>CM062846.1:32517298-35308408 GCA_031772225.1 Eubasilissa splendida | reverse complement strand
AATTTACCAGTGATCAAACAACCGACCCTAAGGTTAATATTATCACAGTTAGGAACTATCTACAATAAATTCTACTTGCTTATAACCAACTATAAACGATACTTGTAATTTTCGATCTGTCAGGTATACGGTATACTAAAACTGGTGGGATAAGATCCCGTGGACTGTAATCCTGTAAGTCCTGGGCTGGGCGTCGATTGCACCTCCGGTTGACGAGCACGTATATTATGCCGAACTGTGATCTCTATGACGGCACTTCAGAAAAGGATTCACTTCCTCTGCGCGGTCCAAGCGATACGCACGGCGTGAGTGTAGGGCGGCAGGAAGAAGCACAAAAAAACTTAATGCTTAATCAGAGAGTGATCCCCGGCGGCGAAATGCAAGGTAATCGGCCAGAGCGGGACAGGTATAGATGATTGGATGAACGAAAGAGGACAGGGAATGAGTATTCGACTTGCGCTAACAACAATACACGTATAATTTGTATAGTTATAAATAAATATTATGATATATATAAACTGTGTTTGGAATGGTGTCTGAATTAAAATTATTAGTATCCGTTGAATCTATTGAATCTGTGATAATTATTATTCTAGTTTCATTAACCTCTTTTCAATTTATTACAAAGAACGAAGAAAGAAAGAAGTAAAATTATGGCCAAGGAAGAAGTTCCTATACTCATATATATTATATACATACACGCATGTGTATACAATTTATGTCAATTGTTTTGCATGGTGGCCCAATTTAGTGGACGGATAAATCTTTGGATATTTAACGACAAATGTCAATACGTATCAGTTGGTCATTAGTTTATATACAATAAACATCTAATGACAGCCCGCTCTCCGCCAACTCTGCACTGTCCTTTACTCGAATTTCAAGACAAAAGTTTCATCAATGTATAAATTATTATAACATTAAGCAGGTATTCAAGCGTGAAATTCAGCAAGAGCAAATAGCGATGCAAAACAGTATTAGGAGAATCATTAAAACGTCTAAAGCTTTTTATATAGAGAGAAGATTAAACCACTGGTGTAATTGTGATTGACATTCGATAATATCAGTGATTGAAAACTGTGACTGTAATCACAGTTTCATTACTAATACGCATGCGCCGCACGATATCACAATACACGAAATAAATGAACAAATAAAAAAACATAATCTTGAGCGAATTTACTTATATTATTCAATCTTTATTTGCGTAAAAAAAACATATTCTAGCATATATAATTAATATATGTATATCTAATTTAATATCATCGTAAAGATAATGAAAATCCTTAACTCATTTTTCGGGTCAAGTTCTCAGCATTTCGGGTCAAATGCGTAAAACGTTTTGGCAGAATTTACTAGATGGCGCTAATCATTAATTATAAGGTCATTCCTTCATGAATATTTTTGTTTCATATGCATGCGCCGAATCACGGTTCACAACCAAATATAAATAAAATAAAAAAATGAATCACGAATCACGATATTCCCAGATATTCAATCACTGATAGTGAGTGTGACTCAAAGATATCAGTGATTGACTCACGGTTCGTGATTTTGAGCGCATCACTAGTATTAACCTTAACTCGATGGCAATGAACACGCACACTAAAGTGATACACTGTACATAGTAAATAGTTGATAATTTTTAAGGATGAAATATTTTATATATAATATCTTAAATATATTGGTCCGATCTGAATGTAATTTACCCCCAGGTATAGTATGAGATCTGACTACACCAGGTTTCGCAGACTCACTCCGAACTTTAAGTATTACCTGACTATCCTTTCATCATAGGTTCTTCACTCCATATATAATAACAAAGAGTTCAACATTTCAAATGTGAAGGCCAGATTTAATTTACCGAGTGAGAAATAAGGATTCTTTTGGGTCCTTTTTTGAGCAACCCTGTACTCACGTACCAACTCCGTACCAGATCTTAGATCCATACAAATCTAGAGAAGGCGCGATATTCACACACGTATTGAAGATGTAAACGATACATGTAGGTATGCAGTATATATCTATATGAGGGTCAGTTTTCAATCACCTCAAATTTCCGCTTTCAAAAGCCCGGCTGCATCTCAGCTTTGCGGTTTGGTGTAAGTATATTGAAACATGATAAAGCAATATAATCTGAAAGCTTGGTGAAGGAAGCATTTCATAATTAGAGTTTTTAATTTTTTATGTTTCATCTCGTTTAGACACATTTGTATTTGAACGGTATCTTTCTGAAGATTATTTGTGTATCCAAATATACTTACATTTAGTGATGTGTCAATTTTATTTGAAATAAAAATTAAAAGGATTGAAACGATACAGACTAACTTCTACTATTAGAACTTTAACATTTGATTGTTAATTTTATGACTTCATATTATTTGTACCTACTGTTTGAACAAAGGGTTGGAAAAATACGGAATCTAGGAAGGGTGGAAGGAATTTGGGTGAGAGACAGGAATATGGAACAGGGGGGCTGAAGGACCAACCAAAACCAGGAAGAAACACGACCCTCCTGAGAGTTGCTCCTTTAGATATCTGAATTTTTTTCTTCCACACTTCGTTGATATCACGAAATGGAATCACACGCACTATGCACAATAGCAAGATGAAAGCACTAATCGGTGCGCACGGTAGCGAGAAACCGATTACACATAAACAGTATACTATCAACCCCACACAGCAGGACGATCGATACTTCACAAGCCAACAATTCGTTCCCACACGGCAGGAAGAACTTGATCAACCCTCCCAATGGTAAATGATTACTGACAGTTTACACTTCTGAACTGATCCAAAATCATGGATAATAAAACCACAGAAAAAGGTCGTGTTCTAGATATAGAGATGGTGGTAATAGGTAGGTAACGGAAAGTAACCTTTCTATATGTCGCGTTCACGTGCGCGCGAGACAGCGATCGGCGATCCATACATCATAAACATCGAACACGTACCATGAATCGGAATTTGGGCATGCTTTACAAACAGGTACTATACCAGGTATTTTAATATTTAGTCAGACATTATAAACTATGAAGTTCATAATATGATACCTGACAATGTTTCGTGTTAAAATATCGTTGATAATAAATAAATTTTATTTTGCAATAACCTTTCCAATTTTTTATGAAAATCGTTTCATCTTTTGAAAGCTCAGGCTGCCTTTTATCCGTCCCACGACGAGCGCGCTGCATCAATCCTGATTTTACGCTACAAACATTTTGCATCAAAAAATATTCTAAAGTAAACTTTTAGCGTTTTTGCCTCTTGCGGCTTTCTTCCAATTTTATTTAACAACTCGTCAAGTCTTAGGACGGGTACAAGGCTAATGTTAAATAATAAGCTTAGGTTGAATATTTAAAAATAAAGCTATATATTTTCGAGTTATTTTCTACTATGGTTGGTGATAGATTTGAAAACATGTTCATATAGGTTCCTAAAAATCTGAACGAGAGGCAGAATTTTATATCCGACTTGTTGCCAGATTCGGAATTTTGATGAAGTTGAATTTTACATGAAATAAAGAAAACAAAAAGCGGAGAAAGACAGCTAATGCTCCAGTATCGCAATAATTATAGCTTGTGGGGTGCTGTTACAAAAGACTGACCGAAAAACTCACCTGGGTAGTAATCTTAATAATAACTGGGAAATGACCTAAGAAATCAATGAAGATTCGGAAATTGGAATATTTTTCCCATGCGAAGCAAAACTTGAGAGAAATATGTAAAACAATAGTCTCCACCTTATCATCAGTGCAAGATTGAATCACGAAAAAGATGGTCTAGCCGCAGGAGGACGTTGTAACTGCGGAATCTGAGTCTGAAAGAATGGTTCAACATATACACCTTTTTTTTTAAATCAAGAATGGGAGCGCTGAGAAAAATTTCGCCCGAGAGCGCCACAAAGGCTAGGACCGGCACTGGACAGGTGGGTAGGATACAAATAATTATATTTCACACGGCAATAAGTAAACTATTAAACTTTTGTTAATAAATTACGATAAAAGTTTGGAAATGTCGACGAAAAATGCTGAAAAATGTATGTAAATAATATTGAAAAATAAAAGTATTTTGGATGCGTATGTAAGCGTAGCAATTTTCTAAAAGTATATCATAAAAAAAAATTACAAACAATTCCGAATTTATCAAAAATAAAATAAAAATTTTAACATTAATATTTTTATTTTGACTGAAATAAGCATTTCTAAATCACTTCAATCGTTTACAACCAAATTTGTGATTTTTTTTAGTGCCATTAAGTTACCTGTTTGACTACCCTCTCAATACAACTTTGGTTAGATTGTATTACATTACATTATCATCCATTATTACAAATCCAAATCTAATGTTTAGCTTATTTACCACCTATTCTTACTACTGATTTAGTAAATTACAAGCATAACATGTGGATCTCGTGTGTTCATAATTCAATTTGATTAAAATTGATCTTCATAAATAATAAAGAAAATCATCAACTGAACTGTCAAAAAAATTGCCATTAAGAATTTAATTTGTGTTTAAGTGCTCAAAAAAAAAATACAAATCATTTATTTACATCTCTACGATTGATACTGATTGCGTGACAAACGAGTGTGTTTATTTTTATAAAAATGTCTGTGTTTAATTTCGAGCATATTAATTTAATTTAGAAATTTGAAAATGGTTTTCTGTTTTTACGCTCCAACTATCCTCATACTGTGCGATGGCAAGGTTCTCTATGATAAATTCGAATCTTTTGAATAGACTGGCAACACATTTAGAATATTGCGCGGGTAAGCCGCAGACATGGCGCCGCCTGAGATGAAATTTCCTTTGGCGGGAAAAACTCGCACGCCCTCTAGAGAAGCTTTTGCAACCTTCACCACACGGAATAGTTTTTAGATGTTTAATCAACAGATTGGGTGTTCACTAACTTAGGTGATCACTTGTTGAATCGAAAATGATTCTACTTATTTGTTTGATCATTTGAAAATATCTTATAAATTATAAACGTCTTTTTTAATATTACAAATACACTTTTAATCAATTTTGAGAAAAAAAACATTATTTTAATACATCGGAAGCATTTTATTGAAAAGGCTAAATTAATATACTTGTAAAGTGTATAGATACCTTCTTGGTACTAAATTTAAAGATAAACAAACAATAAAACACGTTTTATTTGCATAGGTATACTTTTCGTTAAATTCGCTTCGTATCTTTTTGAGCGCACACAGAAATCCATTGTTGCCATGAAATTATTGTGTTCGCATATAAAAGGCCTGATACTCCTTGAGATCTTGTTATTCCAACGACTACATTGTGGAAGGGAAGACTTTCCTTTATTCTTTATAAGATTTTTACTGTCTGTAAAGCCTGGCAACAAAGGGAGCCGAGTTAGTTTCTTAACAAAAAGTTCTTTAAATTTGTATAATGGAGAAAGTCATAGTATCTAAGGAAGCGCTCGCGAGTATCTTATTGGATTCTTATACGCTGAAGACACGAAGTGTGAGGCATTATTTAACTTTTAATTATATTCTTTACTTATATTTTAAATATCGATTGTCATTTCAATACATTAGTGGTCGCCGGTACAAACATGGCGGACTTCGTATCTGTCAAAGCCCTGTTCGACAATGCACCGCTGAGAGCGCGGTGTGTGCGAACAATGTGCGAACACCATGTGAATGTGTGCGCTTTCAAAGTGAATGACGAAACTCATTGTCACGGATGAGTAGAGGTTTCTTTTGCCGCGCTAGGATCTGACAACCGGTCCGCACATGGCGACAGCATCGCCGAGCAACGAAAACAGCTTATAAAGGCGCTCTTGAATAATTTATCCCAACAGGAAGAACGTGCGTATGATTTGGAACTTTTTGCGAGATCGTCTCGTTGCGCTGGCTTCGCGTGTTTGAACTGTGTACTGCCATGACAGCGAGCGACCTTTCGGCGGGAAATATTCCCGCCACAATTCTAAAGGCTTGTGTTGTTTGTGTTTTGTACAGCACGCGCACAAACGTGTCAATTATTGCGTGTGACACTTGCTCGCGTGTAGTGGTTTTGTTCCCACTAACAAAAGTTGCCCTCCTCAATACACGTTTCCAATTTGTTAACATACATATTAAATTACGAATACGTATACTGCGATACATTTACTTTTTTAATTTGCTATGATATCCAAGCGCTTTATAATAATTTATAATACTCGGACAAATTAATTAATGTATTATTTTATATTTATTGGTGTACACTTGGTTTATAATGTTATTCAATAAAATTAATTATATTTAAAACAATGCAGTGTTAAATGTACTATAGGAGAAATATGTACATATGTTTCTGTTATATTTATGATTAGTGAACATCCCCCCCAAAAAAATCTAGAATAATCTCAAAAATATGTGACGAAAAAGTCACCAAAACAAAAACGTTATGATGATGTATTAAAACACTTTTTAATTTTTTCCACATTTATTATTTAATGACCATTACCGATTTCAGCCTGTCACAGCCATTTTCAGACTGGTACACTCTTCTCTTAAGCTAGGTTATTTATACAATTCAATACAGGGGTGTTTTTCAGTGAGTCTATATAATTTGAAAGTTGGCGCTAATTTGACTCCATTGTTGGGATTTTCCCTTATATGTTGAGAACTTTCACAAGAATTTTTATAGCTTTGGTATTTACTGGTCTATTAGAATAAATTTTCATTTAAATGTTTACACTTTTGGGAGTAACGTGCGTATTGTACAACAGATTTTATTATTTTCACGGAAAGTCAAAAGTATTTACATATTAGTAAGAATTTAGGTAATTTAATTAATTATATGTCTTTTATGTATAGCCGTTAGTATATCCATCATAATGAAATAATTACATAAACATGCTATTGTATAATGAAAATGAATTGTATAAATATCCTAGCTTAAGAGAAAAATGTACCAGTCTGAAGAAGGCTGAAACCGGCTGAAACATGGTCATGAAATAATAAACAGTGGAAACAAGTTAAAAAGTGTTTTAATAAACCATTGAAATATAATTGGAAATACGTTGTACTTGTTATCATGATGACCAGTGGCGTGCAGTTGGTATAGATTTAAGTTATGCTGTTACCAATGATATACAATCATATATAATAAATGTAATACAATATATGTACTTTTGTTTAACCAACGTCTTTAGAAAAAATAAATCCGTCGTTTATACGACCCTACCATGTATTTATTTGTAATTTTAGAGTATTATTTATAGTATTTTTAATGTTTAAGTTTTAACGTAAAATAATACCGTCTTACCCATATTAAAAATGTATGGACGTTTTTAAGAACACTTTCTATGACTGAACATGATTCATTTATTATTTGAAAATCCTTCACGTAATAACTAAAAGAAATAATCATTTTTATTAAAGGTTAACGTAGGAGATAATTCGGCCAATTGCTTTTTGTTTTTCCCAAATCAAAATCCATGCACCAAATTTAAAGAACAATCATGAAATCAGCTTTTTAAAAACAGTAAAATAGTAAAATTTTCGTATTAGTAAAAGAGGAAGTAGACACTTCAATGATTTGCATGCAGTTGTAAGCCTTTCTAATGTTATTCTGTTAAAAAAAAACAGCATAAGTAACGACTCCATACAAAACGGATCAACCGAAAGAAATTTTCAATTCAGTAAATAGCCAATTATATGACTTGAGTAATTCACTAGCTTAAAGACAGAACAGAGTAATGTGAATAGCTCGATGAGGCGAATACACAAGAGCGCCATGGATACAGCGATAGTTTTTAAAGTCTACTGGTACACAGTACAAAATAATGTTTCCGTTTATGTTAATCCAATTATTTAATTTATATTTTTTTATTAGAATTTTTAGTAATGCACAGTTTTTTTTCTTGTATGCACTGCACGCCTCTCATGATGACTCATAAGTCACCATAAACGTCAAACTTACTTTGTGACATTTTTTTAGAAATCCACATGTTCGGAAAGCCACAACACAACTCACATGTTTAAAAATTAAAATACTTATAGTTAGATTTTTTTTATTAAGGAGAACACATTCTTATTGTGAAGTTGTAATTATTCAGAACATGGGTCTGTGATGTTTTAAATACTAATTTAATGTATTTATTATAAAATATAATGTAGATGGTTTTCAAATAATGGAACGACAGATGTATTCATTTGAAAAAGTGTAACATATAGGTTCGAAAATTTGTCATGAAAAATACTGGCGCTATAACATAATTGGTAGTGTACTTCCCCGGATTGGAAATAGAGATCCAGGTTCGAATCCCGGTAGCGTAAAAACAATATTTTTCGACGATATTGATTTTATATGTATATATTTATAATTAAATCAGATTTATTTTATTAAAAAATATCTAAATCGAAACTATGTATGTATGTTTTTATAAAGTGTCCCAAACGTCTTTTTCATAATAAAAATTCTGTGATGAAATAATGGATGGGTTTAATAAAAAAATGTTTATTTTGCATTTAATAGTCACTGGGAATTTATTTCTTAAAAATTCTAAATGTGATCCATTATTTCGCTGGTACTCTTCTAAACAGGAGGCAAAATTTCTGAGAACTGCTCAGCACGTATTCTCCGTGATCGCTGCCATTTCTTCTCGGATATTTTCTTTTAATTGGTCCAGAGAGAGAAGATTGTTACTGTATACCTTTGATTTAAGGTAGTCCCATAGCAAAAAGTCCATTGGAGGCCAGTTTATGTCACCTCGTCGAGATATCAATTCTCTAGGAAAAATTTCACGAACAACTGGTAAGGACACGCTCCATAGCGACTGAATTCCCAAGGACGCGGCTAGCGATCGGCGTACCCCCCGCCTCCCTCCCGCTCGTTGCGTTGGTGCAGCGAATGAACCAAAATGAAAAAGACTCTTGAGATACACTGTATCTCGAACAATAATTGAACCTCAAACCTGTTCATAAACAGGAGTATTCAAATTGATTGGAGAGATATTCAGGCCAAACAATATTATTGACTACCTAGTAAATAATATAGTTTAGTAATAGTTAATCGATAATAAGCCGATATAATACATCCTACAATATAACATAATATACGCAATATGCACAAAGATTAAAATGGACGCCATGTCTTGTGATTTTCTGATTTATATCTTTATATTTTCCTTTCTTGTAAAATGAATGTAAATAGATAGCTACGTATATACATTTATGGAGGTTTGGTTATCACCAGGATATGCAGCGATGATGATGATGGTCCGACTCCATATTTCAGACCGTATTCGGATATTTAAGTATTCATCTTGATTACAGTGAGGAATGGAATAAATTGAAACAGTGGCGTGGTATAAAAAAATAAAGTACTTACATGAGAACATTTGATTTATTCAATACAGGTTGTGACTCCATAATTCAGACTGTCGTTCGCGTTCAGGTATTTCAATATTCACCTTGGCTACAGTGAGGAATGGAAGGAATTGTGAGAGTGGTGTGGCGTGTACAAAAAATGTACTTACTTGAGAACTGTTGATTTATTCATTACAGGTTACGTTACAAAATAGGTTAATGAAATGTTTCATAACTATTTTCAAGTAAGGTGAAGAGTTAGACTAAATTTCTCGATAGAGTTCGTGCGGTTCGAGCTGTAGCGTGATGCGCGAGCCGCTGTGTCGTTGTTCAGTATTGTCATCATTACATGTCGGAAAGTTTCCATATTCATTTTTCATCCACAGGCTTCGAGATATGTAGAAAGAGTAGAGATATAGATCGATTTACATCGGTTAGTTACATACGCTCCCATTAAAATTAAAAAATACATTTTTATTTATTTATTGGTTTCCTATATTTTTGACAGGGAGTGTTACCTTACATAATATTAATTTCATTAACATAGCATAAAAGTACATTCGTACAGAAACTACATTCGGTGCTCTGTGTTCTACACTTTTTTTTACTTTTTTTATAGTAGATCCAGTAAACAAAATGATTTAAAAAAAAAAAAATAGGTATGTAATAATTAAACGACACGTACAAAAATGAAAAATATTAATAAAATAGTTAAATAACTTTAATTAAAAATAAAGGTGTTGTTGTTTTCTTTCAAATTACATTTATTCCACTCGCTTCGTAATTTCCGCATCGCGACAGATTTTAACAAACGTCATTCCTTCTATGTGATCCGGGATCACTGCTGCAACCGATCAGCTTGCTGATGTCAAGATTGTATTATCAAATATGTACACGAGTCCTATACATCCGTATATTAAAATCCAGTAGTGTAGCTACCCCTACCTCTTTCTTGTACACAAATTTAACGTTACGTAGGAATGAAGTTTTAAAATGAGAATTATAATTTGATGTGTAACCTTCATAACAAGATTTTTTTGTCATTTATTTGAAGTAAAACTAAATCTACACATGTGAAACATTCGAATAACATAGAACACACAAAAATAACAGTTGTGGTATTGAGGTGTTTAAAATATGTATCCAAATCATGGCAAATTTATCACACCAATTGCGAGATGTGATCATTTAATGTCCCTTTTATATACGATTGAAACTAACTGTACATTAGTAGCAACTGCCAACGTCAAAATACTTATATAAATATTTTATTTATAAATTCAAATGTACACAGATGTAGATGTAATAATTATATTATTAGGAGAACACATTCTTATTGTGAAGTTGTAATTATTCAGAACAGATGGTTTGTGATATTTTAAATACGAATTA
The DNA here is from genome assembly GCA_031772225.1 of Eubasilissa splendida. NCBI lineage: Eukaryota > Metazoa > Arthropoda > Insecta > Trichoptera > Phryganeidae > Eubasilissa > Eubasilissa splendida. Next base: position 35,297,697 of record CM062846.1, on the reverse strand, counting down.
AATATATTAATTAGAAAGATATACATATAAAATAAGGTAGATGGCTCTTTCAAATAATGGAACGATTAAATGTATTAATATCAAAAAAAGGTAACATATAGGGTCGAAAATTGTCGCTAAAAATATTGTCGCTGTAGCATAGTTGGATAATGCACCTTCCCTGGTTAGGAAAGAGATCCAGGTTCGAATCCCGGTGGCGCAACAACAATATTTTTCGATAAAATTGATTTTTTATGCATGTCTTTCTAATTAATATATTTAATTCATATTTAAAATAATTATATTTTTTAAATTTATACAATTTATCTTATATATTTTTAGAAGGATTGGATAGTGTCCGACCGATGGTCAATTTTTGACTGAAGCCGAAGCCGATTGTTCAGCTCTTGTCATAATCTTCGGCCAAAGCCGAAGGTTCAATCGTACTTAGAAATCTTAGAACACCGACTAGAAAGTATACATAACAATTCTCCACTGTTACTTAGTTTTCTGCGTTATGGTGTTGAACATAATTGTCAATATACCCATTCAATAAATAAATGGCAATTTTCCAGAAATGATAAATTTCCGGCGGCTAAATACAAAACTTGGGCTTCGGGCAAACGTTCGGCAGATTTTAGCCGAAAGCCGGAGCTTCGGTCGGACTCGAATTATGTTATGAATAATGTTCCTAAATCCTAAGTAAGTAAGTAAGTTGTAGCAATTATTCGCGCGAAGACAACTAGTATATAAGCATATTCTATGTGGTGCCGAGGTGTAATAATACACATTCGCATCGAACTGCCCAACAGAAAATACCATCTCAGCATTTCCCTTATTTATTTACAAACACCCCTCCCCCACCCCGCGGCCGCCGCCCCCTCTCCCCGCCTGCCACCGCCCCCTCCCACCGCTCCCTATTATGATATCAAACAATCGACGGGCCGTGATGAATTTCGATTTTATGTCCGTGGTTTGCGGCGAGCGTCTTTGTGTTACTTCGAATGGCGCACACAATGGGAACAAAAGTCCGCACCACAATGCCTAATACCCACTGTGCCCTAATCAACAGGGGCGTACTGCCGAACGATAGTGGGGGGGGGCGTATTCAAATGGCGGGCCGGCGGACAGGGGCGCACCGGACGGACAACGCAAGATACTCACGTCCAGCCGTCACCTAGAACATGTCGTTCGGAAAAAAACGTAATCTAATAAAATGATTGCGCCTCATCGTTATTGAATCTGTAAAGGATGTGTCACTGCCAGTAAGAAAAAATACCAAAGTTGCGAATATGTCGAACGTGTTATTTTTAATATCACTTGAATATTTTCTCTCTTATATATTCAATAACAATTTGTTACGAGTAAAAAAAATATATATTTTAAACTTATGATTTTTTTTCCGACTGGCAAGTATATTGGCCACCTGTCATCTCGCGTAGAATTTATCATCTGTCATATATATGTTCGTAATGTTTACGTTTGTTCAGGAATTATTTATTGTAATCATAATCTCAGTTTTTTCAAATATGTCTTTAACTAACTAACTAACTTACCATCACACCGTTTCTCTGGCAGAGAGGGTAAAGTGCCATACTCTTCTATCCTACCACATAATCTTCTCATACAAGCTCGCCGATTATTGACGCTTCTAACAAGACCATCCTCCAGTATCTGGTTTACCTATTCGTGCAAAGTCTTTTGCGCACATCCTCTACCTCTGGTGCCATCAACACTTGCGTTATATATCTTTCTTACCATTCTCTCCTCATTCATCCGTTCCATATGACCAAACCACCCAAGTGATCCTTAATTAGATATATATAATTCAAAATTGATACATAAGAACACCGTTCATACAATTTCACGGAAAGCAATACAGAATGCACTAGCAAAAAAGCAACCTAACCTTTAATCCGCGATGCGTAGAAAGTTAAGGCAAAACCTGATCAAAAAAATAGATTGCAAATTGGATCCCAATCTTCATTCATGTCAAATTTATTGTATATTATAATAAAAACTTTCATTTGTAAGTATATCTGTAAAACTTATATTGCCCTTTCAAATAATTTGTAAACTTTTGAAGATGAACCCCTCTTTTTACTGCTATCAAATAGTTATATATTGTTTTAAATTCATTTAATCAAATTCAAAATACATCACACTGTATATATACAAATCCAAAAATTGCCGACGTCTTTAATAATAAAGTTTATTTAAATTTATAATGTTATCACAAGTCCAAGCAAGATAAATCAGTGACACCAGATTACTTTCTACTACCTAGTATGAAATAAATATCCCTACTGGCTGACTTTATGTGGAGTGTAATCCCTGTACAGAGATTTTTTATTAAGCATACTGAATCCAGAAGATGAAAACTATTTTGGTTATATTATTTTATACCAGCTTTTTTCGATAATTACTTCTTGGAAATGATGTTCTTAATTTTCTTCCAAATATCCGAATCTTAACAGAAAATCATGAATCATAATTTTTTAATAATACACCTAAATTGGATGACAAACGGGAAGGAAAAAATATTGACGCATTAATATACCTATACCTTACTTTCATTAAATCGTTATCAATTTAGTAAAATTACATATTGTAAAATTTATGATGGAATTTAGTTTATTAATCTAGTCACAATATTTTACAATAAATAGCTTAATTAGTTTTGGAATAGACTTACTCGAAGCAAGTTCAACACACGTACGTATTTGGTGTAGTAAGTCTATCTACAACAAATCTAATAATAATTTATTTTTTTATGATGTTAATGTAATATTTATAAATTATCCGATATATATATATTATGCCTCATTTTTATATTTCCAGTACTCTGGACATATTTCTTACAGCAATCGACCTGATTGGACCGTTCCTCTTATACGGCCCTGTCAGATTCAAAGTTCCTACAAATGTTCTTGTGCCGATCCAGACCCTGATTACAAGATGCGCCCCTTCGCTGTGTCTTTCACCCTTTTGATAACGCGCCCCCAGGTCCGTGTTCTTCCGTAATTAAAGTTAGTGGCATGTAATACCAGATGTTAGGTCTTATAATGGAAAACGTCTTCGCCTTATTCCGTCTATACGACACGTTCATCAATTATAAAAATTTGTTTTAAAATATCTATAGAAGACAAAACCGTTTTTTTGTTGTTGCCTTTCTATTGATCGTATAACATTACTAATTGTTTGATATACATTAAAATCAGCTTTATCGTTATAATAACACGCCGTGTGATGAATCACATGATGAAATACAATGTTTTGAAAGCAAAATAAAACATTATTTTCGATGTACAACCACCGATATATAAATCGCCATTGTACATTTATGACTTATTACTGAACCACCCCGGAGCATTAACAAGGGAGGTCCTTGTAGAACACAATACAATTTCTCAGGAAGCACTTAAAAGTAACTGCATTTCTAATATGTTCATAAAAGCAACGGCTTTAAAAATCCTAACAAAATCAAAGCCATTTGAAATGAGCGGGAAAGCGACGGAAAATGTGCCGCCCACCTGACGACGCGGCTCCGCGTGTTCCTCCGCCATTACTCCATTCCTTTTGGTTTCTTTAACCAATGTTTGAGAAACATAAAGGCACCTCCCTTTTATGTTTTTCAAATAGACACATACGATCTTTTATGATCCTTCCCCCCGCGTCCCGCCGCGGCCTCTATACAATTCCTCCCCGGCACCTGAATAGGAGACATAAGAATGGAAACATTTGAAAGTAAGAAAGTATTTAAGGTATTGAAAGTCGCGTACGGCGACACGGTCACCAGTGTTTATTGAAAATTCGGGGCTTTGTGTGGCGCTGGAAAAGAAATTCTATTTAAGTTTTTCACGCAGACTTTTCCTTTCATCAACACGGGGTATTTCATCTTTATTCTTTTCTTCCCTTTGAACATTATCATGTGTACACACGTACATGGATGGATTTAATCATTTCACCTTGTTTTATTTACTAACGTCTCACTCGCCAAATATTGTAAATACGTCATATATTATCATTTTAATTAATTACTATTTTCGCTACTTACGTTATCCTTCAGATCGTGGCGTACGTTGAACCGAGTTATATATGTTGCGATGGCGACACGCAATATTTAGAAAAACATTAAAAATTACAAAACTAAAACAATATTATCGCTAGTATTTCCATTGCTTAATGTGTTTTTTTTTATAGCTTTAATGATACAAATGTATCATTTATTATACAACTACATATAACCCGTCAAAAATGACGAATATTTCATATTTTCATAAACCTTAATTTGCTTAAAAAATCAACGAAAATTTCGTGTTATTTTCACATCAGTCGAAGGAAAGAATCATCGAGTACTTCACCATTTTCGTATGTTTTAATATATATATATAATATGAATATAGATATCGTTTCTATTGTATTTTACTTTGTTGTTATAAAGTTGACAGTAAAATTGTGTATTTTATTTTCCCATATACAGGGGTCAATATATGATCGTTTTATGTTGCTCCATACGACATGGACGAATGGACGGAAAAATAAATGTATGTAAGTAGAATAATGTAATTTAGAGAAGAACCCAAAATCTCTAAGTGTAATCATTTTGACTAGTTTGACTAGAAGGGGCACTAAAAAAATCAATAGTGATTAAAAAATTTGTTTGCCTACATCTCACAGATGAATCAGCGTAGCCTACTGAAAGAGAATACTTATGTTTTCATCTTGGATCCTTGCTTCTTAGAAACTGGTAGGGTCTAAAAGGAAGAGGACGAGTGAAAAGTACCGTAGGCCAGACAGCTGCGTTTCGCTCTGCAGAATGAGATACGATGAGATAATGTCTCAATACCGTGTACGTGTTGAGATTTTGATCTGAACATAAACTCAGAGATCAAGAAGATTGATAGAAAAAGGTAAAAAATCAGTGAGCACGATGTTCAATCTGACAGCGAAATTCGACGCGTGTACAGAAACGTATAACATTACGTTATAGTATCTACCCGCCGATAGTGCCCTCTATGTTTAACATGTCACAGCAATGGCAACACTGCCGCGCGAAAGGATCTTTCCTTAACCATTTCCGTCGACGAACAAGAGAAGCGCTGTTTGCATCTCGTGCAACGTATTTATTACAAACATGTGATTTCATATTTAAAAGGAAGGGTAAGGATAATTATAACTAATATTAGGCATCTACGTTATGTTGTGTCATGTTATGTAAGTGTGTTTTTTATTATGTTTGTTTCTTGCAGGACGTAAATCTTTTCCTAACAACGGATCTCCACGTTGGGGAGGCGCCATTTTCGGACGATTCATCACTTCATTTAACTATGTGATGGCTCGTATGAGAGTCCTGGAGGATTACCCATGGACCAGGGTAGGATGACGATCACGATTTGGGTCCATTCGCTCGAATCATCTCCATAAGGAAGGAGAAACCATCACTTCAATATCTTATATTCATCGTGGAGCAAAACTTGTCCAGTGGCATTCGACCTGGTGACTTGCTAAAAATGAACTTTTATTACAAATGGTTAAAACTTGATGAATAAATTCCATTTATGCTTCTGAATGGAACTACTTTGTGTTTTAAGATGTAGTTTAACGGAGTGGTTCGTTGTAGATATTTAGATAACGTAAACGTTCTTTTCTCATTGTTTTAATTGTGAAAAAAAATTCTAAATTATAATGTTGTAAATTTCTCCCTGATTTTATTTATTTTCCCCTGAGAATGACTGTTGAAGGCATGTGGGAGATATAATAGCCAATTCTGTTCATAGTACTCACCTTTCTCATATTCTACCTTGGGTGAAGCCAGTAGGCGCGCTGACAGCATGCCGCGTACGTCACAAATGTTATCAAAAATCACCATAGATCCCTACAATTATCTAATCTGAAAAAGTTAGACATAAATTACAAACGTTTATTCCGTTTTAACAACTTCAAAATCACCCAACTGACGAACAACAATGACATTTGACAGTTGTGTCAAAATAATCTCATAAATTAATAATATAAAGAGCAACTCCGTGTCTCAGAGATTGTCTCGAGTCAAACTTTTTTTTGCAAAGTCGGTATTTTGGAATAGGCATTACACATATGTTTTATAGTATGAACATGATTTGTATTACATGGTTGCATTTATGTTGTATGAGATCAGATCGGCATATCGACGATCTCCTCTCACTTCACATCCTACTAAAGGAAAGCCTGGCCGTGGTTGACAATGGGCCTGGGCGGTATCATCCCACGGAAGAAAGGAGTACACCCTCTCGGATGACAGGCCGGAAGGCGGCACAATGGGGCAGCCCTGCGAGAGGCGGTGGAACTATTAAATGGAGAAAAATCGGAACTAGAGCCGGTACATTCCGCTCGGGGAAATGAGCAGGGTTACGCACAGTAACGGTATTTATAACGGTATTATAAACGTTTACACAAAAAGGTATAAATTATAATTTCATTTCAAGATATTGAATGTCAGGTTTTATATTGGAGGTGTGGAAGAATATATTAGAAAGGAAACATTCATTGAGAAATCGATGCTTCAAAATATTACTCAAAATAAATCAATTATTGTATCTTTTAAATATAGGAATGAATAAATATTTTATGCGCTGCATCTAGCTACAGTTTGTGGCGTCAGCTGTGAGGGCGGCCCAGGCCCGAGACTTGTGGGGGTGCATTACAAGACGAGTAGGCAGACAGGACAGAGCGCCACACTCTTCTGTCCCGACACGCAATTCTCGCCTCGTCCACATTCATACATCTTCTCGTACAAGCCCGTCGATTATTGAGGCCTCTATCAGAACCATCCTTCAGTATCTGGTTTACCTGATCGTGACAAGTCTTCCGCGGCCACTATATCGTATGTAACAAATAGATCATTTTTAGTTGTTTAAATATTTTCCAAATATTTGATATATATTTTAAGTGGCAGTTAATATCTATTATTAGTACAGTATTGCATTATATTATATATGTAAAAAAAAAATACTGCCACTTAAAAATATAGCAATGCTGGAATGCAAAATACTAGAACATCTAAAAATGACCGGAATATTAGTTACGATAGTTTACGTAGGAGACTCGATATGTCAATACTGATATGAAGGAGAAAATAAGTAATATTTTTCTATTTTGAAAAATTCACTAAGAATACAAGAATTCTACACATAACCCGTTTTTCTTATGAACCGTGAACCAATGTTATATTTTATGAGAAATATTTTTGATAGCTATTATAATACTGAATACGCATTGTCACTTTAGATCAAGATTAATTTAACACTGATGTATGTTTGATAAAAACGGAAAGACTGAGAATGATATCGAAAGAGGGTGACTGCAGGGAATAAAGTGAACGGCGTTTTGAATGGAATTATATCTAACGGGAACCTGTCAACCGAGGCAAGACCAGAGGTACACAATGACAACTTGGCACCGACACCAATGTATGGAAGTGAGGCCTGGAGCTGGCAGAAGAGGAACGAAAGTAGACTGAATGCAGTGGAAATGAGATCACTTAGGCGTATATAAGCGTTTAATATAAGAGGCGTAGATGGTTTGTACATATGGAACGGATGAATGAGGAGAGAATGGTAAGAAAGATTTTTGACGCAAGTGTTGATGGCACCAGAAATAGAGGACGTCCGCGGAAGACTTGGCACGACCAGGTAAACCAGATAAAGTAGGATCGTTCTGTTAGAAGCCTCAGCAATCGGCGAGATTGTATGAATGTGGATGAGGCGAGAATTGTGCGTCAGGACAGAAGAGCGTGGCGCTCTAGCCTCTCTGCCTGCCCTCGCGGGGAAACGGCGTGATGGTAAGTAAGTACCGGTCCAACGCCACTGTCTCGTCGTCAGGATGGGTAAACACTAACTAATACATAAAATATATATTAAATTAAATTAATTATCGAATGAGTTAATAAATTAATTATCGTTTATCTACATGTAAAATTTCAATAGTGTTTTCATTATCAAAAATAAGGTCTGTACTTAAAAATTGCTTTGAAAATACAGAAAAATTGTTAATTTCAAGAAGTATTTTAATTTCATATTTCATTTGCATACCGCTTCCGTTCGCCAAGTGAGTGTTGGCAACCCTGTACATAATAATAAATAGAATAATGGTTGGACACAAAAGAAACGAAAAGAGAAGAAATTTAAGGATGTTCCTAAAAGGGCTGCCACAAGACTGGGTTGCTAGTTGCTCCTCATTGTGGCTGTTCCCTCAAGGATGAAAAACCACCTATGTATGGTGGAGGCAAGGGCAGAAATTACTCCCCATTGAGCTCGAAATGACTTCCTGAATTATCCTTCAGTTAACTCAATTCATTATTTGATTTTGCAGGGTAAAAATTGAAACGGAATTGATTCTGCGAACGGAAGGAATGAATTGTCCCTCTGCACGCGAGCGCGGACGTTCGTCGGCGGGACAATTTTAACCTTCATTGTGGTGTCTATTAATTTGTTTACAAATCAAAAACGCACATTTCCGAGATATCAAAAAAAAAAAAAACATCGAGAAAGCATGTCGCACCTTTGATTAATTAATTAACTTTGGGTATTAAATCAATCTATCATACCATTTTTTGCGTCGGATTTGTTTATTTTTAATATACAGTTTATCAACAAGTCGTTAATTACTGTAATAGATAACGATATAAAGGTAAAACAATTAGAACCACTGTTTAAAAACACGTTTCAAATTAACAATTCAAATTTGGTAAAATTCACTTTTAGATAAAGTGAGAAAATAGGATATTTAAAATGATTTTAAGATAAATTCACTATTTTTAAAACGTGATCTCGCCGATCATCTTCATGATGTATGAAATTCAGCAAGATAACGTCTGCCTTTGCGATGACGTAATTGGTTGAAAGGATTTAACGCTGTTTGTTCAGATTTGTTGTTGAAAATAAGTCCTTTATTTAGATGATTTTTTTTAGTAGTATACGTTGAAATTGGCTAAATTTAATAATCAAATAACACCAAGGACTCTCACGAGAGCGATCTAGCATCGCCAGTAAAAAATATCAAATTTGATGTAAATCGTCAAATCCTAATAAAGAAAATTTCATAATTGTAGTTTTTTAAGTAATATGTTAATATTTGGCAGTACGCCATGTTAAATAATGTTTCATTCTTGCAACTAGTTTTCAAAACCTGTCCTAGAATGAATGCGAAAAACGTACATACAACATAAAAACCTACCTACAGTATTACAATTTTGAAAACAACAGAAATAGACTAGTTTGTTTTGAATTTAAAAAAGGTACCTTCAGAACAAAGAGGTCATGTGTTCACCTATTTTTATATTTAAAAAGAAATTGGCACTTCGTATCGATTTTCTTTGAATTTTCCCTGCGTGTGACACACAAAAGGACATTGAGATATTATACAAAATTGTCTATAATAAATTACAACTTTCTAATAAATTGTAAGTTAACAAGTTTCCCGCGTTTATTTTATTAATTAAACATGTGTACAAGGTGTACGTGTCATATCAATATTATTTATATTTTTAGACTATGCAGCTAAGCACTCTGATAGATTGGATTATCTTAGTAGTCTCCCGGGACTAGGGTCGAATCCCCGAAATCTGGATTACTGAATGAGTGTCTTACAGCTAGAATAAACAAGCATGGCTATACTAATTTGACACTTTAAATGATTTGAAAAATATTATTACTTGGAAATGTTTGAGAACCCTATTGAAAATTCGTAATTAGATTGTATGGGTATTCTTTTAAACACAGATATACAATTAAGTACAATTTAATTCAGAAATTTTTACAATTTATTACTTACAGCAACATTTTTTAACATTTTTTTTAAATATCAGACAAAAGTGAATTTTTTTCAAAATATGATTATATTACTTCTCAATTATACTGTGGAAGTCATGCACCCCCAAAAGGGGAGTGTAAACGTCACATTTAAGTGTTGAAGCCACAGAACTCGGTCACAATCTGACAGAAATTCACCTTATCCAGGTCGCAAAAGGGTGCGAAGAAGAGCCAGTGGAATGCTTCGCTATGTCTCTCTAGCTACCACTCTTTTCGGAATCGTTCATCCCAGCAATTCCCAGCGGGAGACCTACACCCTGATTGCTTTCATTTCCTAATAGAATTTCAGTCTTTCTCATCCATCTGTTGCCCGTCACTCTTCTGACCATCGTTCAGTCCAGCTCGAGGACGATCAACACCTCTTCTGCCAGTGCGGGGTCTCCATTCCAGGATCTTTCTTTTTTCACCGTCTCTTCGACAAGTAGCTCATTGCCACTTGAGCTTGTAGATTTTTAAGGCAACATCTATAAAATACATTGGTTCTCTGATGAATTTGTTCGTTAGGTATTCGATCTCTCAGAGATATTCCAAGCGGGACCCTTTCCATTGCTCTTTGGGTAACTTTTAATATGTGTGAATGGTGAGGGTTCACGTCTCGGCTCCGTACCAGCACGAACTAATTTTAGTCTTTATATATTATAGTATTTAGGCTTTGAAGTTATGCTCCAACGTCTCTTTATTTTTTACTATTGATTAGTTATTTTTTATACCTAATTATGTGTAATTCAATGTATTGCCTAAAATAATTATTGGTTCATAATTATTTTACCCATTTGCCATAATTTTAATCTTATCAAAATTCATTTTTAGATCGATAAGGTTTTGATACCATTGCGATCTTAAAGCATTTTTATGTCTCCCCTAGTACCTGCAATAATTATAATATTGCCTGCAAATCTGAGGTATCTAAGGTATAATTAGGTTAACGCTCTCTAGGTATTTATAACCATTCCGATTCAAAAGTTTTAATATATTTTTTTAGAATATTTGCGATAGCTAGGTAGGTATATTCCTATGGATATTATCAACCTCCAGATGTTCGTGCTCCGTCCAAAATGTGATTAAATTTATTAGCATATTATTAACAATTTTATGATTACCGATTGGATCCTGATTAGTCATCGAGGTTCAATTGAAACACCATAAACTTTAAACATTCGATGTCCTCTCCGGCAGTCCGGATGAAATCACTATAGCTATATTGTATATCTTATACTTTCACAAATCATTCATTACAATGTAAATTTTGTAGTACCACTGTTTTTCTTGATTTTTTTAATAAATTCTTCTTAATTTCTTATCATAATTGTGTTTACTATTAAAAAAAATTATCATTTTCGTGAAAAACACCTACTTATTTTGATTATTTTTGATGAAAAGCAACATTAATGAGATTGGGATATATCAAAGAAATGAAATTCTATAATAGTATATTCAACTAATTGACACCTATGTGACTGTGTGACACACAACGAATCACATTGTTGAGTGTATTTATTACACGAAATTCACACTAAGCAATAAACATGACAGAGAACTTGATTTGTAATTAAATATTTGTATTAACCTCACATTCACCTCCAAGTTACCGTGATCTTTACTATCTGTTTTTACATATTGTAAATTAATAACATTTAATACATATATTTTATATAAAAGATGTAAAAGAAATGATACATAGTTTATACAATGCTCTATGATAAAACGATGTAATGGAATATGTCAATTTAATTCCCAAAAATTCGCCACATTTCTCGCGAAGAAACACGGTACCCCCAGCTAATCCGTTTATCTACGTCCTGAGTATAATATCTCACGGCCCATTTGCCGAGATCAACATGTGAGACCCGTCACCCCTCGTTGTGGCAACCTAATGACCGTTAAAACGGCAGCCATTTTCAATTTTCATATTTCAGTTCATTGCCCAGATTATACATTACAACAATAATATGGATAGAATCATATTTACCTATATCAACAGTCACGTACACATTCTGACTTCTCCGTTTATAGATTCTTACATGAATCTATATAGAACGAATACAATATATAAACGGTTTCTAAACACAATGTTTCATTTGTTCGTCGGCATGAAAGTGAATATAGCATTGAACAAGTGAACGTGGCATTGAACAAGTGAATATAGCATTGAACAAGTGAATGTGGCATTAAACAAGTGAATATAGCATTGAACAAGTGAATGTGGCATTAAACAAATGAATACAGCATTGAATGAGCAAATATAGCATTAAACAAACGTATTTAGCATTATTCTGCTTGCATGCTTATTGAAGATTTTTCTTTATTTCTTATACGGTTTTTTACGCCATTAAAATAATCATAAAAACTAATTGTACGTATAAATATATTTTATATCAGCAATTTTTTATCGTTGAGAAGTAAATGGTGCGAATGGAAATGTTAACAAATGTAACAAATCAATCTGAATGATACTTTAGAGATCACCAATTAATATATCAAAAAAAATATTTAAAACTAAATTTTCAATTCCTATACATGGAATATATACTTTCTCAATATTTTCTCAATAGCTTACGGTATTTTAAATACCTATGTTATAGACAAATCCAAAAAATGTAAAAGATATATAATCTGACTACCTACGTAAAAATTATTTCAGAAACGTTGTAAACCAACGTCATAGTGAAATTCAATTAATACCATTTCATTAGTCCTTATGGGTGTAAAATTATAACAGTATATTTAGCTCACTTTATAATTATTATTTTGTAATACATATTCAGATATGTATAATATTATTCTAGTTTACTTAAACTCGTTAAATCTTTCAATTTCAAAGCTAGATTACTTCATAATTATTGTTATATTATGAATTAATAGGTTATATAACATGGTTTGTTTATAAATTGTTTGATGTAAATAATATTTTATTAAATTATTTTTATTGCTGTGCAATTGTAAAACTTGCAAAGTAATTAAAAGTTCCCATTTTGTATATTCGTTGTAGGCAAAGAGTAAAATGCCATTGAAAAAAGTTTAATAGATTTTTATAGAGCGGCTAGTACTTTATTTGAATTAAAACGTGATTTTTTAAAATGTAATATTAATGAAGCATTAAATATGAGATGGTTACGTTTTAAATCAAGTAAAAACAAATTATAGATTGTGTGCGTTAAAAAATATAATTAAAAATACCAAAAGAAATCATTAAAATTACAATGAACTAAATTGAAAGAACTTACCTCGTGTCCGACTGGAACTGAGTGTTTTGTTTTATAGACAAAATTGCTTCAACAAAAAAACACAATTTAATCACTTTAATTTAATTTTAATTGCAGGTATTTAATTGTATTATATAAAAACGTTCTTATATTTCCACATACAACAAAAACAAACCGCACCACAACTCCCAGATAGCACATTTCACAAGTTTTTCAACGTGTCGCAAAATAATTATGTTTAAAAAATAAACAACTAAAACTGACTCAAACACACTTCATGTATTTCTAATACTTCTATGACATAGTTCATAGGTATGTAAATGTGTCCACATTTATTTTATTCACTGAATCACAATATCAATAGAACCACACACAAAAAATAAGAAAAAAGCTTTTGTTGGTTTTCTTTTCAGTTTAAAATGCGTAGTTTTTCACGTTTTATTAGACCCCGTCGTGTTTTATTTATATTAACAACATTTTGCGCTACTTGTTTGTTTTCTGGATGATAAATCACGGCGTTACCTGTCAAAAAAGTGCATCGCGAAAAGTTTTGACAGCCGCCCGCGCATCCAGTATGGCGGACCGCGCGTGCTGCCCGCGCGGCTTCGGGAGGGCGACTGCCGAACGGCCGAGCTGGCGGATAAAAGCTCCGACCGACGGCAGACGAGAAACTGAAGACCATTAAATTTGAGCTGCCTGGTAAAAAGTATGATTAATTTATGTACAATTAAATGTTGCATTCAGAATGCTATGTTGTACTTAATCGATTGTGAGATATGTTACTTATTCTAACATATATTCCAATAAGAATAGAGGAAAACATATTTTCTTGTTTGAATCATAAATATTATATATCGTATTTTTAACATATGAAACAAATACATTGTGTTTCGTTTTAAATTATTAATAGTTTAATAACTTTGTTATTCCGGGAGCAACTAAATATTTTTTCGATATATAGATTTTTTCTGTATATGTTTTTAGTTAATTCGTTTAATTTGTATTCATTATTATTTAACCGATGAATGAAAAGGTATTTTTCCGAAACCGGTTGAATATAAACAACTCATAGTGATTTATAAAATAAAACAAAGTTAATAAATTATTTCTTCAAATTTTGCAAATTTTTTAAATAAAATAATTAAACACTTTGTTTTTACCACGATTAAATTTTATTATAAAAAATCTACATACTTCGGTAGCGAGCGAGTGATTTATTATTTTATTATTCATTATGTTTGTAATACAATACGTGCAGGGGCGTGCACTCTATTCAATCAAAAAAGTGTTAACATGTTAACCATTTAGTGGAAGAATTTAGAAATGACAAAAAAAGCCGGGCATATGTTTCGCATTTTTTTTCGCAAAATCTGCTCCAAACGTGTACGAACTAAAGCAACTCGCGGTGTTCTAAATACACGTCTTTTCTTGAATAGACGTGTCGCAAAATGCCGCAAGTGTGTATTTATAGCGGACTTAAATATTCGAGTTCCAATACACTTTAAACGTGGTATTATTTTATATAATAAAATGTCTTTAATTACTTTAAGAATTACTCTATACGGTATACATTCACAAAAACGCGTTTCTGAATGAATGTATTTCTTTCAGATGAACACAACCTCTAGTGACAATACAGCTCATCGTATTTTTACAGCATAGATATTAGCAGCATAACCTAAGCGCATGCCTAGTGCACGCCACTGAATACGTGTACCTTTGTTGTGCTTCTACAGTGCGACCTGCTCATCTCCACTGTTGCTGATCATGGGCCTTACTTAGTACGATGTGTATCTAGGTTTCGGTCTTTTTTCGGACGTTTTTCGTTTTACCGGGATTCGAACCTGGATCTCTATTTCCAATCCGGGGAAGGTGCATTACCAACTATGCTACCGCACTAGTAATTTTGACGACAAATTTTACGACCAATATGTTACACTTTATCAAATTAATACATCCGTCGTTCCATTATTTAAAAGCCATCTACATTGTTTTTACGGAATACCTTTGAGTAATCCGATAGTAGACGCCAGAATTAACAATTCATTTTTATTAAATATTTGGACACATTGATACAACTTATACATTATTAAGGAGAACATAATAAACTCCTTAATGAAGTCTGTTTTAGCTTCAAAGATACTGGCAGATCCGATTGTGCTCGGCTGCTGTCGGGTATTCGTGACTTCGTGTACGATCGGTATTTGTCGGATTGGCTTGGAAACTATACGCTCCAAGTCTATTATTATCGATAGTTTAACCTAAAACATCATCTCTACAACTGCGTTACTGTTCGTAATCAATGACGTCATGTGATATTATCAAAATGTCAGCGAGACAGACGTAAATTCACTCCTGATCAATGATGACATTAGTTTTCTGCATTTGATTTCAAGGCCATGTACAAAAGAATACAAAACAAAAATGTTCAAAATTACATGTAAATTGTTAAGATCTAATTAAATCTCCATTCGGCAGCGCATTGAATTCCATTTAATGCATTGCAGAACAAAGATCAAATCGTGCTTTAATCTCCGTCACACTGCCAAATCATCTCAGCGGGCGAAGTCAAGTTTCGTCGAATTTTCCGCACAAAATGCAAATCTCCCAATACTTGCGCTGAATGAAATGTTTGCGAATTCTCTCCTCTTGAATCTCCGCCATCGGAAAGGACTTTGGACGCGTATCGAAGGAAGTTTTCGATTGTGAAAGCAATACTGAATATATAATTAAGCGTGTATTAGTGTATACGAGACAGAAACGTGTATTTCCTTACGCCCGTGCAAGGTTGAATAATTAACTTGCCCTAACTTACCGTCGCGACGCATAAAAATAAATATAATTCTTCAACTTCATGTAAAATTCTTGAAATGGTATTTTTTGAAGCGATTAACGAACAGTGGAAAACTTTCGTTATAAAATTTAGCACTGTACTTAACCATTTTGTTTTCAAAAACATGTTGTCTCGCCAGTCTTCTCTGCATGTTTTGAGCTTTTAATAATTTTAACATAATCCTTCTAATTGGATTTACGAATTCAATCAATGATTTCAATGGGGTAAAAAAAATATTTGATTTATTTTTGTTTAGATTATTAACATAATTATATATTTTTTTGCTTTATTAGTTAAGATATTAATTTTTTTCCTATTTATTCTACTCCCTCAGTTGATAAGCTGATTTTAGTATGATAAGTAAGATTAAGAAATGATCACATAGGTGGTTTGGTCATATGGAACGGATGAATGAGGAGAGAATGGTAAGAAAGATATATGACGCAAGTGTTGATGGCACCAGAAGTAGAGGGCGTCCGCGGAATACTTGGCACGATCAGGTAAACCAGATACTGGAAGATGGTTCTGTTAGAAGCCTCAATAATGAATAGAAGATGTATGAATGTGGATGATGCGAGAATTGTGTGTCCGAACAGAATAGTGTGGCGCTCTATCCTCTCTACCTACCCCCGCGGGGAAACGGCGTAATGGTAATTAAGTAAGTAAGTATTCTACTCCCATTTAAGTGAGTAAAATATAAATTTTATTTATTTCCAAACATTTTCTTAATATTTGTGAATGTTATTTTTTTACATTAGCAGTGTGCTATTTATTTATATATATATATATATATATATGTAGCGACCATAATTCAAATCTACCGCCATCTCAGTCGGCATCGATGCTAGCGACAGCGCTGCCGGCTGCTGCCACAAGTCTGGCTCAATTCACCGCCAGACAGTCTCTCCAGTTTCAGCGTTTCACAAGAGCGGTCTTGCCGGCTCGCCTTAGCCGAGCAAGACCAGCAATTCGTCTCATTTCATAATTTCCTACATCTTCATTCACTGTATTCATTTCTATCTGTCTTCATTGTTTATCATTTGTCACAATAAACCTCAACACGCGCCAATCACATGTATTTCATTTAACCACCGTCCTAACCCCCAAATATATATTATTCATATATGTATTGGAGGAATAAAATAATTTCACATGAAACCCTTAAAATAGTTTATTTTCTTCACAAAAGTATAAAATTAGTTTTACATTTATCTATGGATAAATAATAGTACGTGTGGACACTTTATCTACAGTAGCTTTTTGTGGGGATACCTCGAGTGGAGAGTTTACAGCAACAATCCTCGAACAATTCAGGCCCCACAAGAAAATATCCGGCGTGAAGTTGCTGCCATTGAGTCCGATCGCAAGAGTGTCTCGAGAGAAATGGACTGTATTTAGACGATATTGTTTATAAAACGTTAAATTAGCGTCATTAAACTCCATTTTGTATAAATGAAATAAGTAAATAACATTGTAGTTTAGATTTTAGTTAATATTAATTTAGTACGTGTGTGTAATAATAGAATAATAATATGTTGAACATGTTGTTTGACGTTATATTCAATATTATCTCTAATTTTTGATCATGGTGTATGTTTCATTTTTTTTGCACAATTTCAAGGACCAATATGCTATTTTTTGGTGCACTGGGAGAGAAAATAATAAAAACATTACCCTACCGATGCTATGCTACTGGTAAGACATGGGTTGACCACATTACTTATGAAGATGTATAAATAAGAGAACTAATAACAACTATTAAATATTTTAAATATGAATTAAATATATTAATTAGAAAGATATACATATAAAATCAATTTTATCGAAAAATATTGTTGTTGCGCCACCGGGATTCGAACCTGGATCTCTTTCCTAACCGGGGAAGGTGCTTTATCCAACTAAGCTACAGCGACAACATTTTGAGCGACAATTTTCGACCCTATATGTTACCTTTTTGATATTAATAGATGGCTCTGTCAAATGATGGAACGAATACTTGTATTTAATATCAATAAGGGGTAGCATATGAGGTCGAAAATTGTCGCTAATAATGTTTGTCGCTTTTAGCTTAGTTGGATTAAAAAACACTCCCGGTTAGGAAAGAGATCCAAGTTCGAATCCCGGTGGCGCTATCTACAATATTTTTCGATAAAATTGATTTTATTTGTATTATCTTTCTATTAATATATTTAATTTTTATTTAAAATTCACTGACGTCTGTTCTGATAATTACAACTTCACAATATTGAATGTGTTCTCCTAAAACTATTTAATTTGATATTTTATAACTAATCATGCGGAGGAAAGTAGACGGCAGCAGAGGCGTGAGATAATGTAACCTTAGAATGTTGGTTCACTGTCACACCGCACAATTATGGTAGACAAGATATAGATAAAACAATAATACAAACAATAACTTTAGTCATCATCTCCTGGATGTGGGTGGTTTGTAAAAATGATCGTAGTTAAAAATTCTATTCATTGTGATGTTTGCTTATTAGGGTAATTATTTTAAATCTTCGCGTTATAATATTAGTATACTGTGAATTGATGAATTTTAAATGTGCTTCAAGAGATATGCTTGGAGTACTGTGAAACTACAATTAACCTTTCCCTACACATGCAGTAACACAGGTGTACAGCTCTGATTAAATCTGTAAAATTTCGGTAAATATACCCAAATATATTTCATATTTAGTTACAACCTTCCCAAACCATGCAGTAATTAACGGGTCTACATCATAATTAAACTGTATATTTCGGTAAATGCATGCAACAAAAATATCATATTTGTAGATAATCTAAAGAAATAATTAGCGCTCAGGAATGACTAGTGAAAACTTTATGAAAAAAGGGAATCGTACGAAAACATATTATTTTTTTCATTCAATCCGTTGTAAAAATACAATTTGTGATATGAAAGAAAGAGATTCCACACACTATGTTCACAGTGAAAAGAACAAAAAACATACAAATATAATTATATTTTTCTTATAATTATAGTTATGAGGATAAAAAGGAGTACACTTTGTATAGGATTTTTGAATGCTCTAAATTATGTTTTTAATCTTTTTTTTTTAAATTGATATGCTCAATATATAGAGTAATCGTTGCCATTAAAGCATTTAAGCTAATGAAATATTTTTTCAATGTTATTTACGGTAACACGTGGTTGACAGCATGGGTAATTTTATATCATGGATATGTAAAGGGTAATTGAGGATAATATTTAGCTTAGAAATGCTTAGTGAAAAATCAATTATATGAGGCGAATCCTACGAAATATAATTATTTTTATTTCTATTTCTTCATAAAATTTATACGTAGTCACAAATACATTTTGTGGCGAGACAAAGAAAGTCACACATTAAATTTCACATGAAACAGTAACCAAACCATACGAATATAATTATTGTCATTAATTAAACGAAGATTGATAAAATGGAGGTTGTATATACATTACAACCTCTATACAAAACTTGTCGAATGCTCGAATATATATATTACTTTTTTTTTGTAATATTTAATGTCAATACTAATGTAAATTTATGGCATTTAACTATTTTTCACATTTTAAAGGCTAATAGGTACTCTAATTTCGTACGGTAACATGAGTTGACAGCGTGGCTGCGTACGAGTATTTTATATCTCGGTATGGTAAAGGTTAAAAAACACCAGAAGCCACGCAAACTACATATCATATTTTCTTCCTAATACCAAATCTTGGATTAATTAACCACCTTTACCACATCTGTGTCTGGTGCTCCTCAGTTATATCTGAACGTGCATCAATGGCAGAAGCGTAACTACGCCAGTGCAGTGCATTGGGGCCCACGATAGGTAGGGGTACACATACACATTTGGAATCGATATTATTGAACTTAAAATTTTTAGAATCCACCACAGAAAGAAATGAAATAATATAATTTTTTTTAAATCTATCGAAAATGTGAGCATTTGAATATTTCAAGACACCAATTTTATTCATACTATTCAAGAGAAATGCGGTGCAGGAAGAAGTCGCATCTCCTGACTGAAGACCGGTTCCATCGCATTCGATAAGGTCCACATTAGATAGGACTCCAAAATATGGTGCTTTACAAAAATTTTCGCATCGATACTTTCCTCTAAACGACCAATAATTGTAAAATTCACAACAAGAAATGAAATTATAAAATTTTGAAAATGATTTTTCATGTTTTTTACAAAAAACACATGAAAAATTATCGATGTATCGCCGTACGTCGGATTAAGAACTAAACTATCCTCGCAAAACGAAAATGTGCATATAAATGTAGGAACACATGTATACTTTAAAAAAAATTAACACCGCTTAAAAAATAAAATTTTGATAATTAGTAAATGAACACTATACTACTTGTACATATAATAATAATAGGATGCCAAATGCCAATACATATAATAGAGGGTATTTTTTTCCATTTTGCATTGGGGACCAAATTTTGTAGTTACGCCACTGATAGCATTGGTTCAGAGTGATACTTAAATTTTTAAGAAAATGATGTAATGGGTAAAACCACGTACTTAATACTTAATATTTTTACATCTTATAATTTAGGGGGACTTTTCCCATTTTGCATTGGGGACTAGTTTATTTAGTTACGCCGCTGATCAGTGGAAACCATGAACTTTTTTGACTGCAGTATTAGCCACAAAATATGTTGACTGTGGTGACGTATACTTTATATTTTTTATTTCATAAGATTCAATCCAGGCAAAATTTTACAAAAACGTATTTTGTCCCTTAATATTATTATTTAAAAGACATGGTGACTCTTTTAAACGATTACTTATTAAACTACACATCCCTATTGAATATGTGAAATATTTCATTACTTCTGATATTCAACTTTATGAAGTGCTCGTTTACATGTAAATTACAGTGTAATTTTTTAGTAATATTAACAGATTTTTTTTACTACAATACTCTCCAAATTTATGTTAAATGTAACTTAAAATATGCTAACAACAACTCACCCCAAGCAATAAATCATGGACACAACACAAGACAAACAACGAACATCTACCCGCCAGTTCCGAGAGCAACAACGACATTTTATCAAAGATTCTACATGTTCTTAGCTCCGAAACTGTACAACACACTCAGTAGCAACTGGAAATCGTTCAACTCCAATAAGATTAGACAAATATGGACCCAACATATGATCCAATCGGGTAGAGATCAATCAGAAGCATGGCTATCTAACATTCTAATATAATCATTATACAGTGCCTACACTAATAATTCACTGATTCTACAACACTCCCACTTCATTTTCTTTTATTCTATATATATATATTTATTTTTTTATCTCTATTTTTATTCCTGTCGAACCTTAAATAACAGCACGAAAAAAACTAGCTACTTTAACACAGACTTCAGTCTAGCAAAGTAGCCAGGACAACGCTGTATATATCAGAGGTGGAGTCTACTCCATCCCACACAATAAACATATTACAATGTTATATTATAATATATTCACCTCTGTTATAACAAAAATATATGTCAATAAATAAATGTACATATATTTGTTTTTTTAGAATACTCAGAACGGTGATTTTTAAATATGATTTGTAAGTAATTAAATCCTTAAAAATCAATTTACGAACAAAAATATTATCAGGAGAACACATTCTTATTGTGAAGTTGTAATTATTCAGAACAGACGGTCTGTGATATTTTAAATATGAATTAAATATATTAATTAGAAAGATATACATATAAAATCAATATTATCGAAAAATATTGTTGTTACGCCACCGGGATTCGAGCCTGGATCACTTTCCTAACCGGGAAAGGTGCATTATCCAACTGGGCTCTTTCAAATAATGGAACGATTAAATGTATTAATATCAAAAAAAGGTAACGAAAATTGTCGCTGTAGCATAGTTGGATGATGCACCTTCCCCGGTTAGGAAAAAGATCCAAGTTCGAATCCCGGTGGCGCAACAACAATATTTTTCGATAAAATTAATTTTATATGTATATCTTTCTAATTAATATATTTAATTCATATTTAAAAATATTATCAACATGAACAGAACAACGTGTGAAATCTATCGTAAGATTTGATCTTCGACCAAAATGAAATTTTATGTATAATTCTTAAAATCGGATCTTTACGTTCATTCAAGTAGGTAATGCATGTTTGTAAAAAATAGATGAGTTTGAGAAGTATGTTTGATAAAAACGGAAAGGCTGAGAATGATATCGAAAGAGGGTGACTGCAGGGAATAAAGTGAACGGCGCTTTGAATGGAATTATATCTAACGATAACTTTTCAACCGAGGCAAGACCAGAGGTACACAATGAAAACTTGGCACCGACACCAATGTATGGAAGTGAGGCCTGGAGCTGGCAGAAGAGGAACGAAAGTAGACTGAATGCAGTGGAAATGAGATCACTTAGGCGTATATGTGGCGAATCTATTTATGACAGAGTGAAGAATGAAAAAATAAGAAAAGAATGTAAAGCTGATGTTAGTATAATAAATAAGATTAAGAAAGGATCACTTAGGTGGTTTGATCATACGGAACGGATGAATGAGGAGAGAATGGTAAGAAAGATATATAAAGCAAGTGTTGATGACACCAGAAATAGAGGACGCCCGCGGAAGACTTGGCGCAACCAGGTAAACCAAATACTGAAGGATGCTTCTGTTAGAACCCTCAACAATCGGCGAGCTTGTATGTGAAGATGTATGAATGTGGATGAGGCGAGAATTATGTGTCAGGACAGAAGAGTGTGGCGCTCTATCCTCTCTGCCTACCCTCCCGGAGAAACGTCGTGATGATAAGTTAGTTAGTTACGTTCATTCAAAGAAACGGAACACGTTATGAATCGATATTGGATAATTGTTTTAAAAATGCGTTTACTAAAAAAATTCTCGGTTTATTCAGTACATTGAGACACCAAGGCGTATTTAATCAAATACAGTGTTTATATAAATTGTCTAGAACGAAAAATCTAACTTTATGTTCAGCATAATATGATTGCGCAGCTGCGCGCAGTGGTAGCCTGAACAATTAAAATTACCGAATTCCAGCCGGACATACAGTGGCGTAATAAAAAGAATTCAAAATTTTCAAAGGTATTAGGCTCCAATGTAAAATGAAAGGGCCACCTGTAGGTACATGCATTGTATTATATATCAAAATATTACATAAGTTTTACGCGGTTTTATCCTCTAAATAATACAATTATAACAAAATTGGTCTTCTGTCTTCATATTCACATTTCATGAAGAGAAAAAAGTATTTTTAATACAAATTAAATGAATTAATTAGAAAGATATACAAATAAAATCAATTTATCGAAAAAATATTATTGTTGCTACCCAGATTCGAACCGTGATCTCTTCCTATCCGAGGAAAATGCATTAACCAATTATGCTACACCAACACAAATTTTCGAACTTATATATTTCACTTTCAAATTTATACATCTATCGTTGCATTATTTGAAAGCCGCCATCTTTATATTTACCGAATCTCAAACACTTTTGAGTAAATCCGATAGGAGACGCCAGAATTAATTGATAATTAATTTTTATTAAACGTTTTGGAAACATTAATACAACTTATATATTTTTAAGGAGAACACATTCTTATTGTGAAGTTGCAATATTTCAGAACGTAATATTATGAATAGAGCATGTATTAATTGTATTAAAAAATATCACAGACCTGTGTTCTGAAAAATTTCAACTTCACAATTCAGAATGTGTTCGCTTTAAAAAGAAAAAAGTTAGTTTTTAGGCATATGTACATATATATGTATTTGCACTCGCAAGTGAAATAAAATCATTCATTAATATGCCGATTTTCGCTTTGCGGCGATGGTCTAGTCCCAACATATTAACAAAGCAATATGACAACAAGATTGGTTACATTTTCCCGTGTTTTCGTAATAATCGAAGAAATGATTTTGAAAATTTTGTAATTTCATTTCTTCCTGTGATTGTTTTAAAAATTAATAGTTCATATTAGCGCTGAGAAAACTTAAATTACAAATTTATTGTAGCACGCGATGGCGTAGTTACGCCACTGCGTACGTACATACATTACAGCGGAGTGTTATAGCGTAGTACGAGTTCGGGATAATTATATCGTTCGTTCGTAACATATAGATTATTGACAGCTTTTCTAATTGTACACAGTACACGCCCCTGCTATTTACTTACTTACCAACATGTCGCGCAGTTTCCAATGGGTTCGGGTAGAGAAAATAGAACGCCAGACTTTTCTGTTCTGACAAATATCCGTTTACATTTCAGCTTCGTTGAGGATTCTAACATTGCAGTCTTCCAATATCTAATTTACCCGATCATGCAAAATTCTTCATGGATGTTGTCTTTACATTTACTTAAAAAAAAAATTAATAGAGGTGCTTATATGAAAACTATATATTCTTATATTCACACTAATGGCCCATGCCCACGATGATCTTCCAATGAGACTTTGACCTCTGAGAGTCAGTAAAGGTACGCGTGTACTGGATGTGTCATTCGAATCCACGAGCAAAACAGCAATTTATGAATCATCACTTAATATATTTTTCGCGAAGATTTGAATGACGCACTTTAGTGACACTCAGATATCAACGTCTCATTGCGAGATTATTGTGAACACGGACTATTAAGTTTGTGCATTGTAAGATAGTGTTCTTCTTCCACGGCACTACATCCCAGGGCGGGATTTGGCCTCACGAGTGTTCTCCACTGACTCCTATCCCTGACCATTCTTCCCCAGCTCCCAGAGCCTTCCATCCTACTCCAGTCCTCTTTCACTTGTATCTTGGTATCCACTTGGTCATGATCTGGGCTAGCCCATCGCAATCTTTGGCACCTACAGAATCTTACAACTGTTTCTTGCTAAATAAAATTTTCGAGCTCATGATTCATTTTTATTCTGTAAGTTCCATTTTCTAGTGTAGGTCCATAAATGTTTCTTAATATTTTACACTAATTTGTTTTCTTCGATTTGAGTTAGGCACCACGTTTCACAACCATAAGTGGCTACTGGTCTTACTATAGTTTTGTTTGCAGCAGTTTGCTTCGATGACTGGGTATTTTCGACCCCAGCAGTTTTTACAAACGTAGATCCAACTAAAAGTCGGATCTTCATTTCATCAGTTGTCTTATTTAGCATATTCAAGTCATGTTTGCTTAGATATGTAAAAGTATCAACGCTGTAAGATAGTGTTATTGAACTGTAATTCACGCATGTGGTGAGCATTTGTAAGGGGTTTGATGACCACGCTTCATAAATTTTTCATAAACATTTTAAAAATCTGCACGTTCTGTTCTATCTTTACAATTAAATAAATAGACCCACATTGCGCAGCTCACTCAAGTCCTAAAAATGGGCAATAGGTACTACGTAGGCACTTTTGCCGCGCAACTGTGAGACATAATGAGATCTACAAAGATGAGGATTCAAATCGTCCATAGGGCCGAGGGGGTGGCAGCCCACCCACCCTGTAACTCCTCTTGCATTATATTTCGCACGATGGTCCGAATAGTGGTGCCGAAATACCCACTGTAATGGAGGCCCTAAATGGACGTGGATACAATAGGAGGACATTTGGGGGACAGGGTCATCATCTATCTGAAAGAGAATTAAGAAAACAACACACAATATTCAGTATTGATTTTTCTGGAATTTCGGCCCATTTGGCTACCTACTACTTGTCTCTTTTGCCGACATTTCTGAAACTGGTTAATATGTTCGTTTTCGACAATTTTGGATACGTATTTTTTCTACGATATTAGCTTTGACTCTGCAATGGACTTCATCAGATATTTACGAGAGGCTTTCATGTCTAAAAAATAAAGAGTTGACTAACCGCTTTAAGAGTAAAATCGTTTGCGGGTTGTTCGAACGTTAAATTTACTATTGTCAAAGCATAGATGAAGATGTCTATAGGCGTGACAAATAATCAATAAATATGCATTATCTATGGATTTTTTCACCTAGGCTTTCGAAATCTGTCACTTTGGTCGTGAAATTTTTTCGTACTATGTGCTAATGTATATTAAACAACGCGATCATCATCGGACGAACTCGCATCACTAAAATAGTGGAATATTGAGTGATTAATTGTCGTACACTGCAACTTTCAAAGTATCAATGTGTCAGATGACTTTTGGAACAGCTGTGAAGAGTCCGTCATATTTAACTATCGATTCTCGTTTTTACTATCGGGTATTGCAGAGTAAATGAGTTTACTACGGGATGTACTTTCGAGAAGTAAATATTTTTTTACTAACAATCAAACATCCCGTTTTCGCAAAAATATTTACTTCAGTAAAAATTACTACTGATCTCACACAACCGGCCCTTAGGGTAAAAAAATTTCCCTGAAATATACAATAGGCTGAAGTTGTCTGAAATATAAAATAGTATGAAGTATGGTAAAGAAAATACTATCTATAATGTTTTAATACTGTCTATAAATATGCATAAACGTATAAAATAATATTTTTCTTCCATTGCGGTACAAGTCACATTTTCAGGCGTCATTTTTTAGTCGTACATACGTAAACCAATAAATACTCAGTGGTATCGATTGCATAATATTTTTTACAGTGACATACAGTAATATTTTTATTTATTTTACTTTTATGATACAATGACATACCGAGTCAATTTATAATTTAACTTTTATAATTTTTAATTGAATAATTATTACGTATTAAAAAAATAACGTTGCTATTGTTCAAAATAACAATTTGTAAGAACGTTGAATAAAATGTCAACCCTTACGATAATTTATTGAAATTATTCGAAGTACTTGCGCGATACGAATAACGAATACAATAATTGATTATTTTATATAGATTTTTGAGAATATTCTGCAAGACTGACAGCCCTTTCCAAAATGGATGGACACAAAAGACGAAGAGGACCGCTTGTTCTGAATAGAGCGGGAATATTATTATTTGTAAAGCAGAGGCGGCGCGAGGGGAGCCATTGTGATATTGAAACGAATAATCTTTAGTAATTAACCGTCGGAGCGGTGATAAAATCTAGGCATTCTTGTAAATTGTTAAGAACTGCGAATCGTTTTATCGCACAATAAAAATGTTAATATCAATAATAGGTTCGTAGGTACGAAGTTTTAATTTTTTTAGAGTCAGAAGAGAACATTTTCAAAATTGACGCATAAACTTCATTAATTCAAATATTCACCAATTATTATTACATTGTACGAACAGAGAGGATAGAACGCCATACATTTCCGACTTGATACAAGCAGTTGCGTAACTTCGCTTTTGGCTCGTGAAGCAAATTTCGTTTAACCCCCTTCCCAACCTTATCTGCATAATAAATAGTGATAATGAAAATCTTAATACGATAGTCGGCAACTTTAATAAAATTTATTAATACATAAATATATTATTTATTTCATATATGTATTGTACATAATAAACATGAGTTAGACAAACTATATCAATAATAAACACGAGTTAAATAAACCATATCAATGATAGCGAAATAACCCAAGTTTAACTAAAAGCAACTAACAATATTGCGTCCCTTTCTATATTGCGCTTAGAACAATGTGTTCTAATTGCTCCTAGATTACGCCACTGCTTGACAAGCATTTTTATATCCATCCATCCTTGCACACTTTCTTACAGATGCTCATCGGTCCTTGAAGTTTTTGACATTACCCATCTTCAAAATTTGTTAAATACGCTTACACCAAGTCAAAAGCGGTCGCTCTCGACTTATTGTGTTATCTGCACTCACATATCTGACTGGCTCACATATCCTTTTATCATTCATCATCAGCTCTACTTGCTCGATGCATCGAATAATTATTTCTTCATTGATTCAATAAATTACGTTTATTTTGGCTATACATTATTTCCTTATAGATTGTCTCCATTTCCCCACTACGATTAAAAAGTGTATTGCGGAAAACCTTTTTTTTCATAAATCAGGTAAGTCGGAGCAAAATTGTTTTAAGTCCGCCACACCTGCATACTCTAACCTGGGGCACGTTCAGCAACAACGTCCGAATCGCTTAGATGATTCTAAGCGTTCGTTCGGCGATCACCTATTCATCTACCCGATTTGACAAATGACACTGTCATTTATTTGCGCACAAAGTTTGTCTAAATTTGAAAAATTATTTATTATTACTATTTTTTATTTATTATTCATTATTAGCAATCTATTCGTTATTCATTATTATCGGTGGAGGGGGGTATAAACGCCACTGTTATGAATTAAAAAATAATATCGTATTATCAATATTTTGTTCTGACGAAGTTTCAATAAGCACTATGCGAAAGCCGTGGAGTTTGACATATTGTTGGTACTTATGCTCTGCACAATAAGTTTTTTTATATTTGATCAAATACGTCGCAGAATAATATTGTAAGGTCGAATTAAACTAATGATTGCTCTAAATCGACTTAGTCGATGAAGATATTATCGTGCGAAAATAAATTTCAACAAATTTTTTTTACTTATGTGAACTGATGTGACAGTGAAAAAACAAATCGCATTTAAGATTCTCTATTCATTAAAATCGATACTGGCGAAATAAAATTTTAGCTTCATGCAAAGAAAGAATCAGATTTGATGTAGATAGAGTCTCATAACGATCATTTTTGCAAGACCGCGTGTTCTTGTAGTCCCTCGTAAATTGCGCCATCTTTCGCCCAACGCTGTTATTAAATTCATATCAATCGCCAGCCATTTTCCGGCGGCGCAATGTGCTTTTATCGAGTCTTGATGTTGTGTATTTCGTAATTGTTAATTAATCGGGAATCTTATGGTAAAAACTAAACATTAGTGTTATAGTACATCCTAAGGTCAGTATTTTCCCCTTAGTTCATATTAATTACTAAAACTAGGCGTGTACATTGTTGTTCTGTTTGAGAGCTCCCAAGATGGCGTCCGTAGACTTCGTGCCTCTAATTCTTGCAATACTACACAATAATCCACAGCTGTATTTTATTTCACCAATGCTGATTAAATATTTTTCTTTATTCAATTTCATCCTTTATAAAAAAAAACTTTGATTTATAGTCGCATTTATTTATTTCTAATCGTTTGTCGCTGTAGCAACATGGAAAACGAGACGACGTTGGACGCGTCCCTAGTGTCGCAATGTCTCAACTTTCATGGACAACAACTTCAAAAAATATGGGAAAGTGAAAGAGGCGAAAATGAACTGCAGAAAATTGGCGTGGGTCAACTCGATTTCGCCGCCTACCAGGCCAGACAAAAGCATCTGACATTTCAAGACCGTGGAAAGCGGTTGATCTTGCATCAATTCATAACCAAAGAAGCGAACGCACTGTTCGATTCCAGCATCATGGCTGAAGCCCCTTCGTCAACCTCGACTGTAGACACCAATGTCAACGATGACAGTAAGTATTTGAACATAAATCAATATGTTTTTATTTATTATACATTTTCAGCACCGAAGACTCGCCTGGTTCTTTAGACTAAGTATTAAATTATATTTGATTAGTTAAAAAAATGACAAGTAAATAATTAACAGCTGGCTGACGTAAATGTGTGTAAGAAAAATGTTGCCTGAGATTGGCCACGTATTTACATGAAACAATATTTGCAGTGTCCACCAACTTCAGATGTCGGTATTCACAAAACACATTTAAAATTCGTTCTGTTCCTATATACCACTAAAGTCTGTAAAAATGAACATGGCTAATCAATTATCTGTTGTGAATAAGGGTAAAAACACTTGCTTGTTGATACAACATAATTATACAATCTGACCATAATTATAAATCAATGATTTCTCACTAAGACCAAACATTCCTAGAAATACAACATTGACAGATAAAAAATGACAGTTCAAACAATTTGAATACTATTTTAAACTAATAATCTTGCTGAATATTGTGACTTTATATTTGGAGTGAACTACTCTTGTGTCTGGGGTAAACGACAGAATTATTTTTGGTATTTATTAATACGAAATTGACGGCAGTCGATTTGACGTTACTTCCAAAATCTGTAA
Organism: Eubasilissa splendida; assembly: GCA_031772225.1. Classification (NCBI taxonomy): domain Eukaryota; kingdom Metazoa; phylum Arthropoda; class Insecta; order Trichoptera; family Phryganeidae; genus Eubasilissa; species Eubasilissa splendida. Next base: position 35,267,802 of record CM062846.1, on the reverse strand, counting down.
TCGAATTTCACTTTGCAGATTTTAGCGGAATTTAAATTATAAACAGGTAAATAATGTATTCAACATGCATAGCATATGTGTTATAATCTTCCTCGCAAGAAGAATGTATTGCCATTGGTGATTCATTAAATTATTATTTTTCAGATGTTTATGCTGTGATGCCTCCATTTGAGACATTCCTCAATGTGGACAAAGGTGCGAGACTCCGACATTTCTTCCAGGTAAATAATAAAATATCCTTATCATTGAGTCACAGATAACTGGTGCAGCTCTGATAAACAATCTTTCTTGATAATATGTTAAATTACTTTCAATGAATCTTTATTTTTTTTATTTTGAAATTTTTTACAATTTTTAAAATGAGTTTATTGAGTATTATTGTGCATTACTAAAATTAGATCTTTTTTAATCGCTTACCTCTCCAAAAAAGAGACTAACTCTTGTGCTTGGAGAGGGATATGTACTTTATAATTGTTATTCAATCATATAAGCTTACAAATATGTTATATTACTCAATCAATGAATAATGTCTTAATAGAAATTACACTTGTAATATTACATATAACACAATGTAAAAAAATAAATAAGATTGTAATTATTAAGAACACATTCTTATTATGAAGTTGTAATTATTCAGAACATAGGTCTGTGGTGTTTTAAATACTAATTAAATGTTTTCGACAAAATTGATTTTATATGTATATATTTATAATGAATACATTTAATTAGTATTTAAGATTGTTGTTAATTTTTATAGAACATCCAAATGGGTGAATTGATCATGGGAACCGTCATAAACAGAAATGCTTCAGGGATGATGCTGAAGGTTCTATGCACTGCTGGTTCTAATCCAAGATACGTTGCAGACATAAATGTTAAGGTAAATTATTATATATTATTAGTTTGGTAAAAATATGCATGCAACATTTGGGATATTTGTATGAATTAAAGGATCTTTGAATATCTATGGAATTTTTTAACAACTATAATTATTTTCAGGCTTTTTTGCCCGTCTCCAACATAATCCCAGCTGTCGACAAGAAGAATATCTCCCGCAACTATCTGATGAACGACACGGTGTGCTGTGAGGTTCTGGAAGTTATACCTGACACGGATAAAATCTCGTGTGGAATGAAGGGCGTGACAAGAGGGCCCGATGACCTCAGCCCCAAACCTCCCCTGGGCCTGATGAGTACAGATGACTTCACGCACATTTACAAGTATGTTGTTTATTCATTTACCATTTCTTTAATTTTCTCTCGTTGACCTGACTAATGCTTTTATCTTTCAGTGAACCTTCGAAATTCACATCTTGGAATAACTGGTCCATAAATTGAGATAGGTATAATGGTTACCAATTTTTTTAATGTGAAACATTGATTTGAGGTTTATGAAAAACTAGTTCCAGATATAAAAATGCATTGCTTCAAATTATGTAGAATAGTCATCAATCAGTGAATCGTTTGAGGTAGGTATTGTAAGATAACATGTTATTCAATAACAGGTAAGGAAATTGTGTCCCTAAGTTTTCTTAATCAATATGTATAGAAAATCTTTTCTGATTATCATTTTTGAGGAAATAAAGATGATCTTATTATTTTTGTCTAAATATTTATGTTACAAGTTTCTAATTTTGGCTGCTTATAATTCTAGATGTATTCTAATTTGTAATTATATCATTTCCATCAAAACCTTAAACAAACTTTTAAAATATTCTACGAGTCAGAAATCATGTACATGAGAAACTACTTATAGATGGATTCTGGTAACATTCACACCTCCACGGTAGATGTTTTCTCAATATTACAATGCATCAATCAAATGCGCAATGAGAATGGATTGAAGTGATAAAGCAATGGAAATCAGAAGCACACACGCGGTGTGTTCATATGGATATCAATTAAAATATACACATTGTTTTATAAGATGGCAACACATGTCAACCAGTATGAACCGTGTACAAACATAGAGATAAAGGAAAGCAAATAATTGTTCACTGCGGCTACGAAATTTGTATTGCTTGTTCAAAGTAAGTTAATAGAATTGAGGAAGACATTGATTGATATATATTAGGTTATCCTTGAATCTTGCCGTTTCCCAACATTTCTCTTCTCCCATTATGTGTAATTGTACATTTTGTGATGGATTTCATTATTTATATTTTGAGATATTTTTTACCAGTCAACGTTTCATAAAACTTTATAATATTGCTAATAATAATGTGACATTTGTTATTTTTTTCTTTTATATTTTATCTCAAATGCGGATAATGTAATAGAATTATTTTAAAATAATCACAATCTTGAAAAATAAGATTTTTTTTTGACTTATTCATTTTAGTCTGCATGCATTATTAGATATATTTTTATATTATATGCACTAAAGGATTCACGTGAAAATGATTTCAGTTTTTCATCAAAATCATGAAAATAAAGCAAATAGTCATTGAATTACTCGTTATTGTGGATGATTTGAAGGAAGTCCCTCGAACGTAGCTCTCGTCTCCTCGAACAAATGTATCGAAGAAACATAAAGTTAACGAGTGACGATAGCTCAATAGTCGTATGAATGAAATCATTTGCACAAATCCTGAAAAAGGTCAGTAAAGTTGGGATGGGGTCAGTTAAGATGCGATACTTTTGAAATGTTAATTAAATATAAAATTTAACATTCCAGCAAGTACAAAATGCAAATATTGCCTGCCATAAAGTATTATATTTTAAAAGATGAAAAATGGAAACCTACTCTCGCCATAACCGAGTATTGTCTTATATGGATTGTGACAATGTTTTTTGTAAGCTGTTTTATGGAGGAATTAACCTAAAGATCGCACGCAGCAAACAGTGACATGAGATGAACATATCGAGGAATTCTTAGGCTCTCTTTCTTCTAGGATCTTGTCCCGAACGGTGGCCACTCCACACACACACCATGTTATTCCGACTTACGTATTATTTTTCTTTGTTTTCAATTTGTTTTGGATACTTATATTGAACCAAAGCTCCACTGTGTGTGTATGAGAAAACATAATGATTGATCTAGAACAGTCGATAGATTGCCATAATTGTTGCTCTTTGAAACAGGTGAGAAAAGCAGGGTGTCTATATATTGCTATCATAGCTTTTAAGGTTTCCAACCACCCTTTCCTACTTCTATTAAGTTCCCATTTTGCTATTTTGTTTCAAATATTAATAAGTTTTGATGATGCCATTTTCAATGTTTTATTTTATTTTTGTATCTCATATTCATGTTTCTTTATTATTATTATCTTTCCGATTTCCACTTTTAATAAGCTAAAATTACATGTCATAAACGCATGTTTTATTTAATAGCATTGTAGTCATTTAATAGATATTTATATCATTCCCAAAAAAAAAATTTAAATGACTTAAATTATTTTTTCTTAGTCAAATTTAACTTTTACTTGTCAATTCCATATTTGCACAATTATTAACATTCCAAAAATTACTTTTACTATTATTTTACATTCTATGTACATTACTTCAATATGAAAACTTATAATGTTTTCTGTTACCATTTTAGTTACTTCCGTCGTGAGTATTATATGATGTTATCAAATGTGGTTATATTTCATTATTTGAATCCTATATTGATTGGCCTGTATTCTTAGGAAAACTCTAGAAATGAAGGGGGAGAGCTATGAAGCCATTTTAGAGAAGAGTCCCGGATTCAACAATCCCAACTGTGTCTCCTATCTCTCTGAGTTACTTGGACTGTCTTCAAATCACTACAGCAACTTCTTGACTCTAAGGTGAATATGATTCACTTATCTACCCACCCACATGACCAGAAATCACCTAATCAAGTTGATTTTTAGAAAGAAAGTCAAATAGATATTTTAACACTTATTAAAAAATATTGTTGATATATTAATATATCCACAATATTTCTGTTTTCAGCGAGTACTTTCACCCTACCAAGGGCATATATACGCAGTTATATACATATAGATGTGAATTTTTGTTTCTAAAAGACGTCATGTTATGGGAAACAAAAAAAAACTAAGAGCACAGATAAAATATTAATGGATTTTTGTGACAAAAATTTATATTTTTTGATAGATATACAAATGTGTATTACCTTAACCCCTCTATGGCTGTATTAATATGGTGCCAGAACTTTCCACCACTACCAGCGACATAATCTTTATTTATCTCACACATCCTTGTATTTTATCTTTGCCTTTATGTGGCAACACCTACCGGAGACCTTCAGCCTCTAAATACAACTACACCCATAAGAACCCACTGAATTTTGAATTATTTTGATGTGTGTGGGCACATCATTTTTGTCTTTTTTTAAATATAAATAACAGTATGTTTTAACTAAATTTTGTGTTATAAAAAGGAAGAAACTCTTGGTAGGGAGAAAGCACCCAAAATAAACAATATTGAGGAAATACTACATGTGTTATTAATTAAAATTATTAACCGGAAAGTTCTGTCAAGTAACAATCTCAAAAACATTAACAACAAACTAATTAGTTACTTCTTGTTTTGCTGTAATAATGTATTTACTATGAGTTGTCTTTTAACTTATTTTTATTTATCATCAAAAAAAATGCAATTACAATGTGTCTTTCTGGACGCTTGTCTGCAGGTTATTTTATTCACTTTAAATTTTTTTAACAATATTATAATATACAGTATTTTAAATGAGCAATCAAAAATTTACTCTGCATCAGAATACAACATTCAACCACATACTTACTAATAATCTTAATACTTAGTCTAATAGAAAGTTGTGAAATAATATCACAAAAACAAACTTGCTGCTGTTTCAAATTAACAACTACAACTCTTGTAGGGAATTAAAAGATATTACCAAAGGTTTATACAGTAAAACCGCGATATAACGAAATCCAAGGGACCAAAAAATAAAAATTCGTAATAACGAATTCCCACATATAACGAAATAAATTTAAAAAATCCTACTATATATTACGCGCCGTCGCAAAAAAATGTTGCGCGGCTTCAAAAAAGATCGCAAATTCTGCAAACAAAGGAGGAAGAAGGCCGTAGGGAACTGAATACCTACATATTTTTAGTAGTTTTGTTATTAAAACAGATAATCAAAGGAATTAAATTAAGAACAGAACCTATTCAATACTAATTGGAAGATATTTTTGTAAATTCCAGAATATTGCAAACACAAAACAATATTTTAATTGTGTTTAAATGTAGAGCCGCTTCAAACATAGTTTTGGGCATGAAACATAAAACCTCCCTGAGATAAGCTTCAAAAGCAGCGACTAACGGTTCTTTGCTGTGGTAATGCCCCCGGATCTCATGCAAAAAAACCACGAGCTGTCTCAGAAATATCAATGTCGAATTTACCTGTCGATTACTACAACAACAAGTTAGCCTGGATGGATATAGAGATATTTTCCAGTTGGTTCAAAACCAAATTTGTGCCATCAGTGCGCCAATATTTATCATCCTAAAAACTAAGTTTGCCACAGAAAGCTGTTCTATTATTGGACAGTGCACCGAGTCATCTTATTCCATATTTCCATATTTTATTTATTCATCTTATTTTTTGAATTATTATTATTGTGTTAAATTTTGTGGCCGACACAGACTTGAATTTAATTGAACTTATTATGATGAATAGACTTTTAATTTAAGAATAATTGTGTGAAATAATGTATATAGTGGAAGTTATTTGACAACCCTGCAATAATATCCCATTTGCGCTGTTCATAAATGCACACGTGTGCGCCTTTTTTTGGTAAGTACATGCACACATACATCAATAAATACGCAGAGTGCGTGATTTTTGTATATTGTTGAACATTTTTGGATTAACCGGGAATTTGATTATCCGGGATTTTTTTTACCATCCATCCCGAATAATCGAGAGTCTACTATATATACAGTAAAACCTTGTTATAATGAACTCCGCTATACTGAAAAATGACATATATTAAAAAAAAAAATTAAATTAATTCCTTACTATCAATTTTTCATATAAAAAATAATTTATATAATGAAAGTTTTTTTGTCCCGTACGAAAAAATACCGATATATTTACGTAAATATATAACGAAAAAAAAAAATTACAATGATAATATTTCAAAATATATTTTGGCCGTTTTTGATTATGTTTGTTAACTGTTTTATTGCCTTGGCGCAGCGGGCCAGTCAACGCAGGCGGCCCGCTTCGCCCTTGTAAAACTTCTTGAGATCATAATAGGTCCTTATAAAGCCATTTGGCATAATCTCCACATTGTCCAAGGTTGGATTTATTGTCGATTGGCAAAATAGGTTAAAGTGGCACCCTTCCCTTGCTCTGAAGCATACACGTATTCACGCCTCTAAAAATGGGTCTTATCTAGACTAGCTGAAGAAAATGAAAACCCCTAAAATCGCGATTGACATGTCACTTTTTAGGACACGCGCGTGTCAGCTTTGTGTGTGGTATATCCCACAAAGCTCGAGATGACTACAATTCTGCGCATTATTATCTTCAATCTTCACTTTTTATCTTCATTATCATCATCAACTTATGTCACTTTTTACATTATAACTGAACATTCAATTCCAATGAACGGTAATATTGTGGATGACATTTTCGTTAATGTGTTTATTTGACAATTGTTTTAGTGCATTTGTTTACTAGCATTCCGTAATTTATTCTTTGAAGTACATTTTTAAATATTTTGTGGAATCTTAAAATCACTTCAAGTCATGATAATTCCCGCAAAATTTTAACCCTTGACAAAAAACTATAATTCCAAATCTGTCTCTACGATTTAAAGAGATAGGAAGATCGATTGACCAATGCAAAGCTCTCAATGCTTGTAGCGGCTCTACAATTAAACACTGTTAAATTGAATGTTGTTTTATACTTGCATGATATTTTAGAATTTCCAAAAATATCGCCTAATTTTAAGTTATTATTTCGTAAAATGTTTTTAATTTGATTTCTTAATTAGTATCCATTTGCTTATCTGTTGAAAGGACAAAACTAAATAGATTATTCAGAGTTTTCTTTATACAGAAAGTCCTTTGTTTGCAAAATGCCTTATAATGTTATATTCCATATTAAACTGACAATGAATGTCTTGTTTGCGGAACTTATGAACTTTTTTAAAGCCGCGCTATATTTATTTCTACGGCCCGCGCGGAATATTAATATGTTAGGAAATTTTTTTATTTCATTATATGTGGGAATTCGTTATTACAAATTATTATTTTTTGGTCCCTTGGATTTCATAATAACAAGGTTTTACTGTACATATATAAAATTATTATTTTAGTGTTTAAGGTTGTTTGCCAAGCCAAGCATTGTTAACATGTGTCATTTTTTAAACATTTATTTGGGCCTAGGAGTATAGGACCTGTGTCTCCTGGGTCATGTAAATGGTGAAGTAAGAGCGATGAATAAAACATACACATTTTTCAGGGGCAAATTTCCACCTCAAGAATATGCTGATGAACTTCGCCAGGCGCAGGCCAGTAAGTGGGCATTCCGCTCAGTGGCAGAAGGAATCGAACATTTCAAAGCTGGTAGACACTCTGAAGCATTCCAGTGTTTAAATAAGGCTTTGAGTATTGATCCCCGTAATGTGGAAGGTCTTGTAGCCAGAGGCGCCCTGTATGCCAATAGTGGAACATTCAAAAAAGCCATTGAAGACTTTGAAACATCTTTGAAATTAAATCCCAGCCATGCCAATGCTAGGAAGTACATGGGTGAAACATTGGTCGCCCTGGGTCGGAGTTACGAAGATGAAAATAAGATTGCTGAAGCTCAGAAGGCGTATGAAGATTGTCTCGCCATTATTCCATTCCACGAGGAAGCTCAGAATTCGTTAGATTTTCTCAAAAGTAAATCTAACATCAAACCACTTATTGAACCTGCTGAATTGCTTTTACCCGGTCTTTCGGTGAATAAATCACTGGAAATGAAGGAAACTTTGAAACAATTGCTTAATTTAACAGAAAAGAAAGACAAGAAGAAGAAAAAAAAGAAAAGCAAAGGCAAGAAGAAACATCACCGGTCGAGCAGCTCCAGCAGCAGCTCTAGTGACTCCTCCAGTTCCTCATCTAGCACTGATTCTTCCAGCTCATCTTCAGAGTCCAGTGGTCTGTCTCTTTTCTTTTGTTTGCTTTATCTGCCAATGACTTTTAAAAATATTTAATATAATATTTGAAAATTTACATTGTTATTTTTGCCTTAGCCATGCGTGTTTTTGACATCTTTCGTTGTCTCTTGACAAGTATAGGTGGTCATTACTGAGAATTCCTATAAATATGAGTGACTTTCTAGATACAGATGGCCCACATCGCAAGAAGAAACGTCGCTCACACTCTCGCAACAAGAAGCAGCGCTCGTTGTCTCCGCTCAGCAAGCGCATGGCGCTCATTGAGCCTTCGCTAGACAAGAGCCACAACTCACAATTCAACCATCCGTATGGTTGGGCAGGTGGCGCTCCGCCCCCACCAGAACCAGAGCCCCCAGTCGCCTTGCCACAGCCGCCCGCTCCTCAGGATCTAGACTATGAGATGAAGGTACAGTTCTATATCTTGACATTGTGTTATTAGAGTATCCAATTGAATATTTCAGTTTTTTGTATGTTTCTAAATTCAATTAACATCTTTAATCCCATCAATGTTATTTGAAATGCAGCATATTTTTAATTTTATTTGCATTGTAGCAAAGGATAATAATCGCCGGCATGACACTTTTGTCTATGTATTGTAACTGAGGTAGTAAATTTTAATGAATATGTTCAAAACTGAAAAGCTACCCACTTGAAGTTTTAAGAGTGACAAACATATATTAGATATTGAAAATACATTAAATGGTTAATTCAGTAAGACTAAATTGAGTTGCCGAACTCCAAGAAAGCCCGCATCAGAAACTTGCAACAGAGAAAGAGACAGTGATAAATGTCACGTTGGCTATCCATATTCTATGGCTGGCTGACACAGGCTTAATTCAAATGAATGCATTTTTTTTTAGTTATTAATTAAAATTAATACACGAGTGTTTTACTATAAATACAGTAGTGCGCCGTTAGGCAGCATTGGCATCATTTTATGTGTGTTGTTAGTGTTATATAAGTGTGAAGTTATATAAGTATACATAGTTGTGAAGTGCTAATATTGTTTTATATGTAAAGAACATTATTTGTTTTTCTCTAATATTTACGTGTTAGACATTTTGAAATTCGCGAATGCGTGGTTTGTGTTCCTTCAACTTTTCCGTATTTCATTAAATTTAAATTAAAACATTTTTATAATTTTGAATGATAATTTTATATTCTCGATAATAGTATTAATGCGAAACTTGTGCAAAACGCTGACAGTTGCTAAAAATCGAATTAATACAAAAGATTGACAAAAAATATTATCCAAAATAAAATTAACAGAAAAAAACGCAACCCCATTAATGAGGTTGTCGACAATATTAAACATTATGACAGAAAGAACTTTAACGTTGAAAAGCGAGTGCCAAATGTCACCGCGACCACCACAAAACAAATTTTTAAAAGCACTGGAAACTTTGGTCGCTAACTTCAGCGGAGAAATGACGGGTTGACAAGTTCGACTATAATGTTATTAAAAAGGTGCGAAAAGATAGTCCATTATAATAGTGTTATTTTTATCATCTCAAAACTGTACGAAATCGCGGTCAATGGATGCTTATGGTGAAATAGTTCCCACGTATTATTATTTTCTTAGTTATACCAACGTTTTCTTTTTTTCGTAAAAATAAAATTCGAAAAAGCTAGCTTGTGAATTTTAAATTGAAGAATTTTGGCGCCAATATGGTAGTACGATGCTGTTTAACCTAGGATTATTTAGACCATCTAACAGGTTCATATGGTAAAACTGAATAAAAGTTTAAATGAGATTTTTGTGGGACTGAAAAATATTGTTTTTTTGGGTGGTAAAACATTTAAAATAGAAAAATATTACGCGATTTTCACTGTGAATTTTTTATCATTCCAATAATCAGGTACGGAAGTTTTTGGAGATGACCAAAGAAGGTTCGGATTATGAAGATAAAGTTCGCAACTTCTTGGAGGAGACAGCCCGCTACAAACGCGACAGGAAAATGCAAGATCTCGGCACACAGGAGCATGAGAAGAGTAGCAAGGCGAGGAAAAAAGCCAAAAAAGAATCTAAGTAAGAGACATGTTCATTTATTATCATCCCTGCTAAAGTAGCCAGCAAGGAACCGGCTTAAGTATTTATATTGTGTAATATCTTTTTTAAATATATAATCGCAGAACTTTTTAGAGAATTTACAAGGTATTTATTATTTCAAATTTCATCTACAATTTTTTTCACATATGATATAATTAAACACTTGTTTTTTTATTAAACTCGTTCAATTTACTTGAGACGTGTATCATCTTGGAAGGGCATTATTAGTCTTACAATGTAACTCGACAACTTGTATTTATATTAATGCTAATCTATAGTGAAGTGAAGGACAGCTGTATCATTTTATAACAAGGGAAGAAAGGCAATCATGCGAGAGAGACATTTTTGGAATTGCGGAGTTTATATAAATGTTTTCTAGGTAATAATTATGTTGGACACAATATTTTTTTAATTAATGCAGCAGTACCCAATTGATGATCCATCGTTGGAAGATCTATAACAGAAAAAAGTTTCAGCAAAATCAAATCCTCAAATTGTCTATAATTTATAATATTAACAAATAAAATTAACAGTAGATTCTCAATTTGCGAAACACCTTTTAAATAATATCTATCATGTTGGATTGCTTCGCCCCGTTTAAATGGATGCCCCCTTATTAAAAATATGTCTTTCTCATTAGTGTCATGGCATTTTCTTATGTTACTTCAATTCTAGGAAAAGTAAAAAAGAATCAAAACGCAAGCGCAAGGAAAGAGAGCGTGATGAACGACGCAAAGCCAAACTCAGTCAGCGCAACCAGTCCACCAGTGGAGATTACCTCCGGGACTTTGATCAGAATATGGGAGACAAGAAGTTCCGGGATGCTCTAAGGTCAGATTGATATCCATATGGTATTTTAATTAGTTTTAATGTTACAGGAAACAACCAAGCCTTTCTTTCAATAATATAATCAATAAGCAGATGAGAACTTCCTTACTTGAATATTAAATTCCTTAAGCATATCATCAAGATTTTTTTTATGTTTACCAACACCATCGCAGCTATTCATCTCTATTCCAGTATGGAGAAAATATTCCAATTGTAACATTACTTAAATAATGTACTTTACTTTCTTCACAAACTTATTATTATTGAATAGATGGAGAAAGCATGTTCGCATAGTTACATTCCTCTATATGGAAGTTTTTTTTTCTTTTCCATAATACCAGGTTCGTACAGAGTTTTTTTTTAATACAGTAGAACTGCGTTAATTCTAAGTTCAAGGGACCAAAACAAATTATTCTTATTGCGCGGGGAACCCCGTTAATAAGAAATTCGAGGGACCAAAAAAAAAATTTATAATTTTGCAATCTGATAGCGTAAAAAAACGCAAGTCATGAAAAAAACTGCTAATTTCATGAAAAGCATATATCGCAAAATCATCTTGAAAATGCAGTATTATACTGATACAAAATTCTGATGTAATTTATTATATGTACTACTGAAACTAATTAAAGTAAATATTAGATCTATTTCTCATAATAAGTAAAGATCCTACCTTGAAATGTTCTTAGGAAATTAAGCAATCATATTAAATAAAATACAATAATTATAACACTAAATTAAGAATAATCAGAACAAATTTTAACATTTTTAATTGTCACATATGTTTCGACTTGAGAAAATCATCTATTTTTCCTTCTCATTTTTTGACACTTACGCAATTCAAATTTTACCACTGAATCAAATGAGCGCGCGTATGTCTCGAGATCACTCAAAAAATATTACATGAAATTATAAGATAAGTTAACAATAATGCCATTCAAGGAAAATTATCATAAATTCATGAAATAATCATGTTAAAAAGGTTGATTAAGTATGAAACTGACATTTTGAAAGTGTTTGAAAATTTCAAATTACACTAAAATCCCGTTTATTCGAAATTCCGCCGCAAGTGGAAATTTTGGAGCAGAATGTGGTCCCTCTAAAAAGTTTTCATACTAAATTGTACTTATGACTTGAATATCGTTATTCAAAGCTATTTTTGAATTCTATTGGATAAATTTGTTGATTTATTTTTTGTCAAATATCCGTAATCTGGAAAATACACGTGCACTACGCAATGTGTTTGGCAAATGTCAAAGTCCATCCAAATGGGTAGTATCCGCCCCTATACCGATTTACGACGCTAAAGTTAATTCACATTGTTTGTTTTCTCATTCAATTTCAGTATACTAAAAAAGATGACAAATAAGTCTTGTGTGTCTTTGATTTTTAAATCTTTATCTTCCTTACCGTGACACATTAACTTAGCTCGTATGTTTTTTCTCTCGCTCGTTTTCTTTACATTAGAAAAAGATAGTAAATGTTATCTTTGCGCCCTTAGAGGTAACGTGATTCTCCCAGTTGCTGGTCTGTGAATGTCAGTGCTTGCTAATCTTCGAAATTCTTCAAAAATTTTGTAATATTTTCATTATAAAAAAAAAAATTGTTAGGCATATTAACGAAATTTCTTTACATAAATTAATTTTTGTATGAAAAATTTATTGTAAGGAATTAATTTTGAAAAAAAATTCAATATACGTCAATTTTTGGTATAGTGGGGTTCGTTTTAACGAGGTTTTACTTTATATAATTATGTCGAGTTATAATGAAAAAAGTTAATATGTAAAAAAAAAAAATATTTTCATAGAAGGTTCCATAGTCATTAAATATTATAAAACATCTTGAAGTACTATAATCAGTTTATGTGTAATGCGCCCTTGAGGTGAAATTTTTTTATGAAAATGGCACTAAAAAAGATCCAATATTATTATTAATGAAAGTGAAGTGATATACCCAAGCACTGTGGACTGAACATATGTTAATGACAGTCAGTTTCTCAAATGTCTGATAAGAATGAAATATTTTTTTATCATGGCAATAATTACTTTTTCAGCATTTTTCACATCAATTGAATGATATCGTAAGTGGCAAACATTGTCTACAAATGAAATATCCAAAGACACTACAATAATGTTCATTAACTAATGTGACTCTGCAGTCATATTCCAGTGTGATGATTTAATGCTTGTTTTTTTGATAAAGGTATTTCATAAAACATAACTATTATTTGATAATCGCAATGTCTCACTGAATATCTTAAACAAAGGTGATCCATCGTTAATGTTGTGAAACAATATTCTAAATAAGATATTACTGTTGCAGGAAAGAGCTATCACATAAACCCAGTGAAGAGAGAAGGCGCAGCAAGAGAGACATGAGTCCGGAAGAAGGAGATTACGATAGGAAGCGTGGAAGTGAAAAAAGGTACAAAACAACTGCTTTATTTTTATAATATAAAGGATAATATTTGTTGATATTAATGATACTAAAAGATTGATATACACATTTTGCATTTGATCTTATATTACAAAAATAATGTACATATATGGGAAAATTCTTTTTTTTTTTTTTCAATTTATGTCACACCTTGCTTCTGTGCATAAAAATGGTTTTTCTTGGCATTTCAAATTTGAGCTACAGAGAAAAACATACAAAAAAAAGTGGAATTAAATAAAATAATAACCCAACCTCACCTAACTTGTTGCATATTTTCAAACTATACTTTATGCATACTCGCATCAGATTATTCAAAGTGCAATAACAAGAGATGTCGTGTGTGTGTGTATTATAAAATTTAGACAATATTAATGTACAGAATTCTGGATGACATGCCTGACTTTGAAGAGCTTGAATCAAAGTTGAATGCGTACTATGCGAAAGTGGAAAAGGACACAGGATTATCCAGCAAACGTCAGGACAATGGTCGACCAGCAAATGACCACTTTCCCCCATCCCCCATGTCGAGGAGTGCCAGCCCCGATGACAAACCCAAATGGAAGATGCAAATGAATGCTACGAAAGACAAGTAAGTTTTTATATTGTCATTGCTCTCTGGGTTCACAGCTGATGCATGTTTCTTGTTGTGAAATACAGTAGAACCTTGTTAATATGAAATTGGGGAAACTGACAAATAATATATTTCAAAATATGCAAAATCCTGCTCTTTCAAAATTAGCTAAATATCCACAAAAAATTGCAAAACATACGAATTGTGTGATATTTCAAAATTTGTTCAAAATAACTAACACCCTAGTGAAAACTCACAAATAATGAAATTTAGGTTTTTTATTTGCGCAATTCCTATGACGATTCGAAATGCACCAAAACAAGTCATTAACATGACATGAACCATATATTTATGGGCTTCGTTTTCGAAGGCAGGAAACGAATCAGGCGAATTCAGATCTGGTGCTCTAAGGGCAATCCATGGAGAAAAATAAGAAACTTTTTTTTTTATTTATACAAGTGACATTTGGCACCAATATGATGCTGTTTCACTTAGGATTTTTTTGGGCAGCTTATAATACAAGTTAAACTCTTAAGTCAAGACACCACTGTACAATTTGTATTTTTTCGCATATCTGGGTAGATTCTTGCTATTAAGCCTATAATGAATCGGAGATTTTGAAAGTGATTAGGAAAGTTTCACAAGTCAAAAGGTTTTGTAATTTGGCCAATATTTAATTAGTTTCTTTTAAATACATTGATGAATTGATATTTTAATTTATACAAATTTTCACAGAATTAAAAAAAAAGAGACACCTGGAAAGTCATCGTACAAGGACAAGTCTTACGCTTTTGATGAGAGTTCTGAAGAGTCTGAGAGAAGGGAGCAAGAAGCTAACGCCAGCTCCAAGATGAGGAAACCACTCATGTCACCCGATGACAAGAACATCAGTGTGAGAAGGGCCATGGCACTCAAGGAGGCACCTCCCAAACACACCGCAGAACCAGATCCCCCGGGCACAGAAGAAGTTAGTTTATTTACAACAAATATTTTCCATAATCCATCCGTATCCTAAATGCAAATATTCAATAAAATGTACTTTCAGCAACAACAACAGCAGCAGCAGCAGCAACAACAGCAGCAACAACAAATCCGACCAAAGCAAAATGTGGTCTTGGACAAATTTGGTTCGTTCCGTCTGGCTAAGGAAGGTGAAGGAGGTGAGCCCATGTCTGTCCCCCTACCCCCCGGGGTGCGACCCTCCCCTCGCCCACCACCACCCGCCCGCAGAGCGAGGTCCCCATCAGGTAAATCAATGACTAAGTGATAATGGAGAAAACTGCTAATGAAAGACCAAGTAATAAAAAATATAAAAGAAGCTCAAGATGATAGCTATATTTAGTAAACAGACATTATCACCATCAATGGGAAGATTATATTAATTTAAATGACCCCTGGAATATATCACAACAAATAAATTATGGTTTATAAATGTAATGCAGAGTATTAATATTTTGATAATGGCTACAATAACGTGATATTTCTAGGTTCCCGAGAGAGTTCTCCACGCCGCCGCTCTTCACGCAGCCGTTCTCGCCCGCGCAAGTACCGCTCGCGATCCAGCGGCGCCTCACGCAGTTCCTCCTCTGAGGGTTCCGCACGACGACGACCGCGCCGCTCTTCCCATTCTCCTGGAACACGGTCAGAAGGCAGCCGCTCCCCAGCCAGCCGCTCGCAGCCCAGCAGAAGTCGTTCTCGGTCACGTTCTCGCTCCCGGTCGCAGTCCCGGGACAGGTATTGTTGCTAATATTGATATGCACTCTCGTACAATTAAACAATCATTAATCTCACCATTTATTTACTGAATGATGGATTAATTATTTTTACCAACATTAGAATAACAATTATACATTTCAGATTCCGACGTGTTAACCGCCGAGGTGGTTGGCGCGGAAGGGGCGGTTACGAGCGGGGCACGTACTACAAGCCACGCTTCCAGCCCTACGGCCAGCGAGGGAACAATAATAACCGCGGCAGGGGTGGTCAGGGAGACTTTAGAAGAGATGACAGAAGGTTTGACTGGAGAGACCGAGGCAACAGGCGCCCCTTCAGGTCCCGACAGAGAGGCAATAATAGGGGCAGACCTTTCAGGTATATAGAGCCATTTCAGTTTCTATTTGCAAACATGTGTTGGGTCCAAAGTTCACATTCTACTTTTTAACATTATTTGTTGTAGAGTTTATAAAAGGCAGAGTGGTGAAGGAGTTTCTCTGTATCATGTGCCTTATTTCACAATCACCAACCTTTAGAGTATGTAATTTATTAGGAGGTCAATATGGTATTTAAAAAATCTAAACATAAGTAATAAAAAGATGTGAACTACAAAGTAAATTCAATGGAATTCTGGCACGCAATGAGAAAATCAAAGATTAGTTATAAGACTTAAGAATTGTACTTTGCTATTTCTTTTGAGCATCGTCTGATAATAACGATTTTGCAGGGGTGGGTACCGCGACTTTAGAGATCGCCGAAACATGCGCTTCTCGAGGTCGCGCAGCCCCGAGGCGAGGAGACGCAGCCGCAGCTATAGCCCTGAAGAACGTAGACAGGACAAAGACAAGATGGAGAGGTAATATACTATTTTCTACATCAGTGTATGTTATCAAGATTTTCCTTGTTCGCTAATAATTAAATTGGAAAAAAAACAGACTACAGTAAAACTCTGTTAATTCGTATACCTATATTTAATATTTTCAAATATATCACACTTTTTTCAAAAAAATTAGCTTCAAAAATAACATTTCATATTAATTTCTTCTGAT
Source organism: Eubasilissa splendida (assembly GCA_031772225.1). Lineage (NCBI taxonomy): Eukaryota > Metazoa > Arthropoda > Insecta > Trichoptera > Phryganeidae > Eubasilissa > Eubasilissa splendida. The sequence goes on along the minus strand of CM062846.1, from coordinate 35,251,030 downwards.
AATTCATAAAACCTTATTATTCGTATTTCATATGCATTTTCATACCAAAAGTAAATAATTTGTTCACGTAGTTTGCATATTCACATGTTTTTAAATCCAAACTCGTGCGACTACGCGTAGCTAACCCCACCCCCTAGCCAATCACGGCGCTGTTCGGCGCAATAGATCGTCGCGCTTAGAGCTCGCAAGGCTGCGACCGAACTGAGTGATACCATATTTATGTATACCAAATTTTGTAGTGCGTTTTATAAGATTTGTTGTTATTTGACAATAATTGTTGGCACGTTGACGAATTATATACAGTAAAACCGCGATATAACGAAACCCGATATAGCGAAAAATGACGTATATCGAAAAAAAAAAAAAAAAGGAATTTAGTCCCTAAAACCAATTTTTCATACAAAAATGCATTTATATAACGAAATCCCGTTAATATTTATAACAAAATCATTTTAGTCCCGTACGAAAAAATGCCAATACATTTACGTAAATTTATAACGAAATAAAAAAATGTTAAAAGATGAAAATATTATTTCGCACTTACAAAGCCGCGCCGATGCATCTGCCGTATGCGAACGGTTTTATGGCCTTTTCGGCGGTGCGCGGCGGTCTGCCGACAAGGTAGTAAAACAATTCAAACTTCTTCTTGGGTTCATAGTAGGCCCATAAAATCATTTGACATAATTCTTGCAGCGTTCACTTGGACACGTTTTACGTACGCATACGCCTCTAATATGTATTGCAATCCTAGACCCAAACAGCTGGAAAATACAAAAATTAACAGGAACCCCCCGAAAGTTGCAGTATGTACTTATTGGGAATGTCAGTCTCAGTGTAATGTCTGTAGAGTTAAGTTTGTTCCGCTTTTAACGCGATTATTGCATGACCGAACTGAATATTTACATAAATTCATTTTCGTGTGAACTCGTCAATAATATAATTAATTCGTTAAAATATTTTATGGACTATTTTTGTACGGCATTTTGTGTTTCTATTAACTATTGTTTTCGTGTGTTTATTGAAATCTGCGTATACATACTAGTGTAGCGTAATTTATTATTTAAAGTACATTTCCTAATATTTGTGAAACCTTAAAATGGCTTCAGTACGTGATAATTCCTGCAAAACTTTAATCATCGCACAAATAATGTTAACGATGATTTTAAGTTAACAATGTTAACGATAATTTTTAAGTGAACAATTAATGATTATATTTTGAAGTGGTTGCCGCCGTTACCAGTAAGTACCTTCATAATTTATATACGACTCATTTTATAAAAATGCCGCGATTCAACTGTAAAAATTTTATTTTTGAATTATTTTTTATGTTTCATGCCCAAAACTATGTTTGAAGCGGCTCTACATTTAAACACAATCAAAATATTGTTTTGTGTTTGCAATATTCTGGAATTTACAAAAATATCTTCCAATTGGTGTTGAATAGGTTCTGTTCTTAATTTAATTCCTTTGATTATCCATTTGCTTATCTGTTTTAATAACAAAACTGTTAAAAATATGTAGATATTCAGTTCCCTATGGCCTTCTTCCTCCTTTGTTTGCAGAATTTGCGATCTTTTTTTAAGCGCGCGCAACATTTTTTTGCGACGGCGCGTAACATATAGTAGGATTTTTTTTATTTATTTCGTTATATGTGGGAATTCGTTATTACGAATTTTTATTTTTTGGTCCCTTGGATTTCGTTATATCGCGGTTTTACTGTATTTCTACTCTACCTTGTAACCCCCTAATAAAAGTAATTTGAACAATTTTCATTGAATTTCATAATTTATAAATGAATTGTGTGCAACAGTTGTATTGATTTTATATCCAGTTTTTTGTTTATGAAATGTTGATATGTTTAATGTAATAAAGAAACTGAAACCTTTGTATTTAAATACACAACCTATTTTATCATTTATTTTTTTGTATTTCATTTTCTAAAATGGCACGAACATCTCGTAATTCGTATAAATCTTTAACCATTTGAAAATATGAAACTTATTTTAAAAACTGACAAAAATTGATGTAAAAGATGAAATCGGCAGGAAATTTTCAATCCTGAAATACCTCTTCAAGTTCAAATTTGAAAAATCACAGAAGAATAATAAGCTTCAACTAAGTATGAAGATTTAAAAGTTTTTCAATATTTTTCAGGGGCTTTTTATAATATTTCAATTTCTTGCCCAATTTTGATGGAAAAGGCGAGTTCAACTGCTAATCAATTTAAAATGTCAAGTACTGGTGAATCGTTTGACGAAACCTGTTTATAATATTGGACTCTCCGTGTCGCCACATACCTTCATTATTCAGGAGAAATGAATTATTTAATAAACATTTTGACACATACAAAGCTGAAATAATATAATGTTTTTCAGTATGAAAATCACGATGTTGACAGCGGTAGCGTACGCAAATATGCAGAAGTATAAATGGTCAACACGTTTTTTAAAAATTTCTTTCCATAGTTGCCTTCAAAAAAAATTGTTCTCATAATTTGGATTTTTTTTAAACTTCGGTCCCCTTGAGTTAACAAATCAAGTTTTACTGTATTATGTTTTTTAATTGTGTACACTAAAGTGAATAAATGTCACACTGCAGGTACTCGGAGCGAGACGGCCATCGTAGCGAGGGTGAATATGAAGAAGAAACTAGATACGTGGATAGGAAGGAGTACGATGGCAAGTGGGCTGATACGGGGGAACACGGAGCAGGTGGTGGAGGAGGAGACCAAGAGAAGCCCAGAGAACCATCTCCGTCTAAAGCTGAATAAACTCAGCCTGCACCAACCTTTCAAAATTTAGCAATTGTTTCCTTAATTAGTCATTATCTCATACTATTATTCACTAGAGATTTTTTATTGTTCACATGTGTAAATTGTAAGTCTGTGTATGTTTCCCATACATGTAATTAATTAATTATAGTATAATTTCTATCATTCTTCTTTTTACTTCCTCTTGCCCTTATTAAACAAAACAGCTCTGCCAGAACCAGTCTTTATCTTTTTTTGATACACATGCTTTTTCATCAATTAACTTATTTCAAGTAATATTATTATTTAGCATTATTGTGTAAAAGATATGTATGCTATAATAAAAACTTTGACACAGTTAACAAAAACATGTTATTTATTTAACTTTCTATATTTGTACAAATACATCATTCGTTAAGTGTATATACTGACAGCTTATACGCAACCCTGCCTCGTTAAAATATTGTTAAATCCAAATCTGTTTTGATGGGATATGTATTTTTATTTAATGGAATGTATATACTTATGTAGTCTATTTCAATCAAAACACTAACAGTTCAAATGTACAAGTCATGTTTCTGGAAAATTGGTATTATGTCATTTGCAAAGGCGTCAATATATGCACATTTTGTGTATTGTGTTTATTCTAAAAATCACATGTGAAGCATTATTAAATACATTTCCCAGCAAGAATACAAAACACTCGTCTCCAGTTGAACCAAGTTTGTCTGTTGTTGGCATTTCATAATCTGTTTGACGTAGTAGATAGCCAAAAGTAAATAATTTAATCTTTCTTTGTACTTTTCATTTAAGGATTATTGAGGCACATTAAATTTAGTGAATCAGATAACCTGTTATCTGACAATAATAATATTGCAATGCAGATGAGAACAACTCCTCCAGACTGGAGAGAGAAATTGTGTATTCTTTCTATGCATTAAGAAGATTTCTTGTTCATCAGTCTTTCTTGATGTGCATTTTGGGCTTCCAATAGTACAATAATTGACCTACTATAACACAGTTTGCTAAACTACTTATGCAAAATGTTAAAATAATGATTGGGTCCCCTGTTTCTTGAATAGAGGTGAATATTCTGGCAGTAGATCCGAAAAATAACATGAAACATGTTATTGCGGACAACTGGCCTGTACTTCCATTCTTATAATTGGTATATCCTTGGATCATCTGAAATTTAAAAATATATTTTTTTTATTTGACACAAGGGAGTCTTCTGTTGCATATATGTTTATGAACAAAAATACTGAGAAAAACATGTACGGGTTAATATAGATTTGTTAATAGTATGGGCTTACTTTTCCGATGCAGACAATTGGGATGTTGCAGGCTTGAAGGAACCATAGAACTCCAAGAGGTGTAATCCCGCCCATCAAGGTCACCAAGAGTAAACTGTATGCAAGTACAAATGCTCCAGCTTTGCCTTGATGTCCACCGAAGAAAAGAATCAGAGCAGCGACTGCGGCGGTCTGAATTCCTAAGAATATACCGTCTCCCCACGAACTAAAAAGTAGAATTAGAATTATTTCTTAGGTGTCGTTTTATGCTAATTACCACTATGGGTGTCGATTGTCTGAGATCAAAGTTTGATTAATATGTACATGTGTTGTTCTACAGTAATACCATCAGGATGGGTTCATAAGACAAGTGTTAATAGCATTAACGTGGTCATTTTAACACATAGTAATTAGGGGTAGGAGAACATGCATCCAGGAATAAACAAGTATTGACTTGACATTGCATTGTATTTTTGTGTTGTGGACGGTTTTCTTCTAAAAAATTTTTACGAAAATGTGGGTTTTTATTATTCATTTATATCAGAAGTTTTACACTACACTACATTCGATTTTTTTAATTCAACTACATACAAAACTAATAAACTGAATATTATTTGTAATAATTAACAATATAGGCATTAATTAAAAGAAACCATTCAATTCGTTTTTAGTATGTCAAAAGTTCCTTGATATGAAAAATTCTTGTATGTCTTGGTATGGAATGGTCTTGAAGCTAATATTACAAAAACAAATCGGTATTTAACAAAATATTAAAAAATTATTATCAATTGTTAAATCTTAATATAAATTAAATTATCAATTTTATTGAAAAAATATTTTGGTTGCCACTGGGATTTGAACCAGGATCTTTTCCTATCTGGGGAAATCGGCTAGCGTTACACCACGTCAACCGAGTAAGTCAACGACAAATTTTCAAACCTATGTGGTGCAGCTCTTTCAAACTGATACATCTGTTAATTCATTTTTAAAAAGCTATCACCTTTTATTGCGACTAATCTCAAATACCTTTGAGTAATATATGCCAGAGATTAAATCAATTCATTTTTATTAAATTTGAATAAACTTGGTACAACATATATTTTTAAGAACATTAAAATTAATTAATTAAATTTTTTGATGTTTTTAAAATGATGTAATAATCATAATTCATTAATAAATAATATTTTTAACAGTCTTATGAAATCTACGTACTTTACTGGTTTTTTGTTATTTCTCCGACTAGAGTCAGCAAAAAAAAATGGTTGCGGTGTTTCTAATAATGCTAATATTGTCTTAATTATGGCAAGTAATATTCAGTTTGTTAGTTTTAAATTAGTGTAAAGGTTCTATCTAAGTTAAGATTTTTTTTTAAATCTAATCTTAAGTATAACTTCTGATATAAATGAATAATAAAAACCCACATTTTTGTAAAAAATGTGAAAATACAATAGTATTAAAAGTCTCCTCTCAAGCAATTGTAGGTAGCAAGAGACTGCTCCAAAAGATTTCTTATTGCTTTTGAACTTCTTTTAAAATCTGAATCATTTGTTACAAATTGACATGATTTTGGTTATCGTCAACAAACATTTAGTGGGGAAATCTGTAGCGAATTCTTTGGATTCTTCATTTCCAAAATCACATTTTCAGATTCCAAACTCCAGTCTTCCGCTTGACCAGCAGGAATGCTAACCATTACGCTACTGATGGATTCGTAAATGGTGTGAAAATAAACATTTACAATTATCTTGTGCCGTTTATTAATACAAGCTTGTTATAAAACTTAGCAGGGGTCACTATTTCTCAAATAAAATAAAAATTTGACGTTAAGAGTGTATAAACATTAAAGTACATATATCAAAAATATAAATTGCTGCATTAAATTCTAAAATTAAAATAATCTAAAGAAGAATAGCAAGATGGTAGTAGATCACTTACTTGGCATATAAGAGGTAGTGGGATCGATACTCGGCACGTCCAAAATCTTTTTGCGATTCAAATGGATTTTGGAGGTGCCTGGTATCGATCCCGGTACTGATAAAGATGAAAATAAAACACAATGTAGATTTACCATTACATTAAAATATTCTAACACAATTTTCGTAATAAACTTTACTGGGGTACCTGCTGAATAAACAAATTCTGGGTTCTGTGTCGTAATTTTGATTATTAAATAACATCAAATCTCAAGAAACTAGTTTGCCCTGTCATCTGTTAGTGTGCGTAATTGTACCCATCCATCAAACGTTTTAACTAGGGATCTCAAGACACAATTTTTCTATTGTTTTTATGTCTTGCACTATAAGAATTGTGAAGATTCCTTATTTTTTCAACACTGCAGAATTGAATTGGACATCTTCAGAAATCAAAAATATTAGTTTATCTTGCAACAAAAAATATGTGGATACAAACCTAAACGGGAATCCTCTAACATAGCTGTATGCAACAGTAGCTGTCATAGCGAATAGTTCCAGATTAACACCAATGATATTGATTCCTTCTCCGCTTTTGTTCTGTATTATCTTTAATATTTGAGGTAGCTTTACCAGGATGGATCCTGCAATAATTCCCATCCCAAGGACTTTGCTGATGGAGGCTTTGAGACATGGTACTGAAATTAGATAAATAAATTATTTTTATCTGTGATAGTATTTTGCCAATTGCACTGCATTGCAATAATATTTTTTTTAAAGTATGATCTGTATAACAAAATATTATAGTAGTCAAGATGTTACACCTACTGATCAGTAACTAAATTAATGTTACTTTTCATAATTATTAGATTATTTTATATAGAAATGTAAAGAAAACATCAATCCAATCAAATTTTATATGTTTTAATGAAAATTCTTTACAAATCATTTTAAAATATAAAAATCAATGAAAATACTAAAAAATTTAATTTTAAATTAAGGAGAAATGTAAAAGTTTGTTTTCATATTAATTTACATATTTTATAAGAAAATCTACAGTAATAAATTTAACATTCACTAAAGATTTCATATGACAAAATAAATACAGTGGAACCCCACTATTCGTCTGCCTTTTTGCAATATTTGTCCAATTTGATAATTAAAATGTATGTATTTATCTACTTGTAAAAATTTATTTAACTAATAAATTAAAAATTATTTTATAAAAGGTACCTAACGTAAATCATGAATTATTATTACACACTAACATATTGAGAAATATATATACACATAATTATTTTGATTTGATTTTACTTTAATAAAATAAGTATAGCCTCTACCTTCTTCCTTCATTTTACTAGTAAGTATGTGTCTTCTTTTTGACAATCACTGAAGCATCGCTTAAATAACTACTGAAGGAAAATATGTATATTGAATTTAACAAACTTCTTAGTGCATAGCTCATTCCTATTAGAAAAGTGAACTTTGATACGTTCATACAATTAATTTCCAGACAAAAAATATAATAGGTAGATAGTAAATGATTATATACTATTTTTTTTATTTTCAATGTCAAAGATAAAAAATGAAGCTTTTTATTCATGTCAATTATTATAAGTTTAATATTTTAATTTAAAATAATTACAAGCATACGTCATTAAAAAGTGTTTGAATACTAAATAAAACATGACATGTATTCAGCATTCGATAATTGATGAAATTACAATGCAACAATGAGAATTAATTACCAGTAAACAATTAAAAAGCAGATAATTGAAAAAGGGGCCCTCGAATATGTATTGTATATAAGATTTAGGAATATTAGTACTGTGGATTATCCACTAAATAGAACAAATTTGGTTTCTATCTCATATAATATTCACACTTTTGAAAAAAAACGAGTGCTTTTAAGCATTTATATGCTCTTGCAACTGAAAAATCCTTGCTTCGCTTTACGGCGATTTTCGCTTTTGTGGCAGTGGTCTGGTCCCTAACCTGCGGAGTACTACTGTATACAGCGATGATGTTTTCAACTACATTTTAAGTTTTATAATTCCATTTCATGCTGTGATGTAAACATGATTAGTCCATATTAGTTAGCATTGGAAAAAATATCACAAAAGTATCGATGCCAAATGTATTGTAGGACGCGAACCTTTTGGGTACCTATCTAATGTAGACCCTAAATTCACCACATTGGTGTAGTTACGCCACTAGCTGCACCATTACGTTACAAGGAATTGATTACCCCAGCTGCAAAATCAAAGTACTGAATCATGAATAAACATAATATACATACATAAATACTATAATGATTGTGTAGCAAACAGGTAAATTTTTGTTAGTATTAGTGCATATGAAAATAGTTATTGAAAAAAAATGTGTTAAGTGTCCATAACATATGATGTGATTAATATACTTTGTGGGGTTAAACATACACCGTGAGTAATTTTAAAAAAAATCAATGAAAAACATGTTTTCATATCTAAATTTATTGTTCTCAAAGATCATTTTACATAAATCTTTAAAAGAGTAAAATAGAAGACTCACCATCAAAGAAATTAAGATTAATAAAATATTCCTCGAAACATTGCTCCGTCAAAAGCAAAAGTGAAATTCTTTTTAACAATTCTGCCATTTTGTGAGATGCATGCAAAAATCTGCTTAAGCAGTCAGATACTAGACCGCCAAAGGATAAACCGACACGACACGTCTCTTTCCCTTTACTACCATTTACTACCTCACCCTCCCGCTGGGTATTTTCCCCTTCCTTAAAATAATTTGACAGTTGGAAATGTCAAACGATTATCTCTGTCTCTCTCTCTGGAAATTGGAGGACCACCAGCATCTGTAGGTATCTACGGGCCGTGATGATCAAACATTTCTTGGCTCTGACATCTATCTACATAATACATAAAACTGAAATCTCTGTCTGTTCTATATACAGCATCGATAAGAGAAATAGTATACATTCCTACACCCATTGATTGATTGATAATTTGTACCTGTTATGCGCAGGATCTAAAGAGTTACTTTTTAGGACCCTGCACAAAATAGGTATTATACCCTAGATAGTTTTATTTTGAATTGAATCGGTGTAAATTTTGATGAAAAAGTGTGGTGAAATATTTTTTCAAAATCATTAAGCTACAGACTATCAATTTTTAATGTCGAAATTTTTTTAAATAATGCTACTATCTGTATTAAAATATAGTCAGCAAATACATGATATTTAGATATAAGAATCAGATATGGAGGATGGGTCTGTTAGAAGCCTCAACAATCGACGAGCTTGTATGAGAAGATGTATGAATGTGAATGAGGCGAGAATTGTGTCAGGACAGAGGAGTGTGGCGCTTTATCCTCTCTGCACGGGGGAAACGGCGTGATTGTAAGTTAGTTAAAACCAGATAAATGTAGGATAAGACCTAATTTTAAATCACATCTCAGGAAATAATCATAAAATCATATTATTCATATCATCAAACAACGATTGTCGTTTATGTAAAATTGAATTCATTATGTACAATTCGAGAATGTTAATAAAATTAATAGAAATGTAATTACTCATTAGTTGAGAACAAACGCAAGAGAATGACATTTAGGTAGCTCCTAAAGTATTTTTTTCAAAGTTATCGGGTAATCCAAATGCACACGGCGTGAGAAGCTGGCTTAATATTCGTTCTCGCAAGACGTGAAACGTCGCTGGACTCTATATCTATAGCCTATAACATTTGAAAAGAATCACTTTTATATTTTTGGGGGTTAGGTCGGTGGTTAAATGAAAGAATGATGATTGGCGTGTTGATGTTTATTGTGACGTACGATAAAAACAAGGAAGATAGATAGAATGAAGTAATAAAGAAATATGCAAAAGGTGTGGGCCAGCAAGACCGCCGCTGCGGAGCAATGAAACAGGAGAGGGATCGTTAGTAAGGAATCGGACCAAATCTGTAGCGGCAGCCTGGCAGCAATATGTCGCTAGCATAGATGCCTGCTGAGATGGCGGTGAATTTGAAATCTGATCCCTACATAATATGGTCTTCTTTATATTTTGAAGATCGATTAATGCTCTAAAACTTCAGACGTAATAATAAGCCCTGAAACATATACCATGTATCGTGAAATATCATTTAAAACTAGCGTATAATATGAACTATCTCGGGCACATTCGAGAAAATTTTAAAAATTTTAAAGACACGGAGCATCAGAGAAGATTGTCAAAAATTTTTTTTTATATGTGTAGCGATCAGAATTCATCCATCTCAGCCGGCATCGACGCTAGCGACAGCGTTGCCGGCTGCTGCTACAAGTCTGGCTCAATCATTCACCGCCAAGAAGTCTCTCCAGTTTCATCGTTTTCACAACGGCGGTCTTGCCGGCCCACGCGCGTCGAGCGAGACCGCCGACTCGCTTCACCTCGAAATCCGCTATATTCATTCTCATCTATCTTCATTGTTATATCCATTACAATAAACACCTCAACACGCAAACAACATTTCTTTCATTTAACCACCGTTCTAACCCCCAAATTGGTGACTACTGACGTGAGTTAAATCGACACGTAGGGAAAAACGGTGGTTAAAATACGCGACAAACTATATTTGACAATTTGTTAAGTGATTATAATTGTGATTGAACATCGAAAAGTATGTCAACAAACGTTACATGGACTAAAAGGACAAACAAGACTGGCTGGGACATCAAGCCATGCATTTCAACACCGACGACTTTCATTCACACCAACGCCGACTCATCAAGCGTTTTTCACGCATACAGCGCCGACGCATCGCGCACTTACTCATCAAGCAACTGAAGCATCCATTGCATCACGTGTTTGTTCCGCACAATATACGATCTTCAGACCCAACGCCAACTCATAGGCATGCAACCGCGGGCAGCTATACGTCATGTACCCACGGCTCATTAAGCAGCAACGTGACTACGAACCCAGCAACCGCTCAAGCCGGCATGCATTGCGCCCATGACGCATCGGGCGGCGACATGTAGGGCGGTCAGCAACAACACAAACACCAACTTGCCTTTACGTCCACGACTCACCGGACGGCGATAAATTCCGTATATAAAACAAGATTCGTCCCATTACTAATTAGGTCTGCATTTATGGGCGGGCGGTGTCTAAGTCCAGTTAAACCACCAATCATACGTTCACGTACATCTCTAAGTATCTTACAAGTCCACAAATGTGCTCAGACGTTTGTTCCACTCTCCCACATGTACACCACATCCACAAGTCTAAACTAAAACAGTTTACTCCGAAATTGTCCATGCCCCGTGATCATCTGCCATTCAAAATGATTTAGGTCTGGAGGTTTCATCATGCCTTTCAACTTGACAACGATTTTAGGGAGAAAAAAATAATTCCATATTTCCTGTGTTACCGTATCCCACCCCTCTTGCCACTTTCCAAGCGTTAACTGCCTCATTCTTAGAACCAGATCTTTCAAGGACCCGTCCGTTGGTCTAAAAGTGATGCCTAGAAAAGGCAATTCCTTACCCATTTTAAGGTTCCTACGAGCCCAGGTATTCAGGATTTCTAAGTCAGCCGGGAGGACACCTGCTATAACGGGCAAAGTTACCGTGGACACGGTTCTATACGCTCCCGTTAAGGCTATCAGAAGAATCCGCTGGCCTCTATTGGCGGCTGCCGCTATAAAACCGACTGTCATTCTGTGGGCCCAAACTTCTGTGGCGTACGTTATTTGTGCAATGTAGTCCCCAGTTAACCATTGAGAGGTGTCGCAAAGAGTCCTGCCGCTTTATCGTTACCTGGTCTAGTAGTCCATTCCGGACATCGATCAGTAGCTCATACCTCGCCAGAAAATCCACACCAATCAGTAATTACGATGCTCCAAGTGAAGTTGCGCCGTAGACCCAAGTCGAGGCTAAGCGTCAGGCTGCCGTTGGTAGCGATGGTGCTTCCATTTGCTGCGGACAACTCATACACTTATTTTGCGGGACGTCTCTGGACCAGCTTCCGCGGGTAGACGCACATGTCTACGTCCGTGTCTACCAGGAACTAAATGCGGGTTACCTGGTCGGTGACAAAAAAGCGACTTACATGCTTGGGGCTGGAGGTGCTGGTCGCCATCAGTGTAAGCCCGGAGCGTTTCCTCGGTTGACGGTTATGGCTCCTTACACTTCTTGGCATTGACTCTGAAGCGCTAATGGTACCAGCAGTGGACTGCCTGTGGGAGTGTGAGGAACGGTGTTCCCGGACTGCTGATACCGGGCGTGCAACGCCGAAATCTCCTTCCACTTAGTGGCCAGATCCTGGCGCAGCGACAGCGTCATCTGCTGCATCTTGTCAGACATGGCTTGCTTCGCGGTGGAAATGGTCAGCTCGCTAACAGAGAGTCTGCCCAAGTAGTCATCAATGGCGTTGGTGAGGTCGGCCATTTTGTTTATGCTAGTGTCTTGCTGGGTGGGTAAGTATTTACTTTACTTCAAATGGACCTCACAAGTTTATTACTATATTATATAATACATAAATAATCCGTCGACGTCCATTTGATTCAATTAAGCAAGCCTCATTCAAACTAATCTAATATAATCCTTTAATCTAGCTAATTTAAATTTCCACGATGTTTTTTATATCTTAGCCTACTCATGAGACCTGTCTAAAAATAATGATCATATTACAAGAATGGTGAAGACAGACTTGTCAAATTATGAAAATGACGTTTAATTTAATGAACATCTAAATTCGGAGTTCTTGTTGTAATTGTGACTTGCCTATTGATTCGTTTTACAAACTGCTAAATTAACCGAGGAAAATAATTTATAACGGTTCATCTGTTAATTAAATACATCCACATCGAAGGTTTATATTAGGACCAATTTAATTGACAGTTTTGATTAAAATTTAAAATAATTAAATATTTTCATCAAGGACGTTTCTGTTGAGTGGAAGGTTCTAACTAAAATGTATTAATTGAGAGTTGAAATTCACTTCTTGGTTAGATTCTTGAAATTTACTTATTGATAACATTCTGCTGAAAAATCATTTGTTTAAATAATTTCAAAATAAATTAAATGATGCTTATATAACAAGACTTTGTTTGACTATCGCCCCGAGAGATCAGAGATTAGCTTAGTTTATTTTATTTATTTGGTAAACAGACCAATTTTAAGTAAATTATAGAAAGGCATTTAAAAAATCAAGAAAAACTATCCCTTAAGCTCTACTCCACCAGATCCACTTTTCCCCCCAACAATCTATTATTTTATCTTTTTTTTGTAGTTTATAGTTGAATAATTTATGTGACACGTTTCCGTGAACTCTACCTGTTCTCTCGGCGTGTCTCGCGAAGTGTATTGACTTCAGCACTACTCTCGTCACGCCTCACGAATCGTGGACACGCGCCACTACGGTTTCGATAAGTGTCGCAGTATAGAGGAATTTTTAATGACATTATTGTTTATGCTAACGCTGATCTCGCCGTGTTTCTAGTCTATTAATATCAAAATGGTGGTTTGACAACTGTGCTCATTGCCGATATATATTATAAAACGATAAAAAAAGTTCATCTAAAACTGGTGAAGAGTGATATTGTATTTATTTCTTTTGAAAATGGGTCGTTCTCGATCACGTAGTAAATCTCCTAGACGACATCACAAAAGCAGCAAACACTCCCGGAAGAGAAGTAAATCAAAAGACCGATCGGAAAGGAGCTCTACATCAAGAAGCAAAATTTTAAAACTCGCAGAAAAATCAAGAGAACGAAGCTCTAAATCCAGGTACATATATATTTATGAGTAAATTAACCTCCATTTACCAATGATTTTGTCATGGTCGCTGATTTCCACGCTTGAATTGTTTAGGAAACGTTCTCATTCCGTATCGTCCACGAGCAGCAGTAATGGTTCAGTGGACGGTTCAAGGTCGCATAGGAAGAAATCTTCCCGAGGCCGCAATAAGATGGATGAAGTAGATAGACTTGCAGAAATGGAAAGGCAAAGACGCATTCGTGAGGCCGAACAAAAGGTATATTTATTTAACATTTAGTTCTCCACTATGCTCATAGCATTATCATGTACCAAAAAACAATCCAATCCCGAAAAACAAACTTTAAAAACTCAAATGGCAGCTTGAAACATACACTTCTAATCAGAGAATGTTTAGCGGGTGTCATCTTTATAAGCCCTCAAACTTTTTTCACAATAGTACATGGCATGGAACAGTTATCTTCTTTTAACATGTATAAAAGCACGTAATTATTCCTGATTATAAGTTTATAAATATTTTTTTCACACTATACTCTAGGAGAGCTGTATATTTCTGTCATGATTTATTTTGTTATTTGCACACTGAAGCTTCTCATATTACATATATCGGGAACGGCATATACCAAATGACAATTGTTTTTTGACAAATTCTACTTCGAATATTTCTCAACGTCATTTTTTCAGCGAGTATGCTGTCACCCTGCTGCTCAAGATATTTAAGAAGTGATTCCATGTGATTTAAACTGACACCATGATTGATTTTTTCTGATGTAATCTACTCATCTTCCTTCTCGTCATTATCAGGTTGCACAGTGTCATTCGTCGCACGTTGTAAAATGTCTTCATCATTTAATACTTCATAACTAGCCTCATTGTCATCTGCGTTAAGTCAATCACGTACCGATTGCTCATCAACATCCCCGCACCCATCAATTTGTCACAAATTTTTTAACACTTCGTAGTTTTCTTCAAATCCGAAAAATTCATTATCATTAATTTCCCGGCAAAATTTAAGCCAAGACCTTTTAAGAGTAATGCTTCTTATAAATTGCATCCAAAACTGTCAGTTTTTTCCAAAATGTTAATAAGTCAGTTTCATTTTCTGTTGCTAACTTAAGTAGCAGGTTTCTGCGATAGATCGCCTTTAGTTGCTGGATGACACCTTGATCCATTGGTTGAATTAAAGCTGTCACATTTGGCGGTAAATATTTCCATCTATCCTGATGTTAAAACTTTCGCATTTGGATGACTCGGCGCATTGTCCAATAATAGAACAGCTTTCTGTGGCCAACCTAAAGATGATAAATATTGGCGCACTGATGGCACAAATTTGGTTTTGAACCAACTGAAAAATATCTCTATATCCAAAGCTCGTGGTTTTTTTGCCATGCCGATTACACAAAGTTTCAGAAGATGAGATCCGGGGGCATTAGCACAGCAAAGAACTGTTAGTCGCTGCTTTTGAAGCTTATCTCCTGGAGCTTTTAATTCAGTTTAATAGGCCAAAGTTTTCGACGGCAGACATTTCCAGTATAACCCGGTTTCATCGGCATTGTAAATTTGCTCCGGCGTAAAATCTTCGGTTTCAATAAATGTTTGAAACTTGTTGGTGAATTTTTGAGCAGCTATTTCATTACAGGTTAATTTTGTCACCTTGAATAGCAATTTGTCGGGTGCCGTGTCTCTGTTTAAACCGAGTTAACTATCCAGAAGACGCGTTAAAATCGCCCTGCAACTTTAATTTGTCGTAAAAATATTTTGCTCTGGCTGCGCAAACAGCCCCAGAGACAGGAATACCTTCCGCCCTTTGTTGGTTGAATCACAAAGTCATGGCCTTGTCGAGATCCTCATGTATTGACAATTTCATCATTTTTCTGCTAGTCATGTCATTATTAAAAATAAAACACCTTTTTACAAGAAAAAAAAACTGTTGACACCACTGAAAGAATATGGAGAAAACGCAATGCCACTTTCATAATTTACCGACACCATTGTAAACAAGTGACTTAATGGCACAACCAACCCCAATAAAGCTTTAAAACAAACTGAAAGCTACATAATAACAATAAATGTTTTCAGACACTATGGCAGCTGATGTACTTGACTCTAAACACACGTTTACCCCTTATGACATGTGAAACATTTTGGTTTTTATAAAAAAATATTCAATGACTTCCGAAATTCGAAACATTCCGAATAATCCCGGATAATCAAGAGTCTACTGTACATAAAAATATACATTAGAAATTTTTTATTAATAAATGTAAATATTTATTAACATTTATATATATAAAAAAAATTGAATGTTTAATCTTTATAACATTTAAAATCTTTATCCGTATCCATTAAAAGATAGGGTTCCTTTTACCTTTCCATGGCGGACTTGCTTTTTGTAGCTTAATTCTTGAATTGTTCATAATAATTGTTATGTATAATAGTATTTGAATGCAATTATTTATAAAATTCTTAGGTAGTGGAAGAAGAAGCAGCTAAAAGAATAGAGCTCCTGGTGAAAAAGCGCGTTGATGAAGAGTTAGAAAAACGCAAAGATGAAATAGAGCAGGAAGTGGCAAAAAGGGTGGAAGAAGCCAAAAGGCAAATGGAAAAGGAAATGATGGCAGAAATGGAACGACAGCGAGAGAGGCAACGCCTCGAGGAGAAGAGTAGAGAGGTAAGACTGTTTTCATGCCGTCGGCTCGCTACAATGCTCAATGATCTTGTAGCATTGCGCATTGTAGAATGAATGACTGCTGTTATTTTGGAAGATTTTCAATTTCATTGTTATCTTTAATCTAATTGTCTCTTTCTCAACAGTCTTGCATTTCTTTTTAATCCTATTAACAGCAGTCACGCCTAGTATTTTAGAATTGTCGCCATTTATTGATGTGTATCTATAAAGAAACTAGACTGAGATTATTTGAAACCTTTTAATAATAGTTATGAATGTCAATTTAAAAAAATATACCTACCAATCTGTTAAAGGTCCTGTCGGCATGTATTGTGAGAGTGAATTAAGCAAACTGATGTAAAATAACTTTGACTTTGTAAAGAAATGTTAAATTTAAAATTGTGCTGTGTCGGAAGCAAGTAACATCTCAAACTGATATATGGACCAAATTATAATGCTTAAGGGACTTATTTCTGATTTGAAACATAAAATCTGTCAAAGCCCTTGTTTAAAATAAATATTTGTGGGATAGAATGAACATTTCATATCGAGGGTTGAGAAAACTGGCTCAGGTCGGTTAGATCTGTAGTGGCTAGGTCAGGTTTCAAGAGCGAACCAAACTCCGTATCCTGTGAATTAGCTGATCCTCGCCTCGGAGATATCGACAGACCACCATAAGGTATTACTTACTATATTATTACTTAAAATCATTTTTTCATCTTAGTTGTCGGCGGTTGTGTGAAGACACAGGTATCCGTGAGACTGTAAGCCGTCCAACCGGACTCACTAAGCGGTGAGTCAAGCACTGACGGAGATACTTTATTTACTGGTGCATCTGTGCACCTACATTATTTTAATCTTCAATAAGTGCCAACATCATGATAAACAATGTCGGCACCTTTCCCTCACCAAGCCTTCAATGTTGATGTTTTATTTTATAACTTAAATGCTAAATAATCACCACTCCCAATTATGAGGTTTTAAAGAGTCGTACTGTGCTTTGCGAAGGACAGTACACATTACTTCCTGACATTGGGATTATTCTCTTCTTCACCCTTCTAAGAATATTCAGCTTTCTCACCAATCATATTGGTTGAGTGAGGGGGTTTAATGTTTCTAAGAAGATTTATCTTGTGACATAAGTGGACTTTTGTATTTGGTAAATGTTTAAAATTAAAATTAATTTATCAGTTGTACCACAAAACCTTTTAATATTAACCAAAAAATTATCTCGGAATTTATTTGAGGACGTTGCATGATCCGTATATGTGCATTAGTTTAAACAAAACTGTTTTATAATTTCTCTAAACACTCCCCTCATTCTTTTTTTTCCACCACATGGTTCCGAAATTCTAAAGATATTGATGTGCTTATCCTGTAAAAAAATGCAATTGATAATTTTTTTATTTCAAATAGAATGTCATAACATGTAATTGCAATGTTTAAGGATTCATGCAAGTCTTTTTATTTTATTTGTTCAGTGTATACGCTGATTCTAAAGTGTTTTCATTACTATACAGGAAGAAGAAAATCGCAAAAGAGAAGCTCTGGAAGCAATCATGGCTGAAAACAATCGCAAAATCGAAGAAGCCCAGAAAAAACTGGTACGTAAAGATTCCGCATTATAAGATTAGAGATAAAAATAATGTTTTTTAAAATCTACTAAATACGATTTATTTATAGATTACAAATGTTTCAGTGAGAAGCATCTTTATTAAAAATGACTTCAAACTACATGGTAACTTGATTATGATCCCAATATAAAATGCTCATAAACAGACATGTAGTGGGTTAGGTCAGGTTGTAGAAGTAGTTAATAGAATCCACCAATTTTATTTACTCAGTTAGCTGCCCAAAAATTCCTAGTCGAAACGTCACCATGCCATCATATTGGTGCCAACATTCTTAAAATTAATATTTACAGCATTTTTCGATTTTTATTTTTATGAAAAAATCATAAAAACATGGGAATAACTATAAAAAACATGTAGATACTATTTCATCATAAGCGTCCATTGATCGCAAATTTGTACGGTTTTAAGATGAAAAAAAGGAAAAAATAAATGTTTATAGTGTTGTCAGGCCATAACATTTAGGAAATTATTATTTATTTTGTATTTGTTTTTTGGAAGTTGTATATTTAATTTGATCTTTACCTAAAACATTATATTTACACTAATATTATTGTGTTTAATGTGATGCTTTAAATGAAAAAATATTAGCACTTCACATCAAAACTATGTACACATTACACGTCGCACTTATATAGCATGCATAAAATTATGCCGCTGGCCACAGCAATGGCCAATGCTGCCTAACGACACACTCATTGTTTTTGTGGTAAAACACTCATATTTTTATTAATAGCCAAACAAATATCTTATTCACTTACCATAAAAAATGAGAAATATCTTCAACTTTGGGTGTTGGCTATTGTCATCTAGTATTCTCAGGTTTTCATAGCTGTCAAATATTTTTTTTGAAAAGAGATCATTGATCACTAGAGTACCATTGGTGGGACATAAGGAGAGACCAGCTGCACGTTCGTTCCTCTCCAGAAGGTCGACAGAGTGTAGACATTTTCAATCTACTCAATAAAAATGCTTGCTGACTCCTCTAGATGCTATTTGTAAAGCGGTCGAATCTTCAGATTTTTGATATTTGTAAAATTTACAGGCGGAAGAGCGACTGGCCATGATTGAAGAGCAACGGAAAATGGATGAGGAGAGACAAAAACTCAAGAAGGAACAAGAAAAACGTGTGAAAGAGGAACAAAAAAAAATTCTTGGTAAAAATAATTCCAGACCCAAATTATCATTTTCATTGAAGCCAATTTCATGAGCTTTTCTGTAAAAATTTTCTATTCTATCTTTTAAAAGTAATAATGTATTTGTTCTTCTATGTGCATCTAAGGCACTCACCAGCACAGACATCACATATTTAAAATTTTGTAAGTAATTCTAAGCTAGTTTATATATTAAGTACCCTGTTCTTGTTAGAAATGTTTTCATTTATTTCTGACTAGAACATATTATTATATTATGGTAGACCATGAATGTTATGTTATGTAATTCCTTACTGAAAACATTTGTTAGGATAAGTTCCGTTCAAACTAATTACATTAACTAGATGCTATCTATACCATAGGCAAAAAAATAAAAGATAAAAAATATGAAACTTGTTTTATTTATTTTGAA
The DNA here is from genome assembly GCA_031772225.1 of Eubasilissa splendida. Lineage (NCBI taxonomy): Eukaryota > Metazoa > Arthropoda > Insecta > Trichoptera > Phryganeidae > Eubasilissa > Eubasilissa splendida. The sequence continues at coordinate 35,231,465 of CM062846.1, read as the reverse complement.
TAGATGAAAAATGTACATAGTAAAATCCAAGTTTATATGTTTTTGTACATTTTTTTTGTGATTTTTATGAACTGTTTTTTTTCCTTGGTAAATTTTATTCACAGTTTTTTGAAATTGATTTTATTTTGCATTCTTAAAAGTCACAAGTTATCTTATATTTTTCTTTCAAATTTTGTTCCGTTAACCCTTTTATCGGTTGTACCATCTGAAAAATATGACCCCTTTTCTGTTCATACTGCCTGAAGTTTTGTGCGAAACTGCTAATTTTTGAGACAATAATACCAACATTATCATGGAACAGAGATGGAAGTAGAAGACATCTATCTTTCATATTACATTGCAAGAAACTTGTGAATTAGTCTCTGATTTTGTAAATTAATAAAAATAATTCATAAATATATATGTAGTTCATTTTAATAGAGTAAATCCTAAGTAAATGCTTGTTTTAATAGAACTAGAAATGGATTAAACTGAAAGTACTAACTGACTTTATTTCTTGTTATTCAATTAATCTCATAGATCATCTTTAAAAGTCAGATATTTGCTGATAATGCAGATTTCTACTTTTCAGCAAGTTGAGTTTTCATTGACTCGCATATTATTTCTTTATTCTCAATTTTAAATGTTTTCACATGACTCGTTTTACTTGGATCATCAGCATTTTCATTCAGGTCTGTGATAATGCATATTTCCATTTGCATACTAAAGATTGTCAGCAAGTTGAGTTTTCATTATTGGCCCACATATTACTTCTTTATTCTCAATTCTGAATTGTTCTACACGACTCGTTTCATCTGGCTCTTCAGCATTTCCATTCAAGTCAGTGATAATGTTTATATTCTTGTTTGAGCTATTTTTTAGCCTGTATGGCTTCAGAATATCAGGACTATTGTGGCATTTAAATTCATTTTCACTGTGCGAGTGATCACCTGTTTGTTGATTAGTTTCGCTATTAAAGCTTACTCTTTTTAAAAGTATTCTCATGGCGTCCCGATTCTTCACATTACTTTTGTGCTTCATCATCGCTGACGAAACTTTGGATGTTTTGGTAATTGAACTATCTTTTTTTACTAGATTGTGCGGGTGTACGCAGTGTGCACTTTCTCTTTGACCCGAAAATGATTTGAAAAAGGTGCCTCTTGAAGTTACATTTTTTTTTTTTTGTTTCATTTCAGAGTCCTTGTCTGAAACACTAATTTTATTCTTGCATAATTTAAAATTTGTACCTTTTAATATTTGGTTGACCAAAGTGTTGCATTTTTTTGAAGTTGTGTTCAATGGCAGTTGATTTTTACCTGTGTTTTCTGATACAACGGAAAGCTTTTTTGTTGAATTATTATAGTTTTCTTTTAATATTTTAGATTTTTGACTATTATTGATTAAAACAAGTTTAAAAAAAGAGGGAGTATTAGCGACTCTGGAAAAATTGTTATTTGAATCTTTTGAATTTTTATTATTTAATTTTAAAGAAAGGTTTGAATCAACGGTGTTTACAGAAAAATCATCATCAACATCAGTTCTCATTTCTGAAACATTTAAAGTTGAATTGTCATCAATTTGTACATTTACTTTTGAAGCGCTCATTTCAAATTGATCGATCCCGAGCGTATTTTTGCTATCCTCAATTGTAAGTCCAGTGTGATGTGTGCTATTTGACCCATTAGCGTTTTCTGGATATTTGCAAACTAAGGTTTCTACATCACTTTGAATTTTAATAAGTACATGCTTCAGAAATTCTTCTTCACTCTGCAGTTTAATTAATTCGTGTTTCCACGGCAGTTCCATCCTCAGTGTTTCATTACTACAAGCTTCCTTGTACAGTGGCGTGGGATCAGTTCTTTTCTTAATTGTTCTATCATTTGTAATGTCTTCTTGTCCGCACACGACCAGGGATGAAATATCTGTACTGAAAACAGGCGGTGTCATTCGTTGACAGTATATGCATTCAAAATCTCCCGTCGGTGCTTGAGAATTTCTTTTATAATCAACCATAACTGTAACAAAAGAACATTATATTAACACATTACGGCAAGAAGGGTATTAATATCTGTCACTGGACTAGCATTTAACTGCGGGAAGGGTATTTATACCGTTTATGTAAAAAAAATATTTAATTGAAAAAATGTAATTAAACTCAATCATTTCTTTAGCAGCAATTAAATCAAAATCTTATATTTTATTTCAACAGAATATATGTTGTAAATTTACAGAATTTACAAGATTTATTCTGTACAACTGGTCCATAAAAGATAATATTAACGCTTAAATAAAAAGGGGAAAATACAACACAAGGAATAAAAATCATAGATAATTTATCCCATCATTTTTGTAATATATATAATTACTGTTTATAATGTTAGAGCGCATGGTATGTCTCTCACTCCCACGTGAAAATTTATATGGGTGTCTCATAGCTAGTAGCAAAAACTTCAGGGGTCTTCTCATTCAATTTTAAACAGAAAATATTATTTACATTTAGGTAAAATGTTTACAGTCAACGAGTTATGCGACTTCAAAGTTAGCATTTTTTTTTCAATATTTCTTACTTATCTTTTGTAAAACATTGGACTACCATTAAAGTAATTCATATCAAATGTTATAAAATCATTATCTGTGATAAAAGTCAAATAAAAAAATTAAAACATTCTATTCTTACCACCGTTTATAATTTTAGAACAGCTGACTAGCTATATAAATGTGTATATTGTACATAATATGTGTTGTATGTATGTATTTACGTACCGACCGATACTCGCTAAGAGTCCCGCTGAACTTGAAACTGTGGTGCGCTGTTTCACTCATAATTGAAATAAAACCATCATTTATTTAAATTAAACGATTTAAGATATAATATAATGTCAAATTAATAATTCTATATCTTAAGTTAATTATATTAAAATTCAAATAAGATAAAAATTAAAAACTGAACTAAAATGTTAATACAATCACAATTCATAAAAGTAATCATATTTAACATAAATACGATTTATTGTAAATATGAAAACATTGTATGCTGTTTATTAAAATGTATGTTAAAATATGGGGAAACATATGCGCCTCCATCTCTTTTTCCATTGTCCATTTAGTAGAATGAGATTTATATTAAGGTTAGAGAAATCTTCATATAGCGAGTAATGGGGGGTTAAAAATATTAGCAAATTTTTATTCATTACGGCATACATAAAAATCTCCTTGAGGCTTGGGTAATTCATTTTTCAGATGCTGTGTCGTTGAATCGAAGGATAAAGATTTTTACTTTGAAAATGTATTTACTTCGGAAAAAAAGTCTATTTTGGCGCATCTGTGTAATTCAATTTCCGTTATTAATTTTTTTAAACAAGTGAATATTATTTTAATGTCAGCAACTACATAGGTACTTATTTTCAAAAAATGAAAAGATGCACTTTTAAATAAAATAAACTACCATGTTGTCGATATCAGCACGCAGTAAAAGTTCCCTATACCTTTTATGACATACAGGGTTTACAACTTCTTGTACCTGAAAAATTCTTTCAGATACAAATTCATTTTAGTTTGTGCGGTGCGATAATGCGGTACTGTATTCCGTAATATACCGTACGAGTATAGTAATTCGGAGTACGTAGATATGATTATGATTTTGGGGGAATGCTGTGGAAATGCTAGCGCAGCAGCTCGGGAATACGCAAAGCGTTTTCCACTTCGATCTCACACGATAGCCAGGACAATTACGGGAGTTATGCAGCGAGTACGAGATTGAGTGACATGGCATGTACCGTCAGTGGATAGTGGTGTCTCGGTGCACAATCCTAGATATGAGGATTAAGTTCTTGACTTCTTCGTATGCAATCCAGAAGCCAGCACGCGCGAGGCTGCTCGTTACTTCGGCCTCTGGAGTATGGAGATAATCTGGAGATTATTAAAGAGTGATGCTCAGCATCCTTAACACTTTACGAAAGTGCAACATTTATTAGAGACTGATTATACATTGCGTGTAAATTATTGCCAATGACTTCTGTCAATGCAAGCCGTAAATAATCAGTTCGTAAGACAAGTTTTGTGAACTGATGAATGCACTTTTTCGCGATTTGGCCTCTTCAACTCGCAAAAATAGTCATTATGTGATACAATTTTTAAAAAGTTGTCAATCCTGTCATTTTTTATTTCATATATTTTCTTCACTGCTAATTCTAGGTCAGTGGATCAGTATGTATTGAGGTCATCGAACTTTAAAAAATGAAATGTGTTATATAATACTTAACCTTTTGAATGCGAATTTTGAAAAACAAAAAAATAGAAAGTTGATAATTCGCCAGGCAGGGGGAAAATTGTTAAATTATCAAGAATATTTTTCGTTCTAAATTACTTGATTTATCTATCCTGAAGTTTGGACAACTAGCTACGAGATACCCTGTATTCAAAACAAACACACAATTATATTTCTATCTCTCTTAAACTGATTAACAACATGATGTGTAAAAATGAGAGGTCAAAATAATAATCTGTTTTAAAGAAGTCCGTTGTTTCATGTTACTTACGAAGGCGACGAGTATTAGCGGTGCTATGCACTCGTCTTTGTATGTGTGCAAACATGTGCAGGGATGTGTAAAACATGTGTTTTGGTCACCAATCTATTTTTATGACAATATGGAAAGGTAAAAACCTTTGTTTTATATTTAGGGAATCGAAGAACTCCAGTTGAATTGTGATGATTTATGGGTTCACTAGTAGGTATTTTTCATGGTATAGATATCTAGCGACGCCCAATAATAACAATGTAAAAAAGTTTTTCAAAAATATTTGCTTTATGTCACCAGTTTGCGTGGAGACACCTGATAGAGAAGTGTTAAAATCCCAACCACATATTGTTTTATGTTATGTTCTTCAAGATTCAAGAAAATACACAAAAACATTTCATTCTGTGAAAAATAAATCAATACCCTGTGAAAATGCATGAAATCATAGACAATACAAATTAACCCTTTCACTGCCAGTTACATGTACATTGAAATAATAATCTATTCCAGAAATTATGAAGAGCGTGAGCAATGCAATGATCCCCATATTTTTCAAACGTAATTAAAATGATAGATTTTACAAAATACTCAGATTTAGTAATAGTAATTTAAAACGGGATTAAGAGGGAGCGGGGGTGGCTTTGTTTTGCGCAAGCCTAGAATAATTAGGAAGTATGTATTTAATTTGGTCTGTCATGAGGGGGGGGGGGGGGGTAACAAAATTTTGACGATATTCAATATAAGACACAATTATATTGGGGGAGGTGCCTGTGTTTTAGGCAGGGTCCTGAAAAATAACCATTCAGAATTTGGAACGGGTGGCATGTGTGGTGGATGTCTTGTAAATAGAAATGAATATTGTAGTCTAATGGATGAAGATAATTGTATGCAAATGAATTTATTGGTGTAAATATTATTAATTTTAATTGTATTGTCAAAATAGCACTTCATACCTTTGATGATGTCTTCCATTACCTGCGGGCACAATTTGGCCGTTACGCTTGTACTAGGGGACATGTCCGGGCAAGAATTTATTTCAATCAACCAAGGCTTGTAATTATTGTCCAGAATAAAATCACAACCGTATAATTCAAATTGGTTAATCCTGTTTATCATACCATCTTGGCAATTCAGCATCGCCCCAATAATATTCTTTTTCATTCCCTGATATACAATTGTGTTCCAAACTAGTTCATTTCCCTCGGTTTTTAGATAATCTTTAAATTGCTGCAGGATCCACATATTGTTTGCTGGTAAATTTGGATTTCTTTTTTTGTTATTTGTATATTTATGCTGGATAGCATTATTAGTTAAATGAATCGATTCGTGGAAGTTGACAAGTGAATAGTTCTGAGAGCTAAATCTCATATAACAATTTTTGTACATCCAAATTGTGAGAGGGTGTGTACTTGTTATAATGTAATATTGTCTTATATCAAATTTTGTTCCATAGACAAGTAAAGGATTTTCTGAAACAATAACATGATGTTTACAAATGTATGTATTTTATTATAAACTGATGTGGCAACTTGGCAGGCAAATGTACTATTTTATTGGATTATTTAATAAATTCCGACTGAAATGTCAAAAATTTATTTTGAATTTTAAAAAACAATAATGAGAAAGATGCAGTGGTTTACATTCACCTAATGTGTCCTCAGATTTTTTCACATTGTGATTTGAATCATCTGAGAAATGTATTTTTATCCATTCTATTTCTAACTTGTTTATGAATCATAACTTGAACTAAAATAAACATAAAGCAACTTACCGACATATTTTTGAATAACATATCTTTGAACTCTCGGTTTTGTGCTTATGTTTAAAATTGTTTTCAAGTCATTGGTCAAGGTAATGCCTCTACCTCTTGACCAGGAACCGGGTTTTAAAATCCAAATATTACTGTATCCTTCACAGTCTATTTCAGGTCTGTATCTCCTCATAAATCTTATTATTTCATTTGAACAAACTATGTAAAAATCTATGACATTACGGTGTTCTAATTTCAATTTTTGCCTGTTAAATATCAGCTTATAATAGTTGTCTACATAAGTGTCCCACTCGCCTGGTTTTGGATCTTTTATAATTTTATCAATATCTTTATGTTGTTTACGTTGTATAAATGCTTGACATCTTTTAAGGGCAAAAAATATTACCGAAAATGCAATTTTTCCCGTATTCGATATTATATTTTCCTGTTCATCCTTATTCTTTACAAACCACCTTAGTAAGTTTGTACATGCAGTTATTCTGTAATCCATCTGAAAGTCTTCTAGTTCGTCATTGTCAAATATATTATAAGAGCGAGGAGAATTGACATCGGAAATTCCATTAATGTGAAACCAGTGTTGATATTTGAGAGCGGAACACAATCCCGCCTTTGTTGTAAAATGTTTGTTAATTATTTTAATGCGATTTATGAGTGGACATTTATAAAGATTACTGCTTCCCAGTATTTTTTCATTGCTTCGGACTAACCAAATCAGATTTGGATTATTCCTGAGCAGAAAAGTATTCATTATTATTGTTTCCACCTTTGAATCTGCATTTAAAATATTTTGATTGAATGGTAATTCTCTCTTTAAATTATCAAATGCTCTAAATGTTAATTTTTCTACCCATCCCCTTTGTTTTAGTGCATTTCTAACAGCTCGACACTTGCCATACAAAATAAAAACTTTTTTCTGTTGGATAGCCTTGTAAACAAAATCTTTTATCTGTTTATATCTAGCCTGGCTGTAAATAATTCTATCATTCAGTAGATGGACCATCGGTTCATTTTTAGTCTTTAATGCTCCTCGTTTCCACGACTTTGGTGGGGAAGACTGTGTAACAATGGTTCTTTTTGTGGAACTATTCATGGTATATTTAGCGTTTGGAATATTTGCCGTGTTTGACTGCAGTGTTAAAGCATTACATACGCTACCTTTGGAATATATATTATTTCTTGAACTCTGTTTTAACTTCTGAAAATAATATAAGTTATATAATAATAACATTTATAAAATATTATAAATGGTACAGAAACGGTACGTAAACATAAACAGTCATGTATACAGTGACGCCGCAGCATTTGTTAATCTTCATAAGCCATCTCATAGATTGCCTATCAAAAAAGGTATCCGGCAAGGTTATACAATCTCACTTAAATTATTTTCAGCTACTCTTAAAAATCTATTCAGACAACTAGACTGGGAAGAGAAAGGCATTTGTGATTTTCAAAACAGACTGCAGATCCTGTAAGAGGTCAGTGACAGAGTAAGATTGAAGATGAACGTTTCAAATATTAAAATAATGATGAACCGCTTTGTTAACTCCATAGTCATTTGTGTTAACGGAACCCGACTTTAACAAGTCGATAATTTTGTCTACCTAGGTCAAAAAATTTCTATAGAAGGAGACATATCTGAATTACTGAGAAGTTGACGGAAAGATGTATGTTGGGCGTCACACGAAGAGACATGATAAGAGAACAGACAAGTGTTTTGAAATAGAAAATGAAATGGTAAATCAGAGGACAGACACTCATTGAATGAATGTCGTCATCCAGGGGTACCTGAGGGCAATCAAGAGGCCAACAAGCCGTCCCAAAACTGAATAACTGACGAAATAATCCATTTCTGCATAAATACGTGGCAACGAATAACAATGGACAGAGAAAAGTGGGAGACATTTGGGGAGCCCTTCATCCAGCAGTGGATATAAAACGGCTGATAACGACAATGATGATATATATTGTAAGTACGTGATGAACAGCAAACGATGACTCGCCGATGACACATCTTCCGCTCCGCCACGACGGGTCTCGCCTGGCGCTCGAGAGCTGGGCGTGTTCGAGACCAAACGGCGCTGACTCACTCCTTTACTCTTCTGTATTCGTCCTATTCTATTCTCTGACTGAATAAACAATTCTACACCAACCATGCTTGTTACTTCACACATATATTACAAGATGCTGTCGTCGAGGTTGTTGACACAAAACTTGCAGATTAAACTGTAAACAACACTGAAACGACCTATTGCTGTATATGCTTGTGAAGTTTGGTTTTTCACTTTAGCGCAAGAAAGTCATTTGTAGGTCTTCAAATGAAGTCTTGCGCAAGATTTACGGCCTGATATGTGATAACCTAACCGGAGAATGGAAGAGGTTAATGAACATGAAGCTTTGGGAACAGTATGCTGCTCCAAATATTCTGTAATACGTACAAAACTTTTGTACACTAGTCAACAGGATAAAGACCAAGATGAAGGTGGACGAATAATGTCAAGACAGATCTGAAAGAGATAGACAAATGCCCGGCAGACAGGTTCACAATGACGATGACAGGGACTGACTAGTATCAGTGTATTATTATCAATGTGCTCTTGTGACTATGGTCATGGACTTCTGAGTCCCATGAGGCTGCTAAAGAAAGAGTGTGAGTAGTATTGTAAGTATACTTTTTGATCAAAAGTAAGTGTTAAATTTCCGATATTATCGATCATTCTAGTTCGTAAAATATTCCATTTCAAACCCTCAGTAATCTAATATATAGTAATAATAATAATTTATCTGTATGTAATGCATTTAATATAGGAATCAACTTGTAACACCGGTCTTGGAAACTAATTAAGACATTGCTTCCGGGTATTACTATATATAAGTAGATTTTTTTTTAAATAATTATATTTACCTGTAAATTTACATTTGAAGAATCTCTCTTATCCCTTCTTTGCATAGCTTTTGAAGAACTGCATGAAACAGGTGCGCTTATTGAATTTGAATAAACCTTTTTACACAGTAAATCAGTTCTCGTATTCTTCTTCGACAAATCACAAACATTTCTTTTACATAATTGTGTAGTTATCGTAGAGTTGACAGTCAGATGGCCGACTGATTTGTTAAGGGAGTTTATCTTTGTTATTTGAAACGATTTTTCATTTTTATTTATAAATGTATTTTTAAATTTATTAGTACCTCTTGTTTTTGTTATAGATCCCTGAGATCTTTGTTTTCTTATAGCCATGCCCATGATATTGAGTTTTCTGCAAATTTAACCAATACAAAAGAACTTTTGTTTCTTTTTGTGTAAATTTATCAATTCAACTGCTAAAATTAATTCAAGATGGATAATTATCGCATGTTCAACTTAATTGTAGCATCCTAACGAATTTCTGTAATAGAAAAATAATTTATAAATACATTTAATGAATTTAATTATGTTTGGATGCTATATGTTTTATAAAGCACCCATAAAATATTAACAAAATTAGCTTACATTAGAAGGCTCTTATAATATGCCTTTCAGTAGGTATATATTTACATTTTTATTAATTTAGAAAATAATTGATCCTAATAATGGTAGACAGCATTAGAAAGTAGAAAATTAATTTGACACTCACTTTTTTTCATAGTGTATATTATTTGAATTTTGGTGTTATTGTGAGTATTTTACTTTAGGTACTTACCTACATTAGCATGTTATTTTTATGGTAAATGAGAGATAGGAAATTAAGATATTGTGAAATTTTATTGTAATTTAATGAAGGTTTCTCAAATCAAGGAAAGAAACTGAAGTTCTCTGGTTTAAGCTACAAAATGAAGTCCTGAATAATACTGCCATCTTGGATGTCTGTTATCAAGAATTGAACCCCAAATTTTAAAATTGTATTTGTTAGAAAAATATAATTAATCATGCAAGTTTTCAAATTCTGTCACATTAAAAATTAACTATAACTATTTATATAAAATATAATGATAATAATAACACAAATCTCAACAACATAAATATTTATTAAAGTTAAAATATTTATAAATATAATGCTATAAATAATTTCGAAATATAGTCATCTAAATTTGTATATTTATATAAACATCTAATTTTGTTTAATATTTTAAATAGTGCTTTGGTTTTCTTTTCTTAGATTTTCTTTTTTTCCGTGCTTAAGTCTCTTGGTATTGAATCCGATGCTGTCTTTTGAAGTTTCGTAGTCTATAATGGTAGCGCCGTTAATAGTCTTTTTCAATTTCGGATATATTTTATTGAAAGAAATAATACCAGGACTAAATATCCTCGGAGTAACTTGAAATACATTCTTATGTTCCATTTTGGTCTCATTCTGTTGCAAGATTGATGTTGAAGATGAACGCAGAATGCTAGCCGTATCTCTATCCCAGGTTGTCGGTTCTATGTAACATCTTTTATTCCCTACGGACTTGTTCTGTTTAGGGTCTTGCCAATATAGTTTTTCTATGATTCTTTCATTTTGTTTGAGAGTTTTGCTGATTTCTTTATAAGAATCTTTTACTTGGGTAGATTGTTCCTCCTCAAGTTTGCAGCAAAACACCGGCGAGTTACTTTTTATCTTTTGACTTCTATCTCGCTTTGAATTGTGCGTTTTAGACTTTCGTTTCACTTTATTAGATGTTTTGATGGACAAGCCGGACTTGACAATGGTCAAAGCATCTTGAACTGTTGTCGGCTCTGTAGGTTCTTGATTGTCCACATAAGTCTGACTTTCTTTTTTTTCAATATTTTCCGCACTTTGCGGTTTTAACCAAGCTATTAGGTCTGTGATTATTGGACCGGTATAATCGTCTGGTATGGGTTCGTATAGTGGCGGATCGATCTTTGGTTTTACCGGGATCGGTGTGATGGGTGTTAATTCTCTTTCCACTTTAGGTCTTTCAAACTTTTTCTTTTTAAATATCCTTTTTCCGCTGATCGAAAGTGTCAACCCTAAGTAAGCTGGTGCTTTTGGGATAATCTGCTTGTACACTTGCTCAAACATTCCGGTGTCTGCATCGGGATCAGTTTTTGTATCAACCACAACTGAAATAAGATTTTTATGAATTTTACTATTCGGTATCTCAGCTCAAACTACATTTATAAAGTTTAATGCATGTGTGTCTGTCTATTCGCTATACAATTCTACATTCTTTCACCAATCCAAACCAAATTTTGAATATTTACTCTTTAGGACCTTGTTAAAACACAAGCAGCCCTCTCTTTTCTTTATATTATTTAAAAGATTAAAATAAAGTTAATATGTTAACAAAAAAGAGAATTGTATTTATAACCTTCTGAAAACACAATTATATTCAAGTAATGTTAACCTTTTATAATATCCTCTAAACATTGTGGGCATAACCGCGCTGTGACACTGGTAGTTGGCGCTAGGTCGGGGCTGGAATTAATTTCTATCAACCAGGGCGTGAAATCATCCGTGAGCATGAAATCGGCTCCATACAGTTCAAAACTGTTTTGTCTCCGATCCATTGTATCTTGGCAGGCAAGCATCGAGCCGATGAGACATTCCCTCATACCGGGATAAATTTTCTCCTCCCACAAACCAGTTTTACCAATTTGTCTGAAAGGTCAACAATTTTTTTCATGATTTCATTGATTCTGTTTCATATTTAAAAGTCACATATAAACCACCATTTCCCACTACTAATATTATACCCTGGTTGATTGAAATAGAATATTAATTATTTTTAAATAAGAAAAAAAAATCTGCTCTTTGAATAGTGGATTTTTCAGTTAACGTACCTTGCCTGGAACCTAAAAGGACATTATTATATGGCATGTTTGTATTAGTTGAAACCTACTACATAGTCACATTTCCATTCTATTACTTTACTTATTACATTAGTTAAAAATGTGTGTCTGTTGTTTATCACAATAAAATATTAAATTAAACATTTACCTTAAGTAAGTCTTAAATGTATGACAGTCCCACATATTTTCATCTGGCAACGCTTTATCTCGCTCCATATTGTTTTTGTATCTAGACTGCACGGCGTTGTTGGTGAGGTGAACCGACTCATGATAGTTGCTGAGATTAAACATCTGAGAACTGAATCTCAGGTAGCTGTCCCTGTGTAAATAACAAAATATTTACTGTCCATATTGAAATAGTAATGTCAATACCATCTTTAGTATTTCAATACCTACTTACTTATACATCCAAATGGTCAGTGGCTGGGAGTTTGTTATTAAAAACCATTGTCTGATGTCAAATTTTGTATTGTATATAATCAAGGGATTTTCTGAAAAGCAAATCAATTAGAGTTTACCTTGCAATGAGGATTCCAGGATTCCAGTTCACATTTCAGTATTTATGAATCCTAGCATTATCCTAAAACTTTTGTGATTAATTTCGAGGTACCAAAATTAGATCAAGATGTTACTTAAAATAAGATTGCTTCACATACAAATTGTTATTTGTCAATCTTGTATTATTATTTTGTTCAAAGATTCCTTACTTGCTTAAATATAAATATCTTACATAAATTCTTCCTTCGGGCATTTTTTATAAACATAATATTAATGAGCGTTTTCTAATTCCGGGATTGCAATTTTGGCTCAGAGAAGGAGGAATATATTTAAAGTAATATGAAATTTTAATGTAACATATTTTCTTACTTATTCATATAAGTATGGAATCTAATAAACCTTTGAACTTTCACAAGTCTGAATTGATTTGCTCGGGTTAAAATAAAATAAAATCCAACAAACCAATATATTTCTGAACGACAAATCTGGATTTATTCGCTTGGGGTAAATTAGTTACAGCTACAATGTCTTTGATATTGTTCATCAATTGTATTCCTCTCCCTCGACATTTATTCCCCGGTTTAACAATCCAGATATTCATCACACCGTCTAGGTCCATTTGAGGGCAATACTTCCGTAGTGATTTCAATAACCTCACCGCTCTCTGGTCATAATCGCTTAAACCAATTTTACGGGTGAATTAATCATGTTAACATGTTAAAATTATAATTTTGCTTTTAAAAACTTTACATTCTTTACCTGAAGATTACATTTTCTTCATTGTAAAATTTATTATTCTCATGAACAACCAAATAATGATGTGTCAGAAAATGATCCCACTCGTATTCCCAAACATGTTGGGCACTATCTTCAAAGTCATCAATGTCTCTGTGAGTAACAAAAGACAGATAATCTGTTAGACGGGTCAATGCAAACTCTACAGCTGATAATGGAATTTTTCCAGTTGGTTGAATGACACCTTCCTCCCCTTCCAAGTCATAGGTAGTCACAATCCATTTGAGGAATCCCATGCACGCTGTGAGGCGGAAGTCATCAATGAATTCATCCAGCTGTTCTTGAATATGCATGTTGTAGCATCTCGGAAAACTTGTGTCAGATACTCCCGGCTCTGTATACCAATGCATTTGGTTGATTGATGAACACAAGCCTTCTTTGGAGGTAAAATTAGCGCGGCAAAATCTGAAAAGAAAAATTCATGACATCAAATTCAACACAGCATACATGTGGAACTTTGTGTTTGAGTTTGCCCATTTAAATTTGCTCAAACGATTTGTACAATAGGTGCAAAATGGCTAATCGAGTGGATAATTTTTTCAGTGTGGTTTTTTTTTAATAAATAAAAAGTTGTTGAATGCATGTCGCGTCTAAACTAAGTTAAGCAGTTGCCCAATAAAAATGGGACAAATTTGGTAGTTTCCAGTACAAGGATTGAGCTATTTTTTTTTTTTTTTTAATTATTTTAAAATAGAGATGCGTACACGGAATACATGTCACGTCAATAGTCTTAACCGCTAGACCAACAAGGTCACCAGGCAAGAAATAAAATACAAGAAGACAATGTAAAATAAATATTCCTTATAAAAAGTCCCGAGAAACTCGTTTTGAATTATTTGTGAAAAGTTTTGATCATAAATTGATAATTCAATAAACTGGATTTTCAATAATTAAGGATATTTTCATGATATTTATTTCCTGCTAATTCGCTGTTTCTTTTTTATGTATGTAAATATTATTTTTCGGACACGTTCATGGACATGAAAATGTGTCACGGAAGTTATTACGTCATCCACACCGTCGCTGGCTCTGTTTCCATCCTTGCGCCAGGCGTTTTCTCGAGCAGTGGCTATAGTCTAATTTAATTTAATTTTAAATTTTCAAAAGCCGTTATTGATCTTTCGTGGAAATCTTTAAAAAAATTGAGGAATAAATTAACTTTTTTTTTTCTATTTGGTACATAAAAAACAAATAACCTATTGCAAAAAAAAAAATATTTATCGTCATTTTTTTATATATTTTATAACGTGGACCTTAAATGTACCGCATTACCTACATTGTTACGCCACTGTTAATCGTAATGTATAGTGTAACTATATTCTACAAATCCATTATTCAAACAGTCGGTTAATGAGGTTCTACAAATTTTATCGATATTTTCTAAATTAAATCACACTATTGCAATATTTTTTAATGTTTTCTGCACGAATTATCAATTTTAAGGATAAAAAATATTTATTTTGCTTTTATTTTACCTACGTTACATTTTTTAACTAACAATCATTTCCATTACCGAACTATAAAGGAGTCGTTGTTTATTAAAATAATACATGTTTAAGTCCACTACTAGTAATTATTTTATTTTTCATCAAAATACCAGCAGAGGAGGGTTAACATAAATTTAAATATTATTACTACAACTTCTTTTACAAATTAAATGTCTCCCATCGGTTTTTTCAATTAAAAACTTATTCTCACTATCGTGACAATGCAAAATTTGACGGAAATTAAAATTGACAAACGTTTCATGATTTGCATCGCCTTAACAATACACACATAATATAGCCGTTTCCTTCATTCCGGTTCAAATTGTTATCCGTAACATATTCCTATATAAAGTAACATAAAAGCTTGTGCGCGCGGCAGCTGTAGCATGTATGATTAAACCCTGACGAGGGATTTGAATTGTTAACACAACCCACGAGAATAACAGTTTTCATCGATTTTCCACGAGTTGACTTTGCTTGACCTATCAAATATGCTTTCGATTGAGATAAGCAAAGATGTGTGACATTTTGTACAAGGTTGAATTTGTATGAGTGTAACCTACGTTTGTGCTGTTGAAACAATAAATGATTATATGTATCTATATGTTACCGTAAATTGCCGAAATTCGTAAGAACGCGAATTTACTAGTAAAAATACGCGAAATCCTTACGAGCATTAGTGATTTCGCGTTCTTACTAGTAAGTTGAATAATGGAATGGTGTATTTGCCGCGAAGTTAGATTATAACATTGTGTTGATTAGCTTTTTGATTTGAATATCGGTAATTTTAAAAGTTTACGAACGATTTATTAAGTTATAAAGACGCGAAATTCTCTAATACACCATTTTAATCAGAATGCGCTATGAAGAACTGTTAAAAACAAAATTAGCCACAAAGAAAACTTTGTTGCAGTATACTTAGAAATGTGAATCACTTCGATATATTATAAAAAGAAAATACTCAGCAAATATCCTATTACCTACCTACCTACCAATCTATCCAAACCTAACCTAACCTCACCTCTTTTTTTAATGTTTATCAAATATTTCATTTCGGATATTTACTATTATTATGTTATGTTAGGTCAGATATCCAATAAAGCATTATTTTTATATGTTTTTTTTTACAACAAAATTGGTAATCAACGGATTTTAATTATTATGTACCAGTGTAGTTAGGACGTGAATTGAACGTTGCAGTAAACAACCCATATTCAGGCCTATTCTCAAAATTGCAATATTGAAATGAAGGTGATTGTTACACCAACCCTCAAAAATAGACAGTATGTAAATTAACGTCCGTGTTATATTTGAATGAGAGAGAGGGAGAGAGAGTGAGGGAGATAAACGTACCATAATCTGTCAAAACATAAAAATGGCAACAGGATTGGCCGTGATTCTTCACTACGACGCTGCGGATGAGGAAACCCGATGGAAATTCCAAATGGGCAATTTTTACAACTATACTGCCTTGATAAGGTACAACTATACCGCACAAATCACGCAAACGACGTCTTTCCATTCTCGAGTTTCGACTAAAAATATAAGTTTTTGGTTAAAATAAGTACTAATACAGTATTCAAAGTTCACAGAAAAAGGTTTGTTCATAAATTACCTATTTATTTCCTCATCCGCAGCGTCGTAGTGAAGAATCACGGCCAATCCTGTTGCCATTTTTATGTTTTGACAGATTATGGTAAGTTTATCTCCCTCACTCCCTCACTCTCTCTCCCTCTCTCTCATTCAAATATAACACGGACGTTAATTTACATACTGTCTATTTTTGAGTGTTGGTGTAACAATCACCTTCATTTCAATATTGCAATTTTGAGAATAGGCCTGATATCTTACTAACAACCTTAGTTACATCGCGTTCTTACTAACACTCTTTATCTTTCTATAATAATAGCGTCATTTTCGTAAAAAAATTCACCTCAAGAGCTCATTACACATAAACTGTTTATAGTCCTACATTATCTTTGTATTTAAAATTAAAAATTGCTATTTTAACTTATGGAAATGATTTTTTGAAAAGGTGCATTTTCAGTCACATAAAATAGTCTCTGATGCACTGTTTCTAATGATGGAGAGCAAAGAGTTGCACGCTTTTGGGCCTGCCACCACAAACTAGTACGAACGCGAAGTTATTAACGCTCATAGGGATTTCACGTATCAAAAGTCTGCACCTACATACATATTCAGGCCTATTCTCAAAATTGCAATATTGAAATGAAGGTGATTGTTACACCAACCCTCAAAAATAGTGTTATATTTGAATGAGAGAGAGTGAGGGAGATAAACGTACCATAATCTGTCAAAACTATCTGTCTATTTTTGAGGGTTGGTGTAACAATCACCTTCATTTCAATATTGCAATTTTGAGAATAGGCCTGAATATTTTAAGTAGTTTAACTATGATAAAATAACTGTATAGTTTAACTCATATAAGAAAGGTAGCGGATTAGTAAATGTAAAATTGTCAAAACTTTTCGCTATTAACTACGTACGGTTTACTTTATAGAATTTTTCGCTATTACCTACGTACGATTTACTTACAATATTTTCCGTTATTACAAATATGTGTAGTAATTAT
Source organism: Eubasilissa splendida (assembly GCA_031772225.1). Taxonomy (NCBI): domain Eukaryota; kingdom Metazoa; phylum Arthropoda; class Insecta; order Trichoptera; family Phryganeidae; genus Eubasilissa; species Eubasilissa splendida. The sequence continues at coordinate 35,214,055 of CM062846.1, read as the reverse complement.
AGATTCGATTCAATATAAAGCCTAGATTGTAATTTTATATGATTTAAAATTTAATTCTGATGAGAAAATAAATTAGCGGGTGATGAGGATCTTTCTTATTTATTTGATATTCTTATTAAATAAGTATGTATATTTAACTGTCAATAGAAAAATTAATTATGACGTCCATTTTAACATTAACCCGTTAATTTTCAAATTAACGTAAATTCAAACATCTTAGGGTTAATGATATTAACAAATAATAAATACATACGCAAATGTTAGAATTCAATTTGAACTAATTGTATAGAATTGAACTTACGGAGCGCCATCTCTGAGAAATAAAAAACAATGAGAATTTAAAAAGATAAATCTACTACCTGCTTATAAGGACATCAGATTTGACCAACAACCAATCGTTTTTATCACGTTTAGTGGTCCATAAAAAGTCTACGGGCTGATGTTCCAGAAGTTTGTGCATGATTACTTTTTCACATTTAATTTTCGATAATTTGTCGGCTTCACTTAAATTTTTGTGGGCTGCGTCCTGCGTCGGGAGGTCACTCGACAGGGCGTTCAGGCTGCTCGTGATCGCCTTGGGGGAATCGAACTTCTGAATCCACCCCCTGGCTACCAACGCGCGCCGTATCGCAGAAAACCCTCCACCCTTGATAAGAAATATTTTTTTTTCTTTTACGGCGAATTCTGACATCTTTTTCAGTTCTTTCCATCGCTCCTTACTGACCAGCGAACGATATTGCAGAAGACTTTCGGAGGAAGGACTTTCGCCTTAAAAAATATTAATAGATTATGCACACACACGGAAATAAACATGTTAATATTGTAAGCAAAACAAAAATGATTATTCGCAACGGGAATGACAGCATTAGATGTGTCAAATATTCTGAGCACAAAATTAAAAGTGTACACACTTGAAAAAACATTTTAATCCTCGTGAATTGGTTGACCAATGATCACAGCGGGCACACAAACGCGAAAACATCTGAAGAAGATGCTTGTTTTTCCATCAAATAAACTTTTAATTTTCTGACACGTCCAACACAAACAAAATGGTAATATTTTGAATGAAATGTTCTTTCAAAAATTGAAACAAAAATGTTCCATTAACCTGGGCTGGTTTTTCCAACTGGAAAAGAGTGCGCGCTGTGCGGTCGCGATAATCTTTTCTGTTTTTCCTGTCCGATAATTAGATCGGGAATGATTTCCTCCATGTCCATCGCGATAGCCATATATGATGCCGAGCCCCGCAGCGTCTAAATTTCAACCCATAATATCAAATCAGCACGCATCGAAATCCGAAATTCGCGGGTTATTTAATTCAAACTGAAAACAGCGTTGCGCGTCGTAGCGGCTCGGAGCTCACCATCGTACTGATAGTTTTTGCACCAAAATCCTTACAGCAAAGTGCAATAACCTAGTTTTAATTCAGGCTACATAATGAAAGTATTTTCCAAGTTCCGCACGAAGGTTTAGTGCATTTCCCCACCTGGTACAGGTTAAGCTGACGTCACAAACCTTGGACTAAACTGGGAACACATAAAAAGGCCGCCGTAGGAAACCGCTGTTAAGCCGTGTAAAAGGCCGAGACAAATGACGGCAAATTCCGTTTTAGAAATTGATTCGAACTTTAAGAATACCGCAACCGTCTATGATTAAATCTGTTTGTTACCGCTGCTCTGCTGAATATTCAATGAGTTTTAAATAAACTCGATAGTGAGATATTTTGATTGGTGGCCATTATATCAAAATCTCAATTTAGCGTCTCCATTGCGCTCGAGTATTTTCTCTTGATTAATTTCAACGAGAAATTATTATTGTAAATCGTGCAGATTATCATTATTTTAGTTCGGTTAGCGGTTATTTATTGTGTCTATATAACGTAAGATACAAATAGTCTGATAATAATCATTTTTACGTTGTGGAAATCATTTATATTCCGAACAAAAAACGGCTGAAAAATTACTCTCATTTTTCTGAAGCGTTGCTATGAAACTTACAAAAAGAGCTATCTATTTGATGGTGCCCAATTATTTTTTCAATTCGTTTGTAAAACTAAATACGTGTGGTTATTTCTCCCACTCACATGTCTGTGCTATCCACGTTGACACGTTTATCATCTATTTTCTAACAAGGAGTGACGTTGAGTGGTTAATTTTATTATCCACATTGGAATGAGTTAAAATTATAAACAACAAAAAATATTTTATAACTAATTGTAACTGGCGTAATACACTCCCATCAGCAATCCATCTTAAAACGTTTTATAAAACTGAAATATTAATACTAATTTAATACACATATAAAATCAATTTTGTCGAAAAATATTGTTTTTGCGCTACCGGGATACGTACCTGGATCTCTATTTCCAATCCGGCGAAGTACACTACCAATTGTGTTATAGCGCCAGTATTTTTCGTGACAAATTTTCGAACCTACATGTTACACTTTTTCAAATTAATACATCTGTCGTTCCATTATTTGAAAGCCATCTACATTGTTTTTACGGAATCTCAAATATGACGCCAGAATTATAAATTCATTTTTATTAAATTTTGGACACATTGATACAACTTATATTATCAATAAATGTTAATTATTATCTCGGTAGTGCAAAAACAATATTTTTCGACAAAATTGATTTTATATGTATATATTTATAATGAATACATTAAATTAGTATTTAAAACATCACAGACCTATGTTCTGAATAACAACAACTTCACAATGAGAATGTGTTCTCCTTAATAAGAAATATTAATTATTATCTTTGTTGATGGTAGTATCGTAGATCACAGAGTTGTGGCATAAGATTTAGATTAGCATGACCACAACACCTTGATGGTTGATGGTCACATTATTATTATAAAAACACTTCTCCACAGTTCTCTGGTTGTGGTGTACATATGGTATACAGTCTAATCAATACTTTCAATTCCAAAGAATTCTCATTTGTAACACTTAGTATTGCTGTGCATTTGAGTCTCTGTCCCTAATAGTGTTGGGAGGTAATGTCATTGTATAGACAATTGTTCTACAGGATGTTGAGGGTATTAAAAACAGGGCAAACTTATAGTCGCACCACTCTTCCATTGCCTACCAAGCGTACAACCGGTAAATTACGTTAGTTTTTGTATCATTCATAATATTAATTCCGTTTTTAAAACGCACCCGCTTCCGCGCGTGTCGCATAGCAACGAAACGATATAATAATAATATGTCCATAAATAATTATAAACAAAAGCAGACTCCGAATCTGTCACAATTGTTTTAAATGCGGAACATCGTAGATCGACACAATAAATAAGTAGGTACTTGCACACTATTCATACGTGGAAGAAAAAACAAAAATATCAAGACATACATAGATTAATATACAAATATTTTGCTATTGTATTTTCGCTGTTATTATGACGGGACACATCTACTATCTATTATACGAATAATAATAGACGACATATTGTTCTGTCAGAAAAGCTATTGTGAAAAAAAATATAATTGGAATGATTATAAATTTGGGCAGCACACCAAATGGCCCGTGTCCACAGACAAAATTTTAAAAGATTTTCTACTCGAGATAATCTCTGAGAAACGGATTTTGCTCCCGTGAAATTCTTTGGAGATAACTCTCGGTTTTCGTAGTCTTTGTGTACACATCGTGTCTCACTTCACGCTTGTTGTACGTCAAACATCAAATGTCAGATCATTTGCAAATGTCAGATCAAACAGTTGCATGTATCTATGGTTAAATGGAACATCGTGTAGGTACGCGGATTTGAATTGTTGTCTCTTTCTACCAATCTGAAACTGATCTCTAAGTCCATCTTCACATCAAAATTTCAACAAAACCTCATCATTTCTCATTTCGTGGATATTAAGAATATAATTCTGTTAATTTAGCTACCATTTTGTAACACGTGTTGTTAATTGAAAGTTGTCAATAATAAAACATTTGTAATTATCCGATTCATATTTTGAAGTAACGTAATTTGACGAAATGAATTTCGCCTATTCCATTTTTGTTGATCACACGCTTTTATCTGTTATTGTAGTTTGTACTATCCGATCAATGATTGGCTAATGTAGATAATAACATATTTTCGACAAATATTTCACGAAATTCTATTAAGGTGCTAGCAAGAAGTGATCAATAACCCCCCCAAAGCCTAGAATGTTGCGGCGACCCTACTCGGGGTGCCGGTCAGGGCTTCACCTTCAAGGCCTTCTGCATGTCGATTAAGGGGCTCGAGCAGTATTTAAATTTTCCCCACTAAAAGGGTGGAAAACGTTTAAAAATGTATTGTTTGTGTTAAAATGGTAGTACGAACCTACCTTAAAACCAGAACGATTATACTAATTCCCAAAACTACTTAATTAATTTCTCGTATAATATTTTAATTTTTTTTTATACTTATTTATTTATTATCCACAATTGTATTCACAACACCAGCATCGCTAAAGAAAACAATTTAAATTATTGAACTAATTAATTAAGAATATATAAATTTATTTGAATACTTAAACTTAACCTTTATAATATTTATTGGTTGAATTAAAATTACAGATAAATTGGAATGGTGCTAGGAATCCACAACAGACTACACACACAGGTAGGTAGGTCATTTATTGACACCCGATCGATAGTATATGTAGCAGAAGAAGTTAGAAAAAAATAATAAAGCTGTGTGTGTTTACATAATTTTTCGCAAAATATATCCCAAACGCATACGACAAAACGCAATATTTATCTCACTCGCTCTGCGTGGTATTTTTAAAACACGTCATCGCTTGAACTGATAGTTTAATCTTTCCTTAAAGCGGATTTGAATTTTCGCGTTAGCGACAGCGCTGCCGGCTGCTGCTACAAGCCTGGCTCGATTTCACCGCCACGCAGTCTCTCCAGTTTCATCGTTTTCACAACGGCGGTCTTGCCGGCTCGCGCTCGCCGAGCGAGACCGCCAACTCGCTTCATTTCATTTCATGCACACATGCACCTTCTACATCTTCATTCACTCATTCATTCTTTAATTCTATATGTTTTCATTGTCATTGTCATAATAAACCACGCCAAACAGCATTGATTTCATTTAACCACCGTCCTAACCCCGAAATAGGTTTTAAATAATTTCCAAGAAAGTGATTCTGAAATATAGTATTCCTTTCCAGGTAAAGCCCTTTTATATAATCTACAGCATTATTATTAATTATAATTAGCAACATTACCTAAGACAATATAATATCTTCATTTAATATTCCTGTGGTGTTATACTTTAATAAAATTAAATGCATTAATTAGAAATATATACATATAAAATCAATATATCAAAAAAATATTGTTGCTACCGGGATTTGAACCTGGATCTCATCCTATCCAGGGAAATGCACTAAACGATTATGGTACACCAACACAGTGAGTTGACGACAAATTTTCGAACTTACAGAGTGGCCCAAAAAAAAGAACATCTCGTAACACATGAGTTATTTCAAAACGTAATATAATTAATTATAATATTTAATGTAATTTTTTTTGCACAATATTTAGTTAATCAGATATCATCAAAACACCCCATATTGCATCATCTACTGGGTTTAAATCTGGACTGTTCGATGGCCACATGCCTGGCTCGATAAAATTAACATTCACACTATGAAGAAAGTTGATTGTATTTCTGATTGTATGAGATGGAGCTCCGTCCTGCTGTAACGTCCAGTTATGCTGTAATGTCTAGCTCCAGACTTTGTTCTGAAACTCTGATCATTTTTCTAGCATCCCAACGTTTTTCAATTCGCAAATTTTTGATCAGAATACGGTCGTCTGCAGTGATTTTTATCATTCTGGGCAACAATTTGAAAAAATCAATTATAAACAATGGAAAAATTAATAATCAAAGATGGCGACCGGAAATTGTCGAAATAAAACGTAATATAGGTAAATAAGTAAATCAGTAAACTATTTAAGCTATTGTTAATATAGTTAAGCTAATTTTGATGTAATAAATCACACTTTACGAAATGTTCTCACTTTTTTTGGGCCACCCTGTATATGTTGCACTTTTAAATTGATACATCTGTTGTTCCATTATTTGAAAGCCATCTTCTTTATATTTACGGAATCTCAAACACTTTTGAGTAATCCAATAGAAGACGCCAGAATTAATTGATAATTTATAATGTCGTTTCGATAAATTGTTTTTATATGTATATCTAATTAATAGATTTAATTTGTATTAAAAATATCACAAACTTATGTTTTGAAAAATTGAAACTTCACAATAAGAATGCGTTCTTAAAAATATTACATTTCTACAATTCATTTACTTCTCTCGTGTCTTCGTCAGTTTGAAAAATAAAGCTTTCATTCTGAAGGCTTTTTATGGTTGGTGCCTAGTTTACCCACGTAGGCACACAGGTATATCATAATACATATATTATGCACGATGTATATAACCTTGAAAGAAAATCGAACGAACAGGGTAGTCTGTATAACTTTATTGGAAAACTCTCACAATAATAATTAACGAGTATCGTAATCTAGTAAAATAATTACAAGGACAATTTCATTTAGTGGTTGCTAATATAGCAAAAATGTAAGATTAACATTAAAAAATATTAATAAGTAATTATTGCACATAATTGTGCATTGTTATGCAGCCAAGTGGTAAAGAAACGATAATAAATAGATACACACAATATTTAAATGAGCACTTTCATAAAAAAGGGATAAAAAAAACTACTATAAACAGTGGCGTGCAGTAGGTATAGATTTAGGTTATGCTGTTACCAATGATATTATACAATACAATATATGTACTTTCGTTTAACCAACGTCTTTGGACAAAATAAATCCGTCGTTTATACGACCCTATCATGTATTTATTTATAATTTTAGAGTACTGTTAATAGTGTTTTTAAAGTTTAAGTTTTAACGTAAAATAATACTTTCTTACCCATATAAAATATGTATGGACGTTTTTAAGAACACTTTCTATGACTGAGCATGTTTAATTTATTGTTTGAAAATACTTCACGTAATAACTAAAGGAAATAATTATTTTTATTAAAGGTTATCGTAGGAAATTGCTTTTTGTTTTTCTCAAATCGAAAACCAATCTATGCACCAAATTTAAAGAACAATCATGAAATCAACAGTTTAACACAGTAAGATAGTAAAATTCGCGAATTAGTAAAAGAGGAAGTAGACACTTCAATGATTTGCATGCAGTTGTAACCCTTTCTAATGTTATTTTGTTAATAAACAGTATAGGTAACGACTCCATATAAAACGGATCAACCGAAAGGATTTTTCAATTCAGTAAATAGCCATTTATATGACTTAAGTAATTCACTGTAATGCAAATAGCACGATGCAGCGAATAAAAAAAGAGCGCCATGAGTACAGCGGTGAGTTTTTAAAACTATGTAATTAAAGTCTCTACTGGTACACAGATGGCACTAATTGCAAAATAATGTTTTCGTTAATGTTAATCCAATTTTTAAATTTATATTTGTTTCCCAGAATTTTTAGTTATGCACCGCTCTTTTGCTTGTATGCACTGCACGCCCCTGACTATAAGGTAATCGTAAACTCACTGGTACCGGAAAATAAACAACCGGTAACATGAATAATATATTTTTATTTTATTTGTTAGCATGTAGTATGTAATTTAAAACAATTTTTTTATTAATTTACAACTGTCCAATAAAAATATTTCAAGAATCTTAACAGCTACTGATTAGTCCAACTGGTAATTACTAATACTTAATTAATATCAACCGCATAGAGTTTTAAATGTTTCAATAAACATTTAATAATTTATTTTTATGGCAAACCAAATACAAGAGACAGGATGTCATATAGGTCTAGTGTCCTGACAAAAGACAGAAATAGACGGATATAGTGAAAAATAGATTAAAAAGTCGTAAGGTAATGATTTTCACAAAGCTAAATAAATACATTCGGAATGATTAACATTATTTAAAAAATGTTTTTTTTTACTTTTAACAATCGTTCAGCATTACAAATTGCAAGACATCGTTTATAATATGTATACACTGGACTCTCTTTTTATACGGTTCTTTTACGCGGTTTCAAAATAACACGGTGCTACATACCGTGCATGTATGTACTACTCAGTACTATTGCGAGGTAGATATACGGAAGGGGGCTAGGGTAAAGCGGGGCGACCAATTTAGCTAGAATATATTAAAAATAACCATATTATAACTGTGGAACAGGCAATTGGTCGATAAGGCTTTGAAGAGCTTACGATTGAACATATCGCTGAATTGACTGCTGATGAAGTTCTCAGCGAGAAATAAATACTCGAAACTATTTTAGAGGAGCACACCAGCCCCAAAGAAAGTAGTGACGATGACGAAGAAGGCCCAATAACAGCGTATTCAATCGTTGAAGGCCTTTAACTGGCTAATAAACTTGTAAATCATTTTATAACAAATGATCACAACGTAGAACGAGCTTTGACGTGATTTGACCGCTTGCATAACTCATTACCAAGAGTCATACAAGGAACTCACAAAAAAACAGTTACAACGATCGATAACAGAATTTTTGTTTAAACCCAGTAAACCCGAAAATATAAAAGACATATTACGCAAGTTCTGGATATCTCGAGTGACGAAAGCGATGTCGTACCAAATGATGTCACGATTTTTTTTAATTGATTTTTAATAAAATTTAGATATAATGAATTTTATTTTATAATATCCTGAATTGATTTTTATACAAGGAAACCTATCCACCATTATTTTTTATTTTAGTATACTTTTTTACACGGTATTGCGTTGTACGTATCCACCGTGTAAAAAGAAAGTCCAGTGTATTATAAAATACATAATTATATAAAGTTGTAAAATCTAGAAACAATTTTCTAATTTTGAAGATCGTTTGCTTTTCTTTTTGAAAAATATACCTTCAAATAACATATTTCGTAATTAATTCGTAACTAATTCGTATTTGTATTAACGCATAACTAATTTGTATTTCAAAGGAAATTGACATGATCACTCCGATGTAATGTATTAATTTTATTTTAAATTTGCCTACAAAAAAATGTGTTGATATTATATAAAAGATAATATTATATAATAGTATAAAGGCGCAGAAAAATGACTTTATTATTAAAATAATATTGGATAATTTTGATAGCGCCGTTTTCGTACAAAATTTCACCTCAAGGGCGCTTTAAATAATCAATCTCTAAACCATTAGACTCTTTTGGGGATTTACATGCCTATTTTATTTCTTATATATATTAATTATGTATATTTATTTTGAATTGAATTAAATATATTTTTTTAATAATTCAATATTACTGATTTGATATATGATGTTATGACAAAGTTTAAATTGACGTCTTTTAGACACCCTCCCACCCACGAGGTGGGCTAACAATATGAGATAAGATGCAATAAGATGGATACATTGCTAAATGGGATAAAATATTCTAACTCAAGACCGGGATGCCTGGAGAGCCGTCATGAAGTCAACCTTAGCGGTTCGAAGCGCTAACTGAATGAGTGATTTTATTTTGTATAAAGGGAAAAAATTGAAAAATAGAAAAAAAAAAAAAATGTGTAAATGATTTTAAATATTAACATGAAAGTAAACAAACAATAAAGTTACATCACTAATGAAATAAAATATGCATGTCGTTTAGGAATGATGAGAACGAAAACTCATCATATGCTCTCTCGTTTTATTATCGCGAAAAATGATCGTTGACGTGTGGCGTGTCTCTTGTACATACTCAAATTATTATCCATGAATGTAGAGTGAAATAAACAACTTTTATTTTAGTATTTCCATAAAAAATATACGTTTATACTGAAAGAAATAATGTTCTATGAAACAGAACTGTAAAATCTTTCGTAGTGAAGTAAGAACTTGTTCATTGTAGTACCTACGTAATATACAGAATCAAGAAACGGGGAAAATATTATTCGTACTGGCAAGTAAATATTTTTGTGCTTTACGCTTTGCAACACTAAAAGTGACATCAAAGCAAAATGGCGGCAGTAGTTCTCTGCGTGGAACGATGTCGTGCTAAATTAATGTTTTCGACCAATTTCTGGCATTAATCGAAAAGTTTGCCTATGATAAAATTAGAACAATATTTATGATGAAAATAATTGTTTTAATAATTTTTCTATCGGCGTGTTTTAGTTAGTTTTCTCGATAATATGTGTGCCTATCCCACCTGAGGAATGTTAGTAATTTTCAGTGATTTGTGAATTTGTCAGGTGTTTTCCATAGTGTTCATTTTTTTTGTTTATTTTGTGTTGAACCCGATATGTTCAGTTTTGATTTTTATCAAGGTTTAAATTAGTGGAGTTAATCTTTGTGCTCAATGAACTGCTACATGTTCCACACAATTGTTTTGATAAACTGTGTTTATTAAATTTGTGGAGGTCGGGTGTCCTGGTCACAACCGGCCGGAGTTATGGCCTTTAATGAGGTTGGTATTCTTATTTATTTTATAAAATTACAGATCTGTAACCTTTAAATTGATTTATTTTTCTATTATTATGTGTCTTAACTAAGCACAACCGCGGTGTTGACATTTCATACAATCTTCAACATGCATTTGCAAATGTCAATTGTCAATAATATTTTGATATATTTAGCATTATCAAATGCGTTTTATTTTCTTTGACATGTAAGTATTATAAATGCTTAAATATATACCCACTAACTAATGTTAAGTTTTCATTGTGTTAAGTTATACAATCGAGTTCGTAGTAGTCAAGTCAGTTTTATTTGGGAACTGAAACTATAGCACAAGACAATTGGTTATTTTAATTAGCTTTCTCCGTTATTTCAATTTGATGTACGTTCGAAGCATTATATCACCTTTAACTACCGTGCTTTCATTCCTTACCGTTTATGTGCCGAAATTATAAACCAATATTCATTTTCACTCAGAGAATACCTTGGCTGTCAAAATAGTACCTATCTTTCCATATTTCTAAACTAGAGTTTAACAATGATTTTGGGTAGGATAGATTTATTTACGATAACAAACATATTCTTGTCATTTATTTATATTCTTATAGATAAAATAAAAAGTGTACTTGTGTATTTCTTCAAGTACATATTTGGATTTGTATGTTCGGAGTAAAAGTTTATTTTAAATATTTACTCGCTCAAGATAATGCTGGAGTATTTGATAACTTGAATATATTGTTAATTATAGTATGTTAATAAGACGAATTGGAGAATTTAATGCCTAATTTTTCTAAATAATTATTCTTAGATCGGTATCGATGTAAGCATGGTGCATTCTACGAATGTGTATTCAATTTGTCCATAACATTTGAAAATATTTAATACTTTAATATTTTGTTCCTGATGTCGTTAGTCTTTCGTAAAAAGTCGAAAGGAGGTGTGTTTAATAATTGAATTATTAAACACGAATTATATTACGTATATATTTTTTATGTTTATTATTTATGTATACGCAATGGTAGGTATACAAGATAACTCTTTTGTAGAGTATTTGTTATTTTATAAAATTAAACTTTTCTCACAGCTTGTTAGCGTCTATTCAAAAGATACTTTCGTGGACCTCTGAGGTGTTCAAAGTTCAGGTAGACGAGTCGGCACACACCGTATACGGGTTTGGTTACTCGAGAATACAGCATCATGCGCACTGTAATCCTAGGTTGTTCGCTCTGCGGAGATCTAGATGAACCGTTAGTAAGTCAGTGAGCGTGTTTAGTCAGTCTACTTATAAGTATGAATCTAAACTCCGATGGACATCATAATCTGATAAAAATACTGTTGAAAGTGAGTCGTTGATTAAATTATGCCCCTTTTTTCAGCCAATCAAATCGTAAATTTTGACGTTTTAGAACAAATTTGTGGTACTTGGATACTAGATTATTGATAAAACTTACCCTCAGCGCCGGCGTTACGCACAGACGGAGCAGGTGCCTGCCTGTAGCGGACAAATCAAGGGGGCGGCCGAAAAATATATGAAAATTTAAAAACAAAATCCCAAGTTGCAAAACGATAATAGTGAATAATAAAAATAATCCAGATATAAACAATCCAAAAAAACAAATCCAATAAATAACATTATAATTATCTCCTAATAAAGCAGTAATTTGTAGTTAACACTAGTACTAGTGTTAGTGTGTGTGTTTGTCTTTTGGCAAAAAGCCGCCCTTGGGCAAGTTTCAAAATGCCGGCCTAACAAAATACCGCCCCGAACGTGTGTGGCCGATTTAGGGGGCGGCCAGTTTATGGGGATGGTTTCACAAAAATTGAAATTATATTTTTCACTGAAAAAAACAATCTTGCCCGTGGCGGCAAAAAGTCTTGCGCCGGCGCTGCTTACCCTCCCATGACGAGTAGATTTTATTTTATATACTTACGTCGAACTAGCTGTGCAACAATTTTCAAATATGGTGAAAAATAATATTTATACATGCACTCGTATACAGTAGCATTCGTTTAACATGAAACCACGCGGATCAAAATATTTTTTCATGTTAAAAGAAATGACAGATACAGATCTAGTCAATAAGTAAGGAATTCGATGACGATACGGCCGATAAGTAATCCTGATAATACTCAAAATGTTAAGTGTGCGGTAAGAGGCATCCTTGTTTATTATCAGATGTCGGTCTAGTTATAAACTGTAAACAATTTCGTGACTATGTGACGACTGGTATATTATTTTCTTCTAATATGCGAAATATTTTCACGTTAAACGGTTTTTGTTTCAAGTTAAAAGAAAATAAATGTATTCTAATCAAATGACATTTTGTAGGGACCAGAATATATTTTTCATGATTTTACTTGTTAAACGTTTTCCCACTGTATAATGTATTATGATTCCCTGACCGAAAAACCCACTCGTATTTTGCGAGTGGAAAAATGTCATTTGCGAGTAAGTTATCAGAAGGTCATTTTTTTTTAAATTACTGACAATCAATTTGACTAGCGTTCTCAGTTTAGATACGAGTCGCGATAGCCAAAAACATAAACGGTATAATATTTATATGTTATGAATGCAACTGCTACATAAAGTTAGTTATTTTATGTGCATATTCGATGTTAACATTTGTCTTCGTTAGTATAGGGTGTCCAGCGGAAAAAAATCAAAATTAAATTGTAATTGCTCGTAAACCATCAGGGTCAGGTAAGTGGGAGGGGTACTGTTCGACGCGCGTGATTTGCTGATTTGCTAGTCGCTATGAGTCGCTGGTCCGGAGCGCACCGCACGTTCGCGGTTGAGAAATATTTAAAGTGCGGAGATTCATTGATTCGTGCGCGTCGCGCTTTTTGTACTCACTTTAATATTCGACATTCATTCCCCAAAGAATGCAATCTGGGTACTGCGGAGTTAGCTAATTCATAAGTTCTGACATTACCACTGTACTAGAACAATGAATTGTGTCTCGATGACCTCAACGGTACGTGAAAGTCAAGCAGACCAACAATATTGATGATATAAGGTCGGTCATCGTACGTCTCACCGATAATTTTAACAATTTCAGATAATTGATATCCTCAGAGTATATTTAATTTAAAATTAATGAATCTTAAAAACTTTTTCTGGATTCTTTAAACCGCCGTCGAGTGAACAATGTAGTGAGACGGCCATATGACCGAAATATATTATATTTATTTATAATTTATGGTTATAGTTTCGTTTTTTAATCATTCATTTTAATTTATTCACCTGCAAACACTTTATCAATTATTAATTAAGATAATGGTCTATACCTGCATGTACTTTGTGTCGTCATGTTTATGATAAATAAATAAGCAAAATTAAATAAAACGATTGACGAAGTCACTATTGTTTGAAAACGTACAGATGTTTCGCTCGGGAGCGATGCGGCGTAATTATACAATGTGTGATAATGACGTGTGTTCGAATAATGAACATTAATCTCGTCAGTGCTCGAGTGAGAGATTGCACGATTGCACTTCCATTCCAAGAATATGCACTATCCGTATCGTATATATATGGTAGTCGACTCGACAAATGAGTGTCGAGTCGCAATCGGCAACCGGAGACAGGACAGAATAAAAGAGCTTATATTATAATGATATGAATTAAGACATTTACGTGCGTTAAATATTTCTATCGTTATGGGGGCCAACATTGGTCTCGACACTATTAAATCTGACGTGTCTGACGAAACGACGCAGTACCGTAAACTTTTTGAGGCAACGCCTTGACAGTGGCACGTCACCGTGCCGAAAAGCCTGGGTTTCCACAATGAAACCATTTACAAAAAACGCGATCTAACCTAGAATATACACCAGTTTAATACACTAGTGCTTGCGGATACCTTATATATCGCACGCCTAGATCAAAACTAAGACAACTCAAAAAGTCATTTTTCAGTAGACAAAAAAATATTAACATTTTTCTACATTTTTTGTTACTAAAGTTATATGAAACTAAATAATAATTTAGGTCATAAATGTATCCTAAATTGACATTAAGTTAGTTGCGTATATATCCGAATACAATAATAACTCTAAATTCTTGTTTTTTTTGAGTTGTCTTAGTTTTGATCTAGGTGTGCGATATGTATATATATCAGTATGTATATTACGCACTTCAAATAGTAATTTGATAAAAAGTTGACAAAGTTTTCCCAAGAGAGGTTATTTCACACGACATTGCCAAACAGCTATACTTAGACGATCAATGATACTCAGACTACCTTGAAAACTTATATCTTTCACGAGTTACGTGAGGACTGCACACAGCACACAGAAGGTACGTCACGTCGTGGTCATCATTTTTACGATGAAGAAAATGAGATGTTGTAAACGGATGAGCGCGCGCACGCAGAACACCCGCCGAGTATACCTTATTTAGTTTATTCATCGTGGCGTCAATTAGAAAGATATACATATAAAATCAATTTTATCGAAAAATATTGTTGTTGCGCCACCGGGATTCGACAATTTTCGAACCTATATGTTACCCTTTTTTTGATATTAATACATTTAATCGTTCCATTATTTGACAGAGCCATCTACCTTATTTTTACAGAATCTCAAATACCTTTGAGTAAACTGATAGCAGAGCATAAAATAAAAAAATATTATTTTTATTATGTTTCTGTAAGTTGGAAGTGATTTTGAGAAAGGTTATTTAATATTAACGGTGTATTTTCTATTAATTTACCTAATGACTTGACGGATTAATGTTATTTTCCCGATCGGCGGTGTTGTGAATAAAATATGAACTGAGCTCGATTGAGTATCAGTTTAACGCGGAATGTTCTTTGAAAAGGTCGATAGCAATAGTATGTAGGTGTTAGATATCAAATTTTAATTTATTCCACGGTTGAATGTCCCGGGGATAAATTAAAATCATTTGTAGGGTACCTTGGGGGTACACATAATTTAAATTTATCTCCGTCATTCTATACTCGAGGGATAATATATTTTTGACGGTTTTACTTACTAAAATGTTTAGATACACTTCAAGATTGACGAATTCTTCTCAATTTGATAGATGATTATTCTATACCCTTTACGTATATAAATGTTTTGATAATTTAAAAATTTTCATATTATTGATTGTCTCCTATATTTGTGTGTAGTTTGTTTAATACCTTCACCTGTCGATGAGAGTTGCTGTTTCTCAAGAAACTCGAGTAGTGCTAATAAACTCAAGTAGAGTTATAACATTGTTTTATTTATATCCATATTTCAAAATTTTCATTCGCTTACAACTTTTCCGGATAATTGCAATCGATGAATTTCGTATCAGTAAAAATTCGTTCGGCCAATTTTAGATTCCGGTTCGCTCAAAGTAGCGGGATGTTAGCGCTTCATCGAATTTATCATGAATCCATCAAGAAATTATTCGTGCACGTCTATGCTTTTACTTCGTTTACTTCTAACGTCTATCAATGTTTGTGAATCATTTCAAAGTACGTGAATATTTTCGTCTCGTCAGCTCGCTGCGTCGCCAGACAAAGCGGCACAATTGGTCGCCGGTCGCTGCACGTGTGCCCCATTGTGCGGATCACCTTTATCGCCCGGTCGGCAGAGTTGTGCCAGAAATTCCGAGAACATATCGATTGTGTGCTGACTTGTCGCGCTGCTGAGCAGGGGCGTGTCGAACAGTTACGACCGGTCCGGGGAAGCCGATTCGCTTTCTGGAAACCGACCGGGCTACGAACAGCCGAGCCGGTGGGGTAAGCTCAGGTGTATCCGGACTAAAAAGTATTTTGTTGTCACCGTTCCACGAATATCGGAGTGAGTGTCTCGGTTGACCGCTGGGAGGGTTCGGACCCTCGACTCGTGTTACCGTGCGCGATCAGTGCCCGATTGCGTGATCGATGGTACATTTTTTTTTTTTTTGTAAAAACAGGTTTGATCGTTGGTAAAAAATATTGAAAGTACATTCAAAACTCAACTAATTTTACTCTTCGATAGCCGATGGTGAAACCGTAAATCGTTTGTTAAAAATGGCCCACTCTTCGCGCTGTCACATTGATACTTTGAAAGTTGCCGTGTACGGCAATAAATCATTCGATATCTCGCTATTTTAGTGATGAGATAGTTCGTCCGATGATGATCTCGTTGTTGAATTTACATTATTACACGTAGGCCGTAATTTTTCGCCAGCAAAGTGACAGATTTAGAATGCAGTGGTGAATACAGCCATAGATACAGCGTAAAATTGTATGTATTGCCAATGGTGATTATTTAAAATAAATTAAAAGATTTGCCTTGCTACACAGTTAGGCGAGATTATCTTTGACTACTGGAAACATAGTGTTTTTGAAATTGGTTAATTATTTAAAAAAAGATAAATGGAACTGTCTACATTTCACTAATTGAGAAAGTTTCTATACAAAAATTCATGGGGTACCGTACCAACCACCGAGTAGATGTATTTCCTCCGATGTAAAATGTATGGGGTGAGTGTATCTGGTCTTATTAATCGTAATCTGCGGAAAAAATCACAAAATTAATAAAGTGTGTCCAGCGGAAAATTTTCGAGTTTAATATTAAATAAAAACTACAATGTTATTCTCATATTTTATTTATACAAAATGAAGTTTAACAATGCTAATTTAACGTTTTATAAACAATATCGTCTAAATGCCGTCCATTTCTCTCAAGACACTCTTGAAATCGGACTCTTAAATTTGTGAACACGCGAGAGCCAAGTGTTAGTTCAATGGCAGCAACTTCACGACGGATATTTTCTTGCAGGGCCTGAATTGTTCGAGGATTGTTGCTGAATTGATGAAATTGCACTCCACACTGTCGTTTTTGGACAATGCAAACGTATTTGATGGCGTTCCCTTGGGTTGTCGAGGCACCAGTATTTCATGTTCTGTTTATTAACATAGCCATCGATATGAAAATGTGCTTCGTCAGTAAACAATATGTTTACAATCGTTCATGCTGTTCCAAAACGTTCCAGCATCGTTCTAGCTAAGGTTTCACGTAAAGAATAGTCATTTTCGTTGAGAAACTGCACGATTTCCAGTTTGTATGGGTGAGTTTTTTTTTCAAAATAACGTGCACTGTTGATTTTTTTATTCCAGTACAGGCTGCAATCTTCCTTATCGATTTACGTGGATTGCGCATAATTTCACGTCGAACTTGAGCCACATGTTCTGGCGTCGCTGCTGACGTTGATGGTCCCGGAGTACAAAAAGCGCGATGCGTACGAACCAATGAATCACCGCACTTTAAATATTGCTCAACCGCGAACGCGCGATGCGCTCCCGACCAGTGACTTATTGCGACTGACAAATCCGCGAATCACGCGCGTTGAATAGAACAATACCCATCCCACTTACCTCACCCTGTGTTGGTTTACGAGCAATTACAATTTAATCTTGAAATTTTTCCGCTGGAATAACTCAAAATAAAGATACTTAACCTTATATCAGCGTTCTGGCACAAAAGATTGAAAAGGCATACACAACTCGCAAGTTGACATCAAACAACAGTCATAATTTGAAATGGTATTTCAAGCAAACTAATGTTTGGATTTGCACTATTTCTGGACTGTATCTTCAGATATTCATTTGTAACATTTCTTAATAAATTACGGCACTGGATTTCAAATGTAAATAGGAGATTTAGATGCACTTACCCCGATTCGCTTTAATAAAATTACGATTAACTGAAAGCAATGGGCTACGGCCAGTGTTTTCAATTAATGCTGACAAATACCCGATCAGACATATTCATAAATATATTTCAACTACGTAATTTAATAGTTAATGTACCGATCCGGTGTTGTCACACTGCGCCACGTTTCATAGACGAACGACAATTTCAGACCATGCTAGAAATACAGAGTGTACTCCACTGTTACTACATGTTTTTCTAGCGAAATATAAAATTACGACTGTAGCTTGTAACACGGACACGCAGTACTGTTGGAATAAGAAATTAAAGTACCTGCATAGCGAGTATTTTAATTTCAAAACTATTGAAGCTTGCAAGAATATTTGATATTTTCTACAAGTATCAGTGCTGAAGATGTGGGTAGCTGTGTCTGCACGCAGACTTCGGACAAAATGATTCATCGGAGACTAGTTTCTCGTAAAACTGAATGCTTTTCGAAACACGCTGGGCCGTAATGCGTTTCTTCATTACATTACTTCTACATTACTATCTATAATAGATTTTAGAATGAATTCTGAATGCGTTCTCGTGTCAACCAATTTAAAAAAAATCTAAAATACAACTCCACACATATGTAACGATTAATAATCGATAACAACTGATTTTAATTTAATTATCGGAAACAATTGATTTTTCAGTATTTCACAAGATAAATAATAAATAAATATAAGTCATGTGTCTACGACGTCTCTGGCTGACATTTCGGATCCCATTGCGGGTACATCATCAGGGCTGATATCATCGATGCAACGTGTTATGTTAAGTACTGTCTTGCAATACCGTGTGTCAGCATATATGTGTTTCGTGGCAATACAGGGCCGATGGCATGTTCACTATGTGGGTGAAACCTTCGTATCGCCGATTTTGCAGGGCCGGACATATTTAGGTAATCATCCGTATTCATAATCACCGTGTGTTTATAAACTATGAGAGCCTCCTTGAAAAATTTTCGTCTTTGACTTGGACTTGTTCTTCTCTCGGACTTTACTAGGATCTTCGCCATAAACGCAAAGTGATGACCAGCAAGTACCCAGAAAGTGCTCAGCTAATGCAGATTTTCCCGGGTGCCCGTTTATGCTCGTTTCTGTCTGTTCTTCGTATACTTTATCGCAGTCTGGCATATAAACAACGTCCGTTAGCAGGTCCGTTGCTTCTGGAAGGCGTATACGTCTATCGGACATATATTTAGTGGCTACAGTATCAACAGACAGTTTATAAGTATGTTAAAACATATCATCATATGCTCGACAATTTGGGGTAATTCAAAAGTTACCGCCAAAATTCTTCGTCGATTCCTGTCCAACGACGTAGCCACATTGTTTCGGCCTCCCTCTTATTCTATGTCCCTCTGGGTTGCTAGACAGAATCTATGCTGGTTCCTGGTCATACACATGCTGGGCATGACACAATCAGCATAGTCTGCCAACCTACATATGCGGGGCATTACCCAATCAGCATAGTCTATTAACTTACATATGCGGGGCATGACTCAATCAAGATAGTCTACCAACTTACAAACGACTATATTAAAATGTATAGGATTTTAAATGTACTGTACATGGAGGTGGTAGAATTTCACCCTTTCACATATTTCGCCACTAATTAAACCAAGCTCTCTATCGTGAACACTGTTTGGAAATTCGTGTATTAATTGTCCAAATAAATAAAATGAAGTATGTATTATAAATAAAATATTTATAATACTTCAGATCTAAACTGGTGGATCTACGGGATCTGGTGAATAAATGCTGTGCAGAAAAAAATCGAATGACAACAATTAGCACTCTCACATGTATGCGTGTACAGTTTACTGGTAAGGAAGGAAGGAATTAAATTTTATTACGTTTATTTTTGACATTCTACTATTTAATTTCTTAAAAAAAATGGTCTCTTAGAATTGCATTTTTTGTAGGTGGGTGGGTACCTGTTCGGTATTCATTATTTTTTAAATCAATTTTTGTTAGATATGTACCTTTGGGAATTTACCAATAAGTACTTTACCTACCGAGACGTATTTGTTTGGTCATTTTTTAGTCGCTCATTTTTCCGAAGTTATTCTGCGACATTTTTCTGGGGGACCGTAAACTATCATATTTACAGATTATAAATGGCTGTGTCGAGTATTGTAACTCTTGTCAGTTTATAAGCCGGCGGTCTTTCGTTTTTAGCGATCAATAACGGATTCCGGCAAATTCTCCAGCACGCTTCCTTCCGCCATCGGACGGGCGCGAGTCAATACAAAAAGTATGTATTTATAGCGCGTACAAAACATGCACTGCGTATCTATGTGAAAATAAAAACGTGTTTTTACATAATATTTATGTACTGGAATCACGCACATTGTTTTCTACATTATTTATGGACTGCGGCCTAAAGTTGATACGCAAATATTTCGGTTGGTTTTGATGACGGTCGCCAATTCAGGTAGTTTCAATAGAGATACCGCCTATTGCAGAAAGTATCATGACGTTGCTTCCGTCTGATCAAGACACCCCAAAACCACCCTACGTTAAAAATCTTATATACAGGATGTAACATACCTTGTCCACAATATTTTATGGGTGGATACTTGACCAAATTACCAAATGTACCGTCACGGAGAATATTATCGTTTGAATATTTACGAAATTTATCAATAAAATATTTTAATTAATCGAATTAATCATATAATAACGATTTTTTTGAAATGCTTATATCTCTGACATGGTTGAAATTAGGTATATATTCCTTGAGCATTTTCGACTCATAATTTAGTCAGGAAGTATTGTGGACTAGGTCTGTTACAGCCTGTATAATAGTCTATCATACCTAGTACATAATATTTTAAGGGTAATTAGAATGAGTCGTAAATGTTGTGGCTGCATGAACCTAATCTCAACCATGTCAGAGACATTTGAAAAATAACGTAGCTTTGCAATTATGTCGATTAATTAAAATATTTTATTGATTCAAAATTATACATATACTGAATACAAAAAATAAAATATCATCGAACTTCAAGCAGCCAAACTATTTTTTGTTACATGATTTAAGGCCTGAAGCAAAAGATGTAGAAAAATATTGGGTCAATTTCGCAAATATTTATTTCGACTTAGGTCACAACATGATTTTGAAAAAATCTCATACAGTAATATTTTCCGTAACTGTACGAAATTTGTACATAATCTTTAAACATTTTCGGTTCGTAATTTAGTCAGGTATCCACACATACAATATTGTGGATAAGGTTTTGTTATACGCTATACATATGTATATTGGTATTAACAGATTTTCTATGACTTGATAACTCTCGTAGTTCTTATATGCTTTTGTTCAAATTTTTTTGATAAATTGACCCTGTAGATTTCATTAGTCTGCCTGATCCGCCATCTTTTTTCAAAAAGGCGGCTGTTCGAAAATTAAAAAAATTCACAACTACGTTATATTGGGTCCTAAAGAAAAAAATAAAATGATTGCGTCTACTGGAATTTTTTTCCTTTCGCACACATACGAAACATACGTGATTCGTGCGACCAGTGATGTTATATTTTATACGGTCTTATCATCGTTGAAGCCTCAATGGCTGCGGTTGCTTTGTAAGAGTAACACCTTCCGTCTTTATCTCGATTGTTGTTGGAAAGAGATGATGCAGATGCAGGACTCAGGTTTGTGAGGATTTTGTCGAACGCACTTCCCACAATGTCGGGATGCGCTGGAGATGGCATCTTGCAGGTCGGTGTTTCGTTCAGTACACGAAACACTTTTAAAATATCAATGCATATATTCACTAAAGCGGACCTATATTGACATTCGGACTGACGGTGTATGGTGGAATGATAAATATCTAGATTTTTTTGAAATCCGAGCTCCAATCATCCTGGGTGGCGGTGGGGAGGGGCAATCACGTGACTCGCGAGCTATTTTGCTAGTTATAAGGATCTCTGATCTCGCTTTATTTGATGTAACTAATTAAATGTGACTATGTAAACTAGTTGAATTTATAGAATCTGTATTTCAACACGGAAATCCCTTATTATATTGCTTTAACAATGTATCACGTAGTATATTTTGCCTTTATTTCCAGTAAGAAAAAACAAAATATTAGTAATATACTTTTAAAATCAGCAATGGTTAACTTTGTGGTTAAGATTCATATTTTTATTTATTATCTTTGTTTTATTAACTAACATTGATTAAAAATAATAATAAAATTGAATTCAAAATTTTTAGAAAACCAACTTTTACAGATACTATCATACACAATGAATCTAATCATCCATTATCACACAAACATTCAGGGTTCCACTCCATGATACATCGTTTAGTCAATATTCCTATGTCAACATCCAATTTCAATATTGAATTGAATACAATTAAAAAAATAGCAGTTAATAACGGGTATAATACAGGTTTGATAGACACTATTTTAAAAAATAAATTAAAAGAATATAATAATCAATTTTTATATAAATCACAGATAAAACATAATGATAATAATGATTATTGGCGTAGGATTATATACATAAATAACTTTTCTAATCAAATATCTAAACACCTACCACGAAACATTAGACCGGCATTTTATACAAATAATAGTATAGGAAATTTACTCATAAATTCTAAAGACAAAGATGATAAATTTAACAATTCTGGTGTCTATAAACTTAGTTGCAAGGATTGTGCTGCATTTTATATTGGTAAAACGGGTAGAAATTTTAATATAAGAGTAAGGGAGCATTTGAGATGTTTGAACAATAGTGGGTTTTCAGAATTTCTAATCATTTGATAGAAAATGGTCATGATTTTGATAAAAAATTGGGATTGTCAATTTTGCATATAAACGGTGTTGGTCACAAATTAAATAATTTGGAATCGTTGGAGATAAATAAAGCGTGTAAAACTAATCAAAAAATTATAAACAACCAACTAAATTTAACTACGAGTCCCATTCTAAATTTTTTTCCTAAAAATTATTCGAGTAAATTTGTATTAAGTAATGATTTGAGTTAGGTACTAAAGATAAATAGATTTTTTAAAAATAGATTCTGTCAAAGAAACAATATATGTTTTATTTAGTTATGACATCCTGAAGAAGAAAATGGTATTTTTCGAAACCGGTAGATGTATTTAAACTCATTTTAGTGGTTAATAAAACAAAGATAATAAATAAAAATATATTAGTAATATACACCAATATATATATATATATATATATGTACACCTAGAGCTATCTTAAATTGATATGATTATCATCAGAAGGATATAGTGAACTTAAAGAAATGAAATAATATAAACAGATAAACAAATTAACTTAAAATCTCTAATGAATAGGATATTTTGTGAAAACCCATTTTGAACTGCAATGCAAAAATTATCGAGTAATTATATCTATTATATAATACGGAAATATAGTAAATGAACATTAATATTGATTATTTGCTAATCTGTACTGCCATCTAGCGGACACTTACAATAGCGATAGCGACGATGTTCAATCATATTATTATATATTAGCATTAATTTGGGCTCACCTTCGTGAAGTTCCGGAGGACAAAGACAATTGCCTCGCATATATCCATTATAGCTTGCGAAAAGGTTGATGGAGATATATTTTAACTGAAAGCTGGAGATGTTCGTGAGAACGTCCAGTTGCGAGAAACCGCAGTGTGCAGGATAATCGTTCCCTCAAGAGGACAAGACTTCCCTCATTATTGTATTTTGTCTAATTAATTGTGGTGTTACCATCTTAAGTAATTTTTCAAAAAGTATTTTGTTCATACGGTAGTAATTCCTATAGGCCAACGTCTGAAATCTCACGCGGCCAGTTCAAATGTGTATATTTTTTACGTTTTTTAAGCCATTCTTTCTCCCAGATTTTACGATCCACTTTTCTTGAGTTAATATAATTGCCAAACACACCTTTTTCTTTTTACTAATTTTCATATTTTGGCTAACCAGCTACTTAGCACGATAGTCTGGGGTAAAATGATTTAAAAAAAATAGCATTCCGAATGATAGTTTAGGGTTCCTTGTCATTCCCTTGTCCTTGTTCTGTTTAATGTACCTACATTACTCTATGAATCGTGAATAGCGAATTGTATGTTGAAGATTTAATTTTTTCATCATTTTCGTTCCCTTATTCTAAGAGGGTCGGGTGTCCACAAAGTCTCGACAAGGCGCTTCCATCTTCCCCTGTCTTGCTTCGCTTCGGGACTTATTGTCCAATCAAGACCTAGTCTGTCTGCTATTTATCCCAGTTAACTTTTATGTATTTTTTTTCTTTGTCGGAGCTTGGTCCTTTTACATCCTTAACAGAGATGACGTATGTACGAGAAGATGTTTCCGAAATACCGTCCATTCAATCATTTTGTATAGATATTTGCCGTGACATAAATGACATACGTACTAGTACAGTGATGGCGAACCTTTTAGGCTCTGCGTGTTAAAATTTCAGAAAATCTAACTTAACTTTGCTGGCGTGTCGATAAAAAAATAATTGAAAATATTTTTAATTTAATTTTAACTGGAAAGAAATATGGAACCTATAGTATTTGATTTGATGTCAATTAATTAATTTCTTATTTCAATTAATTGTTTTTATCACAAAGTAAGACCCAAAAGAGATATATATGTAGTATGTACGTAGTGTTAAATTTGAACGTTGTTATCGGGTAGACGTCTATTGGCGGGACACGTGTTCTTTGATAACTCTTAAATTAGTGAACGCTGGCGTGCCGCCCAAGACGCTGTGGCATGTCATCTTTGACACGCGTGTCATAGGTTCGCCATCACTGTACTAGTACGTTCCTTCTTATACTTTTTCGTACATATTCGCAATGTCCAAAAAATATTATATCACGCAACTTATTATATATTTATACTAAAGCTATCTTTGGCAGGAGTTATACCATTGACCACCTTTAAAGCTGGCGCGTGGTCAGGAATTAGCATTAATTTAATGAATTGTCAATGAAATTTCAATGGAGCCATCGAAGCCATATAATCTAAACTCTCACCGCAGCCACCCCTGATGTCTGCCCCGTCCTCCGTCCGGGGTCGTAACGGGGCCGTTACCCCGGGCCGGGGTCCCCCGGGGTCGGTCTCCGGGGGCCCCGCAAGCTCAGGCTGCGCGCGGTCGGAGGCCCCCAGGACCGCCCCCCGACCCTTGGTACTTGCCGAGTTGCGAACTTTTCTGTTAATCGAATCAACCCCAATAGTACCCAGTTTTGTTGTATTAGTTTCGTTTTCAAAGCGGAAGATGGATGTTTCCCCGCTCCTTGTGCAGAAAAATTGACTTAATTTTTATTTTTAAATTACATTTAAATACAAACTAGATAGTCATATATATTGTGGAATTCTGCTATCATTTGTGCAATCGGGCGAGCCTGTGCAGTATATGTTCTGAGATGTCGTTTTGCACAATTATTTTAGGTACAGCACGTTACACATAATATATTTTGCGGAAAAGTCGAAAAATAAAATAAGTGTGTTTGGCGTTCTATCCATATTCCAATGCAAATATGGTGTGATAGGATCCATACGTATTAAGCAATGGCATACTCTTTCCTTTTCTAGTAGATACTCTTCTAATTTAGGTAAATAAATATCCGTAAAAGTAATAGCATATCCAGAGTTGGATTGCTAAATATGTATGGCCTCGCCGGCTAAGAGTAAAAAGTGGCTAACTCAAATTTTATCATTCTGGGATAAATCAAAGTCAATTTTTTTGTGCTCTCTTTAATTTTACGTTTATATAATTAAGATTAAATGTCGTTAATTTTTTTGACCATTTATAAATCACTCTTGAAGGGTGGATTGCCTGTTTAAAAAAAGAAAAAAAGAAGAAGAAATACAATATTAAATTTTCATAGGAATTGTTATTCATTTTATGTTTACGCCATTATTTTAATGATTCTACTATACTCTTTTATAGTCAGCCAAAATGTTAAAATAATCGTAGAAAATCTAATAATTCAAATGATCATTTACCAATTTCTCTAATAATTAGGGAGGGATATTGAAAATAACACATGGGCTTAAAAACTCAATTTGAAAAAAATGTTACTTAACCACTTTTCGCTCTTAACCTTTCCTTTACAGTGTTAAAATAAAAACGCGCGTTACGGTACTGTGAACTCAGTGTACATATAGACTTTTGCGATTTTTAAATCGGATGAATATTAATATTTTACATTTATTACTTATATTAATCATTAAAATAATAGTTGACATATATAACACTTATTATACATATATAACACATACACAACAATTATTGTGTAAAAGTGTTAAAAATGAGAAAAAACATTGATCATCACGAACGACATAAGACACGTCTAACTTGGCAGGCGCACGTTCTGCCACTATGTGACGATCGGCATCCGGTACCCCGCGCACTGCACCGTCCTAACCAATCCATACCCGTTTTAACACATTAACAAATGAATACTAATATATTGTAATTATTTTATCCAATACATAAATATATTACGGAGGAATGACTAAAATATGAACTCTGTATTTAGTATATTTACAAGAGATATTCACATAATTAAAGAGGCAATATTAACTCAGTTTACATCATCGGAGAGGAAAGGTTAACCGACGACTTGTAATGTGCGCTGTACGGAAAGTGCATGTTGATATGTAAATTGCACATAAAAGGTTTTTCAAAGGGGACTGACAAGACAAATGGCGTAATATTATGGATCTATCGGTCTCGTTTGATGAATTCTCGCGTACATAAACTATTTGATAAATATAATAGAGTGCACCGCATCACGTGTGCGACCCATCAGCCATCTGTCGAGCGGCAGGTGAAACAGCTGTCACGAATTGTATAGTTTTGTAATCGTGGATAATTGAGCTACTATATAATATTTACATACGCCATCACGCACGAACAGAATTGCAAAATAAATTTAATCGTTTATCCGGGAAATATTTACTATTATTTTAAAATAAATATTTTATTTCAGTTATATAACAAATTTTTTCCAAAAAAAAATTAATAATAATAAAACAGGAATCCACTTAATATTTAACGTTTATATTATTTTCAAATATTGTTTTAAACGGAGTGAAATGTGATCAGGAAATGGACGGTAGTTTTGTGTGATGACGCGTATTTTTTTGTAAGTTGAATTAGTGTTCAAAAAGTCGATATGATGAAATGCTATTTTGGAGTCTGTTTTTACTCACGAAGAAGATAATGTCAATCTCATTGCAATGGCGGTAGATTTTAGAGAATGGCAAATTTTTTTGTGTAGTTTGTGTTGTCTTATTTAGTATCATGTAAAATTTCAGTCGATCTCAAGGATTGTGCTTTCGTTCAATATGTACATACTAATAACCCACGGACGCCGTATGATTTTACGTTTTGTACGTATATTTTCATGTAGTATTTTTACTGTATCTCTTCCGGCATGGGATAAATTTGGAAAAATTGTTTCATTGCCATCTACAAAAAATACACTCCGGTCTCTTTTTATGCGGTTTATATTTCAAGAAGCATTTTTTTATTTTTTTAAATGAACTATTTTAGATCAATTTGACATGTTGAAAGGGTCAAATACGAAGAACGAGCATTCATGTTTCAACGCGAGCTTCAGAATTGCATTTTTGGATATCAGGAATTGTACAAGAGTTAGCAAAGTCATCGCAAAGTTTAATCACTATATTGTCAAAAGGGATAAATCAACATGCGAAGTTGAGGCTAATTTTATTTGTGGAGAATTATTATCTTCAGTACACAGATCTGATGCGCTGACTATCTCTTCTAGTGATGAAAGTGATTGAGAACCAGTTCGCAAATTGTGCCGAACATTCTCATATAGCGATGATAATTCTTAAAAAAAAAATGCAATTTTTATACATAAATTTGGAAGGAATATGTTAAGATTATATTTTTCTGAAATTTAATAAACTTTTTTTATGCGTTTTTCGGTATATTTTAACTTATTGTATTAGTTTTGTGCAATTTAAGAAAATTATGGAACGTATCCTTTATTTTTATACGTGTGTCTAGTCTTTTTTTATGCGTTTTCCTGTGGAACGTATCTATGGCATACAAAGAGACCCGAGTGTAATTCAACATAATTAAAGATGTGTGGCTTATAAATCACATGTGTCTGTAGTATTTTATTCTGAATACTGAACAGTGGTAACATAACGTAAATACAAATAAACAAAATTTTAGTGCTTTATACGATAGAAAATGTTGCGAAATATTGGGGAAATCAAAATCGATTTTTGTTATAATTATAACACCCGTGCTGTAGCATTGAATAGTGTCTGTGTGTTCTTGAGAACTCCATCGAGTATCGGAGAACTGGATTGCCAACTTGATGATATTTAAGTCTCTGAAACTGGGTTGAAAACTTGATGACATTTAAACACAAGTATGTGTAAGTAAGTCCTTTGTCCCATGCAGGCTGGTTCAAATAAGAATGTCTCTGCCCATGATCAAGCACTCGGTCGACCTTCTGGCTTGTTCCTAGTTCAGCTTTAGCGAGATAGAGCACTGTCGCGTATCTAACACAATATTCGTTAGGTTAGGTTAGTGGTCGTGTTAATGAACACCCCGGCGGCTAAAGCGCTAACGGTATTAAGGCTGCTGGCGTGAATATCTCGCATGTAGAAAAAAATAATTTAAAAATGAGGAAAAAGACAAAAATTTCAAATATGTGCACCCGTGACATAGCGTAATATGCCGGCGAAACGTTCGCTCGGTTTTTATGAAACGCCGGCGAATCGCCAGAGGGAGCTCTCTTACACAAGGTGTGACATATTAATCATGAATAATTCATGTGTGAATTCTCGATATCGTCATTGTTAAACCGTGAGCGGGATCTACCTCCCGAGTAATGGCGGATCGGTGAACCCGTTTCATATTTTTTTGTAACGCCCTTACATTACTCTCTGCACATTTAGTTCGTTCGTCGGCGCGTCGTTTCTCGACAATAAATTTCTTCCACTTTTTAATATTTAAATCATTCTAATAGTTATCTTATACACTTTTAAAATCTAGTTTATATAGTGACACGTAGGCAAGTGCGCAAATAGAATAATATAAGTTACCTCACGATAGGTTACATTCATTAAAGTTACGTTGCGTTAGGTTAGGTTATTTATGCAAAATCACTGCGGCAGAATAATAAGCCGACTGTGTGCAGTTGTCTATGTGTGTACCGGTCTGATGTGCAGTTGTCACGGAATCAGTTTATACTGATTTCAGCTTGTGCAATAACTTCTTTCAATTTACATCGTATACATTACGTAATTTAAAATTTAAATTAAGATTTTTAAAATTTTATAGTATGACATGGTTTACGTATCATATTTGATTCATTCCATGTGAAATGACCTGATTTTAAAATAAATGGCTTGACCATTTCAGATATTTTTTATTTTTCTCCCGCAGGTAAACCCCCCCCCCCCCCCTCCATCACTGTGTAGCTCAAAACAATTTTTATTTTATTTTTATCTGCCACCATCTTGGATCTAGGCTCAATTTTCTTCGTAGCGACAGGCAAAAACGAGGCTTTGCAGAGGTTTGGAAAAAATATATTGTTCTCCCATAAAAGATAAAAGGTTCCGGTTTTCACTAACATAAAGAAGACACGATAGGGTTATAGAAAATGTATAGACATGATAAAAAATTATATTTAAAAAAAAATATTTCAATTACCTTGGAATATGCCAAATTTGGAAGCACCGGGGGGTTGTAACCACAAGAAGGATTTTTTTTTTTGTTATAACTATGGTCAGGAACTCATCCTGCCTTTTTTTGGCGTCAAACTTTCAAAATGTTCAATTTTTGCTGATTTCTAGGCCAATTTTTTTTCAAATGCGAATCATAACACTTTTATGAAATTTTATGACGGTTTTAAATATTTGCATAGTTTTAAAAAAAATATATATATCTATGAAAACATCTTCCAAAACAAATTCATGGGGTCCACGGGTTTGTTATACATATTTGAATGTACATATTTCGAATAGGACTTATTCACAAGGGATACTGATTTAGGCTACCCCAATTCACCCACTGCTCAATGGAATGTTATGAGGCATGTTGATTACTTTTAGGTTGGGGGATTCGTCTATCTTACAAGTGTCCTCGATTCCCTAGAGGGAAAACTGGGTGAGGGTGAAATTAGATGAAGTACATGAAGTGAGATGTATATTTTATATTATTCTTAAATATTTAGTGATTAACACACCGATGTGTGTATCTATAGTAAAAATATCTGAAATGGTGAAGCAACCACACCTAGGTGATTTCACATGGAATGGCTCATTTTCGGTCTATGTACGTTAAACGATCCCATTTTAAGAGATAACATTGAAAATTAAATGTATTAATTAGAAAGATTTCTTCCAGGATCTCTTATTATCCGGGGAACGTGCATTAACCAACTATGCTACAGCAACACAGTGCATTGACGACAAATTTTCGAACCTATATGTTACACTTTTCAAATTGATACATCTATCGTTCCATTATTTGAAAACCATCTTTTTTATTTTTTACGAATCTAGGTTCAAATATTTTTCGATAAAATTGATTTTATATGTATATCTTTCTAATTAATATATTTAATTAATATTTTAAATATGTTGAATTAAAATTAAATAGTTTTAATCAATAACTATAACATGATTTCTTAAAAAACAACTTATTTTTGTTTGTATCGGGTTTTCATATCTGAAATCATTTTCACATGCATTATATTATTTTTTACTCGGTTTTTTGGAAACCAATCTACCGTGTAAATAGAGCAATAGGTGTGTTTTTACATTATAGAGAAACATCGTTATTACATTATGTCTCATCATAGTGATCTTTATAGAATGTGTCATGGTTTGAGAAAATAATAATATTTATTATGTGGCGTACTTTTATCAACTGAGACAGATCAAAAGTATTATGTGACATCTTCCCCCTGAGGGGCAGCCCGTCTACTCATAAATGCATTTGTTGTGTCACATGCGTGGACTACTGTAATAGTATTTATGCTGGTGTGCCAAAGTTTCAGCTGAATAGATTACAATCTCTTCTTCAATATTTGCAAAATTACTTTGTGGCCTCATTTTATATTCATAATTATACAAAATACTTGTATAAACCGCTATTTATTCATTATTCTACGTATTTTGATACCTATGGTGTGTTCTTCATGAAACAATATATGCTGAAATTAAAAATACAAGCATACAAATCCTCTTTGCAAATTGTCGCCTTTTAAATTTGTTTTCATATTTGTTCTTACTTATTCATCATTTTATTGTTGTGTTTTTATCTATGCCATATGTATCGAAACATGTAGAATAATTAATAAATAGTGGTTTAAACAAAGTATTTTATATAATTATTAAGATTTCAATCTGTTCTGAATATATATGAAACGTCTAAATTCTCTCACATAAAATCCATTCTACATTGGCCAGAGTGGAATTTAAATTGTGCTGGTTTATCTACATAGTTACGCGTCGTATCTTCAAGAGCTCTGCATCCCTGACAACTTGAATGGTAGACGTCAAACTCTCAGGTCATCCCTGTATTTCAGCCTCAAGAAGGGTTGTAGAACCGACCAACCATTGCCAGATATCAAGTTCAGTGAACGGGCATTTGCGAAAGGGCAACTCTTTGCCCTCCGTCATAAGGAACAGTGCATCAGAGACTTTATTTAAATGACTGAAAACACACCTGTTCACTAAAACATTTTTAATTTTAAATACCAGTGTATGACTGAACGGTTTTTGTGTAAAGCGCCCTTGGGGTGAAATTTTTACGAATATAGTGCTATATAAATTATTTATATTATTATTGTAAAAGAGCGGTGCTTACAGAAAAATCACTAATATTATCTTTTTTTTTTCTTTTTTTTTTAGGAGAACGCATTCTTATTGTGAAGTTGTAATTATTCAGAACATAGGTCTGTGATATTTTAAATATGAATTAAATATATTAAAATTTCAAAAAAAGGTAACATATAAGGTCGAAAAATTGTCGCTAAAAATAATGCCGCTGTAGCTTAGTTGGATAAAGCACCTAGGTTCGAATCCCGATAGCGCAACAACAATATTTTTCGATAAAATTGATTTTATATGTGTATCTTTATAATTAATATATTTAATTCATATTTACTAATATTATCGTCTCACACCGTCTAACCCCAAGGTTGGCCTAAGAATAGCCTTCGATATCGTCTGGTAATTCGGTCTCCTGTGGTTTAAACCGCTTTGCCCACGACGCGACGACGGCGAAGCTGTGCACTGTTTCACATGAGCATTATTGTGTATTCATCTCGATTACTCTCCGCCGCAAACGCACTAGTGGGCCGCTATGAGCACCGAGGGCTGTCGACCCGCAGGGCCTGGACCATACATCTACACATTTACAGACTGGAGGTTAAACGTATTCCGCCCACCGAGAAGCGTATCGATGACTTAATAAATACCCTCAACATCTTTTGTCTGTATCGATGGCTGTACCATTTCCGTCACATGTGCATGTGTCATGAATCGATCGCTCTCCATTCTATTTATTATTAACAGTATACAGAGTAGAATGACGCAACTGATACATCTTGACCTTTATCGATGAATCTCTGAGACGAGAGATCAATGTCTCGTCCGTACTTCTTCGTATTCTTTTAAATAGGCAATCCACCCTTCAACAGTGATTTGTGCCATTAATCAAGTTATAACTTCATTTTATAGAAAAAAGTACAATAATATTATAGAATAGAAAATATTATATTACAAGTCAATACATTATCGTTTAAAAAATTATTGGCGTTCCGGTTACGTCTGATATATATGTACTCAAGTTTATTTGAATAAAAGTTAGAACAAAAATATATTACAAGTATGATAGAGATAAAACCCATACACGCGGTTTCATCGAACAAATTATAACATCATTTTACGGTTAGTCCAGTATTAATTGTCTATTTGCATTATTGTATTCATCGCCTGTCAGAAACACGTACGTATCGATCATCGGTAGAGCCTTTGAAAATATTGTTATTATCGTTGGTGGTCGTCACGTTGCTTCTCGAGATGTGACAGAGGATTAGCCAATGTTATGGTTGCGCGCGTTTATCTCGCAGTCATTAATTCGGCGGGTGGCATCTCGGCGTATTTATTTAAATAAAAACCAGACTGCTGCACTCAAGTGCATTTTTGAATTTTTTATCTGATGATTCATTTTGCAATGTTGTTTTTATTACCTTATCGAATACTAAAAATTGCCAAGAATGCTACTCTTTTCGGAGTTTTTCCCCATCAATTCCATATCCCGATGTATGACAGACTTAATATGGTAAAAAAAACATACGAATTCTATCTGGTCTGCACAATGGATGGATCCAAACAATCACAAGGGTAATCGACTTAAAATAATCCAAAGACCTATTCCCCGCACCCCTTGGTTCTCCAACAGGAAAGTCTCCAAAAGAACAGTAGCAAATATCTCTAGAATGAGAATTGGGCATTGCCAGGTGGCCTCACATTTGTTCAGAATGAACATAATAGACTCCCCAATGTGTGAGTGTGGTGCCGAGGAGGAAACCCTTGATCATGTATTTTTTGCCTGTCCATTGCGGATCACAGGTTTTTTTTACAATAATCTTGTCAATGGTAATTTTCAACTCCCGGTTAACTTGTGTCATCTTCTTTTCCTTAACTCGCCACATTTAAGCTATATAATAGCAAATTTCTTGAACGTCAATGGTATTAACTTGTAACGCAATATTCCCTATTCTATAATATTGTTGTACTGCTTTCTATGAAATAATGTTTAAACTTGTTTAATGGCACAAATCACTCTTGAAGGGTGGATTGCCTGTATGAAAGAAGAAGAAGAATACTTAAAATCTTGATTCATCACCATTAAAAAATTTAATGTCCTTACATATTAGTGTGTTGTATTAACTACTAGTCTTTTCACAGGTACGTTGACCCGATATTGAATATTTTTGTGTGCGTACGTGACAAAAGTTTTTTTTTCCATTAGTTTATCTACTCGTTAAATATTGAAGTGGACGTGGACATCTGAATCAACATAGTACTTAGTATATGGGTACTCTGAAATATGTCTTGTAATTTAAAAACGATGTGATTACGTCGATATAAATAATGAAAGTATATAAACGCGTACGATAACGATTTTTTTAATAATATTTTTTTTTTTCAAATATTCTATCATATTTTATATTAAAATTAATAAAAATCACAATGTAAAGTTTATTAAAAATATTTTATAATTTTGTTTCGCAGAGTCGCCTAATTGAAACGATGAAAGAAATATTATGTTTTTTAATGCTGTTTTCTCCTTGTGATAATTTATTGAGTAGCTTGTTGGTGTAGTGGTTAAGACGCTGGCCTAGTGGTTCCAGGACACTAGAATTTTAGCCCTATTTTCATAGTACAAGCGTTTATCTTAGTTTGAAAACAGTAAGAATATTAATGACATGTATTCCGTATACGCATCTCTATTTTTTTTTAATAAAAAAAGCATTTTGGAATAAATACATATGTAAGTACACTGTTGGCATTGAATATAGAAAAAAAATAATGATGATAAATATTTCAAACGGACAAGAAAACGACACGAAAAAAAACATAGTAGAAAAAGTTATACATAAATAGTTAAACATAAAAATAAAAACAAGGAAAGACCATTTACATGTTGCGTCGAAAAATACTGTTAATTAGGTTTTTGAATATTGGTAATAAAACAGAAAATAAATCATTGTAAGCTCGGCACATTCTCACTATAGGAGAGTGTAATCTAGAATTGGTTCGAATTTTAGGAAGGAATGCTGAAAAGAGGTTGCGATCATGATTCGCGCGATGGGACATGGAAAATGTCATTAATTCCTTACATTATATTATTTACTAATCACCTTATTTAAACCTTTCGAATAGAGCTGCACACACGGAACACGTGTAACATGAATAATGTTACGATTGTTTTAAAGTAAGCTAAACTAACTCGGTGGGCACCCGGAACAAGGATTGAACCCCCAGACCATTTCCTTAGTCGGGTATCTTACAAACAACAAATCTTTATTTTTATGTATGTTTTTGTTTGTATCGCAATGCATAGGTACTCTTCTTGTACATAATAATTAATTATATGATATAAGGTGTATTTTCATTAAGTAACATGTATATATATATATTGATTAATACATTTTTAAAATAACACTTATTTACGCAGACATTTATTCATTAATATTTTTTAATAAAACTTCTTGGTATTATATTGAATATTTTTGATAATT
The DNA here is from genome assembly GCA_031772225.1 of Eubasilissa splendida. Classification (NCBI taxonomy): domain Eukaryota; kingdom Metazoa; phylum Arthropoda; class Insecta; order Trichoptera; family Phryganeidae; genus Eubasilissa; species Eubasilissa splendida. The sequence continues at coordinate 35,178,622 of CM062846.1, read as the reverse complement.
CGATTCCTGGTATTTTAATTGATGGTTATTCACCTGAGCCGTGACAGTCGGAATATATTACGAGTACATTTAAATTTTGCTGGAGATTCCAATAATAATTGGCCCCGATGTTAATTAGTAAAATCACATTTTCCAGTTCTCAGACTTCGTTGCTCTCATCTAGTTACATCGATTACATTCTTTATCTTGCCTGATTTCGTTCGCTTCCTACATTACCTCCCGTTCTTTTCGTTATGGTTTGTTACATTTTAGAGAACTCTTCCAGCATAGTATGAGTTTTTTTATATTTTTTATGTATATGTAAACGCTTGAATAATTCAAGAGATCTATCTACGAGAGACTTACCAAACTGCACATTTCGGACACATCCGTATAAATATGATCATTATAAAGGAGTAGATGGGGAAGGCAGCGTAGGCGTACAAGGAAAGAAATTATCTTAGCTGCGTAATATCAGAAAGTGGCCGAATGTCCAAAATATTGCAACTCCCACCAGTCTTAAAGACATTCGGCACCGACGGCATGCAACAACACCATTGCGGCCATAATTGCATAACCGACATTTCTCTCCATAGTGTCGATTCGCAAATCCTCAAAGAACCTTTTGTAATTTCTGACCGTGACTGATGACAATTCTTTAAAATAATTTAATACGTAGTTAAGTTACCCAACGCAAATATTATACCAATTAAATACCAGATATTTTTGTCACCATTATAATAAAATCTCGTTTCTGATTTGTATATATTAGGTTGATTGTTTTTTTCGCGACGTATTGACGTTTAATTGACATTTGTCCTAACATAATTGTTTAATAGGGTTAGGAAATCAGAAAACCATACACATGTACGCCACATTATACTGTACCACTTGGAGAAAGGGTGAAAAGCTGCTGAATCGGAATCATTTCGCGATCTCAACGATCTTTTTGGCGAAGGAACGATTAGAGAAAGGGCATGCCGAGAGCGGTTTGTTCGCTTCAAAGCTGGTAATGCCAGTCAGGAAAGGGTCAATCTTCGGATTTTGATGACCAGGCCCTTGATGGCGGCTGTGGAGGAGGACGATAGTCGCACCACTAGGACACCGGCTGAGAACTTCAACATCGATCAGTCCACGATTGTTTGTCGTCTCAGAAAACCGAGGCCTCCACGGACTACCACATCGACTGCTCTCTGAAAAATTAGCAGGTTGCCAAAGTTTATGAGGAGTCGATGGAGGATGTCAAATCGTGGATTACCTCAATAATTATATTTGCCAATAAACTGCGGATAATTAGGTATGCATCAACCTAATGCGTTATTTTAATGTTTATACTTAAAATTAAATAATAGTAAAATCACGTCAGTTGTGCTCCGTGACTTTTGACGCAAGTCCTCTATCACCGGTGCCGTAAAAGTTGAATTTATTTCTTCCAACCGTTGCCGCTCGCAGACAAATGAAAACCCCTTTCCATGGGTGACATGGATTACTACTTACACGCGGTGCATTTAATTATATCTTCTCTGCGTATTACACCACCAGTACCGACAGTATGATGATAAATACAAATTAAAACTTTCGATAACAATTTACACCGCGTGGTTCAAAACGGCGACGGCCGTCACTATTAAACTCGGCCAATAACTAACAAGAGATGTCACGTGGTGGGCATAATTATTGTTTTGTGTGAAGGTTGATATTTATTATTATTACGGAGCCAACCTATGATGTTAATGACTGAATGTAAAAAATAGTTAGTTTGAAAGAAAGCCATAAGGTTTAAGTAATAAACTGCCGGAACTAACTAACTGTTGTAATTTTAAAATATATTCAAAAAAAGATTTAAAGGTTTTGTAAAATATTGCACGCCATAAAGTTTTAAGTAATTAACTGCCGGAACTGACTGTTGTAATTTTAAAATATATTCCAAAAAAGATTTAAAGGTTTTGTAAAATATTGTACGCGTTGCATTGTTGAGTGGAATCGAAGCGAGAGTAAACAACTCCCAAAACGATTCCGGGATAGGGGTGATAATGATAATACGAAGGTGTAAGTGAGGTCAATACAAACATTTGATGACGACGCAAGTTAAAGGATACAACGTAGATTGCTCTCTTTACTGTTTTATTAATTCCATACAGCCGCCCGCAGGGTCTGCAGATTAAGGGCCTGTTGTGTGATCAGTATAGTAAAAAAAATGGCGAAAACGGGTTATTTGATCGTTAGTAAAAAAAATATTTACTTCTCGAATGTACATCCCGTAGTAAACTCATTTTACTTTCCGATATCCGATAGTCATAACAAGAATCGATAGTTAAATATGGCAGACTTTTCACAGCTGTTCCAAAGTCATCTGACACATTGATACTTTGAAAGTAGCAGTATACGACAGTTAATCATTCAATATCCCGCTATTTTAGTGATGAGAGTTCGTCCGATGATGATATCGTTGTATAATATCAAAGTGACAAATTTCGATCGCCTAGGCGAAAATATCCATAGATAATGCATAAAAAAAGGCATATTTCATGATTATTTGTCGCGCCTATAGACATCTTAACTACTAATACTTTGACAGTAGTAAATTTGATGCATCTACAACCCGCAAATTACTTTTACTACGGGCGTTAGTAAAAAGTTACTACTGATCACGCAACCGGCCCTAAGAGAGAGAAACTATTTAAAATATAATATAGATATAAGAAAAGTACTATTTTATTTATTTGGAAGTTGTTCAATAACTTATTCCGCAAATGTAAAAGGCTCAATTTGTGTCATATTCGTATATGAATTTAAACCTTTATCTGGATTATTTATTACCCTACCGAAATGTCGAGGGTCTCTCGGTCTCTTAGAGAGGATAATAATTCCACGCGAAATATCCTAGAAAACAGAATTAAATAAAATATTTATTATAAAACATTTGGAATATTTGTTCTTATTTGAAACAAAAACAGAAATGTTAAATTGATAATGATGCTGTTTGACAATTTATAACTTTTAATGTATTTTTTGATAGTCAGACGTTTCGAAACAGAAAATTGTTTTAAAGCGAATATTTTTATTTTCTTGCGGTCCATTGTTTAATGACGTGGGTATATAGCGTATAATACAATTACCTACGTTAAATCAAGTTGAACTTGTACACACTCAATCGTAGGCATTATTTACACATGTCAAATTCTTAAACAGAATGAACAATGAAAATTTGTCTTCTGTAGGGATTCCATTATCGGTTTTACCGTTACCGGTAATTTAATTAAATTCTAATTTCAGTATTACGGTAACACAGAAAGTAATCACCGGTAATATCGAAAATAATAATGCCTGTACCGATGTACAGACAGTCCTTTATAGAAAATATACATGTCATTGATTGATTTGGCAGTTATTGCTGTCTAATTTTTATTTTATTTTGTACTACACACACACACACGATTCTTTGAGTTGTATCACTAGTTTCAGAAAGAGCAGTCCTTCAGGTTTAAATTAAACTTACCGATGTTTATTAGAAACAATAAATCCATTTCCACCCTTGCGTGCCCCGCCGCCCCTATAGCCAACTGTATTTAATTTTAGTTCAATTTACACCTATAGATGGGAAGAACTGCTCTTCCCGAAACTAGTCGTGATATAACTATGTGTGTATATATAATTGTGTGTGTGTGTGTGTGTAGTACAAAATGAAAATAAAAAATTATACGTATTTTATTTTTTTAAATATACATTATCAGTTGATTTAGAACACGAAGAATTTGTTGAAATTCCAGAACATGTTGAAGATGATGGCATTGAGAATGGTACCGGTATGGAGAAAATAATTCATGTATTATTTGAAAATGATACGTTTAGATCCGAGAATTAACGAAAGTTGTTAAAATATCTCTTACAAAAACAGTTACTGTGTAAAATAGGAAATCAAATTAATATAGTAACTTTTATAACAATCGTAACAAACAAACAAACCGGTAATACCCGTGTATGAGAAATGACGGTAATTTTGGAATCCCTAGTTTACTGGTATCCGATTATAGCGAGGGATGGTCACAAACAGAATATTTTAATATTGACAGAGATAATGTACGGGGAAAGTATTTTCCCACACATACTTTGGAAATTACAGATCGGTGAGGCACAGTTCATGAGTTTACTTCAATAAGTGGGTGTGAACACTACCTGCCCCCGGGCGACCAAAATCGTGCTTGATCGTTCGGCGGAAAGATGCTCGGTTTGATCAAGAGGTCGTGGATTGATCATCAAGTTAATTCTATTTTTGATAACACAGACTCTTGGCTTGTTTGAAAAATAATAAGTAAAAGTATTGTACCATATTATATTCTGTGTACCTATATTTAATATATTGGTCACATTATATTTAATTATTTTTTTTTTTATTGATTTTGATACATTTAACACCTAACCTAATCTAACATTTTTAGTAAAAAATAAATTTAAGAAAAATTGTTCAAATTTATCATGGATGGGTGAAATAAACTAATAATTATCTTATTTTCGTTCGTCTGTGTCGCATAGCAACTGCAAACAAACTACTACAAACAGATCTGCTATCAGAGTTGGTGCTGTGCTCCAGCTGCAGCTTAACTCCAGCAACACGGAGGAGTGGAATGACTTCCGTGACATGGCCTTCGGCAAACTTTGTAGATGAACTACAATAACCCGCCTACCCGAATAGTAGTGTGAATTATTGTAATAATCGTAGACGGTTTTCTGTCACTCGTATGTAGTTCGACCAGAGGTCGCAGGTATTGATCCTGGTGAAGAACGATTTGAAGAAGATGGTCTGGGGAAAATGCCGTGATGGCATATTCACGCGAACGCCTAGCTAACATCCCCATTTTCATTGAAGATATGGCCAAGGCATTTAACCTTCTGACATGGGAATGATATTATCTGACTCTTTTCCGTATTTGAATTATATATGACTGATTGATTTGCTGGGATTATTAAAAATATTATGTTCATTGGCGTATATTTCTGTATTGGAATACATGTGGAGTGATCGGGCGATCGTTACGCCACTGGCAAAGAAAACTTGGAAGCGCCGAAACTCGATAAATAGTAAACCTACAGCATCTTTGGATGGACGTAATTACTGTTAATAACAATAACTATCGACGTCTCACCGCCTGAAGATAAATGTTTATTATTTACTTTTTAGCCCGGGAGAAATGGTTTTTGCTCGGTAAACTTAGATGGCTTTCGTGCTCGCTTTCAGATGTTTTTGTTTTGCAGCCGCGCGCGGCGCCATCGAAAATAAACACACTTTCAAATATTTGCTTCATTTACAATGTTTTTGTTTTCCGTTTGTCACATCACCGATTGCGGGCTACATTGAATTACTGAAACAAATTCCATTGGCTTCACTAAAATCCTGCTCGTATCGATGTTTACTTTTTTTTTTTTTAAATTCTTACCTAACTAATGAATTGACTTACCATCATGCCGTTTCCCCGTAGGGTTTAACACCAGGATATTTTTTCATATCATATCACTCTTGCCTCGTTCACTTTCATATATCTTCTCATGGGCTATCTTTTCATGTTTCTTACAGTGCCGTCCTCCAATGTCTGATCTAGATGGTCGTTCCATCGTAGATGGTGGTGTTTAGTGGACGTCCTCTGTTCCTGTTGTTTTCAACAATCGCTTCATATATTTTCTTTGTCGTTCTCTTCACCCGTATGTTTCACATATCCAAACTATCTCGCTGAGAAAGAGTCGCTGATATGGTTTTGATGATACTTTATAGTTTACAAATATATTTATTACAGTGAAATACATTTTTTGCGTGTTATTTTTTATTTAGTCTGGTAGCTTAGGATCGGTTGTGTGGTTAAAAAAAATTACTAAAGTATAAATTAAATTAATAAAAATAAAAAAATTACTTCTCGAAAGTACATGGTGCAGTAAACTCATTTTACTTTTCGATATCCGATAGTAAAAACGAGAATCTGTAGTTAAATATGGCGGACTTTTCACAGCTGTTTCAAAAGTCATTTGACACATTGATACTATGAAAGTTGCAGTATACGACAATTAATCATTCAATATTCCTCTATTTTAATGATGAGTAATCACATAATACGAAAAAATTTAATGACCAGAGTGACAGATTTTAATCGCCTAGGCGAAAAAATCCATAGATAATGCATGAAATAAGACATATTTCATGATTATTTGTCGCGCCTATAGACATCTCCATATATACTTTGACAGTAGTAAATTTGATGTATCAACAACCCGCAAAGGATTTTTACTACTGGCGTTAGTAAAAAGTTACTACTGATCACACAACCGGCCCTTAGATTACATGTGTACGGTGACGTCAACCGACGGAATAACAGCGGTTCGCGAATCTCGATAGTTATTTATTTTATTTACGTCTATAATTACAATTGAATTTAAATGGTTTTTTTATAATCCTATGTACGTTTTGCTAGGTGAATCTATCTCAGGGCAAATTTTGTGAACATTTCTACTTTATAAGTTTAAACTTAAAAAAGTATTTGTAATCTCTACGATATATAAGTTCTCTATCTGTGGTCAGTGAAGAAATCTCCGTTTCTCTTCTTACCCCTTACCCTTTACAACCCGTGGGGTTGATCATCCGATCTTCACGCGATTGTTTCTTTTTACTCTTAGGCGCTGCGGCCACCTAGTTCAGACAGCTCCCGGGGCGGCATTTTCGTTTGTTATACATGAGTATTTAGGTCAATGTATATGGACACCGCTGAGGAGACTCAAGTTCTCGGATAAAGTGCGCAGTGAAGGAGTCAAACTGATCGTTAAGCTCCTAACTTTGAAAATACGCACGCTTTTGGAAAACCACTTTTACTATTCAATTATAATATCAACCATTTCACTAGCCACTTTTATATCAATGAATTCTATTCAGTTATTATACTATTTTATTGTTTTGTAAAGTACGAAAGTTTATATGTATCTGCGGGATCAGTCATTGATTACTCGAAATTGGCAAGACTCCCGTGGAAGTCAAATCACTAGTGCAAGTGTTCTACAGATTGCAAATAGGAATAATTAATCACTGGAATGACTTTGCATTTACGATTACGAAACGAACGATGGATACAAAAATTATTAGGTTTTTTTTTTTTTTTGCTTATATTTAATAAAAATTACCACTCAATTTTTTGTTAAGTCACATGCCTTGCGCATATTGTTTTGATATTTATGATTTTGTATTATTTATGAAGACATCTTTCGAAACAATTCAATTTTTGGACACATGGAGTCCACGTGTGTCAAAATTATGTTTGCAGCTGAAGATTTCTACTAACCTCACTAAGAATATTAAGCTATTTAGAATTTTTAAGATTGATAAAATCAACTTTGTGATTAAAATCCATTATTTTAAATTGTTAACTTTGTTTTATTTACCACTTGATGAATTAAAATACATCTACCGGTTTCGAAAAATATAATTTTTTTTAGGATGTCATTTACTAATCAAAAACATATGTTATTGTTTATTTAACATAATCTATTTTTAAAAAACAACAATTATTTAAAAAATTAATTTAGTACTTAATACAAATTTACTCGAATAATTTTTAGGAAAACATTTTAGAATGGGGCTTGTGGTTAAATTTAGTTGGTTGTTTATAATTTTTTGATTAGTTTTATACGCTTTATTTATCTCCAGTGATTCCAAATGATTTAATTTATGACCAACACCGTTTACATGCAAAATAGACAATCCCAATTTTTTATCCAAACCATGATCATTTTTTGTCAAATGATTAGAAAATTCTGAAGACCCACTATTTTTCAAACATCTCAAATGCTCCTTTACTTAATTATGAATATATTTTTTTCGCGCCTATGATGAATAAGAGTTTTGCAGCCATTTCCCTTCTTTGTTTACCTTCTTCATTATTTGCGTTTTTCCAGTTCTTTTATTCGTTCTTTACATCGGCAAATAAATAAAAAACAGTTTAACATACAGGGAGATGAGGGATTTATTTTATTTTAGCTCACAAAAAATCCCATTCTGTAGCATTTAACGAGACGTTCTAAACCATTAAATGGTGAATGGACTTAAAGATTTTTTTACGAGTCTCCTTATTTTCGTAGCCGTATATTGCCAGCGATAATGCCGCTCTGTGGATCTCCCGACATTAATTATTCCCTTATTGCAGTCAGTGTACTGAGATAGTCGGTCCCACACGGATCGTAAACTACAAAATGTACCGGATTTATTATTTATGGAAGATGTCTCGTGGCTGTTGTTGTGCAGCAGTGTATATACACGAGAGAAGCTATTAGAAGACCCTGGCTTTGTACATTGTCACGGAGTCCCAACTCCGATAATATGTTTAAACTTATGTACCTCAACCCGTTCTAGGATGGATGCCAAAAACATACATAAGACGGTTGGCGTGGATCAGCTGCACGTGTAGTTTGCGTTTGTTTCGACTAATTAATGTCGTTACTTTATCGAGCTCGCCATTTCTGCTATCTCTGTTTAAGTGTCTTTTTTTTCTGAACTGGATCGTCTTTCATATTAATGAAATTAAACAAATTAAATTCCACAAACACTTTTTAATATCTAGTGTCGTGTATCCAAGGTTAAATGAAATGTCAAGAAAAATAACTGATCATAATTAAATCATTATTTCCCACATACAATTTAAATTACCTTACAGCAGCATTGCGATGTTTAATTTTTTTTCAAATATCTGGCAGTCGATTTCTTTGTTTACATTTTTGAAAAAATGCTTCTTCCCATAGAGGTCTTATTTACATTTTAAAATGAATTTGAAATTTCTATTCAATGAAATGTATGCATTTCCAATTTAATTTTCATTTGTGACATACCTAGAATTAGATTATCAAAATACATACTGTTGTTGTTAGTTCGCTTATTTTCACTCACTCATTTAATAGGACGGGTACTCATTACGCAGCTCGGATTGAGTCAGTCGTCTCGTCTCTGAGGACAATGGGGGTATCACGGTGAAAACGTGACTTTGTACTTGACCGCAATACTATTATTGTACACCATGTCGATGATAAGGTTGGTACTCAGGGGCGTGCAGTGCATACAAGCTAAAAGCTGTGCATTATTAAAAATTCTGGGAGACAAATATAAATTAAATAATTGGATCAACATAAACGGAAACATTACTTTACATTTAGCACCATCTGTGTGCCAGTAGAGACTTTAATGGCTTAGTTCTAAAAACTACCACGACAACTCGCCGCTGTACCCATGGCGCTCTTTTGTATTCGCCGCATCGAGCTATTTACATTACTCTGTTCTGTCTTGAAGCTAATGAATTACTCAAGTCATATAATTGGTTATTTACTGAATTGAAAATTTCTTTCGGTTAATCCGTTTTGTGTGGAGTCGTTACCTATGCTGTTTTTTAACAGAGTAACATTAGAAAGGCTTTCAACTGCTTGCAAATCATTGAAGTGTCTACTTCCTCTTTTACTAAATCGCGAATTTTACTATCTTACTGTTTTAATGAGTTGATTTCATGATTGTTCTTTAAATTTGGTGCATGGATTAGTTTTTGATTTGGGAAAAACAAAAAGCAATTGGCAGAACTATTTCCTACGTTAACCTTTAATGGAACTAATTATTTTCTTTAGTTATTACGTAAAAGATTTTCAAACAATAAATGAATCATGTTCCGTCATAGAAAGTGTTCTTAAAAACGTCCATACATTTCTATATGGGTAAGAAGGTATTATTTTACATTAAAACTTTAAAAACACTATTAACAGTACTCTATAATTACGACTACATGGTAGGGTCGTATAAATGACGTATTTATTTTGTCTAAAGACGCTGGTTAAACGAAAGTACATATATTGTATTACATATATTATATATGATTGTATAGTGTCATTGGTAACAGCATAACCTAAATCTATACCTACTGCACGCCACTGTTGGTACTGCATTCATTGTGTGGCCGTACGTCGGTCACATAAATGTACCGTGACTCACAGCGCGAAATTTTGATTAGCAATATTATATCGATTGCTAGTTTCTTTGTCAATGAACATTGTTTCGTTAGATCTCTGGTGTTGAATGCTGTACACAGTATACATGGCTCACGAGAAGAATGATCGGTTTAATCGGCGATTCTTTTACTGTTTCATCATCCTCAGCATATTTGTACCCAGCACAAGGCGTACGCCTCTTCCAACTTCTTCTATACTTCTCTGTTACTGGTATTGCGGGTCTAAAGTATTTTTATTACCGCAATAAGTTAGCCAACAATCGTTCAATGGAATAAAGGTGTCAAATCTCTTAGTTTGAGTTGAGTGTAAAAACCATCCATTTTATTCAATTTGTACTTAATATACTGAGAAAATGACATTTTGTTACATTCATCTGTACGCTATTTTTATGTCATTTTTGACAGCTATTGTTTCTTTGTCAATACCATAGATAAGAGATGGTCGATATATTTGCCGGTATATTGTGCCTTTAAAAGAAAAACGTAAAGTAATTTTCGACATTTTTATATAAGACACGCGATCTTGCTACCTCGGTGTTTTTTTTTTAACGGCAATATCACTAACATATGTTAAATTGTCTTAACTTATATTGATTGATAGCTACGCGGTAGGATTTTGAACGTATATTTACGTACTTGGTCAATTAAGTGGTTGTCTTAATAAATGAAGAGTGTTTTTACAACTTTTAGTTGATATTCAGCAAGAGTCTAGAACCCCCCCATTGTGACGGAAGACCCTGCTATGATAGGAAGTCGTATTAGCATAAAACTTGTCTTTCTGATACGGGGTTGGACCATGTCGTTCTACAATAGTGCTGGCTCTCGCGTGTAAAAGTTTTACTGTAGCAAGAGAGTAAAAATAATATATATATAGAACAAAGTTACGTCGAGTGCGTAATTTATCTGAAATGGAATCTAGCAAAAGCGAAATGGATGATACACTTGGAACTTATCGTTAACCAAAGTCATTCCCCTTCGTGGGCGCGTACCTTACGACCACCACCAACAGCCACCGCGGCGAGATAAAGCAAAGCAATACAGTTCACCGCATCATGCGTTATCTCGTTCGCCGCCTAATCCCCCGGATCGGCTTAGTGAACATCCCACGTTCGACCTTATTTATTCTGCTCTTATCTTCAGCCGACTCGTCACCCCGTGCCTGGTGTGGTCCCCTACGTCAGGCTGCTTTAACCTTTGGAACTTTAGTATTGGATCTGGCCTCCGTGTGCCATCCATACTAACAATGTTTCCGGAAGGAAGAGGAGTTCAAACTGGTCGTTTCGATGCTCATCTAGATAGAGTGAGATTTATTTAGCGATTCCGGTTTGTGGAAGTGTTCGTGTACCGTGTGACCAAAAATGTTATAGATTATTTATTTTTTAATACAAATTGAATGTATCAATTAGATGGGTATATAGGAAAATTCAATTTATTGAAAAAATATTTTTGTTGCTGCCGTGATTCGAACCTGGATCCTTTCCTATTCGGGGAAATGCGTTAAACGATTACACTACACCAACATAGTAAGTTGAAGATAAATTTTTGAACTTATATACAATAGTTATTTCAAATTGATATATCTATTATTCTAAATTGAACCTTTTCATTTCACCTTTTTATTGAAATTCCACAGAACTATATTGTGAAAAACTGCAATTTCACAATAATAATGTGTTGTCCTTAATAATTTTTTTTTTTATATTTTAAAAGTAAATCCAATATCATTGATTTGGCGGTTACTTTGCGATGTAACACATTAATTTTTTTATTAAGTATATCATTTTTATTTTCACTTTGTACTACACACACAACTTTTTTGAGTTGTATCACGACCAGTTTCGGGAAGAGCAGTCATTACCACCGTGTAAATTGAACTAGTCGTGATACAATTTTAAAAAATTATGTGTAAACATACAAAAACATAGAGTGAAAATAAAAAATATGTATTTAAAATAAAAAAAATGAATCTAATAAATTAAATTTATTGACAATTCGTCAATAAATCACGAAATTCCAAACACCGCTGAATTCATGTTCACTTCAGTGGCGTATAAAAAGTTAACATTTTGTTATTTTTTAATCATTGTCAAATTATTGTAAACATTAATTATAATCCAAGCGTGTATTAAAAATTAAGACGTTGTTGAAAGGTCGAACAATAATGTATCATACTACACATAAGAAAAGTAAAAAAAAATAAAAATATCGTTATAATTATTTTTATTTATAAAATAACCAATAAATCTAAATATTTTTCATGTATAACCTCCAAATAATAGCCATTTAGTGCCTGAATTTGAATTTGCCAGAATTGACTTATTTTAAGGTTTGGAGAGACGAATCACATTTAAACCAAACAATCACATACATATATTTATCTGTCATCTCTGTCTGTATGTAAATGTAAGCATACAATATCGCAATCAAGAATTACTTAGTAAATCGTGCACTAAATATTTTTCTTTTTTAGAGTTCGCTGTAAATCAAATAAGTTTTTGACCATAAAAGTAATTTAACTGTACATACTCGCTAATGAGAAATTCTGTACTTCTCTGACCTTTGCTCTCGTATCTTTTGTTGCTGACGTTTGCCCCCCAGGTCGAGTTTAACTATACATCTAATTCTGTTCCACTAAAAGTTCCGCGGGTTAGACTATCAGCCGACTTTGATGTGTTTTTGATTTATTACAGCGGTGTACATTAGACGTGAATGCATTATCGAAAAAACACTATTAACTCGATCATTCTAATCGTTTTACCACCTCTTATTGAACTAGTATGATGATATATCTGAAAAAAAGAAGGATAAACATTTTTACATACTTATTTATTGCATTTTCTAATATTCTAATCTTAATATTTTCACGTATACGTCAATTACAAGAGTCAATTAATAAATATATGAAATTTTATTTTTTTATCATTGTCTATCCCGGGGGTCGGCAGACTTTCTAATGAGAAGAGCCAAATATTAGGTAACCAGAAACTTAAATTTTTCATGGAGCCGCAACCTAAATTTTCACTGTAGCTATTATAGATTTTAATGACGAATTAAAACGAAGTAAAATCAAGATTTTTATTTAAATTTCAAATTTCACAATACAGTCGTGGGCTACTTGGCATAATAGAATATATGGGAGTTATAAGCTTCAGTAGTTTATAAAACAAGAAAACCTAGATTATTAAACACTTTGGGCTTTGTACCTTGCATCGCTTCCGAAAGTTTTGCTTGTCTGGGAAGTTCAATTTTAGACATGATTGTCAATTATCGTTGGTTAATTATCTTCTTAACTTATTTTTTATTTGATTCATGAAAGATCATGTTTGTTAGCATAAATTGGCAGAGCCAAAGATTGTGATGATGGCAAATGCTAGTTCTTTTATTGCGTCATGTGTTGCAGACAAACTGTTCCACGTATCAAATATGATTGTAGACGAAAATATGAGCTGGAGTTGAAGAGTCGCAAATGCCTATGAAAAGTGCCGCGTGTGGCTCACGAGCCGCGGTCTGCCGACCCCCGGTATATCCTAATCAAAAACATATTTTATCGTGCAAATCTTCCGTAATGTAATATCAAGTGTAAAGATTTTTTACTTAACGATTAATATGTATTTATATATCTAGTAAATATGATTTTTACTTTCGCACGTATCGACACGGTATTATTAAAGAATATACAATAAAATAGCGAAATTTATTATTTCTTTAATTTTAATTGTGAAGTTCGCATGTTTTTTGTGAAGTTGTATTTTATACGAACGTATTACCTTCTTTGATAATTAAAATAAATGAGATTGATCATTTAGAAAGGTACACAGAAAAAAATCTATCGAAAAAATATAGTCACCACCTATGTTCTTTCTCACGTATTTGCATAAATAAACTTTTGTGTAATTTTTAGGACCAATGCTATTATTTATGCGCTGGGGTAGGGGAGAAAATTAGAAAACATTACCATGGTAGTGCCTGGGTTCACCACATTACTAATGAAGAAGTATTAAGACGCATAAATAAATCAAGCGAATCAACAATTACTATGAAGGAAAGCTACATACTTCGGACACATTTGCCGCAATGAAATATATGATAAACAAATAATAGATATCTCATTAAGACTAAGCTATTTTTTATTATATTTAATGAAAATATATGGAAGTATGGGTACCCGTCAATCTCAAAAAAATAATCAGATTCTCATTGTGACGTACATGCTGTTTCAGGGAAATTAATGATCAAATTTAGTCCATAGATGGCGATAGTATAGTGCTACTCGTAGTGTTTCCACATATTAACATATATACAACTTTAAAAAAAAATTAATAAGGTATGGTGATTGGTGAACGTTATATTTATATAAAGTGATCACTTAAGCCAGCCGAAGACAGGTCGTAAGCCCTGTAATTACCCATACCTCCATATATTTCCATTAAAGATATTAAAAATAGCTTCGTCTCTATGAGATATCTATTATTTGTTTAATAACAGTGCCTGTGTAGGTGAAAATCCAGTAATTGTGTGTTCTCTTGGGTATACTCAAGTATTGCTAATAATATTATATTTTACAACTTATTGTGCAGAGGAAGGTAAAAGGCAGAAGAAGCATAGGTAGAAAGAGATTATCTTGGCTATGTAACCTCAGAAAGTGGTTCAAGTGTTGGTGTTCTTATGTAGGATAAATCAACATACTGCAACGTGGTTGCCAACCTCCGATAGAAGGTGGCACCTGAATAAGAAGTCTTGTTAAAAATTGTGCGCGCGATGTATTTTTTTATGTGCGCTATGATACCAAATCGTATGTACGCCTTAGATGGAACAATGGTTACCACCGTATAAAATATTACCATTATTAACTAGCAACATTTGTAAAGAGAGTTATGGCTGCCGCAGAACCGCAGAATCAAGATTACAAAATAATATATCTTAGATATATTTATGGAGGAAATGGAATGCTACAGATGTTTCCGTAATTTTAATCGCTACTCATTTCACGTAACTGTTGGCGTACGTTCGATATTGGTTTTTTTTTATTCGCGTTTAAAAGTAAGCACTTCGGTGATTTAATAACACGTAACAATCTAAAGATGTGAAGCTGCCTTTTCTCCGTGTTACGTAATACGTCAGACAAGATTACGCTCTGTCAAGCGAGTCAGGTTCGAGACTTAACAGTAGGCACCGGTTATTGTGCTCAAATTGATTCTCGAAGATTTTGATACCAATATTCGGCAATTCTACGATCTACCTATATATATATATATATCCTTTTATATTACATAAATAAAACAAATACGAGAAACGCATTTTATAATCGTTTTTTTAACATCTGTTATTTTTAAATATTTTTCATTTATACAGGTGTAACAGACCTAATTCACAATATATTATGGGCGGATACCTGACTAAATTACGACTCGAAAATGTTTAAGGAATATGCCCAAATTCTGCACTGTTACGGAAAATATTGTTTGAAATTTTTGCAAAATCGTGTTAAGTTTGAAATCTACGTACTTTAAATATTTGCGAAATTTTTCCATTCATCTCTTTGCTTCGGGTCCTAAATCATCTAACAAAAAAAAGTCTAGCCGCTAGAAATTCGATAAACTTTAATTTTTTATATTCATTATATAATTTGGAATCAATGAAATATTTCAATTAATCGAAATTATCGCATAATTAGGTTTTTTTTAAATTCTTATATCTCTGACATGGTTGAGATTAGGCACATATCCGTTGAACATTTTCGACTCGTAATTTAGTCAGGTATCCACCCATAATTAGTATTGTGGACTAGGTCTGTTACACCCTGTATGTACAGTCAGTAAACAGTCCGATGTCTCGATTTTTAATACAGTACAAAGTTTTGAGTTACTTATCAAAAACTGATTTTGAATTTAAACGGCTTATCTTTGAGAAGGTGTCCAATAAAAAAATAAACATGTCTGGTGACAGCTAGCGTGACCGATGGTTAAAACAGTAGTGCGTTTGACCGAGGTCAGAGCGGTACCTGACGTCTGTAATCAGAGATTTATGAGAGTAATAACTGGCTGTATATTGCTGGGCATGTCACATGAAATTACGTACCTAAAATGTTTTGGTGACACTATTATCGCTTGTTATTTCACTCCAAAATATACTAAATACGAATTATTTATGAGAACACATTCTTATTGTAAAGTTGTGATTATTCAGAACATAGGTCTGTGATATTTTAAATATTAATTAAATATATTAATTAGAAATATATACATATAAAATCAATTTTATTAAAAAATATTTTTGTTGCGCCACCGGGATTCGAACCTGGATTTCTTTCCTAACCGGGGAAAGTGCATTATCCAACTATGCCACAGCCATCATATTTTTAGCAACAAATTTTCGAACCTATATGTTACCTTTTTGATGTTAATACATTTAATCGTTTCATTATTTGAAAGAGCCATCTTCTACCTTATTTTTACAGAATCTCAAATACCTTTGAGTTATCTGATAGCAGACGCCAGAATTATCAAATAATGGAACGATTAAATGTATTAATATCAAAAAGGTAAAAAAAAAGGTTCGAAAATTTGTCGCTAAAAATATTATCGCTGTAGCATAGTTGGATATGCACCTTCCCCGGTTAGGAAAGAAATCCAGGTTCGAATCCCGGTGGCGCAACAACAATATTTTTTAATAAAATTGATTTTATATGTATATCTTTCTAATTAATACATTTCATTCATATTTTTAATTATTTATGAACATAACCGATAAGCTGAGACTAAAACGAAATGAAAAAAAAAACATATGTTTTTAATCATCGATTCCGTCTGTTGAAAATAGAGCACGGCGCGTGGTTGATTCTAATAATCAACGAACAGTATAACCGGTGCCTATTGTAGGTTACAACGCTCTTATAACATTTCCAATGATATTCAAACGGGCATAATTTATTTACAATTCAATCACTTGGGGCGACGCCGCGTACACACTTGCAACACGTCAATTATCGAGCGTCTGATCACATCTTCAAAGACTTTCAATTGATTATTTTTACTTGCGCATGTGATCGAATCACTCGTTACACGACATCATACTCTCTCGACATGTAGTATATGCTTTATGTAATCGTGAGATTCTTTCTCGTCGAAAGTTATTTCTAGATTAGCTAATAATTTTCTCAACCGCATGTTTATCCGCATATCTGCACTGCACCTTAGGAGTGTGTGTAAAAAAATGCAATGTTTTATTTGTATATATTTATAATTCATAATATTGTTAAATATATCATTAATTAAATATTTCATGCAATTGTGGGAAAATCAGGCCTATTCTCAAAATTGCAATATTGAAATGAAGGTGATTGTTACACCAACCCTCAAAAATAGACAGATAGTTTTGACAGATTATGGTACGTTTATCTCCCTCTCTCTCATTCAAATATAACACTATTTTTGAGGGTTGGTGTAACAATCACCTTCATTTCAATATTGCAATTTTGAGAATAGGCCTGATTATTTACTGAGAAATCATTAGTCAAAATTTATTGTTTGAAAACTCGGTGAAAGCGTTTTCAAATTTGCACACAGTGGTTAGATATACAAAGCTCGGTTGATTCGTTTGAAAAAATACAACGTCCAGAGAGTAATTCCATATAAGTGGATCGACGATCGTAAGTTATAGAATTTGACCATGTTATGACCGACGCACAATTTTTCATAATTATTTTAATGTTGAAAACTTTATTTTATACTGTCAACAGCAGAATTTTATTTTATTTTTCTCAAACTTAAAGTTCTTTTAATGCAGTATTTAGATGGATATATGCCTTGAATTATAATTTTACTGATTATATATACCAAAAAATTCTCTCTTCGCATTATAATAATTTTGACAAATCTCTTTTTGATCCTTATATTTTACTTATGTCCCGTAAAGCCGATGGGATTGTATTCAATACATATACAATAGATAGCAATCTACTGTCGCTGATTGCTGTTGCTAGGCCCTGCGGGTGCATATGGCGACACGGCCAATGGCTCCGGAAGTAAATAGAGACGTATATTTTGTGTTCTATATCCCTTGTGCACAGTACCTACCATAAAAATTATATTTATTTATTTATTCAATGTCAAACCAGTCGATTTATATACAATAAAAAGGCTTAGTATCGAAACGTTTTATAAATTAGGTTTGTCATTTTATACTTGGTAACTGGGATTTAACTATTAGAGATTTAGTTTCAAGTATACCGGTGATTGGTCATCGAATGAATAATCACTTACCCAATCATTGTTACAATCGAAGTCAAATCTCACAATCACGATTAAAATAAAAGTTTAGTACAGTACAACATCGCCAGAGCTTTAATGTAGTTGGTAGGTGCAGTAGAACCTCGATATAACGGACTAATGCGGACTAGGGGTGTCCATTAAAGCCAAATGTCCGTTATACATATTATAAGATAAGTTTTCCGAATGCGTTTTCTTTTTATCGAGGAAATAAAACGGCGGTGTACATGTACATACACATACCATACAAGGCCGATGAAGTTTCTATGAATGGATTAAAAATATTATGCAATTTTAAAAAAAGTGATGAGGTATGTATGAAAACTTAATTTCACAAAAAAAGTTTTCTGCTATCTAAATATTATAGAAATAAATTGCAAACACTTACCGAAAATACAAATTAATTATATATAAGTGCCTAGATGTAAAGTTTAAAAAACAAACAGAATCGTATTTATTTATTCATATTCGTCGAACTTGTATGAGAAGATATATGAATGTGGATGAGGCGAGAATTGTGTGTCAGGACAGAAGAGTGTGGCGCTCTATCCTCTCTGCCTACCCCTGAGGAGAAACGGCGTGATGGTAATAATACAGTCGATTCAGCTTAATTGGATCACCGGTTTATCGCGACAGCCTGTTATTTGGGCCAAATCCCAAGGAACAGAAACCAAATAAAGCACCTAATAGTAATTTACTTCGGTTATCTGGGACACAATTCCGTTTAATTGGAACAGTGCATTAAAAATTAAAATAAATATGTATGTATGTACTTGTAAAACGTTTGAACAGTCGTTGGTGCACAAGAATACTGACACAACTCAAAAAAAAATCAGGATATCCATTTAAAAACTTCTTATTTCTTGCAGGGCTTGTCATGATCTTTGATTTTAATATTTTCAAATCTTTTTTTATGAATTTACATAAGTGTTACACTTTGAATCCTAACTGTGATAATTCTTGGATTACCACCAGATTCCCTTGGGGTTATATCCTCTCTTTACTGTCTAATTATTTGAGCCCCAATTCCTTGTAAGTGAAACTCAGTCTTTCCAGATAACAATATTATACGTTTATTACAACACGTTATACAGTTATATAAATTATACATTCAGACTAGTTATTCAGAAGAAGCTGTGATGGAAGAGAGCTGTTCCCCCTGAGACGGCCTCTTGTAAGGTTTGTCCCCCACCACTCATCTACTCACATCATTATTGATTATTTTATTTTTTCATATTAAAATGTGTACCTAAAATTATTTATTATTTTTCTATAATACAATATTTTTCCCAATAATTTAATAAAGTTAAAAAATATCTACATATTATTTTTTAATTTTACATTAAACTTCGTTTGCCGCTTATTTGGGACAAAATGTTTGGGGCCAATGTGTCCAAATTAAGCGGAATCGATTGTATATACAAACACATCCGTTGTTTAGTGACGTTAATGTTCGATGTCGAGACGCTTGCTTTCGGTAATCCTACTTTGGAAAATCTATCAAGTTTTGTTTGAACTTTTGAAGTGTGCAGTTTTTTTTTATAATTGACTCTCCAAAATTTCGAAAATGAGTGTAATAAACCTGTATTTTGTTATCTGGTGAATAGTCAATAAATGTTATTATAACGTCGAGATAAGATCTTATCACTGTCCGTTATATCGAGGTTTTAAAAATGAAAAGATTTTTGTGTTATAAAATTTATTACTTAAATAGGATTGTGTCAAATTAAAAGTACTTATTCACTGTACTTATGAATTATTACATACACATAATGTGTATAATAAACATGAACATTAAGTTAGATGTATTGCATGTAATAATTTAATCATAATAATTTCTTGTAATAATAAATGAATAGTCTGTTGTTGTGTTATTATTTTTAGGACCATTCTCCGATGTCATAACATGCATCGTGTCGTAATATTGCGTCATCTTTAAACGATTCCATATGGACAGTTTTCATTAGAATTCTTTTCAAATATGTTTTTTTTTTTTGTTACATGAACTAAATATCTTACGAATCAAAACATTGTGCTTTTAATAATCTGACAATGGAAATTTGAGATGACGATTTGTTGCGAATCGAGCTGGGTGTATTAAAAAATATCATTATATTTTTAATGTACGAAGGACTTTCAATTGCAGTCAATTACTATCAGTGTCATGCAGCAAGGATGCAGTAATCCTAAAATCACCCAAGTTTTGAGTAAAATTATATGTACTTATATATATTTTTTCCCATTTGATTGGAATATACAAGTTACTGGCTTCGAGATACTTAATTAGTCAGAATGATAAATCAATTAACAAAATGAAAATAGAATCGGTATGTCTCACCATTAGCTACGTAAAAGTATTGTAATCAAGTTGTGGTGTTCCGAGTTACCCAACATTATTTCAAAACTTAATTTAGTTTATTTCTCATGGAAAAAAGTTTTGAACTATGTTAAAATAGTTCTCTCATCTCATTCCTTACTAAAAAATACTTTCATTTTCAGATGAATATCTTTTTCCAAACATATATGGTTAACTTTATTATGAGTGAGCTTATTTTACCTTCCCAAAACGCGCGTTAATATTTCTCCACGGACGATGACGATAATGCGAAATGTACATTTTTATCGTTAAATCATATAACTATTTATTATTATTTGAGTATACTGGCATTATTTGTCAACATTCGAATTAATTTAATCGATTTAAATAAAATGTGGAATTCCTGGAACAAAGTTGATTTTGCAGTATTCGTAGTTTAGAATTCCTTTATTAGACGATGATTTCCCTCCCATGTTGAGTTGTTGACCCCCATCATGTTAAAAATTGATAATAAAATGTCATTTGTACGTACGGTCTAAAAACCCCCGCAAAATATATTCGGAAGCATTCATTTAGCAAATAGCAAGAAGAAAAAAAACAGTCCACTTCAATTGAGACTTCAATAGTGTGAATTTTTTTTTGTACACACACGTCAATGCAGTAGGTAATGATATGTTATTGTTGTTTGACAACGAGAGCGCGAGAATGTCTACAACATTGTTAGTTTATAAACAATAAGTGTAATTTATTGCTAATACCAGCGGGATTGACATTTGTATTAAATTTTTAAAAAATACACGCTATCAAACAAATGAACCTTGAATTAGAGATTGTTTTCGTTTTTGTGGGCGTTTGGGGCATTCATATTTCAGTCAGTTTTTTTTTTTTTACCAACATTAAAAAATCGTCGAGAAGTGAAATAATTGTTTCAAAATCTGAATTGATATCGAAAATGTTTTGATAACATATTGTTATGTGAACCCGAGTTCTCGAGATGTTTAACTATTTATTTTAAATTTCCTCTACTACAAGTATATCTGCATACCTACAACAATTGTTAAAGGCATTGTTTATTGGTTTTTTTAAATATTTATATTAATTTTAGAAATAAAATTCACATAGACAAAGAAATCGACATGAATAAACACAATATAGATTATATTATATATTGCTATCCTATTTTTTCTCTTAAAACAACGTAGATAAAAAAAGATCCCACTATTGTTCTCTCAAATTTCAAAGTTTTTTTTTTATCACTTCTTGGTCTCCAGCTGATCTTAATTTGACCTAATTAATTATCTATAAATTTATTAAACCTACTAAAGACGCTTTTATAATGTTTAATCTTATTTTTGATGTAAAATTAGTTTCTGGATTCACACTTTTACTTTCGTATAACAGATTACGTAAACCGTATATTATTTTCAGAACGATCGTGAGTTTTGTACGTGCACGCCCGTGTATTTTCCATCTGGTATATTATTTCCTGGTCGATTGTTCATCACCACGCAACCTTTTGAATCTAGACGATACTCTCTTGTCCTAGTCAATACATAAAAGAGTAATGGGCAAAAAGCGTGTGACGTAATAAAAGGGGTCAGGATTCAGGTGTCAGCGAACATTCTGGTTGATAGTAATTTAATATTGTATATCTATAGGGTGTCTAGCGGAAAAATTTCAAGATTAAATTGTAATTGCTCCTATACCATCAGGGAGGGGTATTGTTCGACGCGCTTGATTTGCTGATTTGCCAGTCGCAATGAGTCACTTTAAGTCGAGAGTTGCCACAATCGTCGAACAATTCAGGCCCTACAATAAATATACGCCGTAAAGTTGCTGCCATTGAACCGACGCTTTGCTGTCGCGTGTTCGCATATTTAAGAGTCCGATCGCAAGAGTGTCTTGAGAAAAATGAACGGCATTTAGACGATATTGTTTATAAAACGTAAAATCCCCATCGCTAAACTCTATTTTGTATAAATAAGATATGATATAATATTAAACTTGAAAATTTGCCACTGGACACCTTTACAACAATGACTCGTCCATTTAATTATTTTACTTGTCTTATCAAAAACATTTTCGACACGACAACATAACTTATACAATACTTGATAACATTTTTTGATAATGAATAACATTTCAACGCAATATTATTTAATATTATCAACTTTTATTGGGTAAATTTTACGACACGCAAAACATATACCTATTTATTGGTTTCATTTTTAAACAAATAACGCAAATCAATTAACA
The DNA here is from genome assembly GCA_031772225.1 of Eubasilissa splendida. Classification (NCBI taxonomy): domain Eukaryota; kingdom Metazoa; phylum Arthropoda; class Insecta; order Trichoptera; family Phryganeidae; genus Eubasilissa; species Eubasilissa splendida. Next base: position 35,155,790 of record CM062846.1, on the reverse strand, counting down.
ATATTATTCCGACAATCGCTTTAAATTGTCACATTGAATTTCTTCAATGCGGGTCTCCTGACATTTTCATACTGACGTTAGTAGGGATTGATTTGTATGTTTATACCCTCAATTGGTACTCGCTTCATCGCGTTCAATAGCAAATTGATTGTTTTATAAATATTAAGCAGTAGTAATTCTTTATTCATTATTTGTTTCTTCAATCAATCAAGTCAACATAAAACCTTTTAATATAAAAAACGTACATTATATATGGTAATTACGAAAGAAATGATATGTCAATAACATTTCGATGTTATCTTAGTCTTTCCAGGAAATACAACGTGAATTAAGCTTTACAATTGTAATTGTGACACATATATTATTATAATTCTTTTTCTACATTCAGAAAAATTGTTTTAATTAATATTTATTGTAATCTCTTTGAAAAAGCCCCTGGGATTATTTCATATATAAATACATTTATCAGAGTTAAAAACAAGGGCCAACTGTTTTTGGAATATGTATTCTTCAGTGCAGATTAAAAAGAAATTGATTTAATTTTAATTATAACTTCAATTGAACCAAAAATATATTAAAGAAAAAAATGTTTATTGACGTTTTGAATCGGTGAGTTGCTTCATCATCGGAGTAGTGTCACGAACGGACGTAGATAATTTTTTATTGGATCATAATGGCAGTCAGTACTGAAAAACATGTTGTAGACGAGAATTAGGACTCGATCAGCCGGTTCAAGCCCGCGATGCATACAGCCTTTATTCAAGGAAATCAGTCAGTTCATTAAATGCGTGAAGTGAAGGTGATAAGTGAGTCTATTTCGAAACTCACAAAAAACACATGCATGTCATAGTGCTTATGATTGAATTTTTTTCCGCAAAAAACTGTAATTTAAATAAGTGATTTCGTGCGCCACCGAATATTACCTATAGTATTATTATATACCTACACTTAATATATTTTATTTTTATGGCGTTAACTTTGTGGACATAATTATCAATTTAAAGAACCTAAATATATATATACGTATAGTGGCCATTAAAATATTAATAATTTTTAGGAATTAACGTTTTTATCATTCCGTTAATTATTTTCTTTATTTAATCAGATTGATTGATGATTTTTCTTTGGCATATTACTTGTATGTTAATAAAAATATATAATATCAATAAGATACCTCCTATCTTCAAGATTGCAGACGATAACAATTATGAACAATTCTTAACTATCTTGATCAGGGCCGTGTGACTAGGGTGGCAGTGGGGGCATCGGCCCCGGAAGCCAAAATCGCCATTACACCGGACATTTAAAAATGTGAATTTTAAACGAAATTTATTCGTAATATTGTAAAAGTTTTCATTACGTTTAGCACTAGTGTTTTAGAAAAATTGACTAGTTTATGACTCAAAAGACAATTAAAATTTTAGAAATTCTTCAACACATCTCCACTGTAAATCACTTTCCATTTACGCAGGCTGACCAGGGAGTGAATGATTTTAATTGACAGTTAGTTGGCGTGAATTACAAGAAATTATTTCAAATCAAATCGCAGTGAAAATTGCATTAAAATAAGTGCATAATATATCAGGCAATAAATTGTCATGCCTCGTAGTCACGACAGTGATTTTAACTGCATTTAATTGTTTATAATCTAGACGAGCTCAGCTAATAATAATATGTATTTCCATAATAAATATAGGTACAATTCATTACAAAAAAATTAAACTATATTTTTTGCGCCCCCAAACAATAATGATTTTGTATTATGGGGGCGGCTTTGACATGAATATAAAAATTATAGATCTAATTGTAAAAAAACTGAATTGTTTCAATTTAAAGTAACATGCGAATAAAATCAAATACACATATAATACATACGATATTTTTATTTATTTTTTATTACAAACTTTTGAAACTCTTCTTTACAGTTACATCTATGGGCAATGTATGTAACACACCTCTTTCTTATCCTAAACTCTTGAACGTTCAAAAACATCTCGAAGAATGACGACACAAGAACGTCATTACGATACATATTTAAACATTCTCGAGACAGTCATTGGTCAAGCGTGCTAGTGAATTACGTGTTAAATATGAATTAAATATATTAATTATAAAGATATACATATAAAATCAACTTTATCGAAAAATATTGTTGTTGCGCCACCGGGATTCGAACCTGGATCTCTTTCCTAACCGGGGAAGGTGCTTTATCCAACTACGCTACAGCGACATTATTTTTAGCAACAATTTTCGACCCTATATGTTACCCTTTTGATATTAATACATTTAATCGTTCCATCATTCGACAGAGCCATCTACCTTATTTTTACAGAATCTCAAATAAAAATATCACAGACCTATGTTCTGAATAATTACAACTTCACAATAAGAATGTGTTCTCCTAAAAAAAAAAAAATTACGTGTTATTTCATTTTCTTGTGACTTGAGTTTATCGATTAATTAATATTTCAAATTATGGATGAAAATTGTGAAATTGTTTTTAACGTGATGTCATACATATACTTAATCGTTAAATGAAATTACCTGTTGGTATTTCTATGCAAAAATAACTAATAAAAAAATGCACTTCATCATATGAGACTATCCCTGCAACGATACTGTATCGGTTTCGGGCAGATCTGAGTTATGAATGCCATAATATTGTATATCTTCTTGAGTATCGAATGGTATATTAAACAATCATACAAAATAAATAATAATATTAATAAACACAATTTCTAAGTGAGCTACTTTCCCTGCAACAGCATTGTGTATCTTCCGAGATGGCCGACGCTCCGTCTGTCTATCAATATTTGTAAAAACCGATATACAAAAATGTATTCATTAGATAATCGAGTTTTATCAATTTAGAATAACTAATAATATAAATATGTACACATTGATGACAAAATAATTGAACATATTTATAAAAATTTTAATTTTAATATTTTGAAGAGTTTTATTCGTTTGAGTTTTGCCAACTGTATCTCGATTTGCACTAGGTACAGGCGCCCGCAGTCATTGTGACAACCGGAATTGCCGGAGTGACAGGTGGATCGTTGCACTTCACGTCAAGTCTCATTACGTTCACTCGTGTTGTAAGAAGTCTTCTCCGTTCTTTCCCAGCTTCCGGCGTGCTGCGAGCGATTATCTAACCCGTTTACGTGTAGCATTGTGCGCCAAATAACCTATAATAACATATGTGATTCACAACCGCAAAAAGATGTTGGAAATATAATGGGAATATTACATTCTTCTCGTTGAATAAAATTACCACATTTTATCGTTAAGTAGGCATTTATGTTGTGTTCATTAAAGTAAACATATTTTGTTAGTAGATAAGTTTGCCCGGTCGGTAACTGCCGCTTGCCTCTAAAATATATTGTTGCTTTGGGGAGGTACGCTTATTTTTTATTGGGCTAATTTATTCGAATTTGTTAGAAAGCACACTCGTTTTATTTATCCTTAATTACTGTAAGTAAAGTAAGGCGTTTACCTGGTAGTAATAATAATAATTTATTGCACTTTTTTTTAAAATTCGTGACCTTGGAACAACACTGTCAAACATTTTGGTCAAAATTCTTATAATAATTTTCTCTTCAGAATTGTGTTATAAACATATCACATTTCCCAGTAAGTTTACAAGAAAACAGTTATTTTTTATTGTAATATTTTTTAGAACAACAACTATTGATCGAGCTTTGCGTATGGTATGTACCTATTTCCCATATGTTCAATAATAATTTAATGTATTAATTAGAAATATATACATATAAAATCAATTTTATCGAAAAATATTGTTGTTGCTACCGGGATTCGAACCGGGATCTCTTTTAATCCGGGGAACGTGCATTAACCGATTATGCTATACCAACACGGATTTTCGAACTTATATGTTACACTTTTCAAATTAATACATCTGTCGTTATTATTGTGAAATTGAAATTATTCAGAACATACCTAGTTTCCAGGTTCGAATCCCGGTAGCAACAACAATATTTTTCGATAAAATCGATTTTATATGTATATCTTTCTAATTAATACATTTAAGTTGTCTTTAAAATATCACAGACTTATGTTCTGAATAATTACAACTTCACAATAAGAATGTGTTCTCCTTAATAATGTATCATAAGATTCCTGTCAGTAATGATGGGCTTACTAATTTCAAGTCATTTTTTATGTATAAATAAACATAAGTATATCAGTTTTTCTCCCGATCATTGTACAAAGAACAGGTGTTTTTTCTTTCGTCATTCTTGGCGCGAATTTATTTTGTATGCAAATTTAACATGGGCGGCAAATTAATGTCGTAGGCATCAAACCGTCTGTATGTGTATGTTATGAAGTTGTATTTTGGTACGCAACTGCAATACATTAATTTATTGACGGGCCCCAGAAGTGGCGATAATTCCGAAGGCCGTTTGCAGGCAACTGCCCGAATTCGGGATTGAAGCGCGACGGGCCTGTGTTGCCGTTAAATAATTTGGTGTTGCCGTTACCGAAGTATTTATGCGCCATTACTTGGATAAATGTTCACGTAAGAAGTCACGAATCGATATCCGGGTTGGGCCATCAAAAACGGTCATTATGTCTTATGCCTAGAAAGGCAGAACCATTATCCGGACGAAATGTTTTTATGTACACTTCGCAATAGATATAAAATTGTTGTTATTACTTTTATAATGTGTATATAATCATTATTATTGAGAAGACTGTTTGTGTAAATGATACATATATTATTCATTTGTCGACACCTATATGGTTTTTTTTTTGTACACACTTTAAGTTTAATTGTAAAGTTTGGATGCTAGGTATAGGAAATGTCTTCAAACACATAGTTGTCATAGTATATTGACATATAATGTAATGATGTTTCACTGATTTAAAAATATTTTTAAGTAGAACACATTCTTATTGTGAAGTTGTAATTATTCAGAATATAGGTCTGTGATGTTTTAAATATTAATTTAATGTATTAATTATAAATATATACGTATAAAATCAATTTTGTCGAAAAATATTGTTTTTGCGCTACCGTGATATTTGTCATGAAAAATACTGGCGCTATAACACAATTGGTAGTGTACTTCCCCGGATTGGAAATAGAGATCCAGGTTCGAATCCCGGTAGCGCAAAAACAATATTTTTCGACAAAATTGATTTTATATGTATATATTTATAATTAATACATTAAATTAGGATTTAAAAATAATTGTTGATCTAGAGTAAAGCCAATGAACTTTAGACAAATAATGTGATTTGAGGAGTTGCTCTGTACGGTGTAAAAATGTTTTCCTGGATATCACATGTATTACCGCTAGACTACTTTGCCAATTGCGTCATAGTAACCCTATCGATGAACGAGATAATATTTTATATTATTCAATGAACATAATTTTATCTGTGTCTTTCTGGGTGATTTATCTAATTTGTTTTGATTATAAAGGATCTATTGCCGAAAAATCGCAACGTTACAAATAACATGTGATTTTATTTAAGAATTAATTAATACAATAAACACATCTATCTTTTGGTCCTCAATGGGAATCGATTATGACCCGGTTCAGTTCAGTTTACATCAATATTTGTTGTGAAATCAATTATTAGTCAAGTTCAAATATTCGCATTTTTGCCATTTGATGTGTTTCTTTTATTGTTATCTATTGTAGTTATGTCCAATGTTTAAATTATTATGTAGGTATGTTCGTATTTCACGACATTCTTATTACTGTTTTTTTTTAACACGCACGCAATGTTTTACCATTTCTTGTGTATAATAATGTGATATATTCATTTTCTGGGATTTTTACGACATTGCTTTTGAAATTTTTCGCATGTTTTCAGTCGTGTCATGCAATATTGCCCCTTTTTTAATATTAAATTTATTATGGAATAAAACAACTTTCGTGAAAATGGATAGATATGAAGGTTTTATTTTTATATATAATGTATAATATCATTGTATGTATATTTATTCTTTATTGAACACGACATTATTTAAGTCAGTATAAGTCAAACTTTTTTTTCTGTTTTGTTATTGTTAAATATTCAAAACGACATTATTTAAGTCAGTGTAAGTCAAACTTTAATTTTTTTTGTTACTATTAAATATTCAAATCGGTTAATAATCACACCTTTTTTTAAAAAAAAAAAAAAGTAATGTTTATTAAATATCTACAGTGAAATTTTCGATCATGAAAAATAGATATTTTTTTCAATTTGACGTATTACATATAACCGATGTTTGGATAAATTAATTACTAAAAGCATGAAAGCGTGATCTATACCAATGAGGATAGGTCCATGTGAGTAAATAGTGTACCTGCTCGAATGGTAAAAGAACCGAAATGAACATTGACCTAACTAGTTTTACTATAATTCCCTGACACAATATTTGCCACTCCTCAATTAAAAAAATATTATTTAAGTATTTAACTAGTTTCTATAACTCGTCCGAGCACGCCATTTTTTAAAATTCGATCTTTCATCATATTAATTAAACGTCACTAACGCTTTTTAATAACCAGCTTCTTGAACGTTTATAAAAATAATGATGTTTTTTGATCTTTAAGAAATAATAATTACCTTTCTACAATTATATTCGTATTAGAAATATTTGAATATGTCCAAGAACACACAATTACTGGATTTTCACCTACAAATGCACTGTTATTAAACAAATAATAAATATCTCATAGAGACGAAGCTATTTTTAATATCTTTAATGGAAATATATGGAGATATACTTACGACCTGTCTTCGGCTGGCTTAACTGATTACTTTATATAGATATATCGTTCACCATTCTCACTCATTAATCAATCACCATATCTTATCAATTTTTTTTTAATGTTGTATATATGTTAATATGCGGAAACACCTCGAGTACCACTACACTATCGCCATCTATGAACTAAATTTGATAATTTATTTCCCTGAAACAGCATGTATGTCACAATGAGAATCTATTTTTATTTTTTTCATATATTTCCATTAAAGATAATAAATAATAGCTTCGTCTCTATGAGATATCTATTATTTGTTTAGAAATATTACTGTTAATTTAAATAATTACTTACTCACAGTACAAATTCAAATTTCTGACAGTAAACTTGTTTTAGCAATATTTGAATATGTCTAAGAACACACAATTACTAGATTTTACTTACAAAGGCACTGTTATTAATCAAATATCAGATATCTCATAGAGACAAAACTATTTTTTATTATATTTAATGGAAAATATATGGAAGTATGGGGTAATTACAGGGCTTGCGACCTGTCTCCGGGTTGCTTATATATATATAAAGCGATCACTTAAGTAAGCCGAAGACACATCGTATGCTCCTCCCCATCCAATAATTGCCAGTGTAACTGTATTGCAAATATGACTGTACAAAAGCGTAATAGATTTGTAAGCGATAAGATGTTTCTGAGTCTTAAAAATATGTAGGCAGTTTTCTTTATGTTGTTTGTAAGATTAGTATTATATTATTTCCATTTAAGCTTGTTATCTATTATGATTCCTAGGTACTTGATACAATGATGAACATTGGTCACAATAGTCTTCTTGAGTACAAATATATATGACATTGGCCCTTTTATGGTCGACCCACAGAAACGAAACTTCCTGTTTTATTTGTTGATAATTATATATATTACGTTTGGTCCGGCGCCGCAAACGCTTTGAGAACTTTTGTTTTAAGGACGGCATTGACCGAGGCGCTTGAGCGCTTAGCTTAGTTTCTAAATCATCTTCATATGATTATCATACTGCATTTCCAAGGATATGTTTCTATAATTATTTATGTGAATATGTTACCATAATTTTAAAATATCTCATGATGAACATAATATTAGACAGATATTCCACATATTTTTAAAAATTATGCATAATTTCTGTTTTTCGACAAAATTGATTTTATATGTATATATTTATAATTAGTATTTAAAACATCATAGACCTATGTTCTGAATAATTACAACTTCACAATTAGAATGTGTTCTCCTTAATAATGATAAAAGTATAATTTGTTTTATTATTAGGCGCTAATTGTAGATATTTTATATATAGGCTTTTTTTCTGAAAATATGTGCGCGATCAAAAATTTCAGCCAATTAATGAATCAACAATCATAACATATTTTTATTTTTTATCTTTGTTTTATTAACCACTAAAATGAGTTTAAATACATCTACTGGTTTCGAAAAATACCATTTTCTTCTTCAGGATATCATAACTAACTAAAACATATATTGTTTCTTTGACAGAATCTATTTTAAAATCTATTTTTAAAAAAAAATATTTTTTTTTTAGTACCTAACTCAAATCATTACTTAATACAAATTTACTCGAATAATTTTTAGGAAAAAATTAACCACAAAGATAACATTGCTGATTTTAAAAGTATAATCATAACATAATTTGACTTACCAATTTACATTTACTGCAATTTCGTTATTCTGAGATAAATCAAAATTAAATTTTTTTTGCTCATTTTAATTTTGAGTTTGGATTAAATATAGTAATTTTTTTTTGCCATTTATAAATATGATACAATATTACATTGTTATTTATTTTATAGTTACACCATTATTTTAATGGTTATACTATACCCATTTTTTTGTAGTTAGGTAAAATGTTAAAATAATCATAGAAAATCGAATATTTTCATTTTTTCCAATGATACAAGGACGTTGTAAAGTAATATGCATTTCAAAATTTAGTACAATACAATTCATTTAAAAAAAAATGAGATAACATATTTCTGTTCTTGCCTTTTTCATGTTAGTATTAATGACATATTTTGTGCACTGCTATCGATGGGGCTTGCTGTGGTTCTATTTGTTATAGAATTAAGGCATACGTGTGCCGCACTGTCCACGAGATAGGTAGCATCCTCCAACAATATATTTCCAGTGTTTGTGATCTACTACTCTATTAAAACTACTCTCTTGAACTACTTCACATTAGTTATGAGCTCAAAATCACGAACTGTGCGTCAATCACTGATATCTTTGAGTAACACTCACTATCAATGATTGAATATCTGGGAATATCGTGATTCGTGATTCATTTTTTTTTTGTTAAAAATTCTATTGATTTTCTGACGCCGCCGTTTAAATCGACTATCACTTGAATCAGCTAAATCTACCAGATTTTCCGTAATTTGATTGGCGCCATCTATTGGAATATGTTTTTGTTGGTAATGTTTATTGCTAGCTTGCTGGTAACTTAATTTTGCAATAATTTTCTACTAATTATTTATTCTAGAAAATGTTTTTTCCGCAAATGAAGTTTTAATAATATAAATAAATCCGCTCATAATTATGTTTAAAAAAAATTATTTTGTGTATTGTGATATCAGAAACTGTGATCACAGTCACAGATTCAATCACTGATATTATCGAATATCAATCGCAATCACACGAGTGAGTCAAGAGTAGCATTTTTTCTCATCACTACTTCACATCGTGCTATTTAGGAAGTTTGTTGTGATGCATTAGCATGATCCACTAGGCGCTAAATTGGTTCCATCATTTTCGCAGTATTAAATGATCTTATGCATCACAAACTATACATATGTTATATGCGTCTACGTTTTGTTTCACACTCTCTTCGGTGATGCCGTTAGCAATTTGACCTAAAACACAAATCGCAACTAGTATTTTACGATAGCAGTTCATCGGTTGGCGCCTTGAATTTATTTCTATTGTACTCGTAAATGGTACATGGAATTTTTAATCTACTTGTATCATATGATAACGTGTATTGACATTGTTTTCAATGTTAAGTATGTGTAAGCACTTTGAACCATTTGATGTTTTTTTTTCAGTGACGTATCAGTGTAGAATTTCTATATATGTATATTAATTTTTATTCTAATATAATATTTATTTATTTAATTTATCTATTAAGTGTTTTAACGGTATAACTTTAAACGATAGTGCGTAAAATGTAAACTGAAAAAATCAATGTATTTATTAGTATTATTTAATGTTACAAATTAAGTTTCCCTTCAATTCATAAACTAGCACCAACTTACAAAAAGTAACATGTCAGCACGGACATAGTCCAGTGAGGCTGGTGTTATAAGTACAATTATGCGTACTAAAGTAATGTTTTATCAATTCGTAGCAGCTACCATACAGCCGAGCAGCGGTCACAATATAGGTGATCGCTTTCTAGTGCGTAATAAAGATAAAATTTAATTGAAAATAGATATAAGATTTAAATAATTATTTTAAAATGCAAAGTAAAATTTTGTAGGTATGATTATATTTAAGATATAATCATAGTGAGGTAAATATTAATGAACTCGATTTCATATGATTCGTCTGTTGGGTCATTCTAAATGGGACGTGTATATATTATGTAATGTTATTTTAATTTATTACTTACTCTACGTTTTTGTTGTCGCGTTTGAGTAATTATTGAACGAGCTAACGACACATTAAGCCGCCGACTGGCGACACATTAGTGACTTGAAACTTTAACTCCGAGCACATGCGGACTAGTTAGACGGCCGTATCGAGTGGCTGATCCTGGCTCCATCCTAAATTAATTTTGAACACTTCAATTTACCCCTGACCGCACTGTTCGACGTGCGGTCTGACTGTCGACCCTCCCTCACCGTTCGCCACCCCCATCCTCTCGCGGTTTCCGCCCGCCTTATTAATGATGTTTCGGTTTGTTGGACCATTTTTCTTTACTGCGCTCGAAGTGTGGCCATTTTTTATTGTAAACCTAATGGCCGTCCGGCGATTCTAATCTGCTCTTCCTTGTATTTTTCCATGTTGCGTGCAGTGTTTTACGGTAGCGGCTTAAACGCATCCATTACTGATACTGACGTGAAATATTATCGAGTAGATACGTAGCTAACAAATCTTTTTTTTTTATGTCTTACGAGACCGATTGTTATCTATCTAGCAACTTCCAAGTGTGTTTAGAGTTTTTATTTTATTTTGAAAGCTCCTGAATAAATGTAAGAATAATCTTTCAAACATAAAAGTTTGAATTTGTAATTTTTTCTATTCCTTGGAGTCTACTATACGTGTACTGAGTCCACTACCCGCGGCTATACAACCTATTGTATGATTGTACTAGAAGAACATTAGCGCCATCTTTATAGAAATATTTATTTTATCTTCATGCTAAACATTTCGAGTAGGGTTGTACTTAATTTAATGCGTAAATTGGAGGCGAGAACCGTTATAATGGAGAAAACCTGTCTACGCAGTGCGTCTTAAATATCGTATTTTAAATAATATTTAAATTATACAATTTAAATAAGGCCGTTTTCGTAAAAATTTCACCTCAAGGGCACTTTACACATAAACTCTTAGTCGCACATTAGTATTTCAAATTAAAATATTCACGTGAACTTATCATTTTTTTTTTTTTTTTTGAATAATTAGCTTTACATTTATCAGTTGTGGTTTAACTTTTTTGTTTTGGCTGAGTTTCTATGTCATCACTGTGATCACAATAGATGGTCGCTTTTATGCAAAATTCTCAGTTTTCCACACTTAGCTACGTTCATTCACTTACTAAACATGTTTTGGTAATGACAAGATTTCAATTGCTTATACATCACTATGACTACGGTTTCATTACATGCGTTTTAAAAAAATATATGTTTTCAATTCTTCCTCAAGGAAGAACTCGCACACTTTTATCTAATTACCGACGAGTGGGTGCAGTCGGAATTCGCCGTGGGATCAGCATCTTGTACGCTAGCCGGTTCGCGGGACATGACCAAATGCGACGTGATGTCTTTTGACAAGTTTACACTCGATGCCTATGAACGTTCGCAGTGCGTGTAGATATTTAGCTATTTGCATACTTGGGAATTCGTTTCGACTTTATTATTTATTGTCTCGATAAATAAATGGTCACAAACAAGAAGTCTAAGATTAGCATTATATAGGTAATGTGTATATTTGACATTCTTTTTTTACGAGATACACCACGTTACGTCACGCCAAGTTAGATAAAGGTGACGACGGAGAAGAAAATGTAAAATTTATTTAGAAACAGATCTATAAAAACATATTTCAGAATTGTATCTGGATGGTGATCGTTCTCCAGTTTTAATAATCTGGCTTTCGAAATATTTTTTATTTTCATGATGTTATATATTATAAAATATATATATAATTTATGAGAAAAGAAAGTGTACAATAATACTTAGATACTCCGAGATACCGAGAAAATATATAAATAGGTTATACGTACTCCGCGTACTCTTCCCGGACGGATAAATATATCGTGACTTGACGTGAGACCGCGTCTGTGGCGACTGCAGGATCATTGAAAACAAAGATTCCTCCGCCGGGAAAAGCCTGGTGTCTTCGGTGGAGTGCGACCGAGTCGGCGAGCGAGTCAGGCGGTGTGGTACCTGGCCGCTTTCCTCCGCCCCTCCAGCGGGGCCGCCCAGCCGAGTGGAAAAAAAGAAACGCCACCGCCACGGTGGGCCGCTCAGTGCCCGTCGAGGTGCGTCCGCCTACACACCGGCCTCCCCGCGCGCCCTGCGCCCGCGAGCCCTCGGGCCCTGGTCACCCGCCCTGCCACCAGCGCCCGCCGTCCGGCCGCCCGATGCGCCCCTGTGTCAGTGACGAATCCTTCGAGTAATCGGTGTAATTATTAGTTTTTTTTATGTGTGTGTTATTTATTATCATGGTGTGAAAATTCTCGATCTAAAATACCAATTTTTTATCGTATTTTTTATATATTATTCATTTAGTTCTACTGAACTACCATACTGATTTGATATTTATGCGAGATTTAAAAAAAAAAGAACTCTATTTTAAGCTGTAGTTTAGGTACAATATTTAATGTTTATTCCTTTTGTGTTCACGATTATCATGATCATCATCTACATAATAAATCCTTAATCATTCCACGCGAATTTATTCGCTTGCGGACATATAGTCCTAATCGCAAGAGCAAACTTTGCCTGATAATGTATGGTTAATTAAATAAATGTTATTTATTTGTAACTAGAGCAACACCCTGTTCCAGTTAACACAAATTTCACACAAATATGTGATGAAACGTTTCTTCGCCGGCTCGCTCGCGCCGTATAATTTCTTTTTTGACTTTCAAATAAAATTTGTTTGCCAACGAAATCTGCCGTCACACCTGGGAGGTGCTTATTGCACATCGTTTAATTCCACGGTAATAACGCCGTTATAACTCATATCGCTTTTCTCTTTGCTCCGCTAACTGAAAAGAATCCACTCGAGTGGTATATTATTTCGTCTAGTTATGAAAAATCGGTCACGCACGCCGCGCGGCGCAATAGCTCTGGCGGGCCGACACATGCTTTGCAGGACGGTATAACGCGCTACCTGGAGGACTATTATTAAGATTCATTTTTAAAATAATAACTAATGTTTAATGTCTAATGCTCATTTGACATATTATTTCTACGATTGTACAAACTCGTATTATTGCTACGGTTGCTTATTAACTTCTCAGGCTGGGGCATACCTTAAAGAGGATCGGGAAGTGTGCATATCGACATGCGAGCGTTATAATTTAATATCGACAGTGGAGTAGAATAATAAATAACTAAACGATTTTTTTATTTTATTTAGGAGAACACATTCTTATTGTGAAGTTGTAATTATTCAGAACATAGGTCTGTGATATTTTAAATATGAATTAAATTCACAGACCGTCTGTTCTGAATAATTACAACTTCACAATAAGAATGTGTTCTCCTAAATAATAAAGTTGTATCAATGTGTCCAAAATTTAATAAAAATGAATTGATAATTCTGGCGTCTGCTATCAGTTTACTCAAAGGTATTTGAGATTCTGTAAAAATAAGGTAGATGGCTCTGTCAAATGATGGAACGATTAAATGTATTAATATCAAAAAGGTAACATATAGGGTCGAAAATTGTCGCTAAAAATAATGTCGCTGTAGCTTAGTTGGATAAAGCACCTTCCCCGGTTAGGAAAGAGATCCAGGTTCGAATCCCGGTGGCGCAACAAAAATATTTTTCGATAAAATTGATTTTATATGTATATCTTTATAATTAATATATTTAATTCATATTTAAACGATTTTTATTTAATAAATTAAAAACGATACTTTTTTTTCACCCACTTCCATACTATTACACATTCAAAATTGGCGAACGACGCCGCCCGAATAATGAGAATTGGCTACCGGTTGACAGCGCATATCGAAATGTGGGACGGCACTTCGCGGTCATCGCGACGACGTTCACGCGCGCCCGCCCTCGTGGCCCCGGTATTTTTTCTGTATCACATTCCATCGAGTCGAGCCGAGATTTCCATTCAACGTTTTGCCATGCATCACTTTTTTTTATACATCTGGGTTTTCTTCGTGTCTTCGGTGGCCGCGCCACTCTCGCGACTCTTCAGTGGCTCGTTTTTTTGTAAACCCAATACCGTGAAATTGTTCCACGCGATTCAGGCTGTTAGGTGAAACACGGAATTTATTTGATCGAAAACTTTTCGTCTGTTCTCACAATATTTAACGAGTGTGCGTGCATCCGTGTTTTTTTAGATACTTTTCTTTTTTGCGCCCCGTTCAATATTCAAGGTCTTCCGCAGAGTCAGAGGTATTTATTAATATAAACGAGGTGATAGGAAAGTCTATCGCTCCCAGGCAGCACCGGATGTTTTCTCGGCACGTTCCTCAGCCTTTGCCGAAGAGGACACCGCGCGCGGTTTGCATAACTGAAACGTTCGGTGCTGCGACCTGGCCGACGGGGCCGGGGAGGGTCGGGGTGCCGGTGGAAGCCCTGCTCGCCGCGGCAGTGCGTCCGATTATTATTCCATCCATAGCTGCTACTGTCGCCGCATCAGGTGCAATCCAAATCGCGACATCGACGGTATTGTCTCCTCTGCGTCCATCAGAGCCGCACGTCTCCCGCGTAGGCGCGCTGTTGCGGGGGTTTCATTTGAATTGTGTTGTTTGTACCGAAGGCTTAGCGGAATCTAATCTCAATGGATAAAGTGAAATTCCTCGGATTCCGTGATAAGAGCCGCAGCGGGTCCGCTCGGTGCCCGTCCGCAGTAGTGATACGCTTCGGTACGCGACAAAGTGAATGTGCTGCCGCTACCCGTCCTTTCTCAAAGTGCTCATGAAGTGTGGTGAAGCTTCATTTTGTGCTAAACTTGATCAAAATGTGTGCGTCTTCATGGCGAGCATCTCCTATGCAATCTCGAGTACTTGATATGCTGTCGTGAATTTTTCTATACTAACACTGCAGTGCTGTTTGTAGTGGACGTTTCCCGTATTCTCGGTATACTGCAATATAACAAATACTGGTTCTACCGTGATTTTATTTTGAACGACTGATTTGTTTTGAACGCTATGCTTACTTAAGTTTCGTAGTCTGCGTGGCATTTACCGCTGTTGCGAGTGGCGTTATCTTTCTCACTTTAGTGATTCTCCTTATCTTCGATGTATCGTGGATTAGATGACTAGGCCGGTTAATCCGAAAACAGCTCCCGGTTCTACTATTCCATTCGGTGTGGGGACGCGTACCTGATGGTCCGCGGTGTGGAAGTGTTCAGTGGAATGTGGAGCTCGAGCAGCGCGTCGGCCCCCGTGCTCCATCAGGAGTACCGCGGCTGGAGCGGGGGCGCCATGTCGCTGCCCAGGGCGGCTCCCGCGGGCGCCGCTCCCCGCTGGCCCTCCTCGGGGCCCGCCTCCGTGGACCGGCGCCTGTCCCGGCTTCCGCCTCAGCCCTCCAGGGCGGCTCCGGCCCCCGCGCCTCCGAGGCCCTCGCAGCACCGACACACGCAGCCTAGTGTAAGTCGCGAAAATTACCTCTAAATCTTTATTATGAAGATGGAAATACAATGACGATGAAGAGCAGCATATTATTTATATACTTTCGTCTTAATATCACCAGCAGGGGTGCCTAATCATAATTACACAATTAAGGGCATAATTTTATTCAAATTAACGTGGTGTTTAGGTAGTTACATTTGTACCACAACTACTTGCTCCGCCCCATCAGTTTACCCACCCCCCCAAGCACCAACCTACACCACTACTACCTTCAGGGAATTTTTGAGACGCCATCGATTGTAAGACGCACCCCCAAATTCAGTGTCCCCAAAACAGGAAAAAACATGCGGCTTATAATCGATGGAATACGGTATATTATATATATATATAGCTCTCAATTATTTGTCTCGTTTTATTGTCAGATGGTATGGGAATCTCCGAATGTGAATAGTTTGAGAATTATTAATAATTAATTGGTCTCAATATTAATGCAAATATTATTTTTTTACAGAGATACTTTTATACGATTTTATGATATTGCAAATTACAAAAATTAAAAAAATATATATATATATTTTTAGAGAACGTATAATTTTTTTTAATATTTCGTACGTACTATCTTTTCGTTAGTGAGTATAGCATTCGAAACTTACAACCGACGACTGCCATGCGGTGGAGTTGACCGGGAGAGCTGGGAGAGCTGGGAAACCTGGGTGCGTTCTCACGCATTGAACACACTCCCTTACAAGGCGAGGTGTAACCTGTTGTAGGGGTCTTCGCGCCGGCGGCGGGCGGCGGTCGGCGGATCGGGGAGTGGGGTCACATTACATTACCGCTCGAGTATTGCCTAGCTCGGGAGATATTATTTCAGCGTCGCGGCTATCGCGGCGGGGGGATCGGCGATGTGTACGGGGCCAAATCCGGACAGAATTTATATAAGGCCTCTGCCGTTAGGGGCCGCTGTGCCGCGCATGCAAATGGCGGCTGGGAGTGTAGTCCCACATTCCTCTCAGACGCCGCGGACAGACGGCCCGCGTTAATACGGAGAATATACAACACACACACACACACACACAGGCGTGCACGCACCTTATTACAATCTAGTCACGTGGTCCTTCAGCGTAGACGCGCGTGTCTTGCGCGCCGCGGCACAGGTTTGCAGCGAATCTTCATCAAATATGAAAATCGTTGAATACTAATGCGGTGAATGGGGGGGTACGTGTAGCTGGGCTGAACTGCGTTACGCCGGATGTTGTACGAGAATTTACTATTTATTTGGGTTATTTTCAACACGCACGTGGGTATCGTAACCGAACCTAAAACTTGTTTTTAATGCAAATTAAATTAAAACAATCAAATATATGCAGAAAATATATATTTAACTAAAAAATATTTGGTTACTACCGGGATTCGAATCTGTACTTTTTTCTATTCGGAGAAAATTAATTAATTACATTTGTTATTGTGAAGAATGTGTCCTTAATAATATATAAGTTGTATCAATGTGTCAAAAATTTAATAAAAAAAAAGAATCGTTTATTCCGGCGTCTGCTATCGGTTTACTCAAAGGTATGATCACGATCATGTTTACTCAAAGATGTCTTAATTTGAAAATGTCGCTGTAGCATAGTTGGATTAATGCACCTTCCCCGGTTTGGAAAGAGATCCAGGTTCGAATCCAATACCTTTCGATAAAATTGATTGTATATGTATATCTTTCTAATTAATCCATTTAATCTGTATTAAAAATACCAGAGAACCGTATTGAATGTTTGCGGTTAGACATTTTAACTATTACATTTAGTATCAAGGAGTCCTCAAAAATTGTAGGCATTAGTTTCTCACAATTTGCCAACAAAATACGGGGAGGGGGAGTCGGATGTATAATAGGTTAGGGTAAACCAAAAACAGAAGACAACTGTTAACATCAGATATGTGTATAATAATAAATAAAAAAAACACTGACTTGAAGTTGTGCGTTCAAGACGTATAAATTTTTATTCTGTTTCGTGTTCTTTGCTATCGCGATTCGTATCTAAACTGAGAATACTAATCAAATAAATTGCCAGTAATTAAATTATTTGTTTAACGAACGTCACAAATTAAAAAAATATCGCCTTATAAAATCAGAAAAAAATGTAATTTGCTGCTAAATATTCGTAAATTATATTTATCAACTGGCTAAATACGAGCGTGCGAATGGGTTTTTGTAAGGCTGTTTAATATTATCCTTATATAATAATACGTTGCGATTGCTCCGATAGTAAAAAATAAAATTACAATCTACGTGACCTTTCTTCGCTATTATTAATGTAGCACCAATCGTATTTTTTTAAATTTTGTCGAAGAGAAAGGGGTTCAATATTTAAAAAAAAACCCGAAAAAATCTAATTTAAAATAATGTTGAATGAACAAAATACAAAAGTATTTGTATTTGTCTAAATTTTTCAATTTATGCTATGCTATGTGGGAAAATATAAACTGAATTTTTATTATAATTTTATAAAAATATTATGAATATCGGATACAATAATTCGGTTTATAGGCTTCTTTCTCAGGTTCAATAATTTTACATAATCATTTGAATTATGTCTGTTATATTTGTTCTAACTCAGCTGATATGATACAGTCATGTGTCTAATTCGTCAGAAATTAGTTCAATTTATATACTTTTATATAGTATAACAAGTAATTTAAAATAAAATCATCAGTGGTTTAAATGTTACAAATATCTAAATGTAAATTAAGTCAATTTAGATAGATACACAGAAAAAATTATCTATCGAAATATCATTTTCACCTTATTATTTATCACGGAACTGTGTGCCGAAAATTTGTGACATCACAAATAAAATGTGTTTTTAGCAAAATTATTATTAATTATTAAAAATATATATAATATGATCAATGATGATTTGTGTTAGCGTTTTTTTTTATATAAGCTTTGAGTACAAATATACCCAAACTGTAGTCATAAAATATTGTAGACTTTTGAGTTGCTAATGTGCGTTGTAAGTATCAGTGGATGTATTATATATAAGGACAGTGTGTCAGAAATTATGATATTTAAAATATTGTACTATAGTGTTCTTCCTTAGGTCCCTCCAAATAACGCTGCAGGTAATGCGAACCGCGCGATGATTACGTTATAATATACCTAGCTTCGTGGCACGTGAAATATGAAGGCATTAGGTAATTACCACGATTGTGTGCTGTTAATATTGACAATCAATCGTACCATTACGGGTTAGCAGTACAAATATTACAATGCGGTAATAATAGTATTGATTATGTAGAAGGCCGTTTAGAAATGAAAAACAACTTAAAAAAATATTCAGTTACCTCTAACGTCAGTGAAAGAACGTGCGTATGTATATTATTGCTTATTCGTAAAATGAATATGTATTTTCATATCGCTAAAAGGCGGACCGGACCCATCTTGAAATTGTAGCTGTATCATGTTAACGTTTTTTGAAAAACTTAAAAATTATATTTTTTCTTTGCGAGCGATCTGGTTGCGTGCTCTTGAGAAAATTAGCCCACACCACCTGCTAAATATACAATATTTTAATTTCAAGTGTTTTTTTTAATCATTTTAATTTCAAGGTGCCTCACGTTTTGTTCACCTCAGATAGGTAATCTCAGTATTGTTGATAAACGTCGGTGTCATGCATTTGATAATGTCTTACAAATAATTCTTATCTTATCGTTGAATATAAAAATGGACGTGAGTCATGTAGGAACAATGCGGAGAATTGTTATAAGAATTGTAATAATATCAATGAAATTTCCATCATTATTTATATTAGACAATATTTTTTTTAACACAATTAGTTTTATCATTCTTGGTTCGTCGCGTGCTCAAAGATGGCGTTAGGTTGTTGCTGACATTGTATAAACTATGCAAAACTAAAAATGTTACTAGCCAGACTTGATGAACGTTAGAATGGTGAAATTCTGTAATAGCTTCCACGGTTGGTCAAAAAAGCTAAACGAATACCAGAAATGTAGGCAAACATGCTAAAGAAGGAGAAATTTCATTATTATGTATTTATACATTTTCTAATTAGTATTTTGAAATTTAAATCTGATTATTTATATTTTTTTAATAATTTATATAAGTAAATATTTATTAACTCGAACCAATTCTGGACTACGCTCTCCTATAATGAGAATGTACCGAGCGTATTATGTTTATTTGTATCGTTTTATTTTCCTTGTAAAATATGTATGTTAGGATATAAGCAATTTGTCACAAATTTATTTTTCTTCTATGCCAAATATCCTCATAAATTATATCTGTTTTTTTCTCAATAAAATAAAAATATCTTTATTTTAAAATATGGCGTTTAAGCTAAGGTGATAGGGCCGGTACCCATTTTCTTCAAATGCGTCTTGTACAATTGAGTGTTGACTGAAAGTTAACAAAAGTATGTGCGAGTGAGTGTGCCTTGTGTTGCCTGGAGTCGCGTCAGACGTTCACCATAAGCGGTTGGAGTCGGTTAGAACTTAACAATTCAATTGTCTGTACTCTTATAATGTCTGCTTTTTGTTTTGAAGATGTGAGTATACGGAGTGGTAAGTAACGTACCTACATACATTTTGTTTGCAAAGCTGGTACGATTACGTACATAAATTATTTCACAATCCTACTCGTATGTATTGTGTCTAAGATTCTCTTTGATATGCATTCATAATTTGATATAATGTGTATTGTTATTAAATATTTTGAATCAGACCTTTCAATTCGTCACACAGCAATTTCTACTCTTTATAAGAAACGATACGATAGTGATAAAAAGTTTTTTTTTTTTTAAATAATTTGATGTATAGGGTGTAACAAACCTAGTCCACAATATTTTATGGGTGGATACCTGACTAAATTATGAGTAAAAATGTTTTTATTCACGGTTAAAAGTAAGCACTTGGATGATTTAATGACACCTAACATTCTTAAAGATGTGAAGCTGCCTTTCCTCCGTGTTACGTAATACGTCAGACAAGATTACGCTCTGTCAAGCGAGTCAGGTTTGAGACTTCACAGTAGGCACCGGTTATTGTGCTCAAATTGATCCTCAAAGATTTTCATTCCAATATTTGGCAATTCTACGATCTATATATTTGAATGTTTTTAACACCTACATTTATGTAAACTATTATTTTATTGTACGTAAATAAAACAAATACGAGAAACGCGTTTTATGATCGTTTCTTTAACATCTACTATTTAAAAAAAAAACGTTTACTCAGAGTGTAACAGACCTAGTCCATAATATATTATGGGTGTATACCTGACTAAATAACGAGTCGAAAATGTTTAAGGGATATTTTTTTTTTTTTTATTTTTAACATAGTGCATACGTACGCACTTCTATATATGCTCTAATATAAACAAGGTTAAAGTATTTTCTTTTACTAAAACTTATCTTTTACATATTTGGTCAGTTTTATTTAGAAATCTATTCAATTTCTCCTCCTTTCTTATGTTTTCTGGCATTTCATTAAAAAGTTTTATCGCACTATACATCATCGATTTCTGAGATTTGGAGTTCTTCCTGAATGGCAGTCTCAGTCTATCCCTTCCTCTTGTACGATGCTCGTGCTCATGTTGATTTGCATCAATTTTTCGTATAAACATGTGTCTAATCTCAACCATGTCAGAGATATAAGCTTTTCAAAAAAAATCGTTATTATGCTATTACTTAGATTAATAATTGACCCATAAAATATTATGGACTAGGTCTGTTACACCTGTATATTTGTGAAATTTATTGTACGATATTACCTGTATTCGTCGTTGGTGGGTTTAAAATATATTATAATGTTTATTCCAGCTCGATTCAATACTTTCAATGAGCCATATACGTACATAACTTTTTTTTGGGAAGTAGCCAAAAAACACTTAGGCTTAATCGCTTAAAGCTCTCTACCGGCAATATAATGCTCTCGGTTCGAGCCCTGGTGACGATTGTACATTTTTGATCTTTCTAAGTGATCTGCGGATATAAATTGATTTTAATGGATGATTTTTCTGTACGATCTACGCCTCGTATTGGTGTTCAATGTTTTTTTTTTGTAGTTATATCTCATGTGTAGCAAATTTCTTAACATGATTTCATTCCGTGAAATCATCTTGTATAAATTATTACAATAATTACACTATCTCAACTTTCATCGTTCGTAAGCGTCGATCGGACGAGCGGGCGGCGGCTCCGCTCGATTCTAGACTCTTCTGCGGTCTGACGTTTTCTTTTGCGTTTCTACAGCATTTTCCTCGCCGGACACAATTAGCTTTTACTTGTATATATAAACGAAATAATTCACTAGACCCGACTCACCGTGACGGCTGTGCCCACTTTTACTTTTGCACTGTCTGCGCAATAATCATTATTATTATAAAGCGAATATCGCTCTCGACGCGGCCGCTTGTGAAACTGCTCAGAAGAGTGGACGCGCATGCAAACTTGCGAAACTGCAAATACGATTTTTTTTCGGCCTTGTTCTTGTCGCCTCGCGAGCGGCTCGCATTATCGATCTATCAGTCCGATTGCCCGTAACCATGGGGGCAATCAGACTTGTAAACTTCAAAATGAAATATTTGCGGCCATTTGCAATTTACATCAGAGCATTGCTCACTTTATAACGAATTCTTCGCTAATTTGTTACATATTCCACATGTTGCCATCTGGGTTACCGGCCTGGTTCACCGTATGGATAAATTAAAACCTACTTATCGAATTGTCTGTCCAGTGTATTGTGTAATTTGATGATATTTTGAAGGGTAGGTCTAATAATATAAAATATATAATAACATATATTTAAGTAATACAAATTAAATGCATCAATTAGAAAGATATAAATACGGATAAACTCAATTTACCGAAAAAATATTTTAGCTGCCACCGGGATTTGAACTAGGATCTCTTCCTATTCCGGGAAGTGCGTTATCCATTTGCACTACGTTAGCTTTGTAAATAGTCGACAAATTTTCAAACTTGTATGTTGTAGTTATTTCAAATTGATATATCAAACGTTTCATTTATTTGAAAGCAATCACCTTTTTTATTGCGAATACCTACTTTGGGAAATAATCGCTAGAAGACGTTACAGATTATTCAATTTCATGCATGACATTATTATTTGTGAAGTTGTAATAACATAATTGTGATATTTAATACAAATTAAATGTATGCATATCTTTTAATTGATGCATTTAATTTGTTTTAAATATTACCGTTCTCTTTAAAATATATATTTTTAAGTATTATTCTTATATAATATATATTCATATTAATTCAATCAGATATTTAAAAAAAAAGTATTGTTGTAGAGATGAGCCTTTTTTCTTTCTTTTCTTAATTTAAGTGCTATAAAATTATTTTAGTCCAATTTTATCAACGATAGCTGGTTGCTTTCGGTTGGTCAGTAATTATTAATAATACATATATATATATATATATATATACAATAATGCATATTGTAAATGAATTAAATTCACGAACGCACTTTTGCTAGGAATCGACTTTCAAATCCCTAGCACGGATCTGTGTCTGGTTTGTCTGCAGTAACGGCTCTCTGTTAATCCACATAAGTAGTTAATGAACGTTTGACCCGCGCCGTCGTTGGAAAGTGTTTTGTTTTTTCCTTTGATCATCATCACACGCCCGCGCATGGCGATGACGCTCTAGGATGAGGCGCGCGCGGCCGATTGTGGACTCTCTCGCGCGGTCGCCACAGCTCTCCGAGGGAAGATTGCGAGTGACGTACGCCATTGTTGTCCCCGCGATGCGTGCACAATCGAGTCGATTGCCGATTGTTCAAATTGTTCAATTGAATTGTCGCCGTGCGAGAACAAATTACGAATCTGCTGTGATGTGATGCCTTCGGTGAATCTCGGAGATTTATCACTGTTGCAAAAATAAACACATTACTTTCGGCCCTCGGGAATACTCCTCGACGCTCTGAAAATCTTACGTTATAAGTTATCAGAATGGAATGTGACTAAATCATTAGGTTGTGTGCGTGATAAGATAAATAATTGAATGCGATAATATATAGTCAACGGAAGATAAAAAAATACTGGTCTGCGGAATAATAGTTCATACTTGACAAAAATTGGCATGTTCCAAAAATGTGCTTCGAATATATTATCACATCACTTTACGATGTAACACTTACGATATATATACTTTTAGTATTTATTTAAAACGTATCACTCTCATTCACAACGTTGATGAGAGGGATGGGATTGCGGCTCTCGAAACTAATGTTGTGTAATTGAATAATTTCGCAGTTGTGTATGATATTACTCACTTTTAATTTTAAAGATGGGCGAAACATTGTTCTCAGATTTCGATAATTTTTCTGTTTAAAATTACATATATGACTTATTAAAGTTTTTCTAAGCTCGAGTATTGAAATAATAAACAATTTTTATCTATGCTTGTATTTTTAATTTTAGGTATACATTGTTTCCTGAATAAAATACCATAGGTATCGAAACATGTTGATTTATTAATAAATAGTGGTTTAAACAAAGTGTTTTGTCTTATTATTTATATAATATGTGGCCACAAAGTAATTTTGCTAATGTTGAATAAGTTATTAATTTTTGTCTGAAATCCCACCATACCCTCATTAGCGTAAAGTCAATTACAATTTTATATTTTCACTGTTTAAAGATGAACGCCGTTTGACCACAGTTTGATACCCGCATTGTTACCGCTTTATTTAATTTGCAAAATTTCGTTAATCATTTTCTTTGAGATCTATTTGTGAGATTATTGAACTCTCGACTTTTTATTCGGTCGACGTTTCATTTTTTTTTTTTGCGATCTCAGTCACCGCGTCCATAATCCGCGCTTGTCCCAGTCTGATTGCCTTAACTGCACAATATGGGCCCGGGGACCATGAGAGGGCACGGCCACCGTTAACTCTATTCTAGCGCTGACGTGACCTGCGTTTCGATATTGTGTCTGGCCCCAAACAATTAGTTGAGTGGTTCCATATTTAGTTATCTTCCCATTCACACGTTCACTGCGCACTCTGCACACCGGTGAATATTTGCTTTGTGTTTAAAGGTACTTACTTCAATTATTATTACCCTTTGTTTTGAGAAAGGACAGTCGGCGGTGTAACTTATTTATGAACTCCAATCAGAGTCGAGTATACATTCGATAACGAAAGCCGAACGATTGGGTATTGATTAATCTCATGGTTAACGAGTGCGCTGCACACGACATCGTCATCGTTATCGTCTGACATTTGTTATATTGATTGCATAGGTACGTAGTATCTATGTGCATATCTATATACTCAACATATAATATTGTCAGGGTTTTTAAAATATAGCCTTGATAGCCTGTGTTTTTCGAAAGTATTAGTTTTATTCAAATAACTCCGGAAGAAGGAAGTTGTTCCTCTGTTCATTTTCTGATTCCGGATTTAATTTTTTTTTATAAATAATAGTATTTTTTTTTAACACATTATTATTGTGAAGTTGCAATTTTTGAGAACCTAATTCTGTGGTATTTTAATAAATAATAAATGTATCGATCGAATCCCGGTGGCAACCAAAAATTTTTTTCGATCAATTGATTATATTTTTCTAATTGATACATTTAATTTGTATTAAAATAGTGTTTTCAGTGACGCTCTTTTTGGTGTGATTTTCGTTTGAAGAACTAAACAGGTCATACGAAAATCTGAATTAGAGTTCATCAAAAATCTCAACATACACTGGAACTCGAATCCGGAATACGTAGAAACAATTTTTCGTAATTTTCTTATGAAACTTTGTAAAGTTCATTTTAAATTATATATAAAATAAAAACACCGTTAACCTTCATTAATTTGTTATTTATTATAACGTTTTCAATGCTGACGCGTCATTTTCAGTAATGTTACTAATATTAAACTTAAGACTAAAGACTAAAGTAGTTGAGGAGTGGGGGGATTAGAGTTAGATGGGTGTAGGGGCGTGGTCAACAAGGGCAGGAGAGAGGACGTAATTTATATGTTTGAATATTGATTACATTTTTGTTTCAATTAATAGAAATATACTGTTTTATATATCTATAGATTCTCAACATAGCTAGCTGAAAGTGTATTTGTCTGTGAAAAAAAAGTATGAAGAATATTTTTATTTATTATCTTTGTTTTATTAACCACTAAAATGAGTTTAAATACATCTACCGGTTTCGAAAAATACCATTTTCTTCTTCAGGATGTCATAACTAACTAAAACATATATTGTTTCTTTGACAGAATCTATTTAAAAAAAATCTATTTTTAAAAAAAAAAAAATTTTTTTTTTAGTACCTAACTCAAATCATTACTTAATACAAATTTACTCGAATAATTTTTAGGAAAAATTTTAGAAATATGAATCTTAACCACAAAGATAATATTGCTGATTTTAAAAGTATAAGTATGAAGAATATTTGCGATTGGTTATAAAAATGGTCGTTTTTTTAAAAATTAATTTTGGATCGCTCATGCTGTCGTATAAACCTTTTCGTCGGTAATTCATTAAGTTATGTTACACGCTCTACTGCAGAGGAAACTTGATTGGATTAATACAATTTGTGAAAAGTCTACACGTAAACGAATATACTTTTACGATTGTATTAATGATTTCATTACTCTCTCCGTGACACTTTTTCGCACCCGATAGGTGACAAGTGGTATCACGAACTCAACTCGGAATGACCCACCTATTTACTAACTTAATCGTCTCCCTCGTGACACGCTGACGAGCTAATTGGATAATCTCCCCTCACCTGTCACTGAACGGGCCGGGTGAGTGACGCGCACAATCCGTCCCACAGCACCAATCGTGTCTCCTTGATCCCATTCTATCAATGTGGACCAGCCCCGCAGTGATGCATCGACTGCTGTTACCTCTATCTTCTCATCTGCGCTTTGGAATAATGCCCCTTACGCAGATGCACGTTGGTACGATAATTCCATTGGTACATGGTACGTACACGTGGTGCATGCACGTAAACATGGCGCACTATATTTTTTCAAAACAAATTAAATTAACTAACGATAATTACATCGTGTAAAAGTTGATCCAATTATTAATCAGTTGATAATTTAGTTAACGTATTTGTAGCAAATTCAAGGATACATTTTTGTGTGGTTGATGTTTGTTTTACTTTGATATTATGATAATTTTTTAGTTTAGCTTTAAAACGTGCTAGAAAACGCGAACCTGTCTTATTTTATTTTCTAAATTATAATTGGATGTTGCTGTAAAAATAATTAAATTATCGGCTACAGAGGTTTTTAATTTGGTGAATTAAAGAATAGTAGTGCAGTGCAGAATATTAATATTATAATTTTCTCTTACACAAAACCATTCTATGTAACTAAATCTTTCCATTCAGTTGGCGTTCTCGCAAAATATTTTTAAAAATGTTCATACAATATTAGAATGTCTCTCTTTGATTTTCTGCGATGCCTTTGAGTCGGGACGCAATAATATTACTTGACAAATTCAATATGGATGTGGAATTATTGAATGTCGTTCTCAGTGGTTCGTGATTTTTCAGAAACGTATTTGTATGGAACTATGCAAATTTTATTTCTTTTCAAGAGTCTTCAAAAATCAAATTGCTTTAGTTTTCAGTTGTAATAATAGTGGATGTTAATATATATTTTAAAAATAAAGAATAATATCCATAATTTTAAGGCAATATTTTAAGTAAATGGCGATTTTAAATTTGACCAGTTATTTTGAATAAATTTTATGGTTTGATAAAATTGCAACGCGGCTCGACATTAGTGAAAATATGGTAAGCTGATAATAATCATTGACATAAATGCATTAAGAATAAAAGTAAAAAAATCGTTGGTTGTCATGCCTTATTTTACTAGTAGTAGGTATGTGTTAAAACTAGTTTTTATAAAATATTCAATCATGATTTATGAAGATATCGGCAACCTAAATTAAAATTAATTCACGTATGTCGAGTCAGCACATTAACATTTATCGGCAATATACACGTGGTTTTTATTTTTTCTGTTCAAAAAATATCTTTAGAATGAGTCAAGGTCGCCTGAATGTGTTGCATCACGTATTGTGCGCGCTTGACCTTTATATTTAAATGCGGGAAAGTTGTCGCCTAATCATCGAATTAGAAAAAAAAAAACGAAGCTGTTGAATTGATAAAAAATCAATTTGTTATTCATAATGTTCTGGCTGTCGTATTGGCTGATTCAACGACTCGGTTACATTATTTTATTAGGTATATATTGCCATATTCGCAATAAATCTCCATTGTGTTTCAATGGAACCTTGTGTTACAGTTTGATGTCATCCATTTTAAAATCAGTACAATGAAAAACAGGATGAACATCTAGTTGTTTGACGCGCGATTGGAGACGCTTCCACGTACTATTTGGGACGACATCAATCAGTTCTAAATGAGTAATTCTATTTTGCTTTACCGATAATAATTAAATTATGTGTTGCGCCTGTCGTAATATTAAGTCGCCATTGTCGCGCAATCACCATTACTATGATTTTTTTGTTATGGATTTTAAAAAAATTATGATATTGTTTTATTATATATTATTCTGAAAAATAGTTCAATTGTATACGCGGAGAGAGTGTGTAGGTGTATTGCGGCGATTGCGAACCTTTTTAAAAAAATACGTGTTTTACAGTAAATAAATTAAATGTCTATGCAATTTTATTTACTCAGTAGCAGGCTATTAGGGATCCACAACTAAAAGGGGGAGATTTTATTCATATTTATTTTTATTAAAATGAAATCAGCTTAATTAAATACGCTGAGCAAACAAAATTGTAACTGCCCGCGTATCACAGGTTCGCTATTTCTGGTGTAGTGAATATGTTGGCGACCGCACATATCCTTTTGTTTATCCGTGTTAGAGATAGCATGTGTTAGAGTTAACCTCGAACTTACTTATCATCACAGAGGCTAGAGCGCCACACTCCTCTGTCCTGACACACAATTCTCACCTCATCCACATTCTTACATTTTCTCATTCAAGCTCGCCGATTGTTGAGGCTTCTAACAGAACCATCCTCTATTATCTGGTTTACCTGGTCGTGCCAAGTCTTCCGCGGACGCCCTCTATTTCTTGCGTCATATATCTTTCTTACCTATAACCTTGAACTGGTATTGTAATTATGAAAAAAGTATTTTTTTTCCAAGAGCCCATTTTTGTGCAATAACATTACAAATATATCCAAAATGGAGAGTGCACCAGGGGTTTTATGATGTCCTATTGCTGTCCGCTGATGAACGTGATGAAGTAGCGTTATAGTCGTGTACCCGGATCGAGTACTAATCCGGGATGTTTTAAATTTCTCACCATTTAGCGCAGACGTGACCCCGAGTTCCGCCTTCCTCGGCGGGGACTACATTTCTCGTCAGAACGTGCCCGCTTTGATAAACGAAATGCCAATTTTAGTTGGCAATCGACCTCGTGAAGATGCTAATTGATGTCCTGAACGGAATCACCAGCATAATACCCAGGCTACGTCATAATTAATGCAAATACTCCTTTTTTCGTTTCAAATAGTCGTGGGCGGTATGTGATAAAAATGAATTTACTAACCGTATTAATAGTTTATTATTACAACTGTACTAAGCTTATTACCGGCGGGGCGTGGAATAAATATCTTCAATATTATAGATGATTAATAAAAATCATTCGCGTGAAATATCTTGAATGTGGTATAATCGGGCGCCCCGCCACGGATCGGGTCCCGTGTATTGGTTCATATTGGATTACAGAAGATATCACTAAAAATAATAATAGAGCATAGGGATATAATTGACATTGACAATTTTACATCAAAAGGCAATTATTAGGAATAGATTGATCCTCAAATGTGGATACTTAAGTTTAATACTATTTTTAAAGTATTCAGAACTGAAATATTGGTGCTCAAATATTATATTTAGTAGTGGCTCAAATGAGACTGAAGGGTTAAAACTATCCATATTTAAAAAAAATACTAATCAAATTTTAATTAGAAAGATATACATATAAAATCAATTTTATCGAAAAATATTGTTGTTGCTACCGGGATTCGAACCGATCCGGGAAAGGTTTTTTAACCGACTATGCTACAGCAGACTACTTTTGACGACAAATTTTCGAAACTGTATATATATATATTACAGACCTATGTTCTGAATAATTACAACTTCACAATAAGAATGTGTTCTCTTTAATCAACTTTTTTTTTGCTTTCACGTGTTTTGCAGATATACATGGCTACTTATAATGTGCAGCAACGTATCAATTTTTTTTTTTTTTTTCATATTTTGAAAGGTCTATTATCTCAACTCAACGAAAATCCTTAGTCTCCCGTTTTGAGGTACAGGGCTCAGTGGCAGATCTTTCAAGAAGAGGTATTCATCAGTCTGTGCTTACTGAACTAGTTGTGGAGCTTGTACAGCAGACTGTAAACGACGATCCATTGAGTAGAACAACGAGTAAATCGTTGTCGTTCTACTCCAGAAAATCCCTGCAACGAATTTTGAAACATAAATCTTTAAATGTTTCCGTATATAATTTAAATGGTGCTGGAACTGTTATTCCTAGATCCTAGGGCAAGCTTGCAGTATGCCATTCATGTTAACCCTTCTGTCTCATTTGAGCCATTCTGTATTTAGGGATTTACTATTAATTTGGTGCTCAATTAAATAAATGAATATCATAATAAAGTAAAGTTAAAAGTCATTGATTATTTCGGCAAATTACCTTAATTTTTTTTCGTATCTTATATTTCCAGGGGTTAGCAATTATTCATTTATGTATTAAAATAGGAATAATACAGATTTTTGTAACTTTTAACAAAGATTTTTCAATATTTTCACCCTCCGATTTAAGTCAGTCCCTCCCGATTAATAATAAATGGTCAACAATAATCATTAGTGGAGTAATTATTTGGGCTGTAATCCCCAGACTTACGCAATATTGTATCTGCCAAATATGTACGTATGTAGGTAGCCACCAACATCGGTATTAAGCAGTCGGGTTCGATCGGAGGTAATCAATTTTGGCCACAGATTAGTTCTGAACCGTGAAAGGGAATGGCAGAAATGATATACGCGGAGGCTGTAATAGATTTTCCCCCACATCAATTTCTTCGGGATATGCTACGCTTCATTTTTCATCTTTCATTTTATCTGAATATTTTTACAGCTCACAGTATTTCGAGCCGTGCTACATTTATTACCTTCGATGTTGTAGAATCGGAAACTCTAAAAATGAGGAAGTTAACAGCTTTATTAATAATTAATTTTATTTGTTTTTTTCACATTTCATTGACATTCTCGGCAGCGTAATATTCCTGCATTCCTGTACTCCTGCCTGTCACGAGGAGTCCGGATTCGGTTCTCCGTAAGAATGATTTTATTTGTGTTTTATTTATGTATGAATATTTAATCATTTATTTTTTGGAACCACGAAAATATATTCCACTCGAGGGTGGTGCGGTACGCGTAACAGAGGAAACTAAATTTAAGAAGTAACCACTAAAAAAAATTTACCGGTCACACGATCTAGCCACAGGAATGTCTCGAATCAATTTCGTTCCGGCGTTGAAGAAGCTTTTCGATATCCATCAAAAAGTATTTTTGCTGAAGACGTGAGATTAGAGAGGTATACAGAATATTCAGTAATATCGATCTTTTTAGCTGCGGTTTCCGGATCGTCGTGTGAGGCCACATGATTTTCATTTCAGAAACCTGTAATTTGAGGGTGTGGGTAGTTACATCATCACTACTTACTTACCATCACACCGTTTACCCGCGGGATAGGCAGAGAGGATAGAGCGCCACATTCTTCTGTCCTGTCACACAATTATCGCCTCATTCACATTCATACATCTTCTCATACAAACTCACCGATTGTTGAGGGTTCTAACAAAACCATCCTCCAGTATTTGGCTTACCTGATCGTGCCAAGTCTTCCGCGGGCGTCCTCTACTTCTGGTGCCATCAACACTTGCGTCATATATCTTTTTTACCATTCTCTCCTCATTCATACATTCCATATGACAAAATCACCTAAGTGATCCTTTCTTAATCTTACTCACTATACTAAGATCAGCTTTACATTCTTTCCTTATTTCTTCATTCTGTCATAAATAGATTTGCCACATATACGCCTAAATGATCTCATTTCCACTGCACTCAGTCTACTTTCGTTCCTCTTCTGCCAGCTCCAGGCCTTAATTCCATACATCAGTGTCGGTACCACGACCCCATTGTGAACCGCTAGTCTTGCCTCAGTCGACAAGTTTCCATTAGCTATAATTCCATTCAAAGCGTCGTTCACTTTATTTCCTGCAGTCACCACCCTCCTTTCAATATCTTTCTCTGTCTTTCCGTTTCTATCGAATATACTTCCCAAATACACAAACTACATCATCACCCGCTAAATAAATGGCGTGTAGTATCTGCGTACCCTCTGCTCCCTTAAAATCTAAAAATGTCAGGGAGTGACATTTAAAAAACACCCTTACTAAACAGAATTATAAGGTGACGGCATTACTGTAATTTAATTATGAAATTGTACGATTCATTTCACTAAATAACCGTTATTTTCAGTATATAACGACGCTCTATGATTGTTTCCGTATTCTATGACAGAATACTCGTCTTGTAATATTTCATTGGTGTTGATAAAAACATTAAAAATAAAGAAGATTTGATTTTTAAAATATTTACCATATATGTGGTGAAATATCCGTACGCTCGCGCACCATCTAGTTTTCTCTCCCTTCTCTGAAAACATATCACAAAATTGGGTGACGTACGTAATTACGTCGGCCACCACCGTATCGGCTGCAGCGTGTTCTAGTACATATTCGTATGGTTCTGCTCCAGTGTGGAGTCTTATTTTTAAACGACTCGAATTCTGCTAGACCGATTTAAAAATCACTAAAAGTATATATATTGATTGTTTAATCGACACAATTTGTAAAATAGAAAGTGTCACATATAACCGACATTGCACACGCATTTAATTTACCCAGATAAATATTATGTAATATAAATCATTCTCTTTTTCGAAAAGCCTTTTTATTGTAAAGCATAATGGCACCATTACTTTTTTTTAATTTCCGTTTATAGTTGAGCTTCCCCCCCGTTCGTGCAATAGTTTCGTTGGAAAAGTTTTCAAGTTAATGAATGGGAACTGTCTGAATTCCCGACAGAGGGAAGATTTCAAAGATCTCAACCCTGAAATTTAATGTTTATAGATTTCCGTTTTGCTTTCTTTTGGAAAAATATCATTAATTCGCTTGTTCTTTTTAATTTTAACGTCATTTTTTATTCTCCCCTCTCCAATAATGTCTATAGTATATAGTGCATGTCAAAAATGCTGTCAAATATAATTTTGTTGAGCGTTTTAGAAGAGAGTTCTGTGTGAAATAGTATGAAATAAAATTGGAAAAACGTTCCTTTGTGAAGCATTATTTGTCAATTAGTCGCTTCTTTGTGTTTTTCATTATGTTTTATGGCGTACTACAATTATCTTTAATTCTCATTAATTACACGTTCGGCCTTGCGTACCCAAAAGCGAATGAAAATGATATCAGCAGAATTAGTAATTAGAAAATAGTCTGGTCTACCACTAATCATGAAGTATAAACGTCTCTATATTAATACATTTTTAATAGATGGGAGGCATATTAAAAATTACCTTCCGGCACTGGCCGTAAGAATCGGATAGATTTCGCAAGCGTGTGAAAGTGTCATTTACTTTTTTCTTATACTTTATAGTTTTGTTTTTATGTATGCTTGTATTTTTAATTTTGGCATATATTGTTTCCTGAAGAAGATAGCATAGGTATCGAAACATGTTGATTTATCAATAAAATAGTGGTTTAAACAAAGTGTTTTGTCTTATTATTTATATAAGTATTTTTGCTTATATTGAAGAAATAACATATATGTCTAACTACTGAGAGATTAATATTAATTGATATACGGATTATCCGAAAACTTTTACAAGAAATATACATTACAATATCGATGACGAATATACTTCATTGCAGAGTATATATATATATGAATTACGTGGGGAGGGTATACTTCAAGAGATTGTTAGCGCAGAAGGAGTATATATATTCCTTTTATATTCCTCGTATATTCCTTTTAATCTGTTAATCAATGATCATCTTTTCACCATATCAGTCCGTCGCTTTATTTCTGGTTCGCAGCTTCAATCGTCAGTAACCATTGAATTCTTTCACACCACTGTATCCATAGTTAAGTTTGTCATAATGCAGACGTCACACAGAGAAGATTGTATTCCTGAAGAATGTTTTCAAGGGTACAACCTGACTGGTTAATTGGATACTGGATTATGTATGACGTCAGGCGTGCCATAATGTGAACTAAAATAGTATCAATTATATTAATTCGTTGTTCACTCTTATCTAAATGAATATTCCATAAAGTAATTTAATTTTACCCAAAGTATCTTGTCTAACTTTCAAGTGTCGTTTCTGTTTTAGTATATTTTGGGTGATACTTTTCCTTGACGGTCCCCGCAGACTTCGTGGGTACTTTCTATATTTTGCTACTACACTTTCAAAGCTTGCAGGAAATGAAAATGTAAATTTTGCAATTTATATTTATACAAAAGTGAAACGAGCCCCCGTTTCCAAGAATCTTCATTGCTGGGAATATTAGTTTTCATTCATTTGAAACGTCCTTACTCTGTCGCGTTACACAATATTTTAAAGGTTTTTTTTTAATTTACAACTTTGTTCGCAATGCAGTGTTCCGGTAAATTTTCCGGATCGATTTATATATAATTTTATTTTTATATCGTAAGATTGATATTAAGTTGGCCGTGGGGCGCAATATTTGCATTACGTACAAATAAAATATGAACATTATATATTAACAGATTATATTTGTTTAATGAAGATGTTATTTAATTATTAATTATAATGTAATTTTATAATAACAATCTTACATTTGATACTCAAGAGTGTTGCAGTTTCCGTAGTTATCATCATATCTACAGGATTTTTAGTTCCCAATACAGGTCGCCTGCCCTTACGGTGTCCTATGTTGGGTTTCGTCTTGGTTCACGTAGCAAAATACTAAACGATGGATCTGACATTGGATATTGTCATCATGGCAATCGTCAGTATTCATTTTCTAGGTACGCATTGGAAGAGTTTCATCTTAATGTGCCGTAGCGTGGTTCACGTTCGAGACAATCTTGAGGATTCTGAAAGTTGCACAGCCTAGTGCTATTTGCCTCTTGCTCTAATTCAAACACTCGGAACATTTTTTATTTGTTTTGTATTGTGAATTTTGAAAATTGTTATTTTTTTTGTTTAAAAATTATTATTATTTCTTACTTTATGTTTGGGTGTATTTTAAATATATGTTATAAATAGAGGACGTTCGCGTAAGATTTGGCACTACCAGGTAAACCAGATACTGGGAAGACAGTCCTGTTGGAAGTTACAATCTACGAGCTTGTATGAGAAGATATTAGAATGTGAATGAGGCGAGAATTGTGTGTCATGTCAAAAGAGTGGCACACTATCCTCTTTGTTTACCCCCGAAGGGGGACAGCGTGATGGTAAGATGGTTGGTTATTAATGTCGCTGAATTAAGAACTTGTGTACTGTGGTTCATGCTACAGTTTTAAATACGAGAAAATTCTATTTTAGAACTGGTTAACTTTATTATTGTATTGATCTGTGAATACTGAAAAATGAATATTTTTATTTGATAAAATAATTATAATTAAAAATAGTGCTTCCGTAACGATGACGCCATTTTTTATATACCACAGCCAACTTCGTTGTAAATAAAACTTTTAAATACTATGAGCGAGCCAACACGTCAGACTTTACACGTCACACCGAGTCATAAGCGTGACGACGCGCACTTTTCGACCTAGCGGATAATGTCATATACTTATATGAAATCGTTTTCATCTCTACCCCTGTGCTGTGCCGCCTGCGTCAAATATGGTTGGCAGTTAATAGGTTAAGATTTGTTGGCGCGCCTCATATTACGTCGGGCGATAATAATAATTCTAATATGTGTCATATGGGAAGGATGGCAGTTGGGGATACCGTAAGCTCGCGGATTTCATTCGGTATTCATTGCATGAATGAATATCGATTTCAAAATTTATCGCACGTCTGAATTATCTGTTCAATTATGAAAACGTGATGAAAATCGTCAACTGTAATTTGCGTGACACAATATCAAACGTTGTCGCCATCATGCATAAATTCACACCGCGTAGTTATAAAGTGAATAATTTATTATATTAAATAAAATAACGATAACTTTGTATGAAACCACGAAATTTATTATACATCAACCGGTTTCGCTTATCTCAAGCTTCATCCGGACGTATTTAGAACTGATCATAAATACAAAAAGAGTGCACTTATATATATACATAAAAAAGGAAGATAGAATATAAAATTACACGTGAAAGAGAGAGACAGAATACATGTATAATTAAATGGAATTAAAGAGAAAGAGACAGTGTACACATACAGATAAACGGAACATTAAGGGATGGGAAAATACATTGTTGATGGATATTAATTGATTTTAAAGGAAACATACCTAATATTGGGCTAATGCATAAATTATTGGCGTACCACTATTTATTGCCTTTTTTTTATTTCAAGGGCTTCTAAATTGTCCAACCGGAGGCCAAACCCGTTTTTATGGAGGATATTGACCCCTGTGATATTATTAAAAGAATGGTCTTTTTCTATAATATGGTTGGAAAATTCTGAGAAACCATTACTGTTTAAACATTTAAGATGTTCTTTGACACGAATATTAACATTACGAACAGTTTTGCCTATATTGAATGAGGAATGTAATTTTATGTTCTATCTCCCTCTTTATGTATGTATAAGTGCACTCTTTTTGTATTTATGATGAGTTTTAAATATTTCTTGATGAAGCTTGAGATAAGCGAAATCGGTTGACATATAATAAATTTCGTGGTTTCATTCAAAGTTATTGTTGTTTTCTTTAAAATAATATGTCAAACCACAGAGTGATTGCTTTCTACGAAAATATAATAATTTATTGCTATTATTACTCATAATCATTTCGATTACATTTTTGTTTGTTTTTTCTTTTCAATAAATCATTTCCTTTGTTGTATTGCGGTTATTTTATTATGTTATTCGCATTGTTTACGGTTAATGCCACTCACTGCTCGCGAACTTTTTAAAATACTGTCTCATGACTCAATAACTACACGGAATCATGTCCTTTTACATCACCGCAGGCTGTAGCCGGGTCGGGTGGCCTATTGTGATCATCACTGGCCGGGAGCATCGAACATTGGATAAAGTGATCATGTAACTAATGCGTGTATATGGATCAATTGATAATTATATTTTTTGCATAGGTAGATTGAAAACAATATCAAGTGACAACGGTTAATTAGTTACAGAGCCATTTGTTAATGAGGTTGGTGGTGCATTTGTAGAGATGTAAGGAATACTGAAAGAATAATACAAATAATAATCGTGTTATTAGAAACAAGAGCTTCACAAATGTCATTATAATCTTTTTTACACAAGCATTTACATTTAGGGCCGGTTGTGTGATCAATGATAAGTTTTTACTATGGTAAAAAAAGTTACTAAAGTAATTTTTTTTTTGATTAATTCGATCGTTGGTAAAAAATATTTACTTTTCTTAAGTACATCCAGTAGTAATCTAATTTAACTCTCCGATATCCGATGGTAAAATCATCAATTGTTAGTTAAAAATGGCGGACTTTTCACAGCTGTTTCAAAAGTCATTTGTCACATTGATGCATTGACAGTTCCAGTATACGACAATGAATCATTCAATATCCCGCTATTTTAGTGATGAGAGTTCGTCCGATGATGATCTCGCCGTTTAATTTATATAACCGAAGATTTTTCTCCAGAAAAGGTACAGATTTCGAACGCAGGGGTGAAGAAAGCCATAGATATAGCATATAATTGTATGTATTTGATGATTATTCGTATTGCCGGCGGGATTGACTTTGAAAGTAGTAAATTATCAAAAATCCGCAAATGTATTTTATCGCGGGCGATGGTAAAATGGTCAACATTTACTATTGTCCACACAACTGGCCCTTAATCATGTTTGGTATTTGAATGACGTGTTGGTTTATTTCTAAGCCGATATTTCGGGCTATATTTCAGTAGCAATTCTTATCTCATAAAAACTAGCACATATCGATCGGCTTGAAAATGCTTCAACACCGTGACACACAACTCCGATTCGTGATTTTGGTAACTAAAACAGTTTGCAACCTAGTTAAATTAAATAAATTTAATAGAAAACTGACCGACCTGGGATTTGAAACTGCTGACTCCTGGATTTGATTCTGATTCTGAATCTAGCGTTTTACTCTACTGCACCATGGCCAGTTCTCTTAGATGTGTTATTACATATTATGAATCGAGTTACTCGCGTTTTGGGTAGTCGTAATAATATTTTGATTCATTTAGAAAATTTTGATTTATTTCTTTTTTCCCAGAGAACTGAACACATAAAAGACACTTAATATTAGCACTATCATGTTCACACTTAACTGTGAGTGCACTAATTGCGACCGATTCTTTTAATATTTGATTTGAAGCAATACATTTGTGGCTGTATAGTTTTATAATTAGCACAGATAAATTTTAATTCCAATTATTTTTGTTGAATAATACGTGAATAGATGAGTTGGATAATGTGGAAAAATGTTATGGTCCTAAATGTACCCTTTTAAATCGAGGGTGATTTTTCTGGAGTTGTGGCCCCCCTTAAAAGGGTTTCACTCGTCGTTTTCCTTTTCATCTTCTATTCAAATACTGGAAGAATCCTGTGTGAATTGGGATTTCCCTTTTATATTCGTATTGTCTTTTGATCCTACTCATCTGCAACTTCCCTGTGCCGAGGATAATCGGAGGCTTTGAAGTTTGTCGGTAATTACGAGGGACTTCCTCTACTTTATAGGTGTATTACAGAACGGAGATTTTGTTGAATTAATTTAATTCATCTATGTCTTTTATACTTTTTATTACTAATCATTTTATTTGAATGTTTAAAAAAATATTATATAACAACGTTAACGTTAATATTATACGTGTATGTACATATTAATAATTCACTGTTCTAATTTCTATTTCATTTTACATACTTTTCGGTCTAATGGTAGATTATCGTACAAGAGACAAGGGAAATGATAGTTAAGACAAAATCTAAAAACAAGTCATTAAGTAGACGTACTAAAATTATAAGTGAAACATACCAAATATATCAAACATACCAAGTATAAATGTATGTTATGAGTCTATACGAAGGAAGAAAGCATTTATGTTACGAGTGAACTAGTTGTTATGAGTGAAGTTAAAAATAAAATATATGTAAAGCAGTGCACCGGTATGAAGTTTGTATTGATCAGAAATTGGCGAACATATTGTATAAAGGATATGCTGGGCATCTAACAGCAGACAGCCGAGCAACTTTTGCCCTCAAGAAGTTCTGTAGATGGCTTAACTATTATTGCTCATCGCGCTGGTTCTGGCTTGTGGTTCGGTTCCGTTTGCTAATTCAATAAAGTTAAGCCTGCGGGGGCTTAGTGGCCCTTAATCCCGCAAGAAATGCGGAAGGCATTCACCCTGTATATAATGTATAGCGTTCTCCGCAATCTCCGCATATTTCTATCAAAATATGGCCAATTTATCGGAGGAAACAAAGTATTCACTAGTTAATTATTTAAACACGTATGCTATAGTCTCAGTCTTGTTGCGAAATAACGCCAGTTTGACTGGCCGGCAATCGTATTCAACTCCGGTCCAGAATCCAATTAGCAACCGTCCCCGTGTCCGAAGCCTTTGAATCCATCTACTTCTGAACTAAGCCTGGTACGGGGATACATTCAATTATTTGCTCAGTATGTGGGTATCGGGTAACAATGTGTGCGCTGCACACTGAGTATGAATGAATTCAATGAACAAATCAGAGTGCACTCTCAGCTCAGAGACTGTTTTGTTTATTGTTTTCCATTCGCTTTGAAAATTGCATGGGAGGCTTCGGTCGGGAATTTAATAATCACCTTCGTTATCCTATTACGTGGTGTTGCCTGTATCGCAATTGGATGAGAAGCCGTAAAATGAATTATTGAAAGCGTTACGAAAACCCATAAATGTTTAATACTTTCGTTGTCTCAATTGAAGTATATAGATTTACATTCATAATAATGATTTGATTTAATTTCATAATAATTGATTTCTTAATTTTTTTTAGTAATTTTTAAAGTGTTCACTGGGCGTTAGCGTTCATGAAGTATTTAAGTTAGATTTTAATACTATTGTAGGTCTTATGACGTTACTTCAGTGCATTTTCTTCGATCAACACTTATTTTCCTTCAAAATTTCTGTATGTATACAAATGTTACAGGCCTTGTTCACAATATATTATGGATGGATACCTGACTAAATCATGAGTCGATAATGTTCAAGGAGGGAATACAAATTTTGTACCGTTACAAAACCACGTATTTCGAAATATTTTTTGCGAAATTGACTATTATTATTAATCTATATATCTTTGCTTCAGAGGCCCTAAATCATCTAACAAAAAGTTTGATGATCTTTTATTTTTTGAATTCAGTATATAATATATTCAATAAAATATTTTAATTAATCAAAATAATAGCATAACTGCGACTTTTTTAAAAATCTATGACATGTTTAATTGAGATCAGGCACGTGCAGCTTGAACATTTTCAATTCATACTTTTAATATGTCGGCATTGTGGACTAGGTGTCTTACATCAAATATACGGAGTTACAATGGATTTTGTTAACACTATATGTAAATATTTCGGCTAAGTTCTGATCGGCCAAAATTGCGGCACAAAAATTTGCAACTCCGTTAATATTAATCCTAATTAAAAAAAAAAAAAAAAAGATATCAAAACACTTTCACACACATACGATATCTATCAATTTCTCGCTACTCTTCCAGAAGGGATTTTTTAAATACAGGTACAGCTCTAAAATGTTCAGTATCTAGTCTTATTACCGTATGTAAACTAATATATAAGAACGACGGGAGAGTAATAAATTTATAAGTGTAACTTTTCGATGTTCTTTGTAAACACATTTTTATAAAGTATATTTTGCGTCTGCAGTCATCCTGTCGCTGTCAAAGCATTAAACCCGTTTTAAACTCCGGATCCGGGGTTAATCCGAACAGTCACGGGACCGGCTGCTCGAGCCGCATCACTTGGCGGTGAATCCTTCGGGGAAAATTCGCGGAGCATTCCTGAGCGGTGTGACATCACGGTGCTGTGCGGCTTGCCCTTTACGCCGCAATACACATTTCCCCCCGGGCGAGGCCGGGCCGTGCGGGCAGCGAGTGGGCCCGGCGGCGGTGTACCCACTATCCGATACCGAGGCGAGCCGTTTGGGTCGAGTACATTCTCACATTTTCAGGGTTGTTCAGAGTCTTCCGCTTGTAGTCTTGTACTTTTTTCTATCTTCTGCCCAAATATGATCTGCGATGTACTGTTCTTGTGGGTTAAATCTGCCGGCAGTGGTGTGAGTTTTTTTTGTGCTGTCTCGTTTCCCGGAAGGGAGTGCCTCTTCACTTCCCCTCTGCTCCTCGGCCTTGTTAATTGTACTATTTTATATTATCTTTATGTTATGTATTGCAATTATAATATGCGGGGCGCTATCGTACAGTTGCCTAGTAGCGTTAAAAAATGGCAACCAGG
The DNA here is from genome assembly GCA_031772225.1 of Eubasilissa splendida. Lineage (NCBI taxonomy): Eukaryota > Metazoa > Arthropoda > Insecta > Trichoptera > Phryganeidae > Eubasilissa > Eubasilissa splendida. The sequence continues at coordinate 35,114,223 of CM062846.1, read as the reverse complement.
TGGCGAATGAGTAGGACCGAGATAGGAGCGTTGAGCTTATTGCATCGGTTCTCGGTAAGCGGTAGGTCCGCCCTCATTGTAGTCTTGTACTGAATTTTCTTCTTCCACGGCACTATATCCCAGGATAGGATTTGGCCACACAAGTGACTCCTATCCCTGGCCGTTCTTATTCAGTTCCCGGATTCTCTCATAGTTCACCTCTTCCTTGATCTCCTAGGTGTCACTTCCACTGGGGTATCCACTCGGTCATGATCTTTGGTGTCTTGTCATCTGGCATTCTTTCAACATGGCCTACCCATCGAATTTTTTGGGACCTATGGAATCTTACGATTGTTTCTTGCCCTATTAAGTTTTCGAGCTCATGATTAATTTTTATTCTGTAAATCCATAATTTTTTCTTAGTATTTTGCGTTCAAAAACGGCTTATTTATTATCTTCGATTTGGCTCAGGCATCACGTTTCGCAACCATAAGACTACTGGTTTTATTATTGTTTTATATATTAGCAGTTTGCTTCGTTGACTCTGTATTTTCGACTCCAGCAGTTTTTTACGGGTATAAATGCTTCTATTTGCAGCTAGGATTCATCCGTTGTCTTATTTAACGTTTGTTAAATAGCCCGGATATATAAAATTATCGTACTGAATTTTATATTGTAAAAAAAATTATATATGTGCATACAATTTTGTTAATATTAAATTCGTCAGTGATGCCTTCATATTATATATTGTAGCATTTTTATTTCTGTTTTGTTGTATTCAATGTTGCATAAATTCAAGACAATATAATGTGTTATTAAATTTCATCGAAATTTGCGTACTGTGACGCATTGTATAGTAATTCAATAATACCTATGATTAATTTTGAATATTTTTTGTTTCTATTCATTTTTAATTCTACGGTGCGGAATTTCTTCATTGAAATTCTTCTCATAACGCAAAAAAAAAAAACATTTTAAAATGCTATTATAATAAATTGAATATAAACACAAAATATATTTATATCTTTTTATATTTAGCGAACTCGTAAGTTTAGGATTTTTTGTACATTTATGATAAACCTTGCATATTTACAACTTTAAACATGCTGTGGTGTGTAAATTGTACATTCTTTCTACCGTGAATGTGTAATAAATGTAGATCGATTGCACTGCCTTACTAGCCTTACACTGTTGTTAACAGCTTTCTGCATATAGTGTAGTAGACTCTCGATTATACGAGGTTGAATCAACCGTGTTTCGGATTGACCAGAACACTTAAAAAATTCGAATTATTCGAAAAACATTTTGAAATATTATTAAAAATGTAAACATAATTTTTCATTCAATTATCTGATGAAAATAAAACTGGCGAATTTGCATATTATTTAGGGGGCACTTAAATTCGATGTTTACTTTTTGGTGGTGACACATCATGTTAAATTGTATAATGAAATTACGCGTAGGTACATAGCGGTTTATTTATTATTGATTGTTTTGATTTTTTTAAAACATATTTTTCAATTTCGTATCACTTCGGACAATTCGGATAATCGAGTATCTATTTTAGTACATTTTAAAATTATCTAACGACGCTCTTTGAAATTCGCAATGGCGAAATGTAATCCTCACGATTGTGAACATTCCGGACGACGATAAAATGATACCAAATTCACGATAACATTAATTCTCAGTGATTTGCTTGTCTTTCAATTATTTTTACAAATACGCCAGCTCGCCATTTAATATATACATATTTGCATAAGCCCGTAACGGAAACTGGAAATTCCTTCGGTCCATTTTTCATTATCGAGTATAGGTAACTCCGGTAAATAACTCCGCCCACGTTAGTAGTGGATTTCGGCGGGCAAGAACCTTTTCGCGAGTCCGGGATCAGGCTTACGTAAGATGCGCGGTGGCATTTCTGCAGACTTATCGCAAACCAGTTTTCAAAGAAAGGGACTCGGTGAATATGAAAGGCAGGGTGCTATGGTTCAAATGAAATATTTATATAATATAAAACAATTCATTATTTACTTGAGAATCTTTTATTTGTGCGACACTGGGCATTTTATTAAATATAAATAATGGACTTTCTTGGACTGTCATGCAGTGGCGTAACTACAATAAATTTGACCCCAATGCAGTATGGAAAAAAAGGGCCACTATTACACACAGTATTATATAGATATATTTGCTTTACAGCGGTTGTCTGGTCTTTATTCTACACATAAGTGGGATACTGCTACTGTATACATCGAGAATATTTTCATAGGTAATGATTTAAAAAAAATGAATATAATAAAATCTATTTTAGACATTGTCAGTCCATATCAACACTGGGAAAGGTATCGATACCAAATGGCGAACTTTTTGGACCCCTATCTAACGTGGGTCTCAATGCATCGCATTGGCATAGTTACGTCACCGTAGGGTCATGTATTTAACGCCCTCCGAACTGTTAGATTTAGATACTGTGCTTGAATGTGCTGGATGTTATTTTCATGTTAACATTAAATTACTTTGAATTTTTTTATCTTTCCAATTATTTCGTAGATATCTAGCCTATTGGGAGCCCCTATCTCACAGAAGCACATTTTTTACAGTTCATACAGGTCGAGTCGAGTAGGTTATATACATATCGCAAGACTTTATAATGTATGCAGGACTAATAAAACACTACAAAATAAACATCTACATAAATATTTTAAAAATATATAAATAAATAAAGATCCAGTTGAGCATTACTCTAAAGTAACTTAAGTACTATATTCATATTAAGGAGAACACATTCATATGGTGAAGTTGTAATTATTCAGAACATAGGTCTGTGATATTTTTAATACAAATTAAATATACTAATTAGAACGATATACATATAAAATCAATTGTATCTAAAAATATTGTTGTTGCTATCGGGATTCGAACCTGGATCTCTTCCATTCCGGGAACGTGCATTAACTGATTATGCTACAGCACACAATACATTGACGACAATTTTTCGATATATATAAAAATATCACAGAGATATGTTCTGAATAATTACAACTTCACACAAAGAATGTGTTCTCTTTAATAATATATAAGTTGTATTAATGTGTCCAAAATTTAAAAAAATGAATTATTAATTCAGCCGTGTTCTATTGTATTACCCAAAGGTGTTTGAGATTCCGTAAAAATAAAGAAGGTGGCTTTCAAATAATGGAACGATAGATGTATTAATTTGAAAAGTGTACCATATAGATTCGAAATTTGTCGTCAAAGCACTGTGTTGGTATAGCATAATCGGTTAATGCACGTTCCCCGGATTCGAAGAGATCCAGGTTCGAATCCCGGTAGCAACAACAATATTTTTCGACAAAATTGATTTTATATGTATATCTTTCTAATTAATACATTTAATTTGTATTACTGTATATTTAAAATGTATGTTTTTCCAATATAACATTAGCGGTGAATAAATAAGCTTGACAATTTAGAGAAAGTTATCGGAATGTAATGGCGCACGTGTAGTCGGACTAGAATTGAGAAATACAATTGTTCAATAATAACGACACATTGTCCCCGTTTCGGTGATCGAAGTTGGTTCGTTATTTCTAATTCACAGAAAACGGTTTTCAATTACTCGCGTAATCCATGTTTAAACAATTTAAAGCAACCTCGGCGGGCATGTGTGAAATTAAGCCAACAGCTGTGAACCAATTTCACGGAGCAACAGTAATTATTTTGATTGACCTTTATCGATTGGGTAAATTATACTTGTACTTCTTTACCCTTTCAGTTTTTTTTTTTTTTTTTAATATCAGCTGTGTAATTTGTTATGTTGCGCGATATTCAACAAAAAGCTTTGATGATATCATAATAAGTTATTAGACGAACACGTTATTATTGTGTAAGTTGTATCAAAGTTAATCCAAATTTAATTTAAATGAATTGCTTTAATTCTGGCATTTCCTAGCGTATATTACTCAAAGGTATTTGAGATTTGTCGCTATTATATTATGTTGAAATTATACAGCTGTATTGTGGTTATTTAGAATAATTGGTATTCAAAAATTTATGGAAATTCTCAGAATTCCAATAAATAATGTTTTTTCTTTTCATTTCATGCAAATCAAATTGTATAGCTGCGCCGTCCATTGAAATACAAGTTGTCGAGTTAAATTGTTAGATTGATAATGCCCTTACAAGGCGAAACTCGTCTCGAGTAAATTAAACGCGCAGAATAAAAAAACAAGTGTTTTATTTTCACGTAGGTATATGTGATTATGGAGTTCTACAAACAGTAAAAATTAATAATTAAATCGATAAAAAAAATTGATGATTATGATTTTAAAAAACCCTTAATTTAATGTACTAGTACAGAAATAGGTTTTGTAAATTACTATTAATAAACGTTTCTACCGTAAAGTATTTTTGAATTTAATCATAATCCATTTACAATATTGGAGAGAAATGTTAAAAATCTGTTCTCAAAAAATATATAAAAATATTTTTCTTAGTTGTATGTATAAATATTAATCACGTAAATGGACATAAATTCTTCTTATTTATGCGCGTTCTTCGAGAATTCCCTTGCGCGTTTGATGAGATAAACTATCTATGTTAGTATGCCGACATAAATATGATGTATTTGTTTTCCCTGGATGCATTAATACATTTATATTATGTATTATTTTTTAAGATTGTTAACGTTTTATTAACCACTTAATGAATTAAATATCATTTTCTTCTTCAGGATGTTATCAACTAATCAAAAACATATGTTATATTGTTTCTTAAACGTATTATTTAAAAAAAAAACAATAGTTACCTATTTAAAGTTAAATTTAGTACCTAACTTAAATTGTTAGGTACTTGATTCAAAATTATTAGAATAATTTTTAGGAAAAAAATTTAGAATGGGACTTGGGGTACAACTTAGTTTAGTTTATTGCCATTTTTTCATTCACAAACATAAAGCGAGTGGATCTGTAATATAGTATATATATTACAGTGAATGTGTATTATCGGTGAAATTATATTTTAAATACTAATTAAATGTATTAATTAGAAAGATATACATATAAAATCAATTTTATCGAAAAATATTGTTGTTCCGCCACCGAGATTCGAACCTGGATCTCTTTCCTAACCGGGGAAGGTGCATTATCCAACTATGCTACAGCGACAATTTTCGAACCTATATGTTACCTTTTTGATATTAATACATTTAATCGTTCCATTATTTGAAAGAGCCATTTACCTTATTTTTACACAATCTCAAATACCTTTGAGTGAACTGATAGCAGACGCCAGAATAAGAATAATATTTTTCGTTAAAATTGATTTTATATGTATATCTTTCTAATTAATATGTTTTAACTCATATTTAAAATAATTTTATCTTTCTTTGGGTTTATTTATTTATGCCTCTATTTATTTTGTGTAGCGACCAGTCTAAACTCGTTGATGCTAACAATATTACATTGTTTAATGACTATTCAAGCATTCGATGCGAGTATAACAATACGCCCATAGAATAGACACCCATTCAGAAATGTTCACTTTCACTGATTGCTTTGTCTCATTCAAAGTTACGAAATATTAGATTTTGCAGTACGTCGCGTACAATTTCACACCGAATGATATATGATATATTATTCTTGTCCACATTCCACGGAACGGGTTTTATTCTGCGATCACTTGAGATTTTGTTGTTTTAAGTGAAGATCACGCAATGGGAAACCGGTTTTCATTTTTTTTTTAAGCCTCCTCTGTCCGCCCTGTTTTAATATCGAAGAAATATCATTAGTATTAGTTGTATAAAAATGATTAGTTAGTCGATCGATTGAATAAAGTGCTCCAGAACATTTTGAGCAGGAATGTTGTGATCGATTAATTAAAAGTATTACTTAATATTCTATGTTATAAGAATACTTCGTAACGATTTCTTTACTTCAGTATTTTTTTAAATTATTTACGTTCTGCAGGAAACTTTTATCCAGAAGTGCTTGAAGAAACTCTACACTTTATACAAGTCCAAGTACTACAGGTGAAGACGTCACTCGAACGTTACTTTGCTTAATTATAATATTTCGGTATATACTTAGTACTTCAATGTTTTATCATTTATTGTACCGAATTTCTTTTATTCTCTTATTTAGATTTCTCGCGGTTTGACCTATATTTTTTTTATCGAAATCGTCACAGGTTATTTCATATATTCTGTTTTTTTCTAATGAGAGAGACTGCACGTCCCAAAACTATAGTTATGACAATAACTCAACGTGTATGTAGTACAAAATATAGTTGTGAAAATTAGCACAATGTATATGTAAATTAAATACCTGAGTCAATAAATAAATATAACAGATTTGTAACTGTCAGACAAAAACAAATGAACAAATATTTCCTAGCAAAGAACGTTCAAAATTATGTAATGTTAAAATCGGCCATTATTTTCGGAACAAACGTATTTCGAAATTTTACGGCATGTTCAGTGCAGTTCTCGCTGTAAACAAAGGTTAATCATAATTGAATTATCCTGAACTTTTGCTATTATATCGTACATGGCAGAATGTTATGTTTCCTGAGCCTGCACAGCGTCAATGCTGTCACCGCGTGGTATGTGCCAGTAATAAAGATGATGACTTAACAGCGCACAGACTCTACAAATATCATGGCAGAGTTTTAATCGAATTTTTATCTTGTCTTGACATGCAAGATAATAATTCTGAATTTGGCAATTCGTGATGTTCTACAAAACAATAACATATCGGCCCGCTCCGAAGGCCGGTGCTGTTAAATAATTCTTTAATCGAATTAAATCGCAATAAATAAAATATATTTTTATATCAAATCATAAATATAGTATTTAAAGAATGTTGAGTTCATAATATTTTATCCGTAACAAAAAACTTGTGGACCGGTCGTTTGATGTCGCGACGATTTATTTACGGAAAAAAGGTTTTTATAATCCGCTGTACAAATTTAGTATAAAGAAAATTTGACGTAGGATTATAATGATGCGATAATTAATACTTCTAAAAGAAGTACCTACCCAACAATTTGAGTTTAAAAAATATATGTGTAAAATAATTATAATTTTTTTCCTTTGAGTTTTGAATGAAGTTTATAATAATAATAATAATATTGTTAATTATAATTAAAATTGAAGAGTCATCTTTCTAGATTCTGGTGGTGTGTTTTCAAAACTAATGTATTGTTGAAATCACATCAATACAATTTTTGTTGTTTTCTGGAAGGATTGAACTACGAGGTTTTGTATCGGACAACTTAGCAACATACAAGATAATTGTAAGGTACTTGGAGACGTTTAATATTTGGTAACTGTTGTGGCCAGTGGCGTAGCAATAAATTACCGGCCTCTGGGCAAATACGTATGCTCATTTTGTTTCTAATTTTTTTAATTGAGAAAAATGACTAATATTATTTTCATATTCTATTTTTTACTAATATGAACAGTCAATATAAGATACAAATAACCATTATTATTACTAGATGTCTTAACTTGGGTTTTATCTAGTCGAATGCTCAAATGTGTGAAATTGTTGTAATTGTTCAACGATTTCGGGGCTCAAAACCCCGCGGCGGCTGCGTAAGCGGTAGTCACGCTACTGGTGTAATATTGTATATTAAAATAATTTTAATATTCTCTCGCATTGTCAAGTACACGAACCTTGAGTCACGTGGTACATTCATTTCTCCATCGTGCAAACGGTTCCCCCCCAGTCTTGAATGCGTTTCCTGAAACGATGGCGGCCAGGTTGGTCCGACAGGTCCGGCGCATTAATAAGGCGAGCTGCATATTATAGTCAGGTCGCGACACGGCAGCCGCCGAGACAATGGGCGTGGGACAACCGGCAGGACGGCCTTGCTTCTGCTCTCTCGTGATCTCCTGGTGCCCGCCTCGCCGCTCCACGCAGACTCCGGATTTACCGCCGACACACGTGGCTTTTCAGATGTCGCGTACAACGTTTAATTATGATTAACGACCGCTGTTATGCTCATTGTGTTAGAAGTGTTTGTCGGTGCCGTAGTCTTGCACACTGTTCATTCAAAATGGACGCGCTCCATTATTTTGATATTCTCATGACGATAGAAAGTTAGTTTTTTTTTTACATTAGATATCATTCTTTAGAAAATGCCGACAGACAGGGACCATTTTGTCCACGTGGCCAATGTTTACACATTAACTAATTAGCTAAAAATCGTACAAAATGTTCAATATGCCCCATTCCTAAAATATCCAAGACCATTAAACTTTACCATACCGTGATATAAAATACTCGTAAGCAGCCATGCTGTCAACTCGTGTTACCGTAAGACATTAGAGTTCTATTAGCCTTTAAAATGTGAAAAAGTGGTTAATGCTATAAATGTACTTTTAGTATTGAGCGTTAAATATAAAAAAAAATGTAATATTATAATTCGGAGCATTCATCAAGTTCTGTATAGGGAGTTGCATTATATAATACAACCTTCCTTTTTATCTATATTTCTTTAATTAGTGAGAAAGAGACACCATTATATGTGTATGCTTGTTATTCTTTTTACTGCGAAATAATATGTGATTTCTTTCTGTCTTGACACAAATGGTATTTTTGTCAACGTATTAATTTTACAACAGATTGAATTGAAAGATAATTATTTTTATAGGATTCGCCTTACATACTTGAATTTTCACTAGTCATTTCTAAGCGTAAATAATTAAACTTACAATCTAACTAAAATGTATATCTAATGTATAGAAGTGGAGTCTGGAATTGTAAAAAAAGAACGAACGTAGTTCTAGTGAAGAATGAACAAATTTAGAACGATTGTAGATGTGTTTGTAGTGTAGTCGATAGAATGAAATTAAAGGGTTGTTGAGATGGATTGTTTAAGGCAACATGAACGGAGGGAGCTCGCAAAAGACTTGGCTTGATCAGATAACCAATTAAAAAATGGCCCGATTATAACCGAAGAGCGTGCGTGAGAAAATGTTCGAGAAAGAAAGTGGTCGAGGCAAGTGTGGCGTTCTCTCTCTGATGTTAAGGGTAGTAAATTTATAACATGACATCATGTGTTACCTGAACTTTATTAATAAAATAATAATTATAAAACACAATAGTTTTCTTAGGCTAAAGTTGAGTTAAATGCAAAATCATTAAAATAGTCGGTTTTAGGTAAAGAAAGTGTGAAGAAGACGAACGGCGAACGAATGAATAAATCCGTGGGCTGTGATAGTATTGGAGAAAAAAATGTTCCAAAATGTTGTACTTTAAAATTGAAGTAGTTTTTTGACAAGGCAAGTCACCCTTGGGTCGCATTGGCGGTACGGTAACATGTCAGATTTTTAGGTTAGATTGTTAGGTTAGTTAGTTAATAGAGCTGTGCATTTTGCCTTTCATAAACCACTACACTACATAAACTTAACTTTTCAATCTTTTTTTTTAAATCACTGCACTCAATTCTACCGGGAAACATATTTTATTCGTAATATTCCGTATTCATTAATTAATTATGCCTTTATATTTTATTTACTCTTTCTGCATTCTTTTACAACTTCCTCATTTGAGTTCTTAACTTAAAATGCAATAAATTCTTTTTTTTTTCAATATCTAGAGTTTGCACTGAAGTAAATTGTGGTATTTCATAACTCCACCTTAACATAATTCCTTCATTTTACATTTTTTTTTAAACAGCTTGGGTGTTTACTGCTTGCAAGTAGCGTTCTTAATTCATTTGGATGGAGGGCAATTAGTTAAGGCTCGCTATTAATTTCCTCCTCCCGGTACAGCCTAGTTGCCGTAATAGATACAAACTTCGCCTTGTTAAACATTTTATAACGAGTAAACGGTGCACTGCATACACCACTAATGGCCGTAACAGCTGATAGCAGACTGTACTCGGCATTGATACCACTTGAAGAAGTATAAATAGATTAATGTCTCCGTGGACCGTGCATAATTATTCTAATATTTAATAGTTGATGGGTCATCATTATCATCGGCTGGCCGCCGTGTCCGTAGAAGATTCTTTCATGATTGTGGATCCTCAGGTGGCTGAAGAGTTCAATACAAGAGTCGACAAGTTTTGGGGCATTTTGGCAATGTGAAGACAGCAGCTGTGGCATGACTGATGTTTTGCTCTTTGCGTCTTCACTTTGCTTCTACTTGCATTCTGCTTCAAAGTGTTGGGTGCAACTGTACGAGTATACCACTACCCTCTAGTTAAGTTTGTCTTTTGCAGCTAGTTCCCAAATATCGCTCTTAATATTGACTTTTCCAAGGTTCGGTGCAGTCTTTAAAACGTTTTTTGCCCTGAGTACAATATCTCCTTTAGTAGTCTGGTTTCAGGTCACGTGGCCAATCCATCGAAGTGGTTGCTAAATGATTTGGCTTCTCAAAGCCATGTTAAAAAAAGTTAGTAAAGTAAATTTTTTTGTGAAAATGGATTTGATTGTCGTCAAAAAATGAAATGGTTAACTAATTTTACTCTCGAATATCGGATGGGAAAACCGAATATCGTTGATTAAATATGGCGGACTCTTCACAGCTGTTTCAAAAGTTACATTAACACTTTGAAAATTGCAGTATACGACAATTAATCATTCAGTATACTGCTATTTAGTGACGAGTGTTCGTCTGATGATGATGATCTCGTTTTTTAATATATATTAGCACATAATCCGAAAAAAATTCGGCAGCAATGTGGCAGGTTTCGAACGCAGAAGCGAATAAAGACATAGATAAAGCATATTTCATGATTATTTGTCTTGCGTATCGTGTTGTGGACCACGGAAGTGAGAAATCACACTTGCTCGTCTACTTTGAGATGAACCGACCGCACAGTAAAGTTACATCAGTCACCCTACCCTAATAAACGAACAGTAAAATGTTTGTCAATGTTCAAGGATTTACAATAAACAGTTAGATTTCTTTACTCTTACCTTCATTACTTCGTTACGACAAAAGTATATATCAAATATTATAACGATTTCCTTTTTACGAACGCCTACAAGTATTGATATAAATTTATGCGCTAAAAACTTGTATTATATTTCATAATTTTAATTTCCCTTGTGAAATATTTGTAATAATATATAAGATATTCAACAACACTAGTAATAATATAAAAATGCTAATATATGTATAAAATCATACATTTATATAGTGTTTTGTTGCCTGTTATATGTTGGCATTATTTTATTTTTGTTACTATTGCAAATCATTTCGAAATTGACATTTTAAACGAATAATATAAGGTGTCGAGTATACTATTAATTCTAAAATATGAAACGTTTAGGAAAACATTTGAGATGCCATTTTCGGTTAACCGTTCACGCATTACGAAATCAAATTAAAATCCCACGAAAAGTATATATAATTTATAAATTATTCACATATTTTAACATGCATATATTTATAGAAAAGCGCTCCACTTTAATGGTGCGGTGCACATGGGTGAGATGTCTTGAAATTCGGCTCGAGACTCGCGCAAAAGAAGAAAAGTATAGTGCTGTGCGAGCTGTCACGCATTGTCTGTTATATTTTACACGCTGAGCAGAGACAGAATCTCCGAGATGAAAGAGCAAAGTCTCATCCGTCAAAGTTTCGTATTGATCGTGTATATGTTGGATTTCATAGGTTTGAGTCAACGGTTTACGTTTAATTAGATTAGTTAATATTATTGCGGTTATCCAAAACTCAAAAAAATATCGCTACTATTCAAACGTACCCTTGATTTTACATTTAAGTAATATAGGTAAGAATATTCTGAAAATAGTTATGTATTTTTATTTTCAATTGTGATTTATATCGACATTTATCTATTTTTCGAGTTTCGGAAATCGAGTATATAAACATTTATTGAACAGAAAGCCAATGTGCAACCAACCGTAAGTTAATCAATTGTGTTTCAAATCAATCAATTACTGGCCGTTCTGCAGATTTCGTTTAACGTGAATTAATTGTATGTACTACTTGATAGAATCGATTTCTGAATGGAAAGATCATAAAAACGCGTGCATATTGTAAGGTTCTTGGTGAAGTCGAGCATGCAGACGGTGTTATTATTAGCGTTATTACATACACCGATGAATGAATCATCCGATGCGGCCCCGTGGGATGCTGCTGTAGCGTCACGTCTGCCGCTAGCACGTGACCACTTCTAGATCAGATCGAATATAGCCAGTATCTTTGTGAGATGAATATCGAAATGGCACTTCGAGAAAACAAAGAAAAGGTCAAAGAATAACTCTTTCTGGAAGAATTAGATAAGGTAATAAGAAATTTGCCGTTTATATTTGATATTTGACAGCAATTGACGATTGGGCGATCGGGTCGTGTTATTATTAAATTTATACATTTACTTACTGAACGTACTAGTTACGAAGGATAAGGTTTGACTTGTTAACACATCCTTAGTGTGGATGTGCCGCTCCAACCTTTTGCTCGATTTTATTTTGCGTGCGTCTGCCGAGTGAGAGGTGACCCACCACCTATCCAGAACCGTTTTATAAGATAATGCTCCCATATTGGTCCTCCTCATTCGCCGCCAGGTTGGTATTTTTTTAACGCCACATGGGCAATAGGGCGGCGTTGCACGGCTACCGAACAAAGTAAACCACTCACTGTCCTCTGGCAAGAAATTATTTTTATTATTTAGCACAACATTTGGTAAGTGGACCTGTGTCTTCTCAGTCGAGTAAGCATTCCCAGACATTCCTTCGTTTTACAGTCGGCGTCTTTTTTTCCTTATTAACCGCCCTTCACACGACGCCATGGATGCCGTCCCAGTCCGGGGCTTCTTACATTGTCACATTTGTTATTTTGTCGTCTACATTGGTAACTTTGTTCCTTTTACCCTTTCCATTATTTCCTGGTATTTTGAGGTGGTGGAGAATGCAGCCCTCGATTGTTAGCGGCTTCTGGTACCCCTTTCTACCTGCCCCGAGACCCATTATGCCTTATGCCACTCCTCGCGTACTCTATTATGTTGAAGATCGAGTACCGCACGCGATTACAGAGAGAGACCCCTTTCTATACATTTTTAAACGAATTCAGCCGTCATTTAACCGATAATAAAGTGTATAAAAATCATACCATCAAGTTTCCCCGCGGGGGTAGGCAGAGAGGATAGAGCCACACTACTGTCCTGACACACAGTTCTCGCCTCATCTACATTCGTACATCTTCTTATACAAGCTAACATAACAAGACATCCTCCAGAATCTGGTTTACCTGGTCGTGCCAAGTCTTCCGCGGACGTCCTCTATTTCTGGTGCAATCAACACTTGCGTCATATATCTTTCTTACCATTCTCTCCTCATTCATCCGTACCATCTGATCAAACAATCTAAGTAATCCTTTTTTAATCTTACTCATTCTTCGCTCTGTCATAAATAGATCTGACACATATACGCCTATGTGATCTCATTTCCACTGCATTCAGTCTACTTTCGTTCCTCTTCCGCCGGTTCCAGGCCTCACTTCCATACACCAATGTCGGTACCAGGATTCCATTGTGTACCGCTAGTCTTGTCTCGGTTGAGCGCCGTTCACTTTGTTCCCTGCAGTCACCCGTCCTTTCGATATCTTTCTCAGCCTTTCCATATCTATCAAACGTACTTCCCAAACACTCATCACCTACAAGTGTTTTGCACGGTGTCTTGCTTTTCTCCTTCTCGAAAACCATTACTTGTGACTTGTTGGCATTCATGATAAGGTCGCTTCCCTTGCATACATCGTACATTCTACTCACTAGCCTCTGTAATTCTTGTTCATTATTCGCCATTAATACTGCATCACACGTATATAATTTTGTATATAATGGAACAAGAAATGAACAGTACTGTATGCTATCGAAACTAAAAACTCTGTGGATAGCTCAGTTGCTATATTCAAGTATTTCTCACTAGTTAATAATGTTCGCCACCAGCTTACAGTATTATTTAAGTTTCACAGTGTTCATCATTGACTTATTTTACTAATAATAATTATAGTTTTTTTATTTTATTATTCTGAACGTTTATCGTTCGAAAGTCACGATATATATATATATATATTTTATAATTATAAATATTGACATATTTTCCATTTGAAACATCATGTTGTTGAGTAAAGTTATATTATTAAATACTTTAATTTTAATGGTATTATTTTATAAAGAGATAATAAGAACAACATAGCATGAATTCAAATGCTATAGATAAGATTCCATAAATGTGTAAAGTCGGTGTTTGTGTGCTGTAACTTTAATGAAAAATTAACATGTGATATTATCATAATGTGAATTCCTCTATTCCAAGGCTTTGATGATACGGGAAAATAAATAGGGCTAAGGTTCGCCCTAAGCGTTCCTCTGGAGACGTTTATTTATCCATGTACGAGATTATTATTTTTTAATGTTTACTTTTTGCATATTTCATCATCACTATCGACTCTACAGCCCCTGGTGGGTCTTGGATTTTCTCCATCGATGTCTATTTTGCCTTTCTAAGGCAGATAAGTCTTTGAGGACATAGTCGCTCCATCTTAGCTTGGACTGATGTTCTGGTATTCAGGAAGACCAAATAACTGCACACACGACAACCGCATACATGACAGGTGACCACATATGGTAAACAACTACACTTTAAGTAATATTATTGATATATTAAATATAGAGCTACATTGACATGGGCTAGGTGAGGTTAATACAAAGTCACGGAAGCAGAATAATAAACTGACTGCAGTTGTTTATATATCCACCTATCATGTGTGCACTTGTCTCGTGTTTAGTTGTCATATAATCAGTGTTGATCATCCTTTTCGCATAGCCCAATAACTATACTTTTTATGTAATTTATTTTGTTCGATTTTAGAAAGCTGTAAATGTTTCATGTTTATGTAAGGTGTAGAGAAAAATCTGATGAATAAAAATAGCAGTGTATGATATGATAACATTAAAAAAGTGACATCAATGAAAAAGAGGAGAGAGCAAATGTGACAAGTGTTAGAATAGAAAAGACATTTTTTATGATTTAGTGGTGTAGAATATCAATTTTTCGAGTATGTATTTAGCTTGTCAAGTTTTGCAATTGATTGTACTTACACAATAACGGATATAATAAATACACTCGCATGTTTTCCGCTTTTGTTCGTGCGAACACTTCCTTTTTGTTATGCGCTTTTCTTCGCCCGGTGTGCAATCACGCATCCGCCCCGCCCGTGTTTATATCGGGTTCATTCGATCTGCTGCCGATGGCCCCGCGAGGAGTCGAGCGCGGAGGGTCGAGCGTCGAGCGCGGTACCACCGCGCCAGCACTCGGACGGACCGAGTCAATGGTGGCCCGTTACTTGAACTACCTTCATGGGAAGATAACCACGAGGTCTCGTCGCTCGCTTCCTGCAGTGCCGCTATCGTAGGCGTGTTCGCGGCCGGCGGATAATTTGCCTCCGGTATCGTCTATACACTGTGCGGGCACGGTACCGCCGGTTAAGTGTCCCCGTGCAAGGGAAATATACAAGTGCTCTGTTGTTTATAAATTAATACAGGGGCGCGCACGGTATTCAACAGATTATGTGGAGTATGTGTGTTGCATTTACTTCTTCTCTAGCATAAGGTTTACTATTTTATGTACACTAAAACATGCATTTTATTGATGATTACCCGACTAAATTAGGCAAATTACGGAAATCTTATTGTATTAGAGTTTTACAAAATCATGTTATGCTTTAAGTACTTCGAAATAAATATTTACATTTCTTGTATTCAATATATATAAAATATTCAAAATAATCGTATAAGTACGATTTTTTTAAAATGATTATATCGCTGACATGATTTGGTTTAAGCACATACAGCTTGAATATTTTCGATCATATTTTATATATATATATAATCTATTCCTAAAATATTATATGATATACCCGGTATAGTACATATTTACTCTGTTAACATACGGTAGTAACTAAATTATATTTTTGCATATTTATTTTTAGTTGAGTGTAACTAATGTTAGTATTATTATATTATACTTGTTTATGGTAATAATTACTAATAAAGTACAGAAAAACGAACACGCGTGGCAGCTAATGCGACAATATTAAATTATGTGATTATTACAAAAATGTTTTATATATTTTTCATATAAATTTTTTGTTACGTTATTTAGTTTTAGTTATAAGTACAACATCGCATAAATATATACTCTGCGCTTTATGAAGCTATTTATTAATATTCACGAATGTTTAGTTTAAAGAGATCACATTATTATTGTGATGTTTGCAGTTTTTTTTAGAACATACTCCAGTGGTATTTTAATGCAAATTAAATGTTAAAATCTTAAATGTTACGTTAAAAAATATTAATCCAGGTTCGAATCCCGGTAGCGACAAAAATGATATATGTATGTTTTTCTAATTGATACATTTAATTTGTATTAATATTTATTTCATCACCTGCAGTTTTTAGAGATGAGGCAATCCTGAATAGTGGTGGAAATTGTTACAACGCTTAATGGGACTATCAACAATTATAATCATAGATCAGCAAATGAATAAGTAAGACCGAGGCATGTAAGAAAATATCGAAATAGTAGGAATAAGGTATTGCGTTTCGATATTTGGAGAAATTGTAGTGGTATACCTGGAAAAATATAAGAAAACCACAATAGGAAAATATTTAAAGCCATCTTCGACAAAATTAATGGTTTGACCCAATTAGAACACACTCGTAGTGTGGAGAATGTAATGTTGGCTTGTGTGTAGTTTGTTTTGAACATTATCGTAAGTACAATAATTGATTTAAATAAAACACCGAGAAATATAAGTGTACTACGGTACCCATTTATATTTTAAATATATTAAATAAAAGTGAAATAAAAAAGTTCAGTCTTTGTGGACACGGCTCTTTTCTAAGAGTTCTAAAATAGTATTTGAATTTGACTTTTAGTTATTGGTTACACAAATTAGTTCACAGGGGCACATTGATATATTATAAATGTAAATAAATTATTAATGATATACAAATTATGGCACGCTCATAACAAAATATGTGTGTCCATATGAACACCTGCGCTTCTAACGATTTAACCATTACTTTTATACAGCAAAGAACAAAAACCAATGAGAAATAGTATACATCGCGCCCTATTGTTAACACCTTTTAGAGTCTCTTAATTCTATCCATAGTATGCATTTCAGATCTCGATGTGAACTGTTTTCTGTACCGGTTTTGATGTATAGAAAGCCATATTGGCATATTACTTTATGTGAGACTTTTAACATACATGGCCAGGATCCTGTAGGTACTGCGTTTCCTTCTTTCACTCCCACTGCTCACTCCTAGTGTTAAGTATCAGCCGATCAACCAGTTTCAAGTAATTTAATAGTGGTTTCATCATGTTGATTAAATAAATAATCACAATAAATAAATGCCATAGACGCGAAACGTTCTAATATCACACCGATGCATGTTTTTTTTTTCGCACATACGAAATGTAGTTTTGGTGTTGGTTTATGGTAAGGTAGGTTGGTTATCTACCGTATTTTTTTATTTCGTTTTCCAGTCTAGGCGACGCCATTCCGGCACGAATGAACTTAATTGTTTTCCTAAAGTTTTATCGGCGCATTCGGTGCGCGAGGAATTATTTCATTCGTTCGCCCGCGTTCCCGTTCCCTCGCGAGTCCGTTCCGTACCAAGCGGCACGTAAACAGGTAGCTATGATTAACTTTTTATAGTGGTGCTACTTTAAGGGAGACAATTGTCCGAGAAGAATGTCACTCAATATTGTTTTCCAAATCCGGACAGTATTAATTGTTATTTTTATTATATTGCATAAATTTCGTGCTTATTTATGTCCGGCACTTAATCGGATCGGGATTATGAGATGTTCGGTGAATACCGTGTTGAGCAATATTCCATGCAACTTGCGGATAAGTTTTATTGGTTGAATTTATGGCCGGCGAGGGACCGCTGCAGTGCCGCCGGGTGCCTGCACGGAGAAGCAGTAAAATCTTATCATCGTATCTTTGCTTCCAGACCATAACAGGACAACTTTTTCTTTTCTTCGTATAATAATTATTAATCTGTTATCGCTACTGAATGCGCTAATTTCTTTATGGTTGTGCTGTTTGAATAAATTTGGATTATTTTTGACAGTTACGTAGATAACCTCTTTAATGTAAAATTATATGATGTTGCTTTAAATAAGGTTATTAACTTAACTTGCAAACAGGTAACCAAAGAAAATATTTACCAATTTTGACCTAATATCTTTGATATCGTACACATACAGTTTATACTTTTTATGTTTATTATGAAGTTCTAATGAAATTTAGAAAAAATTGTGATATTACTGTTGATACGCATATATCGAAATATTTCTATCCTCCACACTGATGCTCGTCTTAGGACGGACTGGGATCATAGAAAAATTGTCATATAAGTCATTTTACATGAAACCATGGGAACCGAAATATTTTTTCATGTTAAAAATGTCAGATGTTTGTCAATAGAACGTCGTAAAGTAAAAACAGTAAGCAATGCGGGTGACCATGCGGCCGGCAATCCCGACTTTTAAACTTGGTAATCTTTAAATTGGTAAGGGTGGTAGGCAAACAGCATCCTTGTATCTATTATTTATTATTAGATGTCGGTTTAGTCAATACAAAGTTGAGTCATAAAGTTGTAAACAGTAAACAATTTAATGACAACGTGGCGACCGGTAGATTGTTTTGTTCTACTGATCAATTGTTATTTCATGTTTAAAAAAAATGTACGTTAAAACAAGTATTTTGTTGGGACCAGAATATTTATCAATGTTAACCGATTTCACCGTATTATATAATTATAAATAGCAATAACACATAACTGAGATAATTCTCCTCTTGATCTAGTGAAGTAGGCAGCAGTAATATGTTATGAGCTAAATTGTTACTTATACCGTGATCGTGAGATTTGTGACAAACACTGGTGTACTAGAAACTAAACCAACAGTTAAATCTCAGTTAATAATAATTGATACAATCGAATACCAATCACACATTCACAACAACGGTTTACCTTATCATTAAATACGATGTAATGCAATTGAAGTAATAAATAATTAAGTTATATTTCGTAAACTAAACCTACAAAGTAGTATACTGATAAGAAATTTATATACGAACATTTAATGTTACAGAAGTAAGGTAACAGAAAAGAGTATGTATGGATATTTAGTTGAAGTTATATCTTGAAGATCTTTGTGTACCTGTGCCACAGTTGAACAACTAATATTTATAGCCTGTTCGCTGAAAAGTAATGTTTGAGACAAATACGATATTTTCGACTACCCCAAAACCGATTCATATATTATGCTGCAAGACGTTTATCAAGGAATCACGTACGTATATTTTCTATTTGGAGAATTATGTCGGTTGCAGACGTACTATTGCGCACCCACATGTATTTAATTTTATTATAATAGACATTATGTAATATAATGTTTTCGTCAGTAGACGTTTTCAATCATAAGTAATATTTTGACGTGTTAGGTGGAAAAAATTATCCCGGATGATTTCGTTACCGCTCTCTTTTATTATTTGTTGCATAATACAATCAAATTTTCGTTCATGATTTTGTCGAGATTTATGAAGGACTTCCTTTGTTTTTGTGAATAGGTGGTACTTGTATTTTTCAGTAAGCGGACATTCGGGGCACTAAAGCCTCCCCGTCAAACCGTCGCCCAGGCTTCGTGCCGTTTTGATACATCGGCGCTTATTTCCTGTTCGGAGGGAGGGGTCAGGGTACCTACATATCGCCCCGCATGTCCCGCTACCACTATTTATTGTTCCTCTACTACCTTCCGTTTTTTTCTGCCGCTGGCATTAAGGGGATTCCAATCGGAGTTTTATGACCGCGGAGGTGGTACCCAAATCCAGTCATTAATGTCGACTATAGTCATAATTGAAAATTTATGGTATCGGTCTTTGTGTTGGATATTTTCCAGATTCGGATTCCTTAATCTGTTAACACACACACGTGGTATTTGTATGTCAACAAATATCACATTTTGGTCGTAAGGATATTTGAATTAATTTGAAACATAAAAATAAAATTATATTGCTCGGTCGCACTTGGGATTACAAGTCGTGGATTTCAAATACAGCCGCATTAAAATTGTATAATATAATATTTATTTATTTTATATTGGCACAATACAGTAGATAAAGTTGGTTTAGTTTATGTATTTCTAATATGTATCACATTATAACATAACTATCCACATAAATATAAATACAAATTATATACATATAAATTAATTTTATTGAAAAATATTGTTGTTGCAACCGGGATTCGAACCTGGATCTCTTCCTGTCCGAGGAAGATACATTAACCGATTATGCAATACCAACATAGTGCATTGACGACAAATTTATCGTTCCATTATTTGTAAGCCATCTTTTTTATTTTTTGTCACATATCACAGACCTATGTTCTGAATAATTACAATCTAATAATAATAATGTGTTCCCTTAATAACATTAATATAACATATTTGGCGACCGAGTATATGGTGTTTAGGTGAAATGTCGTGTATGTGAGGTATTAGCATAATTTTGAAATTGCAAAATATAACTAAATCTAATTTTTTTCACATTATATATAACTGTTTATGGCAAGATTTATAGGCGAATTGTTAGTAGCGTTAGTTTTATAATTGTTTATGTGGTGAAGAGATGTGTCTCCAACGACGAACGAGTATTAAAGTTTATTGCTGCGAGTAATTCAGAGCAGTTGATATTATTGAACAATATATTGTAGATAAATATAATAGACTCGTAATGTAATGATAGCGGCTTCTTTAATAATTTAATAGCGCTCGTGCACTAAACTGCCATTTTACAACTTTGTCATATTTTAAATAATTTAATTATTATTCAAAATCGTAAAAGGCAGAACGCAAAATATTCAATACAATGTATATTATGTACATTTTTAAATGCGCCCGCCCGCGAACCGCTCGCGTTTTCAGAAGCGCCCCAGTATCAAAAGTTGTATGTTAAAATGAGCTAGACCGCTGAAACATGCGATATATATATACGAACATTTATATAGGTAAAATCACGAGAAGACGGATTATCACCATGCAACCTAACTGCTGACATTGTTTCTCTATTGATATCTCATATAATTAATTAGTGATAATGATTATGTGCTGTTACGTTTACAATTATATTATGAATCATATTTACTGTTACTCTTCCTACCTCCCGGTATGCAATTAATCTAATTTCCGATCGAGAAAATTGTCTCATCGCCATGTGCAAAAGAGAATTAAACATTATAAAAGAGATGTGCGTTATAAATCGTACGATAGATGTTTCTAGTATTTCATTAATCGAATTACTGAACGCTAGGAAAATGTTAATATAATACATATAAATTTGTGCATTTTATAAAATATACATGATATGGATTTCACCATTGTATTTTCGTATCTAAATAATACTGAATTCTTATTTTCTCATCCTTCTAATAACACGATGATCACAATCTGTCGGGTCATGCTACAGGAAAACGCACATATTGAGGTGATAATTAATCGACGTGTGCTTGTTGGTCTCGCGGTAAGGCATTCGCGTAGTAATCTATGGTCACGATTTTATTTGTTTTACTTTCACAGCACAAGCGCTTAGCTCGGTATGAAAATAGTTGATATTACATGTGTTCTGTGTATACTGTTATTTAAAAAAAATAATTTATTACTATTATAATAAGTTTCTTTTTATTTATTTCAATTAAACGTTACACGACAATTTTTTTAATGTATATAATAAAATCATATTAAACAGTACATTTTATTATCAAACCTATTATTCGTTTTACAGATTTTTTAAGAAAATAAATCATTTGTTAATAAAATAAATGGTTTAACGGCAACAACAGCTGGCGACATCGTGCCGTGCACTCATAATCCGGACGCTCCGTATAGCTTCCACATGAACACAATTGTCCAGTATTATAATGGCTCAAGGCACACAATTTTATTTCCTAAAATATCTTTTCTAATACCTTTAAATAATTTTGAATGTCATTAAACAATTCACAATCGTTGATCCTCAAATATACAAACCTCTATTATACAGGGTTTAACAGACCTAGTCCACAATATTTTATGGGTGGATGGTTGACTAAATGATTAGTCGAAAATGTTCAAGGAATGTGTACACATTCTGCACCGTTACGGAAAATATTATTGTTTGAAATTTTTACAAAATAATGTTAAGCTTTAAGTCTACGTAAAATATTAGCGATTTTTATTTAAATATCTATTATAAGTACAATGATACAATACAATTTTTTTTCATGCTACACTTCTCTAAAATGCACGTACGTAAATGCAGAGAAGTGGAGTGTATATTAATAAAAAATATTGTTTACAATAACTACCTTATAATAAAATAAATGAATAGCAATAATGATATAAAAATAATATATGTTTCGAGGTACACGTTTATCTTTAAAGTGTTTTTTGATAGTATCGATTTTTTCTTTAATATCATTAATCTTCTTGATGTTCCCAGGCAAGCTATTAATTTTTTTTTCTAGGTGCGTATAGTGGTGTTGTGCAAATTATATGTTGATTTTTTGAGCATGAAAATACAAATTTAAACCTAGTATGATTTTCAGTAATAAAATGATATTTTTCTTTTTCTTTTAATATTTAAAGAATATAATCTCTTTTAAACAGATCACAAAATGTTGGTACTTTGAATTCTTCGAAAAGTAATTTTGTCGAATAATTTATCCATTATTAATCTACATCTTTACTTCAAGCCATAAATCATGTAACAAAAAATAGTCTAGCCGCTCGAAATTCGATGACCTTTCATTTTTTGTATTTGTTATATAATTTAAAATTAATATAATATTTCAATTAATCGAAATAATTGCATAAATACGATTTTTTTTAAATGCTTATATCTCTGACATGGTTGAGATTAGGCACATATCCCTTGAACGTTTTCGACGCATAAAATATTGTAAGTTTTGTAAGCGACTTAAATAAAATATTATCAGTAGCACAATAGTACGATACAAAACTACAACCATTGTTATGTTTTCATATATATTTCTGTGTTGAATCTAGATTAACATGCTGGATGCACACAAAAAAAAAAAAGTTACGTGCCAGGTTTTGGTGTTCGTGCCTTCATCATCGGGCAGATTTTTACTCATTCAACCTTCGCAAAAATTTCTCACTAAAATAAATCATCTTCTCTTCAAGTATGTGGGAATTTTGAACGCGGATTTAAACCATATTTAACAAGTGCTCTCTATATATATTATAAACAGTGTTTCCTCCATCTCTTCTTTCATTTAATATACAATAGATTGAATCTAAAAGTGTTAAGTGTGCTATACTTTCTGACTTGTCACATTGTTATGCCCAACATTGAACACTGCGTCGGTTATGATGTAGCGTACCGACGCCACCGCGCACCGTGGGGCGGGCGGACCGGGCCGGGTCGCGGCTTGCGGGCGATAGGATCTCGCGACCGGCGCGGAAAACAGTCCACCGCCCATTTGGCACCGTTCCCAAAATGTTGCGGTCGACCCTTTTATCTGGCCACCTTCGGGTCTTTAATACGAATCTGGGGCCGATTGCGGCTCCATCGGAATCTTATGTTCCGAGTGATATTCGCCGCACCCGCTTGAAAGAAAAAAGGAAAAAAAAAAACAATTTCAGAAACTATAATATATATTTTTTTCTTTTAATTTAGTCATTATATTGTGATATTCATTGATAAATAAAGTCATTTATTAAAAATGTAAGATATCACACACCTAGATCAAAACTAAGACATCTCAAAAAGTAATTTTTCAGTAGACAAAAAATAAAAACATTTTTCTCTATTTTTTGTTACTAAAGTTATGAAACTAAATAACATTTTAGGTCATAATTGTATCCTAAAATGACATTAGTTGCATATGTGACAGAGTATCTGAATACAATAATAACTATTTTTGTTAGTTGTCTTAGTTTTGATCTAGGTGTGCGATATGTATATAAAAAAAACCGGTTACAAGTATGTATTATGTCACGCTGGTTGTCGAGCTTTTTTTCAATTAAAAAAAACTAGTTCGGTTTATTGATTTGTACTTTTATGTCAGACACATTCCTTACATACTAGGAAAAGCACAGTCTTTAAGATATTGGATATGATTCTACACGTGACGTCAGTGTAACGACAAATTTAACGTAAATCATGTGTATAACATATTTCCACAGGGTGCCGGCCATTGTACACATAACATTGTGGTTGGTCATTTTTTATAAAATTATACGCCAACTTTGTTTTTTAAAACCGTGGTAAAGAAAATCTTTTATTTTTTAAATCGGTCTGTTCATATATAAAACTCACGTCGTTAAATACAAAGTTAGTGTATAATTTTATCAAACACATGTGTTAATACGTGTCTAATAATATTATTGCTGGTTTTTTAATGAAATGAAAAGCTTATGTTTTGAAAAACGGCACTAACTTGGCGGTCTTTTGAGACGTGGTTCCAACTCCCGACCAGTCGGCCGCCAGGCGAGCGTATTATTACTCATTTCACCATACCCTAATCAACAATAATAATTGACCTAATACAAATGAAATGTACTAGTACTTTGGTTGTTGCTGTCCAGGTAGCAACTAAATATTTTTTCGTTACATAGTTTTTTTCTAGTTGATTAATTTAATTTGTATTAATATACCACAGAACCATGTTCTGAAAATGCAGCTTCACAACAAAAATGTGTTCGCTTTAATGATTTACCTATTCTCTACCTCTGTCGTAGAGCGACACTGTAATAATAATTTGTTAGGAAATTATTTCCCGCAATTCCTATCTATAAATAAATCCCTTTGATTTTGGTCTTTGTTTTTCACACATCTTCTCATTTATAAGACTTGATATTCTTACGTCGTGTTAATTTGAGACAGTATCGCTTGTATCACTCCAGTGCGGTGGAAACAGTATTAAGAATGTATATCTAATGAGATCACGAAATACTCCATATCAATACTTGGTTAATGGCAAGGATCATAATTTTGTGTTACAATATTCCGTTACATTTTAACATATAATATGTTTATTCGGCGCGTCCCCCAATAATATTTATTGCGAAAGCTGCGTTAAACATAGAAAATTTAGTGACATTTTTATATGCTCTCACTTTTATTTACCTTGTATTTTATTTTTACAGATCACATTTTGATCAATTCAAAAAGTGTGTTCAAAATTAAAAAAAATTTCGAACCACTAAAATATATATTGTGCAAGGGTGGTATGATACATGTGTCTGAGACACGTAACGCGTTTTTTTTTTTTTTCGCAAACGCCTTGTCATATGAAAATAGGAAGTACATTTGTTGGATTTTTTTACCGGCCACTCGTTTTTGTTATTGTTATATGGTCTTAAATAACTACACTTAACACTATATTCTCCCATTAATTCACAATATAATTGTGTACACGGGTAACTAATGAAAACTTTCCTCTGCGTAATAACTACCGTTTACTAGCACAAAGCACTTATCCTTTATTCCTTTGGTTATTATTTATCGCCGTCCTTAATATGGTTTATGACGCCCGCCCAACCAATGATTAAGTTCCTTAATTACTTTGTAAATAGTTTCATGTGTTCTAATTAATGGTGTACAATTGATTTATCATTAAAAATAGATGTAATCATATCTTGAAATAATTATGTAAATTGTGTCTTTTAGAACCATACATTATGTAAAATTCGGCTACGGATAGAGTATTATTATTACGTTTTAAAAAAATTTGAAATCGGCAAACTTTAAAATTTATACTTTAAACTAAATAATATTCTATTCTCGTAAAGGTGAAGGCTGGAGGAATAGCGGATATAGGAAATCTTCAAATAGTCGAATAAACCGGATATTGAGTCTTCAACTGTCGGCAAACGTACATGAAAGGATGTACGATGCATCTGTATGAATCGAGAGATGTGTCAGTATACACGGATTTAGCGTTATATCTAAATATACCTGTGGTGGAAAACAGCTACGTAGTGACAAAATTATACATGTTTATCATATCCGCTGCAATTGACACTTAATAATGATAGACACGTTCTGTTTGAATGTGACAATTACAGTATTATTTTCTTTCCTAGCATTTTCTCATAATTTGGGGCCAGTTTTCCCATTCCTAATGCACCATTTCTTGCAATCATGGCTTGTTAAGTCTGTTAGGCCTAGGGTCTTTTAGGATCGCTGACATCCATGTCGTCAATGGTCCAATTGTGTTGTACAAGTATATGATTATTGTTTTATTTTAAAATGATAAATCAATTGTTTTATATACGCTATTACGAAAAAAAGTGAAATTAATCAAATAAAAAAATAGATTGATGGTATCTCTTTAGTGATTTTAATTTGTCGGTCAGACCTTTTAGTATGATTACATTTCGCATTCGCAGGATGCATTTCAGTCGGAGTTAATTATTGACAATGAATGCATCGGTCCTGATTCACCACCGTCAGCTGCATCAGTCGGTGCATGCTAATTACCATAACGCTCGAACGACTCGCATAAACCCAGCACTGTAGTCCCGGAAATAAGGAACAGCCATCGAAATTAAATCCTCAGCACTCCCGAGCGGGGATGCGCAGTATCAGTTTTCATATTCAAATAGTCATCGGTATCTCGCGTAAGCGGTTCGTGCTTAACACCCGAGATACGGGATGGTGCGTTGCTCTCTCTCTCTACGCAGCCCCGCGCTTGGAAAATTTATCACATTTTTTTTTGTCGTAGGCATCGTGTTTCGGTGTTGAGTTATTGCTACATATTAGGTAACAGGTGCTGTATTGTGCCGGCTCAGTCATCGCTTGAACCGAGTATGTTGGAAAGCAGTGTGATTTATTAATATCGGTATTACAATTTATATTATAATGTAAAGAGTTATTGTAGACGCTTTCGTGATTTTAATTTAACGGGTCGCTTTCCGCTCGAGTGTCAACCCTCAAAAATAATTAAAAATATAATATATTATCGTCCTATAATAATACGGCTCTTACGTAATAAAATATACCAGTGGCGCATAAATGAATGAACAAAGCAATTTCGTGTTGCTCGCTTTTTAGGTAAATAGAAATACTATTTATATTGGATCATTCATTATTATTATATAATGAATGATTCTATACAAGTATTCAATGCTGGACGCCCTTAATTTAACTGAACTGATTGTATACCACGTTCTCGCGCGGAGCACCAGGTCGTCGGCGCTGTTCCATGTAAATGCATCATGTACAAATCTTGGGAACGATTTTGGTCTTGTGATCCACAAATGTTCAATGTAATATAAGAGTGATGTTTTTAATGCTGTTCTGAGTCAAAAGTGTAATTGATTTTGGTACTCCGCCTTATGTGTTAAACCTAAATTATTATTTTTTACCTAACTTTTTATTTTTTTCTTTTAAATCAATTTTTATCATTTCCTATTTTATATATATATATTCCATGCTACTTGTGTAGCTGCACATCTTTTTTTTTTAAATAATTAATTTTGTAATAGTCTATAAGGGGGTAAATACAATGTAAATAAATAAATAATCATTATTATTATAGCGAACAAACGTGGATGGCAGATTATTTTTAGGGTGTTTATAAATATCCATCAACTTATTAAATACAAATTGATCGCAAAATATATTCTAGAATTCCGAGAAAATCTCTCGAGAAGCCCCGAGCATTATTGATATTTATCGGGATTTCGATAAAATTCGTGAATCCAACCATATTTTAAAATAGGAAAATTCTGCTAAAATTTGCTGCAAATTCTCCTATATGATGGGCGGGGCTTTTAGTAAACGCATTTTTGGGGTGCCTCAGAAAAGAGAAAATACTGAAAAAATATAAACTAGTTTTTTAATACATGTATGTATTTTGATTATTAATATGAAAAAAGTATTACTTTTATAATTTGATCTAATAGTTTTCCGATACAGAATTGCTCCGTAACGATTGATAATTTGAATCAAAATCTATTTCTGCCATGCTTCTGAAGTTGTATAGAAGTGTGTAAAAGTGAATCACAGTTCTAGAGAGTTCATTTTAATAAAATATATTAATATTCTCTTTTTACGAATGATGGGAAAAACTTATTCGATAATCCTGTGCTCGAATGTAGAATGTTTCAGCAAAATTTCGATAATTTCTTTTTTTTATGTCCGAATTGTCATTTTGAATATCGCTTGGGTTCTTTCCTTGTTTTATAATTTTATTATTAAGGAGAACACATTTTTATTATGAAGTTATAATTATTTAGAACATAGGTCTGCGATATTTAAAAAAAAATCTAATTAAATGTATTAATTAGAAAGATATACGTATAAAATCATTTTTATCGAAAAATATTGTTGTTGCTACCGGAATTCGAATCTGGATCTCTTCCTAAATTTAATATACATATAAAATTGGTTTTATAATTTTATTATCCGTTTCCTCTACATTAGTTTGCGAATACTTAAGGTGTACCTGCTCTAAATATCTATTTGCTCTATTTATTTCAGAGTTTAATCTGCACTATCGATTTAGGTGTTGTAAGAAATTTATATTGCAACTTTAACGTGCTTTCAAATTACATCGCCGCACTTTACGATACGTAGGTACATAATAAACAAGGCTTTGCTGGTTAAAGCTCGTTCGCCCTGCATACTTTCGGGCGAATAAATTTTATAATCCCGTAATGCAATTTTATTATTCCGCTCTCCGGGTGGGTTTATATTTTCATTTTTAAATAGGATTAAAAATATTGTAAAATGTAAACTAATCCTGAAATTATTTTTATTTGAATGTACGTAAAATTGTGATTAAGGCCGGTCTGAAGTCGCTGGATAAAATCGATTCGTTGAAGGCGATCGCCTGTTGCAAAGAAATTTTATACGAGAGAAAAAAAAAACATTTTTCCACCAGACTTCACTGCTAGACTTCTTAAATTGGTCTTCCACTAAAAAAATGCTGCATGTTCATTTTATTTTACTTACTGTGTATTTTTGCAATAAAACGTTTATAGTTCGTTCACAATTATTGCATTTTTATTGATTGAACTGATTCTCAAGAATCAAATGTCACTTTAATTTGGATTTATATGAACCACGTAGGTTGTATTTTTATAATGAGTTTAATGCAGGGGGGTATAAAATTCTAAGAAAATAAGATATCTATACGCTGCATCAACTTTTACTAGCTATGTGGTAAATTTTCGCCTTCCCCTCCATTCGATTATCGTATTATACTTTAGATCTCGCGGTTTTACGACCACGAAGTTTATAATTATCGGTCGTGTAGAAATGTCGATTTTGTGTCGCTGTTTTATCCAAAGGGTATATATATCGCTCTGCATCTAAAATCTAAATTATATATATCATTTATTATTATACATATATTAAAACTATAGTAATAACGCTGGACGAATTATGAGAAAAATATTTAATTATGTATTGTAATTATTGAGGTAAAGCTTACATATCGTCTTATATATATTCGAGATACAGCTTAGGTTAGATAATTTTTTTAATAACTTTCAGTGCAATTGAAATTAAATCTAATTCAAACAAATTTAATTATTGTTCAATTTTCTGGCCGTTTTCCAATTTAAAAAAAAGAAGTTTTTCCTCTTCCCTCCGTGTAGTAGATAGTAACCTGAAACTCCCCTATTTTGGCAGCGCACACCTCCCCTCCGCAGCAGCAATAATTGGAAAGCTTGCATTCATATTTGGCACAGACTTCACTGAAATGTTGCCAGGACTTTTATTTACCCTTGAATTTAGGAAAACGGAATTACATTTAAATCTTGTCGCTAACAATTAGCATCACGGTTGTTGCTGAAAAAATCCATTGTCTTTCTGTTAATTAATTAATATATATTATTATGTACAACGCGGAAATTAGTTTATTTAATTATCGGCTTTCCTCTCTCTTTGTATTTTAATTGTTTAGCCTGCACCTTTGGACACTGAACACGGACAATTATTTTTAATTATTAAAATATTTAAAAAAATCTATTTGTAACGTGCTAAAAGTCTAGGTGAAATAGGTTTAGTAATAATTCACTCGCATTTTTAATCGCACACGCTCCTAAATTGTTTTTAAAATTATATAATTTTTAATTAAAGTGTAGTGTGAAGTGAACAACGTTATGTTTTATTTTAATAATTAATTAATTATTTTTTAAAGTTAAATTTTTTTTTACAGATTAATTACAATGCACAAAGTTAATCACGAAAAAATGTTGAAATAATAATATGAATGATATAATATATGTCATAAAAAATAATAAATGTAGTAGATTGTGAAATAATAAGTGTAGATGCTCATAGAAGTATTATTATTAATGAACCGTGAGCTTCGTACGAACTAAAAATTAATATTACAAAGTCTAAAAAATAAATGTCGCGATATCCTGATAATAGTAATGCCCAATAATTTGTAATTACATAATGCAAATATAATTATAAAATATCGCATTATTTTCATTTATGTAAATAAAATGAGACGCGCACTGTAATAATTTAATTATAAATTAAATCTACCTGTCTTGATGTAGTGTTGAATAAATAATATAATAGCTTTCGGGGCGGACTTGTCGTTTTTAAAAATGCATTTATGCATTTTTAATTAGTTTATCCTCAAGTAATAAATAACTCAAAACTCAAACAGTTTATTTAAAAAAGTATTGTAATATCGGACACTAAAATGTAACATTGTAGAATGTAACACTGCACAATGTAGAAAAGTATTGTAATATCGGACACTAAAATGTAACACTGCACAATGTAGAAAAGTATTGTAATATCGGACACTTAAATGTAACACTGTAGAATGTAAGACTGCACAATGTAGAAAAGTATTGTAATATTGGACACTAAAATTAAACTTTTGATTAATTAAAAGTATTAGGATTGTGTTTAATGATACTTAATAAATTTGTTGTACAAAAATTGTATTTGTGTTTCAAATAAATTACGTTAATTTAATGGTGCTTCAAGTTTCAACACATTAAATTGATCGACGTCCAGACAGTTAAATGTATGGAGTATAAAGTGAATAGCATCCTAACTTTCTATGCGGAAAATTCAATTCGCGCACACTTTTTTTTTGCCTTTGAAAAATTGTACGAGTTGACTGTATTCGGTGCCAAGTGTCTCGATCGGGCGCAAAACAAGTCGAGAAGTTTCGCGATTGAAGAACTTCTCGTATCGCTTTTAGATTTACGTTTCGTATCACCATTACCTCATATTTCCATCTCGCGAGGTCTGCCGTAATGAAATGTGTCGTAAAGATGAATCCGCTTCGTAACATAGATAGAATGTCTCGTCGCGCGCGGCGACCTCGACTTGTTACACGACAGGAATTCGGTTAGCGTTATGTTAGCTCGCTAACGGCCCGGCTCTGGTGCTAGTGCTCGCGGGCTTGTGTGCTACCTTGGTGTAATCGGCCAATGTTTTGTACAATTTTTTCATTTATATTAATTAAAATGCGATTTACAGATTTATTTATGGCGTAGTATATATTTTTTTTGTTTTTCTGTGTTACTTAATATCTTGGGTTGCCATAAATGTCAGTTATTGATACGGGTCAGTGATAAATTGGCGATGCAGTTTTGGATTGGTTACATTCCTGAGTATTCGTATGTATACAATTACCTGGAAGAAATTCTGTTATCATCTGATAAGAGTGTACTTGAAATATATATATACCCAGACTGGTGCGTGATAGTACTCGTGCACAATATAGATTGATATAATATAGTAGTATATTTGATTTATTTCAGTATTTGGTCAATATTAAGGCGTTTGATTTCGTCAAAAATATGAAAAAACGGGACAAAAATAAGTTCGTGATAAAAGAGTTCCGTAAAAATGGGGCTCCCTTTATGGCAACCCTAACTATATCGCGGTCCACTATGTTCAAGTTTTTAATATAATCTTTATACCAAAATGATGATAATTAGATTTCTTCTGGGTTATTCTGTCGTTGGTCGGGCTACGACAAAGCCGACTCACGACAGAAAAACTTGTAGCAAATTTTATTATTATCGCACAGCCGTGAAAACCTACCAGTGTAATATAATAAGTGATATTTATTTGTACCTTAGTAATAATTTTTGATCAGCTTTTTAAAGCTTTGGTAAGAGTAGTATTTTTTTATTTTTCCTTCAAATCTTTCTTAATCTTAGTATTTGAAATACAATATCCATTTGCATTGTTTTTGTATTTGTTAATTACATGATCGAATCTGGGGGTTCATAAAAAGTATTGATATTTAATCATTTTTCGGCTATCTCTCGTCCAAACGATGAACATTATATTTATCTAAATAGTATAGGTATTATTTTCGTATTGATTTGGTACCTTAACAAGTTACTGAATATTTTTAGAACAAATACGTGTGGTGGAAAGTATTGCCGATTTCTTATGTTAAAAGGAATAAAACAATTAACACTTCTAAAAATAGATAAATTGCGGATGGACGAAATATTTTTAATGTCGGTATTATTGACTACTTCGATATAAGATTTGTCTAGTCAGGTAGTCAACGTTAAAATAATATGGTGAATATAATTTAGCGTTTCGGCTAACGTGGCATTCTCAAATGGAATATTCTCGAGGACCTTTTGATTTTAAACATCAAAGAGAATGTTAGTAATACGCGTTATATTTTTTTTTTGCAGAAGGTCGATCCCGAGCTTATCTTCACTAAGCAGGAGAAGATTGGCAAGGGGTCGTTCGGGGAGGTGTTCAAAGGGGTTGACAACAGGACCCAGCAGGTGGTGGCCATCAAGATCATCGACCTCGAGGAAGCTGAGGACGAAATAGAAGACATCCAGCAGGAGATTATGGTGCTATCGCAGTGCGACAGCCAGTATGTCACCAAATATTTCGGCTCCTATCTCAAGGTAAGAAGTAGATATTTTAATGTGTTTTCGTTGTAACGTATATTCTCTTTATAAGGGTGGGAAACATCATATTACATTGTACACAATTATAAAAATACAACTTGACGGATGAGATGTTCAAACATTCGTGTCGTGTGTCTGCCACCACTCGGATATTCAACTATCTTACACATTTACAATTCACTTTTTATTTAAGCGCCTTTGCGTGAATATATGTTTTTTTTTAACTAAACGAAAGTTTATTTATTTTTAAATGTTTAAAACATTACCCCAACTAGTTAAAATAATTTTCACTCATTATTAACTTCTTTCCCATTCTTATGATTGAATAAATAAATATATTACGCACTCGCATACACTCGTATCACACACACACTACTATGTACAATGGACTTTACTGTTTAGTTAATTAATTAATTTTAGAGCTTCGCAAATATTTAGGTACCGTGTTTAACTTTATACGGGTTTATTTTGGTGCAATATAATTAGGTTTTTCCGAAATGAATGTCGTTTTTAATGAAACAAAATATTATATTTTGAGATGTTTATTTTTATTTTAAAGATCCAATATATTATTTACACCTAAGGATATTTTTTAATACCATTATTATAAAATATTCCGATAGTCCTTTTTTACATCATTTGCATTTTTTTTTTTTCCATCTAGAAAGAATTACAACGATCGAAATTGATGATAGTCAGAAGGAGCAAGGTCTGAATAATAAGGCGAATGAGATAAAACCTTCCAGCCAAGTTTCTTGATTTTATCCGTAGTCAATTTGCCACGTGGAGATTTGTTTTCTTCGCTCAATTCGTGTGGAACCCATACACCTTGTCTCCAGGTCTTCCCAATATTCTTAATGTGTCTCTGCACTGTTGTATAGTAGCAGTTTAGTATTCCTAGTATAATAGTTATGTTAGAACTTGCTTCCATTTCAGCAGCCAGGACATCATCGTCTACCTTTGTTTGTCGTCCACATCCGGGACTATTCTTGATGTCATAATTTCCCGTTTGAGATTTTTCAACCATTTGCGGATGTCTAACGTATCACCTTCAACTTCACAAATGATTTTTTTAAAGATACTCATATAACGTACAATTTCGTATGAATTGTTCACTCAGTATAAATTCTGCCATGATTAAGTTGGGGCAAAATATATTTTTTTAAATATAGAAATGTTACTCACAGTTGTATGGTAACAACACAAATTTAACAAAAGACGTTGTCGGGGTATCAACGAGCTAAGCTCACCTGAACATCGATACTTAACTTATTAAAAATCATTTTAGATACACCTATATTATTGAGTGTCATATTTTCTTTACTATACGCATATTTATTCAAAAACACAAAAAAATTAACACTGTTATATTTTTTGTGAAAATCCGAAGGTGGGTAAAACTCAAATCGGAGTGATAAGTACTCAGTTCAAGGTCAGAGACAAGTTGAGAGGTGAATTTGCATCGCGCTTTCTCGTTCCTAATCGACTCTAATTTCTCTGTCTTAAAAAATTATTAAGCGCCGCCAAGAATTTTCACGTCCAAAATATTTTTTTGCGGGTACAATATTTTTACTGGCATTTTTTTGCAGCGTAGACATTTCAACTCGCGCTTGCCCTGAAAAGTTTCGTGTGTGACTAAATTAGTGACAAAACAAACACATCATAATCGTCACCATGGTGATCTTAGTAGATTTTTTGGTTACGGCACTTCAATAATGTGTTGTGTACCGATACATGTCAAACTGTGCGTGAGCGCTATCTAAGCAAGAAAGAGACAAAGTTATGTGACCGCTTCACTTTAGACAGTAATACAACAACGCACTTGAGGTCAGTAGAGGCATACTAACGGCTGTGTACACCGCGCGTCTTTAATATATGTACAGAATAAAGGTAAATTTAACATATTGATATTAATTATTATTAAACCATTTTTAAATCTTTCCGCAACTTCTTGGTAGTTATCCATTATTTTTATATAATAAAATATATACTGTTCACTTTTAACCAAAATTTATTTTCTTCGCCTACTAGTTTCAGCTAATGAAGGGCATTACCAGAGTCATTATTGTGTGATTCATATTATTTCATTTCGCAGTATATAAAGTGTCCGTGTCATATTCTAAAAATAATTATAAAACTGCAGTGTAATAAATAGGTATTTAAATTTTTGATGGAAATATTTTGGTTACAAATTGAATACAATTTTTCGACAAATTGTTAGACCATTATTTTACATTGCCGAATTGTGTTCCGAATAATTCGGTGTCCGCCCGTACCAGGCACTGCGCCATACTAATGTCATATTTTAAGGCTATTGAGTAATTAGAATGGAAAATCTTTCATGTATTCTTGGGTTATTTTTGACATTGTTTTCTTTTTAAATATAGTAGATGATTTCAAAAGAAATATTATGACATTAATCGTTGAATTGAAATATAAATAATGAAAAAACTTTTCTCACTGAAAAAAACATTCGACACTGAAAGTAGTATCTCAATCTTTCACGAGTACCTATTCGCAAAATATTATTATTTTATATTATATGTAATTCGTGAAAAATGTATAATAAATCAGTGTAAAAGTGGATTCCGCTTAATTGGGAGACATCGGGACCAAGACATTTGGCCCAATTAACCGAAGCGATCGTAATATTATATTAAGTAATATAAACTCTGAAAAAATAACAAATAGGCACCTACTTGTACCTACATATATTTTAATTCTGCACCAAGTGTACACCGACGCGACGGTAAGCATTGAAGTTTTTAAATTTACTGTCCTAATTAAGCATGATGTTGTCCCAATTAAGAGATGTAAATTACTGTTAGTATCTTGGTTTTGTTTCCGTTGCTTGAGATTTGGCCCAAATAAACTGCTGCCCAAATTAACCGGCGGCCCAATTAAGCGGAATCGACTATTGTGTGACTTAAATAATTTCTTCGTGTTGTTGATGAACATGTTTTTAGATTAGTTAAAAAGTATTTAAGTACATATATACCTACTTATTTAGATATTCCACATTCAGAATTATTGTAACATATTCGAAATCTGTTTTGTTAATAATGATTTATACGACGTTGCTGTTTTCTGCTATACTTGTTTCGTAATTATTGCATAGTATTTTCTTATTTTTGAAAGACAGATGCCAAATTGACAGCATTTGTTGTGTTGGTATGTGACATCACGGACCGACGGGTGGATTATATATATATATATATATATAAAGAAATTATATATATTACGTAGTTTAACAATTGTTTTACCCTGCACGTTATTAATTCTTTCCGATATGTTGTTTTAATTATTAAATTGTTATTTTTTGTTGGTAATCAAGTGTGTTGATACGAATGTGAACGAAATTCGGCCAAAATAGGAAGATTTCGTTTGTAACTAAATCTTCAGTTACAGTTTTATTTAGGTAGCAGAATTGTATTATCAAATTTATATTCCTTTTTATTAGCTTGGACATTTATCAACGAGTGTTTGACTGCGCCACCTGTGTCATTCATTGTCCGGTTTGGCTTTTTGCTGGCCGTCATTGCCCACTGTTTGTTTGGCCATTCGTTGTTTATTACCGCGCTTCCTCTTGTTTTTGTGCTTCCTTTCTGGTTCCTCTCTTTTGCCGTAACGCGGGGTATTTGAAATTCTCTTTACCGAGAATATTGTACCTAGTATAGTATCGTATCTGCGATCGGTGTCGCGTTGGAGCACTGAGGGCATAACTATCATTTATATTCGATTTCATACAGTCGCGGTAACAGTTTTTTTTACTTGTGTATTTGAATTTATCGTCTCATTTTAAACGTTTTCGATAAAAAGTTTCGAAATGTAGCGGGCGCTCGGAGAATACGGATGTTTTTTCAGTTAAAAATAAAAAAAAAATGCACAACACGCTAAGGTAAGAGGAGCATCATCGTTAAGTGTGTTTTATATAATAAATATTGTGATTCTTTATTAAACTGTATTTGATTGCATATTTTTAATGTTGAGTTTGTTCGACATAATGACACGTCATCTTTGCGGGTTTTTAGTTCTTGTAGATTCGGATTAAAGTTTTTTTTTTAATTAAACAAACAATACTGCAATGAAACTGCAGGACCCCTCATCTTATATACAATATTATATTATATAATATTTATTATTATTATATATTATACAATATTTTGTTACAATCCATTACAATGTACTTGATTTAAAAACATGTGTTAATAAATCCCAAATAACAAAGAAAAATAATTAAAGGTATATAAATATACGTTCACTGCTACTGAATTCAGCTATCAAACCTCACTTTATTATTAACACTATTGGATTGGTGGGAAAGTAAAAATGTTGGTAAAAAAGTTGAAATTATTACATAATATAAACGTGCGTTAAACACTAGTGTATAATACGAAATAAAAGGTGAGTCATAAATTTTAAATAACAAAAATACACCATAAGATTCCTGCACACATTGCAATTTAGTTAATACAAAAAAAAAAAACGATATTACTTTTCCACCGCCCTATTTAATAAATTCGTTATTAAATTTTGTTTGGGGGGCGGTGAAACGGGATGTGAGAATTTGGTATAGGGACAGAACGATAAGGGGTCAAGGACCAATCGGGAAGAACACGACTTGCCTGGAATTTATTACTGTATTCACAACTCTCCTGTACTTTAGGATACTTCTTCGATGATTAGCACGAAGCCGAGAAACCGAAACACAATAATAATTCAAGTCAGTGTGACGAGCTCGTAGCAGGACATTCACACTTTTTGACAGTTCACAATTCAGATCACATGGTGAGGGGGGGGGGGGGAAGGTTGATAGGTATACTCCATTAGGGTTGAAAGCCTAATGGAGCATCCACACGCGCACGACGACCGGTGATCTGGTCCTGTCATAAATACCTAACAAATTTAATATAGTACGAAACTTTTTATCAAAATGATGACATTAGAAATATTTGTACAGAGTACGGAATACGAGTATATACAGACCTGGTAATCCTTCCGGCGAAGTGCTTTTTGCAAACGCTGAAAGAGATCCGACACGAGCTCTCGGGCTGGATGATGAAAGCGTGCCTGCTTATATTCTAATATTTGCCGACAAGGACGCCTCGCCTCGCAGCGAAAAGGCGGGCTTAAATCGACATTTAAAAAGCTCGTGTCGCGAAGCCGGCGAATGTAAATGTCTTTCGAGCGGATAACGAGACGAAATCTAGCTGATGAAACGGGCAGTACCTACTTTCTTGTTGAAAGTTTCAGCAAGATACACTACTTCCTTGACATATTTTTTTTTGGGTGAAATATATGTTTCCAAGTAAATATTGCCGATTCTCTGACTTCTGAAAAGTTTACTTGTTTTTCTTGTTTATGGAATACAATTTGTTCGATGTCGTTACATCGTTATATAAAGGGTAACTGTTTTATATTTATACTCTTACATAATGTATTATTTTAAATAAATGTAACGTCATGTTCCATTAATGTAAAATATTAAATAAAAAAACTTAATGGATGGCTAAAAATGGTAGGGAGGATACCTTTTTTTAATTTTATATTTAGGTCAAATAAAGTATTACTAATATAATAATGAGGTTTTAATGCATTATGTTCTGAAAAAAATATTGGATGTTGCCTCTCAACTAGCCATTGGGCATGTTGCTAAGTGCCCGACTTATGTACCAACATTTATTAAATTGAGATATTTATTCCAAGAGTTCAAGGCGAATCACCTTGTTATAAGACACAAGTCTTTATCTATCGATAGTTAAATTTTTTAAATAATGCGGTGTCACGTGTGGACTATTGTAACACCATTTATGCTGACCTGCCAATGTTTCAGTCGAATAGATTACAATCCATTCTAAATGCGGTAGCACGGATAATATATGGAGTTTCTAAATTCTCTCATTTAACATCCCTTTTATATGAGCTACATTGGCTCCGTTTTCCTGAAAATGCTGGTCGATGTACAAAGTGACACATAACATGGCGGCTTCTGTATCTTCAAGAGCTTTGTTTTCCAGACAATATGAATGCTAGACGTCAAACTCTCAGGTCAGCCTCTATTTCAGCCGCAGGAAGGGTTGTAAAACTGACCAGCCGTTGCCAGAAGTATAAGTATAGGGAACGGGCATTTGCGGTGGCAGGCCCAAAAGCGTGGAACTTTGGCCTGCGTCATAAGAAATAGTGTATCAGTAAATTATTTACGAAAATAGCGATTTAAAAATTATCCAATATTATTATTAGTAATCGTAATGTTTTACTACAATTTTTTCCTAAGGGGCTAAAGTTCAAACGCGCATTACAAAAGTTGCATTTTTTTGCAATATAACAAAGTAAACATAATATTTTGCAATGGATTACAAAGTGGCAAGGTAGTAGAATGTGAAAATTTCTGCTGTATCTGCCGACATGTTTTAAAAATAACGGTTGCTATTTAGGACAATAATTCGACATCATATGTAAGTACATATTTGGAAGGAAACATCAGCTAAAGAGGTGGTCACGAAATTGGGCCTCTTTCCTTTCATCCTTTCCGGTCCGCCCATATGGCACATGGACTCGTATAATTTCAAAAAATATTATTTCTTTTTTGATTTTATAGACAACCCAGATTATTAATAAAATGTATTATTTTGAATTATCTATTCCGAAAATATAAATCGTTGTTGTTTCTTTTGAACAGTTTAACGTTTAGCTATTTCGCTCCCTAGCAT
Source organism: Eubasilissa splendida (assembly GCA_031772225.1). Taxonomy (NCBI): domain Eukaryota; kingdom Metazoa; phylum Arthropoda; class Insecta; order Trichoptera; family Phryganeidae; genus Eubasilissa; species Eubasilissa splendida. The sequence continues at coordinate 35,074,593 of CM062846.1, read as the reverse complement.
TAGTTAATTGGTTTCTTGGTAGTGAAAATGATGTAGGATTCGTACGTAATATTGTTATATTTTTCACCAACGCTTTCAGTATTTTTCTGAACCCATTACGAACGTATTATATACTATCTATAAACGTGTTACATAAACTACTCCAAAACATATTATATACATCGCTGGGTCTATTTCCATTCTCGATATTATCAGACAGCCGTATTCGATTAATTTTATGACTCAAGTTTTCATTCAACTTCCGTTAACCCATTAAGACCCGATGATGGGTTATTATGCTTTTGTTTGCATTCGTATCGCGGTTCAGCAATCGGAGTAACGGATAAAATGTGTTTTCTCGTCGAAAGCGATCTTTTTGTCGATTTCCCGTCGCGGCCGAAGAGTGTGCACTCTCGCGCGAGTGCCACGCTGAAGCGGCGGACGACGTTGGAACGAGCTTAAGCCGGGAGTGATAACGTAACGCATGCATTCAGGTCACGGGGCTAACGTAACTCTTATCAATGCGTAACATATAATAGATGCAGATACGATCGGGAACTTTATAACAAATCGGCCGACATCTAATTTCGATGTAGAAGTTGGATCATTCTGAATCCCATTTCACGATTTAATGTCTGAGAAACTCGTGAATCGTATTAAATCGCAGATTGATCAGCGATTCACTTTGACGGGAGTGTTTTCGTTCTAGCTAAACATAGTTGGGAATTACTTTGAGATTATTAATTATATCAAGAAAAAAATTGGGATTATTGAGAAGGTATTAAATATTCAAAAATATTTCATTAGTACGTTACTCAAAAGCGGAAATTTTTATCTTAATTTAACAAATTACTAACAGTAAAATCGGAATAAAATAGAAGTTAATCTTTTTAACGTCACTTCTCAGTATTTCTCAAAAGGTGGTCGTGCGAAATATTAATATAAAATAAAGATGAGACCTGAGCCTTAAGACTGAAAAGAAAAATATTTGTATCTCTTGTAATTATTTTTTTTTTTTTTTAGAAAAAATGTTTTTCATGCGTTTTTAAAAAGAGCTTTATATTGCGGTTAAAAAAATAAACGTGTTTTTCGGAATTATCTTTTACAATATATAAAATTTATACAAGAACAAATATATAATTTTATTCTGTTTTATGTAAACTATTAAATGAAAAACATTTTTATAATTCAATTCTATAGCAAATTGCAGCGTAAGTATACAAAAACCCAACGTGTGTGTTGTACGAAGTTTAGTTGTGAAAATCAAAATAATTTTTTCTGTTTAAATTATGGAATGTACATATAGTAAATGGAAAATAATTGTTAAATCCGATTCTTTAATTATAATTACAGTAGTAATTACTCGGGATATTTATACTATTTCATGTGAAGTTATTTGGTACTTATTCGGTAGTGTGACGATTTTTATTTCATTTTGAAGTAGTTTTGTTTCACGACGTCTAATTTAAAAGTGTTGAATATTTATAAATTAGTTTTTAAAAATATGCGTTACAATTCACCATTTAATAACAATTTTTTCGGTTCCACACGTTTCGTTACACGCTTATTCAATGTTCCTATCTTTATTCAAACTTTTGAAATATTTGTAACTAAAACATTATATTTTATCAATAATATTAATACTTATATTATTGATAGAATCGGTTTTAGCTTTGTAAAGTTTCATCAAATGCATGGATATAAATGGAACAATGTTATTACTCTACTTGAGTTTATTAGTACTATTTGAATTTCGAACAGTAACTCTCATCGACAGGTGAAGTATTGAACTAACTACATATAAATACAGGAGCTAACTAACATAAACCAGAAGGAACTAACTACAACTACACATAAATACTTAGGTGACACTCGAAACTCGAGTAGTGCTAATAAACTCAAGTAGAGTAATAACATTGTTTCATTTATATCCATCCATTATGATTATACTTGTTACAATCGGCGATCGAGATTTACGAAATCGAGCTGCAAGTTCTCCGAGCGGCTCGAGCGATCTGTCGGGAGGCAGCGTTTTTTTTGATTTGAAAAACAAACTCGGAACGTGTAATTACATATTATCATTATTATGTTCCCCGTTGTACGCGAAGAAAACCGGAATGTACAGTTAAGTCACGGTACTGGCGGACTGTGTTTCGGCGCGGAGCCGGCTGTTTTATACGCAATTGTCGCTTCTGCGGCGTGTACGGTCGACGGTATGCCTGAAGGGATTTTATCCCTCGCTCTATTTTAGGATTGGTATTCTATAAAATTTAGGTATATATATATATAATATACAGCAAAACACGGCTCATAACACAGAGGCCTGGAGAACGATTGTGCAGTCGGCCATGAATCTAAAAGGCGTTTAAAGCCAACTATAATAATAATAATAAAATATAGATACGCGGGGTAATTTATTTTGTGAGTTTCTGAATCTATTGTAGGATCCATCATCGAGACTATCGAATCAGCGACAAAGAATAACCCAGAAAAGTAGTTTCTTTACAGGTGTAGACATCAACCAATCCTGTTCTGTTATATGTATTTTTGTTGAAGCTTTTAATAAGTCTGATATTCGGTTTACTTGATCTCGGCGGTTTTTTGGCAGTCGTTCTCGTCCGCACTCATTCAATCCAAAACCTCTCGCAAGTCCCTTTTTTTTTATTATTCAAGTATGTTACAATGAGTTTTACATTAGTTTCTAATTTTTTACTCTATTCACTCTTTTCAGGCCATTTTAATTCTTCTTTGTCAGTTCCAGACATCACGTATTATATTATATAATTCTTTTACCTCAGTTGACATTTCCGTTAGCGATAATTGCGTTCAGCACCAGTTATTTTATTTTCTGCGGTCACCCTGCTTTAGATATACTTCCCATACATACCTTTCTCAATTCTTAGCGGCCATGAAAATGCGATAATTATTTTTGTATTACTGACTATTACTGTATTACATACACTACGACTATGTATACCACATGTTTCAGTCAGTTTATACTCTATTGTTGCTACCGTGTTTTAAATAATTTTTGTGTTGAAATCAAATGTCGCTCGACAAAGTGGCTTACCGCGAAAACGTTCTAGGATCGAGAAATACATATAATTTGCATTTATTTAGGAGAACACATTCTTATTGTGAAGTTGTAATTACTTAATTGAATAATTACAACTTCACATAATAAAGTTGTATCAATGTATCCAAAATTTAATAAAAATGAATTGATAATTCTGGCGTCTGCTATCAGTTTACTCAAAGGTATTTGAGATTCTGTAAAAATAAGGTAGATGGCTCTGTCAAATGATGTAACGATTAAAATGTATTAATATCAAAAAAGGTAACATATAGGGTCGAAAATTGTCGCTAAAAATAATGTCGCTGTAGCTTAGTTGGATAAAGCACCTTCCCCGGTTAGGAAAGAGATCCAGGTTCGAATCCCGGTGGCGCAAAAACAATATTTTTCGACAAAATTGATTTTATATGTATATCTTTTTAATTAATATATTTAATTCATATTTAATATAATTTGCATTTTAAACATGTAGGCCGATTTTAATATTACATCATCTGGACGTTTTTTGTTAGGTAATATTCGTTTTTATTCGATTGAAAATGGTGTATTGAAGAGTAGAAGAAAACCCTCGATAAGCAATCAGTTCTGTTTAACCGAAAATCCCGTATCCTTGCCTCACGGTGACTTTCACCTTTTGAAGATCTCTATAACTATTTACGTGAAAAAAAGAAAGCGGAAAGGAAAGAAAAGAGAAGCGGCAAAAAATGCAGTTTTATTCTACAAGTGTAACACTATGCTTGTAATTCGTTGGCAAAAATGTGTAGAATGAAATGGCTCTTACACTACTGGTTGATACGATTAATTTACTTTAAAGTTGTGTTTAATTAAATGTGAAAGTTGAAATCGATCATTTCCGTAACAACCTAATATTTTATACCTATATGTTATTTATCGGAAAGATTGGTCGGTACATGTTTTACCCTTGCTGACAGAAGCGGACTACCGCACGGAGCGGACTAATCCCGCTGGTGCTCAAGTGGCGTTGCTTGTTATGTCAGGCGGGATTACTTTCGACACTTATCTCGTAAACAGATAACACCACACAAGTGGGTATTGTAAACTGCACGAGGGCTTTGACCTCTCCGGGAACGAGTGAGCTTCGGTGTGTGTGGACGTTCGCCAGGAAGGGCCCATTCTGTCGATCCTAGATTCGGAGAAGTTGATGATTAACTTAACAGTTCGTTCCTTACAAATTTTTATATTTGGAGTGTTAAGTTAATTGTACAAAAATGATTCACCTAGTCGTTTAACCATTTTTGTCACAAAAATATTGTCCAGGTATCAATAATAATAATAATAATATATATTTTTAAAGTTTCTAGAATTTTTGACGGAGAATTTGGAATTTTGTTTCATTACATGGTGAAATTCAGGAGCATCTGTGGGTTCTGGTAGCAAAGTAAAATAGTTTATTCGGCACCTTGCGTACTACACTAGTATTTCATTTTATTATAGTAGGCAGCGCTTTTCCGCTACAGTAACACTAGTCCGAACATTATAATTAATGCAATAGTTTTAATGTCAAAATCAGTACAAAAAATGAAAATAAATAATCAAGATTCAGTTAAATAACTAATTAAAACTAAAGGTGGAATAGGAACGGAGGAATAAAATGTTGAGAATTATATTTTCTTATTTTAATTTAGTACATTTTTAGTTAATAATAGCAACTATTATTGCTGTTTGCGTCTAAATCTTGGACCCTAATAATCTCCGTCGTCCCTCACTAAAATAATTTTTTGAAAAAGTAACAATAATTAACTAATTTAATTTGTCTAAAATGATATATTTTTTTTAATCATGAATGTGTCCATTCCGGTGGCATTTTTTTTTTTGCATTTATAAGTTTGGGTTAATTTTTTTCTAATGTGCAATATTAACAATTATGCTATTGATTTATTTTTTCATTTAATGTGAAATTTTTCTCAAAATCAGGTTCAGCTATTAATACATATAGCCCTTTTCTAGTAAATGTCCACTTATGTGGTAATTGATTCCGATTATTTTATCTCTTCTTTTAATAAATTTACATAACTGTCGTATTTGATTTAATTGCTATTAGATATAATATAACCGTACTGTTGTTTTGTAACGGAAGATATTTAATTTATCGCCCAGGTGTACGTACATCGTTCAGTATCGAAAGGAGTAGTTTGACTTGTTTAGTGAACGGATACGAATGCTTGATATTTATCGTGCATTTTTACACATATATAGATATTTATAATATTATCATATGATATCAAACTCATTATAATTTATTTTCAATTGTGTTCATTACCGCTTCGACATATTACAAAATGTTCAGTTTTAGATAAAAGGACAACGGTGGTAACAGAATATTGCTCGTGATACCGATGTCCATATTATGAAAGAAATCTTAGCTTTCAATGGATAATCTAGTCTCATTAGGTCTGTGAGATGTCTTACACTGGGCCATTTTAAACCGTATAGCGTAATACCGCAATAATTTATTTAATGATTTAGCCAAAAGTAATGCGCGCAGTTTTATGGCCCAAGTCGTCACAGCGGAAGACAAGATTAATAATTGTTTTTATAACATTTAAGTCGAGTTGTTACGCAAAAGACGTTTCGCCAAACTGTGCAACGTGTAGCCGGGACGTACCTTCTCTTTTGTACACGACTTTACTTGCCACGGTCGGTCGTCACCGGTGGGGTGTCGCTCGCTGGGGGGGGCGGGAGGGCGCGCATAAAGAACTCGGCATTCTCGTGAAGATGTTAAAACAGAAATCGTGCTGGGCAAGTGGCTCGACGGTGCCCGGGGTGGAGAAAGGGGCGAGAGGCAGGGGAGACAGGAAAAAACAGTGACTGGGGAGTTCCCAGCGGGGGTGCTGTAAGTCGGCGTGTGGGAGGCACATCTGCAATGCTCCAACAGCCCCCCCTCCCCAAACTCCCTGTGGTACGGATGCTGGTGTTTTATCCTTGACCCGGTAACTCTTCCGCTTATTATATACCGTTGTTTTTTTTTTCCAACGTCTGCGCCTGTCACGAGCCTGTGTGCCTAGGATATTAATTAGGTAGATACTATTGTTTTTCTCTGTTATAAATATGATCAAGTAGCATTGATATTTAAATCATGTTTTTGGTGATTATTTATATTTATGGTTGCAATTTTTAATCAATTATAATAATAACTAAAAAAAAAAGATTTTTTTCTTTAATAAAGCATTTTTTCCGCAATTAGATCAAGAATTACATAATTATCAATTAATTGTCTGTCTCTGTTGACATTAACATAAAAGCTTCTAGCCTACTGTTTATTAAAAATTTATTTATTTAATTTAATTTTCATTTATTTAAAAAAATAAATTGTACATTGCGCGGTGCAATAAAAGGTAGTACTTATTAGGAATCCTTTTCCAATTGCCGAGTAGTTTAGGATGAATTTTAATATTATATTTTGTAAAATAAAAACAGAAAACGAAACCATCGGTCCGCCGGGATCCCTCCCCCCCCGCCTGGGCCTATCCGCCCATGCATGGATATATAATACATAGTGGAAAATTACTCTTTGGTTAAGGTTAATTATAAAAGTGTAGTCTCACGAGGGCCATGGTAATATACCTTTCTAAAATCATTTTCATTATTAAGTTCGTCAGATCCTAACAGCGCAAACAGATAATAAATACATTAAGCGTTTTCTTCCGTACTGTATTTTTACTTTTAACACGTTGTATAATATAGCTATTCATCATTTTTTTTCTGTGGAAAATGTATGTAACACCGCGTCGCGTGTACGGTCGGCGCTTTTGTGGGTTAGGTGTTCGGCGTCTGGTTCAACGGGGCACCAACGCGCACCACACGTGGACGGGCCCGCTGTTCCGAGCGGTAGGTATGTTCAGCATCGACCTTGATCAATAACATATTCCCCCCCACCCCCTTTATTTTAACATTGTACGTGTAATTACATTATTCGACTCGATGCCACCGAACTAAGCATGCGGTGCATGTGTCCGTATATTAAATATTGTCTTCACATCCTGCGTTCTTGACATGGGTCGTTACGATTGAGTTTCTCAGTACTAGTGACTTGTTTTCTTGAAAATTTAATGATTGGTTGGGGTGGGTTATATACGTGAGTCATCTGTTTGTTCCCTTTGGAAGTATGGTATTAAAAATAAGATGTTTTCAAAAAGCACACATTAATACAAATAAAAATTGAAATAAATCTTTAAGAATAAGAAGAATTGCTATAAAATGCCGAAATTTAACATAACCACAACACACACACACATACATATATATATATACACACACACACACACACAAATACATACAGGAATATAATTTTATAATGACCTCCCACCGTCAGTAATAACAGAACTTAACTATAAACAAACAATTGTAAAAGGTATCTACTCAATATAATTTATTATTTTAGAAATCCTAGAATAAATATTGTACATTCATTTAAAATAAGTTTCTCAGTTATTTTCATCCATCATTGATTTAGTGAAATTATTTACTTAATTTCTAAACACTTGACAGGGTACTATTTTACTGTTCAAGCTTATTGTAAAACTAATAAATATAAAATTATATGTAAGATGTTCGAATGTTATTAAAATTTAAGAATATATATATTTTATAGTAAAAAATGAAAACTAATAATATAAAAGTCTGTCATGATTATGTCTCTATGATTTCTATTCGTGAATTGAATTTTTTTTTTTACATAGTGAAGTTCTATTAACACACAGTTGTTCCAGTTTTATAAAAAACAAACCGAACCCCGCGAAGCGGACGACCGAACACGAGGCGAAATATTATATTTTCCAACAGTTTTAACTTTAACTGGGTCGCGCTGCTGGCTGAAATGGGCTGTCACAGGTTTAATGAATGCCAATGCGAACGGATAATGTACAAATGAATATTCACCTGACTGACACTCGACCCCTGCCCTTCCCGCCCCGGGTTCGGCGCAGAATCAGGGTCGGCTAGGTAACTTGTGATCATTTTACATAATGGCCAGCTGGTGTAAACAACATTAAAAAATGTTTGTGTTGATTTAATTCAAATGTGAATTATGTATTTTTAACTGTTGATATTGTTTAATGCTACTCTTAATGAACTGCTTAACCAATGTTGGTGTGATGGGACCAATGATTCCTTCATTTTTTAATTCAATTTGACAGGACCACATTGATTCGTCTTAACTTAATCAATCATTTTTCATAATGTCTATAAACTGTCTGTGACAAAACATCTGCGCATCCAAAACGATAAAATCAGTCATATAGTTGATTGTATTCGATTTCTCTTAGCGCGAGTTAATTACGTTCTGAATTAATCGTGTTAAAATTGTGTTTTATTTATATTTCTGCGTATATATTCGATCACATTCGTAAAAAGAGTTTGTTCTTTAGATAGATCTAGAAGAACTTCTGGATTTTTAAACGTGTGCATAATTTATTGCACTTGTTATTTACTGGAACAAAAACATTCTAACTCGAATGGTAATTAAAATAACTTAGAATGACGATATATTATATCACTCAATTTATTGTTAAACCTTTGGTATTTTTATCAAATCCTAATTAACGAACATGAAATTTTATTGACATTTAAATTTGTGTGAATCCCGCGAACCGGAGCTCAATTTGCGAGAAATACACGAACCAGAGCGGCGATCCATTACGAGCCCTATCTTTATGAGATACTTCACATTTATCTCTTTCCTCCTGCATTATAAAAAAAACATGTTATACCTTCCCACGGGCCCATCTCGCGAATCTCTATTTATTGTTGATTTGTGGATACGGTTAATTATTTTCGGGCGGTCCAACGGCTGACCGATACCATCGAGACGGGCCTGTACATAATACTCGGCACTCCATAGATGTGTAGGTAAATGTACGCTTATAATAAATAATTCCTGTTGCCGGCGGACTGCGCTGCACCGTGTGTGCACACGCGGGCTAATTGCTCGTGCGCGATTGTTTGTACTTCCGGCGGTTCCGTTTGGACCGCGCCCTCTCGCCGCTCCTTCCGGTGCGGAAGGCGCCCGCGCCGGACCTTTGCGCCACTGCCTTATGATTTATTTTATTTAGTGAATACTTTTATTTATTTCATAATATATATACAGAACTTTAACAGTTCAATGATATAGCATACAAAATTATGATTTGTATTATAATTAAACCTCTAAAAAATGCTCATCATACGCGTTCACTACAATGTGACTGCCCACTACAACCTACGGAGACTACATGGCTTGTGAATTAACAATAAAATATAATGTACATAAAAATGAGGTGTAGTATATATCTGAACAAATTACAATGAAAGCATAACATAAGACCATAATTACATACACGAACATAAAAATAATTATAAACAAATATTTAGCATCACGGTTTCACGAAAAAGTGTAGTGTAAAAGTTTTTTGAAGCTGTCTGTACTTCGACATTTTACAAATTCTTTACCCGTATTAAGATAAACAATTCCAAGGGCACAGTAAAGAGCTTACTAGATAATATAGAACAGATAAATCTTTGCTAGGGTCTTAGTTATACGGGGTTGAAATATAGAGGATTGCATAAGACTCTGGACCATTAACGAAGTTATTTGACAAGATTTTTTAGCTTTCGTCCGAAAGTTATTTCCACTTTAAGAAAATATTGCAACAGGATGGTTGATTCCGTGGGGAATGCGGTTGGTTCGTAGGCGCGGTGGTGCGCAACGTCGGGGGTTGAAAATGCTGAGATGGTTCTAGAAGCTTCGTGAATTTTTTAGGTAGGTCTCAAGGGTTACAATTTTGTACCTGTGCAACCCTGGGCATATCAGCTAGTACATAATAATATTTAGAAACAAATATTGTGCTTATTAAAATAAATTGATGTCTTTAGAAATTATAAAAATTGTCCGCTTTAAATATAAGTATGTAGTTTGATAATTTATAATAATTTTTGGATATAAGAAAATAAATAGTATGTGTATTAAAATCACACAGATTGATTCAAAATGATTTTTCGATCGATTAAATGTTCGTATATTTTAAGGTTAATCATTTTATTCATTAATCTAGTTAGTAACTAGTCGAAGTTTCGTTACATCTAAATGTACAATATTAATAAATGATCCGTGACTGTAAAGTATTATTGTAGATGATGATAAGGAATAACTTGCAATAAGGTTTTGAAAGAGATTGATTGTATCACAAAAATCTAAATTATACAATTAATTAGTTAATTAGATTTTGTGGAGTGTACAAACTTGACTTTTTTCAAACCATGTATAAAGTTATGTAAAACCTGTGCTAAGAAAATTGAATTATTGATGGGTGCCGTGAACCGAAATCGATCGGTCAGTAGACAAGTTTATTCTCAGTAAGTTTTTAGATAAATAATTTAGTTGCGAAATGTTTTCCTCGCTACTGATATAAAGTCTGACATCCGCACGACCGTGAGGTGACTTCCGCTCCTCTGTAATCTGTGAACGGAAAATTTCAATGTTATCGATCTGTCTGAGTGTATTTTGTTCTTCAGCGAAGCCCACCACCTTTCTCCTTGACGAAGCGCGTAATTTATCCATAAAGCGTAAAACTTTATTAATAATGTTTCGTAGATCTTCTTCCACTTGGCTCGTCATGGAACACACACATATTAATTACCTTTAATGAAAACTACACCTTATTAAGCTTTGAACTTTATATGCTACTTACTTTTTCTCATAATGATTGCCAACACCTACTGCCTACTTTATCTTATAATGGTTGCCAACATCTACAGCCTACTTTATCTTATAATGGTTGCCAACATCTACAGCCTACTTTATCTTATAATGGTTGCCAACATCTACAGCCTACTTTATCTTATAATGGTTGTTCAACAAGAGGTATTCGATTTGAAATTGCCGCCATTTGATGCGAAGTTGATACGTGACAGCTATAGTCTAGACAATATGGCATTACAAAATAGACTACTACATGGTTTAGCAACGATTACTTATTATGAAAGTAATGGATCGATTTCGCTCGCCATTTGGCACCTCTCAAGCGGGTAATCCTACATTTAATGGCAAAATTAGAAGAAATAGGCCCTGTGTATGATATACGAACACTTAAATGTCACCGTGAACGAGGTTCATATGAAAACATTGAAGTTGAACGCGAAAGCGTGGTTGCAGACAATGTTATCTCCGTCAGGTTACCCGTCAGTGTTACTCCGTAAGATTATTCTCCACCCGAACACCACACAATTTTGTCAAAAGATCTTCATTGATGCCAATGGATCAACCGGCTACCACTTGTTGGCACACCCTATACAAAAAAAAAAATAGTTTGTCATGTTGTTTGAGAAAAAATGGAATATTATAACTAAATCTGAATTTCGAGCATCACCGAGCATGCATCGCTAGATTCTAATAAAATAATGGGAAGAAAATAAAATCTGTCTGGTAAATATAGACATTGTCTAGCCATCAGACGGAACACCAAATATGACGTACATGTGTGGCGTAAGTGACGTATACTTATTTGTGTTCGTGTTGAGATGTATTCGCGTGGTTCTCCTTGAGCATTAACTAGATATATAGATATAATTCACTCGAATTCATTCGAAATTCAGTATTTTAACTGTAATCTCATTCCTACTCGACACGGTATTGAGTCTACGGAGGATTTGACCAATCTGTGTGGGAGTCGCCCAGCGACGCACGGGTCCCCCAGTACTGTAGAGACGTGATGTTGTAACAGATGCGGACGAGAGGACATGATGCGGATCTACCGGAAGTGGCGCACCCACAAGGTGAAGGTCATCTTCCTGCGTACCTCCGCTCACACTGTTATTATTAAGCATTCCTTGACGAAGTGCTCGTTTGTTTATATTGCGTTTACGTTTACTTTCGTTATACCACACACCAGTTTTCACATTTTCAATGGAATATTTCTACACTGTTTTTCTCGTACTAATCTGACTTTTTCACACATCATTTTAATATTTTTTATTACCGTGCCGTTATCTGACACAGTTGTAATGTTATTAGTTTGGCTGTTGTAAATGATATCTTAGTTTTCTGTCCGTGTTGACGGTAATAATAATAATACATACCATTTTTCTTATTTTCTCACACTTGGAAAAATGAGAAAAAAACATTTGATTTCCGATTGAAAAAAAAAATTGTCGTTGGATGTCTGTCGACTTTTATTTCGGCGAATGTAATAATTTTATAAATTACACGTCATTTTTAGATGATTGTGTGTAATTTTTTCTATATGGTACATAAAAAAGAATAAAAGAGACATTATAGTAAGAAATATTGCATGTCGAACGACATTATATTTTATTCACATAAGTCATTCCGGTAGATATGAACGGTTATTTCGACTTTAAATCTTTATTTCGACTTTTGCCGCAGAGCGGAGATTCAATCCGACACGCTTTCAAAACGAATATCCGCACAAGAAAGAAAATATTTTAGTTTACATAAAAATATGAACATAGGTATGTATGTTCATTTGAATATTTTAGTTATCAATTAAATTTTTTTGTTTTTGGAAAAAGAAAATTTAAGATAATTCTGGAACAAGAAATTTAAAATAAATTATCAATTTCAATAATATTTCTAACAAAATAGCAATATTTCAAACTCAAATCAAGTATTTACTTTGTTTTGTAATAATTATTTTAACAAGTTTTAAAACTTCTTGAATTATCAAATCTTTGAGGCTTTATGGCAAAAAGTTTAATCCACTTTACTTCTTTATAATTTTGATTTATTTCGTGATTTAGCCTTTGTTACATTTCATAATAATTATTATTCTCAAAAGTTCTTTAAATTTTGGCTGGAAGCGGTTTTAATACGTTCGCTTCACCTTCTCTGCAGCACGCAGGGGTAACATGAGATTAATTTCTTGTCTATTTTGTTTGAATTAAGTTTTTTAACATTGCTAAATTAGATAATTAGGTTATTTTAAAATTCCTTTTTGTATTTCTATTTTTAGATTACTTCCCGCTTGTAGACGAAACGAACATAAACATAAACATAGACGAACGAAAGTAGACTGAATAGGTGGACGTGTCGTCATTCAGGCGTATATGTGGTAAATCTTTTAATGATACTGATAGAATGCACAAATTAAGAGTAAATGAAAGAAACAAGTAGAGGATGATAAAAATATATTTGATGGATGTGTTGATTGCAGCAGAAATAGAGGACTTATTCAGGCATATTCTAGGCCAACTGGATACTGAAGTATGGCATACGTACACCTCTCTAAAGTAATTCAGGAAAAATCCCTTTCAGACCTTGGGAATTATGAAATTATTGACCAATATAATATTTATACTTTTAAAATTAGTAATATTAACTTTGTGGTTAAAATTCATATTTTTATTTATTATTTTTGTTTTATTAAACTCAATTTAGTGGTTAATAAAATAAAGATAATAAATAAAAATATAATATTTAAAACAACAGCTTTATGAATGTATCTCGACGTTCTTTTTCGTCATTTTATATATTTTTAGTTATTCAATGAGTATGTTTTACTTTTTATTGTCGGACTATTTATTATTACCTTACATTTATTAGTTTTATCAGGAACTATTTGAAATATATATTTGATCACTAGGGGGCTACAAGTTTAATTACTTTGAACACATAATTGGAAATACGGTTGGCTGTCTTCATGTTTACCCCAAACTTTGAACAAGCAATCGGACTTCTCCTTCCTTCCTTAACAAACACCGAGAGATTTCTGATTGGCTTTTTCTCTGCTCTAATATAAGTTTATAAGAGTTTCGACATCTTGATGATACCGTCCTCCCGGCCGTTATTAAACTGCCCAAATTGTGGGGAAGTTTAAGTTTGTCGGAATTTCCGCTCCGGTCACATTTGAAATGCGGTATAGGCTAAGATTGCAAGATTGCAGAATTGAATGAAATATTGTCGTTTATTGTTTTGTTTTATGAGATTTTCGACGAATTCAACCCTAATTTATTTTGTTGATCTCTATTACGCACATAATTCGTATTTATTCCAGTAGCGCACTTTCTGACTTCAACATTAATACGCAACACCGCACACTACTACCGTATGTATTGCATTATTTCTATCACGGTCGACTCTCTATAGTATAATAAATACTTATTTAATTTGACCATTACGAATCGAATCCCCCACCATTTGAAAAGGTACCCTGAATAAGCCCTTCACTGCACCCTTAGAAACTTTCATCTCGCCAGGCATCGCGTACATATATATGTATTTAAACAGATAAACGAGCGTTCTAAAATACTTGTATATAAATATCCAAGAGTTCTAATCTAGTTCTTTATTTTATATTGTTAACTTTGTTTTATTAATCACTTAATGAATTAAAAATATCATTTTCTTTTTCAGGATGTCATTAACTAATCAGAAACATATGTTGTTGTTTCTTTAATATAATCTATTTAAAAAAAAAAACAATTATTTAAAAAATATATTTAATACCTAACTTAAATTGTTACTTGATACAAAATTACTAGACAAGACTAGGCTAAAATTAGGAATGGGACTTGGACAAAATTTTAGAATGGGACTTGTGGTTAAATTTAATTGGTTGTTTATAATATTTTGATTACTTTTACATGCCTTATTTATCTCCAACAATTCCAAATTGATTGATTGATGACCAACACCGTTTATATACAAAATAAACAATCCCAAATTTTTATCCAATAATCACAATCACCTAACAAATGATTAGAAAATTCTGAAAACCCACTATTATTCAAACATCTCAAATGCTCCTTTACTCTTATATTAAAATATCGAAAACGTTGAATTTTGGATAACTTTATTTGAGTCTCGATGTGTTGCTACTGATATTTTCTAACTGTTGGCTCCATTTTGACTACTATCTCTGGAACGCCTTGTAAGATATTCCATAAATCAAGTCCAAATATGCTGTCGTATTATTCGCCACGTCACGAGCGTGTAATACGTGCTAGCTATTTTTATTTATTTTTCTGTTTTCTAAAATAAATTCTAATGAAATTCACAAATTTTAATACGTCCAGTCCAGTTTTGTAGCTAGTATAGTAAAATCGCATAATAACGCGATGCGTCAAAACTGCCAAGCGCTCGATAAAGTTATTTTTGAACTGCTCCGCCGTCATAGTTTTATTTTTTTAATGAAGAATGTCTTCTGCGTCACGTTATTTGTGTTATGCATTATCGCAATATTAACTCGTATCAGTATGGTCTGTCCTCTGCGTTTTTCAAACGAATTTCTGCGCCCCCCCCGTCGATTGAGTAAATCGATCGATGATTCTGCTAATGAAGTTATTAAAATATTGCTTATTGTGTAATTATTTATTTATCACCAGGGGCTGTTTTATCTTTCTGGTATTTCAAGTATTATCAGTGCGAACTCTTCGCGACATCGCGGTCTCGTCGCATCGTCTTGTTTAAAACAACACTGTGAAACGGAGCGTGCCGGTGCTAAATGGTCAATTGTCACGGCAGTTCTCACTGTGTGAAGATGCTATCGGGAGAATAGTTGAAAATTTCTCTAGAACTACCTGACACGGGGATGGCAACATGCGCCGTTCATCCAGTTTCCAAGAATTGTGTATGTACATTATTTTACAATTTCTGTTCATTGAATTGCTTATATATTTCCTGTACCGTCGCTGCAGTTTAAAAATATTATAATCGGATGAATAACATTGATGTCACCGATACGTTTCTATTTTTAAACGATGTACGTAAAAGTTACACAATCATAATATAACACATACCACCGTTTGAAATGTAGAATGCGAGCGAAAATTCAATCAATTCGGTGTACCAACGTTCGTATATCTAATCGTTCTATTCGGAGAACCCGAAATTATTCAAACAACATGTCTACTATGAATATCTAGGCATTTTAATTTTTATGATGTTTTAAGATGGTCATAGCAATTTGTAGCTTCATTGAAAGTTCTTTAATTTAGTTTTTTTTTTTTTATAGAATTCATTTACAAAAAATACACAGAAAAAATCCAACTATCAATCTAAACATTTTGCCGATAGAGAGCTTTAACTGATTAAGCTGTGCGAGTAATTTATTTTTTCCCGTCGGAAGCGACATTTGTTTAAATTGTAAATTTTCAAATAAAATGTGATTTTATTAAATGTAATTTTTGATTTACCACTCTTTTTACCCAGTGTGTGTACATGATAAATTAAAATACTGTTTTTTTTGGAGCAGATATAATCGAAAATTAATTTCCTTTCATTTATTGGGAGGGTTTTTAAAAATATATTAAATTCCCTGTAAATCATCTACCGAAAATATAAGTTTTTATTTATTATTTACATTCTCATATTATTCTATAGTAACTAATAAAAAACCTACAAAAAAGTGCAAACTGGAGTAATTTATAATTACTTTAGTATACGCAGTGCACACTATTTCTTCTTTATAAATTGGACTCGGGCCGGCACGCTAGACCGAAACAAGACTTTAATCAAAAGTTTTTCTATTTATTTCAAAACTACTTTTCCTATTTTTTAAATTCTCGTCTACAATTTTGCACTAAATTTGTAATAATTTTAGAGTTTTTTTTATTTTATACACAAAGAGATGAGATACATAGTAACTCGTTTAGCCCACCTCCTCGTATGATATATATTAATTTTATCGCGTTGATAAATCGATTTAAGTTTTATTCAAATTGGAATTTTGAATTAAAGATGAAAAATAAGAACAATTCGAAACGGGTGGTAAAGCCGCAGAACGAAACACTGCTTTTGGTGTGCGTACTATTAAGGAGTGTACTGTGCAATGGCGGTTTTGTGGTGGAATCATAGTGCCACCTAGCGGTGTCTATTGTAAGCCTTGAATACGAAGAAGGTCGCGGGCGTCCTTCAATTAATAATGACCAACTAAAGGCGTTAATTTAATCAGCAATTCGAGAGCTTGCACAAAAGTTATTCGTTAGTCATCCTAGGGAAAGTAAAAAAAAACTTGACAAATGGGTGCCGCACGAACTGAACGAATACCAAAATATCGCCGTTACGAAGTTTTATTCTAAGTTTGTATTGCCTCATCCACCGTACCCACAGACATCTCGCCAACAGATCACCGCATTTCGAGAACTTCTTTCAGGGTATGGTCTTCAACAACCAAGCTTTGATCGATTCCAGATCTCCGGAGTTTACCCCACTGGAATAATTAAAGTTGTAATTGATTGGCAAAAATGTATCCATTAATGTATTTAAATTTGAAGATCATAAACCGCGATTATTTTCCTATTAACCTAATATTTCCCGCATCGTGTATGTTGAGTTTTCCCCCGATCGGCGACCTACGCATGATATACGTCACCTCCCAGTCCGGCCGACAGATGCCGCTCTCTTGCCTTTGTTCCGAGTTATTATTGTTCGGCGCTGAAAAGTCTTTAAAAACTTATTTGGTTGAAAGCTTTTCTATATATAGCCGGGCGGGGCGCCGTGCCGCGCGAATAAGTCACAAGAAACGAACACACAATAGATCGTTCTGCAGGTCCCGAAGGCTGTGCAAGCGCGGCACAATTGCCGCGCCGGACAATGTGAGCTTTATATTATTATGGTTATTTTACTTCCTGGGAAATTCAGTTACGGATTTTTCGTGAAACTCGTGCGTTTTGTTGCGAACTGGGAAACGAAACGTAATCAAGATATTATTATAACTGTTCAAAGGTTTTTGGTGAAACTTTGGTGGAATTCCATGATTATTTTATATATTTTTTGTTGTATTAAACGTTAGAACGTTTTCGGGAACATCTTCCCATTATCAATAATATAATTAAACTAAAGTTAAAAACATTTTCAGACAGTAATTACGGCTGTGTCTGCAGTTAATGGAGGTGGGTGTGCGGGTGGCGTTAAAATGGATAAGAGGGGATATAATGGGCGAATATTATTCTCTTAGATTCGTCTTTTGGCGCAACTATGTAGATGTTCTAAATTATTATTGACAATATGTCATTCAAATTTCAGTTGCAATTAAAATATTTCAAATTCATCAGCATTTCATGTCAGTTCAGTACCGATAAATCGGCGTTTATTTTTATAGCTTGCATCAATATAAAAATTCTTAGTACAAATATTATAATTCTTTCCATTTACATGCAAGCCTGTTGGCCGATTCCTACCTCGCTAGGTACATCTAAAGTACATGTTCTGAGGTAGGTAGCCATAAGGTTCATAAGCTAGAATACAAGTTGGGAGTAAGGTAATGTCGTGTGTGGTAAATTTGTGGGTTAATACACTTTTGCCCGTGCCACCTTTCTTTAAATAAAAGTATTGCTATATTTTTGATTAAGAGTGTGAAAGTTTTCCCACATTTTCAGCTTGTATAATATACGCAAAATTATTAATAATTTTAATTTTGTGTATAACACGGCATACGTATAAATACAAAACTATTATATTCTTATACCATAAATGATAAAAAACGCTTTTTAATTTTTTTTGTATGTTTTGGCACATTGATGCGTATCTATTAAGAATCGTGACACAGCGGTTCAAGTCATTCATTTAATATATTGAATCGGTCCACATGAATTTCTTCGTGCGTAAAAATCCATTTGAATCAATTTTATGTATACCAGGTAGCTCGCCAAACTGATCCTGTACACAACGTGACATGTTCAAATTGACGTGAAATTATCACTGGTTTAATATTTTAATAATAATATTGTTTTCTTTGCTTTTTGGGATTGTCTTTTTTTTATTTATTAATTTTAATCAACTACATAATTGTGGATAATATTATTGATGTTTATAGCGTCAACTTTGTAATCATAAAGATAAAAATTTAAAAAAGCAAACTTTTTATAAACCGCTTTGATTAATTTTACGTCGATCGGTTTCGAAACCACCGTATTTTTATCGGGACGGACATACACCGACGGGGACGTGGCCGCAGTCGTGGGGGGATTGATTTTTAAGATAATTTTTTATTTTCTAAATTAGTTGATTCATGGCCACCGCCGACTGCGGGCACGCCCACGTCAACACAATTAATTCAGTTTCATATTTATTTTATGGATCAGTTACTGTATACCCGTCTCGGTGAAGATGCAGTAATATCGAAGCCGTTTGATGTTCAATTTATCAAAGTGGTTTACACAACGATTGTTTTTTTTCTAATATTTATATTTTTTATTCTAATTACTTTGATCTGCGGTCTCATTAATATTGTACATCCATGCATTGTTATGCGTAATTATTACACGCATCATTAAACAATTTCGCAATGTACAACACCGCTCTGACCTCACCTCGGGTAATAATGTTGAATGATTTTGTATCGATTCATTATAATAGGAATCTCAAGAGTCATCGGTCGTGAGTGAGCGTGGCCTTGGATGTCATCTCGAATAATAAAAATCACGGCGTATGTACATATTTATTAGATTACACATTTTTTTAAATCGGAAGCACATTTAATTCCCACGCCCGGTCGTATTAATGAATTATTATATTAAATAACAGTAAACAACTGGCTTGCCAGTTCTATTGTGGCTCGTTTTCACCCTCTTCCGAATGAAGAGAAGTTTCATTTTACCGGTCGATTAAATTCGATCTATTTTCTCGCACGAGAACATTCACTCGAATGTAACCTTTACTATTTTTGCGCGTACAATAAGCCTTGGGAAAATTCGATAACGATTTTGGATCGGTGGACATTAATTCTTAACATAGTGCCTATATATGCTCTAATATAAACAAGATTAATCTTTTTTTTTTTTTTTACTAAATTTATCTTTTACACATCTGGTCAGTTTCACTTTAAATCTATTCAGTTTCTTATGTTTTCTGGCATTTCATTAAAAATCTCCATCGCACTATACATAATCGTTTTCTGAGATTTGGCCTTCTTCCTGAATGGCAGTCTCAGTGTATTCCTTTCTCTTGTACGATGCTCATGCTCATGTTGATTTGCATCAATTTTTCGTATAAATTCCGCCGATATTTTGTTATTGAGGATTTTATAAATAAAATATTAAAATATATTTTCTGCTCAAAATTTAGATTGCACTTTTCCGAGTATATCTACTTTTTTCTGAGTATTATTCTCAAAGCTTTATTTTGCATCACTGACGATTGTTGCATTTCTTCTTCATTTGCCAAAAAGAAAATCTAATGATAACTAGTTTTTTCTTTAATTGATAAAATGTTGAAGTCAGGCTGACAATAGTCATGATGATTTTTGTCGTAGCCATATTTAAGTGGCCGATGTAATCAAAAGTTAAGAAATGATAATACGGAAATATAGTGATGAAGACTCGCAACGTTGGTTACGACAAAAACCGACCCACGACCGAACAACCTAGAAGAAATTGTATTTTCATTTGACGGTCGTGACACGAGTGCATGTTTAAATGATTTTAAAATATTAATGGAATAGTGATTAAATAAATATCAGATATCTCATAGAGACGAAGCTGTTTTTATTATATTTGATGAAATATATATAAGAGTATGGGGTGATTACAGGGCTTACGACCTGTCTTCGGCTGGCTTAAGAGAACTTTATTTATATGTATATAACGTCCACTAAGTTTCACGTTTGATTCTTCACTAAGTTTGCTTACGTCACGTCTTTGATTATCCCAAATTACATTGCGTTAAAACTGCGAATTTCGGTGTCATGATATATATTATATGTAATCATATAGTATCGAGTTAAACCATCCATCATAGATTGTCGGTTTACGCAGAAACTAATCGTAAACAAATTATGCGTTAGATTTATGGCATCTATAATTTCAACACTAAAAATTGATTGGATCACTAAGACATTGGCAAAATACATATTATATTTGTCTCAAATTACACAGTCCTCTATCAGCTGTCATAAAATAACAAACCACATTTTTTTTCAAACAGTATATCGCAAAATGTACCATTTTTAAAACGTGATCTTATTTTTACTTTTGCCGTCATACAAACACATGTCATTATATGAATCTCAATTCCTTGCGAATACTATGAATTTATTTTATATCCAGTTTTAATATTTATTTAGTAAGTTTATGTTGCACGTATTTACTTCCTATCGAAACACGACCACCTTTGACTAGGTTTTTCCTCGTTATGTGGTCACTGAAAAGTTGATAAGCAATTAAAAAACGATATTTAATTCATTTTATCGACGGTCGTTTTCGCCTGAGGTTTTTTACGTATTTACGTATTTTATACGTTACCGGTATTTTTAGTATAATTTTCTTAAATAAATAAGTAAAAATATAATAACAGTTCATCTCTACTATTCAAATAGAAACGCGAATAATAGACGTTTTGTAAATTTAGTTAACATTTTTCACTTTCCATCTGTGATCGCTTTATACAGTACAGATGTATTACATTGAAATTATTTTATTATTATTATTATTGATTATCTTATTATCACTATGATTAAATTTAGTATTTGAATTGTATATATTATCTACTATCGACAGTCATAGCTAAATAAAATATCTTCCTTATAAAGAGGAAGTAATATTTTCAACACGTGCATAACACTGGGTGCAATGACCGGAAATGTAAATCTCTCGTTCTCGCACGTTCTTAAAATGATGATGTTTTTAGCGAAACAAAGACATCATGTTGTATTCATCGAACAGCACTTTCTTTGCGAACCTTGGCTTGCGCTGAATCCTAAAGGTTTCAAGATGTTAAAATTTAACCGCTTTGAATTTAATGTTGTATTTCGGTTCCTCTTCATTCTATTTTACTTTCATATAAATATATATTTTAGTTTAATTTCGTTGCAGGAGATGCGTGCCGCATTTATTTTATCAGTATTTTTCAAATGAAGCTATGCGGTCCCTAAAGGAAGCTCGAACCCCCGACCATTTCTTTTTTCTAGATCAAATAATCATATATACAGGGTGTCCGTGATATCTCATATATACAGAAAACCGCGTGACATTCATTACACCTATGGTGGGTTATTCTGATAGAGTATGGTCTCAACTATCGATGGTTTTCGTTTGGACCACTATTTACAAGACACCCTGTATATCGTTATTTTCTCGCTGGTCCATGTTTTGTTTCTTTAATTATGTTCATACATTTTACATTTTTCTTTCTTTGTGATTCATGTCATTATTTTAATTTTAATATATTTTATTTATTATTGTCTTTACAAACCGTCAATCATGACGGGAAATTGATAATTCATATAACCTTAGTTATTTAAACATCAACGAAAAAAACAATAACAATATTCTTAACGGGATAACTGCACACTTGTACGTGATATAATTGACAGCAGATCTTTTGATGTTTTGTGTGTTTTGTAATGCGACACGCACGATTGTACAATATTGCTTTGTAGCTTGGATGAACATAAGGAAAATATATGTGTAGGGTTTCACAGTATTATTATATAATATATAAAAACAAATTAAATGAATCAACTAGAAAGATATACAGAAAATATTTATTTATCGAAAAAATATTTAGCTGCTACCTGGATTCGAACCTGGATCTCTCCCTATCTGGGGAATGGGTCCAGGTTCGAATCCCCATAGCAACTAGATATTTTTTCAATAAATCGATTTTTTCTTATATCTTTATAGTTGATTAATTTAATTTGTATCAAAATACCACAAAACTATGTTCTGAAATTGCAACTTCGCAACAAAAATGATTTTATATTTTCGTAGAAAGCAATCAGTTTGTGGTTTGACATGTTAGATTAAATAAAATCTCTGTATAAAACCACGAATTATATTACACATTTTATTACCTCAAGCTTCATCAGGACGTATTTAAAACTAACATCCCTTGAAGTTCTATCTAACTATATATGTATTCTGTCTCTCTCTTTCACGTGTTATTTTATATTCTATCTCCCTCTTTATGTATATATAAGTGCACTCTTTTTGTATTTATTGTTAGTTTAAAATACGTCCTGACGAAGCTTGAGCTAAGCGAAACCGGTTAGCGTGTAATAAAATTCGTGGTTTCATACAAAGTGATTGTATTTATACCAAAAATGATTTTCCAAAAAATATATAATATATTATTTTGTTCGGTTGTCTATAATTTATTACGCCGCGCGTTGTAATTAACAGCATCTAGTAATGCATTAATGTTATCTGTAAATGCATTTCCTTTCAAAGCTGTAAAGTGCATGTTATACAACAGGTGAAAGGGAGGATGATGTGAAACTCTGTCCATATAGAATGACTTGCAACACTGGAGTGGAAGTACAAAGAGTTTCTTCTCTGACGTCATCTTACCACTCCACCCGTCAAACTCCCTTTCATCGCGGAAACTGAATTGTCTCTCAACCTGACCGATGTGGTTTTTTTTTTATCCTTGAAGTCAAAGCACCAGTACCTTGGTATTATAATAGAATGTGTTTGATTGTGTAGACTGACATTTTATGTATTTAAATAACTTTATTTTATAAACAAATACACGAATTTGCATTAGTATATTTCAATATATATTTAATTATTTCATAACAATGCAATTATTTGCACACATTGTGGATATAATATTTTAAATACTAATTAATTGTATCAATTAGAAAGATACACATATAAAATCAATATTGTCATTGTGAAAAATATTCGAACCTGAATCTCTTTTTCCAATCCGGGGAAGGTGCATTACCAACTATGCTACAGCGCTAATAATTTTGACGACAAATTTTCGAACCCATATGTTACACTTTTTCAAATTAATACATCTGTCGTTCTATTATTTGAAAGCCATCTACATTGTTTTTACGGAATCTCAAATACCTTTGAGTAGTCCGATAGGAATGTCAGAATTAACAATTCATTTTGATTAAATTTTGGACACATTGATTCAACTTATATTCTAATTAAGATTAAGGAGAACACATTCTTATTGTGAAGTTGTAATTATTCAGAACATAGGTCTGTGATGTTTACGGATTGGAAAAAGAGTTCCAGGTTCGAATCGATTTTATATGTGTATCTTTCTAATTAATACATTTAATTATTATTTAAATTATCACAGACCGTCTGTTCTGAATAATTACAACGTCACAATAAGAATGTGTTCTCCTTAATAATTAATATTTTATTTCCTTAATTCTTAACCGTTAATTCGTATTCCTTATGTCGTACGGGTTTTGATAAAAATATGTAACCAAATATAATCCTCATTTGTTATTTAAAATTAATATTATTTTTTTAAGAACACAGTTCTGTGATATTTTTAATATAAATTATCAATTAGAAAGATATTATATATTTAGAAACTACAACATCACAATAATAATGTGTTCTTCTTAAATATATATAAGTTGTATTATGTTTCCAAAATGATTTAATTCATTAATTCTGGCGTCTCCTATGGGATTTTACTCAAAGATGTTTGAGATTCCCGTACGTATAAAGTAGATCATTTTGAAAGTGCAACATATAAGGTCGAAAAATTGTCGTTATCTTACTGTTGTGCCGTGGTATAATAGGTCAGCGCACTACCCCCGGATCGGAAGGGTTCCCGGTTCGAATCCGGGTGGTAAAAAAATATTTTTTCGATAAATTGATTTTTTTTTTTCCAATTGATACATTTAATTAGTATTTAAAATTATTATGTTACTTACCTTGCATTATTTGTCGAAACCAAGTTCCTCGGATGATGAATGATGACGAATGCGGCGTATAAATGGCGTTTTCTCTCCATACCTATTCTGGTTCGGATCAAATTGAGAGAATCAATCATTTCCGTGTCCAACTTTTATTGATGTTATGATGCGAAATTTCCCTATCCTTTTGGAAATTGCCGAATTTTATTTCCAAACGCGCATTTCTTTGGGTCAACTGGAATGGGGCAACTGTTTGGTATGATTTATTTGCGAAATAAATAAAGGCGAAATGTGCAACTGACTATTATTATTATTCTTGTGATATCTTTCTTATGTTTTTTTTTTTAAATAACAATTCACTAAAATAAAAGATTGTTTCGAATTTAGTTTACGTAAGTCGCAAACTACGACGCTATTGTGGAAACATTTTTTTTCCGATTCTTATTTGCGCTCAAAAATACTTAATTGATTTAAAAAACGTATCGATGAAGTTTGTAAGGAAAAATTCTCTACAAACACGTGTCGTATTCGTCAGTACTATTCGGTTGATTAAACTAGAACACTGCAACGAGTTTTAATGATAAATATAATAATGATTTTCAATTGGTGACACAACATTTTAGACTTTATTGTACATTCTGTAATGACAATATGTCGCCAAGCGGCGCCGTACGGCAGTACATGTGTCACTGCCGGAACGGTACCTCACGCATTTAAATCACTTTAAGAATATATATATATATCTTATTGGGTATTTGTTTGCGTTAATTGGTTAAGAAAGTTTTACTGTGGTAGACAATTTTTTTTATAATAAATTATATTTTTAACATCAAACAATTCGTAAATTTGTAGAATTTCATAATCATATGTGCGAAAATAAAACATTAGTTTTTTTTTTATTCTATTAGTTTAATTAATTCGAGACGCGTTTCGTTGATAATGCGTACAGATTGGTAATGCGCTTACAAGGCGAAACAAGTCTCGAGCATGTTAAACGAAAAAAATAAATAAAAGTAAAACGAACATAACACTTACCATAGCTTGCAGAACCAACAAGCAATCGGTGACAGCCGTTGCTAGTATTTTTGTAATGCAGAAATTATTGGTCAAGCATACATATATTTCTGAAATAGTGAATCAGCATAATAAACTTTACGATTTACAGCTCGACTATTGTTGAAGACGACGCGCGTCGTTGTGCCTGAAAAGAAAATGCAAAGAGTTGCCATTTCTTGTGGAGAAACCCATCCCGACTGTGTGGCGCCCGCTGCCGCTGCCTCGTGATTTAGGGGCGTCCAACTGTTACGATCACTTCACTTTACGCCCCCCCATATCCCCAACATATCCGTCTCAAATAGACCGACCAGAAATCTGGAAGAATCGAATAAGTAGGCACTGCAAACTAGTTTCAATTCTACATTTGGTTGCGAGCTGTGGCTACTTTTGGCTTATTCCTTTCTCTTTTCTGACAGTCAACGTGGACAGTCATGAACTTAGGATCGATGTGGACAAAAATACCATCTCTCCACATTTTCATTGTATATTTATGGTTTTTCGTTATAAATTTTCATTAGTTATAATAATTATAGGTATTTTTAACACAAATTAAATTAATCACCACAAATGAATAGAAAAATATACATTAAAAATCTATCTATCGAAAAAGTATTTGGTTGCTGCCGAGATGTTAAGTTGCTATGTTCTGAAATTGCAATTTCATAATTAAAATGTGTATTCATGAAAAAAATTAAATAATTCGAATAGCACTCAGTATGTGCAATGCAATATTCTCCATATTGTTTCAAATTAAATATAAATACGCAAAGATTCTTACGAACAAAAAGGAGTCTAAAGATTACCTATATTAATACATTCGAATCGTAGAATCCTATGGTGGCTTAAGATATTATTTTCCTTAATTTTGTAAGTGGAGAACTGATATATTTACGAATTTAGGTTTGTATCTGGTTTCTTGCACCTTTTCTTTTTTGTATTGTAGAAGAGACAGGAATGAATGTATTCTTCCATCTAAAAAGACCCTTCTGTCTCACTACAGTATCTTCTAAACTAATAATGTCATGTATTTCTTAAAAGTTTTTATTACTTGTATAAAATAATGAATTTAAAAAATGTTCTACTTAAAGTTAATGATAAAGTAAATCATAATGATTTTAATTGAATTGCTAAGTAATTTCTGACGAGACTTTTATAACTCCCCACATAATCACTATGTAACATTAAAGGCGGAACCGATCAAACTTCTACGAAATACAAAAAAAAAATTGTGAAAATTACATGATTTCCAGAGTTCTAAAAGATACACAAATAATCCAGGACAACGTCTTCCAACCAGTGCTGATTTTTCAGGAATGATTAATATTTCTCTTGGCCAAAAACTGCCCAACCGAAAATCTGTGTGTAGGTACTATTTTTGTAAGCAAATAAATGACTTTTCGGTTCACTGATGGGAAATCTAGATAAACCTTCCTGGAGTTGCGGGGCTGAACGCAGAGTGAGATTGGACGTTGCTTTTCCTAGTTTTTCGGAATTGTGTTATTTTCTTGCGTGACCGGATATCCGGGAAAACCAAATTAAGATAATGGAATACTTACACAAGTTTCATTTTATGGATATTTTTGTTGTACCAGACTAACGTTAAAACATATGTAGGTAAATTCATTGTTTGATATAATATGTAAAAAAAAAATCTATTTTATTTTATAAGGTTTTCTTTCGTAATGTTATTATTTGCCTATAATAATATATAATACTTTAATAATTTTTTTCGTCCAAAATTAGATATAAAAATATATAGGTACGTGTCATGCTCCAACCCACCTCAATATAAGTTCAATGTCATTTATCTTGATTATTGGGATTTTGTTTTATGGTGTAATTTGGCGGCATTGAAATTGAATAATATGCATTTATTACAAAAATTTAATTAGATTCTATATAAAATGATTGAATTAATATAAAAAATATATACTTTTTAAATAAATCACATTTTTGCATAAATCACATTTTTTACATAAATCTTTTATATTTGATCGGATATTTAGAATAATAAATACCTTCTGAACAGTTTTGATGAATCGAGACATCTTAATAGATGAAATAGAACATGTCTTGGAAAACGTTATGTAATGATGCATTTCATAAAAAAATTGCACTCTTTTTTTCACATAAACTATTGTGAACTATAAATCTACCTATACATTTATATGTAGATAAAAGATAATTAAATTGTGATTGAATAGGAAAATCATAAAAGTCATTATTTAATAGGTATTTATTATTATTATATGATATAGGTCCGACACCTGGATTCAAACCTTTCCTGGGGTCATCGTTCCTCAAGTATTGTGTATACACTTGGGTATCCATTTACGATAAACTTGCATTTAAATAACATTACATTGCAATTCTTCGACGACAGCATTCTCTTCCATATTTGCACACCAATGGCTAACAGCCGTCTCCGAGTGATGTCTCATTTTGATCGTCTGGTGGAGCCAGACTACACGCCATACATCACCGGAGAATGGAGACTGAAGACGTGCAGCATTGTCCCCACAACTCTCCCAAGAAAACGATCTGTCTGGAATGAGTCATCGCCATCTCGGGTATTTTATCAAGGATGCAATTACATCGTCCATTGTTTTTTTATTATCGATCGATACCACCCGTATTAAATTTCCTTCCTACGGAGAATGGTTATTTTGTAGAGATTTTTTTTTTCACGTTAGTTTATTCCGTCTCGGGAGCAGAGATAATACTATATTCATTATACTTATATTAAGCCGTGCATGGTTTACATAAATGTACGTATTTATAATATTTCGTATGTTTATAATTATACGTTTTATTTTATGTAATATTCGTTATCAAACAGCAGAGAATCTGGCTTTGTCCCGGTGTAGACAAACCATTTATATTATATTAAGAGTTATCTATTGATTTGGAATATTTTTTTTGTAAAACACTTAAACCCTAATGGGTCATGTCCACATTTAGATAAATCACAGTAACATGTATTGTGGTTTTGAGCTGGAGATAAACTTAGAGATCAGCTCGAGATAGGTAGAAAGAGACAAAACTTGTTCGATTCGACAGGCGAGACCTCGATCCGTGCGCACAAATGTCACCGTAGATACCTACAGCTATTTATTTTGAAAAGTTAGGCATACAGAAGGCATTAAATTATAATTATTTATTCCGTTTTAACTAGAGATTCAAATTAATCCAACTTCAATTACTGACATTTGACGTACAACGAATCTCATGGAGCATAATTTCTGTTCGAGAAATTGTTTCGAGTCGAAAATCTCATAAATGTCTCATCCGTTAACATGGGCCATAAAAGTATGTCTTACATTGTTTCGCTGTACCTTTTATAATTTAGCCCCCTATCGAAATGGCCGCAAGCAAGATTTTTACCGATTTGCGCAACATTTGTCTTCACTGCTCAGCCTCTTGACGTCGTTCCGTAATGATATATAGCTCAAAACCTTACTAACCTTAAATAAAAATCTCGAGTTTTAAAGTTGCTTGCTTTTTATATATGTATTTTTAAAACCGTGTATTTATATATTAGCTAGATCCAAAGCATAAAAGTTCCAATAATAGTGGTATGTTTAAAATAATAAGTTTTATTAAATTATTATATTTACATACTTATATGACTTGAAAATTAGAAACATATGTATTCCTTCATAAGCCTTTATAGGTTTAACGTCTGTAAGATATTTCAATATTCTGTTTAAAATTAATGTCTTTGTAAATTTCCAGTTCAGTTGCGCAATCTATTACATAATTGTATTATTTATGTTTGCTGATAAATATCACAGAATGCGTAGATAGGTAGATAGATACCCCAGCTTTAATTGATATCGCACCGTTTCAATTTATACAAAAACTAATAGAACCATCTTTTGGTGACATCCGATCCACACTATATCGCATGTCACCAGACACGATTAATCATCGGATACGTGTTGCACTGTCCCCCGCGTCAGTGCGGGGCGGCGACGGTCCCGGCCCGCTCGGTGATTCACTGACACCTCTCGCGTCTTATCTCGCCATGTTTTGTGAGCTTGAACTCGACGAGATAGCTTAATCGAGTTTACACTGTCGGTCATGTCAACGGAAACAATTGTCATATACTTTTTTTTTTTTTTTGAAAACTGACTGCACCTATTCATTTTATAGAACTCTCCATTGTTAATCAAGCACGATTTTTTTGATTCTATATTTAATTTTTCCATATAATTGGACGATCGTCACTTGAATTTGATGTAGGCGTAATAGATAATGTTTAGATATTTTGTACTGATGATAGTGAAACATATAAAATTGTATTTTTTCCCAATATTAATGTATGATAATAATGACATGTAACTAAATATATTATCCTTAGTATTTCCAACATTGTCAATTATAGCACTAAGGGAATGTTGTATTGTTAATCACGTAATATGTAATACCCAAGTTTGTAACTGTTCTATGTTTTATAAGTCGATAATGGCTTAGACAGCCGAAACGATTGTCCAATTTTTTTAAAAAACTAAATATAGAAGCGAAAAAATCGTATTCGATTAATTGTCATATATTTGGTGCCAGGCATTATTATTCCAAAACATAAAATGGCTCAACATTTTTTGTCCTATAAATTTTTATATTCCCTATTAGTAATCATGTCATGTAAAATAAAATGTGGGATTGTCTCCGCTTTAGGCAATCTTATATTATTACCTAACCAACTATTAGATTTGAAGTACATATTTTAAAACCAAAAATAATATGGACACATATGAATTAAGCGAAATATCACCCAGATCTATTCGGAACGCTTTGAGCTTCATCCGACCTAAAAACAAATATTGCTAAATCTTATAAAAAACTAATATCACATTCCAATTGCGTATTCTTGACGATAATAATTTAGATAGTTCCGATTTCTAATAATAATAATAGATGTCGTATTATTTTCGCGTCTGTAAATAAAATGAAGTGCCCTCTGTAATTAAAATCATTAATTTTTATCTATCTACATCATGTTTTGTAGTGTTGAATAAGTAATAGTCGCGAGTGAAGATTTTATAGTTTTTGATGTGTCGGAGTGGTATTATTTATGGAGGAATATGTTTTTTTTTTTGGGGGGGATCGGGTTTCACTATTTAAATACACACCGATGCCGATGATACCGTAGCCAACTTGTGATGGTATTAAGAAGTTAATAACTGAATGTAATAAAAAAAATGTAATATTGACGAATCGAAACGAGAGTAAACAACTCTCATAACGATTCGGGATAGGGTGTAAATAAAAATATATATATTTTAATACATAAGATGTATTTAAATCATGAAATCTAGCATGGCACGGATTAATCGTCTAGTATTTACAGTGTATTAAAATGTTACTAAATTAATCACCGCACTTAACCATTACTCGGTGCCTACATTACTTTTATAATGTGAACATATTTTTTAACATTTAAACTGAATTATAAATAATTATGGTGTTAAATATTCATAATTTATACAGTTATTTTTTATTAAAATGAATCACGTTGAATTTTTGGGTATTATTTTACGCTAATAAACAACATTTGGATCAGTCTGTTCTCTATACAAAATGCAATATTTAACGTGAAATATTATATATTAAATGTTCCGTATTCGCAAAAAAAAAACATACTTTTAGCGTTTGTGATATCGGCCGCGAATAATTTTATTATCACATAGCTGCGTCCAAATTCCTTTACCCATCCTAATGCTCGTCTTCAGTATGAAATGTGACCTTGATGCCACCAGACGTCAACTTGACCGATATTGTGTTTGATATCGACATCGCGATACCATTCGCGGTATGGACCAGTTCAACATCGCCGTCTTTAGTCGGGAGCGGAGATCGTCACCATCCCCGCGCATCATTGTGTGATTTCGGCGGCGGCGGCATGAATTGCGGAGGCGTATAGTAAAACGAGCAGTCCTTCTAGATCTCGGTTCCCCGAGATCGCTGGTCCTTCGACTAAATTCCGTTCCCTTCATTGACCTCTCCCTGTACCACGTTTCCCTATTCCTCCCCTACCTTGCGGTAATCCATTCCGCTATAAGTGTGACTCGGAGATCGCACAATTCATTAACTATTGTATAATGACCTTAGCCTCTTTCCACGTGTTTCAAGGGCAACATTTCATCTTTAGACACAAACCCTAATAGTTTCTGAAGTACTCGTAAATTTAAGATTATATTGTGGTCACACTTATTATGACCGGTAAAGTAGGCACATAACAATGCGTGTAGATACATGAACCACTCATGTAAAAATAAGGCAATAAACTCGTATGTTCGAATTGTCATATTATGATAAACATAATATGACAAATGTTTTTCTGCCGAATTTATTTATTGTTTTAGTTCTATTCGATTATCTCTACGAGTACCCGTGTCGTCTACAGCTAATTTTTAGAGTGTACTTGTTTGTTTGATAAGGCAAGAAACTTAACACAAACAATTGAGGTCACCCCTGCAACGATACTGTATATCAGTTTTGAGCAGATCCGAGTTTTGAATGTGACAACAGTGTACACCTTCTTGAGCATCGAATGGTATAATTAAACAACCATATTAAATAAATAAAAATATTCTTAAACACAATTTCTAAGTAAGCTTCCCTGCAACAATACTTTATATCATCTAGGATGGCCGACGCTCCGTCTATCTGTCAACCTTTGTAACAGCCGATATATAGCGTTGTTGCAGAGAAGGGGTCTAATAAATATTCCGTTTAATAATGTGCGCATGGAATATATTTTTTGCAGGTTTAAGGACCAATGCTATTATTTGTGCGCTGGGGGAAAAAGTAAGAAGAACATTACCAGTACAAAGCTACTGGTAGGGACTGGCTTAACCACATTAATAATGACACATCTATCGTTCCATTATTAGAAAGCCATCTACTTTTATAGATTCAAATAATGGAACGATAGATGTATTCGTAACATATAAGTTTAAAAATTTGTCGTCAAAAGTACTGTGTGCCATAGTCGGTTAATGCACCTTCGAATCTCGGTAGCGACAACAATATTTTTCGATACAATTAATTTTATATGTATATCTTTCTAATTAATACATTTAATTAGTATTTTAAATATCACAGACCTATGTTCTGAATAATTACAATTTCACAATAAGAATGTGTTCTCCTTAATAAAATATATTTCTTTCATAAACGTCGCTCATCTCCCCTAAATATATGTAGTTACCACCGGGACTCGAAGTGCTTACCAAATTACAGACTGTTTTACCTATTACGCTATAGTAACACCCTATACATTATCGTCAAATTATCCGACATTTTGGTGAGACATATTCCTCACTGTTGGAAGCAACCGCCTTTTCATTTAAAAATAAGCACACGTATCTGTTAACTACGAGATCTTGATAGGCTGCTAGCCTATTGGAAATGTCAGGGTATAATGGTGTTAATAGGGTTTCAGGTTGACGACCTCCCCCTAGCGGGAGGGAGTCGTCGACTCGACCCTTCGGTCGTCTAGCGAATACGACGTGGACCGTCAGTTACAAATCTTCCGAGGGTAAAGCAACCTGTAAAGGCTCAATTCGTCGAGCAAACTTCTGAACTGTAATATAATATCGAGATAATTGGATCAATGACAGAAATTCGTGTTTGAATCCCTCTAATCTTTTAGAAAATATTATTTGGATCTTTAACCCAAATCCAAAAAAAAAAGTGTTTTATTTTCATTTAAAATGCATGTTGTAGGTAGGTACCCTTTTTTAGAATTATAATTTAAAAAAACATTTTTTTTAGCTTCGTTCGCAAATCTTTTTATTACTTTAGTGCTTAAAATGTGTCCAATATTTTCTTTAAAAATTTTACACCTCAAAAGTTATTGCCTCGAATATATTAATATTAAAAAATCAATTCTTTTTCTATTTATCG
The DNA here is from genome assembly GCA_031772225.1 of Eubasilissa splendida. NCBI lineage: Eukaryota > Metazoa > Arthropoda > Insecta > Trichoptera > Phryganeidae > Eubasilissa > Eubasilissa splendida. The sequence continues at coordinate 35,041,008 of CM062846.1, read as the reverse complement.
TACGTGTAGTTTACTAATCCGATGTCCACTTACAAAGTTCTGCCGCGTGTGTTAAATAAAATGTTGATATCATATAATATTTATTATATATACTTGATGTATATTATATTATACATTGCATGATACATATGCTACATCTGCAGCTGGTTATCGACTTTTTTGTCAAATCCATATTAAATACTTCCATTTCTCATCCGTCATCATTTTCCGCACCTTTGCGTCTAATATAAGACATAACTTGTATTCTTCTTCTCCTAACACCTTTCTATCATCTCTGCTGGTCCACGGTGACTGCGCGGATTTACTGTCTATCCGCCACCACCCGCACGTCACTGGCCTGTTCACATTTTGCCTTTCGGTCCTGGGTTATAATATGAAAATATTCTTACGTATTTAATCAATTTAATTGCCCATAATAATATTTCATTATTGGGCAGTGCAGTAGGCACTCGTGCCGAGTAATATTATGCGTCATTCGTGAATAATTTTCTTCGTTATTGATATTTCATTGTCTTTCCGATGGCATTGTTCCTTATGTTATGTATTGAGTTTAATTGTCTCGAGTGTTTCTAATTAATGAGTCAGTAATTCAATTTCGTCAACAAGTGTTAAATTATTTTGCAAATTCAAATTTACAAAGTACGATATTATCAGTATGAACTTGATTTTCGAAAACGTCTACATTTAATATAGTTTTTGTATGAGAATAGAGTTAATGAAATTGATTTATTTATTATGAAAACATTAATCAAGTGGTTTTTATAAATACTTTATACAGTTGGTTGGAATGGTTGTGTTCGCGACTTATCTGGCGTCGGGGCGTAACACACTACACAGTGTATAATTTTAATTTTAATTATTTTGAAATTTTTACAATTTTATAAAACATATGAGTTACTTGAATCTGTTACAAAACTAAAGTTACATATTTTTGTGAATCGCTTACCTCTCCAAAAAGTGATTAGCTCTTGTGCATGGAGAGAGACTTGCACTGTAATAATTTATATAGAGTTAGAAGTTATACGTTTGTAATCTATAATATTATTTATTATCTAATTGTGTTCTTCTGAAGTGTTCATTTAATTATTTTGTTTTAGTTCTTTTATATCCATTATATCTTTAATTTCTGTAAATCTCCCCTTTATGTGTAGGTAACACTACTAGTTAGGACATCTTTTTACCAAAATATTCATTCTTTCATAGGCTACTATCAAATAAATAAAAAATACGTTCTAAAAGAAAAAAATCATCTCTACCACAAGAATCTGGTAAATTTTGCATGTGTGTGAAAGGAAATGATTTTTCTCATTTTTCTTTATGACCAATATTAACGGAATAATGATTAAAAATTTAATTCTACATTTAAAATAAATTCAACATCAGGCTGGCTAACGAACCTAGCCGAGATATTTACTATATAAATTTATCAATTTTTTGATCGTTTGATCGTAATCTGGTAAGAAACACCGGGCTTACCGTATTCAGAAAATCCGTTATATCTCGTATATGTATATATAAACACATTATTTTACAGTGGGTGGCTTCCGTGTCTCCTGGTCCCGATTGAAGAAAGTGCATTGAAAGTTGTGTCATGAGACCTTCTGCTATAGTATTTTTACCTATTTTTACCTAAAAATTGTATTCCAATATTTAGGTAAAAATAGGTAAGAAACTATGCTAAAAGAAAAAAATTCTCTCAAATGTCGCTCTTTATTACATGATACCATTAACCGTTAATAAATATGACGACGATCCGGCCTTAATAGGTGGAGTACGCGCTGGTTTGCGCTGTTGAAAACAAACAGGAAATTGTTGTATTGAAATATTTTCCCCAAAACGTGAGGTCGTGTTTGCGAATTGTATTTAGACAAACAGCTTATTTTCACGCGCCGAAAATGGTTCCAGAAAGCTTTTTTTACCTCTGTCGACAAAAATCGTTTCCCAAACTTTGCGAGCGTAAACATGACCCGCACGTTCAAACATTTTTTTCACTTGTTTAAACTTCTAGCGTGTAATTAAATACGGCATGTACAGGTCATGTTTACAGTTCGTATCTCGACGGGGGAAGCCCACTTGATAAACATTTACCAATAAAAGAGTGTTGTGAAACCGATATTTCAGTAATACAATACTAATAATAATTGGCGTTTTAAATACGTGTTTACCTAGCTGTGTTTTTATTTTTTTTTTATTTTGATTGCAGAATGTTCTCGTTTTGTCATGTTTCTCGAAATACCTCGAATAACTGTGTGGATATTTTTCGCGCTTGATTATTTGGCGTTACAAAACATTTCCAGTGGAGTTCTGCTCCGTTTGGAGCGTTTATTATATTGACGCCTCGAGATGCTGCATTTAACAACGATTGAATCTATGTCGCTGCTTTGTTTCGCTTCTTTGAAAATAATGGATTTGTGGATGTATTTTAGACATTTTAACCATCGAACTGAATGCACATTTGTCACATTATCGTAACAAAAATTAAAATAGCGTAATTGTACAGACAAAATAATTGCGAGTAAAATGCGAAATTTTTAAAATATTGATTGCAAATAATACGGGGTGTAACAGATCTAGTCCACAATATTTTATGGGTGGGATACCTGAATAAATTTTAAATCCTAATATTAACCATGTCACAGATTTATAGGCATTTAAAAAAATCATAATTATGCGATTATTTCGATTGACTGAAATATTTTATTGATTCCAAAGTGTATATTGAATACAAAAAAATAAAAGTCATCGAATTTCGAGCGGTCGTACTATCTTTTATTAAATGATTTAGGACCTGAAGCAATGATATAGATTAATAATGGATCAATTTCACAAATATTTATTCCGTAGTATGTAGACTTAAAGATTAACATGATTTTGTAAAAATTTCAAACAATAGTATTTTCCGCAACGGTGCAAAATTTAAACATCTTCTTTGACTCGTAATTTAGTCAGGTAAATACCCATAAAATATTGTGGACTAGGCCTGTTACACCCATGTTATATGTATGTATGTTATATTATAATGGTGTATGTACACGGATGAGATTTGTTGATAAAGGTCGGTATATATCAGCTACTCTGCCTACAGAATGTCATAAGCATTGATTCATAGCTCGCTCCACGTTCAACTATGTGTTATCTTTTACACGACATTCAAGACGAGTCTCCGAGACAAGACTCATTTATTTACACGCGCCGTAAGAACGTCTACGATTCTTCAAAAACCTTTAAAACATTTAAGCATTATGTTTTATAATCATATATAATAGTTAAAAATATATTATGATCGCTATACACCGTCTGAAAATTTGTGTTTTTTTTTTTACTTAAAATAAGAAGATTGCAACCGTTATAGTCCTTTGGTTCCATAAGCACGTTTGCAGCTATCCAGCCACCGAGCCAATTTGTTCCGCCTTTCGATTTTAATGCGAACTAATCGACCGACCTTCTTGGCTCGCGAGCCGAATCTGTTCGGGAGTATTTTCCGATTCACCCGTGTTATGTTTAGTCAATATTTAGTACGTACTGCTGATATTCGAAATCGTTAATGTCACGTAAAGCCTTTTTAATTTTAAAAACGACGCGGCTATCCGAGCGGCATCTGCGAATGTTAAAACCCTCGTTTCGTCGTATCCTCGTGGTCCCCGTCGTCGTAAAATCGTTTGAATAATTAAAACAATAGTCGACAATTTCCGCATTTGATTCGCTTCTCTTATCGTCGGATACCCACGAGGGACTTCCGTGACCCTATCCGGCTCGACTTGTCGTGCGTGATTTGCCAAACTCTAAAATTAATAGTATTCAATTAGGATGTCAGTTCTCCGAACTAAATGGATCTCGCTTTTAAAGGCCAATTAATTCGGTGAATCTTTGCTAACAGATTTACACGATTTTGACGTGCCCTTGAATATAATTTTCTTTGATCAAGTTTATCAGCACACCGCCTCGGAGTTTGTAGTATCCGCAGCAGAGTGGTTTGCACAGCTCTGACGATTACAGTTAGTACATAGTTAATATCTTGGGTAATTACACACATCTGATATTAACTAACTAATTATAAACTACTAATTCTTGTCTCCAGGAATATGTCGTATATCTAATATGCTTATGCGAGATTAGTGAGCTATTGAATAATAAATGTATTATACATATTTTTGCATATATGTACATCGATTTTTTTACTAAAATTATTTTTGTGATAATAATAACGCACGTAAGAATAGCACCCGTTTTATAAAATATATAGATATATTGTTTTGAAAATATTAAAACAAATATTTACCTAAAATGATAAATTCGAGTATATATTCGAATACAATGTAATCAGTTTGTTTTATCTGTTTATATTGTCTTTGCATTATTTTAAGTAGGCCGTATTGTTGAAAAGAACATAGCCTACGTAAGCAAATCGGTTGTTTTGCTTGTCTCGTTTTATGTATTTCAATTTATATTATTCCTCGATTTGTTTTATTTGCCAATTTCAATATTGTGTTCGCGAAGGGTCGCTACAATAATGTGATATTGAAATAGAATCTGCCTTCGCCGTTTTCATTGCCAGAACGAAAACGGCTCACGCGCAAAATGTCAAATCTTTTTTTATCAAACTTTATTTTTGACGACGTTCGGCCATTACGCGCGCCTTCCCCGGGCCGATATTACCTGAGGGAGCAGTCACCAATACCGTTGGCGAAATATTGCGGAGCATCACGCCATATCATTATTTGGCCGAGTCATGGCCGCGGGGGGAGCTCTTGCATTGTGTCGGCCTGGTCTGCGCCATCGATCATCAGGGAAATGTCAAATGTTCGCGGGTCGCGGAATATGGAATATGGCCGCTGGACAAAAGGGAATTTGTTCGCATCGGTGTTAGTGGCGGAGCCGGGGCGATACAGAATGCGTGATGCTAACAACCTGGGAACTCGACAATGCACTTTGTAATTATTTATGATTACATGGCGCACGTTTCGCTAATGCTCTTGAAAGATGTGAAGCGTATCTTAAATTATTTATTTTTCTTTGTTTTTTTTTTATCTCGATTTATCGTCATTGACGTTATATGTCGATGATGATATATATATTTTTGCACACATCGTTTGCTGTAAACCCAGAGTCATTCTATGTGAAATCACCCGATTTTAAAATAAATGGTTGCACGACCATTTCAGATATTTTTTTTACCATAGGTAACCCCATGAGTGTGAGGCTCAAAACAATTTTCATTTTTATCTGCCACCTTCTTGGATCTAGGCTCAATTTTCTTCGCAGCGACAGGCAAAAACGGCGCTTTGCAGAGGTTTTGAAAAAAAAAAGTTCTCCTCCCATAAAAGATTCTGGTGGTTTTTACTAACATAAAAAAGACATAATAGGATTGTAGAAAATGTATAGAAATTATAGAAAATTATATATAAACCATGATTAAAATGACTTTGAAATATGCCAAATTTGGAAGCATAATTACCAGTTTTTATGACCTTTTAAGGTTTTAAGGGTTGGAACCACAAGATGGATTTTTTTTAAATATAACTATAGCTAATGGAGTTCCCAGCTTTGAAGAATGAGAGTTTGAATTAGGAACCTTTCCAGCCTTCAATTTTCAATTTTTGCTGATGTCTGGGTCAAATATCTCAAATGGGAGTCCAGGTAAAAATTAAAGTTTTTGCCCAAGGATACTGGTATTTATGTTTCATATTGTGGTTCAAACTGGTTTAGAAGTTACAGTTTCCGTGTAACTGTAATATATAAATGTATGATAAATTATTTTTAAACCATTTTTAATCTTGTTTTGCCTAGACTGTAAAATATGTTTCTTCGCTGTCGAAGAAGCATATTTTACTTCTCGGGTGTTCAACAATTTAAGTGAAGCCACATTGATCAGTATAAAATAAACATTTTGTCCTAGATTCCTTGCAATTTATGTCAAATCCATTAGTTGATTCCACCTTATCAGATCACTAACTCTTGATTGGACGATAGTTTCGTTTAATTTTATGCAGTCGGCCTAGTATGACATTTCTGCCTTGTGCGCTTCGAGTAAACGGGGTCACACCGTAGCTCTAGAGTTTTATATTGATCTTTATTATATAGAGCGAGTGTAGGAGTGTCCACTCCTGTGTATACATTGTGTTCATTTATCTCTTCTCGCAGTGACTGACCTTGAAGTCATCGCCTTCGATCAAACCGGATCGCCCGGTTTCCTCCGGGTCCGGTCCCGTTTGGGAAGCCTCCCCCCCCCCCTTCCCCGCTTGAAGGTGAGGTCACGTGGCGTCACGCATGAACCCACAATGTATGGGAGTGTAGGAACATATCTCAAAGATATCGTATTCTCCGTAATGATAATAATTAGTGTGCCTATAAAATTAATAGTTGCTTAAGAAATATTAACTCATCTTATTTATTTTCCGTCACGTCTCTATTTCTTTTCTTAACTCTTTGACGCTTGAATGATTATTTTATACATAAACAATACATACCTCATGCTTCATATATCTTGGTCAATCTTTCTTAGTACGGCACCTAATTCGATATAGGTAACTGTTTTTGTTATGTTGTATAATATATATTACACATAAAGTTACTATAATTTCAATATAAAACCATACCATAAATGACATTATTTTAAGTTACATAGATATCGCTTATTACTCTTTAGAATTAAAATAAGTGACATAAGGTGTCATACATTATTTTCATAGTGTTATCGTTTGTCTAATAAAATAAATGTGATTTAAATAAAAAGTATTAATAATTTATCCTAAATTACGTATCAGCATGGGAACAAATCACACGTGATCATGCTATCTATTAAAATATAATTATTTTATTACTCGAGGATTATAATATTTTGCAAATCAAGTGATATTCAGTTTTCAGAAAATAAACATTGTTAAAACTTTAATACAGGTCAAAATAAATTACGAAGTTCGTGTTGATTTGAATTTCCATCGATGTCAAAGTGTTCAAACAGTCCTTCCTGTGGCAAAATCTAATAAAATGTATACAAATGTTTAGGAATACCTTATCTCACAGATTATATATATTACACACATTTGAATACACAAGGCGCGAGGTAAATTAAATTCCAGCTTTTTTAATAAATACCTATATAATATTTATAATATCAGTTGTTTTAACTTTCTTAACTGTTTTTAAATGTTGTTTTAACCTGGTCTGTCTTCACATTGTGGGTACACTAAAATGTCTATATAAAGGTCAAAAAACCGTCTGATGAAAATCGCTAAAATAAAGTTAAAAATTATAATAACCCAACACTTGTCTTTTTCTCCCGAAGGGTCTGTTTGTTAAGATTTATTTGTGATATTTTTATTTATTATTTAAGACAATAAATCATTTAAAAATCAGATTTTATCCCTAGTAGCTAAGTTCGAGTTGTCATATTTAATCTACAAGCTCGAATTATAATAATCCGGAGCATGATATATTTTCGTGTTATTTGCCCTGGTAAGTTTATGAAATTTATTTTCTTTGTTTAACAACCCAAGTAGACACTGTGTCCTTAAATGGTCGGCTAGTTTCCCGCGGATTAATTTCAACACAGTTCAGAGGTGCCTGTAGTTAAAATTACACAACCCCTTTACCATAAATTGCGCACAACACCGCTGGAACTGTCGCCCGCCCACACTTTCCGAACTGTTGTGTATTTTATGAAATCGCTCGGTCGTGGTCCAGTAGGCAATGTAATTAACGACCGGGCGGGATGCAAAAAATGTGCACTCCCGTAAATAAGAATTGCGACGTGGCCAGCACGTGATTTTCTCCGTATTCTACCGCATGTTTTCTTTTAATAAAGACTTGTGCTTTTGGTATAATAATAATAATCTGAATTTTGCACTGATTTATTCAAAATTGGGGGTAGAAGATAGCTGTTATATAAAATAAGTCAGTGTCGGCTCTTTTTAAGCTACTTCTAATTATTCAGAAAGTAAATATTTTGTCCTCTTCAATAAATCAGCAAAATAGTAAGTTTTGTTATTTTACGACGTTTGCAGATTACCGGGTGAAGTTTCATTTCTCAATTTTTTGGCGAGTGCCATGCTACGCCCCTGGTGGTTCCGTAACGTGGAAGGTTCATTGAAATATCGAATTCGTTTAAACCTTATTGATTTTTGTTACAAAAGTGACACAACGTTTTGCGATAGTCGCATTTAATATAATTGTTTGTAAATATAAATATATTTTTAGAGAAGTTGTAATATTGATATTTAATATTTATATCGTGTTCATTTTTATAAATTAATCTTAATTCTACTGCAGTCGAGCACAACGTGCAAACGTGGAGCCTGCTGTACGTGTCACTGCACATACATACATGTTCTAACGCATATGTAGAAAGAAGGGAAATATAATTAAAAACCTATTTATTCTAAAAATAATTATATTTAAACATAAATTAATTAAATGTTTCAATATAACATGCTGTTTTATGTTTTTTTTTTTCAATTATGCCCGGGATCGGTTGTTCGTTGTCAGAGATCACGTAGTCATTCATCTGCCACAAGTTTCACATAATTTTGTGTAATTTGATATATATTAGATTCGATGCATTTGTATCGATTAGTATTAGCTAGCAAACAGAATTAAATATAATATTACACTCATTCGTTTCGACACATTAAACGTCCAACTTTTACATTCATGCATCGTTAATTTATTAACAATTTAGTAACTATATATATTATAGTATTTTATTATATTATGGATCTAGATCTTTCTTACTACCCCTTATTTTCTCTACCCTTCGTTGTTTTTCATCCTGTCAATTTCACTGTATGCATATCGTATTTTCAACCAATTTGTCGATTCTTCTCACTGTGCTGGTGTTTTATACCGTGTGTATGGTTAACGTGTTATTAACACTTTGTAAAGCGTAAAATTCGTTATTAACCTCGATCATTCATCGGTTGTTTGAGAGGACTGAAATTCTTGTTATATTTTCTAACTTAATTACTCCGCGAACAATGTCTGCCGGTGACTGACACAATGGGACAATTAATAACGCGCTATGATATAGTGATTTCATGTTTGAACGAATTCCGACAAATTTAATATCGTCAAGATCAGATCAACTTGACGATAAGATGTCCTTCGCATCGTTTCCTCCACTCTTCGCTACTAAAAGAGTCATCAGACAAGATTGCTCGAATATAATTGCCATTTAATTATGCTGTCAATTTGAGTGCTCTTCCCATTTGAGACCGATGAAAGGCGCGCCTCAAAAGATGCTGACGCAAACATAACCACGGTGTATAAATAGTCCATATAAATATTTTATAATTGGCTTCTTGAATAATGTTTCAGGCTTCTACTCTTATTAGAGCTAGCTTAAAATGTCTTTCCAACGATAGCTTTGGTATGAAACATTTCCAAACTCTCGAGGTTTATTATAATTGTAAACGCCTATCGTAGTTTGATTCTTAATATACTAAGGTTGTACATACATATGTGAAAAAAAAACACTTTTTTTTTTATTCTACTTGAGACGCGTTTCGTCTTGTAAGGGCATTATCAATCTAACAATTTAACTCGACGACTTATATTTATATCTAGTGCATGAGATTAAAAGTGACATTATTAATTACAAACATATAAATTCCAGAATACCAAAAATGTATCTTTGTTGTAAAATTATATTACATATTACCTATGACATTAAAATATCATTAATGTTGAAACAGAATGGTTACTTAGAATGAATAGAAGCCTTCAAAAATTTATGGAAATTCTCAGTATTCCAATGAATAATGTTGTCCTTTTTCATCTTGTACATAACTGCCCCCCCCCCCTCCCCCATCCACTAGATACAAATACAAGTTGTTGAGTTAAATTGTTAGATAATGCAATTGCAAGGCGAAAGTAAATTAAACCGGTAGAATCAAAAAATAAGTGTTTTATTTTCACATATATGATTACTGAGTTCTGCAAACTTACCTCGAAAACAGTAAATAAGTTATGTACTTAAAAATTCACTCATTATGTGTAGATATTTAGCATAAAATGCGATATTCTGGTGTATTCCATCTATTTTTTTCTCATACATGACTTACAAGAAAGCAATGTCTTAAGAAACATTGTTGAGACACTAAAACTGTCGTTTTATCACCATTGATACCATTGATGATACCAATAAGATTGAAAATACTTTCAATTTTCGATCGGTTTTATATTATTTTATGCAACAACAATATTTTTCGATAAAATTGATTTTATATGTATATCTTTCTAATTAATATATTTAATTCATATTTAAAATATCACAGACCGTCTGTTCTAAATAATTACAACATTCACAATAAGAATGTGTTCTTGTACTATTTTATATATTTTTTTAAGAATATCGTCAGTGTAAGTCCAATACTGCGGAAGAAAATGTTCAAGAGAGACAAGAAAAGGCTCGCTTCTTTAGTGGGGATAGTTTATTCGCGGTGTTGACTTTAGCCGCGTGCGAGCGGCCTGTGGGACAAATTCAAATTTTGAATACGACGTCAATCAATGCTGCGTGTGCCGTTCAACTGAGAGCGCCAAAAAACGTATTTTGAAATGAGTGGCTCATACGCGGTATCGAATTTACATAGGCGATATAATTCTTTGGATTCGACCACGAGTTTCTGGAAAAACTAACAATTTTATGTTTTCGTGAAAGTATCGCTTCTTTTGTTTGTGTTTGTGTATTGTTTTTAGCTCGTTGCTAAAACAACTACGGCACGGTCGCGATAACATCCAATTTTATCAATACCGTAGCTAAAGAAATGGTGGCAACGTTGCCGCCAGAATAAAATGTGGGTACGTACCTAACTGTGAATATATTCTTTCTTACCGTATTATTATGGTTCGCGTGTTCGGCGAATTCTTTTTTTTTGTTTCCCTTTTTCGACGAAGCTCGCGTTCGGTGTTTGCATACTGCAAATTTTTTTATTGCCAAGCGAGTACTAAAAATACCTCCCGCCAGCCTCGTAATTCGTTACACACATGGTGGAGGGAAAAAAAACGTTTGAATGAAAAGGTTTCCCGTGATGGAGTTGCGTCATGCCGGATTTAATTCACATAGAGATCGACCAGTCGGCAACCCCTTCATATTTGGGTCGAATTTTTTGCCCCCCGATACTGTATAGAAAAAGGGGTCAAACACTTGGCGTTACTTGCCGGTCACTGAACTTGTATATTTATTAAATTTAGTTAAATGCATATATTCAATAGTGTTTAAACTGGATTGCGTTAGTAATTAACTTTTAAATACCCAGTGACGAAAGAACGCTACAAATGATAGTTTTCTATAACAGGCTTTCTGCGATGCCAAACCATGGTGCGAATGATTCATTGATTCTTACACATACAATACTTCCTTCGTGTAGGGGTATATAGGAATACATACCTACTTATTTATTATATTTATAATATATAACTTTACGTGGGTCAGAAGAAGAACAAGAATTCATCGGAGTCGTTTTATAATTATAACATACAAACAAGGTCACGTAATACAAAAATCATGTTTGCCTCTATCAAATACATGTTGATAGGGGCAAATTTTTCAGCTATTTAACAACTATTTTTTTAAAATATAATTAAAAAAAGAGCCCAAATAACAATCTTACATATTTATTTTATAATATCCATATGTATATCTAAATATGATGACAGTTCAAAGGGCATAGTAAAGGGCTTACTAGAGGCATTTTTTTATGGTGGATTACATAGGGGTGGTATCAAGAGTAGCGGGGGGTGCTAGAGAGGTTAATTTTTGAATAACCCGAGCAATACCGGGTATAAGAGATAATCGATAATATTTTTACATGTGTGTTTAATATCAACCTCTACAATGATGTGACCCACCTCAATACATGCGAGTAATATTGTGTTGTGATTGTATGTTACTTGATGGTGGGAAAATGTGTAGGTAGAAAATAATGAATAATGTTCTGGGTTATTCTGCCATTTGCCGGTTTTAATCGTATACAACGTTTCGTGTTAGGTATCACTGGCCATCATCAGGTTTGATGTTACACTCGCCAATGAAATATATATTTGCAAGAAAAGAGATGTGTGAGTAATATTATTTAAAAATATATTTCGAATATTTATTTTTACCACATTGATATTAGGAGCGTTGCTTGTCTATCCCTTTCACAGTTTCCTATATTATGCGCGATAAAACCAGTTTTTTTCTCGAGTAAGATTGATGTCACGTGAGCCGCTCGTAAAAGCCTCCTTCCTCCGCCGAAGGCTTTATGGCGTCTGGGGCAGTCACCCTTCAAACTCGGCTTCTCGTCTCGAGGGTCGTTGATGTTGACCCGTGACACATCACACGAAGGGAGCTCAATACGTAAGATACAATACGTGCTTTCTAAGCCATGAAGATACTTTTTTGTGTAAAACCAGTAACTGTAACTCGTTGCCTTCGATCGGAACGCGTATATATATACACAAGGTCACAAATGTTAATATGCAAATTGATTAAAATAAGGGCACCGTGTCTCGGGGTTGAATCTGTCTTTTGCCTAAACTTTTCGATGTATTTTTATTTTTCTATCGAGTGCCCGGATCCTTGGCGGGAGTTTCGAAGCGGTCGGGACCGAGACTCACGAAGGTTGTATGCAAATGTTGCAAAACAATATTCCTGTTTTGGATTCGACAAAATAATGTGTAGGCTTACAGTAAAAACTCACGCTTTGCAAATTAGGGACTGTATCGTGTCTTTTGCCGGAACCGCATTATTTCGTATTTCGGTGCTGCATTGACTGGCGGAAAATTTGCATATTATCTATATACTGTATATCTAGTAGCCATTTGTGTCTGTTGTGCATAAATATTACGTTATTATATCTCGGTTATTGGTATTGGTATTGAATCAAAATCTCAAGTGTGCACAATATTTATTTAAAAATATCGGGCGATGTTTAATTATTGGAATCGATAATACATCATTTTTGACAATGAGTTAGTGAAGTAATTTATTTTATATTTAAAAAAAAAGTTCTTCCAAAAATCTCATTCGTAAAACTGAAAGAATTTTTTAGATATCTTGAAATATCGGCAGAGTTACAGATGTTCAAAGTTGTGTGTTTTAAAAACTATCGATTTATCCCGTTTTATCGTGTGACGTCACATCTTCCGAATCGACATGTCGGTACTGAGTTATTCGAGCATTTTTCAACAAGCCCAACATTGAACGCCAATGTCTTCAAAAGTATTGCACATTTTGAAAAAAATCATAAAGCATGGTAATCTGGAATTTTTTCTTATTTTTTTTAACATACTACGAAAGCTTATTTCTGACATGCTCCACTACCTCATTATTAAGAAAGTTACGTAGAGTCACATATGTGAATATAAAACACTTGCTTTTTTTATTCTACTCGTTTAATTTACTTGATACGCGTTTCTCCTTGTAAGGACATTATCAATCCAACAATTTAGCTCAACAACTTGTATTTATAACTACAATGGGGGACAAGTATACAATTTTATTGGCATGAGATATAAAGGGACAACATTATTCATTGGAATTCTGAAGATTTCCATACATTTTGAATGCTTCTAATTATTCTAAGTAAATTAAACGAGTATGAAAAAAAACATGTTTTTTATTTTCACATATGTGATTGTGGAGTTCTACAAACTTACATCGAAAACAGTAATTATGTCACGTAGTCTCAATTATTGCTTATGTGAACCATTAGGGACGTTTGGATTTCAGTTGAACAGGGTATATAGAGTTAGAAGTTATAAATTTGTAATCTATTATATTATTTATTATCTAATTGTATAGTTCTGAAGTGTAATATATTTGGACTGTGCCCGTCTCACTAGAAAATTATGTTTACAAACAATTGTACAAATAAATAAATTAATAAGTATCAGATCGAAATTAACATTTATGTACCTCCTATATTGTAAATACACTTTATATATCATACATGTGCATGTATAAAAAGCAATTATAAAGTGGACTTTCAATATATTATTTTTAGGAAATTTGTGACAACAATTATTATAGGTTTGATCAAAATGTTTAGGTGAGTGCACCAATACTAGCTCTACCCATATTACGAATCCAAGTTTTCATTTTCAGTTTCATGTTACTAGGACTATTGGTTCAAAATATTTTCTGTATGTGCTTTTGGGGCTTGTATGGTTATGTTTATTTGTTCGAGTGGTAATTATAGCATTTGAGATGTTTGAACAATGGTGGGTTTTCAGAATTTGCTAATCATTTGATAGAAAATGGTTTTGATAAAAAATTGGGATTGTTAATTTTGCATATAAACGGTGTTGGTCACAAATGAAATAATTTGGAATCGTTGGAGATAAATAAAGCGTATAAATTTAACTACGAGTCCCATTCTAAAAATTTTTCCTAAAAATTATTCGAGTAAATTTGTATTAAGTAATGATTTGAGTTAGGTACAAAAATCTTTTTTTTTTTTTTTTTAAATAGATTGTGGTAAAGAAACAATAATATATTTTTTAGTTAGTTATGACATCCCGAAGAAGAAAATGGTATTTTTCGAAATCGGTAGATGTATTTAAACTCAATTTAGTGGTTAATAAATAAAAATATAATTATATTTTGGGTTGTTTTAAAATGTGTGTATTTATATATGTAATTAAGAGTAGTATTAGCACATATTTGTCTTAAATCAAAGACATCGAATTTATTAAGCAGTGCCAGTTGTGATTAGTTATAGAAAGTTAACTTAAACATGTATTATATTCATCATCGCCAGTAGCACAACAGCTCTGTACGGGTCCTGGCCTCCTCGAGTAAGTTTCGCCACTCATATTTGCGATACCGACTGCGTCCTGGGTGACGCCGCCATCCAACCGTCGCGGCTCTGGTCTTCCGACACTCCTTCGGACAATAGGTTTTGCATAAAACACTTTCTTTCATTGAACGTGACCAATCCACCTCGGCCGTGCTATCTTTATAACTTAGACAATGTTGGTATCACCAAATTCTGCGTCTAATACATGGTTTCATATCCCGTTTTCATGTTTGAATGTATAATATTACCTATTATCAAATGTTTGAGAATCTCCGAGTCTTCTAAATTTAATCAATTTTTTTTTAGATTGATTAGCACATCAAAATGACATCAGGCGAGCATTTTATCGCTAGACCAAACAAACTAGTTTAATTATACACCTTTTTTTAATTAAGATCTGATTGAAAGTTCCTAAATTCATTAAAACACTCGCAAGTACAAGTCTATAGGGTGACCTCTCGTTAATCAAATTTTAGACGAAATATATTAATTAAGAATTAATACATTTTATTTATTTTTTGGGTTACTAATATAATACATATGTAGGTGTTAAAAGTAAGCTTATACACGAAATCGCATTCCCATACGAAGGAAGCATGTACTACATGTGTAAGAATCAATAAATCGTTCACACCATGGTTTGGTATTACAAAAGGTGTTAAACGGGGTTACGTAATGCACCAGTACGTCGATAATTGTGTGAAAGAACTAAAATGTATTAATGTAGGAGCGAAAATGAGATAATTTGATTGTATGCTATCATTGCTATGCTGATGATTCAGTGTTAATGGTAAATATTGAAAGAGACTTATACTAAAATGTACTACGTACTAGCCGTGTTTTTGTCAGGAATAAAAGGAAAAAGTAAGAAGAAGAAGATTGAAGAAAATGAAAAGTCAAAAATAGAACATGCTGTAACTAAAAAACATGCTTTAAACCTCGTTTTAAAAGATATTGAATAACAACAGCCTGAAACAAAAATGAAGGACGTTTCAATAATAAAAAAGTTGTGGGACTGTTGCAAAATAATAGAATTACTAGACAACTTCAAATTACTTATTTTTGTTGTTCATTTTTAGGTTATATACGATCAAATGTTAAAATCTTTCAGGTTTCATCATGTTTAAATTTCGTACATGCGTCGATTTTACGATATTCCGCTTTAACCGACTTTAAGAGAGCTTCTATTGTATGACGCGGGTGCTGATGGCACCAGAAATAGATGACTTCCGCGGAAGACTCGACACGACCAGGTAAATCATATATTAGAAAGAAGTCCTGTTAAAAATTTAAATAAGCGACGAGACAAGTATAAGAAGACGTGGACAATGCGAGAGTCGCATGTCGGGACAGAAGAGTGTGGCGCTCTATCGACAGTCAATTAGTCGGTAGTTATAAATGAGTATATCGATTGTTGCGAGTTGTTTATTATATTTTGCAATTTATTAAATTAGTTTCACAGTTACGTGGCCGGGCGGGCGGGCGCTCTCGCGCCGCTCGCGTTACGAGCTTGTAAAATGCTAGCGTGCGATTTGACAGGTGTACAAAAACCGTTCATTTAGTAATGTCCCGGTTGAAACTGGCTTTTTTTTTTTTCGTACATCGTAGTGTGCCAACATACCACGTGATACATAAATGTGTAGTGGTATTTATTATGTTGTGTTTGTTACACGCCCGCGATCGAACACACACACACACACATGAGCATAGGTACGCGCGTATACCCGTACAAGGCGGGCTGCTTCATTAAATTAGTTAGCCTTTTAATCGTCTCGAGTGAATCGATTTATCACCTGATTACCCGCTGAGGTTACCTTTAACCACCTTTTCATTTAAGAAAAACATCAAACGGGTAATTTATGTATGTATATTATTTAAGTGTCAGAAGAATTGATCCCGCTGTCTGCGCGCGCACTAAATCATATACTACGATAAGCATGATCGAGCACAGATACCATTTTAGATGATTTTAACAGCACGAGGTCGGCGGGCGCACTCCGTGTGTTCATTCCAACCATTCAGGTGTCGCGCGATTGCCAGATATTTTTGATGCAAAACCGCGTGATTTTTTTTTTCACTCTACGATAATTTGTAAGGTAGTTCAATGTATATTGTATGTATGTTTATCACCATGCATCTGTGTATTTATTGTAAATGATACAAGAGTAAAATATGATTTCAAAACGTCCACACTTCCACCACTCTTCGATTTAACTATAAAATTTATTTGACACGCGGTATTAGATTAACTGCAGAGGAGAGCAATTTGTCTTGTTGACAGATATTTTTAACGTCTGCAACACCGACGGAAAGTAAATATTATATTATTTATGCCCGTGTCTTTTACATTGTTTCAATGAAAAGTCTTCGGCTTTACGCTGTTTCGCTGCGGAAAAATGAAGAAGACGTTCGAATCATGTAGTTGAAACAACTCGCATGTAAATGAAGCTTTTCTTTTGTGTGTACGACGGCTCTGATTTAGATCGGCTTTCTGATTTTTCTATTTCTTCCTTCGTACAATCAATCCATGTACGTCTCAGATTACCCCCAAGAGTCTCATTCCACTAGTGATGAGAAAAAATGCTACTCTCGACTCACTGTTGTGATTGGTATTCGATAATATCAGTGATTGCAAACTTTGACTGTGATTACAGTTTAATTACTAATGGGCATGCGCCGCACGATATTACAATACACGAAAACATATTTTTTAGTGTTTTTATTTATATTATTAAAGCATTACCTAGCATAAATAATTAATATAAATCTAATTAAATATCATCACAGAGAGTATGAAAATGCTTTAAAAAATGTACATTTATTTTTCGGGTTAAATTCTCAGGAAATATGCGTAAAACGTTTTGCAGAATCTACTAGATGGCGCTTATCCAATTACGGAAAATCCGGTAGATGGCGCTGATTCACGTGATAATCGATTTAAACGGCGGCGTCAGAATATCAACACAATTTTTAACAAAAAAAAAATTGAATCATGAATCACGATATTCCCAGATATTCAATCACTGACAGTGAGTGTGACTGAAAGATATCAGTGATTGACTCACGGTTCGTGATTTTGAGCCCATCACTACATTCCACCCTCCTGTCCTCACTACGTTCACCACGATCTGTGCCCTAATTTAAAAGAAAACATTTAAGACAGTTAAGTAAATGTCGTAGATAGGAATACCATTTTAAGCATATCTGCCCTGCGGTGTTCGGAAAATGCAGCGAAACATTTTTATGTCGGCCAATCTATTTTATTGCTCAGTAAATCTGTTCAATCAAACTGTCGCAGATAAACAATGCCCGACGTAAAATAGCGATCAATTGAGCGAATAAATACCCCACACTGTTGGATAGACGTTCTATGACTCGTTCGGAAATAGCGCAAGAGCGAAACCATATAAATAATTCATAATGAATATATTGCGCTTCCCCATCTTTTATCTATGACTTACTGGACTGTATTGGACTCGGACTGTAGCGTCATTGTCAGTCGGCGAATGGCAAGTGTATTGACCACCTGTCATCTTATTTTCTTATCTATGCTGACATCTCTCTTATCTATGGTTATCTCGTGTCGTACCATACATAGATAAAGATGTACTGTACCACAGAAGCCGTGAATAATTGTCGATTATGATTCTATAATTTTTGGGTATGTTTGCGATCTAATATTTGTCAAAATTTGCCATGACCAAAATTTTTATTGTGTTTTAGGTTGAGTGAGAAAATCATTCATCCAATTCCGTCTTTACTTTAATACACATACTGATAAAATAGCATTTTTGTGTTTATTATTGTCTATCCGCGATTCTTACAGCATCATCTAGATGTCGTTTTTGTTCGTTTTGACAACTCACACTGCTACTTACAAAGGTGGAATAATTTTAATTACATAGATATTTTATGTACGTATAGTGTGTTTTGAGGAAAGTGCGATCAGGGTTTTCATAAAAACTATTTTTCAACGCAGAAAAGATGATTTTGTAACATAGTAATTTTTTTCATATTGGCAATAAATACAAAATATACTACTTGATGCATTAATATAATAAGGGAAATATAGATTCTATTGAGGTCCTGACCCTGCAGCGTAGCAACCACTATTGGCCGCGAAGCGGCTACATTAGCCTCCCGCAGGGCCTAGCGGCAAGTTATCTACTAGTATAATATATTGCTTGTCAAAGAATCGTACGACTTTTAACATTTTTTGTAGAGGCTTGTAAAGAAATACAATACGTACTATATGGCAAACGGCAGACCACATCATGATATTAGCGGGCTTTAGAAATGAAGGCAACAGGAACAGAAAGATTTGGCACGATCAGTTGAACCTATTAGAGAACGGTCCTGTTAAAAGCTTCACAAATTGACAAGTTTGCATGAGAAGATGTATCAAAGTAAACGAGGAAAGAGAGGTACGCCAGGACAGAGGAGTGTAGCGTATTATCCTTTCTGCCTAGCCCTGTGGGAAATCGTGATTGTAAGTGGATAAGTGGGTGTCGGTTGCTGTATTCACTGAGAAATTATTAGAATCTGTTGTATATTGTGCTCAATTTATAATGGACGGAATTAATCAACAAAAAACCTGTATTTTTCGTCGCTTTTTAAACTCTGGTTATCGGTTATTAGAATCGATATATTTTGGTATATACAAGTATTGCTAATGCAACCAATCTTTATATGCGCCTAATTGTGTAATTTACGACGATATGTAGTCAGTAATCACTCTCATAAATCTCGAATTTCAGAGTCGGCTGCCGCTTTCTTTCCATTACAATTTTATGTTTAAATTTGTCCTGACCTTGGTAAATCGCACAGCATTGTTTTATCCGCAGTCATCGGCAATCATTTGGCACGTTATTCAGAAATATAACCAATTAAAATGTGTGCGTCTGTGGGTTGGTAACTCAAAATGTTGTATTGTATTTATAATCGAATTAATGGAATTAATGGTTGACGGTCTCTAGTAAAAAAACCAAGGCACAATCTTAATTTTATAATAAGTCAAAACTGTGACCGAAACGTACGATGTTCTGATTGAGAGACGATACATGAAGGTATTATTTTAATTTTGTTTTAATCTAGGTATTACATCATTTATAATATCTACATTCACAGAATAAATAAGACAAAGATCTGTATTATGTCTCTCCTGCCTTTCCTTACAAAATGTTGTAACGTCTGTCGCGATATTATCTCTGATGTGTCATTCACTCCCGACATTTAGATGTATTACGACTTTAAATCGTGTTGTTTTTATTTGTTACACCCGTGTTTCTTTAAAACACATTTAAGTTATTTCGTTATGTTTTGTTGGTTAAATTATAAAAGTTAGAGAAAATTTGTTCACGTATTTTATTTATTTATTTTGTTTTTAATACACAGATGATCGACGAGTCATTAGTGATTCCGATGGATAATCCTAATGACATAGTACAATATGAAAACATTTTAAGACAATTGGAGGAAAAACATTTTACAGAATACACTTTTTTGTAGTTGAAAAATTATATGTTAGAAATTGACAGTTGAGGAGAAAAAACAAAACATTAAAACTATCGCACAAGTATAAGAGAGCATGGGTTCCAAGGTCAACGTTGTCGGATCACGCGACGCGCTACAGTTCTCCGCGTATGAAGGTGAATATTGCGAATCCGACTAGTAATTAAGCACTGTAAGCAGGGGAGAGAAATATCCTAGATTTGTATTTTGAAACTCAGTGTAAAATAGGGTTGGAGATCTCATTGATCGGGCAGTGGTGTCCAGTATGTTATTAACTTATTATGTAGAGTGCCGTTAGATCTGCGATTTTACGTCTTTTTTCCAAAAAATTTGGTGAATGGTTCTGAATGGTGAATTATTACTAATTCTAATATATATACATTAATTGAATCATAAATTATTAGTAGTTACATATATAGAAATAAAACACATTTTTTTATTCTACTCGTTTATTTTACTTAAGACGCGTTTCGCCATCCAACAATTTTAACTGAAAAAAAGTATTTATAAATATAATGGGGGACAGCTATACAGTTTATTTACATGAGATAAAAAGGAATAATCATTGGGATTCTGAGGATTTACATACATTTTGAAAGCTTCTAATTCTAAATAAATTAAACGAGTAGAATCAAAAAACAAGTGTTTTATGTTCACACGTGTGATCATGGAGTTCTACAAACTTACCTCAGAAACAGTAAAAATATAGTAGCTACCTATTGAAAATGAGATCGCACGACACAAACGGTGGCACGGTTAGGTACTTGACGAATGTACATCACGCATTGTTCGTCCGCTTGCACCAGGTATTCAGCCCGCCGTAATGGAGCTGCTGAGGTGGCGCTCTCCGCCTCCGCAATGTGAAGAACAATCTTCGCGTGAGAATAGGAAAATATGCCATTGATGCGGACCACTTTCGCCGGTCGGTGGTTCGCTGATGACAATCGTGAGCGGCCGACGGTCCCTGGAAACTTTCCCTACTGCGAGCAATGTCTTCAGTGTAACGATAAAACCCTTTAAATCTTTAACATCTGTATAGGTTTTGTACCCGCATTTTCGCCAGTGTTGTATCAAATTTTTTGTATATAAAAAAATTCCAATGTCTATCTGTGTCACACGTAGGAAAATGAGTGAAATGTTAATTTCTTTACTGTTGATAAGTAACTAGTAGCGTATCAGCAAATTGTTGGGCCCCGGGGAAAACATGTATACTAGACCCCCAGTCTTCCCCCCCATCCCCTACCTTCTTTAACTTTTTTAAAATTGAAAATTATTACCGTATGTTCATTTTCATATTTAAAACATAAATATTTTACTATTATCTTTAATTGCAATATTTAAAACAGTCAGTAGGTACAAATAGCTGTTACTATCCCGATGCGGTATTATCTAGTATACATTCAAATACTCGTAGTCCTCGATGGTACCGCGAAATTATTTTATGTTTAAATTTAAAATACACCTGCCCATTCATTCGTTACGACTCAGTGCCCAGCGGTTCCGGCCTTCCCTGGTGCCTGAACCCTCGGGCGGCATCTACGCCACTGTATCTAACCGTTTTGTTCTGAAAGTATATTTAAAAAAAAATACAATAGTAAATAAACAAATCTGTTGATAGAAATTTATAACATCGTAATGCTGCTATTCTGTACGCAAGTAGTTATTATTTTGTTGCGATTGATTTTCAAAGTTAAATCGTCAAACTATTTTTCTTAACGTTTCAAGACTTGGTTAAAAACGACGTTTAAATTTTTTCTTTTTTCTTTATTACATATATATTAATTATAATTTTATTTTATGTCAAACTGCAGTGTCGTAGGATGTATTTTAAACACTAGTAAATAATTACATACTTTTCAATATATGTATGTCTGATGCAAGATACCCTCGTATATGTACGCCAGTCAGACTAAAGGGCTTGGTTATTTTGCCATAATTGATTAGACTTTTTTTTGAAAATTATAATTATATTTCAATGTGGGTACATTTCAAACTGTACCGATATCATAGAAAAATATCATTTTGCTATTTAATTATTGAAAGAGAACCTATCTCGGAGCATATTATAATATTTTGATTGATTACATTTTATGTCATGTCGCCGGTTGTATTAAATAGGATTATAAAACACATTTAAATACAGCAATACCGCCTCGACATATCGAATGTCAAAACTGTGTAATCAGGATGTAGTTAAATAAAAGTAAATTATTTCAATATTGTAATTAAATTATTACAGCGCACGTCACATTTCATTAAAATCATTCAAATGTGAAAATATTGCGACATCTGTTTTTAGTTTTTTGATATTTTGTGTAGAATAGAGCTTCCCGGTCAGATATGTGTTAATTATAATACTATAATACATTAATTACTATTTTATTACACACCCGGTTTAGAAGTGATGTTTATTTTTACTAATGTCACTGTATACAAGAAAATATCTGCGGTTGAATAATTTTCTACACATCATTTTTTTTAAATTAAATTTATTACTCCTATGATATGTATACGTAATGTCTCATAAGATTATCTAACTCGTAGTTTTTTAAAAACATTTTTCATTAGGGTTTTTAAGAGCTGTATTTTTCAACGGTTTGCTGCGGAACACTAGCGAGTGTCCTCCTAGTGTGTCAATTTTCTTAAGTTTTACCTATACCTATAAAGAACAATGCAACCTGCTAGTTTAGCACTACGATCGATCGGATGACTAGACGATCTAATGAAAAAGAAATCTATTTTCTACGCCCGTCCTGCCCGTACTCTACCGCTGAATTCCCACGAAACTACGTTGTCAGTCGAAGTTTCGCGCGTCACTGAACGAAGTGAAATCTTTGTCAATCGCACAGGATTGACAAAGGTGCGAGTTACATTGTTTACAGGGAGTGTTAATCTACGAGTAATAGTTGGTTGGCAATACTTATCGTGCCATTGGAGTTTTACAGAGCATCCAAATTTGATCTTTGCGAATCACTTGCGTGGTGTTGAACCACGACCATTTTCCTGCGACGATACTGCGCATCTCAGAGACCGGGTTTGCTTAAATTGCTTTCCAACCATTCGATACTACATATAATTTGATGAGAGAGCATAAATATAATGATCAGTAGCGTAGTCGCGACGTTTGACGGGTGAGGGTCGAAACATTTACATGCCGAATAGGAGTGAAACAAATATTTCGGACATAAATTCACACGTTTTGAATGTATTCATATAAATCCCGCTTTAATTAAAAGGAAATTAAAAAGTTCCTAAACCTTTTAAGGTTTCCGACATTAAGGTTGGGCACTCATCCTTTTACTTTAACTTTTAGACACGTGGTCACTAAGCGACGTTTTAACCCTTCCGGTCCGGCCGCGTCCGACGGTTATGATGCGGTGAGAAATATTACGTGGATACTTAATTTAAATCACGCGCCGGAGATTAACTTTATATTTTATTTATTAGAAAATATGTTTAATATGTTGGAACTGTGCACGTCTCTCTAGAAAATTCTGTGTTGAGACGGGCATAGTTTACGAGTAATTGTGCTATAAATTAGTTTACAAGTATCAGACCGAGATTAACATTCACCTCTTAAACATACATCTTATATATATATATCATACATAAGGTGTATATATAAAAAGCAATTACAAAGTGGACTTTCGATATAATATGTTAGGAAATTTAGGTTTGATCAATTTTTTTGGGTGAGTGCACCGATACTAGCTCTACCCATATTACGAATCCATGTGACGCTTTCTGTTGACTTTATTCAGATTTTTTTGGTGAAAATCACTTAAATTAATTCGATGTGGTGTACCATTTGTTCCGATGTATTGTATATTTTTATGATGCACGGTTTTGATATGTTTTTTCCACTGTTCATGGGTGTGTTTTAATAAACGTTTTTTGATTGGTTTAATACGACGAGGTTAATAAATATTTTTTTCCCCTAGCGCAATATCAAAATGACACGGTAATGTACGCCTCCAACATAACAGATGTTATCGCAATTTTTGCCGTAATACGATTTTAAATATCCCCGTAGTCGGTTACGTTATCATACCTGGCGACGCGAGATATACCTTTTATTTCTCATTCCGCGTCTTCCAGAGGTGTAAATGTCACCGCACGCTGCGGGGGCTGTTCGTCCAACCGTTCCCTGAACTGCCCGCGGGACGTGTCTGGTGTTGAAAGCCACCCACGAGTAAGGCTTAATCTTGCTTTTATGGCTAAGGGTAGCGCTGGGCGTTGTTTAATTGTAGTCCCAAATTAACTTCCCCCATTCGTTGCGCGCGCGTAAGCCTTTGTCATTATTTCGTTTTCTGCTAAAATTTTAGTTTGAATACTTTTTTGTTCCTACAATCAATTAGGCTGTCGGGTTTAATATAGTCTAGTAATTAATTGACGGTTCTATTAGTCTTTTCTTGTCCTGTCAAGGATGAATAATTATTATGAATTAACATCACTTTTAGAACAGTTCTTAATTTTTGATGTAAAAACATTTTAGCCTTCGCTCTCTCCAAAAAAAAATCATATTAGAGTAATCTCAGAAAAATATATAACGAAAAAGTGACCAAACAAATACATCTTACTCGTTATTAATGCGACTACTTATTTTATTCAGTACCTACCCATAAACGTCAAACTTACGCTTTGACACTTTTTAGAAAATCACATGTTCGAAATGCCACAACGGTCACATTTGAAAAATAAAGTATGTACTTTCATATCCCGGGAAATACCATTAGAGAACTTATTTGTGAGTTCGAAACCTACATGGTACCTGCCTAAAAAATGAAGTAAAAATATTACCCACCTACATAAAGTACTGCGCTAAGGAACCGTTTTCAACAAATTAAATTTTACAAAAAATTAAAGTTCATCGAATTTCGTACCGCTATACTATTTTTTGTTAGATATGAATTAATAATGGAAGAATTTTTCAAATATTTGTTTTGATGTACGTAGACTTCAAGCTTAACACGATATTGTAAAAATTTCAAACAATAATATAATATAACGATAATCATAGTAACAGTGCTGAATTTGCACATATTTCTTGAACATTTTCGACTCATAATTTAGTCAGGTAATATTTTGGACTAAGTCTGTTACACCTGTATAACACATAAACTCATATTTACACATATTCACGAGAGTCTAATTGTTTTAATATTGTTTTCCTACATTCATCTTATATAATATAATATTTGCCTTTACATTTTGTTTGTAAAATGTTGTCCAAATTCAAATTATTCCGGTATTTTTCAACTTTTGCGGGAGCTGTCCAGACACCAAGTGCACACGTACTGTGTTCACTCCTTAACACGAGTCAACATTGAATTCTGAATACACGAAAGCCACTATCAAGATTCTTGTCAACCCGGAGGCGATCCCGGAGGCCGCTGCGTCACTTTAACAACCCTACCACACGCTCTTTATGATGTTGAATGGTATTTGTATCAAATTTACCGCTACTTCTAAACTTATCGTGGTTATCTTCATGCAAATCGCGCGGTGGTCACGATAAGTCTTAGAGATTTAATTGAGATGAATCTCAGTAGCATGTACACGTATTGAGATTTTGATCTGCTGATAATCTCAGAGATCAGCTTGAGATTGATACAAAGAGACAAAAACTCAAGCCCGTGTTCACGACGTTCGATTTGACAGAATCTCGAAACATCACACATAAAACCATAGATTATTTTATTTAATTTTCTTAAACGGTATTAAATTGAAATCGTTTATTCGGTTTTGACTGCTGTTAGGGAAATTCAAATTCAACTGATAAATAAAACATCAATCGTCAACGGACTGACAACAAGTGACGCGCTAGACGACGCATCTCCGAGACTCGGGATGTACACGTTGAACTACGAGACCGAAAGTTATTTTCAAAAGAATCTCACGAGACGAAAGAATCTATATCGAGTTTAAAATCTCATCCGGTGGACACGGGCCATAACGATTTACCAGCATAACCGTGCTCCACTTTGAGTTCAGCGTTTACTCTATCGGCGGTGATTCCCTACGTATGACCATTCTCCCCACCCGTCTTTATTGTTTCTGTCACAAAAGGAACTGTCGCGATCTGCGTCGGTCACGTCCTGCAGCATTAATGGATCATTATCCGTAACAAAAGTCACGAAGCTGGCGATACCGTGACCGACTGCGCGGCCCAACTCGCATACGATGGAAGTACCTGCGCGTACAGTCGTACGGCCACCGTCACAAATGGATCATTCGTCCCGTTCTCTAATAAAATCTATCTATGTTGGGAGAATGATGCATAAATTCCCATCACTTTTTTGTTGTTGTTTTAGGAATGTCTAAAACTCAGATCCATCGACTTTTAACTACAGAATATCATTTACAAAATGTCGACAATTCATTAAAAAAATCTTCGGATTGCACTCCAACAGTGTGTCGTTTTTCGTATTCATTGTTGTAATATTTAAATCGTCGGTTATTATAAATAATTATGGTATGATATGTTATTGCAAATAATATAAATAGTTATGCAAAACATAACTAATAGAAACTTTCAAAGGAATGGAAAGCTGCATACTTCGAACACATTCTCCGCAATTAAAAATATTGATCAGTATGCAAATGAAGATAGGAGATAGCAGAGGCGTAGGTAGATAGATAGAGGTTATCTTGGCTGTTACGTAACCGCAGAAAGTGGTTCGTAACTTGCACCGGATAAATTAGCATACTGCAACTTGGGTCACCAACCAATAGATGACAGCACATAGAGAAGAAATGCAAATGTGATCTAATCCAATAGTGATGAGATAACTTAATCTTTACTCTCGAACGTTACGCTAAAAATGCAGAAATTTGGAATCCGACAACTAAAACCATCCGTCGGTGTTTACAATGATTATAGTATATGATACGTCCTCTTTACACCCAGTAGTGAATGTGTAATACCAGTGAAGTTATATCTTTTTAAAATACAAATAGAATAGAAAGATATACATATAAAATCAATTTATCGAAAAATATTGCTGTTGTTACCGGGATTCGAACCTGGATCTCTTCCTAACCGGGGAACAAGCATTAACCGATTATGCTACACCGACACAGTGCATTGACATGTCAACGCACTGTGTTGGTGTAGTGATATTTTTCGATAAAATTGATTTTATATGTATATCTTTCTAATTAATCACAGACCGTCATGTTCTGAATAATTACAACTTCTTAATAAGAATGTGTTCTCCTTATAATGATAAGTTATACTTTGATTGCGTTCTAGTGAAATCATAACCGAATACATTTTCACCGGAAGATAAAAATATATTTCTAGTAGCAAAAATATAATTAAACTGATGGGCGCTAGTGAAATTATATGCTGTTCTAACTGTCAATTTGACAGTTGCGAAACGTCCATTTGGGTGTTTTTGTTTTCGCTTAATGTATATGTTTATGTCGATTAAAATACGAAAAAAGTATTCATCTAGTTGTCAAAATAGTGCTTATTTTCGATAAAAATTGTATTTTTATTTTTTCGAATCCATTACATGGACAATACAATTTTACCAATTATGCTTTAAAATGAATGTCCTAAAACTAACACTTGCATAACATAAACAATATAATAATAACGTAACTAATTATACCAGGATTGTCCATTTGTGAACAAATACAGTTTCACTGATGTTGATCGGTGTAATTGTTTCATCAATCGTAATTGTTTGATCAATTTATCAATTGTTTGATGCATTTTAACTGGCTGTTAGTGAAATTATATTTGTGCTAGTGAAAATATAATTTATTAAGGAGAGAGCACATTCTTATTGTGAAGTTGTTATTATTCAGAACATGAGGCTGTGATATTTTAAATACTAATTAAAAATGGAACGATAGATGTATTAATTTGAAAAGTGTAACATATGGGTTCGAAAATTTGTCGTCAAAAGTACTGTCGCTGTAGCGTAGTTGGTTAATGAATGCACCTTCCCCGGATTGGAAAGAGATCCAGGTTCGTATTCCGGTAGAGTAACAATATTTTTCGATAAAATTGATTTTATATCTTATATCTTTCTAATTAATACATTTAATTAGTATTTAAAATATAATTTCACCGATAATACACATTCACTGTAACATATATACTATATTACAGATCCACTCGCTTTATGTTTGTGAATGAAAAAATGGCAATATCCTTTCAAGAATGTAAAACAATTATTAATTATTTGATAATGCAATTTCTAACCCTAAAAGTAAACAACATCTTTCTTGTTTTGCGTCACCGACTCGTCGGGACGTAGAATAGCGCAGTGTTTACGCAATTAGTCTGAAAATTGTTTCTCGTTAAAGAGATGACATAATTTCGTCTAGGTGTGTGCTAACGTTGCAAAGAATCCATCCGACCGTGATGACGTAGGTCCCAAGGTTGTGGCCGACAGCTATTGTGTACATGGTGTCATTACGATTACGCTAACGGAAGCGCGGATTGGTGGTTAACACGCGTTGACAGATTCAACGATTCTATCGGTAATTGCAAAGACGTGAAAATAAATCGTTCTTATTTTTATTACCTTTTTTTTTTTTTTTTTTTGGTGTATGTTATATCGGCAAAGTAAAGAAAACTAGCAACCTACGCAATTCTTAGAAATTGTATTTAAAAAGAAAATATACGAAAAAGTTTTTTTTTTTTTACAGATTTATCGGCGTTGTATAGTTTTAGGAGATGTCTCACCGTCTTCTTGGCTTATTATGTTAGATTAGGATAATTTTAATTAATATTAGCCCGACCTATCAGACTAACGATATACAAAAATTGGCATAAATGTTATACCAATCGTTATCGTTATAGTGGGGTTTTTTTTTGTATCCCACAGTCGATTGTGAGAGATTTATATCTCCTGCGAAAAAGTACGGTTGTACCGTAATTTTTTGAGGTAACGCCTTGACAATGGCACGTGTCACCGTGCCTAGATTTCCCCGAGGAAACTATATATATATATATATATATGTACGGATGGATTAATATTTATTTTCATATCACCTGTGTACAGTTTCTGTACATTCATTAATTGTTATACCGATTGTTGAAATTTTTGCTACTGTGATTGTTTTATAATATACAACAAAAAAATACGAAGGTACGTCTATATAATGTAAGCGTACATCAAACTAATAATTTAAATTATCCCTTAGTGATCAAATATATGTTATGTTGTAGGTCTTTTCTTTTGATCAATCTATTCAATAAGACTCCGCATAAAGTGTCCTAATTTGCTATAAAACAGTTTGGCAAGGGCGAAAATGAAAGTGAGTTAAAAAAGGATAACTTTAGTGGTTTGGTCATATGGAACGGATGAATGTCAAAATTAATCAAAAGTAGAGGACGTCCTCAGAAGACTTGGCACGACCAGGTAAACCAGATGCTGATGGATGGTTCTGTTAGACGCCTCAATAATCGACGAGTTTGTATGAGAAGATTTGTGAATGTGGATGAGGCGAGAGTTGTGTGTCAGAAGAGTGTGGCGCTCTATCCTCTCTGTCTACCTCCGCGGGGAAATAGCGTGATGGTAATTAAGTAAGTAAGAAAATGAAAATACTTTTTACATTGCCAATTTGCGAATTACAAACGTTACCGGGTCTTCTACACATTGCTAGTAATACAACAAATTTGGTGCATGGATTGGTTTTTTATTTGGGAAAACAAAAAGCAATTTGCGGAACTATTTCCTACGTTAACCTTTAATAAATGGGTAAGAAGGTGTTATTTTACGTTAAAATTTAAACTTTAAAAACACTATTAATAGTACTCTAAAATTACAAATAAATACATGGTAGAGTCGTATAAACGACGGATTTATTTTGTCTAAAGACGTTGGTTAAACGAAAGTACATATATTGTATTACATATATTATATATGATTGTATAATATTATATTTATTTCGTAAGTTTAAAGTATTATATAATATGTATTATCATTATGGCGAATCAGGTTAAAAAAAAAACCGGATCAGGCTGGAATAAATGCATTATTATTATTTTAACCTAAATCTATATTTACTGCTATAGATATATATTTATTAATAAAGGATCAATGTTTTAATTTGAAATATAATATAGGCTTTACCCAAGAGATGTATTCTTATTTATACAATGATATAATACGTTTATGTTATGGCTTAAAAATATTATACTCATTACAGTATAAAATATCCCGGTAGCAACCAAATTATTTTTCAACACATATTTACGCCTTGAGAGCGTTAAACGGCATTGCCCACTGAGCGCCATTAGACTCCCTCCCCACATTACTCACAGTATTACAACACTCGGGACAGAACTAGCCAGTTCTCCTTTATTGTTTAATTTTTTCTCCTAATGTACTCCGAGACATGCAGCCTGTTGTGTCCGATTCCGTTTTGTCTTCAAAGTCCATCTCACGGTCGTGATTTTGTTGCCAGCCTGTAATCTGCAATGAAATCCCGCATACCGCTGCGGTGCAGTACCAGTACGGTATAGGTACTTGACAACTTTTGTATCCTTCGAATTTTGACTTTTACCGTGCCGGGTTCACGTATCGGTTTGACATTCACCAGTCACGATCGTTCGCAGTATAAGATTATACCAATGGTTAAAATGAACACGACCTGAACTCTGATGGTGAAACATTTTAAATGTAGCCGTTTATTATTTTGAGAATTATTCACGACATTAGTCATCTGCTAGTTGATGTACCCGGCGTAGCACGGATAGACAATTTTAACATCAAGAACCAGTGAGAACCATATAAAATGTTTATGAATCTTTTAGAAATTCTTTATGGAATCAACTATTTTTAGTCCTCCTGATTAGCCCTTTACTGTGCCCTTAGAACCTGTCATTTCGCTAGGTATTGCGAGTACATCGATCAGATGATTTTTGTTTTTAGTATTTCGCATCTTATATTTGATGCATATTTAAAGTGACAGCTTTTTAAAAAAATAATTGTATTCTATTATCTTTTATTGAACACGGTGTATAAAAAATAAATACCATTTTTTAAATATGTATCAAATATATGAGAAATACTAAAATTACATACATATTTGTTAGTTAGTAGTAGAAGGGGAAGTACCACAAACGTGCGGACATTCCAAAATAATAAATATATATACATATATATCCTAAGGTAGGTTAAATATTAATAGAGGCACTTGAAAGTAGTCGCCTATATCAATTTCGAGTGTCAACTTTTCGTCGCCACTTTCATCTGAAGTGACGAAGGTTTGACGTCTTCGTTTGCATGTAACCTTAGTGAATACGTCAAGTGTATAAGGCCGACATTTTGAAAGGGTCGGTGAATTCTTGAATTATTCATTGGTAACTAGGCCAAGAGCTAATAAAATATATTGTAAAAATAGAAGAACAAAGCAATAATTAATGTACGGCTTTCGTAAGGAAACGAAGATGAATTTTTGAATTATCTTAGATATGTATAAATAATAAGCGTATAGCCTTGTGGCGTGTCATAACCTCTTACCTCATTGGTCACTTTCTCACCGATCAGGGTCCACAAGGTTGGCACGCTCTCCGGTCTCTCCGCACTGCAGTTGCCGTGTCGCGGACAATGTATAATAATTCGATCTCGATCACTGTACACTGGACACTTCTGTGTCTGGTCAGTTGGTCATGTTGGTGATTTATTGCCAGTTAAAATGTTAACCATAATTAAATAAGTCCCAAACCGCGGAATTAAACCAGATTAATGCCGGCTGTAAAATGGCACAATTGGTGTTAAACTGGTTTATTCATTTTACTATCTGACTTAAATAGCCTTTCCGGCACTGATTGCGGAATTAGTTAGATTTCATCTGTATGTATAAGTGTGTATTTTTTTATACTTTTTTTGTCTAGGTCATTGACCTAGTTTTGATTTTTTTAGGCTTTTGAAAAAATTTTCAGAAAAGTGTGAGCGAAATTTGGTTAGAACTGCGGGTGCCATCGTGTCCACAACATCTGTTATATTCTATATGTAATTTTTTAACGGGGAACGGTTTCGAGGTCTCCTGATCATGATCGAAAAAGGTGCATTGAAATTTCCGAAAGTTGCGTCACGAGACTTTGTAAAAGGTAACATTTCTATCGAAATCCACCTAATTATTTTGTGTAAAATCGCCATTTTGTGGCATTTTTGTGACTCACGTGATGGCTGACTCTTATTTTTATTTTTTGAAATCCGCTAAAAAACGTAAAAATATACGTTTTCAAAATCCTCGCGCAACGCCCTTTTGGCGGCAGCCTGGCAATCGCGATGGGCGCCCTCTCCCTCAGGGAGGATATAAACTACAACTTTTTTCTACCCGTCTATACGGTTTCTCCTTCATGGAATATTTAACAGCAGACTTCATACATTAAGCTTAGGGTGCGGAAACACCACCATAATGTACTCCTGTCCCTTTCCATTACTTGGTAGCAAGTTACTCGCTGCTGCCCGTGGTCCTCTAGCTCTAGTGGCCCCATCGGATACTATATAATAGAATAATATAGTAAACATATATTTTTTTTTTTACTAAAATTACATTATCAAAAAGGAATTCTACTCGATTAGATTTCAAAGTCAGTATGTTTTTTTAAAATAATTACCATTCAAAACTGATAAAATATAATCATTTTTCTTATGAAATACAATAACACGTCAAATTTCAGTGGCAGGTGGTGAATTTTCAGCTCCAACATTTACGTTATCTCACACTTAGTGTCGTATGTTTATCATGCTCGTCACATTG
The DNA here is from genome assembly GCA_031772225.1 of Eubasilissa splendida. Classification (NCBI taxonomy): domain Eukaryota; kingdom Metazoa; phylum Arthropoda; class Insecta; order Trichoptera; family Phryganeidae; genus Eubasilissa; species Eubasilissa splendida. Next base: position 35,007,985 of record CM062846.1, on the reverse strand, counting down.
TCACCCTGTAGCCCACATACTCTTTTCCCGTTTACTCATTATCTCCCTTCTCACTCTCCGTGACACCAAATTGTGTCAACTGTCAAATATTTGATCGACCGTGATAAGTGATATCTGCCCACTCCCTGGCGGATACGGAATCATATTCATCGTTCACGTTCGTTTTTAGCTATAGCAAATATTACGATTTTGATACTAGCGCGGCTGTATTAATAACAGATAACATCTTTCAGTTTAATTTCGCAAAAATGTTATTCGTGACTTGTGAAAAATAGTTTTGTGTTGATTATTGTGAACAATGTAATCGTTTTGACTATTCATTTTCTGTTATTATTTTACCTCTGAGTGGAACGCGCCACTGTACACTCCCACGTTTGCAAAATATATTTGAAATACTACAAATGAATTAACATGGAGTTGCGTGATGCACGATTTATACACACGCTGTAATTAAATTGAAATCATGTTAATTATCCGCAAATTACAGTTATTTGAGATAATAAAATTATCCCTTTCGTCGTAATATAATATCTGATAGCCTAAATTTCTATGTAGATCAGAGTGTTGCGAGGCAATGTCGATTAATATTATTTTACGGTTGTATAAATTATTTGACTCGTAATGCCGTAGATCAATAGATTTAGGACCACAGTACCGCATTGTTCAAGTTTAATACGCTTCATTCAACATGACTGGTTCAATTTTGCATGAATTTTGCATGAATCATCTAGTATTCAGTACATCTTACAGAAAATACTATCGCCAGTATCTAAAATTCTCAGCGAGTTGTGCGCGATGCCGAAAATACTCTATTTACATAAATACTCAGACAAAAACCTCACTAAGTGAAAGGATTACTTTACCGTATTATTATATTTATAAATAAATCTGATAAAACTGAGTTGGCGCAACTGTTATTTGACATACGCCATTTAGCCCAACTGTTTTATACGAATGTGGATTAAATTCTCACTTTGTTGAACTACATCATATTCTCCCGGGTGTTTCGGATTGTATTTTAATGAAAAACCCGAGTTTCTGAATGTTTCCGTAGCTTTGATCGTGATAACGAATCTCTTTGTGGCGTGTACTAAAAAATATTTTTAAAAATGGCGATATTTTTTACCTTGCGATTTTCCCTCTTCACATTAGGTATTTGTCAACCCGTGAAATTGATCGGAAATGTAATCGGTATATGAGACGTTTTGGTGTATTGTTTTCTTCAGGGTTTTGAAGCGACTAATGCTAGTATTAAGAGATTTTTTTCTTTAGGCCGAGATGATGTTAAATTAGTAAATATCAATACGTAATCAATATTTTTTTAATTCTTCCGCAAATTTGAACAAAAATACAAGTAGCTTAAGTAAAAGTTACATTAGAAAAAAGAGTTGGATACACTTAATTGAAGGACTGAGAAGGGTTTTCAGACCAAGGAATATATATGTCGAATATTTGAATATATATATATTGTGAGACATTTTATAGTATTCTATTTAAAAAAAAAAAAAATTACTGTTTTGAACGGGGTAATCAGAAAATGTACCAAATACGACATGAACATTTTATATTTTATTCAAATCATAGAGGATGCGCAATACGTCTTTAAAAAGTAGTAGAGAGCTATGTCGATATTTTTTATTTAAATATAAATTTAAAAGTTACGTGTTTATTATTAATTTATTTTATTTTTATTTAAAGAAATGAAATACAGCATTTTTTTCTCGTTTTGAGTGTAAAATGCAAAGTTAAAATAGTTTTTTTTTTCTATATAATTTCAATTCTTTGATTAAAATTGTTCCTGCAAAATTGTATTTACTTTATGTAGTATCATCTACAAAAACGCATATTTTTTTCTGACATAATAAATCAGTATTATTTTTTTAAATTATTGTTTGAAAATTGCGATTACATCACAATTCTATATGCAGTGACTTTTTTCACCAAGCCCATAATACTTCCTTATGCGTCTCTGATTTTTTGGTTTCCTCTTTTAATGTTTATTTTTTGCCCGCCAAGTTAAATAATACGCCGCATAGAAATTTAACACAAATACATACCTACCTACAAATATATTTTGCCCTCTTTAAATATTTAACCGCCTTTGAATGCTCAGTGTTTTAAAAACCGACCCCTTCAATTCGGTTTTCTCAAACAGTGATATTAATATTTGAAGACAGTTTGTTATGACCGAAATGTTATTATGCCTGCTTTTTCATCTGATAATTTCGCTGTATTCACATCAAATTCAGACGGAATATATATTCTCAATTATTATCTGAATCCCACCCCACCCCCCGCCCGTGCCTCGTGCGCGATGTTTCAACCCCCTCTGCAGGCGGCCAAGGCGGCTTTCTCTCATTCCCCATATTCTTCCGGAAATATCCGCATATTTCATCAGGATTTTATCTGATTTAATTTATCCAGTCGGGTGTTTACACCGTCATTATTCCGAGCTGAATCCTCACTTTCTACCCTTAACCCTCGATTGTCTGCCGCGAATTACCCGGCGCTCTTTAATTGAGTTTTACAGTTTTCTGCATAGGCCCTTTATGTATTTTTCTTTGTTTACTTCATAAATAATACTGAAAATTTTCTTTAGCGCGTTTTTCTTATCAGATTGGAATTAAATAACCAATCTTCCACTCCCTCTCCCCGAGAGATTCGACCCCCTAAATGTATCGATCTGGGTTAGGTTTAATTATTATGTAGGTACATAAAAAGTTTTACCTCAAAAAATATATCCTCGTTTTAGTATTTTTTACGTAATAATAATTTCACTTTGGGGTATGCCTTTATCTTAGAGTTTAAATGATCGCCGAGATTCAGGGGCAGTTTTTTGCTTTTACCAATCCCATTAGTAAAATAAAATTTATGCGAAAATATGGTCCTAAAATAACAAAATTATCGGGATTCTGAAATCTCTAGGGGATGATAGAAATTAAAATCGTGATGCCATTTTTAATTCTTTGGATGAAGGAATATATAATATTTTATTATATTATTTTGAAGTATAAAAAATCGATAACAATCGAATAGGTATACGATATATGAGGTATACATTTTAATTTAATTCCGTTGTAATCATCGATAAATCGTTTATTGAATCTCTTTCGCCAAACCACGCGAACTAACAATAAAAGTATTTCTTTGAATTCTCTTTTATATAGATGTCTGAAAATTGTCTCCGAATAGCCTTCCTTATTCGAAACCAACACGGAACACTGATTACTACACAACATTTGAACCAATAAAAAAAAAAAATTGCGTGTGGGCTGTGCAAACAAATTGTTTTGTACCTTTTGGGCGGCAAATTCTAATAGCAAATCGATCTACGAAACATTTTCTAGCCGAATGATTTTCGAGACAGTTTCAGTCACGGACACTCCGTTTTCGGTCACGTCGCGTTAACCGCCGAATGTCATTTGATTGCTTTTGGTTTTTTTTTATTTTTAAAGAGGACGTCATATTTAAAAAAAATAATGTAGCTGATCAAATAATGGACATAAAAAATTATAAAAAAATACTATTGAACGATCTAACAGTATCTTTGGCATCATTGGGTGATGTCGATTTGTATCTATTTTATTAGGGGTAATATTTTTCAATACTTCTTTTATTAATTTTTTAGACACATAACTCTGCCTTGTGTATGTCAATTGGATAGATTGCAGAAGTTCTCATTGCGCGAATTTCAGAAAATTTCAATGCACCATCTTCGATCATGACCAGGAAATCTCGAAACTTGTAGTTCTTATTAAATTGCCATCGAATTTTTTTTGAAAAATTGATCTTGTAAATATCTCGTCAAAATTCGTTAGCCAGCCAGCTAGCCATATAGTGTTACAAAATGGAAGTATTAAAATATGAAAAATTCGTAACTCCGTTAATATTGGACCTAAAAAAACGCACTTTCATATGGAGTCGAAATCTACCCGATTCTCGCGGCTGGTGGCGGAAATGATTTTTTGTGTTGAGCTAATGTGTTATCAGACAATTTTTACTAGATTTTTGCACGGTGCCGAATATGTTTTAATTGGTTGCGAGGAATTTTATATAATGTATTATATATAAATATATTTAGATTATAATTTCCCTTGCGCAAAAACACAACTTGACATCACCTCTCACTGCGTATCCGAACGTCGCGCAAATAAGCGCACGAGCATACAGCTGTCAATAACAAACTGACGGCAGGGGAATGACGTCAGAGGGTAATTTATATTATGTGTTTCATTGTTTATATTTTGGTAAACAAACGTCGAGTATATTAAGTAATTTTATGTAATTGAGTTGGGTATGTAAATTGCGTAACTCTATAGATATTTTGATTGCTTTACACGAGAAGCTTATTTGTTTTCAAAATAGACTTAATATAGTATATTAATTTAGAAAAATTGTCACCAAAAATTACATGAGATATTTTTAGTGCACATTTCTAATATATCTTTTAACGAAAATTAATTACTTCAATTCATTATCGCGACGGCTACATTGCGGTGTAACATGTTTATTTTTATTGAAACTTTATATTATATACACACACAAGTTTTTTTTTGCCACGACTACAGTTTCGAGAATCTTTACGTTCGTCGGTGAGAGGGACTGCTCTACTCGAAACTGTGCTCGTTACAAAAATAGAACTCAGGTTTGTGTGCAGTACAACGATTAGTTTATTTTAAAAATATATATTTTTAAATGATGCAGCTTTTGAATTGAATATTGTTTTTTTGATTATGTTCACTTACATTACACTATAGTGCAGTACCTAATACGCTAAATAAATAAATAAATAAATTACGAAACACTATAAGAAAGAACGTACCCACTCTAGAGAAAAAATAATAACGATAATTCATGTTAGATTTGTTGTCTATTGGCAACATTTCACTCTTTAATATGACGATGTATTAATACTTCGTGACGTTCTCCCCAGGGCACCAAGCTATGGATCATCATGGAGTATCTGGGCGGGGGGTCCGCGCTGGACCTCATGAAGGCCGGCAGCTTCGAGGAGATGCACATCGCCGTGATCCTGCGGGAGGTACTCAAGGGGCTGGATTACCTGCACTCCGAGAGGAAGCTGCATCGGGACATCAAAGCGGCCAACGTGCTGCTCAGCGAGATGGGGGACGTCAAGTTAGCTGATTTTGGTACGTTGATTGCTGATCCACCATGATTTCCATGTCGCTATGGCATGAATGATTGGGTCTTTATGAATATTTAAACTCCCCATGTGGCCACTATGCGGATGGTTCATTTACCACTGCGTTCAGTCTCGGCCATGTTTTTTTTTCCATGTTTCGTCACAAGCAGCATTTCCTGTAAAATAAATATGAAGTATCTATACAATCGTTAAACGTTTTTTTTGGTTCTATATTTTATTTTTCCAAATAATTGGACGATCGTTTCGGCTGGTCTAGGCCATTATCAGCTGATAAAACATTGAACATTTACATGCATACAAATTTTGTTACAATGTTGAGTATTACATATTAGGTAATTAACAATACAACATTCCCTCAGTGCTATAATTGACAATGTTGGAAATAACAAGGATAATATATTTAGTTACATGTCATTATTATCATACATTAATGTTGTGAAAAAATAACTAAATGATCGTTCAATTATTTGGAAAAATTAAATATAGAACCAAAAAAAATCGTGTTTGATTTATTGTGTTGATTAATAATGGAGTTCTATAAAATGAATACCGTCTGTATTCAAAAAATAAAAGAATTAATTTAAACACGTTGATTACTGTGACGTCGACCGGTTTCGATTCCACAGTAGTTTCATCATAGTGCCGAAGAGGAGGAAGGGGGGAAGGGTGGGTTATTTGTTAGGTTTATATAATCATTAATTGTATTTGCTTTGGATTGTTTAAAAAAAAAAGACATTTCATGGTTTGGTCATGAAGTGATTTAAAAATCTCATGAATATTTGTACTATTTTTCAAACTAAGCTGAACGCTTATGCTATAAGCAATTGGACTTAATAACTTGCTGGACGGGGATTGAATCCCGGACCCCTTAATCAGTAATGAGCGTATTTCATTAGATCAAATGTGTTGGACGTTAATGAGAAAAATAGTTTTGGTTTAATAACGATCATAATTTATTTGAACCGACAAAGTGACATGATTGATCATAGGTGTCGCCGGCCAGCTGACCAACACGACCAGCAAGCGCAACACCTTCGTGGGAACCCCCTTCTGGATGGCGCCCGAGGTGATCAAGCAGTCCTGCTACGACTCCAAGGCGGACATCTGGTCGCTGGGCATCACCGCCATCGAGCTGGCCAAGGGGGAGCCGCCCAACTCGGAGCTGCACCCCATGCGGGTGCTGTTCCTCATCCCCAAGAACAACCCGCCTCAGCTGACGGGCAACTACTCCAGGCAGTTCAAGGAGTTCGTGGAGGCGTGCCTCAACAAGGACCCCGAGAACGTGAGTTAGGTTTTCACAGTCCACTACTTCTACGTTTAATTTTCATTCGAACATGTTCGAAAGTTCAGCTTGGATATTTTTTGTGGCAGAATTTTATTATTTTTAATAATGTCTAAATCCAGCACATGTTGAGTTTATCGATGCTATTTTTGTTAAAAATACCATTTTGTGTTTATGCCATTTCATCCGCTTCGAATACAATTAGCCTAGATTTGGCCACATCCACATTGATAATCCACGTTTTACACAAGTATCATTAGGGGAGCCAGTCTCGGATCCCGGCGTCTCCAGGTTTACTTTACAGTATTTACAAATCCCGGGATTAGTAATGTAGGCACGTACAATCCTGGAACTTTCTGAATTAATTTCTTGATATCAAAATTAGATCAAGATGGTCAATAAAAATGACATATACTCGATGTTTTTTTTTTAATTGACATGCGTACGCGGAATACATGTCACATCAATATTCTCACTACTTTCAAACTAAGCTAACCGCTTGTGATATGAAAAAAAGGCTAATTTGTTGGTCTCCTAGAATGAGGCTCGTACTCCCGACCACTGAATCCTAGACGAGTGCCTTAACCCCAGCATGCATGTTATTCATAACGATAAAATGGTTTCACGTTCAGATGGTTATTTGTCAATCTTGCATTATTATTTACGTTATTTTTTATTCAGAGGTTCATTACTTACTTAAAATTACGAGAATATAAGCATTTTCTAATCTTGGAAACTTCAAAATTGAATCCTGAAATTCAGTGATCATCTTGCTTCCCCACTTGTACATTATCCGTACAACTTTTATTCATCTCACACGCGCACTGCTCGGCGTATTGTCTCAAATTAGCTTGAATGTGGGGGATCGACCACTTATCCGACCACATTTTGACATGGCCTAGTTTGTTCCGCTGTCGGTACAATAAACTGGGTAAATTTGATAAGGGTTGCGGCTCAATATGTACGTCTGTGTCTGAGTCCGCGTATGTGTATTTGCGTGATTTACTGCACGATCGGGACCCTGGGCACGGCTCCCCAATCGATCTAAATTATAATATTATAATGCTGCTAGCAGTCCACTTACATTTCGTACGTGCAATTATATTTGGTGTCACGTTGTTACCGCAGTATCTACTTTCCGATGTGAAATTAATCTTATTTTATAAATGGTAAAAATTGTCGCCTTCAAACATGAATTAAATATCGAAGACACGTGTGTGTTACAAATCATAGATGTCTCTAGTACGGTGGTATGAAGAATACATAGCACCTGTCACTTTTTTTTTATTATCAATGTCTTAAATTAACATGTATTGAAAATCGTTTAATGTAAAGTAATATTCTGGTCCCTATGAAATGATATATGACTTTGATGAAACAAACATGAAAAGATTTAGAAGAACAAAATAATGTTCCGGCCGCCACGTCATCATCAAATCGTTTACTGTATGACTAGACTCAACTTTCTGTTGACTACGCCGATGATTGATGATAAACAAGGATGCCGCCTGCCGTACACCATCCTTATCATTTTAAACATTATTCAGATTTCCGGAATCTCAAATACCTTAAAAAAATGTGTTCCCTTAATAATATGTAAGTTGTATCAATGTGTCCAAAATGTAATAAAAATGAATTGCTAATCCTGGCGTCTCCTATCGGTTTACTCAAAGGTATTTGAGATTCCGTAAAAATAAAGTAGATGGCTTTCAAATAATGAAACGATAGATGTGTTAATTTGAAAAGTGTAACATATAGGTTCGAAAATTTGTCATCAATGTACTGTGTGCTGTAGCATAATCGGTTAATGCACGTTCCCCGGATTGGAAGAGATCCAGGTTCGAATCCCGGTAGCGACAACAATATTTTTCGATAAAATTGATTCTATATGTATATTTTAATTTGTATTTATAATGATTTTTATCGATTTATTTTAGAAGCAAAACAAAATATAATAGACTTAAATAAAGGGCTTAATAATATTTTGCGGCACACCGGTTGGGAACCGACTGAACAGTAGGAAAATATAAAAAATAAATTTAGCGCTTTATAAAATAGATTACTACACACGTGACACCGAAAATAATCATTCAGTGTTGCAGAAACGCGAGTCTTACGAATAAATAGCTGAGGACAAAAAATGTGAGGCTCGCGGCTGACTGGCGGCTCCAATGCCGTGTGCGCAAAAAATTACAACTAAAAATATCAAGTTATACTAAAATGGAATAAATACTCCGCGAAACGTTAACCTAATCTAGTGGCATTGAATTTTAATTCAGATCGCGATGAAAAAAAGGCGAGTTAGAAAGTTATAAGGTAGCAATTTCGTACTTCTGAATAATTCCGACAGAATATAAGGAGGCCGTGTTTTTTTTATTTTTTCCAATCTTGTAAATCGAGATATCACGCGGCGAAGCTGAAACGCGCCTATCCTGCATTCGAGATGTTTCTATTTCTTCACCTCATTCGTTGTGAGAATATTGTTTTCGAAAGAAACATTTCTTTTGCGTATTTTCGGTGACATTTCTATTTTGATTCAAGTATCGATGAACGATACGTTCGGAGGAATTGAATTTTTCATTTTGTTTTGTATTTTCGTATAAATCAATCACTTTGTGGTTTGACATATTATATTAAATAAAATAATAACAATCACTTTGTATGAAATCACGAAATTTGTTATACGTCAACCGGTTTCGCTTATCTCAAGCTTTATGCGGTTGGACAATTTAGAATCCTTTGAAATAAAAAAGGCAATAAATAGTGGTACGCCAATTCTTAATAATCAAATTAATTCATCCATTAGCCCCATATTAGGTATGTTTCCTTTAAAATCAATTTAATATCTATCAACACTGTATTTTCCCCTCCCTTAATGTTCCCTCTATCTGTATATATTTATGATTACTTTCAAATACGACCGGACCAATTTTGTAAAAGCCCATTAAGCCCATAAAATAAATAAATAAATATATAAAAAGTCCACCTTTGTGTCTGATGCTTCTTTATTTGTAAATAAATTGGAAAGAAAATTGTTACGTTGCATTTGAGTGAAGTCAGTTTCATTTGAATTGCGAATTAGATGTATATATGATTATTTATTCTGAAGGTACAATATTTGAATAGTAAAACGAATGATTTCATTTCTTTTGTCCGAATTTTCAAAATTAAGATTTGATTTTGGATTTTACAATTTCATACTATTATTATTATACCAGTGTGTGAGTACTGTGGGAATTGAAATTTGTACGTGTATTTTTTACAAGTACTGTGTCGAATATTTTAATAAGATAACTATTATAATTATCATATTTGGTATGTCTGACAATGTGTATCGCTGAAATAATCTCGGGACACCTATCTTTCCGAATTTATTTAGCTTTATGAAAATCAATCATTTTAAATGGAAGTTAAATCTGTAATTTTTTTACTCGTCCTAAGGCGGGTGCGCTGCGATAATCCTTTTTTTTTTAACTACAAAAATATTACTGCGCTTTTAAAATCATTGAATATAGGCCTCCATTTTTTTAGTCTTTCTTCTCTCTCATCCCTTTCCCACCTCCCTGCCTCTTCCGTTTTGCCTTCCCATTAACTCGCCCGATGTTATGTGACCATAATATATTATATATGTATTTTAAGTGATAATAAAAAAACTTAAATGAATCTTTTCTACTCAATAAGAAATATTTACGTCAAATTTGGCGTAAATGTATTTCAGCGACATTACGGCAAAGGGATCTGTCGAAAAGATCATGTGGTTTTTTTTCTTCTTCTTTTGATCAAAATATTGTATTTCGTCATGATTGATGACGTGGCAAAAGAGTATCCCGCTGATGTAACGATAAATTTGTACATTTCAAAAATAGATATTTTAAAAAATGTACTTCAATAATAAGACAATAGTGTAAAGTATGATTTACGATTCAGATCATATCAGAAAAATTTGATATGAAAATAGAATTTTTTTAAATTATGCATCTCATTTTCGAGTGTCGAGTTTTTAACCGCGACAGTATCGACAGTTTTATTCGTTTTGAGAAAAAGTTTTAATATTCCCGCTCGTTTGAAAAGCCGCCGCCAAATTCTGGCCGCGGTTTTATCAAGTCTTGCTATTAAAACCGTATCATTTAACGAATGAAACGGTTATTGCGATATGGTGTTTATTGTTCGGCGAGGCGGTCATCTTCGGTTCCGGGAATCCGACGAATGCGGTATTATAATCGAGAATGCAAGCGGACGGGGCCGGCGCCGCGAGCCCGTTGTGTCTAATCGCGGAAGTCGCGGAATGTGTTGTACCAACTCTCTCTGGCATTACTATCATTATTATTGTCACAGCTTATATACATATCATCATGTTACAATACGTACAGTTATTTAATCAGTGTGTAGGCACATTGATTATATTGGGTTTATCAAATGCATGTCTACGATATACGTGTGGATTGTCTGAAAAATTTCCGACCTCAACATGAAAATGGCAGCACTCGTCAACAAATGTTGAGTAACATGTTTTGATAAGTACTCACCAAAATTTCAGCCCTTTTGGACGCGCTGTTGTTGTTGTTTGACAATCGTTTGAGTGAGTCGATGTGAGTGTTTTTTGTGAAAATGGAAAAAATCGAGTATCGAGCTGTCACATTGAGTATCTGTCTTTGAAAGGCAATACGCCTACACAAATTGAAGACGAGTTGTGCGCTGTGCGCGGAGACATGCACCACTCCGCACGTTGGGTGCCGCGTTTGCTCACTCCGGACCGAAAACGTGTTCGAATGAACATTTCCAACGCTCTGTTAGCGCAGTTTAGGCGCAATATATCAAATTTTTGGCGCCGATCAATTACTGTCGATGAAACTTGGATACACCATTATACTCCAGAAACAAAAACATAGTCAAAACGGTGGACTGCGAAGGGAGAATTGGCTCCAAAAAAGGGAAAGGCTGCTCCTTCAGCTGGAAAAGTGATGGCGACTGTTTTCTGGGATAGCCATGGAGTTGTCTTAATCGATTATCTTGAAAAAGGAAAAACCATTACAGGAGCATACTATGCATCGTTACTTGACAGGCTGAAGGCAGAAATTGCGGAAAAACGGCCACATTTGCAGAAAAAAAAAATTTGTTTCACCAGGACAATGCGCCGTCTCACACCTCTACGAAAATCTACGAATTACGGTTTGAACTACTTGACCACCCTCCTTACTCACCAGATCTAGCCCCAAGCGCCTTTTTTTTTTTTTGTTCCCAAAGCTAAAAGTTGCGCTCGGAGGACAGACTTTCGTCAAATGAGGAGGTCATCACCTTCGTAAATAACTATTTTGCAGATAAATACTCCAAGTACTATTTGGACGGGTTAAAGGGACGGGTGCATCGCTGGGTGAAGTGTATCGACTTACAAGGAGACAGTAGAAAAATAAAAATAAATTTGAAGAAAAAATGTCTCGTTTCTTTGTTAGATCGGAAACTTTTATACGATTGAAACTGTATATACTGAATACATTACAAGTTACTTGACGTCGCAAATGTATCGATCGATCGATTAATAATAAATAAAAAAAGTTAAATAAATATACATATATTGTGGCTCATCATTACACACATTCGTTAATTGTTTGATATCATTGATTTTTTTTTTTGTGTACTGCTGTACATGCCACACAGACTACTTCGCGCATCATTCTGACTAAATATATAAACATTAAACATTTCAAATATCTCCGAAATATTTGTAAAATTTTAGAAAAAATAAAGGAATCGCTTCCAAGATTAAGTATCGTCCATGGACCATATCGCATCCGTGTGTTTCGGATTTCGTTTTAAAATATTTTTAGGAGTTCGGTACCTAATAAGGTATATTGTTTATTTTATTGATGATTTGAAAACCACCCCCAAAATATTCAATTCATTTTAGACTCTGAATATTAGAAAATGTGAAATTTTGATTGCACCACACGAAAAAAACGGTAAATCTTCAGCGTGCAGAAATATTTTATTGCGCTCAGTATGTAAAAAAAATACTAGGAACACTGATAACAACGTAGGTCTGCTCCTGCTTGGCATTGTTAAAAACAAATCCCTTTTTCTAGTCTAATAAATAAATAAATTGATTGTTCCATTAGTTAACTTACTGATAAAATGGCGAACTTTGGATCTGACTTTTATAAAAGTTAATTTCCCCTCTCTATACATGTTTCAATCTTCAACTTTTAGCACTGCTCGCCAACAATTGGTGGATCAAAAAAATTAATTAAAATCAATAAAATTAAACATTAGTTATAAAAAGGTTACGTACATCTTAAGAATTAAACATAATCAAAAGCAATTTTTATATACGTTTGCATATTTTTTACAGAGACCAACGGCGAAAGAGTTATTGAAATTCCCATTCATACGTAAAGCTAAGAAGAATTCATATCTAATGGACTTAATAGATAGATATAAGAAATGGAAGTCGCAGAGAAGTGAAGAAAGTGAGACAGAGTCAGAAAACTCAGACTCGTAAGTATATTCATTTATGTATTTATAAGTTTAATTTTTTTCAATACTTACCCATTCAATTATGTCTTAGATCTGGTCTTGTGGATTCATAATTCTTAATACTGTTAATAAAATCAAAATATTTTCTGAAATTAATTCAACATTATTAATTTCCAATACATTTTTGTATCCATAGAGAGGAATCTAACAGACCAGACAGTGATTTAGAGGAACCGTGGATAATGACAGTGAAAGGATTGCACGGTGTCAAGACGTCTCTCCTTATGTCAGGAGCTGAAGAGGAACGAGAGAGAGATCGAGAACGGGAGCGGGAGAGGGAAAGGGAAAGAGAGCGGGAACGGGAACGGGAACGAGAGAGAGAGAGGGAGCGAGAAAAGGAGCGCGAGCGTGAGAAAGAGAGAGAGAGGGCGGTTCCCCCTCCACCCCCAGTAGTGAGCACCCCTCCCCCGCAGCCACCTGTGCCTCCGACCACCGTGCCTCCTTCGCAGAGGAAGCAAAATGGCTCCCTGGGTCGACCCTGGCACCAGAGGCCAGAGGAGCCGGCGCAGCATAACCACAAGTACCAGCAGCACGTGTCATCCAATAATGTGCATGAAAAGATCACAGTGAGTCACCCATGTTACCTCTAATCTTTTGTGTAATTTGATGGTCCAATGTTATGATTTGAAAAAATGTTACCAACCAGTATAAGATTATTTACTTGAGTGTAATATATCGGTGGTATTATGGCAAAGGGATCTATTCAAATTAGCACTATTGCCATATTTTACATAACTTTTTTTTTTAAATACTTCCTTTTGATATTTATAAAAATCAGCTTTATTGGTACAACAGTTGTAAACGCTTTTTCCGCTATATGCGCTGTGTTGTGTGCTCACCTTTATTTATTGTCAAAACATGGATTTTAATGTGAGAATATTAACACCAATTATTTATATTGATGTGAAACCCCATATTATCAATATTAATGGCATTAAGTGTTTTTTTCAAAAATCTACTACTTTAGTCACTTGGATTTTAGAAACTAAATAAAAACTGATTTTTGGATAATGTGACATATTATTCTGTTACTCAAATAACCAGTGATTTAGTTTGAAATGTTTTTATTAATTACTTTTTCTTAGCATTGCGTGTTTTATTATGATTTTCTATTTTGTATTAGATTATATCTCAAATTATATTGGTTTTGTATTGCTAAAATAATTTATACAATATGTTTGGACAGTTACATATTAATATAATCATTATAATAAAACTGAAATTATTTGAATAGCCGTATATTTAAAATGACTATTATATGTTTCAGTCTTCTCCGCCTTCTGCAATATCTGCCAATGACAGAAATAAAGAGCATCGAGATCGAGATGGCGAGAGGGATCGAGAGAGGGAGCGGGACAGAGATAGAGATCGAGAAAGGGAGAGAGAAAGGGAAAGAGATAGGGAGGACAGAAAGAATGACCAGCAACATCGGGATAAAAGAAATAGTAAAGAGGTAATATCGCTTCTCATTACTTCTATACTCATATCATGACAAATATACTTTAAAGTATCTCAACATTAATTAATAAAGGCTTTTATACAAAATTATAATTTTACAGAAGTCAAGAATTTTTCATATACATATGTGTATACCTATACTGGCAGTTCACCTTAGAAATTACTGAAGATTATGTCAAAGAATATCAATAAGTTTGCTAATACATCATTTAAATCCGCAGATGTCACCGTTGGACCATCGGGGGATAGCAGGCAACGGGGGCACCGGAATGGAGCGACAGACGAGCCCCTACCTTACACAACTCATCACTCCACTCTTGCAAGAGGTACAACTTTATTTTTAACTGATCCTGATTTAATGAGGTTATACACCTATTGTTGTGTATTTTTCTTATACAACAATACCATATCCTTCTGTCTCTTTTCTCTCACATGACATCTTAATGTTTCTTGATATAAGGTGAGTTCTCTTATGTAGATAAAAAATAAGTTTTCATTAGGTATTTTAACATAATAATAATAACAAATATGTTGTAAAGAAAATGAATATAATATTTACAGAATTATGTAAAGCACAACAGTATCGATTTATATAAAAAGAAAATAGAAATAGAGTGAGTCGGGGTAAGTGTGACATATAAATCATCGACGTAAACTTTGAATTTATGCTATACCTTTGAAACTTTGATAGAAGGATCATTACTATTTCCTAATTTAAGTCTTTAAAAATCAAATAGAATAGTGGATATTTATAGCATTTTATAAAAATTGGACTAGTAGGTGCACTTACCCCAAATTTTGGGTAAGAGCATCTAGTTGTATTATTTTAGACAAATTATTAAAATAATGAAAATGTCTTTACTAATCTGCTTAATGACAATATGAATGAGTTATTTTACTCCATAATGACGGGTAAAAGTGCTGTGTTCCAAAAAAATTAAATTCCAAAAATAAATTTGCTTAGAGGGGGGAAGTGTGACATACTTATTACTAGTGTTGGGGTTTAAATAAAAATGATAATTAAATAATATATAACATAATACATACATTTTCAAATAACAACAATTTATTTATTTATACGGTACATAGTAGCATCAAAAAGAGAAAATAAATATTAAAAACATTGTAAAAAAAAAATACAGTAAAATTAAAAGATAAAATATGTCATTGTGATATTCAAGACACAAATGAATATTTACAACCTTAAATGTTTCCTTCATTTTTGTTGTCGGGTAACAAAAATGTGTTATCGACGGGTGTGAGGCTAACAGTCCATTAGTCCACGCAGGTATGGGGTCATGTGTTCAGTGCGTATTCGAAATGAGCCCGAGAATCGCATATTTATGTCGATGCACATAATATTATTTACAAAACTTTTAATTTTCTAACAGAAAGTTTACGATATATCATTTTTAATATGAAATATCTATTAAAAAATCTCCCGAAAAACCGTTAAAGAAATAAAATTTTGTACTAGGTCTGAAATGACCCACCACCGCTGGATGTGTTTTGTCTGTCATTGTTAATTATTGGTTGTGTTTTGTTTATGGAAAAGGATTAATGTTTGATTTTGAAATTGGTTAATTATTTAAAAAAACAAATAATGGAACTGTTTACACATTACTAGTTAAAAAAGTTTCCATACAAAAGTATATGGGGTAAGTGCATCTACTCAGTAATTGCAAACTAATATATACAACTCAAAATAAAGGTACTTACCTAATATCAGTGCCCTGGCACAAAAGATTATCGAGATATACAAAAAATTGAAAAGGCACACATGACTTGTAATTTGACACCAAAAAACTGTCATAATTTGAAATGTTATTACAAGCAAACTAATGTTTGTATTTATTTATAACAGTTTTAGTAGATTGCAGCACTGGAATCCAATTTCAAACATAATTAAGAGATATAGATGCACTGACCGCAGCTCACCTTAATCTTTATTTTCTTTTTCTTCAAAGGAATCTCAGCCCAAATCGAGCCTTGGTTTCTTAATCTTCAGCCTTTATTATCATGGAGATGGGAGTGTCCTTGGTTTTCTATTATCCATTTTCATTTTCAGAGCTTAAGCATCCTTTTTCAAATTGCCTCCCAGTTGAGTCTTTCAATCAGTCTTTTCCCCTCCCCTGGATTTCCATCGAGTATCCTTTCTGCAATATGTGAATCGTGCGTCGGTTGCAGGAATCCTATTCATATCAGTCAGGAGAGTTTAAGTACCTATATTGATTCTGACCTGGGCTACTTGTACAGACTGTAAAGTTCACCATTGTACCGGATTTTCCACACTACTATGTAATTCATTGGTGCATATGCCACAAAATTTCTTGTGTATTGGATTAATCACATTCAAAGATGTACCCGCATATGTTTTAATGTAATATTCCATTTGAGAATATAAATAAAAATAAACATATGGAACCTTAAAATTTACATGTGGTTCTACACGCTTTTTTGCTTTGTTGTACAAGTGCAGTGTAAAATACTTTTGCATATAAAATATATTACATTTTCTTTGCACATTGATATTTTGATTCCCGAATAGTCATTTAAAAATGTATTGCTATATACATAAATTAAATATAATATTATGTTCATCATCAGTGAGCTGAATTCTATTCGATTACAAGACAAAAACATTATTTTGACAAAAATAAAGCCAAAACTTTTGTTAAGTAATAAACTAAATATACAAAATCCATTGACGACAAATAATAATTGTATATAATTTACCGTGTGGTTATTGTATCTGTAGCTCCAGAGAAAGCACAGAAGTTCGTCGGGCAGCGGTGGTCCCGGAGAGACCGCAATCAGTGAACTGCGACGGGCGTTCGAGGTGGCGGAACGAGGAGCCCCTCAGATTACGCAGGCTTTCGTTCATCACCTCCTGCAGCGCCTGTCCACGCCACACTCGGCTCCGCACCACTGGCTCAGGTACTAGCCTCCGCAATACTTGCGCTGCACCACACCACACAGTAGGACAGAACGGATCTGTGAACCACCCGAGCACACTGACAGTGGACAAAATGATGTTCCACTTTCGTTACTGTTAACAGATT
This sequence comes from Eubasilissa splendida, assembly GCA_031772225.1. NCBI lineage: Eukaryota > Metazoa > Arthropoda > Insecta > Trichoptera > Phryganeidae > Eubasilissa > Eubasilissa splendida. Next base: position 34,990,488 of record CM062846.1, on the reverse strand, counting down.
AAAACAAACTAACAGTACATAGGCCCATAGATATGAACACATTGCTAAGCATTTGAATATTGTGTAGCAATTAATTGAGAACTTAGGTTGTGTTTGTCCGTTTGTCCCTTATTACGCTTGCTACTCAATGTTGTTTGGATGATTTTCATGGATATTCTCAGTATTGTGAGTAAATCGTTTATCCTTTTGTTTGCTGTTTGAAAATCTCCTCGCAATCTGGTACACAAATGTAAATCTCTTCTGTTTGTTTTTCTGTAACGTTTTTAGTGTTCAAATTTTTATCCTGTGTGAAAATTTAGATTTTGTTGCGAATGGCTTAAAAACAAAATGTAGATTGTTTTGTTTTGTTTGATGTAAAATATTTGCGTTAGTAGACGTGTTATGTAAAACTATATTTAAGTAATATGTTATATTGTAAAGAATTAATGTACATTATAAAATGTTCACATATTTTATTTTAATACTGATAAGTTATGTGGGATTTTTGAAAAAAATCATAGAGATGGATTGTTATCGGTGTGTTACAGAGCTAAATGTATTTAGTAAATGAAATTAATTTGATTGCCCTTTTAGTTGTTAAAAAAATTGTCATTAATTTCGTAAATTTTCTTCTTTCAGGGACTTTTCCTAGACTATATGAGAGCACGGCATAGAGCCTTTTGCTATAATGGTCGTGTTCCTTTGGAAGTGTCGCTTCACTATTGTACTCTCATTGTCACGTGTAAACCTTCTTTACCTTTTGTATTATATCGATTGAGTTCTGTTTTTCATTTGGTTGTCTGTCGGAGAAACAAATTATTTTGATTGATATATTTTTACGATTGTTAGCGAGTTGGTTGTGTGGACATGAATTATTGTACTGCACGTTGCTTTTCAGCCGTTACGACAATCATACATTGTCTCAACAATGTTTGAAATCATATAATGTCCTGTGATAATAAGCAATGCTAATGTAGTCGTTATTGAGTTTCAATAGCTGAATGTTTAATATTTACCATCCCTTTTTTAATTTTTCAACAAATAATCGTTATATGTACCTATACTAAAATATCTGTTTTATATTTTCATTATTATAAAATGTGACAATGTATGATTGTATTTAATTAAAAAAAAAATTTAATTATTCATTTTTACAATCATTTGGGTATTATTATATATTTTAGCAGTTTTGTTATCAAAATAGATACTCGTACTTGTTTTCCAAGATATATTGTAAATGATTACATGTTACCAATGTAATACGACTATTTTGTTTGTAAAATTGTTGAATTGATCAATACTTATTTTGTGGGATTCCACTATTTAATCACTTTTTGTGAATAAATCTTATTATTTTTGACCCATGTACAGCTAGGCGCTTTTATAACAGTTTTTGGTCAATTTAAATGTTTTAGTTCACAAACACAATATAAAACAAATTCTTTTTTATTGAAATTTTCGTTCATGTAATGCATTATTAAAATATATTATTTTTCATTTTACGTACCTTCCTATACTAATGATTAGATTATTTTTTTAAAGGCAGTTAGCTTACGGATTGATTAGTATAGCAAACTATGTAGAAAGTGAAATACTAAAAACATTTGTAGATAGTTTTAAATAGAAAAAATAAATAATGTCGGTCGGGTGTGTGGTTATTAAAATTTTAGTAAAAGAAAATCCATCAAAATTGTATACTTTTATGTTTCACATTTTCTAGAGCCACCTAAGTCACCAAAATTATTGTATTACAAAATTGCTTGATTTTACATTTTCCAGTTCATATTATTTTAATACAAATTAGATAATTCATTTTGAAGGTGTACAATAAAAATCTATTGAAAAAATATAGTCATCATTGGAAGGGACCCGAACCTTCTCTGCCAGTAGAGAACTTTAACCGAATAAGCTGTAATGTCCTATACAAAAGTGGCCAAATTTCATCTACATATATACGTTTGCTAAGCGAGGCATCCGTTTTTTTCCATTATAAATTTGTTTGAATTATTACGGAACTGCGTTCTGAAAAATCGCATCGTAACTTCACAAATACAATGTGATTTCATTAAAAATGAAAATTATATATTAATTTTGCCTACTATGTATTACTTCATGGTTCAGAATATATTGTTAAATTCAAATTAAAATTATTCAGCCGACTGACGTTAGTAAATATTTTTTATTAAAATACTGATAAATGACAATACTAGTTTGGGTGAGGTTATTGTATTTTCTGAGAATTATTAATGTGTATAGGTGGTCGAGAGACCGCATGATTTATTTAATTGCCATTGGATCTAGCTTTATTATTAACTACATTTTGCGGAAGATTTTTTAAAAATATAAATAAAAAGTCAGATCATTTTTTAATGTATGATGGATGTTTGTAATTTTTGACTATGACTATTCCCCTGCACGTAAGGTTTCAGTCATGTAAGGCTTCAGTGCCATATCACCAGCACTAGCTTTGACACTGATGTTGATGTTTAACCACCTTTCTCTGTATAGAAACATGAAAAAGTTCACGCATATAAACCCACGTTAGGGTAAGATATTTTCAGTATTGCGAGTAATTTATGTAGAAGAGACGCAAATAATATTCTATCGTGCGTTAGGTTTATCACTTCACCTAAAATAATTATTCAAATGTAAAAAGATTTTTATTAATTTAACATATTTTATTGTTCCGACCATGCAGTGTGATGTTTGAAGTTTGTGGAATATTCTTTGTAGACATCTTGTTCCAATTAGTTCATTTGTTGATTTCTTGAATATGGTTATTTTATATTGCCATTCCTTTAGTAGTATTTGTAAACAAAATGTCTGAATAGGATATTTTCAGCAAAAATGTTTGCCAATATATTTTGCGTGGTAGGAGGGTCCTGAAGTTGACCCGGTTTGTAAATATGTAATTATAATTCATAGCAATTTATTAATTTTATTATATATATCTGAGATAAGAATTAATTGATTAATAAATATATATTTATACATGTGTGTACATATACTATATATGTACATGTGTATATACATACATATATGTCACACAGTGTCATGTAAGGGGAGGATAAAAAGTTATATTTTGAATCATAAATGTTTGATAATATATTTTTATTAGAACATTAGTTCTTTCTGGACTTATAAAAGATTTATAATATTAGAAATGAAATAAAAACACTAAATACAAACATTTAATTAAAATATTGATATTTAATAATATAATATGTGTTTTAACATTTTCAGTAAAATTATCATAAAAACGTCATTTTCACCACCAGCAGATAATCTATATCAGTAACATGGAAAACTCATCATAGACCTGTTAGGATTTGAGTATATCACTGCCCTGTTCATTCTCGGCGAGCAGCAAGCACCATAAGCTAATGAAAAGTCAGAAATTCTATTCTCAATTAATGACATCTTCACAAAACACTCTGATAAAAAGTAATTTGATATTTCTAACTCAAAATAAGATCCTGGGTTCATAAATTTTGACACGTACTACAAATTCTCTGACACTATGTATATGGATGTATGTATATATATATATATATAAGCACTATAATATTTTTTTGCAAAACTATCAAATTATAAATAGTATTTTTTTAATTGTATGTAAATACACGTATGATGACAAATATTGTATGAAAAAAACAAATCAATTTTGGTTCTGTTTTGATACATAAGTTTATAACTTGAGAGAAGATTTTAAATGGTAGCCCCAGCGTCAGGTTGCCCACATTCACGATCAGGACCGCTTGGCTTCCTCGCCTACTTGCAGTTGCACTTCTGCGTGACAAATTCAATTTACATTTTTTTATTGCTTCTTAATCTGCTAAATTACCTACTATTGTATCTCATTACTCTAATTGACTCTGTATCTCGGTAGTTCTCAAATCTTTTTGGACAGGATTAAAGCTTTTGTAATTTTCAAGCTATATTATTATATTTGTGTTTGAAAAATTTGATTTAGAATTATATATTTTCATTTGGCACAGAATTGAAAAGAATTACGTTTGTTTACGATACGACAATCGAGGCAGTGGAAGCAAAAGTGGTCTAATCCCGAGAAGCTTTATTTTAAATACAAAGTTTTAAGTATGATAATAATAAAGTATAAAAGGCAAAAACTGTTCATTACGCATTGCCATCTAGTGATCATTTTTTAAATCAGTGTTGCAATTAAAATATTTAAAATTCATTGCCATTTACTGTCATTACTCATGTATAGAAAATTAGTGGGTCAGTCCAATTTTTGCTTTCATTGCCTGAATTTAGTTGAAATATTTGGTCAATGTAAAACACTATTTTATGTTTGCGGAAGTTTGATGGTTAATTATGGTCATTCATTCAGTAATAATAGTTCACACATATAAAGAGATAGAATTGTGTCTTTCTCTCCACTTTTTACATAGCATAGTTAATATTTTGTTATCTATATCAGTTTTAGATTTTAGTGAGAAGTCATATCTACTAATACTTTGATATAATTTGTTTAAATAATGTTTTCACATTGCCGTTAACCTGTGGGAGGTCACAATATGATTATATTTATTTTGTAACATATTATTTTATATATCAGATAAGAATATGACTGAATAATCCTATTAATGCAATATTCCCTATTTAATTCAGTTCTCTGTTTAAGTATTGAAGTGAAATCTTCAACTTCTCCTTTACCATCAGACTTGCAGCTGTAGGTTATTTATTAAAAAAATATATACCTCAACCCATGACAGATAAACTGTTGGTCGGTTGTTATTACGTACATATTTACGAAAATATCACGTGTCACTGTTCCGAGTGGGTTCCGATGTGGCATAAATATTCATTCAATGAGTTTTCTTTTTAATGTTTTTTTTTTTTTTTGTAGAAATTAAGTATTTTGTTTATTTTTTTCAATAATTTTCTCAAATTTGATTGATTTTCCTCCTTATTTATACATCTTACGAGATGAGCCTATGTTCTGTTTACTTATAATAGTTGAAAAAGATATCTTGTTGAATTTTAATTGTTAACAAAGTAGTATAGGATGGATTGGAACTAAATGGTTTTGAATGAAAAAAAAAGAATGGTGATGACATGTAAGGTGGCTCGTTAATTTGTAAATTTTGATTTTTTTTAATAGGAACTAATGTATAATTACAAGTTATTATATCCTTGGTACAGTTATCTGGTTATACAGAGCTATACATACTTAATAAATTTAAAAATATAAATGAATTTATTGTTTTATTTTATTCCTAATAAACATGCACGGAGAGTAAAATTAATGCAAGTTACCTTAAAACAAAACAACATTTAACCCTTTGCACTCGAATGCGTCATAGCGGCGGCATTCATAGTTTGCTGTATTACTCGAGCGTCAAAGAAAATAAAGTATAATTTCTTAATATTGTCTTTTGGTTTTCAATATTATTTAATCACGGATTGTATTTGTACAAATCAATAATAAGAAGTTATTAAATTTGATGGTGAATCAAGTAATAGGTCATGTAAATTTGATTAGTGGAGGAAGCGAGATAATACACCACACCAGCCAGCCTTACACGAGCGAGACAACAAAACAACACCTTATACCCAATGAGATTTTTTTTATTTATTAGTTTGGGTCATAAATTTTTATGTTTATTTGACATTTGGGTGTGCTGACAAAGTACCAGTCCGAGGGCTGCACGTGTACTTTCCAATTATATTATTTCTATATAAGCTAATTTTGCCAAGAAATATCTTTGTTCAATGCGCCCTGTACTGGCAAGATATTATTTTGTCAGTGTTTTGCTTTACTTCCATAGTGTTGCTTGTGTATATTTCCATATCAGTTCAGTTCATAATTTATTGGTATTTATTTATTCAAAGTGTCCAACAAACATAGAATTCATAGACAAGCTAATAACATTGATGATTTGGACTGTGGCGAAGATGAATTTACTTTTGACATTGACGGAGGCAGTGCTAATAAGAGAAACATTGAAAATGATTGAGAATTCAATCGGCATAGTGACAATAGCGGCAGTGATGCAATTCCTCCTAGGAGAAGAAGACTACAAGTTATCGAAAGTGATGAAGAAGATGAACATGTGCTATTAGTACCAAACAGAGGAGTAATTGTAGATGAAAGGGGAAACGGCATAAATGCAGAAGTAATTGAAGAAGAATGGATAAAAGTTGCAGAGGAAGATATGGATTTGTACAAAATAAATTTTATGACTTATTCTAAGATTATAAGACCACAAATTCACTCGAGAGTTATTGTGAAAGAAACAAATGCTTATGCCAGGAAGAAAATAAGAGAGACTAGAAAATCCATTTGGCATTCGTGGGTTGATGTGCAAGCTAACTAGAGTTTTTATCCTTTATTGGTGTAGTAATTAATATGGGAACAATGCCTCTCACTAAATCGAGTTAGCGGAATGCACATATAAAAAAAAAGTCGAATGCAAGGGTTAAAACAAGTTAAATGTTTTGAACTCAAATACAGTGAAGCCCTGTTATAGTGTGCCCTTATGGGCTTTAACAAAATTGATTAGATTTAAAAAAACATGAGCAGGTACACAAGTAGTATAGAATATATATATATAAAAATAGAAATTGATAGAATATACATATACATATGTATAACTTAAAAAATAAGCAAAACAAACAATAAAAATTTATTTCTTCAATACATATTATCAAAATTACTTTGTGGCCACATATTATATAAATAATAAGACAAAACACTTTGTTTAAACTACTATTCAGCATGTTTCGATACCTATGATTTATCATTAAATAGTGGCTTAAACAAAGTGTTTTGTCTTATTATTTAAATAAAAATTAAGGTTTAACACAGAATGGCTGAGTATCAAAATCTGTTCATAACTATGTCTTATTATTTTGAAGTTAAATGTTTAAGTAATAACATAATAGGATAGATTAAGATGTGATTAATTCAGTAATAATTGCGTTAGAGATAAGATAAATAGGTGTATAATTTAGATTTTTTTCACTAAATCTCAAGCGCAGCTTATTTGAATCTACGGCTACTCGCCATTAGTTGATCTGATATCCCCTATTTTCACTCTTTTTGACCCGTTTTTGCATGTTCCCTTCTGACAACTAAATTACTTTTGATTTGGAGTAGTTTTAAAAATACACAATTATTTACATTTAAAATGTATGTTGTAGTGGAGCTCTATAAATGACACTCTATGATGGGGGTAATATGTCATACATACTACTTTAATTAGTTTACATTAATAGTTTTACATATTAAATTAAAAAATATATATTATCTTGCATATATATTATTACTCAATATATTTCGGCAGTTTGATGCTGTTTAGGATAAGAGGAGATGTAGGAATGGAGGAAAGCCAACAAATCCTGACTATAAAGATTTCATCATCAAACATTGCAGTCATTTTCAAGCAATGTAAGTCTCACATCAGCGGATTATCGATATTTATTTAAAATGAGATGCGTACACGGTTCACACAATATATATTTCACAATATTTTTTTTATAAAACATCGCTCAATACAGTGTTCATTTAATTGTATTATCATATTTGGCCTAACTTCAACATTAAATCCCCACATTTATGCGTGACAAAAGTATTGAAGTAAAATATTGCATGTATGTATATCTCATTGCTCCAAAAATGTTGGGTTTTTGAATATTGTTGTAGATGATTTATATAAAGAGTTATCTCCCCGGTTCCATTTCGCCATCTGCCTCTCATTTTCAAATTTGGCATACTCCCTCCTGTCGTGTAAAGAGGTCAGCATTTTCCAGATTATCAGTAATACCAATCCAGCTAAAACGATGCTGCCAATAACTCCGAAAATCACAGCTGAAAACAAATTACAAATATTAATGTAACTTGACCATTATTTTCTCTTATTAATATGTAGAATGTACTTTAAATGTGTTTTCTGATGATGTGTGACTGTTTTATTAATGGCTATAGAGATGTAGTGCACGTAGTGTTACTTAATTTATTTACTTAATCCTTTGCTTACTGAATTATTGAAAACACATATTGTTTGTTACCTTAATTCTAATAGCGCATAACTCTTTTTTTTGCGACATTAATATTATGATTGATTCGTATGGTGCTCATTGAAGTACATTTGCCTCACTCGTCAGGGAATGTATTGTAATGTCGCAAAAAAAGAGTATGTGCTATTAGAATTAAGATAACAATATGTAATTAAAATATAATTCTATTTAGAAAAAAAATAAAAATATTATAAACAAGAATATAACATAAAAATCTAACTAATCTCGTAATATCTAATAATTTTTTATGAAAGAAGAATGCTCAAATGAAAGATAAACAATATAATATATCAAATACAAATAAAAAATAGTTCATCATATTTATCACTGTTAATATAAACAAATATGTTTTCAAAAAAGGAGTATGTACACTGCTATCGTACGTTTTTTTGGGATAGGCCGTGTTTTGATAAGAAATAATTACATGACAAGTAGCAAATATAATTTTTTGTTTTCGAGTCTTCTCAGGTCCCGATAATTATAATTAATAAAGAGTTAACCAAATTTTCTCTCGTATCTGGTCATTACTCTACTTTTAACTTGCAGTTGTTCTTGAAAAGCATGTAATTAAATATATATTTTTTTTAAATATATAAAATTATCTTACCCCATATATCAATTTTAAAAGGACATTTTTTTGTTTTTACTGCGCGTACTTTCAAAGATATGTTATCATCTTCGTATTTGTATTTAAAAGCAATTATACATTCTGTATTATCAGAGACAAAGCAATCTCTTTCCATAGCATCACTGTCATCAGTATTTATAGGAGATAAAATTGAATCCATAACTTCACTCTGAAAAGCGGTGCACTTCATTTTACATTCACCGACATCATATATTCCAGTACCAAATACTTGACACTCCACACAATGGCGTAATTCATCGCAGCGAGTTTCGGAGCAATGAGGGCATTCTTCGCAATATCGGCCAGAGTAGCGAAAGTCCTTCATCATATTACATTGACAGGCTCCACAAACACAGTTTCCATGTCCAGAACACACTTCTTCTGATCCGGGAGCCGTACAGGCGGTGTTAGTCTCTTTACATTCACAGGCAGGACCGCTCCACCCTGACTGACAAATACATTGGCCACAGTCACAGTGACCTTTCTCGGGACCTGAACATAATAATCCGCCGTTCCTCTTGCAGGAAAAATTATCACATTCGCAGTGTGTTCCATAAATGATTTCTTCTGGATTTGATCTTCTAATGCAATCACATTTGCCACATTTACACGATCCAAGACCTGAACAGATGTTTCCTGAATTGTTTTCTGAATGACAGTATTTTGTGTCGCCAAAAAATGTTTTCGCTTCATCTCCAGAACATTGACAGAAGCGGCCGTAGCGACCAGAATCGCAAGAGCAAACTCCGCATTGTAAACTTCCACTCCCGTTACAATTTTGCGAATGTACTTCAAAGTCTGTGTGGCCCTGCTTTTCACACGGACACTGACACAAGATTTCCAACTCGATAGTTAATGTTTCATTCAGGGAACCTGGTTTGATTTGAATAACTTGATTCCATTTCTCCTTGTTGTCTGGACAGCTCACGGCTTTGATCAAAGCTGTGAAATTGACAGTTGGTCTCCTCAGTAAACCTATACACCTATTCTTTTCTTTTACTTCTGTTCCCAAACAATTGGAAAAATACTGAATTTCCACCGAACCGCTCGAATTATCGGCCATAGTTATAGAGTCAACTAATTTCTGAAATAATAATAAGGATAATACTGTAAGGATAATGGTAATAATCAACATTAACATAATTCTTTTATTTGTTAATTAATGTAAGCTACACACTTCTCACATGTTCAACTATTCTGTGTAAAATGTAAAATGTGATTTTTTCTGCCATTATTAATGCTGAGCCGAGCTTTTACATTGTAAGAAATAATTAAAATAAAGTGTAAAATACATTTTGGGAAATGTTGGATTTAAAAAAAAAAAAAACGAAATTCCTTCTTATAATTATAATTTTAAAAATATTAGCAATGCTACTCACTTCATATTCTGCTTTGACCAGATCTACAATATTTGAAGAATCTTCTGTGAGTGCTCCGTACGAGGCACCATATATATTATCTTTAATCCTCTTGTAAAAGTTTGCATGATCTTGGGCGATTGCAAAAATAATATTAATATTATTTTCTCTCGCTTTCGAATCAATCTGAGCAATGGATGGATAGTCTGTACTGAGTGAATATGAATATAACCCAGTTTTTTCCAAATGGCATTGCCCATCGTTGGGTTCCACAATTCCGGCAAGCTTACCATCTCCAGCCATATGGAATCCAGCGTCGGTAGAAAAAATAATTAGCTTCCTCGCTTTTTGTCGCCATCCAATCTCGTCGGTGCATACCATGACTTGCATCAGGGCATCTAGTCCACCTTCGGGATAGTCTATGTTTAGAGAAACTGGAGCACTTTTTACTTCTCTCGAAAACAAATTAGTGTCAGTTGTGAGAGACACTTGATGTTTAAAACTGTATGTTGGAGCTCTTGGCTTTCCTGATAGAAGGATGCCGGGTTCTTTCAGCCTAAATCAGGTAAATATATAAAATCATTAAAACATTTCAGTTACCCATTTTATTAGCAATTTAAACATACAACACTGCTATTTCTGGAGATCGAATGCCTAACTAATTAATAATATTAATTACATAGTATGTTATGTTAATTCAATATGGTATTGCAAGCCGATACTTAACCATAAGATCAACACTTACACATCACATCAGCAGCACATGATGGGACATAATGGGATCTGAAATGTCGGCCAGAGAGGTTGCATATACATGTCAGAATAGCCTAGAAAACTTTACACAGAAAATTCCGAATGCCCATGAAAATTGAGAACATTTTTACCTGTTTAAATCTATTTTTGGTCAATTGAAATCTAGACTTAGAGAATCATTTGAATATAATAGAGAATGGTCAATAGTTTTATTTATTTAGACATTTTTTACATATTTGTTGTTATACAGGTTAAATAATGTTACACTTTTACTTTAGTACATAAACAAAATTGGTTTCAGCAGATGCCGTTGATTAAATAATCTATAAATTTGGACAACACACACTTTTGAACATTGAAAATCGTACATAATTTTTTCACAGTACATTGGACAAAATAATTGTTTCTACAGATCAAGAAGGAATTTCACACGGACTACTGACAGGATCCCTACGTTATTTTATTTAAAAAATATGTAAAATATGAAATGAAACTCGAGAACATTTCAAGATAGAATGATCCAAAAACGAAATGGTCATTATCTCTCATGATCTAGTTCTCTTTACCTGGGCTAGGTGTGTTATAAAACATATATGTATGCATGTGTATTTACAGATAGGTATGTGATAATATGTTTATTACATCGCTTTAAAATTACATTAATAAAAAAATAATGTGTGTAATAATTATGTAATAAAATAATACTGATAATTCTCATTTGTTTATAATGCCACTGATTTTAGTTTACATAACTGTGGCTTTGACTAATTCAAAATATAAAAAGTTTTAATCTTACTTTTCAGGTACAGTATCAGTAAATGGCATTTCTGGCTTGTCTACAAAGCTACCAAAACCCAATCTGAAGTTATCGGTTATATTCTTCATGGCAGTGGCAAGCTTATTTCCAAGAGCTGAAAGTATATCACGGTCATCTTCCATAGAGGCCGACAGGTCCATCAGGTAATAAAGATCCATAGGATAACTCATAGCTTGTTGGTATTGCAGATGAATTTCTTTCTGTTCTCCTTGTCTTAGAGCTAGTCGTACTCTTTGGGGTCTTATCTGCAAAATGTAACCAAATTACTCATAACTCCTGATTCATTAAAAACGTTTTTTAATTCTTACTTCTACATACTATTTTTTAAAGTCAAATTATTGTTACGGGTCGTATTGGTTGCCTTAATCTTGTTAATAAATTTATTGTAAATAGGTGTGTCTTATCACCAGACATATCCATCTAATACATTTAAATAAGCCATACTTATCTAGAAATTCTTGGAAATAAATCAAAATGAAATATGTATATCTGATTAACATTATTATGATACATAAAACTTTATACAATACAATTATAATATACTATCAGATTCAGTATTAAAATTTGATTTATTTCTCAGATTATCTAAGATATGCTCTGCTTATTTGAATGTACGGATTGCATTATATCATTACAGGTAATCTAGTGAGCCCGATCTGAAACACAGTTTTTCTTTTAATAAATAATAAAAATAAATCCATAAAATATTATTATATAGGTACCTATATAAAAATACTTTCAAAATATGCTTGTATATATTTCAGAGTAGGTTAAAATAAATTGATACATTTGTATGTACCAGTTTATGCGGCATTGATAACTGAATTGTTAGTTTTTAAACCTGAACAGCTTCTTCTTTGTCGGTTCCGGCAATTAATTCCTTGTCTTCTATTATATCTAAGTAGCTCTTTGGATTAACAATATACTTTTCCGGACACCATCTAACTGGTTGTTGACCCACATTCACACATCGAGTCAAGGAGTAACTTATTTTTGTGGATGATTCATTTATCTGAAAGAGTAAATAAAAAATCAATTTCTACTTACTTACTTACTTACCATAACACCCTTTTCCGCAGGGGTAGGCAGAGAGGATAGAGCGCCACACTCTTTTGTCCTGACACACAATTCTCACCTCATCCATATTCATACAAACTCAATGATTATTGAGGCTTCCAACAGGACCATCTTCCAGTATCTGGTTTACCTAGTCGTGCCAAGTTTTCTGCAGACGTCCTCTACTTCTGGTGCCATCAACACTTGCGTCATATATCTTTCTTACCATTCTCTCCTCATTCACCCGTTTCATATGACCAAACCACCTAAGTGATCCATTCTTAATCTTACTCACTATACTAAGATCAGTTTTACATTATTTCTTCATTCTTTACTCTGTCATAAATGGATCTACCACATATACGCCTAAGTGATCTCATTTCCACTGCATTCAGTCAACTTTTGTTCCTCTTCTGCCAGCTCCGGGCCTCATTTCCATGCATCAGTGTTGGTACCAGGACTCCATTGAGAACCGCTAGTCTTGCCTCAGTTGACAAGTTCCCATTAGTTATAATTCTATTCAAAGCGCCGTTCACTTTATTCCCTGCAGTCACCCTTCTTTCGATATCTTTCCATTTCTATCGAACATACTTCCCAAATACACAAACTCATCTACTTGTTCCAAATATTTGTTACCTACAAGTATTTTGCATGTTGTCTTGCTTTCCTCCTCGAATACCATCACTTTCAACTTGTTGACATTCACAATAATGTCACTGTTTGGGACATATATTTATGCTTGAACGAAGATAATGTACTGTGCTTTCCACCTCCCCTGCCACCGTGTCAGTCGATCGGTGACCCTGAACCGGTGCGGTAACAAGTAAATTTCGCAGTATAACAAACGAGTGAGACGTGTGTCTAATCCAGTGCAATCTGAAAAATCAAGACCCTGAACGGAAATTGTGTTACAAAACCTAAAGTTACAGTCCACTTTGGAGGTGCCAGAAGATCGGGATTGTGGTGAGTGGAACTTCCTTCCAAATATCCTGTTTCTTCCGGCATCTATGCTTTTACGCTACAGTCACTTTCCTTTCATAGATCGTACATTCTATTCACCAGCCTCTGTAATTCTTGTTCATTATTTGCCATTAATACTGCATCATCAGCATACAATAAACAGCATACAATCAAATCGCCCATTTTCTCTCCCACATTCATACATTCCAGCCATGGAGACATTACACAACCCTGCTTGATACCCTTTGTAATGTCAAACCATGGTGTGAATGATCTATTGATCCTTATACACGCAGAACTTCCTTCATATAGGGATGCGTTTGCGTGTATAAGTTTGCTATTCACCCTGTAATCAGAGAGTATCTTTCATAACCTTTCTCTTATAACTCTATCATACGCCTTTTGCAGATCTACAAAGACACAAAAAAGTTTTTGGTTTTTTCTAAAAACTTTTCCATCATCACTCGTAGAGAAAAGATCTGATCCATGCATCCTCTTCCACCCACAAAGGCCCCTTGCACATTCCATACTTTTGCTTTTGTCACCGTTCTTGCTCAATTCTTCCATATAGTTTACCCGCTGAGCTTAGTAGACTAATTGCCCTATAGCTACCGCATTCCATACGCGACCCTTTATCTTTGTGGAGAGGCATAATAACTGATTGAAGAGAGCATGAAGCCACGAGACAATTAATGGGCCACCAGTCTTGATATACTCGGAAGCAACGTTATCATACCCCACACCCTTACCATTCTTCATATACTTTATTGCACACTTTATTTCTTCCATACTTATTCCATTCATATCGTTTTCGTCATTCATACTTACCCCAGAGAGCCTCTCGAGGGGTTCCTCATTTGCATTCTTTTCACTCTCATACGTTTCCTGGAAATATTTCATCCATCTATCTTTTATTTCGACCTCATTCATTAACATTTCTCCATTTATTGATTTAATAGCTTTCATACTACTGCTTTCAGCACCACATCGGGATTTATTGACCGCCTTTCAGAAGAATTTTATATTATTCTGGAAATTCTCGGTCATTTTCACCCCTTCCTCTCTTTTCAGCTGCTCTTTCCTTTCTTTCACACGAGCTTTAACTTTTTTCTCACAAACATTGTGCAGATCTTTAGCTCTCGAGTATTCATCCCCATTTACTGTCAAAAGATAAAGATAATTTCTAAATAAAAATTATCCCCCCACTTATAAAAAAAGAAATACTGGAACGTATTCCAGTGTTTCCAATACTAAATGAAGAATGTTTGTTTTCTTTTCTCGGACATAGTTAGTTATTTTTTCTTATTAATTAATACACTAGCATCTCTCTCACAAAAATCAGTCCACAAACAATAATGAAAGAGTCCTTACTTCGTAGTAGAATAAAATGATTTAATGCAAACAAATAGTAGTGTGGCGGCTTGCGCGCATCATCTAGATGTTCGTCGTTCTGTCATTTCTTGGTATTACGCCATCCCGCTCGAACGGAGGCCAAGCTATGCCGCCTGGCGGGCATGACACACGTGCACCACATGTGCTCCGTACACATGCACCCAAGGAGGCGGTTGGCCTGGGAATAATCTGCACCCAGCACCCGAACCGCGGACGTTCATCCCGACTTTGTCTTTCTATTAACCATGCATCGTTTTTCCATTCCGTCATGTTCTTGTATTCTGTGTCATTCGTGCTCTCGGTGGCTTCTCTCCGATGAGAATAAACAAGTCTAGATAACAATGGTTTTTACTTGATCACAACCAACCTTCCCACAGTAGTAACACAAAAATGTAGTTAAAAACATAAAAATGCACAAAACTGAAAAACTACGAAGGTTATGACAAATCTACTCCCTAAACTCAACTGAATATTAAAGTTTTCAATTTTAGCTCTTTCAGGTTTATTTTTATTAAAAAGTGTATTCAGATTCAGCTTAGAATTTAAACTTTCTTGGAAAAATGTCCTAAAAAGAACTGGCAAAAAGAAAAAGTCGCAAAAAGAACCACTATTCCTGGATTATAAGCAAATACATACACAAGTCTTGTTGTAAATAATGTTTTTGTTGCTAATGTTTTGTGTTAACAAATCGTACCGGAACGCGTTCCGGTCGTGAAAAAAAGTACCAGAATGCATTCCGGTTGTGGAAAAAAGTAACGGAACAATGTTCTGGCCCCACTACATCACTGTCACTTACTCCATAAAGTTTCTACTTTTAAATAACAATAAACATTTATCTATATTTTGTCTTGGTGTAATAACATTGGATCATTATGCATATATCAAAAATTATGATATTCGTAAAATCAGAAAGATGTACATACACATACAGTGAAACCCGCGTATTATGTTCCTGTTATCCCAATATTATATTTTTTGATCTTAAAAAAATCACATACATATAATGTATTTTTTACCAATTAATACATATTTCCAACCCCAATCCTATTTAAATTCTTCTGGCGGGTTCAATATTCAGTCAGGATTGTCTTCTGCGAATTATGAATCAAATATTTTTATTAAGGAGAATACATTCTTATTGTGAAGTTGTAATTATTCAGAACATAGGTCTGTGATGTTTTAAATACTAATTTAATGTATTAATTATAAATATATACATATAAAATCAACTTTGTCGAAAAATATTGAAAAATAATGGAACGACAGATGTATTCATTTGAAAAATTGTTACATATAGGTTCGAAAATTTGTCATGAAAAATACTGGCATTATAACACAATTGGTAGTGTACTTCCCCGGATTGGAAATAGAGATCCAGATTCGAATCCCGGTAGCGAAAAAACAATATTTTTCAACAAAATTGATTTTATGTGTATATATTTATAATTAATACATTAAATTAGTATTTCAAATATTTTTATGCTATTAGGTAGATTTTTGTACATTATTATAATTTTTAATTTGCTTATTTTACTAAAATTATACATACTGGTAAAGCACACCAGACACAATCTAATACTCTGATACAAGCAGCACACGTCTCCTTTAGTAAACATGATGAGGGCGGGTCTCCACGGCACACTATTAGAAGACAGCACCACAGTGTAATATAATAGCATTCCCTGATCATACCGACAATAAAATAAATATTGGCCAACTACTTGGGCCAATATAATTACTATAAATTTTTTAAGATAGTTTTGTTTTAAAATTATGTTACTTTGAATTAAAAATTATATGAAAAGAAAATTTAAGATCACACAAAGTTAAAAAATATGCCGATACTATACTGTGAAATGTTATAAACTAGTGCAGCTGTTAAAAGCCTTTTACATTCTATTAAATTATTATTTAATAACCACAAAAATAAGGCAAGAATGTTGGGAAGGAAAATATAAATTTAATTGATTATTTTACCTTTTGGTGGTTTGATAAATGTCTTATGGTAAAACTTCTCATGGGCAGAAATTCTAAAATATTTTCAAATTTTTGCATTTCATTTGAATTAAAAATTGAACAGTGCAAAATTTTTAAAGTGACAAGTGCATTTATGATAAAGATAAGTCACAGTACTATATAATGCCCTGATCCCATTGTGGCTGTGCCCCGTAACAAAATGGACCCCCTCGTGGCTCAGATATTTTTATGACTATTTGACGCGTAGGATATCATCAAAAAAATCTATTGACAAATGCATGTTCACAAAATCATCTCAATTTTACTTGCGGTTGTATTGCTTTTATATCTGACAGGTAAAAAACATATCCAGATGTTTTTTATGACTATTTGAGGAGTAGGTTTGGCCGGGCATAAAAGAATAATAAAAAATAATTTAATACCTTTTGCAATGGAGTACAACTAGGGAAGTGAATATTCACGATATACAAATAAATGTAGCTCCTAAAGCTTATTGGCAAAATAATATATATGTACAAATAATAAGAATTGTTATGCTTGTCAAGTTCAATTAATTATTTATGTAGTTTGATATCTATATTTTAGATTGTATTATTGTAAATTGTTATAATCTATTTTCAAAATATGCTGTATTCAACAGTCCCTTAAGAGATCATAGGGCAGCACAAGGGACCACGTTTAAAGGTTAATCTGACGATACATATTTTCAAGTGATTACAAATCATTATCCATCATTAAATTATGTAGCGAATGGTATGTGGCCATTTCTAAGAAGCAAGAAAAACAATAGTATCTATTCCATACAATAAGAAAATTCAGGGAACTTGATAGTTTCATGACACTGATGTTAACTGTGTGTTCCGTACAGGAAACAAGAACTGTATGCAGGGGTGGTTCGCCGGTTCGCTCTGGTAGCTCGGAGGAGATTGTCTGCAGCGTGGTGCAGCGGTCCAGGGGGGTCCAAAATCTTGTCCAGTGTAGCAGCCGAAGTCAGTGTGTATTTCCGGTTCCGTGTCCAAAGTCGAAGCAAAGTCAGGAAGCCAGAAGATCCAATAGTCCAATAATAATAGCAGGGGTCCAAAGATGAGATGAATGAAAGTCCAATTTGCTTATCAAGTCCAGCGGTGCGAGAGACGAGTGAGACGAGAGTGATCTTTGCAGCCGCTGGACCATTATTTATTTAACATGCGAGAATATTGTGAGCGCCACCGGCTCCCGGAGATCTCCTCCAATCACAATGCCGGATCCGTCCCCCTGCCGCCCCGCTGCGGTCCAGCGCAGCCACCCCCTGGCGGCGAGATCTCGAAACTTGGTTCATTTTTCTCGCCGCCAAGTTGGAGACGGCAGACTTCGGATTTCTCCGGCATTTCCTTTCTCCTTCCCAAAGTTCGACTTTTTCAGGCACCGCGAGTATTTTATCTCATAGTCTTTATTTCTCCTCGCGATGCCTGATAAGTCTCACCCGGGGCGATGGCCCGGGGAATTAATTATCGCACCTCAAACTTAGAAAACTCATTTTCAATGCCTAAATGATTTTTGAGGTGCGTAATATTATCTCCGGGCGATCGCCCCTTTCATTCTCTCTTTATTAAATAATGCATTATACATAAAACAATTTTCTAAATCTAGTTATTCAGGAAAATAAGTGTGGCATAGTCTGCGCGCCGGCGGGGGCGGAGTCTCGCCGCGGCCGCTTCCCCCTCCACGCGGCGGTCCGTTAGCGCAGCGGCGTGGGGATCCCAAAGGCGTAGGGTGCCGGGCGGAATGTTCCTGTGACGCGGAAAAGTGGCCCCTTTCTATTTGTTTATTTTCGGGCCACTTTCTATTGCGTCCGTAGCTCGCAAAGCTGTGCGGAACACTGTGGATGCTGCATAAATCTGTCTACTATGTAACAAGCAAGATGGAACCACAATGAAAGATTTAGGTAATGGAACAACCAGTTTCTGTCAGGCTTCAAGTCATTCAAATGACCAGTGGAAATGAAAGATGAGTTGAAAACAAAATTCGAAATATAAGAAAATAAAAAAGTACATTTTTATTATTGTTGATATTAAATAATAACAGATTGAGAAGTACGAAAAAATAGTGTTATCAAAAATGGTTAACCATGTTTTATCAATTTGATCAGTAGCTTAATCTTAAAAAATCTAATTACGTATAAAGGAAAATTTACATAAGGATAAAATTATATTTGCCATAATATATTGTTCCAAAAATATCTTTGCTTCAGAAGTAGAATTAACTTGCCATCCGAGTGTTTCTGAATTTTTAAAATTGGATGACAAACATAATATATTTAATCCTTTCCCGGCTTTTTCAAAAACCACATAATCCCATGATTTACTCTATTAACCCATCCTCTGAGGTGGTAGGTCAGATCTGACCCGGGTGTTTGTAAAAATATGAATTACGCAATAAATATTTGTTTAATGCTGTTTTCCATCTAGTTAATCTTTTATTAAATATTTACAAATAATTTGAGATATAAATTAATATTATTGGACGAGATTCAAATGAGTTATTGATAAAAATGTGAAAAAATGCCCAAAAACTGACCTAAGATAGTTATTTTTATGGAATCACCTCTCACTGTTTGTGCCAAATTATATATTGTCAACCTTTCGAGAGTATTTTTTCGTATAATTTGACTGCTGACAGTCTCACTTCCAAAGTTCCATGGACATGGGAAATAAAGGATGCAGCACCACTTCAACCATCCTGCATGTTAGTAATCTAGTCAAGTTAATGTACACATATTTATTTGTTTTGACTTCTTTTTGCTAGCGGGAAGGAACCCCAATAAAAGATCAAGTTAGTTTTATGGTGGGCTGTACCTATCTGGCGACTACAAGATCGTCTGGTTGGCTCGGAACTGGCTTTTTCTGTGAAATATTTACAAGCGTGCCCATAAATAGTGAATGTCGGTTCGTGGAGCGATCTTCACAAATCAAGAAGCACATGTGATAACACTTAAGAAAAGAATGTGAACAATTAAAAAACTCAATCATTAAAAAGAAAAAGGTGTAAGTTTTGTCCTTTCAAAAAATGACAAATATTATACTAAATTTATCTGTGAAGCGTGTCACAAGGCAATTTGTAAAACTCTCAAGTATGAAACAATTTACTGCTCAGATTGTAAAGATAATCAATTTTGATCTATTGTATACATTTTGTGTATAAGTTATATATTGTTTTATTTATTTTTCAAAATATGCAGTTCCAATTGCATTATAATTTGATAGGATTTCGTATAAAAAAGGATGTCTTTATTTTTTAATTATTTCTACATATGTATGTATATATTTTAAAATTATTTTCATAATAATAATAACAAACAATTGTTATTATCGGATTGTCTTCACAGAAGACAATCAATAAACTTCAGATAAAATAATACTTCAGATAAAAATTATTTTACTTTTGTGTATATTTTGTTCTTATTTTTTAAATTCTTTTATAGCAATATATTTATGTTCAAAAAATAAAAATAAATATTTTAATTCAGAGAATGTAAATTGTTTATAATCACTCTCACAACCTGGCAGATAGCCGACGACAAACCGACGGTTCAGTGGATGTTTATATTTGGTCAGTGTAGGATGTTCATTCATTGATAATCAAAGATGCGTACATTATTTGTAATGTTTTTGTAAACTTCGTGCTATTTCATTAAATCATATTTAAAATATAATATCTTTCAAAAAACGGTAAAAAAAAACAAAATCTTGAGGTCAGTCTAAAATGACCCACCACTGCCCAGCGTGTTTTATTTTGACACACCGGACAGTAAAGGTCAAATTAACTCGATTAACTATTTATGATTTCTTTCATCAAAATATGATATCATTGTCATTTTTGAAATCAGATAAGTTAGATGTTTTTTACTTCCATCTCTGCTCCATGATCTTGAAGGTATGGTAACTTCTTTAATTATTGCATAGATGTATCAAAAGTAAATAATTTCATGCGAAATTTTGGAAGGTCTCGGGCGGTTTGATCGGGAAAGGGGTCATATTTTTCAGCAGGATAAAATGTAAAATAAAATTATTTATGCAATGCAAATGATTTTTTATTTCCTCAGGTGATTCAAATATTTTTAAATATAAAAAACTATTGACACAATAATTTTGTGATAACACTAGAAATCATCACAAGCACTAAGCTTCAGTCACTACCATCCGGAACAAGCGTCTGGCACGGTCCAGTCCAAAATTAATGGCATTTGTGGATGACATAACATCCGTGACATGTCATGTCACCTTCATGGATGATTTTATGTAGGTGCTGACAAAGATGTTTCATTTCAAAAGTTTAGTAGTTTGTGTGTCAATTATCATGTTGTGATTAATATCTGTACTTTGGTATTTTATTTACAAACATTAGATTTTTCAAATGAATTTTTTAAAAAATATTTTTTACATAAGAGATTAAATGAAACTGAAATAAATAAATGTAATAATAAAAATCAAAAATAAAAGATTTGTTTATCCCACACGCAAAAGTATTAATTAAAAGAGTTTTATGTTAAATAATTCAATTAAATGCATCTAGATTACAAGACATTAATTTACAAAAGATAATATACATTTCATTGTCCCCTAAAAGTTGGGTTACTAAATGTTGTTGTTGATGGTTTGTACAAAGGGTTATCTCCGCGATCCCACTTTGCCAACTGTCTTTCCTTTTCAAATTTGATGTACTCTCTCTTGTCATGCAGAGAGGTCAAAACTTTCCAGATTACCAGCAGTGCCAATCCGGCCAAAACAGTACTGCCAATAACTCCAAAAATGACAGCTGAAATCAAAATAAGTATGCAAATATTAATATTATGTGTAAGTGTAGGCTGACTAATGCTGAATTGTAATTGAGTTTCTAACAAGGACATGTAAGAAGTGGTCTTTTAACTCACAGCACCCAATATCAATAAGTCCTTGAAGGAGAAAATACAAATTACGTATACAAATAGATTAACCATTTTAAATAATAATTCAGATATATTGTGAGTCATTATCAACTACAGATACACTCAAAAAAATAGTTTTCTAATAGTAATTCAAAATTAATTTATAATTATTTGCATGTCTTACTTACCCCACATATCAATTTGAACTGAACATTTTTTTGTTTTCAGAGCGTGTACTTTTAAAGAGATATTATCATCTTCATATTTATATTTGAAAGCAATCGTACATCCTGCGTTGTCAGGGACCAAACAGGTCCTCTCTGTAGTAGATTCAATGTCGTCAGTATTAGCAGATATTGAGATCTTTTCAATGATTTCACTTTGAAAAGCGGTGCATTTCATTGTACATTCGCTAACATCATATAATCCAGTACCAAATACCTGACATTCGACACAGTGGCGTAATTCATCACACCGAGTTCCAGCACAGTGAGGACATTCTTCACAGTATCGACCAGAGTAACGAAATTTGTCTGTTAAACTGCACTGACAATTTCCACAAACACAACTGCCGTGTCCAGAGCACACTTCTTCCGAATCGGGTGCCATACAGGTGGTGTTTGTCTCTCTACACTCGCAGGCTGGACCGCTCCATCCTGACTGACAAGAACATTGCCCGCAATCACAGCGACCTTTGTCTGGACCCGAACAGAGCAGACCACCGTTTCTTTTACAAGAAAAATTATCGCATTCACAATACGTTCCATATATTACCTCTTCTGGATTTGTTCTTTTAACACAATCACACTTGCCGCATTTACAAAATCCTAGACCTGAACATATACTATCTGTAGAGTTTTCTGGAAGGCAGTGGCTAGTATCTCCAGAGATAGTTTTTGCTTCATCACCGGAACATTCACAAAAGCGTCCGTAGCGACCTGAATCACAAGAACAGACTCCGCACTGTAAATTGCCACTTGCGTTACAATTTCTGGAATGCGCTTCAAAACCCAGGTGGTTCTGTTGTTCGCAAGGGCACTGACACAGGATTTCCAACTCAATAGTTAAACTTTCATTTAGGGAACCTGGTTTGATCTGAATAACTTGATTCCATTCATTCCTGTTGGCTGGACAGCTCACTGCTTTAATTACAGCTGTGAAATCAACCTTTGGCCTTCCTCGTAGGCCTCCGCACTCATTTCTTTGCTTTTCTTCTGTTCCCAAACATTTAGAAAAATACTGAATTTCCACAGAACCTCCCGAGTTATCAGAAATAGTAATAGAGTCAACGAGTTTCTGAAAATTAACAAGGTGCTCAATTTTTAAAACATTTCAGTTTAAAAACATTTTTGTTTTATATAAAGATATTAAATTTACTTTCTCAACATTTTTAATAAATATAGCAGGTAGGTACTACGTAACTAAGATATTTAATTTAAAACATGGCGATACTCACGTCGTATTCTGCTTTGACAAGATCGACAACATTTGATGAATCCTTAGAAAGAGTCCCATACGACGCTCCATAAATATTGTCTTTTAATTTTTTGTATGTGTCGCCTTGGCTTTGAGTAATAGCAAAAATAATATTGATATTATTTTCTCTCGCTTTTTTATCAATCTGAGCAATGGATGGATAGTCTGTACGAAGTGAATATGAATATGATCCAGTATTATCCAAATGGCATTGCTCATCGTTAGGTTCCACAATTCCTGCAAGTTTACCGTCTCCAGCCATGTGGAATCCGGCATCAGTAGAGAAAATAATGAGTTTCCTTGCTTTTTGACGCCATCCAATCCTGTCAGTGCAAACCATAGCTTGCATTAGGGCATCAAATCCGCCTTCTGGATAGTCCATATTCCCAGAAACTGGAGCATTTTTTACTTCTCTTGAAAACAAATCTGTGTCTATTGTGAGAGGCATTTGATTTTTGAAACTGTATGGTGGAGCACAAGGCTTTCCTGATGGAAGAGTGCAGGGTCTTTTCAACCTGAAGCAAATTAGTATGATTAAATGATGTACTTGATTTTAATTAGTGATGAGCTAAACCATTATTGTAACTGTGATTGTGTAATTGATACTCTATTAAAATAATGATTGATAATTGAGAATTAACTATTGGAGGTTTAGGTACTAGTGTACTAGTGATAGCTTGTCGAATTACAAATAATCAGTTACTAATCATCGTTACAATTGAACATAAATCTCACAATCACATTAACCTTTACCATACCATGATATAAAATACACAAACACAGCCATGCTGTCAACTCATGTTACCGTAAATAACAGTTAGAAAAAATATTTTTATTAGCTTAAATGACTTTAATGGCACGAATTTATTCTAAATACTGAGCATTCAAATTTGAAAAAGTGATTAATAACATAATTTAGAGCATTCATTAAGTCCTATACAATGTGTCCTTCCTTCTTATCTCTCTTAATTTAATTAGCGAGAAAGAGATAATTATATTTGTATGTTTGTTATTCTTTTCACTATGAAAATAGCGTGTGATCTCTGTCTTTCATATCATAAATGGTATTTTTACCAACGTATTAATTTTATAACGGATTGAATGGAAAAAATAATTGTTTTAGTACGATTCCTTTTTCATAATTAGTTTTTCACTAGTCATTCCTAAGCGCTAATATTTTATTTATGATTATCTAAAATATTAATTTTATGTTGCATGTATTTATCGAAATATTACAGGTTTAATTATGACAGTAGACCTGTGTTACTGCATGGTTTGGGAAGGGTTAAAATAATGGATTACCTCATCACTTTTCAAATTATTTAAAAAAAATCTTTTTTTTTATTATATTAAAAATTTGCATATGGTTTATTATGCTTGCTCAAATTTTATAATCTTTCACAAATATTATGGCCCATGTCCATGGATGAGATTATCAACTCAAAACAGTCTCCGAGACAGGGATTCTTGAAATTCTTTGGAGACATTTCGTAGTCCACTGTGTGTACACTAAGTCTCAGAGAATCATTGTCTCGCACCTCATTATATGTTTGTTGCCAAATGTCAGTCCATTGACCAATGATTCCATCAGTTGGGTGAATTTAAATTTCCCCAGCAGCAGTGAAAGGGGAACAAATATATTAGCAATATTTGAATATGTCCAAAAACACACAATTACTGGATTATTACCTATAAAGGCACTATTTACTGGGAATAAATATTTATCTAATGTTTCTGAATAAACAAATGTAAGAAACAATGGTTCTAGATGATGATTCAAGTTCCTGTTAAATTGACACAGATTTCAGTTTTTGTTTTTTTCTGAGTTTATCGCCAGATCAAAATCTCAACGCATGTGCTTGGTTCTGAGATTTATCTCAACTAACTCTCCAAGATTCATTTCATCTTGTCTTGTTCCATGGACATGGGCTATTACACACAATTTATAATAAAAACATTATATGAAGTCTTCATCATTTTATTTTCTTAGGTAAAATATTATCTACCCATCAAACATATAATTTTAAAATTAAAGATCCTTTTATTCTTTTTAATTTCACCATAAAAAATGCACATCATTCTAAAAATCTTATGAAACAATTTTAAAGTACCAAAAAAAAATTACCTGATATGTATCAAAAATATTAAAATATGATAAGTACATATTTTTAAATATACATTCAATCATTTTT
This sequence comes from Eubasilissa splendida, assembly GCA_031772225.1. Classification (NCBI taxonomy): domain Eukaryota; kingdom Metazoa; phylum Arthropoda; class Insecta; order Trichoptera; family Phryganeidae; genus Eubasilissa; species Eubasilissa splendida. The sequence continues at coordinate 34,964,951 of CM062846.1, read as the reverse complement.
AATGGGACATTTCAAATCTGGCACCTGAATCATGGTAGGCTATTTAATACAAATTAAATGCATCAATTAGAAATGTTTAATGTATCAATTTGAAATAACTGCAACATATAAGTTTGAGAATTTGTCGACTATTTACAAAGCTGATGTAGTGTAATTAGATAACGCACTTCCCCGGATAGGAAGAGATCGTGGTTCAAGTTCCGGTGGCAGCTAAAGTATTTTTTCAGTAAATTGAGTTTATTTGTATGTATATCTTTCTAATTGATGTACATATTTAATTTGTACAAAAATATAGGACTGTCCCAAGAAGCGGTTCCAATATTCAAGGTCTAAATAAGTTAAAAACCTTTTAAATAATCTTACAGTAAAGGTGTTCACTCCCTCCATGATAATTCAAACTTGTTTCAATTTGTTCAAGATTCATTAAAATTTCAATAACTAAAACAGACTTACTTCTCAGGAACAGTACTGACATATGGCATTTCAGGCTTGTCTACAAAGCTACCAAAACCCAGTCTAAAGTTATTGGTTATATTCTTCATGACAATGGCAAGTTTGTTGCCGAGTGCTGAGAGTTCATCACGGTCATCTGCCATAGAAGCTGAAAGATCCATTAAATAATACAAATCAACAGGATAACTCATGGCTTGTTGGTATTGCAGATGAATTTCTTTCTGTTCTCCCTGCCTTAGAGATAATCGTATCCTTTGGGGTGCAATCTAGAAAAAGTATCGGCATGGATGAATAAAATAAAATATGAAAAATCATGATCACAAATCATTTTGGTGTGCAGTTTTAGAGAGCGTGTCAGTGAAGCCTTAACATTCATGATAATATAATAGGTTAATTCTAATCGTTTGTTTCAGTATTCTATCCATTACAAAATAAAAATGAAATGTTAAAATTAATGACATACACTCAGATGTGTAGGGATCAGATTTCAAAATCACCGCCATCTCAGCCAGCATCGATGCTAGCGACATATCGACATATTGGAATCTCCAAAATTAGAAGCATCGAAATATAATTCTTCAAAGTCTATATTGCTGTCAAAATCAAATTCATTATTACTATGGTCATCTTCTATTATCCTCTCTACATCTTCGTATTTCCTATTTTGTGACATACCTATTCGTATTTCTGCGATAATTTTAAAACAAATCTAAAAGATTAATAAAACAGCTTGTTTACTTACGATTACACCGGACATTACACAAATACACTGACACACTTCATGAACCAATTAGAACAGAGAACAATAAATACTGACTATTAGCAACAGGTGTTTAGGAACCACTGACACGTATTTATAGCGTGATCGTAATTCATTATTCAATTCTCAGAAACAGGGTGAGTATCTTTTGTTTCGCTCACACGCATTGATGCGAGGGCCATCAATGTATTTGCCTGAGTGAAACAAAACATATAACCCGATATGTATACACCCTGTGATACTGTAATTAATTGTAATATTTACATTTTTGTTATAAATACTTATTTTGCACCGAAAAACTATAAAAATATATATTATATATCCATCGATTGAAGATTACATCAAGTATGAGGTGAATTGCTCTATTAATTACTGAGTTATCGGGATAAATGTTGATTTGAGGGATATAGGATTCCCCGCTTCGGCAAGACTGGGTTAATCATGGTCAGTAAAAGTAGAAAAAAATATTTTTATTCTCAAACCTGAATAGCTTCTTCTGTGGCAGTTCCAGCGGTAAGTTCCCTGTTTTCTAGTATCACCATTAAACTGACGGGATTTTCTATGTACTGTTCAGGACACCACCCCATTGGTTGTTGATTCACATTTACACATCGTGTCAAGGAGTCACTCTCCTTTGTAGATGTCCCATCTATCTAAAATAGAATAAGAAATATTGTAATAAGATATAACGAAAAAAATATGTGTATAGATAGATAATTCAATTGGAGTAATGTTTGGGTTATATTCTCCAGCACGACACATTAGTAACCGCGGTGATAAAAAGAAAGATTGAATGAAGAGAAAGAGGATGGCTGAGAAAACCATTCATAAGCCAGTTGTTGGAGCGAAGCAGAAGTTACCAAGCTGCAGTGACAAGGGAATGTCTCTTGAGAAGAAAAATATTTGAAAGAAAAAACTGAACTGGTACATGTTCATTTATACAAAAAATTAAAAAACTAACCGCTTGTGATCATATGAACTGTAATATAATCTTCATAATCAAAGATGATGAAGTCGTATTCTTTATAAACCACTACCTATCATTAAATATTCCTGTTTACAGAATATATATGTGTGTATGTAAAAATTTATTTAATCTGTATTTTTTTATTTTTGTAAGAAATTAATGTAGATAAAAGTAAATTAAAATGTTAACAACACTAAATGTGAGGAGTGTAATATTTGTAAAATAATATAATATAGTTTTGGAAAATTAGTGATTAATATCAAACACGTATTCATCACCATAACCTTCCAAATATTGATTATAGAGGAAATAGACAAGAGGAGAAGAATGAGTGGATTTTTAAGAGCATGTCTAGCAACAGTATGGAATAAAGGTAAAGAGAAGATAAAGAAGTGGTTCAAAGATAGAATATTATTACTTTATCTTTATTACTCTTTTCGATAGGAACTAGAAAAAATAAAGCCACTGTATATTACTATCTCAATTACTATAAAAATACATCATTCTGTAATCTTGATCTGAAGATACAGTTTTAAAAATAAATAAGGTGTGTTTAAATCAATGACTCACACAAGCTATACTACTAAATATATTTTGAGTGTCCCAAGTGTGTTCCTGTAGTCATTAATTGATTACGATGTTAGTGATAATCGTTAATAATTGTAAAAAGATTGAATCATATTGATGATGATATATAGCTACCGGTAAAGCACACCAGACACACCCTGATGTTCTGATGCAAGCAGCACAAGTTTCCTTCAATAAACATGATGAAGGTGGGTTTCCATAACATACAAGCAGTATGCAGCACCACAAACTAATAAAGCAGTACACCCTCATCTTTTTATCACTCAATTATCTTCACTATTTCCAATAGTCACTATCGACTATATAATCATTAGTGACTGAACATATTCCATTTGCCTCAAACCACAAAGTATTAGTGTAGTTTTTGGTACGTTGTTGATATTTGTATTAAATTGTTATAAAATACCACAGTGATTAATTATTGTCAACATTTAATTCTAAAACTACAAATGTACTAGGCGTGTATTATTGAAATATTTTTGTAAAGTTTTACTCTGAAACGTTATGTAAAATGCAAACTAAACCAATTCCTTCCTGAACTACTGTTAATGACAAAACAAGATTATTATATGTCCTTAGTATCCATATCAACAGTGATTCTCAATTTTAACAGTATGAATGGAGAATTGGATGTAGAATGATAATATAAATTATTAATGGATTTAAATAAATAACGGGATAATATTTGTTAATGTTAATGTTGACCCAATGTTTATTTTCATTTATATTTCTGATTTTGAAAAAATAAATTGTTTTTGTTGTTTGTGACATTTGGGCATTCAGAAAATTCAAAATACAAAATGGCGGTCAGTATTCAGAAATTGCCCATCAAATGAAGATTTTTCCAGATGGGCATTATTCGTCAACTTAATAAAGATTTTGCATATTATATATCTCTAATTGCAATCTTAGCAGTCTTCTTTATTTTCAGTGATCTTGATTCTTTACTGATTTGAAAACCTCTTTAATTTTAGAGACTGTTTGAAAAATATTTCTATTAATTAACTAATCAATCTCACATGCAGGAAGACGAAATTCTATGGTACTCGCAGAAGAGTATCTGTGGGATTTTCCTCCTCTCCTCTTTTTTCTCAATTGTCTTTTATAGTATAGCTAAGAGTTTGAGGGTTTAATGTAATATATTTACATTTTTTTTGATTTGTTTATCATAAAATATTTTTATTATTGTATTATATTTCAAAATTACAAGGAATAATTAATTTATTAGAAAATTTTAATGTTTGTAATTGTGTTTATACTAAATTACAGTTTGAGAATAATTACATTAAATATTATCAACAGTGGTCAGCCATGTCTTATCAAGAGGAAGTGGATATGGAGGAACATTTGTCATAGGCATTGATGTGTAGTCATTTGCAGGGAATTTGTGCATAAAGATAAAATAAAATAAGAAAACCTGACCAATAAAATACATTACAGCAATATTTTTAATAAACCAAAGCACTGGTGCTATAAAAATAGAATTAAATTGGATGACCTGGAATATATTTATTCCACAACTAGAAACTATATATGTACATATCTTGTTTTAAATACAAATATGTAATTAACTTTCATTTTATTAAAATCAACTTGACTTGGATGTGAGGATTCTGTAACACGAATAATCAACATCTAAAACAATGAAAATAAATTTGCTAATTGTTTAAATATAAAAAAAATAAAATAAAAAATGGTCCAGGAATGCAAAACGTTTAGAGCAATCATCAAATCATTACTAGGTTAAAACCTAATAATTATTTGATAAATAAATAAATACTGACTGTTATCATTGATTTATGATAATATCACAATATTTGAAATAATTGTAGAAAAAATTTGCTCCTAAATAGTATTCAATTCAATCATTATATATATTAATCGTTCTTTTGTGTACAATATGTGTATCAGTAGTATATAACAAGTATCTGGCATCTAAATGCAAAACTTAACCTTACCTAGAAGAGATGCCAGTTCTAGTGTTTGTGAAAGCCTTAAATTAAACATGCATTATATATATATAATAGATTTATATCACAACTTTATCTTATATATATCTACTATCGGACTGGCCACTTTCGCTGATAATAAACTACTCTATCTTCCTCGACATCCAAATGCTTCTCATAATCGTTTTGATGTTGTTAGTCTAGCGATATTTGTAATATGTACATACATACAAAGTAAAGAACTAGTAGGCCAAATTTGCAAAGTTTTGATACTTTATTTACATGTATAAAAATGTTTATATAAAATTGTAATAGTAAAATATAGACTAAAATTGATGAAAAGTCTTAAATATAATATTTTAATCTCCTCTGAATGTTGGGTTATTGAAAGATGTTATAGATGGTTTGTATAAAGGATTATCTCCTCGATCCCATTTTGCCGACTGTCTCTCCTTTTCAAATTTGATGTACTCTCTCTTGTCGTGTAGATATGTCAGGACTTTCCAAATTATTAGCAGTACCAGTCCAGCTAAAACTGTGCTGCCAATAACACCAAAAACCACAGCTGAAAAAGTATTTAGATATTATTGTTATTAATTTATTAATCTATGAAATTAAATACAATTATATAAGAAAAAATTACTCTTTATAATACATACCCCACATACTAACTTGCACAGAACATTTTTTGCTTTTCTGCACATGTACTTTTAAAGACACATTATCATCTTCATATTTATATTTAAAAGCAATCATACAGCCTGCATTATCTGGGACCAAACAGGTCTTCTCGGAAGAAGATTCAGCGTTGTCAATATTTACGGAAACAAAAATCTCATCAACCACTTCACTTTGAAAAGCGGTACACTTAATAATACATTCACTGACATCGTATAATTCGGTACCAAATACCTGACATTCGACACAGTAGCGTAGTTCATCGCAGCGAGTGCTGGTACAGTGAGGACATTCTTCACAATATTGACCAGAGTAACGAAAATAGTCCTTTAAAGTGCACTGACAGGCTCCACAAACACAACTACCATGCCCAGAACAGACTTTTTCCGAATTAGGAGCCATGCAGGTGGCAGTAGTTTCTCTACATTCACATGCAGGACCGCTCCATCCTGACTGACAAGAACACTGGCCACAATCACAGTGACCTTTTTCAGGACCCGAACAAAGGATACCACCGTTTCTTTTACATGAGAAATTATCGCATTCACAATATGTTCCATATATTACCTCTTCCGGATTTGTTCTTTTGACACAATCACACTTGCCACATTTACAGAATCCAACACCTGAACATATGCTTCCTGTTGTGTTTTCTGGACGACAGTGGCTTTCATCCGCAGAAATAGTTTTTACTTCATCACCAGAGCATTCGCAAAAGCGTCCGTAGCGACCAGAATCGCATGAACAAACCCCACATTCTAAATTTCCACTTGCGTTGCAATTTATGGAATGTGCTTCAAAACTCAGGTGCCCCTGCTGTTCGCACGGGCACTGACACAGTATTTCTAACTCGATAGTTAATGTTTCATTCAGGGAACCTGGTTTAATTTGAATAATCTGATTCCATTCGTCCCTGTTGGCTGGACAGCTCACTGCTTTAATCAACGCTGTGAAATTAACCAATGGTCTCCTTTGTAAACCTCCACATTCATTTCTTTGTTTCTCCTCTGTTCCCAAACATTTTGAAAAATACTGTATTTCCACTGAACCTCCCGAGTCATCAGACATAGTAATAGAGTCGACAAGTTTCTGAAAGTAAAACATTCTTAAAAAAATTCTAAAATATTAATGAATATGTAGTTCAGATTTCATAACAATTTAATTTTGTTTCTTAAAACATTTATAAAGTAAGTAGTACTATGTAGTTAAAATATGAAATAAAGCCAATACTCACATCGTATTCTGCTTTGACTAGATCAACAATATTTGATGAATCATCGGTAAGTGTCCCATAAGATGCACCGTGTATATTGTCTCTTAATTTCTTATAGACGTCTGCTTGATTTTCAGTGACGGCAAAAATAATATTAATCTTATTTTCTTTTGCTTTCTTATCAATCTGAGCAATGGACGGATAATCTGTGTGTAATGAAAATGTATATGCGCCAGCTCTATCCAAATGGCATTGCTCATCATTAGGTTGTACAATTCCTGCAAGTTTTCCATCACCAGCCATATGGAATCCAGCATCGGCAGAAAAAATAATAAGTTTTCTCGATTTTTGACGCCATCCTATCTCTTTAGTGCATACCATTACTTGCATCAATGCATCAAGCCCGCCTTCTGGAAAGTCAATATTCCCAGAAACTGGAGCATTTTTTACTTCTTTTGAGAATAAATTTGTGTCTATTGTGAGAGGCATGTGATTTTTGAAACCGTAAGGTGGGGCGCACGGTTTCCAAATATGGCAGGGATTCCTCAGCCTAAAGCAGATTTACATTTAGACTAATATTTATGGAAATTTAAATATATAATAGGCATAATTATTTATGTAAACATTTTTAATTTGTGTAACAGCGGATTGATTAAATTTAATATCATTATGACTATCTAAGAGATTTTGGTGGTTGTATGGCAAATTGATCTATTGAAGAAAAAAAATTTTTTTTTTTTTCAAAACATTGTGTTACGAATGTGAATATTATCTGAGAATTCATGTACCTGGTGCATCTACCTACAAACGAACAAATACATGGTACATTATGCACAAACTATATGTGATGGATTTAAATGGCTAAAAGAACATATGCATGCAGTAGTAATTCCCACATTATACCTTACGTAAGAACACGTATTCTTGGGTAATGTATAACAGCCTATTTATGTCATGTCAACCACAAGAGTAAATAGCATGTATGCCATGGATCTGCCTATATAAGGACACAGTGAATACTTTAGGACCAGTTCTCTGGAATAAATCTAACATGTAACAACTGAATTTTTTATGGACAGAGTACATCCAGAAATCTTAATATGTACATAATTTCATGCATCTCTGTACAATAATTTTCAATCAATTAACATCATATGAAGGTTAAAAAAATCAGTACCTGAAAAGATAACGATAACACAGAAATACAATCCTTGTTCTGTACGTAACATATTATATTTTATCATGATTCATTAAACGAATCATTAAATAGCAAAAAAGTATTCCACTATCTTAAGAATAAAGGTGATCTAAATGGATATCAAAAAGACTTTTAAAAATGATGTAATAATATGGCAATAGGATCAATAGTAAGAAAACAAAAAAAAGATTTTTTTAAAATAATCTCTTTGCTATACAACCACGTTAACTAATAAATGTTTGTTATGAAAAATTATAGTGGGGAAGTCGGCAAGCTTAACTAGCCAATATTTTTTTGATAATTTTAACCCAACATGAGAGGTAATATTTAAAAAAGATGTAATATTCTGTGTGGAGCCTGACTGCTACTTCCTCAACAGATATGGATGGTAGTAGGGTAGGAGGGAAATAAAATATGTCTCACAGACCAAGATTGTTCAGCTCCAGTTCCAGTGTAACGAGAAGGCAGCGGTGCCTTATTTGCAAAATAAATTTAAACAAATAAATATAAAAGTGATCCTCACAAGAGATTATGACCCTCAGCAGTGAGAAGATTGACGAAAAGAGGCAGAGATGTAATCAGATTTATATTATTAAGTTTTTAAAAATAAGCTTTTGTAAAACATTCCAGATAAAGTTATGCATAAAACAAATTTGAAGTAAAGCTAGCAATTTGGAATATTAAAATAAAAACGGACGGCGAGACACACAAATGACTCCATTCTGCAAGAACTGAAGATCAAGAACAGACTCTCAACCATTTGCCTGAGACGAATCCTTAAATTTTATGGGCATCTTGCGAGAAGGGAAGATAGTTTGGAGAAGCTTATTGCAGTGGGCCACGTTGAAGGACGAAGAGGAAAATTCCCCATCCGTTGGACTGACCTAGTGGAAAAGGCAACAGGCACTTCTCTAGTGACAGCTCTAAGATCTGCAGGATGTAGAGAAAAGTGGAGCATAGTCAAGAGGGTAGGAGTTCATGGAGATCGCGATCCTGTCGAGGGACTGACGTGACAAATGAATGATGAATTAAAATAAGTACAGATATAAAAAACTTTTGAACATTTAATAAATAAATAATAAATGCATTAACAAAAATATATTTTTGGGTCATGCAAACATGTTTATTTATGATTGATTAAATTAATATTTATATTGGAACTGCGAAGAACATTTCGAACCAGTACCGGATTAAACCCTATGGAGGTCCCTAGACAGTGCAAATTTCAGGGTCCTCATAACAGATTATCTCACAATACGTTGGGATAACATTGAACTTAGTGTGTAGTAAGCCGCTAGATGGAGATGGAGTGTATATGTAGTTATTTTTGAAACTGACAGTTAACAGAAGATAATTTTGATGTCTATTATTGTTAATGGATATTCAATAAAGTATTAATATAGTAATTAATATGGTATTTTTTCTATAGTGTCTTTAATGTAAAGTTTTCGTTTCTGAAAATAGTTTAAGAAAGTTTGATTGTAATTTTCTTTCAATCAATTTTATTTTGATTCATTGACACAGGGCCTCTAATAGGCCTGTGTCTGCTTTGGCTATTTGATAATTCGGCACTGTTTCAAACAGTCACAATATGTTTCTTTAACACTGTAAGGACTAGTTCATTTATTGGATCGATGCAAAAGTTTTGACGTTTTTATGACGCTCATAACAAAAAGGACAAATTCTCGGACCTGACGATTAACATCTGTTCCCAAACCATTATATTGTATAAAAGAAGCTGTCTTCTCACTTTATATTTAATTTTGGCATATATTCTTTATCTATGGTTTTGGCCCAGCCAGCGAACAGTAGAGAGTCCTTGTGATTTTTAAAATGCCTATCGATAAATTGCATTTACGTCATTGTTTACTTTACGAATTTTGTAAATGCAATACCGCGATTGTGGCAACAAAAAACCTTTGCGATGTGTATGGAGAAGATGCCACAAAAGTTCGACGGACACAGAAGTAGTTTTCAAAATTCCAACCTGGAGATTTTTCATTGGCGAACAAATCAAGAACCGGGCGGTCTTCGAAGTCTGATGATGACATGTTGAAGGTCATGATTGATGCTAATCCACATCAAAATACCAGAGAGGTCGCGTTGAAGATGGGAGTCGGCTAATCAACTGTGGTGAGGTACTGAAGTGCATAAGGATGATTTCGCGGCACAACGTTTGGACTCATCATTTGTCAACTGCCAATTTAATGGATCGCGTGTCAACATGTGTTTCTTTGACTGCTAGACAAAAGCACAAACCTATTTTGCATCGATTAGTGACAGGAGAAGAAAAATGGGTAGTTTACAATAACGTGACGCGAAAAAGAGATTGGGCTGAAACCACTTTGAAAACCGAAATGCATAAAAAAAGTAATGGTTTGTGTTTGGTGGGATTGCAAGGATATTATGAGTTTCTAGACCGTAATCAAACAGTTACAGCTGAACGGTATTGTGAACAACTGACAAAACTAAACATTGCACTTAAAAAGGACAGACCTCATTTGACAAACAGAAAGAGAGTAGTTTTTCACCAGGATAACATGCGACCACATGTGGCGATGATAATCCAACATAAACTCAAGGAACTGAATTGGGATGTTATTAAGCACCCACCTTATTCTCTAGATCTTGTTCCTTCTGACTATCACTTATTCAAGTCACTACAAAAATTTTTAAATGACAAAAAATTTGATACAATAGTGCGGGTAAAAACATCCCTTAATTCAATTTTTACATCAAAGTCAGAGAAGTTTTACTTTAATGGAATAAATAAGGTTGTAGAAAGGTGGGAGACAGTTATAACAACCGGTGGAAATTAAACTATTGATTAAAAAAATTAAATGAAAACATTTTTTTTCATTTCTCATAAAAAAATGTATAAACTTTTGCATTAACCCAATATGTATATTAAATACGATGTTCTTGTTCTGTATAAGATCTTGTCAAATTACATAATCATCATTCTGATTTAAATTGAAAGGGTGAGCAGTTTCCTTTTACCATATAGTAGTAAAAGCTGACTAAGAATCCGATGTCTGCGTGTAAAAATGGTTCTGACTAGGCAGTTTGGACTAAATATTTTTTGATATAAGATTTTTTAATTAAACATTTTTAAATAAATCTGATTTTGACAGGTCTTATAAAATAGAAAATATACAAGATTTTTAATTATCCAGACGATTTCATATTTCTATAGGGACCAGCAAAACAATAAAATACTAAGTTAACAATCAAATTCATATTACATGCTCATAAAGGTAGTTTAGTGACTATTGAGTAACTAAAAGTTACATTATATACATACTTACTTCTCAGGAACAGTACTGGTAAATGGCATTTCTGGTTTATCCACAAAGCTACCAAAGCCCAATCTGAAGTTATCTGTCAAATTATTCATGACAATGGTAAGCTCGTCTCCAAGAGCTGAAAGTTTATCACGATGATCCACCATGGAGGCTGACAGGTCCATCAGATAATAGAGGTCCACGGGGTAACGCTTGGCTCGTTGGTATTGCAGATGAATTTCCTTCTGATCTCCCTGTCTCAGAGTCAGTCGAATCCGTTGAGGTTTAATCTAGAAATTATATTAAAGTAATACAAATTAATTGAAAAATGCACTAAGTAAAAAGTAAGAAAACAGATGTTCCCTAATCCTTTTGGTTTGGAGTTTCCTTGATGTGAATTAATGTGTATTTCAATGTACAAAATATCATGAAAATCATTTTTCTTCTTCTTCAGCACATGTCTATTTATAAAAATCTAAAAGATTTTGAATCAATGTAGATGAATGATAAGCTCACAAAGTGATGAACACTAATGGCACCAGAACAGACCGCCAGAAATGTAATTTAAAAAACTAAACGTGGGACAGGGGTCCAAGTGAAAGCCGAGCGATTGCTCGTAAAGAAAGAATAGAATTGTTATGATAACAATAAATGTCTGAGTATCCATAACTAAATAATAAGAGGTACACTGCAGCTAGGAACCCATTCTCGATTCTCTCGCTATCAACAGTGAACATTTATGTTTGTGTGTTTTATTTCTTTCTCTGACTTCGACCTCATCATCAGTATCGAGAGAAGCGGAGATCGGTGAACCACCCTTATTTGTCTTGTTTGGTCATACTCCTGTACGCAACAAGGCCTCTCTTAGTGACCGCCGCTCCTCTCTATCCATTGACATTCAACTGTTTCCTACAATTCTTCTTTTGTCATTGAAGTTGACAGAGCTCAAAGTTCAAGTTTGTACTTCGTATAACAACAATGTGTATATCCAAGTTCTGATAGAAGCCTTAATAACCTACTAGAGTGAATCAAAGGATATATGAATATGGATAAGACGAGTTGTTTTTCAGGACAGAAGAGTGTGCTGTTCTAACCTCTCTGTTTGCTATATTTACTTGAAGAATTCAGACTAAAGATATGTACATCATATGTGTTAAAGTAATGGGTAATTTATTTTCAAACCTGGATAACTTCTTGTGTGGAGGTTCCAGCAGATAATCCTTTGTCTTCTAGTATTTGCATGGAGCTGACGGGATTCACAATATGCTGCTCAGGACACCAACCAGTTGGTTGTTGGTCCACATTCACACATCTTGTCAAAGGATCACTCTCCTTTGTGGATCGTCCATCTATCTAAAGTGGTAAATGAGAATTCTTGACTAACCTTTTTTCATTTATAAATATGAAAAATATTGGCATTCTTGGACGTTCCATTTTTCCAAATGAATCAACTGGATAGCATTCTGAGATATTTGACCATAACATATTGTTACAGAACATCATCCAACTGATCTTTGCTTATCCAACCTAAGTGGGTACCTACTTCTCACATGTTCAAAAATAATTAAATTTAATGAAAAGTAACCTATCAACTAACTGTGTAAATTTGAAAATATGACAATTACAATAGATACATTTTTCATTTGTTTTACTTTCAGTCGCAACCAATAATAATAATAACGAGTACCAGCAAATGCAAAAATTATTATAAATAATAAATATTAATAAATTGCTATAAATTAAGGTGATTTTTTAAATTTATAAAATCAAAAAATATTATGGTATCAGTAATAACTCACTTCATATAATTGAATTAAAATATAATAAAAAAATTCAGTCAGTCGTTATATATGTTTGATCAGCGCGATGTAAAATATTTTTTTCAAACAGATGAAGATTAAAGTTTGGAAGTTGAACTTCACACCTATCTCCAGTGTATTCAGTTTTATTTGGTATAATATATATACCCACACAATTTTTCATTTATTTTAACTTTCACCCAAAACAATAAACTACAACTGGAAGATCAAGATTCTACAAAATGAGCAAGTGCGGAGAAGGTGAGACAATTTGTGTCAAGAATCAAGAACCAGATAGATCTGATCACAATTGAACTCCTGAGTACTTGGTCACTAGCAAACATCTTACCACCAAATTTAACAACTTTATATGTCAATATTTAGTTTCAGTCGTCGTCAGTCATATACAATTTTTTATTTAAGTATCATGATTAAATTTAGAATAAATCTAAGATGATACATACTGGCAAAGCACACCAGATACAACCTAATGTTCTGATGCAAGTAGCACAAGTCTCCTTAAGTAAACATGATGAAGGTGGGTTTCCACGACATGCTATTAAGAGCCAGCACCACCAAGAAATAAAATAGAAACGTCTGATCATAATTGGTACAATAAATACGACATTCAATATATCTCTCTCAATAATAAATACTGCAAATAATAATTGAAAATCAAATAGGATGTACAAAGCTATATAAACCACAATGCATAGACTGTTTCAAAATAGTTTAGCAAGGTTGAAAAGCTTAATTTAATTTTTGGTTAAATAGCGGTCTGAAAATTCCTCCTGAAGGAGTTACAGTAGTGTTCTACTTCATTCAACAGACTGGAGGGAGCTCGCGCAAGGCCCTTATTAAATTTGATTTGCATTAACAAGCCGCTTAATATTAAAAATGTGATATTTTCAGATTAAACCAGTACCATTCATTGTCAGTACTTTAAAAGTATCAAGTATCACAAACGGCTTCTATGAAATTTCTCATTAAATACTTCATTTATTGTAGGTGCATATGATAAATTCAGTCGTTCACACTTCTGACTCTTCGTCCTCTTCAAACAATTATCTCTTTCTTCTATATTTTCATTGTCTCTTCTTATTTATTACCCTGAGAATTGGAATGCAATTGTTTTTCTTATTTCTGTACTCTCTTGTTGCCACTGTGCTCTTATATAATTTTTATGATATTCTTTTCTGCATTAACTTATTATACTTTCACTTCATAAATTCATTTCACTTTAATAGAACTTTCATAAAATTTATTGCGTAAAATAATTTGCATATCAGACTGCTGACATTCCTTACTATTATTATTAACTGAAAGTATAACAGTTGAAAATTTGTCAATTATATTGTCAAATGCTATCAAACTTCCGGTATGGATTAAATTATTTGAAATACTAATTTAATGTATTAATTATAAATATATACATATAAAATCAATTTTGTCGAAAAATATTGTTTTTGTGCTACCGGGATTCGAACCTGGATCTCTATTTCCAATCCGGGGAAGTACACTACCAATTGTGTTATAGTGGCAGTATTTTTCATGACAAATAGTATTTAAAACATCACAGACCGTCTGTTCTGAATAATTACAACTTCACAATAAGAATGTGTTCTCCTTAATAATTAATTAAATTATTTTATTTGTTATTCAACTCTTTGTCAATACATATATGTATATGATTTATATAATAGTCATTTTTTGAAACTTCTATATTGGCTGTTATAATGTAGGGTATGATGTGTGGCTATGGCGCTGGTGAATAAGCTCTTTATTTTTCCAAAATGACTTGTTAGACAAATTTATATTTAAAAAAAATTATTAAGTAGGCCCAAAAGTTGACTTTTTCTTTTGAAACACACTGTCTAATATCTCTATCGATCTAAAACGTTGTCAGGCGAATACATTAATTGCACTATTGCTCTTGGCTGCACATTTCAGACATTCTCAATTTTATCAAGGTACTGTACAATTTATTAGAGCATGTTTTCTGAAAATTCTTCTATTGTATATGATAAATTTGCAATTAATATACACAATAGTTTATTCTAATAAAAAGTACATAGGTACAAGCTAATTATAATTCTTCGAGAGAAGCAGTTTAATTTTTAAAGTTATGCTTAAAATATATATACATGTATATATTTTTAAATTTAGTTATATTTGAGGCATCCACTACCATTATATAATAAGCCACAAAACTATTTATAATAAAATTGATTGTATTTTAATTGAAACATAATTTGTACTATTAACTGAACTATCTATGTACATATATTCAAATCATATAATTGTAATCACTCTTTGAATAGTTGTATTCATAGGGTTGCTCTCCCCCCTCTCTCTTCTGGGAGCAATGTTGTAGTGTTATAATCTCCCATTGTACTCTCGGCTTGATCCCATCAGGCGTGCCATCCCTCATTGCAGTGGTTCTTATCAGAATGTGAAAAGGGTATTTAAAAATAATAAATATACCATGCATGAGAATATACCATGCAGGGAAAATAACCATGCATGAGTCACACACGGGTTTATTAAATAAATATATATTTGGGGGTTAGGACAGTGGTTAAATGAAATACATGTGATTGGCGCGTGTTGAGGTTTATTGTGACAAATGATAACAACAATGAAGACAGATAGAAATGAATACAGTGAATGAAGATGTAAGAAATTATGAAATGAAATGAATTGATGGTCTTGCCCGGCTAAGGCGAGCCGGCAAGACCACCATCGTGAAACGCTGAAACTGGAGAGACTGTCTGGCGGTGAATTGAGCCAGATTTGTGGCAGCAGCCGGCAGCGCTGTCGCTAGCGTCGATGCCGACTGAGATGGCGGTAGATTTGAATTATGGTCGCTACATATATAAATATACACGGTGTATAAATAGCTAGTCTTCCATACCTTGGTTCTGTGTTATCACTTTGTGCGCAGTTCACTGTGGCTACAGCATAGCCGATTCTGCCGCAGTCCTATCCGACCGGTCAACTCGTCGTATAGGGAGTTCTGCCGACAGCTTATCAGCTGCCCGCCAACCCAAGTGTCATCAGCATCCTTGTCGCGTTGGCTGTTTAGCCTGCCGCCTCACGCCAGCGATGACCCAAGCCCTGGTGTCGTCCAGCATCCACGGCCGGCGGCTAACTTCTTGCCTGACGAATGGGGGAGTTTTTGGCGAACTCCTAGGAGGTTAAACTCTTTTTTGCAAACTTTGTCCGGCCTCCCGTCGTACAAACGCCTCGCTTCCCTCGTTCCCGCTGGAAATCCCGATTTTTTCCTCCATCCCTTTGCAATCCTTTTTGCCTAGCGGTTGATCATGGTAACATCCAGGACGCGAACAAAAATCGTTAATCTTCAGTCTATCCACCATAAATGTCGCCAATGACTGTTTACTTAGCATTTTTATATGCTACAATGTGTCCCAAAAGCAAAAATGTTCCCCAGGCATATGATTTTTACTATATATAACAAAACATACCAGTCATAATAATAAACAAATCAAATAACAGTTTGAGAATAATCTTTAAGCATTATTATCAGTAGTGGTCAGCGGTGTCTTATCATGAGGAAGTGAATACATACACGTACATATGAGGTTAATGTTGCCGGAAATAGCATAAAATAATTATAAAAATATGTAATACATAATGTACATTCAAGAGTCCAGCCCTGTCAAATTAAGCCACTAGAAATCTGTTCTGTGCAAATTAAAATCAATGAACATAGCACGGTTTTTGAAATTTATTTTAATGAAAATGTGGTGATATCTCTCACTTAAACTGAAAATGCTAACATTAGTGCTAATATCGAAAAGAAACAAAATTACATTTAAAAGCAATCAAATTGTTATGAAGTTGTTTTCAATTTTTGAATTATTTAGTGGTCTGTATTGGTTAATAACATTTCTAAAATTCCATCTTGGTTCAACCAATCTTCACTGAAATAGTAAGTAGGAGTAAGAAGTACGAAAAGTGTGAAAAACGTTACATAATACACATATACCTCGCTTTATGGCCTAGACATTTTCCATATAGAAAACCATTTATTTTAATACAAATTCCTTCAAATTTATTCCAATTTTTATAGGAAAATAAGAACGTCTTTAGTTGAAAATGGATTTTTTACTCTGATTTTTATTCAAAATAATTAACGGACAACAGGCAATGAACATGATACATACAAATACAAAAAAAATAATAGTGAGTCCACTCTCCTAACGATGGCCAGACAGACGTATATCAGCAATCACATGATACCCCCCGCCACGCGTATTCTAATTTTAATTTGGCGTATATTGAAAATCAAAACTCTTCAATATACTAAAAAGGTCATTGAGGTGAAAATGTGTCTAGTGCGGTATTAGTGTACTTGTCCATTAAATGGTAATGCTTCTTTGATATTATTGTTGTAACAAGCTGATGTGCTAACTCTCTCTGGATGGATGGATTGAGCATTGTGATCCTCTATTCTACATCCATTGCGTGATCTGCTCGCCTCCACTCTTAATGATCTTGGCCCTTTTTTAATGTGACGTGTAGTGAGGGTCCAATCATATTTTGGACTTGGTCTGTCAAAATGTGATGCCAACGCCACATCTCGAAGGCATCGAGCATGTTGCTTTCTTCCCTTCTTAGGGTATAGGACACATGAGATATAGGAATATACTTTGATTTACAGATCATGTTTGTAAAAAAGCGAATTAAGTGCCTCATGTTTAGGGATATGTATGTACTAAGGATTAATGAAATTCATGCATTATATTTTGTAAAATAAATATATTTTCATCAGGAATATGTACAATTTAAAAGTAATTCCAGCTTCAGGACACTTGGGCCCACATTTCTAGTTCTTTCAATTTTTTTTCACTAATGTATTTTGTAAATTTCGAACACGAATCTTCTAAAGAAAGAGCACTGTCCACATCAGTTTTGTTCCTAGAATTTCGTTGGAAGTAAATAACCGCTGACAGAAGGTGCCATATTTTGAACTCAGGCCATAGAACATCAGTGAAGTACAGGCATGTATCTGATACCTGAAATGCAAACAAATTGTTTTTTTATACAGAACTAAGGATTGAGTGAAGTCAGTCTGTAGTTCTTCATGACAACTGCAAACTACATATATCACAGTAGTATTATTAAGGGAACGACAAATTCCACGTCCGCTTTAGCCGCCTAGAGCGGCGTATTGAACTTCAAAGGAAAATTAATATAATTATCTTTTTTGGGTATAATAAATTACATCAGGATTTCGAGATGATTTCGCTAAATATGACAAAATATGTATGTTTTTCATGAAATTAGTGGTTTTTTTCATGACTTGTGATTTTTTACACGATCGTATTGCAAAATAAGTTTTTTTGGTTCCTTGAACTTTGAATTAACGCGGTTCTACTGTATATATATTATGTATTTAAAATCAAAGTATTTAAAAAATGTTAAAAATTAATAATATGTCCATTTAACGGTATATAACTATTAATTTTTAACATTTTGTTTATTCAAAAGTACATATTTGACTCAGTAATCTTGGTTTCATGACTACAAGAAGATATATTTCATATATGCAAGAATTTTACATATTAAGTCAATTTTGTGGCATACTGATGAACTTAATATGGTCATGGTCTTTCTTATAATGTTTGTATTTTCTTAATTATGGCAAATAATATTCAATGTATTAGTTTTAAATTAGTGTAAGTCTTATCTAAGTAATAGTTTAAAAGAGTCTAATCTGGTGTATAACTTTTGATATAAATGAATAGTAAAAACCCACATTTTCATAAAAAAATGTGAATTATTATTGAAAGAGGGCATCTTAAGACACAGACTCGTATGCCTGAAAGAATGAGAAAGCTACTAACAATGGCATGTGAAATTGTTTAAGTTGGGGGTTCAACATTTAATTGGACTGACAACTAGAACCTAAGAATTAATTTTTAAATTACCTGCCAAAGCATAAAATCTGATAATCGCACTTCTCCTGAGGTTCTGACTAGCAAATCAGGTGCCGAGAGCTGCATCGATTCATCCATGAGCTCCTCTGTAACATCATCTGGGTTCAGCTGTCCATCCTTTACAGCTTGGGCAATATCACAAACTGCACCCGCTATTTCATCACGTCCTGAGAAAACCGTTTTTTAATGAGATTCATAAATACGAAATGTGTAATATAATCAATCTCAGAATATAAATAAAGGTTTAGATGCGCTATATAATAATATAACCTCAGTAGGCAGTATAACATCAATAATAATATTTCAATAAATAATCTTCAAATCTGTCACAGTAATTTTTAATACAGAACATTATTGATCGACAGAATAGAATAAAAGGTATTTATGTACATTCCTTTTGATTATTAAAATTCATAGATGGAAGAAAAAGGGCAATTTATAAATGTAATAGAGAAATTGACAAACAATAATAAGAGTAGGTATATATATCAATTAAAAATTATAGATATCAAGTGGGGGTCATTCCATGTGTAGTTGCTTGACCATTTCAGATATTTTTTATTTTTTTTACCACAGGTAACCACATTAGAGTGTGGCTCGAAACAATTTTTATACGCCACTATCTTGGATCTAGGCTCATTTTTTTTTGCAGTGACAGGCAAAAATGGGGCTTTGCAGAGGTCTTGCAAAAAAAAAATTGTTCCCCTCCCATAAAAAAGAAAAGTTTCTGGTTTTCACTAACACAAAGAAGACACAATAGGGTTACAGAAAATGTATAGAATTTATAGAAAATATATAAACCATGACTTAAATGACCTTGAAATATACCAAATTTGGAAGCGTAATCACCAGTTTTGATGACCTTTTAAAGTTGGAACCACAAGATGGATTTTTTTGTTATAACTATGGCTAGTAGAGTTCTCAGCTATGAAGAATTAATGTTTGGGTTAGAACCCTTCCTGCTTTTTTTTGGCATCAAAGTTTCAAAATATTTCATTTTTTCTGATTTCATGGTCAAATATCTCAAATGGGGGACCAGATAAAAATTTAACTTTTAATGATAAAAAAATGTATGCTAAATACATTAATTTTTTTGGTTATGGCACTTATTTTACAAGATATTACTAGTTAAAGATAAGTCATTTGTGATTGGATGGGTCCAAACGAATCCCGGGCACAAATATCATGTAATACAAGTGTTGGGCTAGTTTTTCAATAAATTTTAATTACATGTATATATGCCAACATTAATAGCTTCCAAAACTCTGGTACAAAGTTAAAAAACAAAGTGAATTAAGTTAAATGACGAGGGCAGATGTGGTGGAACAACTCCATACAAAGTACAATATAATGAATGCTAACCTGTGTAAGCGAATGCCACATTTAGTCTAGCTTTTACATTATCCTTAGTGATAAGCATAGACTTGGCTATTAATGCTCTAATATCTTCAGGCAACAGTGACAGTCTGCCTACAACACGCACACACACTCCTCTTTCCATGAGAAGTTCTCTAAAATGTTTTATTACATGTTATAAAATAAAAATTTACTAAACAATAAAACGTTTGTATATTTTTATATCATTTTCACTCTTATGCCGAAAAACTGTCCGAAATTCCTATTTCACAATTTTTATTTTATTAACTTATTAATTCTAACCCTTATCTCAGTTTTGTCTCTTTTCCCTCTTTAGAGAAGTCCCGGATGGACCTATTAAGATTTATTTAATCATCTTAGTTTTTGAGGACATCATATTCTTATAATGGCCAACAGTTTTCATATAATTAATTAATCATTGTGAACTATACATATAGGGCACAGAATTTGATTATGTTTAGATTTTGGCTTATTCTTGTACAAGGTACTTTGGCATGTTTTTTAAATCTATTATATAAAGCAATTGTTGTCTAAATTAATTTATTTGCAAAACAGATAAATAAGCACCTTTATAGTAGAGGAAAGCTGTCTCTTTCTCCCGATGCAGAAGTGACCCAATGATAGACAAATAAAATTAATTTAAAAATCAAATAAAAATAAATACGGTACCACTTTCATATATAATTAGGTACTAATGTGGAAAAACTGGCTCGAAGAGTTACAATATACAGATAATTATCTTTAAATGTATATTTATTATTTAAAAAAAAGCAACTATAAAATATTCAAGTGTACAAACTTACTTCTCATCAAGTAACCTTTGAAATTTTTCCCTCGCTAGTGACATAAGAGTGTCTACTTCTTCTTGACTTCTTTTGAAATTTTCTATACTGAAGGCATAAACTGTGACTTGTGGTATGCCCAAGTCAAGACACCACTAAAACAATAATATCATATATTAATGAGAAGCTGAACAATCAAACAACAGAAGAAACAATTATTAAATAGTTACTAATCTTCCTCCACTTAGGAAGTACAGGGAAAGAAAATAAATACACACCTGTAGTGTTTCAGCTAATTTATCAAAACCCTTTGAATGACCTTCGCTTTTTCCTACATGATTCTTTTTCGCAAATCTTCTATTTCCATCCATTATAAAAGATATGTGCCGAGGAACCTTTCCTGTTTTTATAATTTTTACACACAGCAACTGTATCCACGAAAGTGTATTATCCCGGATCCAAGACATTTTGGAAGTAAAACCATAAATATAAAGAAAAATAAATACTAAAAATTGAAAATTATTAAACTGTAGGTATATGGAAACCAGCAAATGAAATAAAAAATATCCAGAGTACGCGCGACAATTCGAGGACTTTTGACAGATTATCTCAGGGCATCGAGAATCGAAAAATGCCACATTCTGTATATATTTGTGGTTCCATCATAAACAATATTCGTTCATATTTATCTATGGTTCATATTCTCGAACATATTTGTGTTTACACAATATAGGATGAAGTGTTATGCCCCAATCATCTCTTATCTATGGCCCCAATACCGATTGTGACGCAAGCGTATCAGATTCGATACTATTAATTGCATAATAACATTGCGAACGCATAAAGGCCATATTGTTTCCGCCAGCCACGGTGGTCCTCGGCGAGTCTTGTTTAATATCAAAAGCCGTCGGTTTTGATATTAAACAAGACTCACTCGAGTAAGATAGACAGTTCCATGAACGCATGTCCTTATTGATTTATTTCATCTACTGAGATCGGTCGTGCAGGTAGTTCGAAGGCCACCCAGAATAAGCTGATACATCACATTAGGGTAACGTGTGTATTTGTTTCAAAGTTTATTAGCCCGGATAAAGGCAATAACTATTAAGCAGAGATAACGGCGCGGCTAGAGTAATGGCCTCCGGGTCCATTGTCCTTACAAAGAAACATGATGAAATAACTCGTTCTAGAATGGAATTCAGAAACAAGAGATCATCCATTTGTTAAAATTCAGATGAAGATATGTGTCCTAATCACCGTGTATATTCCCCAATACCGAGAAACTAGCGAAGTAATCTACCATCACTGAATTTCACCGTGGAGATAGTCAGAGAGGATAGAGCGTCACACTATCAGTCTTGGAACGCGATTTTCACCTCTTCCATATCCACGCATCTTGCATCAGATGCATTTCTTACTGCTCTCTTCTCATTCATTCGTTCTATGTGAACAAACCACCTAAGCGAGTTTTGAAAACGTACTCACCGAAATTCTTTAATCTTTACTCGATCGTAATTGCATCTGTCATAAATATGCCTAGGCAGTCTCATTTTTACCGCGTTCAGTCTGCTTTCGTTTCTTTTCCGCCAGCTCCAGGCTGAAAAACAATATACCAACGTAAATAATATAAATCAGAATAAAAATAGACAGCAAGAATCGCGATTAGTCAATCATTAATAATATACAATAATTAATGGGTAGGTAAAGGTAAAAATGATGTAATAACTATTAATACATATAGAAATTCAATGGTGCGAATTTTATTTTAAATGAATTTATGTATCAAATGTTTAATTTAAATAAAAAAATAGAGACGCGTACACGGAATACATGCCACATCAATATTCTTACTATTTTTAAACTAATCTAAACGCTTGTGCTATGAAAATAGGATTAACTTGCTGGTGTCCTGGAACGAGGCGCAAACCCCCAACCACTAGATCACTAGGCCAACGTCGTGACCACTACACCAACAAGCTACACTTGTAACGTAATAAATGATCATTCCGTAAAAGAAAAAACACTTATATGCGACTAAATATAATATTTTGATAAACAATATAATTAATATGACAATAAGTGTAAATACATAGAGATAAGTTTAATCATAATTGAATATAAGAAAATAATGAGTACCGGTCCATTATTATTGCTATTATTGGACTCAGAGTTTTAGTTAATATGACAATGAAACTATTTGATAGGACAGAGTATAAGGTAATGATTTTTGTATTTATGAATATATAAAAATATAAACTAAAGGTAAAGATAATCATATGCTTCCTCTAAAATAACAATAGGAAATAAGAGTATATATGTGTGAAAAGGTTGGTTCATGTACGATTATTTGATGTAACAGATAGAGAAGGAAAAATATACGTATAGAATAGAGAATACATAATTATAAATGATAAGCGTGACGATAAAATGTAGTGAAGCGAGTCGGCTGTCTCGTCCGATGTGCGAGGATCGATCGAGACCCGCCGTGGCAGATCGGTGAAACAGAAAAGGTCGTCGGCGAGTGATCAGGCCAGACTGTGGCGGCAGCCGGCAGCACTATGTCGCTAGTATCGATGTTTGCTGAGATGGTGGTGAATTTGAAATGCTGTCCTCTACATATGTAACTATTATACAATAGTTTGATATGAACGCTGATACTCTGGTCGTTGCACAATCAACATTAGTGGTGGTCATGAGGAGATGGCGGGAAGGTAAATTAAATTAACAAGCTTCCTATACATATTTACAACACAAAAAAAGGTAAAATAATTCTTATCGCTACTTATATCTAACCTTAATTAACTCGGATGTACTGATTGTTATTATTATTCTTTCCACTCATTTTTTGTGTACCTTCACACTTGTGGCTAACTGCGTAGCTACGTGTGGTCTACTGTGGGCGCGTGCGACAAGCAGCGTTTAAAGTCAACTGATCCGGAGCGTTGGACGGTTGAGGAGCGAGAGAGCGTCCTCAGCCCGGGCAGCAACCCATCGCGGCCAATGTGTGGGGGAGGGGGTAGCGACCCTTTCTCCGGCTGTGGATGCTTGTTTAGGAGCGGGGAGAAGTGTAGTTAACATCGCCCGGCGCGACCCGCGTACAAGCAATATTTAAATATTTTAAAGTTTCGCGCCGAAAATAATAAATGTAATACGTGAATGTCACACGTGAGATGCAGTCGTAACAAGTTGTAAGGTTTTTATATTGAACAATGTTAAGTGATTATTTTAATAAGGTAGACAAGCCCTAAAGTGAATAATTTATAAGGGAGATTGGGCCATAATTCATTATAAGAAAGGGATGGTGTTAAAAATTAGGCCTAAGAAGAAGTGTAACCTTTCATAATAAGGGCGGGCAATAGAGCGGTCGTTAATCTTGACAGCGGGACCGAATGGCGATCGTAGCATCACTCCCACACAAACAGCTTTAAAAGGGCTGGATGCCATTGTTACGGGTAGTTCATCTCAGAATTTGGTAGAACTCGACAGGTTCAAGAAAAGTCCATCAGCTAGCCTCGGAGGCAGTTCGTTTCAAAATTCGAAGACAGTCCGACAGTCTCTTGAAAATAGTCCGACAGAGTCGCTCGAGGATTGTCCACCGGAAGCAGTTCGAACCGCAGCTCGAAAGAATCCGTCACACAGTCCGACAGAACCCAGAAGCGAGTCAAAGGTCTGAAGTACAGAAGTACAGCCAATTTGTCGAACCAGCTTGAAAGCCAGACGCCAAGTCAGCTTTTATGCAGCCGCCCAGCCAGTCACCACGTAGCCACTTAGTCTGCCGCTTAATCAGCCTGGATGTTGCCGCCTAACCAGTCGTCACGCAACCGCCCAGTTCAACCCAGAAGCAGTCGCCGGGTCTTTGGAAAGACTCCAGCGCAGCATCGCAGATTAACATAAGGTAGAATAATTTAGAATTAAGTTAGCAAAAGGATGTACATCTGCCTATGACGCGTGTAGAAATAAATACATAGTTTGATATTTGTTGTCGTGTCTTCTGTCTATTTTTTTTTCATTCAACCCGTCCCACCTTAGTAATCTCCGCCAACCGTAGGTTGAAGGCAAACGCAACACAATTCGGAAACCGCCTTCTTTTCTTATCTTTGAGACCGCCTCTCTCGTATGACAACACCTGTGTATATCAAAAGTACAAAAATCGATGAAAATTAATGTTAAATCATAGCCAAAAATAAATATTATTTTCTGTTGGTTTTTATATTCTACGGCCTTAAAATACTGTATATCTGACACAGAATTGAGATGTTCTTTATCTATGAGATGATCTGACAGCTGCTAACTGCAAGATCTATTTCAAAATCTGTAATCTATGTCTGTGATATGGCTATAATCAACGGATTTTGATTTTGTAATTGTTATTCGACATCGACGCTTATGGAAAATATTATTCGTTATTTTTTTATTGTAACATATGCATAACTGAAATAAAAATGATGGAAATCGCTGAGACGCAGTTTGATTTAAAAGAAATCAAACGTGAATTGCGCCATGCAATACGAGAATGCTCTCAGCGCGGGCTAGTTCAAACTGTGAAGTGGCTTTCGGAATTAAATTATTCTCTCAAAGCTGTTAAAGAAGAAAGTAGTGTATCAACGAGTGAACCGGACAGTGAGGTTGAAGATGAGAATTATATTTTGTCTAAAAGCCTTTTCGACTGCCAGGAGTACGACAGAGCTGCATTCTTTTCTGAAAAATGCGCTAATCCAAAAACACGGTTTATACATTTATATTCTCGCTACATGTCGAGCGAGAAGAAAAGGTTAGACAATATGACAGAAGTTGGGTGCACTCCGGATGCGAGCAAAAGCAAATCGCTTAGAGATTTGTTAAATGTTTTTAAAATTTATTACGCTGCCAAGAGCTTAGATGGTTATGGCTTGTACTTATATGGTGTCGTGCTGAAAAAATTAAATCTTCATAGTCAAGCAGCTGAAATCTTAGAAGAGTGTGTTAATCTTGTTCCATGGTTGTGGGGAGCTTGGTTAGAGTTATCGTCTCTCCTGCAGGATCGGGAGACCCTCGAAGGTCTCAACCTTCCTCGTCATTGGATTCTTCACTTCTTTCTTGGGCACACCTACCTAGAGCAAAAACTGTTGGATGAAGCCATTGAGATTTACGAAGGACTTAAAAACAACGGTTTTGAGAACTTTACATATTTAAATGCCAATATGGCTATAGCTTATCACGACAGCAGAGGTTTGTGCATCGTCATTTAGAATTTTTGAAAATACATTTATTCTTATTTACTTATGGTTATATTCATTGTCCATTTTTATATACGAGACAATTTTAAAACATTTTTATTTCAGATGTTGAAGCAGCAATCACCACATTTAAAAATATACAATATGTGGATCCATATAGGCTAGATAATATCGATGTATATTCACATTTACTTTACGTGAAAGAAATGAAGACTGAACTAGCAAATCTGGCGCATAAGGCTGTAGAAATAGATAAATATAGAGTGGAAACCTGCTGCGTTATAGGTTTTAATATTTCTTTATTTTACTGTCCGAACAATCATGTAATATTTATATTTTTCAGAGATAATACTTAAAAGTGTTAATAATGTAAAAATAAATGTAAATTGTAAATTAGTACAAAAAGTAATGATGAGCTAAACCATTATTTTAATCGTGATTGTGAGATTTTTTTTCGATTGTAACGATGATTGGTAACTAATTAACAGTGGAACCTCGGTTTACGAACAAAAATTCTGATGAAAAAATGCTTCAGTTTTCAAACAGAATTTCGGTTTACGAACAGGCAGCCTTAGAACTCACTACGGAAGAATTGGAACATTTTCTTAATGAGCAGCAGAAGACAGTGACAGAGGAAATATTATTTTCAGAGACTGATGAATGAGTGGAAGATGTTCCTCGATCCACGAAATGTGTGCGAAGTGGAGTGGATTCTGATAAAATTTTATCAAATTGTGTTATAAATCTGTTTAATGATAATGCCATGTTTCATTTCCGCAACATTATAAAAAGAAAAAAGAAGCAAATATCATTGGATAGGTTTTTCGTGGGACAGAAACCTGATGAACTTCAAGCACCCAATGTTTTCATGGAAGGAGAGTCCCTTTTCAAACAATAACACTTTACATATTTTGTAAGATAAGTTAAAATAAAGTTTGTTTTTATATTTATTCTTTTCGTTTTATTGCTTCCAATTAAGTTACAACCATGAATTTTTATTGCTTTTATAGGATTTCATGCAAGAAGTAGAAATTAAGATGATAAAGGGCCATTTTCTTTAAGTCATAAACAGATTAATACATTTTACATTGCTTCTTATGGGAATAATAGTTTCGGTTTACGAACAACTCGGTTTTCGAACAGTTATGGAACGAATTAAGTTCGTAAACTGAGGTTCACTGTATATGTAATTTGGCGAGTAATTACTGATTAACTAGAAACTAAACCTCCAACAGTTATATGTGTGAAAAGATAATTGTACCACTTATTTACCACTACCATTTCTCGCAAGAGTAGAACTCCACACTATTTTGTACAGGCACTGTCTTGCCTCGTTCACTTTAATATGTCTGGTTTATCTGATCATGCCAGGTTTTACGCAAACACTCTGTTCCTAATGCCTTCAATATTAGCCTCATATACTTTATTTACCATCCTCTTCTCACTCATATACTCCATATGCCTAAACCATCAGAGATTCTTTCTTAACTCTATAGTATCATACAAATTTACGCTGATGGATGGGGTGACTTTGAGACCCTTCTATTCTAATTTAAATTCGGAGAAAACACTAATTAACAACATAACATTCCCTAACACTTCACCTTTACTGTCCAAACCTACCCCTCTTCCCAAGCCCTGCCCCATTACCCGAATAGACTACAATACTGTATTTAGTTTAGTTATCACCTGATGATGAGAGGGACTGCACCTCTCAAAACTATAGTAGTGACAATAATCCGACGTGTGTGTAGTACAACTTTGTGTATTTGAGGATAATGTATTTTTATTTGGTTATTTTCAGGAAATTATTACAGCTTGAGAAGTGAACATCAGAAAGCTGTTATTTATTTTCAGAGAGCATTGAAGCTTAATCCAAATTATTTGTCTGCTTGGATTCTTATGGGACATGAATTTGTTGAATTGCAAAATACTAATGCCGCTATCCAGTCATATAGGCAAGCCATAGGTCAGAATGAGTATTTACCCTAGTTATATACCCTAGTTGCTTATTTAAAAAAAATTATAATTATTAATTAATAATAATTATTCATTTAAAATATCCTAGTTACAATTCATAGTTTTTACCACTTATGGTATTCTCTCAACTTTCTGTGTTGCATTAAGCCGGTTAAAGATTAACCAGGGCGGTAAAAAATTACAAAACATTTTTTAATAATGTTTCAAAATATTATTTAATAAAAATATGCTCGCGACAACGACTTATAAAAGTTTAATGATTCAATATTATTTGGGGGCCGGGTGATTTTAACCCCATTTATTCTGTGTTTTTTAATCATAAAATATAATGATTTTTCATGGTGGAGATTTTCGTTTTTTTTTAATCGGAGTCAATTTTTTTTTCTCAACCATCCAGAATATTCGAAAGTCTACTGTATTTAGAAGTACTGTTCTCTGCTAATTGTTTTGTACACACACTGTTTTTCTTCTGTCTTTGGCCCAAGGTTCCAAACCATAAACATTTTAATTGTTTGACTCTGATCAAGGTTATTATAAAGACAAGAGTATTTTTATGTTTGTTTAATAATTCAGATTTTTTGATTACAGCAAATTTATATAAATATTGTTATTGACTATTTCAGTATAGAAGATAAGCCTGAATTGTTTGTTATTTACACAAAGCTTATGAACTAATCTGTGGTGCCAATAATAATTCCTTTCCTCAATATCACGTATCTCATAATATATTTTTTTTTGGAATGTACTCGCATTGAATATCGTCATATCCTGAGGTCTGCCTGCATAATATTATTGGACAGTTTTTCTCCTAATTAATATACATAATGATACGATATACATGATTATTTTTTTCTTTTAGAGGTAAATCGCCATGATTTCCGAGCATGGAACGGATTAGGTCAAACATATGAGATCTTGGGTTTGAACAGTTATTGTATTTACTATTATGCAAGGGCAGCTCAACAATGTCCCGGTGATTCCAGAATGCTCGTAGCTCTTGGAGAAGCTTTTGAAAAACTGGATAAAATAACGAATGCCATGAAATGCTATAGCAGGGCCCACAGTGTCGGTGATATCGAAGGGATGGCACTGCTGAAGTTAGCAAAGTAAGAATTCATGTATTTTTAATCCGTGTTAGGGAATGTTATGTTTTTTTCTATCTTCAAATTGATTTCTGTTATATATTTAAATATTTTTTTGATAGTTGCATCAGCAGCATAGTCACAAATGATGAATGGGATTAGCTCTGTTTTGCAAAACTTAAGGGTGTCCAGTGGAAAAATTTCAAAATCAAATTGTAATTGCTCGAAAACCATCAGGGTGAGGTAAGTGGGAGGGGTATTGTTCGACGCGCGTGATTTGTGGAATTGTTAGTCGCAATGAGTCATTGGTTGGGAGCACACCGCGCGTTCGTGATTGAGGAATATTGAAAGATTCATTGGTTCGTGCGCGTTGCGCTTTTTGTACTTACTTTAATATTCGACAAGTGAGTGATGGGCCAAGCATGCAACTTATCTGGTGTTGGGTTCAAAAGTTCAGATAAGAAGGGACAATGGTCAACCAAACTCCTCTGGGATCATCACTGTCAGCAGCTACGCCAGAACATGTGGCTCAGGTTCGACGTGAAATTATGCGCAATCTGCGTAAATCGATAAGGAAGATTGCAGCCTGTACTGGAATAAAAAAATCAACAGCGCACGTTATTTTGAAAAATATACTATAGTTTCACCCATACAAACTGCAAATCGTGCAGTTTCTCAACGAAAATGACTATTCTTTATGTGAAACCTTAGCGAGAACGATGCTGGAACGTTTTGGAATAGCATGAACGCTTGGAAACATATTGTTTACTGACGAAGCACATTTTCATATCGATGGCTATGTTAATAAACAGAACATGAGATACTGGTGCCCCAACAACCCAAGGGAACGCCATTAAAAACATTTGCATTGTCCAAAAACGACAGTATGGTGTGCAATTTCTGCCCGAGGGATAATTGACCCTTATTTTTTTAACCAGCGAGTAACAGTCAGTGCTGATGTGTATTGCCGAATGATCAACAAGTTTTTAGTACCACAACTGCAGCTGTTTCCCGGGTTCAACAACAGAACACAATGTCAGTAAGACGGGGCCACTCCACACACAGCTAGAGTTTCAATGGAGAAGGTGAGGGGAATTTTTTCCAATAAATTAATCAGCAAGTACGGAGACATACCCTGGGCACCTCGGTCACCGGACTTTACACCGTGCAATTTTTTTTTGTGGGGATACTTTAATTCGAGAGTTTACAGCAACAGTACTCGAACAATTCAGACCCTACAAGAAAATATCCATTGTGAAATTTATGCCATTGAACCAACGCTTTGCTCTCGCATGCGCAAATTTAAGAGTCTGATTGCAGGAGTGTCTTGAGAGAAATGGACGGCATTTAGACAATATTGTTTATAAAACGTAAAATCCGCATCGTTAAACTCCATTTTGTATAAATAAAATATGAGAATAACATTGTAGTTTTTTTAAAAATTTATTATTAAATTTGAAAATTTTCCGTTGGACACTTTTTAGTTTTGTTTAGTTAAAGATTATTTCGAAAGTATGATAATTATTTTTAGAAATCTGAGTACATTGAAATCTTAATTTGAAAAAATACTACATATTAAAAAATATTTATATTAAGCTTAGTATGAATATTCTGTTATTATTTTAAACATACAGTATACTAACTGTACTATATGTAGTATAATGTGTTGTACTACACACACAATTGAACAGTATTATTTTTATCATGACTAATAATTCTCAGTTACGTTGTATAAAGATTGGTTTATTTAAAAATTTAAATTATTTGTAATTGCCATGTCTATTAAGAATATGAAAATTGTGTCCTAATTTGGAAATATTTGATTCAAAATACAAAATTAAATATTTCCTCAATATTTATTACTAACCAAAGATTGAGCAAATCACACTGCAAAATTTATGTTACATTTTTTCAACTATGTTTAATTAAAGGTTAAAAGAAAAATGTTACAATTTAGAAAGCTCTCCATCTGTTTTATATTGCCAACTATATTGTGGACTAACTGTGTTTTGAGATTTTTCTTATAAAATTCTGTTGATTTTGATATTTTTCTCAAATTTTTAGATTGTATGACAAATTAATAATGCGTGATAGTGCCGCTGCCGCGTACAGTGCAGCCTGCATGGATGGTGAGGGAGACACGGATAGAGGATTGCAGGAAGCTTACAGATATCTGGCGCATTATTATCTCAACAAAGACCATCTGGATCATGCTGCGCAGTACGCTTACAAATGCTTGGATCATGAAGAGGTAGCTTCATACATTTAGTTTTACATGATTAAAAAAATATATTTTTTAAAAAAGAAATTGAGATTTGCGTCACATCAATATTCTTACTATTTTCAAACTAAGCCAAATACTTGTGCTATGAAATTATTAATTTCAATGCTTTCAGACGAAAGAAGAAGGAAAATCGCTGTTGAGGACGATATCAGAAAGAAGAACAATGTTTGTTGATAAAAATAATCAGCCAGGAGGTGCAGATGGCGCTAAGAGCAATGAAAGTTTAGAAATTTCAGACTCGCCGATAACACCCAAACCGTCCTGTGCGGTAGCCCTCAATTACAACACACCCAGTCCTGCGCAATCTGCTGAATCTTCTAGGTATAAAATGTAAGTTTAAAGAGAATAAACGAAATGTTTATATACATATATAGTAATATCTCGTTAATTCGAAATTCAAGGGACCGGAAAAAATAAAATCAGTTGAGTCAATCAAATTTATGGATTTGGAATTTGCGAAAACATCATGAACATCAGCAGGGACCGAGACATAAAGGAGGTCCCACACGAGCGGACTCAGACACGCGGTGTGTCGGCAAGTACCGCAGCACGCAAAAGAGGCTCCACACAAGCAGGTACAGGCAAAAAGCCGCGTGCATTGTTAATTTTTTATAACTTAACAAAGGTCTCATAATTATCTCGCACTATGAATTACCGGTGTTTTCAAAATAACAAATTAATTTACTATAAAACTAACATTTTCGAAATAACAAGTTAATTTACTATAAAACTAACATTTTGGGTATTGTGTGTTATAAAAATTTCAAATTTCGAATAAATGGGGTTCGAATTATCGGGGTTTTACTGTAGTAAAAAGAAGCTTAGTTTTCTGGTATAAAATGTGTGTTTAGTAGGATTTGATTTTGTTTTACAATTTGATCAGTTTCTTTCTGTATATTGACAGCTGAACGAACATTTTTAATTATGTTAATATTTTTTCTTTAGTCCAATCATATATTTCATTTTATAAATGAAGGGTGGGAATTGTAAACCAGAATCATATTTTAACCATACCTAAATTCCACAAGATGTTGTAGAATAACATTGTTCCTTTTCACAACATTGTGGATTATTCTGGATGTTTTAGTATTGAAAATAATAGAAGAAGACAGAAAGTAGGTCAACATTAAAAACAATTGAAAGAAAGAAAAAATGTTGGTCTGTAGAAAATGAGCAGTTTTTTTACCCATTTCTCAGAGTAATACAGTAAAACTACATTAATTCGTAAGTCACAGGACCGAAACATAAAAAAAATCCAAATTACGAATAATGAAAATAAACTTTTTTGAAGGCGACATTAGAAAGAAATTTTTAAAAACGCATCTGTTTATGCTTCCGCATTTTTGCACGCGCCGCCACTGTCGACATCGTGATTATCATACTGAAACATGGCGACTGTTTTATTATTTCAGGTTTTTATGTGTCAAAGTGTTTATCAAATAACCAATTTCTCCTAAATAAGGATGGTGTGTGGCGAGTCCAATTTTTAAAATAGATTTCTAAAAGCAATTCACCAGTGCTTGACACAACAAATTTACGGACATTTTAATTTGATTAGGGGTCAAACTCTTCTTTTCCGTCAAAATTGGACAAACATTGAGATATTAAAAAGCATGTAAAAAATAATGAAAAACTTTAAATCTTAATGTTTCGTTTGAAGCTTGTTATTTCCCGCAATTTTTCATGTTTGAATTTAGAGAGGTATTCGGGATTAAAATTTTCCTAATTTTTTGACCACATTTTTTGTCGGTTTTTAAAATCAGCTTCAAATTTACACGAATTACAAGACGTTTGTACCATTTTTGAGAACAAAACATGAAAAAAATTAAGTATATATTTAAATACAAAGATTTTAGTTTCTTTATTACATTAAACAAATTGCAACATTTCATAAACATAAAACTGGATATAAAATCAATAGAACTGTTGCACACAATTCATTTATAAATTTCGAGATTCAATGAAAATTGTTCAAATTATTTTAATAAGGGGTTACAAGGGTAACATGCTGACGATCTCTGTCGAAATAACAATAAATCTTATGAAATGTACTGCAGAATGTATCACTCAGTTCAGCTGCGGTCCTGTGAGTTCTAAGCGTGTCGTTATCGCAATAAGGAATAGCACCGTGTTTGGTTAGGGTGCAAAACTAGCTATAGATGTTCACGAAGAGACAATGAATGCGTAGATGTGCGAGTTTGGCTTTAAAAACACGTGAACATATTATTTACTTCGGGTATAAAAAAATTATCAGTAGAAATTAGTATGAAATGTTATTTTTGGGGCCAAATTTTTTGAAAATTGTGCGAATAGCATACGAAATATGAGTACATAAATTAATGAAATTTTACTGTATTTTTAGCATCTTACACTCTTCAAATGTCTCAATACTAATCTAGAATCAAAGGTTTCTTTGTAATATGTATTGTAAAGTGTATAATATTGTTTAATTTATAAATTAATACATTATGTATATGTAGTTCTTGAAATAAAAGAATAAGAAATCAGATTTGTTTAAATTATTTATTGTTTTTTAAAGTTCTTTAATCTACAACATGAATGGTTTATTAATAAATATAATAAAATACAATTAGACTTACTAAACATTGGCTTTTTAGATATACTACTTTTTACTATTTTCTATTTGAATCAAGCCTTAATTATTTGTTAACTTGATTAATTAAAAATGACCTATTAACTAGGGCTAATGATGATTTAGTAAAAATGTTTTATTATTTTTAATATTATGTTCCCAACAGTGGATGCTACGGTAAAAAAATGACTGGCTTATTTTCACCAACTCTTTTATATGAATGAATTACCTTAACTTTTTAACTAAGGATAGTTTGAATCTAGCTAGATTCAAATTATCACTAAATCATACATCAAACTAACCACTACGGCAATTACTGTTATAGTAATTAATTAATTGGTTATTTATCAACAAATTAGTTAGTTAAAGTATAATATCCAACAATTTTTAACAGTTCTTTTTATAACAAAAACTTAAACCGCGCTTATAATAAATAGTCATATAGTAATACAAAAATAATACATTCAACCTCGCATTTTTATGGTGACCTGCAAAATAAATTGTTGTCTTTATTTTTAATTAATTACAAACTTAAAACATTTAACAAAATATCCATAACTTTTAATAAATCATTTGCTTGAATTTATTATTGAAATATTATTGTAAAGTTATGATAATAAAGCTTTATTAAGTACATAATATATCTCGTGCTCATGCGTTTATGTTTTTCAATTAATGTCTCCCATTATTTTTACACTCTTACATACAAATTTTAACCATCAGTCCTTCCGTGTATCACATTTACCACAAATATTCTCATATAAATAAAATAGTTTCAGTACCTAACAGAAATTAAAATAACAAAACTGGTTAAGATTGTGGTAACTAATGCATACCATTTTATATAACTATAAAAATTATGTGACATTATGCGTTACTATGTGGCACTTCATTGGCTTAATTAATTATGGATATTAATAATCAAATTTAATTGAAATCTATTTTGGAAATATAAGTTTTATATATTTATTTATTTTGTCTGGATTTAAATAATTGTTAGACATTTTAAACTTAGACTACTTACAGAAAAAAACATTTAGTTAAATATTTTAAAATGCGTAGTATGTATGTATATATCTATCGTATACCATTACAGATTCTAATAACGGTTCTCATTTAAATCAGATATGGGCAACCTTTTGAATACCTGGGGCCAATTAACTTCATACATTTTTACAAATAAAAAAATATTCAACATTTGAAGTAATAATGGCAGCTACACACAATTGTTTATTTGGTTGGCATAAATTTTGATAAGCTCACGTACACTGAGTTGTCTGTCCCTGAGTTAAATGGTCAAACATTGAAACCTGTTTCATAATGTTGTCTGGAATCTTAGTGAGAGAAGATACGTCTGCGTAATAAGTATAGCTGTGTCGAATATTATTTCTTACAATACAACAAAATTATAACAGTAATCTTGTAACTTCACTCAATCTACCATTGCCATCGAATAGGTTTAATATACAATTATCCAATAATATAAAATTTCACATATATATATATACAGAGTGTAACAGACCTAGTCCACAATATTTTATAAGATCTAACGATACGAGTCGAAAATGTTCAAAACAATGTTCAAAATGTTATGTGTGGAAATTCTTCACTGTTACGGAATATTGTTTAAAATTTTTACAAAATCATGTCTAGGTTCTTCGAAATAAATGTTTTTGAAATTGTTCAATTATTAATCTATATCTTTGCTTCAGGCCCTAAATCATCTAATAAAAAAAAGTCTAACCAATCAAAATTCAATGGCCATTTTTTGCATTCAATATATAATTTGGAATCAATAAAATATTCCAATTAATCAAAATAATCGCATAATTACGATTTTTTTGAAATGTTTATATCTCTGACATGGTTGCGATTAGGCTCATATCCCTTGAACATTTTCGACTCGCAATTTAGTCAGATATATCCATCCATAAAGTATTGTGGACTAGGTTTGTTACACCACATATCTTTTGAAATCATTAAATATGTTAAGGAGAACACATTCTTATTGTGAACTTGTAATTATTCAGAACATAGGTCTGTGATATTTTAAATACAAATTAAATGCATTAATTAGAAAGATATACACATAAAATCAATTTTATCGTAAAATATTGTTGTTGCTACCGGGATTCGAACCTGGATTTCTTCTAATCCGGGGAACGTGTATTATCCGATTATGCTATACCAACACAGTGGATTGACGACAAATTTTCGAACCTATATCTTACACTTTTCAAATTAATACAGGTTCAAATCCCGGTAGCAACAACAATATTTTTCGATAAAATTGATTTTATGTATATATCTTTCTAATTAATACATTTAATTTGCATTAAATATGTTTTAATTTTTCATTTATAGTTTGTGTTAACACAGAAGTGTAGCTCATCGGGGTTGAAAGTATGTAAAACCGAGAGATTATAATCTTTAAACGATAACTGTGTAATAAATCTGTTGCATTTGAAAATATATATAAGACAAATGTGCGTAAATAATGAAAAAGTAGTAGGTTTTATACTGTAGTGCATACATGGCTAATGATATTGAGTTTAAATATGTAATGTATAAGATATTGTAATGATTGTTTCAATCAATATATTTCAAATAATGACAATACATCTTAATATTCCATATTATAATTAAATACGAGTTGACGAGTGAAAGTTCTCTCATTAATCTTAATATGTAATTCATTCCAGACATTGTAGGCATAACATTTCATGTCGGCACTTATTGGAGCCATGTGTGTAAAATGAAATAAAATAATATTTTATTCGTGTTTAACTATTTAACCACTTGAAAGATCTATCTTATGTCCAGGTGCTTTTTGTATACATAATCTGTTAAAATGCGGTATGTAAAGATGGAGAGAACATTGAAATATATATATGACATGGCTATTTAGATCAGCATTTATGTAGCAAAGACATCATTATTGTGCATCTGGCAGATACTAAATTGTCTTCCTTTTTGAACAAACAATTAATCATTAGAGAATACTGACCGCATACATTCATGTTTGTAAGTTGGAAGTATAATTTATCAGGTGCGCAAACCACTGCACCAAATTCACTGTCGATGTTCACACTAAAAATGAAGCAATATTACTGTATTTGTATATATGATAAGATGTTATCTTTTTCGATACTATTATAATTTTTATTACAAACGCAGTGTGTTTATATTTAATTGGAATCAATATGTATCAGTATGTATACATATTTATTTCTCCTACAATATATGTACTTATATACAAATTATAAATTTTTTATCAAATTCCTTTTGTTTTATTCTCTTTTCAAAACTCCAAAAACACGTTCACAAACTCCTCGTGTCAAATGTTTTTTTTTTAATTTGGACTGTCAGAATCAGCAGTTTTTGTCATTGGGATATATGCACACATGTTCTGATTGGTAGTTTGAGTGAAAATTGA
This sequence comes from Eubasilissa splendida, assembly GCA_031772225.1. Lineage (NCBI taxonomy): Eukaryota > Metazoa > Arthropoda > Insecta > Trichoptera > Phryganeidae > Eubasilissa > Eubasilissa splendida. Next base: position 34,927,349 of record CM062846.1, on the reverse strand, counting down.
GCATGCTCTGAACATGTATATTTAATTTCAGAATGTGTCAGTTTTTTTACATTATTCCTTCTACATATATTAAATTGTGATTAACATTTTGTTCCAACGAAATGCAGACAAGTTTTTATAAAGATTTTGTTGTACGCAATGCAGGCTTTAGAAAAAAATAGTGTTATCACAAGATGTTTCTTTGACATTTTACAAATTCATCATAGATATTAAAAAAATTCAAGATTACATAAATACTTACATAATAAATAAGCTACTTTATTAATGATATAGAATTGAGATCAAAGAGAAGTATGTGCTGAAATAGTTAATCTTTTTAATCCTAAAGCAGCAATAAAAGATAATATATTATTATTAACGTATATCAATTATATATTTAGTATGTATATTATTAATTTATTTTACTTACTATTAATGATTTCTTTTAATCAATGGATGATAAGCAATATGAAAAAAAAGGATTTATAAAAAATAAATAATAATCAAGGATTTCACTTTTTTTATTGCATTGTCATTTTATTTTGCTCTATTTTAGGTTGTGTGTCTTTAAAACAATGCTCAATTACTATTGTAAAATTATCATATATGTCAAACCATATTATTTGTGAAATTTGTTTTAATGTTTTCTGATAAAGCCTAAAGTACAAAAGCATGTAATGCTTTTAAAACAAATTTAAAGTGCATAAAGTAAAAAAGTAAATCCTTCAGACTAATCGGAATAGTTCCACATTTCCCCATTAATTAATTTTTCAGAGATTTTTAAAATTTTACATATTATGCACTATATTTGTATCATATTTGATCACAAAAATATAAGACATGCTCTCTTTGCTTTCTTTTTCTTATTTTGTCATTTTTAAAATATATTTATATACGTAGATTACACCCAACATGTATCTTGCACACTGAAAGAGCATGAATTTTCTTCACTATTATAATCATCATTAAAAGGCAGTTTTCCATGTACATTGTACTAAATAAAAATACTTACAATGTGTTTAATTGTAAATACATTATATTCTAAAATATGTTTTATTTTTGTATGAAGTAACTTTTTTAAAATTGCTATTTATTAAATACTTCTTTTATTTGATACGGGATTATTTTGTACAGGTATAGTTTTTTAAGAATTGGAAGTATAATACAGAATAGTATTTTAGAATTCATTTGTATTTGAAAATATTTTTGGTAATAGAATATTATTTATTAGTTAATTAAATGGTTGGAAACAACTGTATTTTCACAAATTATATACTTTGTCATATTATAGAGATTCATCACAATGACCAAAATTCCAACTAAGCTTTTTAATTCTATAGAAGCATTGTACTACGATTAGGGAAATTCAAAAAAAATTATTGGGGTAATATTGGTGCAATATTTTGTTTTTTAGAACATGTTATTGATGATGATGTTGATGAAGTTGACATTTAAAAAGTGAAGCTTTTTTCTTTGTATTTATATATGTCTAAATTTAAATTTACAGATTACTTACATATATATTGACCCCTTATATGAAAAGTATTATAAATAACAAATAGGTTATTTTAATTGTCTTAGTATTTTGCATATAATTAATACATATTTTAAGTGTTAAGTTATTAATTATGATTCTTTAAGTAGGAGTTTATATATATAATAATACCTAGTTTTGACATTTAAGCTGTAATACAATAAATAAAGTTATACAGAAGTCTCAGCTGAATTACATTTATTATAATCTTTCTTGTTGTCGCTCCAGCAGTCCTTTAACCGATTAGAATCGCTCTGCAACAATATTTAAAATATTTAAATAATTCACTGGAACAGGGAATTTTAAACAAATATTTACGCAATTACCAAACAATAATGCACTTTAAAGTCTCAATATTCCATGCTCAAATTTAATATGTTTAGTTTGTGTACCTTGTACCTATTTTTGTATATATATTTTAATTATTTTTTTAACTTGTATTTATTTATAATAGAAGCTTTGCTCTTTATGTGATTTAAATGTTTCATGTACATATAGCACTGGTCCCGTGTTAATTATTAGATGGTATTGCGGGTACATATATGTAAAAATGTAATGAATCATTATTTTGTAAGAATATTAATGTTTAAACATGAAAAATGTAAGTTTAGGTTAGACTAAAGTGGATTATAATTTTTAAAGGCAACTGGTGAAATTGAGTCTTATTCTATCAAGGGGACATAATATTTATTCTATCCTTGCCTTTTAAATATTTAAAATGATGAGTAACCACAACACTTATTATTTATTTACACAATAATTTTAAGGTTAGAACAGCTGTTCTAAAATGAAATTTCTCATTGAAATTAATTATGAATTTTGACACATTTTGACTGAATTTTTCAAATACAAATCTCATTTGGCACCAGGGTTTTAATGGTGTATTTTCAAAGAAAATGGATGTCATCTTCTTTGAAGAAAATAAAACATTTAAAATAATATTTTATACATAATTAAAACCAGAGCATTTTTACCAGTGTTATTCTTAGACGAATGCCATTTTTAACCATTGTATTGATGCATAAAATGGTTATATACCAGAGACCAGAAGTTGTTTTGAAGAAGTGTAGAGAAATTATGACAATTTCTTTCTTCTTTTTCAGTGTAGAATAAAACTAAGTGAGTGATAAAACTTATTTATAATTTTTAAAAAGCTGTGTCTTAGGTAAGCAGGTATGTGAGCATGTGCAACATTGGAAAATTTGTTTACCACACAATATATTAGTTTGAATAATTGCATTGAAAAAATAAAAAAATTTGAAATGCATTATACTTTTATAAATGAATTTATTTTTACCTGTATATTTCATAAGAGATATCATTAAAATAAAAGCTGTTCTTCAAACATGATGCACATAGCCATACAGATATTATACATTTCATGCATTTACTAATAATGTTCTAAATATTCTTTATTTTGAGAAGTATTAAGTATACTTTATAATAAATTTTTAAAAAGAATTTACATGCCAAGCTTGAAATACACATTTTGCATTAGCAATTTCAACAATTTTAATACATGAAAATGTTTATTAATTTTTTTTTGCAGAAAGTGCTTTATCTAAAGCCGTTCAACTTCTATATTATATCAGTGGGCTCATTCATTTTCAGTCAAGAAACAAGATAATATCCCAGATTTTTTTTCATAACTCAAATTATTGTTTTATTATAAGATTATTAATCCAATTAGTACATTATTAAAACTGCATATACTATTCAAAATTCTTGTTATTCATTCAAGGAATCTGAAATTTCTTTTAAAAAGTAATTCCTAATTCCTATTACTTATCTTTGGAATCATAAAAAAGCATAATAATAGTTTAGGTCATTGAAAGAACATTTGTAAATTTATAAACTAGCACTCAACTACACATTTTTGGATTGGTTGGAGACATGCTTTATAATTTGAAGTCATCTTTTATAAGAAATTTAGGGGTTTTTAAAATACATACATTCATATTATATTATTTTTAGCAGTTGAGTGAAGTTGTGTTTCAGATTTATAAAATATAGGTATAAATAATTTTACCTTTCATAGCATGAATCCACTTTATTTGCATTCACAAGATAAAAGTGTAAAATGCATGATATTGAGTAGATTTATACTTGCTAAAAATATTCTTGGCCAAATTCGGTCTGCAGTTCGCCATTTGGTCAGTGCTGGTCTAGAATATCAGGGTATCAAGTATCACTTTCCTTAAAAGCATTGTAAATCTTCAGGACAAGATTAAATTTGTGCATTTAAAGTGATGCAATGGAAATATTAAAATTACAAGTTTGTACTAGTACACAAAATATAAATATCATGCAGAGTATAGACACAACAGGGATATGCAGTGGTGAGCTATACTGGACTCGATTGAGCTTACAAGAACCCACTGTTATATATTTTTTAAATAGCTACTTTATCATTGGAAACAAACATATACTTACATAGTTTAGAATCCCGGTAGCAACTGAATATTTTTTCGATATATAGATTTTTTAAAAATACTTTCTAGTTGATTAATTTAATTTATATAAATATATAGTACTTATTCAGTATTGCCACCTTTCTAAAGACAATCACCTGGACACTTTCCAAAAACAAACAATAACAAGAGTAAGAATATAATAACACTTAATAATTTTGTGTATCCTGTTTATGACTGTGATCATCTTTTAAATGTATGGGTCATCCCATAAATAATGCAGTTTTTTTATACTTTTATTTTTCAAAATTAAGATAAGCACGTTTATTTTTCAATTTAAAATATACTCTCCTTAATTTTTTACAATGCTCTTCCATCTTTCTGGTAGAATTCACTTGTCCATGACGAAAAATACTCCTCCAGTACTATTCTGACCTCGTCTACAGAATTCATATTTTTTCTGTTCAAATGACTTTGAAGACTGAAATAAATGATAATCAGATGGGGCAATGTCCAGTGAATATGGTGGGTGGGGCATTGTTTCCATGAAAGGTTCATTCTTGAGACGTGACAGTAAAGAAGAGCACACATTCACTCTCTGCACACAATTAGACTCTGAAAGTTTGTGAGGAACCCATTGACCCAATTTGCTGACTTTTCCGATGGCACGTATGTGTCGATAAATGGTTGAATGGCCAAATCCAAGCTTCTCTGCTAGTTCCTCAACAGTACGACGGAATTTTGTTCCATCAGGGTTTGCAGAACGTCCTCGTCGAACTCTACGACGAGGCTCGTCTTCATGGTTGTAGTTTCCAGCTCGGAATTTCTGTAACCACCGTTGACACTGGCTTATGCTTATTATCTGATCCCCATATACTGAATGAATATTCCTTGTGTTTTCCGTTGCGCTGTTGCCTTTATTGAACTCATAAAACAAAATATGCTCCTTTGTCATTTTTATTTTAGCTTTGAAAAAATATCTGCTAAAATCGAATTGCACCTTTCAAAACTTGCATTAAGAATACTAGGACGGGATAAACTACTGATGGAGGTAGTTTATCCCGTTTAGCCCTCTGACTTTTAGTTAATGTAATTGAAAAAATCACATTATTTATGGGATGACAAAATATATTTCGTATTACTCCTTGATGTTTTTATTGTTTTTTATGGAGATATAGAATTCTTTGCACATAATTTTTAAATTACATACCTACTGCAAATCATTTGCGCATTCTCAATAGTCAATCTATTCCTTACATAATGAGTAAACTGTAGAGAAAGTTCTTTCAATGTAAGCATTGAAATATGAGATCCTAAATATAAATTCGATCTTTCGCATACTTTAAAAATTGTCTTTTTTAAGGATAAATGCCCATAATTATGCATTATGTTTTTTACTTTCTTTTGCTCAAAAACCAGACAATCGCGTAATACGACTGGTAGGTCATATAGAAAACCAGATTGTCTGGGTGAAAACCGGCTAGATTGTATTTATTACAAATTTGGTCAGTTTGACAAGTGATATTATACACTGTACTTTATTTTGGACAATTGTTGTATTGCAATTTTTTGGATCGTGTCTTCAGCTATCATATTTGTATTTATTGAGCAGTTTGCTATTTTTTGAAACCGGATATGGGAAAATATTAGATTTTCTGAAAATCACTTTATTTTAGAATTATCCAAATGAATTGAAACATTTCAGTGTTTTTGTGGTTTTCTGTTAATAATACTTGTAATTTATGATAATACTTGTGACCAAATTTCAGTTTATGTAAAGCCTGAGATCTGATATGTAATCCCGGAATTGCAGACAGAGAATTCTAATTGAGATGGATGATATGCAGCACACAAGATTTTTGGCAATTGAAACATATTTCATTTTTATTGATATAACCGAATTATGGTTAAGTTAATTTCAGACACTAGCATAATCTGAAGAAATCATAACAAAACCTGGAGCCGGAAAAGTGGTGTTGAAATCCTTAGAGCTTGTCACCGTAATCACACACCAGCAGAATACAGAATTATTAAAGATTGGATGTTAAAGATGCCAATGCCAATGAAGATTTTTAGCCACAATAGTTTCAAAAATCAATTTAAGTGAGTGTGTTATATATTTATATATATTTAAGTACCTAAATCAACAACGCTAAAATAATTGCATTTGTGCAAATAGGTACCATATTCTAATTTAGAAAAAATTAATAATGTACAACATCAACCAATAAAATAAAATATTTCATAGTTACCTCACAATTGATTTTTATTTTCTTGTCTGAAATATTCAACAACATATTAAAGTTGATTAAATGTTATGTTACGGATTTTTCTTTTTCAAAAAATGTTTTGATAAAGAGTATTGGTAAGGTGTGTTATGATTTTGATTAAAGTAATTGATAGATTTTTTTACATACCTTAAAAAATGAGAGCCCATTGGCAATATGTTAATAGCTCACCACTGAGTATATAATATATGCATATAAATATTGACACTCAACATATATATTGTATTGTATTGGTGACAGAAAATGATAAATAGAAGATTATTTTTGTGTAAATTCTTCAAGTTCATTGTGCAACCACATGATCTGGATAATATTATTTTATTCTTTCAGTATCCGTATTTTCAAAGTATTTAGTTTTTTTAAAATGTTAAATATTGAATGTTTAAGTATAATAATTCAACAAATATGTAAATTTATAAACATATTTGTTAATTTCTTTACTCTTTAACCACTACACAAGATATTACACAAAATTGATCTAATATCTACTTCAAAACTTATTTCTCTTCACATTGATTGGAACATATAACATTAATTTGCACTTGGTGCAGGAACACAACGTTTGGATGCTACAGGGGTGCTATAAAGTATTGCTGTGCAGGATGAATGACATTCTGGCCTTGATCTCCAGCTCCTAAAACCTCGAATCAGATGTATACTCTCCCACCTTTATAGTGATTGGAAAATCGTCCTCTTCTTCTTCTGGCATTGATGACAGACGCTTGTCTACTTCAGACTGAAGATCTTTTGATATTTTTTTAAGTTTTGATCTGAAATAAAAGAAATTCTCTTTCAATGTAATGTTGAATGTATACAACTGCTCTAATTACAAATTTTGATTTCCAGAAAATTCTTACAGATAACCCATTCGTTCCAAGTCTGTATTGTTTATTTATTTGTACGCTGTATTCTCTCGATTATCGGTTGCATTATTTGGGTTTCATGTTATCTGGGTTGGTAAAAAATTGATCAATTAAATTTCAGAATTTATTTAAAGATCCGCCTCGCATGCTATAATATAACTGTTCAGCGGCCTAAAAGCCAGTGAAACTGAATAAATTAGCTGATTTCTAGTTTTTGTTTTATTTTTTACATTTTTTTTTGGCTTTGAGATAATTTAGTATTTTTTATTCAGTCAACTTTTGTCCCCAACCATTCGTCCTTCTCACTACAGATAATCGAGAGCTTGTTATATGTGGAGAAAATTAAAAACACTAATAATGTTAATAAGTGTGTGTTATTTTGAGTTTATTGGTTTGAATTAAAATGAATTAGCAAAATTACTCACTTTTATACATATGGACACACTTTCAGGAATGCACCTCATCGAACATACACAAAAATAATATGCTTATAGCGCTGTTTCGGAAAGCATCCACTTATCCAAATTTTCATCTTCAGCAATAAATGAGGAATTACTGAACAGAAATTGTTAATTGTGAATATGTATATGAAATCAAAAGGTTTTAACATAAATAGAATAGGAATAATTTCAGGTGAATAAGTTTTTATAAAATAAAATAATATTATAAAGAGAATATATATGTAATTTGTTTTTTATGAAATAAAGTGAATTTAATGGAATTACAATCAATAATATAAACAAATATATGCAACTATTAATGCTTTTAAAAAGCTTACCCATTTACTTTTGGACTTTTCTTCTCGGGTTTATCCAGTTTTGAAGCAAGAAGAGCTTTAGAATTGGTATTGTTCACTTGTTTCCATATGGCAGTTTTGTTCACTTCTTCAGATATGTTGATGGACGTTATTGGTATCTTCATGATATTTCCATTAGCCAGTGGAATTTGTAAGTTTCCTGGGTAAGGAGGCAGGTTTCCACATGTGATATCCTGTAGATAAAATTTTTCATTATGTGTGGCGACCTGGCCATCTCACATTTTTATTCTATATAAATACAATAACTACAGTATCAAATCAACAGTATAATATCATCTTATCATCGTTTCTTGCTCAATAGACTATCTATTAAACGTTTTAATAGATAAATTAATGATAACTACAGAATTATACAGTTTTTAATTGTACTCTCACTTTCAGACATCATCTGCGGAGAGGATTATTATCAAGTTGGCAATAATCTTTTCTGAGAGGCCAAAAAAAATTATCTCATTTAAAAACTATGGTTGATGAGAAATTGGTTGTTTTATGACGGGTAATGTGACAACCTGGGATTATTTAAAATATTTAAATAACATTAATTTTTAATTTTTTATATTTATTAATAAAGTCGCATTAACTGGATTGTGGATTATCTGGAATTTTTTAAATAACATTTAAAATGTAAAAATAATTTAAAATGTAGAATATATTTTATCGGAGGCCCCACGTAACATAGAATTTTAGAAATAGAGTGTTACATAATTTCAGAACATTTTATAGGAGTTTCTTGGGTTTTTTACCGTGATATATAAATAAGAGCATCGTAACAATTATTTTGTATCAATGAGGATGAAATATGTGTCGAAAACAAGTTTAAATTTATTCATTTCTCCAGATCCCAGTCGATGTTCGCAAATTATTATTTGGGCACACTTAGATTCAGTGTTTAGATATAAGTAGGCGAAATTTTAAATAAAAGGTTTTATTTTTGTTTAATTTGTTTTCCGATATTTTTTATTCAGGTGAATTTCTTCCCTACTACCCTGGATAATCGAGTCTACTATAATACATTTTTATCCTTCATCTTTCTTCAACTAAAATGTTATCTTGAATTTAACAATTTAAAATATATACATCATATCTATACATATCCCAATGTCTTTATAAAGTACACATTTTTGTCTTTATATGTATTATTACAGCTTGTAAGGGTTTCTATCAACATAATATGTACATATTTTAAAGTTACTATTTTATTACACAAACTTTAATTAATTCTTTGTCTTTATAACTATAATAAATCATGCTGCACATTTTTTTTGTGGACAAGATAGAAACACAGTGCAAAAAATTATATCACATTGCGTAAAAAATACTTTTACTTTATTTATGAGTGCATACTATATAGACTTTTCCAACTAAGGTTGGTGGTAATTTGGAGTATGTAAATGTTTACAGGGTCATTTGAAGAAATAGAAAAATAACTTGTCTGATTTTTTAAAACCTTTTATAACTCAATTAATTTTTTTACAACACATACAATTTTATTTTGTTGTATCGAGAATGCTACTCGAATAGCATATTATCATAATACGCTTTAAAGTTTTCTGTTCCATGAACTTTGCTTGCCCAATGGGGGCATTTTGAAAATATTATCTATATAAAGTAATGACAGTAAGATGTCACCCACTTGTTCAATGGCCATTCGTCCTTTGCAATGTGTGTATGTATTTGTACATTATTTGTTTCAGATTTAATCTTATATATATTTTTTACAATGTAGGAATCATTTAATCACTTTTAAATTGACTTTTCAATTAATTTTAAACATCTGTTTCTGTATTTAAGAAACATAACATAATAGTGCCAGTCTTTTGTTTGTAAACATACATAGTTTAAAGTTTTATGTACTTTGGCGTAATTCAAACTATGTGGTTATGTCAATATTTATATCAGTGCGGTTTTAAAAACTCCGTTTAATGTGATTATGTAACCGTGATTATGTCTGTTTATTGCCACATTTCTAAAAAAAATGTGTATTTATATTAGTATAGTAGAAGTGTTGTTATTGCTTAAATTCAGTTTGTTTTCCATTTAAATACGTCTTTAAATCCGATGTTTTCTGATATACATATAATTTTTGGATTGGATATTCCCAAATATGCATTATGGATCTTTCTTCCGAAGTTACAGAATGCAGGCAGTGTTGTTGCCAACAATTTCTTTGAATTAATTAAATAACATTTTGATCAATGTCATGCTCAAGTTCTTCACATGTCATTTGTATTATTTATTTGTTTGGTCAATAGTATATTTTTTAAAACAAATTGGATATATGACTTGGAAAAATATGAAAAACAAACCCATCTCTGGAGAGAAAATAAATTTGATGAGATTGAATAATTGACAATGGAAAATTCCGAGTTCAAATTCTGGTAGCAGCTATATTTTTTCAAAAGCTATATTGTATATTTCTAAGTGACAAATTTAATATGCTTTATTTATTAAGAAATTATGTTCTAAGTAATTCCAACTTCAAAAATAAAATAACACATTCACTTGACAATAAATTTAGTTTACTCGATGATAATTTGTTTTTCTTATATTGCTTACATTTGCCTGTATTTATGGTATCAAGTTTTAACATTCAGATGATTTTTTCAGTTTGGTCTATTAAAGTACATTACATCTATAGAAAGTGGATTTTTATTTATGTATTTTATTTTGTTTTATGTTGTTTGGATGCGGTTGGTGGTGATGAGGTTAAAAGTAAATAAAAATCAAATAAACATTCAATAATAATCAACAAAAGTTTATTCATTTGGCACAGGACATCTAATATCTTTACATCCTTTGATTACAATCTGTCTCAACAACATGATGTTAACAAAACTAAAAAAGTGTTACTCTAATATTTTCTACAATAATTTCTACACGATATCCATTATCTACCCATTCTTTTAGCTATAGGAATCATACATTGGACTTCTAAACAAAACTTCTTTAACTTGTTTTCTACAACTTGTGGTCATATTTAAAAAAACAGTAAGCTCCTAATCATTTATTAAAGTAATATAATATGTATTAAGAAAAATAAATAAACAAAATACGTTTACAAAGGCGACATTTATATAATTCGATATTAAATATTTCATGTTCATTATGAAAATGATTAATACTAATGGCATTACAAATTTCATAAAAAGTATAAAAGGGATTAAATATATGACATTGTCACATTAAGGCATTTAGGAAGTCAATACGAGCTCATGGTACATCTTAAGGGAATGATGTTTATATTAATTACTAAACACATTTTTCTTATTTATCTCATCTGATATAATTTAATTTTTATTTCTTAGTCTCAGAAAAAAAGGGGTAAATTCTTACATTCATGTGTATAAAACATGTATGAAATATTTAATTGAAAAACGTCTAATTTTGACATCAACAGAAAAATAACAAAAATAAATTTGGATTTCAACTTAATAGTTATAACATGAGAGTGGACAGGGAATGATGTGAGTTGTTTGTTATTATTGTTATTAGTTTTGTTTTATAATATGTATACTATACAGTCTATTGTTTCCCTTATCGCATTTTGTAATATATTAGACAGAAAATACATGTTTGGTTCCATTCTTGTACACTTATTCAAAATGCAACATGGAGATTCCATTTCGAAGAAACATTTTAGAAAAGGTATTGGTTTTTTGTATTATGAACAAATACCTTGTCAATATTTTATTTTACATTACAGAGAAATTCTTAGCATGAAGTTTATTTATTTTGTGCATTTGTATAAAGTTTACAAGATTATTATGTAATTTGACGTGTATACTTCAGTATATCTTAGATAATAAGTAATTTTGCTTAATTTACGCAAACTCATCTACATACATATATTAAAAGTGGGTTAACCTAAAAAATAAGAGTATGATACAATACATAACTAATAAAATTAACTCGAATATACTCCTTCTCTATACACGAGTCTTACTCTCATAGAGAAGAAACAAATGTTAAAATATATATATATATCCACAGATTATTGAAATTGTATTATATTTTTAATATTAATAAAAAAATACATGATATATAAAATACCACACATCAGATGGAAAATGTATTTATGGATAATTTAATACAAACATAAAATGACACATATAGCATGAGTAATTAAATAAAACTTTTTGGTGTACATATTATGTGGATTTAACAATTACGTATGCATTCATAATGAATTCAGATGTCAAATAAATTATGTGCCAGAAATATAACTAAATAGTAATATTATGGCATGCATACAATTGGTAAACACCAACATGCAAATACATAATATTATTTACATCGGTTAACATGCCTTCACCTACCACACTTTACCAGCCGGCCATATAGTAATTAGGTAAATAGGAGGACTTATCTCGGTAGCATTTAGGCAGGGTAATACGACATATATATATATACTAGTTTATATTAGACAAGAGTGATAAGAGACTTTAGTAATATCTTCCTACGCAGCCTAGATTTTCCCTTTGTATCATATATATTATATATATGATACAAAGTAATATATATTATAAAACTTATAATTATAATTTAATATATATTAGAAGTGTGGATCTATTGATACGGGCATGATTCGGAAAGGAAAAAAGTTTTGATGTTTCAGGCTGGCAGCTGCTGAATAGATATTGAGGAGGGTGAAAGAAAAACATAAACTGCAGAAGGACATGACTCGACTTGGCTCACTAACACCACAAATGCCAATTATCGAGATTGGGCAAAGTGGAACAGGATTCCAAGGACCTCAAGTGATTGGAATAAACTGAAGAAAAATACTTACACAGTAAATAATATTTTAATATGATATATTTTATCCGAAATCTAATTATGAAAAGAGATCAGATTATGTATTTATTTTTGGTGACAATTACAGCGAATGAGTTAGCATTAAATTATACTTGTAACTCATTTATACTCTGGAACGATAAATTCTTTATCAATTTTTTATTTATTTTATTTTTATTTATTGAGTATTTTAAAAATAAAAGTGGTATTTAAAATAAAAATGAGCTTTCTTTTTTATATATTAACTTTATTTTCTTTTTACAACAAATCTATGAGTGTAACACCCAGGGCCGGCCCGAGGAGAGGGGCGAGCTCGGGCTCTGCCCGAGGGTGCTAAACAAGCCGAAATGAAAAAAGGAGAATCGGCTACAGTTTGAACAAAATAAAAAGATTATGAGCATTACAAAATACATCAAACAAGAAAAGCAAGACGAACGTCGTATAGATCCACAAGATCCATTTGCTTCTTCAAATATCATCACAAACGTCTCTGTTGTAGTGTCGCCTTGGAGAATGGCAGCTAATTCTCCAGAATCACAATAATTACAGATCATGGGGTGCCGTTAAAAAGACTCACCCAAAAACTCACCTCAGATGTAATCTTAACAATAACTGGGAATTGAGCTAAGAAATCAATGAAGATTCGGAAATTGTAAGATTTTGCCCATGTGAAGCAAAACTTGAGAGATGTAATACAACACTCTCCACCTTATCATCAGCGCAATATTGAATCACGAAAAAGAGAATCTGGTCACGGAAGGACGTTGTAGCTGCGGAATCTGAGAAAATGGTTTAACAGATTCAATGTTTTTTTTAAAAATCAGGGAAAATTTTTACTCGAGGGCGCCACAGAGGCTGGCACTGCTTACACTCTGTATACACATACTCGCTGAGGCTACTTTCACACAGATTATAAAATATAACATTATATCTAATTACTTTTAAAATCAGCAATGTTATCTTTGTGGTTAAGATTCATATTTTTATTTATTATCTTTGTTTTATTAACCACTAAAATGAGTTTAAATACATCTACCGGTTTCGAAAAATACCATTTTCTTCTTCAGGATGTCATAACTAACTAAAACATATATTGTTTCTTTGACAACTAAAACATATATTTTAGTTAGTTATGACATCCTGAAGAAGAAAATGGTATTTTTCGAAACCGGTAGATGTATTTAAACCCATTTTAGTGGTTAATAAAACAAAGATAATAAATAAAAATATCTAATTACTGTTTGCAGACCAATATCAAATAAGTAAATACATAGATGTTTAATAGTTCTCATATTTTATATGGCCGGTAAGTGTGTATTATTATCTAATGATGGAGAATAAGTGAAATCAAAATGTACCTATCTATGAATACTAGTGATGAGATAAACCATGTTTGGTGTTTGATTGTAATGATGATTGGTAAATGTAATTATTTGTAATTCGGCAAGCAATCATCAGTACACAAATAACTTATCCTCTAACTTTTAAATCACGTTTACCAATTATTGTTAGGTACAGTCAAACACCAATCATACAACCACAATTTATTTCATATCCAAAGAACATTCACTTATAACTCAAATGATAGAATTCACTTAATTGGTTCTATCCTTGATACAAAATGCTTTTGATTGACTCATTTCGTATATCTGAGGTGTCTTTTTAATATCAAGTTTATTCAGTTTCATAAATTGTATTATGTAAGTATCTCTGACTATTAACAGGCTGCAAACTACTTCACACTACAACATCAAATAATTGGACTACTTAAGTAAAAAACCTACTTATAAAGCAATATCACATTTATCATTAACATAGGTACATGACTTAGCAATGATTTTTTCTAGCACTTTGAAGATGTATAACATAAATATGAATATGATGTTAAATGATTAATTAAATCAGTAATTTAATAAGTAATTTTTTTTTACATTTAATAATATTATGGTGAATTTCAGTTGAAGCAGTAAAATAAGTTGACCTTAACCTAAAATATATACATAATTTTATGGTGTGTGTCCATGGATGATATCTCATCTCAGAGATTTCAGAGAGTCAGTATGTACTGGTTGCGTCATTCTACTCTCTCATAGCTTGCTTAGCGCTCAACTCTCTACTGTCCTGCTTTTGAGACAATTCTTCGAGATACATCTCATCTGTACACATGCTATTAACAACTAGCAAAACCTCTCACGCCAGCAATCTTTATGGCTTCTGAAGTTTGATATATACATTTCAAAATAATTAAAAGCAGTCAACAGTATTTAATCATAACTTAACACCATATTACTGAATGTATATATGTACGTTCAAAAATTAATTTTGAATTTTTATAAATTTAAATGGGTATAATTTTTTGGTAAGACACTGTATATTACTTGAATTTTTACAATGTATAACATTTTAGGAAAGGCATTTTTGATAGGAAGGTAGGTGCCTGATTGCTTATATTAAATATATTTTTATGATTTGTTATACATGTAATTGGCAGCATTGTTACACATGCAGCAAAAGCCTCCACATATCTTTATGTTTAAAACTGCTGCATGGAAATTCAATTAATTGACAACAACATACCTATGTACTATGCTCAAAATGTATTTTATACATGAAAAATCATGCTTCATGCAAAAAATTTCTTGAGATTGACATTTATTTCAATTATTTAAACGATCATACTAGCAAAGAGCGGGAAGAAGTTGAATGTGGGATTGGAATTGATAAGTACTTTTACATCATGAAATGTATTATGTATTTTATACATACATAATGCATCACCACTGTATAAATATACCTGACTAACGAGTATACTGTATATTTTATTGGAGGACAATTCAAAGATCCAGTCTTTCATATAAGTATAGTTTTAATATAAATAATTTTTTTTATAAAACAAAAATTAGCATTTTTCTGTAATAAATAATTTTTCTAAATTATTACCCTCCAAATAGAAATATGCATTTTTAAATTATTGATTTTTAAAATTTGAATTTGCCCTCTACATAGAACACATAAATCGTTGTCCATCTTTCAAAGAGGCGTATTTCGAATTTGTTGATTTTACAGCAGATGATATATTAACAAATTGTGTGGAATTTTTCGCTGTTGAAAAATGATAAAATTTTTTTTTACCATTTTCTACAGATATTTTTTGATTTAAAAACAGTGTCAGGTGTATTTATTTCATAAATATTATTACTCTTATTATTGTCATTTGTAATAATGACATATCAAAATAAGAGTGATTACAAAATCAAAATGTTTTTATGTAATATTATATCATTGGAATAAAGTTCAGATATGCCCATATGAATGGATTATGATTATGGCAATATGACCCTGGTTGTAACTCAATTTAAACAAAAAACGAGTTATGCATTTTTGAAAGATGGATGATAAAATGTCAGATTTTATATTTTATTTCGTAATTTATCACAATATCAAAAATAATAAATGTCTTGCAGAGGAATGAATGCTGTAATAAACTTATATGTAATACTTTTGCTTGCATGTCATATGTATGAAAAATAAAATACTTGAAATGCAATGAATTATCTCGAATGACACTTAAAATGACCGAATATAAAATGGAAATCTTTTATCAGAGCAGTTAATGAATAACTGTATCATTACGATACATTTCTGAATGGTTAAGATAGAGAATAGTATGCGGAAATGAATAAAAAAATTATATTAACAATACATTAGAAACACAGCGATTGTGATGTTTATAAAATTTCATAGATGTGTAATTACTTTGTATGTATATTCATTCATACAAGTTTACAGATACTTAGAATATGATTTCTGAGATAGTTTTAATTAAGTATTAGAGGGATGCATGTTATACTTCCTGCTTTGTGATGAATGCTGGTATTTTGAAGTGAATTGGGGGCGAAGGGTTAGGGGTTTGTTTATTGGCATTATGGTAAAGAAATTTTAAATAACAAAACAAAAGATGAATTAGGGATACAAGCTTGGCTGTTGAACAACAAGTAAACGATTAAATAATTAATTTTGTAAATATTGTAGAAGTGATTAAATAATTAATTAAATATCAAAACACAAGTTAAAAAACCCATTATCAAGCATAATCCACTGCCATTTCTATTCCATCTAAAAATTTTCATAATCAATACATATCTAACATCATTAATAATAGAAATACTATTAATTATTCCCATCAGTCTCCACAACAGTCTAATAATCCTTATATGCATACAGTTGATAGCATTATTTTTCATGAACTCTTTATTTTACGAAACCAGAACAATCCTTTTGATTTAAAAAAAATTAACATGCAATAAAAAAAAATTAAAATTAATTTCTTCAATAATCGTCTAAATTGTGTGATACATTACTTTCTTCATATATGAATAATTGTTTTAGGAATGCGAAGGACAGTAGGCATTAATGTTTAAAGAAGATACTGATGTATATCTATCTGACTCATGGTCTGATGATTGCCTACTTTAGTTATAATATATAATAAAGTAGGCACTTTAGTTATAATCTTATCATCAGTTAATTTGAAGTAAACTGATTTCGTAAAAAATAAACCATAATGATAAAAAATATTTTAATGTAGGTCATCTGGACACAAATAATAAATGATATCGTCAGTACACAAGCAAAAGTGAGCAAATGAATTGATTTTGCTATTACGATAACACTTGAAACGCAAAATGATTATTATTGTTATTTTGAATACTTTTGTCTGTATGCCGACGGTATATACAAAATACTGACTTGAAAAGCGATGAGTAAACACAAATAACAGTCAAGCATGACTAATGGAATGTAAAAAGTCTAATGGTTGGATGAAATGATTTTGTGTTGTTCTACTTCCACTTGAAGTAACCAAGCAATTTGGTGCCGCAGCCCACCTCAACATCTCCGAGATGATGCAAGTCCTCCTCGTTTCTCTTAGTCATCTCCGGCATGATGTCGTCGAGGATTTTCAACTCCCGTCTGGTGAAGATAAAGTCCAGTGACTTCCTGATGCCGATCATCACAACCAACATCAGAGGGAACAAGATAGAAGTGGAGGAGAAGGATTTGATGAGCCAAAGACAAACAAGGCAGGTGAACTGGATCATAGTGAACATGTGAACGCGTTTGATCGGTACCTGGAAGTAAAATATAATATTTTTATATCGTTCTCGCACTATTTGAAAAGGTTCTGAGCAGGTACCTATATCAGTAATTGTGTGATATAAGGGTACGTGTATATGAATGAAAAAATTACAATATTTGGAGTGAGCTGTCACTCGTTTTCTGATCTATTTTGTATGGAGAGCAGAATGACTGATACATACCAATGTTTTCCGCCAATTCTCAGTGACAAGAGAGCAATGTTTCATCTGTGTATATGCGCACTGAGTACATTTATGTACATTCTCTCGTAATCGTCGAAATAAAATTTAAAATAATGATATATTTTTAAGGTTCCTTTCATTTTCATCATAGATTGTATATACCCATTCATCTCTCAAATGATATTTTGTGATGAGATATTAAAATGAATGAATAAATTAAGAATATTTTAAATTATCATATGTTTTTTAGACAGATCAAGATTTCTACTATGTTATATGTTCTTATATCATATGTTGTTTGCATCAATTCTGGGTAATTAAGAGCGTAATGTATTTTAAAATTTTATCAAGTGGTATAGCATTATAAAAGTATTTTCTTACCTGTCTCAAGAACATGTAATCAGGTTGGTATTTCTGCGGCATAAACATGATGAGAATTCGATCAAAGAACTGCAATCCTTTGAGAGACGCTGCCCCCATGTATAAGAATACTCCAAACAATACAGGCATCGGAATGTGTTTCAACATCGGAGTCAGCAGCACAGAGCACCCGATCATCAAGAATATAAGTATGTGAGTTACACGCTGTTCTCTAACGCCCAAGAACTGTGGCTTTTCTCCCGGAGCCGCGCATTCAGACTCCAATTTTAAAGAATTTACATGGTTTATGGACAGCACCGTTGCGGCAACAAACCAGGGAAGTCCCATTACAGAACATACCATGATTAAAATAGAAAGAATGAAAAGATCCAAATGGTATCCGCATCCTTTTTTTAGTTTGTTTTCTTTTCTGTTTATGATAACAGAGGTGATCTGCTGGTCCATGAAGATGAGGATGGTACCCAGAAGAGCCGGGAGTACGGCGACTATAGCGGACCAAGCAGGATTACGATTGAAGGGGTAGATGACCCATCCGCGGCCTGAAAGAGTCGGCTTGAATTCAGCAGGAACTTCTAACTTTGGAGTGTTGATGCCGACAAAGTAATCGAGCGAACTCATGGACATTATGGCGATGATGACGGAAAAATCACTAACAATCTGGCGAATCTGTTGGATTGAATAAATTGTATCATTAATTTTCATTGCATCGTTATTCATTTATATTGTGTTGCGTCTCATAGAATAAATATGTAATATTTTTAGGTGAGACTTCAAGAAAGGAATTAAAGAGATTTTTCTGTATTTAATTGAAAAAAAAAAGTGTTAGCGAGATGAATATTAAATGAGTATTACCTTTGTAGGGAAGAAAAGAGATGTTTTAAAGTCTTTTAAAATAACAGATAAAATGTATGTTCCCATAAACAGAATGATGGACATTAAAAATACATCAGGTACATAGGTCTTTGTTTCACAACCACCTCCTAGAAGCGTTCCATTGTTTTCCTGAAAAATAAGTAAAATTAATATGTTTATAAAATATAGTAAATTGTACCTAGTGTTTATGCTCTTTTATATATACTTCGATAAGTAGGCCTGGTATAAAATTTTGAATATGTGTGTTCTTTTTGTGTGGATTTAAAAACAGAAAACAAAAGCGAAGCTGCTACTGGAAAAAGAGTTTTTGCGATTCGGACGGACTTTTACGGCGGCCGTATAAAAACATTTTATATAATATATTTTCAGATTATCGGTTGTGAGAAGGTTTTCGGTGGCTGACCAGCAGATTTAAGAACCATCAGACTACAAAGAGAGCGACGTCGGTGTCTGCCAGCACAGGTTCACAAAGGTTTGTTTATTTTGGATTTGCATAGATTGAATTACTGTATTCAACATTACCTATAGAAAACCCAGAACTAGCTATCGAAGTATTTACGGCAACACCTAGTATATTTTGAAATACAGTAGGCGCTGGTTATTGTGATTGCATTGGTCTTCGGAAATGTTGACCCTAATCTGGCAAATCTAATGGGTGTTGATTTGATATTGCCGCCATTTCTCTAGCGGTGCTTTTTGGAAGTTGATTTGACAGTTCATGTAGACAGTAGGCCATTACAAAACGGAGCGATTTTGCAACGATTACTTATTGTGAAAGCATGTTATAAAAGTAACAAATTAATAATTATGGCCATTGTGGATACTGAAAGAAGATCGCGTGCAGTTTTCGGTCGCCATTTGGCACATGGTAAGCGAACAATCCAGCGTTTAATGACATAATCGGAGCAAATACTAGATACACGAACGATTACGCTGTGCGTGAAAACGTGACTGCAGACATAACTATCTCTATCAGACGACGTGAGCAATAATTGAATCTCTCGAACACCACATCATATCGAATGAAAAATATTCATTTTCATACGTATAAGATCCAATTGATCCAACAATCGTAATTACAAAACAACGGCAATTACAAAAACAAATCGGCTCTCTCTTTATTGGAGAAATTTATTTCAAAAACTACGATCGACATTTAGATAAACTACTAATTTATTGTTCATACATAAAACAAATGCAATATCAAACTACTTTACTTGTACGGGCCAAATTAAAAAAAAACACACAAATTGAATACGTTTGGCGACAGTTATCGTGACCGATGACTTCAGATAAAACAATATTTGACCATGGTAAGGGCAATACAAAACTAAAATTGTAAATGAGAGAAAGCGGCCGACATCTATAATCTGAGATTTTGAGGATAATTTATGGCTACACACCGCATACTTACACAAATAATTGGGTACCTAAAAAGATTGGGTGACATTATGATTGCATTTTATTTCACTCCAAAACATACATAGAAATACAAGTTCTTTAAGAAAATATTGACAAAAAGCGACGAATGTTATGTTTGTTTTCGTGCATTAAAAATATTTGTACGCCATATAATAACCACTGAACAAAATAACCGTAAAATAGTATCATAAATATCATTAAATTATACATCAAAATTCAAATAAAATAAAACTTACCAAACAAGCTATCTTATCTAAGGAAGTCCAATTAAAATGGTTTTTGGCTTCGGAGTAATTAGTTGGGGAACAGAAACAATCATAGTTCAGCACGTCGTTCGGATGTGTATTGATTGGAAAGTTCTTACCAATTAGTAGAACGTTTTCAATTGCCTAAAAATGTTACAAAGAGCTATGATAATTCAATGCCATATTTAAATATTCTGAAAATAGTAATGTTCTAAAATATTAATAATAATATTAACAAGATATTACTGCATAAATTGATTATGATTTCACGTGTTTCGTGACACACCCGAGAAATAATTAAAAAAAATACAATTTAGGTGTGTGTACAGTGATTAAATTAATCTCGAAACTCGCGTAAAGTACAGTAAATCGTTTAAAGTGTTAGAACGCGGAACGAGCTGTCATTCTTTGTATGTTGTATCTTGTACGCAGAGCAAAATTACCAACTAATTAATGCATATCGATCTTTACCATCAAATTTTCGAGACGCGAGAGCAAGTTTCACCGTGTACCGCATTCTTAAAAAGTGCAATAATCATTTGTACATATAATTAATATCACGAGGCGCATTTTTAAGTAGGACCCAGATTTTTTTTTAAAGAAACAATATCATTTTTACAACACTACTTTCTTCGAACGCTACACACATTAAACTACTTTTCAACAGAGTCGCCACCATTATTAAGACACTTGTCATAATGGGGCACTAATTTTTGTATACCTTCGTCATAGAACGACGCCGCCTGGGATGAAAACCGTGTCTGTACTCCGTCTTTGAGTTCATCATCGTCATTAAAACGCTTGCCATCAAGGAATAGCTTCAGATGAAGGAAAATATGGAAATCACTTGGCGTCAAATCAGGACGCACTTGGCGATGAATGTCAGGTGGTTTTATGTTTCGTGCATTCGAGTTGATCTATTATCTTGATCATTTCAACCACTCACTACAACGTGGCTACACTGTGTGAATGTCTCAAACATTGCATGTGGTGAATCAAAAGATGAAGGAAACAATTGTGCTTGCACGAGATCGCAACCGCAGCGCTACACCGGAAATATCTGGAAACGTACTTACTTAAAAAACGCGCCTCGTAGTTTTGTAGCAAGAATAAAAATATATATTATCAATAAATTGTAAAGTATGCACCTGAGAACGTGTAATGGTTTTTTTTTGTTTCTCTTACAAGATTTGTCACATAACTAATTCCGCAGTTATGATAAATATAATTTTTCAACATTAACCAGAACAATGAAAAAAGTACGTACCTTATAAATAAAAATGAAAGCTATTAATGTAGCGAAGTTTTCTTCGGTAAATCGAGTGATGTAGCACACCAGGGCGCTCGCGTCAATTGCCACCAGGATCATCAAAATAACTGCTATCCACGCTCCAATACAAAATCGGAACGACATATAATCCCACTCTACTTTCTTGCAAAATTCGTAAACAATAGTTTCAAAAACCAATACCGGACCAGTCGACCCCAATATTGTTAAGGGCTGCCCTGAAAATAAACCGTACCCCAACCCGCAGACAAATCCCGAGACCAAGGATTCCATGGCGGCCATGTTTTTACCGGTCGCGTGTCCCAAGAGTCCCCCGAAGGTGATGATGGGAGACAGACAAGCGAAGTACAAAAATATCCACGAGGCGACGCACTGTATAGCCAGAGCATCTTTGAAATCTGAGAAATAAAACGGTAGTTTTCTTTTGCAGTCGTTTATAAGTCCTCCGAAGAGTCTTCCTGTTCTCGATAATCCTGATTCCTCTCTTTGTTTTTGTTCCTCTTCCTCCTCATCTTTTTCTTCTATTTTTTTTTCTTGCGGCCTTTTTCTGGTGTCTTGTGAAGGTATGGCTGCCGGCGGTTCTATCCTTATTGCCGGATCCCACTCCCCAGGAGGCAGCACAGTTACGGCATCCAAAAATTCATCAATTCCAGCTAATAGGTGATCCCTTTTACGAGCTCTGTACGCTACCTCGTGGAACACCTCGTCGGACATTAACGTGGCCATGGCCCTGCCGATTTCATGAAAACTCGAGTTGTTGGATGTCGGCCCCAGTAACACAAACAAGAATCTCGTCGGTACGGGGACTTCGGTCAAATTGCCCATCATCGTGGCTGAATTAAGTCTTATAAATGCTGATAGGGTTTTTTCCAAAAAGTCCACTTCTCCAACTAGAATATTTGACGCTTCGGCACCGGGTGGAATTTTCCTCATGAAGTGGGTGTTTCCACGGTGGTTGTAATCTCCATTGGGGAGATCGCCACCACTGTTTATCCTCGTCATTGATAGGTTGCTCGGACTTTTAATCATGTTGTCTTCAGCTCCTTAAATATTAATAATTAATATTAATTGTTAGTGAAATTAATGAACTACGAAATTCTACATTAAAAAATATAGCTACGAAGCTCCAACAAAGCAAAAATATATAAATCTAGCTACACCAAAAGGTTTTCTAGCACAAACATAAAATTCCGTAACCGAAACTGTGAGTAATGTATATGGAAAGCATGCAAGTGACAAATATGACGAGATAATAATTAAGTATACGAGGGCTGGCTGAAAAATTTCCGACCTTAACATGAAGATGGCAGCACTCATCAACAAAAGTTTGGGAACATGTTTGCACATATTTTGATAAGTACTCACCAAAATGTCAGTCATTTTGGAAGCGCAGTTGTTGTTTGACAATCGATTGAGTGAGTCGATGTGAGCGTTTTTATGAAAAAGGAAAAAATCGAGTATCGAGCTGTCATTAAGTATTGGTTTTTGAAAGGAAATACATCTATACAAATAGACGAGTTGGACGCTGTCTACAAGGACTCTGTACCATCATTTACCACGGTGAAAGTTTGGGCAGCTGAATTTAAACGTGGCCGTACCAGCTCGAGTGACGAAGAACGTTCGGGACGACCAAAAACTCTAACTACTGACGATAATATCGCTCAAGTTCACCAAATGGTGATGAACGACCGTCGAATTAAGATTAGAGAGATAGCAGAGGCTATGAACATGTCCAAAAAACGCGTTTGTCATATATTGAATCAAGATTTAGGCATGAGAAAGTTGGCCGCACGTTGGGTGCCGCGTTTGCTCACTCCGGACCAAAAACGTGTTCGAATGAACATTTACAACGCTCTGTTGACGCAGTTTAGACCCAATAAATCAGGGTTTTGGCGCTGATTAATTATTGTAGATGAAACTTGACTACACCACTATATTCCAGAAACAAAAACATAGTCAAAACAGTGGACTGCGAAGGGAGAATTTGCTCCAAAAAAGGCAAAGGCTGTTCCTTCAGCAAGGGAAGTGATGCCGACTATTTTCTGGGATAACCGCCATGGAGTTGTTTTAATCGATTATCTTGAAAAAGGAAAAACCATTACAGGAGCATACTATGCATCATTACTTGACAGGCTGAAGGCAGAAATTGCGGAAAAACGGCCAAATTTGCAGAAAGAAAAAAAATTGTTTCACCAGGACAATGCCCCGTCTCACACCTCAGCGGTTGCCCGGGCGAAAATCTACGAACTACGGTTTGACCTGTTTATATATGATATAGTCACGAGCTAAAAGTTGCGCTCGGAGTATAGAGATTTTCGTCAAATGAGGAGGTCATCATCTTCGTAAATAACTATATTACAGAGAAAGACTCCAAGTACTATTTGGACGGGTTAAAGAGGTGGGAACATCGCTGGGAGAAGTGTGTAGATTTACAAGGAGACTATGAAGAAAAATAAAAATAAATTTTAAGAAAAAATGTCTCGTTTCTTTGTAAGGTCGGAAAATTTTCGGACAGCCTCCGTGGATGTAAAAGAGTAGGACACACATTCACGTAATAATGAGAGTAATGGCGAAAATAAGAGAAAGAGTTGCTTCATAAGGCGAAGGATTACCCGATCCTGGAATGGAAAGGTAGCGACCGAAATCCCCTTGCTTGGCCGCCCCGGCAAGCGCAGGAGCGGAACTGGGGTGGTTATGATCATCCACTGCAAACAGGGACAGGAAATGGAGCTATTATCCATCTAACAGATATATTCGATGCCCAGTAAATGTGCTAAGTGGTTAGGTGCACGGTGCACTCTTTTCTACATTTCCTGGAGACAAATACATGCTGTCTCAAATGAAACTTTATTCTAACCAAAAACCTCACTTAAATGTACACCTCGGTAGTCTCATGCAACATCTAATTAACAGACTAGGCACTGATTAGGATTACGAAAGTAATGCTGAGCATCTTTAATCTTTAGTCGAGACTATCGTGAAGGCATTTGACATAATATATGGGAAGTGAGAATAATATAACATACAAGGTAACATAAAACGTGAAATATTTTGAGGAAGCGAAGTTGCATAGGAAGTATTGCAATATTGTTAAAAATGAAAACCAATCATAAGATAGCACCTATCAAAAAGTTGAAGAGACTGGAAAGACTTCAAAATGTGAAAACAACAAACAACGAAGAGTAGGATGAGGGAAACGTGTGACCATTGTATTGGGGCGAACCTTTCTGCGTGGGGCACATGGTGAGCCACGTGGTAAAACCTACCACGTGTGGGATGTAGTCAGCTGTGGGGACAGTAAAATACCACAAATCAATAACGCACACGCATGTCTATACATCACACCTAACTTCACCTTCGAGCGAGGCATGACGGATGAGTCTTATGATACGAATGAAAGGAAATGGTCGACGTGAAACATAAAATATATTTTGTGTTTGTTTCTGCTTTGTCCTCCATCGAATTCTCGTGGTTTAGACGTACTGTTAATGAATTATGCATTGTTTCATGATATCATGATATATTATGTTGTTTTATGATTAGTGGCATGACTAAAAAATGTGCCCCAAAGCAAAATTGAAATTTCCCTCTATATACAAATACAATAATAAATGTATTGTATAATATATAAGGTATATACATAATATACGTATTATATTATATAATATATAAATGTTAAGCGATTTTATTTATTAAATAGTGGGAACAAAACTGGTCTCTTATACCATTTCACCAGTCCATATTCATTCAGAGTAACGTGCACCGATGCATAGTTACGCCACTGGTTCTGATCCGCAGTCTGACTAGTTTGTGATTTAAGATTTGATCCGCATCTCAATTTCAAAATAGTCAGCATTGGGATTGGCCGGCCCATACATCGTATCATTTGAGTATCATGTGTATAACAAAGAATGTAAATATTATACACTTAATATTCAACATAACAACCCCCACAAAGTTCTGTGAATTAGTATCTGCAGTTTTAACTTTCTGACTTACTCGCGTGAATTAATTTAATATGATTAAATTCTCAAACCACTTGATATACTAGGCACTTTCCATAAACAAACATAAAAGTATTTCATTTAATAAACTAGTATCTATTTCATAGCTTCATAAAAGGTGGACTTTTAAACTAATTGAAGCGTATAGATTCAAGGAGAGTAACTCGAAAATGTCAAGTTATTAAAAGTATTTTGTGATGAATTTATTACATGAATTACTAACATTAACATAAATAAATAATACAGAATTAAATGTATCAATTACAAAGCCATACAGATAAAATCAATTAATGAAAAAAATATTTTTATTGCTACCGGGATTCAAATTTGAATGTGCATTTACCGATTACACTACACCGATACAATAAGTTGCACGACAAATTTTCGAACTTGCATGTTGCACTTTCAAATTGATACATGTGTCGTTCCGCGCACTTACGGAATCTCAAACACATTTGAGTAAAATCCGATAGGAGACCAATATTTCAAAAAAAAAATCTATATTTATTTTGAAGAAACGTACGAACGCGATATTATTTAGAAAACAATAAATCATCTCGGAAGTTATGTTTTTGATGTGCGCCAACTTCAAGGAAAAATAAGCTACATACAACAATACAGTGTACATATAATAGAATAGCATAAGTCAATGTTAAATAGTCAATAGATGTTTTCCAATTCCAATTTGTGAACACATTCAAATGTAATACCATTGCGTCTTAAAGTACATGTGTAGGTAGGCACTGATCACAATATATAAAACACAATCATAATATTATAATGTGTTGGGGTTATTGATTCTTGTAACGGCTGCGCTGATCCTAGTGTGCGACAGTTATCGTCAATTCCAATATTCACCTTCACCAAACATATGGACAGTGAATCTACACACGACACATTATCGGGTGAATTAGCTACACATGACTTGATAATGCTATCAATTGGACTGTTATTCTCGTTAAACACCATTCCGATACCAATAGTTATTTATTTGAAAATATTATCGACATGTTTTGTGCGTTTCATATTTTAACAGTACACCGGTTTTTGATTATTATAAAACATTTATTTTCCAACTGTTTTAATGATCAAATCGCCAGGTTGCGTTCAATAGAGTAGTTTCACTTTTATTTAAAAATGAAAGAAATACAATGATTTCAATTACAAAACTTTCAATTGATTAAACACATCTTCTGCTAAGTTAAAATCATACTCGTACATTCAGTTCATAAATTCAGAAAATTCAGAAAAGTGACTGTATTTTTTTTTGTCACAAAACCAACACGCAGAGTGTGATATTTTTTAATGTAAATGATGAGGGATGTTTTTGTTTCCAGAGTAACGATATTATATCATGTTATTTAAATTTATATATGAAAACATATTTTTAATATAATTTCATGAATCATCGTAAATAATATTTAAAATGGTGTTTGTCTTTAGTTCGACTACTCTATTAGCAGATATTGAAAAAAAATAACAGTCCAATAGAAATAATGTGCTGATGCATCGTGAAAGCTGAAATCTAGAGGACAAAAGTAGGACAAATGACCGACGTGGAGCAAAATAGTTTATTTTGCCCCCGCCGTGCAGGGCGGTTATTCACAAGCAGCTGGACTAAACTCCTTAACCAAAAGCACCGAAAGCTCCGGGCGGGAGCCGAAATCCCCCAGAGCTCCCGAGTGGTTACCGAAAGCTCCCGACGATTACCCGAGGCTCCCGGACGGAAAACCAAAGCTCCCGATGGTAAGCCGATGCTCCCGAGGCCGCGGACGAACACTAACAGGGGTAACAGGCCACAACTCCCCCGCGGCCACCGAGCGCACCAGAAAGAGTCTCGCTAAGATCCCGGGTACCTGGGACGGCCAAGTAGGATCCCCTCCGGTCCTTCCCCAGCAGGGCCGTGTGAGGCGAGGGTCGCTCGCTGCGGGGTGACTTCTTTGTATTCTCCTGTAAGTCTGATCCAAATATACCACTAATACAGCTTGTGCAATCTGAAACGCCGTGGTTTTGTCATTTTAATACCCTGTTAAAAGTGACACATGGTTACAACAATTGCGTTTCGAAGAGATTTCCCGAGGCTGGCAGTGATTTGTCACTAACTTCAAATATAACTGACCTGGTTTGAACTTGAAATTTTCAATTAAAAACAAGAATATTCTCTTGAGGTGGCTGAAATAGTGACATGTTAAAATTATAAACGAAGATAATTAGTTATTTCGTAAAAACATTTGAAATTTATATAAGTAAAATAATCTGAAATGGGAGTGTAGTTAGAGAAATTACCTTATTTTTTAAATATCATTGTAAACCTATGATGATTTTTAATGAGCTATGGGCATCAAAAATAATAATTTAAACATGCATGCTAAAATTAAGTTTTCACTTATTAATAGTATTGCTCAAATCGTGTGGATTTTTGAGAAAATAAAATAAATTTGAATTATGGCAGAAAAAATGCGGGAATAAAAAATATGAAAAGTTGGTATTCAATAGATATCTGGAAAGTTGGTTAATCATAACCTTAACCGCATGATTGGCTGCAATGGAAATACAATACAGTCTTCAAATACATTATTTTTCATTTATGAAGGTATTTTCATATAATAATAATTCTTCGCGAGAAGATACGAGTAGCTTTCTAATTATAATAATTAACAAATACTTACTTTTTGATGAAGAATGGTTCCTTCCTATATCGGCCAGTGACCTGATGATAGGAAGCCTCGACATATTGTTATCCTTTCTCCTCTCGAATTGATGTCTATGTCGTCTGAGCAGCGCGTCCCTCACCAGGTCCCTCTTGTCAACATTCAGGGTGTTGGAGTTGATCATACTGTCCAAGACGAGATCTGCCACTTGGTCCAGGGTAGCGGCCTCCATGTCCAGCATGACCGTGCCGTTTAAAAGAAGACTTCTCAGCTCGAATAGCGAATGGAGTGAAAGTGTCGCCACGTGCGGTTTGGACCACCTGTTGCCTCCTTCCTCGACATCTTCCTCGAATTTGATCCATCTGGCTGTCTCCTTCCATTCCATTTCGTCCCCATCCCTGACCAGCTCTTCCATCTCTGAGAAGAGAGGATGCGACTCGTGGGTCCCATCGTCGATCTCTTCTCCGAGAATAAATTGGACGCGTTGAGCTGGCGGCGTGACTGCGAAAATCAGAATAGTATTTAATGCTGTCATTGAAATATAATAAAAAAACTATCTTAAAAAAATATTGATAAATATTATTTTTCATGAATCCACAATAAATACATGTAATAAGTGATACTATCATATTTTAGGAACATTGGTCAATTTTTATCATTAGATTGCACAATATTAAACTGGTGGATAATGTCGTTATGATGCTAAATAAAAAAACATGTTTTTATATCAAGACTAACCAAATGAATTTATTAGATATATATAATAGCAGTAAGTTAACACTAAAAATAGAAAAAATCAAAAAAGTCACACATGCAAAATTTAAAAACGGGCATTTACTAAATACACACGATGAGTAATATTATATACACAATACACAATCAATTCGTCATCCAACTCAATGTTGATTAACAAATATATCAAATGCTTTTTTTAAATTTTTAACGAATGTCTAAAAATAAGATTAAATTATTTTTCACTTCACGAGAAAAATGTTGAGATACCTATTTGCAATATCATTTCTAAAAATGTATTACATAATAAACAAAAGATTTTTGAATATATAAAGTAAGTAGTTCATTATAAGGCGTTTTTCGTAAATGAAAATTTCTCGATTGAATTCGTGTTGCAGACTTTTTCAACAGGTTCAAAGTTTGATTGAAATGTTTCCTATGACCTTTCTATGTATTGTATATCTACTTTATTCGCTATCTTTT
Source organism: Eubasilissa splendida (assembly GCA_031772225.1). Taxonomy (NCBI): domain Eukaryota; kingdom Metazoa; phylum Arthropoda; class Insecta; order Trichoptera; family Phryganeidae; genus Eubasilissa; species Eubasilissa splendida. The sequence continues at coordinate 34,897,266 of CM062846.1, read as the reverse complement.
AAAGGTATTTGCCTTACTTTTTTTAATCTTTACCGGATAGCATGTTCCTTCGCGTGTTGGAAACCATTATAGCACGTACAGAGCGCAATGTTTACTTGTTCTATTTTTCATATAGCCGTTTGTTAGAGTCAAGATAAAAGCTATAAAAGTTTGCCTTAGATAATTACATCGCTCTTAATGGTATTTGATCGTCTTCATTTTTAATAGCATACCAGAAAATTGCAGCTAATGATTGTATAACCGAGAAAATTAATCTTTTAATAGATTTATTTATAATTGAATTAAAACGCGGACATCAATTAATCATGCAGGATACTCTTTAAATATTTATCTACAGCCCGAGAAGATTTAAAACAAAGTAGATAACAATTTAAGAAAGATAATTGTAATTATCGTTGTTAATAATCCCTCAAATCCTTTAAAGAAAACATGCATATACGTATGTTAAAAATATAACATTAGAAATGTATTTACACTCTAACTATATAAAAATATTTATTTGACTTTATTTCAAACCATGTATGTGCTGATTTCCTATCTTAGATCTACGCTAATTTATGCACTTACCTTAATATAAAGTACGTACGTACCTTAAAATATGTATTTTAAAATTATATTGTAATTCCAACAAACTATAAAATATGACGACATTCAAAAATTATATTTACTATTAGAATATATAAATCAGTTTTATTGAAAATACAATCAGCGTATTTCTAATATTTTAACAGTAAATAAATATGTATTGAGGACCGATTTTTCACTGTACATTTTCACTTCACAAGAAAGTAGTTTGCTTGATAACGTACACAAATAATTCGGCTTTAATTAATGATGTATTTTAAATCTTGCTAAATTGAACCAATTTCACATTGTAACAATTTTTTCTTTCAAAGACTTTGGTGGGTTTACGACTCTTTACATCGCTCACTATGAGATAAATAATATATGTATAATATTTATGTAAAATATAATACAGGTATATTAGTTGTTGTCACTTTTGTCAATGGTTAGTTTACTTAACCGATCAAGTTCTATTTATTAGAATGATTCATTATCTTAAGTGCTAGTTAAATGAGTGATTACAATGTTACATGTAATAGTTAGGGTAAGGTTGATATCATTGGACCAGCGCTTTGACAACAAAATACGTTAAAAACCGTTAGTGACGTCAGGAAGCAAGCAAGCAAGTATCGCGGTGAATGAGAGACATGCATCGATTTGTTGATTGTGCTCACAGTAAAGTAATTATATGAAACTAAAACGAAAGTATGATTCTATTTACTAGATTTTAGTGTTAGGAAAAATTTAATTAAACAAATAATAGATATCTCATAGGGACAAAGCTATTTTTTATTACATTTTAATGGAAAGATATGAAAATATGGATAATTACAGTAAGTATGGGTAATTGTCTTCGACTGGCTTTGTGTCACATTGTAACATTCACCATTTTCACCTATTAATCAATCTCCAAATCTATAAAATTTTTGGAAGTTGTATTAATGTTAATATGTGGAAACACTTTGAAAAAAACTACACTATCGTCATCTATGGACTAAATTTGATATTCATTTCCCTGAAACAGCATAGATGTCACAGTGAGCATTATTTAAATTATTTAAAGCAATATTTTTTATCTGTAAAATGTTTTTTAATACTAGAATATGATATATACTGAAATCTTATTTTGACCAGTATATTATTAGCAATATTTGAATATGTTTAAGAACATATATTCATTGAGTTTTTTCGTGAATCATATTTTGTAACAGAGTCCGTAGTTAGTAATCTTATCATGGTAATGATTTCTAAATCTTTTTCACAATTTTCAGTGAATTGGGAATATAGGAAATTATTATACATGGAATGAACCAGCACAACACTGGCGTTACAAGCCTTATTGATTGCACCAAAACAAAAAGAAATGAGTTGCAAAACACAACGTTCAACAATATTGACATTGTCACCATATAAAACTGCCAAAAAGAAAAAGCTTAAAAGTCAAAAAGGGCTTCAAACCAAAAATCAAATGAAGATATTGAGGAATGGTTTTGCAAAATCTGTCTCTAATATAGAGTTAAAGATATGACGTAACACATTGTGAATAAAGTCGTCCACCAGCATTACGCTTGCTTTAGTAAATATGTAAAGTATTGTATGTCCCATATTCAATATAATACGTACATGTATGTAGATATATTTAAATATTTTATATACTTTTCTAATTCAATTTTAATGTAATTATTACAAAACACCTTGATTGGACCATGTGCTCAAAATGTTCATAATTTTCCAAAGTAATAAACTTAGTGAAGAGAACGAACAAAAATGACATTTTTTTCTTAATTTTCAAAGATAGTTAATTGTATTAAACTGTTAACTTAGGTCATAATTAATAAAATATATTTAAAATAACTATTGGTTTTATTTTATCAATCATGGGAAGTTAACAATACTATCACAAAGTTAAGTGATCGATTCATAGCAACCTTACCCTAACTGATATTCTAGTTTGATAATTAAGCGGTTGAACTGTCATAAATATTTTAAAAACAATTATTTCTGAACATAAATACGAGTACACTGAAAAAACAGGCACTATTTATAAAACACAGACTATCTACAAAGCTAATAAAAACTTATAAAATTTGTGCTATAAACTTCAGTGAAAAGGATAATATATCACAAATTGTTTTTCAAGAATATGAAAGAGATGAAAACGTTTAGTACGCTTTTAGGTTCCAAAATAAGTTTTATCGGCCTAACTATTAATAAAAAAATATTTATACACTTTTAAAAGATTATATTTGATAAAATATTACATATAACACAAATGGGTGGAAGTCGAATCATTGAATCAGACATTATCGACTTCTTTCAGGATTAAAAAATAGTGTTTTTTAACAGATTTTTCAGACTAGCGGATAAGCTAAACTTTCTTTGACTTATCAAACTTACTATCCGAGATATTATCCGATAATATTATTATCCGAGAAATTTTTTGCGAGTTTTTATGAAATGGCTTAAATAATTGGATAATTAGTTGTCAGTAACTGATTTGACTTTGAAGGATCTCATCATTTTCACTGTTTAGAGCAATAAATAATAAAAAAACGACAAAAAAGCAGAAAAAGAATATTATGAAAAGATAAGTCAGTGAGATATTTGAAGAGTTTTCCAGAAAAGTCTTACAGATTTCCCCGTCTTCAGAAATGCTTACTCTCCTGCGACGAGTCACGATCACAGGACCTTGAAAATAATATTTGTATTTTCTGAAAGTCATCATGGATTTTTATGCCTTTCTGGTATCTTGGTATTCCTTGTTGAATTTGCACTTATAGTCTACAAGTTTCAAGATTATTTGTATTTATATATAATGTACAGGATAAAACTTGTGATTCTGATAGAACGGTAAAGATGTCTACCAAAACTATTCCAGTTCTACGCCCCAGGGCTGCAATCTCTAATAAAAGATATGCGGCGCAGATGCAACGCGCGTCAGCTATTATAATACTATTATTAGGAGAACACATTCTTATTGTGAAGTTGTAATTATTCAGAACATAGGTCTGTAATATTTTAAATACTAATTAAATGTATTAATTATAAATATATACATATAGAATCAATTTTATCGGATAATCCGTTACAGTGATAAACGGATAAACGTTACAGTGAAAAAGTGTAACATATAAGTTCGAAAAATTGTCGTCAAAAATAATGTCGCTGTAGCATAGTTGGATAATGTACCTTCCCCGGTTTGGAAAGAGATCCAGGTTCGAATCTCGGTAGCGCAACAACAATATTTTTCGATAAAATTGATTTTATACGTATATCTTATAATTAATACATTTAATTAATATAATAATAAATATCATTGTCTTACGCCAGGCGGACTTTGGTTCTTTTTAGGATGTACCGATTTCTCTATGTCTTCGTCAGACTGATCATCCATGACTGATGATTTTTCACCATGTTTGTGCTGCATTTGTTATGCCGTAAATTTAAATTATAATATTGTAGATAATTACACATTATTGAATAATATTAGAAAATTTTATAGTATTTTAATTGTACAACAGCTATGGATATATGCGTTGCATCTGGCTGAAGAGACTGGAGTCAGCTGTTAGAGCGACCCAGGACCAATAACACTCGTGGAGGTGCATTATGACCCTGTCCACGATGATATCTCAATGTAACTATATTAATTATATATAAATAATAAAGAATCTACTGGATACGTTATTCTAATCTGAGTGCAAAATGTGCAGTGATGATTCTTAGATCGCTTCACGCTGAAATCTGTACTATTATTTACGCACACTCGAGTCAAATCTCCTAGAGAAATTTCATACGTGGACACGCGTCATTACAAGCCTGATTTAGGCCACCATATGTCAACACTAATAAGAAGAACGAATGAAGAAATATGATAATATTGTAATTAAGATATGTTTTTAATATTACTTGTATTATTTATTATAATTATCTTAAATACTTTTCATTATGCTTACTATATATATATATGAAGAATGTTCTTGGTTGGCCCCACTATTAATATTAATTTAATTTAACTTCTCAATTAACGAATTCAATGATTTGTTTTCAAAACATGTAATAAATTATTCATACCTAATTGAAAAGCCAGTTTTCAACCGCTCGGAGAAAATTATTTGTTTTAATTACATTATAAAGTTGCGTGAATGATAGACTCACCCGATAGACAAACTAATCTATAGAACCTATGTAATAATAAACATAACCCCATTAATTATATTATTGTAATTTGTTGACGGAGATTAATTGTTTTAACGTGCTGTTGAAGCATTAAATATAAGAAGGCGATAATCAGTTTTGGTAATACCTAATTTATAGTAGGCCGGTTTCCATTTTACTATTAAATTATATTTAAAAAAATAGTAAAAAAAAATAAAATTTAAATAAAAATTTTCACATTAGAATCCGTACAAAAACGTTCGATTGATTTTAATACGCATAGATGTCAATATTGATAAATATAACATGGTTGACAACACATCAGCCCTGATGATGGATCCTGTAATGCGATTCAAAACTCAGGCCAGAAAAGTAAGAGATATACGGCAAAATAGTCCAGAAAACTCTACACAGAAACATGTAATTTTCTTCCTTTAAACTCAATCTTTAAAACTCTCAGATCTTTAAATAAATCTCTTAAACGTTTAAATATATGTAAAAGTATGGCGACTCAACAACATCTTAGAAAGAAAACATTAATGTATTATAGGAAATATTTGTATATACTTGTAGTAGATGTCATTAAACTCGTTTTTAGATTTTCATGGCGAATCTTCTGTGTACAGTTTTCTGGGCTAACCTGCCGTGTATATCTGATCATTCTGGTTGTGATTAAGTACTGACTTGCAATACCGTGTCGAATGCAGAGTGTGTCGTTTTTAGGAACTGGCTCGTAATACCTTGTCGTAAACAGGTGTTGTGTTATGTGTAAGTATCATCTACTGTCGGATCACTATCTGTGATGACTCTTCGCTTCTTTGAACCCCAGGATACCATGATGTGTTTAATTTTAGGCCGTCATCCCTATTAATGTCAATTACCTCCTTAACCAGACATGCGTGATGACTCTTGGGATTTCCTAGAATTTTCGGCCGAAATGAACCGAAAGGAGGCAACCAGGAGAAAACTGTACACAGAAGGTCATTAAGCTCGTTAATAATACCCCGTTTTTTATTTTAGAGGTTTGATTTTAATAATAATCAAAACTATACATGAAAACAAGTTTCTAGTTACTGTTTCATGTTTCTAGAACCATGTTATGAATCAAAGCAATTAACTATATATATATATATATAATACAATTACCTCATTAAGGAGAACACATTCTTATTGTGATGTAATTATTCAGAACATAGGTCTGTGATACTTTAAATACTAATTAAATGTATTAATTAGAAAGATACACACATAAAATCAATTTTATCGAAAAATATTGTTGGTGTGTTACCGGGATTCGAACCTGGATCTCTTTTCAATAAATAACTAACCTACTTACCATAACGCCGTTTTTCTGAGGGGATAGGCAGAAAGGATTAAGCACCACACTGTTCTGTCATGACACACAATTCTAGCCTTTTCTACATTCATACATCTTTTCATACAAGCTCGCCGATTATCGAGGCTTCTAACAGGACCATGCTCAAGTATCTGGTTTACCTGGTCGTGCCAAATCATCCATCTCATACACACATATATATATAACTTATACCTCTCTTATACCTGCTGCAACAACACTATATCGGTTTTTACTAATGTTGATCGATAGACGGAGCGTCGGCCATCTTGGATGATATATAGTATGAGTTACAAAAAAGATTACTTAGAAATTGTGTATAATAGTATCATTATTTATTTTATATGGTTGTTATGGCATTCATAACCCGGATCGGCCCAAAACTGACAAATAATATATTATACTTTACTATTATAATAATTCATCTTTTTTATTGATCCAATATTTGATTAATGAGGTATATGAAACTGATAAGATTTTATTTGATGTATTTTGTGAGGTCAATAATTCGATATATAAATCAGTGCAGCATTAAATATACAGTGGGGATATAAGATTAGTGTATGTTATTGATTAGATAATCTGGGAGATAAAATTTAAACAGACACTGATTACAATTTCATTAACGTCAAATTGTAGGCGATTTTACCTCTTATGGCTGTATTAATCAATTTATATTGATCAAAATCTTATAACAGGATTATAATATCTGTAAATAGTTCCAAATGGTCACGGTAAATATCTTACTTCAGATTTAATTCTTCTTTTAAATAGCCAATTCACCCTTCAATAGTAATTTGTGTCATTAATCAAGTTAAGTTTTTATTTATAGCAAAAAGTACAATAATATTATAGAGTAAGAAATATTACATTACAAGTCAATACCATTTATTGTATTTCAAAAAATTTGTTATTATATAGATTAAATGTGGTGAGTTAAGGGAAAGAAGATGACACAAGTTAACCGGGAGTTGAAAATTATCAGTGACGAAATTACTGTAAAAAAAACCTATGATCCGCAATGGACAGGCAAAAAAGATATGGTCAAGGGTTTCCTCCTCGGCACCACACTCACACATTGGGGAATCTATTAAGTTCAATCTGAATAAATGTAAGGCTACCTGGCAATGCCCAATTCTCATTCTAGAGATATTTGATATTGTTCTTTTGGAGACTTTCCTTTTGATCTTTGAATTATTTTAAACCGATTACTCTTAAGATTATTTGGATCCATCCATCGTGCAGTCCAGATAGAATTTGTACGTTTTTTTATCATATTAAGTCGGTCATGCATCGGTATATGGAATTGATGAGGGAAAACTCCGGAAAGAGTGGCCTTCTTGACCAGTTTATCAGCACATTAATTTCCATGAATTCCCTTATGTGCAGGAAGAACACCTGTTTATTATTGCTGTCCAAATTAAATAGACATCTTCTGATGGAACAGATTATCTCATTATATATTGTGGTTCCGGAAAAAGAAGGGGTTCTTTTGATGCCTTTTGATGTATAAAATCAAGTAATCAAAATCAAATGATGGATTATTGCAGAATATCAACTGCCAAACCAATCATTAGTTCAATGAATTAACCAATAAAACCATTTAATTTAATTTATCATGTAGCAAATAAATATTTGCATTCAAAATTATTAGTTTTGGTGTACAAATTCTAACACCTATGTTTATTGCGATACTAAAGTAATTTCAATAATGTATTACTTCGATTTAATGATTCTAATGATTAAACCATTAATACCTCAATCGGGGTTTTAATTGATTACGGGTTTAATTTAATGACTTTATTGATAAATAATATATCAGTTTAAACTTACTACTAATTATTTTCAATAAACTGGATTATTGAGAGGTTGTTAATAACCTAAATCCAGATCTAGTTAAAGAATAATGTAAAAACATTTTAAGTCAATTACGGGGAGACATGTTACGGAATGCATTTTTTTGTGGGTGAAAAACAAGACAAACAGTTACAAATTGACATGTGAGAAGAATGAAAAATAATTAAAATTAACATGATACGTAGGCTATTTTTAAAGTTAGAATCGTTTGCTTTGATTTTAATAATAATATAAGTACGTTCCGAGCTATTTAGTATGCCAGACGTAATTTCGCAGTGATATTTTATTAACCATGTCTACTGTTAATCTAAATATTTTCTATAAAACCATATTAAAGATTACAGGCAAAGATGTACAATATTTAGATAATAATTCAATTTTCAAAATTTAGATGGCGCCGATAGATATAATAAATAAAACAGATTTCTATTATAGATTATAGCTTAATTTTGGCAATGCGTATGCCTTTATTATACAATATTAGTTATTATGACACGTGTACCTACTTGCGTGTGACTTGTCTCGGAGGCTTGTCAATACAGAGTTGAGCGTCATTCATTATCTATTTATTGGCTGTATATGTAATACATTTTGTTGACTTACTATACGCGCAGAATAAAATAACGTAGCTGATACATATCGAACTTTATCGAGAAATCACTTGAGATGAGAGATCAAAGTCTCATCCGTGTACAAGCATCATTATATTAGGTTGATGTATAATTATCCGTCGTTTCTCTCGCGACGTTTGGTTTTTGAATTTGACGTTTAATTGAGATTAGTCATAATATAGTTAGAAAATTAAAATGCTCATCAAAAACCAAACACATATACGCTACATGATGCTGTACCACTTGGAGAAAGGGCAGAAAGCTGCTGAGTCATTTCGCGATCTCAACGATCTTTTCGACGAAGAAATGATTTGCGAAATAGCATGCCGAGAGTGGTTTGATCGCTTCAATGCTGGTGATACCAGGTTAGATGACAAGTCATTAAAGGGTAGATCTTTGAATTTTGATGACGAAGAGGACGAAAGTTGCACCACTGGCAAAGAACTTCAACATCTATCTGTCCACAAATATAATTGATAATTGTACATGAGATGTTTTGAGTTTGTTTTTGGTTATGTTACAATATCATAATACAATATAATTTATGTTACATAATAATTTTTAAGAAACGGCGAATAATTATGCATCAACCTAATAATAAAATAATATTTTATTAAAATTTCAGGAATTTTCTTATGGCTCGTGTCTATGAAAGAGTTTTCTCTCGGAGATTCGATTGAGATTAGACTCGAGTGCTCATAAAGAACAGCACAGAATTAGGCATGAAGCGATTTATGAATCATTATCATATATTTTGCAGCGCAACATAGAATGACGCATTTAGTACACATATATCTTTACCGCCTTTCAGAGATCAAAACCACATTGAGAGATTATCGTGGACTAGGATCCTTTAGTTATCTTCTTTCTACACAGTATAAAAATATAAATTCGAGAGTATTCATTGCAACTTCTATAGTAATTATGTTTTTTCATAAATCGTTGTCAATTTCGAAGTCTATTCCGTACATAAAATAATACAAATACAAATAATCTCGTACATATAAATGAGTTATTAATATCATGTCATAATTTTTTCTCATGTGCATTATATGGAAGAATCAGTTAAGTAAAGGTATAGAAGGAAGGTAAACTCACGCGGTCTGTCAGTTTCATCCTCTTCCCCCTTTTCTCCATCTGGCCTGGTGTGGTGCTTGTGCTTTCTGTGCGAATGCCGCCTCTCCCCAGGGAGGTGCACCCCCACGAAAACGGTGTGCGCCCTGTGTCCTGGAAAAGGCGAAACACGTGTGTTTAGGCGTATTCAATATTTCACCTGTTAACCTTCGCAAAAAAGTTTTTGCCACGCGAAAGTAGTTTGAAAAACTAGACGGAGGAATACCGCAGAGGCCCCTCGGGGGCGGTCCTTCTCCCCCTCGGCTCCCTGACCAAAGTAAAGTACTGACACTCTGTTGATTCTGCATTGCAATTCTTATATTATTATGTTACTTTCTTTATTTTCTCATCTTATTCATGTTCATTTCTCAAATATTTATTTGTCTATTTATTTCATTAATATCAATTGTAATGTATATCATAATAAATTAATGTCGGGGACTGTGAGAATTTTTGAGATAGCAGCTGTTTGGCTCCGTCTTGTCACGTGTGCGAGACAAAGTTGCACAGCTGCCTAGTAGCATTAAAAAAATGCCAACCAGGCGGCGAATGAGTAGGATCATATAGGAGATTTTGTTTATAAACGGTCCTGCGTAAGCAGCGGGTCCACCCTCACAGAGGCCATAAAACTAGTGACTTAATCGAAGGGGGGGGTGAAACATCGTCTGCAGTCATTCTATCGTCATACACCAATTATCCAACAGTTCTCAAGGATTGACATATGATAAATTTTAATTTAATTTCAAGAAATATCAAATCAAATTATGGGACAACATTAAAAGTGTTACTGTAAATTTTATATTAACAAATATTTGATAATTTTTTTTTTTTTTAAATCTGTGGCAGACCACGTCGCAGGATGATGAGAAATATGAAAATCCCTACACGCTGGACCGACCATGTGGAAAAAGCAACACGCTCTTCTCTAGTGACAGCCTTTAGATCTATAATGTTTACGCGCTTTGTTACTTCGATTAGCGTCACCGGGTTTCTTGGTTTATAATAATGTACATGTGCATGTGTGAGTATTGCCGCCCCTTTTTTCGGAAAGTTAAGAAGACGGTAACCGACAGGCGTCATTCTTATTACATCCTGTGCTTCGATCAGTCCAGCGGTTCAAATAAACCACCAGTGCGCGCTTCAGTCGGTCGAAATCTAAAGAAACCCAGATAAAAGAACAACAATATCGTACCAGAAAGACTGCAAAAATACAAGGTTAGTGCAGTTCATATATGATATGTGGGATTATTGTTAATCTGAAATCTGGGAACCAGCCATCGAAGGCATTTACATAAACATGTAGGATGCTGACAAAGTAGATAAATATAATATATAGTCAAGATCACGAACCTGTCGTGAGGTACCGATTACAATTTAATGTATATTTAAAAGCATATTAAGATATTTGTTGAATAAAAACGTGTGAAAGGTGCATCGATAGCTACAGTACACGATGTGTTGGAACCAGAAAATCCTCTCATAGCCATTGATCATTGTCTTGTCTGATCTAAAATCGTCCATGTATTTTTTCAATCCGAATTTACTACTGCCTTCCATAAATAACTATCTTATATACAGTGGCGTAACTATAAAAATTACGCTTCAATACATAATGGAAAAAGGGCTCCTTATATACATGTATTGACTCTCTATAATAACGTCGACCAATTATTTAATGTGTGTACAGTAGTGCAGTGTTCACTTGGCGATTATCTATATAATTGTACTTTTTCAACGGTTTTAATTTTTTTTAAGCTTAAAGTGTTCTCAAATTGCAAATGAAATGTGCGCATTTATATGCACATTTTTGCTTTACGGCGATGGTCTAGTAGTCTAGTTTCCATCCCTGCGTTTTTGCGGGGTACTACTGTCTAATATGGTCCAAATACACCGCATTGGTGTAATTACACCGCTGCCTATATATATACATATCTAACCATGTACCTCTACCCAATATAACAGTATGCTACATATCTCGTACATAGGATGACGATGCCATCGGAATTTTTCATCATCCCTACTGGCCAAAATCCATCACCCTATTTCGATCAAAAAGAAAAAAAAAGATCTGTAGAAATATCTGTATTTAAATAAGATCTTATATTATATATCTCCTCATATGTTTCATTCTTACAAGTACCTGCCCTAATATAATTCATATTTCTTCCTTTGAAAATACGAAAAACCATTTTACATAAACACACTAAAATAAAAACATAGCAATGTATAGAATAGATAAAATATGCAGTATAAATACTTTATGCATGAGATAATTAAACAATTATTCTTATTTTAACTTATTGCAACATTAAGAAGTATAATATAATTCATTAATGTATTGAAATATAGCTGTAATCAGTTCAAAAACAATTTATTTACTATACAGGTGTTCAGCCTACCTCGCAAGATAAACTTTGAGAAAATGATTACACAGAAACCCAGGAAAATAATTGAAAGCTTTTACGTAAGCCGTGAAATAATGCAACATTAATCTTTTAACTCTAAGGGAAAATTAACTAACAACCTAAATCAGATTGTGAAAATAATGTTATAAATGTAGTATGTAAAGTTACTTTGTCACGTTGAATTACTTAAATATTCTATTATACTTGAACGTAAACTGGTATTTCAATAGTTCACGAATGCAAATGATTTATTTATGCGATTGTTCCTCGGAATTCAGACACGAAAAATTATTTATTATTCGCGAAAAACAGGGAAATAAAAAAGATACTCATAAATTATTCACAACAGAATTGTGAATCTTTTGATAAATAGATTTCATCTCTGGTTTAAACGGAGTCAACGCTCTATCGTGCTAGGTGTGTAGGCTGCGCGTGCTAAGATCAATTACATAAGTACTATAAAAATAAAGCACAGTGTGTATATTAATAAAATATGAACTCGCTGAGATTACAAATAATAGGAAGGTGACCGAGCTTGACCTTTAAGTGAATTAATTAAAAAATATTTTTAAATAATTTTTACGCGTTTTGCATAAATATCCCACAGGTTCTTCTTTTTAAAGAACACGCTTTGTTATGGACCGTAATCGCGGGCAAGATTTTTATAAGATTTCTGAGATAGTCCAACGTGTATACACCGAATCTCAGATATTCGAGTACCGTCACTTGCCTCATGCATTACGTCACGCTTGTTGTATGTAAAATATTAGTCTATTGACCATTGATGTTGCGTTCGTTCGATGTGTGAATTTGAAACCCTCGCGCAGCATATAAAACAGTATAATATGTGTATAATTTAATGCCTCTATTTGTCTAACTTCAGAATAAATAGTTTAATTTTAAATGGCGCAACAACAGTATTTTTCTATAAAATTGATTTTATATGTGTATCTTTCTAATTAATATATTTAATTCAAATTTAAATAGTTTAGTTATCTGTGGTGACGTTTATACGCGCGTGTTAAATCAAATGTTGTGTACGCACGTTTGCATTTTGTCTTCTTCAATAGATTTTACGTTGATCTCTAAGCTTATCTCCAGATCAAAATCTCAACATGTGTACACGGTACTGAGATATATTTCAACGAAATCTCTAAGATTATTTCAAAGTGTAGACCTTAAGTTTCATAGGCACACGCACTCTCTCACACATATACACATTCAAATAAGGATTATGTGATTATGATATTATATTAAATGGATGGTTGATCTGCTGTTATAGTTTTAATTTATGTGGCCATGATATTGTTGTTAGTGACGATTGATTCCAGATATTATTCTAAACAGGTTGTTACCAAGTACATTGATATAATATAATATATTACATTATATTGGATCTGTAATTTTTATTGCATATTTGCTGCATCAGACGTCCATTATTATGTTATTGTGAATAAACAATGTAGATTGATTCTTTATTAATATAGGTATAACTTTAAAAAATATTTTAGTAACATGAGGTAAAATACGTATCAGTAAAACTGAAAATACGTAACAGCGTACTTGTGTTACTTGAGATCATATCTGCTTGCTATCCTCAATTATTTAATGAGTTTCCTCTGTATAATAAGTACTGGCAGCTAATGAGTGGATTACGCAATGTCACATTCAATTGATTGACGACACAATTGTTGAGAGCATCTAACGTCTAACGGGTAAATATTTAATTCTAGATGCAGTGTAAATTAGAGGAGCTTATGTCGCGAATTTCAATGCATTTTTAGCATCATGATCAGGAGATCTCGAAATCCCCCTCCGTTAAAATGTTTATCAATATACCTATATCGTCGTTGATACTGCAATATATCGTATGTCTATGTTTTTTTGACACGAAAGTATCAAAATATCTGATTTTTACATCTTATCAATACATCTGTGGAAATCTATCATATCTATAATCTGAACGAACCTGCGTGCAAAATGGAGCTCTCATCAATCTAAAAAACAAGCCTGGTACCGACCCCCAACAGACAACAATAATGTGCGTCGCAGTATTTATTGAAAGTACTGTTTATTTTTCATCCTGATTTGGCCCCCCACACACACACACGCACCCAGATATACACTCCGGTTTATAATTCAAATGAACATGTGAGTAAATAGGCGAAATACAATGGGGCATTCATTTACTCACGCTAAAGAATATCACATCACACGACATCATTTCCCCCATACGTCGTATATTTATGATCAGTATGAATGTAGCTACGAAAGTAAGGATTTTATTTTTGAAATAATGTAGCTTCCCGCTCCAGCACGTTTTCAGTATTTAGAAATGATTTAAATTATAAATATTCAGAAATTAATTATTTTAGATAGGCATTATTTTTATATTCACTGGAAAATGCTAAACGACATACGAGAGCGTGGGCTGTTTTTCAAACGTGAAATATTACAAAGACCATTTGCCGCCTTTTGTGGGTAATACCGCGAGAAAAAGGATTTTTCTAGAATGTCTATTCACGGGCATGTGAGGACACAAAAAAATGCTATTGAGAAAATAAGGAATTTCGTATTACACGGATTTGAATTTTATATTACTTTGAAAAATCGAGGACATTAGAAATAATACGAACTTTACTCGGTTTAGTACAGCTATTCCACTAAAAATATCGGAATAAAATATTTACGAAATAAGGCGCGTGTCCACGGGCACTTGAGTCACAAAATAATAGAGATAATGGTGAATACGTGTTGCTTAGATCAATATTCTCTCCATATGATTCATATATTCACAGACGTGTAAATTAATAAATTCAGATAATCTTTATCGCCGCTCTTGTTGTGTATCAACCTCTATGGACACGCACCTTTTCGTTGTAACATTTTGTTTTAAATTTAGAACAAAAATACACAACGCCAGAATTCCATTCGAAAGATAATGTCGACGGTTTCCTGAAGCTGTTTTGTAGAAGTAGTTTTAGATCAAGGATAACTTGGTGGCATTGGCATGGTTTACCGTGAGTTTGACTGCTTTGTATATCGGTGGACGGCTCAAATGCAACTCATAGAATCATTTATTCTTCAAAAAAATGGTCTCAGGTTGTTTTTGAATATAATTATCGATCAAGACTTGTTTCAAATCTTTTCTTATTTTTTAAAATAAAATAAAATTTTCTAAATCTGAACAATGGTGATTCAAATCAAACATACAATTATCTTTATCTTTGTGTATATGATTTTCGCATCGTTATCAGCCACTAAAAAAATCTTGAATTAATATTGAATATAATGACGAGTTAGCAGGTAGACTTGAGAAAATTGATTGAATTTATGGAAAATTTTAATGATTCCCTTAAAAACGTGAGTAACCCGCATCATGTTGCATAGTTGTAAATTTATTGTACAATATCGACGCGTTTGCGAAAACTGGTTTATCTAGTAAAAGCAATTGAATTCGTTAGTAGTAAATTTACCACTAGTAAATTTCTGCTGGTGTGTAATAAATTTGAATGTAGAGTTAACACGTAGGGTTAAGAGAATTTATCAATTTCCATCCACCCATGACTGATTGCGGTACGTTACCATCCTTACGGACAACCTAATCTGGGGTTAACATTACCATCGATGTAAAGAGGTATATACACATGGAATTACGTAGGTGATTACGTACTTAACCTTTGTTAATCGGGAACCTTTGTGTGGTTTCCTTTTGGTGATCGCTACCTTTATATAAAATAAATTCAATGAGAGAACAATATATTAAAGTTTATGTATATGTATGTAAAGGATGTCCAGCGGAAAATATTCAAGGTTAATATTAAATAAAAAAAAAACTACAATATTATTCTCATATTTTATTTGAACAAAATAAAAGGATGCGGATTTTACATTTCATAAACAATATCGTCTAAATGCTGTCCATTTCTCTCGAGACTCTCTTGCAATCGGACACTTAAATTTGCCAACACGCGAGAGTAAAGCGTTGGTTCAATGGTAGCAACTTCATGGCGGATATTTTCTTGTAGGGCCTGCATTGTTCAAGGATTGTTGCTGTAAACTCTTGATTTAAGATATCCCCATAAAAAGAAGTTGCACGGTGTAAGGTTCGGTGACCGATGTGCTTAGGGTATGTCTTCGTACTTGCTGATTAATTTATTGGGAAAAATTCCCCTCAGTTTCTTTATTGAAACTCTATTTGTGTGTGGTGTGGTCTTACTGAAATTATGTTTTATTGTTGAACCGTAAAACACTGCAGTTGCGGTACCAAAACCTCGTCGATCATTCGAAAATACACGTCAGCGGTGACTGTCTGTCTTTTGCAGGTTAAAAAAATATGGGCCAGTTATCCCTCGGGCAGAAATTGCACACCTCACTGTCGTTTTTGTACAGTATAAACGTTTTTAATGGCGTTCCGTTGGGTTGTCGGGGCACCAGTATCTTATGTTCTGTTAATTAAGATAGCTATCTATATGAAAATGTGCTTCGTCAGTAAATAATATGTTTCCAAGCGTTCGTGTTGTTCCAAAACGTTCCAGCGCTTTCTCGTTTCACATAAAGAATTTTCGTTGAGGAACTGCACGATTTGCAGTTTGTATGGGTAAAATGTAGTTTCTTTTTCAAAATAACGTACACTGTTGATTTTCTTATTCCAGTACAGGCTGTAATCTTTCTTATAGATTTACGTGGATTGAGCATAATTTTACGTCGAACTTGAGTCACATGTTCTGTTGCCGCTGCTGACGTTGATGGTCCCGGAGGAGTTTGGTTAATCATTGTCCCTTCTTGTCTGAACTTTTGAACACAACACCAGATAAGTTGCGTGCTCGGCTCATCACTTACTCGTCGAATATTAAAGTGAGTACAAAAAGCGCGACATGAATCACTGCACTTTAAATATTGCTCAACCGCGAACGCGCGGTGTGTTCACGACCTGTGACTCATTGCCACTGGCAAATCCGCAAATCATGCGCGTCGAACAATATCCCTGCCACTTACCTCACCCTGATGGTTTACGAGCAATTACAATATAATCTTGAAATTTTTCCACTTGACACTTTATATATATGACAAGATTATTTTTGAATAACTATTCTCAGTACACAAGCCGTAACCCAATCATCTCTAGCCAAGTTATTAAAATTTCATCCAAATTTGTGGTTTAAAAAGTCGAGTTGTTATTTTTAACTATTTTAAAATTATTTCTATTGTTTATTATAAACTAAAATTAGTAAATAATTTAAATCATAGTACCCATTCGTATTTAAATATTGATATAATTACTCAAATTTTCCTATAGTTATAATGATAAATTATTATTGTTATAGTTGGCTCTAAGGGCTTTTCAGGTTTATGGCTAACCACACAACCGTCCCCCAGGCTCTGTCTGTGGTCTCCCTACAAGGAATTTATAGCGTAGCATTCTCGGGCGTACAAAGCGCAAATATATTTTTTTGAACCCCCAATAAACCTACGATCAAAGTATACCCAACTGAGAGTTAGAAAGTACTAGATGTGTTTCCACATAATAATACATATACGACTTCCAAAAATTTGATAGATATGAAGGTTGATTAGTGGGTGAGAATGGTGAACGTTATATTTATATAAAGTGATCACTTAAGCCAGCCCAAGACAGGTTGTAAGTCCTGTAATTACCCAAATTTCAAAATCTTTCCATCAAGTATGATAAAAATAGCTTCGTCTCTATGAGATATCTATTAATTGTTTAAATATACTTGACACTGAAAAGATTAATTTATGTATCGATTGCAACATAACATAAAAAGACGAAATAGTGTATTTGAATCTTGAAATTTTGGTTAGGAATTTTTACTTATCTAAGGTATTTTTAACATTTTTTTATATCAGAAATGCTTAACTACCTTGTAACAAAAAATAGCGTGTTTTTTTTATAATATCTTATATTCTACCCTCATTTGCAACAGGGTAACATCTTATACATCTTTGTAAGAGGGTTGCGTCTTATATAAAATGACAGTACTGCGTCCAAAAGATATAAAATATTTTTCTGAAGAGGTGTGAAAGCTGAATTGAATTAAAATATGAATACTTTCCACACGAGAGGGGTTGCGTGGTATTAGGTCGATCCGTTAATGAAAATAGCTTGAAGAATTATTGACACGATATATACATACGTATGTATACTCGTATATCGTATATATGGTGCTGGAGACAGTCGTTGAGTATATCATGAACACACGAATGTCTCTATTTTGTAGGAGCTGAACATCAAAGACAGACTCTCAAGCGTTTGCTTGAGATGAATGGAAGATAGCTTGGAAAAGCTTAATGTGGTGGGCCACGTCGAAGGACGAAGAAAAAGAGGAAGATCCCCCGCCAGTTGGATCGACCAAGTGGAAAAGGCAATGGGCACTTCTCTGGTGACAGCCTTAAGATCTGCAGGATATCGAGAAAAGTGGAAAAACGTAGATAATAAACGTAGTAGTTTAAAAACCTACATAATATATATTGGATTCGAGACTATTCAAATATCTAAGAAAATAACATAATAAATTATATTAAATACAATTTTGATGATGCTATTTTTGCAGAACATATTTACAATTGATATTGGAAGACAGGAGTATTTATTTTTATTAAAAAAAAAACATTAATAAAATGTCACCCATTGGTCTACTAGTCTCCACCTGGTGATGCTTGAGATTTATTTGTAATAATAATAATAATAATACGTTTATTCCAGCGTGATCGGGATTTTTTTGAGAAGATCCGATTCTCCATTAAGTTGATACATGTTATATAATACATTTAAGTCTGACGGCCTGACGGATGCCACTGGATGACTGCTTTTGTCCATCCTTCGACTGACGGACAGCGGTCCCCTAAGGGTTAAATAAAAAAATCTAATATACAATCACAATTACAGAAATTGTTTTCAACGAAAACACATTTTTGTTGTGATATTGCAATTTTAGAACATACTTCAGTGAAAAATAAAATGAATCAATTAGACAGACAAAAAAAAAATTATGGATAAAATATTTTGATTGTTAACACTAACATTAACTATGTTATGAAATTCCAACTTCACAACAGAAATGTGGTTTGATTAAAAATATATCTTAGGTAAGTTTTACAAAAATTTATCCAAATTTAATAAAATGGATTGATTTAATTCTGACGTCTCCTAGCGTGTATTATTCAAAGGTATTTGAGATTCATTGCAATATAAAGTGAATTGATTTTGGAATGAAAAATGGATGTATTAATTATTAAAAAAAATA
Source organism: Eubasilissa splendida (assembly GCA_031772225.1). NCBI lineage: Eukaryota > Metazoa > Arthropoda > Insecta > Trichoptera > Phryganeidae > Eubasilissa > Eubasilissa splendida. Next base: position 34,877,936 of record CM062846.1, on the reverse strand, counting down.
CGGTGTTGGCCCGAATATAATGCGACCCTGAAAATTTTTGGTTAATATTTAAAAAAATAAAAATGATTCCTATATATTTTTAGGAAATTTAATTTAGGTGTAACATTTTAATTTACGCACTCGTATGTCACTTGTTATATCTAGGCTTCAGATCAGAATATAACGCGAGCTTGAGCGTCGTATAAGAGCCGGTTGTGTGATCGGTAGTAACTTTTTACTAACGTTCGAAAAATCCATTGCGGGTTGTTGATACATCAAATTTACTACTGTCAAAGCATAGATGGAGACGTCTATAGGCATGATAAATGTGATGTCCTTGGATTGTATACATGTCTGTGTGTGTGAGCCTCACCGCCGACGCGGGACGGCGCGCTCTCTTTCCAGCGCTACCGTTCGTCTCGTTACTAGTTGTACATCTTGTACCTCAATTGTATCTGATTGTAATAAATATATATTTGTCACTTAGACCTTCAATAACTGCGAAGTATACAACGAATATGCACTATTACGCAAGTACGTAACAATAAATAACATGAAATGTGCTTTATTTTATGCATTATCTATGAATTTTTTCGCCTAGGCGTTCGATATCTGTCACTTTTGTTGTAAAATTTTTCGTATTATGTGTAATAATGTATATTAAACAACCAGATCATCATCGGACGAACTCTCATCACTGAAATAGATAAATATTGAATGATTAATTGTCGTATACTGCAACTTTCAAAGTATCAATTTGTCAGATGACTTTTGGAACAGCTGTCAAGAGTCCACCATATTTAACTGTTGATTCTCGTTTTTATTTTCGGATATCGCAGAGTAAAATGAATTTACTACGGTACGTACTTTCGAGAAGTAAATATTATTTTACTAATGATCAAACAACCCGCTTACCCAATTTTTTTTACTTTAGTAACTTTTTCACTGTAGTAAAAAGATACAACTGATCACTTAACCGGACCTATGTACTGAATGTGTTTATCTGTAAAAAGTAATTACGATCGATCGTGTTCGAACAGGTTTATAGGAGATAGGTGTCAGTTATGTAACATTTTAATTACTCACGGCGTTATCGGTGAAAAACAACACACTCTTCTGTCCTGACACACAATTCTCACCTCATCCACATTCATACATCTTCTCATACAAGCTCGACGATTACTGATGCTTCTAACAGGACCATCGTCCAGTATCTGGTTCACCTGGTCGTGTCAAGTTATCCGCGGACGTTTTACACTTCTGGTGTCATCAACACTTTTATGCTGATTTGGTGATGATGGGAAATAAATCTTTGCGCGCTGTTTCTAAACAATTCGATATTTGTAGAATATGACCAAAGAGATTCATAAATCGATTATCAGAAAATCCTGATAGGACAACGAATAAAAGATTTTGGTTTTACTGGTGGTACTTTTTGCCCCACGAGTGGGCTTAAAAGTTCCATATGAATAATCTGATTAGTTTTTAAATAAATAGGAAACTCAATGCCATTCAATATGTTTCAGATATATCTTCATCAACACACGTTAAGTGTTGTATAACGTAAAAGCTCTATAATCACGTTATCCTGTCATTTGTAAAAAGTGGCACTTTCATCCCCACCCTACCATACGCTCGACTAGAACAATGTCCTAATTTAAAATATATACAGAGCAGATAAATCAGGTTTTAGTTTTCTTTTATGTAACATGTGACATTTGATATGTGTAAATTTTAAATAAAATATGATTTAGTACAGACGTTTATTTTATTACAAATTTATTTTAAGGAGATAACCAACAGGTAGTTAATTACCCAAATTTAGTCTTACAAATACATATTAAAGTACAATTTGAAGATATAAACGTTAGAAAAATTGTGTGATTTAAAAATTTAAAAAATATATTATGACAGTTATGTGAATAAAGCGTTACAGATTACACTTTTTTCTGGTTGAAAATTTAAAAACACGGTTTTAAAAATATTAAAAGATAGAAATTGACAATCGAGGAGAATGAATATAAAATATTAAAACTACTGCACAGGTACAGAGCGCATTGTTTTTATGGTCAATGATGTTGGAACACGTCACGGACATCTCGGCTGTATGGTAAGCACGTACACGCTCAAATGCCCATCAACCGTATACATTTTCGCTTTTAAATTTTCATAACATGATGTTTAAAGTAAAACTGTATAAAAGTGAAATACAGTGGAACCTCAGTTTACGAACGGATCTGTTTACGAATAATTCGGGTAACGAACAAAATTGCTTCAGTTTGCAAACAGCATTTCGGTTTACGAACAGGCAGGCAGTCTCAGAACTCACTATGGTAGAACTGAAACAGCTTCTTAATGAGCAGCAAAAAACGGTGACAGAGGAAATATTATTTTCAGAGACTGATGAACGAATAAAAGACGTTCATAGGTCCTCGATCCACTAAATGTGCGCAAAGTGGAATGAGGTGCAAAGTTTCGTGGATAAATGTCACCCTGATAAAACTTTATAAATCTGTTAAATTGTCAAATGATATTGTTATATCTCATTTCCGGAACATTATAAAAAGAAAACAGAAAAAAATAGGATAGAAAAATGGATAGGTTTTTCGTGAGATAGAAACCTGATGAACTTCAAGTACCTGATGTTTTCATGGAAGGAGAGTCCCCTTCCAAAAAATAACACTTCACTACATAAGATAAGTTAAAATAAAGTTTGTTTTAACGTTTATTCTTTTCGTTTTATTACTTACAATTCCTTGATTAAGTTAAAACTATGATTTTTATTGTTTGAATATGATTTCAAACAAGAAATAGAAAATAAAGGGCTATTTTCTTGGGGTCTTAAACAGATTAATACATTTTGCATTGATACTTGTGGGAATAATAGTTTCGGTTAACGAACAACTCGATTTTCGAACAATTTTACGGATCGAATTAAGTTCGTACACCGAGGTTCCACTATATATGTTAAAAGTATGAAATATGACGTATGACGTCATAGATTTGATAAAGTCATCATCATTATTTATTAATATCAATCTCCGTGTGCAGGATTTATAGATTCACTATTAAACAAACGTCTCCATGTTAATGCGATTGCAGGCTGTGCATATTGTTAGGCGCTTTGATGATTCATCGGATCGACTATACTGGGTGGCACATAAACGTCGGATGCTTTAGGTTAAAAAAGTTAAGCGATAATTTTTTTTAGAAAAGTCAAGCGATGATGAATGTGATAAACTCAAAAAGCAAACTACGCCGCAACGCATGTCGTCCTGCGAAACGGACAGAATGTTTAATGCCATGGCTACAGTATGAAAATTGTCGGCCATTTTTTTTCTGACGTGTCTGATGCTATCTCGAAAAACCCCTAAAAAAATCGTACTGAGTGATCGCAGAAAAGTGAAAAAATAAATATGTACGTCATTCTCGTAACCGCGGTGATTACATATTTTATTCGATACCCATAAATGTCAGTTTTACGTTTTAGAAATTCACAAAAATGAAAATTTGTTCTTCACGTCTCGCTAGGTAGATAAAGATCTCTTTTGTAAATTTAGTAGATACCTATCTAAAAATTTAATTACAAAAATAGAACATATCTACAAAATCTTACCTACAAAAACATAATTAATCTTTTTTTAAAAAACTGAATTCTTTTCTGAGACCATCGCAGAGCAATTGTTGTCACGTCGATTTCTGAGAAGAAAAGAATTTGATGCGCATTTTTATGGACCATTGGTGATAAATTGGTCGAATGTTATCGGAGGTGTTGCGTATGTCAGGGTTGTACTAGAAAATAATTATACAAACTGTACTTACATTTTTTTATTAGTGTAAAATTTAGAGAGTAAGTTTGTAATATGGCAACATTACAAGTCACAGTAAGAGTTCAGTAAAAATATTATATCTAAACGTTGAATAAATTATCCATGCTTCTAAAACACGACCCATTCGCCAGATAGACTCCATCCATGTTTCAACACGTCGACATATATATTTTTTGCCCAATCTTTCGAAAAACTGAGAAACAAAACTCTAGATCTGCTATCAAATCAACGTTAGGAACTACGCACGGAAGAAAAGAGATAATCATTTAATAATCAAAAAATTCTCGGCGTTTGAACATCGATCACATTTTAAATAACAGCCACGTGCACGCATCTTTCGAATAAAACAAATCTATAAACATCTGGTCACTTGGCTGGATATAAAAAAATATTATTCTCTATATGAGCTTTGCGTATCCAACATACTTATAGGTATGTGTGTATCTATGTGATTTTTAAAATTATTATTAACAGGTTTTAATCTAATTTAAATTTAAATACTTTTAAATGGGTCAAATATTTTTGATATAATTGGAATAAGATTGAGCTAGAATTTGTGCACTAATTGAAAAATATCGTAAGAAGACTTCGACTTTTGCAGTTTTATTTACTCTTCTTCCGTTTGGTTTGACGCCTTTATTCGGAAACAATACAACTTGAGCAAAACCAATTTATAATTAGGTCATCCCTGTAATCACGCACTGCCGATAGCTTAACCATACACAGAGCCACCATAATATTACGGTGTAAACAGAAACGGCTGTCAGAAAATATTTAAGTTAGTAGAACTAATATTAATATTAATATTATCATATTTCTACGAGCCGCTCACCGTTTCAGAGTTTAAACATATTTCGTATAAATATTACAATTAAAAAATGCATTAAATACAATAATACCACACCGACACATAGACTGAGTGTGTATATATTCATATTAGTAATTATTTTGGACTAAAATATTATTTTTAATGTACACCCCCGATGCGGTCAAGGGGCGAAGCCGCCTTAAACGTAGAATATAAAAAAAGCTTCAGCTATAAACATTTTATTAGCCACATAGCCCATTTAGGGTTGATGCACTCTGAAGGTCATCATGGCGGATAGTAAGTGTATCGTTCTGTTAATAGTCACTGAAGCGGCATACCCAGAAATAAACTAATAATAAATTAATCAGAATTATCCAAAATAAACTTCAGCAGCAAATTCAAATATTGGTTTCATGTAAAGAATGCTTAATTGCTATTTTTGTCAAGTACATGGCATGTGTATATATCAATTAGGATGAACGATGAAAAGTCACTTTAATCGCAAATTATCCCATCAATCAAATAATTTGATTCGCGGCGACTCGTACAGCCACTCGATCACATATCATTTTTATCTAAGTATTTACGTAAAACAGACAACGCCATCTTTATTATATCCTTTGAAGTTGAATAAATAAGTATTCATGGGATTATAAAGAATTATCGATAAAATCTTTGACAAATTGGTTTGCGAATAGTAAATAATAATAAAATAAATATGAATTAAATATATTAATTAGAAAGATATACATATAAAATCAATTTTATCGAAAAATATTATATCTTTCCAAACCGGGGAAGGTGCATTATCCAACTATGCTACAGCGACGATATATTTAGCGACAAATTTTTCAAATCCATGTGTTACATTTTTGATATTAATACCAGTCATCTACCTTATTTTTACGGAATCTCAAATACCTTTGAGTAATCTGATAGCAGACGTCAGAATTATCAATTCAGTTTTATTAAATTTTGGACACATTTATATAACTTTATTATTAGGAGTACACATTCTTATTGTGAAGTTGTAATTATTAAAAAATAATTAAATAAATAAGTAAATATTATAAATATAAATTGAAAATTCTGGCGTCTGCTATCAGATTACTCAAAGGTATTTGAGATTCCGTAAAAATAAGGTAGATGGCTCATTCAAATAATGGAACGATTAAATGTATTAATATCAAAAAGGTAATATATAGGTTCGAAAAATTTATCGCTAAAAATATCGTCGCTGTAGCATAGTTGGATAATGCACCTTCTCCGGTTTGGAAAGAGATCCAGGTTCAAATCCCGGTGGTGCAACAACAATATTGTTCAATAAAATTGATTTTATATGTATACCTTTCTAATTAATATATTTAATTAATATTTAAAATATCACAGACCTATGTTCTGAATAATTAAAATTTCACAGACCTATGTTCTGAATAATTAAAATTTCACAATAATAATGTGTTCTCATTATAATAATAATAATAATAATAAAATAAATAAATAAAATATTAATAGAAATATTAATATTTTATTAGAAGAACACATTCTTATTGTGAAGTCGTTATCATTCAAAACATAGGTCTGTGATATTTTAAATATTAATTAAATGTATTAATTAGGTTCGAAAATTTGTCGTCAATAATAATGTCGCTATAGCATAGTTGAATAATGCGCCTTCCCCGGTTTGGAAAGACATCTAGGTTCGAATCCCGATGGCGCAACAACAATATTTTTCGATGAAATTGATTTTATATGTTTATCTTTCTAATTGATACATTTTATTATTATTTATTATATTAATATTTCCTAGAAACTGATTAAATTTATAAAAAACATAGCTTACGTCCATCCGCTATTGGATAAACACTTCCCTTGATGATCACCACTCCACTCTATCGTCTATTTTCCACATCCAGCTGGTTTTTTAAATTATTTTTATGTCATTGGTCCAGCAAGCTTGGGACGACCTACGTATCGACTTATAAGTATAATTATTTTTGTTACAATTTTTAACACAACATTTGATGTACTTGTTGACTTGTCACGAGGCCTAATTATTGTAGTGAAACGTATCACAAAACACCAAGGCTTGAGAAAATGATAAATACAATTAATTTAAGTCTATGCCTAGTGTATACCCCTGCCGCGGAATAATATAATGTTCTGTTTCAGATAAGTTAACATTTTCCTTTTGCTTAGAATCTTGTGGTTACGAAAAATATTGTGTCTAATTAGGGTTCTTTTTACTGGTTTGTTTTTTATTTTCCGTTGTCTGCTGTCTTTCCCGTCTAGCCACCAAAATAAGGGTTGGTTAATGTATGTATGAGAAAGATATATGCAGTGTAAATTGTTAAAGAGGAAACCGTTAACGGAAAAGTCGCTCCGTCTCACGGGTCCACCCAATTTCCTCCCTCGCTCGTGCACCCCCGCGCCAAACCCTGACCCGACTCGTCCTTAACCCGCTTCCGTAACTCCCCCCCACTCCTTTCATATCAGCCCCGAGGCTCGAGCGCCGCCAGGTGGAGTGTGAACCTGATGCGTCGAGAATTTCATTGGATAAATGTCTAAAATATTTCGGAGTGGTGATCATTTAACCTTTGAGTGTATACATACATGGAGTACATACATACATGTATACATGGAGTAGCTGTAGTGATATGTATATACACGTATGTATTAAATATGGACGTAAACAGTGTAGGTTCAATTATTATGAATATAAATTAAAATGTATATCATCGTCTTCTTTGAGATGTAATGGATACTCCATTATATATATATATGGTGACATTATAAACTGATGTCACGTTCTAAATTGCCCCGTCATTTGTTTTAATATCAAGTACCTCGTAATCACGAATAATGCCCTCACGTTGGTAACGCGGTCTGTTTTGAATATTATAAAAATAGTCACCATCTACGGTTCTTTTTCAGTTCATCGCTCAGAGTTGTGAAAATTACGCGGTTCACTGTTGCGGTCAGCGAGTGTAACCGTGAGCATCTAACGTAACCGAAGGGTAAATACTTTTATGTTATTCAATCACCAGTGCATGATTTACTATAATTTGTTAATCTAATCGCATGGTGAATACTCTATACAGGAAATGAGACGTTTCCCTCTGGTTACATTCACTAGTTCGGTTTCATTTCCACTCCGGGCTACATGACACCTTATTTTCTACAATTCTGCATACAAATCCTATTGCGTCAGCCGGCATGCTGAGAACCAACTAAGATGGAGATGGGACGCTAAGATGGAGTGTGCACAGACGAGCATGGATTGGAAGTTATGCAATCTGTGGTATCATTTCGATCATGTTATCACAAGCCTGCATGGCAGAACGTCGAACTCGCGCCCAACCCGATGAAATTAGGATTTGTTAATGTGAATTGTATTTTGATTATAATTTTATTTATGTTCTTTTTTATTATTAGATTCCATTATATAACACCTATTCATTTATCTCCTCCAGGTATTATTAATAAATTTTTCACAGTGCAGGATGAAGGCAGAATGTGACAAACTAAGATGAGTATGCGTTTCTGAGGTGAAGAACCCGCGGTTCTCGTGTTCACCACTGACTAACCGGTGAGAAGGAAGAACGCCGTCCTTCACGCTAACAATATATACATATAGCAAAAAATAATATAGGAAGTTTCAATTACGATGAGTATAAAATATTTTCGTTTTTTATAAGGGATATTTGCAAACGTATTGGCCATTGTTTTAACCTGCCCGAAATAGAGTTTCAGGTTTTTGACCGAACCATTGTTTAGGGTTTTTAAATGATTAGATTCTTCTTCTGCCAAGACCGTATTGTCCGCTAATTTTTTCTTGAATGACAAGATGTAGTGTCTCATAAGTCATCGGATGTCTTATGACTGAAGTCTGAGGTATATCGTTTTGGTTGTATGGAACGAGAGTAGGTTGAATGAGGTCGTTTAGTCGCAAGTGTGAAAAATAAACAAATTAGTAACAAATATTAAGCTGCTTGTAGCATAGTCGATAGATTAAAGAAAGGGTCGCTGAGATAGTTTGATTAAATGAAACGTATGAACGAGGAGAGGATAGTAAAGAAACTATATATGGCAATTATGGCATATACGGATTAATGGTGAATTATTTAGGGTCCACCGTATTGAGAATATGGTGATTTCTAGGATTTTTTAAAAAAAAAAGTGTTTTCCTGTCCTGACGAACGGCAATACCATTTGACGTAAATGACGAACGTGAAGTAAGGCGAGAAACTGCCAATCTCTGAGATACGGTGCGGGCAAAAGTTTAGAGTTGTCTTCAAAGAATCTCGTGGGAGTGAAATCCGTATCTCGGAGAATATTTCGAGTCGAAAATCTACAGTAGAAAGATGCAACCAGTACATTCTGACCTTTACTGACAAATCTCTGAAACGAGAGATCAAAGTCACATCCGTCGACACATTTAAGGGGCTGTTGATTATGTGTTTTGTTAAAAAGTATCCCCAAGTCCATGATTGATTGATGACAACTTAATTAATAACATAACTTCCTAACTAGAATTTCCTTTCTTTGTAATTTAATTTCAGCAACAAAATAATTTGAAATTTCTTAAATAAATTGCTTTTTGTTATTCCCCAAAAGTTTGATCAAATTAAATGAGTTTCTTCAACAAACGCGTGTTTAATTGGAATCGAAAAAAAAACATTATATTATCAAGGGAACACATTTTTATTGTGAAGTTGTAATTATTCAGATCATAGGTCAATTAAATGTATTAATTATAAAGATATACATGTATAACCAATTTTCTCGAAAAATATTATTGTTGCGCTACCGGGTTCGAATTCCGGTTTTATTTTTCGATAAAATTGATTTTATACGTATATCTTTATAATTAATACATTTAATTAGTATTTAAAACATTATATTAAATAAATAATTAAAAAACCATGTTGATTAATTTTTATTTTGTTTTAATTTCATTCCCCCACAAAATGGTGTCCATCGTTACGTAGGGTTCCAATGAAAATCTTCGGTTCTTGCGAGGGACAATTAAGACGTTATCTTGGTTAGTGAAAATTTGGCGTCTCTTTCCCTCAAGGTGTTCCATTGAGAGATCTTCTCACCCACCCCCGAATAGTCCCTTGAATTAATTCTATTTATGGTACATTTACATTAGGCCGTCGGATCATGTGAAGCTAGAAAGCACCCGTGTAAGGCTCGGCTAGAAATGGAGCAATATGACTTGAATTAAATTGAAGTCGTTATGTATAGCTTTCATTTTATTTTGCCTTATTCATCATTTTATGAAAAAAAACCCTCATCGATTTCCGATATTCGTACAGGGAGTTACAAAAATTAAATACATATAAATTTATAATTTACATTGTTTCAATTGAATTTATTTTAAATATGAATTAAATATATTAATTATAAAGATATACATATAAAATCAATTTTATCGAAAAATATTGTTGTTGCGCCACCGGGATTCGAACTTGGATTTCTTTCCTAACCGGGGAAGGTGCTTTATCCAACTAAGCTACAGCGACATTATTTTTAGCGACAATTTTCGACCCTATATGTTACCTTTTTGATATTAATACATTTAATCGTTCCATCATTCGACAGAGCCATCTACCTTATTTATTTATTTAGAATTGTAGTTAGATAGATTTTTAGAGGGTATTATGATCTTTAATTTTTTGTACTCAATATATAATTTCGAATTAATAAATTAAACGAAATGATTGCAAATTTCGTTTTTTTAAAATGCTTATATCTCTAATATGATTGAGATTAGGCACATACTCCTTCAACATTTTCGACTCGTAATTCAATCAAGTATTCACCTATAAAATATTATTCACTAGGTCAGTTACACTCTGTATATACCAGGCATGGCAATTTAATTTCCGTTTTAATGAAATGTTCTACATTTTCTATGCTGATACAGAATTAATCGAGGACCCGTTTGAGGGCGGTAACATACTACGTGATGCTCTATGGAGTTGAGATCAGGATTTTAATAAAAGCCACCACTGAAAGGCCGGGGAATTAGGGATGTGGCTGTATCGACGTATATTAAAGATCTCGTGTGTTTTCAATATTATAACTATTAAATGAAGCAAAGCTACGTACTTCGGACACATTTTTCGAAATTACAAATATCATCCCTTACTACTCATTATAAAGGAAGATAGAACATAGTAGAGCCGTAGGCAAGAAAGAGATTATCTTGGGTGAATAACCCAAGTGACAGAAACCGTCTTAATAGTCAAAATTCCGATGATAACAAACGTCTTACAAAGGATAAATCACCATACTGCAATTTGTTCATTTAACTTAGATAAAATACGGCACTTGAAGAAGAACAAGATTAATTTTAAAAAAAAAAACATTTTTTTTAACATGTGTCAACGTTTCCATGCCATTAATTGAAGTTGGCGTTTGGTAAAAAGGTTACGTAATTTTTTTTTAAAATTTACGTGTCAATATTTGATTGTTTATGGTAGTTCAGTGATGATTACACGTAAGTTTGGATATTTATTTATTATCGATGTAATTGACTAAATTTAAAAAAATCGAAAAATTCATCTAATAAACACGATAAGTATTTTAATGATCGTTATGCTGGTACACCCGTGTTATATAATGATATGTAAGTATGTAATCTTATTTATGAATTTAATGAGATATATAAGGGCGTGAAGCATGTAATAAAAAGGGATTTACTTCGCCCACTGAGAGCTTAGGTTGGTTTTCCTTGAAGGGTATTAAAGGAACATTTCTCTTTTATACTGTTGCTACTTAACGTACATGGTTAATCCAATATACACATCAGATACGTATTTTGTATTAATAATTTAATTTTTTTTTTTAAAATTTCCTAACGTAGTTCTATTATCCTGAATTTTGTTAAGGAAACGAAATATACCTAAATAATTTTATTCAACTGCAAGAGAATACGTATTTTCTAATCAATCAATTTTAACTAAATTTATTTTTAAACTTCATGGACAATTTGCTCTAAAGTATTGTTATGAAATTTATATGAGAATTCTGACGATTACAAAAACTCAAATTTATGTGTAGTTTTTAACATATTGGACAATCGTCTCCATAACCTCACTCCTTACCGATAATTAATTAGTTCGATGTTGGACTGAGTAGAATGCGGCTCTAACTTTTGAAATGCGCCTGCGAGGTTTCACATTCTGCTGGAAACATCGATTGCTATTTATTGGCTAAAGTGTAGTTACCAGAAAATTCTACATGTAATTTTCTTTCATTAATTTTCAAAATACCTCTCTGTCACAGACCGTCGAACATATTAGTATGTGCTCTCTGTGATATATTACCAACCTATATCGAATGTACATATATTACTGTGACATCGAACACATATAAAATCACTCGCAGGGCTGGAAAACACCCCTGGAGGTGGTTCTCAGTAAGAAAGATGAAGATTTATTAGTGGTCTTCGAACGTAAGATTTATAAAAATAATATGTGGAATAATGAAAACGGGGTGTGGCGTATATGCTACAACCACGAACGCAGAATTTGGTGAACCTAACATTATCTTCTACAATCGTCATCACTGCCGGCCGACGTCTGGTGTCAATAACATGCGCCTGCAGCCGTCCGGGAGGCCGGCTCCTGGGCGTCACTCCTCTCACTGCTGCCTTCTTCCAGTTAAGATCTCCAGCAAACGTTTCTCTGTATAGAATTTTTATTGCATATTTATAAACTGTAACTCTGCTCAATCAACAATAAACTTGTATGAATCGTAAGTAGTTTCTCTTCTTCAATCTGGTCTGGTTATATATACGCAAAATATCTCGAATGAACGGATACGTGAACGATGGGTGAAATATATGTGGTACTCGGTGATCACATGCATAACCTACATATTTATACAACATATGTAATCATCAACAAAGTGTACTGTTCTTAAACTGGTGACTGTAAATCACATACCTTTTTTTTTAGATTGAAGAAAAAAAAAATATTTTTCGAAACCGATAGATGTATTTAATTTATTATGTGGTTAATAAAACAAAGTCAATAATATATAAAAAAGGATTTTAACCACAAAGTTGATTTTGTAAATACATATTAAAAATAGAATTTCATATTCCCCATAATATCGTGGAATATAAATATAAATAGCGAAAATAGTCTTCGATGCAAAACTCAATAGTCGAAGGAGTGGCGCTAACCTAGAGAACAGTGGTGGATGGACCGGAATGGCAAAAGTTGCCCCATTGATGATGATGATATTGTATGCATAAATATATATATAATGTGGTGGGCCACGTCGAAGGACGAAGAAAAAGAGGAAGATCCCCCGCCAGTTGGATCGACCAAGTGGAAAAGGCAATGGGCACTTCTCTGGTGACAGCCTTAAGATCTGCAGGATATCGAGAAAAGTGGAAAAACGTAGATAATAAACGTAGTAGTTTAAAAACCTACGTAATATATATTGGATTCGAGACTATTCAAATATCTAAGAAAATAACATAATAAATTATATTAAATACAATTTTGATGATGATATTTTTGCAGAAAATATTTACAATTGATATTGGAAGACAGGAGTATTTATTTTTATTAAAAAAAAAACATTAATAAAATGTCACCCATTGGTCTACTAGTCTCCACCTGGTGATGCTTGAGATTTATTTGTAATAATAATAATAATAATAATAATACGTTTATTCCAGCGTGATCGGTTTTTTTTTGAGAAGATCCGATTCTCCATTAAGTTGATACATGTTATATAATACATTTAAGTCTGACGGTCTGACGGATGTCACTGGATGACTGCTTTTGTCCATCCTTCGACTCACGGACAACGGTCCCCTAAGGGTTAAATTAAAAAATCTAATATACAATCATAATTACAGAAATTGTTTTCAACGAAAAAACATTTTTGTTGTGATATTGCAAGTTCAGTGAAAAATAAAATGAATCAATTAGACAGACATATGCACAAAAAAAAAATTATCGATAAAATATTTTGGTTGCTAACACTAACATTAAGTATGTTCTGAAATTCCAACTTCACAACAGAAATGTGGTTTGATTAAAAATATATCTTACGTACGGTACGTCATTCTCGTAACCGCGGTGATTACATATTTTATTCGATACCCATAAACGTCAGTTTTACGTTTTAGAAATTCACAAAAATTAAAATTTGTTCTTCACGTCTCGCTAGGTAGATAAAGATCTCTTTTGTAAATTTAGTAGGTACCTACCTAAAAATTTAATTACAAAAATAGAACATATCTACAAAATCTTACCTACAAAAACATAATGAATCATTTTTTTAAAAACTGAATTCTTTTCTAAGACCATCGCAGAGCAATTGTTGTCACGTAGTTTTCTGAGAAGAAAAGAATTTGATGCGCATTTTTATGGACCATTGGTGATAAATTGGTCGAATGTTATCGGAGGTGTTGCGTATGTCAGGGTTGTACTAGAAAATAATTATTCAAACTGTACTTACATTTTTTTATTAGTGTAAAATTTAGAGAGTAAGTTTGCAATATGACAACATTACAAGTAACAGTAAGAGTTCAGTAAAAATATTATATCTAAACGTTGAATAAATTATACATGCTTCTAAAACACGACCCATTCGCCAGATAGACTCCATCCATGTTTCAACACGTCGACATATATATTTTTTGCCCAATCTTTCGAAAAACTGAGAAACAAAACTCTAGATCTGCTATCAAATCAACGTTAGGAACTACGCACGGAAGTAAAGAGATAATCATTTAATAATCAAAAAATTCTCGGCGTTTGAACATCGGTCACATTTAAAATAATAGCCACGTGCACGCATCTTTCGAATAAAACAATTGTATAAACGTCTGGCCACTAGACTGGATATAAAAAAATATTATTCTCTGGATGAGCTTTGCGTATCCAACATACTTATAGGTATGTATGTATCTATGTGATTTTTAAAATTATTATTAACAGGTTTTAATCTGATTTAAATTTAAATACTTTTAAATGGGTCAAATATTTTTGATATAATTGGAATAAGATTGAGCTACAATTTGTGCACTAATTGAAAAATATCGTAAGAAGACTTCGACTTTTGCAGTTTTATTTACTCTTCTTCCGTTTGGTTTGACGCCTTTATTCGGAAACAATACAACTTGAGCAAAACCAATTTATAATTAGGTCATCCCTGTAGTCACGCACTGCCGATAGCTTAACCACACACAGAGCCACCATAATATTACGGTGTAAACAGAAACGGCTGTCAGAAAATATTTAAGTTAGTAGAACTAATATTAATATTAATATTATCATATTTCTACGAGCCGCTCACCGTTTCAGAGTTTAAACATATTTCGTATAAATATTACAATTAAAAAATGCATTAAATACAATAATACCACACCGACACATAGACTGAGTGTGTATATATTCATATTAGTAATTATTTTGGACTAAAATATTATTATTAATGCACACCCCCGATGCGGTCAAGGGGCGAAGCCACCTTAAACGTAGAATATAAAAAAAGCTTCAGCTATAAACATTTTATTAGCCACATAGCCCATTTAGGGTTGATGCACTCTGAAGGTCATCATGGCGGATAGTAAGTGTATCGTTCTGTTAATAGTCATACCCCGAAATAAACTAATAATAAATTAATCAGAATTATCCAAAATAAACTTCAGCAGCGAATTCAAATATTGGTTTCATGTAAACAATACTTAATTGCTATTTTTGTTAAGTACATGGCATGTGTATATATCAATTAGGATGAACGATGAAAAGTCACTTTAATCGCAAATTATCCCATCAATCAAATAATTTGATTCGCGACTCGTACAGCCACTCGATCACATATCATTTTTATCTAAGTATTTACGTAAAACAGACAACGCCATCTTTATTATATCCTTTGAAGTTGAATAAATAAGTATTCATGGGATTATAAAGAATTATCGATAAAATCTTTGACAAATTGGTTTACGAATAGTAAATAATAATAAAATAAATATGAATTAAATATATTAATTAGAAAGATATACATATAAAATCAAATTTATCGAAAAATATTATATCTTTCCAAACCGGCGAAGGTGCATTATCCAACTATGCTACAGCGACGATATATTTAGCGCCAAATTTTTCGAACCCATATGTTACCTTTTTGATATTAATACCAGCCATCTACCTTATATTTACGGAATCTCAAATACCTTTGAGTAATCTGATAGCAGACGTCAGAATTATCAATGCAGTTTTATTAAATTTTGGACACATTGATATAACTTTATTATTAGGAGTACACATTCTTATTGTGAAGTTGTAATTATTCAAAAATAATTAAATAAATAAGTAAATATTATAAAAATAAATTGAAAATTCTGGCGTCTGCTATCAGATTACTCAAAGGTATTTGAGATTCTGTAAAAATAAGGTAGATGGCTCATTCAAATAATGGAACGATTAAATGTATTAATATCAAAAAGGTAATATATAGGTTCGAAAAATTTATCGCTAAAAATATCGTCGCTGTAGCATAGTTGGATAATGCACCTTCCCCGGTTTGGAAAGAGATCCAGGTTCAAATCCCGGTGGCGCAACAATAATATTTTTGATAAAATTGATTTTATATGTATATCTTTCTAATTAATATATTTAATTCATATTTAAAATATCACAGACCTATGTTCTGAATAATTAAAATTTCACAGACCTATGTTCTGAATAATTAAAGTTTCACAATAAGAATGTGTTCTCCTTATAATAATAATAAAATAAATAAATAAAATATTAATAGGAATATTAATATTTTATTAGAAGAACACATTCTTATTGTGAAGTTGTAATCATTCAAAACATAGGTCTGTGATATTTTAAATATTAATTAAATGTATTAAGTAGGTTCGAAAATTTGTCGTCAATATTAATGTCGCTGTAGCATAGTTGAATAATGTACCTTCCCCGGTTTGGAAAGAGATCTAGGTTCAAATCCCGGTGGCGCAACAACAATGTTTTTCGAAAAAAATGATTTTATATGTTTATCTTTCTAATTGATACATTTTATTATTATTTATTATATTAATATTTCCTAGAAACTGATTAAATTTATAAAAAACATAGCTTACGTCCATCCGCTATTGGATAAAAACTTCCCTTGATGATCACTACTCCACTCTATCGTCTATTTTCCACATCCAGCTGGTTCTTTAAATTATTTTTATGTCATCGGTCCAGCAAGCTTGGGACGACCTACGTATCGACTTATAAGTATAATTATTTTTGTTACAATTTTTAACACTACATTTGATGTACTTGTTGACTTGTCACGAGGCCTAATTATTGTAATGAAACGTATCACACAACACCAAGGCTTGAGAAAATGATAAATACAATTAATTTAAGTCTATGCCTAGTGTATACCCCTGCCGCGGAATAATATAATGTTCCGTTTCAGATAAGTTAACATTTTCCTTTTGCTTAGAATCTTGTGGTTACGAAAAATATTGTGTCTAATTAGGGTTCTTTTTACTGGTTTGTTTTTTATTTTCCGTTGCCTGATGTCTTTCCCGTCTAGCCACCAAAATAAGGGTTGGTTAATGTATGTATGAGAAAGATATATGCAGTGTAAATTGTTAAAGAGGAAACCGTTAACGGAAAAGTCGCTCCGTCTCACGGGTCCACCCAATTTCCTCCCTCGCTCGTGCACCCCCGCGCCAAACCCTGACCCGACTCGTCCTTAACCCGCTTCCGTAACTCCCCCCCCACTCCTTTCATATCAGCCCCGAGGCTCGAGCGCCGCCAGGTGGAGTGTGAGCCTGATGCGTCGAGAATTTCATTGGATAAATGTCTAAAATATTTCGGAGTGGTGATCATTTAACCTTTGAGTGTATACATACATGGAGTACATACATACATGTATACATGGAGTAGCTGTAGTAATATGTATATACACGTATGTATTAAATATGGACGTAAACAGTGTAGGTTCAATTATTATGAATATAAATTAAAATGTATATCATCGTCTTCTTTGAGATGTAATGGATACTCCATTATATATATATGGTGACATTATAAACTGATGTCACGTTCTAAATTGCCCCGTCATTTGTTTTAATATCAAGTACCTCGTAATCACGAATAATGCCCTCAGGTTGGTAACGCGATCTGTTTTGAATATTATAAAAATAGTCACCATCTACGGTTCTTTTTCAGTTCATCGATCAGAGTTGTGAAAATTACGCGGTTCACTGTTGCGGTTAGCGAGTGTAGCCGTGAGCATCTAACGTAACTACTTTTATGTTATTCAATCACCAGTGCATGATTTACTATAATTTGTTAATCTAATCGCATGGTGAATACTCTATACAGGAAATGAGACGTTTCCCTCTGGTTACATTCACTAGTTCGGTTTCATTTCCACTCCGGGCTACATGACACCTTATTTTCTACAATTCTGCATACAAATCCTATTGCGTCAGCCGGCATGCTGAGAACCAACTAAGATGGAGATGGGACGCTAAGATGGAGTGTGCACAGACGACCATGGATTGGAAGTTATGCAATCTGTGGTATCATTTCGATCATGTTATCACAAGCCTGCATGGCAGAACGTCGAACTCGCGCCCAACCCGATGAAATTAGGATTTGTTAATGTGAATTGTATTTTGATTATAATTTTATTTATGTTCTTTTTTTATTATTAGATTCCATTATATAACACCTATTCATTTATCTCCTCCAGGTATTATTAATAAATTTTTCACAGTGCAGGATGAAGGCAGAATGTGACAAACTAAGATGAGTATGCGTTTCTGAGGTGAAGAACCCGCGGTTCTCGTGTTCACCACTGACTAGCCGGTGAGAAGGAAGAACGCCGTCCTTCACGCTAACAATATATACATATAGCAAAAAATAATATAGGAAGTTTCAATTACGATGAGTATAAAATATTTTCGTTTTTTATAAGGGATATTTGCAAACGTATTGGCCATTGTTTTAACCTGCCCGAAATAGAGTTTCAGGTTTTTGACCGAACCATTGTTTAGGGTTTTTAAATGATTAGATTCTTCTTCTGCCAAGACCGTATTGTCCGCTAATTTTTTCTTGAATGACAAGATGTAGTGTCTCATAAGTCATCGGATGTCTTGAGTCGGATGACTGAAGTCTGAGGTACATTGTTTTGGTTGTATGGAACGAGAGTAGGTTGAATGAGGTCGTTTAGTCGCAAGTGTGAAAAATAAACAAATTAGTAACAAATATTAAGCTGCTTGTAGCATAGTCGATAGATTAAAGAAAGGGTCGCTGAGATAGTTTGATTAAATGAAACGTATGAACGAGGAGAGGATAGTAAAGAAACTATATATGGCAATTATGGCATATACGGATTAATGGTGAATTATTTAGGGTCCACCGTATTGAGAATATGGTAATTTCTAGGATTTTTTAAAAAAAAAAGTATTTTCCTGTCCTGACGAACGGCAATACCATTTGACGTAAATGACGAACGTGAAGTAAGGCGAGAAACTGCCAATCTCTGAGATACGGTGCGGGCAAAAGTTTAGAGTTGTCTTCAAAGAATCTCGTGGGAGTGAAATCCGTATCTCGGAGAATATTTCGAGTCGAAAATCTAGAGTAGAAAGATGCAACCAGTACATTCTGACCTTTACTGACAAATCTCTGAAACGAGAGATCAAAGTCACATCCGTCGACACATTTAAGGGGCTGTTGATTATGTGTTTTGTTAAAAAGTATCCCCAAGTCCATGATTGATTGATGACAACTTAATTAATAACATAACTTCCTAACTAGAATTTCCTTTCTTTGTAATTTAATTTCAGCAACAAAATAATTTGAAATTTCTTAAATAAATTGCTTTTTGTTATTCCCCAAAAGTTTGATCAAATTAAATGAGTTTCTTCAACAAACGCGTGTTTAATTGGAATCGAAAAAAAACCATTATATTATCAAGGGAACACATTTTTATTGTGAAGTTGTAATTATTCAGATCATAGGTCAATTAAATGTATTAATTATAAAGATATACATGTATAACCAATTTTCTCGAAAAATATTATTGTTGCGCTACCGGAATTCGAACCCGGTAGCGCAACAACAATATTTTTCGATAAAATTGATTTTATACGTATATCTTTATAATTAATACATTTAATTAGTATTTAAAACATTATATTAAATAAATAATTAAATAACCATGTTGATTAATTTTTATTTTGTTTTAATTTCATTCCCCCACAAAATGGTGTCCATCGTTACGTAGGGTTCCAATGAAAATCTTCGGTTCTTGCGAGGGACAATTAAGACGTTATCTTGGTTAGTGAAAATTTGGCGTCTCTTTCCCTCAAGGTGTTCCATTGAGAGATCTTCTCACCCACCCCCGAATAGTCCCTTGAATTAATTCTATTTATGGTACATTTACATTAGGCCGTCGGATCATGTGAAGCTAGAAAGCACCCGTGTAAGGCTCGGCTAGAAATGGAGCAATATGACTTGAATTAAATTGAAGTCGTTATGTATAGCTTTCATTTTATTTTGCCTTATTCATCATTTTATGAAAAAAACCCTCATCGATTTCCGATATTCGTACAGGGAGTTACAAAAATTAAATACATATAAATTTATAATTTACATTGTTTCAATTGAATTTATTTTAAATATGAATTAAATATATTAATTATAAAGATATACATATAAAATCAATTTTATCGAAAAATATTGTTGTTGCGCCACCGGGATTCGAACCTGGATCTCTTTCCTAACCGGGGAAGGTGCTTTATCTAACTAAGCTACAGCGACATTATTTTTAGCGACAATTTTCGACCCTATATGTTACCTTTTTGATATTAATACATTTAATCGTTCCATCATTCGACAGAGCCATCTACCTTATTTATTTCTTTAGAATTGTAGTCTATTGAATGATAGATTTTTAGAGGGTATTATGATCTTTAATTTTTTGTACTCAATATATAATTTCGAATCAATAAATTAAACGAAATAATTGCAAATTTCGTTTTTTTAAAATGCTTATATCTCTAATATGATTGAGATTAGGCACATACTCCTTCAACATTTTCGACTCGTAATTCAGTCAGGTATTCACCTATAAAATATTATTCACTAAGTCAGTTACACTCTGTATATACCAGGCATGCCAATTTAATTTACGTTTTAATGAAATGTACTACATTTTCTATGCTGATACCGAATTAATCGAGGACCCGTTTGAGGGCGGTAACATACTACGTGATGCTCTATGGAGTTGAGATCAGGATTTTAATAAAAGCCACCACTAAAAGGCCGGGGAATTAGGGATGTGGCTGTATCGACGTATATTAAAGATCTCGTGTGTTTTCAATATTATAACTATTAAATGAAGCAAAGCTACGTACTTCGGACACATTTTTCGAAATTACAAATATCATCCCTTACTACTCATTATAAAGGAAGATAGAACACAGCAGAGCCGTAGGCAAGAAAGAGATTATCTTGGGTGAATAACCCAAGTATCAGAAACCGTCTTAATAGCCAAAATTCCGATGATAACAAACGTCTTACAAAGGATAAATCACCATACTGCAATTTGTTCATTTAACTTCGATAAAATACGGCACATGAAGAAGAACAAGATTAATTTAAAAAAAAAACCTTTTTTTTAACATGTGTCAACGTTTCCATGCCATTAATTGAAGTTGGCGTTTGATAAAAATATTACGTAGTTGTTTTTTTAAATTTACGTGTCAATATTTGATTGTTTATGGTAGTTCAGTGATGATTACACGTAAGTTTGGATATTTATTTATTATCGATGTAATTGACTAAATTAAAAAAAATCGAAAAATTCATCTAATAAACACGATAAGTATTTTAATGATCGTTATGCTGGTACACCCGTGTTATGAAATGATATGTAAGTATGTAATCTTATTTATGAATTTAATGAGATATATAAGGGCGTGAAGCATGTAATAAAAAGGGATTTACTTCGCCCACTGAGAGCTTAGGTTGGTTTTCCTTGAAGGGTATTAAAGGAACATTTCTCTTTTATACTGTTGCTACTTAACGTACATGGTTAATCCAATATACACATCAGATACGTATTTTGTATTTATAATTTAATATATATTTTTTTAAGTCTCCCTAACGTAGTTCTATTATCCTGAATTTTGTTAAGGAAACGAAATATACCTAAATAATTTTATTCAACTACAAGAGAATACGTATTTTCTAATTAATCAATTTTAACTAAATTTATTTTTAAACTTCATGGACAATTTGCTCTAAAGTATTGTTATGAAATTTATATGAGAATTCTGACGATTACAAAAACTCAAATTTATGTGTAGTTTTTAACATATTGGACAATCGTCTCCATAACCTCACTCCTTACCGATAATTAATTAGTTCGATGTTGGACTGAGTAGAATGCGGCTCTAACTTTTGACATGCGCCTGCGAGGTTTCACATTCTGCTGGAAACATCGATTGCTATTTATTGGCTAAAGTGTAGTTACCAGAAAATTCTACATGTAATTTTCTTTCATTAATTTTCAAAATGCCTCTCTGTCACAGACCGTCGAACATATTAGTATGTGCTCTCTGTGATATATTACCAACTTATATTGAATGTACATATATTACTGTGACATCGGACACATATAAAATCACTCGCAGGGCTGGAAAACACCCCTGGAGGTGGTTCTCAGTAAGAAAGATGAAGATTTATTAGTGGTCTTCGAACGTAAGATTTATAAAAATAATATGTGGAATAATGAAAACGGGGTGTGGCGTATATGCTACAACCACGAACGCAGAATTTGGTGAACCTAACATTATCTTCTACAATCATCATCACTGCCGGCCGACGTCTGGTGTCAATAACATGCGCCTGCAGCCGTCCGGGAGGCCGGCTCCTGGGCGTCACTCCTCTCACTGCTGCCTTCTTCCAGTTAAGATCTCCAGCAAACGTTTCTCTGTATAGAATTTTTATTGCATATTTATAAACTGTAACTCTGCTCAATCAACAATAAACTTGTATGAATCGTAAGTAGTTTCTCTTCTTCAATCTGGTCTGGTTATATATACGCAAAATATCTCGAATGAACGGATACGTGAACGATGGGTGAAATATATGTGGTACTCGGTGATCACATGCATAACCTACATATTTATACAACATATGTAATCATCAACAAAGTGTACTGTTCTTAAACTGGTGACTGTAAATCACATACCTTTTTTTTTAGATTGAAGAAAAAAAAAGATATTTTTCGAAACCGATAGATGTATTTAATTTATTATGTGGTTAATAAAACAAAGTCAATAATATATAAAAAAGGATTTTAACCACAAAGTTGATTTTGTAAATACATATTAAAAATAGAATTTCATATTCCCCATAATATCGTGGAAATATAAATATAAATAGCGAAAATAGTCTTCGATGCAAAACTCAATAGTCGAAGGAGTGGCGCTAACCTAGAGAACAGTGGTGGATGGACCGGAATGGCAAAAGTTGCCCCATTGATGATGATGATATTGTATGCATAAATATATATTCATTATGTAAATTTATTTTGAAAGTATACGTGTATAAATTGTGGAGTTCTATTATCGATTTACTCTCAGGGCTTCCGGCAACACGTGCCGGTAGATTGTTGCAGTGCATTATAAATAAGCATGACCTAGCGTAGGCGAAGCGCGTTAGATATATATGTAGTAGCCACGTGTACATAGCAGATAGTAAAATAATAAAATGGACATACGTATGGAGCTATGTATAAGAAAATTTATTTCGTTTACAAAGTTAATAGTCGGAATTTAAATACTTTTCGATACTATAAAAATAGATAAGTGTTTTTGTAAAATTAGCATAATTATGAAATACAAACAAAGATATTATATTCAGATATATTATTGATGTTATTTCTACAAAACATATTGTTCGTTAATAATTAAATTAAATTTTAATGCTATTTAAATAGTACAAATCTGTTGTAATATAATTACAAATGATATAAATACAGATTAAATAAATTGTATTACCTTCAAAGTCCTGCTCTGTATACTCCTGGTGGACCGGTTGGCGTGCGGCGGGGTCTTTGGGAGCCTCATCGTCCTCCGCCCTCGGGGGATCCATGGACCAAGGCCTGGAGATGAAAATGTCATTAGCAAAGCAAGAAGAATAAGATGTAAATATAAATGATAATTATGGGTGCTTACCAGGTGGCCGATCCTTCCGAAGATATCTAACGATTTATGGTTTATTTTAATTTATATTTTTATTTAAATACATATAAACTCTTAACTATATTACGCTACGAATGCAGAAACCCATTTACATATATATTTTATTTTTTTATAAATCAGATGTGCTGGGCGCGGTTTCAAAAATCAGGTTAACTACTTAATGTTTTTTATTTTAAAATCAATATTTACATTTGTTTAGTGTAAGTTTTAATAAGTACCTATATTATATTATATAATAACAGTTTTTAAAAATATTTTCAATTTTTACAATGTAAAATAGACTTTTCTATAATGGCTGCCAGGGTGGCGAGATAATATAATCTGTAACCAGGTGGTCCATATATGTACATATGTGCACGTCGCTGGAATGGTAAAATATGTCTGATTGGGTATCTGTTTGCGTTAATTGGTAAAGTTAAGTTGTAGAGGGGTAGAGACAGTTACCTTTTTTGATAACATTTAATTATAATACACCATAATATATACAAAAAATTAATGTATACAAAAAAAATCTATTTATCGAAAAAATATTTTTGTTGCTACCGGGATATGATCCTGTAATTTTTCCTAACCATGCCAACAGAGTAAGTTGACGACAAATTTTCTAATTTATATGCTGCAGTTCTTTCAAATTATACATCTGTTATTCCATTTTTAAAATCTATCACTTTTTTATCCCGGTAGCAACAAAAATATTTTTTCGATAAACAGATTTTTTCTGTGCGTCTTTCTAATTAATACATTTAATTTGTATTAAAATACCATAGAATTATGTTCTGAAAAAACTGCAACATCATAATAAGAATGCGTTCTCCTTAATATTTAATTATATTAACAATTTTGAAAAATACCGACCGTGGCTGCACAGCAGCCACTATTTAGCAATAGCCATCGGCGAAAATTCGCAATAAAAAATAAATATCACGGAAACCCTGGCCGTGGCCGCACACCGGCATGTAATTGAATACTATTTATAACATGACATTTGATGTGCAGTTCCTCTCATCAATATATGTAAATGGCAAATTTATTATTGATATTTACACGATTAGTTTCTGGTCATGATAAAAACAACACTCAGTTGTGTGTACAGTATAAAGTATTAGTTTATTTAAATTAAAAATAAACAAGCTGCACAACAGAATAACTGCCATGTCATTTAATGATATTTGAAATATAATTGTTTAAGGAATCAGATCACGTTTAATGAAATCCTCGATGTCGTCCATGGCGGGCCGGGCCGACAAGGGATAAATCTGATTACGCCTGACCTGCCTGGAGATCGCAAGCGTCAAAAAAATATTTATGGCCGTTCCTCGCACCAGAAAATAAATTGAAGAACCGAGCCGGATAACAACGTTAACTGAATTTTTTTTTTTATGAGAAAACAGCTTTCAAATGCTTTCGTTAAGTGCTGTAGAGATTTCGAAAAAGTAAAAAAAATGCCGACGTACAGAGATTGGAGAAAATACGACAGAAATAATACGAGTAACATCGATTGGTAACTGTGATTCAACGACTAGAAATTTTGTTTCTAGTCTACCAGTGATTGCTTATTCTGTAATAACTGGTAACCGATCACAGTCTCAATCGCAGTTAAATTCACAGGTTATCGCATCTATATTGTGAATGAGTATCATGTTGAGATTTTGATTTGAAGATATCAACATGAGATTGGTAGAAAGAGACAAAAACTTTTATGGTATGTATTTTGAAGGCATTAAATTACAAACATTTATTCCGTGAATCAAAGTCATCCAACAGAACATCAATGATCAATGTACTGATATGATGTACAAGCGTGAAGTGAGGCACGATATGGCGAGAGTTATCCGCTAGTGGGAGCATAATCCATGTTTTAGAGGTCGTCTCAAGTCGAAAATCTCATCGGCGGCACGGGGCCATCACAGTTAACAATCAATCACAGTCTTAAACGCACTTACAATCACGGTTTATAACAGCAGAGTAAGGTTCTTAAACGTAATGCGTGTGTTAATGTCTGCCCGGCAACAAGAAAACAAATTAAATCATTCTATAATTTGTGTTTAGATAATTTCTGAACCATCAAGATCACACAATGTTTCATTTAATGGACGGGACAATTACTCGAAACAAGTAAACACAATATCGCCGAGACATGAACATTTTTCTCGTGTTATTTACACGGGTTTATGAAACGGTGTTGGAGATATGAATAGATTATAATATTTTATGCTGGAATAATACCGATTTGTATGCATTCCGATAGTGCATTAAATACATAACACTTTGCAATGAATAAGATAATGCTGTTACGTTTTCTCCAAGCTTCGAGATGAACTCTAGCCATGAGAAGCGTTCATGACCTTTTAAGAGATTTATTTAAATAAGATATTAATTTAGTTTCTTTAATTATTAATTATAAATATATACGTATAAAATCAATTTTGTCGAAAAATATTGTTTTTGCGCTACCGGGATTCGAACCTGGATCTTTATTTCCAATCCGGGGAAGTACATTAACAATTGTGTATTTTTCATGACAAATTTTCGAACCAATATGTTACACTTTTTCAAATTAATACATCTGTCGTTCCATTATTTTTGAAAGCCATCTATATTGTTTTAAAGTTGTCTGTTTTGTATTAAATTAGTATTTAAAATATCACAGACCGTCTGTTCTGAATAATTACAACTTCACAATAAGAATGTGTTCTCCTTAATAATTTAGTTTCTTATCTATGTTTATTCAGTATACTTATGTGTCCTTATAAGTAACTATGCAAAATTTGGTTTAGATCGGTTAAAGGTTGTATATAAGATTGTACAGATAATAGACAGATATTTAAGGTTAAATATTATTATTATTATTTATGGGACGACAAAATATGTATATATATATATGTGGTTTTTTCAATTTTCAATTGCATAAATTAAAAGTAGTAGGAAGTGAGAAAGGAACACATTCAGCATATTTTGCTTTATGAGTTCAATAAAGGCAACAACGCAATGGGAAGTGCGAGAAATATTATTGCAGTATATAGGGATCGAACAGTATATGGACAATCTGTAAACCCTGGTGGACCAAAATCCTATTGTAACTAGTAGGGAAGCTGGGATTTGATTATTCAACCATTCATCGACACCTGCGTGCCATCGGAAAGTCAGTAAATTAGATCAATGGGTTCCTCACAAACTTTCTGAGTCTATTCGCGTACAGAAAGTGAATGTGTGCTCTTCTTTGCTGTCACGTCTCAGGAATGAACCTTTTTTTGGGAACGATACCCCACCCACCATATTCGTCTTCAAAATCATTTGGACGGAAAAAATTAGTATTGGAGGAGTATTTTTCGTCACGGACAGGTGAAAAAGAGACATTACAAGTCTATCAGAAAGATGGAAAATAAAGGAGAGTATATTTTAGATTAAAAAAAATAATCTTTTTTTATCTTAATTTCGAAAAATAAAAAAGGTTTAAAAATACCGCATTATTTATGGGATTACTTAATATATAAGTATATAGATTAAAACTTTTTAACTGAATTTATAAATATGTTTATCCAATAAAAAACAGCATATTATTACTATTATATTATTACTGTACGCGTGCCTGAGACATGTAATGAATTAATATTTTTTATTTTGCTTTCCATACAGGATTTACGATTGACCGTTCATTACATAAATGTATACGAGCTGTGAGTTTAACTATAATCCTGATTTTTTTATGCTTTCAGGATATTTTAAATGTAATGTTTTCTTTTTAAATTTATCTTTTATACCGACATGCGTAAAACAAAAATTTAAAACAAGATATAAAAATCTCATTATGACTTGTGATGTAATAAAAATCTCATTATGAGTGGAAGTCTGACCATTTAAAATCAGGACAAAGAATGTATTTAATTTTATATATTTTTACATTTCCGTACTTTCGTAAAACGTCCGATTGATCTCATTTGATTCTATTACGCTTGCGTTCCATTCGTTCGTCCATTCACGCAAAATGATTGTGACATACCAAGTATCCAAGTACTTGAAGAATTTAGGTAACTTTTTTAATTTTCATTTTTCATGAGAATATATTAACGTACCAAATGTCGAAGCTATTTTTATACGCGGAGAACTCTACGAAATGGTACATCGCGAAGAAATTTTACTTGGAAATTCATACTAAACCTATATAATGGATTACCATTTTTTTTCCAACTCGGATTTGAACTGTCGTATTTAATATCTAAAATAATTTGATGATCGTTTAGCTGGACCACTACAGGATTATCTTAAACCTAAACTAATACTTTGGAACACAGAATGTTGCTGTGTTTGTTTATTTTATTTTGGATTTTCTCCATAGAAATATGTGTCTCGAGAGTGGCTGTAAAGGTCAAGACAAATTGGTCGGCCCAATTTCCTGCACGTTTAAAATACAATTTAATATGTTTAAAGAAATGTCTCAGCGGGGAGTGTGTACTGATTATTAGAGCTACTCTTGAGATAAAAGTTTCGTAGTGTACAGCTCACTTTAGAATTCATTAAAAAATCATACTTATCAATTAATTATAAGTTAGGAGATAATTTTATTATAGCCATATAAATACAGTTGTATGATAAATTTTTGCATATATTGTAGTCAATATGGCATAGAATGAGGATATAAATGATTAATGATTATAAATAAATATGTGGATAAAAGGAAAGGAATGTGGACTATGAATGAATGTGGTCAAATGCAAGGTGATCAAGATGCAAAATATGAGATTGTGACTATGAACCTTTAACTAAATACACATGAAAAACTGAGATCCAGGAATTTATTTTTCTCTGGAAGATATAAATGGACGAGTGCCTGCAGGCAACAGGATAACGATGCTCTGTTATTAAGATATGAAACACTCAAAAGAAGAGCGCCAATAATATAGATATATATAAGTGAAGAATGTATGTAAGATGAGGGAACTGTATGTACTAAATATATTAAGCGAATTGTGGATGGAAGTATGAAGGATGAATATGTAAAAATGGATGTGTGTATGAGAAATTAAGGATGATGCAATACAAATATGAGAATCTCCGAAAATGTATAAGAAAATGCATTAATGTGAAAGAAATGTATGGCGTTCTATCCTTTGCGTATGGAGGGAACACGGTACGGTGGTAAATTTAATTTAATTATAAATGTGTTTATAACTTTGATGAATGTGATTCAATAATCTAATTTAATTAATTGATATTTAACATTATTTGATACTTCATTTATATTTGATAACATATTTATTTTATTTGTTGGTTTATAAAATACTAATCTGTACTTATTGCAACAACTTGTTTATAATTAATGATACTAAATTAAAAATACATATTTTAAAGAGGGACTTTCAATTCATCTTTTTTGTTCATTTATATCAGAAGTATTTTAAGAACTTTTTTAAGCTATAATATAGAAATTACTAATGTGAAACTAATATTATTTGTTGTAATTAAGACAATGCAAAAGATCGCAATCATGTAGTTAGTTTTTGATGTGCCAGAAAACTGGCTTAATATGGAAATTTTCTTTGTGTATGGATTATAATTTTTGTGATACTGAAATCAAGATTTTAGAGACAAATTAGTATAAAATAAATGATTAAATTGTTAAAAATGAATAGAGTTATAGATCATTAAATTTGAAAAATATTAATAAATTTTTTAATGGTTTATTTTAATAAACTGACGATTTTAAATTATATTGTATAGTAATATAGTATTCACTCACGTGCTTCGAAGATTCAACTATAATTTAATGTTAGTTTGATTATGTAAGTATAAAAAACGATGATTAAGTAGTTTTAAGTATTAATTATATTTATGTACAATAAAAGATTATCATTTTAGTGTTGATGATGCAATGATTAATACGCCGCTGGATCCGGCAAGAGCTGACATGGTCTCTAACTTTTCCAAGAAAAATTCCGATGACATTTAATTTTCAGGCATAATTTAGCTTCAATATGAATTGATGTTGTACTTAATAACAAAATAAATTGCAAATTTCGTAAATTGGATGGTTTTATAGTGATAAAGGAAAACAACGTTTTCTTATTCATAGTAAACATGAAAATAATGACACAGCATTCTTTTTTTTATGAGGAATTGACTGAGAAGCAGCATAAACATTTTTCTCTTTGGTTGTTCAATTCGAATGAATAC
Organism: Eubasilissa splendida; assembly: GCA_031772225.1. Taxonomy (NCBI): domain Eukaryota; kingdom Metazoa; phylum Arthropoda; class Insecta; order Trichoptera; family Phryganeidae; genus Eubasilissa; species Eubasilissa splendida. Next base: position 34,847,878 of record CM062846.1, on the reverse strand, counting down.
ACATGTTATTTTATTCCACAGGATTAATGTGATGAAACTCTAGAAATTAGTCATTTTTTACAACTTGCCTCGAATGTGTTCATTTTAATCTCGAACCTTTACATCAAAACCTACCATCAAATCCAACAAAGATTTACGTAAAAAATAACGTTCTTTCGTATGCATAGAACACCTCGAAATTCGAACCGGAAAAATAAGGTTCGAACTACAAAAAAAATATCTGTTATTTTTTTAACTTCCCAAAGATGATTTAAAAACATTAAAGAAATGCCGACAACGAAACGTATCATAGAAATCATTTATTACCTATTAAAAAACATCACATCGGCGTGTAAATATTAACGTTAAATTTTATAGCCTGTGAAGCCTTAAAACAGAGTATTGTTTATAATTTGAATACGCTGTGCATAATTCACGTGAGACGTACATGTAGCCTATTTGAATAAATATATATTTAAATTTTGTAAAGCGAACATTATTATTACATAATTTAATTCCTCTGGAGCTTTGTGACATTTATTACTCGAATACACGACTCATTACAAATAATCACAGTAATATAAATAATTACGCTGTACTCATATATGTAATAAAATATTTTAACATTCAAATTTTAGTTCAGGATTAGATTCATTAGTTAACCCCGTCTTTGACAAGGGTTATGAAGATAATCCTGAAAAAAAAATTATTACAAAAATGTGCGAATATAATAAAAATTATATAAAAAATAGTACAGATTAATATCTATTTTTAAATATATATAGTTAATATAATATTGACAAATATCTATAAAGTTTCCACATTAATTGAAAACTTCCTAGAAAAATTTGTTATATTATCATTATTATATTATGTTATATTTATCATTATTATATTATTACTGTTTCTAGAGAATTTTATACATATACCTACTTAACTAGCAAGATTAATCGAAAAGCTCCATTTAAATATAAATTTCTCCAAAGTAAGTACAGCGTCGTATTAAGATTAAGTATTTCATATCCCGACAATAAATTAGATTAATTGGACAATATTGATATAATTGTCACCTGTAAAGATTATGTCGTTGACATCGAATGATTAAAATTAGTACTCCAAGGTTATGTGTAAACATCGCGTGTGTATGTGTTGTGTAGTTCACTGGTAAGGAAGTAAGAAATAAAAATTCATTAAATTTTTTTATATTTAAAATAAAAATGTAATGAAAATAAAAAAAATAATTTCTTAGCATTGTACTTTGTGTAAGTGAGCACTAGGGGTGTATTATTTTTTAAAATATTTTTTTTTGATAAGTATACATATATACCAAATGAATATAATTGATGAAATACTAAAATCAAAAATTAATTAAAAAACTCTCGGAAACATATTCGTACTCAGGACATAAAACTAATTCCACCGAAAATATTTACTGGCGGAAAATAATATATACTGGTCCAATTTCTTATAAAATAACTATTAATTTCCCTTTGAATATAAAACCCACGTTTTACACCAATAACATCGGCAAAAATCTATTCAAAAACAAAAATTAATATACATATTTTAAATATGAATTAAATATATTAATTATAAAGATATACATATAAAATCAATTTTATCAAAAAATATTGTTGTTGCGCTACCGGGATTCGAACCTGGATCTCTTCCCTAACCGGGGGAGGTGCTTTATCCAACTAAGCTAGAGCGGCATTATTTTTAGCGACAATTTTTCGACCTTATATGTTACCTTTTTTGAAATTGATACATTTAATCGTTCCATCATTTGACAGAGCCATCTACCTTATTTTTACAGAATCTCAAATACCTTTAAGTAAATCTGATAGCAGACGCCAGAATTATCAATTCATTTTTATTAAATTTTGGACACATTGATACAACTTTATTATTTCATAATCGTAACTTTCTAAAATTTATTTAAATTATAATTATTTATTTGCCGGCCATAATTAAATTATTGCAATAGTTTAAGATAGTATATACGCCTTGTAAATAGTAGGAATATTATTTTTTTACAAAATAAATATATTACAATTTTTTTACTGTATTAGATCATTAAAAAAATCAAGCCAGCATTATTAGAACTGCCATGGTTAATTGAAAACATCCTTTAATATATGTGTGATATGTGCCTGTTCACTGAAAAGGAAGGATGGAAGCAATTCAATTATATTACATTTATTTTTTACAATCTAATTTATTAGGAGAACACATTCTTATTGTGAAGTTGTAATTGTTCAGAACATAGGTCTGTGATATTTTAAATATGAATTAAATATATTAATTAGAAAGATATACATATAAAATTAATTTTATCGAAAAATATTATTGTTGCACCACCGGGATTCGAACCTGGATCTCTTTTCTAACTGGATTCTGTAAAAATAAGGTAGATGGCTCTTTCAAATAATGGAACGATTAAATGTATTAATATCAAAAAGGTAACATATAGGTTCGAAAATTTGTCGCTAAAAATATTCTCTGTAGCATAGTTGTATAATGCACCTTTCCCGGTTATGAAAGAGATCCAGGTTCGAATCCCGGCGGCGCAACAACAATATTTTTCGATAAAATTGATTTTATATGTATATCTTTCTAATTAATATATTTAATTCATATTTACAATCTAATTTATTAAAAAAATTTTGTTTATCATTTTACTTTGTATAGGTAGGTACCAGGTATTTTTTTTTAAATCAAGGAGAGGTGGACAGGGATCAGATGAAATACACTTAATAAAATTGTTTCAGAACACCATTCAATTAGTACGCTGCGTGTATTCAAAACAATTTCAAAATTGAACGTATTATAAAACGGTTGCTTATCATTGTATTTTGTGTAGTTGAGTAAACCAAGCATGTTTTATTTTTTTAGATAGGGACACCATGCAGGTACTGAATTTACAAAGAAGTTCTTGACCTACTTACCGGGATTAGAGAATATATTTTAATATTCGAATATGTTGAGTTTTGTAGCTTCCGAATTTCAAAAAAATGTCAAAACGTATCATTGACGTTTACGGATACTGAATAAAATATGTATTCACCATGGTTACGAGTTTGACGTATTTGTCTTGTCACTTTTCGTCACGTTTATTTCTGAGATTACTCTTGCACGAAATTTGGGGGAGGGGGGCGCGACGAATTAATGTACGTATGTATAAAATAATTTATCATCATTGCACTACAGCCTCTCCATTCCTCTCTGTTTTATCCCTTTTCGGCAGTCGGCCATAGTGAGTTTACAAGTCTCTCTGAATTCTACCAATTTGATTTATGAAATGTATGCGGTGCGTTCATGGTGAAGACTCTTCCATCCGAGCCAGATGCCCGGCTCATCAAAGCCGTTGGATTTCAATAAATTTGTCGACGACGGGCTCATCATCATAAAGCTCGTAGACTTCGTGGTTGCAATTGCGACGCCAAATATTATCTTTGCAAATCGGATCAAAGGTCTTCTTCAGAATTTGCCTGCAATTTCAGAGGATCGACAAAACTTGGACCGCGTCCAGGTTTCGCTCTGTATGCTTATTCAATTTTTTATTTATGTTTCATGAATCATGATAAAAAATGAATGTTTTAAACATTTACATGCATTCATTTGCAACACGAAAAAAAATCTCGCTTTGCTTTACGACGATGGTCTGGTCCGTAACCCGATATATTACCGGAGAGGGCATTACTGCACACATCGATAATTTGTATATATGATAAAATAGTTTTTAAATTTCCAAATCACGTTGTATTATTTTTTTTAAAATTAGACCCCTTTGAAACAACACTGTATATCGGTTTTTATGAATGTTGATAGTGACAGAGCGTCAGCCATCTTGGAAGATATACAGTGGTGTGTGTTTAATAGCATTTGTATTTATTTTATATGTTTTTTTAATATACCATTCGATGTCAAAGAAGATGTACAGCGTTGTGGATTTATAACTCAGATCTGCCCGAAACCGATATTAACAAATTCTCTGAGAAATGTAATGATATCAAATGTATTGTATTGTAGGGCATGAATCTTTTGGGCGAGAATTGTGCGTTGCCAGGTAGCCTCACATTTATTCAGATTGAACTTAATAGATTCCCCAATGTGTGAGCATGGTGCCGAGGAGGAAACCCTTAACCATATCTTTTTTGCCTGTTCAATATTTTTACAGTAATCTCGTCAATGGTAATTTTTAACCCCCGGTTAACTTGTGTCATCTTCTTTCCCTTAACTCGCCACATTTAATCTATATATATATATAGCAAATTTTTTGAACGACAATGCTATTGTACTGACCTGAAGTATAATATTTCCTATTCTATAATATTATTGTACTTTTTTCTATAAAAAAAATTTTAATCGACACTCGCAAAAGGTAACCTTTTGGGCTCCCGTCTAATGCATCGTATTATGTATTATACCACTGGATTTGCACTTACTGTGTTTTTGGATCTGTTATTTATTAATTTTTTCACTATTTTTTGATTATTTCTTCTTATGCTGTCTACATTATATTATATTACAATGTGACTATCTTTTCATTGGTCATGATTTTAACATGTAAAAAATGTTTGCATAATCCACACAACTTTGTGTCTCAATCTATATTATGAAAGTTCTACGTTCCACAGTTTTAACGAGTTGGAGCGCAAGACCCGTGCCGCGTGTGCCTCGCGAATTATATTTCTCACATCGGCATAGTGTCGAATTGAAAGGACATATACTTTATTTAAACATATTGCAAGAAATAATTTATTTATTTATTTAATAACTATTTGTTATCGTTTTGGGCCATTCGTAAACTATATCATTTTTTTAAGAATAGTTCAAACAATTTTTATGAGTTCGTTAAACTGGGTGGTTTATAATATATAAACATCAACCCTTTTACACTGAGACCTGGGACCTGGTATCTCAAGAGGGACTAAACGTAAACGACGCGTTCGTTGGCCTGATATGTTACTTTAAAATCAAACGAACACAATTAGACTATGTATGAAATTAAACTTGTATAAATTGCATCTAATTTGATAAGTCCAGTATCAAGTAAGCTGCCGGAATATAACACGTGTGTCCTTGCTATCCTTGCCCTTTATTTTTATTTATAATACCATTTATTTATTAACTTATTATTTACTGTATGTTGATAATTATAAAATAGAACAATTTTAATAAATTGTTAATATGAATTCAATTGCAGTAAATTTAGTGTAACTACTATGTGAAAACGTCCCAGTTCTAGAGCTGTTAGATAAATAAAATTTCTAGTAATATTGTAATACACAAATGTAAACATAAGTGATATTAATGTATAATTAAAACAAATTTAGATAAATGACTTATGGCCTATATCCACGAAAATCTTTCAATGAGTCATTGATCTCTGAGATGATTCATAAACTCAGCACTGTCCATTGCTACACAAGCTACACAAATAAAATTAATCTCATCACTTATCTCACTACAAATAAAATGTGATTTATTTTAAAATAATATAATTAGTTACCTAAAAGAAAAAAACGGTACCTAACACGTTCTACTCAAATGTCAGTAAAATACATTGTAGTAAACAAGATGACTGTATTTTTTCAAGAGATAGATTTTTTCCATGTATTTTTCTGATGTGGTTAAAAATTGTTTTAATTATCACGAAATTATGTTTTGAAAAATCTTAACTTCACAAATTTCATTAAAATTAAATAATGTATTTATATAGTTAAAAATAGTGATATTTAAAATAATAAAGAAAAAATTGAAAACATACATAAATTATTAAAATTATTTAGTTATTTAGTTACTACAGAATAATAAAATCGTTAAGTTTTGTAAATTCTTGGAATATGCAAAAAAATTGCTGTAAAGATAATATTACATACGAGTACATTAAAAAGGTGACACAAAGTTATTATAAATGTTAATTCAAAATTAATTTCAAAGTCATTTTCGTTTCCACGATTCCGTGATTTTAAACACAGTCAGTTTGTATGGATTTATATATAATATATTATAAATATATAGTAGTTTATGCACAGACCAGTAAAATAATATACATGAAATGTGTATGTGTATAGAGGGGTTTGGAACACTAGTTGCGGGACGAGGGGCATTCTACAGACATTCTTGGTGGAAACATAAATCCGATAGTTTATGACACATTTATGCAACAGTAAAAGTATTTACTCTTTGAAAATTAACACTTTGTGTAAACAAGACGTATTTTTTACATGAATGCATATTATACTGTTTAAATTTTTGTTCCAATCGAGTCATATTTTTAAAAAAAGTCTCGGAGCTATTTGATGGCGTATGTCGTACCAAAGCGATAACGTGGGTGACACTGAAATGAAAATATTGGGACATGCCTGCATATTTGGTTGTCTGTGAGTTTACGTATACATGATCTGCGCGTACTATTAATAGTGTAGAAAACTCGCTTTAGTGATTTATCTAAAATAGATATCTCAATATCTATTTTACTAATATATTCATTTCAGGCTTCTGCTGACGGTATCGATTATCCACCATCGACCACCCAATTACGTCACGCTCGGTGAACACAAAATACCACCAGCGAGAGTCAGTCTGACGGAAACTAAAACCTTCAGAAGCTGGGTTTTAACGAGAGAATTTCGACAATAATTATGTATTACTATGAGAATTTGAGCTCACCGAATTTGCTATTACACAGTGTAATGAAATTCAAGATAATCGTGGTTCCAAGAGTTTTGTTGAATAAAATAAGTGTTAACGCATTTACGGATTGAGATTGAGTCGGCGTTCATCCCGTACAATTCCATTACAAGCTTATATTAAAAGGAATAAATGAGACGTATTTCGTTTCAACAAAGCTATCCCTCATTTTGAATTAACAGATTTACTCGGCATTTCGTTTTCGTAAATAGATAATGATATCCGGTACTGTACGAATGAGGAAACGTAAAAGTCGACAAATTATTATGTGTCCACACATGTGAACGATTCAGATACGTGATTCGTTCTCAAGCGATCGACTATATGTGTTCCAATGAATAAAATATTTCTCCGTGGCAAAGTTTTATTTGTTTTTTTTTCGCGTGCCGCTAATCTAAAACAAACAGAATATTTTGGAGGTGGTTTTAAGCTAACCGATATAATAAACAATTTATTAGGTGCCAAACATACGGATGCTATAAGTAGCAATTATTACGGTCTATGGGTCAAGAAGATACTTGTATTTAAAATTCACAGAAATAATTCGTTTATTAAAAAGATTATAATTTGTGAACTGTTATAAATCATTCGGAGGAATTCGGGAAGATGTTTTAAGTAATGTGAGTAAATGATCAATTTAAATATAAATCTTCGAATCAAAATCTCAGCACGTGTAAACGGTATTGCGAAACGCGTCTCGTCTAAGTCTCTGATACTGTCGTATCGTGTTTCTTTTTGTGGACACAGACCTTTAGTAGTTAACTGATGGAGTTTTAAGGTTGGTAAAATACAATATATTTATATCCGTCGTTCTTTTAGGGCGGTCCATATTCCTGAAAAATTACTGAAGACCAACTCAGACGGTAGGTAAGCGAAGTAAGGAAGATCACGTGATTCATAAAATAACGAGACCACGAGCATCACGAATAGCTCCAGTCAGTCCTGCAGCACAGAATATAACAAAGTGGAGAAGAATCATACAAGTTATCTAATCGGGATGAGCGGGATAAGGCGAGCGAAGAAGAAGAAGAGTTGTATTCTGATAATTTTTTATTTACACACCGCTGAATATATATTACATAACTGGTAGTCAAGTTGTTGATAAATAAATCACATTAAAAAGATAATTAATTTTTTGGTTATTATATTACAACCGAAATTGAATGTAGTCATATAATGAAAAAATTTCAACGTGAAGAAAACAAATAAAATTATTGCTCTCGAAATATGTTTGTCAAAATGCGTCGGTGCTGAAAATCATTAAGTTCGCACACTGAAGAGTCGCTCTACCCGAACTGCGAATAAAACCACATCACACGTTTGAACGGTCTGTACTTAAGACTGCTATCTGTGTTCTGGGCCACTTTCCACCGATTGCGAACGCCAAAAGAGGATAGATTATGGGTCGACCTATTCTTCAAAATCCTTCAGATTTATTATTTAGTAGCCATTTCGAAGATTGCACATCATTCATAGGCTTTACATGGCCTAGCCATCAAGTTAATATATAGGTCGTAAAGTTCCTGGTTTTAATACCTGGCTATATCAATAGTCTTTAAAAACTCTGAAAATTCTCCTGATTATCCTTTCAAATACATCTAGTGTTACTTCATATTTCTTTGTAAGAGTTCAGGATTCTGACATGTACATTATGTATAAGAGTTTTATATAATTATCTTTGTTTTTTTGGATATTATTTTCGAATTCATCTGTTTTGCTTCATTCATTGGTTTGCACTCACGAGTTTTCATCTCTTTGTTAGATTTGTTTATGTTTGTTATTAGAAATTATAGACATGTAAATTAATTAACAATCTCAAAAGTGTAATTTTAGCATAAGTTAGGGCGTTTGGCTAAACTTCTCGATTGACTAAAAGACCCAAATACAATTGCGTACAAAATAATTTTAAGTAATACAAAATTTATTAATCCATTTGTAATCGATACACGTTATACTTAAATGTATAGTATATAGATGACATAGATATTAAAGAAGTAGGATAGATGTCGAAGAAGTCTCGGTTTGTTTGATAATAAACGCAAATAAAACGAAATATACAAGAAGAGACGAGAAAGCCACGCAGCATCAATATGGAGGACGTGGGTAGACATTCCGTCTATGCATGTGTTTGAGAACTACAAATATTTCGGAGTAAATATCAATAACTCTATACCTACAATGAAAATAATTAAAAGGAAAGCTAAATTTATAAAATTATTCTCAGACCAATTGCATTATGCGGTAGTGATAGAACATGCTAAATATTTGAGAGAGGAATAAACTCCGAAATTTTTTTGGAGCAACACGTGAAAATGATAGACAATTACGTGGAACTGAACTACAAGTTTTATATGAATCTGATTTTGCGGTAACACTAATCTATAGGAGACAGAATTTCTGAAAGGGTAAACCTGAGAATAACATTTTATTCACAATAAAAACACAAATAAAAACGTTCAATACATCAACATGTTTCAAGACTTATGATCTCTTCATCAAGAAACAATGTATTCCTACTATAATTCAAAATGCAAGAATAAACCACAAAAAATACTAATATGTATATCTTTCTAATTAATACATTTATTTAGTATTTAAAAAAATATCACAGATATGTGTTCTGAACAATTATAACTTCACAATAAGAATGTATTCTCGTCAATAATAAACAAATTTTTAAAATATATTAATCTGAAGTAACCTTTTCTAACAAGAAAAATAGACAACGCGTGACAGCTCGTTCTACGCTCAATTCTACGGATACTGTCATTTACACGAGTTTTGAGATAAATATGTTTCATTTATGTTCACGAAATGTTGATGAACATAATCTAATGGTGAACAATTTCATAGAAATTATGTTCCCATTTATTAATTGTTACTGTATGTAAAATCAAAAGTTACTGTATCTAAATTTGCGTAAATTTAATTGATATGTCACGTGAATGTATTTGATTTTTATATTATATTCGAATAAGTTGTGAAGTGAAGGCATTGAATAAAATACATCTGTAACTATAGGCAGCAATCAGAAAAAATATTTTTTAAAATTCTTCCATCTCGATGAACAAGTCGAAGTTTTTAAGAAAAATGTTTTAAAAGCATTTGTGAAATATTTATCCTAACTATGTACATAAATTACAAAGGAAAATACTGGATTATTGGGTAAAACTTTTAATTGAAAAGTTTCTACGAAGCGTATAAAAATGGCAGTAGAAACAGTATAATAATATTCTAGAAAAGAAATATTTGAGATATTAAAGTTTAATTTAAGTCCAGTTATTTTTATACGATTAAAGGTCAGGTATTTTCGGAGGCGTCGTATGTGATGGATAATTCGAGAACATTCTGCACAGTTATACAGAACTTGAAATGTCGAAAAGTAAGCATCATTATAAATTCGAGAACATTCTGCACAGTTATACAAAACTTGAAATGTCGAAAAGTAAGCATCATTATAAATTCGAGAACATTCTGCACAGTTATACAAAACTTGAAATATCGAGAAATAAGCATCATTATAAATTCGAGAACATTCTGCACAGTTATACAAAACTTGAAATATCGAGAAGTAAGCATCATTATAATAATAATATAATACTGCGTTTATTCCAGCGTGATCAGGTTTTTTTTAAACCCGATTCGCCATAAAGATAATACATATTATATAATACATTAAAGTTACGAAATAAATATAATGTTAAGAAAAAGAAAATAAAGGAAAATATAAATAAATAATTATATCGATATCTCTGGAACGTTAAAGAAAACTATGATTGACTATTAAACCGACCATGTATCCAAAAGACGGTATCAGAGACTGCAGGGAAGAAACCTATTCATTGAAGATTCGAATGAGATGCTTAAGATAGTTGAGTGTTTATTTAGTCTGCAATTCATTTTCCACTTATTTGCAGCAAATTGAGATTAATGGCGTTATAATATTATATGTAGACAGCGACTGAAATAAAGTCCTGTTATTTTTAACGATGCAGTCACAGTAGAAAGTAATTAATTATCAGAAATTATTCGGAGTATTAGTAGAAAGTGATTACAAACTAGCAATTATTCATATTAGTTTTAGTATTGAATGACAACTAATTTGCAATGATTCATAGTAAACACAGTAGAAAGTGATGAATTATCCGCAATTGTTTACAAATTGTACGTGTTTATGAAGAAAATGGCAATGAATGATTTTTTAGTAATCATCGATACTGTGGACCTCTAAGATGATGACATTTTAATTTTATCTGCATTATAAAATTGTATATTAATTGTGGAGCGTTTTCTATATTTTTTTATTATTAACGGCTTGAACCGTATATTCTTTTACTTTTCCTATTAAATATACTTTTCAAATATCTTTTTTTCCTGATTAGTCTCAGTCAACACTTGATTCAAGTTAATTTGAAAAAAAAAATCCATCATTTGTTTAGTTATACACTTTCTTTTTAAACAAACTATTTCAACACATATCTGAAATCTAAATGGTAAATACAAATTACGACATAGAATTTTTTTAATTCACGTTTTAAGAAAAAAACAATATTCCATTTATCACAATATTACACAATCTTTACATTATCAGAAAGTACACATAATATAACAATCTTTTATTGCTAATCCAGATCACATGTAGATAAAGAATATATATTGTTATCAGTCGATATTCTGAAAAATAAAGGTAGTAAATAACCAAAATCAATACCTACACAAATATCTTTTATACTTTTCTAAATAATAATAAAAATCTCAACAATTCAATAAATGAAATCATTGAAAAAATGTAACATATCGCTAATATATTTTTACGTAATGTATGTTGAACTCGAATTCGAAATTATGATGTGATGTGATCTAAATTAATTATTTTTGTATCAAATATACACTTTATTTATTTAAATAGTTTTCTTTCAATTTTAACATTTTTCATATAGTAATTTTTAGTCAATAATTAAAAGCAAACTTAATCAGAGGAATTGCATATTAATATCTACATATATAAAACCACAATGTCTTTCTGTGACCTTTTAGTTCTAAACGAACATTTAATCAAAATAGTAAACAAACTAGATATTTTAAAATTGGAACATCATATTGCCGCTGTGTATTATTACATTTTTTACAGAAACCATTCTATATTATGGATACGTCTGTGGTGCTCGCTAAACACTACTCACAAATGTTTTTATATTAATTCGAAATTTTAATTTTGTTAAGTACACCTACAAGAAAGCAACATTCCACTGCTTGTTCGATGTACGAGTATGTACCTATTAGAAAATGATTTCAATATCGAAATTGATATATTCAACATGAATTTACAAGATTTTAAGAGGTAGGTACTTGGGTAAGTATCTTGTACTGTACTTACATACATACACTGCCTTTACAAAATATTTATTTCAACTACATTTGGTATATATATATATATAGAACGATATATTTCAAAAGGCGATTGGATGAAATTCTCGTGGAAAAAAAAACCTCGCTTCTTGTTGATTTGATCTGGTATAAAAAATATACGGAGGCATTAAAAACATTTTTATTATGTATATAATGATATATAGAAGTGATGGGCTATATATTTTTATGTAACCATGTAAATGAAAATATTATGTTATTCGTTAAAAAGATGCAAAATAATGGCTGTAAAAATTCAAAATATAATATAATAATGCGTAAAATTTAAATAAAATTCAATCTTTCCGTAACATATTTCACCACTCACATTAAATCTCATTACACCAATTTTACTATTCGGTTAATTAAAAAATATATATATCATTGATTTTAAAGTACAATAGTAGTTATAAACAAACGTAATATTAAATAAGTACGTAAACTAACGTAATATTCGATGACAAAAATAATTATTTTTGCGCTAGTTTTAAGTATAAGAATAAAAATGATTCACTTACTTCCAATAATCTTTGATGTACGCGTCCATCCGACAATTAGCAACAATGTCACGCACTGAACTGAAGAAACCGACTGAATGATTGTCTCTTGTGCTTCGTGCCCACTTACATGACGGGTACCGAGTACACAGATGGAGTTTAGCACTTATCGTCCGAAGGGAATAATAATAAACTTGTCATTTATTAGGAAACGGATAATCAAATCTGTCGCAGCTGCACAAACTTCAACGCCAAATGTCTTTTCAGATTATTAAAAGTAATACTTCGAGCGGAAAGTACAGTGGCGGTACCGTAGTCGGAAAATTTAATATAATATATATATTTTTAAATGTATTATTTTGTATAATTAGTTAAGGTCTTTCACAAGATTCACGGCCCAGTACGTGATTATCAAACCCGAGAATGGAGGAGGTTAAATAACTTGAAATGCTCCTAGATATCTTGAGGAAGTTGATAGAAAAGAGGTTGCAGTGGGCAAGGCATGTAGCAATAGTAGATGGGCCACGAAATATGCATAAAATCCTCTAATGTATGCTAATAGAATCACAATTAGAAGACCGATTTAAAACTAGTAACTTACTGTTGTTGAAACGAGTGTCTATATTATTATATTTTTAATCAGTGGAGCTTAATCAAGCTAAATTTAATTATTTTGCTGTTACATGAATCTTTCGTTTTGCTTTCTGCAGATTTGTTCGTACTATAAAGTAGGTTTCAGGGCAATGGTTAGAATAGGAAGGGGGTGCTAACAGTAATAATATACGAAAAATTTGGTCTTGCCAAGGGGAGTAGGATGAGTGATTATCATCATTATCATCATCGCCATCATCATAATCCCAACAATCCGAGATTGGTCACGGGTGGGATGGGTCCTATTGGTCAAATGGCATTCTTTAAAATATACATTTATATTGAGGGTTAGCGATGGGATACCCAGAGAAAGGGTGACTGCATAATTTGATCATATCCAGTAGAACGGTGTATATTTATGGAGATAAAATTTATGTATTGTGTATAGATAGATAGATAACTATCCATCAACCTCACGTGCGAATTGGTCGTCTGTGCTTTCATTGTGGTGTCCCATTCATTGTTATCTTTTAAATTGAAAAAACAAATTTAATTCCTTTTGTACTGATTTGGTACCATTAGTGTTTTGTTCTATAGAATAATACATTAGGAAAGTATTGCCATCTTGTGGGTAAATTTAAAAGAATAAAACACTCATTCCGTAAAAGTAAAGTGGTACGTGCTACTAAGATTAATTGGCCTGTATAATGATTTTAATGTAACATCATTGTTACAGTACAAACAATGCGAGTGTTTGTAAATATTTACATAAAATATTATATTTGCATAAAATTACGGCAACCAAGTGAAGTAGAAAAATCCCCCGGATTAGCACTTGTCCAAAACATAAATTATAAAAACAGAAATAAAAGAGTTAAAAAATTATGTTATTCTTTTCTTATATTTTTAATGGCGACTAATAATTACCTACATATGAAATGTACAAAAAAAATAATAAACAGATTACATAATATATATTTTAATATGGTAAAATATTATATATTTTGAAAGGAATTTTTTTAATATTTACGCAGCTTCGTTTGGAAAGATGACAATTATTTTATATACGCTGGGTACGATTTACACATTTTTAAAAATTTCGTTAATGTTAATATACTCGTATAATTATTTATATAAAGATTATGTCATCGATTCAGTGACTAGTGTCTGGATCTCTACCCCCTATACATACACAAGTTATGTACACGAATACCAGTACTTTTATGGTTTGAGTGAATTCGCTTGTACGTTATATATATATATATATATATATATATATCTAATGTTTAATATTATTGGACGATAAACCTTCTCCAGAAACAGTGTAATGCAATTAGTATATCTTATAATATGGATGAGTGATGTACTCCTACGTGTGTTGATGTGTATGTATATATCAGAGTATTCACCTTGGTTCGCTGTGAGATAGATTGAGTGGCGGAATAATTGTGTTTACGCTTGTTTAGGTTTTTGTCATTAACCTGGAATTTTGAAAGGTGTTAATCTTAACTGTTCAAAGGTTTTTGGTGAAACTTTGTGGAATTCCATGATTATTTTGTAAATTGAGTCTGAACTCTGTTATATTCCATTTTTTAACAATAAAAACATAATAAGTATTCAAATACCGCCCATTACATCCCCTGTCTTATTCATTTTAACTCCACCCCCACCACCACCTCTGTTAACTCCAAACACACCATATATTACTTTCTGAAAGTGTTTTTAATTTTAGTTGAACTATAATATTGATAATTGAAAGATGTTCCCGAAAACGTTATATCATTTAACACAATGAAAAGTGTAGTGGAATAAATCAGAATTTTGATTAAATTTACAAAATAGTGTTAATCTTATTCAGTTCCGCAATATATAATAACTCTCTCAGAAGTACGCGCTTTGGAAACGAGTCTCCGAGACAAGTTTCATCCGTGTAGAAGTGTCATAAAGGATAAAGGAGAATTTAGCATGGAGCAAGCTATGCCTCAAAGTCTGAAGTAAATATTTTGTTTGTGACGAAAAATTAAAAAAAATCGAGACTTGAACAAAATTGTACCACATAAATTATAATATAATACATAGTAAAAAATTATAATTAAAACTACATTTACGCATCCAGGTCATATTATGTAAATATACCCACGTGACTGACACGCGAGTATTTACAAGTCCGCTACCGATACACACTTGTTTTTATATTCCAGCGATAACTCAGGTTACAAATCTCTCATATTAACAAGTTATTAATCAGAGAAAAAAAAACTTGCATAGTTACTCGTAGGTAAATGTAAAAAAATTATAAAGAAAAAACGTATTTCAAATTATAAAGTGGTCATAATTTTAATTCAAAAACAAACAATAGTAGTAATAATTCCAAAAACATGATTAGTTGGGTTTATTAAATATTAAATACTAATTAAATGTATTAATTATAAAGATATATATATAAAATCAATTTTATTGAAAAATATTGTTGTTGTGCTACCGGGGTTCGAACCTGAATCTCTTTTCCAATCCGAAAAGCGTAACATATAGGTTCAAAAATTTGTCGAAAAAAATACTGTCGCTGTAGCATAGTTGGTAATGCACCTATCCCGGATTGGAAAAGAGATCCAGGTTCCAAACTCGGTAGCGCAACAATAATGTTCTGAATTATTACAACTTTACAATAAGAATGTGTTCTCCTTAATGATAAAATATTATCATCAAAAGAACAAAATCCATATTTTCCGTTTCAAATTATTATTTTGAACCGAGTTTAAATCGTGCTATGCAGGTAAAAGAAAAGCGGCTCTTCCCATAAATTCTTGATACGGTATTTTTTTGTGAGTCAGCGACATACGTACACACGCGTGTAATATTTTATTATATGACTTTCATATATCATATTTATGTATAACTTGCTCGAGAAACTCAATTCACTCTTTCAATCTCTGCCTCGCTGCCATTTTAATGTTGTATCTGAAAGAGAACACCTATCCACCTTTCTTCTTCTCACAGCCCTACCTTATTTTCTTCATACTCTCCTATCTTTTATATTACAAAATATCAGTACTCCGAATTTCAAGTTTTTTTTTAACATTTCGCTTGAAGTGGTTTAGAATCTAGACTTCAACGTGATAATTATTAATATTTTAGGCATTTATAGCAGATTACAAATGCAATAGATAAGGTGAAATACGTGATTTTTTACAACAACGTGATTTAAATTGAATTGCTTCATGTGCATGATTATATCTGAATGTGTTTAATATAAGCGTGCTCATATTTGATAATTATTATTTCGTATTTCGGCGACCTCTTTTGCTTACGTTTTTAATAAAATAGCTAGCAAAGCAGATAACACTTTTAATTGAGAAAAGTATTGGAGTTCAAGTCACCTCGTCTACAACTACAAACACCGTAATTGGTCTTCACGAGGAGATAAGCGGTCACGTGGTTATCTGAAGATTAAGGGACAATTAAATTCCGAGCGATAGCCGTTCAGCGGATCGTGGGGCTATGTCGATGGGAATGCGCGATTAAACCTAGACCTAGTTTATGGAATAATTCATCAGCGAGTTAAGTCAAATTGGTAGAAAGGTGTTTGACAAAAGTAATGATTGAAAAATTACATACATTTGTTCATGACACGTAATCATTTTTAATACTATCTCTATTAAAGGATTTTAAATTAAACAATGAGTGTAAAAATGTTGATTACAATTTTTTGTTTATGATTATGATTGTGAATTATTATGCATATTTACTGATGGTCTATTTGCAGATATATATATTATATTTCATCACAACGCACTAAGCATCGAGTTGAAAGTGTTATATATGTTATATATACACGAATGATCTAATTAAATTTTAAACATGTCAAGTTATTTTTCTGTAAGTATTTTATTTGCTGTAGACTTGTAGATCATAGAATTGTTTACAGGTTTTTTTATGAAAATTCAAATGAAACGTTTTAATCGATTAATTACGTATTTAATATTATTTTTTCAGAATGGTCGACAACTGTGAATTTAATTACACATTATGAGTATCAAATGCTAAAATATTTTTTGTTTATTTGTATTATTATTATTTTGAGTTCCGCTTTGAAATCATAATTAACAGTTAGGGCCGGTTGTGTAATCAGTAATAAATGTTAACTACAGGCGTTAGTAAAAAGTTACCATACATCGTTTGCGAGTTTTTTGAACGTCAAATTAACTATTGTCAAAGCATAGATGAGATGTGTATAGGTGCGACAAATAATTATGAAATATGCTTTATTTTATGCATTATCTATGAATTTTTTTGCCTACGCGTTCGAAATCTGTCACTTTGGTGATGAAATTTTTTAAAATTATGTGCTAATGTATATTAAACAACTAGATCATCATCGGACGAACTCTCATCACAAAAATAGCGGAATAATGAATGATTAATTGTCGTATATGTACTACAACTTTCAAAGTATCAATGTGTCAGATGACTTTTGGAACAGCTGTGAAGAGTCCGTTATATTTATCTATCGATTCTTGTATTTCCTATCGGATATCAGAAAGTAAAATGAGCTTACTACGGGATATAATTTCGAATAGTAAATATTTTTTTACCAACGATCAAACAACCCATTTTCGCAAAAAAAATTACTTTAGTAACTTTTTTTACACAACCAGCAATTACGATATAGTAATATTATATTATAGTCTCGTATCGGGTTTTACTCAAAGCTATTAGAGATTCTCCGTATATATGAAGTAGATTGCTTTCAAAAAATGGAATAACAGATGTATCAATTTGAAAGTGAAACATGTAGCTTCGAAAATTTGTCGTTAATTTACTATGTTGACATGGTGCAATACAAATCACTCTTGAAGAGTGGATTGCCTGTTTAAAAGAAGATATGGTGTAATGGTCAGCGCACTTCCCCGGATTGGAAGGGTTCCTGTTTCGAATCCTGGTGGCAAAAAAAAATATTTTTTCGATAAATTGATTTTATCTGTATATCTTTCTAATTGATATATTTAATTTGTGTTTATAATAAAAACACTAATTTAAAAATATTTTTTTTTAATAGGGAAAAATAAATACTCAAATTTTGGTCTTCATAAGAAAGAACTAGAAATGACTTTTTGCTCATTTTGCAAAATTTCACATTATGTCTTTTACCTAAATATATACATCACAATTTTTCAAAAAACCTTTTTGTATACACTTCCCACTTACCCACTTCAATATATAATATTAAATTTCTGTGGAGCATAAATTGTATCTTTTCAAAATAAAACGGTCTTAAAATCGTTATATCATACCCTATAAGGGTCGTTAATGTTGAAAAAGTTATAAGACCGTACATATTTAATGATCCCTTTCCAGGGACAACAACTTTCAACTTTCCACTTATGTTCACTCTTAAAAAAAAAAGTTTTTTGAGATATGAGTCGTCTCTCGGCCGATTTTTTACTTTGAGTTGAAAGCTAAAATTTTTCCAACCATGGCTTCGAAGAAATTGAGTGCGAAGGACAGTGCTGAGAAGATGAAGCGAATTACGTGCATTAAATTAAAGAAATAAATTATCGAAAAATATGACCAAGGTGTGCGGATAGTCGACTTGGCGATGCAGCGCGAGCGTATCACTTCCACAATCTGCACCAAACAGAAGCAGGAGATGATAAAAGCTATAACACCAGCCAAGGTCATTAAATATTTTTATAGCGGATATCTATCCATTCAAATATGGAGAAGCTGCCGATGATGTGGTTGACGGAAAAGCAGCTCGCAGGAGATACCGTGACGGAGGCTATAATCTGCAAGAAGCTATTTACGCTAAAAACATGTAACAAAAAAAAATGCGGTATTTTACGCATTAATGGCATTTCAATTAATTTCAATGGGGAAATTGATTTTACATACGAGTAATTTTGAGTTGCGAGCTCCGTCACGGAACGAATTAAACTCATATATATTTATTTATAGCTTAGTAACAACAATAAAAATAGTCATTGCAATTCAGTCCGGGATGGGTCTTAGCATCCTCAGGGGAATCTCTGGTCTGAGCCATCGACCCCAAGATTATTCAATTTAATACCAATATTGTTTATATTTAAAACAGACGATCAAAATTTTTTATCAAAAGTTTGGTCATTATCTAATAAATTATTGGAAAATTCTGAAAAACCATTATATTAATTTGACATCCTGACGATGGTATTTTACGAAACCGGTTGATGTATTAAAATAACTAATTAAGTTAAATAATCTATATACGAGTAATATATCGACCCATCAGAATAACAAGGTTCCATCTGACACTGATACCGTTTTGAGATAATGAGCTCAAAAGTGTTGATTGAATTTCAACATAAACACATATATGTATATTTTATTTTGAATATACAAATATGATCAGTTTTAAGGTCTTCACTTATTTTCAGAATTATCAATGACCATGGTGAGATGAAGAAAATTAAAAATAAAAAAAACATTGTAAATTAACAATCCATAAATTTAAATTAGAAACTGATTCAGTTGGAACTTTCAGCTCTTGGTATTTCCTTTAATATCCGTTAAAGAGAATTGGTGTGTATGGAAAAAATAAAGAATAATGCATTTGGAACCTTTTTCACGCAATGACTCAAATTAGCCCAAAATGTTAGTTGGAACCTTGTTATTCTAAGGGGTCGATATATTAATATTATCATCGCAAATCGGACCAAATTTCCAAATCGCAACCTCGCAAATCGAACCCTTTCAGAATTTTGCGCTCAAATATCAAAAATTCTCTAAAGTCTACAGAGTTTAAGTTTCTACTTCATATATGTATCAACACTGGCTTAATAAGAGTATTGTGTAAACAAATGTTGATTTTTCGTGACATACTGATGGATTTTAGGTGTTTTTGGAGACCACTGATCGAACCTGTCTTTAAATTTCATAATTGACTTGTTGCCATTTACCATGGATCCTTGATACACAACAAAAACCTTTGAACACTTTAAATATTGTCTGTCCAATAATTTGAATATTTTATATCTTCTATTATTTATATATTTTAATTTAAAAAGATATTAAGGAATAATGTGCACTAAAAGGACAGTGAATGGCTTTTTGCTGGTAACCATGCAGTGTTGCATTGCCGTGTATTGTATTGTAGAGTAATAATACTAACCAGGCTGCGAATGAGTAGGACCGATATGGGACCTTTTGCTTATAGAACGGTCCTGGGTAATTGGAGAGTTGCCATACACTGTACTGGTTGTAAGTTATTAAATAAAATCATATTATCAGCTCTAGCTTGTTAAATGATAATATCTTAGCTGGTAAACTTGGTTTTGTAATTTAAATTTATGTAGATTAATATGCAGTTAGCTCGATCGAGATCGAGGGGAATACCAAAACGAAGATGGACGGTTAATGTCGAGATAGAGGCGGGTGCCCAACGAACTGGACCACGGAGCGATGTCTGATGCACCGTTGTGATTGCGGTCATGGAATTTAGAATTCCGTGACACTGCAATTCAAAACAATTCGAATATTGATAACTTCAATGGTCCACTCTTCAAGATACATTGTATACTAAAATTAAAAATGCAAGTATAGATATAAACAAAACTGTAAATATAAGTGACGTGAAAGGATAAGAAAGGGAGAGGGGGGAGGTAAGTAACTAATTAAGAACCACGGTGAATTTACATTGGCCCCGAAACATCTTGAGTTATCAATAAACAATGGTAAAAACAAAGTATTTTCTTATTATTAATATAAAATTTTGCCACAAAGTAACTTTTCAATTATTGAAAATCTTTTTCTTACCCATCTGGACAATATTTCTACCGAAAAAAAACCACAATTTCACATAAGTTATTGCTTAATATTTAATTAAAATGCATAAACGTGCAATTAGAGAGATTACAGCTTCAAATCTTCATAGAGCCAAACTGATTTGCATAAAAAGGTTCAGTTGTTGGCTCTTTTTTAAACCTTAAATAACGGTAGCATGTAAATTGAATGACATTTTTTATAAGGTGTCGTTAAACTACCGGCGTCATTATCGTGAAAAATATGGCATGCTCCAGTCTGGTATGCAATGAGAATCATTTATAAGATTTCCGAGGGATTTGCATATATTGTTGTTTTATGGCTCCGTCTGTGCATAATTTGCATTATGCATTATTCTAAATAAAGGTGAATTCACAACTGGACGGAAACGTGAAAGCAGTAGCGGGCAGTGCGGTAAAATAAACAAAGATATTATAAAAAGAGACAAATATATTAAAGAATACTTGTAATAACTAACAGTATGAGATACTAGATAATTATATATTACGGTGCATGTGCACAGTTGAAATTTTTCCATCGAGAGTTTGGTGATATGAATACGTTAATTTGTCATGCTACTTTCGATACAAAATGCAATATACAATGAATAAATCAGCACGCTTGGTATTAATTCTGTATTGTCCTTTATCGGTACACTATCGGTGAGTTTTGAGAGTTAAATTTCATACATGGATCCTTAAGTTTTTCATTGAGCCATCACGCTATGACAGAGGTTTTAATAGATGGTTCGAGAATAAAATCAATGGGTTTAATAATTAGACCACTTTATATTTGGATCTCGGAAAATAACATCGATTATTTAAAAATTTGCCTTATCGAAACAGCTTGAAAGATAAATTTAAAAAAAAATCAAAGAAGGAAATTTAAGATATATATGTCTCACAGAGACGAAGCTATTATTTATACATGGGAAGTAGAAAGTGTTGGGCATTACAGGGCTTACGACCTGTCATCGGCTGGCTTAAGTGATCACTTTACACAATGTAACGTTCACCTATTTACCCATGCTACCACGTCTATCAAATTTTTGAAAGTTGTATTTGTGTTATCATGTTGGAATATTGATATCACTTCAGCCAGCCGATGACAGGTCGTAAGCCCTGTAATGCCCAAGACTTCCATACTTCCCATGTAAAAATAATAGCTTCGTCTCTATGAGACATCTATATTTTGATGACAATCCCTCAGGGGATAAATCCCAGTAATTGGTTCCTACAAAGATTTGGACATACTCAAAAATATAAGGAAATTTATGGTATTATTTTATCAAAATAAACTTATATCAGGCTTTTCCGTCCATCTCGGTCTTCTGTTCACCGCTGCTATCCCTTATTATGAATTCATCCTTTCATAGTAAAGCTTAACCGTTGTCCAGGTCCAAGTATGAAGTGGGCATTCAACCTTAAAGTGATTCTAAGAATAAACACTTAAGTAGACGTTCAATTGACTACGGAGATTAAATTGTGAGGATTTTGGATTTCCATACTCTTAATGGAAAAAATAGTCATTATTTAGGAGAACACATTCTTATTGTATAATTGTAATTATTCAGAACAGAGACGGTCTGTAATATTTCAAATACAAATTAAATGTATTAATTATAAAGATACAGATATAAAATAAATTTTATCAAAAAATATTGTTGCTGCGCTACCGGGATTCGAACCTGGATATCTTTTCCAATCCGGGGAAGGTGTATTACCAACTACGCTACGGCGACAGTATTTTTGACGACAAATTTTCGAACCTATATGTTACACTTTTTCAAATTAATACATCTATCGTTTCATTATTTGAAAGCCATCAAAATTTAATAAAAATGAATTGTTAATTCTTGCGTCTGCTGTCAATTTACTCAAAGGTATTTGAAATCCGTAAAAACAATGTAGTTCGAAAATTTGTCGTCAAAAATACTGTCGCTGTAGCATAATTGGTAAAGCACCTTCCCCGGATTGGAAAAGAGATACAGGTTCGAATCCCGGCAGCGCAACAACAATATGTTTCGATAAAATTGATTTTATATGTATATCTTTATAATTAATACATTTAATTAGTATTTAGAAAAAATAGTCGTTTTATTACTGCAATTTGGCATCCTAGTTAAAGAAGAAATTTTTAACAAATTTATTTGTAAGATTAAATAAATCTAGAAGAATCCATTGACTCATTGAACACAAACACATATTTAATAGCACCACGTCACTGACAATATTTGATTGTCAGTTGTCAAAACTTAAATGGATTGATTTATGAATGTTAGTAATGTTAACATGTGTTGGAACTTTGATTGTTCGGCTAGTTCAAATAAGATAATATTATACTGTAGTAAGATATCCGTTATGAGTAACCATCTTTCAATAAGGCTAATAAAACTTTGTTTTTCAAATTAATCTTGTTATTGAGCTATAATAATCATGTATAATTATATATATAAACCTAACATTATAGCATTTTATACATATATATATATATATGCTATAATCTTAGGTTAAACAATGCGTCATACGATCTAATTATTATTAATTAAAATACCTTTTACCGGGAAACTGAATTAAAAAAACTGCAAACATTAAAATTCAAAATTTAAAAAACTTTGTGAATATATTTTTTAGGAACATTCATGTATAACTAGATAAGGAATCATTTTAAGGAATTTTTTGACATAGTGTAATAGACAGGGGCGCGCAGTGTTTACAAACAAAAAAGCCGTGTATTACTAAAAATTCTGGGAAACAAATATAAATTAAATAATCTATAATATGGATATAAACGGATAGATTGTCTATCGATTTATTACAATTAGCGCCATCTGTGTACCAGTAGATAATTTAATGGCTTAGTTTTAAAAACTACCACGATAACCAA
This sequence comes from Eubasilissa splendida, assembly GCA_031772225.1. Lineage (NCBI taxonomy): Eukaryota > Metazoa > Arthropoda > Insecta > Trichoptera > Phryganeidae > Eubasilissa > Eubasilissa splendida. Next base: position 34,824,023 of record CM062846.1, on the reverse strand, counting down.
CCGCTGAAAACGTAGCGCTATTATCGACGTGCTACAATCCATCGATTGTAGCTATTCATTCACATTACGTACTTCTATTTTTAAGGTAGTGAATTACTCAAGTCATACAATTGGCTATTTACTGAATTGAAAATTCCTTTTGGATGATTCGTTTTGTATGGAGTCGTTACTTATGCTGTTTTCACAACTACGTGCAAATCATTGAAGTGTCTACTTCCTCTTTTACCAATTCGCGAATTTTACGATCTTACTGTTTTTAACGTGTTGATTTCATGGTCATTCTTTGCATTTGAGGTGAATTTGGTGCATGAATTTGTTTTTGATTTGGGAAAAACAAAAAGCAATTTGCAGAACTATTTCCTACGTCAACCTTTAATAAAAATAATAATTTCGTTTAGTAGTTTAGTAGGATTTTCAAACAATAAAAGAATCCTTTTGAAATTAGCAAAATTAACTTTGTCGTTAAAAATCATATTTTTATTTGTTAACTTTGTTTTATTAACCACTAATTGAGTTTAAATACATCTACCGGTTCCGAAAAATACTATTTTATTCTTCAGGATGTCAATACTAACTAAAAACATATATTATTGTTTCTTTACCAGAAATTATTTAAAAAAAATCGATTTTTAAAAAAACTACAATTATTTAAATAATAAATTTAATTCCTAACTCAAATTGTTTCTTAATACAAATTTACTCGAATTTTTTTAGAAAGTGACTGATAGTTAAATTTAGTTGATTATTTATATATTTTTTTTGATTAGTTTTACACGCTTTATTTATCTCCAACGATTCCAAATTATTTAATTTATGACTGACACCGTTTATATGCAAAATTGAAAATCCCAATTTTTTATCAAAACCATGACCATTTTCTATCAAATGATTAGAAAATTCTGAAAACTCACTATTGTTCAAACATCTCAAATGCTCCTTTACTCTTATATTAAAATTTCTACCCGTTTTACCAATATAAAATGCAGCACAATCCTTGCAACTAAGTTTATAGACACCAGAATTGAAAAATTTATCATCTTTGTCTTTAGAATTTATGAGTAAATTTTCTATATTATTATTTGTATAAAATGCTGGCCTAATGTTTCGTGTAGGTGTTTATTTTTTAAATAATTGTTGTTTTTTTAAAAAAAGATTCTGGTAAAGAAACAATAATATGTTTTTAGTTAGTATCCTGAAGAAGATGATGGTATTTTTAGAAACCGGTAGGTGTATTTAAACTCAATAAGTGGTTAATAAAACAAAGTTAACAAATAAAAATAATAAAAGAATCATGTTCAGTCATAAAAAGCGTTCATACATTTTTTAAATTGATTTTTATATGGGAAAGATGCTATTATTTTACGTTAAAACTTAAACATTAAAACACTATTAATGGTACTCTACAAATTACAAATAAATACATGGTAGGGTCGTATAAACGACGGATTTATTTTGTTCAAAGACGTTGGTTAAACGAAAGTACATATATTATATATGATTGTATAATATTCTTATGTTACATTCTCGACACGACTAAAATCACGACTCGGTACTTGTAAATAATTCGTTTATTGATATATTATAGGTGCACAAATGTATAAGGTAGCGTGTCTACGGAGATGTATTGAAAGAAATAGACTTTCAGTTCTTTCTCGTTTGGATGTTAGATACGATCTGATCTCTGAAGGGTTGTGTTTTAGTTTATAAAGATAACTGTGAAGATATTTCTCCCATTAAAAAATATAAAAGATAATTTAAATCCGGATTCTCTACCGAGTAAACAAAGCAATAAATTAGATGATATGGAATAATCGTTTCAATGTACATCCGCTTACAGAAAGCATAAGTAATAAGATTAGACAAAACTATTAAAATAATGGTTCTAACCCATAACTCTCCTCAAATCAAGAAAGGTTAAGGTTGACAAACTAAAAGATAGGGATGTGGCTTCGGAGTGAAGGTACATACATAACAATATCATCGGTAACAGCATAACCTAAATCTATACCTACTACACGCCACTGGTAATAGGTCAGCGTACTTCCCAGGATAGGAAGGATTCCTGGTTTGAGTTTGGGTGCCAAATCATTTATTTTCGATTAATTGATTTTATCTGCATATTATCTTTCTTATCGATACATTTAATTTGTATTAAGATAAAAATGGTTCATATTGTAACGTGTGTGTGTGTATTTTAGTATCTGTATGTATATATGAGACGAAAAAATAATAAGGAATATGAAAAAATAACAAGGAGATGAAAATATAATAATAATAACATGGGTTTCAAAGCCGTCAAGCCATTTTCTAGTTAGGAACTCGTTCGCACCAGAAGCGAAAATAGACTTTATAAAGGCCGCTTTGGAAAGTTAAATTTAAGTAAATATTTCAGATACCCTTATGTAGGGATTTAGTCAGGTACACTAGAATACATATAGGCACACTTGTGGAGGCGAAAGCAAATGTGGTATTACCAGTAAGCCACATCGGCGCTAACAACTTGTTCTGAAATAGCATCCCTTAAGTTGGTACGACAAGGGTCCAACGGTAATAAGCAACCTGACTTTCATATTTTTCTTTGAATCTATACAATTATTTTTATAGTTTTTGAATAAGGAAAAAAAATATTCCCGGCAACGATCGCAAGAAAGTTAAAGTGTCTTTCATACATTTTTCTCCGGGTTAAATATTAACGTAGTTATAAAGTTAGCTAACAAACTTAGCCGAAATATGTACCAGGTTAATTTAAAACAAGTTTGATCGAAATTTGATAAGAACTATGGGAGTTATCGTGTTCAAAAAAACATTTATATCAATCAAAATTTTGATGGAAGGTGGTTTCGAGGTCTCCTGGTGATGATCGAAGAAAATGCATTGAAATTTTCTAGAAGTTGCGTCACTGTAATTGATAGTATTTCTACCCTTCCGAAAGCTATAGTTCTTAAATATGCAAGAGTATTAATTGTGTAAAAATGATTTAATTTTATATTACCAATATTTTCATAATTAAGTTTATTTTTTAGTTTTATAAATCGTGTGTTTTTATAACACAAGTTTTTAATTTTTTTACTACCGAGTGATAAAATACCATGTGCAATTAATCAATTAACAATATAATTGATATTGCACCTTAATCCGATAAATTTTATAAATTTATATTAGATAGAGAGCCGCTCCATATTGAGGTGCAACCAAGTTACCCAAGGAAGGAATATGAATAAGAAAGTGAATAAAATTATAAACATTTTATACAGTTACACAATAACGTTTTTATGTTTTATTCGAAAATAAATAAAAACATTTATAGTACTAAATTAATTCTTAAATGTATAACAATATATATAAAGAAGAGCGTCTGTGGATTTGTTTTCTATATTAATCAACAGTTTTATTCCAGTTGATGAAATTTTGAATAAAATTCAACAAACAAAATAAACCTTCAGAACAAGAAGAAGGTCACTGTCTACATGAGATTTCGAAAAACCACCCCCATCCTCATTCCCCACCTCTTAACTTCACTCTGCATAAAGCCCGGGCAACGCCGAGTATTTCAGCTAGTGTTTATTTAAAATTAATGAAATACAGAAATATGCATACATAATTCAATTAGATTTACATGCCTATAGATAAACAACGTCATGTAAGTATGTTCAACATGCATCACATAATCTCCTCGTACCATATAACAAATATCCTTGACGACCGAGTGAAAGATGTGTGTATGCGAGTTGAACTTATTAAAGCAAAAAATAAATATACCAAAAATTTTTTTTTGAGCTGTAAAAAATTGTAATATCTATAATCAATATTTTTTTCACATTCTAAAATATCTACATTTGACAGTATTTACAGGGGAATTCATAGCAGCATTGGTTTAGTAATTTTTTATGAGTAAAAGCGGTCTGTATCTTGAATGGCAAATAGGAGTATTAAGGTTTATTGAGAGAGTAATTCAGGGTACAGTAAAAGCCATTCTGTAGTCAGTCGACGTTTTTGTTGAGTTGGAAGAACGGAAGAATATTATTGCTTTACTTATGATCAAAACGCGTTAAAAATTTATTCTGGATATTCTCCAAGTTATTTATTGAAATATAATACTGCGGGTTCTAAATAAGTGAAATGTATTCTAGTATCTTTCTGAGTATTGAAAAATACGGTGTTATAAACGTACCTACATTTAAATTTTTTTTATAAATATTTTTGTTCAAGCATTTTGTATGGTTTAGTTGATTGTAATGGGGTTATTGAATAAAAATGTAAAAACACAATTATTAATTTTTTTGTAAATTGTACTTGACTAATTTTAATGAATTTCTAGAAACTGAGATTAAAATACACATTGTTGTATTAATAGTAAAACAATTAGTTTGCAGTAGTCTGTTAATTGATCTAAATTACTTTGAATTTCCATAACGCCGTATTTCTCAGAAGTATCAAACATTATAATACCTGTTTATTACCTTTTGGAATTGTGATTAGTTAGTGATTGATTAATATAAGACTTGTGTATAGAGAAAGTGATTTGTGTTACCATTGAATAAGTATGTAAAATACTACAAAAAGTGAGTTTTTCTGTTTTTTTTAGTGATAGTGGTTAATGTTGTCAACCGAAAAACATACACTTATACGCAAAGATAGTAAGAAAACTCAAAATAATATAACTCAGTCACATGTATCATGCAACCCCAATTAGAATATGTATATGTTACAGTGGATGTGTATTACCAGTGAGAATATATTTTCACTGACGTTTCAGTGAAATCATATCCGAATACGTTTCCACCAGTGGAAATATATTTCTACTGGTGGAAACATAACTTCACTAGCAGGTTTTAGCTAATGTATATTCTACCCTAACCTATAATTGAACCTAACCTAACCCAACATAACCTACCTATATGTTGAAAAGGAAATAAAAATGGGTGAGATTATAAACACGGTAGTTTATGCAATAAATAATTTTATTTAATATAAATGAAAATACAATGAGCGAATAAAAGGGACAGTTGTAAACGCCACCCACGACACCAAACTATTTGTTGCCATGCTGTAGGGCGACACATCGACACTTAAGACTTACTATTCCCGGGCGGCGTATTCTCGCTTGTCAACGAATACAAACTCACTAAATGTAACCGGTGAATTTGTATCTTCATTGTATCCACTGACCGGCTTAGCGAAAATATACTTTTACCAGTGAAAATATATTCTCACTGGTAATAAAGATTCACTGTAACATATATACATCATTGTATGTATATTGTTTTGATCTATTCAGACATAGTTTGAATTATATTTCCATGCCGATGGCGTTCTTTTGTTTTGTTTAGCAGAAAATAAGAACAATATACATTACATATTTTTACATAGAATATTACGCACTTTCTTATCGCGCTTTTTCAACCTAGTCTCGTGACACATTTTATCTAGAAAATATTCGAAAAAACATCCAATGTTTCAATTTTATCAGCGCTAATTTTTAGTGGGTGTAGTTAATTGCATGCATAGTGATCCATAAATGTCGTGTCTCAGACGTATAATATTTGCGTCTTCCGCTATCATAAGCATGCGTTGAGATATCGATAATACGTTATCAATTATTTTAGTCACATGACTATGTGAAGATTATATCTGTAGTAATAAAAGAGCGATTGAAACACAACGATAATTTTATTGACGTTAGTCTGAAATACACGATAATAATCAGCCTGAAATACGAAACGAGTACCGCATAGGTACGCATGTTTAGATGCGGTGATGACAAACAATGAACACGTTCACGGTACAACAGTACATCAAATCGTAAATTCAATCTTTCGGATAATAAAATAAACTCATGAATATTTAATGGAACGTTTTCCTTCTTCTTTTCAAATAAAATATTTCTCCAAAGACATTATTGCGCAGAGGAACCTTTCTCGGAAGATATTTTTGCCTCATGAACACCGTACACGCGAGGTGTCCAGATTCTATGACTCTGAGAAATGAGAAATGTCCCTAAAAATCAGAAATTGTGTTTTGAATGACACCTTGGTCGAAAAATATAAATCACATCTGACAAAGTCAGTAATTGAGACTTATTTTTAAAATCGTACAAATATTTATTTCGAAACTGGCGCCATAAAATTATAATTTTGGAATTATTGTCATTATTAACCCCTAACTTTTAATAGAATTCTGTAATCATTTAGAATTGTAAATTATTTTGTGGAAACATTCTCAAAGCGTCTCTGTTAATTGTTTTCTATTTTTTCTGTTTATTTATGTAAATATGTTGGAAGGTAATAAAATGCTATATCATTCTTAAGAAAATGGCTTAATCGTAAAAATCTTGAAGATCTTATACATTTCGTACAAGATAAATCAACACCTTCGATAGAGTCGGCACATGAAAAAGATTTACTTATGATAAAAAAAGAACACATTCCCGCGCAAACTGATGACGTAATACAGGTAAACAATCAAGAGTTTTGCAAAAAAAAAAATATTTTCGCATATTCGCCATATTTTATAAACCGCTAAATATTATTCAATTAAATTTTCTTATAGTTATTATTGGGCTTCCTAGCTAGATATATACACCATGAAAAATAATAGTTATAGTCGAAAATATCTAACAGAGAACCCATAAAACATCACATTTCAACTGGAGTTCTTCAATTTCCTAAATATAAAACAAAGGTTTTTTACATTTCTATATTGTTATAAAAATGATGTTGAAAATAAGATTGACAGCAAAATGAAATTTTTTACACATCCCTGAACATTTTTGTATACATACAACCGAGCGCGGTACATAGCCCATTGATATCCAACATGAAACAATATACTTCATTGAACCAAATTATTATTTTACTTACACGCATCATTTGTTTTGAGTATAAATTGTCAAATGAATGCGAGACTGTTTCTTGGGCTCTCTAACTCCAACAATATGAATAGTAATTATATATATTAAGGAGAACACATTCGTATTGTGAAGTTGTAATTATTCAGATCATAGGTCTGTGATGTTTTAAATACTAATTTAATGTATTCATTATAAATATATAAATATAAAATCAATTTTGTCTAAAAACGTAGATGGCTTTCAAATAATGCAACGACAGATGTATTAATTTGAAAAAGTGTAACATATGGGTTCGATAATTTGTCATGAAAGATACTGGCGTTATAACACAATTGGTAGTGTACCTTCCCCAGATTGGAAATAGAGATCCAGGTTCGAATCCCGGTAGCGCAAAAACAATATTTTTTTACAACATATATACAACGATATAACAAAAATGTTGGTTTCATATGATTCACCAATGGTTTTTATTGTTGTGTTGTATTTTCCCAATTTAATTTAAGCGCTAATATTATCTTTTATGGACCAGTACGTGTAGAATACATCTCGTAAATTCCGTAAATTTACGCGATGTATTCCGTAAATTTGCGCGATGAACGAACGATTTTATTACTATAATATAGTAATTTGACATCTTATCTACACGATGTAATATGATATTCAAAGGAAATTATCGAGTTTAATTACATTTTTTAAATTAAAAAAAACTTTACGTAAACTGTATTAATACCCTTCAAGCCGTTAGTGTGTTCAAACTATGTTATAGAATACGTTTTTTCCCTGTCGTGAGGGTCCCTCAGTAAAATGTGTCAACAAAAATTCTTTAGAATAGCGCGATTGAACATTTCATATTTTTTTATTTATTGTGTCCGTTTGGTACACATATTTATTAACATATAACAGCGCTGTAAAAATCTATTTGAAATAACAACCGTGTACACGCACTAGCGCTTAAACCGACTACGCTCTATAAAATACATACTTCGCGGAAATAATTAAAAACAATAATCATTTATGACAATGTGTGTGTGTCAAAATGTGTATGTACTGATTAGGCGGAATATCATGTTTCGGGGGGTCATTCTGCTGTCATCTGTCAACGCCAAAATGTGAACATTATAAATGTGTGTGACATGTTATTGCGCTAATAATAATGGTAAACAAATAACACCACTACCGACCATCGTCAGATCGATGATATTCGTATTTTTACTAATACGCGACAGTGTTATTGATATGAAAATAAATGATGGAACAACAAATAACAATAACAAAAATACGAAACGGAATAGAAAAATATTACCCCAAAAGAGTCCTTGAACTGACTTTTTTGCTATCTATTATTCCATGTCGCTTGTTCTACTTCAGAAATAAACTTTGCAAAACATCGGTAAAGTAAATAACGGGCGTGAGCATAAAATTTTATGTCACTCATAATACCTTGACGATATTTTCAATGAAGATGGACAAGACGATGATAATATCGAACGACAGAGGATATAGTAAAGCGTTCGTTCAAATGTGCTGTCACGGCGTTTATACAGATCCAGTAAGTGGATGAAGAGCATCCATTTTAAATCGTTCTTGATTAGCATGTATACCTACGAGCTCTGGTCGAAATACAAGCAAGCGACGAATTCGACAAGTGATTGTTAATCCAATATTATAACTCATACAGAATACTGCTCGGGTTGGCGTGTTATTATAGCGCATCTACAATGTTCGCCGAAGGCTATGTACATGGATTCGTTCCGCTTCTGAGACATTGGGTTGTTGGCGGAACGCTGCGGCTGGAGCTCAGCACTCAGCACCAACTCTCTAGTGCAAGCGGCGCTCTCATCTGACCAGAGAATGGCATTGACTGCCGAGTAGCCACAGATACGATAATAGCCGTAACTGAAATATATTATTAATTTTTCTTTTCTTTTTTTAACATAAATATTATTTTGTTACTTAAATATATTATTTATATGGCGGATCGGGTCTTGCACAAATAACCCGATCACGCTGAAATAAACACATTATTAAATTATTAATATAATTTTCATCATTATCCAATCAGAAAATGTGTTCGAATTATTTTATTTCTAAGATTCTTTAATCTCGTCCAAATCACGAATACTTTTATACGAAATAAAACGAAAGAAATTAATTTTTAAAATGTACATTAATTTTTTTTAAAGTTCATTTGTACGTACAAGATAATTTGACTATCTTACATATATAGGTTAATTCAGTCGCTACATAAACATGAGACATGCTTGGCAAAATTTTAAACAGATAATGAAATTCAAAATATTGTATAGTTTTTGCGATCTTTCACCTTTCTGTCAGTATAGAAATAAATCATTGAATTATAATTTTTAACAAGCGTATGACTTATAATGTTATTCAAAATCAGTATGTAAACCGTTATCATCGTCATCACCGTGTCCGTTCACTACTGGATATCGGCCTCTTCTAACGGCCAGTGTCTAGGTAATCTCTGAGATACGACTTTTGATCCCATGAGATTCTTTGGAGACAACTCTCACGTTTTCGTAGTTCCAGTGTGCACACAGTCTTTCAGAGATTCGTCATCTCGCACTTTATATCAAATCTATTTAAAAAAATTCTAATAATTTTGTATCATTAAGACAATTTCCACATCTTCCATCACCGTAACAATTAAAGTTAGGTACTAGATATTATTTATTTAATTAATTTATATAAAAATAGATTTAAAAAAAATAAAACGTGACATATGCGGGTTTGGTTAATAAATTTGACATCCTGACGAAGAAAACGGTTGGTAAATTAAAATTACTCTTTAAGAGGTTATAAACAAAGTTAAATAATCTATATACAAATGAACCATAAAGTTCAATTTGTAAATATTAAAAAAAAAAGATAATAATTTATTTGGAAGTATAGTGACAGCTAAAATAGTGTAACTTATGCTATGTGTCTCTATTCATTCCATAATATGTCCCTATTCACCTAAAACTTGTCCCTATTCACCTCGAAACAAACTTATAAGCGACACTTGGCAGTAAATCCAGTATATAATATTTAATAATGGGAAATTTTACTTGCAAAAAAAAACACTAGCCTTCAACATAAAATTCTTCTTTGTGAAATATTAAGATTAACCGAAAAATCTAATAGTTTAATAGCTTTGCAGGCAAAGTTTTGAGCTGTAAAATTTTAAATATGAATTAAATATATTAATTAGAAAGATATACATATAAAATCAATTTTATCGAAAAATATTGTTCGATTGATTGATTCGAACCTGGATCTCTTTCCTAACCGGGGAAGGTGCATTATTGAACTATGCTACAGCGAGAATATTTTTAGCGACAATTTTTGAACCTACATGTTACCTTTTTTTGTTGATATTAATACATTTAATCGTTCCATTATTTGAAAGAGCCATCTACCTTATTTTTACAGAATCTCAAATACCTTTGAGTAAACAGATAGCAGACGCCAGAATTATCAATTCATTTTTATTAAATTTTGGACACATTGATACAACTTTATTGTAATAAAGTTGTAAAATTTTCAAAATTTTTACAGGAGATGTGTTTGTTTACTATTTTGAAAAATGTTCGGCACAAAAAATGACACTTATCTGCATTCCAAAGGAAATTGACACTTCACTTCGAGTAAATTGATCGATTTACTTACATACTGAAAGACATTTTACTGTTACATTTACTGATCGGTGTGATTAAATTTTACATTGCGTCAATAGTATAATATTAATATGAATGCACAACTTGTTGTTAGATAATAGCTAATAATTCACTAGCCGTATACATAAATGATGGCAGGAGTGTTTGCGCTTTAAAAATTTAATTTATGCAGCCGGGAATGTAAATACTGCACACATATTCATCAACATTTCAGAATGCAATATTTTTTCCGATCAATTAACATATTCATAAACAGTAAATTTATTGCGACATTCCGCTCGATCTACTGCGTACGACAGTGATTTTCAAAAGGTGAGCCGCAGCGCACGTTTTACGTTTAAGAGTATAATATCACAACTTTTAGCAACCCACGAGAATGATTGTCAAATAGATATACCAGTAGCAGTGGCGTAACTACAAAAATTTCCCCCCCAATGCATAATGAATAAAAGGGTTCCCTAAATAAGTATTCTGTATAATTTATACGAATATTAGTATCCACTACGTGGGGTTATCCATTAAATAAGAAGAACAAAATTAGTATTTTATTTCGTAATATTGTGATGGGTTTGTCCTTAACCCGACATACTAGGACACTACTGTGTACATAGATAATGTTCTCACGTATTTTAATGATGCACGTGAAAAACAAATTTTCAAATTTTATGATACTTGCTATGGATTATTACTAGCGCTGGGAAAGGTATCGATACTAGGAAGTGAACATTTTGGGCCCCTTTCTAACGTGAGTCCTGATGCACTGCATTAGTTGCATTGGTATAGTAATTAACACGATTTTTCGCAAAAAATGCAAACGACTTAGAAATTTCTCACGCCATTAACAGAGTAAAAATTAAAATTATTATTTTTAAGGAGAACACATTCTTATTGTGAAGTTGTAATTATTCAGAACATAAGTCTGTTGATGTCTTAAATACTAATTAAATGTATTAATTAGAAAGATATACATATAAAATCAATTTTATCGAAAAATATTGTTGTTGCTACCGGGATTCGAACCTAAATCTCTTCCTATACGATGGATTTCAAATAATCGAACGATAGATGTATCAATTTGAAAAGTGTAACATATAAGTTCGAAAATTTGTCTTCAATGCACTGTGTTGGTATAACATAATCGGTTAATGCACGTTGTCCGGATAATAATAATTAATACTGAATAATTATAACTTCACAATAAGAATGTGTTCACCTTAATAACATATGTATTGATCCATTAGAACTAGCCGATCATTTTTTTGCTATATTTTACACCCACCCTCAGCTGCGCGCGTTATTGATTGAAGTAAAAACTTTGTCAATCGTACATAATTGACTAAGTTTGTGAATCGAACGTTATTCACGAGTTCTAATTACGTCCACGGGAGGAGACAATCTCACATATTTAGTTAAGATTCATCTCAATGAGTGATGAGATTTTGTTCTGGAGAAAACTCAGAGATCAAAATGAGATTGTTAGAAAAAGACAAAAACTCAAATCATTATACACGGTCGAGGTACGTTCTGACAACGAGATTTTATCCACATTATCATCTAAAACTACCATAGATCCCTTCAACTATATATTTTGAAAGTTAGATATAAACAGTGCTGTAGTCGAGGGTATACGGGGGTATACGCTGTATATTCTCTGTTATATTCACAGAAATAGCGTATATCCTCTGGTTTAATCAAAATATTCTACCATCAAATGAAAATTAATATTATTCTAATCTTTGTACTTCATTTTCATTTAATTTAATTTTCTAATAATATTAGGGTTTCATTTATACCGTATAAATATGGGTAAAAATATAAAGTATACGATATCACACAAAGAGTGCGTTAACGCATACCCTCTGTGAAGTTTACGACTACGCACTGGATATAAGTTATTCAACATTAATATTAACATAAGTCGTTAAATTACAAATGTTTATTGCGTTTCCATTGCTACTGGGGAGACTCAGAAATCACTCGAATGACGTGCGTTAAGTAAGGCTGTTAAGTAAATCTCTGAAATACGCTACGTTCAGAGTGAATAGTGAATACGAAAGTCGAGAGTCGTCTACGAAGCATCTCAGAGATTGTCTCGAGTCGAAAATCTCTTCCGTGGAAACGAGTCATTATATCTTGGTGAGCCATGGATGTACGGCGGAGCTTCAAGTGAGCCGCTTAAGTAAAACGATTGAATTACACTGGCGCACGAAGTTTGAAATATTTTCTTACTGAAGCCGTGCAGCAACATATATATATTTTTTCAAAATATTATGTGAATGCATAATTAAAATATACGTTATTCTTTGCAAGTGTGTAAGTGCTGTATGTGCGGTGTGGGCACACACGCAATTTGTATTATTCAAGATAGAGGTGGATTCACAACTGGACGGTGACTCGAAAGCAGTAGCGGGCAGTGTGGTATTTGAAGTCGCAAGATATTACAAAAATATATATATTTAGAACACATACTAATTAATAACGTTATGAGGTAATACATAAAATTACGGTGCGTATACACGGAGGAAATTATTCCCATGTATTAATTAAATAATTTGCTCTCTATACAAAATATACAAAGAATGTCGTAGATTAGCACTGATTTTACATTGTCCTTTACGTGAGTTTCAAGAGCTAAATTTCAACTGTTACCCAAATGGTATTGGAAATTCTACAACCGAACTACCACTCGTTCGAAACCATCCTCCTGTCTAATTCACTCGTTTATGATTACATATTTACATTACTGTGAATATTAAGCTACATCAACTGGGCCCAGCGGACAGCTTTGTCTAATTCGTAGCATGCGGTCGCAATATTATATTTTGTAAGATTACATTAACTTGATTTCATTGACTCTTTAAGTATTATTTATTGTTATTTTATTTTTGTGTATTATATTTATAAAATTAACCATTCTTTTTAATTATGTAAAATTCCAAAAAAAGCGTACGTTATTATCAGGTCAACCTACGTCCAAGGGTTCATTATAGAATTCGTTCGTTCGTTATAGAATTTTACATGTAAAATTGCTCATCAAAGTTTCGGTAACTAGAGGTTAGGCCGGAGTGGGAGATCCTTTGTTAGCATAAAAACTCCCTTATCAAGCATACAAGGGTATAATGAGGACACCTTCGTGCTCAGCAAACCTATTGAGTTGGCAAACAAAACTCTCTATTACATGGAATATCTACCAACATCCATGTATCTACTAATGGATCTATCAACCCTCACGACCATAACCATAGCTGAGAAAATGTGAGGTAACTTATCTTGGTTTAAATTTCAGCCATTAAAAGCAATTACGAGGAGTAATTTGGTTAACTTTTACGATTTTTTTACTTGAAGCACAGAAAATCTATTTGGTGGTATGTGGTTAGAAGGTAAACTAATGGTACGTACGCTTTAAAATGTATCTATCAGTTGAAACGTACAAAAAATCGAAGTACCACCCGACGGAAAATATTTGAAACCAGCTAATGGTAAATATTCGAAAAGTAATCATGTTTGCTTTTCTCGGAGCTATATACGGTAAACCACCATTAAAAATAAGGTTTCTTCATTGAAATTCATGAGAATAAATATTTATTTCTAATGCGGCCTAACTGGGAGAAGGCCTGGTCTGTGATAAGGTCTGAAGATCCTTATGCGTTCATCAAATTGGTCCTACTTATATAATAGCATCAGCAATGAGGCTTAGTTTCAAAGAGTATTTTGCAGGGGCAGGTTTCTGTGATGATATACTAAAAAATCATATTTGTCTATCAAATCTACATTTGAATAAACTCTAAAAAATACATAATTCAACAAAAGACTCTATGAACACAAATGAAATATATTTGTAATAATAGTACATGTTGAAAATTGATAAATATGCATAGTTATATATGACTGAGAATGAATATATTTATACGAAGAAAATCTATTTAAAATTATTAACGCAACTGTTAAGATCTAACGAAACAAATAAATAAACAAAAGAGTGCTACTTTTCTTAAACTACTTAAAAATAAATGTTATGCAATGGATTAATAAAAAAATTTAACACTAAATAGACTACCTACTTCGGATAGTCTAAAAAATTTCACCACACGAAAGCGACGAATCACAGTTAAAAAAATCGCGCACGGAAATTCGATTTCAAAAGCGCAGTCGGCAGTTTCCGACACAAGCTATTCTGCAACAATTTATTCGATACGAAATTCGGAATTCATATACGGTATGTTTATTATTTACACAAGCTAGAGTGCTGCTCGCACGACGCGCGTGATTGATATAGTATCGGAGATGTTTTGACCGCCGCGATGACCGGCTGACCCAGTACTAACGCCAGCAGTTCTTGGTTTCGTAGGATATCTGTCACTTGACGCCGTGTTCTGACATTTTGTTATCAACGGCGCGTGCAACATGGAACACGACGGTGTCTGCAACATTTTGATTTACAATGCCAGATTCAATAAGTAAAATAATTAGGGCGACATAACCTTGTCAAATATAACGAACAGATGGATGGACATTGACAGCGATGGAAGTAGAACATTTCAATAAATTATTTTAAAGAAAAGCAGACTTTGAGTCTGTCGCAATGATTTTGATAGTAGCACTATAAATAGTAGGTAGATACTTTTTAGCTATCAGAATTCATAGGCGGAAGGAAAAACATGTAATTTACAGAGACATTGTTAAAATATATTTCATAAAAAAACATTTTTAATGAAAACACATTTTTGTTGTGAAGTTGCAATTTCAGAACATAGTTCAACAGAAATTAAATGGATCAATTAAAAAGATATACAGAATATATACGTATATATATATATATATTTATAAAA
This sequence comes from Eubasilissa splendida, assembly GCA_031772225.1. Lineage (NCBI taxonomy): Eukaryota > Metazoa > Arthropoda > Insecta > Trichoptera > Phryganeidae > Eubasilissa > Eubasilissa splendida. Next base: position 34,808,664 of record CM062846.1, on the reverse strand, counting down.
TAGTCTTCATCGATAGTTACAACCTTTTTCCATCATTCAGGCCATTTTTTAATTCCTCGTTAGTAAAAACTGACAGGCTTTCATTTAAAATATTGAAGGAGGGCTGTTTGCACTTCACTGACACTATTAAACTTTTTAACATCTAAATTATGTTGTAAAGACCTAAACAAATGGTAATCCACTGGTGCTAAATCAGGAGAATACGGAGGGTGATCAAAATTTTTTCTCGCAGTATAAGGCCGCACATTGTCGTCGCTTTTTGCGTGCGGTACCCACACCACTTATTTCCACACCTTTCTTATTTTTTTCAAATTTTTTTGAATGCTGGACCATGAAAATCCTGATTTTCTTTGTTAATTTTTTAATCGACATCTCTGGATTGGCCTCAATTTCTGCAGGATCTTTATCTATGATTTTTGGTGTTCCACTTCTGGGCTTATCTTCTAAACAAAAGTTTCTTAATTTAAATCTTTTGAACCATTTTTAGCATTGGCGAATAAATAAAGCTTATCCATAGACGATTGTTTTTGGTAAAATTTGTACAGTACACAAAAGTGTAAACGAACGAACTCGGAACGAAGTCCATTGGAAATGGGATTTGCTTTTTTAACTGTTATACTGACCAATGAATCACTAGGCAAGTGTCTTAACACAAGAACAACAAGCAAAAAAATGTAATTGATGTAATTAATTATATTATTAACACAAATGAAATGAATTAATTAGAAATATATACTAAAAAAATCCGTCAGAAATAATAGATCTATCAATTGGAAAGACTACAAGTTAATAATAATACGAAAGACTACAGTTAATAATATAATTAGTTACATCAATTACATTTTTTTGCTTGTTGTTCTTGTGTTAAGAAACTTGCTTAGTGATTCATTGGTCAGGGGTTTGAGACTCATTCGGGAGACGTGCAAGTTAGTTCTAATTTCATAGCACAAGCGTTTAGCTTAGTTTGAAAATAATAATATATTTTTTAAAAAAAGTTATGGTTCGAATAACTACTTATTTTCCGTCGTTATTGAAGGCTTATGTATAGTTTGTTTATTGAACTATTATCTAAGAATTGCCTGTAGACCGATCGCCCGATCGCGTTCCTGGTTGCCGGATGAAAGTTCGATCAACCAGTCATTTTGTTTGACAGGTGAAAGCTAGATTGGCATGTAATTAGGCGTGGAGTTGCGCCACATTAATTTTTGTTTTCAAACAATTGATATGAATTGGATATTCTATCTTGTTTTTTCAAACAGCTGATAACAAAAGTAATCTAATCTTTGATGTTGCCTTTGTAAAGAGTGGGAAAACTCTCATCGATAAGTAACATAACATTGTTTTGTTATTAACATAATATAGTTTATAAATATTAAAACAAAATACTTTGTTTAAACCAACCGATACCTATGGTATTTAACATTTTGAATAATCAATAAATAGTGGTTTAAATAAAGTACTTTGTCTTATTATTTATATAAAATATGGTCACAAAATAAATTTTGCTAATATTGAAGAAGTAATATAGTTTAGATTTTTTTTTCTGAAATTTTGACACTTGTATATGTTTATACATATAGTGTGAAAAATTTAATTATTTTAATTGTATGACTAGATGTATTCATTCATATGATGTCTCCTTATTCAACCGCGCTAATATAATACCTATATGAGCTACAGAAGAATAAGCTACTAAAGATTTTAAATCAATTTAATTTTAAACTAAAACATATTAAACTAACTGGACTATGTCGGGTCCTAGGTAAGGAATTACTGATAAAATATTTGTGATTACAGTTGCTCCTCAAAATGATATTTGACCTCAAGGAAAACTATTAAAATTTTACGTGATAATAATTTTAAATTTCATATTTTTAAATAAATTTTAATAAAATAATTTGTCTAGTGGTAGCTTAATTATGGAAAAAACTAAATTATTCCTATTTTTATAGTACGGGCACTTAGCTTAGATTGAAATATAGTAAAAATATTGAAGTAACATAGATTCCATAAGATTACACAAATTTGGACCCAATACATGATCCAATTGGGTAGAGATCAATCAGAAGCATTGCTATCCAACATTTTAACATAATCATTACAGAGTGCCTACACTAATAATTCACTAGTTCTACAACACTCCCACTATATATTTACTTTTCTTTTTTCTCCATTTTTATTTTTATTCCTGTCGAATCTTTATCTTTATTGAATTAAATAACACCACAACAGCACGAAAAAAACTGGCTACTTTAACACAGACTGCAGTCTAGCAAAGTAGCCAGGGTAATGCTGTATATATCAGTCTGTATATATTGAGTCTACTGCATTCCACGCAATAAACTACGAGTATTTAATTGCAATATAATTATATCTTATGTTTAATATGTTATATTCACCTCTGTTACAACAAAAACATGTATGTCAATAAAGTCTAATAAATAAATAAATAAATTCCACAATTCTCAAGATAATTCATTTTGATACATTCACAAAATAACTTATGATAAGTATGTGTTCAATACGAATTTTATCTGCTTATTACGTTCACTCTTCGTAGTTTCCTTTCATAAAAAAAGTCCTTATTATATTTATTATTATTATTTATTTATGTTTCATTGCACTGTTATTTTTAATGTTCGACTGTTTCTTTGTTTGTTCGATGTTATTTTTTGTTAAACTTTGTCCATTTTATAAATAATATTATGTACTGTACCATATGATCTGCGGTACTGTATCATAAATATTTACAATATTATATCCTAACGTCGTTATGCGTGTCATGCGTAGGAAAATCTGAATGAAGCTGATATCTGCACCATATTGGAGTGAAATGTTAATATCCCTTGAATAATGTGGATAGAGGCCATTTTTTACTGAAGGTACATTTTTCAAATTGAAAACAAATAACTCAATTTTTACTGTAAGAAATTTGAAAATTGAAACATTGTAATTATTTGAATTGTGTCGTATATACGTCATTCGCGCCCGTCCGAAGACCGGTTATAAATAAATTTTACTCTTTTTTTCTTTCCATCATAGTACATTCTAAGAATTTCCAGAATAACACTACAAAAAGTTGAGATACCATTATACAAAGTTTCAAGTAATACGCTCTCTATTCACAATAGGTTAGCATCAAGTGACGTCAGCGTCGCGTGCAAAACGGCAAATTAACTTTTGTTATCAATGAAGCGAGATTGCGTGACTGTACAAGAACGGAATTTTCAAATAAAAAAATTTACACATGTTTTTATTTTTTATTCGCGCTTCGTGTCCTAGATCAAGGTTTACGAAGTCTGATACCGAGCGATCGGACGCTTTTCGAGATAGACGTATCGACAGAGTAACCGAGTACGCACGGAACCGGAAACGCGGCGCGGCGTCGGCCGAGAGACAATAACAATTAAAGTGTAGAGGAAGCCGCACTACGCAGGGCCACTTGGTGAGATTGCCGCCATTACGGGCATGTGACTGCCGGCGGAGGTGGCCAGCTGCCCAGCTGCCCAGCACGTAGCTCGTACATGGTGAATAAAAATTTAACAAAAATTATTTCATCATTTATTTTAACGGAATCACAACAAAATATATTCATTTCCTGGATAGAAATACTACGTTCTGCACAAGGTTTCACGACCTAACTTCCGGAAAATTTCAATGCACTTTATTTAATCGAAATCAAGAGACCTCGAATCGAACATTCAATACTTAATAAATTAATCAACTAGAAAGATATACAGAAAAAAAATCTATCTATCGAAAAAATATTTAGTTGTTACTGGGATTCGAACCTGGACCTCTTCCTATCCGGGAAAGCGCGTTACATTTTCGTGATATTTCCTCATTCTTATTTCATTATTAATATTTTCAAAAAATACATTTACTGCTCCATAGATAAAAAGAGGTTCCAGGTTCGAATCCGATTCGATTTTTTTTTCTGTATCTTTCTAGTTGATTAATTTAATATCTATTAAAATACCACAGAACTATATTCTGAAAATGCAACTTTACAACAAAAATGTGTTTTCTTTAAAGAAATAATATTTTGTAAATATCTCGGCTAGCCTGATTCATTATCTTGTTGTTAAAAAAACTTTGAAAATTTATAACTTTGTTAATATTGGACCTAGAGAAAAACGAAAAATACTCTCCCACACATACTCCCATCTCTCAGTCACTAAATGTACATATGTACTGGATGCGTCAAAACATATGAGCTGATGATTCATAAATAGCTTGTCCTTTATCTCGTTTCGAGTTGAATCTCCGAAAGAAATGTCTTCCTTGAAGATGGGTCGTTGTGGTCGGTGCCAGAAGAGGTTTTTTATTGTTTATAACAGGAACTTTATGGTTAGATATTAAATTTCAAGAAATTAAATTTAATAGAATAAAAGCACATCTAGGAACATATAAATAAGACTATTTACAACCCCTGCCTTTGCAATCTTTACCTATAGTGCTGAAACAGCAACGCAAGACGATAGATGAATTCAACATTGAATATTTTATAATATAATATATCTTAATTTAATCCCAATCGATAATTTTGATTCAATTCGAAGGAAACTAGGAGCAAAACCTTAAGATACTTTTTAGTGACAAGAATGGATGTCAAATTTGGTCAACAAACTTTCTTGTTTTGTGCACCTCGTATATTTTCCACTCCACAGAAGGTGCACAGCATATATCTCCCTCTCCAAGTACAAGAGCTAGTCTCTTTTTTGGAGAGGTAAGCGAATAAAAAACATGTAATTTTAATAATGTACAATACTCAATTAATAGGTCATATTATAAAAAAATTGTAAAAATTTCTAATAAATAATAAAAATAAAAAATGAAATAAATTACCACTAGGCCTTAAAGTTATTGACCTTATTGTACTTTAAGAATATACAACTTATAAAAACTGTACAGTTAATTGATTTAGAACAGACCACGTTTAGTAAAGTAAATTACTTTTATTGCTACTGTATTGTTTTATGCTAAAAAAAATAATAAATAAATATGGTTCCGAATCCTCAGATATTTTGACCATGTTACATGAAGAAACCACAAAAATATTTTTGATCCAGGGGAGGGTAGAAGAAACTTGATCTCGTGGAAGGTCGCCTGCACGATGGCCCAACTTGCTTAGAACTACAATTCTGAGCCCGCTTTTGGACTGCACAAGAAATGTCAGACTGGAATAGAAAGAGATTAGGAATTCCAAAATCTTATTCTCATTACTGGTACTACCAAAACATTTTTAGCATGAAAAATACCAGTATAAAAATTAGTATGTTTATTTATTTATATCTACGCCCTTATGGGATTTTACAAATAATTAATATCTATTTTTAATATTTACAATTTTGAAAAAAAAATTCTAATAATTTTGTATCATCAAATCATTTTCCACATCTTTCATCATCGTAACAATTTAAGTTAAGTATGTACTAGATTAATTTTAAAATAATAATTATTTTAATTTAAAAAAAAAAATAGTTTTTAAACATTGGATTAACGTGACGTTTTTGGTTAGTTAATTTGACATTCTAAAGAAGGAAATGGTATTTTGCGATTCTGGTTGGTATTTTAAAATTATTATAAATAAAGTAAAATAAATAATTTATAAAAAAATATAAATTAATATCTTCATCTATATTAGTAAAACGGATTATAAATAAATACAAAAAACATGTTACGATTTTAAGGAGTTAATTATTTGAATTTCCTATTCCTAACAAAATAACTGGATCGGAGCCAAAATTTTATATTTTAATTTTAATATTATCTTTATGTATTTTAGTTTCATACGTTTTTTGTATATCATCGTTTTTGAGAGGATAATTAATGATTTTTCGTTTTCAAATTGCTCAATATGCTACTTTTATAATATTTGCGACAAATTCGTTAGTACAGGGATATAATAGAGTTAATTAATTGAATTTGAGATTGCAAGTGTATGATACATTTTTTTATTTTTTTATCTAAATGCCGACAAAAAAAGTTAACTGCTATTTGCTTACTAATATTAATAATTATTTTGGGCAAAACTTTTTGTTTCTGACGGAAACGGAAGTATAAAACGAGCGGACCTCGAGGGAAATACAAAACAGGACGAAAACTTCTTTCGCTTATTCCATTTTGTAAACAGTAAAGCAATAATTGTTATGGTTTGTTTGTTAATTTGATTTAAAGTCATACCAGTGGCGTAACTAAAAAATTGGGCGCCAATGCAAAGCGGAAGGGGCTCCTAAACATGTAGTTTATATAATGTACACGAATATTATTACTACGAAGTTTATCAATTAAATACTACAAATATTATCTTTCGTTTTCTATAAATATTCAATCTTTCACGATTTTTTTTTATTCTCATTTATATGTACTCGCAACTGAAAGAACCCTTCACGGCGGCACTGTTGAGGTACCTAACATGACGCAATAGTACTTAGTGCATCGATAATGTTTTTACTTGTTTTCGTAATTTACATTAAAATATAACATTTCTTGCTTTAGTTTGATTTTAAAAATTACTAGACTAAATTAATTCCGTAATTATATCGATACCAAATATATTGGATAGTTAGTATGTAGTATATCGTAGTTATATAGGGGTATCGCTGCACCTTTGACGTAGTTAAGCCAGTACGTAGCACAGGATTTAGTACGGTCATATCGTTCTCAAATAAACAATACCTTCTATAAAATATGTATCCCTTTACTTTTATCCCCTTATCCTGTGAGGGTCGGAGGCCCAAAGACTCGATAAGGTATTTTCATCTCCCACTTGCGTTGTATCAGTATTTTATGAAGCAAACTGTTTTCATAACGTCTTTATCACCAGCCAAGAAGATGTTTCGCGATAGTAGTTCCTAACAAAATTGAACTAACTGGCATTCTCAAAACGTGACGAAGACATCTTAATTGAGATCTTTAGATCTTTAGATCATTAAGGGCCGCGCAAAGCAATACCGCGCCGACAAAGCCTTCCAAGACATTGCCGCACCATCAAAGCCACGCAAAAGTAAATGAGGGTATTTATTCCTATGTATTGTATTATATATATAATAAAAATTAAAACATACTTACTTATAATATTAACAAATCATGAAAATAAATCAAAAAATTGTTCGAAAAAATTAAAACATACTCAAAATAACTTTTTTTCCATTTAATTTTATTTTAGTTTTGTTACGCGCGGCATTGACGGGGTTGGTGCGCGCGGCAATGTCTCGGGCGGCTTTGTCGATGCGACATTGTAATGCGCGGCTTTGTCGGGACACCGTCTCATTACGGTAGCTTGGATTCTTGATGTCACTATTTTAATATTCTCACTATTAACTAACTAACTGTACTTTGTAAGTTCTTTGCTCATAAAATATAGCGCTATCTTGATAGTCTCCGAGTGAAGATCAAATCCCCACACTCGGTCATTTGGCGAGAGTCTTACTGATAAACTAAATAAATCGTAATAATTTTGATAAAATAATTTTTTTAAATCCCCGAATGCCTTCAACAATATTCACAACTTAATTCATAGTATACCTGCCGAAATTCTGAGTCGAAACTTTCAAGCAGTTTCTACCGTTACAGATATAAAACAATTTTATCAATGCTAATTTTACAGTTAATTAAATTTTTATTGTTTTAAAAATATATTTAAATATAATGTATCATTCGAATATATTCATTTTAATAATTTTAGCTCTACTTGTCAGATAATTGAACCCAACGACGAATTTTTTTCTTCTCAAGTTTCCTATCTATTTACGTGATTTAAATTGTATAATTATTATAATGATGTATCCTTTTTCGTAAGGTCTCGTGGGATGAATTGAAAACATGTATTCAATAGACGGGCATCTGGTTGAATCGGTAGAATTATACCACTGATATCATCACCATAATCAGTAATTGTCATTTTCACCAAGCATCTCCCATTAAAACGAAAATTACTAGATTTAATGAATCTTGATGTCTCCATAACATTAACCGAATATTTTAAACAGAATTTAGATAAATATGAATTAAATATATTAATTATAAAGATATACATATAAAATCAATTCTATCGAAAAATATTGTTGTTGCGCCACCGGGATTCGAACCTGGATCTCTTTCCTAACCGGGGAAGGTGCTTTATCCAACTAAGCTACAGCGACAATTTTCGACCCTATATGTTACCTTTTTGATATTAATACATTTAATCGTTCCATCATTTGACAGAGCCATCTACCTTATTTTTACAGAATCTCAAATACCGTTGAGTAAACTGATAGCAGACGCCAGAATTATCAATTCATTTTTATTAAATTTTGGACACATTGATACAACTTTATTATTTAGGAGAACACATTCTTATTAACACAAGAATGTGTTCTCCTAAAGAATTTAGATAGTTGTCCATCCACCAATAAAATATTGCAAATTAAGTCCATCAACACCAACCATGTTGATATCCTCCGCCGCTCTATGTGTAGTTGTATATCACAGTACGTACATATCTTCGTTAGCATAAATGAAACGTTTACGTAATAAATGAAAATTGTCATGTACCCGTACGCTCATCTAATCATTTTGTTTATCTCCCGGCTTGTCTAATTCTCCAAGAATTGTGTTCACTAAAAGCTATTTGAAGAGAAATTTTTCACATTGTCGCGTTTCATATTTATTATTGCATTGTCCTCTACATTGAATACAGTGGCAGAAAACAATTAATATTATTAGTTTTGAAATACACATACAAAATATAACCTCGACTGAAACCTCGCTACAAAGACACCGTGTCGTTCCCCAACAATTTAAAACATGACCGCCAATGATAAATAAGACATATTTAATGCAACTTATTGTCTTGTGGATCATTATAATCTAAATCTCTGTTGTTACACGCGATGATCAGCTGACGAATAGAGGTCACGCGTACCTTTAACATGTCGCGAAGTCACGGCACTCAATCTTTGTTCATGATGATTAATACACTAATAATGATATATACCTAATATGCTTTACATGCTGGAAAAGCTACACAGAGCTTAATGGAAAATCGATTACGATATTTTAAATCTAGTAAAGGAAGACGTTCAAAGATGGACGTATTAACAAATTTTTAACAGTTTTTTTAAAACAGTATTCTACCATTTAAACAGTTAAGTAACCATCGATGCCTTAGGGCCGGATGTGCGATCAGTAGTAACTTTTTACAGAGTTGTTTGATCGTTGGTAAAAAAATATTTATTTCTCGAAAGTACATCCCGCAGTAGACTCATTTTACTCTCCGATATCCGATAGTAAAAACGAGAATTGATAGTTAAATATGGTGAACTTTTCACAGCTGTTTCACAAGTCATCTAATACATTGAAAGTTGCAATATGCGACAATTAATCATTAAATATCCCACTATTTTAGTGGTGGGAGTTCGTCCGATGATGATCTCGTTGATTAATGTATATTATGAGGTTTAGGGGATGAGAAGAAACGTAACGATGTATGCATAATTTTAACCAAATAGGAGAAGAGTGAAATGTCGGGATGGAGTGCCTATAATTTCCTTAACATTCTAGAGTGTAACTGAGAAAAATTTAAACATTGAACAGTATAATAATAATGGATCCAATTACTAAAATCGCCTTTTTTATTAGTCATAAATATAATAAATATGAATTAAATATATTAATTATAAAGATATACACATAAAATCAATTTTATCGAAAAATATTGTTGTTGCGCCACCGGGATTCGAACCTGGATATCTTTCCTAACCGGGGAAGGTGCTTTATCCAACTAAGCCACAGCGACATTATTTTTAGCGACAATTTTCGATCCTATATGTTACCTTTTTGATATTAATACATTTAATCGTTCCATCATTTGACAGAGCCATCTACCTTATTTTTACAGAATCTTAAATACCTTTGAGTAAACAGGTTCGAATCCCAGTGGCGCAACAACAATATTTTTCGATAAAATTGATTTTATATGTATATCTTTATAATGAATATATTTAATTCATATTTAAAATATCACAGACCTATGTTCTGAATAATTACAACTTCACAATAAGAATGTGTTCTCCTAAATAAATATAATAAGCCAGCAGATCAAGTAATAATGAACAAAAATAAGTCCATAACTATTAAACTTCACAATTTGATTTGAACACGTTAATTGTGTTTTGTTTTAAATGATACGATATTATACTTTAATAATGAAAGTGACTTATAAAATAAATATTCTTTTGAAAATGATTTTACAGAAAACTTTTTAAAAAATAATTACCGAATTACATTCTTAATAATTTTACTATGTAAACTGCCGAAAACATCTTTCTTACACAAATGGTTTCTTAGAATAATTTTCATTTCACGAGAGTAATTTTGTTACGTAAACATAAAGTTTCTGAAAATTTTAGCTGTTTTATGTAATTTTAAAGTAAAATATTAAGCTCTTTTCAAAAAATTACATTATACTCGTATTAATAACTAAAGGGTGTCTAGCGGAAAAATTTCAAGTTTAATATTAAATAAAAAGAAAAACTACAATGTTATTTTCATATTTTAATTATACAAAATGGAGTTTATGTTTATGAATGCGGATTTTACGTTTTATAAACAATATCGTTTAAATGCCGTCCATTTCTCTCAAGACACTTGGAATCGGACTCTTAAATTTGCGAACACGCGACAGCAAAGCGTTGGTTCAATGTCAGCAACTTCACGTCGGATATTTTCTTGTAGAGCCTGAATTGTTCAAGAATTGTTACTGTAAACTTTTGATTTAAGGTATTCCCATAAAAAAAAGTCGCACGGTGTAAGGTCCGGTGACCGAGGTGCCCAGAGTATGTCACCGTATTTGCTGATTAATTTATTGGGAAAAATTCCCCTCAACTTCTCTATTGAAACTCTAGCTGTGTGTGGAGTGGCTGAAATTGTGTTCTGTTGTTGAAAACCTGGGAAACAGCTGCAGTTGCGGTATCAAAAACTCGTCGATCATTCGGCAATACACGTCAGCAGTGACTGTCTCTCGCTGGATAAAAAAATATGGGCCAATTATCCCTCGGGCAGAAATTGCACACTGCACTGTCGTTTTTGGACAATGCAAACGTTTTTGATGGCGTTCCCTTGGATTGTCAGGGCACTAGTATCTCATGTTTTGTTTATTAACATAGTCATCGATATGAAAATATGCTTCGTCAGTAAACAATATGTTTCCAAGCGTTTGTGTTGTTCCAGTATTGTTTTCGCTAAATTTTTACGTAAAGAAAAGTCATTTTTGTTGAGAAACTGCACGATTTGTAGTTTTTATGGATGAAACTGTAGTTTCTATTTCAAAATAATGTGCACTGCTGATTTTTTTATTCCAGTACAGGCTGCAATCTTCCTTATCGATTTACGCGGATTGCGCATAATTTCACGTCGAACTTGAGCCACATGTTCTGGCGTCGGTGCTGACGTTGATGGTCCCGGAGGAATTAGGTCAACCATTGTTCCTTCTTGTCTGAACTTTTGAACCCAACTCCAGATAAGTTGCGTGCTCGGCCCATCATTACTCGTCGAATATTAAAGTGAGTACAAAAAGCGCGACGCGCACGAACCAATGAATCAGCGCCCTTTAAATATTGCTCAACCGCGAACGCCCGGTGCGTTCCCGACCAGTGACTCATTACTACTGGCAAACCCGAAAATCACGCGCATTAAACAATACCTTTCCCACTTAATTCACACTGATGGTTTACGAGCAATTACAATTTAATGTTGAAATTTTTCCGCTGGACAACTTCCGTTAGATATATAAATATCAAGGTAGACAAAGTATTGTACGTAAGTACGTGTAATAAAAATTGTTACTAATCTAACCTTTAGCCTATAAAATTTTAAAATAACAAGAAATGGACAGTTTGCGAATGTTCATGTTTAGTTATGTCATGTTAGCATTCCTGTTATACCAGCATTTTTTTTTGCACTAATCTGATTTAAACAGTAGCATAGTTTCAATATAAAGTATTTATTAAAATTTAAAGTCAGCTTATTATTTATTATTATACTACTAATTAAGCCTAGCCTAAGCAAATCCATAGGCACCAGGTATCCATAAATGTTACAGTTTCATAAACAAACAAAAAAAAAATTCACAATGCCCCATCTTTTGGAAAAAACAATATTTTTATTCAAACACTTAATACAAAACTGACAACGTAGACATTTCCTTGTGTGTAATGTTTCTATTTGAATATTTCAAAACAAACCACCAACTAACAAATGTCAATATTTTCAACTTTATGATATATCAGTACGTGGATCCAACGCTTTAAATCTATGTGCCTATCTCACAATCAAAACGTTCAATATTGTATGATGGCAATCAAAACATGATTGTTGCGATACCGCAAACGGGTATTTGATAGTAGTCATGAAAATCAAGTTTTCCAACGTATGCAGATATCTGAACTATTAAACTAGTTTTCATAATTGAATTTTGACACGCTTTAACGATTTCACATTTTTCAAAGTGATCAAATTAATTCAAGAAATTTATAATAATAATAATTTTCAAAATACCAGAAAATTTCTGTAATGTAAATATTGTCAGGCTCTGGAGGTTGTATTTTATATCGTTTCTTATTTATTGGCACATGGTTTATAGTAATAGTTTATACTTTAAACTTCGATTAATTATAAACTCAAAGCATAATAGACTTTCACGAATTTAGTGATTATTTATTTGTATTAAATAAAACATTAAAAATCCCTCCTTATCATTGGCCGCACGTGAAAGTGTATTTTTGTTTTTTTTCTAGATCCAATATAAACGAATTTATGAACTTTTCGAGTTTTTTAACAGCCGCCATTTTGAAACAGGCTAGTTAACGTACTTAGTCGTCCGATAAGAAGTACCTAAGTTATCGCTATATCCCATATATATAAATATATATATATATGTAACATTTAATAGATATATTATTTAAGACAATTATTATTTTCATTTGGTGATGTTATTTAACTTCTATAAAACTACAAATAGGAATATTCGTATAACTAGTAGCAAATTAAGTACTACCTCAATATTGACAATAAATTGCTGGTTTCCTGACTCCAGGTTGACTGATGGCACAATAAGGGAGGCGCTGTTCAACAAGCGATTGTTTGAAGTGTAGGTTCTACGAAAACAGCCTCGCCCGCCATGACAATGGTAATTTTCTCCGTGTTTATTAAATGACACTTCACACGTTTGGACAGTTAACCCTTAATCTTTCAACCCATTTAATGAGAAAAAATGGCCTCTCCGATTCTCTATAAATCAGCATTTTATTTATCTACGCAATATAACGCGCATTCTAATTTAAATATATCTACCATTAATGCTCTTACACAAGTTGGTTCACATAATACTTGAGTGGTATTACATTACAATGGTAAAGAGATATTTGGAAGCCGAGGCATCTATTTCACTCGAAGCATTTTCATATTTGGATGTATAATTTATTCCATAAATATGGTTGAATGTCTATATTACGTCGGAAATGTATCATCAGGTTAATGTATAATATAAGAAGATACAAAGAAAATGAGTTAGATAAATTTTATTCGTCACTCAAGAAATAGGAAATGCAAGCAAGCACGTTTGCGTGCAAAATTATTGAAATCATTGAATGCTTATAGCGAGTGGAAGAATTTGTAAGAATGATAAGACTAGGAAAGATAACGAAAACATACTATGGAGTACATGTGCTATGGACGCGGATAATGCTAAAGAGGTCCGTATAAGTAGACAATATTTTCAGGAATTAGAGACCATGAATATAAATATCTAGTGTTAGTAATATATTATACGGAGGGAAGATTAAACGACAAATAAGTCTCATCCTTTACGGTGTCGATGGAGAATGAATATGATGAAATAATGAAATACAGCCTAAATGTAGGTGTCAAAAAATAATGATACATATGGTATTATGATGCTAATGTTGAGCGCAACATATTATGGTAGTTATTGATCATTGAGATACTATAAAAGAGTATATAATGTATTATTCTACATTTTTTCGAGTTCAATTATTTAATTTTGATTTATTCATTTTAACGATACATATTTTCGACATGTCATTAATAACATGTTAAGCATAATGTGAAGATAGAAATATAACATTAAACAATTTTTATAATTAAAAAATTGACAACATTAAAACATTTAAGGAAATTACATGTCACAGATTACACTTGTTTGTGGTTGAAAATTTAGAGGCATTAAAATAGTTAATATATACATTTAAAAAAATCTGAGTGTTTATTATTATTATTGCACTATTGCACTGTAAGTGCACTATTGAAGTGAAAATATGTATAATATTACAACTTTATTACATTATATAATATTATTTTCAACATTTGTCAAATTGCAAAACAGTTTTACGGCGAGGAGTGCCCTTCACTTAGTAATTAACAGTGCTTAATCAACAACAAAAAAATTTAATGAAATACAACTATACAAAGGAAATATTTAATTAGATTGGAATGTGTTCCTTCACTATACATTTTAGGGTGGTCTCTTTATTTTTCATAATATTTAATAAGTCTTTATTAAGGTTATTAAATATTCATTTCACAACACATTCTCTTGTTCTTGCGATCGCGGTCGGCACTCTCACGGCGCGACTCGACGATCTGGCAGAATAGCTATCGTGAGGATTAGTATACATATTTACATTATTCATTATCTCTTCGATAATAATACTATAATATTTTAGTTTTTTTGTCAACTGGTAAGATTTTGCGTTAAATAATTTATATCAGTCATCTTTATATAAGCATTTCGTTCTGCTATCTACAATAAGTTTTAAGAATCTCAATTATAACTGTTTACTTTTATCAGTATATGTTTTATACTAAGCTAGTTAGCTCACCCCATATCTGACAACCGAGTCGACTATCGCAAAGTACAGTGTGGCCCGAGAGGTGCATAACCTTAACATATAAAACGCACTTAACATGGATCTCAGTTTTTTAAATATATTATTAATAATTCATCAATTCTAGTAAAAAATTTCATAAATTGATCGATAAACAACAATATTAAAATTTTTAATTATAAGCTTACGATAACTAAAATATGATACGAACATTCTTGACTGCAATCTGTCTAAATACTCATTAAATACTACATAAACAGAACTTTACGAATAGATTCGATTATTTTAGTAATTTGTTGATTAGGCCACATGACCATCGTGCGGATCGTTTGTCCATTTTCATATCGAGCTGCACAAATTTGATGTTTTATTTATCACTCTACAATTAATTTTAGATTTATTTTTTTAGTAAAGATATAAACGAACATGGCGGGAAAATGTGAATACAAAATGCAAAAAAAACGTACAAAGCAGTAGCATGTACGTTCTTCAACTGACATGTTCGAGAATATTCTAAATACGTCGGGTCATTCGTGAAAATACAAATTTTTTTGATCTTAATTCGGAAAATGTACTAATTAAACAACAAGTATCGATTACGACTACAAATGAAATCTCGCTCGCTCATTGTGCGGCGGGCTTGTGATCTGTACGTGCTAAATATTTCCCAATGTTACAACGGTAAACGTAGACAGTTTTTCTGTAGTACATTTTAAGGTGTATTTTTGAATATCCATTTTTGGTTCAAATCTGTGTGATTGTGATCTATGGTCCTTTGAATTTACTATACCAAAGAAGTTTTACTTCAACAAGCGCTTCATTTTGTTTTAATAACGGAATTTTTTTTCTACACATCCAAAAAGTAAATTTTTACCCATACAGCAAATATACCAGATAAATGGTCCCATAAATAAGGCACAGATTCAGAGGAAGCCTGTTTAATACACAGTGATATTTGCATGCTATTTATATAGAGTTTGTCACTGGCTCATCGAACACTTGGAAGGATTCGCCAATCGTTCACCATCGATGTTCGTTTCAGTGACGTCAGTATGCTAATTGTTAGTTTTTCTGCAAGGATTCATATAATGAATATACGTGATGTAGCACACGTGCAAGGTATCCTCGTATTATCTTATCTTTTTAAATGATATATAAAAAAAATATTTTAAAATTAAATGTAACTAAAATAAAAATAAATTTCATTTGTTAATATTCTATTAAGATCCAAAACAAGAGCGTATGATATTTTATTACCTATATAACATAAAATCAATTACGTTATTAAGCATACACTAGTAAACTCGTCTTAATCGTATTAATAATATCCTTTATTAATAACGTAGGTATTATTAACCTTTTCTTTTGTTGATCATTTTGATTGTATTATATCAAAATCGGTTTTCGTCGGTTTACATTATCAGACTTCAATTGACATACTGATATGTTTTACTATTAGGAGAAAACATTCATATTGTGAAGTTGTAATTATTTAGAACAGACGGTCTGTGATATTTTAAGTACTAATTAAATGTATTAATTAGAAATATATACATACAAAATCAATTATATCGAAAAATATTGTTGGTATTACGGGGTTTGAACCTAGAACTCTTTCCAAACCGAGGAAGGTGCATAATTCTACTATGCTACAGCGACATTATTTTTGACGACAAATTTTCGATCCTGTATGTTACACTTTTTCAAATTAATAAATCTATCGTTCCATTATTTGAAAACCATCTACTTTGTTTTTACGGAATCTCAAATACCTTTGAGTAAACCGATAGCAGACGCCAGAATTAACAATTCATTTTTATTAAATTTTTAGACACATCTATACATCTTATATATTATTAAGAGAACACATTATCATTGTGAAGTTGTAATTATTCAGAATATAGAACGATAGATGTATTAATTTGAAAAAGTGTTACAAATAGGTTCGAAAATTTGTCGTAGCATAGTTGGATAATGCACCATCCCCGGTTTGGAAACAGATCCAGGTTCGAATTCCGGTAGCGCACCAAAAATATTTTCCTATAAAATTGATTTAATATGTATATGTTTCTAATTAATACATTTAATTAGTATTTGGTATATTGTACATTTATCGAATTGATCATATTTGATATATTTTGTATCGAATTAACATCGAAGGAACTTAAATATAAGAATATTTGTACTTCGTTGTTTCAAATGTGATGCCGAAAAACAATAAAAAGATCACTTAGTACTAAAGCAAACAAATATCCCTTATATATACTTTGTATTTCCCGTAATCAATCATCCCACCAAGCCTAAGGCCACGCCCTCATTTATTAATTAAATATTTTCATTTTATGGTTAGCGTACGTCCGTTTTAACGAAGATTCAATGATATCGAAACCGGTCGACGACAAAGTAATCAATTTGTTTAAATATATATTTCAAATGATAAATATTAATTAATATCTCATAAAAACACTTTTCATTAATAGTATGCTAATAAATACTATATTTTATATGAGATAATCAGTCAGTTGAAAAGATATCCAAACTCTGGCTTTAATAATCAAACTACAAATAATATTTGTGATTAAAATATATACCTACGGGTAGGTGTCATAAACATTTTATTTATTTCAATGAATCTCAACCTTCATACATTAATAATAATGTGTGCGTGTTTTATGTTATTTTTAAGTAAAATAAAACTGGAAAAGGTATTCTTCGAATTAATTCCAAAGCTTTCATAAATTAAGGCTGTTTGTGTGTAGCGCTTATTAATAGCTCTAATATATTTCAAAGCCAGATTTAATTACAAACATTGTTATTTTTTAAGCTGTAATTTTAATTTTTTTTATTTTGGCTCTCATAAGCTTTCAGTTTCATAGCTAGCCGCATAGCCGTCATACAGGCCCCAACACCTGTATCTTCTCGAATTCAAACACGTCCGCCCGTTTCATTCTTGCGCGTCCTAGGAGACGAATTTCCGTTGGCGTTCCCCCATTGACCTTACAGAGTACTCTGGAGTCGTCACATATGACAACATATTCTGCTCATTTTTGTCTTCTCAACTTTTAATATTTCTTAAATATACAATAAAAGTCATTGGTTATTATCCTTTTTGGTTCAAGTATTTTCCAGAAAATTTTCTTTTTGAACATTTAAAATTAAACTTTTTCTTCTTGTTCAACGATCTCATGGGACTCGGAAGTCCATGACCGCAGTCATGATATCTGACATTGCCCCGGTAGTCCAGTTCGCCGGGTACCCATCCACCTTTATCTGCCCACTTCTTGGTCTTCCCCATGTATCGATTCTGTTAGCTTATGAATAAAGGCTTTGTGCGTTTTACAGGATTAATTTGCTCTCGCTGCATACCCAGTCTATTGCAACCTCCTTGCTTTCATCTACCTCAAGATATCTAGGGTGGTACTCCATTCACGAAGTTTTAGGTTTTCCTCCATTCTCCGGTTAGGGTATCACGCATTGAGCCGTAAATCTTACGCAAGATTTTATTTTCAAAGACCTGTAACCTATTTTCTTGCGCTAAAGTAAAGTGCTAAAAAACCAACAAAATGAATTATCAGCAATAATTTATTTTAAGATTAATTATGGAATTTAATATTTCAAAATATTCGTGATTGTGAAATCCATTGTAATTAACTTTTAGAAATATTAATTAATGGACACAGCGTTGTTTACATCACACAATAACACTTTAATTAAAATGAAGATGTTTTCGATGCTCACTGCATCATCTTCAGTAATAAACTAGAAGACATTTTATTAACTACATGGGGAGTGGGATAGTTTGAGAGCGGGGTTGAGGAGGGGTGGATTTCCGTGAAAATTAAAGTGGATGGGCGGGGCTAATATAGACAGGAGGGAAGATGTAATAGGAGATGTTGTATATTAAGTATCTTCTAGTCTTAAGTTTTAATTTATTACTGAAGATGATGCAGAGAGCATCGAAAACGTTTAATTAATTTTAATTAAATATGTGTGTAGTAAACAATGTTGTGTTTTATTTATTTTTCTTTTTAAGTTAATTTTTAAAAAGTTAATTATGTATAAGATTTACTTGAGATTTTTTGTCTGTCAATGATGTATTTTACGAACTAGTTAATAAAAAAGGGTATTACAAATTAAATGAATCAACTAGAAAGATAAACAGAAAAAATCTATTTATGTAGTATGTTTTACTCAAAGGTATTTGTGATTCACTACAATATAAAGATGATTGCGTTTAAAAATGAATTAATAGTTGTATAGATACATCTATTGGAAAGATTACAGAATATAAGTTCAATATTTGTCGAAAATGTATTCGATTGCTATAGTGAAAATGGTAACACGCTTTCATCGGTTAAAGAGAGGTCCAGGTTCGAAACCCGGTAGCAACAAAATATTTTTATAAATAGATTTTTTCTGTATATCTTTCTAGTTGATCATTTTAATTTGTATGAAAAACACCACAGAACTATGTTCTGAAAATGCAACTTCACAACAAAAACATGTTATCCTTAAAAATAAATAAGTTAAATAACAATGGCTCCCTGTCATAACCTTTTGCGATACCAGTAAGAATGATAATAATAGACGAGATCAGAACGAATAGGTATAATTTGGTCAAGATAATAAGTTGCCCTGTAGACCAAGATCGTCACTCAATCATTTGGGGTTTAAAGCTGACACGAGAATTTTTTCGATCTTCTACTACCATTGGCATTTCCCCCCCTCTCCACTAGATTTTCCCTCTCCTTTCAAATTATCTTCAATTTCCACCTCCGATTATGTCGTGGGGATCTAACTACTCTACTTGCTGAAGTTAATTCCAAGAATAAACCCCAGGGCAGACGATCTGGCGGTGTGCCTGATACGTGACCGAGCCAGTTTAGGTGAGATTTTTCTCTGATGGTCTGAATGGAATCAATTTGTTGTCTCCCGAGTTGTTTCATTCCTTATTAAGTTACAAAAGATGATATTATATTACGCTTCAAACGCCGGTAAAGTATTGACAATCTGTTGTCAGGCTGCGTCGCACGGCAAGTCGGTAATAGCGGTAGTCGTCCTTAAAACGTGACGGACATGTGTCACCGTCGGAACGGTACACATTACTTAATTATATATTTAAATCATTTTAAGAACTTTAAAAATATTTCAGATTTAAAAAAATGTTATACAATTTAATTAATGTATAAAATACTTAAAAATATTGCTAATAACTAATTTAACTTAATACTTTAAATATCTTACGTACTTACATAATTAAAAAAAATAATTTGGTATGTTAACTATAAATATATTTTCAATATTGAAAAATAGGTTTCACGGAAACATTAGCCGGAGCCGTACTGCAGCCACCGTTGACCTCAAAGCAGCCACTATAGCCAAAAGTAATCGGCTGTCATCAATTGCTTTCTGCCAGGATAATATAATATGTGGTTGAAACATTTCAAAAATAGAAAAAAAATAATAGGATTATGTATTTTACTGTTTGTTGTGTTTTTTCATATTGATTAAAATATATTTAAACCGACGAGGTACCTATGTGATATGACAGCAGATCATGCGTGAAATAAGGTAGTGTTTTCGGTCGGAAAATTTTGTAAAAATTGTGCTGAAACAATAATGACCGGATATGGAGAGAATATTACTTTTATGGCGCCTATCCCCTGGTGACACGTTAGCGATTGTTCAGCGTGGGAAAACCCATTTCATGGATTTCTATAGAATTATTTTTATGAATGTTTGTCTCTGTTTGAGATCACATTGTTTATATGTATGGTTATCGATATTACGAAGAATATAAAAATAAAAATCATGTATTATGCATACTATTAACATTATTTTATATAGTTAACTTTGTTTTACTAACCATCTAATGAATAAATAAAAATATTTTTTCCTAAAAATTATTCTAGTAATTTTATATCATCAAGTAACAATTTAAGTTAGGTACTAAATTTTTTTTTTAAATAATCATTGTTTTTTTAAAAACAGAATCTCTAAAAGAATCAATAACATATGTTTTTGATTAGTTATTGACATCCTGAAGAAGAAAATGATATTTTTCGAAACCGGTAGATATATTTTAATTCATTAAGTGGTTAATAAAACAATGTTAAAAATATAAGATAATGGATTTTAACCACAAAGTTGATTTTGCCAACCTTAAAAATAATACTTTTAACAATGTTAATTTTAAACAAGTTAATTTTGCCAACCTTAAAAGTAGTACTAATAACAATGCGTTCTCGATATATATATATTTTGCTGCATTAATTTTTAATTTTAGTGGTATTAATAACAACGTCACTTTAATTCGCTTTACCGTTCACAACAGATTCCTATAAACGTAATAGCATTAATAAATCAATTATTTTGCTGCTGACAGCGTAAACGATTAGATACACTCACTCATGAGTGTATCTAATCGTTTGCGAATTTCCATAAATTTCGTTTCTGCATTTACTTAGGGGCAAGTTGTATCGCTTTTACACATACATACATATTACATATTCATTTCTTATAACTGATACGGATTTCAAACTGCGTTCATAATCTGAATCATCTTTAAAAAATTTCAGGGCTGATTCGATACGCTCTAATGCTTCAGAAAACTCTGGCATACCTCACTTTGTTTAAATATGTATAACCTTCAAAATTATACTTATATCGCACAACTTGCGTAAATTAATAAATGGCCGCACAAGCGGGGGATCGTAAGTCGGGGGTCTACCGTATCGCGATAGCGACACATATCGTTAACGTGAACAGTTCAAACGACAATCGCGTATGTTATACTTGCACTCAAGACTAAAGAATAATTAATCTCATTGTGGTAAGAAAGAGTCTGATAAGTATTCTATTGTAAAAGTGTATTCAGATTTAATAATAAGTAATATCAAGTTGGCGGGAACCGCTGCTTTCGTTGCTTGTCCCACTTGATATTTCTTGAACTCTAATATTTTGAAGATGAATTTTATATTATGGAAATTTAAATGAGACGATGCTACTAAATCTTCAAATTTATTATACCTATATTATATAGGTACATTGGGGCAAGATCGTTTCTAAACCTCTCAAGCAGATCCGTAGCATAGCGTAATAATAATATAATCAAATTACTAACAGACTTCATAAAATAGTTATTATTTATTACAGTCAAGTTTTTACTTTATTAATTACTTCAAAATTGGTTTTTCTTAATTTAATATTCATGGATAAGTTTATTATTCATGGATAAATATATTATTCAAAGGAAAATTTATAAAAAAAAGCTGCTGGATCAGACGTAATCACATCAGCAATTATACAAACATTGGGAAATGAAGATATAAGAATTATGCCAATCGATGCATTTGGAAGTTGTTTATTAAATGGCCGGAGGACTGAAAAACACACATTATGATTCCCCTGCATAAAATGGGCTCAACAAAAGCATAATAATTATCGTTTAATTGATTTATATATTCTACAAGCCAGATTGCAAAACTTTCTCTCGTGGCAAATTGTCAAGACCGAACGTGCGGCAGATAATAGAGCAAATGAATTCTTCATTCCATTATACCTTTATTGACTACTCAAAGGTCTTTGATAATGTTAAATGGACGAAATTATAGATGGTTCTTGTGAAAATGGGAGTCCCACAACACTTGACTGGATTCCTAATAAGCTTATAACTAAAACACTGCTACAGTTAAAGTCGGTAATATTACTTCAAACAATGCATACATTAGGAGAACACATTCTTATTGTGAAGTTGTAATTATTCAGAACATAGGTCTGTGATAATTTAAATGCTAATTAAATGTATTTATTATAAAGATAAACATATAAAATCAATTTTGTCGAAAAATATTGTTGTTGCGCTACCGGAATTCGAATCTGGATCTCTAATTAAAACTTAATTCTGGCGTCTACTATCGGTTTACTCAAAGGTATTCGAAATTCCGTAAAAACAATGTAGATGGGTTTTAAATAATGGAACGATGTATTAATTTGAAAAAGTGTAATATATAGGTTCGAAAATTTGTCGTCAAAAATACTGTCGCTGTATCATAGTTGGTAATACACCTTCCCCGGTTTGGAAAAGAGATCCAGATTCTAATCCTGTTAGCGCGACAAAAATATTTTTCGATAAAATTAATTTTATATATTTATCTTTATAATTAATGCATTTAATTAGCATTTAAAATTATTTCGGTTCACACTTTTGTGTCCAATATTCATATGTTCAAAGAAAACTTGGACAGTCCGCAATAGCGACATGTTTAAAATAGATACCTTCGAAATGTATTGCTGGAGATGGATGTTACGTATTCCGTGGACAGCACAATGCACGAATGTTTTAATCTTGTAACAAATCCAATCACAGCATCAATCACAAGATCTGGTGTAAATTCAATCTCGTGAATGAGTCACGTGGTTACCGCGTCAAAAAATTTATTATTATAATGTCGTATATTTTTAAATAAATTAAAATTTTAAGAGTTATTAATATCTCGTCATTGTATTTAAGAATTTTGTTAATTTAGGTTGAAAAATTATTTTATTTTTTCAGGGATTTCATTAATGAGTGTGCAAATAGCGTTCAAGCCTTATACAAAGGGCGCATTGGTTGCTTTGTTTTCATAAGTATGAATTGTTAAAGGCTTTTGATACTCTCAATTCAGAACTTTTCTACTTCTAGTACGGCAATACTTTTACATTTAAATTAAATTATATAATATAATTAAGCGACATAGTTTATTGCGTTTACTAACTACTGACAACTTTCAACTCCGTGCTTTGGCGTTTGAGTTGTAGTCAGTAACGAAGTAAAAAACTTTTATATTTAAAATGTAATAAAGTTTGTTACATAAAACTTAGATGTATAACAAAGTGATACTTACCTACATAGTTATTTAAATTAGGATATAATGGAAAAACATTTTTAATTAAAATTATCTAGTTTAAAGTAAACAGACTAGAAAATGGTAAAAAAAATAATATTTTTCTTAATTATATTATATTTAACACCAAGATAACTATGATTGGAGGTAAAAATTATCGTTTTATTTTTGATCAGATTATCAACTCATTAATAATCTTGATTCCTTACAAAAACAATACAATTTAAAAACATATTAATTCAATTAGGAAAATAATATTTTACGGAATATATTTTTTGTTAATAATTATACAAAATACTTATTATTTATTAATTATTCTACATGTTTCAATACCTATGGTATCTTCTTCAGGAAACAATGTATACTGAAATTGAAAATACAAGCATAGATAAAAACAACACTATAAAGTGGTGAATAAGTAAGAACTAATATGAGAACAAATTATTATAACAGTTATTGTTATTTAGACATCTCAAATGCTTCTTAATTCTAATATCAAAATTTCTGCAAGTTTTACCTATATAAAAATAATTGCAATCATTGAAAATTAATTTGTAGACCCCCGATTTTTAAAAAAATTCGTCCTTATCCTTGTTTTTTAAATATACAATTCTATAATTTGTTATTATTGTAAAAAGCTGGTTGTATAGAATTCGGGATATTTTTTATAATTGAATTTGAAGTAAAATTATTTAAAAACACAATTTTTCTTTAGTGTTTGAAAAATTAAAAACACTTAAAAATAATGATTCGTTACAAATTGACAGTTGAGGTGAATCATCCAGATATTAAAACTACTGCACAAGTACAAGAGCGCATGGGGTCAACGTAAAGTGTGGTAGACGATAAATGCGTGTGTGAGAGCAAGCGCAGCAGGACCACAGTCCAATCAGGTGACAGCAGACTCCCTGTGCGTGAGTCAATACTCAAATGCCATCCACCAGGTGACACAAGATTAGTCTGATTATGTGTGTATGTGTGAACCAACATGAACATTTGCCATTAATTGAATCAATTATCCTTTAAAGAATTGTTTTTTTTTTTAATTATACTTTTTGAAAAATAACTTGTATTTTATTAACGATTACTACCGTCTTTGAATTATAGAAGTATTACCTGTTGATACAATTTAAAACAACATATTTCATGTATTATTGTATACATCTACTTTTATTTTTTTAATATTTTAAATTAATGTTTGCATACTATTAATTAAGTGTATAAAATATGCATACCTATATTTGAATAACCATGTAAAATGTTTATCTCAACATATGCAAAGCCCAATGGCAGATAATAAAATACCTACATGTACTTAACATTTTAAATAAAATTAACAATTTCCCGGGTGTTCAAAGGCAAACAGTGCACTCAAAGCTATTAGTGTAGGTACTAAGTGTAATCATTATAATGCCAAGAGGTTGTAATCATAATATAATGTTGTGTTGTAGATTGCCAAACGTTTAATTAAACGATCACATTTTTTGGAAAATTTTATTCACGATATTTAACATCAATAACATTGGAAAATAAAATCTCTATACTTGTATTGACTTTGTCTATATGGTTCAGGTGCTAATTGCGTTGAAAAACCATCAATTTGATATTGCTAAAATATTTATTTTGCGATGTTTGCATTTCAGTATTTACAAATTTACACCGTTTCTTAAAAGATGTGTAAAAAAGCAATTACTCACAGTTTTTTATGCGCTGAACTATTTCTGTGAGGATACAAATAATTATCACAAAACATCGAATAAGGTTATCGACTAATCAAATGTGTATTATATATGCAATATGTAAATTTGCAATAAAAAAAGGGAAAGTTTTCTCAACTTTTCTAATATCGAATAGGGTAAGAGGGGGCTTGAACGTAAAACAGGAAAAAAGGCACAAGCCGTGACATGAAATTCTACAGCGACTCAAACATAACCCTAATAATACAAATTAAATGTATCAATTTGAAAGATATTTGTATTTTAAAACAAATTGATACGTTTTATTTGTATTAAAATCCACAGAACTATGTTCTGAAAAACTGTAATTTCACAATAATAATGTTTTCTCTTTAATAACACTAGTATATAATTTATTTTTTAAAGTATTAAGTAATTCTGCATGAGACGTGACATGATTTTGAATGCACATCTCTTTTATAATATTTACTTTATTTTTGTAAATGATGATGAAATAATTTTTCTCATTTGTAAAATAAATTAATTCCATGCTGTACGGTAGGTACATTAAAATATTATTTAAAGGTAGGTATAGGTATAATAATATTATTTGAAAACATGATATGATTACAAATATAATATAATTGTACGTACAAAACATAAAAGCACACGGTGTCCGTAGGCTACTAGCATTACAGTCAGAAAGTCTAAAAAAAGTGACTGAAATTAAATATTTGGGCGAAATTTTTCGCAAAATACAAGATACGTGACTAAAAAGATTGCAAAAAAAAATCATTTCTGGGAAGGATCAGAAGATTCATTAGAATCATTAGTTTTGTAAAATAGTACATAACTCCATTATTATTCCTTACATAAAGTATGTACTGCAACATTTTATTTTCAGCTAATGAAGAATACATTCAACAATTATTATCAGTACTGCAATATTAAGAAAAAAGAGATATTCTCGGATCAGTTCAAAAAGTGAAAAACCTTAATACGATGACCTTTAAATGGACAATATATTTCAATATTATGGTAATTATTTTTAAATCCTCATCGGTAGAATTTATAAGAAAAATTTATAGTAATATTTCAAAATTTTTCTTGATTAACTTTGAGAAAAAAAATTTTTTGTTTAGTTTACAGTACACTTTAATTAAAAATGAAATATTAATTAAAACGTTTTCGACGCCTACTGCGTCATCGTCAGTAATAAACTAAAACTTAAACTAGAATGCAGACTATCGACTACATGGGGTGGGGGGGGAGGCGTATAAGAGCGGTGTTGGGGAGAGGGAGGTTTCGGTGAATAGTGAAAATATAGAGATTAATATTAATAATAAAAATGTACTTAACATACAAACATCCCCTATTACATCTCCTCTCCTGTCCAAATTAGCCCTGCCCACAACCACTTTCAATTTTCACCGAAACCCCCCTCTCCCCAAAACCGCTCGTGGCCGCGGCGAAAACGCAGTAAGCGTCGGAAACGTTTTAATTAATATTTAATTTTTAAATAAAGTGTAGTTTGAAGTAAACAACGTTGTGTTTTATTTTAATAGTTAATTCGTTTTTTCAAAAAGTTAAAAATTTTGTTAAAAAAAAACTTAATTAGGAAAAAATGAGGTAAATCAACGTCAGCACGAATATTATGTAGAGGAAGAGATAGAATGAGACTGCCATTCAGGAAGAAGGCTAAATCTCGGAAATCAATGATGTACAGTCAGATGACGATTATGTGAGAAAGGAAGAGAAATCTATGATACAAAAGGAACTCTGGATAGATTTCCTTTTCTGGTTGAGTCCACGTCAGTTCCTTTGCCATTCGTTATCGACATTCCATATCCCCACAATTAAACTTGTTTTGTTATAAACCGATAACATAATAATATATTTGTCAACATTAAAATACTTCTCACCGTTTGTACTTCAGTTACGTCATTCACACGTTTTATAAAAACATGAAAATAAAAGTCTTATATTACGAATAAAATTTAAAAAAATCTATAATCATCCGATAAAAATTAAACATTTGTCATTTGACTGTACATAAAAAAATATTGCGCTCTTAAACGTACTATTTTTTCAAATTTGATCGAGTTCTGTTCATAAAGCCTGGATCCCATCTGTGAAAAAGCGATTGGAAGAATTGAAAAAGAATAATCCAATATTTTATTAAATTTAAAATCAAATTGAAATTTGAAATTAATCAAGATTGCATCAAGTAAAGATTATGATATTTTGAGGAATATCAATATTAAAGCTGTGTTGTATAAAGTAACAACAATGTTTTGTGGTTGGAAGTATGATTTTAAGACGAGATTTTGAACGTAATTAGAAATATCGATGGTTAAGGAATTTTCGAATTATGAAAATTAATTAGGATATTTATTAAAATTACTAAATGGGTTATTTTGTGGTTCTCCAACTTCGTTATGTGAGTAAAATATTTTTTAAAAACCTAGTGGCACCATCTGATATATTTTTTTCTAGTCATTATTCACCTAGTATACAGGGTGTAACAGACATAGTCTACAATATTTTATATCTGACTACATTACGAGTCGAAAATGATCAAGAAATGTGTGTAAATTCTGTACTGTTACGGAAAATATTATTGTTCGAAATTTTTACAAAATCATGTTAACCTTTCAATTTACGTACTTAGAAATAAATGTTTGCAAAACAGAACTATTATTAATATACATATATATTTGCATCTAACAAAAAATAGTCTAGCTATTTGAAATTCGATGACCGTTAATTTTTTGTATTTAATACATAATCTAGAATCAATAAAATATTCCAATTAATCGAATAATTACCACTTTTTAAAAATGGTTATATCTATGACATGGATGAGATTAAATAAATATTCCTTGAACATTTTCGACTTTTAATTTAGTCAGGTATCCACTGATAAAATATTGTGGACTAGGTCTCTTACACTCTGTATAATGTAATACGTATTTTTCGGACGATAAGACGGACAAATTAACAAGACAATTTTTAGAAATAATTCCTTATACAGAAAATATATAAATATACGTCTCATTTACGAGCAAACCAATGAGCACCAGTCTACATCGATTTATCGGTGGTGTCGGACATCTATATATATTTTGGGAACTAAATGACTTCTAATTAATATGAAGAGATTTTAAATATGATTTAAATATATTAATTAGAAAGATATACATATAAAATCAATTTTATCGAAAAATATTATTGTTGCGCCACCGGGATTCGAACCTGGATCTCTTTCCTAACCTAAGAGATTTAATAGATAATAAAATATTTATAAAATGAAGTAAAAGAAGTGAATAAAAAATACGTAGGTTTTAAAATTAAATATATGCAAAGATATAAAAAGAAGTGCTTGTATAATATTGATAGTTTAAATTATTTTCTGCATCGACTAATTACTACGTATTACCTAACTTCGGTATGCATGACGCACTAAAATTTAAAAAATAATTTAAACTGAAAAGGATCATCTTACGGCGCGCAAAAAAGAATAATTTCGCAAAAATCTTCGCTTTTTCGTGTAGACTTATTTGTTAAATATATAATAAATACTCATTTGACCTTGCATTTGTCTGGCGCGTCATAGAGACCTGCTACTAGCTCGCAAGCACTCAAGAATGAGAACTGACGTATTTACCTTCTGCCCACAATCCTGGAGACGGAGGACGTTTAGATATATTTTAGGAAAAATTGTGCGCTGGGAAAATATTTGTATTATTTGTACAGTATCCACCTGAAAATTCTTTGTTTCTTTGTCAGGCACGTACGAGCTGAGATTTACCGATAATACTGAAATACTCGAGGGTTATCCGGATAAAAGTAAACTCTTAGATTCGTAAAATGTTCATTGAAACATATTTGGAACTGTTCAGAAAATTCTAAAGAAATGTTTCTTTTCAGTCGTGAAATGCGTGAGACTTTGCATACGCTGTATGTATTGAAATATATGCAAGTGTAATAGTTCTATGACTGATCAGCATTAAAACGCGCTTCAAGCATGTGACGAAGCTGAATACTTTAGCTCTGTGGTACAAATTGTCTGAATATGAACACATTAGAAAGTTGTTTATTTATTATATTGGAAATTTATAGACGCATACATGTCTCTATCCTCTAGGGGTTAAGAATTACCGAAAGTCTTTCAACAAGGAGTTTCTTGATCAAAGGGATAGTTGAAGTTAAAGGGAAAGCTAGCAAGGGTACGGTCTCTTACAGAATGGATTGATCAAATAAAGTAGCTAACAGGGTTCTCTTTAAACGTTGCGATCAACGTGACTCGAGACTGAGAGGAATTGAGATATATTTTGCTTCAACTTATAGACATGTCAGAAGACAACTAAGCCCAGCGTTGAATGCACGATGAAGAATAATTTATAAAAATTCTTTAACATCGTTTTGTTCTTGTCAAGGGAAATTCACTTAATCTCTCCATCGATTTACACTTTGCACAAGGTCTTTCAGGTCATCCGCTCCACTCTAGAACTCATTAACATTTTATTCAACCGTTCTCTACTTTTCCCTCTACTACTATGGTTAATAATGTTTCCTATAACTATATTCTCTATATACCTTAAACCTCAGGTTTCAACACAAAAATATTTATTTAAGGTTATATTCAAATTAACAATGAGAACAAGCTCGAATATACTTTTCAACAGCCTGGGAATACTGTACATTATCCAAATCTACGCTAAAAATATTCTAAACTATATATTCATCAATAAGAACATCGGGGGTTTCCATGGAAATTCTAAAAATATCAGAATCTCAGAGGAGAACAATTTAGCAATTCCTAGGATGTGCACCATATATGTGCAAAAAAGCTTTGTTTTTGTAGCACTCAAATTGTATAACTCTCTCCCTAAATGCATAAAAAATATTGTGCAACACAGACAGTTCAAAAGCGCAATAATATTCTGGCTAAAAAACTCAGACCGAATGTATGTTCATAGCATGGTTGCCCCTTTAATATGAACATATACAGAGTCTAGACTTCAAACCCAACACCAATGAGTGAGCAGTCTGAGCATGCGCGCGCGTGCGCGCTCGTGTGTGTGTGTGTGAGAGTATCAAATTAAATTGTATTTATTTATTTAATTCTTAACACAGTGCATACATAAGGACTCCTATATATGCTCTAATATAAACAAGATTAAAGTATTTTCTTTTAATAAAACTTATCTTTTACATATTTGGTTGGTTTCATATTAAATCTATTAAATTTATCCTCCTTTCTTGTACTGCATTATTTAAACTTGTTAATTGTGTATTATCCTTCAGGTAGGTTATAAATTTCTTGAGATAAAAATTGCATCATATTTTGTTACTTACACTTTTTTTTTCTTTCTTATTTTAAATTTTCTATTAAAGGCTCTATTTCCGTTAGGTTCCAGCATTCACATTTATTCAGGTTGTTCGTTATATCGTCGTTCATCTTTCAAAAAAGGGTA
This sequence comes from Eubasilissa splendida, assembly GCA_031772225.1. Classification (NCBI taxonomy): domain Eukaryota; kingdom Metazoa; phylum Arthropoda; class Insecta; order Trichoptera; family Phryganeidae; genus Eubasilissa; species Eubasilissa splendida. The sequence goes on along the minus strand of CM062846.1, from coordinate 34,777,732 downwards.
TCTTGATTATTGTTAAAATTGTGTTCCGACTGGGATCACAATATCCAAACACCCGGCGCTGTCACTTCATACATGTATTGGATGCTCCGCATCCCTTGTGTTCTAGAGTCAAAAAGCTTTGGATATTTTGTTTGTAGCTGAAAACAGCACTGCTGAAAATAAAGTCCTGTCTCTTAAAGACCAGTCATAACACATACGGAGCGAGTTAAAATACATGTACATTCTCAACTTTCGAACATCTGTGAATCGCGTAAAGGCTCGCTCCAGATGTCGGGGATCGGAGGATTCTCCCGGTGCATAGTATCCATAACGTTTAAAAGTATTCGACTTTCGCGCATGCGCATTCAGTTCCGCCTGTCAAGGTCTTAAGAGTAGTGTATACGCATTTCTTAACAGCATCCAACGTACAAAAAATGACTTTAATGCTTATGGGTATACCCATGCTATTCTGTGCATTATAATGCACAGAATAGCATACATATTAAGAAGCGAGGGAAATTTATTTGTGTATTGCATTTTTGAGTCAGGTTTAAATACTTGAAGTGAAATTATAGAAAAATTGAATATCCTTCGATAATCTATTTAATTCATCATTTAAATTTAAAATAAATACAGAACATAACGTGACTACTTCACCAAAGTGATATAATGCTGTAAACGAAAATAGTGAATTGTGTGAGTGTATAATTGAATCATTAATGAGTAAAAGTTTGGTGTCTCGACCATTTTTGGAAAAAAAAACATTCTGGATACTGAAAAACCGACTGCAATTTTGAACATAAATAACGTTAAGAAATAAATCGTTTCTAAAACATTTTTAAAACTCAATTTATTCACAAGTTTCTTGGATTTGTGGATGTGCTAGATTCTCCAAATTATTTTGCCGGGCGTGTCTTATAATTTGTAATGAAAATAATACTAATGTGTGGAATATGCATGGATTTAACGATTTGAACAATCTTTCAAAAGCTCGGAAAAGACAGTGCTCTCAACCTTAAAATAAAGAAACGTTTTCCAACGTCAGCCCCTACGAAATGGAATTATAACAGCAGAATTCTTAAGATGGTGACGGAGTATAAATTAGAACTGAAAGATCTTTTTTCTAGTATGATTGACGATGATGAGTAATGGAATTCCGATACCGTCATTAGTGTAACAGTAACAGGTCTAAATAGTTATTTATCTGACTTTAGTTTCAATTTCCATTTACAAGTGTTTCACAAAGTTTACAGTTTTTCCGACCATCTTTTCGAAATCTAACAGAAATAAATATTCGATATATCTTATTGCGTACGAAAAATAAAAAAAAATCCTAGATTTTTTACAAAACATGAGGAACAATTATGATTCATTTTGGATATCTTTGAACGAAAAAGGCTTTTCCAATATTCACCCAAGAGAAAGACGACAAGAAACTGGTGACGAAAAAATTATTTACAATAGAAAGTACATTAAAATAATAGACATTTTAACAAAATATACCCAAGACCGATTTGCAGACATCGAAAATTTGATATTCATGGGATTATTAGATGTTTTAAAGTTCAATGAATGTACAAAATGTTTCTTGGAAAATTATTTAAATTGCTTACAAAAACATTATGGAGAATATTTTGATTTTTTAAGACTAAAGAGTGAACTAATATATTAAATATGAATTAAATATATTAATTAGAAAGATATACATATAAAATCAATTTTATGGAAAAATATTATTGTTGCGCCACCGGGATTCGAACCTGGATCTCTTTCCAAACGGGGGAAGGTGCATTATCTACATCTACAACTATGCTACAGCGACGATACTTTTAGCGACAAATTTTCGAACCTATATGTTACTTTTTCGATATTAATACATTTAGTCGTTCTATTATTTAAAAAAGCCATCTACCTTATTTTTACGGAATCTCAAATACCTTTGAGTAATCTGATAGCAGACGCCAGAATTATCAATTAATTTTTATCAAATTTTGGACACAAATTTTATTATTGTAGGAGAACACATTCTTATTGTGAAGTTGTAATTATTCAGAACATAGGTTTGTGATATTTTAAATATAAATTGAATATGTTAATTAGAAAGAAAATTAGATGTTGTTCTCCTAAAAAAAGAAAAAAGAACTAATATATATTTATTCCACATCGGAATTCAATTTGGAAACCCTGATGGAGAATATATATTTGATCAAGAACGACTTAAAAGATGTTCTTCCGGAAGTGTATAGTTTGATGAATTTTAACCATACCTGCAACAAGTGCTTCAGCCGAACGATCATTTTCCACAGTGAAAAGGATTTAAACGTACAACCGGAGCACAGTAAGCGAAGACCGACTTTCATCCCTTGCTATCATCTCTATTGAGAACACACTACTGCTACCCTTAAAAGAGAAAACAATATTTCACGACCGTGTAATTGGCGATTTTATAAAGATGCGTCGAATCGACCTCAAGTTTAAGTAAATGAAAACTCGGGTACAATTTTTTATTTATTTTGGAAAATTTGGAAATTTTGGATCTGTAATTGATGTTGTGGAACGTAAAGGTTTTATAGAGAAAATTTCTAATAATTTGACAGATTATTTATTTTCAGAATTTACGTCTCGCTCGCACGCTAGTATATAGATTTGTATATTTAATAGTAGGTATAAACTTATTATCCAGCATTCCTTCTACAAAAAGTCACAGATAATCATTGCCAAACACATGCTCATAATCCATTCAAACAGGCATATCTGAATTTTATTCCTATGATGTAATATTACATAAAAACATTTTAAGGTAATCACTCTTATTTTGGTGTGTTATTCTTACAAATGAAAATATTAAGTCATATTTATGGAATAAATACACCTCACAATGTCTTAAAATCAAAAAAATATTCGTAGAAATCAGTAATTATTTTTTTATAATTTTTCAACAGTGAAATGTTCCACACAATTTGTTAATATATCGTCTGCTGTAAAATCAATAAATTCGAGATACGCCTCTGAAAGATGGACGACGATATATGTTCCAGTATTATATACTTATATTTTACTTAATTATTTTTCTTTTTCAAGTTTCTCTGACTGTGTTGTGAATTGCGCTATTGTTTTCTTACTTATTTTTCACTTCTGGCCTTTTGATCTATGATGCTACCTGGGTTTGTAGAGTTTCTTACGCGTTCAAGAGGTATTCCGTTTAATTTGAGTTGTGTTTGATTAATTGTTTTTCTTGATTTTGCTTTCATAGATTTTTATGTTAAAGCGAAGGGAGTTTTGCGTTCTTGGGAAGGAAATCTTGAGTTTATTACGTTTGTGTTTATTTTTTATTATACTTTAATTATCATCATTTGTAGTTATTATTATTATAATATTTTTAAACAAAATTTATTTTGGGAGAGTCTTGAGAAATTAATTGACAAATGAACATCATTATACAGGGTGAATATTATGTTCCATGGTGATGTTGTTTTTGAATAAATAGAAAATGAAACACAATTTTTTAATTTGGTTTTTATTTAACAATTACTTGATTTATTACAATTATGTATAGAATGTGAAATTAGCCAAGTAGTCATATCTAGCAGCGGAACAAATGCGTGCTCTTTTAACCATATCTTTCATAACATTTTCGCACACGTCGCGTGTTATTTCAGCAATTTCATTTCGAATATTGTCCTGTAGCATCGGAATTGTTGTTGGCTTATTGGCGTAGACCTTTCGTTTCAAGTACTTTCATCAAAAATAGTCGGGGGCCGTCAATCAGGTGATACAAAAGGTTAGTCAATATCACCACCTTTTAACGTTATGCGGTCGGGATAAATTTCTCGCAAAATTTCAAGCGTAGCTCATGCTGTGTATGAAGTGGCACCGTCCTGTTGAAACTGATACGATAAGACACGCGTCAGAAATATGAAGGTGTTATCATTGGCGTGGCGCCAAACAACCCGTGGGACAGATTTTAAGAAAACAAGACGTTTTAGTAAAACGTCACAAGCGGCGGCCTGTCGCTGAGTAGGTACTTGCAAATATGACTGAATGTATTGTTATGTATCTGAATAAAAACATGGTATTCTGCAGGCGGGAAACCATTCTCAATTGGGTCGTGTCGCAGTAGTGTACTGATATTGAAGATATTTTGTGTTTCATTTCTTTCGACCTCATAATCATCATAATCATCGCCGATTGAGAGAAGCTGAAATAGGCGTACACCCTTGTCTATATTCTTGTTTCCTGTATGGAATAATTCCCATTATTATTTAAATAAAATGTTGTAATGACTTCAACACTTTGTTGAGGCGTTATATGCTCCATAATAAATTGTAAACAACTACTCTCGATAACTATCAAATGCGAACTCACAAATATCCAAATAAACCAAAATGGCGGCCAAACAAAACCAGCCTAGAACATAATATTCACCCTGTATATAGGATAAAATAAGCTTGATTTATTTAATTTAAAAATAAATACATACAAATATAATAAGCTTTAAAATATAGTGAGCTACCATTATTCATAAGAAAGAGTGTGATATACAAGTTGCCAAATATTTTCGTCGAGACAGGAATATAGACAATTTATATAGTCTATCACTGAAGCGAGACTGTAGAAGCTTAAGTATATTTATGTACATAATGTACATGCAATTGCTTTATTGACTACTCAAAGTGTTTACGCGCCTTGTTACTTCTATTGGTACCACTGGGTATCCTGGTTTATAATAATGTACATGTGTGTGTCTTATTGCCGTCTTTTTTCGGAAGCTAAGAAGACGGTAACCGACAGGCGTCATTCTTATTACACCCCGTGCTTCGATCAGTCCAGCGGTCTACATAAACCACCAGTGCGCGCTTCGGTCAGTCGAAGTTTAAAGAAGACAACCCACCTAAAAGAGCAACCACATCGGACCAGAAAGACAGAAAAATTAAAGAGGTTAGTGCAGTTCATATATCACACTGCTTGTGATTATTGTTAATCGGAAACCTGGAAACCAGCTATCGAAGGCGTTTACATAAACACAAAGGATAATGTTGAATTGACAAAACATAGATCACCTACGTTTTGCTGATGACACGATTGACGTACAAAGATTGAACAAGAATTTATTTTGCAAAAAAAAGAAGAAGAAGAAGAAACAAGAAATAGTTGTTATGAATCAACTTACAAGTATATGAAAAGCATCAAGCAAGCAACTACAATTATGTTGGTTCACACTCTTGTCTTTCCAATGTTAATGCATTCAGCAGAGATAGTGTGCAATAGCAACGTAAAATAGACGCCTTCGAAACGACGCATTGCTGGAAAATGATTTTACGTATCCCATGGATAGCATGACGCACGAATACCCCGATCCTGCAACAAATCCAATCACAGCAAGTCCTGTTTATAGTCGTGAATAAAAGATTCTTCTAATTCTTCGTCAGTTAAAGTTACATCCTAGAAAAGGAGATGGAAAAGCCCAACTATGGGCCGAAGAAGACCTGAAAGAGTATTACAGCGGTGGGCAGATGCGTTACATCTGGCTGGTGAGATCCTGGGGTCGGCTGTGAGGGCGGCCCAGGACCGGGATTTGTGAAGGTGGATTACGAGCTGAGCCTCAACTGATTGAGACTACTATATGTCAATACTGACATGAAAAAAAGAAAGACGAAGCATGTAATATGGAGCTAAAATACACTATATATAATGTACATAGTAAATTATCGATCTAATGTACATTATACACTGTGTTCGTTATTTCGAAAAGTGGACAAACGGCTGGCTACATAGGAATGTACATATATTAGAAAAAAGTTTTCTCTGTGGCTATTAATTCATTAATAATTGAAAACATATATAATTATTTTTAAACTACAACAATTTACTTTCTTCAGTAAAAAAAAGACTACGAATGTTTCAGACACATGTATTTATAAAGGAATTTAATACAAAGGAATTTTGATTCGGTGAAAACACTAATAAACAACATAACATTCCCTAATACTTAGCCTTTACTGTCCATATTTCCGGTAACGACCGTAACCTCCCCTTATTCTCGAGCCCCGCCCCATTGCCCGAATAGACTACAATACTGTATTTAGTTTAGTTATCACCGGTGATGAGAGGGACTGCACCTCTCGAAACTAGTAGTGAAAATAATCCATCGTGTGTGTAATACAAAGTTTTGTTGTGAAAATTAAAATAATTATATACCTACATGTATATTAATTTCATACCACAGTCTAAAAAGGGGGAATGGGATATTGGAATAGCACTCGCTCGGTATGTGAAAGCGGGATCAATACTTGGTGCCTCCTAAATATTTTTGATTTCAAATCCAGGCGCCTCGATACCTACCGATAATGATGAAAATAAAATCCAAGGCAAAAGCCAGATAAGTATATAAAAATGTCACTGAATAAATATAAATAAGTGTATTTTATGTTAAGAGAGAAATAACTCAATCTCCAGGCTAAAGCCTTTCCGTTAGATCAAACAAACTAGTCTTCGAGTGATTTCGGTGAATAGATTTTCGGCAAATTTATTTTTGACGCATGATTGAATGGGCAACGCTCGATACAATTTTTGAAATTGATATATGTGTTGACATGACGTAATTCTGAGGTAATTTTCAGAAAATATTCTAATAAATAAACGAATTCATCAAAAATCACGAAAATACGTAATGTTTGTGTTTTGGTTGAATTAAAAAAAGGGTTCACACAGCTAATTCAAGGGGGCACGTGTCCAAAACGATTAGCACAATGGCGGTGAGAGTTTTTTTCGCCTAAGGTTTTACATTTTGTAAAACCACTTTTCTAAGAGGAAACAGTTTACTACCGCTCTAACTCACCCTTGCACACTTACCCGAATCATGATGATCCCACACTACCCTTAAAGTGCGGGCATAAACCTTACTATTTTGTAAAACAACAGAGTTACAGAAGTTAATCGCTTTTTAAAATACATCAAATTGATTCGATTTGGATTCATGAAAATGGAAAAATCAGTAACAAAATCCATTGAAAATTCTAAAACACATAATATCAAAATGTGAATTATTAAGGCCCTTTTCCACGGAAGGATACACTATGAGACATTCTCAGAGATTTAGTTGAGACACATCTCAATGCCATATACACGTGTTGAGATTTTTGATCTGGAGATAAATTCAGAGATCAGATTGAGATCGGTAGAAAGATACAATATCTTAAACTGGTGTACGTATGACTTTCCATCTGACAGCGACATTCGACATATGTAACATAAACGTTACCAAAAAATCATTAGAGATCCCTAAAACTATCTATTCTGAATGTTACATATAATTAATTAAAAATTAACATTAATAAAAGACGTTAAATTCCTAACATTTATTCAGTTTTATGATGAGCAACATTGACATTTGACGATTGAGATATGTGACGAGCGTGCAGTAAAGGTTCGAGACGGCGAATCTCTGAGATATAGAGTGTATACGGAGACTACATAACCTAAGAGTTCGCCTCCAACGAATCTTATAGGAGCAAAATCCGAATCTCAGAGATTGTCTAGAGTCGAAAATCTTATTCGTGGACGTGGGCCGTTCAAAACATCATTTTTATTTACTAAAATTTTTATATTTCTCACATTTTGTCTTTAATGTTATTATTTAATACATTTTAACCAGTCTAATAATGTAGTATATACCAATTTGTTTTTGTATCCGAATTATATTTACTCAGTAATTCAGAAAAGCTATGCCTGGTATTATACAGTTAGTAGACAATTTGCAACATAACGGGTAGTGATCGATCAAGTGTTTACTACACTGCTAAAATTCCCAGCTAAGAAGTAATTTATCTTAGCGCGAACTGTGTATAAAATACGATTAAATAAAGAATAATTATTTCAAAAAAATGATTCTTCGTTTATTTAATAAATTAATAGATTTTTTATTTACTTATTTCAACGGTTTTAACTGGTTTACAAAAAATAATCATATTATCTACTTATCGGTATAAACGCAAAAGATTTCGTGACATAACTTCCAAATAATCAATAGTATTTTTTTCTATCATGATCAGAACACCTCGAAAACAGCCTCCGTTAGAAGGTTTATGTGTAAATGGGATATGACAGATTTTGCGAACACAATAATTCATTAATTTCAATCAAATTTATATGAAAAATTGTCTTCGTAAATATCTCGTAAAAAATCGTAACTTTATTAATATTTATGGAGTTTTTTTTATACTTTTATACGTATTGCGCTATTTAATGATTTCTCAATATAATAATATCCGAGCTCCGTGTAGCAGTGAAATAAGATATTTATCTAGATTTATTCTCCCATCAACCTTATTTGAAATGGAAGACACCACATAGGGTAAGACTAGGCTTTAAGCTAAAAGCTGGGACCTGTCGTCCACAGATGGCAAAATGATTTAAAAATATGACTTCAATCCCTGCAAGATTGCAAGGTCCAAAGTGCGTATTAAAATACAAAATTTGGTGTGTTAACGCACTCATGGCGTTTACAAGGTTAAAAAACAATACATTTATTATTAATATTTAAAACCATTTATGCATATATTGTATTTATATTAAAACATAATATCTGATTATTGTGATTAAAAACTATTACAATGACTCTTATTATTACCGTGTCTGTAGTTCTGTAGTGTACTTGACATGTTTATATCTGCTGTGCAAGCGGGGATGTACCGGGGTGAAATGTAATTAGCTACACGGTAAAGCGTCACGCGGTAAATGTCCATGCCCTGCATAATTTCAGCCCCGCAAGTGAGCGCGTATCCGGTGTGTGTGTTTCGTCCGGGATGGGCTTTGAACGTTAGATCGGCGCACGTACATAATCCCATTTCCCTATAAAATTAATATGCGCCTACATCTGTCGCATGTTTCGGTAGTCTCGCTCATTTATACATACATATTTATATGATTATCTGGTTTATTTTATTTATATATATATATTCGACAACACAATACAACAGTAGAGTAATGTACCCCCAGATAAGAAAGATCTTGAATTATGGGGGTAGCTATCGATATTTAGTATATAAAACAAGATCAAGATCTATAATAATACAATGAATAATAAAATATAAAAAATGTTGAGAAATTGATCAGATTAGAATTTAGTAATCAGAAAGATTTCGAATACATAATTATTTAATAATTTAAGCTATTTCTGAACCACTTTTTTGTACTCAATTACATTTGCTGCTAATTTAGTTGATTTTGGCAGTTGGTTATACAGTCTAGGAGCAATGTTTGATGCATGTCTCTGTCCTATTCAAATATTTTGATACATCTCTTTACCATAACACCATCAATATACACAAGCGATGTCTGACAAGATTAATTGATAAAATTGGCGTTTGTAGAACCCTTGTGTTTTCAAGGGTTCTAGGGGTAAAAATTTTCTACCCGTGCAATGTTGTGCATGTCAGTTAGTTAGTAGTATTAATCAAATAATTAATTAGATCGTGTTTAAGGAATTGAATCGATGTCGATTACAAAAATACTTACCTTATACATAATTGTATAATTGGTAACGTATAGGTTCAACTATACGTATATTCGTATTAGGTCACAGTAAACGACTAGTAGAGCAGATAGAATAACGAATGAAGTCTTTAAATTGCTGTCAAAACAATCAGAAACAATGTTATTATATTACATGTAAACACTATCTGATTTTAAAAATTATGATAATAATTATGATAATAAATTATGATAATAATAATAATTATGATAATAATTATAATTATTTTTACATATTATGAAAGGGATTGTACTTCACTAAATTACAATTGTGTTAAATATCATAAATCATAACTCAGTTGTACGTAAAGTTTGTTTTAATCAAAAGTTAAAAAATGTAATGTTTCACCACATAGTATAGCAATAAATGATGTTAAAGAGACTCTTACCTTAATTTCCTGCGTTTAAGTGAAGAGATTGAGATTAACTCCCTGTCCTACTCCTTGATGGTAAAAAGTCTTCAGTCTCGAAAATTCTTAAATAGTTTCATTCTTAATCAAACATCCTTAAATTCTTTAGTCTTTGCTCTATAACATAATCAATGTTTTAGCATTCCGAGCTCTCACGCTTCGGTTAGTCTTACTTACTTATTTCAAACTAAATATTGCTCATTGTCCAACTAAAATTATATTAAAATGGCCGCTTTATCTCGCGATATTTTCAGTTTAATATAACCAGACTGTCGCAGTGTTTCCGCTCCAAGTTCCACGTTTTTCAATCAGTGCTTTTACTCGATTATCAGCGCTATGGATTTCAATTTATACGGCAAACACTATTTCCGTTTCCATACAGCTTTTCATGTGTGACGTTGTATGGGAAGCAACACCGGGTAGGTGGTTACGGTTTGATTAACCCCCTGAAAGGTTTGAAAGATTTTAGTAGGTACAAACATATAAAAAACTTATTTTGTAAATTGAGTTAGAACTCTGTTTTATTCCACTATATTTTATTATGTTAAACGTTAGAACGTTTTCGGGAACATCTCATTATTAATAAATTTAACTAAAATTAAAAACACTTTCAGACAGTAGTATATGGAGTATTTGGAGTTAACGGAGACGGGGGTGGAGATAGGGTTGGAGTTAAAATGGATAAGAGAGGGGATGTAATGGGCGGTATATGAATGTTTATTATGTTTTTATTATTGTTTTTATTTTTATTTATTATATTTGTTTTATTAACCACTTAATTGAGTTTGAATACATCTACCGGTTTAGAAAAATACCATTTTTTTCTTCAAGATGTCATAACTAATTAAAACATATATTATTATTTTTTATCAGAATCTATTTAAAAAAAAAAAAAATTTTAGTACCTAACTCAATACAAATTTACTCGAATAATTTTTAGGAAATTTTTTTAGAATGGGACTCATAGTTAAATTTAGGTGGTTGTTTATAAGTTTTTGATTAGTTTTACACGCTTTATTTATCTCCAACGATTCCAAATTATTTAATTTGTGACCAACATCGTTTATATGCAAAATTGTCAATCCCAATTTTTTATCAAAACTATGACCATTTTCTATCAAATGATTAGAAAATTCTGAAAACCCACTATTGTTCAAACATCTCAAATCGAAACCGGTTCAAATTTAAACTCAATTAAGTGGTTAATAAAACAAAGATAATAAATAAAAATATGAATTTTAACCACAAAGTTGATATTGCGAATTTTAAAAGTATTGTTTTTATTATTAAATATTTCTAAATTTTTTTAAATGTCTAACTTTGATTCTTTAGCGCAACTATGTATACTTCTATATAAGTTGTAAATTATTATTATCAAATGAATTTCATATACAAATATTTAATAATAAAAATAACACATTTATACATCTTCTCATAAAAGCTCGCAGATTATTGAAGCACCTAACAGAACCATACGTCGTCTACTTCTAGTATCATTAACAGTTGCGTCATATATCTTCTTTAACATTCTCTTCTCATTCATCCATTCCATATGATCAAACCACCAAAGCGATCCTTTCTTCATCTTACTCACTATACTAAGATCAGCTTTATATTACATTTCATTATTTATTAATTCTTAACTTTATCATAAATAGATCTGCCACATATACGCCTGAGTGATCTCATTTCTACTGTATTCAGTCTACGTTCGTTCTTCTTCTGCCAGCTCCAGGCCTCAATTCCATACATCAGTGTCGGTACCAGAACGCCATTGTGTTCCGCTAGTTTTGCCTTGGTTGACAAGTTTCCATTAGCTATATTTCCATTCGATGCATTGTTCACTTTGTTCCCCGCAATCACCCTATTTTCGATATCTTTCCCAGTCTTTCCAATTCTATTAAACATACTTCCCAAATATATAAACTCATTACCTACAAGTATTTTACAAGGTGTTTTGCTTTCCTCCTTCTCGAAAACCATCACTTTAGACTTGTTGACATTCATAATAAGGTCGCTTTCCTTGCATACATCGTATATTCTATTAACTAGTCTCTGTAATTCTTGTTCATTATTCGCCATTAGTACTGCGTCATCATCGGCGTACAATAAACACCATACAATCAAAACGCTCGTTTTTGCTCCAATACTCGTACATTCCAGTTCTTTCACACAATTATCCATATACAAGTTGAGCAGCCATGGAGACATTACACAACCCTGCTTGACACCCTTTCTAATGTCATACCATGGTGTGAATGATCCATTGATTATTACACACGCAGAATATTCTTCGTATGGGGATGCGATTGTGCGTTTACTATACACCCTGTAATCAGAGAGTACCTTTCATAACTGTTTCAGATTATTATCTCAAACAAAACTTAAAATAAAATCGAAAAAGGTACTGCGTTCATGGTACTAAGATTTATCTTAACAAAATCTCTGAAATTAGTAGACACGCTTCATTTACATACCAAACAAGGTTATTATATTTTTATTAAAAACTCATATTTTATTAAATAAATGTGATTGATTGAGTAATAAAAATGTATATTCAGTTTATGGTGTACATGCATTGTATGTTAGACCCAAGTGGTATATTAACACCGCACTTAACATTCATTGGACAATACACCTGTAGAAGTTTTATAAATATACCAGACCACTTAACATTCATTGGACAGCACACCTGTAGAAGTTTTATAAATAGACCAGACCACTTAACATTCATTGGACAACACACCTGTAGAAGTTTTATAAATAGACCAGACCACTTAACATTCATTGGACAACACACCTGTAGAAGTTTTATAAATAGACCAGACTACTTAACTTTCATTTTTATTTTGGTAACGATCAGACTTTATGAAATAAATCGCATATAAATAAAAACCTAGCTATGTGTCCAACACTTTCTTTATGTAGGCAAATTTAAAAGGAAACTGATACATTACAAGGGATTTATTGTCAATTTCATTTGAAATACTAATTAGGTGGGTCTGTGATCTTTTTATTCTGAAAGTACATTTTTCTAATAGAACAACGTACACAATGTTGTCTTGGTACCAACACTGATGTATGTGAGTGAAGCCTGTAGCCCAAAAAAAAAACAACGAAAGAAAACTGAATTCTGCGAAAATGAGATCACGTAGGTGTACACGTGGTAGATTCATTTATGATAGAGTAGTGATTGCGAACCTTTTGGGCTCGGTGAGTTAAAAAAAAACAATTTACATACTCATTTATATATTTTAAATTTTAATTTAAGTGGGAAAAAAATGGAACCCATAATATTTATTTGATGTCAATTAATTAATTGCTTAATTCAATTAATTATTTTCAAAATGAGACCCAAAAGAGATATATATATGAAATAAGTACGTAGTGATAAATTCGAATGTTGTTGTCAAGTAGACGTTTGGCGGCGGGACACGTATTCTTTGATAACTCTGATATTAAGTGAACACTGGCGTGTCGCCCAAAACGCTGTGGCGTGTCACGCGTGTTATAGATTCACCATCACTGTGATAGAGTAATGTACAAATTAGGAGTATAAAATAAAAAAAGGATCATGTGGAACAAATGGATGAGGAGAAAATGATAAGGAAAATATATGACGCAAACATTGATAACATCTGACATCCGCGGAAGACTTGGTTTGACCAGGTAAACCAGATACATAAAGATGGTTCTGTTAGAAATCACAACAATCAGCGAGCTTGCCTGAGATGATGTATGAATGTAGTAGATGAGTTGTGTGTCAGGGACTAGGGATTCTATCCCAGGACTTAAAAAAAAATAACCCGAGACTCAGGACTCTTAATTTTTCTTGATAAGACTCATTTTAAACAAGGATATTTACTAAAACCTTTGATCCAAAGATATTTATTAAAACCTACTTAAAATAATAATTCTGAAGTGAACGGTTTTGTCGGTTTGTTCAACGGGATAATAATAAATTCATGTCATTTGTTGGAAAAAAAAATTTGTGTGCGATGAAATTATTTAAAAAAACTTTATTTGGGGACATCAGTTGACTTTGGCCAAATATTATACATACGTTATAATCTCCGATATGTATTTTGATTAATTGTTCTTTTTTTGTACGGTATTTATTTTATTTTATAAATTGTTTGTGTTTTGTAATTTTTAGATGAATGTTTTATTTTGTATTCAATATATATGGTAACTTAATTTTATTTTTAAAAACTACTAGCACATTATTAAATAATAAATATTTCATCAAATAGATTTTATTTGTTCATAAAATTAATACTAACGTGCACACAGACAATATCCTTAATAGCTACTGTGCTATACATCGTACATGTGAATATTTATTAAAATGTACTTTCATTTCAATAAAATAAAATTTATGGTCTCGATTCCTGGGAATTCCCGGGACTTGAAAATTTTGACTCTCGAGTACCGGGAATTGAAAAAAGTCGAGAATACAGAATCCCCATTCGGGACAAAAATGCTGCTCTTTCTTCTCTACCTACTACGGGGAAACAGCGAGATGGAAAATTAGGTAGTTAAAACAAACGACTTGAAATTACAAATTTTTTTTTTTTGTATTCTATTTCAGTATTTTACAACTTCGAATATAAATTGTGATAATCATCATTCTACCTACCTTGAACTGAAATTAATTTATGTATTTCTAAAGTACTGTTCCAAATATTAAAATAATATAATATTGACACTGAATTATTATGAATAATGTATGCATATAAATAAAAACTTAACTTTGTATAAAACTTATTCTTTAGGAATAGAATTACAAATGAGTTAAATTATAAAAAGTAGACACGTATTAGAACAGGCTAATCCCTAATTAATATATAAAATGTAACTTAAAGGTCCGAATCCGCGGATGAAATTTAAATTTTTAAAGAAATTTTAACTCGAGACATTCTCTGAGATACGCATTTTACTCTCATGAGATTCTTTAGAGACATCTCTCGGTTTTCTTAGTCCCCGTGTATATACCATATCGTAGAGATTCGCCATATCGTCTCTCACTTTACGGTTATTGTACTTCATACGTCCATTGATGTTCCGTTCGTCAGTTTGGTGAAATAAAATTTCCCCAGTAGCAGTTAACGTGGATTAAGGAAAACACATTATTATTTGAAGTTTTTTCAGAACATAGTTCTGTGGTGTTTTAATGCAAATGATCCCGATAGCAACAAAAATATTTTTTCGATAAATTGAATTTTTCTAATAGATTCATTTAACTTGTATTAAAGTGGATTATGTATGTATAATTTAATGCCTTCTGTTTATCTAACTTGTCAGAATACATGAATGTTATCTATGGTTCTAAGTGACATTTATATGTACGTGTCGAATCTCGCTGTCAGGACAAACGTTGTGTACACGTCTGAGTTTTTTTTTTCCACCTATTTTATGCTATCTGAATTTTTTTCGTTTAGTTTATAGATCAAAATATTAACACGTGTATCTGCTATTTAAATTTATCTTTTGAGATATATCTCACTGTGTCTTTATTAATTAATCTTAATATATCTATTTGTTTTAATAAAAAATCCATCAAAATGTATTTATGGACGCGAATAAAGTAAAATGGAATCAATATAGGATATTTTAAAATTAAATAATTTGTGATAATTAATATAATATGAAAAATATTTGCACGCAATCCACTTCACGAAGCAAAGTCTTAAAAAATAACATTTATTTTAGTAAAACATTTACTCATGTACAAACAGTATGTTTTATTGTCACTCTCTTCGGTGACAGCAAGGCCGGTCACGTGATCGCCCACAAGCTAAAGAACCTCATTCTCCTTTTGTGAGGCTTCTTGGGTAATCCTCTACGATCTTCTCTTTCTATGGAAGAAGACATTAATTAATTGCTGCCAGTTTCAGATTTATTTTCCCTTTAATAAAAATGTTAATGTTAATTTGTTTGACTTTCGTGGAATAGTGAATGTTTACCTCTTTAAATTCATGAATCCGAATTAATGTGTATTTATGGTGCGTATGTTTGTTTGTCTTTGATAATGTTTCAAAAAGTCTGACTAGTACATATACATTAACAAGAATATTAAAAAATAAATGTTTACTATTTCCTAGGTAAGTTTGTAGAACTCGCTAATCACATGTATGAAAATAACACTTTTTTTTTATTCTACTCATTTAATTATTAGTATTGTTAAGTTACACTGTTAGATTGGTAATGCCCTTACAAGGCGAAATACATATCAAGTCATTTACAGGAGTAGAGGAAAAAAACAAGTGTTTTAATTTCACATATCGACTCCTCCTACGTAAACTATCGTAACTAACAATCCGGTCATTTTTAGATGTTCTAGTATTTTGCATTCCAGTATTTCTATATTTTTAAGTGGCAGTATTTTTTTTTACGTATTATGCTCAATAGAATATAATGCAATACTGTACTAATAATAGATAATAACTGCCACTTAAAATATATATCAAATGTATGGAAAATACTAGAATAAGTAAAAATGATCTATTTGTTTCTTACGATACTTTACGTAGGAGGGGTCGATATGTAACAAATAAATGGTTTTGTTTATTTTTATAATACTTTGAAATATACATTTGAAGACGTAATTGACTTATATTTAAATTTGTAAATCGACATTATTTTCTCATCACTGGATTATTTGTACACTTTAAATTTTTTTTTGTAATTAATATTCATTATAGTAAAACTATATAAAATTATATAAAAAAAAAACTTTTTTATATTAGCTATTTTACACGTACCATGAAAAGAAGAATTACATTAATCACAAATATGCATCAGAAATACTCTGCAATGATTGTGCAGTACATTTATGCATTTATGTGATATTTTTTTAAGTAATATTAACTGTTGTGTTAATTGCATAATATATGTAAAGAAACAGCTGCTATATATATGTATATCTACCTTACTGGCAGCACATTGTTGAAGATAAAAAATGCACATATAACTCACCTGTAGAAATAAGTTCTTTTTCAGAAATGCAAACACAATGTCCCACTTTTACCGGAAAAAGCACACAAATTGACAAAACACCTTTGAAAATGTAAATAAAATATATGAATAAATTGACAGTTAGTTATAGGTACGTTGTGTTTAAAAAGTACTATTTTTTGGTCATGATTTTATGAATGGTATTGTACTCTTATTCGAGCGCCGCATTTTCGTTGCGGTTTCTCAGATCGGCCGTTTTGGCAATCTCAAATGGGCCGATTTCTTTTTTCGGTGATCGGCATTCTTTTGTTTACATCCGTTTGGGTCGTTCTGTGATTTTTGAGGTTAGTCGCTGGCAGTCGTCTGGGCGGCGTCGCACGGTCCCGGGCAGCGGTTGCGGCGGACGCGTCCCGAGGTGTACTGGCTCCTGCGGGGTCGGTTGAGGGATAAGGAGCGACGTCGGCGGAGGGGCGGTGGGGGTGGGGTGGAGTATGCGGCGATAGCTGAAAATGGTCCCGACAAAAACTGCAGTTTAAAACTGAAATCAAATTAAATGTTTGCCAAATTAATCTCTGAACCCCTAGCACTGTGCTCCCAAAAAATACTTGTGAGATACCAATTTTAGTAAATGTTCACCAAAATAGCACTGGCTTGAAGCTGTGTTACAGAATTACAAGTGGTGATGCATCGGAGAGTGTAACTTACGATAATTGTTGGGAAACGTTCGATGAGTACAAGGAACAGCATTTTAGCGAGTGGGAAGTAGAATTACCACACGTGTAACTGCCCAAAGTATCTAGACAAATATTTAGTTGGATTGTGTTACCCTTAGGCTGCGTTAGGTTAGAACACAAAGACAAAAAGATTTTTTAGTAGCAAATAATATAATAGAATAACCAGTGAAATAAAGTGTACATGTAGAAGAAGGGTTTGTAAAAATAGTTGCGGAACGAGGGGCATTCTGCACATATTATTTGTGGATACATAAAACCGATAGTTTATGACTCATTTATGCAACAGTAAAAGTATTAACTCTTCGATAATTAAATCATTGTGTAAACAAGATGTATTTTTTACATTAATACGTATATATTGTCCGCGTTTTAATTTTTGTTCAAATCGAGTCATATATTTAAAAAATGTCGTGGAGCTCTTTGATTGCGTAAGTGGTACCGAAGTGATCAGATGGGTGATACCAAATTAAAAATATTGAAACAAGGAATTAGCGTTAGTTCATGTCTATACATTTGGTAGTCTGTGTTAAATATGGTCTAAAATTTGATGAATTTAATGGTAAATTATTAGAGTTTTTTTGAGGGCATATTTTTATTAATTTGTAAAGCAGTTAAATATGAACCTTTAAAAATTAAACGTATTTACTTTAGTCATTTTATTTAAATAGTCCATAATACGAAAGTGAGGTCTGGAATTGGCTAAAAAGAAAGACAAGTAGTAGAAATGCGGTTGCTCAGGCGCATTCGTGGAAAATCTACAGAGTGAAGAATGAACAAATTAGAAACTAATGTAGGCTTATTTGTAACATGGTTGAATGAATTCACTGGAATGGTTTGGTCATGCGGAACATATGAGCGAGGAGAGGACAGTAAGGAAAATATAAGAGGCGAGTGTTGAGCGCAACAGGGGCAGAGGGCGTGAGAAAATATGTGAAAGTAGACGAGGCAATAATGGTATGCCAGAACAGAGGTGGACGGTGTTCTAACCTCAATACTTACCACCTTGGGAGAAATAGCGCGATGTTAGGTTAGTATGTTAAGCTGGTCCATAATGATCTAGCATGGTCTGATTTAAGCATTTTAATAGCAAATAAACAAATACGAGTATAACAAAAAAAAACTAATTTACTGTCACGTGTTTTAGTAGAAACAGAGAAAATAGAGCACCTATCTTACTTACTTGTTCAATTTCATACATATTTTCATGCACGCACTTCGATTGATGAGGCTTCTTGTTCCAATATCTAGTCTAACTGATTATGTCAGGTCTTTCGCGGTTTTTATTAATGATTTTACAATACAGCAGTGGCGTAACTATCGTATAGGTAGCTGCCCGGGGTGCGGGTCCCAGGAAGGCCCGAAATCACTAAACAAGTTCAACAATCACATCAATTTCAGGATAGTCTTTAAAATAAGAGTTACTAATAAATGAGTAAGCATATCATCATTTTAAATATACAAAAATTTAGTCAATCCATCGACGTACATTATATGAGCTATATTATTACCTTTAACTATGTACGTAATAGTAAAAAATAAATAATATGATAATATAAATAAACATATTCAAATATTTTTCGACTAATTATTTTCAATTACAGCAAAAGAAAAATGAGACATGTGCTGTAAGATAAGGCGTCTGGTATACGCGTAATTCATTGTTACGTCACTTATTCAAGCATTCCGTGATAAAGGACGGCGTCCGAAAAATTAATAATAACTATAATATTTCACGTTGATATGAACGTTGTTAGACCATCTTTATAAATTTTTAATACGTTTAAATTTAGAACGTACTTTCCGGTGACTCGTTTCAAACTTGAAATGACAATCGCAAAACAAGCGAACGGACGGCCGTGTTTTCCCGCCTTGGCTAGCGCACGGCGCCGGTCCGGGACAGGCGCTATCGATCGGCGCGCCGAGACGGCGTGACGGAGAACTGCGCGAACATTTGTCCTACCCACCCCGCAGTCGGAGCCTTAAACTACCTCCTACACGCTTAACACCCGAAGGCACCAATCAAAAAAAAATGTAAATATTAAAAAATATTTCATCCCATTTAAAAAAAGGCATTGAAAAAAAAAATTGTTTAATATATTTAACCATATATCAGTCTTTGTCGTGACTAATTTTCAGAACACATTCCTTGAAAAATGATAAAAAATAAAACAATTCATAATAAAGTACAACTGGTGAGTCAAGCCATTAATTTTTTTTTTTCATTTTTCGTCAGGATAAAGGCGACCTGTGTCAGAAAAAAAATTCAATAGTCTGAAGGTGAAAATCTACAAGTGTCGCTGACAAATGTCAAGTTTTTTTTTCGTTAAATAAAAACTATACAGTTTAGGTGTTCTGCTATAGATCTTTAAGAACGATGTTATTGATATAAATCGTTATTTACGGTAACGTGCCAAAATATGTTATTTATTATCTTTTAATTAATGTTATTCAAATATTCATTATAAAAAGGGCCATTTAATGAAAAAATAATTGAACAACTACACTTTCATCTTCTTACTGGCGAGTATCATAAAACAATTATGCTAGAACTGTTAAAAGTAACATAATATTATCTTTGGATAATCATATTATAAGAAATACTTTAAATGTAATTATTTAGGAAGAATCGCAGATAGATGAATGTAATTGGTATTTTAAATATGAATTAAATATATTAATTAGTATATCTTTTGTGGATCTCTTTCCTAACCGGGGAAGGTGCATTATCCATCTATGCTACAGCGACAATATTTTTATCGACAATTTTCGAACCTACATGTTACCTTTTTTTTGTTGTTATTAATACATTTAATCGTTCCATAATTTGAAAGAGTCATCTACCTTATTTTTACAGAATCTCAAAAACCTGTGAGTTAGGTTAGGAAACAGATCCAGATTCGAATCCCGGTGGCGCAACAACAATATTTTTCGATAAAATTGATTTTATATGTATATCTTTCTAATTAATATATTTAATTCATATTTAAAATATCACAGACCTATGTTCTGAATAATTACAACTTCACAATAAGAATGTGTTCTCCTAATAATATATAAGTTGAATCGATGTGTCCAAAAATTTAATAAAAATGAATTGTTAATTCTGGCGTCTGCTATCGGTTTAGTCAAAGGTGTTTGAGATTCCGTAAAAATAAAGTAGATAGCTTTCAAATAATGGAACGATAGATGTATTCATTTGAAAAAGTGTAACATATAGATTCGAAAATTTGTCGTCAAAAATAATGTCGCTATAGCATAGTTGGATAATGCCCCTTCGTCGGTTTGGAAAGAGATCCCGGTTCGAATCTCGGTAGCGCAACAACAATATTTTTCGATAAAATTGATTTTGTGTGTATATCTTGATAATTAATACATTTAATTAGTTTTTGAAAAATTGTTATTTATTTTGATCAACAATTATTTTGTCAGTATAATATGCATTGAGGTAAAAATTGAATCATTATATAATATATACTAAGGTTGTAAAGCGAATATGTGCATATAATTGGTCAAAAATACTTGTACTCTTGAAAATTTAAGACCGTTTAAGTAAAAAAATTCTTTTTTTTTTTCAAAATTTTAAAATATGCGGTGAATAAATGTTGTAAATAATTTTATGTCATTAACGCTTACCGACGCTTACCAAGGACGTGTACACAAACTACGTTGATGGTAACTCTAATTATGAATCTTAAGTAAGCGAGTGTCTAAATATTAGCAGCTGTAAATCTGAAGGAGAAAGGTGACTCGTTGAATTTTTCCGTTTAGTATACAAGTCGAGAAATGCAAAATGATAGCTTGTTTACTACAGTTTTTCAGCCACTTGAGATAAGAGAAATTTTGGTACAACTTTAAGAATATTACAGTAAGCGCAATATGCTTAAAGTCATTTCACTTTTTATATCCAATATAAAAATGTATTGGTTGACTTGCAGACGCTGTGTTAACATGGTTTATTATTAATAAGAATTTGGCGAATAAGTGGTTGTCCAGCGGAAAATTTTCAAGTTTAATATTAAATAAATAAATAAACTACAATGTTATTCTCATATTTTATTTATACAAAATGGAGTTTAACGATGCGGATTTTACGTTTTATAAACAATATCGTCTAAATGCCGTCTATTTCTCTCAAGACACTCGGACTCTTAAATTTGCGAACACGCGAGAGCAAAACGTTGGTTCAATGGCAGCAACTTCACGGCGGATATTTTCTTGTAAGGCCTGAATTGTTCGACGGTTATCGCTGTAAACTCAACTTAAGATATACCTACAAAAAAAAGTTGCACGGTGCAAGGTTCGGCGACCGAGGTGCCCAGGGTATGTCTCCGTGCTTGCTGATTAATTTATTTGGAAAAATTCTCCTCAGCTTCTCCATTGAAAGTCTAGCTGTGTGTGGAGTGGCCCCGTCTTGCTGAAATTGTGTTCTGTTATTGAACTCAGAAAACAGCTGCAGTTGCGATACCAAAAACTCGTCGATCATTCGGCAATACACGTCAGCAGTGACTGTCTCTCGGTGGTTTAAAAAATAAGGGCCAATTATCCCTCGGGCAGAAATTGCACACCACACTGTCGTTTTTGGACAATGCAAACGTTTTTGATGGCGTTCTATTGAGTTGTCGGGGCACCAGTATCTCATGTTCTGTTTATTAATATAGCCATCGATATTAAAATGTGCTTCGTCAGTCAAAAATATGTTTCCAAGCGTTCGTGCTGTTCCAAAATGTTCTTGCATCGTCACGTAAATAATAGTAAGTTTCGTTGAGAAACTGCACGATTTGTAGTTTGTATGGGTGGAACTGTAGTTTTTTTTTCAAAATAACGTGCACTGTTGATTTTTTTATTCCAGTACAGGCTGTGATCTTCCTTGGCGATTTACGCGGATTCACGTCGTACTTGAGCCACATGTTCCGGCGTCGCTGCTGACGTTGATGGTCCTGGAAGAGTTTGGTAAGCCATTGTACTATCTTGTCTGAACTTTTGAACCCAACACCAGATAAGTTGAGTGCTTGGCCCATCGCTTACTCGTCGAATATTAAAGTAAGTACAAAAGCGCGACGTGCACGAACCAATGAATCACCGCACTTTAAATATTGTTCAACCGCGAACGCGCGGTGCGGTCCCGACCAGTGACTCATTGCATTTGGCAAACCCGCAAATCACGCGCGTCAAACAATACCCCTCCCACTTACCTCACCTTGATGATTTACGAGCATTTACAATTTAATAAATTTTTCCGCTGAACACCCTATATTGATTGCTCGTTTCAATGCAGATTAGTCTAGTGAGGCGGGCATAGTACGATATCAAATTTATAAATGAACGTATTTAAAAAGAAAGCAGCCATTCCACAATTTAAAATAAATGAGATATTGTTTTTATGGGATGCAGTAAGATCTATTCTATATTCTGCCAAAAATAGTAACACCGCTTTTATATATATTTAAAAAAATCTTAATAATCGCTATCTGAAAATTTTGTTAATCGCAAAACCTCACTTTAAAATCTCAAATAACTTCACCATAATAAACACAAAAATCTCTTAACAATTATTCTTAAATCTTCATACAAGATTTAGTACCTATAAATTTATTATTAATTATTTTTAAAGATTAACAACATTCAAGCTATGTTGATTTGATTATTAACTCTGTTTATAAAAGTGTTTTTCTCTCAAATATTATATTACGTTCAAATATTCTTGTATAAATAAATCAATATAAAATAAGTGTGAAATTTATAAATAAATTTAAAAGTTTGACAATATACTCGTTTTATAAATACCAATTCTAAATCGAAAAGTCATTTTGTGTGGAGAGAATATTAAGCTAACCGATATGGGACGAACATTATCTCTATTCTCCAGTGCCCATGGATATTTCGAGAAATGCATATGATATTCAGATCAACAACAAGACGAGAAATGCATAAGATATTCAGATCAACATAAAAAAATTAAATAAATTCGAACAGAAGAACAAATCTAGGTGAGGGCGAGAATTCGGATTGAGAAAAAGAATTGGGAGGAAAAGTGAATTTGGACAGGTGATTAATTTAGAGCAATTGTACGCGGCGATATAGTGAGTTAATAAAGTGTCTCCGTGAGGACCTATGTGGTAGTAACAGTCTGTTTTCTTTTTAGTTGTGGAATTACATTTTTGTCCTTTGAAGCATCGAATTTCTACGAGATCACAAATGCTTTAACAAATATTTACTTTAACAGTAAATAAATAAAAATAATTGAAATATCTTTTAAAATTAAAATCAGTTCTTTTCAACGTATATAAATTAAAACGAAACATTTTGTGGTTTTACCCTTCAAAAGTCCTCAATATCTGTCGAATTGTCAATCCCACCCCGACAGCTGTTTACGCAGGTGTGCTATATAAATATAATATCTGTGTAGGGTCGTAAAGTTTATAGTTTAATTAGCGGGAAATAACTGCTTTTACCGGTTGTTACTTTTAGAATCCATTTTCCCTGTAGATATATTATATTATATTAAACCAGTCTGACATTTAGAGAAAATATTTTATATGTAAAACATGTAGTGAATCATCTAAAATCGACAAATAAAATGACGTCTTGGTTCATTTACAGCAGGGTACACGGCAGTGCGCGTTTATCGTTGATCGCACAATTTCACGTTTGTCTGACGGAGTAACTGCGAGTATAACTGCTAAACTGCTAGTAACTTCACTATTTGTAGAATGATTTGGATAAAACAAATCGCATTCAACTCGTCTGACTAAAATATATAAGATGAAAAAAATTGTCATAATTTTTCAGTATTATGCACAGCCACATCAACTTTAACATTTCCATGGTCGTATTCATAGACGACATTATCCTATATGTCTCCTGTACTGCATATATACCAACGGGATGTTTCATATCAATCCATCATCTAAAGGGGGGGGCCTCTTACGACAATTTTTATTTGTTACATAATCTGATTTTTTAAAAATAATTGCACTATATATATATTTATTAATTAACGATATACGTACAGGAATTGAAAACCCCCCTACAACAACACCGTATATCGTTTTAATGTTGACAGACATACGGAGCGTTGGCCATTTTGGATGATATACAGTGTTGTTGCAGGTAAGATCACTGAAATATGTGTAATAAATAGTATGTTAATTTATTTTATATGGTTATTTAATATACCATTCGATGCCTAAGAAGATGTACAGCGTTGGTTTACACATATTTAAGCTAAACAAAAAAAACTAAACTGATTGAAAATATAAATTTATGCATTTAATATTCGAAACACTACGCTACTGACAATAATAAATTTCAATTGTGGTTTGTGTGTGCTAGTGTTTATATACTTATGTTTAAAAAAAAGCTTTTGGTTTTTCTAAAAAATTTGAGTGACAGAATAATTCGAATATAATTACATACTATTGGCAGAATCAAAAATACGAGTGAAACATCTTCTATATTGCACCGTATAAAGCAACTTTTCGTAATTTAGAATTGAGATTTTTTTGTACGTTTATTATGAACTCAAATTAAGGCCCAACTCCAACAACTGAGAAGTAAAACGTTTACTTTGTAGTCATTAGATAAAGGGTCCGACCTCTGTCAAATTGTCACGAAATTTCTATCTGCTACCATATTTTTGGTCCATTTTTGTTTGTGGCTCTATTGAGCATTCAGTTTACTGATTCAATATTATTCTGTCTTTCCAAAAATATGTTGTAATCCGATGTCGGTATATACAGCATCACGTAGTGTTAAGATAAAGAAAATAAATCACAAGAGACGGGCGTCGTCAGGTGGTCGAGCAAATAACAAAAAATGTAATAACAGCAATAATAATGAAACCCTTCTCACTTTGTATAGTTCCTCCACTGCCCTTCCCAGTAGCGTTCACAGCCAACTTCCAAATATGTCCCATTGTTATTTAAAAATAATTAATTTATTTTATATTTTAAGCAGATTAATTTACCGTCTCTTTTATATCTCCTCTTTTTGGATTTTAATCCTTTTATGATGAACTGCACTTAAGACGGCATCTGTGGATACAAATCCGCACTGCGTCGTATGACATGATGTCGCCACCGGCAGAGGGACGGTTCAGTAACGTGCGCATCACGCCGCAGAGCGGAGACAGCGGCGCTCCATTCTTCCCGTCTCTTCCTTCCGTTACTTCTCTATCACACCTCACCTAGTCGACAGCTTCATTCGCAGACTCCACCGTATTTAATTTATATTTGAAGTTGTTCATAATATTGTAATTATTACTCAGTAAATCTGTGATCGCAAAAGTTTTATTTTATTCACGTCATACTCTTAATTCATTCCTCACTGTAATCCAGGTTGAATACACAAATATCTGAACATGAATAATGATCTGTTTCATGGAGGTGGATCATCCTTCTTTGCACAATCTATTTCCATACTTTTTACATACATTGTGTCAGCAAATCTTTATCAATAAAAAATGTTAATTTCTCTACTTAACCTTATTTTGGTGAAGTAAAAATACCTAAAAATATAACGTAAAATTACTCAAGTAATTGATGAATAATGTTAAATTAAATTTAATGAATAAAAATGATAAAAAATGGGATTATAACAATACTAATAAATGAATATACTTATTTATATATAAATAAAAATAGAACACTCCTTGACTTGTTCAAACGGATTGAGTTCATAGGAATTATTTATAGTACGATTCAAGGATGATCTGTATTCAAAGCATACGAGCAACATAGCGGTGCATAAATAAACGTAGGTTCTTTTTTTGCTCATATTTTTTCAAAAAAAATTGTCTAGAGAAATGATGTAGATTTTTAACGATTTTGTCTGTTATATAATATAATAATATAGATAACGTCTCAAGAGAAATTTTATCTATATTATAATTGAATTATCTTTAAAATCTTAATTAAAAAAAAAAATGAAAGACAAGAATAACATAAAATACGAAAATAAAAAATTGAACATATGTGCATGAAAATTGGTCTGAATCTAACCTCAACAAAATCCAAGTAATGTCCAGCCATGGACCAAATGTAATTGTTAAAGGAATAGTAAATTTGCGAATATTTATGCCGAGTTTTAAAGTTGAGGAAGGAAAACTAGTTTAGCAAAGTTGAACGAAGAAGAAAAAGAAGATTGGGATGGGCAGTATTTGGAAAGCTTAAACACATATTTAAGAACAAGGAAATACCTAAACATTTCTGGACACATTTGATCATTCGTATAATCAGTGGATTCTTCCTGTGCTGATGTATGGAGAATATATATAGAGTTTTACACAGCGTTGTGTATCAAAACTGGCTATTGCACAAAGAGCTATGAAACAAGCAACGTTGTTTTTGGGTATTTCTGTCTCACGGAGAGACAGAAACAAGAAGTAGATATGATAAAAAATAAAGTTGTCGACATTACCTGGACGATCGCCAAATTGAGGTAAGACTGTGTTAGTTGAGACGAGAGATGAACATATAAGATCCTGCAGTGGTATCCGTGGAACACTCTTTGGGCTGCCAACTTAAAGTGATTTTTTGATTTTATATGAATGAGAACTGCACAAAACAGGAACAAGTGATAAAGACAGAGATTAAGAGAGACCAAAATGGTTGATGAAGAAGAAGAAAATAAAAAAAACCGACATTTTCCATGCTTAAAAACTTCATTTAACAAATAAGTAATTATTAATAAGCAATTTTCGTTTAAAGTAAAGAGGCTGCGAAAAGGTTAGAATCAACAAAATAAATTTTCTCATCAAAATACTTAATTCTCTCTGTCGTCCAAAAACATTGAAATAAATACTTTGTTATTGTTATGAAAATACATTTAATTTCTTCGTATAAACATCTTCCGTATATAACCATTATATTATTTTACAACTCCCGATACTTCTACGCGAAAAATAGAAATAAGTCACGAACTTAGGCTAGCAAACACACACATATCCAGACATATAAAGGTAGTCGTTCAACTTACGTGGCACCATATCAACGGGTCCTTATTACTACTGCTAATTCTACAATCGATCTTATGAATCCTTTATTCTTTTGACTATTCAATTTAATAGTGTATTTGGGGTGACTGAATTGGCGAGTAGCCAATTTTTCTCCAAACAAGGGTATTGCCCCTAATTTGCGCAGTCTAGGCAGATACTACGCCTCTAAAATACTACTATTTGTAAATTCATTGAAGATTGAGGGCAATATAACTAGTTGCGTTTAATATTAAGTTCGCAGTGAATTCTAATTTGTTTATATTATTTTAATACAATACATCTTGTTTATTTATTTTCTTCTTCTTCTTTTTCTTTCATGGTCTTTCTTGGTCAAATTCATGATCATGATAATGATCACTAGAAAGTCTAGAAAATCACCGCCGACAACCTTTGAACGCATCTCACATTCCAGAGCTTCTAACAGCCACAAAACACGCCCAGTACCGACGCTACAATAACTATACGACAATAACATGCGACCAGAAGCCGTCCAGATAACATCTCCAGGAAACGCTCCTCTGTGTAGTCATTTCATATACCTCTAATCTGTAACTGTGTTTAATAAAAAACTTGTGTCATGCCTAAGTTATTTCATTTTTTGTTACATAACCTGATTTGGTCACACACACACACACAAACTTATTAAATATACTCCGCGATCTTCAAACAAATATGTGAGTGAATGGGTGGCTATTAGGGCACTCCTTACTACACCACAATATATCCTTATGATGCATCTGCCATGCATCCATACAGCACATTAATAGACAACACACTCTTTCTATAACTGTATCTCTTATTTCTCATAAGCCTCTTTGCTTTCATCTTCCTCAAAACATCTGGAGCCATACCGTTCTCAAAGTTACAAGTTCTTTAACCTTCTCCATTCTCTGGTAAGTAATACTGTGCAAGACTTAATTTTAGAAAACTTGGTTTCCTGTGCCAAATTGAAAGACCCATATAAGAGCTATCGGTTGTTTACGATTTAATCTTTAAATTAGCTCATTACCTTCTGGTCATTCCCAAGTATTTTGTTTTAGCTTTATTTTAAATAATAAAAATTCGGATGTACTGTGGTTGAAACGTCTTTTTTTTGTGCGCCAAGAACTGCAAATGGTTGATTTTTTGAGAAATGTTGTCAAAAACTCCACGATGGACTCCACGAAAATCACAATCCTGAGCCGTGAAAAATCTACGAGGAAGATATAACAAAATTCAAATAAAAAAAATATTTCTATTGAATTATTCACGTTCTACAGTTTCTATCAATAAAAGAGTTTGACTAAGGAGAAAATTACCTAGTAGTCTGAGGGTTCGAGTCCTATATCTAGATTATATAAGTTAATCCTATTTTCATAACACATGTCTATTTATTTATTTATTTAATACTGGTACAATATATAAATTGCTTCAGTTTGCATAGTACAATATTTACACATCGTGCACCAGTGACACGTACCATATCATCATTATATTACCGGACCATATCATAAAATAGTAATTAGTTTGTATGATATCGACCGAGTGTATGGTTTATATGTTTGTTAATATGTTTAGGTGAAGAATGGTGTATGTGATATGTATGAAATGGACTTATTGAAGGGAGAAATTATTTAAATAAAATTAATATTTAAATCTAAGTTTTCTTCACATTTTATAAAACTGTCTAGTCAAAGTTGTAAAAATACATAAAAATGTTAAGCTTAGAAATAAAACTTTACTTTTATTTTATACAAGGTGTGGCCGATTCCTGTCGTATTTTTTGCTCCACAATTAAAAAATAAATATAAGATATTTTATAGAGACGAAGCTATTTTTATTATGTTTAATGAAAAATACATAGGAGCATGGGGTGATTACAGGGCTAACGACCTATCTTCTCATTGATTCTCATTGAGTTGACATATAATATAGGCTGTTTCAAAGAAAAAAATAATTATCAAATTTGGTCCATAGATGGCGATGGTGTAGTGGTACTCGAAGCGAGTCTATGTAATATACAACTTTCAAAAATTTGATAAATATAGAGATTCTAATAATAACATTTTTCAGGCTATTAAGGCATACTACCGATGAAGGGGCAAGGGGTTCGTCGGACCCGGTACCCTATAAAGCCATGAAATCAAATTAAAAAAAAATATAGAAATTGAGGGGTGAGAATTGGTGAACGTTATATATATATATATATATAAAGTGATCACTTAAGCCAGCCGAATACAGGTCGTAAGCCCTGTAATCACCTAATACTCCTATATATTTTTCATTAAATATAATTAAAATAGCTTCGTTTCTATGAGATATCTGATATTTATTTAATAACAGTGCCTTTATAGGTAAAAATCCAGTAATTGTGTGTTCTTGGACAAATTTAAATATTACTAAAAGATAAATATGTTAATCTTCTTTAGTTTTAGTATTAATTTCAGTGTGTTGCTATTATTCAATATGATAGCTGCTTTCGGTTAGATAATAGGTACGAATATTAGAGAAAACAGCATAAATGATTTGGGACACCCTATATTGTAATGAAAACGTTAACGTAATGTTAATTGTTACATTTATTAGTAGTAATATAAAGTGAAGTGAAGAATTAGAAATAAGATCATATTAAATATATCACTAGGAAACAAAGATGGCAGATAAATGTTACAAATGGCTTGACATTTTATATCAATTTCAATATATTTATGATTCATAAAAAAACATGTCGTTTACGAAGTCCGCCAACCAGGTCAACAAAAAAACAAAACTATTTTTCTTTTTGAAAATAACAACTGTACCAGAAGCGGAGTTCAAAGTTTGCTCGAAAGCTTTTTCGTGGATAGGCACCGTCATAAATATCAGAGAAATGTGTACGAGAGCATCTGAGTTATAAGATAAAGATATACTAAATGAGGCGCTCAAAACATACATACTTCTAATTCCATCTAGAACAAACAATACGGGATACATGGTATTTCGTTAGTTTGATGATGACTTAGAATAAGCTGCCTGTCTTTGACATGCTTAAGTTAGAGCTTCTCTTATTTGTTTTGTAGTATTATTGAGAAACATTGAACATGATTTATTTTGGAAAATATAAAATTATTATTTATAATACTCCCCATACAAACATTCATTGAATAAATTATTTCAATTCGATAAAACAACATTTATTATTATTCTTCATTCATGAAAGCTTTTTTCTATATAGCAATAATATTAAGTTTTAAAAAAAATATATATTTAAATAAAACAATATTATTATTATGGATTATTAATTAATATTTGCAATATCAAATTTTATGTTTAGAGAGGCAGATCGTTTAGGTACTGATCATAATTTCAGCTAAAAATACAGTTTAAATATTTTTTTTAAAAGGCTATTGAAATCAGAAAACAAAAATTAGGTCATTGTTAAATGCTACGTACACAGAGAAAAAATAAAATCAAAAAATAAAACTTAGTAATTATGCATGTATGTACATTTGTTTATGTGTAGGTATATACGTAACGTCCATATTAAATTAAATATTAAACCACATGCACTGTCTAAAATACTTTTATGTAGATAATGGAAAATATGTACGATGTTTTAAATACTAATTTAATGTAAATATATATGAGTTGAGTGGCAATATCCAACATTAAAAATGGTTAAAAGCTTTTACCAATGTACCTAAATATGGATTCCTTGAATAAAGTACATGAAATTTAACATATATATTATATATACTTGTTTAATTTAGGATTTCCGCGAGTACTAGTGTATAAAACTGGTGTCTCTTCTAGGTTAAATCGCTTTTTTATAGATTATCACTTATGACGTAACTTACAGAGTTGGTTAATAATGAATCGACTCAAACTAAATTGTGTTATGTGTCAGATCTAAGTATGATCATTCCGTGTTACCGTGCTGAAACGTCGGTTATACATAATGCTCTTGTACGACTTGACACTACAATTTATCCAATAATGAAAAAGACACCTCATCTCACTAATTACTGCGACTGTTGAAGCCATATTTAAATGTCTTAATTGGGAGACTAAAGTCATCTGTATAATTGTTGTATATCTGAATAATAATTGTTTATCGGCTTAACAATGAATAAAATAAATAGTATAAGCTGCCGGATTAAAAATGAAAAATAGCTTTGCATGCCAGGTAAATAAGAATTGAGTTTTTAAGACACCCGAGTTTTAAAATATGATCGCAAAGCTGCTAAATTTATTTGCATATATTTATTAAATACATATACATACATACGATCGTTTGAGTGAACGATTGTATGAGAATACTAGTTTAAAAAAATTATATAGAGTTTTGATCATTATTCACATCCACGGAATGAGACACGATGAGATAATCTCTGAGACTTAGTTAAAAGACATGTCAATATCATGTATACGTGTTGAGATTATGCTCTGAAGATAATCTCAGAGATCAGGTTGAGATTGAGAAGACGTTTGATCACGTGCACACAAACCTCACCTAAAACCACCGTAGATGCCTACAACTATCACAAGTTATTAAACATTACACACATTCATTTAGTTTTCAATCATGGGCAGACGAAAATATTATTGTTTTTATATTTAATTTGTGTTATTTAAATGATATATTTTTAAA
Organism: Eubasilissa splendida; assembly: GCA_031772225.1. NCBI lineage: Eukaryota > Metazoa > Arthropoda > Insecta > Trichoptera > Phryganeidae > Eubasilissa > Eubasilissa splendida. The sequence goes on along the minus strand of CM062846.1, from coordinate 34,745,518 downwards.
ATTTGTTTATATTTTTGTTTATTCAATTATGTTATTTAAATTATTTAGGTTTACATTATTACAAATTTGTGTTATTAGATATAACGGATGAACCTGTTTCCTTTTGTACAGACATCGGTCTAGTTAAAGAAACAGTGAACATCTCTCACACTATTTACAAATTACTGTATCAGAAAATAAAAAAAGTTATAACTGCTGGTGGGGAGATTCAAAATTACTCAATTGACGAATGACAATGTTATTTAATATACTATGTGACGAGCGTAAAGTAAGACGCGAGACAACGAATCTCTGAGGTATGGTGTTTACACGGGGACTACGAAAGCTGAGTGCTCTCTTTAAAATATATCACGGGATTAACCTCCGTATCTCAGACAAATTTTTGTGGATGCTGGCTTTGATAGCTTTAATCTCCTTGTATTCATCCTTCGTTATAACGAAATTTGACTGAATTATTAATCTTAGGAGAACAAATTCTTATTGTGAAGTTGTATTTATTCAAACATAGGTCTTTGATATTTTAGATATGAATTAGAAAGATATACATATAAAATCAATTTTATCGAAAAATATATAAATAATAAGGTAGATGGCTCTTTCAAATAATGGAACGATTAAACGTATTAACATCAAAAAGGTAACACATAGGTTCGAAAATTTGTCGCTAAAAATATTGTCGCTGTAGCATAGTTGGATAATGCACCTTCTCCGGTTAGTAAAGATATCCAGGTTCGAATCCCGATGGCGCAACAACAATATTTTTAGATAAATGGATTTTGTATGTATATCGTAAGTATTATTAATCGATTAATATTTATTTAATATATATATATAGTTTTAGCAAACCCTTATTATGAAAGAAAAATAAATGATTCAGGAGGTATATGATACTGCGCAAAATATTCCGAAAATACGTGAAACACATTTGATGGCTACCGAGTTCCCCGAGATCACTCGCGGCCCTCTCAGCACTGCGCCACGCTGTAAAGTGTGATCATCCACAGTTCAAAGAAACATATAATTTAGATAAAACGGGATCCACGTTCCTTACATTTTCGTTTGTGACAACGGACAGACAGACAGACAGACCTAACGAAGCAATTGAATACTGAAATTTACTGCCATTCGTTCGGGAAATTACCGTAATTACGTGAGAAATGAATAATTGAGCAAGCCTTCAATTTAGATTTTCCGCGATTTCTGAATCGCAGTCTGTAAAAATGTTTTTCATTTCACTGTATTAATAAACACATACTTATTTTTTAAAAATAAATACCACACATTAAAATAAATAATTATAGTCACATCTTTATTTTTGCAGGAGACCGATGAGTTCTTGAATATGGCGTTTCATATATATTTTATACCAGTTTTAAAAGAAAAGCAAATTGAAATTTGAACATTTCTGCACTGTTTGAATTGCTCTACCCCAGCTGAGCTCTGTTATTAAATCTCCAATGACGCTTATCAGCAATACGTAGTTCTCAAAATTCCGCTGGTGCAGTGAATTAGTCACTGGGTAGTTCAGTTTTCATCTCAGTCACCAGCTGGTCTTTAAATGTGAAACATTTTACATGTCGTGTTATATCCTGTTGCATTTTTTGTTATTTTTGTTTTTGATACTTATTATATTAAAATAATTAATTAGTCATTTATTTTGAGAAATTTAAAAAGTTTAAAGTAATGATTCACCGAGTGTATAAGTAAAATTTCTACCGGGACTATTACTTTTTAGTATTTTAAGTAAGTATTTAGATTCATTAATTCCGTCATTCGTTTTATTATCACGATATTGGATTCTACTAAATGAAGAATATACTCAATTTAAATTTTCTCAATTACGTACTTCTATTATTTAACATTATCACTGCACTTCCTGTGAATGTAATCAGTGTCTAAGTTTCAGTGCATCCACTTGAAATACCTGCATCCTGTTTGCAGTCATTGACGTCCTAGGTCCTTTGCTGTATCCGGCTAGACGATTTATCAGAGCTTCTCAACGTTTGCGAGTTTTTGATACAGTATAAAATATATCAATAGACTGTTAACTCAAACGGAAACATTTTTTACGTAGAAAACAACGTGACGTGCAAAATAACATTTTTGATCACATCGATGTAAATGTATGAAGATCGCCGAATGGTTGAATAAATTAACGATATTTTATTTCTGTTAAGAAATAAAATTGAAAAAATATCGTACACGAGACGCAGAAACTAATATGCGATATAGATCTGTGGAAGAATGGGATAATATAGGAAGGTAGAAAAAATATATTGCATTATCTGGAAACATTTTTTACCAGTCTTGAAAATAATTAACGTAGGAAGGTTTTCGAAATAAAATGGCCTAAAACAATTACTAAAAGAAATTTCAGATCATATAAATATTATATTCCGAGAAAATATATTTTCTCAGTATATAATCGTCATACGATTTCATTTACAACGTGAAAAAACAATTATTCCAGCAGGCATTTTAAATGTCAAGTTTAATATTTATTTATACTTAAGCTGAAAAAAATCATTTCTAAAGCACTACCACAAAGCAATCTAATTGAAAATATTTCAAAGAATTTTTTTGAAATGGGTTCAAATAAGCCGCTTTGTTTGTTGGAATAGAATATGAATTTGTTATTTAATTTCATATTTATTTTATATCATAACAACTCATCTTGTACCGGTATGACATGTTTCATTATTATATTAAGTTCTGAAAGAATTTTTATCTTCTTGGATAGTAGAATATAAAAAATAGAAAATAAGCGACAAATACTTTATTGGATTGCTTAAATATAATCCGTACAATTTTCCGTGAACCATATCCATATAGTGAAAGTACTAGTCTCTAATACAGTAATATCAATTCTTGAGGTAATTCCGTTATTATTAGAGTAGCTAGGTCATAAAGCAGCCATTTAAATAATATTATACTTTCTACTATTACTGCTATCTTCCCCAGACAATTCTCTTTTCTAATAATTTTATTATTATAATCAAATGATTATAATACATTTAGTTCCAGCAATAAGAAACGAAATAGACTACTAGGATATCATTGAGAATTGTCTGAAGTATGTAACAAAAGATTCAATAGCCTCGTCCCAAGAGATCAGCAGGTTAGTCCTGTTTTATTAGTTAGTTTGAAAATAATAAGAATATTGATGTGACACGTGTTCCGTGTACGTACGTACCTCTATTTAAAAATAAATATGTATATATAATATCGTATTTGAACTTTATTTTTCAGGTATACAGAACTGAAGAGAAAAACCGTTTTCACACACGGTGTGATATATGTACCTATATATATATACACGAGAGCATTTTCGAACTAGGCACATTATTGCGTATATTAGCTTCCATCTGTTAGACATAAGTAAAAGGTTACATACAGAAAAGTGTAAATATATAAAATTATCTAATGATGACAAAAGAAGAATAATACACAATAAATATGAAGAGTTTTTTAAGCAAATATAGTAAGAAGAATGAAAATACGTGTTAAAACATATTTTTTTTAAACATCTCTATATAAGAAAATTTTTAAATTAAGGGAGTAAACACCTCAATACCAACCACATTTATTTTTATAAGATGCATTTTCTTTCATAAATATGTAAATATAAATCAAATCTAAATTTAATGTAAAACCACAACCAGAAATAAGTTTTAATTTAGTTATGAACAAAAATGCACAAAAATTTCGGCAGATTTCCTTTGATTGCTATTGAAGTTGGTAATATTTTCATTTATTCAATTATCGTTAATGACTTTTTTAATTATTTATTTATTCTCTTCATGTTCTTAATATACGTACATATTATACATTATAAACATTATTATAAATATACAAAAAAGGCGAATAAGCTTCATAATGTAAGAGATGTTCACTGTCTCCTTAACTATACTGATATCTGTACTAAATGAGACAGGTTCATCCGTTGTCTTTCATACAAATATGAAAACCATTATTATTATTAACATATATATATATGTTTTATCTAAACCAAAAACATTAAAACTTAGATAAATGACTGACTTACAGTTGGTGATTTTAACCTCACCACCATAATATAGTTTTTAAAACCAAAAAGTTTCATCGTATCCATTAAATATTTTCATTTTGCGAAAAAAGTTTGTTTTTTAATTACCTGCTAATAATTCAAAGAAAATATTTCATTAAAAACTGCTTGTAATAATTATATTCTAAAATAACATAAATTATAATCAAATTTTAAACCTGGAAAGCGAATAATAAAGATAATTAATTTGACGCATGTTAATTAAAGTACAATAATAATTCAGGAAATATAAATTTACTGATGAAATTATTTTTACAAATACATTCATGTAGATTCCTATAACCTGTACAGAATAAGATCTAAATGTTAATCTTATATTAATATTATTTAGGTATATATTAATACATTAATTTCTGATTAAGGAGAACACATTCTTATTGTGAAGTTGTAATTATTCAGAACATAGGTATATGATATTTATAAAAATAATAATTAAATTAAATGTATAAATTAGAAATATATACATATAAAATCAATTTTATCGAAAAATATTGTTGTTGCGCTACCGGGATTCGAACCTGGATCACTTTCCAAACCGGGAAAGATGCATTATCAAACTATGCTATAACGATATAATAATGGAACGATAATTTAAAAAGTGTAACATATAGGTTCGAAAATTTGTCGTCAAATGTACAGACGCTGTAGTATTGTTGGATAATGCACCTTTCCCGATTTGGAATGAGATCCAGATTTGAATCCCGGTGGTGCAACAATATTTTTTGATAAAATTCATGTAATATGTATATCTTTCTAATTAATACATTTAATTAGTATTTAACAGATTTAATTCCTTATCCCATTTTTTTTCCGCTCCCCTTATCATCCCGTTCTGGTAGAATATGTTTTTCTTTGTAATTTTTATTTATTTTCTGTTTATATTTTTATTTTCAACTTTTCTCTTACTTTTTTTTGAATTAGACAAGAAAGTACATTATAGTCTTATTTAAATTATACTCAATGTATAAAATATACTGTATCACCTGAGAAAACATGTAACTGGTTAAATTATTTTTTCGCTTTCATTAAGATTTTTGTATTTACAGATAAACTGTATGTTTTTCTAATAAAATAGAAATAACGTGGCCGTAGAATTGGAATAATAAGTAGAAGGCTTTCAAAGAATGGAACGATAATTTAAAAAGTGTAACATATAGGTTCGAAAATTTGTCGTCAAAAGTACTGTCGTAGCATAGTTAGATAATGCACTATAAAAATGTGTTCTCCTTAATAATAAAATCTGTGTCATAAAAATAAAATGAAGGCTATTAAAGTTAATGTATTAAATTTAGATTTTATCTAGGTAACTGGAGTATTGAAAATGTCTAGTGTGTTTAGGAGTGAATTGAAATAAAGGGGGGCTCGCTAAAAAAATGTTTGGCATTGGTGTTGATTGGTGTTGTGTCAAAGAGACTGCCTAAAAAAAGGAGATTACCCTGGGCACAACTTTGATATTTTCATTTCTGATATTTCCACATTTATATCATAAAATTATGATTCAAATAAAAATTGTATCTTGATATTGACAACACAGGTTGAGAATCGCAGTTATAGACGATGAGTAGAATGAATATCGGGGTTCATCAACCCAGACAGATATTATTGTTTAAAGTGTTTGAACCTCCAAAACTAAAGAGCTAATATTTTATCGTTTGGCTTTAGTGAACGTAGAAGAACGTGCAGAACGGTTTAACCTTCCGAACCATGTAGGTATATTACTCTCTGAAGGTATACTGATATGTTATTGGTTGAATAAGTAACCAAAAATGACGTGGTACAAAGTATTAAAATAGATTTAATGCACTTTAAAAAGTTTTTTTTTTCTAATTTTAAGTTTCTAGTTTACGACTAAGAGGGATTTCAAAATAGAAGTTGAATCTGATGGGATAAGTATCAGATATAGAAGATATATCACGATTCTGTGTACAATACACGTGTTTAGTTTTTGATCTGAAGACAAATACAGAGATCACCTCTTGGGATTGATGGGACCAACCACAGTTGCATACAACTATTTATTCTCTTAAGTTTGACAAACAGAAGTTAAAATACAAGTATTTATTCTATTTTAACTACCGCAGGGGAAATTCATATTTGCCCAACGGCTCAACGGAACATTAACGGTCAATGGACTGACACTTTGATTGACGTTCGACTGAAGTTTGACGGAAGTGAGGCGCGAGAGAGTGATTGAATTCTTGAGATTTGGTGTATACGAGGTGAACTATGAAAGTCGAGAGTTGTCTCCAAAGAATCTCGTGGGAGCATAGTTTTTATCTCAGGGGTTGTTTCGAGTTGAAAATCTCGTCCATGGATACGACCCATTATAATATATTAAACATATTGAAAGCTGTAAAAAACGTGTTTCTCTAACCAGATACCGAGTACATCAAATTCTAATTAAACAATGGTCGTAATTTGGTAAGGTGCAACAATGCGCAATACGGTAGACAGCAGACGCGGTCGCTTGATACGTACTTTGGATGCTCCGCATCCCTTGTGTTCTAGAGTCAAAAAGGTTTGGATATTTTGTCTCAGCAATAGTGGATTCTATCATTCGTTCCGTATTCACAATGTATGAAAGTATTCGACTTCGCCTATGCGCATTCAGTTCCGTATATCAAGGCCGAATACTCTATACAAATTCGTTAACATCATCCAATGTACAAAAAAAAGACTTTAATACTTATGCACACAATAGCATACATATTACAAAGCGATTGTTTTGAAGAATTTTTGAGAATTTGAGAATAAATAAAAACTCAGGTACATCATAGATTATTTTATTTATGACATACTATTTTTGTCAGTAGTTGCATCTTGTTCGTGGACTAGTCAATAAATTTGCATATTTGATTGTGGGTATAAACTTATTATCCAGTATCCCTTCTATAAAAAGTCGCCGACCGCCACTGGTGGACAGTGCGGGAATAAAGCCAAACTACGAATTTATTCCATACAGATTTGGCAGACATACCTCACATTTTCAGTCGATTACGTGTGAAAATTGTATAAATTAATTGATACTGTTTATTCCCTTAAAACGTAAAATGTGTATTTATACTCGTACGTACGTTACATAGTCATTATATACTTTTAAAATCAGCAATATTATCTTTGTGGTTAAGATTCATATTTTTATTTATTATCTTTGTTTTATTAACCACTAAAATGAGTTTAAATATATCTACCGGTTTCGAAAAATACCATTTTCTTCTTCAGGATGTCATAACTAACTAAAACATATATTGTTTCTTTGACGGAATCTATTTAAAAAAAATCTATTTTAAAAAAAAAAAAAATTTTTTTTTTTTTTAGTACCTAACTCAAATCATTACTTAATACAAATATACTCGAATAATTTTTAGAAAAATTTTTAGAATGGGACTCGTAGTTAAATTTAGTTGGTTGTTTATAATTTTTTGATTAGTTTTCCACGCTTTATTTATCTCCAACGATTCCAAATTATTTAATTTGTGACCAACACCGTTTATATGCAAAATTGACAATCCCAATTTTTTATCAAAATCATGACCATTTTCTATCAAATGTTAGCAAATTCTGAAAACCCACTATTGTTCAAACATCTCAAATGCTCCCTTACTCTTATATTAAAATTTCTACCCGTTTTACCAATATAAAATGCAGCACAATCCTTGCAACTAAGTTTATAGACACCAGAATTGTTTTTTTTAAAATAGATTCCGTCAAAGAAACAATATATGTTTTAGTTAGTTATGACATCCTGAAGAAGAAAATGGTATTTTTCGAAAGCGGTAGATGTATTTAAACTCATTTTAGTGGTTAATAAAACAAAGATAATAAATAAAAATATATAGTTACATATTATCCTCATTGCCGAGAGACCTGCCGACCCTCGGTCATTATTACAGCGACAGGAATCACACTATTTGGTGGCTGGCTGCCGTCACACGTCACTGTAGATTTATCTTGGAGATGGCACTGTTGATACCTGGAATATCGATTCGCAATTCGAATACCAATCGCGAACCATGTGTACGGTGAGAGAACGAGAAAATGTATCGTGTCAAGATCGATAAAGACCTATTAGACATTTAAAAAAATGATGCGACTCCAGTCACCACCATAAAATGCAAAGTAAAGGAACATATTCTTGTCTAATTTATATAATAAAATTCTGTGGACTAGGTCTATTCATCCTGTAAAAATGTTTTTTTTTTATATAGATTTATGTATATTTTATTCTTTATATCTTTCTAAGTAATTCATCTAATATCTCCTTATCAAATTTTTTCCCCTTGTTATATATTATTTAAAAGACAATCCTTGCCGGGAAATGCGATATCAGAAGCGAATATTTATGGTACCAGAAACATTAAATGACAAAATATCATATATTAGATGATTCGCGTGTCAAGACTATTGCATATAAGCATAGATGCCGGAAGAATCTCAGGATAGGAAGGAAATTGGTATTCACCACAGTCAGGATTATTTTAACTAACTCTTTCGTCAAATGTTCCGACACAGTATAGACGCGAAGTCTCAAGATTGGTATAATATTGTAAACTGTACCGTACACTTATAACCGCACTGGTTCAAGGTCGCCAATCGACTTCAAAAATTAATATATTTATACACACAAATATATGTTGCAAATAAAGACGAAATGGCATAATATCTTCTCTGACCCATGACTTGATTGTAAAAAGGAAGAAAAATACATAGCGACAATTTGTGAAAGCACACATGTCCATGCGACAGTTGCCAACCGAGTGCGTATGCTGGGAACATATTCGGTGAATACCCTGCCACAAATCAAAGGAGATGGCACCAAAAATTAATGTTCCTCAGAACACCAATAGAAAGGTCGTAGAATGTAAAGATTGCAAATTATAATTAAACTTCAATAGAGAATTGCTAAAAAAACATGTATATCTATGGAGTAGTCATTTTCTTCTTCGAATCTTATTTATTCAATGGTGTCTATTATCACTTTTTTACTGCCGTCCAGAAAAGTTTGACCGAACCATTGCTTCGAATTTTTCAGTCACGATGTTCTCTTTCTTCCAAGCCCCCGATATCCGGAAATCTTTCCCCTTATTGTGAGATGTAATATCTGATATGTCCTTTCAATTCCCTCTCATTACAAGTCTGAGATATTAAAGTTTTGGATTTGTATTGTTTTAGTACTTCTATTTTTTTTGTTCATCTTCATTCGTAACTCTATCAATCCAGTTTATTATGAGCAGTCTCTTGTAAATCCACATTTAAAATTATTCAAGTCATCTTATTATTTCTTCATTAGGTGTCAGTGCTTCCATTCCATAAAATTATACTAAATGTCAATAAAAGCCTGACGTTCTATTTGCTAATTAGCATAAGTTTTGTTTTATTTACACTGGGTGAATATTATGTTCCAGGTCGATATTATTTTTAAATAAATAGAAAATTAAATACAATTTTGTAATTTAATTTTTATTTATCATTTACTTGGTTTATTACAATTATGTATAAAATATAATATTTGCTAAATGGCTACCTCTGGCAGCGACACAAATGCATTCTCTTTTAGCCAAATTTTTCATAACATTCTCATATTATTTTGAATCATCCGAATTGTTATTAAATTATTGGCGTAGATCTTTCTTTTCAAGTACATTTACAGAAAATATTCGGAAGTCGTCAAATATAAGGTAATCGAGGAGGTCAGTTGATATTATTACTTTTTGACATTATGCGGCTGGGAAAAATTTCTCACGAAATTTCAAGCATAGCATGAGCTGTGTATAAGGTAGCACCGTTTTATTGAAACCACATGTGTTGCAGATATAATAGACCTAATTTGATCACCAAGAAGTTTTCCAAGATGTGACGATAATGATCATCTGTAATGGTTACAGCATTGCCATTATTATTTAGATAAAATGTTTAAATAACTTTAACACATTATTGAAGCATTAAATACTCTATAATAAATTGTAATCAACTATTCTCTACGAAAATAAAATATAAACAGAGAAATATTCGCCAAACTAAAATAGTGGTCATTCTAAATCGGCCTGGAACATAATACTCACCCTATATTAATTATCCGTGTAGAAGACGCCAGCTGAATTGACTGACGAATTCTATGACCTGTCATGTTAGAAACAATTGGGTGTTTTATCTAACTACACGATAAACCGTAATACAACGTACCATAGACAATAAAATATTAGAACTAAATATGTTTTAAGAAAGGTCACGCCTTTGAGAAGGGTTAGCAAAGAGAGGTCGTGTTTGTATTATTTTGAATAACAAAATATACCAATTCTATGCTGAATATTTTAGCGGCGGTGGCCGGCTCAATATCAATATATCTTTTATTCTTGAATACTCAAAGGTTTATGTTTTATTTATTTTGTGTTAGCGGTATTCAAAAATATTTTTCCATCATAGTATGTGGTGCTGAATAGGGATTCCGTGTCTCGAAAATTATAATCTAGGAACACCCGGAAAGTTGGACCATAATTTGATTTAATTAAAAAGAAAATATATTTTAATAAATATTCATATGTATGATATACATTAGGGATATTATTTATGTAAAAAAACATACATAAATGCTAATTAAACCAGTTTTAAAAGGAAATTGTTTTTCAAATTAAATTTAGCTTACATACACTTTAAATACGAAAAAAAAAAAACTTTTTAAAATTAAAAAACACAAATGTATTTAAAAAATACTAAAAGCATATTAAATAACAATATACAAAGAAACACATCGAAAGACAATAGACAACTGAAGTCTCCCAATAACACGTTTGAAACAATTTCATCCCATCCAAACTTTGTTTCGTAAATAGATGACACGATTTTATTTTAAATGTTTACAATACATTTTACATGGAAACATTCTACTGTTTGAACAAACCGATAAAATTATTTCCTTTAGAATTTTTGTTTGTTATTTTTTGAAGACTAATTTCTTAATGCAAATCTTTATAACAGACCATATATTTATGAATATTTGTATATGCTCAAGAACAAAAAAAATATATATCTCATAGAGACGAAGTTTTTTTTTTATTATATATAATGAAAAATATATGTAAGTATGGGTAATTACAGGACTTACGACCTGTCTTAGGCTGACTTAAGTGATCACTATATATAAATATGACTTCACCATTCTCACTTCTCAATCTCCATATTTATTGACTACAAGAATTGGAAAACATCCATAATTTAAAAAATATATAACACATGCACAGCTGAGTGAGGGTGAGTATGGCAATGTTAAAACAAACTACCACTACCGGTGTATGGCAATTCTCAAAAAGGGATAATTTAATTTGATTAAAACGAATAATATCAAGAAAAATCTCGAGTATCGGGTTGTCTCGACACAGAATCCTTAGAGGCCTATGATGTACGTAATATGCCTGCGTACATCATAGATTGTAAAACGAACGAATGTTTCAAGATTTGAAGAAAGGCTCTCCACAACATGCAGAAATTAATTGTTGCCAGAAGAGGTGTAGACAATTTGGAGAAGTTTGTGATTAGTGAGAATATACAAGGTTAAAGAAGATATTTAATACATTAGGAGAACACATTCTTATTGTGAAGTTGTAATTATTCAGAACATAGATCTGTGATATTTTAAATATGAATTAAATATATCAAATAATGGAACGATTAAATGTATTAATATCGAAAAGGTAACATATGGGTTCGAATATTGTTGCTAAAAATATTGTCGCTGTAGCATAGTTGGATAATGCACCTTCCCCGGTTAGGAAAGAAATCCAAGTTCGAATCCCGGTGGCACAACAACAATATTTTTCGATAAAATTGATTTTATATGTATATCTTTCTAATTAATATATTTAAAATTTTTAAATGCATCAATTAGAAAGATATACGTAACCAATACAGATAAACTCAATTTAAGGAAGAAAAAAAAAGATTTTTTTAAATTACAATTTCATAAATAATAATGTGTTCTATTTAAAAAATCCACGATGCTCAGACATGAGCACATTAACTGAGAGAAGAAGCTATGACGATCGCTGATTTTCGATAGGAGGTAACACCTCAAGAAGCAGAAGAAGAAGAAAAGGAAAACGAAGAAGAAAATACGATGTTTTTAGAAACTTTTATATCGGAATGACTTTACTTGATTATCCAGTGGCAGTTTGGTGCTATAAGATCTGGGAGAAAATATCGATGTTTTTTTAGAGGTATGGAACTTTAAAATGAAATAAAAAACTTAAAAATTGTGGTAATGGTCATAGTATTGGTTTTATTGGAAATATAATTTTATGCCATTAGTGTTTAAATATAATTTCGCGCATATATGCGTTGCGGCTGTCTCGAATAAAGCAAAATCTGTAAGTCCAATTTTCGACCACTTTTTGGAGCAGCTGGGGACGTATATCGGTAATAACGCGACGAATGTTGGCTTCCAAGTCGTCTATCGTCTCTGGTTTATAAAAATAATCCAAATGTGTTAAATCACACGATCTTGGAGGCCAATTTCGCGAAATTATGCGCTCATCGAATATTTCCTTCAATGAACTGATTGTGGCGCATGCTGTCTGGCATGTTGCGCCGTCTGGCATGTTGCGCCGTCTGGCATGTTGCGCCGTCTGGCATGTTGCGCCGTCTGGCATGTTGCGCCGTCTGGCATGTTGCGCCGTCTGGCATGTTGCGCCGTCTGGCATGTTGCGCCGTCTGGCATGTTGCGCCGTCTGGCATGTTGCGCCGTCTGGCATGTTGCGCCGTCTGGCATGTTGCGCCGTCTGGCATGTTGCGCCGTCTGGCATGTTGCGCCGTCTTGTTGAAACCACAGTTCTTCCACATTAATGCCATTCATTTGGGGAACGAAAAAGTCAGTAATCATGGATCTATAGTGCTCTCTATTGACTGTAACGTTCTGGCCGACAACATTTTTGAAGAAACACCAGATTTTTTGGAGCGCACTATACGACGTCTCTGCGGATGCGCATTATCAATTAGAGTATGTGTTGCGTAAAAGCATAGATGCCGGAAGAAACAGGATATTCGGAAGGAAGTTCCACTCATCACAGTCCCGTTCTTCTGGCACCTCCAAGGTGGACTGTAACTTTAGGTTTTGCAACACTATCTCCGTTCAGGGTCTCGAGTTCTTCAGATTGCACAGGATAGACACTTAGACACACGTCTCACTCGTTTGTTATACTGAAAAATTTACTTGTTACCGCTCCGGTTCAGGGTCGCCGATCGACTGACTCGTTGGAGGGTGAGGAAGGAGGGGGGAGGTGGAAGGCACAGTACATTATCTTCGTTCAAGCATAAATATATGTCCCAAACAGTATGCATGGTGCAAAATTGATCCATGGTTAATCGAATTACTTTCTCAGATGGACGATTATGTCGACCGTAAAATCGACGTAGTACACAATAAGGGTCGCGAACCAAACTGATTACAAATCAGCTGTCAGCTGTCAAATTGGCTGTCGCTGGAAAAAATGTTGCCAAATAATAAGAAAACACCTTTATCTATTGCAGACAGTCTCCTGACGCCACTTCCGGATAAATTCTATCAAGACAGGAGTCCTCGAAACTTTTTAGGTTTCTATAACAATTGTTGTACGAACGATAACTCTTGTCTTTTGTTAACGTAACATTAAAGATGATGTGCTGTACATCTGAACATACTTGAAAACAACCGAATTGAGTAGGAGCTGACTAATGTTTCTGGACTATAAATCCAATAATCGAGAGTTTAATTTTCTTATCTATCAGTCATAAGTTAATCCAATTTATACATCCAGGGCCGAATTGGTGATCAAACCAATGACCGGTTCGGAAATTTATCGAGACAATCACAAATCACATAAATAATTCTAATTAATTAGAATTAAGGAACACTTGAGATGCCTAAATAACAAGTATTCAGAATGTTCTAATCACCTTTTGGAAATAAAACATTCTTTTGATATTAACAAGGGTTTAGAAATTATACATACAAATACTAAGGGTTTATATTTAGATAAATTTGAAATTTTAGAAATAAGAAAAAGTGTTAATAGCCAGCTAAATATTATAAATAGCCAAATACTCTTTGTAAATAGTCACCTTTTAAATTTGTTTTCATATTAGTTCTTACTTATTCACCACTTTTAAGTTTTGTTTTTATCTATGCTTGTATTTTTAATTTCAGTATACATTATTTCCTGAAGAAGATACCACAGGTATCGAAACATGTAGAATAATCAATAAATAGTGGTTTAAACAAAGTATTTTGACGAATTATTTATATTAAATGAGGCCACAAAGTAATTTTGCAAATATTGAAGAAACAAATCACATATTTTAAAGTATGTTCAGTTTTTAATTAATATTAGATCCTACATAGTCATTGTTCTCTGCAATTAGAATATTTTATGATAAATGGTTTGTTGCAGGATATAATAAAAGTTAGTTTTTATTCAGAATCTTGTAGGATAAATTTGATTTTTCCCAATGTTCCGCTGAATCTATCCGCCACAATTCACAGCACAATAGAATTTTATCCATCGACAAATTTTGTTTTAAATGTTTATTCTATTTTATTAAAAATACAAAATAGTCGTAGAATGTTTTATATTATAGCCTATATAGTTAAATAGCCGCGGGAAGAAAATTAATTCAACATAATAAGAAAAAACTCTCTACGTATTCCTTTGAAAGTTCATAGTTGAAACTTCGCAAAGCACTATCGTACGAGGGCCAAGTAAAAAATAAGGTTCCTTACGCTGTACACTCGCCACGCGAGATGCTAGGCGAAATCCGGCAACACCGCCTTGATTGTTGGTCCCTTAACTACATCCCCACTACCGGGAGCAAACGCTGCGACGCTCAGTAAAGGCCTGACAGCCATCCGCTATGGAACCCGCCATCGCCGTTACCGCCAGGTGTGAAATCCGTTCGGTGATTCGATTTTTAAACGCGAAGAAGCTTAAACCTGTTGAAATTCATCGACAGTTGGAAGAAGTTTATGGCACAGCTTGCATCAGCGTCCAACACGTCCGCAAATGGTGCAGGGAGTTCTCCGAAGGACGCACAGACGTCCACGACGAGCAAAGGAGTGGGAGGCCATCGGTGTCGGACGAAGTCGTGGCGAAGATTGAGCGCATTCTCCCCGAAAAGGCATCTTGCTGACCAAATTTATGCCTAAAGGGACCACCATCAATTCGGACAGGTACTGCGAGACATTGACAAAACTCAAAAGAGCCATCCAAAATCGCCGGAGAGGAAGGCTGACCAAGGGCGTTAGGCTGCACCACGACAACGCTCGCCCGCATGTCTCTCGACAGACCACCGCCCTACTGGACAAATTCGGCTGGAAATTGCTTGACCATGCCCCCTACAGCCCTGATCTTGCTCCCAGCGACTTCCACTTGTTTCCGAAATTGAAGCAACACTTGGGTGGACAACGCTTCAATACAGATGAAGAGGTGAAAGAAGCGGTCACCAAGTTCATCGGCGGCCTAGCGGCGGAATTCTTCGAAGCGGGTTTTCAGAAGTGGATAACTCGTCAGGAAAAATGCATAGAAAAATCAGGAGACTATGTAGAAAAATAGAATAAAGTACAAGCTTTCAGATGGTTTACTTATTTATTGCAATAAAAAATACCTTATACCTGAAAAAAATGTAGGAACCTTATTTTTTACTTGCCCCTCGTATATTTCATCTGAATGTACATACTTTGTAAATGTTGGTAAGTTATTTAATAGTAAGTCTACCAAGTTTATTTCGACATTTCCAGACTTCTCAAAGATTATACCACTGAATTAGACTTGCTAGATTAATTTATTTGTAAAAAATATTTCATTTCTCAGCCTTCATAAACCTTTTTGAACGATTTGGTGAACATTCCAGGAATAAATAATATATCATTACTAGTTTTGAAATATTATCCCAGAACGTCGTTTAGGTGTCACTTGTTCTGAACTGAATCTTCTTCAATACCAAATACCATAACGTTTCAAAATAAACACTTTTAAATAACCAAAATCGTGTTTCAAAGTTTTGCATCTGTTTACATTTTTATTGCGGGCGACGATTTTCTATTTAGTTAAGATTTAAAATTTTTATCGAGCTCGCCATTTTTGTTGTATTTCTTCATCTAAGCGTCGCTTTTTTTGAACTAGATCGTCTTTCATATTAATGAAATACCACAAACTAAATATAACAAATATTTTTTAACGTTTATTGCAACGCAAACGTTATTTTTTACATTTTACAGTTATGAAATAAACTATAAATATATTAATTAGAAAGATATACATATTAAATCAATTTTATTGAAAACTATTGTTGTTGCGCCACCAGGATTCGAACCTGGATCTCTTTCCAAACCGGGGAAGGTGCATTATCCAACTATGCTACTGCGACGATATTTTTAGCGACAAATTTTCGAACCTATATGTTATCTTTTTGATATTAATACATTTAATCGTTCCATTATTTGAAAGAGCCATCTACCTTATTCTCACGGAATCTCAAATGCCTTTAAGTAATCTGATAGCAGACGCCAGAATTATCAATTCATTTTTATAAAATTTTGGACACATTGATACAACTTTATTATTAGGAGAACACATTCTTATTGTGAAGTTGTAATTATTCTTCAGAACAAGGTAGACTTATGTTCTGAATAATTACAACTTCACAATAAGAATGTGTTCTCCTAATAATAAACTATTTTTAAAAAAAATACATTTTTGGTGTGTGGTATTTATAATGTAAATTAAATCCCGGTAGCAACTAAAATATTTTATAAAATAGATTTTTTCCGTATATTTTTCTAGTTGATTTATTTAATTTGTATTGAAAATAAATGATTAGGTATCTACATAAAGTACTATTTTAAATTAATTTATTTATAGTGCATTGTATTGATTTTAAAATAAATGTGAATAGACTTTTTAAAATAAATGTACCTTCAGAACAAATATATCATTAATACATATATATCGCACAGGATTGATAGGTCGCCGAATTAACGCCAATGAAATGATGTGATATGGACACGAGGCAGTTATTACGGTAATTTAATAATATGAAAACCGTGAATTATCAGCGGGACGTCAAAAAACGTAGGATAAATTTCAACAAACAATTTTTTTTATAAAATACGCCTTGCTGGCTTCAGTACAAGCTCGCTGAAATGGTGCGAAAAATCTGAATGAATAATTGTATTGTTTGTAACGAAATAAAATGAAGTATTCTGCAGGCGGGATTTCATTCTTAATTCTCTCACAGTAGTGTCCCTAGAAATAACATATTTCTGTGTTTCATTTCTTCTGATCTCATCATCATAATCATCGCCAGTTGAGAGAAGCGGAGATTGGCGAACCACCCTTGTTTTCTTGTGGCTGTGCGCTCCAACACATTTCAAAGGAATTTGAGATTTATTTTCAATGAAATATATTAATTTCACTTATATCAACCCACGTTAAACGTAGCTACGATAATTTCTTATTCATAATATTACAGATTGCCCCGTACTCGCAGTCCATTTAATTTAATTCAATAATCTCCGTTTTTTTTTTTCCACGTATAATTAGGTGAGAAGGTATGATTTTCAGTCATTAATTAATAATTAATCTTCATAACCAGAGAAATACACTTGAGGAATCCTTGATCTGATTGCTTTATAGGTAACCCTGAAGAAGTATAGATCACATTACATGACAATGGTTCTCGTAAATCTGACTTGGAAAATTCAAATAACTGTTTCAGTTCCAGACACACTACAGAAAAGGTGTAGAGCTAAATCTTTTTATATTTATACACATTTATGAGATCGTGTATCTTTATACTCTGGAGTTTAATTAAACGGACTACTAGTTGAGTCTGGATTAGGGTTTAACTCTATTCAAGAAGCCATAGTAGTGCTTTGTCTCACTGTCAGAGCACAATCTTTGCGTGGGATATTAGCTCGAGTAGAAGACCTACACCTACACAAAAGGGTCGGATTCTCAATTGAATTTAAAAATGATTTAAAAGATTTACAAAAGTAATTTTTGCTTATTGTGCACAATTTATCGTCTGCTGAGTGATAAAAGTTATTAAGAAATACCTCAGGCCGCGTCGGATTAACGTTTGACCTTACCGATCATCATTTTAAAAGGCATAATTAACACTTTGATATTCATTTTACGTCATGAACACCCTGTGAGATTTTAAGTCAAATTTATAAATCTTTCCTGTTTCGAATTTGCACCGTAAAAGAGTTTAGTTTAGTTTTGTAGAGTATTTTAAATTTATTTTTGGTTCAAAGGGTTGAAGATTTTCATCTCCGTGCCATTGCCGATTAATCAAATTGTTTTAATTTTATAAAATACTGAGTTAAAGTACTCAAGAAAATAGAATGGTCCCATTTACAAATCATTTAAATATTATACTTTTTTTAACTTGATTTTGCTGATCGTAACTGTGGTCCACCGAGGATCTTTATCTTCTCAAATAGTTTTCGCCACTGTCACCTTCACACCCGACATCTTCACAAGTAGTCTTTTTTGTCACGAACTGTGTTAGAAAAGCCACACATCACGTCTGACATTAATATTCAAGATACGGAAATTTTGTCGATTAACAACATTGTTTCTGAACTTCTTCTTCTTCTTCTGACTTCTCCCAGTGAAGCTTACTATTGATGCCCTTTGTTGAGAGAATGCAAATCTTCTGTATGCTTGAGAATTTGTTTTATGCTTGAGAATTCGTTTTATGCTTGAGAATTCGATATCTGATGAGCTCTCACTAAAGTTGAAGTACAATTTAGAAGATGGAATAAGCCAAAGACGAACAAATGTGTCTGGAACTCTTCAGTATTTACACAACGGTGGAAAAAGTGAGACTCAAAAATCTTTCACTAGACCAACGAAAAAAATGCAATAATCAAGGTTATCGAAAACTTTGCACAAAGAAATGTGGAAGCTTTCGTAGCCACCCGCAGTCGGAATCTGATGACACGAAGATAAGTGGTTTTGGAAGAACAAACTGACCACTATGCGCAGTCACAGTCATTAATGCAAAAGTTGGAGAACAAAATTCAGTCGAATTTGACGTCCAATATACAGTCCAGCTCAACGCAACAGGTACCAAATCACAGATTATTTTCAAAAATTAAATCGGAAATTAATTATTGATGTTGTAGTCCGAGCGAGCGTTCTTAATTGCAGACAACTTTTGCACAAACGTTCTATCGAGACTAGGAGACGTTGCTTTAAGTGATCTCTGCTTTCTCAAAACATATTTGAGGCAACAAAAAAACAATTTAATTTAATAATATTGTATTTATATAATAAATTTCAATTTTTTTAAATTTGTACAATCGTTATTTTGTATATTATTTAAATGTTTATTTTACACAATAATTAATAATGAATTTATTAATCTTAAATAAGTTGTTTTTTTTATTAATAGTATTGATCAAAAAATAATATAAAAATTTTCGTAGTTCGGCCGAATTTAGAATTATTTTATTTCGTTAAAATTTGCAATGCCAAGTTCTCATTCTTCGACACGTAATAGTTGAAGTGTTATAATTTACTATTGAAACTTGTTGATTTTGGATTTCAATTAATAAGACCCGATTTTGTAGAGAATTTTTCCTTACAATCGTTTTTCTACATTATTTTAAATCAATCCAATGTTGTAAAGGGCTATTTGAGGGTTAGAACATGTTATCCCTCTAAAAGTTGACATAATTGCGTATGTCTAATTGACACAAACTTTATTTACCTAGATATTAATTTTAATTTGATGGGATACCATTGTTATATATTACTCCCATTTATTAGCGATTTTTATATTTATTAGAGATATGTGGCACAGATAATAGAGGATGGTTCTGTTAGAAGCCTTAACAATCGGCGAGCTTGTATGAGAAGATGTATGAATGTGGATGAGGCAAGAATCGTGTATTAGGACAGAAGAGTGTGGCACTCTATCCTCTCTGCCTACCCCGCGGGGAAACGGCGTGATGGTAAGTAAGTAAGCATCGGATCAAAAAAAGCAGTATTTGACATTTTGTGAATAGCGTGTTTTCACCGCCAGCCCCTCCTACAAGTGTACAATTTTAGCCAAAATGAATATTTTTTTCTGATTTTTCTAAATATTCAAGTTGATTGTGAAAGTGTTTAACTACCATATTGTGTGTGCCGAAGTGTATCCATAAATATGTAGCGGGAAGCAATCCAAGCTTATGAAAAATTGTCTGGTTTCATCTCTGACACATTTAAAATTTATTTGCTATCAGTTTTAAAAATTCACTCTCGCGCGTTGATTGGACGCTACATTCAGGAAATTCGAATGTTTGGATGATTCAAAATTACTTATGTATCTACGTTTTATATTTTTCATTAATTTTAAGTAAAAAACTATAATAGTACGGAAACATTTCTAGATTTTTTAAATTCAATGGTACGTTCTCGCTTGGTATTTAATTATTATTGTAATGATTGCTCTCACCTCGACCGTTTACATACCCGGTAATCTTTAAGTTTCTATGCATCGTACATACATTAGTTCAGCAATAATCTATATCTATCTAGCAAATTAACTATAAAAAAAATTCCGTAGTCAAATTACTAATTCGCATAAATTATACGAAAGGACGCAAAAACACGTTTTTTTAAATTCAATGCTACGTTCTCGCTCGGTACCTACTTAGTTATAATTGTAGTGACCGGTCTAGTCTTACCCACTTAGACGCTCGATAATCTCTATGTTTCTACGCATTATATAGTTCTAGAAAAGTTCACCGCCTGCAATTCACCGACGGCAAGTTCACCGACCGGAAAGTTGACAGACCGATAAACGTATTTAATTCTGATTTATTTTAAATTAATTTAGATGCATTCTTTATTCATAATTTTTAAACTCCGTCCTTTAGTTCTTCCGTGTCACATAGCTAAGTAAAACATACATATATTGAGCCGCGTGGCATAAAACAATTCTTTCGCGTGAATCGCATCAAACAAAGTCAATTATTTAGCTGTTGTACTCGTATAATCATTGATTTTTTAAATAAATTATGATTCTTATTTCTAGTTTATTATTTTTCACGATGATATTTCTCATGCATATTTATATTTCGATTCGGAAAACTTTTTTAAACCAATTGTTATTAAAATATCACTGGAAAAATAAAATCCGTTTCCCCCCACGTGTTTTAATAGATAAAGGTTATGATTAAAAAAAAGGAATACGCGGAAAATTTTTCAGCAAAGTTTGACGAACTGACTCCTCATTTAGGCAAGGTGACCTTTGGTAAATAAATACTTCACGGAAATCTGGGAATATTCAAAACCCTCAGAAAATCAATCGAGGCAATGAGCAATTTGGACAAGATAGGGTAGTACGCAGCGACGCGCAGTAAAAGGCTTTTGGGACCTCCAAAGTCCTTTGTTTAATATTGTATAAAAAGAAAAACACGTAGTTCATTAAAAAGAATTGTACTTCAGTATTAGAAGCAATATTAAATTCACGATAAACATAATAAATATATAGAAATACTTGATGTTTTCTTGCGTCACTCAAGTTTAAATTTCGTCTAGTGTTTGAACATGGAATACACAACATATTTTGTGGTTGATCCATCTTGATATTTTAACCTGATTGATATATTAATCTTGATTATATTGTGCTTGTGAAGTTCACAACCCTACATTGACCAAGCTGAGACCATTTTGAAAAAGGTCCTGATATCTTTATATTTCCTTTGACTCTAGTCTTTCAGATTTCCCAATAGCTGCAGCTTTTTATATTATAATATTCTATAATTTTCTTCCCCTTTCAAACTGTATTTTTATAGACATCGAAGCAAACGCGAATAATTTCTCAGAAGTCGCGTTTTCAAATTTGAGAGAATTCTATTAAATTTTTGGTGGAACCAACATTTATTTCAGTTTGTAATTCAAGCTTAATACAGTGTATGCGTAACGAGGGAGTTTGTGATATCACAGAAAGGGAAATTTCTTATGTTAACCTTTTTATTTTGTATTCTTGAGGACAGGATATTAAAAGCTAAACACAACTAGAATAAATATATTTTCAATAAAAATTAATTACTTTATATTACGATAGTTTCAATCGTGCATTCAACACGTGTACAAATATCTAAATTAGTTATCTATTTAAGATGTAATGCATACTTCCGCACACCTGTTATATTGAAATTCATCCAACGACTCCAAGTACAAGTTAGAATATTCTAATCTGTACACGTGACACTCCATAATATACTCTTGCGAACATTCCCATATCATTCCAGTACGTGTAGTTATAATTTTGAAACATATAATTTATATTACTTATATAATATAACTTTATGTTATATACTAACTATTTTAATTAACTTTTAAAAAACTTTTATCAAAATATTTCTTTTTTTGATAAAATTAATTAATTATTAAAATAAAATACAACGTTTGTTAGCGCCATTTAAAATTAATTGAAGTCTATTAAGTGTTTTAGCGTTTGACTTATTGCCTCATGCATACATTCAATTCGCGGTTTACCAAATTTTAATTTGCGTATCTCCTTCCCTTTTTTTTCCTCACCTATCCTTAAGCACAAGGAAGAAAGAAGATGTCTTAGTTATTAAAGTCTTCCAAATGAAGCAAGTTTAGTGCTCTTGGAACTTTTGTACGAATAACTACCGTCGCTTTACTCCGCTAACGCTTATAATTAATCTTACTTTAATCCTGCTTATACATAATAATCCTTTTTGCGAGTGCTAATATACACCCCGCGACGCTTGTATTTGTAGTGGAGAGGAATCAACAAATGAACCAGCATCCGGTAGACGAAAAATATTTCTGCTTCATATTTCCACTAACATTGTTTACTTCACACTACACTTTAATTAAAAATTATAACGTTTTCGACACTTAATGCATCATCTGAGGTAATAAACTAAATCTCAAAACTAAAAGATAGACTATCGACTACATTGGGGGTGGGGGGGAGAGGGCCATATGAGAGTGGTTTTAGGGAGAGGGGGGTTTAGGTGAAAAGTGAAAGTGGTTGTGGGTGGAATTAATATGGACAGGGGAGGAGATGCCATATAGGTTGTTTGTATGTTAAGTACATTTTTATTGTTAGAATGTCAAATTTTTTCCCTTTTCGCATATATATAGTACTTCTACGTTGTCATGTGCGGAACGATGACCTTCTTATCATGCATGGTCTGCCATCTCTGAGTTTATGCTGAAGTTCTTTCCTCCGTTCAGTATTAATATTAAATAAAATTAATTACATTTACCATTGTATGTATTATATAATAAATAAATTATTGTGATATGTTTTTAGATCGCGTTTATTCAAAGTATCCCACTAATATTTGGGATTATTTCAATGAAATTAAACAAATATATATATAATTATATACAATTTCTACTATTTTCGGATTATCAGACTACAAGCCATGTTGTAATAGCCCCAGGGATCCATAAATAATACACCCCCGTAAATAGGTCGAAAGGGTTGAATACACAATACTGTTACTCAATTTCACATAATTACTGTTCGTATGTGACAATACATTTTCCCTTCGTGCACACTACATTTAGATGAAATTGGAGGGGTTAACTGTTTCTTAGAAATTATTATTAATTAAAGTTGGGGAATAATTCGAGATTTTGTAATCTCTCTTAATAATTGATAAAATTCACGATATAGTGAATTTTTTTCTTGGCATTACACTTCTTTTTAGTTTATAATAACTACGTTGATTAAATCATAATATTATATAACTACTATTTTTTTTTTACAGATTTTTACGAGATTTTCTCTGATCTCTGATATTCGGATTTTGCTCCCATGAGATTCTTTGGAGGCAACTCTCGCACCTTACTTTACGTCGAACATCGAATGTTATTATCGTCAGTCAGTTGAATGATTTTGAATCTCCCCAGTAGCTGTTAAAACTGAATGATTGTTTATAATTTAACGCCTTATTTTAATGTTAATATTTAATGATATATATCTATTATATTATATTCAGAAAATATAGTTGTACGGATTTGTGGTGTCTTTAGGCAGGGACGTCCCATACGCGTAGGCGAGTAAAGCGGTACCTAGAAACGGCAAACTCTAAGGGGCGGCAAATTGGCGGCATAATATAAGTATTAGATATAATAAAAACATTAGAATCATCGTCCCGTATCCAAAAAAATAATATTAAAGGGCACTTTAAGGGTCCATCTTTCAGAAAATGTGCGAAAACAATCCGACAAAAAAATATGGGAAAATGTAAAAAGAGCAAGAATACCCATAAAATTATGCTGTAAAAATTTGGCGAAAGAAGGCACCCAGTCATAAAACAATACAATTTCAAAAGACAACATGAATTTAAACAATACCTACACATTGATAGGGTTAGGTTAGGTTAGTAAAAATAGTGGGGGCGGTATTCTAAAATTTGCTCATGGGCGGCACTTTACCTAGGGACGTCATTAGTTTTAGATGACGTTTGTGTTTACGTGTCAAATCTCGCTGTCAGATCAAACGTTGTGTACTCTGGTTTAAGTTTTTGTCTATTTTTATCAATCTCAAGCCGATCTCTGATTTCTTCGTGTAGTCTATCTCTTCTAGTAAAATGCCCAGAGTATGAAATAATTATTTTCTTGCATGTTACGGAGAGCCTTTCTTTAGTACGGAGTTTCTGATGATTAGAGATATTCGTTCGTCTCGAAGTTTATAAGAGCTATAAGCAGGACTTAAGGTGAAGTGGTTCTTCCAAATATTGGTCAACTTTTACTTAGTAGTGGACTTGGCTGTACCAGTTTTCTTTCGGACATCGGCTGCACCCTCTATTTCTTGAGACATGAGATCCCAGAGAGATAAAATCACTGACCTCTTCGCAGTCATCAAGAACAAAACATGGCTTTTACTTACAATATTTTTTCACGATATATTATGACAAAGGCATAAAAGTAATGACATAGGAAATAAGTACATAATTATTGTTTTATTGTTACGTATTTAAGATATTAGAACTTCCTAAAGTATCTTGTTGGTGTAGTGGTCGGGGGTTCGCGCCTCGTTCCAGGACACCAGCAAGTTAGTCCTAATTTCATAGCACAAGTGTTTATATTAGTTTGAAAATAGTAAGAATATTGATGTGACATGTATTCCGTGTACGCATATCTATTTAAAAAAAATGTTTGCATAATAAGAATATTAAATTAATAATGACGTCATAAATTAAAGTCAATTTAAACGATTTTCCTTTTTAAACCAAAAAATGATTAAGACAAATTATAAATATCTATTAGAGAAGAAGCTATTTATATTATATTATATGGAAAGTATGGATAATTACACGGCTTACGACTTGTCTTCGACTGAATTAAGTGATCGTTTTACACAATGTAACGTTCACCAATTCTACCCACAATCAACCTCCACATCTATAAATTTTTTGGAAGTTATATATATGTTACCATGTAGAAACCTTTTAAATAATTTAATACAACTTTGCTGTTACCATCTACGGTTTGAGATTTGATATTCATTCCCCTGAAACAGCATAGATGTCACTAATGAGAATCGTATTTTTTAGAAATATTAAAGTTATATTCTTTATCTGTATATATGACGAATGATTAACGTATTATACTAGAACACGCTTGAAAAGTCAACTTTAGTGTGTTCTTGGACATACTTAAATATTGTTAATCAAAAAATAATTCTTCGGCAGTCATTTATTCTGGATCGGTAAACGATTTTTTTAAAACTATTTTTGGATATTAATTAAAACTAGGTCTTAGTAAATTAAGTGTCTGATGGGATATTAAGTATTCTATTACACGAACACCTTATTAAGCAAAGTTAAAAACACTTTATAGTTTCAAAGAATTAATCATATCATTTAGGGATAATATACCGTAAAAAAAAACAATTTTCCCCTGAGGTAAAGCCCCGGTCGTATTACAAGAAATTAACAAAGTTTGAACGAAATGAAAAAAAATTTTGCTCGTCTATACCCAAAGGTGCAGATACCCACTCGCAGAGCCGTCTAACTGCCATTTACAGTACATTAGCATAAAACACAGACGCTACAAGCTGCCAATTACTTCTCGTCAGTATGACTTTCCACGTACTCGGCCATTTTGTTTTCTTGGTGAACAGAACTATAATCTTAAATATGAATTAAATATATTAACTAGAAAGATATACATATAAAATCAATTTTATCGAAAAAATATTGTTGTGACACCGGGATTCGAACCTGGATCTCTTTCCTAACCGGGGAATGTGTATTATCCAATTATGCTACAGCGACAATTTTCGAACCTATGTGTTACATTTTTGATATTGATACATTTAATCGTTCCATTATTTGAAAGAGCCACCTACATTATTTTTATTGAATCTCAAATACCTTTGAGTAAACTGATAGCAGACGCCAGAATTATCAATTCATTTTTCAAATAATGGAACAATTAAATGTATTAATATCAAAAAGGTAACATATAAGAAAGATTGTAAACGAATATTAATACTCATTATTAATTTTTGCTTATCTATACCGCTATCTAGCGGATTTCTTAAGAAAATACACTAACATAGGATGCAACATGGGAAACAATAGATACGTATCGTAAGTAAAAAATGACATTTTTAATCATTTTAGTACTTTGCACGCATTTGATTAACTATTAATTTAAATAATTACCCACCTAAATAGTTTAACTGTATTGCACGTTCCATTTTTAAATATTTTGACAATAGAAATGGACTTAATTGCTGTCTAATTAAAAAAAATTACCCTCGGAACAAAAGTGTCGCATTAATAATGATAAGGATAAAGTCGTATCACTCCAATGTAATGTATCAGTTTCCTTAAAAATTTACCTACGTATGATATAAAGGACATTGGTATATTACATATAAGAATTCGAAATGAAATTCGATGGGAACCGCGATTCGAAAAAAAAAAACCTGCCATCGGACTGTTAAAAATTTGATTTATTTGCGTTTTTTCAGTGACATATTTATACTGGTTTAATTATAACATAACATTGTAATATGTTTATTGCGTGGGATGGAGTAGACCCACCTCTGATATATACAGCGTTGTCCTGGATACTTTGCTAGACTGAAGTCTGTGTTAAAGTAGCCAGTTTTTTTCGTGTTATTTATGATTCGACAGGAATAAAAAAATAAATATATATTTATATATATATAGAATAAAAGAAAATGAAGTGGGAGTGTTGTAGAATTAGTGAATTATTAGTGTAGGCACTGTATAATGATTATGTTAGAATGTTGGATAGCCATGCTTCAGATTGATCTCCACCCGATTGGATTAAGATATGTTGTGAAATATATAGCTTCACCAAAAAAACATTGATTTATCATTTAATTGTAAAATTAGTTGTGTTAAAACACTCTGGTTGTGAAAATTGTTTGCAAGTCCGTCACCAGGTTAAATCAAGTTAAATCAGGTTAATTCAAGTTAAATCAGATTAATTCATTAATTAATAAATTCGAAGAACATTACATTTTAAAAAGATAGTTACTTTCTACTGGCAAAAATACAGGTGTGAAGTTAGATTTAAAGAACATATATGAAGCTAAGAAGTACTCAGCTATGAGAACTTTCTACCGGCAATAGAAAGGTCCGGGTGGCAGTTCTGTTTTTTGCGAAAGAATTCTTTGTCCATGACATTTTCAGTTTTTTGTTTAATATGTATTATAATATTATAGGACTTGGAGAAGAGATGCAAGCAAATATGGCCTCACGAAAAAAATTCTTAACTGTTTTTCATCACAAGAGAATATATTGTTACTGAAAACTAAATTAAATACATACATAGGTGGTTGGTGGTGGAATGAAACGCGGATTTATGTTTGATCGTTATTAAGTAAAGAAATAAAAGAATAGTACAGAAGATAGTAGAGTATAAAACATCAGCAAGCAATGGAGCGATGTCGGTGGGTGTAGATGTCGCCCGTGTTATCGTGATTATGGTGAATTTTAATCGCCGTCCCCACACATAAAATGCAAATGAGCTTGATTATCGGCTCACTCATAGGTTGTATTTTTTAATGTTCTGATAGTTTCAGAATTTTACTTTTTATTTTAGGCATCCATTTACCACTTTTGAGAATTAGTACTATATATTTCAGAATTTAGGGGCTTAATTGCTCTTTCGGATTATAAATAAAAAAATGTTGTCCGCTAGCTGAAATATTGTATTGAATAAATAATCTTTTTGTTAATAAATCGATTTAAAACGAAAATACTGGTTATGGATTGTGCTAAAGCTTCACAACTAACTTCCAAAATAACAGGATGTGAGGTAATTCAATAAGCGATTTGAGCGCGCTATCGCGAACACAGGTGACAGTGGGCCGTAAATTCGAAGATATATTCTGGCACCTAAAGTTGATATGAACCAACTTACGAGAATATAGAAAGAAAGGAACATAAAGCAAGCAACCAAAATTATCTTGGTTCACAATTTATTTTTTCAATCTGCATTGGACATGGACAGCCCGCAATAGTGACAAGCGTAAAATAAATACCTTCGAAATGTATTGCTGGAGAAGAATGTTACTGATCCCATAGACAGCATGACGCACGAATGCCTTAACCCTGCAACAAATCCAACCACAGAAAATTTAATCTACAACAGTAAATAAAAGATTCTTCCAATTGTTTGACAGCCTAGAACAGAAGATTATCCTGGAGATAACCTTGGGCCGAAAAAGAGCTGGAAGAGTACCACAGCAGTGGATAGATGGCGAGACCCTGGAGTCAGCTGTTAGGGTGAGCCAGGAGCGAAACTTGTGGATATGCATTAAGAACCGAATCTCATCTGATTGAGGTCTCTATATGTCAATAATGATATAATAAAAGAAGAAAGAAGCAGATTATTTTTATGTTTCTTATTTTTAAGTAATATAATACTTGATAACTACAAAGCAGTCTTAGTTCCCCGAGAGTTAAACATTTGTATCGTCTAATCCCAAAACCCCCCAAAACTACTCTGTGTTTTTGAGTTATAGATGAAAACATATATTTTGAAAGCAAATGTACAATATTTTTGGGGAATAGCAACTTATACTATGTCTGCTTTAGGATATTTTGGAACTAACCCTGATTGTGAACATGCAATATCAATGGATTTAAGTGGCTTTTGAGAGAAACAATGTATTCTGCATATAGATGATAAAAAATCTACATAACTGCATATTTGACTCAAATTATCCGAAATCCGTTTAAGGGGGTTTTGAAATTAGGCGCTATTTTTATTTATTTAATAAATTTATTATTACATGTTCTTTTTATAGTATATGTTCCCTGTTCACCTCATTATCAAATCAGGTCAGTATCGAAGTGAGTAATTTATTAAGTATTATATTTATTTGACTTCCTGTCAAAACATTTATTAATTCTATAGCCTGGGGTATATGTATAACATCTATGTGAGAGTGTAACATCTCTAGGTACTCAATTGACACACCACGCATACTGAAATGTGCTGTCAATCATGTCATGTACATGCCGGTTATGTGATGACGTATCACCTTTTGAAACCCTGCCTAACCTCCACAAATATTTTCAAATCTGAGAATAATTAGCTAGACTTTAATGTAAGATATTAAAAAAATAATACTATTTTACATTATTACATTATAAGAGTATTTTATTTTATTATACTATTTTTAATTTTGATCAAAAATCTTTAAGATATATTAACGATTGTCTAAATGTATGTATAATGTTTTGCGTTAAATAACACGCATATAACTTTGTTGAAGAATTTCAATTAATTAATTTATAATGGTAGGAATCTGTTCGTAATATTATATTACACCAACTTATAAACTTAGTAACTTAATTAATATGAATTTTGATTGACTATAAAATATTATATTTATAAAGATTTCTATGCAAAATAAAATCTTTATTTAAGGGCGTACTATCATTTTTCCAGTTTGAAATTTGAGAAATTCTACGCGAATTATATACTTTTTCAAGATAAGGCTAATAGTTAAACTTCTTATAATGTCACTTAAAAGGACGTTATATGTTACGTACATTTTGCCATAGAAGAAAGTTTTGATAAAAAGAGATGACAATACAATGGTTGATTTTCTCGCATTCGAGACAAGTGTCAAAAGTAACTCATTGTTCCGTACAGGAAACAAGAATGTAAACAAGGGTGGTTCGTCGATCTTTGAAAGAAATGAAACACAAAAGATGTTCAATAATAGGCACACTAGGGCGGCAAAATTGAGAATGGCTTCCGCCTGCAAAAAGTGTAAAATGTTCGTAACAATACATATAGTCATATTTGAAAGTACCTACACGGCGACAGGCCGCCGCATCTTAGATGTCATTGTTTTCCTGAAATCTATCACACGGGTTTTTTTGGCGCCACGCCGATGATAACATATATTAACACGTGTCTTATATCAATTATATGGCACCTTAAATAAACTCACATATAGAGTTTTATCCGCGTTTTTTCATAATAATATTATACAATAAAAAATATGCGTGTCGTCATCGAAAATTAAATAATTTAGTTGATATATATAAATATGTTTTGAGATCAGTCAAAGTACCTACATATATTTTCAATTGATGGTTTTCGTTCAAATGATTGTGTCAGATGCATTTGGTGGTTTTGTTTAGTATTATTTATATAAAACACCACTTTGGCGTTTTTGAACGGCTTATTTCGTAATTACGTAGTATTTAGCTTAGAATGTTTTAAAGACAACGGTGTTATATATCCATACGAAATATTCAATTGTGACTTACGTACATATGTATACATGTTTGTTTTGTTCAAAATAACGTTGTTTTCCCTTAAAACCATCTAATACACGAAACTTGCATCTTAAGTTGTGAAAAACTCAATATTAAGTCATATTTTAGCTAAAATATGTGTGAAAATATATCTTATCGGCAGGCGTATTTAACCAAAAATTATGTAAACGGCAGATTCCACGTGCGTTATTGTCGGATTGAACGGCGGAATGACGCAAAAGTAAAACAATAAAAATACACATTATTAAGATCAGTACAAATATTATTTAGTAAGAAATTATTGTGTTATTGATACAAAACTTAGTTGTAAATAATAATTGAGTACCCCAAGGCAGTCACATCTGTGAAAATAAAAAACTTGTTTTTTTTCTACTCGTTTTATTTAATTGAGACGCGTTTCGCCTTGTGAGGGCATTATCAATCTAAAAATATAATTCAACAACTTGTATTTATATGTATAGTAGGGGACAGATATACAATTTTATTTGCATGAGAGAGATGCATGAAACACTAAATAAGTAAATACAGTATATTAGTGGACAAAAATTGACAAAATGTCATTCAAATTTAACAGTATATAACACTATTAATTTTTAATGTTTTGTTAAGTTGTACATCCAAATTTGTTTCCGAAATCTTGGCTTCAAGATTATAAGAAAATATACTTTGTATATGCAAAACTTTTTCCAAATTAATGCAATTTTGTGGCACACAGATAATGTAATGTAGCCGATCAGTTTTTTTTAATAGACGGAATGTCTAAACTAATCGGTAATATTATATTCTTCAGCATTGTTTACGATCAACTTTCAACTTGTGTTTTGTGTTTTGACAGTTTTTCGATTTCACACCTGAATAAATCAAGTGGTTTGCAGGTGAAGATATTGTCAGGCCAATTTTAAAAAGCAGTATCGTTATTAAAAGAGATTTCTATGGGATTGTTGGATAGACAGTGGAAAATATGTAAAACTGATGGAGCAAGATCAGAAGAATAGGGTGAATGTGGAATAACCACCCGCTATAACCGCTTTTTCAATTGCAAGCCGATACTTAATAAAATCTCAATACTTTCATTCACATGTCGCTGACGCGATATCAACCCTGATGATGGACATGGGAATAGAATCCGAAACATCGGCCAGAGATGTCGTAGATACATGGCAGAATAGCCTAGTAAATTCAACATAAGATTCATAAAACCGGGCTCAAAATGACATTAATATGTCAAAAAAATATATTTTCGAAGCACTCCTGCCTTGGAATATAAAAACCTTACGAACTTATTGCGTTACCAGACTTCAAACGAGGTGATAATGCGCCTAAATATAGGCAATATATATTTAGTGGAGAGTATTTTGTGTTTGCTCACCAGGCGCCGTGACGTCACTACGTGGTTTCCATTTCACGAGGCTTTCAATTTTCCCAAAATACCAACACTCGGTACATATTCCAACATTTGAAGGGAAAATTCAAATTATTCGTCTGTAAGAGTAGCAATATTTACAAAATAAAGACACGAAGGGTTTCATCATTTCTGTATCCGACCCTTTATATAATCGATTAAATGTGTTACACGGCTAATGGTAAATAAGGTGTTTAATTAAAATGATCTCATGTTGAAAAATAAATGTTGTGTATTCTTCTTCTTCTTTTTCTTCTTTAGGTAGTTCTCTCATTACTGGGGTTCATCCCTAGACACGGAGACATAAATCATTATTTCTTAATAATAATAACACGTTTTTTTCCGATTTGTCATAAATTTAGAGATATAATTTTGTCTTGAGGTAAAATAATAATTTAGTATAGTTAATTACTCTTATTTATATTAAATATAATTTAAAAAATATATATTTTAATTTTTTTTTTTAATAAAATACGTGAATCTACGTATTTTTAATATAACAATTGACTTTGCATATTCTTAACTAGATTGTTAATACATTAAAAATATTTGTAGTTGATAATACTAAACGTATTTTATACATGAGTGTCAGTAAAACTATCAGTTTTCTGATATAACATGATTTTACAATTTAAAAAAAATCGATTAATTAAATTAAAACAATATTCTGGCGGGCCCCAGATTGCCATGCAAACCGATATTAAAATCGAGAAATGAAGAGTCGTCTCTATTCAATACCTTGCTCTGTCATCTGTCAATTTTCTAGTAATATATCAGGAAGATTTATTTATTTAATTTAATAAAAACTTAGATTTTTGAAAAAGCGATCAAACATATGGCGAAAACGAAATATATACGTGCTTGAATCAATCAACTGTTTTAATGCGCGGTTAGAAAATACATAATTTTAATTATTAAGTATAAATTATTATCATTAGTAGGTATTGAAAATACTTTTTTTTTCATTTTACGTTCGTTGATTTTTCCCAATTATTAAAGGAATTTTAAAAAATGCGTTATATATCTCAGACACACCTGTCATACCCTCTTACATAGAATACATCATATTTCTTCCTCACAATAAATAATTAATATCGTATGTAATTTACTTACTTACTTACCATCACGCCGATTCCCCACGGGGGTAGGCAGAGAGAATAGATCACCACACTATTCTGTCCTGACACACAATTCTCGCCTCATTCACATTCATACATCTTCTCATACAAGCTCGCCGATTGTTGAGGCTTCTAACAGAACCATCCTCCATTACACTTGAGTCGTATATCATTCTTACCATTCTTTCCTCATTCATCCGTTCCATATGACCAAACCACCTAAGTGATCCTTTCTTAATCTTACTCACTATACTAACATCAAATTTACATTTTTTCCTTATTTCTTCATTCTTTACTCTGTCATAAATAGATTTGCCACGTATACGCCTAAGTGATCTCATTTCCACTGCATCTAGTCTACTTTCGCTCCTCTTCTGCCAGCTCCAGGCCTCACTTCCATACATCAGTGTCGGTAACAGGACTCCATTGTGCACCGCTAGTCTTGCCTCGGTTGACAAATTCCCGTTAGATATAATTCCATTCAAAGCGCCGTTCACTTTATTCCCTGCAGTCACCCTGCTTTCGGTATCTATCTAATATATTTCCCAAATACACAAACTTATGTATGTAACAAAGTTTTTACAAAAAGTATACACCACAGACCAGTAAATGAATAAACATGAAATAAAGTGTACATATAGGAGAGAGGTTTGGAACATTAGTTGCGGGACGAGGGACATTCTACAAACATTATTCATGGAAACATAAATCCGATAGTTTATGACACATTTATGCATAAGTATTTACTTTCCGAAAATTAAATATTTGTATAAACAAGACGTTTTTTTTTACATTAATGCATATTATATTAGCAGCGTTTAAATTTTCGTTCCAATCGAGTCACATTTAAAAAAAAAGTCGCGCTACTATTGACACCTAAATGCAAATATTGAAACATGCAATTTGCATTAGTTCATGTCTATATATTTGGTAGCCTATGGTACCATGATGGTATATTACCATCCACGAACATCCTATAAATTGTCCATAAATTTTCCAACGCTATTTTTAACTCCTTAGATAAAAAATATTCAATGTTAACTTTTACTATACCGCGATAGAAAATATCCGTAAGCAACCATGCTGTCAACTCGTGTTACCGTTAAGTATTTAGAGGTTTTTTTTGCATTTTTAATGAAAAAATGCTTTTACGACCTTAGATTGCATTAAAATAGTTGATTACGTACATTTACTGTAAATATCGTGCAATAAAAATGAAAAAGTATATGTTATGCGTAGCATTCATTGGTTCATGTTCTATACAAAATGACATTCCTTATTAATCTTCATTTAATTAGTGAGAAAGATAAATAATTATATTAATATGTTTGTTATTCTTTTCACGGCGAAACTAATGTTTGATATTTTTCTGTCTTACTGTAAATACTATTTTTTCCAACGTAGCAATTTTACATGGAATTGAATTGAAAAATAATTTCTTTTACATAATTGGTTATAAAGCGAAATCTACAAATCGTTAGTCATTTCTAAGGGTGAATGATTTCTTCAATTTAGTTAAAATATTAATTTTGTGCTGCGTGTATTTTCGGAAATATATAGCTTTAATTGGGGTGGTAGACCTGTGTTACAGCATGGCTAGGGAAGGGTTAAAAGGGATATTATTAAAGGGAAATGCAATGTGGCAAACCGTACATTAACGATATCTTCTGAATATACTTGTAAACTATAAAAAAACACGAATACATTACATTTTATCAAAACAATATAATGCAACAGATGAAGCGAGCATCAACGACATCTCACGAAAAAAAAACAAAACTTGATGACCAAGATTAAAACAAAAATATATATCTTCGAAATAAATTCGGAGAGCTTATTAACGACATCTTACGATTAAGGTTAACAGTTTTATGTACGTACACCTTTTTAAATTTCACAGCTTTTTAAAATATTTTCTAGATGGCGCTATTTTAATTGAAAATTTCTTCTAATGATACTAATATAATTACTGCAGATGTCACTACTAGTACCAAATTAGTCATGTGGAGTTTGATTTTCTAGTTAGTAGTAACCTGTGTTTACAGTTTAGGAGCGAATTGTTTATTCATTCACAACGTAAAAATTTTGCTTACATTTTAAGTATTAAAGTATTTTTGTTTTGCAGTATTTTGTTTTTATTTAGCAGGCACAACTCAAAATAATTCTCATATTATTACATTGCTCTCACTTAATTACGCATAGGCGGAGCAGGCGCCTGCGTGAGGGGGCTAAATTAAAAATATATTAAAATTGATAAACAAAATTGCTAAACGATAATATTGTGTAATAAAAATAATCCAGGTATAAACAATCCAGTTAATAAGCTTATAGTTATTTCTTAATAAAGCAGTAATTTGTAGTCAACACTAGTGTCCAGAACGTCTTTTGGTAAAAAGCCGCCCTTGGACAAGTTTCAAAATGCCGGCCGTACAAAATACCGTCCCTAACGTGTGAGGCACGCGGGCGGCCGATTTAGGGGGCGGCCAATTCATGGGAATGGTTTTTAAAAATTTTAAAACATCAAACTGAAATTACTAGGACTGAAAAAAACAATCTTACCTCTGGCGTCAAAATGTTTGGCGACGGCGCTGTATCTATCAATTGCTAGCTTTGTTTAGACGCAACCGTTATTTGGTTAAAAAAATGTCACAAGATCAAGACTTTCACAAATAAACTAAAACATCCTTGTCCGATCACTAACCGTATTTCGCACCACGATTTACAATCTCCCAAAAATGTTTAATTACTACAGTGAAAGGTGACACAACAAGAAGTCCACAATTTCTCAGGACCGTTCTATGAGTGAATGCTTCCATATCGCTCTTTCTCATTCGCCGTCAGGTTGGCATTTTTATAATGCTAAAGGTAACCGTGCTACATGTGCAACAGGGCGGCGATACAGGGTTACCAGATAAAATATACCCCTCACTGTCCTCCGGCAAGAAATCTCTTTATTATTAATTCAGTATAATAGTGAGCACAAAAAAACAATAATTTATACAAATCGGCGAAGAAATATATATATATCACCTTATATACGAAATAAAAATGCTGTTACTGGTCTCACGCGATTGCACCAAGAGGGGCCTTTTCCCGGGAAGCAATTCTAAACGGCGGTATTTTGGCTGTTTGAATGTTAATTCAATTGAAATTCACCTTTCGTGTAGTAGCCACTTTCGATCTGGTTGTTAATGACATGGCAAAAGCATTCTTGGAAGTCGTTAATTTCTTCAATATGGCAAATTTTTTTGTCGGCATCTTATTTTGATGGACAGTACTTTTAAAACATGTCACGGGGCGGCAATTTGTCTTTTTGTCCGGAGCAACGTATAGGTAGGTATCTAAAAGCTAGAGCGGGCCCTGGGGCAGGCTTAGAAGAAAACACTCCCTTACGAGAGATAAAACAAAATAAAACGTAACACTAATTAATTTTTATTAATTTAGCTTAATTTCTACAATAAGATCACGTCCACTAACTTGGATATATTTTTCACGACACAAGATCAGTTTAAAAGCGAAATCGTAACCATGCTTACAATACAACCGTGTTCGCATTAGTCGTTCCGATATCGTTGACCTTGGAGCCCATGCGCTTTGTACTTGTACAGTAGTTTTAATATCGTGTTCAACCTACTTAAGTGTGCTTAATCTATAACATTTTATTTCTCCTATCTTAATACGTTTTTACCTTTTTAATTACAAATCACTTTTGTGTTTTGTTTCAATTTTGACAATTAAAACATTTTTACTTCACATTGTACTTTCATATGGTTTTGTAGATTCCTGTGATAGTGATTTCGTAACAAACTCTATTTGTCAATGTCATACCAATATACAAACCAAGTACAAATATTTATAATTAGTCCTAGATAATAATTTAAACTTCAAAGAACACATAAATAACCCTCTTAAATAATAAATTACGTAAATTTTTATTCTACTTTTATATCCTTTGACACTATAGTAATTTGCAAACTCTTAAAATGATATACCATGGATTGGTCGAAACGTGGTTTGCAACGTAATGTATTGACATAGGTACGCTACTGTAAGTAGATAATGTATTTTATTCATTCAACAATAACATTATAAGTAGTGATTATAATTTGTATTGAAGTAAAAAACTTAAGGGCCGGTTGTGTGATCAGTAGTAACTTTTTTTTAAAGTATAGAGCATACTAAAGTAAAAAAAATACGGGTTGTTTGATCGTTGGTAAACAAATATTTACTTCTCGAAAGTACATCCCCGTAGTAAACTCATTTTGCTCTCCGATATCCGATAGTTTTAATATGGCGGACTCTTCACAGCTGTTCCAAAAGTCATCTGACACATTGATACTTTGAAAGTTGCACTATATGACAATTAATCATCCAATATCCCGCATTATTAGTGATGAGAGTTCGTTAGATGATGATCTCGTTGTTTAATATACATTAACACATTATCTAAAAAAAATTCACCGCGAAAGTTACAGATTTCGAACGCCGAGGCGAAAAAATCCATAGATATAATATAAAATAAAGAATATTTCATATTTGGATAATGCACCTTCCCCGGTTAGGAACGAGATTCAGGTTCGAATCCCGGTGGTGCAACAGCAATATTTTTCGATAAAATTGATTTTATATGCATATCTTTCTATTTAATATATTTAATTCATATTTAAAATATCACAGACCTATGTTCTAAATAATTATAACTTCACAATAAGAATGTGTTCTCCTAATAATAAAGTTGTATTAATGTGTCCAAAATTTAATAACAGATTACTCAAAGGTATTTGAGATTCTGTAAAAATAAGGCAGCTGGCTCATTCAAATAATTAACGATTCAATGTATTAATATCAAAAAAGTAACATATAGGTTCGAAAATTTGTCACTAAAAATATTGTCGCTGTAGCACAGTTGGATAATGCACCTTCCCAATCCAGGTGACGCGACAACAATATTTTTCGATAAAATTGATTTTATATGTATATCTTTCTAATTAATAAATTTATTTCATATTTAATATATCATAGAGCTATGTTCTGAATAATTACAACTTCACAATAAGAATGTGTTCTCCTGAAAATATTTCATGATTATTAGTCGCACCTATGGAACATATTCTTATCTATTTTTTTATTTCCTTGTTATATTATATTATATTCAGATATCCCCACATAAAATATTGCAGACTAGGTCTGGTACACCCTGTAAAAATTGTATATTGTTTCGAAAAATTGTTTTTTTTCTTTATATAACAATTAATCTAAGTAATTTATCTAACATCTTCTTATCTAATTCCCCCCCCCCTCTTGTTATATTTTATTTATAAAAAAAAAACGTTGTTTAACTATGTAAAAGGCAAACCTTGACGTAAAACTGCCATGCCGTTTGGCAAAAAATAAAATAAAAATGAATATATATGTAATAAAGAAGAAATAAAAACATATATCTTATATACGCTTTGACTATAGTAAATTTGACGTTCAAACAATCCGTTAACGATTTTAATCACGGGCGTTAGTAAAAAGTTACCATAGTAAAAAGTCATCACTGATCACACAACCGGCTCTAAAAGTCATCAGATGTACCGAAAACATCGTCCACTAATAATATCTAGGTGCAAGTTTCACTGTGAAGTGTGTCAGTGAAAAACTGAATTAAATACCCGTGTCGATGCCACGTGAGAGGGCGTTAGTCTGATTTTAATAAATAAGACATAAGGCTGTGTGCGAGTGGATGTTATAGACAGAGATATTCAGTACGCAGGTATGTATAGACATACAATTTAGGGTTCAGATTCCTCGGGTGTTTTCTACCATGCAGAGAGAGATGTTTCATAAAGTGACGTTTTGGCGATTACCGGTTACCGTTCTCGAAATAATGTTCCCAAGAGGCGAACTCAAAATTAATTGAATTAAATTATTTTATATAAATACCCATTTATCTACGTAATAAAATTTGATTTGTCAACAAGAAAGGTAACACACTTTGTTTTTTAATATTAACTGTTGAGTATCAGTGCAGTGTTTCGCGCACTATATAGAAAATAAAAATAAATTAAAAATTCTCCCAAAGATTTATGACACTTCATTTCGGAAAATTATTTAAATATCTTGACCCTGGACCATAATAATTGATACGTCAATATTTTACAAGTGCGATACCTAATTAACTAATTAAGAGTAAGGGTAAGGGTAAGTATTGGGAGTAAGCATTGAGGACAGAGCGCCACGCTCTTCTGTACTGATACATTCATAAAAGTTCGCCGTATTGAGGCTTCTAACAGAACCATCCTCCAGTATCTGGTTCACCTGGTCGTGCCAAGCCTTCCGCGGGCCTCGTCTATTTCTGCTGCCATCAACATGTATATTATTTATTGTATTAGTAAGCTGAAAACTACTCCTAAAATATTGTGTTAATTTTAGACTTATCAGTTACTACTTTGTAGGGCAAAAATATTTTTTTAGTAGCTTGATGGTCTAGTGGTTAAGACGCCGGCCTAGTGATCTAGTGGTCGGTAGTTCGTGCCACGTTCTATGAGACCAGCAAGTTAGTCTTATTATCATAGCACAAGCGTTTATCTTAGTTTGAAAATTGTAAGAATCTATTTAAAAAAGTAGAAAAATTATACCATCGAGTTTTATGTACGGCGTGAACCATAAGTCGCAACAGAACATATAATATGAAATCATCATTAGTAATTGAAGCTAAAGCATATCCGAAATTATCATCACCAACTTGTTAACATTTTCCAAATCTGTAGCTGAAAGACTACTGAATCTATTTTTGTAGTTTTACTGCAATCCCCACAGTGCGCGACTGTTCTCATATGTAAATATGTACAGTGCGTGGTGTCTTTGAATAATAATAACATTATGAACGCATATATGTATAACCCGCGAAAATATAATTTTATAACGCACGTTTGTCAATTTATCGTTCTTGAAGTGTGTCGCCCTAGCAGCTGACGCTTTGTTTTTTTTTTTTCAGTAAACCCGAGACGGATCTGTGGTTTTCAATATGAAAAAAAATAATTAAAAATCGGTTGGTGTTAATGAACTGTTATCTCCAGACGTCTGGGACAGAAGAAGACATACTGTCGCCTATTCGGATTTCAATTAGTAAGGAAGGGTACATTGTTAGGCGGTGTGGGAAAATTTAGTCAGTGCACTTTGCCGGAACGTGAAACAATTTATAAAACAACCCCATATGATATTAAATTCTTCTTCAATAATTGTATAGCTATATGGCAACATATTATATTAATAATAAGAAAACACATTGTTTATACCACTAATTGTTTGTCACTAATGTTTCAAGACCAATGGTCTCGTCTTCAGGACACAATGTGTACTAAAATAAAAAATGCAAACAAATAAAAGGCAAAAAAAACAAAACTATAAATATAAGTGTAGGGTAAATAATTACTGTTAAAACAAATTTAAATGGTGACTATTTGCAAAAAAGATTTGGTTATTTACAGTGGCGTATCTATGTCAATGCAACCAATGCGGTGCATTACGTTGGATAGGGGAGTATAAAGTTCTCGCCCTACGATCCATTTGGCATTTATATTTTTACGAAAATCAATGTCTTTAACAGCTGTAATGTAATGGAATTTAAAAGGCCGTTGCTCACTCGTACTGTGAAAACATTATCGATTTATATAGTAGAATTAGTGTCCAAACCTTAGCCGTAAAGTAAAAATCGCTTTAAAGGTAGAGCAATCATTTTTAAATTGAATGTGTGAAAATTATATGAGATAAGAAACTAATTTTGTTCTTACTATTTAATGGATAGACCACGCAGTACCTCATACGCAATACTTATTTAGGGGTCTTTTTTTTTCATTTTGCATTGGGACCCAATTTTTGTAGTTACGCCACTTTACTTGTTACTATTTTCAAACTAGACTAAACGCTTGTGCTATGAAAATAGGACTAACTTGGTGGTATCCTGTGGAACGACGCGCGAACTTTTTGCTAAGAATTTCTTGCTACAGTGAATTTTAAAAATTGTTAGTTCATATTAACGCTGGGAAAAGTGAATGTATTTTAGATTAAATATGAATTAAATATATTAATTATAAAGATACACATATAAAATCAATTTTATAGAAAAATAATGTTGTTGCGCTACCGGGATTCGAACCTGGATCTCTTCCCTAACCGGGGGAGGTGCTTTATCCAACTAAGCTACAGCGGCATTATTTTTAGCGACAATTTTTCGACCCTATATGTTACCTTTTTTTGAAATCAATACATTTAATCGTTCCATCATTTGATAGAGCCATCTACCTTATTTTTACAGAATCTCAAAATACCTTTAAGTAAATCTGATAGTAGATAGATTTAATTCATATTTAAAATATCACAGACCGTCTGTTCTGAATAATTACAACTTCACAATAAGAATGTGTTCTCCTAAAAAATATTGTAGATTGTAAGACTTGGATCTGTGGGCCCCAATGCGCTGCTATTAGCGTTGTCACACCACTGGCTTTGAGTTAAATTTATAAATAATGAATATAATAATATTTATTGTATCTTTTGCATAACTTAAGTATGATCAGTAGTATAATTATCATAAAGGTGATGAGCGATTTGGCCAGGGAAAAGGAAAAAGAAAACGCCCGTCCCGCTCGGCACGCCCGAATACCCAATGTGAGATAAGGATTTTTTCGTGTTAACTTCTTGTGGTGCTCAAAGAGATTTGTCGATATCGGTCCACGGGACTTGATAGGACTGGACATCGCAGCATCTGTGGGAGCGACTCGGGAGCGGAGGAGCAGCGGTGCCAGACCGCTGGGGAAGCGATACGTATTATTTTGAAAAGTGATACGCAGCAGCCTTTGATTATTCGGGGAAAAATTTTATCCGGATAATATCCGCCAATAAAATATCATCCATCATACGTACACACTGAATCAAAGTGCGCCCAGATAATAATTTATGAACACGTCATCGCCCGGGATATCAATTTTGCAAGTTTTTTTTTCTGGTACGTGTTATGTAACAGGATAAAAAATATTTTGACTTTTTAAGTAATATTTGAAATGTCTTACTGTAATAAGTTTTACAATCCCGGATAATCCGCAATCCGGTTAATGCGACCTCGGATTATGTAATCTTAATATACAGGACGTACTAATTTATTTATTTGATTTTATTGACATACATGTTTTAGTTGTAACAGAGGTGAATATATTATAATATAACATAAGATACAGTTATATTGCAATTAAATACTCGTAGTTTATTGTGTGGGATGGAGTAGACTCCACCTCATTGTATACACATCATTGTTAAAGTAGCCAGTTTTTTACGTGCTGTTGTGGTGTTATTTAATTCAAGAAAGAGAAAGATTCGACAGGAATAAAAATAAAAATGGAGAAAAAAAAGATATAGTGGGAGTGTTGTAGAACTAATGTAGGCACTGTATAATAATATAATGTTGGATAACGATGCTTTTGATATATTGGGTCCATATTTGTGTAATCTTATTGGAAGTGAGCGATTTCCAGTTGGTGCTGAGCGTGTTGTACAGTTTCAGAGCTAAGATCGGCGTGTATATGTTCGTTGTTTGTCTTGTGTTGTGTCCATGATTTATTGCTTGAGGTGAGTTGTTAGCATGGAAATATTGGAAGAGTCTCAGTATATAGATTTGTCTTATATCTATTTCTGAATAATATAGTCAGACAGTTATCTCAGTACCAAAAAGTAATAGAGATTAAATTTCTGGGACTATTCCGTTGGAAGGACTGGGAATTGTCAAGGTTAGAAAGTTTACAGACACATATATTTTTATTATTTTAATGCTCTACGCTAGGACACCAAATATCACGACCTATTGAGGTTACTCTAGAGATACGCCAAGGGAGATATGACCTGGAGCAGGTGGGAAGGTAGACGAACTGGAGAAGAATGTTCAAGGTTAAGATTGCAAAATTAAAATAATATGTATGTGTGTTTATTAAAGTAATAAAAACGTATGTGACCAGCTAGAAATATTACCAAGACAAAGCTATTAGAAGCAAATGCAGAAAATGAATATTTGGTAATAGCTTTGGCGGCAATACTGTTTAGTCTGCCAGCAACTAGTCGGCATTCTAATACATATTTGTAAAATTTATAATACATGTGTTCTTGATAACCATGAAGAAGTCGGTGATTTTGTTTATCTAAGAGTTCTCGTCTCAAGAATGGAGTACGGTCAAATATTCTAATCGAAATGTCAAATATCAAACTTTGGATGTATCTATCGTTATATATAATGCATGAAAAAGAATAACGCGAATAATCAAATATTTCATTTTCATTATAGTCCCTAATGGAGCTGAATCCTGGGCTTGAGAAAGGAAATAAAGGAACATGTTCAGTATCAACATACACAATACGTGTTTAATTCCGAGACGAAAGAATGCTTTTGTCGTCAAGATCCACGATATGCAGAAAAATATTGGAGATATCGCAAAAACAGGTGAAGAGAGCGTTAAAACGAAAGTTCAATTAGTTCAATGTTATTTTTATCCTTCCAATTCATGAATTAGTATTAAATTATTAAAATGTTCGTATATATTAAATAAATATAAATGTTATTAGGAGAACACATTCTTATTGTGAAGTTGTAATTATTCTGTGATATTTTAAATATGAATTAAATATATTAATCAGAAAGATATACATATAAAATCAATTTTATCAAAAAATATTGTTGTTGCGTAAAAATAAGGTAGATGGCTCTTTCATATAATGGAAGGATTAAATGTATTAATATCAAAAAGGTAACATATAAATTCGAAAATTTGTCGCTAAAAATGTTGTCGCTGTAGGATAATGCACCTTCCCCGGTTAGGAAAGAGATCCAGGTTCGAATCCCGGTGGCGTAACAACAATATTTTTCGATAAAATTGATTTTATATATGTATATCTTTCTAATTAATATATTTAAAATACAAATATGTTAAAGCGGATAATACTAATGGACTTAT
Source organism: Eubasilissa splendida (assembly GCA_031772225.1). Taxonomy (NCBI): domain Eukaryota; kingdom Metazoa; phylum Arthropoda; class Insecta; order Trichoptera; family Phryganeidae; genus Eubasilissa; species Eubasilissa splendida. Next base: position 34,701,132 of record CM062846.1, on the reverse strand, counting down.
AGAAATAGATCAAGTGGTCTAACCGCATACGAGTATCGTGCACCGTATGGAATTAGAAAAAATAAAAGCCTCGCAAATCACTATGCTACGTGCTAAAATGATTTCTTAACATTGTAAAATATAAATTTACTAAACTTGAATTGCCATTTTGGTTTCGGCGAACTATCTGTAACACTTTGAGTTTCTTTTGCATTCTGGTTCTTGAATTAATATATGCTTAGCGTTTTTGTTTATTTTTTCTGTCACGCCAGATGAGATACCCGATATTTGAGGAATCAATCGTTTGAAATAATTTGTCATTGTGGAATGATGACTTGGTTATCTGTAATGATCAACAGTGTCTCTCGTTTAGGCGGGAACGAGCATTTAGGGATATAATTTAATTCATTTTTCTTGTTGGAGAAAATGTTATGCATTTTAAAATCAGATTACTGTGATTGACTTCCAGAACCGCATCGGGCATACCGATTTATAAAACAAATATATAGAAATGTTGCTGTTTAGAGCACTTTATGTAATTATCAACACAAATATAATAACTTCTTCAATATTAGCAAAACTACTTTGTAGCCGCATTTTATATAAATAATCAGACAAAATACTATGTTTACACCACTATTTATTGATTATTCAACATGTTTCGGTACCTATGGTATCTTCTTCAGGAAACAATGTATACTGAAATTAAAAATACAAGCATAGATAAAAACAAAACTATAAAGTGGTGAATAAGTAAGAACTAATATGAAAACAAATTTAAAGGTTGACTATTTGCAAAGAGGACTTGGTTATTTATAATATTTAGCTGGCTATTGACACTTTTTCGAACTTTCATCACTTTATAGGTTTGTTTTTATCGATTCTTGTATTTTTAATTTATGGTAAAATGTTGAACATTTTTAATTTATGGTAAAATGTTGGTAAAATAAAGTTTATACAGTTTCGCTATATCAACCAGGTAGGTTTACGATAAATTTTTGAATTTATATTTCAATTGATGCATTTGCGTCCTCCGTAAACTTATGTTTTATTTCATGTTGGTATATGTATGTCTTGGCGGTCCAGTGGTCATGCCACTGGTTTCTCACACCATGGGCTCCGGGTTCAATTCCCGGTGAGGACACAATACATCCATTTGATGTTCTCAAGCCCGGGTGTTTTTGTGATGTGTTTCAATACAGTAATTGGACCCCGAGACACGTTGTAGTTTTAAAAAATAATATAATATACAATTCAGATACAATCTTAAAATATACAAAAATACTGAGGTGCGAGGGGTGATTACTTCCAAAAAATATCCTTCAAGGCAATGTGAAAATAATGAAGAAGCTGCAGAACGTTGTGCAAGACGTGTGAAGGGTGTTTTTTGAAAATAGATAGATATAGAACTTTAAAATGAAATAAAACACATCAAAATCATGGTAATGACCATGGTATTGGCTTTATTGGAAAGATAATTTCATGCCATTAGTGTTTAAATATGATTTCGCGCAATTCGAATAATCTAGGAGTGTAACTTACGACCACTTTTGGAGCAGCTGGGGGACGTATATCGGCAATAACGCGACGAATGTTGGCTTCCAAGTCACCAATCGTCTCTGGTTTATCGGCGTAGACTAGCAACTTTACATATCCCCACAGAAAATAATCCAAACGTGTTAAATCACACGATCTTACGCGTCCATTACGCGAAATTATATGCTCATTGAAATAAATTGATTGTGGCGCGCGCTGTGTGATATGTTGCGCCGTTTTGTTGAAATCACAGCTCTTCCACATTAATGCCATTCAATTGGAAAATAAAATATTCAGTAATTATGGATCTATAATGCTTTCCATTGACTGTAACGTTCTGGCCGGCATCATTTTTGAAGAAACAGCAGCTCCTTCGGTACGCACTGTACGACGTCTCTGCGGATACATAAATTAGAGTATGCGTGGTGCAAAAACGATCCATGGTTATTCGAATTACTTTCTCTGATGGACAATTATGTCGACCGTAAAATAGACGTAGCGCGCGGTAAGTTTCGCAAACTGAAACCGCGATTTTCGAAATAAATTTGCACAATTTGCAAGCGTTGTTCTGGCGTAAGTCTATTAATGGTGAACTGACTAATCAAACTGAGCAGAAATCAGCTATCTGCTGTTAAATGGGCTGTAGCTTGAAAAAGTGTTTGCAAATTCGAAAAAAAAAAGTTAATTTTTAAAATAAATTAAAAGTACAAAAAATATTAATTTCCCGACATTATTGACGGGCTATTTCTATTATATGATATAATAATTAATTATGCCCTTTCAACAAGAAATACAAAAAATATATTTTCAAATAAAAATTACAATATAAATATAGGTACATATAATATATTTCACAGTGATCATTGCATTCTTGGGAGCCGGGAAACATCAGTGGCGTACACTAAGCATAAACTTAGGTTATGCTGGAAAAGCAATGGGTATTGTTACTAGAGGTTGTATTCATGTGAAAGAAATTCACTCTTTCAAAAGCATGTCTTTATGCCTGCTTGATTTATTTCCATGCATATAAAATATTTATATCATTACCATTATTTTGAAAAAATTATCAAGTTAATTCTAGATGTTTTATAATGTAAAATAATACCACACTTAAAGTGTATTGGATTAGTATTATTGTATTGGATTGTAGTGATTTAAGTCCGTAAATATTTAATTTATTTATTTCGCAGAAATTATGGTAATGCACAGATTTTTTGATTCTATGGAGTGCACGCCTCTGATATATATATGGAAGTTGAACCAGGGTATAGGATGCCATGATAATGACAGTTTTTGACTTACTTAGCTTGTACCAGAAGCTTACTACAGCTAAATTAAATCGGGTATATTTTCGTATCGACATGCACCGGAGATCGAATCAACCTATCGGCCTTTATAGCTGCTCTGGAAATAAATGTGTCTCCATGGAAAAAGTATTCCAACTTTTAAAATTTGTCCACGCAAGTCATTAGACAAATTATTATTTTATTAAGAGAACGCATTATTGTGAAGTTTTAATTATTCAGAACATAGGTCTGTGATATTTTAAAAACTAATTAATGGAACGATAGATGTATTCATTTGAAAAAGTGAAACATATAGGTTCGAAAATTTGTCGTCAAAAATTATGTCGCTGTAGCATAGTTGGATAGTGCACCTTCGCCGGTTTGGAAAGAGATCCAGGTTCGAATCCCGGTAACGCAACAACAATATTTTTTGTTAAATTGATTTTATATGTATATCTTTCTAATTAATACATTTAATTAGTATTTAAATTATTATTTTGAATAGAATATCCGATGTTAACATACGTGTTCTAGTATCCATTTCTATTTATATATATGACGGTAAAGATAGTCATATCTATGGTTACCTTGTGAACATCTATGATGCTTCCCGAGAAAGCGAAGTTTATCGCCCGGCGAAGCCGAATACATCCAGCAAGTACCGGTGCACAAAACGAAACTCCCATCAGCCGTAAAGATATTTAGTACTGACGGCATGCAACAATACTAACGCGGCCAGCAGAGACGGTGAGTATTCTAGTAAACAGTTTCAGAAACCGTCTCCAATAACATTTCGCGCAGTAACTTCATTGTACACGTTAAATTTTTCGTTTGTAAAGTTTGACTACAATAAAACAGAGTGCCAAATGTAAGTAGTTTATTGTTCTCACAACCAGCTCTGTTGACACACCACATGCTTCTACATTATATACAAATTTCCATAATGGAGCGATAATATCTTCAAATTGTGTCTTAGAAATTCAGGATTGGAGAGAAATAACCCGTATTAAGGATCAATGGAGGAAATTTCTTCAGGAGGCCAAGTCCCATCAGGAATTGTACAGCAAATAGTTATGACGATGATCCACAATGAGTTCCAATGTTTGAAATTTGCAGTCATATAGAAGTGACTATTATATTATACGAATCAGAAACCACACCGACAAAGATGCATTAGTTAAAAAAATGTTTCTCATAACGACGAGAATATTGAAACAAAAATAAAGAAATTTGCTGAATGCATACACCGTAGACGGCTAGATGTATAAATAAACTTATCCATTCTCCAGAAGCTCAATATCAAAGACAGACTGTCCACCTCGTCTAGAAAGCGACTACTGAAGTAGGTATTTTGTAGGTATATATATGTGAAATACTTACAACCTTCAAATCGCAAATCAAACAAATATTAGAAAACTCCGACAGGAATCGCAAGTTCTAATTTGATTATGTTTATGTATATGTATTTAATAATTTGATTCTATATTTATTATTATATATCTTATATCTTTACATTATTTTAAAACTTAAATACTCCAGAATTCTCTATCGAGTTGGGTAATTTTGTGTAAAAAAATAAATAAATAATAATTAATTATATTATGTATAAACAATATATGTATAAGTGTAAAATAAATTAAAATAAATATATTTTTTAAAATATTACAATGAGGTAAAGTTTGTCTGGAGACACTGGTGATCATTCACGTCGGTCCCTCGAGACTGAGGATCGTGATCTTCAGAGTGAGTTAGCGAGTTGTGATCTTCCTCTTCCTCTTCGTCCTTTGACATGGCCCACCACAACTAGTTTTTCTAAGATATTTTTCCTTCTCGCAAGGTGCCCTAAAAATAGATGAACTAGTTCCTGCAGAATGAAGACATTCGTGCATCTCGCCATCCATGGCACACACAACATACGTCTCCAGCACCACATCTCAGAGGCATCAATCCGTCTTCTCTCTCTTGCCTTCAGAGTCCATGATTCCACACCATATAAAGAACGCTGGTGATATTGAAGGCAAGAGGACGAAATGGTAATCTCCTACAAAATGGGTGCATCAAGTAAAACAAATGATGGGATCTTAACTCTACACAGCTATATCCTTGCATGCGGCAGAAGATCTGTAAGATTGGAGGAGGATTGTCAAGGTAAATGATACCCAGGAATACCAGGCTCAGCAATGGGTAGTGGATAATGAAAAGAGAGAGAAGTCATTTCTTTAAGCCACATTTATGTATCAAATATGGCTACAAGCTGATGCAACGTTGAATATATTCATACGGTTCTACAGCTTCCTCAGAAGGCTGCACTTTCGTCAGGTTCATCATTAGTTATTTATTTTTCATTTGCATCCTCGCATTCCTATTTTCAAATTATTGTATAAATGTATTGTATATTTTGTTTGGAAATAAATATGTACAATGTTTGTACACGCACCACACACCTCCGAGTGCGCTCATGAATGGGGCCAGTTCCCCTGATTTGTTGAAGGAGGTTCTATTGGCGTGGCGCGTAAGAGCTCCAGTCTTAAATTCCATTGTAAGGTCACATGAAGCATTAGACGGATCCCTATCGACTTTTCAAGTTGTCCCTTGGAGTGGAAGGCTCAGTTGATATTGTTATCCCCGACGGGTCCGGACATGCGACTAGACCCTTGCGCCGTGGTACGTTCATTGACAAAATGCACATTAAATTAAAAATAATATTAATAAAGTTTAATTATTACACCATCATCAGGGATTTAAAAAAAATGAACTATTAATACATAAATTAAAAATTGAACATAAATATGTAGCTAGGAAATATACATACCGATCAAAACTTGAGGGTTCAACCCCAAAATATATTTCGAGGGGTTGATCGCTCGAAATATATTATTCGATAATATTAACCGAATTCAATGCATAATATATAACAAATATATAAAGTTTTAAATTTATTAATTAGAAAGATATACATAAAAAATCAATTTTATCGAAAAATATTAATGTCGCGCTACCGGGATTCGAACCTGGATATCTTTTCAAACCGGAGAAGATGCATTATCCAACTATGCTAGAGCGACAGTACTTTTGACGACAAATTTTCGAACCCATATTTTACACTTTTCAAATTAATACGTCTGTCGTTCCATTATTTGAAAGTCATCTACTTTGTTTTTACGGAATCTCAAATACCTTTGAGTAAACCGATAGCAGACGCCAGAATTAACAATTCATTTTTATTAAATTTTGGACACATTGATACAACTTATATATTATTAAGGAGAACACATTTTTATTGTGAAGTTGCATTATCTCCTGGAAGACGTCTTGAAATCTATGAGAAAGACAATGAAGTGCTGATCTCTAATAGAAAAATAAAACATATCACACTTTAGGCGTAAGAGGTAAGAAATATGAAATAATAAATGTTATATTAAAGGTTATTTAAGGGAGACGCGGTTCAAGGAAAATAGGATCTCCTGGTTGAAGAACTTGCATGACTGGTACAGTTGCAGTTCAGTAATTGTTCAGAGTAGCTTCTTTTGAAGTCCGAATAGCAATTATGATTTTAACTTCCGGAACTTTTAAAATTACTCCAAAAATGCGTTCATGTATGGTGTATACTTAGTCACATTATTATACGGTAATATCTCGCGTAACCGGTCGTGGTTGAGTGGACTAAGGCGTCAGACTTTTCTACTGTAAACGCAGATTCGAATCCCCGGCATCCAGATTTTTAAAATATTTATTTTCACTCTGTATTATCCGAGTATTTTATTGTATTCTATTGTATTTTTCGAGACACAAACTGCACACGACACAAATCTTTCAGAACTTGCTAAGATGGAAGTTTATCTATTTTTTTCTTCAATTCCGGAAACACTGGCCGTGGCCGGTGTTTAACTAATTATTAAATATTATTGTGAATCACAATTTAACATTGAACGTACTACTCCAGGCAAGAATAAACCGAGACGCACACTACTGGTATCAGTGCCGGCAGTGTTTAGTTAAACTCTTGTTATTAGGGGCTCAACCAGGATTACGGATTAAGTGCCATTAGACGGTGTCCACACTTCTCAACGTGGCATTTTTTCATTGGCACTCACTAAAAAGATACGGATTGACCATTGCTATTCCCGACATGGAGAGTATTATTATATTTTTCTTTTTACCTCGTGTCATTGACAACTTTAAAGATGCCGAAACGGCGAAAGCGCTAGAACACCAAGTCTCCGCTCCGCTGGTCGCACCCTGTTTGCGATACGCGGTCGGTGAAAAAGTACAAAAAATATCAGGTGTTATTAATAGATATATGTACTAGCGGTCCATGCCCGGCATTGCCCGGGGTTCAGGTAGACGGTGGGAGGTTAGGAAAGAGGTGACTTTGTTTTGTGCAAGCCCTGAAACATAACGATGTACGAGTGTAGAACTTTGTACAATTCAACGGTCTCATTAACAAAATATTTTGGCTAAATATTTCCTAGAGGTGGCCAAGAATCGCAAGAGGTTGTACCCAGGGGTTGGTTAGAGGGGGCTCGAAGAAACTCGCGCGAGCCTTTTGTTAAATTTGACTTAAGACTTAAATATTTTCAGATCTGCTATTTCTATAGATGGTTTAAATGTATTATGAAACATAAGACTGTTTCCTTTTGAAAAATAATAAAAGAGACTGTTTTTTGTTTATAGTTTAAACAACATTTAAAAACGCCGATGTTTAATATATATTGCTTCCAGATTTTGTTCGATGTTCAACGCAACATTCGTGTGAACGATTATTCTTCACACTTCATACTTAAAGTAACTGTGTACAATTTTAAGGACAGTATCTATTTCTGCGTCAATCTTAGAACTCTTCACTGATACAATCTAAGATAGGTAAGTACATTCTTCAGCTATTATATTCATTATTTTATCATAATATAAGTATATTAAGTAACATTCGTTAGCTTTAATAATTATTGCGTTTAATTGTATAACAGTGATAAAAAATCAACCCCTTCTCCGGAACACCGCAAACAGCTATGAGATTAAGCGATCCCCTTGTTAACGTATTAGCAGCCCACCGCTGGTTGTACCACCGATGATGATGATACATGAAAATGTTTAGAATTTTAACATAATGACTTATCCAAATTAAAAAGACTTCGTTTCTAACGACAACCACAATCGTTTAAAAAATAACTAAGTGGTTTGCGTTGAAAATATCGCCATATTTCACGTGCGGTTCTAATGACATTCATGTCATAGTCTCGCGTAAAATATTCAGCTACGTCTCGACACAATCAAACTTCAATAATAGCCGTACAAAAAAGTCATATACGCCATCTGAAAAAAATCTGTGGTCACGGAGGTGTTGATCCTTTTTAAGTAGTGAGCAAATTTTACCAATGATTTGAGTACAATCTTGAAAGAGGCGGAATGATGACCGCGGAGAATCGGGTGTCATACAGAACATTGTGGGAGCTGCTGTCGAGCGACGGAGGCGGTGTGAGGTCTCCCTAACCGAAAAATGCCTTCAAGCTTCATAAAAGTTGCTGTCAGAAGGAATCGAAAGCAAAGTTTGTTAATTATTCTGTCCGCTGGGTTGGGTAGGGAAGTGCTTAGCGGGTTCTCGCGGTCACGAGATCATGCCCCGTCGGATGGTGTTCGGGACAGTTTTTTTTCTTAATTAATTTGACTCAATTAACATTAAATTTTCCAGTAAAACATATTTGAATTTAATTTTACAAACACATATTATTTATTTTCGCGAGGTTTGGTTTTAGAATTTGACGTTTAATAGACATTTGTCATAATGTAATTATTTAATAGGGTCAAAAAACCATACATATATACACCACATTATGCTGCACCACTCGGAGAAATAGTGGAAAGCATTTCGCCATCTGTTACCTCTATACTATTCGTCCTGCAAACCTGTCAGGATCTTATGTAATCGGTTATCGTGTATTATTGCTACGTGGCTGGCTCAGTGGAGTTGTCCTAATTCAACGACAGTTTGGACATTGTTGGTCCAATGATAAGATGCTCGCCTTGTGATCTATAATAGTGGTTGGGAGGTCGAGCCTCTTCCCAACGGTTTGAAAATAGTGAGTAAATTGACGTGACACGTAATTAATTATTTTTAAATTATAAAAATAAGTGAAATGTGACGCATGATGAGGGCTCTTCTAACAATTTGTACAGCTCGCGGTTGTATCTTTATACCATGTACCATTTTCCTTTACGGCTGCGAAGATTCTCGTCTAAGAAATATCCAACATCCTTACACAAATAACGGTTTTTTAATTTTAAAAAACATATTATGTGTAAAGCGCCCTTGAGGTGAAAGTTTTTACGAAAATGGCGCTATACAAATTATCCATTATTATTATTATTACACTATTTTTTATTAAGGCCTAGCATCCTGGCCAGTACTACTCTGACAAGTGTTATATGTACATTATTATATTAACTCTAGTTTGTTTCTAGCTCGAATATTCTAGACCATTAATGTTTTTAATATTTCATTTGTTTCTAAAGAGTTCCGATGGTAAAGACAAACTTTAGGTATCAAGTCTAGAATAAAGGAAATTCCAGAGAAAATAAGAACCATTAACATGTTTCTTTGAAGCTATTGAGTTATAAGTAGTAATCAAGAGAAACTATTTGTCTTGTTAATGTTATTTGATATATAAATTTAATATATTTTTCTATTAGCATTTTTTTTAAACTAAAATAAAATGTAATGTGGCTTCCAATTTCTCTAATTTATGCAGTTTGTTTACTATTTTGAAAAGTATATACATATATTTCATAATATATACACAATTTCACATGTAGCTTGTTAGTTTAGTGGTTAAGACGCTGGACTAGTGATCTAGAGGTCGGAGATCGGAAATCAACAAGTTAGTCATATTTTCATTAAAACACATAAAAATTTTCTTCAATGAAATGTATGATTTTACCATTCAATTTTCATTTGCAACGAGCATACATTAAAGCACCTTATATTAAATATTTATCCATACAAATAATTGGCAACAAAAAAAAAAAGAAAATTATAAACCATCACTGGTGGATTGAAACCATCTCAATATTTGGTTGACATCACGTACCTACTATTTGTTTTTTGTTTCTTTGACAACCGACACCATCCAAAACAATGGCGTACTTTATATGCTGGTTTGATGTTTACCATTATTATTTGTATAGTGTATATCTATATCATTTGTGCTATTTCCTCGTGGGTGGAAGTAATAATACGTCAATTATATGTGTGGTATCCATTTAAGGTAGCCATCTAACGGTAGCGCGTCAAAGATTACGTGACTGCGTTGTGGAATATGTGCACATTAAAACACACGCACAAAAATGATATCATTCGTATATTCTATTAAGAACAGCATTTTAAGATTTAGATTGATTAAAAGAGAAAAGAGATTAGTGAAATTTAGTTTGATATGAAACTACATGAGTTATTTGATTATAAATCAATCGTTTCATGGGAAGACATTTAGGTACAAATATAAATAAAATAGGAGTTTGATCAGCAGTCAAATTTTTACACACTAAATTTTAACTATAGTACCTAACTTTTAGTTAACTACCATCGCCCGTGGTAAAAACAGATTAATGATTTATTTACCCCTGCATTCGTCACTTTGCTGGCGAAAAATATTCCGTCTATGTGCAAATGTAAATTCAACAGTGAGATCATTATCAGACGAACTCTCATCACTAAAATAGCAGGATATTTAATGATTAATTGTCGTATACTGCAACTTTCAAAACATCAGACACCAACATGACAGATGACATTTTTAACTAACGATTTACGGTTTTTATCATCCGATATTGGATGGTAAAACTAATTTACTACTGAATGTAATTTCTGTGAGTAAATATTATATTTAACAATCCGTTTTCGCAATTTTTTTTACTAAAGTAACTTTTTTTACTGTAGTAAAAAATACCATTGATCAAACAACTGACCCTTAGATATCAAATATAGAATATCAAATTGGCCGTAGCGAAGTATGTGTGCCCTGTGTCACTCAAGAATGCTAATCGTCATCTTCAGCCATTTCATATCCACTGCTTGGTGAAGGCCTCCCCAGGTGTCTCCCAATTTTCTATCCATTGTTATTCGCTACCACACATTTCCGGTGATTTCACCAGTCCAGCGAGTTTTATTTTTAAATACTTTTCAATTTTCGATACTACTGAATTCGCGAGTGTGGGAGATTTCTTTTTTTTCATGACTTATTCTATCCATTTCTATCGTTTTCTTATATACAAGTTTCTTTTCCTGTCTCTTCGTGTCACGCCCAAGATAATATTCTATACCCTTTTGTGTAAGTAATTTTTTGTATCTCTCGTTTCTTGAGAGTTCCATTTTGTAGCCTTACGTGAGCACAGGAAGTAATGCATTGCTTGAACACTTTCTGTTTTTGATATTACTTTTAAAAATCATATTAAGGCGTCCGGATGCACGGCGTCCGGAAAATTCACCGCCCACAATTCACCGCGCACAATTCACCGCGCACGATTCACCGCGCACAATTCACCGCGCACAATTCACCGCGGAAAATTCACAGCTGGGAAAATTCATCGCTGGAAAAAGAGATTTTTAGTTTTTGGTATTAATAATTATTAAGTAACTCTGTTGTTCAAAGTAAAGCAAGCAACCGCTCCCAACAAACCAGTTACGTCAGGGTAGATTAGGTTAGGTTAGATTAGATTAGGTTAATTTATAATATTACGAAAAAGAAAACTAAAAACAATTATTGATTTAAAAAGAAATATACAAATATGGTATATATGCGAAAATATGCAATATTTTTTAAGTTATTTATTTGTAATTTTTATTGATTAACTTGTTAGTATTAATACTTTACAAACAGCCCTTAGCACTTTTCGACATTTTAATTCATCTGTTGTGTGCGGTGAACTTGCCGTGGTGAATTGTGTGCATTTTCACAGCTCTATTCTGCGAATCGTATCGTCGGATACGACACCCAAGAATGATCTGAGCGGATAATGCGCTATAGAAGTCTACAACTCGAGACGGAGATAAAGGTTGCCAGAGGTGCCGGGAGTTGGCCTGAATAGTCTCGAGAGCCAGTAGAAGTCAGTAAGTATGTAATTTAAATAAAAAAGTGATATAATCATTACGTAAGCAACACTTCACAGTCCCCGAACGACCGCCTGGTGTGGAAACACTAACTGGTCCAGAATCAGATAATGTATGCATTCACAATCAGATAAAATTATTTTGTTATATTTTTTGTCCGATACAAAATAGGCGTGCTCATGACAGGTGTTCATAATTTGTTTCACGAAACCTTATCGGACCGGCTTCATTCGACGTAACTCGCTTCAGGTCTAGGAAAATTAAATATTGAAATAATATACTACTTTTGTAGATTTAAATTCATTGTATTTTTTCTCTCAAATGCATCTACGTCAACGATGTATCTAAAATAATTGTGCCCCAATGTAACTGCATAAAACAGTTAACCCTATATATGTATGCATCAGTGGCGTACAGTAGGTATAGATTTAGGTCATGCTGTTATCAATGACATTATACAATCGTATATGAAATACAATATATGTACTTACGTTTAACTAACGTCTTTAGACAAAATAAATCCGTCGTTAATACGACCCTACCATGTATTTATTTGTAATTTCAGAGTACTATTATTAATGTTTTTAAAGTTTATGTTTTAACGTAAAATAATACCTTCTTACCTATATAAAAAATGTATTGATGTTTTTAAGAACATTTTATATGATTAATTTATTATTTGAAAATCCTTCACGTAATAACTAAAGGAAATAATTATTTCTATTAAAGGTTAACGTAGGAAATAGTTCTGCTAATTACTTTTTGTTTTTCCCAAATCAAAAACCAATCCATGCACCAAATTTAAAGAACAATCATGAAATCAACACGTTAAAAACAGTAAGATAGTAAAATTCACGAATTAGTAAAAGTGGACGTAGAGACTTCAATAATTTGTACGCAGTTGTAAGCTTTTCTAATATTATTCTGTTAAAGAACAGCATAGATAACGACTCCATACAAAACTGATCAACCGAAAGAAATATTCAATTCAGTAAATAACCAATTATATGACTCGAGTAATTCACTAGCTTAAAGATAGAACAGAGTAATGTGAATAGCTCGATGCGGCGAATATAAAAGAGCGCCATGGGTATGACGATGAATTGTCGTGGTATTTTTTAGAACTATGCAATTAAAGTTCTATTGTTACACAGATGGCGCTAATTGTAATAATAATTGTGGAAGGCTACTGCTGCCACTTTTACCATAACCGCCCGACGATATTAAACGCACCCTGCAATATTGGTACTTGAAACAAAACTCCGTAAACATTGACAAACCTTTTTTCTCTGCATTGAATGTATTCTAATATATCTTTAAAAGACTATCCACAAGACTTTAATATGTTCATTGTTACGACATAAAAAATACATTAGTATCTAATACGATTTCGCATTAAAGTCTTTAGAGAACACTTTTATTCGAGAAAAGGTTCTTTACACCTGTAACACGTCTTTTGATACTTGTCTCCTTCTGTACATGTATACTAAATATTTGCATTGCATCACTTACTGTCAAGATATATTATATAAAAATGGTAAACACGAATTAGTTCTTGATTAGCTGATTAATATGCCTTCTTAAAAAATTGATGTGAGGTTTCATTCATATTATTGTCATTACTCTCTTAGAATAGCAGTAATGTATATTTTTGTATTAGTGGAACTGTATTCTTTTGTATGTAATTCATTTTGGATTATTCTGTTAAAACATAGAAATTAATTTAGCAATAACTATATCCTGTAATAATAATTTTATCCCTCGCATTGATGTATCGATTGCTTGAAAACTATCTGCAATCCGAATTCGTTATTATTATTACGAACAAAGCCGTGGAGCCCGTGTAAATGCTAAGTCAGTGTGTAATGTGCGTAGTATTTTATTTGGTAGTTTTAAATAGCTTGCGCCTTCTATTATTTGTATTCACAATCTGTATAACACTTGCGTTAGTAATTTGTCTTCCACAGGCGATTTGCTAATACGCGGAAGAAGGATAACATAACACACTTTTTAGCGCTTTATTAAATAGATAAAAACATTATATTATTACACGTCTGTAAAAATATACAGGTCTACGTTTATTTTCGTTTCGATTATTGTTCAACGGCGCATTTATTTCCAAATAATTCACCGAAAAAGAGAAGTGAGACCTTTACAAAGTCCGTCACGCGATGTACAATATATCCGAATGTTTTTATTTATTACAATAGAATATCCCAGTATGAAATTTTTATCAAAACACATTAGTTATTTAAATCACCTTTAAATAGATTTATTCTGCATGTCTAATTTTTAAAAATATGCGATATTGCAACTGACATAAGATAGACACAATCACACACACACAAGTACAAAACATGAATTAACTTACACATTTATACATTTGTTCATACTAGCTCGTTGTTTGTTTAGCCTTCTAACGGGATCATCTTTCAGTATCTGGTTTACCTGGTCATGCCAATTTCGTGTCATTTCGCGGACGTCCTCTTTTTCTGGTGCCATTAACACTCGCGTCAGCATATATACACTTTCACATGTAAACATTATGTAGATTCTGATTACTAAAACGTAAACGTACGCGTACATATTTGTATTTAAAACAATATAATAAATGTAGGTTTTTTTTATTTCATTTTAAAGAGAACACATTATCATTTGTAGAGAACACAGTGTGATATTTTAATACATATTAACCCTTCCTAAACCGTGCAGTAACACATGTTTACCATGCTCATTAAACTTATAATATTTCGGTAATTACATAATACATAAAATTCATATTTTATTTAACCCTAAAGAAATCATTTGAGCTTAGAAATGGTTAGTGAAAAACCAATTTTGAAAAGAGAATCCTACAAAAATAATTAAATAAATTCAATCCGTTGTAAAATTAATTGCACTTTAATTACACAGTGAAAAGAATAACAAACATACGAATATAATTATATCTCTTTCTCACTAATTAAATGAAGAGAGAAAAGAAGAAAGGTCGCATTGTTTAGAACTTGATGAATGCTTTAAATTACATATATTATTATATTTAATTCTTTTTTCACATTTAATGGTCAATATTTAGACAATAATCATTTAAGCTAATAAAAACATTTTTTCTCAGTTAGAATGATAAAAAACTTAATTCTCCTATGGTAACACAAGTTGTCAGCATGGCTGCGTATGGGTATTTTATATCACGGCGTGGTAAAGGTTAAATGCATCAATTGGAAAGATATACCAACAGATAAACTCAATTTACATCTAAAATATCTATCTAATTGATGCATTTAATTTGTTTTAAAATATAGGTTTGTTTGTATTTTACTAACAGTTTATTTTTATCGTAAACTATCGACAAACAATTTAAGAGAAATTATAATCTATTTGGTGAACGGTGAATACCCAAAACTTTACACTACATTACAGCACTTTTGTGAGATTTACAGAGATGCGATTTAAAAAAAAAAAAAAATGTAATACCTTTCTTATAATCTCAACGTTTACGATTAATATAATTTCCAGCACAAATTACTTCCCGAGTCTCATTCGTATTCCTGTCACCCATTATTTTTCCACTTATTCTTTATCACAAACCGTACATTCCCATAAATATTTGGTCTCGAAGTGGCTTAATTAAATAATTGACGGCTACATATCAAGCCGCGAGAGACACCGCGCCCGGACCGCATAAAACCTATGATTATATTTCAATTTTAATAACTTTTTTAGTTTGCCCCACCTAGGGCGACGGACCAGAAGCTGACCAGGACCAGACGCTGGACCCTCCACGTAGCCGGCGCGAGGAGGTCCACCCAGTAATCCGCCACCATAAATACATGTGTTTTGGTCCGCTAGATCAGGACCGTGGTGAATCAGGAATGAGGGGTTTCTAGTTAATTTGGACGAGCGCAGTGGCTGTCAAAGCGCGGACGCAAACTGACATAAATATGTACTTCTAGTTTTTATTATTTCCGTTCTTAAATCCAGTTCAGTATCGATTATAAATCACAGGAAACCTTAATTATTATTGCTATTAGATAGATAACATGTATATGTTAATGTATTTATTTTAAATGTTAACTAACTCGGTGTACGTGAAATGTGGTCTACGGAAATGCTGGTAAATCTGCAGTTAGGAATTTAGAAATTTACGGTAGTTTCTTCAGATTTAAGGTCATTTAGAACATTCTGGAATTAATAAACGTCAAGTAAATTAAATTAAATTAAATTAAATTCCACTACATTTAATTTAATCATTATAATCCAATAGCATCAGGTACGAGTACCGAGTACGAAAATTTTTACTTTCACAAAACTTACCTACTAGCGAAAATTGCTTAGGTAGTGACCATTTTGCAGTCCAAGGTATAGATAGCCAATATTTACGTAAAACTTATTTTTAATTTTGTGCTTGTTGCAATTTTTTAATCGACGTGCATTTGGTCTAGTGGTTAAGATATTTGACTAGTGGTTTAATGACCTCCCATGAGACCAGCAAGTCGGTCCTATTTTCATAGCTCAAGCTTTTATCTTAGTTTGAAAATATTAAGATTATTGATGTGATGTGAATGTATATGTGAGATCCCCCGCCCCCCAGAAATAACACTGTATATCGGTTTTTATAAATGTTAATAGAAAGGCCTTCTTGAATGATATACAGTGTTGTCACAGCAAATGTCAATAAGAAATTTTGTTTATTAGTATTTTTATTTACTTTATATGATTGTTTAATATACGATTCGATGACCAAGAAGATATACAACTTTGTGGCATTCATTATCTGAGTTGTGCTCTATACTGAATTTGCATAAAACCGATATACAGTGCTGTTACAAGGGTGATCTCATATATATAATTTATCCAACTAAACTAAAGCAATTATTGCAAACAAATACCCAATCACACATGATCTTTAAATGAGATTACGTAATGTCCTGTTCCGGCGATGACGCTTCACACGTGCGCAGAGGGCAACTGCCGTGAGTACCGACAGAGTGTACACCATTGATACTACTGGCATACTATTATAATACATGAAATATATGTCCAACTTTCTCATATAGACATCAAAATATTACTAAATATGAAATACTTTAGATATCTATAGTTAGAAAAAGGGTCAAAGAGAAAAGTACTGGCTTGTACTTTGTAACCGCTTTAGAGTATCGTGAATAATAAGAAATGCTTGATAGATCATACAATGGAATCCGAAACATCAGCCAAAGAGGTTGGGTAAGATATCCGATATGATTGCACAATAAAACAAATATTTTTCAACCCCTATAGATAAAGGTTTCACCACACATGGCGCTCGGGAAGTTAATGTAGATATAGAGGTCACGGTGTCTGGAATAATTTGACATGAACGGGACAAAGTGTTCTTTTAATTTCCTCTAAATAAACTTGTGGTACGATGACAGGTCTGGGCGTTTCAGTACAATAGTCGTGATGTGTACCCGCTACAGAATCAATAGGTATCGTCAGCAGCGTGCATTAGGCATGGACTCTGTTTATGTTGCTAATATCGATGTGTATTATCATTAGAGATTGTATTCATCATTCACTCTTTCAGAAGCATGTTTTTGTGTCAGTATACCTGTACGAGTCAGACGCGGTCACTTCATACACTTGCGGTGTTATGCAACACGTCTGTTAAAGCAAAGACGTGTATTCAGAACACCGCGTGGTGCGGGAGTTGCGTTTAGTTCGTATACGTCTGGGAGAGTTTCACGAAAAAACACATGCGCAGCTTTATTTGTCAATTTTAAATTCTTCCACTTGTTATACGGTTCTAATAAACACGTTAACATGAGAACTGAATCAATTTCGTGTAGATCTACATACTCAATACATAATATGTCAAATAAATATTTCATTTACATTTATTTCGTAAAGATTATAGTTATGCACAGCTTTTTTGATTGCATCGAGTGCACGCCCCCGGGTATCGTGTGTACTTAATAATTGAATAGTATTATCTTTATATTTATTGTGGTTCATCAAAATTGGATTTTTGATTGAAATAACTGAGTAATTGAAATTTTATAATTTAGGCTATTGACGCAAAAATCATAAAAAGACAAAGAAAAAATGTGAACAGTATGTCATAAATTTGTTTTAAATTCACGAACATGGAACAGTTTACTGTAAATACTATAATAAAAACAAATCTTCTTGTACTGGATGCAAGAATCACATAAATTTCGCCTGATTATGTCTTTACTTTTTTCTCTCGGACCAGTGTTAATAGAGTTACACATTTTTCAGGTTTTTGAGTAGCCACCATTTTGAAACGAGATATTGAATCAGGCTGATAACTAACTTAACCGAGATATCTACAAGTTAAATTATTCATAAAAGTTAATTTGATATCAGATAAAAACAAGAAAAGTAATTGTGTCGACAAAATCCGTTATATCCCATGCTCATTTTTGGACTTTGGTTTATTGCGCATTAAATGGCGCAGTGAATTAATATCCTCTAAGTGAAGACAGTCTTGGGACGTTTAATACGCGATGGAATGGTTATATCGTAATTGGATAGAACGTTTATAGTATGGTTGCGGTGCTTGGGCAGGTCCGCATAGAAACGTTTGGACATTTGTTTTATGAACTCCATTGCGGAGAGAATGCCGGAATCATGATGTAATTGTGTGACTCTTATCCATCTGGGGGCGCCCAGAGCTGATTGAATGATCTTGTTCTGGAAAGTCTGTAGTTTTGACATGTTTGTTTTGGCCGCGTGACTCCAGATGGGGGCTGCGTTCAGGAGTATAGGGGCCTTGTAAATGAGGAGCTTGTTGTCAACGGCAAGTTTGCTGTTCTTGCCTAATAGTGGATACATTGCGCAGAGTGCACGTGTAGCAGCAGTGCTTAATTTGTTTTGGATATGTTTGTTCCACGTGAGTTTGGAATCCAGCGTAACATCGTAAACTTGATGTCGCTGGTTCAGGGTATGTTCTCTCCAAACATTTTTATGTTGGGTAACATGCTCATTTATATATATAGATTGATATACCTACATATAAGTACTAAATGCATGCATTTTTTAACGTAGAGTGTATTTTAAAGTTGTGACGTCAGCTAATAACATTATTGACATAATACGTCACCGTAATTATTACAAATTGTTTTTAATTAAAATCTATTTTTAAACATAAATCTTTTATTCACAACGTGCTAAAATTACAAAAGTAAATATATGTACCTATATAACGCGACAAAATGATAAATAGGCATATAAAGACATTACAATAAAGTGTCAATCAAATGAATAAGTATTATAACAAGACAGTTATACAGAATTCTTCGATAATCAGTGACTTTTTGTAAAAGGGATGCTGGATAATAAGTTTACACCTACTAATGAATCAATTATTCACTCATACAATTCACTATTTTCGTTTACATGTTGGTGAAGTATCCATGTTGTCTTCTGTATTAACTTTTTATTTATACGATGAATTAAATAGATAATCGAAAAATATTAATTTTTTCAAAAATTCGGCATCTAGTATTCAAGCCAAACTGTCAAAAATACGTCACATAAACAAATTCCTCAAAAAAATCTGCTCACTTCGTAATATGTATGCTATTCTGTGCATTATACCCATATGCATTAAAGTCGTTTTTTGTACGTTCGATGCTGTTAACGAATGCGTATACAGTATTCAAAGACCGTGATGGGTGGAACTGAATATGCATGCGCGAAAGTCGAATATTTACAAACTTTGTGGTTACGGAACGAACGATAGAATCCACTGTTGCGGATATCTGTGTGTTTATGCGATTCATAGATGTTCGAAAGTTGAGAATGTATATGTGTTTCGACTCACTTCGTACGCGCGCGTGTCGTAGTGTGTGTTATGACTAGTTTCTGAAGGACAAGACGAATTTATTTGCAGCAGTACTATTTTCGGCTAGAAACAAAAAGTCCAAAGCATTTTGACTCTAGAACACAAGGCATGCGGAGCATCAAAAGCATGCATGCCATAACATATTCCAAATGCTTTTGGTAATGTAATTACCTTAACCAACTGTTAGCGATTATTGACTACCTTCATTTGATTTTATATAAGGATTAAATATACTATTTAATAAATAAAAAAATATGAGGAATATATATATGTGATTGATACAAACTAAATATACCAATGGTAAAGATATAGGGTAAAGCAACCATAGAATTCGCACTTGATTTTTTATTTATTTTAATAATGAAATAACCTATAAAAAAATATTACCATGTGAAACTACAACATTTTCAGAAACCAAATACCATGTATTTAATAAGCGAACAATGTTAAATATACCAAAAAAATAGTATTTTTTGCGTACTCTTACCTAATAAACTAGGAGTGTATAAAAATTCTGTACCAAAACAATATGAAAATGTTTGGGTGCATATTCTTTGCTTTGGCACCGATTTGACAATTTCACCTAATTATTTATAAAATGAAATCCAGTGACGGCGAATAAACGCGCTTAACCCTTTTCTATCCGAAGAAATGCATTAACCGATTACACTACATCAAGATATGAACTTATATGTTGCACTTTTAAATTGATGAACTATGTCCTGAAAGAATTGCAACTTCACAATAATAATCTGTTCTTAAAAATATATAAGGTTTAATGTTTCCAAAATTTTAATAAAAATGAATTAATTAATTAATTCTGGCGTCTCTAATCGGATTTTACTCAAAGGTGTTTGAGATTCTGTAAATATAAAGTAGATTGCTTTCAAATAATAGAACGACAGATAGGTATATCAATTTGAAAGTTCAACATATAAGTTCGAAAATTTGTCGTCAACTTACTATAATGGTGTAGTGTAATCTGTTAACGCATTTACGCGTATAGGAAAGGATCCAGGTTAAAATCCCGGTACCAGCAAAAATATTTTTTCGATAAATTGAATTTATCTGTATATATTTCTCATTGATACATTTAATTCTTATTAAAATATCACAGAACTGTTTTGAAAAAATTGCAACATCACAATAATAATGTATTCTCCTTAAAAACATTTGTGATTGATATCTGCATGGATATATGATAACTTGACATAGATTATTTAAAAAAATAAATTTGGTTTTGTATTTTTTGTTTTTTAATAAGAAGAAATAGCATTAGTCATAAATAAATCACTTCTGAAGAAGTGGTTTTTCTCTGAAAATATCTTATTTAATTAATGAAATAATAATAACCCGGTAAACTGTTAATTTTTTTTACTAATATAATAATACTACCTGATTGGCACAACGTATTGTTTAAAAATAATCCGTAATAATCCTTTTACAACGAATTAATACTTCCATGAACTGCGTCAAACGACAGGTGAATAACCGTTGGATTTCAATATTTGCACTAAATATTCAACAACAATAAATTACAATGGGTTCGTAATTAGTTGGGAAATCCCAAATATGTACTTCTCCTACTGAAAACTTGTAGTCGTAAATATTTTCGCTGAACAACAGTGCACTTCAGAAGAGGTCACTAATCCATAAAGGTCTTACATAATTTTTAGGGTTATTTAAAGTTTGTAAAGGCTTCGTAGTGACTTCAAATTTATTATAATTAAAATACATACCGTTATTTTACAGTTAGTACGAACGTAGGATTGAAGTATTATTGTGATGGCATATTAAAAAAATAAAACGGAAAGTTTTCAACCAATGAGTATGAATGACTGAGAAACATGGACTCTCAACAAAATAAACTAACATCATGCCGTTTCCACGCGGGGCTAGACAGAAAGGATAGAACGCCACACTCTTCCTGATACACAATTATCGCCTCATCCACATTTATACAAGTTCGCCGATTGTTGAGGCTTCTAACAGAACCATCCTCCAGTATCTGGTTTACCCGATCGTGCCAAGTCTTCCGCGGACGTCTTCTACTTCTGGTGCCAAATAAATATTACGTTTATTACTCTCATGAGTATGTGTAAATATCACATGTGTGTATGTGTTTTGTGTACAGTTCACTGGGAAGGGAGGAGTACAATTTACATATTTATTTTTGACATTTTAAAAATGTAATTTGTTAGAAAACGGTACTTTGTGTAGTGTAGGTATGTATTATTGGTTTTATTAAAAAATTTAGGTAGCAATCGTGTAAATACTGAATTAGAAAAATCATAATATTAAAGATATAAAGATTTAAAAAGAGAAATGATCATAAATAAATCAGAAACACATAAGGTATGATTAAATATAATATACATTATATATGGATTTTGGATGAGAGTAGATTGAAATATAATATTAATTTGCATAAGAAATGTAATTGGAATAATTTTAATATCATTAATTGATACGGCGGCTACTTTGTGGTGTTTCATGATTATTTTTATTTTTTACAATAATACTTTGTACTACACAATTAATTAACTCAACGTATGTGTAGCTCAAGGTTTTATTGAGAAAATTAAAATATGAATATTTCTACGTCATTATTTCTATGGTGTGTTTTTGAAATATTCTTGTTTTGTTTTGCGATAATGTTAAATGATAATTTTTATGTTTTGTTTATTAGGTTCATAATTTAGAATTAGTTTCATCCTGCATGATGTATGTCGCCCTGAAACCGATTTGATTAATTAATAACACATTTTTTTATATTATTGTTTTTATTTTTTTCTTATCTTCCCTTGTAGTTGTAAGAGATTGTTTTTTTCATTGTGTCCGAAGTTTGCAGTTTTTCTTCGTTTGATAGTTTTCATTAGTTGTCTTGACATATTCGTGGGCCTTAATGTGGAGATATTTAGCATACGTCAATACGGCCGTACCTCAAATTACTCCAGTCATTTAGTGTTGGCTTTTTTTGACGTTCAGACTACATGAAGAAGTACACCACAGGTATGATATAGCATTTAATTGACCTCCAGCAGGTGTAGACTTTCTATCCTTCGTAGTTTTATTCATAAATTCTATTACTTTGTGATTTATAATTATAATATTTATATCACTTTTCCAATTGCAATATATACTAATGAAAGCGATGACATGTAATAAATAACAAACAACGCGTTTTGAAATCAAAAATTTAATTTTTTTTCTATCATATTACAGGTTGAATATTATGCTCCTGACCGATTTTGTTTGGTTGCCATTTTGGTTTGGCAGACATTTGTCATTTCGCATTTGGTAGTCATAGAGAGTAGTTGATTATAATTTATTATGGAACATCTAACGCCTCAACAACGTTTTGACATTTTATCTAAATAATAATGGCAATACTACTGTATGTACCATTAATGGTGGTCGCTATCGTCACATGTTGGAAAACTTCTTGGTGGTCGAATTGTATCGATTGGGCTTGCAACACATGTGGTTTTAATAGGACGGTGCCATGTCAAATACAGTCCGAGCTACGCTTGAAATTTTTCAAGAAACACAAAACAACACGCAAAGTGTGCGAGAATGTTATGAAAAATATGGTTAAAAAGCCACTTGGCCAATTTCATATTTTATATATAATTGTAATAAATTAAGTAATCGATAAATAAAAATTAATTTAAAAAAATGTTTATTATTATATAAAAATGTTTATTATTTATATTTATATAAAAACAACATCAGCCTGGAACATAATATTCATCCTGTACTTGCAACTAGTCCGCTTATTCTACTACTACAAGTGCATCATCGCAAATCGCTTAACAGCGCTTAACTTAACAATTCTATCATATTTTTTTCCTCATTTATTTCCAATTGAAATATCTGAAATAGCCGCTATTTAGCTTTATAGCGTGAACTTGGAAAAACACCTGTTCGATCGTCGGATAAATGCTGAAATTCTTCACCTTTCTCGCGAGATGTTGGCGTTGTTCATCGGATTGGCGATGATAACATTCCAGTCCGTGCCGAGAGCAATAATGCGCTAATTGCGACGGAGGCCTTGCTTCAATTTAAATCGATCGAAGGTTGTGGATTGCGTAGGGGCACGGGATGACGCGGCAGGGCGCGGGGGGCGCGCGATTCTCCGCTTTTCACGGCCGTTGAAATTTCTCAATAAGTTCTTAACGTATTTTGACATTGAATCCAGACTTACTCAACGCATTATGACAAAAGAATTAGAAATAATAACTGACTATATGAGAATAATGTGTGTAAAAGGACGATCCATTTGTTCGAATTAATTTCTGCACACTTGTCACATGTCACGGTCACATTTTTAATTTGAGTTATTTAACTGATTTTTCATTTTTACCCTTATGAACTACTCAACTGACTCTCTCACTGACGGTAAGACGTTTCTTACCAAGGTCCAAGGATGCTCGCGGTCACTTACCAAAACATACTAGGTATTCTGGAACAATATTTGAAAGGTATTTAGTTAGTTATACGTGTTTTATTTAATTATTCAATAAGATGATTATTTTTTAATACGCCTTTGAGAAAAAAAAAAAATTGCTAAACTTTATCTCAGTATCCAAATCGAGGCCAGAGCTATCTATATATGTTCAAATATATTAGGTCATCCCATAAATAATGCGGTTTTTTCAATTACGTGAACTAAAAATCGGAGGGGGACAGGTAAATCAGGTTTAATTATTACATGCTGTAAAAGTAATTTATTCTTAATGCAAGTTTTAAGAGTGTAGTTCGATTTTAATCGTTTTTGTTACAAAGCTATAATGTAAGTGACAATGGAGCATATTCGGCATATTATTTTGCTTTATGAGTTCAATAATGGCAACAACGTAATGAAAAGTAGGTGGAATATTAATGCAGTATATGGGAATCGGACAATAAACGAAAGCCAGTGCCAACGGTGGTTTTGGAAATTCCAAGCCGCAAACTACAGCCTAGAAGACAAGCAGCCTCGTTATAGAGTTCGACGAGGACGTCCTGCAAACTCAGGTGGAACAAAATCCTGTCGTAACTGTTGAGGAACTAGCAGGGTATCTTGGATTCAATCATTCAACGACACCTGTGTGCTATCGAAAAAGTTAGAAAATTGAGTCAATGGGTTCCTCACAATCTTTCAGAGTCTAATCGCGTGCAGAGAGTAAGTGTGTGCTCTTCTTTGCTGTCACGTCTCAGAAATGAACCATTTTAATGAAAACGATGCCCTACCCACCATCTGCCACCATTGCCCCATCTGATTATCATGTATTCAGCAGTTTTCAAAATCATTTGGACGGAAACAATATGAATTCTGTAGACGAGATCAGAACAGTACTGGAGGAGTATTTTTCGTCACGCACAAGTGAATTTTAGAAAAAGAGCCTCGCAAATCTACCAGAAAGATGGAAGAGTATTGTAAAAAATAAAGAAAAATTTATTTTAGATTATATATATATATATATATATATAAGGTAAAGCACATTTTTTTTATTTCAAAAACTAGAGCTCGAAATAAGGCTTTTGAGTGACTCGATAAAGCTAAAATATTCGAACATAATTTATTTTTTCTCAAATTTACATTTGAATATATATAACCTTGAGTGTTACTGTGTTGAATGATTGATGGCGACGACAGCTCAAATACTAGAACAATTAATAAGTAAATTAGCCAATTCTGAGGTGTTTAAAAATCCTCGTAAATATATTGCACAGTACACATCAGTGGATTACAGGAAAATTTAATTAATTAATTAACTGGGTCGTCAAGAGCGTGAAAATATTTTGCATTTGGTGTAAAATTAATGTAGGTATATGTTCTCAAAGAATCGTATTGAAATATATTAAGTTATACTCTTAAGTATTATATTCTTAATCTCCAATATTAGATGTGCATGAGAGCATTATAGCAAAATTAATGAGTTTAATTTTTTTAGAATAATACAATAAGTATAATAAATGTATCAGAGATTAATATATTTTATAGCTATTTGTTGTCTTATAGAGTATGCGCAAGGCCAAAATATGAATGTAAAAGTTATTTTATATAATATTTTTAATTTAAAGTAAATGTGTCACATAAATGAAATAAATTTATAAAGTAAAGCTGCCATCGACCATTTCGAAAGAATGTTTTTTTACAGTGACATATGTATTGATTTGTTTAAAAATTAAGGTAAATACGATGTGTTCTAAAATCTTAACATTACAAATAAAATAATAATTTATCAATCAATTGTAACATTTTTTAAGTGTTTACCGTCGCACTGGATCCTTGTCTTACGGAACCAAACTTACGTTGTCCTGTAAGTTTTATGAACACGGTTAATTTCAGGTCTCTCCTAAAAAAATTTTTTATTATTCACTTGCCAAAATTGACTATGTTAAAAACAAATAGATTTTAATATGTATATTTCGTCTATGACTGCATTTACACCTCATTCAGCCAATTATCGTTACAACTCTTTCAGTTCCAGGCTTAAATTTCAAATAGAGAAATGTTATTTTATTTTAATGAACAGATTGTTAGGAGATCTTTAGTTACCCTAATAGATAATCCTAAATATTAAAGTATAATACAAAGATGTTACAATTAATAATTCTTGTGATTACAAAATTAAAAATATTGAAAAGTTAATAAATTAAGATAATGAAATACTACAGATTACCATATTTGTGGTTGACAAGAAAAACATATTAAAACGATTTAAAAAAATGTTACAATTTTATGATTGAGGATAACGGACAAGACATATTAAATTTACCGTAAGTACATTAAATATACAAGTACAAAGCGCATGACTTCCAAGATCAATGAAGTCTGCGTATTACAGGAAACGAATATTAACCATATACAATACAATTTCTTTAATAAACTGAGTCTGGGTTGCGAAAAATATTCCATATTTATTCAAAATATTAGATATATTTAAATTAAATTAGTGATTAATAAATATTTTTTGATATATAGACTTTTTTGTATATCTTTGTAAATGATTCGTCTAACTTGTTTCTAAATAATATATAGAAGTCAAATATTAACATTTTGTTTCAGACAGTGTTTTGTTGTAGATAGAAGACAATAACTTCAAAAACGGCATTAACAGAAAAACGCGGATTTAGTTGTGTATGTATATATATTTTGTAGTAAGAAAAAACGTTTTTGGTTCAAATTAATATTAAAAATAAAACTTAATTGCATGCTATATTTTTGTCGTTACAAATAATTCAAAATGGATCTCTAAATATGTATATAAAAATATGAAAAATTAATTAAAATAAAATCAAAATAACTGCCTTTTACCCAATCAGGTAGATTATATTGTTTATTATTTTATAACTTAGTATGTCTATCAAAAAAGTATCGTCACCACCGGGACTAAAACCCGGAACATTTTATTGCCATCTAAACAGTATTACCAATTAAGCTATAATGTCAGTATAAAACATCAAATTTCATCTAGGTATATATGTTTTTTAGTAAGACATCGATTTTTTTCCGAGTGAATCATTGTTTCTCACGCAAAAGACAATATGACCCGACTATGAGACCCTCCGCTGCCCGAGCCCAGGCTGTCTGGACAATCGCTACGCCGCTGGTGCACATGCAGTCCTCGCGATTAGTATCGAACACAAACCAGCATCCGCAAAGAAACGGACGATACAACAGATTAATATGGCCAACCCGAACAACTTAATTAAATATGTTGCACCGCGCGACATCCGTGGGATGTTTATCTCGCACTATTCCAGATGCGACCGTGCGATTGCAGCGGAGGACACATCTTTTTTTGTGCCAGGCAATACTTCATCGCAAATATTCTTCGATCCGCGCGTGATCTCGCGCGGCGCAGCGTCCCGCATCTCCGTAGCCATCTGCGGTCGGGGAGATGGACCACTGCACGTCCCGCTGAAAAAATGTGCAATTGATACTGGACGCTGATAATGCGCTGTAGTAAATTGCGGCAAATTAATATTTTATGTTTATTTAAACGTTTTCGACTGCAGTCTCATAACGGTTAGGTGAAATAAATAGTTTTTTTTTTAGGAGAACACATTCTTATTGTGAAGTTGTAATTATTCAGAACATAGGTCTGTGATATTTTAAATATTAATTAAATATATTAATTAGAAAGATATACATATAAAATCAATTTTATCGAAAAATATTGTTGTTGCGCCACCGGGATTCGAACCTGGATCTCTTCCCTAACCGGGTGATGATGGATCGATTAAATGTATTAATATCAAAAAGGTAACATATAGGGTCGAAAAATTGTCGCTAAAAATAATGTCGCTGTAGCTTAGTTGGATAAAGCACCTCCCCCGGTTAGGGAAGAGATCCAGGTTCGAATCCCGGTGGCGCAACAACAATATTTTCGATAAAATTGATTTTATATGTATATCTTTATAATTAATATATTTAATTCATATTTGAAATAAATAGTAGTAACATAATATGTGTTACTAGTACATTGCATACTTCTTATCGAGAATAATTCAATCAAGTTGTTGACGAGTCTATTTGATCAGTGGTAATTAGTGGCGGGGGCTCGATTCTCATTCTGCGCATCGAGTTAGTCTAATTTTTCGTAGCAAAAGAACTTAGTCTCATTTGAAAAATTGTGTGAATATTGATGTCATATCATAATTATCAGCCATTTTCTATCCATTGCTGGATGAAGACCTCCCCAAGTGCCTCCTACTTTTATTTATTCTTAATATAGTGCTTACATTAGTATTTTTATATATGATCTAATATAAACATGATAAAAATCGTTTTTTTTTACCACAACTTATCTTTCACATATTTGATTACTTTCATTTTGAATCTATTTATTTTCTTCTCCTTTCTTATGTTTTCTGGCATTTCATTAAAAATCTTCATCGCACTGTACATCATCGATTTCTGAGCTTTAGCCTTTTTCCTGAATGGTAGTCTCAGTCTATCTTTTCCTCTTGTATGACGTTCGTGCTGTGTTGAGTTGATTGATTTTCTTAGTGAAGATTTTATAAATAAATACCATTACATTGAAATATATTTTATACTTAAAGGTCATCATATTCAGATCTTTCACCATTACATGCCAACTTTTATCTTCAATTGTTATACGCTGTCACGTATTTCCGCAGAATTTAATGGTTTAGTCAGTCCAGCGGGTTTTGGGTCGGCCTGCCGGTCTCTAGAATGCTCTTGAGTGTCTTAAGTACTTCTAATATTTTACAAACAACATTTAAAATTTTTTATATCTACAACAAATCCACGACAATTTATTTTATTGTAATTTTTTTATTTTTAATAACTGAACAGAGGATATATGTATTTCATTTACTTATACTATTATTTATATTTACTATGTGTTTCGTGCTTAACCTGCTATAATCCTTATTTATGTTACACTTCGCTGACGTCAGTAATGTCCCAACGTATGATGGTGTACAAATCGCTTTGTATTGCTATAATCAGACATTAATGGTGCCAGCTCAATTATATTTGATAACTAATTAATTTTTAATGTTTTTTTAACAAATTTTTCGTGTAACATATAAGTTCGACAAATTTTTTAACTTATATGTCACACTTTTTTCAAATTAATACATCTATCGTTCCATTATTGATTAGAATTAATGATTCACTTTTTTTTAAATTTTGAACACATAGAAAGTCATAGCTTTCAAAAAAAGAACGATAGATGTATTAATTTGAAAAAAATGTAACATGTAAATTCGAAAACTTGTTGTTAATCCACTGTGTTGGTATAGCATAAACGTTTAATGTACGTTCCCCGGATTTTTGGATAAAATTGATTTTATTTGTATATATTCCTAATTAATACATTTAATTTGCATTATAATTATTTTTAATTTAATTTTTCAGGAATCTGATATCACTGCTTTATAACTAAACGATAGAAACCTTTAATAATTATTATTTCTTAATCTTTTCTATTACATCACCCTTTTTCATTAACTTCGTACTTCAATGTATATTAATGTTTTCAATTCCTATAGTAATTTTCATATCAATTGCAATTCAAAAGAGTTGGATATATTTGTAAGTACGTGTATATTTTTATCAGAACTTTTTGCTTATGTAAAGTAAAATAAGTGTTGAAATAATATGCTGATGTATTGAAATACCCATAATTGAGTACTGATAGTTAGGTGTAAATAGGTATTATAGGTAGATATAAATTCAATTCATAATTAAGTAGTGGAGCATGTCAGAAATGAGCTTTTGTAGTATGTTAAAAAAATATATCTAAATTAGCATGCTTTTTGAATTTTTTTCAAAATGTGTAATACTTTCGGAGATATTGGCGTTCAAAGTAGGGCTAATTGAAAAACGCTCGGATTATCAATATCCACCGTGTGACTTCACATTTCTTGCACGTACCGGCCAGTACTAACAATATTAGTACTAGAATGGCGAGTATCAACTTGTCGACTCGGAAGATGTGACGTCACATCTCTCGTGTGGTATGAACCGATCGTTTTTAAAACACGCAACTTTGAACATCTGTAACTCTGCCATATTTCAAGATATCGTAAAAATTCTTTCAGCTTTGTAAATAAAATTTTTTGAAGATTTTTTTTATGAAATACAAAAAATGACTCCACTACCTCATTATAGTAAGTGTATAATACTATAACTACTGGTAAAATATCGTTCAAAAAATGACAGTATAATAATACTAATTCAAATATATGATTATATTGCAAGATGCTGATTGTCAAATGTATCAAAAAATCCAGTAGGGTTTTCTTTTCTGAGATTTTTAATTTAATAGAGTTAATATTTCAGTATATCAGCATAATAAATTTTATAAAAAAAACGAATAAAGTACTTTACAAGTACAACTGTATATCCGCCGTATATCAAAATTATTTATCGACTAACCTACACCAAAAGTAAAAAATGGTTGTATTAGCAAAAATGGATACGTACGTACTTTTAATTTTGTAGGTAACTCACGGAGATATCTTCGGTGCTGGCAATAAATTATAACAATCGACTGTTCACAATCGCATCTCACGTGAGAACTTGCTCAGCATACCCGGAGATAAGGCTGCGGTGACGCCACAGCGAGAAGTCGCCGATTATTTCAGGAGTCACGGAGTGTGAATTTCTTTTTAATTAATTGTCACTAAGTTAAAGCGATACGGAGATGTTTGATAAATTCTCGGCAGTGTGAAGACTGGTCAGGGATTAATTTATTTACAAAATTCCTGCATAAATTATTAACACACCGTGACGACACGTAATGGTGATCTAGAAATCAGCGACGAAAATAATTGCTAATTTATTGACAAGTTGAAGAAAAATAATATTTACAGTTCTTAATTTACCAATTGAAATGTATTATTTATTGTTGGCTAAACGCCGCTCACTATTTCACTTTTAATTTGTGATTCACCTCGAAATACATTTCACCATACTTTGTTCAATCGTCATGAGTGTAACAACTATATCTCTGATCGCTTTTTAGTGAAACTGCTTAAATAATTAAATCTTATTAGATAATATAATGCAATGAAAATCATTTAACATGAAACTATGGGGACGGAAATATTTTTTCATATTAAAAGAAATGAAAGATCGCGGTCTAGTCAATAGGAAGTTGAGCTGTAATCGTTAAAACAGTAATTCGATGATAGTAATCGGCTGATAGGTAATTCGAGTAAAGTTTAAGACATGTTTAATTAATGATAAGGAAATTTTTTCATGTTAAGCATTTTTGTTTCATATTAAAAGAATATATGAAATCACATAGCATTTTGTAGGGACCAGATATTGTTTCATATTAACAATTTAAAGCCTTTTCCATTATAGTTTTTAAGTAAAATTTCAGTCTAATTCCATTTTGTTTTCTTTTTTTTCTAGGCAGGGTTGAGAATGGACCACACGAAGTATATTGAAACGCCGTTCTGATTCGTGGGATTCTCGCAAATATAGCTACGACTCGTGATATCCTTTCAATTTTAATCATACAGATCTTGTTAATTAAAAATCAAAAATTTATATTTTGCAATATAATTTAGTGACGTATTTATTTGGAATAAATTTTAGTTAATAAATATTATTAGTTTAATAATACTCTTATGTATTTATTATATATATATATTCACGTTTTGATGAAAGATATGTGTGAAATTACGAATACTGTCGAACATTCTGATTCATTAAATTTTCCATTACGAGCTCTGTCTTAATTTTTGTAATGTAAAACGGAATATAATTGAATACATAAAATCTACGTAATTTAAAAAAAAAATAAAAACAAGTAAATGTCAAGTTTATAAAATATGTATTTAAAGAGAGAGACGGTATTTATTAAGCCCTAAAAAATTTAAATCAAGTAAGTTGATTGGTTCGTTTTTTTCACACGTCCCTTATCCTCATTCTTCGTTCACACCGAATATTTTGAAGGTGTGTGGTCCTCAAAAAATAATTTTCACCTTGAAAAGGCTACAAAATATTTGTTTTATGGGTTTAACAATGAAGTTGATTTCTATGTTTCGTGACTTGAATACTCGTTCTTGGATTCCAAGATGATGGTTTAAAAATAGCTACATTCATAAATATGAGATGTTGTTGATATCAGCAATAACACGGTATAATTAAAACGATGTTTTTTTTAAATTTTAGTTATAATTAATATGAGAATATATTTTATATTTTATAGACTGATGGGCATTAAAATATGTTATCTCTATGAATACTTACTATAAATTACTGATATATAATAGATATGCATATTACATATATATTAAAATTGTTTAATTTTTATTCTCGTTTTGTGTTCTCTTGTTTCTAAATTATGGTATATATTTATACGGAGGAATTATGTATCGCTTTGACTACTAACTACGTATATTCCTACCCGATCCAAATAAGCAGTAACATTTGTTGTGATGGTTTGTGGAACACGTGGTATAGTGAATATTGAATTTATGACAGCCAAATGAAACAGACCGTCTGAAATAAATAATAGTATGTTTTGTTCCAGCTTAGATGTAAAATAAATAATAGACCTTAGTATGTATAGAACATTTAAAATATTTTGAAATGTGATGAATGGTCCAGGGTTAAGTTTGTACTGTTAAACTTGTACTTAAAATTCTCGGAAACTTCTGTATAGTGCGCAGCAACATTTCTGAAGGAACCCGGTTAAATGTAACAAACGGAGAATATGATACGACAGTGGAGAAATGAACAAAAATAAAGAAGGAAATGAATTATTGATATTAATTCTTATGTGAAATCAATTATCGCAGGGTGATGAAGAGATGACGTTGCGGATGTAGAAAAATAGTGTAGTGTTTTGTCGAACAATGCTCGGAACACACGAATAGTTTTATATAAACGTAAACTGGTAAAGCGGTACATAAATCAGGTTTTTTAACAAAAATGACGACCATTTCCTGCCTCTGAAGATACCAGGTAGGTGGCCTAATATACACATATATTATACCAAATGAAATATATTATTATAATTGAGATTGATACCTCGTCGATACTGAGACACCTGTACGACGCAGATTCGGAATTATTAAATTTTGTACACCGACGTAACGACTTAATAACTTGGGCCAACCGTAAATTAGAATGTAACGCGGAAAAGCGTTATGGCCTGTGAAATGTGTTACATTCGATACGCCATGTGGGATCCAAAACACGGACCAAACCGAGTGGCCCGAATATTTATGAAGGTTTTTGTTTAAGCCCCACGGTGCTTTCTTACTCGTAAATACTCCGCTAATGGAAACTGAAAACACCCACATTCACGCACACACAATAACCGACATTTTCATTCTACGGGTTTTCATATTTACATCTAGGGCGGAATCGACAGGGCTGCTGCGTCACCACGTCATGTTTGGATAGGAGTAGTTCATGTTGTGAGACTTTCATATTTTTCTTAATGTAATCCTGACGTTTTTTTTTACAATTTATGGAGTATCCGCAAGGTGTGTTCAGTATCGCCGGGCGGTGATGATAATTCCTTAGAGGCATTCGGCCAGACCGCCTATTCTACAAATGTGATTTTGACATTCTCCAATTCATTACAATGATACAAAAAACTTTTACACAATACTATTTCTTAAAACTACGTTGGCACTAAATATTAATTTATTATTATTTTTATTTGCCAGTATGTTACTATGTATTATATTATGGTTTCATATATTTTGTATTGTAATTTATTCAGATGTATATTGTAACATCTTATTTATATATATATTATATTTCGTTGTTAAAGTACAATTCATACCCACTGTAGTATCTATAGGCTACGGTTTGTAGTCAATTTATAGTAAACTAAATTAATATATTTTTATTTTCGATTGTTAACTTTGTTTTATTAATCACTTAATGAATTAAATACATCTACCGGTTTCGAAAAATATCATTTTCTTCTGCAGGATTTCATGATTAACGATACCTTAACACACATTAATAAAGCAAAGTTAACAATCTAAAATAATTCATTTTAACCACAAAGTTGATTTTGCTAATTTTAAAAATACTGTATTTTTAATGTAACTCATTCTAAGCTATGTTGTATAATTTAACAATTAATGCTCTGTACAATATAAAATACTACAATAAAATACCTCAAGTGCATCAGCGCTATCTATCGCCTTGACACTTTTTCGCTATTTTTTAGCTATCATATTAACATCCTAAATATTTTATATTAATATGTGAATTGGAAGAGAAAAATGTTTTAACAAAAACCCTCTAAGCCTCGTCAAGTCAGTCTATTTCAAAAATATTATAATCTCTTTAGTCTATTTCTAAGATTCCCGTAAATACTCTCCTTTCTAATTACTACATGGTTATATCTATCTGATTTTTTTCTTCCTAACATTTATTCGCTTTGTCAATCATTTGAATGAAACATTTTCATTTAAACAAATAATAGAGACGAAGCTATTTTTTATATTTAATGGAAAATATATGAAAGTATGGGTAATTTACAGGGCTTACGACCTGTCTTCGGCTGGCTTAAGTGATCACTTTATATAAATTACTGGATTTTAACCTACAAAGGCAATGTTTTTAAATAAATAATAGATATCTCATAGAGATAAAAATATTTTTTATTATATTTAATGGAAAATATATGGAAGTATGGGTAATTGAAGGGCTTACGACCTGTCTTCTGCTTGCTTAAGTGATCACTTTATGTAAATATGTATAATAATTTAATAAATTTATTACTTCAATAATTCCACCCCATACACCTCACACATTCAATACTTTATCTAAAATACATTCACAATCACACTAATTCAGCTTCAATCATGCTTTGTTACTTTAATATGATATCAAGTGGTACATATTATCGATTGATTTGTTAATATACTACGTAAAATGAACCATATTATTCAGTATTCATGTACAGTGTTGTACCAGTATTATTAAAATAAATAAAACAATTTTTTAATACGATGAAGTACATATACCTACTATATTTTATAGAGAATTTTCAACGAAGAAAATAATGCCTCAATGATCACTTAGATCAAATAAATTGAAAACGATACACTTAGAAATCAAATAAACTAATATTTAATTAATTCACGATCTATCTCAAGGATCAAAAATGGGACTATTTAATTCCTATGATTTATACCTTAACACATGAAGTGTTAGAAATGGAAGAAGCGTTTATCAGAAGGTGTATGTATATAAAGAAATGGAAATATGCGCTCACGATGAACTGGATTTTTCAGTAGGTGGTTTAAATAATTGTATGTATATTAAATATATTACGAGACGATTTGCAGCTAATCTTGTAGCCAGTGGCGTAACTATGCCAATGCTGTTCATTGGGGCCCACGTTATATATGGGTACAAAATGTTTGCGTTAGATAGGGGTACAATTCATTTGGCATCGATATTTTTGTGAGTATCAATATATTTCCCAGCGTTACTTGTAATTCAGGGCAAGTAATGGAATTATACAATTTAAAAAATCGATTTTCACGAGTATTAAGAAACCAAGTGAAAACTTTCCATAATATACATTAGCAATGCCTCGCTAATATATCATGCTAGAGACCAGACCATCGCCATTAAGTGAAAATCACCTTAAAGTGAAGCAAGTATTCATTTAATTACAAATATTTTTAAATGTCAAGTGTTTATGTTTTTTTCATGAAAGTGTGAATATTATTTGAGATAAGAGACTATTTTTGTTCTAATTATTTATTGAATAAACAATGCTGAACGAATATTCGTATATTTTACATACAATATGTATTTAGGGGGCTATTTTTTCCATTCTGCTTTCTATTCATCTCATTCGAACTGAAGATACACACTTAGCATCTAATCTGATATCACATTATTCTGTTAACGATATTATTTGTTAAATTGCCAATAGTAATTACTATTACTAAACACTAACGGGAGATTGCGGTAGACCAACATTACTGTAAAATGCTACTGTACTACTAAAAGACTTAAAAAACCAGGTTTTATATCTTGCCCACATAATGTCTCTGTTCCTTGTATTATTCATCATAAGATGTGTTAAAAATACTTCTTCTAGAGTGTCTTAATATGAGAAAACGTCTACCTAGTGGGAATAAAAATAGATATATATATAAGATGGTTATTAGTATAATAAAGATAATATTATAGCTGTATTAAAACTGTGCGGTTATTTTTCTACGAATTTGACACAGCGGCGGCCTTCACTGTAGCAGCCATCACCTCGGAATGATATATCTTAAAAAGGTCGGTTCACAACTAGTAATTTTGATAAATGATTTGCTGTTTTCGCAACGCCCGGATCGCACGTCGCGCGCCGGACGCTGTGTGGTCCGCTTGCGGTGATGTTCGCGGAAATGTAACCCGGTTTAATTCGCAATATGAGACCGCAAAGTATCGCTAATATAGTTATTAGGGACAGACCTTTAATTAAGATGGCACCTCTGTCAGAGAGATGTGCGGCCGCCGGGCTGGCGCACTGGGAGCCACGGAGGTTTCAGACGAAACGGAGGACATTTCGAGGAATTTTTTGTCCATGACTAGACAGGAAGGAGCGTCAGTAAAAACCCGACGTAGGCTGATGATTGTTAATAGGAAATAATCATTAATATTAAAATATTAAATCTTGTTTATTGACCTTTTGTACTCGGTATCGGTGACGAGCATCGCTACTCAGAAAGACATCAACGCATAAATT
This sequence comes from Eubasilissa splendida, assembly GCA_031772225.1. Lineage (NCBI taxonomy): Eukaryota > Metazoa > Arthropoda > Insecta > Trichoptera > Phryganeidae > Eubasilissa > Eubasilissa splendida. The sequence goes on along the minus strand of CM062846.1, from coordinate 34,664,172 downwards.
TTGAAACCTCAAATCATATAATAAATACGTGGCAGACAGATAAAAAAACTACCCATTGGCAATTATTTAAATCACAGTATACAGATGTTCATTATGAAATGGGTTGGTTGAAAATAATAATTTAAAAATTACTGTAGGTACTTATTATTATTTTTTTAAATGATGTAGATATTTAATAAATAAAAAACATTTAAAATATATATTTAAATTTAAAATACAAATCTAGAGAATATTTTTTGTAATGCCATGTAAACAGGATTAGTGTAGTATATATTTTACTATTCCAATGAAAACTAATATCCATTCATATTAATAATAAATAACTTTCAGTTTTTTTCAGTATCAGTAAAATTTATTGACCAACGATGTATGTATGTTACTCATAATTTTCGACAGCAATGCTGAATATTGTAAATTGTATCGAACATATTATAAACGAAAGGTGTTATGACTGGCATGTAACTATGGTTCTATTATATACAATAAAATGGTAATCTGCGTACTAAATTGGTATCAGCATCTCCAACGTGACCAGCATCATTAGGACCACTTTGCGGTCTGTCAGTTTAATGGCGGAGATCGATAGAGTTATCTGACAGTACTTGTGAAACACAAAGTATCAATTACGCGAATGTTTATTCGAAAAACTATCTAAATAATTTACTAATTTTTTCATGAATTATTTACATTCAAGATGTAATTGCAAAAATTGAAAATGATTTTTTTATATTTATTTATCAATTCTGAGTTCAGTGGAATTTTGTGGTTATTTTGATATAAGATGCAATATAAAACATACGTATTAATATTTTAATCAATTGTAGTTCCATAAACATATATAATATCCAATATAAGTAAAATCTTATATGTATATGTAAGTTTTAATACTATTATGTTCATGGTATGTATAAATCGTTGTATAATATTTTATAATTCTGAAACTAAAATCTTATATTTTATAACTTTAGTATGTATCTTATATTTGTATACTTATGTAACATTTAGCAGTGATTACTTAGAATAGGCACATATCAAGTGGATAACTCATCATAGTTTAACATACATTTTTTAAATATGTGAATAATTGTAATAAATGAAATGTTACTAATTATCACTTATTCAAAAAAAAAAATAACATGGCAATTTGATGCGTAAATATTTTTAATATACTAAAATAGGTGTACTACGAGCTAATACGTAGACCTCGTGTGTTTATAAGGTTAATTGTTTTGGAAGATATCTTCATAACAAAATAGGTTCAAAGATAACATGTCATTTATAACACTCTTTAAGTTACATAAAAAATGAAGAAGACATACAAACGTACCGTGATCTTAAATGCAAAATCTGTATGTATTTGTGAGACATATACAGTAGTCTATCATGAATAAATAGTTTGCGCCTACTGCTATTCGCATTTACAATTTGTAGAACACTTGTGTTAGGTATTTGTCTTACAAATTAGCAGAAAGTATTAACATGTACATTTTTATCACTTTTCTAATTTTAAAATATAAATTTTCAGGCGACTAGATAGGATGGCTGTTGTGTCGGAAAATTGAATTACCCACCTCTTACCATTGGAACATTCAAAGCTATAACTCGGAAAAATAAATTATATGAAAATATTGAAAGACCTCAACGCAAGGATGTAAGTATCCAATATTTTGACATGAAATATCTGAAAATAAACACCCAAGAATTTCTTGGAACAATCTATTATAAACGTAGCGTGAACACTTAATTTCAAAGTAATAAACTCATTGTTCCCTTTTCACATGAGTCCCGGGCCATTCTTTGACGTTGATTAATATTGGGGGGTGTCTGCTCCCAATTCTGTTCCACAGCCTTCCCATTGTCTTCTCTCGCCTCCCAGTGTTTCCCTACCCCCGACAATGGTTCCACCAATGATTGCTCAGCAACTCGGGCAGGAATTTTAATTGTATTACCTCCATGTTGAAGATCTAATTGATTCACACACGAGGGTCTTACTACGATCCCTTCATCTTAAACATCTTCGACTAGTTTAACCCTAGAATATAAGCGATGATTATTTCATTTAAATTACTAAAAGTTTATTCGCATATTTACTAACATCATTTTGACACCCTTTAAATAAAAGTTATTTTAGAATATGAGTGGTAATTAAAAAAATATGGTATAAGTGAATCCTACTTGTATTTTTCTCAATGCAGGCCAGAATGAAGGTGAAAAAATTAACATATATATTTTTTAGAACCTAATGAAATTATGAAAATTCTTTTCAATTATGTAAACTAATCTACAACATACATTTTTATATGATTACCACAATAAATTAAAATAAGACTTGTATAAAAGAATTGTAGTATTTTCCTGCATACGTAGCCCAAAAACCCGAATAATCTTTTTTCACCTACTACATGTTTGATACGGCTGAGGTACAATTTTTGAATACCATTAAAAAATAATATATGACGCTAGTGGTCCCGGGTTAACAAATTAACCTCATAAAAGTTTATGTATAAAACCAAACGATTTTACGTGTGATCGGTATTAAAAATAATATATTATTTAATTAGAATTTAACCAAGTTGGGTAATAATACTAAGCACCTTTCCTGTATACTCAACACTTTAATAATTAATTTTAATAATGCTTGTACAGGATGTCACATTATAAAATGGCATTACGAAGAAAAAAAATTAAGAAGTTAAAAAATTAAAATTTTGCTTATTCACGAAATAATATTATCTAAAGATATTAAATTATGCGACTTTTTAAATTATATAGAAAGAAATTATCAATGTTAAGAGATTTGACTTATTGAATTTCATGAAACTAAAATAACGTAAATAAATAGTTATTACCAATAATGTTTTGTTATAATTAAATTAAAGTGGTTTACAAAAAATATTCAACATCATAATAAAACATATGTTGAATAAAATGTCCTATTTTATTTAACTGAGTAAATTACCCAAGAACATTTCGTAATTTTAGATAAATTCAAGTAAAATTTTATTATTTAAATTATTCAGCATAGTTTTGATAATAATTATTGTTAATGATGCAAGATATCATATGAGATAGAGTAAGGCAGCGCAAAGAGCTTGTGAGATCTTAGTGAATTTTTAGCAAAGTTAATCAAGTTTTCTTATATTTACTGCTAATTTAGTGGTTAGTTTAGTTTAGATTAAAATTATATTAAAACATAGCAAACTTTGATTAATTTATCTATTAAGTGCGATGAAGATAGAGTAGAATTTAAACCGGTTAACGTTGAATGAATCAAAAGTGATTTATACATAATTTATTACCTTTTAAAATTACCAAATTATTACAGCTGAATTAAACAATGCGCTATGTTGGGTTTCATCTTTCGTTAAAAATGTTTTCAAACAACTAGTGTAATATTTAGAGCCACCCTGTACAGGTAGTCCATTTCAATGCCTGTGTGTAATTAGTCCGGCCCCTCTAGCGCCTCCATCCGGACCCACAGACACCCACGACGATGGTAAAGTTGCCAGGTGTTAAATGGGTCACGTATGATTTCAATTTCCTGTAAACGTTAAATTCTTTTTTTTAAAAAAAAGCGAAACTCAATTATTGATTTCCTTACTGTCTTATTTTGCGAATTTTGAAATATGATGTGAATTGAATGTGATCATAAAATTATTTAACGATATGTGTATGTAATAATAGATCGTCAATTTATTATATTTTTTATTTGATAATTTAATTTTTTTTTTATTGATTTTTTGAGTTTTTTTTGATAACTCTTCGATTTTTAAAGTTAAATTGCTAAATCAACATAGTATATTAATCGATGCCGCATTTTATGTAGAAGGTGGACTCTTGTCGCTATAATTCAATATCGAAACTTTGCCTTAAAATGGTTTTGCAATGATTAATGTCTAGATCTGAATAGCCAGGTTACAGCCATAACACATTCTTGAATCCATTTATCTCTTACAATAAATTAGTTTAATATGAATATAAGTCGAAACGTAATGTTTTATACATTAAAATAAAAAGAATAGAAATATGTATTTTTAATAAATTTAAAATGAGAAACATTATTTAAATAGGAATAAAAACACGCCTTATAAAAATCACACAATTTTTTAAGTATCATTTTAAATTGAAGAGTATATTACGTATATTATATATATATATATATATACGTATATTAAAAAACTTTACTTTTGGAAATAATAATTACTTCTCCCTGACACCGAAAAAGTTAATGCGAGATATCATATATCAGGAAGGTATTATGTATATAATAATAATAAATGTACATATTACATAATTTTATGCATTTAATGTACATATTAAGTTGAATTTTTAACAGTACTTTTTTAAAAAATGATGTGCATTTTCTATAACTTATTTTATATGTTTTGTTTATAAGTTTATTTTTATGCGTGGTCTAAATAACCAACGAAGCTAGTGACCGCCACCTAATTATATTATGCTATTATTTTTCACGTATTGTTTGTTGATAATGTATGGATACGTGCATGTAATATTATAATATAAAATAATAAAAAAATGTCTCAATATTTATTATCGCTATTGATCTGGCAGCACCGACCGATAATGGAGATGTAACCTACCCACGTATCGTACAGAATCCATATTCGGTCCCTTTGCATCTTACCGAATGGGATGTTTCTATTCAGCGTGTATCGCTCGCATACTTTCGGCATGTCCGCTCAAAGGGGCGATAGAATACACCGGGGTGTCTTTTGTTCACCGAGTTAAGGGGGCAATTGCAGCGCGCTTTTGTACATTGTTGAAGTCTTAAACACATCAATAAATAAATACGTTACTTCAACTGCGAACACAGCGCATCTGAGAGGCTTTCCACTTCAATGTATTTGGAAAAATAAGAAAAAGTACACAATCGATTTGGACCCAATTATGTCAAAGTAAGTTCTCAAATCTCAAATGTTTTTGTTTGTTAACGTAACTATAACAATATTGGCATGGACCATAGTTGTCAAGTTCATTTGTGCCCCAGAAACAGTAGCAATATCTTCAATGGATTGATATTTTTCAGTATTAGTATTTTAAATTACATTTTGAATACAAATTCGTAAATTTGGATGAATAATTGTATTGCATCTTCATTATAGTTTTTTTTTTTCATAATGAAAGTAGTTGTGATCATGGACTTTTTTTTACTGTCCAAGACTGGGCTCTGCCTAATCTAACCTAGCCTAATCAGATCGATCTTTCGTAGTGGCGACCTTCCATGAAATTTAGTTTTATCTACCCACACTTACATTGCATCAGCATTATCTTAAATGAGTTTGTATCAAATAATTAGAAATAAACATTATCATTCAATGTAACACAACATACGAACAGAATCCTACATTACACTTTTAATGATCTGTTAATTAAAACATATATATAAAAAAAGCAGACATATTAAAATATACTCTCAAAATACTACATTTTAAATATGAATTAAATATATTAATTAGAAAGATATACATATAAAATCAATTTTATCGAAAAATATTATTGTTGCGTCACCGGGATTTGAACCTGGATCTCTTTCCTAACCGGGGAAGGTGCATTATCCAACTATGCTACAGCGACAATATTTTTAGTGACAATTTTCGAACTTATATGTTACCTTTTTGATATTAATACATTTAATCGTTCCATTATTTGACAGAGCCATCTACCTTATTTTTACAGAATCTAAAAAACCTTTGAGTAAACTGATAGCAGATGCCTGAATTATCAATTCGTTTTTATTAAATTTTGGACACATTGATACAACTTTATTATTTAGGAGAACACATTCTTATTGTGATGTTGTAGTTATTCAGAACATAGGTCTGTGATATTTTAAATATGAATTAAACATATTTAAAATATCACAGACCGTCTGTTCTGAATAATTACAACTTCACAATAAGAATGTGTTCTCCTAAATACTACATTTTCCCTAAATCTAAATAGATATATTTATAACTATAATATTCTTGAACACAAATTCATGTTTTAAAAGCAAGAATCTCTTATTTAGATCTGAATAGCGTTATTTGAATATAAAATATATTGTGCATAGAATAAGATTTTTAAAATAATATTATGGTGTAGAAGAAAACTAAAAAAAATAATCAATTTTACCATCGCGTTTTGCCTCTCAATCATATAATTGTTATATAAATATATAAAAGTTAACACTTTCAATATTAATTTGTATTGTAGATTGGCTAAGTTTTAATATTTTTTCCTAAATAAAGTAGCTACAGCCTCTCAGATCTCAATGTTTCTTAAACCCTCGACCGTGCACCGATTGTTGTGTTGCATCGATAATTTAAAGATCTACCGATACTATTCATCATTTCATGTCTATCTAGTTATGCAGAAACATTCCTCAGTTCTTTCTGTGAATCACTTTACTTAGTAACAAAATAATGACAATTAGATTCGGGGGTTTTCCCACTGAATACTGCTTAATCTCCTTTAATCACAAAATGGTGCAGGATTATAGTAAATAAATATAAATTAAAAGATCTGTAAACATTGTTGAGTTTCAAGTATTCAATGTGTATTTGACAAAATGCGATTTGTAAGGGGGCTAAGGTTTAAGCTGATAAAGGTTCTATTCCCATTTGGGACTGAACAGTGGTATGTGGTGGTCAGATCCAGTTAGTTTAGTGATGCTGCTTGTTAAAGATTTTTGATCATGGCCTTACCTATTGATATTTTGTAGTTATATTATGCATTTATTTATTAGTAATGTTAGTACCCTTAACGAGTGTCATTAATGCTGAAGTTAGTAGATGTTCAACTGTTCCTTACCTCAACCCCCTATGAATATCTGTAATCAACTTTCCCTTAAGATAGGAGTAGTAATACAAGCTAAACAAAGTTATTTGAGTGATTTACAGATTCTTATGAGTGGTTTTTTCAACATATTTTTTTAAAGTTAAATTATATATGATTAATAATGAGATATAAATATAATACAAAATAATTTTATACGTGTAATACAATTATATCATTAGGAGAACACATTCTTATTGTGAAGTTGTAATTATTCAGAACATAGGTCTGTGACATTTTTAATATTAATTAGAAAGATATACATATAAAATCAAATTTATTAAAAAATATTGCTGTTGCGCCACCGGGATTCGAACCTGGATCTCTTAGGTAGATGGTTCTTTCAAATAATGGAACGATTAAATGTATTAATATCAAAAAGGTAACATATAGGTTCGAAAATTTGTCGCTAAAAATACCGTCGCTGTAGCATAGTTGGATAATGCACCTTCCCCGGTTTGAAAAGAGATCCAGGTTCGAATCCCGGTAGCGCAACAACAATATTTTTCGTTAAATTGATTTTATATGTATATCTTTCTAATAATATATTTAATGCATATTTACAATTATATCAATTACCTATCTTCTTTGAGGCGGTAAGACAACAATGTCATAAAAGATTTCAAAGTTTCGCAGGAAATTCATTGTATTTACATCTATACCTGCAATATTATCTCAACAAATCTGTCTCGTCATAAAAATCACATGTTGACGCAAAAAATATATAATTAGCCATTCATGTATTGGTATTACATATGTAACGTGCTAATAATATTTTAGGCGTGTACTGTCTGAAGAGTAGTTCGCGTGCGCGCAGCTTAGGGGGAACATTCATTGTCTATGATTATTTTCGCTGTTAGCCTCCCGCGTCTGTTTATAATAACGTAATAATGTATAAATAATGTAATTTGTTTTTCTAACAAAAAAAAATGGAGTCCATGACTAAACTGTTTAGGACATTGGCAAAATAGACTGTTAAACTCTAATTTTTTTTGTTTAAGTATTTACCTGTTTGCAAGGCAAGCGAAAAACCATAAACACCGAGATAAGGCAAGTGCCTCCAATTTACCGCTAGGTCAAGTTTATTGCAGGAAAAGCAAGCAACGTCATACCTACCACAGTTTACTGCACTTTGTTTAGTAAAGGACACGCTCAATGACGAAGTTAAGTAAGGTGTGGAACACGCGCAAGATGCACGGGTATGGTCCATTCATGAGCCGAGAAAACAATGCTCAGGCTTCTAAGAAATTCTACTCAATTCACGCCACGTTAGTTACACACATTCGAATACGTCCGGTTGAGAACAAATTTAAACATAATATTATTTTTATTACATTATTTCTGAAATGGCAAATAATAATAAATTTATATTACGTAATACATTAATGAAGCAAGTTAAGGGAGGTTCACGACATGGAGTCACAACTTTAAACATAGTGAGATCTCAATTGAGGTGGCTTGTACACGTCTTTCGAATGTTATAGAGATGATTACCAAAACGTTATCTTTTTGGCAATTTTAGATCTTAACTGGACATCAAGTACTGAAACAGCACAAGGCATGGAAATATGGAGGCGCCATGTATAGACTTTTAAAAAACTCCTAAAATAAGTACATAAACAAATGAATAACCTAAAATCTAATAAAAATTACAAATTTTTTAGTGTATGATAAGATAAGAAAAGATTTAAAGTTCGTAATTTATTTTATGAAATGAAAGGTTAGCGAATGAATTTTGGGTTATCTACGTAACAAAAATTAAAACTATATCCCACTAAAGGCGTCCCTTTAAAATAATTTTATGCACATTTATCATGAATTCTCATACATTAAAATGTCAAAAATATTTATGAATAGGTTATTATTAGGATTTATATTTATATAAGGTGTCATGAAAATAGTAAATATACAGACAGAAATGCTTAATTCTTTACTACATTTTGGTATATACCATAATACCGATGAACTATTTTTAAATGAGCCTAAAATAAAAAAAACACATTTTTTTAATTTATGAAATTTCGTTTTATATATGAGTAAGTAGTAGATTATATGTAACACTTTTATTTTATTTATGAGAGGTTTTCTTCAATATTCCGAATCTAAATTTTTTTAAATATGTTAATAATTGTATTTATTCGAGTATGTACCGGTTGAATATTATGTTCCAGGCCTATGTTGTTTTTAAAAAACTAGAAAATGAAACACGCTTAGTTTTTATTTATCCATTATTTGGTTTATTACAATTTTGTATGGAATACGACATCAGCCAAGTGGCCGCCTTTAGCGGCGGCACAAATACGTGCTCTTTTAATCATATTTTTCATAACATTCTCCCACACTTCGCGTGTTATTTCAGCAATTTCGTTTCGAATATTGTCCTGTAGTATCGGAATTGTTATTGGCTTATTGGCGTACATATTTTCTTTCAAGTACTTCTACAGAAAATATTCGGGAACCGTCAAATCAGGTAATCGAGAAGGCCAGTCGATATCACCACTTTTTGACATTATGCGGCCGGGTAAAATTTCTCGCAAAATTTCAGGCGTAGCTCAGGCTGTATTTGAGGTTTCACCACCCTGTTAAAAGCACATGTGTTGCAGGCCCAATCGACCCAATTCGACCACCAAGAAGTTTGACGATAGCGATCACAATCAACGGTTACATCATTACCATTATTATTTAGATAAAATGTTTTAATGACTTCAACACGTTGTTAAGGCGTTAGGTGTTCCATAATAAATTATAATCAACTACTGTCTACGACTACCAAATTCAAATTGACATATATCTGCCAAACTAAATGGCGGCCAAACAAAATCGGCTTGGAACATAATATTCACCCTGTTCAATGTATTTATTTTTTTACAGCTTCGAAGAATCTTCCTGATGATTTTTCTAATTAATAAATTATGGATATATACTTGTGGTAGTTGTTTTTTGAAAATAATACAAATAAGAAATGTTGAAAATAATATTTATATGTTTAGTAGACACAATGAGATTTCTATCCATTCGCTATGGTCCATCTTAGGATCAAATACAAATCCGAAAAACCGAAACAACACCTACCTTTATAAAAAATGGCAATAATACAAGATAAATACTTGACCAGCTGAATGAAACCTTTGAATTTCCTCCCTTCAGGTTAAGCGGCTTACCCTCGGTGCATTATCCGCAGCCCCGCCGATTGTTTCACAAAAGTGCATTTAATAATTTTCTCCGCATTCCATCGGCAGATCTTCGCCATTGTGATTGGTCCAGCGGGCCGTGAATTATCTCCGAATAAAGCGCGGGCCCGCCCCTTTTTCTTCCTTCCCCCGGCAGGAATGCGTCCTCGCGCGTCCTGCTTGGGAAAGTCCTTTATTCGGATGATAAATACCTTTCGAACGGCGCCAGCGGGTCGGCGAATGAGGTGACGAGCGTCCCTTTGTTGGCCCGCATCGATACAGGAATCCGTGAGCGTCTATCGCCGTATCGATGTGTATCTCCATGGGAAAGTTCGGAATTGAATAGTGACTAATTGGCAGTAATCACGACCACTTAAACCCAATTGATTCTAATAGCTTTCAAAATTAAGAGCATATCGAAAAAAAATCGGATACTTTTAATACACCGGTTATTTTCTGGAGCCAAATTAGGTACATGCCTAATATACGACAATAAATAATAAATCATTCATACCTGTAGCTTGCATAATTGCGCAATTTAAATCGTAAACCAAGTAAATATTTTGATTCTCGAGAACGCTTGAGTTAGGGAAATTAATTTACCTATTAACTGAATTAAAACATTGTATTGAAGTTCTTTGATTTAACTCTTTCCAAACCATGCAGTAACACAGGTCTACCATCATAATTAAACCTGTAATATTTCGGTAAATACATGCAACATAAAATTCATATTTTAGATAATTCTAAAGAAAATATTAGCGCTTAGGAATGACTAGTGAAAAACCAATTATGAAAAGGGAATCGTACAAAAACAATTATTTTTTTCATTCACTCTGTTGTAAAATTAATACGTTGATAAAAATATCATTTGTGATATGAAAGGCAGAGATCACACATTATTTTCATAGTGAAAAGTACAACAAACATAAAAAATATAATTATCTCTTTCTCACAAATTAAATGAAGAGAAATAAGAAGGAAGGATATATTGTATAGGACTTAATTAATGCTCTAAATTATATTATTAATCATTTTTAAAAATTTGAATGCTCAGTATTTAGAATAAATTCGTGCCATCAAAGCCATTTAAGCTAATAAAAACATTTTTTTAAACTGTTATTTACGGTAACACGAGTTGACAGCATGGCTGCGTTCGGGTATTTTATATCATGGTATGGTAAAGGTTAAGTAATTCGACAAATATACGAAACATTCGTAATTACTGTGCATGTCCACGGAACGTGAAATACGCCGAGGGCATTATTCAGTGTCCAGAGAAATTCATTTTTATATGGATTTCATTCGTATTTTATACAAGAAGAGTTTTAAAGCTGGATTTATCTTTACATAAGTAACGGTAATAGTTACGCACTTTTGTACTCAATATAATCTGAAATCACAGTTAATACAATTTTAATTAAGTAGTGATAAGATAAGAATGACAATAATTATATATATATATATATATATCATATATATATATATATATATATATATATTCTTGTAATATTTAATGCATTTAGCGATGTGACTTTGTAGCTAAATTTATGATGTTCTTTTCAAATATACATACAAAGTAATAAAAAAATTCATCTCGTTTATGTATGTTTGTTCAACACCACAAAATAGTGTGTCCCACATTATTACAATTTATCAAAATTTATTTTAGATTGTTGTAATCATCCCGGTGGCAGCAGGTAGATGGCGCCTCTGTGGTGGAGCCACGTAGGTACGACAACCATCTCCCGACACCCTTATTTCGTACAATAAATAATATAATACCAAATATTGATAGATTATATTGAATGTGTCAGTAATGGCGTGAACAAAAACTTGAAGTACGAAAAAGTAGATACCTACTGCTACTCTATTAGATACAATTATCATTCAAATAATGAAATGTTATAGAAATTCACTGAATAATATTAAAAAGATGAAATGCATCTTGCATTTACTTTCATATAAGTACTTATTTTGTAATTTCATTTACAAAAATTTCAGCTTACTATTTATGTATTTTTGCTTAAAATTATCAAATTTATAAAATATCATATTTTTTGTTTATATACCTATATGAACAAAATAACAAATAAGACCGATAATAATTTACTTAATAATTTTACTTCAATTTTAAATTAAATATCTTTACTTTTCATTAAAACTTTATGACTGAATTAATCTTTTTTTAACAATGCTGTACAGACTAGTTATGCGTGAACAAAATTGTTTATTTTAATAAAATAACACAAACTTGACCTATCTTAAAAGAGAGGCGTACTTATAATGTATTTCAATACTCTTACTATTTTATAAATATACTAATCGCGTGTGCTATGAAAATAGAACTATCTTGGTGATCTCTTGAGATGAGGATCACCAGACGAATGTCTCGGTGCTAAGCCAAACAAACATGTCACAAGAATAATTGGTATTATTTATGTAAATTTAGTATGCGTGGACTAGTAAAATAGTGTTATAGTATCTCAATAACACTTTCCTAGAAATGTAACCTAAGAACAGTGACCTGCAGGTGCACACACTTAGTGTCACAGCGCACCTCTTTTCACAATACCTAATTCGTACGAAAGTTTGAATCTTTATTACTCTGCAAACCAACCGTTCCACGTTCTTCTGAGTATTTCTTTGTGCAAAGTAAAAACTCCAAAAAACCTTTTTTGATACCTTCCAAATCCTACCAATAATATAGTGCAATAAAAATTACTTCAAGGCAAAGACTCCAGGAATGCCAACAATATTTTTTAAGGAGATGCAAATATTAAAAAAATAAATCATTTTGGTATTTGTCCTCAAATAAATCTCATGAAATAGGAGGCATATAAAATGGGTTAATAATATTTAAAAAAAAATCTTGCTATTTTAACTTGTTATTTAAAAACATTAACATCTTCTGTCTTTATTTTATTAGTTTATATATATTATAAAATATATATTATTGAAGTTTGTATATATAAGTTTATATATATTTTAAAAGATAACAAAGACTTATCAATTGCAAGATTATTTTTCAATGCTGGCCCATAGCTGTCTCACTGTCACACAGCAAGATAAGTTGAAGTATATATAGTTTTATGGAAAAAAGTAGAGGATTAGAAAGTTTACAAATTATTAAGTCAACTATTATTATGTATATATTTACAATGAAAAGAGGATTTTTGTAATGGAAAAGTAAATAGTTCAATGAAATTGCACGACTTTTGATTTGAAAACAATCAAAACACCTAAGAAAAATAAATAGGTACCAAGTGTGGTTGTTTCATACATGCATTGGATGCTCCGCATCCCTTGTGCTCTAGAGTCAAAAAGTTTTGGACTTTTTGTTTCTAGCGGAAAACAGCACTGCTGCAAATAAAGTCATCATGTCCTTTAGAGACCAGTCATAACACATACTACGACCGGCGGGCGCACGGAACGAATCGAAATACATATACATTCTCAACTTTTGAACATCCATGAATCGTGTAAACACACATATGCCAGCAAAAGTGGATTCTGTCATTCGTTCCGTATTCACAATGTTTGAAAGTATTCGACTTTCGCGCATGCGCATTCAGTTTCGCCTGTCAAGGTCTTCAAATACTGTATACGTATTCGTTAACAGCATCCAACGTACAAAAAACGACTTTAATGCTTAAAGTATTATGCACAGAAAAGCATACATATTATGAAGCTAGCGAATTGTTTTGAGAAATTTGTTTGTGTGACGCATTTTTGACAGCATGGCTTGAATACTTGAAGCCGAGTTATTAAAACATTGAATATCTTTCGATTATATGTTATATTTGTATATTGGATAGTAGGTATAAACTTATTATCCAACACCCTTTCTATAAAAAGTCACAGACCGCCACTGATAAGTACTCCTAGTTTCTGACCAAAGTGTAAATACTTAGTTTTTATTAAAAAAATATATTTTTATTTGTTATCTTTGTTTTATTAACCTCTTAATTGAGTTTAAATACATCTACCGGTTTCGTACCTATCTCAAATTGTTACTTAATACAAATTTATTTAAAAAAAATATATATGAATTTTAACCACAAAGTTAATATTGCTAATTTTAAAAGTAAACAAATATAGTTTATATATATAAAATTTCTGCGTAATAGCATATTTGTGTAAAATGGTAATTAAAAATTAATTATAAAATAGTAATTCAAAGTACGAAAAAATTTTTGTGATAAGTACGATATGTTTAAAAAAAAATTAACATTAAATTTATTATTTTTTTACTACTGTAAAATATTTAAATCTACCAAAAAATAATATGATAAAAATAAACAGAACATTGAGGTAACAATTTGTAATTGTTGAAAAAAAACACAAATATTTATGTGAAATAGATTTAGGAACACATTTTTAGTGACCTAGTAGAGAAAATTTGACTAATATTTTTTATCTCAGCTTCAGAAAAATGAGTGCTTACTTACCCACCTATCCCATTAGTCACCTTTCAGGTAATTTAGACTATTGTTAAGGCGTTCTGTTTACAAATGAAAGTTTGCTAAATAAATTCTCCCCTGGCGCACCCATAATCCGTAAAACCTTCGCTCCTTATCAGTCGACTGTTATGGGCCCAATAAACCTTACTGAAAAAAAACATTAAGCTATTAGCTACATGAAATATCTGTTTAAACAAATTATATGTAAATGCACTGGCTTTAATTTAATATATCAGAATGATTATGGGTTACATATATTTTAAGGATGTCATTTCTGTAAGGCATCATATAAAATTATATTCACTCTCAAAAGAAAAAGAGTAATGTTTCACTAACCTTAAAAAAAACATTCAATTTGCTAGCAAAATTGTAAATAATACTAATAAATCTTTTAATTAAATTTGTGACGTCACTAGAAAATAATGAATAAATTAATCATCATTTAAACATTCTGTGCATAGTTGGATAGTATAAATAAAAATTTTGCCAAGTTTGTAAGCCAAAAGAAAATACTGTAGCCAAAAATAGTTAATTGTATCGAATTATTAGATGCCATATTATATAAAAGAAGAAATAAGTTTATCAAGATCAATGTAAAATCAAATCGTGTCTAACTTATATTTCAAGCTTTAATAGAGGGCTTATGTCTAAAGCTTTCACGCGGGATCGTTAAAAATATCATAAATTCTCACCCGACAAAGATACACAGCATCTGAGAGAATAGAAACATCACCCACCCCTGTAGGTAGGCGCTACATTCTAGGGGTGCCCTGCAAAGGTGGAGCCGACAAAAGGAAGCGACAATGCACGAATAGAGATGTGACACCGCGTCGAGAATATCACTAATATCGATACTATTACATTATTGGGACTAATATAAAAAGTTTTTTATATTCCTGTCTAGAAACATAATTGTGAATTAAATATAATGTTTTATTACACGTTTAATAACAATTCAATATAATTAAATGTCGAGCAGAATGTTGCATATTTAATTTTCAATTAAATTACCCTGTATAAAAAAGTATGTAATGTCATACCAAATCATGCATTGGATTTTTAATAGTAAATATATAGTAGTTGAATATATAAATCTATCATCATCATCATCATCATTATAACTTTTGGCTTTACAATCTCTGGTGAGTCTTGGCTTCCTTAAGAATTTTTCTTTATTGATCCCTGTTATGAGCCATTTTTCTCCAGTCCAAGATTTCTAACAAATGATACATATGTCTTTGAAGACATTGCTTCTGGATTTTAGATTTGGCTTCTCCAAACTTCTATACCCCAAAATACCATAATACGAAAAGAGCATACTAGTATGTGCAAAAAGATCAAACCAAAATTTTTAATTTGACAAATTTAGCTGAAACGTATAATTTTATTGTATCGATATATCGTTCACAAAGATAGCCATTCAATAACTGCCAACCCTCAATATTCATAAGGTAGGGGTGGCGTTTGCCGTACGCGGCTGCCGCGTGTGGTCCACACTATTATTCATCTGTAGAAGGTCCAGATATTATTAATGTTTTATCTTGAAAAATGCTCTGGTTAATTTATACACTAGTTAATCTACACTAACATGTAAACGATAGTTAAAGTAAGAACTAATGTTTTTATTTTTAATTATAAAATGTATTGGAAAAACATATAAATACACACTAAGAACGTATAAAAAGTAATACGAGTTAATTATTTAGTACGTAGAAAATAAATATTTAATGTAACGAAATTTTATTTGTAAAGTTGTGATTTATCAGAACATAGTTTCATAATAATTAATACAAATTGAATAAAAAAATATAACATAAGAACTAAATATATAGAAAATATATTTACCAGCGGAATCGAACTTGTGTCATTTTGATCTATACATCATACGTTTATTTTAATAATTATACAAAATACTTTGTTTAAACCACTATTTATTAATTATTCTACATGTTTCGATACCTATGGTATCATCTTCAGGAAATAATGTATACGAAATTAAAAATACAAGCATTGATAAAAACAAAACTATAAAATGGTGAACAAGTAAGAACTAATATGAAAACAAATTTAAAAATTCGAAACATCTAGAATAAATAATAAATAGTGGTTTAAACGAAGTATTTTATATAATTATTAATATAAAATGAGGCCACAAAGTAATTTTGCAAATATTAAAGAAGACATTTATTTATATGGAAATAATGAAAAAAAAATGAGAGATCAAAGGCCAAAATAACGGAGCATTTTTAGCATATCTAGGTGGCGTTGTCATAAAAGTATATATTAGGCTCTATAATAATATTGTTTTGTTGGTATTGACCATGCTTTGTTATATTTAGTGCAGAGAATGTGAACCAACTTGCACCTGAAACCAATTCATTAACCAAGTCACACAAACGAAAACTTAACACCACATTTTCAAAGAAAGGTGCTGTAAAATGAGGTGGATTTTTTGCGTTGACATTCAAGATTTCTTCTTTGATCTTTTAGTCTCATCCTACACCTAGTGAAATAAAACAACTTTTAATGCATGTAATAGTAAAATTATTATTTTGATTGTTAATATATTTTTTTAATAATTTTATCACTTTCGTTTTGTGCAAAATAGTTTTTATTCATAATCGTGTATTAAATTATTTTACCTCAGTCAATGGTACAACCTTCTATACTCTTTCTCGGTCTATGGTCTAGTACGTCGTATGTATAATGCAATAATAATAATAGCAGGGTATTTTATGTATTTTGTTATATCTTTTAGAAATTGAAAAAAATATTTTAATGCGTAGAATCGTTTTTTTTCCACTTCACTCTAATAGGTAATGAACCTGTATAAAAATATCTTTAAATTGTATTTATTTATTTTAAAATACATAAATAATACTTTTGATTCAAGTTTTTTATATTCATACATCGTTATCGCTACTCAAATATCTTGAAGAGCACTTTCTTGAGTGTTGATGTATTATATAAAGAAAAGAATTACAGTTACTAATATAAGGTTCGTACTTAATACACAATCTTTAACATAATAAATATATGTTAAAGATTAATATTTAAGATAAAACAAAATTAATATTTTTATAAGTAGTTTTATATCACAGTGTTGAACGAAGACCTTGCATGTAACCATCACCCAAGCGGTATTTACTTCACACTTACCTTGAATACGTCTCGTACCAAACTTCTGTGAGGAGTTTTTCTAAAGCGTAATAAAAATAAAAGAGATTTAAAAAGTCGTAATATTTTATGACGTATTTCCTTCTTAAAGATTTTCTGTACTCCGGTGAGAGTAGTGAAAATTGTAGGGAATTCGGTGTTTCCTGGAAAACGTACTAAAATTGCACTAGTGCTATAAAAAGTAAATGAATGAACAAGCTCGATATAAGACTTTACTACTGGCGCCAATGAGACTACCCCACCATGGAGGTCCGTGTTTGGGACACATGTCCGAAACAATAGTTGGTAATTTGTTAACAGAAAATAGGCCACAGAAAATAAGACAATGAGTGTTATGTTGTGACAGAAATAAAATAAAAGATTTTTTTTCTTTAATTGTGAAAAATAATTCAAATATTATTTGATCACGAAAGAAAAGTTACAAATATTTTTTTATCCTGACACGTGTAATACAATAAAAATGACTATTAATTCTATGCCCAGATATCAGTAAGATACTTACTTGTGATCAAATTAATTGTGTTAAAAAAGAACTTATATTTATTTATTTCATGATTTAGGATCGAGTCAGTACGCCAAAAATATTTTATATCATATGATATATACTATATAACCTATTCACAATTTGAAGAACAGATAATATTGAATAACCTATAAATGCACGTAATATTACATTCTATTACGTTTTAAATAATTGATTTATTATAGAACGAGAATAATAATTGTAGGTATTCAGTTGAGAAGTAAGCAGCTTGGCTAGAAGAAGAGGAATGTCTTGAAATGTAACTTTGCTTAACACATATTTTGTAAGTCTTGTATAGTAGTTTTGAAATATTGTTTTACCAATTTATTCCAAAATTATTTCTGTTAATTTTCTGAACTGCCAGTTTAGTTTTTTTTTAATTATTGATTTCCACTTGTACGCATAAATATACAATAGAAATACATTTTTAATACAACTGTAAAAAATTCACAACTGAAAATAAAGTTTAAATAAAATACAAACACTTTGTATGAAACCACGAAATTTATTATACGTCAACCGGTTTCGTTTATCTCGTCAAATTACGTCTTTAACTACATCCTGATGAAGCTTGAGATGAGCGAAACCGATTGAGGTATAATAAATTTCGTGGTTTCAAACAAAATAATTGTATTTTATTTAATCTAATATGTTAAATCACAAAGTGATTGCTTTCTACGAAAATATGAAAATAAAGTATAGTTTTTATTTTATTATTTGTGTTAAAGTATAGTTATAAAAATATTGTGTAAATAAGTATACATAAATTTTAATGTATCTACAAAGCTAACTTAATAAAACTAATTTCAAAGATTACCGGAAGGTTGTGTAGTAAAGGTAGACTTGATCACAGTAAATATTTGAATTCAGCTTTAACGTTAAAAAAAATGTTTAACTACCAAGAAATCTTCTGTTTGTATTTTAATATTTTATATGCGTATCTTGAAATAAGTTGTTAAATTATTTTGGCTACCACTCATTGTTAAATGGCATAAAAGTACATTGGTAAACTATTGTATTAATTTAAATTTAAATATTATTTTTCTAATCAATTATTAAATCCACAATTTTTTTTCTAAATGCCAGTGTTAGGCATTAATAAATAAAGTTGTGCATTAATTTAAATATTTGCAAATTAGAAGCAAAGTAATTTTCCTAATATATACAAGCATTGATTTACACCTTGTAGGAATATTATTTAACACAGCGTAAATTGTATTTTACGCTCATCTGATGGGACCATAAACTTCCGCTCACGAGCAAAAACTCTGACATCATTCAGTTCTAAATGTCAAACAACTTAATTTACTCATTTTTTTTTTCAAATAAGCTGTTTTATTTTGAGGTTATTTTTAAATGCTATTAAACGTATGGATATTGAGTGCTTACACTAAATTAATAAAGAGCTGTTCATCCTTTGCATTTCAACAACTTATTTATTATAGAATATTAACGTATAATACATGTAACAAATATCTGATGATAAATCTACTTATCAGAGATTAGTAAATAAATAATTATAAAAATATGTAACAAAATATTATTAAATAAGTGCCCGTTTTTAACAATAATCAATATTTAAAATTGTCTTTTTTTTTAAATTTTTTCTTCTTTCTGTCCTGAAACAACTCTTGCTTTAGACACATTTAGATATCTTCTCATACAAGCTGGACTAAACATACTTCCGATATCTGGTCTTTCGTATACATTTTTTATTTCTTCTGCTATAAACAAACGCATCATATGCCTATCTTACCATTCATTCCTCACTTAAATATTCGTATTATGCATGTCTAAATAATCTTAGAATGAATTCAAATCAAAAATCTTAATCAAAATCATAACTGATCTCAATCAGATGAGACTCGGCTCGTAAACACCTCCACAATTCCCAATCCTGAGTCGTCTTCACAGCTGACTCCAGGGTTTCTTTAACCAGATAAACACAATTTCACTAAATCGGCCATTAAAAATGTATCAAACAATTGATCAATTAATCAAACAATTACACTCTTCAATATTAATAAAACTATATTTGTTCACAAACAACAATCTGGTATTATTAGTTATCTTCTTATTATAAATATTATTTCTCATGTTATTAGTTTTAGAGCTTTAATTTTAAAGCATATCGGTAAAAGTAAGTAGGTACTATTTGTATCAAAAACAAACACTTTTTTGACAACTAGACAGCAACACAACTGGGATTGAATACTTTTTTCGATATTTAATCGACATAAACATGTATTTTAAGCGAAAAGAAAAATACGCAAATGGACGTTAAACAGTTGTCAAATTAACAATTTAGAGCAGCATCCATCTCCAGCAATCCATTCCGTTTTTGATATTTAAACGACATTTAGGGCCGGTTGTGTGATCAGTAGTAACTTTTAACTATAATAAAAAAGTTACTAAAGTAAAAAAAAATGCGAAAACGGGTTGTTTGATCGTTAGTAAAAAAAATATTTACTTCTCAAAAGTACATTCCCTAGTAAACTCATTTTCCTCTGTGATATTCGATAGTATAACGAGAATCGATAGTTAAATATGGCGGACTTTTCACAGCTGTTCCAAATGTCATATGACACATTGATACTTTGAAAGTTGCAGTATACGACAATTAATCATTCAAACATTACACATAATACGAAATTCATTATTACACATAATACGAAAAAAAATCACCGCTAAAGTGACAGAAATTGGAAAAAGTTTATAGATAATGCATAAAATAAAGCATATTTCATGATTATTTGTCACACCTATAGACATCTCCATCTATGCTTTAACATTAGCAAATTTGATGTATCAACAGTCCGCAAACGATTTTAACTACGGGCATTAGTAAAAAGTTACTATAGTAAAAATATACCATAGCAAAAAGTTACTACTGATCACACAACCGGCCTTTAGAGTAGCTCATAAATGATTGCAAAATAACATTTTAAAACAATAAAATGTTTGTCAGCCTTTAAATTCCGTTGAACGATAGGGATCCAGTTGAAATGTCAACTCGACTAGAGCCACTTTGTTTAATTCTGTATTTAGGTACCTACTTACATACATACATACATACACTTATAAATACAAGATGTAAGTCGCGCGCCACGCAGCTGCCCGAAACAGATGTCAAATGGTCCATACATAGATCCAGATTTATATTTGCACTCCGCATAAATGTTTAAACTGTAAAATAAGATACACAAAACAACGGCACTTAAACCGAATCTATCCATCACAATACGCTGGCGCCACGCATTGGAAAAAGTCAACTATTTACGCGTATTTTTATTCGAGAGAGAGCGCTAGATTTCAACCTTTTTGATGCATGGCTTCGTTGTCGGATTGCAGCTTGGCCTTGCGGGTTTGGATTTAAACGCAGGTGTTTTGAACGCTACATTAGTTGAAAGGCGATTACTAGACATGTGAGAACGCTGATGCTGGAATTACGAAACCGAACACGCAGCCGACTCTGTGCTCTGTCGTGGTAATTTTGTTTGAATTGTCAGTAAGGGTTTGTTGAAGTATCTTTGTGTGAATATACATTTTTAAATCTTTAGTAATGTGAGAAGGTTCATACGGTTGAAGTGGTCATATGGATAAAGTAGGGCAATACGCATTGTGGATGATCAGGCAGCCATTTACGCATCAAAGTGTTATTTCCGGATTTAGAAGAAATAAAAAATAAATATTTCAGAGATAAATAATAATAATTACTTACATAAAAATAAATTACAAAGCTTTAAAAAAAACCATTGGCGTAGAAAATGAGATAATTGAGTTACAATGTATCTATTAGTGCAGACGACGTCTCCAATTACGGTGTGAATTACGTCAATCTGTGTAATAAGATAATTATTTCATCTTATAGTTCTGCAGCCAGTTCATCAGCGTATTTTGACGGATAAGCCACAATATACTCATCGTAGATCGCTTTGACCAAATGCAGACAACTAGATGACTCCCACCTATAAAAAGTATATAAACTTTGAAACATTAGTGTAAAAATTTTACAAGTATAATTTTAAAATCTATATTTTCTGCAATCCTGCCGTAAATAATATGCAACATGAAAAATATGGTTAAAAGAGCACGCATTTATGCCGTTGTCAGAGACGGCCACTTGGACGATGTCATGTCAATTGTAATAAACCAAATAATCGATAAATTAAAATCAAATTAAAAAAATGTGTTTCATTTTTTAGTTATTTAAAAATAACATCAGCTTGGAACCTAATATTCACCCTGTAGATAATTATGCTGTACTTTTTAACTTTTAGAACGATGTTTTATTAACATGAGGTGAATCTAATAGTACTTTATATTCTGATTAAAAATTTGCAATTTGATTTTTTTTATCTGAACAGTATTACATCACGCTATATTGGAATAGACAAATGACTAATTAATCTGAAGAGTGCAAAATAAAAAGAATATTTATAGATTTTAACAATACATTGTATAAAAAAACAAATACCTATTAGACCCTTGTGTTTTAGAGTTAAAAAGCGTTAGACTTTTTGTTTCTAGCGGAAAACAGCACTGCTGCAAATAAATTTGTTCTATCCTTTAGAGACCAGTAATTACCACACGAAATAATTCTCAGTTTTTGATCTTCTATGAATCGCGTAAACACGCATACCAGCAATAGTGGATTCTATCATTTGTTCCGTATCCACAAAGTTTGAAAGTATTCGACTTGCTTATGGTGAATGCTTATGGGTACAATGCACCGAATAGCATACATATTACGAAGGAAGCGGATTGTTTTGAGGAATTTATTTGTGTGACGCGTTTTTGACAGTTTGGCTTGAATACTTGAAGCCGAATTATTAAAACATTCAATATTTTTCGATTATCTATTTAATTCATCATTTAAATAAAAAAATAATACAGACACTAACATGTTCTAACGCTATAAACGAAAATAGTGAATTGTAAAATTGTGAAATAGTGAGTGTTCATGGGCTATTTGTATATTTGATAGTATGTATAAACTTACTATCAATTACTATTAAAAAGTCATCGAAAGCCACTGGTATTTATGTAAAACAGAAAAATGTAACGAAAACAAAAGATAAATATGATTAATTAATTTTCCTCTATCTGACGCTGATTTAAAAATTTAAATTTTTTTCTCAGATGGGTTAAAAAAAAATTTCCTCGTATTTGGCCCCTCGCAAGTGCCAAATAATAATTATAATTATTAGTGTGTTTAATAATAAATAATATTTAAAGACGAAAATTGCTGCATTAAGGTTTTATGAACCGACTGTACCGTTTACCCTCTGACGCAGCACGTGTAGAACTATCAACTTCCTTAAACACTTCACATCGGGAAGTAACCGATCAATCCACGGAACAAGAAAATTTACTTCCATATGTATCTACATATGCCCTTTTCAAGGGGCTGTATTAATTATGTCACTTTTGAGGTCTAGACTAATTTGTTAACTTTATGATGTTTCTGGCATGTAAATAGTTTTTAAAAAAACATACATTCGACATGTTGTTTCAATTCATAGATAACTCCCCTCAGTGACGTTCCCCAAAAAAATATCAACCGGTTTGCACATATTTATTTGGTAAAAACTCATAGCTCTCAATACACAAAATACATTAAAAGTTATTAATTGTTTCTGGCGATGTTAAGTACTTCACAATGCCATTGACAGTGATTTAAAAATAAGTATTAAAATGAAAAACAAAAAAAATAATAATTTAATAACCGGTTCGCGCGAACCGGTACGAACCCATAATGTTCCCAATTTCGTATTATTTTTTATTATATATTAATGTCATACTAGAACTATCTATCATAGTTATCAACTTAATGTTTAAAATATGCATATTAAAAATAAGTTTTTTTTTTCTTCTTTATATATTGCCGTTATTTTGACGTTATAAAACTGGTAAGAAAAAGTATAACGGGATCCTTGCGTAATCACGTCGCACTGGGTATTTTATTTTTAGCTCCGGGAATAAAAAGTAAAATATTGATACAGAGTAATCTCGCAAGGACAGGCACACCCCTGCAGCTTGTTATTTTAATTTTATTTTATTTTAAGCTCTTACCATCACACATATTCATAATTAATAACTAGTATTGTGTAACGTTTGAATGTTTGTCGTTCTTTAATATAATATAATAATGTAATATTGTTGAGGCTTGTAGCGTTAACTTTGTGGTTAGACATACCTATATTTGAATTTGTATAAACCACTGTGAGTTATTTTTACGTCAACCGTATCTACGCTGACTAAGATACGTTAGTATTGAAACCAATTGACGTAAAAATAACACACAGTAGTTTATACAAAGTTAAATATAGACAAAAAATTAAATAATTTTAATACAATCACATTTTTATTTTAAATGTAAACACATTTTTGTTGTGAAGATGTAATTTCAGGACATAGTTTTATGGTATTTTCTAATACATATTTTTTGTGTATCTTTCTAAATAATGCATATGATCTTTTTTTTTTTTTTTTTGGATTCAAATATTTATATTTATTTCTAGATAATCAAACCGATGATCCTTTTTAGAAAATATATTTTTAAATTTTTAGATTTGAAAAATAGGTGCATACTGTAAATGGTGTTCTCATATTTCGAGGAATAGTACTATTTTCAATTAACATCGCATGTGTGACAGGGACATGTCCAATCAATTTACACTTACATACATAAACATACATTAAGATATATAATTAATACATATTCTTAGATTACTCATTCTGTAATACGAGTTAATTAAAATATCATGTCGTTGAAAGACATCCGAGTAAGTATCTTAGATTACATCAATTCATGTAATTAAATTACAATAATTGTGTAAATAGCTCCGATACAACATAATCTACAACATATCTATTTCAAATTTAGAATTTTAATCACATGATAATGGCTGTTCATTTGTGTATCGGTGGTTTGGAGGGGGGAGACGGGCACTGGTTGGCCGCCACTCGCCCCACCCCCAGCACGAAGGTGTTTGTGGGGGGGTGGGGAGGGGAGGGGATGAGTCTGCACAAACTTGCATCACCGACGAGATGAGAGGATAATCTCCAGGATGCAGCATGACCTAAAATATTAATGTTAGAACAGAGGTAAAGTTGATTATTTTATCACGAGTGAAAGAATGTTAGCGTTTATATTTACGACAATGAATTCATTTCAAATGAATAATTAAAAAGAAAGAAATTACAAACAAAATCAAATTACTTGATTGTGCTATTTTTATTTGATAACCTAACCTAGCATGGTTTTGAACTGAAATTTTTGACGATATCAATAGTTTTTTCTCTAATAAATAACGACAAGATAAATACACATTTTTCTCATATTTATAAATGAATGTAAAATGTTATAAACATGTATTAAATATAGAAATTAACAATAAATAAAATGTCAATTTTAGGACAAGTTTAATTAATACACGTGTTAATGAAAACGCAACCCTTAATTTTTTTTTTATTGTCACTCAACAAATTATTTAGAATAACGTTATAAAAAATTAGGTTCATATCATAATTTGTTCAAGGATATTACGGAGTAGGGGAATACAGTCAACACATTAAATTAAAAGTATTTTTATTTTTATAGTTTTCAAATTCTAATCCACTTAAATTATAAATTTGTACGTATGTTTTCCATTAATTATTAATTTGATACAGATTTATATATTATCTAAATCATAATAAAACATATTTTTAATGATCGAATTATAATGCAATACAATACCATAGTGTATCATATCATCCATTCATAGCATACGTTTATTTCTACAAATTTTTATTCGTCGGTGTTTACAAAGATACTAAACACCGACGAAACGTAACAACGTTCTTATAAATTAAACCCCATCCTCCCTTATGAACCTTCTATGTTGTATGTTTCAAAATTTCAAGCACTATTTCAAACGCGATATTTCTATCGTTGTATTTTTAACTTTCTGTGATAAAACATATTCCACGTTAAAATGAATATAATAGAAATATTGTATGATACTTTAAGAAATTTGGATTGCACTGGTCTCCGAGTAGTAAAAGCCTCTAGTTATTAAAAAACTACGACTTTTTCGTGTATCTGGTGTACTATAAAAATTATAATTTATTGAAACCGTCTTGATATTTTTTAACTCAAACAAACGTAATAAACAATAATAAAATTAATTCAAATATCGTTTCTTTTCTTTAAAAGCGTCTTTGTATCCTTCATATTTTGAAATTAAATTTGAATACCATAATTTAAAATAATACTTTTAAAATGTTAAATAAATTAGTTACGAATATTAAATTTTTCATTTAAAAATATCACTCATTAGTAGTCTAATTATAATAAGTACAGTTATATAATATATTATGTAGGTAAAGAATTTTTTTTGGACCCTTATTGATAATCATATAAGGACCCCAGAGTCAGAGAAAAAATACTGTGTAAGTCTTCATTCTCCAATTTGACTCTATTTTGTACTAAGCCTAATAACATACGAAACATCGCAAAAGCATAATTCTTACTAAGCCCACGAAATGAATGGGCCTCTCACCTGCCCCATACCTGGGCGAGGCCACGCCCAACCCCCACCGTCTAGTCTGGCCCCCCTCCACAACCTCGGCGAGGCTTCGCCGCTAACTGTAGAGTACCTTGTCAAACGCCTCCCGCGCGCTGCCGACACCGATTGACTCTCAATAATCGGCCGGCGATCGATCGCGTCGGATGCGACAGACGACGTCTTATATAGTCGAAGTTGCGGCGTCGGAACAGTGCCTCGAGCGTCAAGACGTCCACTTGCAAATTGACACGATTTCATCTCGCAACATTGCAAAAATAAAGTGATTTTGACATTGTTTCAATAAAAGAAATATACATTTTTGTGAGAAAATATTTCATTTTTAACTTTCACTTTCTCGCGAGTAAAATGTGCCAAAGTGAAAATGGATGATTGGAGAATACACTATTTTAATTAGTTTTTTCTTATAGAAATGCGACAGCTGTTTATGCGCAAGACTGTGGATAATAAGTTGTTCGAAGGTACTGTCGAAGAGCGGTAACAGAGTTGTCGTCTGTTTTGTTTATTATTTGTGTCGCGAGACGATTTTGAAGATGAAGTGGTTGTGGGTCCTGATAGTGCTGGCCACTATTCTAGAGGTCACCGGAGGGAAGGCGAAACCTAGAAAGGGAAGAGGAAGCATGTGGTGGTAAGAAATTTGTTACCAACCTGTTGATTTAATTACAGAAAATTCTTGTATCACGAAACTAACTCATTGATAAATTTGAACATGTTTAGACATGCTCCTAAAATATATTCACATTTCTTATGCTCTTGTTAGTATTTTTTAAAATTCTTATTACTAATTTTTGTTCATTATTTTTTAGTGACATTTTTTTTCTAAATAAATTAGGTTAATATAATGCAATAAAATTATACAATAAACTTTATATTTTACCACGTGATTTTTGTAACACTAAAAATGAATAACTATAAGGTGTGCAGTAAATACTTAAAATATTTTTTGATATAGATTATATATAGTTATTATTATAATAGACTATGTATGTATCTATTAATTATATTAATAATAAAATATAGTGTAAATAAAAATATTTTTTAAATGAAATCGGTACTATTATATATACTTTAAAAATCTACATCGTGATTCTATTCAATAAATAAAATTATCTAATGATAAGATGCTGATCTAATCCCCAACCACGGAAAACCAATAAGTTAGTTCTATTTTCCACAGCACTAACACTAAGGTTAGTTTGAAAAATTACAATGATTGTTAATGACGTTATAATTAGATTTAAAGTAAATATTGTATTCCGTTTACATAACACAATTTTATTAAATTATATTTACGAATGTGTATATAATAATAATGTAATATTTTATTATACCCTATACATATAAATATAGTTATAAATAATGTAGAAAGAAATTACGCTTGACGTCTTAAATATGATGTAAAATAATCGCAATCCTTTTCATGTCAAGATTGGGATAATTCCATCTAGATCGGTTTCATATATCAATATTAAAGTCGCGCGTAAAATAATCTGAACTTTATTTGATGTATCGCGCTAAAATATTTTCTCATCAAAGTTTTAGAACCATCAGCGTTATCTAGTTTTAGATGACGTTGTAATATTTTTCCACTCGTTGAATACGATGTTTATACACCAAGAGTATTTTTATTTTACATCATTTTATTCAGTTCAATTCAAATTAATTAATTGTAAATTTTAATGTAAAAGTTTTTAATTAACCAGCCTTATTGTATTTCTAAATTTAACCAAACTTACCGAAGCCTGATGACACTACAAAGTTTTAATTACTCAGTGGCATAATTCAGTGATATTATTATTTTTAAATGGATGACAACATTTTGACTTCCATATTTCAACAATTCTACATCCGTTTTTTTTTGTTGTTGAATTGACCTAAGCCACTTTTGAAATAAGTGGCACACGTTATATGCCCAGTTTTGTGCTGTAACCACATTTTTAAATAATGGGGAACACCAGAGATATACTAATAACGATTCTATATTTTTCTGCTACGTATCATTAGTTATATTTCCTAAAAAACATTGAATATACGTCATATGGTGTATATTTTTAATATGAATGCGGTAATGTCGATACATTTCGTATCACTGAGCGCAGCCGAATGAACTACAGCATCTGATGTTTTATTTTCACTCTGTACATTTAGTCAAGACATAAACCATTTTATTTAACGCCTTTCTGTCGTCAAGCATTATCGTAGTTAGCTATCGTCCATGACAGGTATTTGAAAATGGAAACTCTAGTTGTAGTCGCGCGAAGCAATCGATATGTTCACAATAATTCGGTAATTAATAATAATTTGTGTGCTGCGTATCGATGTGTAGGCGCTAAAGTACCACTTGACAATCTATGCTCGATTGTTTTCAAATTAATACGTATTATGTATACAGTTATCCCTGACGCTTGCAAAACCCGGGGACCGTACATAAATAACAGCCTTTGCGGAGGTTTCAGCGACCCTTATTTGGGATTATTCAATAGCCACCATTATTGTTATTTGTCCGCATCGGATGCAGAGCTGAGGCCGCTTCACTTCTCGGCCAGATATGGAAGCCGGACTGCCGCAAATGGAGTTTGTCACGCAGGCGCAGGAATGTGATATATTTTTAAAGATTCTTGTATGATAATTAACCGCGCTACGGCACAGGTGTTCGGTTTTTACGAAAATCAACAAAAATGTCGTGATGTGTTGCTCTCGTTTGTAAAATTGCTTGTTTCGCATTTTTTTTAAATGCTGCGTTGAATAAATTATTTATGTCATATTTATAAATAAAACCATTATTCCCTGACATTGTCATTTTTCTAGTGCAGCAAACTTTTAACATTTTTATGATTCGATTCTAGCGCTCGCAAATCATCGACTGTTGTACACGGAGAGATGCTTTGATCCATCGAAGATATTTATCAAGAATGATGAGTAGAAACTCTGCATACAAAATACGCGAAGGGAGATGAAACATGGTGCTCTCCGAGACAACTCTCATTCATCTACACGCTATTATGGTGCACGCGGATGATACATTGGTAGATTTATGGTTAAATTGCGAAATGTATAATTTGATCATTGAGACAATGGATCGACAACTCTGTAGGTATAGTCGTTTACGTCCGTCTCAGGATGGGTCTCGAGACAAGTTTGAATCGTACGCATGCACCATTCAATATTTTATTTCGATCATTGGCATTCAACAAGACAAAGTTTATTAGTTATGGGAATAAATTATGTTACTATTAATTATCAACAATCAATTCATCCGGATGCCTAATATGGTGACTATTTTAGGTCATAAAATATAAAATATTAGATGAGTGTGAAGTAAAAGTAAAACAATACAAAAACAATAGAAATAGATGGGTGTAGCATAATGTTTAAATTAATGAAAGACATTAAGAAAAATAGAATATAATGACCTATTTGGAATTTAGGGTTTTCAAAAAAAAACTCACAACCAACTAAAAACCACACCGTACTGTAACTCGACGCGGATGTTATGGTTGTTCTGTACGCACTCGGTTTCTACTTCCTCAAATACTACAATTGCTTCTCCAACGTATCCGCTGAGGTGAAAATAATGTTTGTCGCTGAAGATGATTCTGTTACCAAATTCAGCGTCACCCACAGAATGCTCTAGGATCCACTCAGCGATGTCCACGGTCTGCAGACCTAAGTTTTAGAGTCAACAGAATTTTGGATGCGCGTGGACCCAAGATCTTTCATTAAAAATTATTACATTCTTATGGAAATGCTCGACTGCCGCCAACGGTGCAGAATTTAGGCTCTTGGATTTTCGGCGATATTTTCACTTATTCTAGTAATTATGTTTTGAATTAACACCACGCAATGGCGTCTTTGCAACAGATACCGAACAAAGCGTCACTTATAATCAATAATAACGCAAACTTTCCGAATCGTACTTACAGCAGAACGCGAAATTTCGTGAAAAGTTTGCAAGATTTATATACGCTTTTCCGTTTTGAAACGCTGCATAGCGAATTGTTCTGTCTCTAAATGAAAAATATCTAATAAAACAATTTTAGTTTGGACGGCTTGACAATGGCGCATAATTCAAATCTCTAAGTTCAAAATGGAACACCATTTAGAAGAAATAAAAAAATACAAAGAATAGAATAAAATAATATTAAAAAAATAACGAACATTTTAAATATGAATTAAATATATTAATTAGAAAGATATACATATAAAATTAATTTTATCTAAAAATATTGTTGTTGCGTTACCGGGATTCGAACCTGGATCTCTTTCCTAACCGGGGAAGGTGTATTATTCAACTATGCTACAGCGACAATTTTCAAACCCATATGTTACCTTTTTGATATTAATACATTTAATCGTTCCATTATTTGAAAGAGCCTTATTTTTACAGAATCTCAAATATCTTTGAGTAAACTGATAGCAAACGCCAGAATTATCAATTCAACATTTATAGGAATGATACAAACGTAAATTAAGGCAGTGCACTTGGTAGAGTATTAATATAATATAAAAAAATAATAAATAAAAATTATTAATAAACATTGGTACATACGTATCGTACATTATTACGATACCCACCATGAAATGAACATTTTTCACCACTAAAACATAGTTGATTAACAATTATCGTACTTCCAGCATTTACGGAACACTCCAGAAGTAACGTTTCGGTATCCCAGATCTTTTCAATATTAATGCCATTAATTATACCCGACCGCTGAACTAAACAATAATTCCTACTGTAGCCAATTAAAAGGCATCTAATTGATCTCGTACAATAGTGTGCGCCGAAGTGCTGTAACCATGATTTTCGTTGTTGTATTATATCTATAGTTTAAAATTAAATAAACATCGACGAATAATGATGTCAATAAAAATTATTGTTTTCATTATAAAGACCATTTTATTTTTCTATTATAATATTACTAAGGGCCAGAAACATGTTGAACAAATAAGATAAAATATTGTATGTTTTTTACTAATGACAAAAATTAGAATTCTAATTACAAAAATACCTCAAGTAAGACGGAGAGGAAATGCAATAAATTTTCGTATATGATTTTTATACTAAGTACTGAAAATATTTTGTAAATCATTTAATATATATTTTAATTGGGTATATCGTGCGGTATCATCATTATTTAATTTAGAACAAGGAGCTAAGTCATAAATAATTATTATTTATTTATTTGATTCTTTGTACAGTGTGTTATATTATAATCAGATGAACATTTGAGCATAGTAAGACATATATTTGGGTGCCGTGCCTGCTACACTAGTATTTGACTGTATTATAGCAGACAGTGTTCTTCCGGTATAGTAGTAATCAAAGTGCAATGATCAATGTACAAAATTATATATATATAAAGAGTTAAACAAGATGTCATTAGAAAGATATAATGTATATGCAAGTTGCAATTAAATGACATAATTAAAACGTAAAACTTAAAGTAAGTTCAATGTATAAATTTTTTTTTATATATATATAACGAGTAGAATACCTTTATAATACAAGTGGCAGGAAAAAAGGTACCACGATGCTTGCTATTACCAATGAAATGATATAAATTTATATTATTTATACGAGGTTAATAAAAAATATAAATATTTATTCGATAAAGTTGTACCGCTAATAAACAGCAACATCGGAAATGTTTTCATAGTGTTTATACGACCATGAATTAGTCGTTCAAAAACGATATGATCCCCGATTACTCCCAACGTGTCTCATCTCAACACGAAACGTTTGGAAAGTTGGTACGGCCGACTGGCAGAAGTGACGTCACATTCTCCGTACGCCAGATTCATCATGATATGACTAAAATAATAAATATGAACATTATACATACTTACTCGTATGTAACATCGACTATAAACAATCACGTATGTATAGTGTTTTAACTAATTGAAAGTTTGTTGAATTGCGGAATTGATAGCAGATCAGCAAGATCTGAGAGAAAAATGGGTGTCGTATACGACACCACCATTTTACAGCATTACTCTAGTTATTTTATTATATTCATCCAAGTGAATATCATTCAGCTTATTATTTACGTATTAGTTATATTTAGTTAGACCATTTCGGAAATTCGTCGGAACAAACGATAAAAGAAAATCTGGTTACCCTGGGATGTGTACCTATGGGAATATATCAAGTCTCTTCAGATAAAGCAATATAGAGGACTACAAGGCGTGCTCCGTCAGGCGTTCATTAAGCCCGAGATGTTAAAGTTCACTAATGCTGTATGCGAGGAGAAAATTATTTATTATCATAATAGGCAATATTTCACCGCTGCATGTATCAACGTTCTATTATTTTTATACTCACTGCCTGCCCTAGGCTAAGTTTTCAAAAGCGCGATAAATCTTTAAGTTTCGTGGCACCTAATAAAAAGGGATTTTGTTTAATTAAAAATATTTTTTTAATATTCAATGCAAAAACATTGTGGTTAGTTTTCTTATTCTTCTTCTTCACTTTCAAACAGGCAATCAACCCTTCAAGAGTGATTTGTGCCATTAAACATGTTTAAACATTATTTCATAGAAAGCAGTACAACAATATTATAGAATAGGGAATATTGCGTTACAAGTTAATACCATATTATATAGCTTAAATGTGGCGAATTAAGGGAAAGAAGATGACACAAGTTAACCGGGAGTTGAAAATTACCATTGACAAGATTATTGTAAAAAAAACTTGTGATCCGCAATGGACAGGCAAAAAAGACATGGTCAAGGTTTCCTCCTCGGCACCACATTCACACATTGGGGAGTCTATTATGTTCATTCTGAACAAATGTGAGGCCACCTGGCAATGCCCAATTCTCATTCTAGAGATATTTGCTACTGTTCTTTTAGAGAACCAAGGAGTGCGGGGAATATATCTTTGGATTATTTTAAGACGATTACCTTTGTGATTTTTTGGATCCATCCATTGTGCAGACCAGATAGAATTCGTATGTTTTTTACCATATTAAGTCTGTCATACATCGGGATATGGAATCGATGGGGAAAAACTCCGGAAAGAGTAGCCTTCTTGATTGTGGTTAGTCGTTTCGATGAAATTATACAGCAACTTTGTAGATAACCATGTGAGATTTTTATATACACCAACCGGTATAAAAGTAATTCTATTACCTTTACTATAAGAAATATAAGATTTTTATGATGAAAAATGTGGAAATTTCAGAATATTTGAACTTTTTTAGGATATACGACTTGTGGTTAAATTTAGTTGGTTGTTTTTATTTTATTACAAATTAAATGCATCAATTGGAAAAATATAGATACAAATAAACTCAATTTATCGAGAAAAAAAATAATATTCTGAATAGGAAGAGATCCTGGTTCAAATTTTTTTTCTATATATTTAGTTTATCTGTATTTCTAATTGTTGTATTTAATTTGTATTAAAATATCGCAGAACTATGTTCTGTAAAACTTACAACTTCGCGAATAAAAATGTATTCACTTTAAAATATTTGTATTTTGGTTAAGTATATATTTAATGTAGTAAAAATTGTACAAACATTATTTTATATAGCTATTCAATATTCTCTTTTAATTTATTAATTAATTCATTTCTGACGACAGCTTGTGTCTAGGGTAGTTATTTCATTGCTATTATAATATAAAATTATTTTTACATTTGTAGGTAGTGTAAAAATAATTAAATAATATTTTTATTTCAATAACCAAATACGCCTTTTAACGAGGTGGTTATTTTCCTCTCATAAATGCGAAGCCGTGAGCTTACGTTGTTCAATTCTCCGCGCTCGCCCGGCGACTAAACAAATTTATTTGTTGCATGCACAAAAAACATTTTGATCACATTATTCAAATTGCCTTTATACCATTTTATTATAGCGATTAATAAATTCGAGACGTGCCATCGTGTCAGATTATTACCGTACTGGTGTACCGTGGACCGTCATTACGATTATTGCAAACCTTGCCCGTTGTGTTTTCAATTATCTTTTGGAGTAAATGCTCACGTGCGCCCGTCTGATGGCCGCTTGTATACGTACGTGTGTGGGGGGTACCTACGTAAAATATCGTATAATACAAATAACTACTACATGTTGACAACGTGCTTGTTTACGTGCGAACGCCATCGTTATTTGTTTTATTTCTTCTTGGGGGGGTCGAAATGAATGGTGTAACTAAGATACAATCACGCCTTTTCATGCGGGGGTAGGCAGAAATGATAGAGCACCACACTCTTCTGTCTTGACACAATCCTCGCATCATCCATATTCATACTAGTGATGAGCTCAAAATCGCGAACCGTGAGTCAATCACTGATATCGTTGAGTCACACTCACCAACGGTGATTTAATATCGTATTTGGTTGTGATTCGGCGCATGTGCATATGAAACGAAAATATTCGTGAAGGAATGATGTTATGATTCGTGATAAGAGTCATCTAGTACAGGGGTCGCCAAACTCTTGAACCAAAAGAGCCAAATATGAGTAGCACAACGGTTTAGAATATTTTCAAGAGCCATAAATATGTTTTTACAAATACGAATTATTTTTAATTGTTTGTATGTATGTAATTTAGTAAATATATAAATATTATGTTTTTTTATTGTTGAAATGATATATGCACTTATTTTTTTGCAGAACATGAATTACACACAATTTACACGCATTCCTTAAAACTAAACTTAAAAGCGCCAAGAGAGAGCCGACATAACGTACGCTATTCGTTAAGTAAAGATCATGCACTATTTTATTATTTTATGAAGTTATACGCGATATTAACCACCATTAGCGCCCGCACGTGGTCATTTGCGGCAGAGCCACACTCAAGAGGCTAAAGAGCCACATATGGCTTGCGAGCCACAGTTTGCCGACCACTGATCTAGCAGATGCTTCCAAAACGTTTTACATATTTGAACCGAAATGCTGAGATTTTGACCCGAAAAATAAACTTACATATTTTAGGGGTTTTCATTCTCCTTGTGATGATATTAAATTATATATATGTTTTTAACGAAAATAAAGTTTGAATAATATAAGTAATTAAGCAATAAAATATTTATTTATTTCAGCTATTGTGATATCGTGAGGCGCGTACGTATCAGTAATGAAACTGTGATCACAATCGCAGTTTTCAATCACCGATATTATCGAATATCAATCACACCAGTGAGTCATAAGTAGCATTTTATCTCATTACTAATTCATACATCTTCCTAAGTGAGATCGTCGATTATTAAGGCTTCTAACAGGATCATATTCCAGTATCTGTTTTACCTAATAGTGCAGTCTTCCGCGGACGTCCTCTATTTCCGGTGCCATCAGCACACGCGTTATATATCTTACCTACTATTATCTCCTCATTCATCCGTTTCATATGACCAAACCATCTAAATGATCCTTTTTTAACCCTATAAACTTTGCTAAAATAAGCTTAACATCTCTTAAGTTCTTCGTTTTTTTCTCTGTCATAAATTAATATGCCACATATACGCCAAAGTGATCTCATTTCCACTGCATTCAGTATCGGTACCAAGACACCATTGTGTAACGCTAGTTTTGCCTTGATTTACAAGTTCCCATTAGATATTATTGCATTCAAAGCGCTTTTAGCTTAATTCTATCAGTCACCCTCCTTTTTGATATATTTTTCAGCCTTTCCGTTTCTATCAAACATACTTCCCAAATACACAAACCCATCTACTTGTTCCAAACATTATCTGCAGGATTTTTGTACGTTGTATTTCTTTCTTACTTTTAGAATATCTTTTAACATATGGTTAATTATATTATCATATTAATGCGTATTTTTACTTCTTTCTAACATACCATGAAAATAAATGAATCCTTGTGTTAAATAACATTTCTCCATTAAAAACATATTATAAAAACGTTAAATATTTAAACGAAAGATAATATACTCGTAAATATGAAGATTTTAATAGCAGTTCTGTTTATTCTTCAAATTTCTATATCAAATGAAGTTATGATATTAATTAGTACCTAATTAAAGGTTTAAAAAGTAGGACAAATATAAGCAATCATTGTCAATCTACTGCTGAATGAAGATCGTCTCACGATTTCCACTCTCTTAGGTCCTTCGCCAATCTTCGCCACATCACTCTCACTTCTCCGATAATTTAGTCAACGCAAGAAGATAACTTTTTTTGTCAATGACATCCTTCGCCTCGGCCCACTTGTTTCTAGCGTTATAATAAATACGTTTTTATGTATTTATTGCATACGTAATATACAACGACAATAAATTTACAATCATGATAGACTAAATTTATTAATCGTGTGACAATATATTTATTTATTGCACCTTCATCGTCGTTAATTTTTTCACCGCATAAAAGCATCATGTTCCGATTATTGATCCCGTTCCATCCTCGTGTTCCACAAGGTGACGTCCCGAAAGAAAGAACCTCGCCAGTAGGTGCTCGGTGGGTTATTGCGCAGTTCGCACACGCACTCGATTCCTGGCACTTCAATTGCCCGCAATGTGAGGTGTTTATATTTTTTCACTATGGCAACAAACATTTTTCTCGACCGATTCGTAATAAATACAGCGCTGTAGAATTCTCTCACTGGACTGCTCTCGTTTTCGTTCGAACGAAAGTAAGTATACACCGTGCAATGTTTGATACAGTAGACATACAAATATGTGACATTTATGTGAGCGATTCGGAGCTTTTAAAGTTTGTTCACGTTAGCATTTGTATTGAAGAATAGCTATTATTTGTATTGGTCATATTTTTATATATGATGTTGTTTCATTCATCATAACTTCAAACGTAGCTCGGGCTGTGTGTGAAATGGCATCGTCCTGTTGAAACCACATGTGTTGCAGGCCTAATTGACCCAATTTGGATGCCGATAAGTTTTTACAGTATTACCTCTTGCATCCTGAAAGACAGGACATACAGTAACTCTGCGTGGGTGTAAAGGTCATTGGTGGATCAATTGAGGATTTTCAGTGCCCCCAATAACGGCTGTTTTGTTTATTAACAAAGTCGAAATGAGCTTCGTCACTCATGATGATTTTTTTATAAAAGTCGGGTTTGTGTTTGTTTTAATGACTAAATACTCCATTATAAATTGTAATCGACTACTCTCTACGATTATTAAATAAGGGTTAACAAATAGTTGTAAAATAAATAATAAATAAACAAAATCGGCCTGGAACATAATATTCACCCTGTACGCATTATTATAAGGGCTATTCTGCCATGTCACTTTTTGTGACACGGAACATACATTTTAAGTACATTTAAAAAATATTTTGATACAAAATATTCCACATATAAATTTGTACATCAAATATCGTGCAGCGAACTGATATTATGAGAATTCAAATAATAAATATACGACCGAAGCATTTTTTTAGAAAATTTATCCCATTCTTTCAACCATTGTATTTGGAGAATGCCATATGTGAAGTCAACATAAATACACAGACATCTCTAAATTTAAATGTTATAACTCGATTGTTTTTTTTTTGACATATGCATGGTCTCAGCGTTTACAAAAGCTAATTTTTTGCTGGCTTGAAGAGATGAGATGTTCACCCCATTGATATTGCAACTTTATTATACTTTCCTTTGGTCCTACTGCGAATAACTCTCATAGTCCGTACAACGATTCTCAGGACTACCTCGGATAAGGCTTGTTGTAAGTGTCCAATGTTGAGTATCGTCGATAGAGACAGGAAAGTCGTATATATTATTATTTAAGGTTCAAAACTAGGATGAGGTAAATGTATTGAAATTAAGAATAAGAAGGTGGTTAAGAAAATAACAGCTAGATAATATTGTATAATAGATATGTAGATTTACTTTACTTTAGTACTGTATAAAGTAGTTCATTAACAAAATGATGTAGATGACAACGTTTCCACTAATAGATTAAAATATATTTTTCTTATTAACTCCAAGAACACGAATGCATCATAGTAAAATGTAACACTCGAGCTTTGTTTTTACCAAGCAAATTATTCATAAAATACCTACCACACTTGAATGCTCGCACCGAGGTCAATATAACTTGCAGCCTGCGCGCGGAGGCCGTGCACTTCCGCTTATCTCGCAAGATCCGCGAGAACTATTAAGTTCCACGCTCCACTTCCTATCGTCCAGGATACCATCGCCGTCAAAGGCAGCCGCCGTCGCGGTGTGAATCTCCCCGTCACGACTTGTCACAGGTCTCCGGAGATGGCCACCGATTGCCGCGAATTCTCACGCAGGCGCGTAGCCCTCGTGACCCGTGACCCCGGCACGTACAGCTTCGCTCCCGACATTGCGTCACGGAGACGCTTGTGACGCCGTGCGGACGTCCCCAGCCACCAGCGGGGTATATGCGGACCTCTGATACGGAGATCTAATTTACTCTGCTAAAATGTCTCAATCCTTTCCTCGTGAATGAAATTCTTCCTTTCTTTGAAATTGTTTGCATTTTTTTTCTATGAAACACAATTATAAGACTTTTTCTTGCGACTACATATCATTATTTACGTAGCTATACTTACATAGTATACACTTTTTTTAAATATAACTCACTGAATAGGTAAGCATTTTTGCAATATTCTATTTCTAAAATTTGTGTTACATTTCGAAGTTGGGATAATATTTTGATGACGAAAATAATGAGATTAAAAGGGTATTGAATTCATTTGATTTCTAATACTTGATTCTGAAATGTATTCTGACGATTATTGATTATTATTATTAGAAATAATGTTTTAAATCTCGCAAAGGACAAACATTATCATCGTCATTCCGACAATCCTAGATGACTGTCACACATTATACATAAATATCTTTATTAATAGAAGAAATATATATGACACCAGGCAAGTCTATGAAAAAGAAGTAGAAGGTTGCAAGACACTTAGATTAATATGGTCACTACGACAACATGGAGTAGTGCTTAAGCAGTGAGCACTGATAATATTTTTTTGAAAATAATTTATCTCTTCTCTGTGGAAAGGAAGACTCACAGGACTAAGGTTTGGGGCACCTACTAAAAGAGCTATTAATATCTTGTGTGCGATTTTTGCTTTAAATCACAACATAATTGGATTACGATTACTTCAGTAGAAACCTTCTAATCGTTAACACAAATAGTTGAGACCCCTCACATAAATCCCTTAAAAGATTAGAAGTTATGGTGAATTTTTTAAATTCAAATTTTGCATTCAGGAGCGGAATAAATTTCTAAAATCTTTACAACACGCTTTGGTGAAATATTTTAGCTGTGGAGGAAGGTTGCTAATTACACAACTTTCTATTTATTAATGATTTTTAGTACTTATTTATAATTTGTAAATATTAACACATATTTATTCACTGTTTAAATGATTATCAATTTTTTTATATTTTTTATTTATTATCTTTGTTTTATAAAATAAAGATAATAAATAAAAATATGAATCTTAACCACAAAGATAATATTGCTAATTTTAAAAGTATGATTATCAAATTAATAACTTTGAGAATGTAGATACTTAACAGGCGATGGACAATAAAAATCCATTTACAGATTGAGATATAATTTGTAACAAAATTATTTCACAAATTACTGACCATTTAAATGAATGCTAAGAATATTTCAGAAACATTTTTTTTTTACGTCTGAATTATCGATACTTTTTATACATATCGTCAATATTTTATGCACGTTGAATTCATTATACATCTACATACTTAATAATGATTAATTAATAACAATTTTTATAGAAAACCCGGTAGCCAACTAGCTGATATTCACGGGTGGAGGGTGGAAACTTTTTAATTTTGGGAACACTCTAGAACCGTATAAAGCTTTTATCCCACTTGAATCCCCTTCTCCACAACCACTCCCTAGCGGACCTCACTAACATTCAGTCAGAACGCTGTTGTATGCAGTTTTTTATATTATCATATTCATATTTCTGACACCTAGTATATCTTTTACTGTGCCCTCAGAACCTTTCATAGACAGATATCGGACATGCTAAAATGTGTAATATAACAGTAAACAGAATGTAACAGACCTAGTCCACAATATTTTATGGATGGATGGATACTTGACTAAATTAAGAGTCGAAAATGTTCAAAGGATATCTGCGTAATTTTAACCATGTAAGCATTTCAAAAAAAATTCGTAATTATGCGATTATTTTGATTAATTGAAATATTTTATTAATTCCAAATTATATATTTCGAGCATCTAAACTATTTTTTGTTAGATTATTTAGGGACTGGAGCAAAGATATACATTAATAATTTAACAATTTTTTTCGAAGTACGATGACTTAAAGTTTAACACGATTTTGTAAAAATTTCAAACAATAATATTTTCCACAAGAGTTTAGAATTTGCACATATTCTTTGAACATTTTCGACTCGTAATTTAGTATGAGATATAAGATTTGCCGGGTTTTGTAATTTACCAATCGTTGATGTATTTCTGTTATGAAAATCAGTGGTCGAATTCAAGTCTCCAGCAAATGTAACGAAAATATTTCGTATAACATCGGCTTCTTGAGTCTTCACTGCATACATAATGAACCATCTTCGGATAAAGGATGTTGGATCACTTAACAAAAAAAAAAAACCTTTATATCTATTAAGGTTTAACTAATAGCCTTACATGGCCGAGCGAGATAAGATTGGTCAGAATAATGGCCCCGAGTCCTGTGAGTAAAGTATCCGTGTGCTGATTGTTAACAGATCCCTTCCGAATATCAAAAGATATTTTATTATATCACCACCGCGCGAAGTGAAACAGTCCCAAGTCACGTGGCTCGGACGGTGCAGTGTGGCGTTTACGCCTTTGGGTCGGGTACGATATTGTCGTTTTAATTGGAAAAGGTCCGTTTGGTGGAATGCGGTGCTATCTGAAGACATATTACTGGTACAATAATCACCACTTAAAATATGGGGTTCGTAGCGTATAAAACTTTAATTTCTCACCAAATCTTAATGCTCAGCCACCGAGTGGGAGGTTGGCTCCCAAAATTACGGGTCCATCTCGAGATATTTATTTTAATTTCGACCATTGAGATAATGAAAAGTAAAATGACTTCATATCGCAACCCAATTTTGAGAACTTGAACTGTCAACCTGAAATGATTTTAAAGGTTTTTAATGTTCGTATTTGTACATGTTTGAATGAATGTATATATATATATCTATTAGTAAATAATAAAACCCACGAATAGATTAAAATTCAATAAATAAATAAGCGACCCACCTAAGTAGCTGGCTTTTATTATTTTCTATACTATTTATGTGCGAAGCGTATAGTTTGTATCTACTAACACATACATTATTACATATTAAATTAATCAACTTAAAAGATACAGAAAATAATTATTTTCACAGAATTTTTATTGCCTTCATGTACATGAAAAGTAAAATATAGGTAGGTATATTCATATAATCAAAATTGTCTTACGTTAAAAAACATATTTAAAAAAAGTAAAATCTTAAATTGCATTTAAATCATTAATTTTAATCCGCATTCTACAATATATTACTGACATCTAACTTATTACCTACATAGTTTTGATAATTCAGTTTTGTTATTTAAATCATTTAATATATTTTTGATAATAATAATATTTTCGTAGAAGGCAATCACTTTGTGGTTTGTCATATTATATTCAATAAAATAACAATCACTTTGTATGAAACCACGAAATTTATTATATGTCAACCGGTTTCGCTTATCTCAAGTTTCATCAAGACATACTTAAAACTGATCATAAATACAAAAAGAGTGCACTAATATAAACATAAATAGGGAGATAGAATATAAAATTATATGAGAAAGAGAGAGACAGAATACATTATACAGATAAACGGAACATTAAAGGATGGGAAAATACAGTGTTAATAGATATTAAATTGATTTTATAGGAAACATACCTAATATAGATAAATTATTTTGGTTTTTAAGAATTCTCTTTCGCATATAATTTTATATTCTGTCTCCCTTGATGTTCTATTTAACTATATATGTATTCTATCTCCCTCTTTATGTATATTTAAGTGCACTGTTTTTGTATTTATGATCAGTTTTAAATACGTCCTGATGAAGCTTGAGATAAGCGAAACTGGTTGACGTATAATGAATTTCGTGGTTTCATACAAAATTATTTAATTTAAAATAATAATAATTTGTTTTTTAATCGCGATTAATTATTGAGATTTCATTGTTAGATGGATCTACCATATCATAAAATATATTTGGGTATGTTTCGAAATAATAAAAAAAATGCTCTATTACGAGCAATATAAGGGTATCTACTAGTGTTTACTTGATACTACTGAATAATAAGAGATGCTTTTTTATCAACTATCCATCCAAATATCATTTTGGTCCTAATTGTAATTTTGCTGTGATTATAAAAATATCAAATACTGGATAGGTACCTACTTGCATGTCACCAAAACTACTAAGCAATATAGCAAGGAAGTGTGTCATACTGTAACCCTCGTAGGCGTGTTTGATTAGCAGGCCAAAATACACATATTTTGAGTTTCAAAAGGATGTTCAATATTGACCAAAAGATTAATGCTGGACTCTATTTAACCACCTGTTGTATCCACTGCTTGAGTCTTTTTTTGTATTTTAAACTGAAATTTAACTGAATTGAAAAACAGATTTATACAAGAGCATCACAATAATTATTGGCTGCCAAATACTTTCAGTACAATTTAATTATAAATTCCGTAATATCCACACGATCACTGAACTAGGAACGTAGATTACGATTCTACTGGTTGCAAATTTTTATAAACTTTTCTTTTAAATTATTATTTTATTTAACAACTTTATTTGTGCTGCTGATACAACCTAGCGGCTAGACCCTAAACTTGCTCA
Source organism: Eubasilissa splendida (assembly GCA_031772225.1). NCBI lineage: Eukaryota > Metazoa > Arthropoda > Insecta > Trichoptera > Phryganeidae > Eubasilissa > Eubasilissa splendida. Next base: position 34,620,577 of record CM062846.1, on the reverse strand, counting down.
AATAATAGTCAATTTAATATTATTTTGTTTTTTTTTGTTTTTATCAATTTTGGAAACCATGGCCACGACCACTACTACCTAGCCGCTAGTTTCTAATATGTCGTTTTTAAAATAGATATTAGATTGAGAATACTTAAATGTTTTCTCTTTTATATATTCAATAAAATACGTAAATATATATTCAATTTGAAATAAAGTATACATTGTCTTTATTATGAGTGAGAAAAAACATACATTAGCGAAATTGCACGAATTTTTATGACTTGCAAGCATCTCGCGTCGCACTTTATTTTCTTATCTATGGTCGCACTATCAAATGCAATATAAGATCGATAATCATATGACTGATTGCAGAGTTGCTGGTGAAATTCACAAAATATTTGTGTATCGTTAGACACTGGGTCTGTATTTTCTTCAACCCTAATGATGGTCACAAAGCGTCCTTCAAAATAGTTTTTATTTTTGAAAAGTGACGTGTTACCTTTGATTCATATTATAAATTGATTGAAATAATAAAATTCCTCATCTAAATCCATGTCCAGTAATATGGATCTGATGTAAGTTTAACGATTACTCACGAACGAAGGGGTAAACATTCTCCTGACACAAGTTCTAGACTGTGTGTGCTCGGAGATAAGCCAGGCACTAAATATGTCAAAATAACAAATATAGTTAGTGGAGTCCAATATTTATACGGATTGTTAAACATGACACCCTACCAATACTCGGTTAAGGTAGACAGACGTTGGCAGGAAAGAAAAAGTCTCTTCGAATGGGCAATATTTGCTCTACATAGAAAAAGACACACCTACGGATGAAGGCTTATATTTCGCTATCTATAGATTCCTGTATGAGTAAAGACAAATAAAGGCGAGACGCGGTGTGCCGGGGAATAATAAAGATAAAAAATATAAATATTGACTCTTCAACTTTTGTTTTACGAGAAGAAATAATGCGGAGTGCATCGGACGAGCGGTGATAGGATTGTCGTGTACTCCGTGTCAACATTCGGTTCCAGGAACACCGGAATGTGTCGTGTAGCCTGCCGTGAGAAATTTTTGATGGGTGAAATCCATTCACGTTACTAAGCAAAAGTACATTTTCTATATTTTTCTTGCAATCTTCTCTTCTTAAAAAATATCTCCTTATATATCATATACACATAATATTATATATCAATGTCTTCACTATATACACTGATATGTAGTATTAGTTTTAGTTGGCAGTTTTTCTACCAAGTACCAGTCAAGGGAGGATAGGTCAGAAATCCCGGTATATATTTACTTTTATTAAAAAAAAACCATTTAAAATTCATTTTCAACTATTTAGAAATTTAAAAAAAACGAATAAGTACTAACTTTTATTGCATCCTGCAATAACCTTTTTTTAATTGTACGTGGAGCCTGGTAAAAAATAGATTGTAAAGTTTAATTAGTTACAGTAGAATACATATAAGCTTTTATATCCATGTTGTGGTTGCGTTTTGTTGCTGCCGACAATTATATATATATAATATAGTAGACATACGATTTTTTACCAATGCACATTTTCTTACTACTGTTTAAATATTAAATGTATAAACAATGATAATTATACTTTTAAAATTAATTTTGAGCATTTGAGATGTTTGAACAATAGTGGCTTTTCAGAATTTTCTAATCATTTGACAGAAAATGGTCATGATTTTGATAAAAAGTTGGGATTTGGAATCGTTGGAGATAAATAAAGCGTGTAAAACTAATCAAAAAATTATAAACAACCAACTTAATTTAACTGCGAGTCTTATTCTAAATTTTTTTCCTAAAAATTTTTCGAGTAAATTTGTATTAAGTAATGATTTGAGTTAGGAACTAAAAAAAATGTTTTTTTTAAAAATAGATTTTCTTTAAATAGATTCTGGCAAAGAAACAATAATATATGTTTTAGTTAGTTATGACATCCTGAAGAAGAAAATGGTATTTTTTTGAAACCGGTAGATGTATTTAAACTCAATTTAGTGGTTAATAAAACAAAGATAATAAATAAAAAAAATAATAATTATATTTAACGGCTGAATTGTAAATTCTACATAGTGGGTTCAAAACATACCACTGTTTACGATATATTAGTTGCATGTCAAAGTTCATCTTTCCAATTCCTACCGTAACAATCCTGAATTCTGAAGATAATAAATAATAATGAATTAATATAATGATTTTCAAACTGCATAAATATTCAAAGGGTACACAAAGACATAAGTGTAATAATTTTCTCGGCAGCGTACACTGTATAGATAGCTGTATAGAAACAACATACATTTTGACGTAAGTAAAGTTCTATTGAAACGGTTTTAAATTGTACATTGTTTTATTTTTTATTAGGGGAATCGCGAAGGCTGGAGAGCCGAACAACCTGTCTCCCTTGTCCCCACCCCCCGGGGTGTTGTACACAGACCCCATGGTCCAACACACCTTGAGGAGGAAGCAGAGACGGCTGGCGCGGGAGAACCCGGGCGTGCTGACGGCAGTGGCGAAAGGAGCCAACCAGGCCATTGCCGAATGCCAGTTTCAGTTCAGAAATAGGAGGTGGAACTGTTCCACGAGGAACTTCCTCAGAGGGAAGAATCTCTTCGGGAAGATTGTTGATCGAGGTTAGAACATATTTATTCTTAAATTATCATTGTTACATTATTACTGGTATATTATAAAAGGTGTTTTTTTAAGAGGTATAGAATTTGAAAATGAAACAAATCACATAAATATCGTGGTAATGACCATGGTATTGATTTTATTGGAAAGATTATTTTATGCCATTAGTGTTTAAATATGATTTCACTTCATTTAAATATGGTTTAAATATGATATGGGCTGGCTCAAATAAAGCGTAATCTGGAAATCCAATTTTCGACCACTATATCGGCAATAATGCTACGAATGTTGACTTCTAAGTCATCTATCGTCTCTGGTTTATCTGCAAATACTAGTGACTTCACATATCCTTACATAAAATAATCTAAAGGTGTTAAATCACACGATCTTTGAGGCCAATTCACAGATCCATTAAGCGAAATTATAAGCTCATCAAATGTTTCCTTCAATAAATTGATTATGGCGCATGCTGTGTAGCATGTTACGCCGTGCTCATAAATGTCATTCAATTGGGGAACAAAAAAGACGAAAAATTGCAGTATAGAATGGCGAATTGACTCATTCGGATCCTCCTCTATACTACGCTCCACTACATCAAGAGTTTCTTTGGTGCGCACTGTACGACGTCTCTGCGGAGGCGTATTATCAATTAGAGTATGCGTGGTGCGAAAACGATCCATGGTTATTTGAATTACTTTCTCGGATGGAAAATTATGTCGACCGTAAAATGGATGTAGCGCACGGTAAGTTTTGTGAACTGAACCACTATTTTTGATATAAATTTGAACAATTTGCAAGCTTTGTTCTAGCATAAGTCTATTCGTGGTGAAATGGCAAACCAAACAAAGCCTCAATCAGCTGTCAAATTGGCTGTCGCTGGAAAAGTGTTGCCAATTCGAAAACCAAACCTCTAAAAAAAACACCCTTTAAAAGTTGTCTGCAAAACCGTTATGTAAGGTAGCTGTTATTCGACAAGTATTACAATTCTTGGTAATAACTAGTCACTAGTTAACATTTTTAAATTAGGAATTATTTGTAATACTCAATTTCTTATAATATTGTTATTTAAATGATATTTAGGCAGTTGAATAATAACGGTTTCGAAAAGTGTTTACTTTTCCTTTCGATTAATAACAATCGTTGTAAATACAAAATAGATTAACCGATAAATAGTTTAACCCACCAATACATACCAACCTACATACTGTCATGTTTATTAGATTTATCTATCACGTTTAAATTTGGAATTAATAAACAAATTCTACATTCTTTAAATTACACCTACGGGAAGTTAATACATACCTAATTGTATATAATCACGTTAGTTTAAAATGTTGCACGACTTCCGTAAACATTTTCGAATGATACTGACACAGCGGGTACCTACAGTACTAAGGCAGCTATTTCTTAACTTCACTTCCACTCAACTTGTCAAGTGAATAAACACTTACGAAATAGCAAAAAAAACAAAGGTTTTTACTTTTGTTAAATATATATTGTATTTAAATATATCATGAGTTCATTTTTATTTAAAAATATTTTATTGCATACTTGGAAACCAGAAGCATTTTTAAAAGATTTTTTCAGGTATATTATTTATTTCCTATGAACTTTTAGAAAATTAATCATAAAAAAAAAACATGTTTAGAAACACAATTAGCGTGGAATTGAATAAAACAGAAATTGAAAGTATTGTTTTAAAAATGAAAAAAGAAAGGAAAATTAAGCAAAAAAAAAACAATAAAAATTTAGGTTTAATAAAGAATGGCTGAGTATCAAAATCAATTATATCTTTTACTTAAAACAGCATCAAAAACATCACTCTCATTTTTAAATATTTAACATCGAAATATATCTAAACGACCAAAATCGTTCCCATGCCTGTGAAGTCTTTGTGTGGATGCATTCCTATAAAGATTTGTGTATGATGCATTTACATGGAACAGCGCCGACGACTTTATCAAACCATTATGTTAAATCAAAACTTTGTATTTTTTAATTTGAATTTATATTTTAAATACAAATTAAATGTATTAATTAGAAAGATGTACGTATAAAATCAATTTTATCGACAAATATTGTTGTTGCTACAGGTATTTGTACCTGGATCTCTTCCAATCCGGGAAACGTGCATTATCCGATTATGCTAAACAGTGGATTGACGACAAATTTTCGAACCTATATGTTACACTTTTCAAATTAATAAATGTATTAATATAATAGATGTATTAATATAATAGGCGTATTAATATAATAGGCGTATTAATATAATAGATGTATTAATATAATAGATGTATTAATTTGAAAAGTGTAACATAATAGGTTCGAAAAATTGTCGTCAATCCACTGTGTTGGTATAGCATAATCGGATAATGGACGTTCCCCGGATTGAAAGAGATCCAGGTTCGACTACCGGTAGCAAGCAACAACAATATTTTTCAAAAAAATTGATTTTATATGTCTTTCTAATTAATACATTTAATTTGTACTTAAAATATCACAGACGTACGAGTGCGTTCTGAATAATTACAACTTCTCAAATGTGTTCTCCTTAATTATGAATTTATATTGAGAAACTTGTTGAAAATAACAAATTTAGTTTGGCAATTTTTTTAATAGCAGCGAAAACACAGATGTAATCTATTATCTGCAGATGGCCAGTTTCATAATAGCACTGTCGTCACAATGTCTAATCTACCCTCTGCAAACAAACCCCCAGCCTATCCTCCCTTGATGACATACATACCCTGTGCAACAATGAACCAAACTATTACACCAACAACGGCCAAGTTTATCGCACGGGTTGATCTGAGTATATAACTAAAGAAATAGGATACTCTGTACACATTTTGTTCGGTGCAGCCTTCGGAGTTATAATGTATTTTTGCTGGGTTGACTTTAAAAAAATATTTATTTTGAAGTACCTACTAATATTATTTATTTATAACTATTTTTAAGATGTGGAATTGTAGATTTATTCTTACTTAATATTATTTTGTCCATTTATATAAACATTAACATTGAACTATATTTAAAATTTAACCTTTCCCATACGGTGCTAAAATAATAACGCGCGCTCCGGTGATGTAAACTCAGTGTGCATGGAGATTTTTGCGATTTTTAAGTCTGAAAAATATGAATATTTTACATTTATTATCTACTTATATTCATAATTAAAATAATTAATGAATATATAAATATTGTAAAAAAGTGCTAATAATGAGAAGAAACATTGGTCATACGGAAAGACAGTACAAAGACGTAAGACACGTCTAACTCGGCCAGTGTATGCTCTGCCACTAACTGCTACCAACTAAAGCGACGATCGGTATCCGGCACTAAGCGCCCCGCCCACTACGCCTTTCGCACCACACCGCACGTACACATACATGTATGTATTGACAAATTCACATCAGGTTCTTCGAGAAAACATTTTTTATTGTTGCGTATGGTAAATACTTATATATTTTAATTATTTTATCATATACATAAATATATTACGGAGAAGTACGTAAAATATGAACTATATATTTAGTATATTTGCACAATTAGAGGCAATGTCAACTCAGTTTACATCACCGGATAGGAAAGGTTAATTGAAAAATTAAACAAACTTACTTAATAAAATACTTTGATTAATTTAAAGTCGATCGATTTTGATATTTCGATATCTTCACCAGAACGGACGTACACTAACTCAATGTCCGTTCTGACGAAGATAGTGTAGTTTCGAAACCGACCAATATTACATGAATGTGTTTATATAAAAGTTACAATGTGTTTTATAAAAAGTGTGTTATTTTTAAAAATTAATAATTTCGTCAAACCACGCTTAAACATCAAAATATATTTATGTCTAATAGTTATGGCAATTAACGGAACGCCACTGTACAACTTTTGGCTACCTGCCTCAGAACAGGTACTTTATATGCACCAAGCGAGGTAGGAAATAGTCAAAGAGATTATTGAAGTAACGCCCTTTGCATTCGGGTATTTTCGAGAACTACCGATCATTGCTGAATAACCCGAATGCCGTTCCCCGCATACCCCACGATCTGGCTTCAACGTTTTACTGTGTACAAGAGCATAGTTCATTTCTAGTGAATATAATCTCTTTGCCATTAGCTAACAGGCTTGCATTCGAATAATATTTAATAAGTACTTAATGTATTAATAATGTGAAAATGTTTATATTGATGCAAGCTTCATAGTAAAGTTATTTTGCTAATACACGCTGATTTATCGGCATTGAACTCAAATAAAAATCAAAAGCTAATAAATATATGTATCTATAATGTAATCAAACACAAATACCGCCAACCGTTAAAGGTAACAATTATATTTTAATTGCTAGTGATATTGAACGTTTAGATAATTATTATGTATTCATGTTTAATAGTGTTGTTATCTATCTTGCCGCCATTTGAAATATGAAATTTAACAGATGTAATTTTTATTTAAACATACTTAAATACAAACATTATGATGGCGTTTATTAACAATGACACCCTTATCAATATTTAATTATTTAAAATAATTTAAGAATACGATGAAAGTAAAATATACCGGAATTTTTCATCGCGCATGTTTGATATGAGAAAGCGAGTGGGATTTATTTATTTATTTATTGACATAATATGGTAATATGTCTATTGTGTGGGATAGAGTAGACTCCACCTCTGATACATACAACGTTGTCCTGGCTACTTTGCTAGACTGCAATCTGTGTTAAAGTAGACAGTTTTTTTCGTGCTGTTATTTAAGATTTGACAGGAATAAAAATAAAGATAAAAATATGAATATATATATAGAATGTTGTAGAATTAGTGAATTATTAGTGTAGGCACTGTATAATGATTATGTTAGAATGTTGGATAGCCATGCTTCTGATTGATCTCTACCCGATTGGATCATATGTTGGGTCCTTATTTGTGTCATCTTATTGGAGTTGAACGATCAATTGTATTATTAATATAGTTAAAATGGTTTAAATAATTTGCAGAATTCTAGAACTACCTCATAAATTTAACGATCCATCTTTCTCACACTTTCTACGTTTAAAGAAAGCCCCCTAAAGACACAATCACCTGATGGTAGTTCAAACAATGCGCGACAATTTGTCAAGTTCTAACGCGGGCTACATTGTTTAGCAGTATTTTCAACACCTCACAATGCAGCCGCGGCAGGAGGTCCTCGACGAAGAAATAAAACAAAAAGGGCAAATAATATATTATTGTTGAGGCTCCGAGCTCGGGGGGCTACTGTATGTAATAATACATGCGAACTGTAAAACGGTATTACGTTTCCATTCTTTGTGCCGTTTCAATAACATTTGTATCGCGCAATATTGCGAGAGCACGAGCGATTTGACAGATGGTTAATGAAAGGTCTCGCCGGTTGTATGCAGGCAATCTATTGATGTAATCTGAGTACTGATGGCTTGGGGATCTAGATATTATTAGCAAGCTGACTGCGAGCGTGCCTTTTTAATTGAATCTATTTAATTCTATCGCAGTCGCAGTCTGGACATGGATGCAATTTCATTAATTATTACAATGAATGAGTGCAGTTTACGATAGAGAATACGTTACGTAAGTACTTACTTACTATGATGGGTTAAGCCGGTATTGTGACTGTGATTATGTTCGATTGTAACGATGTTAGTAACTGATTATTCGTAATTCTTCGAGCAATGACTGGTACACTAGAAAGTAAACCTCCAACAGTTAAATCTTAGTTACTAACCAACGTCATAGTCACATAACTTTACTATCACTATTATCTACATACTAAGGAAGGAACAATTTTATATATACTTATTTGCAAATCCTTTAAAGTACTTTATGACAAATCCTTTAAAGCGCTTTATGGCTAATCTTTTAAGGCACTTTATGGCAAATCCTTTGAGGCACTTTATGGCATTATGGCAAATTCAAACATGTTTATCAACAATGTTTAAATTTTTTATGGTTACTGACTAAGATACCATTACGCTATTTATCCGCAAAGGTAATCAGAAAGGAAAGAATACCAAACTTTTCTATTCTGACATAGGTACCTTCCTTCCACTTTTGACTTGTTCACTTTCATACAACTTCGCATAAACGCTGATCAAATTTACCTGGTCGTACCAATTCTTCTGTTCTTTTTGGTGCAATCAGCAGTCGCGTCATATCTTAATGTCCTCTCCTCATTCACCGTTGGAAACTTCAACAGTAGACGATCATGCATGTGAAGATGTATGAATGTGGATAATTGCATGTCACGACATAAGAGTACAGAACAAACTATCTTCTCTGCCTACCTCCACGAGGACACGGCGTGAATATAAATGAGTTAATTCGTAAATAAATTAAATGTTTAATAATTTTTTTTCAATTGTCATCATCATTATCTAGATCTTGCCTGCTTGCAGGATTTGTCGCTACTATCCATAATAATGTTGAAAATGTTAATTTTCATAAACAAAGCGAAAACTTTCTAAAAATAATTTTAATTCAATACGTATTCAATAAAACAATATTACGCCATAAAAATGACAGGAATTCTTGCAATAGAGAACAAAAATGCGTCATTATGTAATGTGATTATATCTAAGTGAAAATTCAACTGCAGTACAGAAAGCAATCAAACCTCGAATAAATAATGAATGAATCGACCAAAATGGATTCCGGCTCGAGTTTGAAACTGTGACCACCGAGTACATAAACATAAACATTCGTTCGACACTCCGAGAAGTGGAACACTCGGATATAAATAATTTATAGTAACACACTCCGAAGGAGCGTTTAACAGCTATTTAAAACGGAATAGCCACAAATCAACCGTAGAAGAGACAATTTAAATATTGAATAATAAAAAAAATAATAAACGAAAAGTATAAACAATCGATCCGGCCGCCGCGTGTGTTGGGGGGACCCATTAGGCTATATTTCTTTCACGAAAGGCCGAAAATAATTTAGACGTAAAGCATTATGGCCCGGGGTGGACCTGAAGTATCATAATTACATGGCCCAAGTGTTGCGGCCGGCCCGCCTACCTCAGGGCCGCCGCACACAGAGAGCTTCGATCGCGCGAACCGGGAATCACTAAATTTCGTATCATTTTGCTATATTTAAGCAGACATGGTTTAAAAACCTACGCGTCCGGAAATTTTTCCGCACACATTTTTAATAGATTCCTATACACACCGCTTGATGGCGTGCGACGTTAGCTGTGTAGAAACTCAAATAAAGCATATCGGTTTGTTTAATGATTTTTTTAGAGTAATTCTCACTAAAATTTGACATATCTGTTACATAGTATCTATAGACTTACTGTCAATTCACTTATTGTATTAGATGATGAATGATTTAAAGTACAGATATGATTAAATTGACTTTCAAGTCAAAATGTGCATTTTTCCAAAAAAAAAAAAACTTTAAAAAAATACATCAAAGTATATTGTTTTAACAAACTTTCGTAGGTGTATAATAAACAGAGTAATATAATATATTATATGAAATAATACATATAATCTAGAAATATTAAAATCATTTTTGAACTAAGATTATAATGCCAAAAATAAAATAAGGCATATTTATGTAATTTCAGTATTTTTTTTTCGTAGATAGTTGAAATGCTGCGATTTTTTTTTCCGCTTTGTTAATTAATCTAAAAAACACATTAAAATATACTTGTGTTTTTTCGTTATGTTGTATATTCAATATTGTATTAAGTGAAATCGCAGTCATAAAGACGTGGATATGTGTGAGTTGGTATTTTGTGGAAATATACCGGTTTTCTGAAAAATGTGTTTAATAAATACTTTGGCAGATATCCCATTTGTTTAAAAAAAATTCTAATAAAATACATATTCGCACATAGACAAAAAGTGATTCTACCGGTTAGTGGTAGAAGAGATTATTTTCCATAAATACGTAAGTAGAGTAACAGTAGTATCATTATTGGCCCGAGTGAGAAGTACCGATATAAGGGAGATCCTAGACATAAAGTGGCTCGGACAAATCTTGAGAATACCAGAAGAACGAATACCAAGATGTATTTTCTTGGCAACTCTGAAAGGAAGGTGGCCCAGGGGGCTAGATCGCTCAGTACTAACCGGGGATAAACAGCAATAAAGACTCTATGAAGATAGGTTGGGTTTTAGCTGGATATTCCTGGGATAAGGGGATGAAAATGATGACGAAATACGGTATTATTATAAAGTCATCAACGTTCCTTCTTATACGAAAAAATGAGTGGGAAACAAGTGAGTGAGCAAAGCAAAAATTCTCGCGGTTTTTTCGACACCATTTTATGATAGTTATTAATTATAATAATTTTGTTATCTAAGCAATACATTCATTGAATCTTTGTCACATCAATATTTTTAGTATTTTCATATTATGCTATGAAGATATAACCAACTTGCTAGTCTCCTGAAATGAGGATCAAACCTCCGACCACTGGATAAGTAGACGATTGTCTTATCCACTACCATTATAATGTTTAGTGTGCTGACAATGCCCGCGCAGCTTTGCGGTAATACTGAAAGCCACCGCGCCGGTCGCGCCTAAATGATTATTATTTAAATCCTCGCCAGCCATAAACTTTAGAATGAGAGTTCCACAAAAAGCGTTCGCCACCTAGGGCGTCCTTTATACTGTAGTTTTATATCATCGCTCGTTTGTTTCTTTTCTGTCCCGAAAAGCCGGACGTTTTTTATCCGCTCGCCTTAATTTAGCGTGTGATATCGGCCCGGCGCGCCTGGGTGTCCCGGTCGGTAATAAAAATTCCGCCCGACGGCAATCATGTCTCGGAGCAGATTCATTCTGTTCGGAGCCTCTTAAATTAATACTTACTGTCAACTCTCACCCGCGGGATTCTATAATCGAGACAGAAACGGAATCAATTTGATCCGGCTTCGACAATTTTTACACAATTTATCGCCGCCTTTTTATCGCGAATGACGCGCTGTTGGACGTTTCGTTTCGCGATTATGTTTATTAGTACCGGACATATTTTAACATGGTGTGTGTTTTAAAATGTGTCACGAAAGTGTGTGAAAAAGCGCGTTAAGAAATGAAAATAAGCAACTAGCCACACCGACCACCGGATCACAAGTGTCCTAACCACTAGACCAATAAACTACTCAATGTAGATTTATCGTTTTTATTTTCCACGAAAAAAAATAACAACTGAACTTGAAAAAAAAAAGATCTGTGAATATATATATATATATAATATATTGTTGTTGCTACCGGGATCTCTTTACAAACCGGAGAAGGTGCACTATCCAACTATGATACAGCTTTGTCGATAAATTTTCAAACCATATGATACATTTTTAAAATTAATACATGTACCGTACCATTTATTTGAGAGTCATCTACTTTTTTTTTACGGAATCTCAATACCTTTGAGTAAACCGATAGCAGATGCCAGAATTAACAATTAATTTTTATTAAATTGATTCAACTTATATATATATTTTTATTAAGGAGACCACATTCTTATTGTGAAGTAGCATATACCTTTAATTAGTATTTAAAAAAATATTACATTATGTTCTCCTTAATAAAATAAATGTGATTGTTCAAAACACTCAAACATAATAATGAATCCGTGTAATATTAATATTTTTAATATATCGAAACAAACTGTCAACTTACCATCACACCACTTACCCCTCAATAGAAATCAAAGAGGATACAAAGTCCACACTCTTCTCTCCCAATGTACAAATCTGGTCTCGTTTTTATGATTCTATCGGAGCCATCTTCCATTTTCTGATTGTATGACGTTCTCTACTTCTGGTGTCATATAAACATTCGTATCGTGCGTATTTATAACCATTTTCCTCATTCAATCACGTGACTAAACCATGCTAAAATCAGCAATATTCATTGCTAATTTCTTCATTATTTATTATATCATTTCTAGGTATATATAGGCTAGAGTCTCTCGAGAGGTGCACAGATATCTATAAGTAATTATAAAGAAGTCACTTCAAGGCGACACTTTTGTCTCTAAAGTAGCAAAATGTCGATGTTTGATTTGTGATATTCACTATTTTAAAATATACCAGTGCGTAGGTACCGTGTGTACATATAAGAGTAGCAATGGTATCTACTTTTGTGGATGGGCTCCTTAATAGTTAGGTACTCAAATACCGACAGATTTCTTTAATATTGTATTTTTGATATTTTTACGTGTTACTTTATACATACCTAAGTATGTCTATATATAAAACGTTAAATTAGCTTGATAATTTTTTTTATCTTTTATCTCCAAACAGGTTTTTATAATGTATCAATATGTCGGACACGTACGGATTAAACATTTAATAAAATAATTAATTTTGAAAAAAAGGCAGCGAATGAAAAAGATAACTAAATATTGTTTCATCTCATGTTTATGATTCTTGCAATAGAACATATCATTACAATATAAAGTTTACAGATTTTTGGTAGATTTCGATATGAATATTTATCTAATACAGAAGATCTCATGACACGATTTCCGAAATATTTCAATGTACTTTTTATTATCATATCTGGGAGACCGTTAAACCACGTTCCATTAAATATATGTGGGATATAACAGACTTTGTAAATTCGATAACTCCCGTAATTTTCATCAGATTTCGATAAAACTTTTCATCAAAATTGACCGAATCTAGCTAAGTTTGTTAATCATTCGTTTTAAAATGACGATTATTGAACAATTAATTAAATATGAATTAAATATATTAATTATAAAGATATACATATAAAATCAATTTTATCGAACAATTTTTGTCGCTGTAGCATAGTTGAATAATGCACCTTCCCCGGTTGGGAAAGATATCCAGGTTCGAATCCCGGTAGCGCAACAACAATATTTTTCGATAAAATTGATTTTATATGTATATCTTTATAATTAATATATTTAATTCATATTTAAAATATCACAGACCTATGTTCTGAATAATTACAACTTCACAATAAGAATGTGTTCTCCTAAAAAACAATTAATTATTCGAAAGAAATTGTATGAAAAGAAATAATTGATACTGACACAATCCACATAATACGAATATTTTAGAATCGCTTTAAATTATCTTTTTACCTTGCTACCACTCCATAAATGTCTTTGTAAAAAGGTTTCCAAATTTACTGCTTGTACCGTTCGCTGACGTGTTGGGTCCTCGTAAATATTTAACTCAATATTAAAAGAAACCCGTCATAGATTCAAATCTGTATAGACAATCAATGATCGTGACCCTGTGACGTCATCCCTAAGGTTAAAACGTTTTGTCGCCACTTTACCTGTTGACAGTTTGAATTATCTATCCGGCTGAAAGTTAGTATGCTGAAGCGTTTTCTGGTCTTCATTTATGTTCTCTCCGATTGCTGATATAATCAATGATATATCACGCAGTAGTCGCTATGTTTTTAGTGAGAGATTTATTTTTAACGATTTCTGTAGCCCAAGAAGTGGATTTATTCTTTAAATTAGCCACTCAATTAGTTGTTATCGACTCGAAAAAACTGTACTTTTGACTGAAAACAGGTATTGAAAAAATGGTTTTGATGTGAGGCGGCCACTTACGAGCACAAGATTAAAAACAGATCAACAGATATACATTTCTCAACATTTATTTATTCGCAATACAAAAACATGGCAATAATAAAGCACTTGTACAAAACAAAGTTATAATATATAATAGTACATAATATATCTCATCCGCTAATCAAACGTACACGTCAATAATGACGTGCTCGTGTTCTAGTGGTTACCATACTCGACTAGTGATCTAATGCCATAAAGTTAGTACTGTTATCATAGCACAAGCCTTTAGCTTAGTTAGAAAATAGTAAGAATATTGTAAGTACGTATTTCGTGTACGCATCTTTATTTAAAAAAAAAAAAGATTTATTTTATTCAGATTAATATCAAACTGCTTGCTTTGTAATAATATTTATCTATCGCAATATTATTTTAAACCCGATTAATAACAAGCGTAAAAATGACATAGGTATTGGACGGTTTATGTGGATACTTATCCACAGTACAGCAGCATTACAATGTTCCAATTTTAAATTTCTGACAATATAAATAGATTAGATATTTGAAAAAGTGTATTTTCAGAACAAATATATCAATTTGACACTTCACTCCAATGTAATGTTATCAGTTTTATTTCAAATCTATTTATGCGCGACACACACAAAGTATTATTATTGCTTAAGTGAAATATATTTACAAAATATATTAAATTGATTTAACGACTCGCTTTATAGTTTGAACGATATTTTATATTTAAAAAAAAAAAATACAACAGCTTGACCGCACGTTCATTCATTGATTTTTTTTTTACTTTACGTCTCCATTAATACAACATAAAACGTCAGCCACCACGCTCACTATCCCATTCTCACTCTCTGAAACGGGGTTAATAGAATAATTCTCTATCGATTGTTAGGCAGTTGGGTGCCACAAATCAATTCTCGGTCCTGGTCATAGCCAATAAATTAGGGATATCTTCTCCAATGGGCAACCCGAGGGGGGCCCTTATCCCTTATCCCGGGGTCCCTAAAGACAGAGAATGGAAGCAGGAATAAAGAAACATGTTAACACCGATGTTTCTATTGTGTAATCACCGCATTTGAACATTATTCTTTCGACTGTGTGAGGTGGGCTTGCTGGAGTGACCAGACACGTATAGGAACATATTTTATATAAACAAATATCAGATATCTCATAGAGACGAAGCTATTTATATTTAATGGAAGTATGAGGTAATTACAGGGCTTATGGCCTGTCTTCGGCTAGGTTAAGTGATCACTTTATATATAAAACCGATTCTCACCCCTCGACCACGTTTATTAAATTTTTGAAAATTGTATATATGTTAGTATGTGGACTTGTTTCGAGATATATCTGATATTTGTTTAATAACAGTGTAATAGGTAAAAATCCAGTAATTGTATGTTCTTGGACATTTTTAAATATTGCTAATATTTTATATGTTCAATATAAAAATATTGAAAATAATTGTAAAATATATTTATTTTTTATACAAAAACACGATGTTTGAAAGCCAAATCCTCGCAGCTTCTTTCTAAATATTAAATATTTGATCCGTATATCGTTCTAAAATGAGTGTATGCCACCAAAAAAAAAATCTAAAATTTCAGTACCACTAATACATTTTTTAATTTTGGTTTTGGTAATACGCATTTATGCAATACATCTTAGGAATAACTGTATTAGGTAAGTAATTAACTAATTTACCATCACGCCGTTTCCCCGCGACCCAGACTCTTCTGACTAAAGCGTCATACTCTTCTGTCCTGACACACAATTCTCGCCTCATCCATATTTACACATCTTGTCATACAAGCTCGCCAATTGTTGAGGCTTCTAACAAAACCATCTTCCAGTATCTGGTTTATCTGGTCATGCCAAGTCTTTCGCGGACGTCCTCTATTTCTAGTGCTATCAACACCTGCATCATATATCTTTCTTACCATTTTCTCCTCATTTATCCGTTCCATATGACCAAATCAACTAAGTGATTTTTTCTTTATCTTACTCATTATACTAACATTAGCTTTACATTCTTTCCTTATTTCTTCATTTTTTACTCGTGTTTTAAATGGATCTGCCACATATACGCCTGATCTCATTTCCACTGCATTCAGTCTACTTTCGTTCCTCTTCTGCCAGCTACAGGCCTCAGGGTCGGTACCAGAACTATTGTGTACCGCTAGTCTTGCCTCGGTTAACGAGTTCCCGTTAGATATAATTCCATTCAAAGTTCCGTTCACTTTATTCCCTGCAGTTACCCTCCTTTCGATATCTTAATATATATGATTTGAGTATATAAGTATTAAATAAATCTTTTACATAAATATGAAGTCAAGACTTAAGTCACATTCTTTCATTTAGTTTCTAATAAAAAATATTAACAAAACTAATAAAATTGTAACAAATTGTATCAACGGTACGCACACCACTGGCATAGAACTACTGTATTAATTACATTAAATTTCGTATAAATAAATAAAAGCGCAATTAATTTTACGTCAAAACATGCAAACGAATGTGATTCATGATATATTTAATTCAATTTTACAAATAGGCAACCTCATTAGCTACAAGCTAATTAGTTAGTCAATGTTTGGATTAGACTCGCAAGTGCGTAAAAATACTGTTAGTTCCTCAGACCGGTTACTATATTAGTTAAATTGATCAAATTAGCCTATTCTACGTCAACTGTATATAATATTTTGATTTATACGTCTTAGTAGCCAATCTATAATAGTTTTCAATTCAAATATATGTGCATGATTGTAATATTATGTAGGTATCTATATACATAGTAGACGAAGTGGTTGCGAATGATTTCAAAATGTGAATAAAAATAGTGTAGTATGTAAAGTATTATTTTCCGTACTTTGGATAGATTACTCAATATTTAAAAATTATGTTGGTAAATCTTAAAATACCGAGGTAAATTAATCTGTCATGAAACGCGTTGGTAAATTTAAAAAAAAATAATCAAAATAATTTACAACAATATTCCGATATATTGAAAAAAAAATCTCACACGACTTCAGTACTTGGCCTAAATAAATTTGGCTATGTACAGATGTTCATTAATTTTCCAAGTGTTGCATTATATTATCAACAGGAATCGTGGTCTTCCTATTCCCGAGTGATTTGAACGGGGCGACCACACATCCTGCAGAGGGGCGGGGCAATTCATTAATTTTCCCAAATGTTCGATGACACCAGATCAATGCACCTACGATGATGACATAATGAATGAAGTACTCCCGTGAGGAAACCGCTTTGGCGCTTTGTGCGTTTTGGGTTTTGTCATAGATCAATGAAGAAGAACATAATGTATCAAGTAATATTTCACTTCAGTTGCGATGTCGCAAATTGTTTTGTATCAATAGTAGTACATTTTGTCTGAATGTGTCAGTACCTGTGCGGTCTTGTAGAGCAAATTCGGTTTTTATTTTTATTTAAATCAAGATAACTGAAAGATATCTTCTCACTATTTACATTTGTTTATAATGTACCATACTTTATCCATTTTATTCAGATTGATCTAGCTGGTTGCCTGGTAAACCGTGACTAATAATATAATAATATCCAAAATATTATAGGTTATTATTTTTGATAAAAAAAAAACCACACTGTATAAACACAAACCATAAATATTAATAAAATTGAGTTCGTAGGCTGACCAACACTATTTTGTAAGTAAAATTAATTCTGAAAATATCATATATTTTTTAATTCAAAACATTATTATTGAATTCAAAACAACGCATATTAAAAAAATATGACAAGTCCTATATTTGCGAAAATCCAAGTATTTCGAGATATATTTGGCGATCCGATTTGCTTCGGTTCATTGGAATAATGGTATGAATACAATGAGGTAATGGTTTCTTAACTCAGAAGGAAATAATTTCACAATTTCTTAAAACACACAGCGCATATAGTTTCTGTGAGTCCTCTAAAGATTGTAAATTGTTGTCTGTCAACAGTTAAATGTTAACAAGACAAATCGCTCACTTTCGCACTTGGCTTTTCTGACAATTAACTTATTTATTAAAACGGTGTCATTTTCGAGCGTGACATTTTGGTCACAGCAAGTCAGGGGCGCAGCGGCGAGGGGGGCATTACGTTTGGTTCACCGCGGGGTACCGAAAATAAAAGAACAAAAAAAAATAATACAAAAAGTTCAACGAAGGGCCTAAGCGTTCTACAAAACGGCGGGGGTCCTTCCTACGGTCCTGCGCAATCGGACGGCCCTAACACCTACAGTCATCTGGA
The DNA here is from genome assembly GCA_031772225.1 of Eubasilissa splendida. Classification (NCBI taxonomy): domain Eukaryota; kingdom Metazoa; phylum Arthropoda; class Insecta; order Trichoptera; family Phryganeidae; genus Eubasilissa; species Eubasilissa splendida. Next base: position 34,602,128 of record CM062846.1, on the reverse strand, counting down.
TTAAAACTAAATTGTTTTTACACCTGTCAAACAAAACAGTATCAATGACATAAGATGACACGAAGGGCGCTTTGCTGAACGGCTTAAAATGTATATCTGGGCGAATTAAATCTACATGTATGGTATACGAAACGTATATCGATTTAAAAAATACTTTTCATATATAAATCATTCTGTAACGTATTTTACCGTCAAACTGCATAGCGATTTGATTGACGAAAATTTATGAATGATTGAACAAAACATGTAATAATTAATGTATCAAATAAAATAAAAACAATTGTAAAAATTTAATTAGATATCTATTAACTATTTATTTTTAAATGATGGGCGGGGTCAATGTCTTTCACAGGCAGATGCTTTATGTTATGTAGGATCGTGGGTTGTATTAAGTATTAACTATATTAAGATGAAATCATTTCACATTTAATGATGATAAAATAATTAACCCATTCTCACCCCTAACGTGTCAATGGTCTGTATTTATTATAATGTAATTTTTTTAACTCTCAATAATAAAATAAAAACGATTAAAACATCACAAATATTTAGTGAGTTTTGTCAGTAGCCTGTTTGGTCAGCGTCCGAAGCACGCAATAAATCTCGGCGGAACCCCACAGGTATGCGTCTCGAGTTTTGTAGAAGTAATAATATTAATAACAATAATGTGGCAACCTGGCAACGGTCCCCCGGTAGTCAAATAATGCGGCAGTCATCATTGTCAGCGAGGTTATTAGCTCAGATCAGTGGCACTCATCTGGGCTGACCTGACAACTAACAGTGCCCGCACCATCCACCTGAAGTGAGGTGAAGAAGTGAGTGGGGAGGTGCAATATGAAGTAATGTCACTCTTATTTATCTTTCGTTTTCTTCTTCATCATGTGTTTAATGCTGAGCGTCGGGGCTCTCTGATCTATCTAAAATTTGAAGGAAGATCCTTCCCTATGAATATTTTGCCCAGCGGATGCACGCGCTCAACGCGTGGGAGAGTGTACGGTTCGAAAACAAAGCTCTTCAGCAACACTTGGACCCACAAATGATAAAAACGAGTCATGTCGATTGCAGTATTTAAAGAAGACCCCATATATGACCTCCTTTAGTTGGTTTATAAATCTTGTAGGAGACCGTCTTCTTTCTCACTGTCCCTATGATCACAAGCTTATCTAAATTTCCATAATATCTTCTGGTAACATATCCAAAAGTCAAAAGTCTTTCTATAACTCCTGTACGATAGAGATTTTGTTATTCCCTTATCTTAGAGGGCCCAAATTCTCGACAAGACACTTCTATCTTCCACTGATTCAGTACTTATTGACCAATCAAGTTCCAATTTTTCTTTATACAGTATTTATTGCTGTTTATCCCAGCTTAGTCTAGGCCCACGCCACCCACTGACCGCCTGTCCCCCTGAGTTGCCAAAAAGATACATCTTGATAATCGTTCTTCTGGCATTCGCAAGCCAATTAATTGAAATATTTATTATTAGGAGAACACATTCTTATTGTGAAGTTGTAATTATTCAGAATAGACGATATGTGTGATATTAAAATTTAATAAAAATGAATGGTTAATTCTGGCGTCTGCTATCGGTTTACTCAAAGGTATTTGAGATTCCGCAGATGGCTTTCAAATAATGGAACGATCGATGTATTAATTTGAAAAACTGTAACATATATGTAGGTTCGAAAATTTGACGTCAAAAATAATGTCTCTGTAGCATAGTTGGATAATGCACCTTCGCCGGCAACAACAATATTTTTCGATAAAATCAATTGTATATGTATTTCTTTCTAATTTAATGCATTTAATTTGAAATATTTATATTTTAAAGAGAAACACATCATTTGTGAAGTTGTATTTTTTTCAGAACATAGTTCTGTGATATTTTAATACAAATTAAATGCATCAATTAGAAAGATATACATACATACAGATTCAAACTCAATTTATCAAAACAATATTTTAATTTTTTTTTATGATAAATTGAGTTTATCTGTATGTATATTTGTCTAATTGATGCATTTAATTTGTACTGAAATATTTATATTTGTAGAAGTAGGGGCTCCACGCCGAAGGTTTCCCATATCTTATAGTGTGGATTCTTATAAACATAGTTTGAAGTAAGCTGTTACCAATTTAACTATATACATGATAGACTTAGACTCTGAAAACAAGCTTCATGAACAATCGAAGCCCGTAAAAGCCTTTAAAATGTGGTTTTGTAGAAGAATAACTAAGTATACTGTGGATGGTGCTTGCTGGTTAAAAATGAGCAGGTTCTCAGGTGGCGCAAGTACTTCGCAGTGAATGCCACGTATACAAGTTAGTCATGAAATGTAAGTACGAGGCCGAGGGGCTAATGGTCGCTAAAATTTTGTGAGATTATGGTACCTAGAAGATGAAGCTGCCAGACATCATAAGAAAAATTACTTAATAGATAGTTAATGATTTGGAATTTCTAAAGCATAACAACCACTGTATGTAATGGTTATATTATAATTTAGACCGCCCGATATTGAACCAAATAGTAATTTATTTCAATGATATCCGATCATGTAATTATGACAGTTCACGCAATGTCATTAAGTTAGCGGATAAGATAAATTAGCCTAACTGTGATTACCGCTAGAATCGGTCTGGATTTGTGTTTTACTACTTCATGTAGAAAAGCAGTTGTGTGAAAGTAAAGCTTACAAGTTACTTATTAAAATTACTATATAAATGTATAATTTAATCACATGTTTGGATATTTTAGCAAAAATTTTTATTTAAAAAAAAAATTCGACAGATGGATTTGTTTTTGAATATCTTTGTGATTCGAGTGTTTTAATTATCAAAGAACTATGTTTTAAAATTGCAATTTTTTTAATAAATGTGTTTTTATTAAACATTAATATTAAATTATTATTTGTGTAAATTTCCAAAACTTTGCTGCATATCACGATTGTAGCATAGCATAGAGTAAGAGCAACAGAGACTATTAATGTACTGTTTTGTGGGGATTTTTTTCTCGGTATCCCGGTAGGTATAGTCAGAAAAAAATCGGTACTGTATGGCGTTCGGCTGAAGCAATTTGTTCCGTTCAAACGGCTAAGCTTCGTATGAATTCGGTACCAAACATAATGAAATACCGTGCGCCGCATCACAGCGATTGCTTCACGGTGTAACGTGGAATGATGGCTTTATTGCTGCCGTGGCTTGCAAATTGATATTCATTTTAGATCTGCATTGTTCGCGAAATGGCAGGGGACGTCCTGTTGTTGAGCGAGCGCGCAAAAAATGTCCGACGGGTGGACTTTAGGGATTTAAGTATTAGGGGCGGCAAATTATTATTTTTATTTCCTGAATAATTATTCACATTACAGTCACTCCCCCTTACGATTATTTTTGATATGTTGTTTAAAATAATTAGGGGATAAATATGAATATCTACGCGTCTCAACGTACATAGTCGAAAAAGTGGGTTTACAGAAATATATCTTTTTTGTATATATACCGGTGTTTTAGTTTTTAGTTACTAGTTTTGGTAACCGCTCATATACCCTATTCCCCCCATAAATGATTTGATTTTATTTGTTATTCGTTATTATTCCCGACCATGTTCAGTATATTATTGAGAGGAATTTAAAATAATGCAACACGTTAAAACTATTCAAATGATTTAGTGAGCTAAATTAAGGACGTTATGGAACACATTTCGTCACCCAAGCAGCAAAACACCCATATCTCAATATTTTATCAAATTAAGATATTAATATCATTAGGTTTGAATTTTCGCGGGGATCGTTCTATATCGCTAGTTTCACGATGCGTCCGCTAGGGGCGTGCAAATAAAATAAATGTAATCACAACATATTTGTAACCTCCCTGTCAGCTGCGCACAAGTCAAGGGAATCGTACCTATGCTTAGTTCAATTTCAGTTCAGAAAGAATCTGTTCTTCTCTACAACTCTAGAAAGGTAAGTAATACGTTATTAATTCTACAAAAATCATTAAAAACTAGTTCTGTCTCTCTCCTGTAAAGTACACAATTCTTAGATGATATGTGGTGTTGCTGCTGACGGTGACGATTTGGCATCTCAATATTTGATTATATTAAAAATATTCGTTTTCCACAATTGAGATTTATATATCCCGCTAAAAAGTGACAATGGTAAGCGCTATCGCGCCGAAATGTCGGTTTAGATTTTCTTAAGGAAACCATCTTCAAAAACCTCAATCTAGCCAAGAAGAGACACAAGATCCATACATTAGAGCTTGCGAAAACCTTTAATTAAACTTAACGTAACTTTTGAGGCATAGCCTAGACAATGGCACGTGTCATCATGTTAAAATCATCTACAAAACACGTAGCTAAATCCAAAAGAGACGCCAGTTTCATATGCGTACAGATATGTATGGAATTTTCCGTAAGTTGCGTTACGAGACCCTATGCAGTATTTCTATCGAAATCCACTTTAATGCAATAACATTTAAAGGCTAACGCGTTCAACTTCCGAGTGTGTGTATTGCGTATTGGATATTGAATAATGACCGCCCTCCGAAACAGCTGTCCGTACGAAACCCGAGAAGCAGTACGGAATATAGGATAATAATAATAATAAAGACGGGATAATATAAATAAATGGGTGGCCGCGCTGAGGTCAGTCAGAAATAAGACGTCAATGGGTGCACCTAATGGAGCCAGCCCCGCGCGCCCGCATCACAAGGGCGAAGCCATTCTTTTTCAATTATTTTAATTTTATTATTTACTAGCTGACCGTGCCCGGTCTTGGTAACTACTTGCAATTTGAATTTCTTCGCTACAATTCGCAAAGGTGTTTTGCTTTTAAGAAGTTTCCTCCTCGGCACCGTACTCACCTCACACATTGGGGAATCTATTAAGTTCAATTTGAATAAATGTGAGGCTACCTGGGAATGCTCAATTCTCATTCTAGAGATATTTGATTTGTATATGTTATTATGTCACTATTTAAGTGTTAATTTTATAAATTGATGATTTTAAATTGGTCGAACAAAATTTCACTGCGGTACTTAGATATAGGTACTACAGTAAAAACTAGTGTAGTAGGCAGGCCACCGAATGAAATGTTAACTTCCTTGCCAAAACCTTTCGAAAAATGCTACTGAAATAGATTATAATGTCATGTAAACACTCAAAATACTAAAAACTTACATGTAAATCTAAATTTTGAAATCTTATTTTCAGTAAAAATCCATAGGTCGCTCTGGTTCAAATCCTGCTCGAAGGACCAAATTATGTTTATGTAAACGCTTTCGATAGCAGGTTTCCAGGTTTCCGATTAACAATAAGAACACATATGATATATGAACCGCACTGACCTTTTTAATTTCTGTCTTTCTGGTCCGATGTTGTTGTTTTTTTAGCTGGGTTGTATTTTCTAGATTTCGACCGACCGAAGCGCGCACTGGTAGTTTATTTGGACTTCTGGACAGGTCGAAACACGGGATGTAATAAAAATGACGTCTGTCGGTTACCGTCTTCTTAACATCCGAAACAAAGGTGGCAAAACTAACACACACACACACACACATGTACATTACTATAAACTAGGAAATCCAGTAGTGCCACTCGGAGTATACAATATGAACTCCGTTTCCACCGCGGAAATTCTAACAGACTAATTCCAACCAACCATTGTAATTTAACGTAAATAATTTAAATAAATCGTTAATATTCTTTTCTGTTCAATTTACCTTAAAAAAAATTAGCGACATACCTACACAGACGGCAAACAAACTATGGAGGCAGAATATCATTTGCATTTTATTACTTTTGTATCATTCTACATAGCACATAGCACATAACATCTACATGGCGACATTTCATAAATAGCATGATTTTATTTTACGTACACGATTTATAAGAAAAGAATTAGATCGATATTATCTTTGAATTTATTGTAATATTTATGTTTGAGCCGTGTGATACTGCTAACGGGTCCCGGAATGAGAAATGCTCCGAGGGTCACGGGTCAGCCAGCGGGGCGCTCCAGGTGCCTGGAATACATCTTAATATCTTACTTCACGATGGAGGGGCTGCGCTCGCGTGGCCGCGGCGGCGCATGTGAGGTGGTCCCTAATTATTATCGCCAGATTCGTAACAATCACAGTATGAATAAGGAATTAATTCAATTTGTTCAACAGTGGGATAAGAACACAAGCGTAACATATTTTAAAAATTGTTTCATTTTTCACAATTATCAAAAAAAAAAAATTTTAACCGTGTTACCTGGGATTTATTTAATTTAGATTGTTATAATTTAAAATTAGGTCAGGTTAGGTTAGGTTAGACCAAATTTGGTCCAGGCAGAGGGAGGTGATTATCTAGGGTAGTCCTAGAGTGCAACTGAGAAAAAATTGTATGTTCACGCAAATAAACGTCAGTCTATAAATAATATACGTAAACATTTTCACATTCAAAATCTATTAAAGTATACAGTAGCGTAAAGCAGAAATCTCGTTAAAGCGTATCAATAATTTGTTTTGAGTTACGAGTGCATATAAAAATTCACCGATTTTATCGTGAAGTGGGAATATTATTGGAGTTATGAGACCAATTTTGTTATTACTATTTAATAGATAAAACAACATATTATTATTTTTATCTATATGACTCAACGTCTGTCTGTATGTCCCGGACATCTAATCCTCCCATTGCCAGGACCAAATTTCAAAAATACATCATAGATATTTAGGGTCTGAGACAAACAAAGGCGTTCCCCTCCTCCTAAACCCAATTTTAAATTATTAATTAATCTGAATTCCGGGCAATACCGGGTATTGACCTGTCTAGTATCTTATATAAGTAGATAGGTACAATACATTATTCACGGGCCCTTTCACTTTGCATCGGGGCTCATTATTTTGCTTTCGCCACTGAACGTCATTATCACATATATATTCTCCCGCTCGGGATTTGGTGCCCAGCTGATTACTGTTCCATTTTAATTGTACAATTTTGAAATCTAATTCGCGATCACACAGTTTGATTGACCATTCGAATGTGATACGCGGATCGACGATGGACTGTTTGGTCAATCTTAACATAATTGAACGCTAATATTGTTCAATACGTAATTAATTACTGCGATCGTGATCCAGTGTTCGCAGCGTTCTTTTTTTGAATTAGACTAATGATACAAAATGGCCGCTTTATGAGATCATTGTTGAGTTTTCGCTTAATAATGCTTGTAGCATTGAACTCTCTTGAACTTCGGTCTGAACGAAATGTCAAATACCAAATTCTGAATGTGAGTCTAATTATGTAACTATTAAGATGTTGGCCGGGCTGGTGAAAAAATACTCGGAGAATTTTGATTGGCGCAGATATTGAGCCACTCAATTTGTTGTTAAACCAGTTTACTCAAAAAAATTGCCAAATTAAAATGGCCTATTGATTAAGGTGATGGGTTTTGGGTATTTCACTGGGTCAACTGAATAATTGGTTACTTATCATATTCGTAGAACTATGCATTTGTATTACAATTCATCTGCATTTGTATTGCACAATATACCTGCATTTATAGTGCAATATACCTGCATTAAAATGGAATATTTTAATATTTTAAAAATAACACATTATTATTGTGAATTTATAGTTATTTCTGAACACAGTTCTATGGTATTTTAATACAAATTAAATGTATCAGTTAGAAAGATATACATACATATAAAATAAATTAATCTAAAAAATATTTTGGCTGGCACCGGGATTCGAACCCAATGTTATGACCAAGTAGTTGATTGACAACAAATTTTCGAACTTATATGTTGCAGCTATTTAAAATTGATATTACTACATTTTTTAAAAGCCATCACCTTTTATTGCGAATACCTCTGAGTAATATACGCTAGAAGATGACAGAGATTTATCAATTTCATTTTATTAAATACAACTTATATATTTTTTTAAAGAAAACACATAATTATTGTGATGATTGATTTTATCTGTATGTATAGATATACTATATTCTAATTGATACATTTAATTTGTATTGGAATATTTTAAATTTCGTTGCAAAAGGTAAACTTTTCTGAATGCTGAATGTTATAAAATCATAAGATTTATAGTATTTTAAGAACGTCTGTAGAATTCTTATATTCAAAATTGAAATTTGTATAACTCCACAGACCACCAAATAAATATTTATATAAAGACGTGAACTAACGCATATTTCTTGTGCCAATTTTTTTTCATTTTGGTGTTACCCACGTGATCACTTTGATACCACTTTCGCAATCAAATAGCTCCGTGACTTTTTTTTTTACATATTACTCGATTGGAACGAAAATTTAAAAGCTGACGTCTTGTTTACACAAAGATTTAATTTACGAAGAGTAAATACTTTTACATGTTGCATAAATGTGTTGGATTTATGTTTCCACAAATAATGTGTGTAGAATGCCTCTCGTCCCGCAACTAATGTTCTGAACCACTCTCTTATATGTACACTTTATTTCATGTCTATTCATTTACTAGCCTGTGTATAATTCTAATTTTTACCAGATAATATTTAGTAATTTTTGTAGACAATAATTATAATATTCGTATTTGAAGAGATCCTATTATCTTATTCATGATGTGTTCAATGCTGGAGGCTGTAATCCACTGATATGTCTGAGACTTGGTGCTCAATATATCTCAATTTTTCTCGGTCTTGAGCTACGTTTGTCACTGCGTTTAAAGAGGACTCTGTTAACACCTCTATTTGATCTATCCATCTTGAAAAACACCGACCTGTGATCACGAGCTCTTCGACACTCTCAACGTTCTAGCAACACCTTCAAAGTATGCGAAAACCTCAGCATGTTGTCGAAATTATTTGCGCAATCCTTGACTTCTGGATGATCGAGACATTTATGCGCCATACGGTCCACGCAACATCCACTTCTAGCACTGCATATTGAAAGCATCGAACATATTCACATATCGATAGAGATCCTATAACAGATAATTTATATTTTTTATAAACTATGCTTTTTTTTCCTATGCAGATCATCAACAATCATTAACGTCCCTGATAGATAATTCTGGGTATGATATTAGCGTTATAATATGTTACAAAATATATATTTTTATGGTTAAGAAATTAAAAACACTAATAAATGAGGTATGTGAAACAAAAGTTATGTAGCAAAAGTTACATAAAGTAAACGGGTAATTTAGGAAAACGAATAGTGTATATATATAATTACCGCACAGAAGTATACAAGTGTTTGAGTTCCAAGGTCGATGAAATCAATTCTCGAATTTGAAATAGTACATATATTTTATGAATGTCAACATAAGTTAATGTACAACAAAAATATTGATAGAAAAATAATTCCAGATAGCTATCTATTTACCAATCAAAATGAAGATAAAACCAAATAGAAATTATTAATACTGAAAACAATAAAATACGAGTGCCTACACATGTTCAGTCCGTCTTTACATACCCAGTCACGATGCGATGGTGTGTGGGCGGTCCCCCGCGGGCCTACAAGCGCGCGCCCCAAAGATTTAGAGCCCCTGTTAAATATTTTTACAAGCAATTAAGATCGTGATGCCCCCTCCTCCCACCACTTCCGCAGCCTCCCTCGGGATGATTTATTTATTTGAGGCACATTTCGCGGGAAGTCTCGCGATCCCGGTGTGGTACAGTGCGCCATTTTTAAAGACGTATTCCGTTCCGTGGATTGCACGTATCACGTACGCGCATTCGAATGTACTAAATTGCGTAATTAACTGTCTTTTGATAGGTACCAGTGGTGGTCGGTGACTTTTGTAGAAGGGATGATGGATAATAAGTTTATACTTACTAATGATTCAATTAAACACACCTAATTAAATAAATATTAGACAAAGTACATTGTTTTAAACCACTATTTATTGATTATTCTACATGTTTCGATACCTATGGTATCTTCTTCAGAAAACAATGTATACTGAAATTAAAAATACAAGCATAGATAAAAATAAAATTATAAAGAGGTGAATAAGTAAGAACTAATATGAAAACAAATTTAAAAGGTGACTATTTGCAAAGAGGATTTGGTTGTTTATAATATTTAGTTTACTTTTTCTTATTTCTAAAATTTCAAATTTATCTAACTGTAAAGCCCTAGTATTTTTGTGTATAATTTCTAAACCCTTATTAATATCAAAATAATGGTTTATTTTCAAAAGGTGATTAGAAAATTCTGAATAGTTGTTAATAATAATTTACTATTTTCATTTACAGCTGGTGAAGTATGAATGTTCAGAAAATCCTTAATTTAAAAGTGATTCTCTCAGATGATTTGGATACGTGGTAAGTACGAATGAGTAGAGAATATGTCAAGCTAAAGGCTAAGACGCCAATATTAAAGAAGGTATAATTAAATAATCTTAAGGCTTCGATCCATTTACCCTAGCTCATTACGTCTTTTTTGTACATCGGTCTGTCAAGTTTAAAACTAACCGTCTATTTATTACGTCATTTACTTCAATATTTTATTTAAACTGCAACCTCACTGCTTTCATTTTCCTTATAATTCTTACATAAGCAAAATTATGCATTAAGCAATGTTAATAGTTTTCTAATATTAACAATACTAATTTATTTATTTTTAATGACAACACATTTTTATTATGAAGTTGCAATTTCAGAACATAGTTCTGTGATATTTAATAATATCGCAGAATATACTTATATTCTGTCTGACTTTCCAAAATTCCAAAGCGTTTCCTCGTTTCCGGGTTCGTATTCCGGTAACAGACAAATATTTATAGATTTTTTTTGTACATATTTCTAATTAATTTGTTTTAATTTATTTAAAAAAATCAACGAAAATACAATAGCTTTAGAACAATTTCTCGTGATAAAGTTGGCACCAGATCTTATTTGTTGCCATGCGACAAGTTGGGATGGACATATGGAAGATAAACATGAATTATTTCATTTATTTCTTCAGTAAATTTTAATATTATTTCATCTTTTTATATTCAACAGTTTATTAATATTTTTATACAATGTCTATGGAACATAAAAGACAATTATATTGCTTATTATTATTTATTTAGCTAACAGAGCCGTCAGTATAGTAAGATTATTATTTACGTTACTGTTACTGTGTGTCACGTTCCATGTAAATGCTACCTGTATTATAAAAGATGGGACACAATAACATATTATTTTTCATTATACCTGTGTTGTTATAAGTTTACTATAAAATTGTTTTGTTGGCGTTCGTGGAAATGTTAGTTAGGTTTAACGTTTTATGATCTGGCAACGGTTGTGCTGTCGGCACCTGGTAAACTGGTTGTAATTCTTGTAAAATTATCGTAAGAAAAGTACAAAATGAAGTGTCTCAATATGTCCATACCGCGAACGTCCCAACGATGCATAATTACAAAATTGTAATATTTATAAACGTTACTCTCCGGGATAAGGATGCTTAGTAAATTTTCTTTATGTCTCTTCAGGAGCAGCTGCCCGATTGTCCATGAAACTAGTTTTATATTGCTCACTTACTGGAGATAATATTCCGACCACCAGTGTTGCTGAGCGTGTTGCTGGGCTTTTAATATTTACATCCAACTATGGTTATTTAATACATTTTGATATTGTGATTTTCCATCAAATTCATGAACGTGCCACTCCATAATATAAACGCGCATTAAATTATTTATCGCTGTATGTTAAATTATTAAATTATTTTATAACTATTGTCGTATGTTGTTAATTAATACTAAGAGAAGATTTTATACAATAATTATTACTATGATATTTAAATATTTGCAATAAGTTATTATATTAATTTATATATATATAAAATAGGAGAACATATTCTCATTGTGAAGTTGTAATTATTCAGAACATAAGTCTGTGATATATTAATTAGAAAGATATACATATAAAATCAATTTTATCGAAAAATATTGTTATTGTGCTACCGGGATTCAAACCTGGATCTCTTTCAGATTACTCAAAGGTATTTGAGATTCCGTAAAAACAAGGTAGATGGCTCTTTCAAATAATGGAATGATTAAATGTATTAATATCAAAAAGGTAACATACAGGTTCGAAAATTTGTCAGTAAAAATATTGTCGCTGTAGCATAGTTGGATAATGCACCTTCCCCGGTTTGGAAAGCGATCCAGGTTCGAATCCCGGTGGTACAACAACAATATTTTTCGATAAAATTGGTTTTATATGTATATCTTTATAATTAATATATTTTATTCATATTTAATATATATATACATATTCAAACTCATTCAATCTTTTGATAGGTCCATTTATGAGCTGCATTATTCAGAATATCCTTTATAATGAGCTCAATCTTCTGGGATTATTTGAATTTTGGGGCGGACACCCTACGCCCTCTTCCTGAAAAATCATTGTATGGACACAATTATCAGAGGATGTATGCCATTAAATGTTTTAAAACTTTTTATAAACTTAAATGGATTTTTAGCAATGCTTGTAGATAACTGATAGTTGTATGGAATGTACCCTGTATTAATGATGATATAACTGTGATTAACGTTTGATTGTAACGACGATTGGTAACTAAGATAATTTGTGATTTTGTGAGCATATTGTGATGCATATTTTTACTAAAGCTGTAAATTTGACACTCTGCCATGGCGCAACAAGTATCATAATAATATGTGATGCATCCTACGTATAAACAATGTGCGACTCGTAAATTTTGTTAATTGCACAGCTTCGGGTAGCAGTTTGCGGCAATTCGGCGGTAGAAAATAGATATTATATGAGCCAATCGTTGTCGTGGGTACTATATTTTATTTTATTATTTAAAGGTACCTACATCTTTCCGGTACACCAGGATACGCACTCTTTAACCTTTCCACTCGGGTAATGAAAACTGAGTTGACATTGCCTCAAATTATGTGAATATCTCTGTAAATATACCAAATATAGAGTTCACATTTTAGGTATTCCTCCGTAATATTAAATTAAGGTTAAAATAATTAAAATATATATATAAGTACGCAACAATAAAAAATCTTTTCTCGATGAACCTGACGTGAATTTATCAATACATATACGTATGTGTACGTGCAATGTGGTGCTGATGGCGTAGTGAGCGGGGCGTGGGGTGTCCGATGCCGATCGTCACTTAAGTTGGTGGCAGAGCATATACTGGCCGAGTTAGACGTATAACCAATGTTTTTACTCATTATTAACACTTATTCACAATATTTGATATACATTAATTCACTGATATTATTAACTATTATTTTAATGATGAATATAAGTAATAAATTTCAAATATTCATTTTTATTATACTTAAAAATCGCAAAAGTCTCCATGCACACTGAGTTTACAGCACCGGAGCGCGCGTTATTATTTTAGCGCCGTATGGAAATGGTTAAAATCACTGCCCTACCCTACAGTTAACATCACTTTGATAATCTAATACTATTCACATAAGCATAAGTTATCACATTATGTATATATGAGATTATATTAAAGCTGTAAAAGTGAACGTGGATCTCAGCGGTTCTCGTGATCAGCGACACCGCGGTATCGTTCACATTCACCGATCCTATTGAATTTAGGTACCTCTGATATTTGCAGAGCGCAGTTAAATGGCAATTATATCAATTCGATTCGTTATTTATTGGCACAATTATCATCACCGCTATAATTTAGGCCGAGAGCGAGAGCGAGAGCGCGCAGCCCGCCCGCCTGGCAGCGGTGCGCGCGCATTCAGCGCCGCAATTCAATCCAGAATGCGAACTCAACTGTCAGATGAATGGATTTATTTCAAATATATGCAGCTTTAGCCGGGGAGAGCTTATACATGGGGGCTTATTCGGCCACTTAATGAGCTGTACCAACAGGGAGGAGACGGATGGCCGAACAAATGACATGTAAGAGGCACGCATCTTCTTTCTGCATGGGAAATGCAGATGTACAATGGCCGGCCATTCAACGAACGCCGCGAACTGACGTCCTTACGAAAGTAAAATCCTCGCTTTGTTGTTTTGCCTGATGTCTTATTTACATGATTGATAGAAGGCTCGATTTTTTGCCGCTGCCCCGTTTCGGTGGGAAATTAATATTGGCGGGCGATTGTCGCGTGACGTAGCCGGGTAAGATCGATCGGTATTATATTCGCGTTGCAATGTTTGGTAATAAACACACTTTGTGATATCAAATGAACTCTGAAAACTTTACAGCTTATCACAACTTCTTTCCAGGCATTTTTAGTTGTTAGCATTGCAACAAAGACTATTCCTTCATGATTATTGAATCATTTTAGTACTTTTATAAGGAGCTCAATGTTGCTATGCAATTTACATTGGCATGCATCACGAGTATTGTTTGGGAAAACAACCCATAAAGGCCGATGTTTGCAAAATGTGGAGTAGCTCTTACCTTGAATTGTTATGAAAATGTATCTTGTAAATTTTTCAGTTGATCTGATAAGTATCTTTTTTGTTTTTTTTTTTCGTCGATATCTTCCTCAAAAAACTGTGAATTCTACTTTCACCGTTACCAATTTTCTTGTAAGAAAACGGCATGTTTTGAAGTAATTTATTTATAAGTTTCATTTTGTTTTTAAAAACAGTTTCGGTATAGGATTTCTTGTTTTTTTTTATCATGTGACTTATAACCTTTTCTTAGTTCCTGTGAGATTGATTAACTCACTTAAAAGTAGCCTTTTTTAACCTCTTTTAGTTTGTCAATATTTTTTTATCATATTGCTTACTGTTTTTTCTATTGTATCTCAGCTTAATATTGCTTTAGAAGCAATTTTCTTATGTAGTGTTTTCTCTCTTCATGCTTTTGATACTGTTTTGTAGTTTTTTAATTTTCTTGAGATATCTATAACGCATCCTTCTTACTGTGTTCACCATCTTGACAGGTCCTTGGACAATTTTGTATGTATTATTTTTTGTGTTCTCATTACTTGGATCAGGTTCTGCAATTACTAATGGATCTTGTATGGCTTCTGGCTCAACGTTTTCCTCGAAGTCATTTTCAGGCGGTGAGTTTACTATGAATATTTTCTGAATTTTCTTGTTTTCTTTTTCTTGAGGTAGAAACTTTCTCCACTTTACTTTTTCTTTTTACACGAAACTTTTTTTTTTCTCAATTTCTCCGCTGCACCTTTGTGTTTGTGGTATCACGCATTTTTATGCGTGACATCATTTTTGATGCATAAAATCTTTTTTTATTTTATTTTCTCATTAAATATCATTTTTTTCATTTTTCTTAATGTAATTAATACATACAGTTCTGGGTTACTTTTAATAGATTTATACTTTTCGCATTTTCGTATTCTATCTTTAGCGAGCTTTTTTTCTTGGTCAGGTTCTTCTTTGGCTTTGCCATGATTTTATTGACCTGACGAATGGACAATAATTTGTCTAACAAGATACATTCCAGTCTGCAATTATTTCGAGAATTTATTATAAGAAATTAGGAAAGACTTTATATCTGATCTGGGTAAAGTTATTAGCTGGAGGGTCGTATTAATAATTTTAAGTAAACATTGGGCTGCTAAGTAAAACGATATTTTTCTATATAATGTCTATATATTATATGAACGTAACTTTTTTGGTAATTGTTGGTCGTTTAGTTTAGTAGATTCTGAATTACATACTGTATATTTAACTGGAACTTGTATTAAATAAAAACAATAGATTCACTTTTTCAAACCGATGTGTTGAGGTGGAATTAATTTTTTAACTTTTATAAATATAAACATTTAGTTTGCCCAGGGCTATATTACAAATACATAATTTTGTAGTCTTTATATCAAATAAAATAAAACATCGCCTTACAAAACCTTTCATTACCTTCCCTTTCCAAATTCAGATGGTATGGAAGGCAATTAATTGGATATGAATGAAATTTTTGAAGTGTATCCACAATTTCTCAAAAATCTGTAACACTGTGAATGCAATAACTATATTATAGATATTACTATTCACATGGAAATAAATTATTAAACAAGTTTTTTTTTTATTAATATGACTTCGGAAGATAATGATCACACTACTGGACGAAAATGAAAATTTTGTACTAAGGTCGTTGACAATGATTTAAAAATAATAGCGTACGCCCTATATTGGCAACTTTTCCTATCAAACTGAGAAGGAAACATGTTTGTGTAATACAGCGCTATAAGGTAGCTATAATGTGTAGAAAATGTAATTCATTTCACGAGGAAGGCGATGAAAAAAAACTGCGGACAAACGTTAAATTATTTATGTAATATAAATGGTTTAATTTAATAATTATTGAATTGACATAGATTAAGATATAAATAATGTTTATCCTCCGAGGTACTGAAGATGAAATTCATTTGTATCCTGTTTTGGAAATAATTCATCAAAAAATGAGAGTAATGAAAATATCGGATATTTTTGGGATGGGTGCATAATTAATAATTATTGTGATACTTTGTGAAGAAAAATGAATAATGCACATCTATCTGAAAAATAAAGAATTTTCTCTATCAAGATCGCTTGGCAATGTCGTTTTGTATGAAACGACGGTATCACCCAAATACGAATAATTAAATTGTTATGCGCTTTGGCGTAGTTAAAACTTGAAACTAAAGAACCATTTGTATTTCTTGTCCTCAGGATGTCGCGAGACCGCCTTCATCTACGCCATCACCAGCGCCGGAGTCACGCACGCGGTGGCGCGCGCCTGCGCAGAGGGCAGCATCGAGTCCTGCACCTGTGACTACAGCCACCAGGCCAGGGGGGTGCAGCCGGCGGGGGCGCGCGCGGGCGGGGGCCCGTCAGGGGTGCGCGACTGGGAATGGGGAGGGTGCTCGGACAACATAGGATTCGGGTTCAAGTTCTCTCGGGAGTTTGTGGACACGGGGGAGAGAGGGCGGGACATCAGGGAGAAGATGAACCTACACAATAATGAAGCTGGCCGAGCAGTAAGTTGATCACATTTTTTATAGAATTCTAGTCCTTTATTATATTACTACAAAAACAGCAGCGGCCATACTTAGCGAGACCCCAATACGTCGCAAGGCGTAATCGCAATGTGTCGCTTCATCTTCAGAACTTCAAATTATGTGTTTAAATCATTTTTAGAATATATCTGATTGGTTATATGTTTGCATTACTTGTTACTGTAATAGAACACTTCCTTTTTTTATATAATCAATATTGGAAAATAGGTTTCCCGGAAACAACTATCGCATTAGAATATATTGCTTCAATTCAGACCATACTGATTCTTGAACCTGTATTCAGGTTCAACGCTATTAATTTATTATTGTTCGCTCTGTTTGTGTCATGTATAACAATTTTAATAGAAAGCTTCTTATATAGCTACACCCATGACACTACCGAGTCTAGACGATTCTTAATACCAACCTGCTTATGAATCTTATTATTCACACAGCATCCTTTAGATTTATTTTATTATTTACGTTATTGTTTCTTGAGAAACCACTTATTGTTACGCTTTTTTTGTCTGTGAATTGCAAGATTTTTACATGATTCTGCTGCAGTTTCAATGATATATTCGAAATCAATGAATACAGAAGAAATTTCAATGTTTTTGGGAGCCGGTTTCTAACATTTTGTTCTCAAGTAGCGATCGTTGCAAAACAGCCCAGCGATCCGCGAGTCGAAGCGGTGCGCGGCTGATGGCATGCAAATTGGCCTCGCAGCAAACATATGATTTGAATACGAGTTGGCAGACGGGAGTGACATGGGATTCAGTCAATTTGCCATCTCGTCTGGCATATTTACATACAAACAGAGATGCTGTTCGCCCCCTTGAAGACACGTCGTGCATCTCGTACGATGAGATTGATGAGGTGTACGCGTTAGTCGGTCGCGAGAAAGTCGACGTTTTCGAGGAGTTTTGTAACGTTGATACGAGTAATTCGTTAATTTAAATATTGATATTCTCATTGTCGTACGATCAATTTAAATAAAAAAAAATTTGAATTTTGTTTTCAAATATTTTATTCCGATTTAAATTTTTTTTATGAAAACAAATTATATAAATCGCATGGAAACATGTACAGAATTTTTTTTTATTGAACCCGGTTCTTTTTATTGCCGTTTCAACAATCACTCGATAGTGTTCTATACAATGTCGTCAAATATTGATATCATTTTTTTAGCGAAACATCTATTTATTTACGTTGGATGCTAAAAGAAAAATCGCAAAAAAATGATATAAACACTGTGAAAATTCAGTCGCTTAGTTGAAAATCTGTGTACGTTAGAGTGAAGAATGAACGAATGCAAATCTGTTTGTAGTTTAGTCGGTAGAGTTAAGAAAAGGTAGCTGAGATGGTTTTAGTGAGGAGAGGATGGTTAGAAAAATAT
The DNA here is from genome assembly GCA_031772225.1 of Eubasilissa splendida. Taxonomy (NCBI): domain Eukaryota; kingdom Metazoa; phylum Arthropoda; class Insecta; order Trichoptera; family Phryganeidae; genus Eubasilissa; species Eubasilissa splendida. The sequence continues at coordinate 34,583,787 of CM062846.1, read as the reverse complement.
AAGAGGCAACAGGACTAAATATTAGAGAACGTTAAAAGGTTTAAAAACTGTACATGCGCGGCTAGACCGCCTAATCTATTACTACAAGTGCATGTGCGCTATTTGCATTGACAGTTTTACAAACTACATTATTATTGAATTGGAATTTAAAACGAGATTCAACAACTATAGAGCGTGCATGAGAAGATGTATAAGAGTGGTTTGCTAGGACAGAAGAGAGTGGTGTACTATTGTCTCTATGGCGACTACCTCCGTGGGAACGACACCGTGGTTAGTTAGTTAGCGTTGCATTCAACATTATCTAAATCTTAAATAAGTGTAGTTTTCTAGCGGTGCGATACAATCCTCACCACACACGGGTCACCTCCGCGCCGGCCCAGCAGTGTTGTCACACGGTATAACGCAGATTTATCTGCACTACGCTTCACCTCGCGAGTCCATCGCATACAAATTCGAAATTACATCCATGAACCGGATCGTTCGTTCGCCTACTCCGCCGACAGCGCGGGCAATCAACACGTCCACCGCGAATGCGCGGCTCCGATTGGTCGAGCGGCTGTCAACTGTCGCCCACCGTGACGCGACCGATATATCAATGGTTTAACAATACTCGAGGCGGGGACGGGAATCCGCACTCTGGATTGGGCGTACTTTCGTCAATTTGCATTCGTATCACGTCTCGGACGATATGAGTAGCGATTTCGTGTCGTGTGTGTGTGTGCGTGTGCGTGTACGTGTTTTCGGTGCTCGGCTCTTGTTGACTCGATCGAGTGTCAGCTGTCATCAATTCAATTTATAGTTTTTACGTCTACCGTGTCAAGTGTCTCCGTAATAGGGTCTAAGACGACCTGAAGTGGAGAGATGATTTATTTTTAAACAGTTAGCGCTGAATCATCAAGACGTGATTTGTTTCTTTTTCTTCTTTCTTATTGACATAAAGTGGCTCCTATCAGGCGAGGCTCGTAATATACCCGCACAAGTGTCGGTCCTGTATTACGCTTATTCCAGCGTGATCGGGTTTTTCTTACGGAGAAAGATAATGCATTAAAGTTACGAAATATTATTTATGTTATGAACAGAATACCAAAATAAATAAAAAGTACACACATATGGTGTACATAAATATAAACAAAATGTAAATACTTCACTCACGGCCATTATTGCATCTGTAGCTATTCTGCAGTCGTTGCCATTTTTTTGGTCAGAGAACCAGATTTTCACGAGAGCGCCGCTTGCACCAGACAGTTGGTGCCGTGCTCCAGCCGCAGCTTTACGCCCGCAACTCGATGTCTCAGAAGTGGAACGAATCCATGTGTACGACTTCCGGCAAACATTGTAGATGCGCTGCAATAACACGCCAATCCGAACATTATTCGGAAATTCGGAGACGGTCGTACGTCACTTGCTTGTATTTCGACCAGAGCTCGCAGGTATACATGCTGGTGAAGAACGATTTAAACATGATCCTCTTCACCTCCTTACTGCATCGGTAGAAACGCCGTGACAGCATATTTGCACGAACGCAAAACTGTCTCCTCTGCCGTTCTATATCATCATAATCTTGTCCATCTTCACTGAATATATGGCCAAGATATTGACCTTATTTTGAACGCTCAGTTTCATCCCATCCAGCTACACGGGAGGGATATTATCTGGCCTTTTTCCATATTTGAACGCCATTATGACCGATCTGCTGGCATTGTATAAAATATTAGGTTCATATTATGTATTGCCCTCACAGCTGACTCCAAAAGTCTCTCCAATGAGACGCATCTATCCATCCACAGTCCATAATCACGGTAGTTGCGAGCCAGAAATTTAACAAATTCAGATAAGTCCAGACTAGTTCAAAATATGGAAAGACCGCGGTATATCTAAGACAACGAAGGTCTGGCTTGTAAAGTCTGTTGCATTCTATATTTTTATATGGTGAAGATCATGGACTCTGAAGGCAAGCGAGAGAAGACGGATAGATGCCTTTAAGGTGTGGTGCTGGAGACACTTGTTGCGCATACCATGGACGAGACTCACGAATGGATAAGCGCCTTCTAGCAGATTCTGCCAGAACGTTTTACGCATTTGACCCAAAAAATAAACTCACATTTTTTAAGGGTCTACATTATTTTTGTAAATTAAATAATACAAGGAAATACGGTTAAAATTATGTTATTTTATTTTGTGTATTGTGATACCGTGCGGCGCACTGCGCGAAACTGCGATCACAGTCACTGTTTTCAATGATATTATCGAATATCAATATCAATCACACCAGTGATTAAAGAGAAACATCATTTCTCATCACTAATTGGCAGTAAGGATTCAATTTCGAGTGTCCCGCGAATATCAACTTTACTGTTTGGATTTTTTATGTGTATTTGGATTTGTAAACTTGCTATGTATTCTCTTTTGTATTTTTGAGATTTCAATTTATGCATTTCCATTAACGTATATTGTTTGTTCACAGCACGTACAGTCGGAAATGCGACAAGAGTGCAAGTGCCATGGGATGTCTGGTTCGTGCACCGTGAAGACTTGCTGGATGCGGTTGCCGACCTTCCGCACTATCGGAGACAACTTAAAGGACCGCTTCGACGGAGCCTCGCGCGTCAGCGTGACCAACAGGCCCAGCGACAATCTCCCTCCGAGACCTCCCCCGAACGCCAATTCCCCTTCGATCAACAGTCTGCAGTCCGGGGGCAGAACTTCAGGCCCGAGAAGAAACAGATACAACTTCCAGCTGAAGCCGTGCAATCAAGATCATAAAGCCCCGGGCGCCAGAGATCTGGTGTACTTGGACGCCTCGCCGGGCTTCTGCGAGAAGAACCCCAGACTCGGTATACAGGGGACTCACGGAAGACAGTGTAATGACACTTCTATCGGAGTAGACGGGTGCGTCTTGATGTGCTGCGGGAGAGGCTACAGAACCCAAGAAGTAGTCTCTGTCGAGAGGTGCGCGTGCACGTTTCACTGGTGTTGCGAAGTTAAGTGCAAATTATGCAGAACGAAAAAAACAGTACACACGTGCTTATAGATGACTGAACAGTGAACAGTAAACTTGTAAAAATTCAGTGAGATTGTACAATTATAGGTGAAATCTTGTAAAGACCTGCCTCGTCCGGTGTTGGACGTATTGCACCATGTGAACGAAGCGCTCGCCCGTTGAGTATGTTAAATGATCGCAGTTCGGAAAATAAGTGGTCACATCAAACGGGAGAAATAAATTAGGATGCCCACTTAATTGCAACATCTGTTCTTAAGATTTTTTTACTGAATTGCTTAATTGAAGACCTGCCACTTCCCGAACGAGCGATAAGGAAGGCACTCGAGATGTTCTTGGTGAAAATGGATTCCACGACACATACGATATCTCAACGTCCGCTCCTCGCCAGACGTGAGCGGACCTCTCTAGTTAATAATATGTTCCTCTCACGTCCGACATGTAAGATAATTACTCGTATGTGCATTTCTATTTCTAAGAGAAAACCGGTTTCATGATAGTATCGATTTTTGTATATCTTGCCACCGTAAAGCTACGCCAGTACGAACATAAAAAATATCAAATAAATTATTACTTTTTCCAGGTTGTTAATTTATCAATTAACGTAAGATATTTATCTGTCGTTTTATTTATGTGAATTGTAGAGAATTTATCAGTATTAAAAGGCTGGACATACCGTCGTTGTCCAAATATATGGAGAGCCGGAAATAATTTATATGATAAGCTATTTAAATGTATTTAATAGGTTTTGTTACATTCTTGTGACAAAGAATTAATATAAAGGCCTGTCTCCATTGCTTCAATAAGCATCAGAGTATCATGTATTATTGTGATGATAGTTTTTAAGTTTTAATATAGTTAGTCGCCATTTTTACACTTATGGATGTATTCCCGGTTAATATTTGTTAATTTATATTTTTTATAATGTTTTTATGTATGTATGTATTATATAATCTTTAAATTTACTAAAAAGACTGACCAATTCATGTTAGAATATAAAGTTTCATACTTCATTTTCACGACACCATAGCAGCTTGTATAAATCATTTAGATTAAATTCTACTCTCCCATGCCATTTGGTTTGGAACTACAATATTTCGAAATATATAGGAGATACTGTCAAGTGTTACTATTTATCGATTTTTTATTTCTAGTAAAAAGTATCGAAAATCTTTTTTTTTTTATATTACTTACCCAATTTTATTTGTAATAAATTATTAACTTATTATTATTACTATATTAGCAAAAAAAATCAGCACATTCATGTAGTATCTCATTTTCATTATCTATTAAAATTATTTTCAGATCAGAAAACTATTAATAATTTTCTCGCTTAACGCTAATATATCAATAGAACTTCCTTCCGCGATGCACATAGATCTTATACATATGTATAAATACTGTCAAATTTTCTCTATAAAACCGACAGCATATAGCATTATTTGAAAGTAATCTATGTTTCAAAAATATTTATAATTTTTATTTTCGACAATGTTTCATTATAAGGTTTTATTTATATTTATGTTATTATTTATACCTGCCAGCTACTTATGTTCTAAACATATTTATAAATGTGTAAATACATGTAAACTATGTACATAAAACTATTTAAGATTGTTTGGATGTATGATGCATAAAACTTGTGTTTTTCTGCTAAACTGCAAAATAAAATTGTACACCCATCTCCTTCACATACATTTTTTAGTATAAAATCGACTAGTTTAAGTAAATTGTTTGACAGGAATCGAAGATATTTTGTTTTCTAAATAGCTGTGAATGATCAGTAATGCACTAGAATAGAATATTTTTATCAATAGGTACCAGTGATCACTTATGCTCTAAAATAACCGAATATTTTTATCAGTAGGTACCAATTATCCATTGTTCAAGAAAGTCATAAGTTTTATGGGTGCAAAATATGCGTGATACGAGTTTAGGAATATATACAAATATGTATAACGCTATATTAAGATGTATGAATAATTTAAAAGTAGAAGAAAAAGAAAGAAGAGAAAATGAGGATGTAAATGGTCATCTATGTAAAGACTTGTGACATTGAAACGTCACTGAAACAATCTGAAACTGTTAAGGTATTTTTCCAATAAAATATGTCAACATGTATGCATATTATTTCTTCATTCCTATCAATTCCTAATTTCCTTCACAAATTAATTATGCATTTTTGTATGTATTATATAAAAATTATTTATAATAATATTTTCAACACTTAATTTTGATACTCCTACAATTTTTGAATAAAGTTAAATACTCGAGGTCTGAATTCTACTATGAAAAGGACTAACTTGTTAATCTGCTAGGAGAAGCCTCGAAAACCAAGCGATTGTCTCGCGGTGAGTACCGAACTAGCACGTCAGAGCTACACATTTAATTGAATTTAAGAAAAAGATTTTGAGATGAGTTATAAACCTGAAGGGCCTCGTTGAACAACCTTCTAAAAATACTGAAGATTTTACAGAACCTAATTAAGAAACTTTATACTTAATCTTATATTATATGTACATTCAAAAAAACATCTAAAACGAACTAAAAATCGCTAGATTTTATATTTTTAAGACGTGAAATCCTTTCAAGTTAAACGTTTTTTATTTAATGTTAAAAGGCAATAAATGTTTGAATTTTGTTAGTATCAGAATATTTTTTTCACATAAACCAATTTTTCACTGTAATTGTTATATATTAATAGCATTAAATTAAATGAAAATATATTTTTAATTGTGAAGTTACGATTATTTAGAAGACAATCCCCTAATAATTAAGATAAACCACTTGGAAAAATATACGGAAGAAATATATATTTCTAAAATATATACAACCAATACCGAGACATCATCATAGGTTAGTCAGTTAAAACTCTCTGCCGGCAATAGGTGTGGTCCGTAATGAATATATTTTTTTGATAGATAGATCTGTGTATTTTCTAAGTAATTTATTTAAAATTTGTTTTAATTTGCATATTATGTTCATTTTTGTTAATTTCGGTTCAAAATAATACGAAATGCCAACTGACAAGACAAAAAACCAGACATATCATGCCAAGAAAATAAACATTTATCTTAGAAAAACAGGTATTGAATGATTGAAAGAGCCCACCGCGCAGAAAGGGATTGAATCTATTCAGGGATGCCATACAGTCAAGCGATTCGCCACGGAGCCTTTGTGTGGCGATGGTAAAATTGAAAATACTGCCCGGCCGTTAATTCGATATTATTGGGTAAGTATTAAGACGTCGAAGGGAGACGGGCCCTGAATAGAGCCTCACAATGGCGGCCAACAGGATGTCATGCTTGTTTGTTGGGCAGGGCCTCAGAAGGGTATTGTCCCGGCCTTTCAGGCCCTGCTCTGTGTGGACCATTCATAGCAGTGTGAGAAGCTGTTGATAGCGTGCGATTAACCAGCTATTTTATACGTGTAGGGGATTTGAGGAGTTTGTCATAAAAAGTGTTGCATTGTACCTACTGCATTATAGAGAATCTCTCGAGATAATCCTAAAGATGAAAACAGAATAAATATAATTAATATACTATGAATGTTAATATTAGAATCAGTGGTGTCCCTCAAAAAAAAAAAATCAACCGATTCGGTTAGCTAATTTTGGTATCCGCTCATGCACCCCCTCCCCCAAAAATACTAAATTATGTTTTATTTATTATTCCCGACCATGTTAACAATGTCATTTATGGTGTTTTGAGGGCCGCGAGAAGAACAGAAAAAGTCATATTTGAATATGTTTCAAAAACACACAACTGGATTTTCATCTATAAAGGCACCGTTGTTAAACAAATAATATATATCTCATGGAGACGAAGTTCTTTTTTATTATATTTAATTGAAATATAATAAAAAATAGCTTCGTTTCTATGAGATATCTATTATTTGTTAAATAACAGTGCCTTTGTAGGTGAAAATCCAGTAATAGTGTGTTCTTGGAACACATTCAAATATTGCTAATAATATACTGGTCAAAATAAGAAAATATATATAAATTGAACAATTGATTTTTCTGACGTATTCTAGTATAATTTGTTATAAAAACGCTTTAGAGGTAAACAACATTGTTTTAAATAATTAAAAAAAAAAAATTAAATTCTCATCGTAACATCTATGCTATTTCAGGAACTGATGAACGTTACATTGGGTAAAGTGATCACTTAAGCCAGCCGAAGACAGGCCGTAAGCCTTACTTCCATGAAATGTAACAAAGAATAGCGTCGTCTCTAAGAGTCATAACTGTTTCAGAAGCATTGTAATTAATATCAAACTACAATATGAATGATTTTATACTGAACGTACCAAAATAAACAATTCCAATATTATAAAACATATATATTCGGTGTCTTAATTTGATTACGAGTATGTATATTGTAAATGTGTTAAGCAACAAGTGGTTCGGCGAGAGGTTTCCAATTTTAACAACCGGTTCGCACAAACCGGTGTGAACCTTTATCACTGATAAAAGAACGAATATACTATCTATAAAGATATTATTTTAAATGTACGTAAGTTATAGAATGGAAAGAGTCACACGAGCATATAAAAGTAAATAAGAGTAAATGAGCGCGTATAAGAAAAAATAAAGACATGGAAAAAGTGAAAAATGTGTGTCAGGACAGAACATTATATTTGAAAATACATTTCAAAGTTCTAGAACTAACTTGACTTTTACTGACCAATCTATAATGTATTTTATTCACGACCTTTTTATGTGTGGTATTTGAGGTTTTTGAATGATTTCCTAAACATTAACCTCTGCGAATATATAATCCTGACTATCTACGGGTATGAATCACAGAATGTTATCAATGGATGTACCCTCCCTATTACTACTATGTAAATGATGGTATCTCAAAGAGATCAGATCCATTACCAATATTGCTTTTGGGTGAACATAAACACGGGACAGTTCACAATTATATAGGATACGATATTCATTTCATTTTTTTTTTTAAGGAGAATATATTATTATTGTGAAGTTGGAGTTTTTTCAGAATATATTTCTGTGGTATTTTAATACAAATTAAATGTATCAATTAGGAAAAGATCCTGAATCGAATCACGGTAGCAACGTAAATATTTTTTCGATGAATTGATTTTATATGTATTCGTATCTGTGTTTTATGATATTCATTAAATTACAACTGATAATGTACAAATATATTGTTAGGGTTTGAATGTGGGAAAAGCTAAATTCGTTTAGTACTACTTGTAATAGTCATTTTAATAAAGACACCATTGGACCTTTAAGGTGATTCTATTGTGTCCTGGTGATATATCAATTTCTCAAGACAAGGTCTATTAGGGTATATAAATTATAAATATAAATTTATAAATTATCACCGGCTAGTGACTGAAGAAAACTGCTTCCCGTTTAAGTATATCTTTATGTGATTTAGCCCATAAACAGTGACATTTTGGACGTTGTAAGTGGCTGCCGTATCCCTTGACTATTTTTCTTCTCATGGCTTTTGATGCTCTGCCTCTAATTGTTGATTGCATATATATCACGTATGTTCAACGTCTCACGCGTGAAACCGAGCACGTCTTGTCAATAAATAATTATGTTCGGGAATGTGAATCTTCTCAGATGTTGAAAGTTTATATTGAAAACAATAGAAATATTTATGGGGCATAGTAGCTGTTCAAAAACATACATAATAAGATCTTTTTTCTGTATGCTTAAATCAATTTTCAGGCAGTTTTACAGCCATGCCGTACAGTCTGATGATAATCCAGTAGTTTTCCAGAAGGGAGAAGAGTGGACGACAACTTACAATGCTCCCCATGTTTTATGCAGAGTTGAACGAATCAGCCCCTATTGTAACATTTTAAAATGCAATGATCTCGAAGTTTTGGAACTATTTTGATGATTTGATGGTGAATGTCTAAAATAAGCAGCAATTTTCAATATTATGAGACATATCTGTATCTCAGTACTTGATTTTATTGTAAATATTGTAAAACAAACGATTCGGCAAAAGTTTTACAATTTTAACAACCGGTTTGCGTGAACCGGTACGAACCTATAGCGGAACATCACTGTTCTCGACCTTTCGAAGCTCATCACTGTTTCATCGATAGAGAAAAGCCAGCCGGTATTGAAAGCATGGATGTTTTTGAGTTATCCAATTTTAGTATTCTAGCAATGATTATGCTGCATAGGGATAACGTCAGATAAAAAAAAAAAGTTAATACTTACAGGTGAAAATATTTGCGGTCTTTGTTATTTTTTCTGTTGTATGATTACTTTTACATGAAATAAGATACATTACATATTTGACAAATTTGTGATGTTATAATTTGCAACAATTTACAAGGCCGCATTGACACCTAGGCACAAGCTTCGGCTTCATTAGTGTCATCAAACGACGACTGTATTTTGTATGTTCGGTGACATCATTGATAGTATTTTGGCCTCGAGGCTAGAAAGGCGAGATTTACATTCTAACATTATATTTGTTAAAAAAATGTAATGAAAACGTAAAATGTATAAATTATTTTTTCTTGCACATTTTAAAATCATAATCATTTTCCTTATGAAGCAGATAAATGGATCGAAGAATTTTGAATGGAAAACTTATTGATGCCGTTAACTAAAAAAATGGTAAAAGGTACATATTTTATATACATACTCTCGCTCTCTCAATCGCTGTAAACTGTTGCATTAATTCTGAATAAATTAGAAACTGCCTTACATGTTAACCATATTTAAAACCACGAAAAATTAAAAAAATTCAATCAACTCTTAATTAAGCTATAAACATTGCAAATTATTTGAAAAACATGTTAATTGAATTGATTTCGAAACCTATATTACCCACATCAAAAAAGTCGTTTATTCCGCATGTTACTAGCTGGAGATGCGCCGTAGTTAGGACTTAGCAGCCAATTCTGACCATAAACTCAACTGGCCCCCTGTGGTATGGAAGACCAATCTTTGCGAGGAATTTTATCTTCTTTTCTCCATATTGAGGATACCAAATGTCTCTCAGTAGAAATATTTAAAATATTTTTAAACAAATATATATATCGATGTATCTACACACGTACATATATAATATATTGGTTATTAGTTATTAGAACTTTGATATAACTTTTAATAATCTTTAATATAAATGTATAGTTACGCAAACAAAAAATGATGTGTAAACTCAGTGGCGTAACCACAAAAATTGGGTCCTAATGTAGAATAGAAAAAGGACTCACTAAATAAGTTCCGTATATAAGATATACGAAAATGAATGATGCTTAGTTTATCTATAAAATAGTTGGAACAAAATTAGCATTTTATCTCTTATAATATTTACACTTTCACAAAAATAATATTTAATAATATTTCATTATACATACACTTGTAATTTAAAAAATATTTCGAAGAATTTCGCTTTACAGCGATGGTCTGATCCTTAACCCTACTGATTAGCGGGGTACTGATAATGTATACATTGAGAATGTTTGCGTAATACACATGAGTAATGATTTAAAAAAATATATAATTCCATTTCTCGCTGTGGTAGATTTTTGACATCACTCCACATTTGAAATTGGGAAAGGTATCGATATTCGCAAAAATATTGATGCCAAATGGATTGTAGGGCGCGAACTCTTTGAGTCCCTATCTAACGTGGGCCCCAATGCACCGCATTGACTGCATTGGAATAGTTACGGCACTGTAAACTACAAGTGAAATCTTTGACATTTTTCATTTTGATTGAATGATATATGTTCGAACTTATACGTGAATATTTAATCGCTAATAAAGATTAGGTTAACCAAGAAACCAATGAAGTGGTAGTAAGGTACATGAATAAGTCAAGAGAACTTATAACAACTATCAAACGAAAAAATGCTGCATACTTCGGAGATATTCTCCGTAAAAAGAAATGTGATCTCTTACAACTGAACAACTGCACGGTCTCACACAAGTTACCTTACGATAGTTTACATTCCTTTATGATATGGTACGCTATGTTACATTTAGTTGGTTAGATTAGGTTAGGGTATTTAATACAAAGTCACGGTAGCAGAGTAATAAGCTGATTGTGTACAGTTAACATGAAACCTTTATATCATTATTCAGTGGAAGGCTACAGAGATAAAGGAAGATAGAAGACTACCTAACCTCATAAAGTGGCTCAATGTCGAAAATGCTGGTGCACAATTTTCTGTAACTTGGTCGTCAACCCTTCTAACGGGACATGAAGAAGTGGAATACTTATATAAATGAACCTATAAATTGTTTCCAGAAATTTAATTATTTTGGATATCTTTGTTCAGTTCGATGACAATAATGGCGTTTAAGTTTTCAGTGTCTTATTAGAATTCGAGATCCAGTACCGAAGACGAAAACGCGCTCCAATCGCAACCGCCCGGGACAAACGCTTAACACAAATTCATACAAGGGTAAGAGATTCGTGGACCATATTGGCGATGTAATAACTTCCTTTGACGTAATAATTTCATTCGAATTTTCATCCTTTATATCCATTAAAATATTCCATATTTGAATTTACAAATTAAATGAACTATCAACGTATCTGCGTAATTTACATCATACATAAAGCAAATAATGCAATCTATCATACAAAATTTCAATAACTCAATGGCTTCGGACAATCCTTCACAAACAAAATTTTAACACTCGTATGATTTTTTTAAATAAATCTATTGTCTATTCTTCACGTCTATAGTCACTATTGCGTTTAAAAAATGGTTAATCTTCGTTTTCCGATTTCGAACATGCATGGTAAACGATTTCGAATATCTCAGTGCCAGTATAATTTATTACCCGAATAACCCATCCGGCGATACTGTGAACTAAACAAGAAATTCCATATTTCATAGAAATATTGGAGTATTTTACATATTTTTAGAGCCATAATTCCCGGACAGCATACCGACGCAAGAAATAAAAGTTTCAAAACAATTTTTAACATTATCACTTAATTAATTAATGACTACGATGGGCCCAGGTGGTATAACAGTCATCGTAAATGTTGTCTTTTTTTGACAATGTCTGAAGCAAGGACGGTCTTCTGTGCACAGGGACGGAGCGGCGGCGAAAATAATTTAATTTAAAGATTAAATTAAACAAATAAAATATACAAACAAGTCAAAATTTGTTACGATCACATTTCATTTCATCAACAGAATATTGTCTTTCTTATGGACCGTGTCCACAGATGAGATTCTTACTTGAGACAATCTCTGAAATGCGAAGATTCTTTGGACCACATTTTACACACCGCGTCTCAAAGATTCGTCATTCGGATCAGTCCATTTATCGTTGATTCGTAGTCGGGCAAATTAAAATCTCAGATAAAACGGGATAAACCTTTGTAATTTAGTGCCTTTGTTTGCCTAACTTTTAGAATAAATGAATAGATGGGTATTTATTGTTTTAGGTGATGCACATGTCGACTCACGATGTAAAATCGAACGTATTGTAGAGGAGTTTGAATTTTTGTCTCTTTCTACTAATCTCAACATAATCTCTGAGTTTTTCTTCACATAAAAATGTCAACACGTGTACGTGGTACTGAGATTTCTCTACTTATATTCTGAGAATTATCGATTACGGTAATAAAAAGCGGTTCGTGCACCATCATACGTTGGGACATTACTGATATCAGCGTAGTGTAATTTAACATAACAGTATAGTTAACTTTCTTACTGAATGGGCTATCCTTTTTTTATTTCAACTTTATTAATGACATAAATTATAATTTTCAATATTTGCCAAACTGCAGAACAGTTTTACGGCAAATATTGCCCGTCACATAGTAATTAAAGAGTTTTTATCAATAATTTAAAAAAAAGAAATACCACAAAGGAAACAAATAATTAGATGGGAATGTGTTTTTTAACTTTATATTTTAGGGTGGTTACGAGGGTCTCTTTATTTTTTATGATGTTTAATAAGTTTTTATTGATTTTATTAAATATTATTGACATAACACATTCTCTCGTTCTCTCACTGTTCTTGTTTGCGATCGGTATTCTCATGATTCGACCCGACGATTCGGTAGAATAGCTATGGTGAGGCTCCGTATTCATTTCTCTTCTATAATTATACTATATGTTATTTTTTTATCAACCGGTAAGATTTTGTATATAATAAATAAACACTGTTCTGTTATCTATCTACTATAAGTTTTAAAAATCTTAATTGTAACTCTTTAATTTTATCAGTATTTGTTTTATAGTTAATCCATAGCTACTCACTCCATAACTGATAACCGAGTCGATCACCGTAAAGCACAGTAAGTACAGTATGCACTGAGTACCAAAATTTTGAGTATATAATGGTTATTTGGGAATAAAAGTTATGAATGAATTTAATAGATATTTTATTTAAAATTGATTGGTAACATTAATAAATAATCCAACTGTGGGGCTAGTAATACATGCAAACGTATCTACATTGAAAAATATGATCATTATTTATAGTATTTCTCTAATAATGAATATATGTATGTAGGCATATAATATTACATTTCAAGTTCGAAAGCCGGTTCTGGTGCAAACCACAAAGTGATGATGTTCTTCTGATGAAGATATTTGCTGGCGGAAATGTTCGCGGGTGGCATTGGTAGGTACGCAGATTCATATTATATTATCTTATAAACATATAAATATCCGACCTTTGAGTGTGCGGTCGGCGGCGGGCGGTGGGCCGGTTCCTCCCAGCGGGGGTGCCGGACACCTACTACAGAGTTTGGGAACCCGCGGTTTCTGAAACATTTTAACATACATATTGTGAATCACGAAATGAACGTCTTCATATCGGATACAGTGAACACACCTAATGAATAATAGTCGTTTTAATCATATTATATTAAGAAAAAAATATTTACACTTTCATTAGACTTAACACAAAATAATCTTTTTTTTACAGTTAACAGGAAATCATAATATAAAGTGAGAGAAGTATTTCAGTCGTTCTAGATGTGGTAAGGTGAGAATATATCAAAGTAGGGGGAATGCAGAAATAAAGTAACTGCTGCTTTGAATGCAGTTATCTGTCATCTGGCCAAGATTAGCGGTAGTTTTGTATGTATAGTAATAATAATGTATTATTATTGAATAAAATATTATTGAATATTTACTGTTCGCAATATTTGAGTATGTCTAAGAACACACAATTACTAGAATTAGATTTTCATTGTGACATATATGCTGTTTCAGGGAAAATGAATATCAAATTAAATCCGTAGATGGCGATACTGTAGTTGTACTCGAAATGTTTCCACATTTTAACATATAAATAACTTCAAAAAATTTGATATATATGGAGATTGATTAATGGGTGAGAACGGTGAACGTTACATTGTGTAAAGTGATCATATAAGCCAGTCGAAAACATGTCATCAGGCCTGTAATTACCAATATTTCCATATTTTTCCATTAATAAAAAATAGCTTCGTCTCTATGAGATATCTTTTATTTGTTTATTTACTGTTTGCCTTAGGATGTAATGAGCTTACTCAGTAATTCGGTCATTTATACAAGTAATCAAATTTACACGATAGCTGGTTCCTAAGTTTCCGGTCAACAATAAGGGCACGTATGATACATGACCACTGCACTAAACTTTTTATTGTACATGCTAATTTTCTGGTCCGATGTTGTTGTTCTTTTAGTTAGCTAGATTTGGACCGAAGTGCGCACTCTCGACGATCGGTTTATTTGGATCTTCATACTGGCCTAAGCACGGGATGTAATTGATCTGCCTGTCGTTTACCGTCCTCTTGCATTCTCCAAAAAAAAAGACGGCAATATTCACATATACATACGCACAATACTATCAACCAAGAAACCCGGTGGTGTCAATTGGAGTAACAAAGCGCGTAAATATGTACAGTAGAGTGAAAAATTATCAATTTAAAAGATAATAACATTTATACAGAGTCGCTAAGCGAGGAAAAGATGGCAAGAAAGGTATTCTGGAAATTTTGGTGGAACCTATAATAGAGGAGCATCTGAATATAAATCAGTCATTCAAGGAACCATTTACAAAGTCATTGTTACTAAATATCACACATTTTTCACTGTTCTTAGGATGTAATGAAAGACAAATGATTTCATTTCCGAAATATATGTATAATACTCATATATTCAATGCGAATTTACTAGATTTAATAAGGCGTTTGGGTAAGCTCTTTCATGAACATAAAAAAAAACACTGCCTTTACATATACAGTAATACGCCGAAGTTACGCGATAGGTGGGACCGACGAAAATCGCTTAACTCAAATTTGCCTAAGTCGGGGTACAACTTTGCATTTACATACAATTTTGTTTAATTGGGACCAAGGACTAACAAAAACACTAGTTTAAAACATTTTTAAAAATAAAAATGCAGTACTTTATACATATTAATACAAAATATTAAAAAAATAAACGATTTACGTAAAAAAGTCATTTCAATGTCGATGGCTTCATAAAATCTAACAAATTCCTCTGACGACACAATGCCTTCGTTGTTCATGCAGGATTTCTTCGTAGCAAGCTAATTTTTTTTTATTCCTTGCTTTGTAGCTATAACGCGTTCTTCATTGGAGACTATGTTTTCTAAATTTTTTAAGCCATTTTCAATCGAGCTGAGTTGAGCTGAGCATAGATTTTCCGGTTGACTTGGGTCTAAAGTGTCTTCATTGCCGTTTTGCTAACGCATCTCTATGAGCTCATCGATTGTTAGCGTCTGACTAAGTGAATCCAACAGCTCGTTAACATCGTTAGCATTGACTTCCAAATCTAATTGCCCGTCAAGATTAACAACTTCTTCTACCACATGAGCGATATCACAGTAAAAGAAACACTGGATATGGCGGGCAGCATTCTAGCGGCAGTGTCGCCAAACGAACCGTATAACTCTGAGTTCGCGTAAGTCGGGGTATTATTGTATATTTATTTTAAGTTTGGTATGTTTAAAAAGGTGTTTGGTTAGGTTATTCTTATGAAAACAAACATACTTTGCTAGTACATCTAATTTTTTGTCGATTTGTTCATTTGAAATGTACTCATTATGTTTAAAATGTTATTATGGAAGTGATGTATTCTATAAATGTATATCAAATTATTTTAATGGATATATATTGCGTTATATGTAAAAATATATTAAATAATTAATTGTGTAAATAATTTTAATAAATAAATATGGGATACTGGTCCTGATAGTAGGCCCAACAGCGTACTCTCGCGGGGAAATGGTCACAGGATTATCAAAATAATTAGTGTAATATTAAAACTTTACACTTAAATAAATACTGTAGAAAATGTTCTCTTTACAGTCGATGGATGGTTTGAGATATCTCGATACAACCATAAAATCATTGCTACCATAAAATGACCATAAAATCAAACAAGATAATGTGGGATTCAACATCGGAATCGGGAGCTTTCACATTTGATACTTAATAGAGCCACACTGGAAGGTGACCGCAAATGATCATTCCTCCTTGATGGCAACACGCACGAGATAGACTATCTAACCGACATCATCATCGGAACCATTGTGTGAACCATCATTTCAACATAACACCTATTGCCACTTACGTATTCTATTGAATGTTTGTTGATTTCTCCTTTAGATACATTGGTTTGATATTTTGACTCACAAAACTGCTTACATATTATTGTGTAAGGTGCATTGATTCACGAAGAATTATGTTATGATTTATATTCAGTGATTTTAATTAATAACTTCGCCGTAAGCTTCATTCTTGTGTATACATTCTTTGAAAGTTTTGATTTTGAAAATGAAAAAGGGAACAAAGTTCGCCATACATTGAAAAGATTATTTTAAACTTTGAAATGGATCATTGCGACATATTACCAAGATATTATCAATGGATAGTTTTCAACATAAAATACTACGTGGAATGGTTTTCATACGTGTATAGGAATTATACTTTTATACATGTTTTAAAATTAATGAATATGGCACGTTTAAAATTGAAAGTTATCACAATAAATTAAACAACATACCTCTTACTATTAATTTCAAATTTTATTAATATCGGTATTACAAAACTAATAGTGGCATTGTGTTACAATGTGCATTTTATCCGTTTTTATGAGTAAATAAATTATTGTATGAACAATATAAATTATCAATTAATTAAAATCTAAATAATTAATTTAAATGTGAGATAATTTCGTGTTTATACAAATATTATATATATTTCTTAGAGTGTTCATATATCCGTTTATAAATATGCACGAGATACCTGGCGGGGTAAAGGTTCCAAGGACATAGTGATGAGCATACTAGGTACATCAGTGCAATGTAGATATATCAGTAAGTAATTACTAAACGTGAAAACTATTTTTACCTGTGTCGTTTTCGTCAAATTTAAATTTGCATTTAATTACAATGAAATTGAAAATCATCGCAAATTATTTGATCAATGTAATGTCACTTTAGTTGTTAGCAACTTTATATAATTTTATCACTACCTTTATGATGTTAAATCGTACGAAATTTATTTAAAAACAAGTTAATAAATTAAAACAATTGCACGGGTAAAACAAGACGAGGCGCAAAGTAAGAGTTGTCTTGCCTTGTGAGCGCCAAAAAAAAATTCAAATCTAGTAAAATATGACGCTGTAAAACATGTGTTGTAATTCTGTTATAAAATAATTTAATGACCGAAGTCTCTAGAAGGTCAATTGAATTAAGACGTTTCCCTGAAAAGACAGATAACCACGAAAATTAACGATCATTCTCATATTCTAATTAACATATTTTAATAATTAAGCAGTAACGGAAATGACTGTGTATAATATATAAATGTAATTATTTTGTAACATTAGCGTATAAGCGTATAATATATAAATATACTTATTTTGTAACATTATGTCGCGATTTTCGTTAATATGCCATTCTCATTTTTGAGTTTATTTATTGTTTTCATTAAATGTCCGATGAATTCGTACCGGTTTTATTGTTTCTTTTTATTGACTAATTTGTGCATGCCTCCCACGGCAGTCATTCAGTTTATGCGTCATCTTGAAAAATATATTTAATATCTAGTTATACGACGGAATCTTGCAAATCTGTTGCCCATAATATACATCGATTTGCATAAAAATGGATATAATTCTTAAAGCGTATCCATTTTAATTTAATAACGCCGAGATTATTGAAATTTTAACAAAGAAGAAAAACAGTGAGGTGGGTTCAATAATGGGTTTAAATTATTTATTCAATATTTATATCATAAATGCTATAGGTACTTGAATAATATTAATAAGTATATAAATTATGTTTCAGTCATTAACTTTAACATGTAAATTAAACGTTGTTATGCAGTTATGTAGTTAAAGCAGTCAGTCCACAATTTTGAAAATGATGAGATATTGGTTTTATCGGATGCAGTGAGATCAATTCTACGAGTATATTTTGCCTAAACAGCAAAACTCATAATTTATCGCCTCGTGAAAATTTTGTTGATCGCAAAAATCCTAGTATAAAATGTGAAAAAAACTTCATAGTATATAAAATATTTTCTCGGTATTATTTTATAGAATGGAAGCATGGACACTTACTGAAGAAACGATAAAGCGGCTTTAAACATTTTCAATGTAGAAAAATGCGCAAAATATGCTGAACGATTAGAATTACGAATGAAGATGTTATGGTTTGGATGAATAAAGAAAAATAAACAATTTAAATCCGAAAACTTCAATATTCCGGTCATGTCAGGACAGTCAGAGCCCTGGAAGAAGGACAGCATCATAATTGAAGAACCTGAGGCAATGGTTTGGCTAGTCTATTGTAGACCTTTTCCTGACCTCAGTAAACAAAGTGCTGATAGGCAATGTCTGTTATCGGATATGGCACATGAAGAAGAATGTATTAATACAAAAAATCGATTAAATTTATATTTACTACTAAATTTGGTATCTACTCGTATATATTATTTATTATTTTAAAAATAAAGAACATTCATGTTGTTATGTAGATTTAATTATTCACTCTTTGTACAAAAGTGTTTTTATCTTAGTTTAAGTTTTCTATGGTTGGCTGTTTTCTGTAATAATCTAAAAAAATATGGTTGTTTGGTCCAGCGGTAAGAGACTTGTTATTTAGTTACCATTCTCGTTTCGGGAGACCACCAAGTTAGTACTACTTCAATAGCATGGGCACTTAGCTAATTTAGTAAAGAATATTAATGTGATACGTATTTCAAATGTCATCGTGTTAAGTCTCTCGTTGACGTCCATTGTTTCCGATGTCATAAATACACTCCTCTCATGACCAAACCACCCAAGTTAACATTTTATAAATTTTACTCACTGTACTTACAAATTACATTTTTTAAATTCTTACTTGCGAATATTACTATCAATGTTATCAAAAGAAGAAAATTTGCTTACTTCGGATACATTCTCCCTTATGAGAAATATTAAATGCATTATACAGGGGAAGATAGAGAGTGGTAGAGGCATAGTTAGAAACAGGTAATCTTGGCTATGAAACCTAAGAAAGTACTTCAATGTCAAAAAAAGCCGGTGATTTTATAAATCTTTCACGTAATATCCTTCTATAAAAGAGGTTACATGAAGAAGAATGGTATCATCCGTCAACGGATTATTTTTATTAGTTTTATATTTTAAATTAAAGTTTTTCAATGATTAATGTTTATTTTTAATTAATTTGTACATATGTATATTACTTTGTATGGTGTAAATTCTTTTGTAACATATTTTTCAATATCTAATAATGCTTTTGTAACAAAATCTCTGTAAGAATATATTTTTTAACTTACGTACTTGCTTATTTTATCTAAATCACTTGTACGTAAAAAATATAATAAATTAACGACATTCCCAAAACAAATGGTTTCATTAAAATTCTATTTAGCGAACCAAATAAAAGCAGTCGGCATTCTCTGTTTTTTTTAATTTGTAGTTTCTGCGGTATGCGCGTAAACTAATCACCTTTACACCGGAAATGCTCAGAGAAATAATGAAATTATTTTAAAATGTATCATTAAAAGACCGTTCGTCGTAGAACAGCAGTCTAATGTGTTCTTTATAAAAACCTAAAAATGAAAACACAAGTTTGTAAAAAAATGTAAATGATCCATTTGTAAAAACACTCATCTCAGTCGTTTCCGATTCAAAATAATTCTATCGGATTATTTTGACTCTTTTATGCACTGTTTCAAATTGCTTACATCATGATACCAATTATTTCAAGAGTAGGACTAAACTATCAGCTTATTGAGCAAATTAAGCACTGAGAAAAAAGGTACAAAGCTTATGAATAAAATACATTTATTAAGTATACTAATAACGATACCTTTATGATTGTCATCTTATTATTTAATTTGCCATGTGATCAAAGACATTTAAGTGTCAAGCTACATTAAAATAATTAGTTAGTAGCCTGCTTGGCCATTAGATGTCGCGGTTATATTAACTAACTGGTAGACAAGCGAAACTGATTGTCATTGTTTAGAGGTCACGCATATTTTGATAAGTTTGTTTTGTTTAACAAAATATTGTCGGTCAACGATTTTCTAAGTTGCCACGTGTCATGTTAATAAATTTCAGTTACGTGAAATTTCATTAAATGTAATGGATTTTAATTATATACACCCTATAATTTCTGAGAACTGCTCATATTTTTATGATTGGAGAAACGGTGGTTTGCTTCATTGATATTCATTGGTAATTCAAGTTTAACTTGCATTCGTACATATATAATATATATTAAAATTATTAGCAAGTACCCACCTTATCTTTCTGTGAGTACCTAATCGATAGTAAGCCAATCAAATTTACTTACTAATACTAATTTACTAATGACCTCAAACATTATTAATTTACTTAGATCGAATGCACCGGTTAGCAAATATAATAATATTACCTTCGAAATTTATATTTTTAATTCGAATATGATAGGTTTCAAGAGCAACTTGGGTAAGCTACTCGGACCAATGAATTTACTTTTTTTGTTCAATATATCTCGCCAATAATATTAATATTTTAAAAATAAACTTGTGCTGTGAAAATAGAACTAATTTGGTAGCTTCCAGGGTAGAAGTCCCTAGTTTGCTGGTGTAGGAGAACGCCACGACAAGACAGTCATCCTTCTGGGTAAGAAGGCAAAGGAATGGTTTCCGAGCGTCGTCGATGTGCCTCTCAGCAATTCCCCAATCCTAAGCGGCTGGTGCAAGTACATATCATCCTCGTTTTGTATCATCTGATGTAGGTGAGTATTTATGGTGGACTTATTTAAGGGAAGAAGGTTTTTGTTATCGTTTTGATTCGGTTGTAATATATACAAAATGTTATCTTTTATGAATTGTTATTTATCATACATACGAGTCCATGTAACTTTATATAAAATATAATACAATAATTAAAATATTACATATAAAATTATTTTTTTATAGAATGTAAACAAAATCTCTTAATTGTAAACGTACTATGGATATATAACTTTAATAAATACAAGTCATGAAATAAATAAATATTAAATGTAAATAAGGAAGAGCTCACGATACACGATAGATTTACATTATAGATAATACAAGACAAGAAAAATTGAAAAATAGTTAATGTTCAAGTAATTTAGAAATTGTGGATTTAAAAAATTGAGCTATTAAAGAAATAAGTGTAACAAATATGAAAAAAAATAATGTGATTAGTAATAGCTTAGCAGGTATTTAATAAATTAATATAAAAATAAGTCAAGAAGAGTTACATGTAACAATATAATTGACTGTTAGAAATTAATACCACTTTAATTAATTTATCGTTAACACGACGAATGCACACTGATGTAGTATCGAAACCCGTCGACAACGATAAATTAGTCAAAGTGGTAATACAAAATCCGTTTTTAAAATTAATAATTATGTCCTACCACAAAGATAACGCTATAAGCATAAAAAATATATATTCTGAGCGGTCAAAAATCTCACTCGGTTAGCTGTTCGTATTTCATTATTTTTTTTCTCACAAACTCTAGTATCATTGACCGCTTTCAATATTCACGCAAAACGAAACTGTTCAATGATCCCGTTTTATCTCCGACCTATTTTCGTAATATTTAACCCATATTAAAAAAAAACGGCTCCTGTTACGCGGTTGGTCTATATTTGGCAGATATACAAAAAAAAAACGTGGAAAAATGTGTCACAGAATAGAAGGTGTAAAATGACGCGCGTTGTAAAAAAAAAGTTGATTAACCTTGTCAAGATCTTTTTTATAGCGTACTGTTTTTTTGCCCGGCCATTGCTTTGCTAATGGAGCGATATCAATCATGATAGAGATATTATTATAAATAAAGTGTATTATTTGGACTGTCTAAATCATAAAACTAATTATGATTCAAATCATAGTAAAACCTGCTTATAGCAAAAAGTAACAGCTTGTGCTTCTGATGGAGTTAGTAAACAAAGTATTGCAACAAATACAAATGTTACTCGCTATAGACATTCTGTAATAAAATATTCTTTTGCATGTAACGCGTTGGAAAGTTTAAAGGAAACTGGTACATTACATTGGAGAATAGTATCAATTCTCTTAGATATACACAAATTAGACATGATATTTTTATAAACAACTATGTCCATTTATGTTGTAAAGTTTGAAAATCCATAATAATGTTACGTATTTCCATCTATTTCTATGACTTTCTGTTTTGTGTTTTTGTTTTTTTAAGTAAGGTTAAGATAAGTGAAATATTTTCTCTTTTATATATTCAATAACAGTACGTAAATATATATCCGCGAAATCGTATTACAGCTGGCAATTATATTTAGCATCTGTTATCGTGTCATCTCATCTATGTCTCATGGTCATATTGTGTCGCACTCTATGGTCAGTTTCTTATCTATGACAGAACTGTCAAATTATGGATTTTAAGTGGATACATGTATACGTATGTAATACGTAAAAATACCATTTGTACAATTCCAGGGACAGCAATACAGAATGCTATATAATATCGATCACATATATAATATTGCTCTCTATACAATGAATCCGATAGTACCAAAACCATAAAGAAATGATTGGATTTGGATATTGAAAAAAATTACTAAATTTAAAAAGTGTATAAAATTGGCTGCACATGACAATAGTAGAAGATTTCAAGATCCATTAATTATTAGTAATATTATTAACATATCCATTTTATTATGTTGTGGGCTTTAAGGTAAACTTAGAATATTCACATTAATAAATATTTTGATGTCGTTGTTTACGATATAACACTAAATAAGACAGTAATTTTGGATTTGAACAATGATATATTGATATTATTAAGAAGAACACTTTATTATTGTGAATTTACAGTTTTTCATAACATAGTTCTATGATATTTTTAAAACAAATTAAATGTAATTAATTAATCGAAAAAATATTTTTGTTGCCACCTGGACCTGAACCAGATACTCTTCCTATTCAGGGAAGTGTGATGACCTATTACACCGTTATATGTTACACTTTAAAATTGATTTGTTATTCAATATATTGATATAACTAATAGATAATTGCAAATTGTGTGCAAAATTCTAAAAACTATCTTTTGGGTTTAACGAATCCTACACAAGATGATCTATTTTGTTTTGATGTGCAAGGATGTACCAAATCCTACTAAATGTCCACAGTAAAGCCACTATACACCTGCATACTACATTGAATCAAAGCGATACAGAAATACTAATTAGTTAAGAGCATGTGGCTACTCATACAGATAATTAAATGTTAAAAGCAAACTCACTGCAGCTGTGACTCAATTTTGCAAACGTTAAAAAGATATTATTAAGGAGAACACATTCTTATTGTGAAGTTGTAATTATTCAGAACATAGGTGTGTGATGTTTTAAATACTAATTTAATGTATTAATTATACACATATACATATAAAATCAACTTTGTCGAAAAATATTGTTTTTGCGCTACCGGAATTCGAACCTGGATCTCTATTTCCAATCCAGGGAAGTATACTACCAATTGTGTTATAACGCCAGTATTTTTCATGACAAATTTTCGAACCTACTTTTTCAAATGAATATATCTGCCGTTCCATTATTTACCTTTGAGTAAACCGACTGCAGACGCCAGAATTATCAATTCATTTTTATTAAATTTATTAAATACAACTTATATTATTTAAGAGAACGCATTTTTATTATAAAGTTGTAATTATTCAAAACATATAATGTAATTCTTGAAAATAAGTTTTCTATCGAGGATTATTTCTAGGTCTAAATTCAAATAAATAATCAGAACATCGTTCAAATAAATTATTTCTTCCCCTTAAATCATAAAATGTTCCGGTGAAATTACCCAAGTTAATCAAATAAGCGCTTCGTTTTCGTTTGATCTCTAATCTTTGAAATCAGATCTCAAGGCCGCGATCCATATTCCATGTCTGTTTGCGTAACAGTACTCCGAGGTACGCGATCACCGTCCGCGGACGGGGATCAGCGACAAGCAGCCGCGCACTTGTGTCAGTCACCGCGCGAAATTTGAAACACCTCTTGGCTAAGGTTACTCAAAGTGTGGTGCGCCGTGTCCTCCGAGCGGTACCCCGACAAATGTGCCCCAAAAAGTGTGCCCTGATGAATGCGCCCCGACAAATGCTCTCGCTTGACAAAACAACTCTGATAAAGTTTCTAAAACGAAATCATCTACGTACTAAAGATCAATGAAATAAAAAGTACTATAATGTTGACATTTAATTGCTTTTAATATTTTATAACGTTTAAATAATAATTATATACATATAATAATTAAATTTGTCATGCAGTGAGAAAAAAAAAGTTTAAAAAATATATTGTAAAATATAATATAACACTTGTTAATAAATCATATCCCAAAACATGATTACAAACAAAATTATTATAATATAAAATTAAAATATAATAAAACTCACCATCGTCACTTTCCCTATTGAATATCACCATCATATTATCTCTTCAAAAGGTGATCGAATAGATGATTAAAGTGTGATTTGCACGTGCCCGAATAGTGACAGTAGCCACATGGCTGTCAAATCCTCCCAAGTCTGGATCTGAACCAAGAGGATGAGATAATTATGAAGAACTGACTTTTAATACGAATTCGAACTAACATACTCTTGCAGGTACCTAACTAAAATAGATGTTGTTAAATATGTATATATTAATTTTCCTATTAAAGTAACTGTGAAATATTTAGAGGGTCATTGTTAAACATTTTTATCCTCCCAATTCATTAAGTACTTAAGATATTCATAGCTAGAAAATAGTTTGTTAAAGTGATAGCGATTAGTAGTAGATTAGGCGTGCCGGCCGCATGTAGCGCACTCAGATTACGAATAGATAATATTAAGATAGACCTGTAAAAGGCTTCTTCGTATTTAAACGTTGAGCCAGTACGTCTAGGTCATGGTGCGATTCTAAGTCGCGTTAGAGGGTTTTTTATCAGTAATTTTTTACCCTTCCAATTCATGTATTAATATAAAACACATATGATGTTTATTATAATAAGGTAGTTAGTAAAAGTGTCAAAGTGATTAGCGCTGATGCACTTGTAGTAGTAGATTAGGCGGTCTAGCCGCATGTAGAGTACTCAGAGTATCGTAGACTCTAAGGAATTGGAAAAAAAAAAAAATCTAAGTCGCGTAAAGTCACAAAATACAAAGATAATATGTTTCGGTAGTTTACGGATCCGCTGAACGCCCGTCGGGTCGACGTGCGCGGTTTTAGAAACACTGTCAGTATAATGTCTAGATAGTGAAAAGTCACGCAGAAACTAGGCAGGTTAATGGAGACATCATTTGTTGTCATATGAGACGCCGATCTACCGAGAACAAAGGCGGGACGACAAACGAGACCGCAATTGATTTAGCGGTTATTAATCAAAAGAATCGGATGAAATATTTTATTTAAAATAAAAAATAGTAGACAGAACAAGATCATGACGCAGCTTCTGGAAGATAACAGGAGACCTCTTTGATCTAGCCTGACGATGTATACCCAACCACACTTGTAAGTTTTCAATGTAAATATTATTCATATTTTTAATATTTAACGCTATAATTGTTATGTTGATAAAATATGTACAAATTAACCTACTTGATACTTGGAGAGGACTTTTATAAATTAAAAAGATATATCTTCAATACTAGCAAAATTACTTTGTCACCTCATTTTATATAAACAATTAGATAAAATACTTTGTTTAAACCACTATTTATTGATTATTCGAAATGTTTCAATATCAATGGTATCTTCTTCGGGGAACAATGTATACTGAAATTACAGTATCGAAACATGTCGAATAATTAATAAATAGTGGTTGAAACAAAGTGTTTTGTTTAATTATCTACAGAAAGATATATCTTTCTATGTGATATATTTAATTTGTTCTGTAAAACTGCAACTTCACAATAATAATGCGTTCTCCTAATAAAATATATATATATATACGAGTAAATAGTTCCCTTATCGGCAAATTGTGACGAAGTTTAAGCATGATAGCACGTGACATCTTCAAGAAAAACGATGTAATTTAATCAATCATAATTATATATATAAT
This sequence comes from Eubasilissa splendida, assembly GCA_031772225.1. Taxonomy (NCBI): domain Eukaryota; kingdom Metazoa; phylum Arthropoda; class Insecta; order Trichoptera; family Phryganeidae; genus Eubasilissa; species Eubasilissa splendida. Next base: position 34,557,224 of record CM062846.1, on the reverse strand, counting down.
TTATATTATTTTTTGCCAGTCAATGTTTGATTTGAAATTTTTTCTGTATTATTATATCAAACGTTTCTTATTTTATGTTTAAATAAAATCTTATTCTTTTAGAAACACAATACGAACACGCTTACCAATATATATTTAGTGTCCCCGGAAAATATTCATAAAAACGTTTTTATATAGTTTGCAAGTATATTGTGGCGATCTGTCATAAATTATAATTAAAAATGGTTTTTTCATTAAAATTAAATAAATCAAATAAAATTATATATCTATACAAAAAATATATTTATCTAAATATATGAACTCAGAACTTTTCCCATCCGGGAAAACGCGTTCGTTTTTTCGACAAATTTTGAACTTACTATTTCTTCTTTAAAAATGATATATTCATTATTTATTTTTTTAAAGCAAACTTTACATTGCAATGAATCCGAAATACCTCTGAGAAATGTATATTCTAGAATTAAAACAATCTATTTTATTAAATTTGGATAAACTTTGATACGACATATATATTTTTAATGAAAACATTTTTATTATTTATTTAACTATGTTCTGAAATTGCAACATCACAACAAAAAAGTGTTTTCATTATAAATTGTAAATTAATATAAATAGTATATTTATGTAATCTTAATAATAATTGAATTTACATGTATGTGAATCATCCGAATAAAAAGAGCACAATGATATTAAGTGTCTTAATCAATTTGATTTATTTCGTAGTATTCAACTGTTTTTTCAATTTTTCTCAAAACTATACATTGAGAGAGAAATCGAGTATAAATAAGCAAAGCTGAAAGTTCACGCGAATAAAAATAATAAATGTATGTTTGCAACAGAATCCAAAAATCGCGGCTACTTATTAAGTAAATAAGTGCTATAACGACTTGGCCAAGACCAAAAAAAGCGGCCAAGAACCGTTTCGTCCATCCGTCAGCCAGGCGAGAAAATGGTCAAGCTGGTTTATAATCACCACAAATTGCCCGCGAACATTGTTTCATTGCGATGACATTGTTCTGAAGCCAATTCCCACGACATTAGTCGCTCACGCCGTCCACACGAAGGTGGGACGCACACTCGACTTGTATAAATGATAATTGCTATAACATGTCGCATCAGTGTAATGTCACAGAATTGTATATAATAATAATAACAACTGTAACTTGTCGTGTCAGTGTAATGTCGCCTCTAGAAGATTCTAGACTGTGTTATGGAGAAGTATACATTATGCAAAAGACAGCAGTACAGCAGTGCTATGAGACGGATATTGGATGCTACGTCATGTCACGTAAGGAGCCATCTTATGTCAAAATGCGATGTATTTCGATTTTTAGATATTGTAGGCGTGTAAGAAGTAGGTATAGATGTATGGAATAATACAAGAGAGAGAATTGTGAACCATGTCTATAAATATATCTAAACAATTTATTATTTATTTATATGCTACAACAGTTAAATATTATGAAACGACATACGTGCGATAATAACCATGTAATTTATTTGAATTATGTACGTAAATAATAAGACAAAATACTTTGTAACCATTATTTATTGATAATTCAACATGTTTCGATACCCATGGTATCTTCTTCAGGAAACAATGTATACTAACTATTCCTGTTGAAAATCAATAAAGATTGGTTTAAACAAAGTATTTTGTCTTATTGTTTATATAATATGTGACCACAAGGTAATTTTGCTAATATTGAAGAATGAATTATTATGTACAGATAAACTCAATTTACCGTAAAATATTTTAGCTGCCATCAGGATTAGAACTCTTCCTATCAGGGGAAGTGTGGTAAATTGAGTTTATATCTATGCATATCTTTATAATTGATGCATTTAATTTGAAATAAATATCACAGAACTATGTTCTTGAAAAAATTACAACTTCACAATTAACAAAGTGTTCTCTTTAAAATATTTATTATGTATTTACTAATTTCTTATTTTTATTTTTCATTTTTAGCTATTAAAATCATATGTACGAGTACCATATGTTAGTACATTTGATTTTATCTTCGTTTTCTTGTTATTTTTTATTATTGTATAAATTCATTTGTGTGTACTGTATATAGTCATATTTGATTACGATGAATAATAATAATAATAAAGTTTACCTTATTTTTATTTTTAATATATAAGTGGACTGATTCGAAAATTGCTTAAAATGAGGAATAAGAAAATGTTTATAATTATATTTAACGAGAAAAACACTATTACATGACAGGTCATATATTTATTTTTAATGCTTAAAATTGTCCAAAAATACTTAAATATTTTAAATAATAAAACACTTATTTTTAAAGAATAAATTATGGCATTCGGTTAAAACATTCAGAGTCAAGGAAACGAACGGTAAAAAAAGCTTTTTATTCGAATTAAGTACCGTTATTGTTAATGTTACTGTAATTGAGTTTGACATCAGTAGTACTGTGGTACAATTTACGAAATACAATTATTCTTCCGTGGTATTTTAAATCTTTGAACATTGTTAACACACTACTGTAATTTTAGTTATTTCCATACATTTCTTCGTTTCATTTCGGCAAATAAATAGTATTAATTTATGCGATTCCATTTTTTTATTTTATTCTTTCATAGACATAGCCCATCTCAGAGGAAATATGTGTGATTCCGTTTTAATTTATCAAGTTTTATATCCGATTATATTATGAATGTTAACTAACACTGTATGTTGTTTGGCGGCTGAAGGATTTCTTAAGTGTAGAGCCCCGTTAGTATTAGGTGTGTTAGGAAATTAATATGAGTATATGTGAGTACAAGAGTTCGTGGAGAGCTTTCTGGAAAACCCTACGTTGTGGTTGCTTGACGCGCTCGCAATAGAATGATTCTTACATAGACGAAAAATTTAATATTTTAGACAAGCAGTTGTGTAAAGCTGACTAAATTGTTACCATGTAGAATTTTTATAACTAATAAGTAGATATGTAAAAGCGATATGTATATACACATATAATAACTTGTTTGTGGTCTATACTATCGATGCCGCCCTCGTCCTAAGTCAGATTAGACCAGTGGCGTTATAAAAAAATTGGACCCCAATCCAAAATGAAAAAGTCCCTGAAGGCGTATTGAACCAGAATACAAGATAAAATAATAAATTCATGATGTATAATTAATAAACACAAATTAAAAATTTCGATACCCATTCAAGTACATGAATAATATATTTTTATTTTATTTTATTTACATGTATTTAATTGGTTACGTTAGGATATTTTGTTATATTGTAACCTTTTCTTTTATGGTAGTAAATAATTTTTTTAATAACGAAGAATAGATTTTGCGGAAACACTGGCCGTGACCGCGCAGCTGCCAGCATTTTAGTGAAGCGGCTATTATAGTTTGAAATATAATTAAAGTCTATTTATTAGGTATGAATAAAGTTGTTAAATCTTTCCGTTCATAATCTTTTGTCTATTCTTCATGAATATGATCGATGACAGAGCCAACATCAGCAATCTGCCAGTGTCTTAATGATCAGCACTGCAATGGATTTCAAAACTCCGATCAAATATCAAATAACATACAGCGCTCAATCATTCAGATAAATACAAAAGATTTGCCACACATTCTCGAAGAACATCGCATTAGATACGCCCTCGTTTCTAAGAATATTAATATCAAAGAAATGCATAGAATGTTCAGCCAGTATTAATTCAGAAATTAGTCGCACAAAAATTCCCAACAAGTTGAAGCTCGGAACGAAGTTTTGGAGTTTTCGCATTCCTCGACCCGAGCTGATTAGCGTTCCACGAGAAATTCTAAGTGCCTCCGAGGGCCGGGAGTTATGCGGGTGCTGATGAAACCCCAGCACTTTCCCACGGCGCGGAGGTCTGGTTTCTGCTACTTTTGTGCGAAAATTCCGACGGAGGGAAAATAACACAACGGGCGCATAGCCTACGTCCGTAACTCTGCATGCCGGCCCTGGCGCGGGATCCGGAGAGGGGTTGGAGGGGGGGGGTGTCGAATAGATGTTGTGACGCTGTTTAGGATGATAATCGGCAGGGGTGAAATTAGATATAAACAAATTAACGGAAAGTAAATTTTCATTATATTTAAAAATATTATGATTAACTATACATATTTTTTTTAAATATTCAGTCGTTTTTCTACCATAATTATAATATATACGCGATTGTCTCCAAGTGCAGAAAACCAAATTCTTTTATGTATGATTAATATAGAAATATGTGCTCAATGTGTCAAATAAAACAGTTAAAATTTATAAATGTGTATTTATGATTTATTTGTACAAACATCGACACATAATTATTCTAGTGTGTGGACGTTTCTAATACTTGTTAAAATGTCATAAAAAGAGATATGACAAAAAAATATTTATTTGATAGTTCAATATTAATGGATAAAAATAATTAGAGGAAAATTCTATTAAATGGTTGGAAAACCCAAAAAATGTTTGTCAATCTTTATATACACTTGTATTGTTAATTCACTACCTCAGACTTGATGAACAGTTTCCTTATTGAAACGACACCGAGTGATCAGTATACGTGCATTACATATTTATACAACACAAGCCAGCTGAAGACAGGTCGTAAGCGTTGTAATTATTACCCCATACTTCCATATATTTTCCATTAAATATAATAAAAAATAGCTGATATTTGATATTTGTTTATTAACAGTGCTTTTGTAGGTAAAAATTCAGTAATTGTGTATTCTTGGACGTATTCAAATATTGCTAATATATAATGTATACTGGTCAAAATAAGAAAATTATTTAAGTCGTATTCTAGTATAATATGTTAAAACACATTTTACAGATAAATAATATTGCTTTAAAATAATTTCAAAAAATCAGATTCTCATAGTATATGCTGTTTAAAAAAAAAAAGAAAGAATTATCAAATTTGGTCCATAGATGGCGATGGTACAGTGGTACTCGAAGCGAGTCCACGTACTAACATATATACAGCTTTCAAAAATTTTAAAAATTTGGAGATTGAGAGGTGAGAATTGGTAAACATTATATATATATATAAAGGTAATTATATTTTCCATTAAATATAATCAAAAATAGCTTTGTCTGATATTTGTTCAATTGATTTCTACTAACGCGTAGTAAAACATGACTTCATCAAGGAACATCATTAGAAAGGTTCATTCTATCAGTTTCTATGCTTTATCAGATTTGAACGTTAAAAAAAGCCACAATTGAATTTCTGGATGTATTTGAGATGTGGCTGTGTTGACGTATGCTAAAGATCACCTGGGTTTTCATTAATCGAGATGGTAGTTACTCTGTGGTGCAACATAATTATTTAAGGTTTCACTAAACTGAACTTTAGTAGTAACAGTACAACCCGACGTGTGAATAGTATACAATTTCGATTAATACAAATTTAAATAATCTCCTGGATTAACCTTTAAGGTCCAATGAAGAGGTAATATGAAAAAATAAAGATAACTAATAACAACTCATATCAAACAATGAAAACTGCAAAATTCTCCGCATTCTCCGCAATATGAAACACTGCTGGCCTTACAGGCGTCTATTGTGGCAGCTGCGGATGCCTGAGGCGGCCGCTGCCTGGCCAGTAGAATCTGTATTTCAATGTTGAAAACCCTTATTATATTGCTTTAACAATGCACTATGTAGTGTAAACAAAATATTAGTAAAATGATACCCATAAAAATAAATTTACTCAAAATCTTAAGTGAATGCGATATCGTAATCAGTGACATCTATTGCATAGTGCGGAATGTTTGTAAATGAATATTAATATTCATAATTATTGTTTGATAGTACTGTTACCTAACGGATTTTAAAAGAAAATGAACATTAATATTCAATATAATTTGTTGCTAATATGCACTGCCATTTAGCGGATTTTTTAAAGATTACTTTGGTATTTTTAAAGGCTACATTGGTATTTGACAATGACACTAACAAATACAGATCCAATAGCGACGAAACGCAATCATATTATTAGACGATGTCTTACAGTAAGCAGTGGAAGAAAGAGGTTATCTTGGCTGCGTAACGTTAGGAAGTGGCCTAATATCCAAAATGCCAGAGATATACATCTTACGGAAGACAAATCAGCATACTGCAACTTGGTTGCCAACATTCCATAGATGACGGCACATGAAGAAAGCGTTGGACCAATACGCTTCTGGCAGGATTTTCCACGTCATGGAGGAACGACGCTCGTCCGAAATTCGCATGATTATGAAGAAGTCCCCCTTCTCCCTTACGCCCTTCCCCCGCCTATGGCAGTTATGCGGAGACCTGGTGAGGAAATTTCGCCAAGTATGTCCTCCGGGTCCCGAGGAAGACAGGTAGCGGTTGCTCTGACGCGGAATTCCCCGTTCTAACGCGCTACGGGGAATGTCGTCACAGACATTCCGCAATTTTGTAATGACATTTTCACATGAAATTCCATAGACAAAGCTTGGCTACGTGAAGCCGTACCGGGAGGGAATCCCTGGCTTGAAAAAAATGTAAACGAAAATCAAATTTTTCTGATTTTACAGATTAGCGGAGCTCCGAAATATGTTTAATTTTATATATCCAGAATATTTCCGATTAGAAATATATTGAAAAAATTTGATTTTAAATATTTTCTTGTAGACTTGGAATTTTAATCATAGTATGTCACCCGATCTGCAGACTACATATTTTACGTACTTATATTATAGTACATGCCTGATTTTTCTTTGCAATCTATATTTATTTAATTCCTTTCTGTTTTATAACAAATTCATTTTAGACATATATAGACATAATAACAAGTTAGCTAGGTCACAGTTTCGACCAAAGAAATATACTATATTTATTAATTAGATGGATAGTAGGCAAAAAAGATTTGCTAGAGATCTTTGTTAAATCTATAATAAAGTTATTGCACATTTATTTCTACTTGAAACACATCTAAGTAAGATACAGTTTATTTTTAATTTATATTAATTAATACTTAAGTCAAGTCAGTATTACTCACTCTCAGTACTCATCCTTCATCCATCAAATTACTTATTAACTGTGAGGGTCCGATGAAAAGTTATATGAGTAATTAATGTATTTTATATTTTTTATAATACAGTAGTATTATAAACATAATTACATATATTATATACATACATATATGTATTCTGTAAAAATAAGGTAGATGGCTCTATCAAATGATGGAACGATTAAATGTATTGATTTCAAAAAAAGATAACATATAAGGTCGAAAAATTGTCGCTAAAAATAATGCCGCTGTAGCTTAGTTGGATAAAGCACCTCCCCCGGTTAGGGAAGAGATCCAGGTTCGAATCCCGGTAGCGCAACAACAATGTTTTTCGATAAAATTGATTTTATATGTGTATCTTTATAATTAATATATTTAATTCATATTTAAAATATCACAGACCTATGTTCTGAATAATTACAACTTCACAATAAGAATGCGTTCTCCTAAAAAATACACACATATATATATATATATATATATATATAATTTATTGATTTAGAAAAAAACAACTTAACATCACCTAAACATTTAAATGCATTGAAATTTTCCGGAAATTGCATTTTTAGACCTTCTGCAATAGGTACCTAGTATTTCTATTGAAATCTATCTAAAATGTGAATAATTGGTAAGTGTATACATAATAAATCAATGATATTGGAAAAAAATGTATGTTAAAAATATATTTCTTAATGTAATAGCAGAATTTTAACAAAACTATTTGTAGATTAAGGCACTACGCAGACCGTCAGCTACCAGTCGCCTTGACATGTAACTTGTTTTAAACAAATATAAATATCTTCACAGAAATCAATTAATCGATATGATACATATATTTTTCCATTAAAAAAATATTTTTTTAAAACTGGTTATAGTATTTATCGTACTCCGAGAATCTATTTAAAAGGAACATAGGCTTAATAATATCTTAAATCAAATTTGAGAGATTAAAATAATTGTGAGGTATAAAATCAAAATCAGACATGTTCAATTTTTATGGTTTTTGAGTTATTTATGTACAAATATAAAACATATTAATTTCTATAAGACTAGTCTATCGATATTAGACAAATATCATCGAATCTCATACAAAAACGCGATTAAAATTTACTTGTTACTTCATTCGCAGACATGTCCAATAGATAATTAATTCAAACCCAGACAAATATGTGTTGAGCCAATAAAATGATAGTATTTAGTCAAGTGACCTATGGTTACTGGTCATTCTTAATATGATTCCAAATATGACAAATTGTAGTAAAAATTTTTTTTGTATTTTACTCAAAAACAGGTAAAGCGGACATATCTGGTTTTAATTTTGGACCTCATAATTAATATATAAATTTAGTTTTGGATTTCTTAATATCACGCTGTATCCCCACAGAGTAAGAAGATATGATAAATGCCAAAATTAATATATCTTTAACGCATATTTTTCACAATCATTCATTCTTCTAAGGGAGCAATTCATCGCGTCGTCATGGTGACAACCCCGATTGAGACCTCCCTTAAGCCTTCTTCAAGAAAATATAACAGACACTTCTCTGGTGACAGCCTTAAGTTCTGCAGAATGGCGAGAAGAGTGGAAGAGCATGGTCAAAAGGACGGAAGTTTGCGGTTCGATAATTTTCAGCTATAAGGGACCAACGTGGATGATCCCCTATCTTATGCCAGTGTCCTCCAGTCGTCCGCATCAGCCGTCTGAGCATCCTTGGTGATAGTCAGATTTTCGTTCACCGATTGATCTGCGACTGTTTAGCCTGCTATCCGGAATGTGCCTTGGTGGTTCGGTACTGCCGGTTCATGTCACGTGACCTGCCCATCGGAATCCTTCAATATTGAAGAATGTGGAAATTTCTTCTTCTTGGAAAAGCGTGTAGAGCTCCAGTTTATATATTGTCCTCCATTAATCACTTTCTTGTATTACAGAACTTTTCTCTCTTCTTCTTGCCGTAGGTCAACATAGGTAGGACCATATAAAGTATTTATTCCGTATAGGAAACAAAAATGTAGACAATGATGGTTCATCGATCTCAGCTTCTCTCAACCGGCGATGATGATGATGATTATGAGGTCGAAAGAAATGAAATACAAAATATGTTTAACATAGGCAACACTACGGCGGCAAAATCGAGAATGACGTTCCCGCCTGCAGAATAACCTGTTTTATTTCAGTTACACACAATGCATACATTAATATAATATTTTTCCACCATATTTGCAAGTACAACATAGCGTCAGGCCGCCGCTGTGACGTTTTACTAAGAATGATAGTCTTTATTTTCCCGAAATCTATTTTTCGGCGTCACGCCGTTGATTAAACCTTTAAATTACTGATACGTGTCTTATCATATCAATTAATTAACGCTTCCTCGGCGAGTAATTCTGTGCGATACAGTACTTAATTTTGTATAGTACTTAATTCACAAAACATAAATGCAGTGGCAATAATTTTATGTAATGCTGTATATGTGTGAAGTATTGATGATGTAGGCATAAGAAAGAAGATGTGAGAATGGAAACAAGAGCAACGGAAGTGAGAGATAGAAGAGTTTTGTTTAGTAACATAGATTGGCCGGTTACTGAGCTGCACCTTTTTATATCGATATGTATTATAATCAATAATAATACGTTGGTCGTTTCATAGATGGTTTTCTAATATTTAACATGTATTTTTTTGTTTACACGTCCGAACTGAACTGACCCACCCCAATAGCGCGCCATTGTCGATAATAATTTAAATAGTTCTGATTTTCAATAATAACAGATGTTGCATTATTTTCACTAATGGAAATAAAATCAGGCGCGCGCTGTAATAATTTAATTTTTACTTATTTTATAGTTTTGACATTCCGCTGTCAGTAGATGTGATGGTCGTACAGTTGTATTGAAAGCGGTTTTAAACTCTGAAACCGTGTATGCCAAACGATAATAGTTTAATCGTTTTTATAATCTTTTAATTTAACTTTACACATTTTATTTAATTAATGACTAGTACCGAAGATAATGCGTATACTGATAAAGTTGCATATATCTGGTAACATTTTCCCCGGATGTGAAACTCTTTCGTACGCGGTGCATCCACATTATTTCGGTTTGTGTGACCCTGATCTGCGAACACAGCTCGGAGGTCGAAAAAGTGTAATTGAAATGAAAACAAAAGAGCACAACTGTCACGGGTATCAGGTATCAAATAGCAGCAATCACATAATATGTCCTGCGAAGCCCGTTTTACATACTCGTCCTGCGCGCCATTGCGATGCGCGCGGCGTCGCGCTGACAGTGGCGGCCCCCTTTACAGTGCGCCACTAACAATAATCATATTTAAAATAATTCAATTATTATTCATAATCACAAAAAGCAGAACATTGAACATTAAATATTCATCACAGCGGAGATGCGTCTGTAAGGGTGTGCGCTTAAGAACCGCTCCAGCATCTCGTGTCCTGTGTCCTGTGCGTTTTCAGAAGCGCCCCGATATAAATACGAAGTCGCATGCAAAAATGAAAAAAGAAACTCTTAAACGTGCGATATATGTGTCAATTTAAGCAGGTAAAAATATATGCGTATACAGTAAAACCTCGATATAGCGGACTAATGCGAGTGAAGGGATGTCCGTTATATAATGGTAGGTTTTCCGAATGTGTTTTTGTATTATTATTAAAAAAATACACAGCACAATACAAGGCCAGTGAAGTCTCCATAAAGGTAGTTAAGAAATAAATAAACAAACATTTATATTTAAAATTATAAATTATAAAACACTAACAAAAACCTGTTTATTCATCTTCTAATGATATATCCCGATATTCCCGTTGTGAAGTAGAAGTAATATTTATGAAACGAGAATCATGTTTTTTTTTGCACCATTGAAGTCTACTGTTTTAAAATTACGAAAATGCATGCAACAGTTGAAACTTACAAACAGAGCAGGATGGTATTATCACTCGAATTCGAGTGCAAAAGGTATGACGGGATATCATGCCAGAACATTGTTTAAACACATATAACATTAAAATGATGTTTTTAATAATTTTCACATTTCACCGGATATTTTGTCCGTTATATCTGAACTAGTGATGAGAAAAAATGCTTCTCTTGACTCATTGGTGTGATTGTGATTGATATTCGATAATACCAGTGATTGAAGACTGTGACTGTGATCATAGATTCATTACTAATACGCATGCGCCGCACGATACCACAATATACGAAATAAAAAAAACATTATTTTGAGCGTATTTACTTATATTATTCAAACATAATTTGCGTAAAAAATATATTCTAGCATTATATAAATAATATATATTTAATTTTTATATCATCACAAAGAGAATAAAATTCCTTGAAAAATTGTAGGTTTATTTTTCCGGTCAAATGCGTAAAACGTTTTGATGGCGCTTATCACGAATTATAACGTCATTCATTCGTGAATATTTTCATTTCATATGCATATGCGCCGAATCACGGTTCACAATCATATATAAATTAAACAAAAAAATGAATCACAAATAACGATATTCCCAGATATTCGATCACTGATAGTGAGTGTGACATAAAGATATCAGTGATTGACTCACGATTCGTGATTTTGAGCTAATCACTAATTTGAAGTCCTACTGTACTGATTATTTCCGCGCGTCGACCACGAAGAATGCAGAATGTATAATCGTGTATTGCTAGCTTTATATATTTACTCTCAAAACTTATTCCATTAAATATAACACATCTGCTCAGGGTCAGATTAACATTTTAACATATTTCAAGGTACCTATATATTAATAAAAAATAGTTCACAATATTATTGTTCTCCAGTTAGTTTCCCCATTACTGAAAACAGTGAATCCAGAGCTGTGATTTCCAGTAGCACCTGGTTGGTTTTCTACGCCTTTTCACAATCTAGTCACCACCTGTTTTTCTACGTTATCATCCTCTCTATAATACAATACATTTTTTTACATATTTAGAGTATTTTTAATATTAAACCATACACAATACATCAATATTTTCCACATATACCTGTATTGATTACTCGGTAATAAATCTTAAATAAACTATTTTTACTACATTAAAGGTGTTTTTATTACGACAAATATGATCAATTTGATGAAAAAATATCAAACAATTTTTACTGTGATAATTCCAAATGAGATATTTAAAGAACAGCAAAATCTTTGAATCACTCTCCATTCATATTTTTTATTTGTTAATTACTCAGTTTTGGCTGTATGGCGACGATATGCAGTTCTAACAAAATAAAGTTTATTTTCTATATTTTAATAGAGAATCGCAACAAATACTTCAGTATGAAATAGACCAATCCATTACGTATTACATATATTACCTTACATAGTTGCTTTCATAATGGCAGCCTCAAAAAAGCAAATATTTTACACATTTTTATATGAAGATACTAATTTATAAAGTAATAATTACATACAGAGTGAATATTATGTTCCAGGTCGATTTTATTTAGCCGCCATTTTTTTTCGGCAAATATTTGTCAGTTCACATTAAATAATCATAGAGAATAATAAATTACAATTTATTTTGTAATATTTAACATCTCAACAACGTGTTGAAGCTATAAATTTTTTTTATCTAAATAATAATGGTAATGCCGTATTCATTAATGGTGATCGCTATCGTCACATCTTGGAAAACTTCTTGGTTGCCGAATTGGATCGATTGGGCCTGCAACATATGTGGTTTTAACAGGACTGTGCCACCTCATATACAGCCCGATCTATGCTTGAAATTTTGCAAGAAATTTTTTCCGGCCTCATATTATTAAAAAATTGTGATATCGACTATTTTCTCTGAAAATACTTTAAAGGAAAAGTCTATGCTAATAAGTCAACAATAATTCCGATGCTACAGAACAATATTCGAGATGAAATTGCTTAAATACCATTCTAAGTGTGCGAGAATGAGAAAAATATGGCACGCATTTGTGCTACTACCAGAGGCAATTATTTAACCAATATTATATTTCATACATAATTGTAATAAACTATATTATTAATAAATATAAATTAAATTAAAAACTTGTGTTTCATTTCATAGTTATTTAAAAACAACATCGGTCTGGAACATAATATTCACCCAGTATAATCCTAAAGAAGCATAATTTTAATAATTCACTAAATTAAATAAAACTTACATATGAAAATAAAAATATAATATAAATTTGTTTAGAAACACTAATGTGTTATTTTCAAGGTTAAATTCAAATAAATCAATAAATGTTGAAGTATATTATGTATGATGAGAATATTATTTTTGATACCCCTCGCCCTGGAGAGACTCCACAGCAAGCGCCAGCCGCCCCTGCCCGCCAGCATTGTGCTCTGACGCTCTCGGCTCCCGCAGATAACATCTTGTGTCCTTTTTTGTAACGAAAAAATGTCATCCGCCGGCGCGCGGTCCCGCCGTGTGAGATGGACTCCTGAAAAAGCGTGCTTGCATTATTTTGAAATGTTGTGGTACTTATATTAAATTTTATGTGTGCGCGTGCTTGGGGCTTGTGTTTTTTGCACGTACGGCGCGAGTGATATCAATTCTCCTACATGTACGCCTGTAACCTACACGTACTTTGTATCCGCACACAAAGTATAACATTCCATGTTATCATTTGTTGAAAGATTATTATTATTAAACTGGAAATAATCCATAAAGACGTGAAATTAATAATATTATTAAACTTATTTTATTTTAAACATCAACGGATACAGGTACAAAAGCGAAATATTTTACATTATTTCAAGCAATAATTACACTTGTTATGTTGCTATGCGACTCCGTATTGTTGATGGATGGACGGAAATTATATCAATTTATATAATAGTTATTGATGTCTATAAACCTGTTTTGCAAAAATTATTTTACAAAAAGTGACAATTTCCTTTGAAATATCTAATTTACCGTCACGCCATTTCCCCGCGGAGGTAGACAGAGAGGATAGAGCGCCACACTCTTCTGTCCTGACACACAGTTCTCGCCTCATCCACATTCATACATCTTCTCATACAAGCTCGCCGATTGTTAAGGCTTCTAATAGAACCATCCTCTAGTATCTGATTTACATGGTCGTGCCTAATCTTTCGCGGACGTCCTCTATTTATGGTGCCATCAATACTTGTCATATATATTTCTTACCATTATCCATTCATTCATTCATTCCATTTGACCAAACCATTTTAGTGATCCTTTTTTAATCTTACTATACTAAAATCAGATTTACATTCCTTCCTTATTTCTTCATTCTCTGTCATAAATTTCCACTGCATTCAGTCTACTTTCGTTCGTCTTCTGCCAGCTCCAGGCCTCATTTCCATACATCAGTGTCGGTACCAGGACTCCATTGTATACCGCTTGTTTTGCCTCGGTTGACAAGTTCTTATTAGCTATAATTCCATTCAAAGCGCCGTTCACTTTGATTCACAATTAGGTGATATGTATTTTCTACCGTCATTTAAACATATGTTTTTTATAACATATATATTTTTATAACATATATTTTTTATATTATGTTGGTATGAAAAAAAGTAAATAGAATTTTTATCGAAAAAAAAAAACTATTTTGATAACTAGACGTTAAAATATCTTGGATTAAATACTTTTATCGTATTTTAATAGATATAAACACGTATTAGTAAAAATCAACTTTTAGCATATAATTTCACTAGTTAAATTATATTTTCGCTAGAATAAATATACACATATATATATATATATATATATATCTTCTTATAAAATTGTATTTAGATATGATTTCACTGAAACACTAGTGAAAATATAACTTATTAACCTTTTAACTGCTAGCCGCATTTGAAATGGAAGACACTACCTAGGGTAAACGTAGGTTTTAAGGGTTTTGACTTAAAAGTGTCAAAAGCTGGAAACTGTCGTCCACAGGTGGCAATATGATTTAAAAAATATTACTGAAAATAGCATTCGTGAGATCAAAAAGTGAGTGTTATCACGCTAATGGTTTGGTATAAAATGCAAAATTAAAGATAACACATTCTTATTGTGAAGTTGTAATTATTTAGAACATAGGTCTGTGATATTTTTAAAAATACACATTAAATGTATTAATTAATGAAAATTTGTCGTCAATGTACAGTTAATGCATTTCCCCCGGTTAGGAAGAGATCCAGGTTCGAATCCCGGTAGCAACAACAATATTTTTCGATAAAATTTATTTTATGTATATAACTTTTTAGTTAATACATTTAATATGTATTTAAAAAATGTAACTTCACTGGTAATATATATTCACTGTAACAAACACATAGCAATCAAGAGGGCTATCAAATTTGTTTAAAGTGAGTGAATATATTTTCACATTAAAAATGCCTTAGAGTGGCTCATTTTTCTCCCATAGAGGTAACTTGAGGTCTTGGAGAGTTCAGCTAATTAGGAGGTACTTCAAAATATCATTGAAATACTTCTACTGGTTCATACAACCTGAGAGTAAAAAATGTAATCGATTAATTTTAATAGACCTTTGATATCAAGCTCAGTTCTCTTTTCACGAGCTGAGGTGCTGCGCGGTTTTCTAAGAAGCGGGATGATTTTCTAAAAAGTAATCGAAAATGACGGATCCAAAATGGGATATGCACTCGTCATCGGGGAAGTGATGATGTGGACGAAGTTAACTTTTGTATAAACCAACCCTTCTATGGGGGCTCAATTAAAAAAGGATAAATCTGTTTCAAGGGAATTCATGGGCGTACATAATAGGTATAGTTCTTACTTTCAATTATATAAATAAGCTTCTTTTTAATATAAGTGAAAAACTATTACATAATAAATTGACTGAAAAAATACTTATTAGCCGTTTGCTTTTAAATCTGCTATAAAACGATGTAATCAATTGAGTTATTGATTTCTAATGTTATATTTATATTATATTTTATAGGTGTTTAAAGGTAGTATTGTTTGGACAAGCGGTAACATACTCGCTTACTGATATAGTGGTCAGGGGTTCGAGCCATGTCTCTGGATTCGTTTGAAAATAGTAAGAATTGTATTCGTATAGGCATCTCTATTAAAATATGTATATTGCCGAGTAGACTTTCACAGATACGATGAATTACTTTTAAAGTATTCCGTATACTACTTCTGGTATCAAAATTTTGGATACAATAAATTAATTAAATTCCTGTAAAATGGAAAAAAGGCGTTAGTTTGCCGACCAATCGTGTACAAGTATACGCAATATATGGACATAATATTTTTGTAATGGACATATGCGTGTCTTTTGATAGTTTAATATTTCTCTAGACGTCTACGCCAATGATGTTAGGTACCAAGATGCATAAAAATAAGCGTTGTTCACATTTCATTGATTATTACAGAGTAAATAATAAAAGTTCTCAACATGAGGATCTCAAAGAATATTTTTTTCAAAAAACTACCGAATTCTTCGCGTAGTACACCATTGAACTTTGCGTATTAATAATTTATAACAATAATATTACAATTTTAGCATGTTTTAACAATATACGTAAAAATGATTATGGTTATATTTTAAATTAAATATAACAGCTGCATATATTTATGAAGTCCATACGAGAACATTATATAGTTCAATATTTATTAGAAGAACACATTCTTATTGTGAAGTTGTACTTATTCAGAACAGACGGTTTGTGATATTTTAAATATGAATTAAATATATTAATTAGAAAGATATACATATAAAATCAATTTTATTGAAAAATATTGTTGTTGCGCCACCGGGATTCGAACCTGGATCTCCTTCCAAACCGGGGAAGGTGCATTATCTAACTATGCTACAGCGACGATATTTTTAGCGACATATTTTCGAACCTATATGTTACCTTTTTAATATTAATACATTTAATAAAAATTAATTGATAATTCTGGCGTCTGCTATCAGATTACTCAAAGGTATTTGAGATTCTGTAAAAATAGGGTAGATGGCTCTTTCAAATAATGGAACGATTAAGTGTATTAATATCAAAAAGATAACATATAGGTTCAAAAATTTGTCGCTAAAAATATCGTCGCTGTAGCACAGTTGGATAATGCACCTTACCCAGTTTGAAAAGAGATCCAGATTCGAATCCCGGTGGCGCAAAACAATATATTTCGATAAAATTGATTTTATATGTATATCTTTCTAAATAATATATTTAATTCATATTTCAATATTTATAATATTTAAATATTTAAAATGTAGGAAGTTCTATCTTCATCATTCTGCCCTTCGTAAACTTAAATTTTCTCAGTAATAATGATGATTACTTTATCGATTCTGAAACAATCAGCCTTGAAAATCTGAAGTAGTTTAATGCTGATGAATTACAAAAATATCTTGGTTGGATACCACTGTCGAAGTGATTCAAACCGCAAGAGTTTGTAAAGGAATTCCTCATTTCATGCATGTTATATCCTAGCCGCGTGTGTCGTCATCACTTCTTGATCCTATTTCTGGGGTGGGTAACCATTGCAAGCATCGTAAATATAAAAAGTTCATTTTGGATTAAAGCAATCGGCTTGACTTATTTATACGAAATCAGTCCTGTGTCGCCAAAAATCAAGTTCCGAGTCAATCTAATACGGATGCCGTGACTGTAAATAATTATTTACGAGACCTTTGTTATTATGTACATGTCAGCTGATCTTATCTCGAGAGTAACCTTAAACATTAGCACACACGCCATGCTGAATTCGTTGATTTAAATATTTTTTATAATATTTTATACGAAGAGATATTTTATATGACATATCAATACGTATTGATCTTTACAGCGTGTTAAAAAACACGTATAGCGCGATCAATACTGGAATATTGTATGTCATAAGACATAATAGAGAGACTCATACAAGGTAGAGTTGAGGGATCCGTCTCCCGTAGAAGATCGCTGACAAGATGGACGAATTCAGTAAAAACTGCAACGAACGGCTCATTTCAGGAAACCATTAAGAATTCTATAGATCGTATTGGGTGTGGTATCGTTATTACCATGACTGTTTTACCAAAAACCCACCGAAAGAGTAAAAAAGGCATGAAACTGGTGTGGCATTTCTTTTGATTTGTTTTAAAAGTTAAATTTTGCAAATGGAATGTGAAATATTGTCTTCACATTCCCTATTACATTAAATGTCATAAATGTAGGCATTAATAATATAATAATAACATTGGATAATTTTTATAGCGCCATTTTCGTAAACAAAAAATCAAACCCTCAAGGGTTTATACATCAACTGTCTCTTGTACAACTCTCTTTGTATTAATAATTTAAAATTTTTATTTAAACTTATGCAAATGATTTTTTGAAAAGGTGCGTTTTTAGTCTCTTTTTAAATAAAGTCTCTGATGCTTTTAGGACAGAAGGCAAAAAATTCTACGGGCCTGCCATCACAAATATCCGTTTATTAAACATAGTTTTTCGGTTCCACAACCCTTCCTGCGGCTGAAGTAGAGGCTGACCTCAGAGTTTGACGTCCACTCTCCAAATTTTCTGGGATGCAAAGTCTTTGAAGATACAGAGGTGTTATGTTGTATCGCCTTGTACATCAACCGGCACAATTTTAATTCAACTCTTTTAGGGAAAAGGAATGTATTTCATAACCTTGTAAGAGAGTCGCATTAAGGCATAAGAGTATCAAGTCACAGATCAAAATGAGAAAATTGACATCAAGAAAAAAAAGGACCGTTTCCGCGGCGATTTTAAGTAATATTTTTGTTAAATAAAAACACATTTTATTTGTGATGTTGTGATTTTACTGAACACAATTTCTTGATAAATTAAAAGAACTATTTATTTATAATTTAATAAAGGAATTATAGATTAATCAGCGATATAAACATTCGGTGTTGAATATATATTTTCAGATTTTTTCTGTGTACCTTTTTAAATGATTTATCTTATTTGTTGAAATAACTTTACAGAAAGTTTATTTGACAGGAGAATCATATAATATTTTCAATTATTTAATAAAAATAAATAAATTTATAAAGTGAAAAAACCTTAATCTGGCGGTGCATAGTTGCATCTGAAAAGGTTCTACACTCTTCTTTTCCTGCACCCCCCATTCAGTATATCCTAATTTATTACATGGATTATTGTTATTAAAATCGTATTTGTAAAGAACCCCCGATGGAGTAATGGTAATAACATCATAATTCCCCCTGCGTGAAGGAGCTCGGATGACTTAATGGTTTTTTCTACAACTTTGCCCCGGGAAATATGACAATGGATGATAAAATCAACACATTAAGTACCAACTTACATTATGTTAAGTGTACCGATTGAAATACAAATAATTTTGAATTGACATTTTTCATTATAAAAATAAATATCTACAATGTTATTCTCTCATCTGCTTCGCTTTATGAATGTTGCATAAAATGGTCTTAAAAATGTTCGTAAATATGAATATTAATAAAATAATTTACTATCAATTTTGATTGTTTAGTTATCGTTATCTTACTAATTATTATTATTGAATTAACAAATTGATAATTGAAACATTTTTCTGTACAAAATGTATGTAAATGAGGCGTTATTGCCAATTGTAATTGCCATCACTTTATTGAATTAAATATAAATTAAGAAAAAATTTAATGTACCATCTCCTGACAATATCAAGTACGACAGGGTAGACCTAGATAGAAAAGCCTTGAGATGAGATGCTCCGTACGTGCCAACAACATCCGAGGGCAGTATTGCCCGCTGAATGCATAATCACAGCTGGATGGAATTATTTTCCAAGAAGTTTACCAATAATTTTAATATTGCTTAACAGTTATAACAATTGTATACTTGTTGGAGAGACGGACGGAGAACCAACATTTATAAGTTACTTAGTAAATCGATGGTTCAGATCCTCCCCTACCTATTGGCATTCTAGGAAAGAGAAAGCGATAGAACAATGCATACTTCATAATTTTATTAAATGTCACATTAATAATTATAATTGTTTTTAAAATAATACACCAAAGTAATCATTTATATTTAAAAAATCTTTCGTTGATACATATTGAATTTTTTTTGTTGGGGATGAGAATAATTATGTTTGGTTGCAGAGTAGGTGTATCATTCTATATAGATTCAAAAGTCAAAGAAACGATCCACACATCTGGCAGCCATAAGTAAATCCCTTTTCCGCAGTACAGGTTGTTTTAGACTTTGAAAATAATAATAAAATTAAAATATGTAAAATCTTAAAATTCCATTATTTATAAGTGTTAGAAAAATGTTAAGATTTAATTACATTTTTGAAGTCATAAATAAGACATAACACACAAAAGTCATTAATTGAGCAATTTGCCCCAAAATATCTTAATCTAACCTTCGGCCGGGCGCCGGGCCGAGAAACAAAACAATACGAAACAAAAAAACACAATACATAACAAAATAGGCAGCACACGTGACCGACCACAATCGGCTGTTATTTAAGCTGGGCGCGGAACAAGTAATAATAATAATAATAACAAATAAATGCCCCGCAAATAATTATTATATTAAGGTGGAGATGTTCTGGGTGGTCGCTCTATCTCCGACTCGCTCCAACATTACTTTCGGGAGCAGGGGTGTAGTTTGGTTTACAGTCTTCATATAACATAGCTACGTTTGTAATATGTAATTTGTTTTTTACTTTTAATTTTATTTTATTTGGAAAACATGTAGTTAATCAGTAATGAGTAAAACAGTAATAATAGTATAAAAATATATTCAACCAATTACATATTTCCTCTGAACTAATAGACTAAAGACACAGTGTACGTAAGTAATGAAAGATGAGGCACCTCGACGATAGCGCTCAGACAAATGTGCGCAGACAATGGTGCGCAATACAAAGTAAATGAGAACATTTATTCCCATGTATTTCATTTTAAATGTAAAACATACTCATTACATGAAAAAATCAGAAAAAGAAAATAGCTCGAAAAGAAAGCCAGTTTTATTAAAATTAAATTAAAATAGATTTTTTCGGTTTAATTACGAATATTATTTTATAATTTGTTTTCAATCATTTTCTACCTTTTTTCAGTTCATAGATCCCAGTTTATAAAAAAACTTAGTGGTTTTGAATTAAAATATGCATGGAAATGTTTTTTCACTCTCTGAACATTATTAAATTTTTTATTATTCAACGAGTGTTTCACAAACTTTAAAAGTTGATAATCTATCATTGTAATGCTTTGTGAATATAACGTATATAAGAGAACAACTTATTTCATATCTGTTATTTTTAAAATGAAGGTGTATATTGACATGGAAAAAAATATCTTCTTTATTGGTCGGCATTTTTCTATCAGTTTTTTCTTTAATGTGTTCTATTGTTGACGATTAACATCTTCTTTTACTTTTGTATTGCGCGCTATTGTCGACACGCAGTTGTCTTGTGTCAATTGTCGGAACACCAAAAATAATGTTACGGATTGTAAAAGATCATGAAAAGAGTAAAAACTTATGTATCGGAAGTTTCGTGTTTGAAATAGTTAGTTAGGAGATACCCCTCAAAAATTTCCTTTAAAAATCGTTCAGTACACTCATCATTTTAAGTTAGTACCCATTATTCAAACACCTACATAAGCACCTCTACAGCCTTAATATAAATTGTTATATTGTCAATACATACTATTGTTGTTATTAATACATTTAAAACATAAATAATAACTGTGTATTACATAAATTATTTATCCACACATTTCTTTTTCTATCTCTTTGTGAATATCCAACACACATATTTCTATGACTCTTTGAATGTTTGGACCTCACTTGAGTTTAGGATCCATGTACCGAAATTATTCAAATAATTTTGAAAGTTTTACCCTAAAATCCACTGAAACCGCCAAGTTCTAACGTGGCAGCGATTATTCGCTTTTGAAAATATAATGGAAGGCACTTAAGGGAAGCTTTCATCCAGTAACAGATAGAAAACTACTAAAATGATGATATTAATAAGCTATTGATAATATATATAATGATGTCATATTTTTATTGTGACGTTACATTTTTTAAAATTTGAATTATTAAAACCAATTGGTAAAATCATTTAGAAAGGTACATAGAAAAAATGTAATATCAAAGATTCTACGTAAAATTTAATAGCTAACATGTACCTTTCCAAGTGACCTAATTTGTTATATTAATAAATTTTAATCATCATCATGTATTTACTTATTTTTCAAACGGCGTAAATAATGAATTGAAATGAACGAATGGAAGTCTGAACTGCACCACTGGGGATGCGTGACTCGGCCAAGGGCCGTTCATTACACAATGGTCTATTATTAGCCGATCTCGCGAGAGGTGCCCTAATCGCCCGCCCCTCCTCACCCTCCCGGCACGCATCTGCACAAAACCGCACAACACGCGCTAAACTACGTGTATATAATTGGACAATACGGAAAAAATGTATAAAAATGCGCACAGCATTGGACAATAATTGGACATAATAAAAAAAAAAGGTTTATTTTTTAATATTATCGATAGATACAGTGAGAGTAGCGTATTTTGTCAACAATCTAATCGACACCTCAAATCTAAGTTAAAATCGAATGTTTTACAGATTGGATCAACTCTAAAAAAAAATTATTTTCGTAATTATTGCTAATTTTTGTTTCATTATTTTATTAAACTTCACAACTGAAAATAAATCCATAATTGTATAACTCAATAAATTATGAATGCATCATATTTGTATTTAAAAATTTACAAAAATAAATTTGTTTAAATACTCTTATAGAGTTTTTAACAAAATTAAAGTAAAATAATTTTATTATTCTGATAAAAACTACCATAACGTTAGTTATAAATAAAAATATATAATATTATTATAAATATAAAAATATAAAATGCAAAGTGTTTTGGAGAGCAGGCATTCCCTTTTTCCAAAAACATCTATTGATGTAGGCATTTAAAAAATAATTTAATTACGATTGTAAATCAATATTTAAATATGTTAAATATCAATGATACATTTCGATATTAACCTCAGAATCAAACATTACTGTCAGATCAAAGACACTACGTATGCATATTATAAAGATCATTTATTCTTATGGCGTGGTTATGGTGGTTTTATGATTATTATTATTACTTAAATGTTCACATTCTCACCACATGGAATATAGACTCAAAGCTATAACAGACTTATTAAGAACATTATTATATTCTAGACCTTCGTTGTGATATTAACACAATTTCTATGCACTTTTTAGTTCAATTAGTTAATTAGTGTAGTTACTTACACTCGAGTACTTTTAGAAAATAACAATAATACATTGAATAAAATAAGGAAAAATACCTAATATGGGGCTAATTATTAGGTATGTTTCCTTTAAAAACAATTTAATATCCATCCACACTGTATTTTCCCTCCCTTAATGTTCCGTCTATCCGTATATGTATTATGTTTCTCTTTTTCGAATATAATTTTATATTCTGTCTTTCTTCATGTTCTATTTAACTATATATGTATTCTGTATCTTTCTTTCACATGTAATTTTATATTCAATCTCCCTCTATATGTATATATATATAAATGCACTCTTTTTATATTTATGATCAGTTTTAAATACGTCCTGATGAAGCTTGAAGCGAAACCGGTTGACGTATTATAAATTTCGTCGTTTCATACAAAGTGATTGTTATTTTATTTAATATAATATGTCAAACCACAAAGTGATTACTTTCTACGAAAATATAACAACGATACATTTTATCCATCAGCTGATTTTATTAATGTAATCATATTACACAGTCCGACAATACAATATTTATTTACTGAAGTCACACAGAACTTTTTTTTATTTCATTAAAATATTTAGGTTTTATAGCTATATATGTATAATTTTATAATTGAAATAATATGTATTTTGAAGAAATTAATAAGGTTAATTAAATATAAATTAATTTAAAAAACCGCCTCACTTGACTCAGACTATCATATCATCCCTCTATAGTATAAATATGTTTTTCTTGCTAATCCACAATACAGATAATTGTATTTTGTTTTGGTCTCTACAACACCGTCTAAATTGTATTTCAAATGTTTCATATTCTGTTATTTTAATTTGTTGATTTAAAAAAATTTAAATTTCATATTATTCGTTAAAATTTGATGCAATTTTTAACGCGCATTTTATGATATAGTTCTGTTGCACATTTTACTACAGAAATCTCCAAAGGAGTATACTATACTAATGCTTAAAAATCAAATACAATTTCAAAAAAGGATTCACGTCTTTATTTAAAGCTAGATATATTGATTAGCTATTCTTTATGACTTAAAAATAACTATATAAAATAGACACTTTTTACTGCATAGTGTAATTGAAAATTGCTCTGTTCTCTCATTCATTATCATAAAACAAAATACTCTACTAGGTAGTGATGAGAAAAAATGATACTCTTGACTCACTGGTGTGATTGTGATTGGTATTCGATAATATCAGTGATTGAAAACTGTAACTGTGATCACAGTTTCTGATATCACAATACACGAAATAATTTTAAAAAAAACATAATTTTGAGCTTACTTATTTATATTATTAAAATTTCATTTGCGCAAAAAACATATTCTAGCTTAAATAATTAGAATAGTTTGTAGAAAATTATTGTACATACCGACAAAGTTTAAAAAAAAATACGAACAAAATAGCATAAACATTACCAACAAAAACAGATTCTAACAGATGGCGCTGATTCAAGTGATAATCGATTTAAACGGCGGCGGTCAGAAAATCAATAGAAATCTTAACAAAAAAAAAATTTGAATCACGAATCACGATATTCCTAGATATTCAATCACTGTTAGTGAGTGTGACTCAAAGATATCAGTGATTGACTCACGGTTCGTGATTTTGAGCTCATCACTAGTACCAAACATGAGGTATCACTCATAGTGTTACAACACTTGAGACAAAGAGCCCATTCTCCTTTTTAAGAATGACGTCATCATAACGATAAAATATTTTTACTTGGAACAAATTCTAAAATCACATTTCAATAATATGTTGATATTTTTTCATAGTCAAAGATGGCCGCCGCCACGATGAGTTTGATTAATTTCCATGTGCAAAATGGAAGTCGTGCCTAGTTACTTAATACTAAATCAATCTTATTACATCCAGACCGCACGAGTTACATTTTGACTTATCAGTCCGACGCATCCAGCATCCAGCGATGCAACAAATATGAACGAGACATAATTACTTTTTCACACGCTCGATGCCGGAGCGGAGTGCACGGCGAGCGCGCGGACGGCGCAGCATCAATGGGCCGGACCACCCGGCCGACCTATTCACACGTCCAATAGCGTGATCGGCCTCTCTGGCCACCCTTTTCTCTTTAATATACTAAACATATTTCCACTAATGCATCGGGGAGATGGGAGATGGGAGATGCACCCCAGCGGAGATCTTCACACCTCTTCGCGTTGAAAATTAACTTTGATTACAGGTCGAGGCACGCCGGGTTGTTATTTTGGTTCTGCCGCTAGTTTTTACCGCTCTCTGGGTGCGTTTTTTCACCCGAGGGATCCCTCTCAGTTTGGCTAATTGAATCATTAAGGTGGAATTTGGGGGTACACAACCTCCGCCCGACACCCGGGGGCGGGCAGCGCCGTGGCCGCGGTGCGGCCGAATCACTTAATTCCGGATCGAATATCATCCAGATAATATCATCGTAATTGTTTAACCATCCGAAAATCTCCGATCGCTCCTTTAATACATCGTTATTATTTACTACATTTTGGGTTCACCGTTAAATATCTCGGGTTAAATCGTCTTTTGAATCACACCCGGAACATTCTTCAAGATTCGCATCGTCGGAAAATTTTCAACACCAACCGAAGGCTTTTGACCATTTCTCATACGAATTAATTCACATGGATACAAACAATTATTTTCGAATTTATATGTCCTCGTGTTTTTAGAAAAAAATATGTATCATTTTTTTTTTCATATTCAGTTATACAATAAACAAGCACATAATTGTATTAATAAATAAAAAATAAATAAATGAGGATAAATACAGTTTAAAATATGTTATTACTATCACGCCATTTCTCCGCACTGGTAGATAAGAGTCAATATTATCAATACTGACTCTTGTATACCAACAAACAATTATTGTCTTATCCACATGTCTACATTGTATTAACCGTATTTATTTGTCACATGGGTACATACTTACTCTGGTCACGCCAGGTCTTTCATTCACTGAATGAAATTGCCTATTGATGATGATGGTGACACGTATAAGAATAATTATGATATAATGTATTTTAATATCAATTAAAATATTTCAAAATCATTAAGTAACTGAAATCTGAAACATAAAAAAAAAATCTGTGACACTTACCAATGACTACTGTCGACCTAAAACTACATCGGATTGACATCAAGACAAACACAAAATGCAATTAATTTTATCATAGTTTACTACATTATTTAATATTTGTAATTATACAAAATATTCTGTTTAAACAACTATTTATTAATTATTTTACATGTTTCGATACCTGTGGTATCATTTTCAGGAAACAATGTATACTGAAATTAAAAATACAAGTATAGATTAAAACAAAACTATAAAATGGTGAATAAGTAAGAACTAATATGAAAACAAATTTAAAAGGTGACTATTTGCAAAGACGATTTGGTTATTTATAATATTAAGCTTGCTATTAACACTTTTTCTTATTTCTAAAATTTCAAATTTATTTAACTGTAATTTGTATGTATAATTTATAAACCCTTATTAATATCAAATGAATGGTTTGTTTCCAAAAGGTGATTGGAAAATTTTGAATTGTTATTGTTATTTAGGCATCTTAAATACTCCTTAATTCTAATATCAAAATGTCTGTAAGTTTTACTTATGTAAAAATAATTGGAATCATTGCAAATTAATTAACCCACTATTTTTTTTTAAATATCGTCTTTATCCTTATTATTTAATATATAATTCTTTAATTTGTTATTAGTGTAAAAAGATAATATTTTTCTAGATATAATCATAAATAATAAAAATACCTTAAACATAGAAAATAGTAAGCAAGTCAAAATAGTGGCGAGCAAAAACAAAATAATACATTTATTTAATATACGTTCCGACAATAATAGAAATAAAGGTCTTGTCAAATTCAGTAGGTACACTATAAAAAATAAGCACATCGAGTACCTGCTTAGAGCATAATTATCAAGTTTATGACGAATCAAACCAACACCGGATGAGAACGGATTAACATAATTTAAGAATTATGTAAATTCATTACAAATGTAGTCTCCACTAAATTGGTTTTATTAATTTACAATACAATACTCTTATCGAGCTTGCCTTGTATTTGCCTTATTCAGTACTTACATATTGTGTGAGTATTATAGATGTAGTAATAATAGAGTATTAAATTCACAATTAAATATTACAGGGTTTTGGTTTGATGCAAAGGTTTTTCTTATAAAACTAAAAATCAATTTCTCGCAAATTATTTAATTAACTCACCAAAGTGAACAAACTTCATTAGTTTAATTTTTAGGCTAGTGGATTGCTTACTTACTTACCATCACACCGTTTCCCAGCGGGAGTAGGCAGAGAGGATAGAGCGCCACACTCTTCTGTCCTGACACAATTCTCGACTCATCCACATTCATACATCTTCTCATACAAGTTCGCCGATTGTTAAGGCTTCTAATAGAATCATACTTCAGTATCTGGTTTACCTGGTCGTGCCAAGATTTTTGCCGACGTCCTCTATTTCTGGTGTCATCAACACTTGCGTCATATATCTTTCTTACCATTATCTCCTCATTCATCCGTTCCTTATGACAAAATCACCTAAGTGATTCTTTCTTAATCTTATGCATTATACTAAGATCAGCTTTACATTATTTCTTTATTTCTTCATTCTTTACTCTGTCATAAATGGATCTGCCATATATACGCCTAAGTGATCTCATTTCTACTGCATTCAGTCTACTTTCGTTCCTCTTCTGCTAGCTCCAGGCCTTCTATATGGTACATCAGTGTGCTATTGAATTCAATGAATTTAAAATGATGTATTTCTAGTAATTTGTATATAGAACAAAGGATAACAATCTTAACAAATTTTGGAACAGTTTTATTTAATAAATTGAATTTTATCACAGACTACCAAATATATAAACATAAACTAACGGTAATTCCTTATTTTAATATTTTCATTTTATAGTCGCTCACGTGATCACTTTGGTACTACTTACGCAATCAAATAGCTCTGCGACTTTTTTAAATATGACTCGATTATAATATGCATTAATGTAAAAAATACGTCTTGTGTACACAAATATTAAATTTTCGAAGAGTAAATCCTGTCATAAACTATCGGATTTATGTTTCCACAAATAATGTGTGTAGAACGCCTCTCGTCCCGCAACTAATGTTCTGAACCCCTATCTTATTTGTGCACTTTATTTCATGTCTGGTCTGTGAATTTTATGTACAATACCCAAAAAAAGTTGGCATGTGGAAAGTTTTTTTTTAATGTTTATATAAGCATCTAATGATTATTAATTAAATTATTAAATTTAGAGTTATTTATTTAGTATATTTACATACTACATATTTGGAGAACCTATTAGGTGAAAATAGGGTGGGTCTGAATCGATCCATATTTTTGAAGACCCTAAAACCTTGAGAATTTTAATCAAAGAGATTTGATATAACATTTAACGAGTCGCCTTATATTTGGGATAATACTACATTCACGCACAGTACCTAACAGAGAGCGAAACTTACAAATGTACTCAATCTCAGCCGATTTGCGCTTGATGCTCCGCACGATGGGGACGGGTCTCACAGACCTCGCGGGCCGGTCCACGGACGTCGCCGAGTCGTCAGTCTCCATTACGGAGCCGGGACGAGACAGCCGCGGTGGAAATGCTCCGTACACCTGACATGTCGGAATCTCGTCCCATTGTTCTAAGGCCGGGATATTTGGGCGGACAAAAAGGATGGGCGGTGTGCATTACCGGCGATGATTCGACACATTCGCGGCCAACATTTCGGAGACTTGACCTTTTGTTATTATTGGGCAACCTGGGATACCCCGAGGAGCGACCGATGAAATCCCAGAAGAGAACATCTCGGTCCGGCATCATTGAATGAAAAGAGCCAATATACACAACTTTGTCATATACATTTTTAAGTAACGTAATACAAGCAAATAAGTATTGCAATAATTATACAGAATGCAGAAATTTTAAACGAGTTTAAATTTTTTTTTTTAAAATACTTCCGCAGTTGCAAGCCACTTCTTATGAAATTTAAATAGGGTACGGTGGGGATGAAAGTGCCACTTTTTACAAATGACAAGATAACATGACTATAGAGCTTTTATGTTATACTATACTTAATGATATATCTGAGACTCATTTAATAAAACAAAAATAATTGAATGGCATTGTGTTTTCTTTTTATTTAAAAATCAATCAGCCAGATGGAACTTTTAACCTCACTCGTGGGGCTATAAGTTCCACCAGTACCAAAATCTCTTATTCGTTGTCCTGGAAAACCCGGCGCGCTGATCCATACCCGCCCCATGCGCTGCTGTCTCGGGATTTTGTGATAACCGATTTATGAATTTCTTCAGTGACATTCTACAAATATCGAATTGTTCAAAAACAGCACACAAAGATTTATTTTCCCTCATCACCAAATCAGCAGCCTGTTTCATAACGCTGATGGAAATCTGCCCCCGCTCAGTTTTTCTCTTGTACTTCCTTATTCTGCAAATAAGAAAAAACAAATGTGGGTGTACACATTTTGTACAAATAGTACCGCGAGTGGGGTAGAAAATTCCAACGCGGCACTTTTAACCCCATACTGCACTCTACATTTATAAATAAATATATAAGTGAATAGGATAACTTAATTGTCATACACAGTAGAAAAAAATGTAGTCACAAAACCAAAAATTTTGAAATTAAACTCGCCAACCATAAAAGCAAAGTATAAACGCGTACATTTCCGACTAGTGCATTTACTTGACTGACGAAGTGCGAAACGAGGCAGAGGGGATATCACCACATCACGCGGTGTTCACATGCTCGTTCACATGTAACGTTTATGAAATATTTGCAATGGAACTTTCTTCCCGAGGCACTTTCATTCCCACCCAACCCTACTAAGTACATTCAGAAAATAAAAAATATAAATTCTGGTCTAACAGTTTCATTTATCACAATAGTAAGAAAAATATTATTTTGAAGTATGTTTATTTAATTACAGATCCAAACCTGTTGTACTTTCGACAACTTTTTAATTAATGACATGATCATTTTTATCTAATCCTTCTGATATTACATAATAAACTCTACATACATACAAATTGAACTCCGATATATGCACCTTTACTTTTCATACTTTTTTTTCTTTCACAAAAGTGTATCCGTAGATAATTCAGGATAAGTAAGGACAATATCACCGTGGAACGGGAATTCTGTAGAAGGTTGGAAGGATTGGGAGTTGCTATGTGATAGATGGTTAATCCAAATCAAAAAATACAGCTAAGAAGGAGAAAGTACAAATTCAACTGATAATCCAACAATTGAACAATTATCGTACGTGATGAAATTTATCTTATAGAAATTCTCTTTGACGCAAGTCTCTTAATGTACTTTCATTTAAATACGAGATTAAAAGGCACCACACATTACCTACTTTCCATAAATACTATGGTTTGTATTATGGAGATTTATGTTTATATTATGTAATTAATTATTATATGTAATGAAGTTACACAAAGAAAACAACATCACTGTCGAGACATAATGAAACCCGAAGCTTTAGGCAAGTCATGTATTTCATATACCATTTAACTCCAGGAAGCTAATAAATATGCCGCTGGATGGTAGAATTTTTCAAGAATTTTTGTTGATTATTTTATAAAGGTGAGGAACTATTCACACGCTCCCTCTAGCTGCCCGCTCTGAACATTAATTTTGAGGAGTTGACAGCTGGCTTGTGTAATGGCGGATGTTGATGTCGATATGATATCACAAAGAATTGTAACTGAATTATCCTACAGCCATATTTCATCGGGAGAGGTAATAAAACTACGGACTTAATTGATTTTGATATTTTTTATTTAGAAATTAGATTCACGTGATTTAAACACAGTGTATTTTACTGGAAAACGTCAGATAAATAAATGTAATGAAAATACTAAAATAATTGAGGAGAATTTTCTTCAAGGAAATATTAACACTTTTCTAGGTATGCGATTACGGTTTACGTATTACGCAGATTAAAATAGATACGAAAAAAATTCCACAATTTAACAATATATGATTTTGTGTTATCAGAGAATGTTGTGAATACTCATAGTAAATTGCTAGTTTTTAAATGTAATTAAACACAACAACTAGGCCACCCTTTTTACCCTCGCTGCTATATACACACAACTGATAAATCTTGAATGAAATAATTCTAAATGATATTGGATAAATAACTAATGATGGTAGTTAGTGCTGTCACATATCAATATACTCACAACAAACAACACAATAAAATAAATGTCATATTATCCACGTTTCCGTAATACTAAATAAATGTCATATAATCCGTTAATGTCATGTTATCTGTCTTGACGAATGAAATATAGATATTAAATAAAATATATATTGTCAACAGGTAAATTAATAAATTAATATAAATAATGACCACGCTAGTTTGCTGTTATATTAGACACGAAGTAAATTATTTAAGTACTTACGCGATTTTTTTCGTAATGAATGAGTAATATATTTTTATGTTTATAAACACATCTAAAGGCGTAGTTAATAATCAAATTAAGTAAAATAATTAAGATATTTTTTTCTTTTTCGTCGGTCCCTTGAGACCTATAATCACAATGTTTATAAACTCATTCTCCTTTGTCTATGCTTTTTGGGTATCATCAGGGAATGGCCACATCTCATAGGCGCCAATCTTGCCTTTAGAATTACTCACAACAAGACAATATTATACCACAGTATGGTTCTGCCTACTATCACCTACGCAGCGCCTGCCTTCAGCAGCATACACAAAACGAAATACACGCAACTCCAAGTCATACAAAACAAATCGCTTAAAATCATCCACAACACCTCACCCAAAGCAAATTTGACGCGACTACACCACCGGCACAAGGTGAACACTATCACACAATGCTTCGATAAATTATCAGCAAGCTTCCACAAATCTTGCTCCCATCCTTCTCAAGATAATCCTCTCATCCGGAACCTCGGCTCGTACGAGCACAACATCAGCTTAATGCCTTTCAGATACAAATATAGATTGCCCAGGCACTATTTCCTGCGGCGAAGCAACGCGCTCGATCCTCCGGACTGAGCTGCACACAGAAGCGGACAGCGTCGAGAGAACTCTCCAATTTATGATATGTAAAATAATAAAAAACAATATATTCTTAAGTCTAGTAGTATTTATTTTAGTTTAAATATTTAAGGATTATGCTAGAATAAGGCGGCACTGTACATAAAGTGTCGCGCCTAATTAATTTGAAATACTTAACTTCCAGTAAATTGTTTAGAGGGTTTTTTATCAGTAATTTTTTACCCTTCCAATTCATGTATTAATATAAAACACTTATGATGTTTATAATAATAAGGTAGTTTGTAAAAGTGTCAAAGCGATTAGCGCTGATGCACTTGTAGTTGTAGATTAGGCGGTCTAGCCGCATGTAGAGTACTCAGAGTATCGTAGACTCTAAGGAATTGGAAAAAAAAAATTGCCTTTAGAATCCACGATTCTACACCAGCGAAATATGATACCAAAGGTTGCATGCTAAACCTGACCTTAGTTCTTCTAGATCACTCGTTCTGTATCTTGTCAAATGTAGACGTAGAACTCTTTGCCATATTCATGCGACGTTTGATTTCTGGTTCCTAACTACTGCTGTCAATAATATTAATTATACGGCCGTCAATTATATTAATGTGTACGTAAGCCTGCCATTAATAAATACTTACGCATTTTTTAAATATAACATTTAAGAAAATATTAACAAAAAAAATTACGCCATTCGGGAGATGTAGTGATGAGCAGTGGCGTAACTATAAAAATTGGGCCCCAATGCAAAAAGGGCAATGGATCCCACAGCAAAATGGAATGAAATAAAAAAAATAAAGATGGTAAATAATTTTAAGCATTTATTTATAAAGGAAAGACGCTACTGAAAAAAAATCTCTGCTCCTGTTACCGAGTTACCACTGCATACATCGACAATATTTTGATGTATTTTCGTAATACAAGTGAGAAATGATTTTTTATATTTTATAACTGCATTTCTTGCTGGTTAATTAAAAATTATTAGTCCATATTAGCGCTGAGAAAAGTAACAGAATCAATACCAAAATTATTATTGGGCGCGGGCCTTTTAGACCCCGACCTAGCATAGGCCCCAGTGCACCGCATTGGTGTAGTTACGCCTCTGGTTATGAGTGTATCTTTCGTGTAGAGTTTTATGGGTAATTTTGCCGTATGTCTTCGACCAGATCTAGAAAGCACCTATTTTGTGAATACTGGATGTCACTTTGCTTTTATAACAAAGATCCTAAGAAAGTCCAAGAGTCATTATCCGCATCTTGTCAATAAGGTACTCTATATTTATAAACACCCGGTAAACATCAGTCGGAATGGTAGTCTAAAATTTCAAATTTATTTCATAACACCACAACACGCACCTAGGATTTTTTTTTTAATAGCTTACACGAAAACATTAGGAAGATTGATGATAATTAAAAATGGTAAATGCTATTAAAAACACCTTAAAGGTAAACGTGTACCCCTAAAATTATAAGATTTTTATATCGCTTTTGCTTTTAATTAATTATATTTTATTTTATTATATGCTAGTTATTGTAAACAATCATTTATTAATATATACTCCACTTCACATATATGCTTTCAAAAGAAGTGTAGCATGAATTATTTTTTTTATTATATTGTATCATTGTTCTTATATCAGATTTCTTTTTTTTTTGTGGCATAAATAGTTCATATGATAAAATAAAGGTAATTACTTTACTAGACGTGGTCTGTTCTAAAGTAATTTCCTGTACAGTTTTTAAAAGTTGTAATTGTTTATAGGTAAGTAAGTTATAAAAAGTTATGTGAAAAAAGTGTGAAAGAAGTTATAAAATATTATTGAAAAAAAGTTATAAAAATATTATTGTTTGTACTATACAATAGTTGGAGACAAAAAAGTGTAGGTTGGTTAGGTTAGCACAAATGACAAATTTGATTAATTTTGCTTTCTACCCACATCAAGCAACCACTTTGTTATTTTTGGTTTGAAATCTGAAGATTAATAAATAAATATAAAAACATTGTATCCAGCTCTGCAAAATCAGTCGATTTGAAGATTTCACACGCGTGGTGACTGACTACGAGGTAATAGATGGAACACACATTATGTACAAAAACACATATTTTTCCGTCCAATTCCTTAGAGTCTACGATATCCTGAATACTCTATATGCGGCTAAACCGAATATTCTACAACTACAAGTGTATCAGCGCTAATAGTTTTTATACTTTTACTAACCACCTTGTAGTAAACATCATAAGTGAATTGGAGGTGTAAACCATTCTAATGAAAGCTCTAGTGCGAGATAATAGATAGAATACGCACAACCATCTGCTTTTAACACGGTATTGCAAACCAGTACTAAAACTAGCATGACTCACCCTGCTTTCGACACATTATTGAAAACCAGTACTTGACGTAATATCAGCACGACACACCCTGCAATAATTTGCCACTGACAACGAGCTCCTCTTATACAAGGCCGTTCTAAGGCTATACTCCTCCACGCAGCCCCCATCTGGGGTCACGCGGCCGAGACACACATAAATAAACTACAGATCTTCTAGAACAAGGTCATCCGGCTAGCGCTGGGTATACCTAGATGGTTAAGGAATACTCAACTACATCACGGTTCGGGTATTCTTCCCGTAAAAGAGTTCATAAAATACCAAAACCCCACGCGTTATCAAAATACGATATTACCGTTCGCCTTAAAACCGTCCTCCTTTAGAGGCCATACATCACTGCGCCAGCTAGCAGTACCCTGCCCCATTTAGCAGAATAATAATAACACTACTAATAATAAAATTTTACAGGCCATTATGGTATACATCATGATAAAGGAGCAAGGGGTCCAAGAGACCCGGTACTCCATAAGATATGATATCCAAGTCCAAGTCCACACTCTGCTTTCGACGCGGTATTGCAATCGAATATTTACTTTAACACTAAAACGAAGACATCAGCAGAAGTGGCGAGTCAAGATAAATCCTTCCGAGAGTACCACCACTCTCTATTCACGCAGGCGTCTCCGTCTCAAACGCCACAAACCCAACATAAAAATGTTCGGAGAAAACATCCCCTGGACATTAAGTACTTCGATGTCACGTTGGATTTTAAACTAACGCAGAGCAAACGCATCCAAAATAAACTAAACGCTGCTACACGTGTACTCTGAGCAATGTATCCTCTATTAGGCAGGAATAGCAAACTTGCCACTGACAAGGCCGTTCTAAGGCCTGCATTCCTTTACGCAGCCCCCATCTGGGGTCACGCGGTCAAGACACACTCAAATAAACTACAGATCTTCCAAAATAAGGTCATCCGGTTAGGACTGGGTGCACCTAAATGGACAAGGACCACGCAACTCCATCACGATTTAAGCATTCTCCCCGCAAAAGAGTTTATTAAACACCTCTCCGAGCGTTTTTACGCTGGCCTCCCCAAGCACCAATTACCCCACGATAAACGTACTATCTAATTACGATATAATGGTCCCCTCGCATATCAAACGCCTCAAAACTGCCCTCCTTTAGAGGTTACATACATCACTGCGCCAGCTAGTAGTCCCTGCCCCACTTTCGCAGAAATTTTCTAAATGTATCTTTAATAATAAAATTTAACAGGCCCATAAGGCATTCGTTATAATGAAGTAGCAAGTGGTCTACCAGACCCGGTACTCCGCAAGACATTATATCAAAGTTCAAAAAACATCAGCAACGTTAGATCTGACCGAAACGGCAGCCGGAAAGATTGGATATACTAGCCCAGAAAACTTTACACAAAAGACTCTGAACGGCCCTAGAAATTTGAAAACATTTTAATGGTTATCAATTCTCTGTTTATATTTAATAGATCAAGAACTGCAAATCTTTATTAAAATATTCTGCTAGTTAACTCTCTATACTCTGGTTAATCTTATAGTTGCCTCTTATCTATTAAACTCTAAGTGGATGCATTGCAATATTAAAAGCTCGTAAATATGGCCTCAGTAGCTATCGGCTTATCGTGCATAACTATGCAATAAATTACTACACCGTGTTTCCTATTGCCTTACCTTGTCTTGTCTCGTCTTGACTATTTGTATATCTCGTTCCCCTTCTCGGCCGAGCAGCTCTGGTTCACTTTCATTAATTGAACGTTATTTATTTGCCAATTTAAATGTTACGTACGGCTGAGATAAGAGAGATTGATCACAAGAGTAACATATTGGTATTGATAATTTATTTGACAGCCGCTAATTGATTGATTTTGCTATCAGGATTGGATAATAATATTTATTTGACTGAATTGAAAGGTCCCCAAACACAATGTTAATGTTAATTTAATGCATACTTTTAGTCAGCGGCGGATTTATATATGCGTGCAAGTCGCAATTACGAGTGGGCCGATTTCCAGAGGGCTCAAAATTGCTGCGAATTGAGAAGAAGAAAAAAAAAAATTATTAATACTCCACCACCCTCATAAAAATGATGTTTTGCAGTCATGATCTCAACCTTAGGTTACGAATGCGAATGATCAGATGCTATGCGTTCTCGGTATTATTTAATCGAATGAAAGCATGGACACTTTTCGAAGAAGCGATAAGATGACTTGAAGCATTTGAGACGTGGATCTACAGAATAATACTCAAAACAAGCTGGATGGATAGTGTTAAGAGTGAAGATGAATAAAGATGAAGTTCAGATGAATAAAGAAAAATAAGTATTTAAAATAATAAAAATCCAAAATTTTCAATATCTCGGACATGTGATGAGATATTCAGAGACGTATGAAATTCTACACCTTGTAATTCAGGAAAAGGTTGCTGAAAGTCGAAGATCTGGAAGAATAAGAACATCATGGCTGAAGAACCCAAGGTAATGTTTTGGCCAGTTTACTGTATAGCTTTTCTGGGCTGCAGTAAAATAAAGCGACGATAGCCAACATAACAGCCAATGTTCGATGGCACGAAAAAAAAAAGAAATACTGTTTTAGCTCCAAAAGTACTGGCAGATTCGATTGTGCTGAGCGGCCGTCGGGTTTACATGACTTGATGTTTGTCGGGTCAGCTCGGGAGCTTAAGACTCCAGGTCAGTTATTATTAATAGTTTAACTAGTCTCTTAAACATCGTTTCTATATGTATGTTGCCGTTCACGTTATGTTGTAATATTATCTTTAAAACATCGTGTTAATATAATATGTTGATGTTCAAGTTATATTGTTATATTATCTTTAAAACATCGTGTCCATATAACATGTTGATGTTCACGTTATATTGTTATAAAACATCGTATCTATATAATAGGTTATTACTCACGTTATGTTGTGATATTATCTTTAAAACATCGTGTTCATATAATATGTTGATGTTCACGTTATGTTGTTATATTATCTTTAAAACATCGTATCCATATAATATGTTACTACTCACGTTATGTTGTGATATCATCTTTAAAACATCGTGTCTATAAAATATGTTGCTGTTCACGTTATGTTGTGATATTTATTATCTTTAAAACATCGCATCTATATAATATGTTGCTATTCGTGTTATGTTGTTGTATAATCAAAATATCCAGTGAAACAGGTCTCTGTACCAAAAATCCGTCTCTGCATTTCATTTTCATTCATATCATTGATACGCTTCTATTTATTACGT
Source organism: Eubasilissa splendida (assembly GCA_031772225.1). Taxonomy (NCBI): domain Eukaryota; kingdom Metazoa; phylum Arthropoda; class Insecta; order Trichoptera; family Phryganeidae; genus Eubasilissa; species Eubasilissa splendida. The sequence goes on along the minus strand of CM062846.1, from coordinate 34,519,237 downwards.
AAAATACAAGAGTCAAATATAGTCAACATTTTCACAGCTATCTTAACATTAAAAGGTTGTTTAAAATAAATAAAATAATGTAGTTAAGTTAATTTTTTATAGATTTGAGATATGTATGTCAAATTTTATTTTGTAATAATCAGATTCAGGCGTCAAATAATATCAAATGGTGTGTGTAATGCAAACGATTAAACAATTTGATTGATTTAACAGTCCAATCTAAAATTATACTAAATATAAGTAGGAACATTTAAATTATGTACCAACAATTGTCAAATTTCGTTTTCAAAACGTTTCATTAAATATAAAGTAAGGTTAAATTATATATTGCTATTTTTAAGTCTGTAGAATGAAATGCATTCAAATAAAATCAACGTCTTATCATTAAGTGATTCTCAGAATACATAACATTACATATTGGTTTGTTTCTTATTATGATGTTCGTAAATTAAATTGTTTTTAAACAACTTAATTATACACATTCGATTATACTACAGTTTGTTAGTGAAGGAGATTTGCATTGAGAGACGAACACCGAAATTCGTCACAAAAGAATATGAAACTAGAGGATAATTTTACTTGTATTAATAATTATTAAATACAATTTATCATGGTGTTTCTTTTATAAAAATAATTCAGTCGTACACTAGATGTAAACAAAGACAATCTGATTTAAAAAAAATCTTAAAACGTTGAACTACGTCGTGTTTCAATAGGTTTGTTTTGATTTTAAATTAATCAAGCAATAAAGTTCATCCCTCAGTGATATATATTCTTGTAATACGCTTGTAATATCATTTAAGATTATAATTGAATGTTGAATTACAATGTTCGCCGTTCAAATGTAAAGAAATCTGTCATGTTTTTGACTAATATATTTTTTTAAATACACTGCTCTTACGAAATAGGCGATGCAATAGATCTTATATAATGTATGCACGCTATGCCTAATGAAACGTTCAAAGGGCACACTAAAGGGTAATTTCTAAAAAGTGTGCGGGAAATCCTACAATGGCAAAATAGTGGCCGCCCACAAGAGCTGGACTGACGATGTTAAGAGGATCGGTGCATTATGTTGAAGAAGAGCAGCACAAGACCGGGGGTCGTGGAAAGCAAAGAGGGAGGCCTATGTTTCTACCTAGAAGGAAGGAGAGTAATAATTAAGAGAATTTTGACGTTTATGAGTACTGAATAAAATATGGTAACAAATTTAACGTATTTGTTTGGTCACATATTTTTCTAAAATTACTCTAGCACGAATTTTGGGGGGGAAGCGCAAGCTATGATGTTTCTTTAACATTTAAAACAAGTAAATTGTGGTTCATTCAATCAATTCAACAAATCACATTCAGATAAAGAGCGGAGTACAAATGTCGCAGGTAAAAAAACACAACCAAACAGCAGGAACAATCGTGTTTTCCTTTGATGTACCGATTTGAGATGGGAAAGTGTTTTGTTTACTAAAAACACTGTCCTCGGACAGACTTGTTTTTAGAACTGTTCAATTTTTACAAAACATGGCTCTTTTTGTTGAGAAAAACCAGTGGAAACCCTCAAACGGAACCTGTAGCAGGTCTACGTCATTCTCCCAGCAAATTCAGGGTCTTCCTACTTTTCTCCTACCACCTGGGTTTCCATCAAGGATTACATTTGGGAGCAGCGCTTCTTGCACGTGATCCTGTAGTTTTATGTGGATGAAAGTTGGTATCCTGATAAATGTTATACAACTTATACAATTGTATTAATATGTATTCTCTACTTCCCCAGCTGAGAAGTTCACATATCAAAATAACATTGTAATGATCAGTGGCGTGTAGTAGGTATTGACTTAGGTTATGCTGTTACTATATTCTACATTGTACATAAGTTTATGAACTTTCGTTTAACCGACGACTTTAGGCAAAATGAATCCATCATAATAAAAATGCATTATCCTCGAACGCAAAGAGCAATCATGAAAATAACACGTTTAGTAAGGTAGTCAAATTTGCGAAGTAGTAAATGAGGAAGTAAATGCTTCTATTAGCTCTAAGCCAAGTTCAAAATCTTTCAAATGTCATTCTGATAGAAAATAGCATAAGAACTTTGTACAATATGGATCAGCTGATCCATTTCTGACTCTGCCGAGTGGAATAATCAATTCAGCAGGTAACAACAATTGTATGGCTTGAATAGAATGATAAATTAAAATAATGGCTAGCAACTGTAGTAGCAAAAAATGAAGAATAACCCAGAAGAGGACTACAGCGCTACGGTGGTGTCGCGCTGTACCAAACAGAACTACACAACTAATGATTCTATTGATACACGGTGGGCGCTAGCGTGATTATAACATTATAGATTATTTAATTTATATTTGTTTCACAGAATTTTTAGTAATGCACAGCTTTTTTGCTAGTATGCAGTGCACAATCAATGATTCATCATCTTATATTATCTACTCAATTACATAATGTGAGAATTGCCGTTATCTTAATTTTTAATGAATACCGAATCAATGAATGACTGTAGCGGGGTAACTTTGAACGATGGCCGAATGACGCCCGCATCACTATTTTTCTTCGCAAAAAATCGGAGATAATTTCCGTCCAGAAGGTGATGGAATGCATCATAATTAACACTCTGCTCCATTGTTTGGAGATGACGGCTGTATATTATTATTACTGGTTATAAAAAATCCTAATTCACGGATAGTTTTTGCACAAATTTGCCCAAATTGCCTCCTGACCTTCGCGTGCTGCGGCCGGACATGGACCACAGCGGCTGTGAGTAATAATATCATTAACTATGACTATCGGTTGTGAAATCATTATCTTATATTAAATTCTCTCTGACGTGTCTCATAAAAATAGTGCGTGACATTTCCTCCAGAGAAGAGAGAGAGTAATCCGCACCACGGACAATCATTTCGCAGCGGAAAAATTTATTTATATTTTATCTTTATCTTATTGTGAAGTTGTAATTATTCAGAACATAGATCTGTGATATTTTAAATACTAATTAAATGTATTAATTAGAAAGATATACATGTAAAATCAATTTTATCGAAAAATATTGTTGTTGTTATCGGAATTCGAACCAGGATCTCTTCCAATCCGGAGAACGGGCATTAATCGATTATGTATTAAGTATACTTACAACAAATTACTATCGGATTACTCAAAAGGTGTTTGAGATTCCGTAAAAATAAAGTAGATGGCTTTCAAATAATGGAATGATAGATGTATCAATTTAAAAAGTGTAACATGTAGGTTCGAAAATTTGTCGTCAATGTACTGTGTGCTGTAGCATTATCAGTTAATTCACGTTCCCCGGATTGGAAGATATCCAGGTTTGAATCCCGATAGCAATAACAATATTTTTCGATAAAATTGGTTTAATATGTATGTAATTACAAAAATATAAAGCAATTTAAAACAAACCGAGCTCTTGAAATGCGAATAACTCCTGGGTTAATATCAAATAAAAGGATACGTCAGAAATGTTTTTTTTCTAAATTTGACACTCTATTTTCTTTAATCAACATTAACAGAATCATTAAAAAATTAAAAAATTCAGGCGTATTCAATTAAATAAAACTATGGTTTTGAATGATATTGATATATGATATTACGCATAAGGCACGTCTAACTCAGCCAACGCACGCTCTGCCACTAATGTGACGATCGACATCCGGCACCCCGCGCCCCGCGCACTGCGTCTTCTGCACCTCAATTATTAGAGGCAATGTCAACTCAGTTTACACCACTGGAGAGGAAAAGTGAAGCTTGCCAGATAGCCTCTATTAAAAATAGAATATTAAATATCTAGTAATCAAAAGTATATACGTTAAGAGAGGTGTAAATCTTTTGGTATCATTGCAAATCATGCATACAAATTTAAAAATGATGCAAACTGTTGAGGGAATGGTCCGCGAGGTGGTCTAGGGGGCGAAGCCCCTCGTGTTCCTAATAATGTTAAAAGTTAATAATGATTAAAAGTTGTTAGCGTTGTATTCCGAATAATTATCCAATTAATGTTACACATGTCAGGCTAGTTTTTTTTATCGAGACTGGTTAAATAATATTGATACAAGAAAATAGTTGTTTCTTTGTGTTAAGTAATTTCTTAAGTATTAATCAATGATTGAATAAACTTCATCAAATAATATCTGTCATATCTTAATCGGTTCTATACAAATCTTTCGTTCGGTCTCGTGCATAACACATCGATAACCTGGCACAAAATTGTAAAATTAAAAATGTAATTATACATGAAAACTTATCTTTTATTTCATAAATAGAAAGTGCTGCCGAAATGATACCAAATGTTTATACCATTTAACACCAAATAAGCCGCTAAAATAATACTATTTTTGGTGATTTTAAATCTAAATATTACACTTCGAATCAATTAATATACATATATATAAAACTTTTACTCAAAATTAATAAGCAATCATCTAAAATAAATATTTTTTTGGTTAATAACGTTACAGCTTCCATTCTTAAATTTATGCAAAATGTGAATATCTCTATGTTATCATTTAATACAATGTAAATAAATTATATTTACTTTAGTATAATAATACTTGTGTACTTGGTAAAAAATATTTTTTTAAATTTCGTTGCATAAGTTTCATAAAATACTGAATGTAAGTACTAAAAGTAATAAGATGTAATTTTTTATTCAAAATTAATAAAAAAAATTTGCCTTCGTCTAGAATTTAGTTATTATATAAAGACAAATTAAAAAAGATTACAATGATGAATAAAAAAGTTTAACTTTATTTGGCAAATTAGAAGTCTGTTCACTGCGCCATAATTTTTAATACTAAACAATTGTTTTAATAACAGCCCGCCCGCAAAGTGTAAGGAGAATTGAGAGCACAGGGGCGCCTCGGGGAGAAAACAGACCATCCCGCGTCTGTAACATAAACAAAGATTCTGGCATAAAGATGATTTAGGTGGCCTCGGCCCTAATGAGGCCTGAACCAGGGCCCACAAATCACGGGCCCCACTCCGGCCCACCCCGGCACCAAACAATAAATAATTACCCTCATGATGTATTAATTAACTGCACTCGCTGTGTCTTCTGATCACCGGGCGTATTTATTCACTGTCGATTGTTAATGCGTGGGAACCGGACTCGGTGGGCTCATCCGATCGACCGCCAATTTTAATAAATCATCCGGTTTTTATCAGGACATCGACGCGTGGTACAAGCAAACATTGAGCGCAACAAAATTTAGTTCATTTTTTTTTCAAAATAAGTATTAAACTGCTCAGCGGGTAACTTGAACGGCACGCAGGAGAAAATCATTGTAATATAAGGTTAAAAAAAATATGGATAAAAGTGGGACTGTAGGAAAATTATTTAATTGTTAGACTTTATTGACATACATGTTTTTGTTGTAACAGATGTGAATATATTATAATATAACATGATAAACATAAGATGCAATAATATTGCAATTAAGTATGTACTCGTAGTTTATTGTGTGGGATGGAGTAGACTCCACCTCTGATATTGTCGTGGCTACTTTGCTAAACTGCCGTCTGTGTTAAAGTAGCCAGTTTTTTTCGTGCTGTTGTGGTGTTATTTAATTCAAGAAAGATAAAGATTCGACAGGAGTAAATATAAAAATAGAGAAAAATAAAATGTAGTTAGAGTGTTGCAGAACTAGTGAATTATTAGTGTAGGCATTGTATAATGATTATGTTAGAATGTTGGATGGCGATGTTTTTGATTGATCTCTACCCAATTGGATCATATATTGGGTCCATATTTGTGTGATTATTCCAGTTGGTGATGAGTGTGTTGTACAGTTTCGGAGCTAAGAACATGTCGAATTTTTGATAAAATGTCGTTGTTGCTCTCGGAACTGGCGTGTAGGTGTTCGTTGTTGATAATAAATTGAATTGTTCTCTGAACGCTCTAATACTCACTAATACGAACTTGTTATTTAAAATGGGCGGAAAATTAAATCCTATAAATGAGAAGAAAGTATTGAAAATAATAATAATGTTGAAGTATGTATCTCAATATATAAAACTTATATACAGTCTAGTGAAAAATGAAAAATATTTAATATTAAATAATTTAGATTTGCTTGTAGCAAACTCTACATAATTAAGAAATGATCATTAATATGATATTAGCATGTGAAAAAAATTGCAAGGAAAATGTATGCGAAGAGACAACAGAAACGAAGAACTTTCTCGACCTTATTTATTTATTTATTTGTAGCATAAATAGTACATATAAAAAAATAACGGTAATTACTTTACTAGACGTAGTCTGTTTTAAAGCAATTACCTGTACAGTTTTTAAAAGTTGTAAATATTAAGAGGTAAGTATAATGTTAAGTACGTTATGAAAAGTTATGTGAAAAAAGTATAATCAGAAGTTATAAAAAGATATTAAAGAAAAAGTTGTAAAAATATTAATGTCAGTAATATACAGTAGTGGGAGAAAAAATGTGTGGGTAGTTAGGTTAGCACAAATGGCAAATTAGTTTCATTTTGATTTCTACCCATATCAAGCAATCACTTTGTTATTTTTGGTTTGAAGTAGTTAATTACTTTAAACCCTTTTTTACTTACTTTACGTTTACTTTTAGACCAATTTGTTAAATATTCTCGAAGCTCTAAATAAAAATGTTCGTTTTTGGTATTAAATTTTGGCACTGAATAGTATCCTAAGGCCTGTTTTCCTTTGGATCGGATCGTGGAAGTAAAGTAAATTTAAAAAAAAAAATAGTTTTAAGAATGCTCTGGTAAACAGTTATCTTATATCCAAAGCTTGAAAGGATTTAAAGAGTTCTTCAGAGTTATGTCTTGTTTATTACTCTGATGACCCATTTCTGAGCCTTGATTAGAGAATCCATTGAAGTAAGAGCTGCACCGCACCATGCACATATTGCGTAAGTGATATTCAGTCATCGGATCAGGGACTATTAGAAACTTTCAATATTCAACAAGCATGTCTGAAAGCGAACGAGGCAGGATTAGTATCTCATGAAAGAACAGTACGGCGTTCTTTCTTATCTGTTAACCCCTGCACAGAAACGGCACGATAGTGAGTCATTGTAACTATATTATGATTTTATTGCAAATAATTAAATAATTAAAACGTAATTAAATAATGATTATAATAATGATAGAGGTATAGGTATAAAAAGGGTATAGGTCAACATAAAAAACATACTAAATCATTATTTCAACACACCTTTTAAGATAAGTTTTTAAACGAACTTTTAAATTGAAACAATAATCGAATAATATCTTAAATTTAATTTAAACTCTGTTATAATGAATATTAATTAATTTTTTAAATTCTTTATAAATCCCTTTTTTATAAATAAAATATATAGTTTTTTTCCATCTCCAATACAATACCATCACTTATACTTAATACATAATACAGTAATTGTTATATTATATCCTTTATTATAATGTGTATTTTAAGTCTAAAATGTCTACCATCGACAATGAACCAAGTCGGCCTGAATGTAATACCCACCGCACTTAATAATGTAAGTATTTGTATCCAATCATAAAATGGTCAATTTCTTACTTCATTTTACATTTTATAGGCTAGTTTCGACTTCGAATGATTGCGTGACGTTTCCAATCCCGTCATTTGTCGATCAAACATATCATATTTTAATTTAATTGAACCATTAATGATCGAGTTTCAATAAGATGTAATATAATCCTCTCTCTATATTTTCATTGAACACATTTTTTTTTATAAATACCTGTTCCTGTGAGTATTATCTATAGGCAATAAAATTATATGGAATAAATTGTATTATTGGCGTAAAATATCTGTAAACAAATAATAGATATTTCATAGAGACGAAGCTATTTTATATTAATGGAAAAATATGGAAGTGTGAGTGACCTGTCTTCGGCTGGCTTAAGTGATCACTTTACACAATGTAACGTTCACCATTCCACCCAATCAACCTCCATATCTATAATTTTTTTTAAAGTTGTATATATTTTAATATGTGGAATCACATTGAATACCACTACAATATCGCCGTATATGGACTAAATTTGATATTTATTTTCCCTGAAACAGCATATATGTTACAACGAGAATCTAATTTTTTTTTTAATTACTTAAAGCAATATTCTTTATCTGTAAAATGTTTATCAACATATTATACTAGAATACGTCTGAAAAATCAATATTTTTTAATTTTTATATATTTTCTTATTTTGTGTTGTGTTATTCAAATATTGCTAAAATATATTTGGTTAAATGGGTGATTGTACGTTGACGTTGTACATAAATGACTCGCAATTTTTATAATACCTTAATCCGGGCAATAACGGCTAGAATTTTATATGATTTTTAAATTTATTTTTATTTCCCAGAATATTTAGTAATGCACAGTTTTTTTTAATGTATGCAGTGCACACCCTTGGTATTAAGATAGTGGGAAGGATGTTTGGTGCCAAAGATTAAAATGGTACGACGTATACGTACCATGAATTAGACGCAGAATTTGGTGACCCAAACATTGTCCAAGTTATCAAGGCTGGTCACGTTTAATTAATAGACTCAAAACGACGAGTGAAGAAAGCGTTTTACGCTGAAATTATTTACCGAAGGGTTGTTTAAAGACCCCAAGCTGCGGTGGTTGAATAACCTTACCTAAGACGCTCATGAATGGCGACCATCCTTTTACCCAGGACCGTTTCACGAGGAAGAGCTCTCACATCGGACCTACTTATTCGTCTTCTTTTTCACGCTAATTCAGGCCATGCCGTATTTCAGTAGTGCTGCAGGGCCTGATAAGTACTAAACGCCATTCACTGCTCGAAAACAGTACCAAATCACTTTACGAAGTAATACAAGGTTATCCAACATACGTATCCCAACAGAAAATAGTGTAACGAATCCATATCGCATGATGTAAGCGGCCAATTGACAGGTCCATTTCTGGAAATGATTGAATCGACCATAAAATTCACGTTGAGTTTGCCGAATCGAAGACTGATTATGATGAGTTTTAATATCTTGTAAACGTTGATCCAGTGTGAAACGCTTCATGATAAAATGGAGACCTATACTGAATTAAAATAACGATGACAGCTGTCAAAATATTAATAAACATGATTACTATTCTTATTTCAACAACAATGACAGAAAAGCAAACAAACAAAATATCAAATACACGTAAGCATAAGAGAAAGAAAACAAAAAGGCAATGTACACGAATCTTGGTGAGAATGCTTCGTTGAACAATAATGCCATGGAAAAGAAAATAGTTCGTCTCTCGAGGGAATTCAGACAGCACAGAGACTGTTAAGTCTAGACGTAAGTATGACAAAATCGACAGGAACCCACCCTGGTACAGGAAAAAGCAAGAGCTTACAGGCGAGTTACCCTCTGACTAATACCCTCACATCTAGGGCATGCAAATTTACCGGAAAATAGCATTTCCGGTAAATCGGTAAAACTCTGAATTTAATACCGGTAATTATGAAAGTATCAAAAAGTGAATATTATAATATTATATTATGATATAAAACAAGTTGATAATTTTTTACACAACGATTACTTCTTCTATTATACACAACGTTATCTATTATGCATATGATTATATACATAATCATATAAAACAACACTATGCGGGCGGACCCTCCGCTTACCCAGGATCAGTGCAATAAGGTCGAGGCTCCTATCTCGGTCCTACTAATTCACCGCCTGGTTAGTATTTTTTAATGCTACTAGGCAGCTGTTCGATAGCGCCCCGCATATATAACAGGGCGATACCGCAAAGCTGACAAAACAAAATTTGCCCTCATTGACCCTGGCTGCCTCACTTTATTAGTAAATAAGATATTTACAATACATTAAATAAAGAACCTCGGCCTTGTTACACTCACTGTCAACTATTCTATTCATGTTATTCTATTCTATTTTAATTGTATTATTTTATATTATCACATTTATATATAAACATGTTTTGTTCTTTATTTAATCTATTATAGATATAAAACAACAAACTAAAAAAAAAAGTTTATTATTTATATTTTATATTCGGAAGACAGAATAGCAGCTAAGCGATGAATAATAATCAATAACTTGCGCGCATTGTATTCCGCCACATTCCGGGTAAACGAAGCATACAACAAAACACCCAACGATCCTGCTTTCTGCACATATCGTCATATAATATCGTAGTTTAAAAATATTATTTTATGATACATTAAAAAGTGAAGAATAATTTACCGGTACTTTGAAATTTATTTACTGGTAATTCGGTAATGGAATTTCGGCATCGGTAAATCGGTTTACCGAAAACCGGTAATGCATCCCTTACCCGTACCGGCAGGAATCGCCACCGTCAAGACGCTCATGCAGTCGGATCGATCGGAGATCGAAGATCGTAGTGACGAAACTTACTTGAGTAGGTTAGGTCCCACATCAGGCTCTTGCACCATTGATGATGATGATGATGATGATGATGTAGTATATGTATAGGTAATAGATATATACTATAGTATACAGGTATTATGTGCGTTTCATATAATATTACAATATTATAAGTATGTAGTAGTTTCTCGCGTATAGATTCCTTAAAGATTTCACGACACGTTCGATTTGACATTTACAAGTGTACAGAAGATATAATTTAGAACGCCGTTCCGAAATAAGCCGAGTGACTTGGTACAGCAATACAGATTTAATTAACGATTTCTAATCATATTCAAATTGCCTATATAAATTTTGATTTATTACCGAATGGCACGACTATAAATAAGGTAAGGCGAATAAATACGTAATTAAATGAAACTAAAACTTTAATAATCGGTATGTATATTGGCTTTTTTGTACAGTTTATATGGTTTTAGACAAGTCAATTAAGCGGCATTTACTGTATTTTTTTGAAAGGCCTACCGCATCGCAACATTAAAAGTGTTTTAATATGTTTTGTTTATGCGTTACAAAATTTTAATGGGCCGAACGTGTAAAAAATCTCGGACGCGTTCAGTAACCATCTGGATTTATTCTCATTTTTACAGCTCAAATATTCAACACATTATTCCCAATTAAATGTTTCCATTCTGTGGAAATCGGCTACAAAAAATGTGCGGGTTATTTAACACTCTAAATTATACAAGTATTTTTTAAACATTGAATATGTTTATTTAGCGGATAATTTAGTAAAATATGTCACGAAAACAGCATTAGAATTAGCGCGTTTGAAAATTTTGTAACATTTTTAATTATCTTTATCGTTATCTTGTGTTTTATATTCACGTTTGCCGGTATCGGAATTGATAATAGGCGCCTCGAAAACCTTTTTATGATCCAGTTTCCTTTCACTATACTAATCGAGCTCCGTACCAACTTAGCTATGCCCTCATTAGACTGTAGTATCAAATTGTCGTATACGTATATAATACAATTTTTTTGTGTTAGAATCTATTTTTAATATCTTTTGTTTTATATGCATTCTCAACATGAAATTGTAATATTTAATTTTATTTAAAAAATAGTTACCCCCGGTGAACGTTGTAATAAGCTTATATTAAAAAAGCGCTTAAAATATTTGATAATGAAGTATCCCCTCCTGGTTTTAATTTCCATTTTAATTATTGTATTTAACTGAATTTATGAATATTTTTTTAAACCATTAAAACATGTGTGTGCATGGGTAGTGTGATACAGACATTTTGTTGTTATCATATAGGAGACTTCAGATCGTATTAAAATGGAGACTATTTTATCTTTAGATTATCATTATGCGAAGAAGATGCGACTTGCTCTTTAACTACTTTAAGTTGTCTCGATAACAACGATATTATTGAAGTGTGTATAGTTGTATTTATCTGAATTGGGGGCGCTTAGCCTGGGAAGAAATATACGCTTTCAGAAGCGTCGTAATTTTTACAAAATATTAAGTGTAGAATTACAATATACTCCATAAAATAATTCACATTCGAGCGAATGATATAAGAATAAATAGTCTCAAAATTATCTTTTTATATTTATTTGTTTTGTGTATTGTGATTATTTGTAATGAAACTGTGATCGTAGTCACAGTTTTCAACCATCAATATCAATCACAATCACACTAGTGAGTCGAGAGTAGCATTTTTTCACATCACTAACGCACAGGCTGTCATGTTATCAAGGAAAAAGAAAACAATATTATCTTGTATGTGTTGTGATTGTTATGTTATAACCCTATCCAAAGAAGAGGTTCTTCAAAGGTAGGTCAGGCCGAGTCTGTGCGCTCAGAGGAAATGTAATCCGAAAGGCGAGGGGGTTCACCTCTGGGGGAGTATGTGACTCCTCGAACTATATGGAGAACATGACTCAACCAAAGTTATTACATTATCAATGATATTTATTATTTGCAATGGTTACTGCAATATACGGAGAATTTATAAACATCCGTAAAGCCATTTACGTTTGTTCTCCGTTCCTATTACAATGTGTGGGCAGTTTACAGTTTACATTAGCTTATTTGAAAACTTCAACAATGGTATTGTAATCGTGGGTAATGTGAATGTGTCTGATCTACGTACAAAACGCAATAGACAACGAATGAACCATGCTCAGCTCATCTCACTTAGCTCCATAACTTCCAATACACAGTAAACTTGCAGCATTTACCTATGTAAATATTTTTTTAATCTGGAAATTTTTATTTTACTAACTTGCTCCAAATATTGGTATGTTGCACACTAGTACCATGAGGAAAATATAGTCATCTAACCTATCCCACGCCTGGACTAAATTCTGCATACATCGTTACTCTATAACACGGACGGAAATTAGGCGGGGGGCATCCCCTCCATCCCAACCTAATATCAGACAAATATGTACTTATCGTTCGAAATCCGCAATATGTTATTTCTCCGAGCGAAAATTATTATATTGATTCAAAATATTTATGTCACGACAGCAGGTGATTTTTTTAGTCACACGGCTAAACCGCCAAAGCACCAAAAAGATTTCAGGAAGTAAAAGCAATATTAACAAATTAATTTTAACAACACATATTAAACAAAATTTATCGCCACCCCTTATTTTTCATTTCTTTTCACTTGAGCGTTATTCCCTTTTGGTGGGGGTAGATCTACTTCATATCATCAATAAATATGAATCCTAATATATAAGTTGTATTAAAGTTTCCAAATTTAATAAAAATTGATTAATTAATTTGATTCTGGCGTCTCCTATCGAGTTTTACTCAAATGTATTTGAGATTCACCGTAATGTAGAGTTGAATACTTTTAAAAATTGAATAGTAGATGTATCAATTGGAAATATGTATTACTGAATATAAGTTCAAAATTTGTCAAAAATTCGATTGCCATTGTAAAAATGACTTTCCTGGATAGGAAGAGGTCCAGGTTCGAATCCCGGTAGCAACTAAATATTTTTTCGATAGATTTTTTTCTGTATACTTATGGTACCTCGATATAGTTCGCTTTGAAATCAGTCCAACATGATATATGTCCTGTTTGGACGCGAACACTTTTTTCAGACTCGGAGGAGGAGGACATGGAGAAAGCCCCTACTTCAAGGAAATATTTGCTAAATGGATAGTTATCAAAAAAATAACAGAGAAGTACCACCCCAAACAAGCCGTACTAGCATTGCCTGAAATGACCAGACAATGTCACATTTCCGAAACATCCTGAAAATAAGGAAGAAGCATAATTGATTGGACAGATTATTAGTTCATATACATCAAACTTGGTGATTCGCAACCAGGTGTAAATAGGGAAAAGGACAGGAAAGAGAAAATTAAAGATTGTCAAATTTTCATTTATTTCATCAAATTTTTTTAATCTAAGCTTTTGCATTTATTAAGCAGTGTTTAAATTATTTAATACAACTCCAACAGTGTATAATATTTCAATAACATTAGGATTTTTTTTCATGGGAACGATTAATAATTTTCCCTTTATTTCTTATGGAAAAAAATCATCTTGTTTGGTATAAGTCCAAGGATCAGGAATGGATTAAGAACGTATACCGAGGTACCACTATACCTTTCTAGGTGATTGATTTAATTTGTATTTAAATATAAATCCTTTCACGACGTAAGTCTTTCATTTCGGGGTACAAATCAACGCATTATTCTACCCCTGCCAGCTTCAAGATCAGCAAACCACTCTCTCGTCTTACATGTAGGCATTAAGCTCTGACCCTCGCTATCGAGAAATGGGTAAAGATATTAACGCGAGATGTAAATGTCTTAATTTATTTAGATCCCGGCCGATCATTAGGTTAGAACCGCATTCCACGTGAAGTGGTTTAGTCTTCTCATTTTTGCTCTCCTTGCAACCTGAACGCTGGAGGGCTCCTCGATCCTCGCGCACCGGACCTACAGCACGCGGAATATCCTGGCGCGGGAGAGGCAAACTTCAGGCACGCGTGCCCGACCTCAACACGTAATTTTTTTAAATATCAGGTTGTCTAATAAGTCTTTGAGGTTTTGTTCAATTATTTATTATAATATCAAATTTTTAAACAAAAATTACAACATTTTATCAATCTCCATTATTGTTCAGGACGTCATCTAATATTTCAACGACGTCATCTAATAATAGTCAAAAATCGGCTCTGGTATCAGAATTATCAATTCATATTTATTGAATTTTGGACTCATAGATACAACTTATATATTATTAAGTAGAACACATTCTTACTGTGAAGATGTAATTATTCAGAACATAGTTCTGTAATGTTATAAATACTAATTAAATGTATGTAAGCTGTTTTTTATAATATTTAATGGAAAATATATATGGAAGTATGGGGTAATTACAGGGCTTACGACCTGTCTTCGGCTGGCTTAAGTGATCACTTTTTGTATATATATATATATATAAATATATATAACGTTCACCAATTCTCACCCCCCAATCTCCACAATTATCAAATTTATGAAAGTTGTATATATGTAAGTATGTGGACTCGCTACACCATCGTCATCTATGGAGCAAATTTGATAATTTAGATGTCATCACTATGAGAATAATAATAGTGCCTTTGTAGGTAAAAATCCAGTAATTGTATGCTCTTGGAGATATTCAAATATTGCTAATATAGTAGTTAGTTCAACATAAATTTCGTTTTACATTTAAATAAAAAAGTGTGTGATATTTATTTACATTTTCCCATTATCTTTTTATTTTTAATTATAATTTGATGGTATAAAAAGTCTTAAGGAGCACAAATTCTTATCGTAAAAATATTATTGTACATGATAATTTTATTCTATTCATTTTTCTATTAAATATTATTGATAAAAATTCCAGATGTTGCGTCACGTCATAGACGATGTGATAACTTACGTGATATAATTTTGTCTATTCGAACAATCTAAAACTTTGTGCCCGTAAAAAAATAAATTGTACTTCATTTCAATGGTTGGCCACCCGTAATTCAGGCATACACTACTCCATACAAGTACCTATTTTATTGCTACATACCGTAGGATTCATAACATGAAACCTTTTAATACCATTTTAACTGAGAGAGATTGCAGAGAGAGAATAATTTATTTGACTGGTACGACGTACCTATACGTGGTATAGTCCAAGGCAAAAACTAGGCATAAATGCCGAATGGGTTTCTCATAAGCTCAAATAAACATAATCTCAAAATATTAATGTTTACTTTATATATTACATTTTTCTGTAATTAATTTTTGGATAAGTTTTTTTTATTAACAATAATTATTGAAGTAAATCTATTGTATAACCACGGTAGTAATTTTCTATGAATATATAATTAGTTAAATAGTAGTAAAACTAGAATTATAAGTATATAAAAATAAAATATTGTTACGATCACAGACTAACGGCTACATAATCAGTAATCGCAGAACAATAGTGGTGTTCCGAAGGAATCGTTTCTAGAAAGCGATATAGAGAAATAACGCCATCATGAGAGGAACCGATGCACTCGGCCGGTACTTAAACAGACAAAAGACGCCAACTCGATAGCGTCTGCATCAAAGAGATATTCGAAAGCTAGCAGAACAATATTGAAATTAGCGATAATTTGGTGTGTAGTATGTATTTAGTTATTCTGCTGTGGTTTTCTGTTAAATTATTGCTTTTTTAACAAGATAAATTGGAGCTGTCTCGATTATCCGGATTAATTGAGACCATGGGGAGTTCTGATAATATAACGTATAAATACTTACTTACTTACCATCACGCCGTTTCCCCGTAGGGGTAGGCAGAGAGGATAGAATGCCACACTCTTCTGTCCTGACGCACAATTCTCGCCTCATCCATCATATTCATACATCTTCTTATACAAGCTCGACGATCGTTGAGGATTCTAACAGAACCATCCTTCATTATCTGGTTTACCTGGTCGTGCCAAGGTTTCCGCTGACGTCCTCTATTTCTGGTGCCATCAACACTTGCGTCATATATATTTCTTACCATTCTCTCCTCATTCATCCGTTCCATATGACCAAACCACCTAAATGATCCTTTCTTAATCTTATTCACTATACTAACATCAGTGAATTTTTAAAATTATTTTTAACAGTAAATAATAATGAATTTATTATCTTAAATATGCTGTTTTTTAATATTAATATTGACAAAAAATAATAATAATTGAGCAGCATTTTATATTCTAATTCCGAAAATTTTTATATTCGAATTTCGATTTCCGAATTTTTTTATTTCGTATAAATTTCCAATCTCTATGTAACAGTAAACAGGCAATACACAACCACAGTAATAGTAAATATAATCAAATGGCGAAAGGTTGCAATGAAATGACGAAGAAAATGAGTAATCCAATACAAAATAAGTAAAAAAATGTTTAAATAAATAAAAATAGAAAATGTAGTAACGCACTGAAATTATAAATGCAAGCAAAGGTGGATTGGAACCTAAGAGCTGTCTAGGAAATTTTCTCAATCACATGATTAGTAATTGAAATGTAAAATTTGGCAACATGATGTGAAAAACGTATTTTCTATAAAAGTCGATAGGTATATGTATTTCTATAAATTTGAAATATAAGATACATTTTTGGTGTAAAAGCTCATCATGTTTTTTTCCCCGAATTGGAAAGAGATCTAGGTTCGAATCCCGGTAGCAACAATATTTTTCGATAAAATTGATTTTATGTGTGTATCTTTCTAATTAATACATGTAATTAGTATTTAAAATATCACAGACCTATTTTCTAAATAATTACAACTTCACAATAAGAATGTATTCTCCTTAATAAGTTTTCTTTTCGTTAATAATGCAATTTAATTCGAAGTTGCGTAATCTATTTGCTTATTATCAATTTCATTTATTGTGTCTCTCAGTGACATTAACATAAAAGTTTCATCCATGTTTTTCTTAGCCCTACATATGTCGTGTGCAATATTTTTGAATGGTTTATTGTAAAAAATATATTTTTGTAAAATCAATAGAATTTCACATACTCGAATGCTGTAAAATACGCATTCAAAGATTAGTGGGAATTTTTTTTTTTTTTACAAAGTTATATTTTACAACATCATCGATTTCTATTCATAACTATAGAATATGTGGAGTTATTACGATAGATTATCGTGTTAAAACTTATTCATAACTAGGATAACCCACATATGTCAATTGCAGGTATGGCAACTGCACATACAAAACTGCACTATGTAGAGTTGTGTGTGTGTGTGGGTGGTTCCCAAGTGTATGTCTGTCTTGTGTGTAGTTATCGTGGATCTGTAACTCTTGCTTTTAAAACTTTAAAACTCGTGCCTTTAAAAATATGTTGACGACATAATAAGCAAAACAAACACATCATTCGTTTTTTCGAAAAAAAATGTCATCTTAATATTCATTGGCATTTAACATAATTATTAACATGAATTAAAATTTAAATTAATAAATATAGAATTATAAAGTAACAGTTATCATAAATACAACGATTCTCGTAAAGTCGTACATGAATGACATTTTATCCCTGAGTATTTTGTATGGAAACTCTCGGAGACTTTCCGTACAAAATACAGGGTTATTCAAAATGATGGACTCGATTTCGTAACTCTATATTTCAAACTGCGAACGAGTGGCAAATATGACGTAAATTACATTTGATAATATTTACAACAATGTTATCAAATACAGTTTATAAATGTTCAATGCGACCCCCATTGGCTGCATGGCAAACATCTAACCGGTGACAAAATTCAACACGTTTCCGTTTGTCATTACCGCGAAGAGGCTGCACGAGTTGTAGACGGTATGGCTTGAACAGTAAACACCTCAAAAGACGCCACACAGCTGGTTGAGGCAGTCCAAGTTCTCTGCTCACTCTCAATTGCTATGTAGACCATTGACATGCAACGAATGATTCAGGAAATATATACTATACTGCATCATCTTCAGTAATAAAATGTTTATTACTGAAGATGACGCAGTAAGCACCGAAAACGTTTTAGTTTTTAATTAAAGCGTAGTGTAAAATAAACAACGTTGTGTTTTCTTGTATCAATTAATTTTTTAGGACTTCCACAAAGTTGATCATAAAATTTTTGAAATTCATTCAAAAGTGCATCACTACTACGTTTGATACAATAGATTCAACTTCTTCGGATTCAACTTTTAGCCACAATTTTACATAATAATGCGATTTCACCAATAACACGAGTTATGTTAATTGTTATGTTTTTAATTGTTATCAGAATAAACAAGTGACCTTACATATCCCCACAGGAAATAGTTTAATGGATATTGGTGTAGGCGGCCAATTAGCAGGTCCATTTCTCGAAATGATTTATCTATTTATTTATTTAATTCTTAAAACAGTGAATACATAAGCACTCCTATGTAAAACTTATCTTTTACATATTTGGTGAGTTTCATTTTAAATCTATTCAATTTCTTCTCCTTATGTTTTCTGGCATTTCATTAAAATCTTCATCGCACTGTACATTATCGATTTCTGAGATTTGACCTTTTTCCTGAATGGCAATCTCAGTCTATCCCTTCCTCTTATACGATGCTCGTGTTCATGTTGATTTGCATCAATTTTCTTATTGAGAATTTTATAAATAAATAACATTATATTAAAATATATTTTTTGCTTAAAAGTCATCATATTCAGATATTTATGCATTGCACTGATTCGAGTATATCTATTTTATTATTATTAGTATTATTCTCAATGCTTCATTTTGCAATACTGACAATTGTTGCATTTCTTCTTCCTTAGTCAAAAACAAGATGCTGCTGCAGTAGTTGATGTGAGGAATAATAACAGAGTTGTAAACTATTTTACAAGACACAGTACTAATAAATCTTCTGATCCTTCCCAGAAGTGAGATTTTTAGTAACGTATCTTGTATTTTGCAGTAAATTTAATTTTGAATCTATTATGACTCCCAAATATTTTATTTCAGTCACTTCCTTCAGACTTTCACCATCTATGATAATTGTTGATGTGATTGGTATTCTTTTATTTCCAATGTTCATGAATTTAGTTTTGTTTACTTTTAGTTTATTTTTCTACAGCTATATTGTTTAAGTCATAGTTTAATTCATTCAGTGTAATTGAAAATTGTCTGCTAATAATTTTATTTTGCAATGTTTTAGCATTTTTACGATGTCGTTTATATAGATAATGAAAAGGATAGGTCCAAGAATTAGAGTTTTCTGAATCAATGACTGATTTTTATAATAAGTTTTATTAACTCAAACATTGTGAACAACATCAACTTCATGATAAAATGACAAACTGTACCGAATTAAAATAACAATGACAGCTGTCAAAATATAAAAAATATAACTAGTACTCTTATTTGAATCAAATAGCCCTGTATATACTCGTACACACGTTAAAGTTTGTATTCATTTTTGTCTGTATTCATTTCACAATATGCTGTCCGGGTACGAGCGACATTGTAACGATAGCGTTTCGTGATCTGCTCGGATTTATCTGATACACATCTCCATACGCTTCGCGCGCGGGATGTTGCTATAATATTCAATAAAGAAATTATATAATATACGTGCGGCCGGGGCATAAATATGCCCCGCATATAATTTATGCCTTTTGCGGGGGCGCGGAGCCGCCGGGGGAGGGGGGCGGGGGCCCCGGCGGGTACTGCGCATGCGCGGGAAGAGATTTATGGGCGGGAAATTCACTAGGATGTCATAGGTAACAGAAACATGGCTGGGGTTTAACTTAGAAATGTACATTATGTGCATATTTACGTAGCTCTCCTTGAATGTAATATTACTTTTAACCAGATGTAAAGATCTGTTTAATTTATTTAAACTTAATTAAAATAAAGTGTTCACCACACTTTATTTATTAGTCCTTATTAGAGCTGCAAAAAATATCCATGCACCAAAATATTTTGCGCGCCTGTCTTGTGTGCGGTTGTCGTGTATGCCTTTGCCTTATGTGCAGTTATCATGTAATTAAAAATTTGTGAGGTGCGGACTTTTTGGGACCCTACCTAAGGTGGGCTCCAATGTGCCGCATTAGCTGCATTGCCGTAGTCACGCCGCTGGTCATATTGGTCACATCCAATCGTAAAATCGAAATGTTTATGTGCACTACACATTCGATGAAATAAAAAAAATAATACGCAAAAAAAAAATATTGCAAAATTTATAAAAGCCCAGAGATCTAGCCATTAAACATTTGCAAAGGTGATATGATACACGTGTCCGATACATGCAACAGTTTTTTCAAATGTAGTTATTATACTCTTATTTAAACAAACCTATATTCATCATATTTTAAGTATGACATGAAATGGTTTATAAAGAGCAAAAACAATGCTCATATAAAATGAAATAATATGTTGCTTCGAAGCAGAATGAGTTATCGCACAGCGAAAGCCACAGATCATTGTTTGAATTACCTAATGGTTGAAAATATCTGCAATTGACAACAATACTGCAATGGAATATAGCATCTATAAATGTTACGATAAACCAAGTCCTAAAGACATTTCCTCGTTTAGCTCTTTTTATCAGAGTGCTTTGCCTTAAGCCAGTATCACACACAATCTCGTTCAGAAAATGGTCATTCAAATATGCTGATGATTTTTTCCCAATTTCTTGCAGTCTTTCGATACTCTCTATGTGTAGCGTTAACTTCGTCAGATTAACGACAGACACATATTTTTGGGCATTTATTATGTTTGATAATAATGTTATTATTATTATTGACTATTGTATAATACAAGCTTTAAGATTTCGTTCGTTCGTTTATGTTACGGAGATAACCTTTCTGATATTTTCCTATCTTAAAAAACATTACATTCACGCGGTCGGTTAGCTAAATAATTGCATGAAATGAATCATTCGAACAAGCCATTTTGCATTTGTAATATGCGGTAAAAACACGGCGAAGAATAAATATAAACTGAGGTGGAGAGAAAATAAAGGTGTAAAAGAAACATACTATCTTATATTATGATTAATTTTTACTGCAGGAGCAGATAGAAGGAGAAAACCCCTCTACACTGTTCAGACTGGAAATATTTACTTCATTGATATTTCGACCCCTTAGAATAACAAGTTTCCAACTAACATTTTGGGGTAATTTGAGTTATTGCGCGAAATGGATTCCAAATGCATTATTCTTTATTTCTCCCATATACATCAACTCTATTTAACGGATATTAAAGGAGAGCTGAAATTCCAACTGCATCAGTTATTTATTTCAATTTATGTATTATTACTGTTATTTTACAATGTTTTTATTTATTTTTAATTTCCCCATCTCACAGTGGTCATTGATAATACTGAAAATAAGTTAAGACCTTAAAACTGATCATATTTGCAAACTCAAAACAAAATATAATTGAATTGAGCTATCTCAAAACAGAATCAGTGTCAGATGGAACCTTGTTATTCTGAGGGGTCGATTTCTTATATACGCTGGTTATTTTTAAGGTTTCCGATAGACTTCTTCTACATCACATCTGCAACCTGAATGCGGATTGTCTTCTATATCTGGTGCCATTAACATTCTCAATCTTTATCTTCCTTGCCAACCTCTTCTAATTTTTCCACGCGTTTAAACCACTTTTTTCTCTTTTAATTGTATTCCGCAAGATTCAGGATCACAAAGTCTTCAAAACCCCCGTCTTCGCCAAGGTAAAATGCTCCAGTATTATGAAGCTTGTTGCTTCTTTTACTTGATCGGTACACTACTCATCATGTTGCTTCTTTCATTTGGCGCAAACTTCTCTCGATTTCTATTCCATCTTCTTGGAATGTGGTCAAATGGTGTTTCATTGAATTAACTTATTAACTTACTGTTAGGGACTTATACTTATGTCGTTACCTAAGTGGCAACACCGGCTATCTCAATATTTTGCGATATTGAGGTGACTTCAAGAGAGGACGTACGTTTGAAAAGCCTTAATATTTAACGATATTTAATGATTTTCCAGTAAAATTGGACATTAAAGAAATAAGAATTGGAAAATGTAGCATTAGTCATACAAAAAACATTCTTCTTATTCTTCTCCTAGAAAGTGATGAAAAATGAGATAGTCGGTGTTGCCACTTAGGTAACGATTTATTTATTTATTAGACATTATTGACATACATGTTTTTGTTTTAATAGAGGTGAATATATAACAAGATAAACATAAAATACAATTATATTGCAATTAAGTATATACTCGTAGTTTATTGTGTGGGATGAGGTAGACTCCACCTCTGATATATGCAGCATTGTCCTGGCCACTTTGCTAGACTGCCATCTGTGTTAAAGTAAACAGTTTTATTCGTGTTGTTGTGGTGTTATTTAATTCAAGAAAGATAAAGATTCGACAGGAATAAAAAAAAAAATTAAGAAAAAAAAAACTGTAGTGAGATTGTCGTAGAACTAGTGAATTATATAATGATTATGTTAGAATATCTCTACCCAATGACATATAATATACCTTGAACGAACTAATGTTCAGTATCTTTCACCTTCGCTTCTCTCCCCCGCCGCTAGCGAGCGGTCAGTCGATCGGCGATCTTGAATCGGAACGGTTTAAAGCTGTTAACAACCTTGAAGACTCCGTGAGTTGATGTGTCGACCTTTGGCGAAATAGTGATATAATTCTATACGATCTACTGCATCCGGAAGTGATTGAGAGACCCAGAAAAGCGCAATTTTCCTGTTACTGTGTTTCTGGTTTATGGCTGTAGTTTCTGGAATATAGAAGGCCAAACACTTCTGTCCAAATGCCTCGTTCATGTTCATACATCTTATCAAATATACTCGTCGATTGTTTAAGCTTCTAACAAGATCATCCTCCAATATCTAGTCTACTTGAATTTTTTATTCTTACTTTTTAGATTCCGTAAATATAAAGAAGATGGCTTTCAAATAATGGAGCAACATATGTATCAATTTGCAAGTGCAACATATAAGTTCGAAAATTTAAGTTTAGCAAAATCGGTTAATGCATTTTCTCGGATAGAAAGAGATCCAGGTTCGAATCCGGGTAGTAATAATAATATTTTTCGATAAAATTGATTTTATATGTATATCTTTCTAATTAATACATTTAATTTGCTTTATATTTTAAAACAAAAATGTGCAAAAGTGTGGAATAACCTCCTAACCAAGCTTTTGGTTTATTCTCAAACAAATGGTTGGAAATGTTTGTTTTCATATTATACACTCCATTTTCTTTAATCAACATTAACAGAAATATCATACAAATTTAAAAAAATCAGGCGTATTCAATTAAACAAAATTTTGTGTTGTAATTCTGAATACCCGAAAGTTATTACATTCACCAAGTCTGAACTTCACTTCCATAAGTCATTGATTTCAGATCTATTGTACAATGTTCAATCTTGTTCCTAGATAAGAAATTGCTATTAGTAAGGACTATGTCCCAAGCACTTTAGTCCCTCTGTGCTGGAAGTAACCATAAACGATTTACATAATTTAATATAATTTATCAGATTGCTCCTGTCGCCTGCAATCGAATCGTGCAATCAATAAAGCTACACAGTGGATGAATTCTGG
This sequence comes from Eubasilissa splendida, assembly GCA_031772225.1. NCBI lineage: Eukaryota > Metazoa > Arthropoda > Insecta > Trichoptera > Phryganeidae > Eubasilissa > Eubasilissa splendida. Next base: position 34,495,246 of record CM062846.1, on the reverse strand, counting down.
AAAGAATCACGCCATCGGTTTGAGGTGTATAACAATATTTTTATTCGACTTTCAATAATAATTGTGCATCACAATTTTACGTGACGTAAACGATATTGTGCTATCCCTAACTATCCCCGCCAACTAACAGCGATACACGGATGATTATTTTAAAATCAAAAAGATGCTAAGCCAGCGCTCTACCATCTTGCTATTGCCCCATTAGACTGTAGTATCAAATTGTCACGTTAGTATATACGGATCTTTTTTTTTTTTTTTAGAATTTAATGAATTGATTTATATTTTGATAGTCATTATTATTTATACATTCTAAACATAAAATTTTAAAACTGATAATATTAAATTTATGTAAAAAAATAAAATAGTAATATCTTTTTGAAACATGCTTAATGAGGTAGTGGAGTCATTTTTTATAATTTTTTAATATCTTGAAATATGGCAGAGTTACGGGTGTTCAGAATTGCGTGTTTTAAAAATGATCGGTTGATACCGTTTTATCGTGTGACGTCACATCTTCCCAGTCGACAAGCCGGCACTTGACACTTCGTACTAATATTGTTAACACTGGCCGATACGTACGTGAGATGTGACGTCACACGGTGGATATTGATAATCCGAGCGTTTTTCAACGACAATATCTTTGAACGACCATATCTCCGAAAGTATTGCACATATCGAAAAAATTAAAAAAACATATTTTCTTATTTTTTTTAACCTTTCCTTTCCGGTGATGTAAACTGAGTTGATATTCCCTCAAATTATGTGAATATCTCTGTAAATGTACTAAATACAGAGTTCACGTTTTAGGTATTCCTCCGTAATATATTTATGTATAGGATAAAATAATTAAAATATATAAGTATTTACCATAAGTAACAATAAAAAATGTTTTTAACGTGATTTGCATGTGTAGGTGTGAAGTGGTGCGGAAGGCCTAGTGCGCGGAGCGCGGGGTGCCGGATGCCGATCGTCACTTTAGTTAGTGGCAGAGCGAGAGCGTACGCTGGCTGAGTTAGAGGTGGCTTATGCGTCTTTGTGCTGTCGTTCCGTATGACCAATGTTTTTTTTCATTTTAGCACTTTTTCACAATAAAGGGTGTCCAGCGGAAAAATTTCAAGATTAAATTGTAATTGCTCGTAAACCATGAGGGTGAGGTAAGTGGGAGGGGTATTGTTCGACGCGCATGATTTGCAGATTTGCCAGTCGCAATGAGTTATTGGTCGGGAGCGCACCGCGCGTTCGCGGTTTAGCCATATTTAAATGATACCTTAGCGAGTGATACCTGGAACGTTTTGAAATAGCACGAACGCTTAGAAACATATTGTTTACTGACGAAACACATTTTCATATCGATGGCTATGTTAATAAAGAGAACATGAGATACTGGTGCCCCGACAATCCAAGAGAACGCCATCAAAAACGTTTGCATTGTCCAAAAATGACAGTGTGATGTGCAATTTCTGCCCGCGGGATAAATAAGACTAATACCCTGGGCACCTCGGTCACCGGACCTTACACCGTACGACTTTTTTTTGGGGATACCTTAAGTTGAGTTTACAGGAATAATCCTCGAATAATTTAGGACTTACAAGTAAGTATCCGCCGTGAAGTTGCTGCCATTGAACCAACGCTTTGCTCTCGCGTGTTCGCAAATTTAAGAGTCCGATTGCAAGAGTGTCTTGAGATAAATGGACGGCATTTAGACGATATTGTTTATAAAACGTTAAATTAGCATCGTTAAACGTTATTTTGTATAAATAAAATATGAGATTAACTTTGTAGTTTTTTTAATTATTAAATATTAAACTTGAAAATTTTCCGCTGGACAACCTTTATATTCACTTATAAATATATCAACGATTTTTTTAAAGATTAATATAAGTAATAAATGTAAAATATTCATATTTATCCGACTTAAAAATCGCAAAAATCTCCATGTACACTGAGTTTACAGCACCGGAGCGTGTGTTATTATTTTAGTACCGTATGGGAAAGGTTAATATACTACGAAAGCTCATTTCTAACATGCTCCACTACATCATTATTAAAGAGCTTAAGATATTTGTGAACGTCAACTTCGTATATGTCGGTCGGTAGAGCAGTGGTTAGTATCCCCGTCTATCACGCGGCAAGCCGGGATTCATGGGGTGATTTATAAATATTTTTGTATTGTAATTCCGTTGCGTCAACTGGGTACATATAATTCTCCGAGCAAGCAATTAACATCAAATAAATTAAGACGAAATCATTTGTATCTTAATAAGTACTATTGCGCTTTCACTTTCGGTCTGGCGCTGGTCAACGGTCCGGTCCGTCCACGCTGGCGGTGATGCTGCTCCCATCCGCTGGGGGCCGCCACGTATTTCCATTGGCCGGCCGCGGCCGTGGGTGGTCCCGGGACCCGCCAATTATTTGGGTGTTGCTCAGAGCTAATAACGGCAGGGTCCAAAATTACGACTTCGTGAGATGAAAACTTCACGTCCAAACCCCAGATGCAACACCGCTTTAGACGAAAACGAGCCTTGCGCGCGGGCGCCCAAGCTCGATATTCGCGGAGATACGATTTTAATATGCGACGGATCTGTTACTTGGAATCGATATTTTTTCACTCTTTACTCCTTTCGTTTCTGCATCTCGGTGTCCTTTTCCTGCCGGGCCGTGAAATCTTTCTGACCCCGGAGCATATACCGTGGATTTGGGGTCATCCGGTATATAAGCGCGCCGTCTCGATTCGAAAAAAAATGCTGAAGTGAGACAAGCGATGCTATGTATAATAGAATACATACATATACATTCTAATTAAATTTAATTAGCTTGTTATTAAAAAAATCTTAATTATTTCTTGTGATCTAGACAGCTTACAGCACTGAAACTACGAGTATAACTTAATTAATAATTACGCGTGTGTCCTCACAAACCTTTATCAATGTATAAATTAGAAAGATATACATATAAAATCAAAGTATTGGAAAACTATTTAAAAAAAATCTAATAATGAGTTTAAAAATGGCACTTAAATTATTTCATGTGTGATAGACTGCTGTTAATAATATTGATATATATTATAGGGTTATATTCTTTGTAACAGGGAATATATCACGGATAATAAAATTAAAAAATTGTAAAAAAATAAAAATATTGAAGAATTCTACAATTTGGTAATTATTAAATATGTAAATGTAGGTATACGTATACGATTAGACGATGTTCTTAAATTTATAAAAAATATACAATTAAGTCGTATGTATGAAAAATAAAAAAAGTAGGAAAGAAGTTCCTACTTTATCATTATTTTTACACACCATCAGAGAAAATCTTTAAAAAAAATTTCGGTGTAGGTTTTTTCTACACTATTTAAGAAAGAATTATTTAGACTTATAAGCAAGTATCTACAATTTTTTCCTACGGGACGTGTCCACGAATGAAATTTGTTTCAGAGACTTGTTTAGAAGCTCGCATAAGAGCGCGTAGCAAGCTTTCGATTTTTGATAATTACCAATTGAATCATTTCCATTGAATTTTGAGTGCAGACCAAAAAAAAAACGCAATAAATACACATAAATTTACGAATAAATTATATGAGACAAGGGATTAAAGTCTTATCCGTGAACATTCTCCATTATATTTAACAATTGCATCCTAGGTCTTCTCTGTTATCAATTGCTTTCAGTAAAAATTAAATTAAATAAAAATTTAAAATATCGTGTTTGCAATAATTATAAAATTTAATTAAAATTAATCAAAGGCTAAAAAGACATCTGTTGAAAAAATGTGTTTTGCCTGATCGACAAAAGGGTATCACAATATAATAAAACATCAAAATAGTTTTTTTTAAGGTTTATTATACATAATTATATATTTTGAGAAATAACACTTTACCATTTTTATTTTAAGCATTTTTAAATATATTTATAATATTAAAGGAAACTGATGTGGAAAGAAAATCTATGAAATATTTTTAAATAATATTTATGATGGCGTATCAATGAGTATGTAGATTTTTTAAGAAAATAGTTTTTTTTTCCACGACTGATTTGAAATATTTCAAAGCTAAATGAAAAACAAATACATACATTATTGTAAGGCCAAGTTTTTAACTATCGGATAAACTATTAATTTCCATCGATATAAAATTCAATCTTAAAACATGACTCAATATATATTCAACCATTCAGTCTTATTTACATTATCTCACTTACGATTTATTAATTTAATATCTAAAAATAAAAGAGAACATTTATATAGCAAAATATAAATAATATAATTTTTCAAATTAGTTTTAAGATAATGTTATGTTAATAAATAATTTCAGATTTGAAATTTTTATAATTAAAAATATCAGCATGATAAAATGTCATCACATGTGATGTGAATTATTTTAATTATTTTTAAATGAATGCTCCATTTGATATAGATTAACAATATTAAGTACATTTATCGTATTATTCAACATTTTTCTATTACAGGGGTGTGTTATAAAAAGCATAATATATCATGTTAATGTTTATACATTCTAAAACTTATTCATATCAGGAAGGCTCATTCCGCTTTTACGAAACTGAGTATATAATATTTGTATCACGAAAAGCATAAAAATTATTTATTTATTTAGTTTTCCAAAATTTTTTGACAGAGAGTTACATCACATATTGAAGTTCAGAAGCATTGTTGCTGAAGATTTTAGCAGAAAAGTAATAAAGTTTATTCAGCGCCCTGCCTGGTGCACTAATACAGTAGCAAACAGTGGTTTTCTGGTATAGCGACTAGCACAGACATTATAAAACAATAAATTTAATGTTCAAAACGAAATTGCGGGAGCGACAATTTACACTCGGTATAAATTCACATATATCCTTTTTAGGTGTTTAAACAAATATTTTTCATTTTACGAATTGAAGAGTAAGAACTTTAAGGACCATTGAAGATACGAATTATATTATTCAGTGGATATTAATAACAATTTTAAAATTATACACACTGGTTATACTTTTATTTTTATTTTTAAAATGATTTAAAAAGTTTTTATATTTTCATTAAAAAATACGACATTAATAATAATGCCCAGCCTGTATGAATAAATTAGAACAAGCCTATATCCAAAGTTAGTGAAACAGTGAATGCTTTAGCTGTCACTTAGAATGCAACTGTCACCGACACTGCAGAAACTGTGTTTGGATTCGGGATCACAAACAATCGCTGGAGATATAAATAATGGATTTCTTTTGTGATATTTTCGATCCATATAGAGACTTGTGTAGTATAACCAGATATTGACTATGTTAATGACATAAATAAATCAATTTTAGAAATGTTGACATACTTTTCGCAGCGTTCCTATCTTATAGATTCCTTATTATTGTGGTATTTGATCTGTATTTCCTTAAGAAGTGCAATAGAAAGATTACAGTGATTTTTAAATTATCAACACACTATTTATCTCCAGAGATAGAGTCAGATATGACAGAATGCCACTCTCTTTTGCATTGATACACAACTATCGTCCACATTCACATATCTCCCAAAATCTGGTTACCCTGGTCTTAGGAGGTTTTCTATTTCTCGTGCCATGAACACTGCGTCATGTCTGTATTACCATTAGGTATTTAGCTCCTTTTCCAAACCATGACCAAAATGAATTAATTTTCTATAATCAGCTTTTCATACCCTAGTAATCTATACATTCGTCTTGTCATTTTCATCTTTCAATTCATCTCGAACATCACATCTATTCATCAATGTCGGTATCAAAATATGTTTTCATTAGCTATTAGCGCATTCAAAGCACTATTCACATTAATTACTACTAGTACCATTTCAAAATAAATCAACAACATAAGATTTTCGTTCACACTCGTATTTTTGATTTTTCACTATATTTCTAGATTCTCGATATCGTCCAGATTTATTTTATTGCATGCGTATTATAAATTTGATGTATTCATTGATAGCTACAAATTCAAAAATACACAACGTCCGATTCTGACTGAGACCCGTCTGCGACTAAATTCAAACAACAATGATATTATACGAGACTGTTCATCGTAACAATAAAAGGCTTCATGGGTATAGATTTGCCATACCTATAAACAATATCAACTCGACTCTAGCAATGAGTGTGACATTCATTGAGTGCATTGTAAATATTCAACAAAGTTCCATAAAACAAGGCACGTTTTGATTGTTCTTTCAGATAATGTTTAGCACCATTTCAATGAGTTAAAACAATGTTCTTGAGAAATGCACGTAACGACCAACGGTTGTTCAAGTTGACGAGTGCTCGGGTAAACTAGTGACCCGTATTCTGCACAACGTTCTATGTGTGGCAAGAAGACGTGCAGCAGGTGAGAGCTAGGAACAATGCAACTACAGTTGGGTCACCCGGTGGGGGCAGGAGAAACGTTACTCTCGCACGTACGAAGCTTTTGAAAATGCGTAATCTATGAAACTTATTTGCCAGCATCTTCGAATAGTTTTTCCACTACTAAAACATGTTCATAAAGACGAAGAAGCATCACGGACCTTATAAAGTTTGTCTCGGGGAAACTGCATTGGAGCGCGTGAAGCATTGTCTTTTGATGAGCTGATTTTGATATCTAAAATACCATTATTTAAAAAAAATTAAGCTATTGGGTTGATGCATAATAATTCGTCGTTTTTTAAAAATTATATTGTAACATAACCAAAAATGAAAACAAACTCAAAACATATAATGCACAATTAACGTTCAGGGACGTAGCCACCGTAATCGTGGACTGATCGATGTTGAAGTTCTCAGCCAGAGTCCTAGTGGTGCAACTTTCGTCCTCTTCCACATCTGCCAGAAGGGCCTGGTCATCAATATCCGAAGATTGACCCTTTCCTTACTTGTTGTCTAAGCTGGTATCACCAGCATTGAAGCGAACAAATCATTCTCGGCATGCCCTTTCGCTAATCGTTACTTCGCCGAAAAGATCGTTGAGATCGCGAAATAACTCAGCAGCTTTCCACCCTTTTTTATGATATGTGTATGTTTTTCAATGGGCATTTTATTTTTATAATTCTCTTAAAGAATTATATTTTGACAGATGTCAATTAAACGTCAAATTCAAAAAACGAAACGTTGCGAAATAAACGGCGAATAATTTTATGCATTAACCTAATATATTAATACTCTCCATATATGCAGAGGATGCAGGAAGAATTAATCCTAAAAAGAATCCTTAATAGAAACTCTGTGGTAGAAGAGTAAAGAAGAACGTAGTACAGACACTGAACTGGAAGGCGAAAATTCAGAGGACTATTGAAGAAGAAGATACTCTCAGAAGTCTTTTATTGAATTTATTAAAAAAAAAAAAAAATTTCACTTAGAATGCGCATGCTCGGCACGCAATCTGTTTTGAAATTAAAGGGATTGAGCTAGGATAATTAAACACCATAATTTTAGTAAATAAAAATATTAATTAGAAATACATTATATAAACTAATCAAATCACTGAAGTCAAGATAAATTTGACTTCCAAAAACTAGTACTAATTTTTGACTTTTTACAAATCAGAAGTTCATTCATTGAACCCACAGAGAACGAGCCTCCCTGCGATCCAATTCTCGACGTCCCGACAGCATCCGCTTCCTGGGTAACGTGGAAGTCGATGAAGCCACCGATCGAGTAACAACATCTGAACAGCACATGATTCGTAATATCTTAAAATACAATATTTTAAACATAGATAGACATATATAATAAAATATACAATTTTATTCACACTAGGAATATGAAACTTATTTGCACCGGCAGAGATGTAGCAATCAAAAACTGTTTTTTTTCACACATATTCTAAATATCTCTAGAATATCCATCTTTACTTTAACAGTCTCACTCTTAGATCTTTGGTTGTTTCGACAAGAGATTAAACGCAGCAACTGCCTATTGGTCAGAAGTAGTTCACAAAGTCCGACATCCAAACCATGTCTCTGGTTTGCGTTAAAAAGTATATTAATACATCCATTAAAACTACTGTAGATCATTGTTCAAAGGCACGTATTGATTTCTCTCTTCCCTACGCACGTGTCGCACGTGACGTCACAACACCATCTGAATCTGCATCTGCAGTTCACAGTCTCTATTTCAGATCTTTGGCTGTACCCTCTGTTGCAGCAGAGGAGATCACACCCATCGACACCTTGAGAAGTAGCGTTGCACTCCCTACCCTGAGTTCCCAAGGAGCCAGTTTTGTTGTTGGCTCTACAGAAGTCCGGAGATTCTTCCGTGTATACGAGATCCGTCTTTCCGGGTGGTTTTATTGTGGAGCCTTCGGGCATGAAGTTCTTGCCGTCATTACCTGCTATGACTTTGGAAGCTCCGTCGAATTTGTCTTTAAGGCGGTTGCCAATTTCTCTGAACTGCGGCATTTTGAGCCAACATGTCTTGAGTGTGCAGGAGCCAGATAGTCCGTGGCACTTGCATTCGGGACGCATGTAGCTCTTGATGGCCTGTTGGTATAAACAGTTGGTTAGAATCTTCTCTGAGATAATAATAATTAAAAATTGTATTTACATTTAACTTTGTTTAAACCACTGTGTTGTTTTTCAACCGTTTAAATTTCATGGAATAGTTCAGTTGTACGCCAGTCCTGACGAAGATACGTTAGTATCGAAACCAGTTGATGTGAAAACAACACGGTGGTTTAAACAAAGTTAAATATAAATACAATTTTAAATTATGTCTAACCACAATGTTAACGCTACAAACATCAACAACATTCATCAATAATTATTAATGAACCAGCGAATAGACAAATTAGGAATTATGGTGAAAAAAAGATAATAAATGTATACATTTTTTAACTATTAAATAATGGTATTATTGCATGCATGACATATATTCGTTGTTTTATCACAGCGGAAAGTGAAACGAATTATATTAGTATATTAACAGCAGTGATAATAAATGATATTAATGGATCGATGAAGGGCGGAGGTACGGTGGGAAAAATGATTCATGAAAATAACAAATTACACAAAATTAATTAAATAAAAATAATCTATCAAAAAAGCTCACCAATCTCCCGGCATTGTTGTTATGTAACTTAATCAGCGTCTTGATGTCGCTTCTTTTCTTAAAGCGCGCGTCCATGAAGTCCTTCGACTTCCTGTATCCGTATCGTATATTGTCTCCGCACCCTCCCCACTGCCAGTCCCCCGGGGGGAGGGTGCCGCCTCCCCCCTCCGTGGCGGTGGGCGGTGGAGGGGAGGGCATCCCGGGGGATGGGGAGGTCAGCGCCCCCTGGGTGCGCCCCCTGCCCGCCTTGTCGCAGGAGCACTGGACCAGGTCACCGTTAGTGCAAGCTCTGGTGATGGCGTAGGTGACTCCGGCGGCCGTTATAGCATTCACGAAGCCAGTTTCCCTCGTGTCTGTAAGAAATAAAATGTTATATTACTCTATTAATTAAAATCGACGACTACGTATTCCATTTCGCACCCGCTTCCCCCAATAAACATGTATTTTATATTGAATTCCATTTGTTACAAATTTAACATAAGTACTTTTTTTCTGATTATCCCACCTCCTTCCCTGAAACAAATGCGTATTATTTTGAGACCGTGCCATCCGTTCATAATTTTTCAAAATTACTCGTTTGGCACCCTCTTCTCTCACCTCGGGCATCCCATCTCGTCCCCAAGATATACATGTGTATTAGATTCATTGTCACCAATAATCCACCTATCTATTATATTCATTATCACCGACAATCCACCTATCTATTATATTCATTATCACCGACAATCCACCTATTATATATATTATATTCATTATCATCAACAATCCACCTATCTATTATATTCATTATCACCAACAATCCACCTATCTATTATATTTTATTTAATCGAGGCATGGACCGCTAATGAGAGTTATGACCTCGTTTTATTAATGAAAACGTTAACATATACAATCGATTCCGCTTAATTGGGACACATGGGGCCCAAAATTTTGTCGCAAATAAGCGGCTGGCTCTAATAAGCGAAGTTTAAGATAAAATTAAAAATAATATTTACATATTTTTGAACTTTATTAAATTATTGAAAAAAGAGAAACAGAAAAATAATATATAATTATTAGGTATACATATGAAAAAATAAAATAATCAATAATGCTAAAAATAATAATTTAACAAACAATTATAATGAGAGTAACATAAAAAAAATAGTCATAAAAATAATATACATAATACATTTATAACAATAAAAAAAATATTCTTGTTTTTTTGTAGAATTGCAATTGTACAAAATCAGCGAAGGCGTTCATTAACATATTTATTAAAAATTTTAATTCACTGTCCCAATTAAACGGAATGGTGTCCCAGATAATCGAAGTAAATTACTATTAGTTACTTTATTTGTTTTTTGTTCCTTGGGATTTGGCCCAAATAACCGTCTGTCCCGATAAACCGGTGGTCCAATTAAGCGGAATCGACTATACATGATTCATTGGCGACCAAATCAACTGTTTCGCGACTCTTCGATGGCGACCATTGTGATATGTGATTATTATTATTATTTTTCTTTTCAAAATGAGTGTTTGCTTATTTGTATTTTTAATGTTTTCTCAACCATAGTTACACATCCCGATTGCGATAACAGATGATAATTTGTTCCGAAGGATACGAAACATCACGACATTGAATTTATTGACACGGCTATTGATCGCGGTTAATATGGATATCAAACAATTCTTTGAAAGTATTGAACATTTAGCTGCTACCATAAGCTGTACAATTATTTATTCTTCTTCTTTTTGAATTACACTTCTTCCATGGGATGTGGTTCTCTGGTTTTAGCGTGCAATTTAACCCAATGTTTCCTTCGATGTCTTTCCTTTGTTACTTTGGAGATCTTGTGACATGTTTATTTGTTAAAAATGTACATATATATAATAACAAAAATATAAATATTCAATGCTATAATTAAATGTATATTAATCACAACAATAGAGTTATGTACCCCCAAATTAGAATGATCTTGAATTATGAGGGTGGTTATGACTTTAGGCCTATCGTAGTCTCTGTCCAAAGTATTTTCTTCCCCACCCATCAACCCTTTTTCAAAACGATGAGTACCTGTTACTGTTGCCTGGGTTCATTTTATTCAATTGACCTCATTTCGTAGACCTTCACCATTGAATTTTCTCACCCCAGCCATCAATACTATTTTTCAAGCTTCATGTCTGTAATCCATTTAACCAAATACATTGGTTTTAAATTCATATTTTTAATATCATAATATTTTTGATTTTCCTAAACCTAAATTGATTTTTTTTTCTTTTTAAAAATAGAGGTGCGTAAACGGAATACGTGTCACATTAATATTCCTAATGTTTTTAAACTAAGCTAAACGCATGTGCCATAAAAATAGGACTAACTTGTTTATCCCCTGGAATAAGTTTCTAACTTCCGACGATTGGATCACTAGGCGAGTATATTAATCACTAGACTAACAAGCGTCGCATGCCTGTTCGTAGCTAGTAAACTAGTGTTCTTAGCTAACTCTGAACAAGCATACAATTTGTACAAGGTTTAATTTGTGTACAAACCGCATAACCTTTTCAGTTACCGTATGGACGCAAGATTAACAGTTTAACAGCTGTGTTTAAATCTGAAATTTAACACTTCTGTAATGGCAAGGTAATTATCGTTCAATTATCCGCTAAATAATAACGTAAACACGCTGGTTCGCTTTATCTTAAAACAAGTTAACAAAGGACTTCCATGGTATGTAGGTACAAGTACTCACAAGGTGTACCTGTGCCAACTTTATATTATATACACAATACGCACATGTGCATAGGTTTGTTATTACCATTGCCTTGGTCGCGTGTGGTAGAGAAGAGGATCTTACCTTGGACCGTACCTTGGACAGACCCGTACCTTGGTCAACACCTGGTTCACTGCGCCCACCTATCGAAAAATTCGCCACGTTTTTTTTTATAAATAAGACGTAATAGATATCTAACATTGTCTTCATTAGACCGAAAGATAATAAAGATTTTGGAATTTAAGGTAGGCGTTTATCTTAATATACATTTGTGCTTCTGTTTACTTATTATATTTACTCTTAAAAAACATCTTAATATTATAGAAAAACATTTAAAATGTTGTTGTAATTTTATTCGCCTTACTATCTGTACTGTACCTTGGGCCACCATAGGGTATCCATGGTCATAGTCCGCGATTTTAATTATATTTTTATTTTTTATGTATTTAATAATTTTAAAATACCGAAGAGTAAAAAAAATATTAAAAGAACCAAACTAGATCCTGCTACTTTTGCTAATGCGGAAAATCGTGTTCTTCAGAATAATGATCAATTAACACAATATCATACACAGAAAAATTTACACCTAGTACCTTGTTGGTGTAGTAGTTAAGACGCTGGCATAGTGATCTAGTTAGTGGTCGGGGGTTCGCGCCTCGTTCCGAGACACCAGTAAGTTAGTCCTATTTTCGTAATACAAGCGTTTAACTTGGTTTTAAAATAGTAAGAATATTGATGTGACATGTATTTCATGTACACATCTCTATTTATAAAAAAGCATTAAAAGCCATAAAAGGGTCCAAACGAGTAGGAAGCATGTCGTCTGGAGAAAGATAAGTCAATAACTAAGATAAATAATAAGACAATAAAGATAAGTCGTATCCAAAAGTTGCACCAAAAAAATTTATTCGAGTAAATCGGAAGCCTACCAGATGTCGCATTTTATTCCACACACCAAAAGAAAATGAAAAAGAGAAACAGTCGCAAAAAAAAAACTGCAGTACAGAGTAGCTATTAAAAAACACCCAGTTAATTTTTTTTTATCGTGTTGAAAAATGTTGATACAAGCGAGAAACGACATCTTCGAGTGATTTAGCAGCGAAGAAGAAGAAGAAGAAGACTCAAATATATGAGTCATCTATAATATAAATGACTAATTATCAGTAAATTATTTTGTTTCGGTGCAAATTACAAAGAAGAATAAATAACATTATTACGTAGCGAGTGTTAAAGAAAGAGGCACATCTTCATTGGCCATCATAACGTAGAATATAATACGGTTTTCTAGGTGCATATTACGTTTTTAAAATATTAGATATGTTTATTTTTATTTATTGTGAGAATTGTCACTTTGTGTATGAAATGTGTGTGTCAGCCGTGGAAGTGTGAGGATGAGTGGAGGAAGGCGAGCCTCATAAGACGTCTCATCAGTTGGGAGCTCTCTGTCATCACAGCTCCTTCGCATTATTAAGACTATCTTTGAAGTGTATATATTATAAAGTTATATAATATTATATATTTTAGTACGTACCCTTTTAAGTTTATTATTATTTTGATATTAATTCATATTTTTACTTCAGCTTTGCATCGAATATGTGCTTCTCTTTCACATAAGTTTTGATTTTTTAATGCTTTATTTAATTCATTCAAAATATATAACTTTATCAACAACATAAATAGTTTTATTGAATAATTAATTTATATGACGTATGTACGTTACCGTATGGAGCGTCCCGTACCTTGGGCCATAATAAGAGTTTTCGTAAAATTTTATTCCTATGTTTATTATCAATGATAAACAGAATCACTTCTAACAATTTTAACATAACTAATTGATACTGAAAAACAAATAAACTTTATTTGTTCATTAAACATTTTACGAGACTTAAAAAAAAAACGGCTCAAGGTACGAACCCTTCCCCTAATTGTTAATAACCGTAACTAGCCAAATCTCAATATCTCTCAAAAGAGTTCTTCATACATACATTAAAAGTAACCTAATAAACAATAAAGTGCTGAATTAGACAAATTGAAACGAAAATTAAAATAATGATATAGTGCAATTTTGTCTACACTCCGGCAACACGGCGTGATGGTACACAAAGAACAGCGAGGTCTACGCAAGTACCTCCGTCTGCGAGCAACTCTCCACTCTGTCCGTTCCGCTTTAAAACGCCTTCGAAATCTGCATCGAAGACAAAAAGAAATTAAATTTCGCGAGGATAAGGCGAAACCGTGTCGGGACCACACATCGACTGTCCGAACGGGTCGCGTTCTCATACGGCCCGCTGTCCGTTCAACCACTCGTAAATGTTGAATGCAACGTTCAACAGTACATTTAGAGAATCTCTTATTCTCTTCTAGTGTCTTATTTCACTCTCTGCGATATGGCGTTTTGATGGTTCCTAAAACAAATATTTTTTTCACAACGTCATGTTACATTCCGTAAGACAATCACATAAAACATTCTAGCATTTCAATCATAGCAAAGGATAAGAGAAAATTTAGTATGCTGTTGTTTAAGCTGCACATTACTTGAGTCTGTATTTACTATGTGGAACTCGTATTACACAGGATAATATGATAAGAATGGCGTATGAAACCGATCTAAAGTACGTATGTACCGTAAACTGGGGTGAACAGAGACTTTGGGGGGAACAGGACAATCACCAAGAAAAAGTTTAAATTATTACGTCACTTTGGCTTCGGTTTTGGGCATCAAATATTTTATGTTTTAAAAATTAGATATTTTATTTTACCTACTGGTAACACCAAGCGTGTGCAGTCAGTACATTGAAATAAGCCATACGTAACTATATATTTTGGGAAATAAAGGAAAAATACATATTTATCTGATAGAATATTATGATATTTCAAAGAACTGACTGCACGCCGCTGGGTAACACTATTACCATGATGTCACATGATAATATTTAGAAATTTTAAATTTCAAGGATTTCGCAAGTTAACTGACAATATTTTACACAAAATTTACTTGTAAAGCTATTAGGTTGTTCAGTTAATCTTAATATTTTACAAAAATAATTTTATTTCCCGCTAATGAATATTTTATACTGGTTTTACTGTCAAGTGTCACTTATAACCTAGTTTCGGGGTGAATAGGGACAAATTTTGGGATGAATTTGGACATGTTATGGAATGAATAGAATAATCAAATTCTTTTTGCAAATATTCACCTTTTAAATTAGTTTTTACAGTAGTTCCTAATTAGTCACCCACCACTTTTACTTTTATAGTTTTGTTTTCGTCTATGCTTGCATTTTTAATTTTAGTATACATTGTTTCCTGACGAATGGGCCGTAGGTCTTGAAACATGTTGATACATAATATAAACCATTTGTTTACGTGTTGCGTCATTGAACTATTAACGCTATTCTAAAATAAAACACATAGCATCATCATTTGCATTCGTAATCTGTGATTGAGATCATGACTGCGGAACAATGAATTATTTTAAATCCAAAAACATCGCAGAATCCGTCACAACGCGTAGTATTGTAGAATAGCCGTTGAATCGCCCGATGAGAGCTCACGATAACGGCGCAGTTTTCCGAACGATGCGATATTTACCGTGAATTATTGTTCGTCCATAAATCTCGCCTGGACGTGCGCGGACGGCCGTTACACGCCCCGTACAATATCACCATTTATTTAATGTTGTTTTTCGATGGAAACTTTATGGTGGGATGATATTTCAATCGCGAGCTTTTTGTTCCGACTTTCACCGGCAACCTTACGTCATAAAAGGCTGCGTTTCATTAACCGATTGAATAAATCTCCATCGGGGTAGTAAAATGTTACCGAGTCGAGCGTACATAAAATGAATTTTGAATGTCTGGTAATAAAAAATATTTTTGAGTTTTATAAAAAATTATAATACAAATTTATTTTTTAATGCATTGTCCGCTTTATAGATTTCAATCTCGAGATCTCAGTACAGAGAGATAGATAAAACCGCCATATTCTCTCAATTACATACAATATCTTGAAATACTTTAATAAGTTTCATTATATTCTTTCGTTAGTAATCCTACCAATTGATACGCCTGCAGCATTTTAAATGATCTTAAAATATCTATAGGACGAGTTATTTAAATATTAATGAAATTGGAATTTGATATATCACGCTGATTTGTCTCTTTTAAGATTGTACTATAACTAAAAAAAATTGTCTCGAGGAACAAATATCAAATTCACTAGGCGAGCATCTTACCGCTAGATAAAACTACTTTTAACACTCAAAAAATAATCAAATATTTACTTATATTCAGTAATTTACATGAGCAACTACTTCTTGCAAACCTGTAATTTGGTCAGCTTTTTTAAAAAACATTTCTGTTTAGAGACAAAGTAATTCTTATATTATAATTCATATGTATATAAAAATATATTGATACATTGTGACTTTGTATTATTCTTCCATCATTATTTAATATCTCTCAGTTAATAACTTAATGAAGACAAGGGGACAGAAGACGAATTGATGATAGTGAGATGTGGTGCTGGAGACGTGTCGCGCATACCATGGAGGGCGAAACGCACGAATGGAAAAGGCAACTGCAGAATGCCGAGAAAAGTGGAGGAGCATAGCAGGAGATCACGTCCGCGGTCACGAGTGGATGACGATGGTTCTGACTTAATAACTATGAATTATTGTTATTAGTAAGACATCACTTACAACCGCACGACATTATTTACGATCACTCGAAATATGCAAAATAAAAAGCGTAACAATTATTTTAATTAAATTGATCTGGGAGTCTTCCGAGAATGATTACACGAAGGGTACCGGCACCGGGTGATAGCGCGCGGTCCAGGGCCGCCGCACTCGAGGCAGATCCGCGAGAGTCAGGATTTGTACTCATTAACGTCGGATAATGTATACAACGGCTCGATGAAGATTAACCTCGGTTATAAATTCAGTTCAAACATCAATTATTGTCGGCGACCGAGCCGATTGATTCAAGACCATCGGAGCATTGCATTAAAATCCTTTCAGGACAATCTTGCATACGGTCGGTGATAAGTTACCAATAATTATGAGAACGAAGTTGTAAAATGTGTACCGACGTTTGCGTTCACCTGAGGTCGCGAATAATATGACCTGCGATGAATTTAAATGCCTTTCATATAAAAATTTCACCGTGATATTTTTTTCTCTGATGTACGACAAATTTCTATAAACTAACGTAATACAGATAGATTGATGCAAAAAACGAGACTAAATCAAAATTGAAATTATTCATTCTCTGCAGTATAATTTAATGTTGTAAATTGCTACTAAAATATATTAAACATAGTAAATCTAGATATAGAATGCGATACATTAAATAAATATCATGTCAACAAATTGATATGATTTAATTTAATTGCTACAATTGTAGGTAATTGGTTTAAAAAGTTTAATAAAACATTCAAGCCTCATAAATGAAACATTTATTATTAAAAATGGTTAAAACGGTAAAATGAATAAACTGTACACGAATTAGAAAGCTGAGCTTAATTAAAAATGAGTTATTACGAGTATATTGTACATCATGAAGAATTGTGAAACTACGAAATAGATACAATTGAGCAGAATTTGATTGCGTCTAATTTTTAATTTAATTTAAATATTCTCTCGTAGCAGTTATCTTGACGACAGATATGATGACTGACTTATTTTTTAATATTATATATTTTTTTACAATCGATATTTCAGACATATATACCTCCCCCCATTTCAATTTACTTGTTTCTTTAATGGAAAATAACTACAGATATTTAGGCTTCAACAATTATTGTTGCTCTGAAGCAGATTCTGGTTAGGCGTTTAAAAGTTAATACTACTACTACTACTTGATATTAATTTTCACTTAAAATAAAACATACCGACTCATTCATCTAATATTTTTAAAGCTACGCTGTAATTGTTGCGATCGTTAAGCTGATTCAGTTATTTTGGGACCCCTGAGACTCGGGCCCTCGAGCGGCAGGCGGTAGCTACGCCACAGTTTAACACGTTTTTTTATAATTGTTTAGATCAATGTAATATACAATGTAATGCATAATTTAAAAAAAAATAAAAATATTTAAGAATGCAATCTTATGGAGCCTTTGGTTTAATTGATCGCTGTCTCCCCAGTAAATTTAATTATATGTATCGACAGTGCTGCGTATTTTGGTACGAATGATACTTTTCAGCAGCGTGCCTCTGTGTGCGCTTGTCCCACGGGGACAGTTCCTAATGGGGACCACATTTTTCCCCTGGTTTCTTCCGAAGAACCGATACGGTCTGAATTTATTGCGGCCGACTGTGCGCGCGATTGCTGAGAAAACAAATAGATAAATAAGTGCCGAGTATGCGCGCGCATTGATATCTACATGCGCTGGCCTGAGGTAAAAAAAGATGGATTGGAGAAAAATTGAGGTTCTCAATCATTTTCATATTATTATAAAAACTGTCACATCTTGCAACTGCCATAAAGAAAAACTTTATGTCGAAAATTCTATAAAATAGATTCCATTAAAACTAATGTTACGCCATGGATGACTACTGGATATTTTTTCATATTATTGAACTCATTTTTCGCCGGCGTTGCGAAAACGCAACTGTCAGTTAGTTAGCTGAGTCATATTCTGATAATTCGGTAAGGAATCTCTTATATTGGTTTAAGAGCATATTTTAAAAGGCTTAATCTACCCATAAACCTGTACAGATATAAATATATTATTTTGGTTATAATTAAGAGGCTTTCGAAGGCGGAAGAAATGTGACACTCTGGTAGGCTATTTTTGAATATACTATATTCTTAACATCTCGTTAAGTTAGTTATATCTTTTGTAATTTAGTATAGATGCCTAATTTTTAATAGTGTATTAAAACCATGAAGAATAAATGTACTTAAATCTGTACCTACCTGTTTGGTTTCATACATTTATCATTTATCCTCTATTTCGCTTACTATGCAAAAATGCAACACCTCATATTTTCCAAATCAAAAGATTAAAAAAAAATACCTGGTACCGGCGATGAATGGGTTAATCAGCACACCACAAAGACCCTTCATCCAAAGTCTTGACGTTACGTTGAGACAAGTATTTTTACCTTAACTTTGAAAAACGATCAATGTGAACAGATCTTTATAAACTTTAAAATCAATAATTGGTATTAAATAATAATTGCCTACCTGTACAGTAGGTATTCATGTCAGAAATATTACTGTGTCAATTTCATATTTTAAAATGACTTTTTTGTTTACTGTTTTGAAATATATTCCATCGAATCAAAAGTGACGTATCTATATTTTAATGAAAATTGACACTTCACTCCAATGAAGCACTACATGCAACATACATAAAGACATTAGCATTTTATACACCTATAAAATAAATATTTAAAAAAATCTTATTTACATGAGTTAAATTAATATATTAATCTAGTATACTTGAAATATGTAGTATACTTGAAAGCGATAGCAAATTTAAAACAAATATATATCTGAAAAAAAAAATTCATAACATACTAAGACGGTTTAATTATCCCAGATCATTATCATCATCACAATTCAATGTAAATGGTTTATAGAGAATTTATTTTATTGTTATTGAAAGAATAGGAATATACATAAAAAAAATTACAATTTTAATTCCTGATGGTCTTAGATAGAATTTTAAATATTGAAGGAATAAAAAAATTTTTGTATTCTAATTTAAGTATTTATTGTTTTTCATTAGTTAGTGTTTGATTGCCAACTGTTTTACACGTATATAAATGTTAATCTTAAAGACAGTTATGAAAAGAAGATTTATAAAATTGTATTTATACAGACATCTGTTTTAATGTGCTATTGTTAAATTATCGATGCTGGTATATATTTATAAACATAATTATATGCTTTTTAACGAAAATACATTTTTGTTGTGATGTTAGTAAAATTAATTTAATTTGAATTATAACTATGTTCGTTTATATTAAAATACTTCACTAATAAAAAACGATAAGTTTAAACAATGTATCAATGTGAAACAAACAGATTTATTTTTCTTGTTACTATTTTATAGATAATAATTGAAAATGATAATAATTTCATAAATAATTTTATGGTCCTAAATAATGTACCCAAGTAATGTCGACCAGGTTAAAACACAGCAGTTTTAATAACATTTACTAAAATTACAAACGAAATGAAAACTAAATAAAACAATATTTTTAGTAGTTTTGAATGAACCACCCCTGGTCACGTGGATAATCACCTGTCACATCTGTTTGTTGGGGAAGAGAAGGGGGTAAGAGGATATTGCAATTATCCCCAGTTCAGCACTCTGATTGGCTGATTTATTGCTCACGTCACAACCGTGGACCATTGTCCCGTGACACATTGGGATGTTCGGATTCGATGTCCATTTTAATTGAGTGACACGAATATATTTACAAAATGTATCTGGATTTTAAAAGTATACATTATTTAAGCCGCATAATATAATAATGCAATCACACATATAAAATTTAAAAAATAATTAATTTTGGGTAAGTGTTTGCCATTGTTTTGATGTTTTGAGTAGTAAAGAAAGTAATTAAATCTAAAAATGATACTGAAAATTTTAACTTATTACGAATTTTTCAATATTTTAATGCTAGTAAACGCACGCATGGTCATACCGATCAGGCTTTTATTAAGTTATGATAATGTGTGAGTGAGTAGATAATATGACATAATTAGCATAACATATGACTAGAAAAAAATTGAAATAAAATAAAACATATTCAAGAGAAAATTCTATTTTGTGTGTTTGCACGGATGGAAAATATTATTTTTTCATTTATTATTGTTCTATTCAAATCATTATTAATTAAATAAGTTAATTAGTGATTCAATAAGTTTACAATAGGTATTTTAACATATTAAATTTGTGAGAAACTCTTACTTGATTATTATTGTAGTAATAGTTTATGAAATTTCAGTGTTTTAGTTTGTCATTGAGTAATTCTTGCTAATACTAATATATGTCGAACTTCTAACATTACATGATATTAATTAATGCGATTTCTTTTTCTTCTCCTTTATCTGTCATCTTCTATTGAAGATTGGCGACCAACTTACAATATTGATTTTTCCTGTGTAAAATTTATAGGATCACCAGCATTTTGGACTACTTAGTAAACTACTTTTTAAGGTTATCCAGCCAAGATAATCACTTTCTACTTACGCCTCTTATTACTACAATTTGAAATGTTTATGCATTTTATATATAGTGTTTTAGGTAGTTTATTGTATATGTGTATATTTTTATAAATGTTTTACATGAACAACCCCACATTTGCATACTTCAGTTGCTTTCCTCAACCAGACAAGGACAGAGCGATCTATTCCCAATGTCAACTGTAATTTCCTCTAATGGGATCGTTTACAGGGTGAGGGAGACAGATGATCACAGCACTGAGGAAGTACTCCCATTGGCTAATGGAATTTGCATAGATCGGGTGTTTCAGAACAGCAGGAAAAATAAAAAATAATACATACGTCTGAACCATTTTGTCCTGTTTAAATGGTACCCTTATACTATCTTATTATCCTGTAATATCTATCTTATTATCCTGTATAGTCTGACATTCTTTAGAAAAGTTTATTCAGTAAGTTATACAATTAATAAAATATATAAAATTTTATAATAAATTTATTAATTATTAATTAATAAATTTATTTTGTAAAAATATTTAATTGTAAATTTAATTTGTAAAAATCGATAAAAAATAATACTTTCTCTTCCCTAACATTCATTCCATAAGAGTTTCGGTTATTAATTTTATGTAATCTTTATATTTTCTTTGCAATAAAATAATTAAATGCATTCTAGTGTTTGATTTTAATATGGTGGTATTTCAATTATAAACAGATTATATTATGTATGTGTAAACACATAATACATATATCAATAAAATAATTAGTATATTTTGACATCCATCGATGCAAAACGATCTAAGAAACGAGAAATTCCCCGATAATTTGTTTATACAATTTAATTAAAAATTAACCATTATCGCCTTTGGAATCTTCCTCACATCACTGCTATATGATTATTTTAATTTTCACTATCTCTGAACACTCCTTTTACAAAATACAGCAATTAAAAGACAGATTCCTTTCAGTTGTCAGCGCAATACAAACGGGCTATAAAGAGCTGGACCTCGAATAAAAATAATGTTACTTTATCATCTTGGATAAATGCAAATGATACGCAGGTGAAGTGCGGATAAAAATGTGACAGTATCTTAGAAAGTATCAGTTTTAACTTGCGTTCGCCGGACGGGGTCCTGGAGACCCAATACAAAATAAATGATATACGCTATAAACATGTAATTTAAGTTTATTCCACAAAAATAAATTATCACCCTCGCGTATCGGGGAAATGATATTACGTCATTATTTTTTTCCAGAAATACTCTTCATTTAATGATATACAAGTAGTAATAGTAATTATATCCAAATCATGTAAGTATTCATGTTTAAACATGTTTGAACTAATACATGCGTACATTTTTAGATAATAGAGTTAGTTAGCTGTTGGGAAAGAATTGTCACATCCGTATGCTCAGTCGATGATAGTATTGAGTACGTAGTGGTCACAGAAGGTAGTGGTATAGATTTAGGTTATGCTGTTACCAATGATATTATACAAATATATATAATATATGTAATACAATACATGTACTTTTGTTTAACCAACGTCTTTGGACAAAATAAATCCGTCGTTTATACGTCCCTATCGCGTATTTATTTATAATTTTAGAGTACTGTTAATAGTGTTTTAAAGTTTAAGTTTTAACGTAAGATAATACTTTCTTACCCATATAAAAAATGTATGGACGTTTTTAAAAACACTGTTTATTACTGAATTCATTTATTGTTTGCAAATACTTCACGTAATAACTAAAGGAAATAATTATTTTTATTAAAGGTTAACGTAGGAAATAGTTATGCTAATTGCTTTTTATTTTTCTCAAATCATTAAAAATAGTGGAATAATGTTCTACATAAACAGTATTAAAATACAAAATAAGACTATATCCTACCAGAGTACTTTTCCTACACCTATAAAAAAAACAGTTTTATGTATCGAACACATGTATTATATCATCCCTGCATAGAATATGTTTAATGGCTGGCTCTATGTGTAATATATATAATATATAATATACGACTTTATTTCACCGCCTTTTATAATACAGATATATATATATATATTTGTCCTTTTGATTAGTCCTGATGTAGCTTGAGTTAAGCGAAACCGGTCGACATCAATAAATTTCGTGGTTTCACACAAAGTGATTGTTATTTTACTTAATACATATTTTTTCATTTCATTTCTTATAAAAACTATAAATATACTGAATATATTTCAACCAAAACACACTTCGAAAAATTCGTTCCAATTAGTGGATATATTAAAGGACATGGATCTTCCTAACAATGTTAAACTTGTTTCTTTAGATATTGTTAATTTATTTATTTACTAATGTACCTATTAATGAAAGTAAAATTTTAATTTCTGTTTTACTAAATTCATCCAATTAACTTATAATTTGGTAAAAGATCTATGTCGTTTGTATGAACCAAAATTATTTTCAATTTAATAATATAATCTACAATCAAACTGAAGGTTTTCCTATGGAAGCACCCACAAGTCCACTAATAGCAGATATTTTTATAGACGATTTGGAGAGGAATATTTTTGATTGTGGGTCTTCTTTGTTAAAAAATGTTTTGTTGTGGAAAAGGTATGTGGATGATATATTATGTATTTAGTCAGGTTCACAACGTCAACTAACATTTTTAAATCTCATTAATTCATTTAATAATAAAATACAATTAACATTAAAAATGGAAAATAATAAGACCCTAAAAATTTTTTTGAATCTAACATTCATAATAAAATCGAATTCAAAACCTTTAAAAAACCAATTTTTACAGATACTATCATACATAGTGAATCTAATAATTCATTATCACGCAAGTATTCAGGGTTTTAGTCCATGATACATCGTTTAGTCAATATTCCTATGTCAACATCCAATTTCAATATTGAGTTGAATTGAATACAATTTAAAAAATAACGGGTATAATACAGGTTTAATAGATATTATTTAAGAAAATAAATTAAAATAATATATTAGTAATTTTTTATATAAATCACAGATAAAACATAATGATAATAATGATTTTTGGCGTAGGATTTTATTCATAAATAAATTTTCGAATCAAATATCTAAACACCTACCACGCAACATTAGACCGGCAAAAAAAAGAGACAAAGATGATAAATTTAACAATTGTGGTATCTATAAACTTAGTTGTAAGAATTATGCTGCACTTCATATTGGTAAAACAGGTTGAAATTTTAATATAAGCATAATGGAGCATTTGACATGTTTGAATGATAGTGGGTTTTCAGAATTCTCTAATCATTAAGAAAATGGTCATGGTTTTGATAAATATTTGGGATAGTCTGTTTTGCATGTAAACGGTGTTGGTGATAAATTAAATAATTTGGAATCGTTGAAGATAAATAAAGCATGTAAAACTAATCGAAATATTATAAAAAACCAACTAAATTTAACCACAAGTCCCATTTTTAAATTAATCTAGTAATTTTGTATCATCAAGTAACAATTTAAGTTAAGAACTAAATTTATTTTTAAAATAATAATTGTTTTTTAAATGTAGATTCTGTTAAATAAACAATATAACAAATGTTTTCGATTAGTTAATGACATCCTGAAGAAGAAAATGATATTTTTCGAAACCGGTAGATGTATTTTTAATTCATTAAGTGGTTCATTAAACAAAGTTAACAATTTAAAATAATGGATTTTGTTAATCTTAAAAATAAATATTAAAAATAATAATATAGATACAATCAAGAGCACACAATCATCACGTCATTTTATATTCACGATTTTACTGTTACATTAATGTAAAAAATATCTTCAAGTGTAATTCATGTGCGATTTTAACAGGAAGCTAGTCATTAACCATATACTACGTTAAAAAAAAAAACATTTTAAAAACTTAAAAATGAACTGACGGGTGTCGATTTAGGGTTACCAAAAACGTAACCGACGAATACACGGGTGTCGTCAGTCCGTAACGTAAGGCCGTACGACATTTTGAACAGACAGTGCAACCGACGCACTGAACAGTCAGATACCTCGGCCAATGTTTCGAAGGCAGAGCATTGAAGAATGCACGAGAAATGGCCGGTCTCCGAATATTTAGGAGGTCATCAGAAACGCGGACGACCCGCTTTATATCCACTTCCAGGGTCCAAGAGAAAAAGTATTATTGATTTATTGACTTGAAGATGAGGAGAACATCAGAAATGAGAAAAAGGATAATGGATTATTGATTTGTAATGCAAATTTATGTGTAAAATTCTAATGCAAGTTTTGAATTTTGATTGAAAACAAACCTAACCTCATTTTTTTCAAAAAGAGGTAAATTTTTTTTATACTTATGTATTTTAATTATATATTTTGTGAGTAAATTAATGAAAAATTAAATGTAGAGACATTGATTATAACGACAAGTCTCTACGATGAATCTTTTAATTTGACTTAGGTCTATCAAAGGTAGGTACGTATATACTGGATGCGTCGTCTTAATCTGCATGCAGAACACATTGGGTGATCAGCGGCGTAACTACAAAAAATGCTCCCCAATGCAATATGGAAAAAGAGGCCCCCTGTACATGTATTGTGTATAAGATGTAAAAATATTAAGTAATACGCGATGTTATCTAATAAATAATACGAACAAAATTTGTATATATTAAAAATTCATAATATAATAAAAAAAACAAATGTGTTTTCTAGGTATTTTTTTGTTCACTCGCAAATGGAAAAACCCTTCTTTCGTTTTACGGCGATAGTCTGATCTTTAACTCTACGTATACTACTTTATTTATTTAATTTATTAGAAACTATAATAAATGTGTATAATATGTTTGGACTGTGCACGTCTCACTAGAAAATTCTGTGTTGAGACTGGCATAGTTTTTAAGTAATTGTGTAATTATTAAGTGGACTTTCAATATATTATTTTAGGAAACTTGTAACACTAATTATTATAGGTTTAATAATAATGATATACATCAATAATGTTTCTATACGTTTTATACATTATTATCTATATATTTATATATTTTATGTATCTGTTTTTGTTGAGATGGATTTTAAAAATGATTGGTCCGTATTAGCGCTGGGAATAGTGTCGATACCAAAAGTATTGTAGGATGCGGACCGTTGGGCTCCTGTCTAACGTGGTCCCCAATGCATCGTATTGGCTGCATTGGAATAGTTACGCCACTATGGGTGATAATTCATTGATCGCTTCTCGCTGACCTTTGTACTGTTCTTTATGCGCACTCGAGTCAAACCTCACTCGTAGATACGGGCCGTAATATTAATTACACTGGGCAATACACATTTTGGTGCCAGCGATTTTTTAACTAATCAGATCTAGCTTTTGAGATACGCTATATCGGCCAATTTTAGAATAAAATCATCTTATTTTTAACTTATGTACATTTCATTTTATTACTATTACCATTTGCTTCAACTTCTAGTTAAAAAAAACAAAAAATACAAAGTAAGGTATTTATTTCACACAGTAGATAAATATACTTTCATCACTTTTCACTTAAATTTTTTATTTTATACGACTTTTTAGCATGGAGTTTACCGAGACAGTCTCGTTGAAGACTCCGACAGTGGTCAGCCAACATATGGCTATTCCATCTTTCTTGATATCGATCTTCCATAGTTTTAATGTCCTGATGAAATCTTTCCCTCTGTTCTTCATCAAAATTAAAATCATTTAGGTTTTCTGAAAACCGATCTAAGTGGTTGTGGAGGTAGTGAACTTTCAAACAATCGAGAATATTAAAGATGGAAAGCTTATTTTCCACTAATTTTATGTAATTTTCTACCTTATAATTTTCAAGAAACTTATTTACTACTTGAATAAATGAACACCAAGCAAAAGATTAAATCTCGTTCATTGATTCGATAAATTGTGGATCTTTAATATAATGCCTTAAACCATCAAATATTCCGGCTTTCAGTTTTTCTCTGCTAATCCCAGGAAGTTTTTGTGTCACCTAGCAAAGTCCATCTCGATTTAAAGCCTTCACAAATTGCTTCATAAGCCCCTACTTGATATGCAAGGGTGAAAATATAATTTTATTTGTCGCAACCAAAGATTCATTGATTAAGTTTTGTTTCCCTTGAATTGTGGCATTTATTAAAGGATAATTTCTATTAAGCCATCGCTAATGCTTAGCTCTGCTGTCCCAAAGACATAAAAAATAAGGATATTTTGAATATCCACTTTGCTGTCCAAGTAGGAAGTTTACCATTTTTAGATCGACATAAATCTTCCACTGATGTTCTTTGTACTTGGTTTCTTGGTTTCCTCCAAACCATTGGTACTCTAAACTTTAGACACTTAAATGATAAATACATGTTTTACATACGAAATGTGGAGCTCAAGATTTATCCTGGTCTCCCAAGTGGACGCCAAAATAGGCCAGATAAGTCCTTTTCACAAAGTCAGAAACAAGTTTTCTACTTATTGTCAAAGTCTATTCGTCACACGCATAACAAAAAACATCTGGATGATGCACACATCTATGTCTGCTTGTGGATGCCATGGTTTTAATTCAATTTTTTATTATTAAATAACGCCGAAACTTTACACAAAATGATAGTAAACTGAACCGAGTTAGGGAGAGATAATATGAGCGAATTATTAATTAGTTTTTGTAGTGAGATCGTTGGGTTGTTGAGATTGTTGGATTTTTCGGTCATGGGTAATAATACCAAGTAATTGAAACTGACTAATTAGATTTTAATTTTAAGTATGAAATTTCAATTTTGGCCTCGTATTTACGAACATATTTATTTTAATATTATGTACTTAAGTGCAATTGTAATAAAAGTAAGAAAATTTTAATGTATTACACAAATACGAGTTACATGTATCAGACACGTGTATCATACCACTCCCGCATAGTATGTGTTTTTTTGTTCCCTCCGCCCCACCTCGCATACAGATCATTATAATTTGTTTTAATCTCTTCAAATATCGTGCTTTTATTTTGTGTAAATATTTTGTCATCACGGTGTCTACAATAAAACTAAACATCTCTTGTAAGAACGTTCTTATATGTTACAGCTTCACCCGAAAATCTCCTAAAAATGTTACGTACTTTTTAACGCACCTGAGAAGCCTTCGAAAAAATATAACCTTTCATAAAATTACTCAAAACTTTTGCGACATTTCCTCAGGTTCAAATATCTTCTACATAATACGGTTATATACAAAACGTATGAAATACAAATATTTTTATTTCTATTGAGAATTAATTATCGTAATTTTAAATATGAATTAAATATATTAATTAGAAAGATATACATATAAAATCAATTTATCGAAAAATATTGTTGTTGCGCCACCGGGATTCGAACCTGGATCTCTTTCTAAATCGGGGAATGTGCACTATCTAACTGTGCTACAGCGACAATATTTTTAACGACAAATTTTCGAGCCTATATGTTGCCTTTTTGATATTAAATTTATAATCGTTCCATTTTTCAAAAGAGCTATCTAAAATAACACAGTTCGTTCAGTAATGTTCTGAATAATTACAATTTTACAAAAAGAATGTGTTCTCCTGATTATCGTAACCGTCCAACGAAATGTTTTCCATCAAATGAGGAGATAAACATTTAAAAAACTGAAATATATAATTCCGAGGTGTGCGCCGTTATGTCAATTACACGGTACGCCGTGCGTCGATCAATGAAATATCCAACAGATGTTTAATAAGCGCAGAGTTGCGCGCGAGAGACGCGAAATGTTAAGGAAGTGAGCAAAAACGACGGAATGCAACCTTGGGGGCGCTGAATTTGCGACAATCACCGCGCAGGACTCGTACCGGTGATCCTGAGAGAATGCGCTGACGATCGGACGTGTATATGTAACCGACTTGTGTATTTATACACATGTGTATGTGTATATAAAGCGTGTTCTAAAATATACCAATTTAAACGAATATTCTAGGTAATAATAAATTAAATAGAAAGATATACATATAAAATCAATTTTATTTAAAAATATTGTAGTTGCGCAACCGGGATTCGAACCTGGATCTCGAAATTTTCTAACCTACATGTTACCTTTTTGATATGAATACATTGAATCGTTCCATTATTTGAAAGAGCCATGTACCTTATTTTTTACTAATTAAATATATTAATTATAAAGATATACATATAAAATCAATTTGATCGAAAAATGTTGTTGCGCTATCGAGATTCGAACCTGGATCTCTTTTGCAATCCGAGGAAGGTGTATTACCAACTATGCTACAGCGACAGTATTTTTAACCCCAAATTTTCAAACCTACATGTTACACTTTTTCAAATTAATACATCTATCGTATTAATTAGTATTTAAAACATCACAGACCCATGTGTTCTCCTTAATATTAAATAAATTGATCAAAAAAAAAAAATAGTAATATGATAGAGAAAAAGTGATTCAATGTCCAAAATTCCGAAGATATCATACATCTTACATACAGCAACAGGATCGCAAACCTTTGATGGAATACAACACGTGAACGCAATAGTTGACTTATTAGACCATGTTTAATACAAGATAATGTGTATATTTAAAGTTTGTATGAACATATCAAATATTAATACTAATCAATCATCGGGAATGATAAATAATATTATTGAGCGCGGTTTCGTTTAATACAACAATAATAATAATGTAGGTACTTGATTTGATATTTTAAATAATACAGCAGTTAAAAATAGATGGAATACAAAAAATTTAATTATTAAAGTTGATGAGTAATTTGTTGTTCTTTTTCCTACAATAGTTTTCTACTAGTTTATAAAAGACAGTGTTTTTCCACATGGTGAGCAAAACGAAAAACAAAGTATAAAGTTATATTATAGAGACGAAGGTATTTTTAATGATTGGAAAAATATGGAAGTATGGGTAATTGCAGGGCATACGACCTGTCTTCGGCTGGCTTAAGTAATCACTTTACATAATGTAACCGTTTACCATTCCACCCTATCAACTTCCATATCTATCAAATTTGTATATATGTTAATGTGTGGAATCACTTCGAATCTATGGATTCAATTTGATATTCATTTTGCCTGAAACAGCATACATGTCACAGTGAGAATATAATTATTTTTTGAAATTATTTAAAGCAACATTCTTTATCTGTAAAATGTTTTTAACACGTTATACTAGAACACGCCTGAAAAATCAATTTTTATATACTATATACTTTCATATATTTTTATAGACAGGTCGTAAGCCCTGTAATTACCCATACTTCTTTATTTTTCCATTAATATGAGATAGATTAAAATATATAAGATGGACGACCATACGTTGAGGATGTTTACTACGTTACTAATCTAAATATCGTGAGTCTGTGAAGAGTTTTCTGGCTAATTCTCCTCTGTTATAACACGGTAGAATAACCTATAAAATTATACACCAACGAGTCCGACGAGATTGTATTTATATCAAAGCTGGAAACGAATAATTTAACTTAATACTACACTTATTTTTGATCAAACGTAAACCGTAAATATTTAATAAATAACTAATAGCGTTGGACGGCCAAATGACATATTTTTGCAGTTTTTGATCGATTCATTATTCGAATGGTAACTAAAACTAGCTCTGAATAATGATATATATATTCTATAGTACAAAATTAATTTAGATTTCTAAATAATTTTTATTGAATCCAAAATAACGAACAGGACAGAAACTGTAATTGAAATAAAAATAAAATCACGAACCGGAGCGGCGTTCCGGTTTACTTAGGTCCATTTCAAACCTTGATTTTTATCTAATATGAGGTTCTTCCTTGATTTTATGATCTTTTAAATCGTGGTAAGGACAAGTAAGACCAATGAAGCGGTGGAGTATCTCTAGCAAAAAGGTAAAGTCTCTCGCATTTTGTCCATAGACAAAATGACTTGAGATCTGCGACTATCGACCTACGTGCCTGGTAATGTTTCAATGGTTTCAGTACCTATACGGTCTCGTCTGGTGCCGCTGGTATGGGAGCCGAGGGTTGTCAACCCTCGCGACAGTTGGAGGTACAGCGGGTACATACACACTCATTACTGCAGCCTTTGTGGTGCACCGCATTGCTGGTGCGCTGGGAATAAATTACTCGCATTTCTGATTATGTCCATGTCCTGGCAGGGGAAGTCAACTGTTCATTTATATGCTAATGTTAATTGTATGCTAATTTTTATATTTTACTATTCTAACGCTATAATAATATTATGTGTTTTTGTAGTTATTTACCAAAGTGTAATCACTATCCCAACCCTACCAGTTGTCCTAGTTCAGAGCTCCCATATTTAAACATCAACAATTAGATATATGTTGATCATATAGAACATATTCTTAGATACGATGCGTATGACAGAAATGTAAATGAGGGAAGAAAACAGAGCTCCAATACGTGATAATCTAATAGGAGAATGGAGGATATTAAAGAATCTGAAACATTAGAAATGGTATGCTGCCTCAGATATCCCGAGGAAGGTGAAAGCAAGGAAGCTGTAGTGAACGATACATGTAACAAGAGTACACGAGTTCCATAACATGCACAAAACTATCAAACATAAGTCAACGGGATCGAAGCCGGGGCGGATAATATCAAGATAGATCAGCAAAGGTAGGGAAGTTATCCAGTAGACTGGACCACAAAAGGTCAATGATACCAAAGAATGGATGGCGCTCTATTGTGACAACTGCCAGAGACTTTCAAATCTCATGAGACCGCTGAAAAAGAAGAAAAAGAAACAGCGAAAAAGTAATGCATTCACCAAATAACGAGCAAAGCGAATGCAGACCTATAAACAACTTCTGGATGGTATCAGGACAGAAGGCGAGCATTGCACCTATTAAAATACAGTTATTTAAAATGAAATAATAGTTCGACTCAGTAATTAATTGCAGTAAGTAAGTAACTGCAAAAGAACATATTTTATAATTTTTAATGTTTTGTATAATTTTATGAGTTTGAAGAATGTTTCGATTCCCCTGGATATCATGCAGGACGAATGCATCTATTCTCATCGCCATTTGCACTTGGGGCACCCAGGTCTAAGGCCGAATGCACTAAAGTTCTTCAGGCATCCCTTTCTCGAAGCAATTATCTCCAGTCTGAAAGCTGCAACCTTTCCGCATCTCCCTTAATTGCACCGGCTCATTCCATTTTTGGGCGGCCTAGTTGTCGAGTTCTGATCGAGGCGTCCTTGAAGCTCTTTTAAAGAGTCCCATAGTTCTCGTTTCTCACAGCTTGGCCAACCCATATCGATATTGTTAATGTATTGAGTTGTTTGTATCTCTCATAAAACTCTGGGATAGTGTAAATACTTTCAACTAATGTTATTTGCATAAATCAGGCGTGTCACCATATCTACACTTTCTTTCAGAGAATTATGCAATTTTTTGACCACATTGAAAGAAGATGGAGTGAATGTCTGGAGAACATTATTGCGTGGACCATCCCCTATATGGTGAATCGATTCAATAAAAGAAACAAAGCAATCCACTTTGTAAGATTACGGAACCTGGAGAGTTTGGGATGGGGACATGTTCTCATCTAAAGAAATACGTCTGAAAAAATAGTTATTTTAAAACATAAATTTCAACTCAATATTATCGTCTTTCTACAATATACATTTATCGATAATACTTTTTTCATTACATATTTATATTTTCCAATTTAGTTTGCGATAATCTAAATATTATTTTACATACAACTGTAATGCAACATTCGAAAAATTTCAATGTATTTTCTTTGATCGGGATTTTGCGGTTCGTATCAGATTTCGATAAAATAAAATTATAATCATGATAAATTTCTCTGTTAAATTCAAAATATCGTCTGTTCAAAGATCTTAAATACTTAATATTGAACCGAGAAAAAAATTTAAATAACACTTTCACACAGAAACGAAACGTACACCCAAAGCTAAAACGTTTTTTTTTTTACATTTTGATACGCGTGTTTAAAATTTTTAAATAATCCCAAAATATTTTTTCAAATATCTGTAATGTAGTGTTAGTTGTTATATTCCAGATATGTTTTTTTTTTATCTACTTATTTATGTACGACTGTAAAACGAATACTTTAACAAGATAATCTGCGTGTGAACGAGGACGCTCAGTTTTAATCGTTTGACGTTACCATAAATGTAAAGAATGGCGACAGACGGAATTCAGTGGCCCTCTTCATCGGCCGGATAAATTACTGTACGCTTTCCAGAGCCGGGGAAGAAATTCAATGCCCGAGTGTCGGAATGAATTATTTTGAACACACGAGCTAATTAATACAAACCAGGAACGTCACAAATGCGTTTTTCAAATACATATTGTACGCGCCGATTATTGTATTCAGTCATTATTAGAATCACTCAACATTGTGCTAAATTATCTTACAAACATTGTAACATTATTAGGCCACATTCTCATTGTGATGTTGTAATTATTCAGAACGGAGGTCTGTGATATTTTAAATACTAATAAAATGTATTAATTAGAAAGATACACATGTAAAATCAATTTGTCGAAAAATATTTTTGTTGCTACCGGGATTCAAATCTGGATCTCTTCCTGTCCGAAGAACATGCATTAACCGATTATGCTATACCAACACAGTGCATTGACAACATTTTTTTTTACGTATATGTTACATTTTTCAAATTGATACATCTATCATTCCATTATTTGAAATCCATCTTTTGTATTTTTACGGAATCTCAAATACCTTTGAGAAAACCGATAGGGAACGCCAGAATTATAAATTCATATTTATTAAATTTTGGACACATTGCTACAACTTATATATTATTAAGGAAACACATTCTTATTGTGAAGTTGTAATTATTCAGAACATGGGTCTGTTATATTTTTTTTAATACAAATTAAATGTATTAATTAGAAAGATACACATATAAAATCAAATTATTGAAAAATATTGTTGTTGCTACCGGGATTCGAACCTGGATCTCTTCCTGTCCGGGGAACATGCATTAACCGATTATTATGTTCAATAATTTATATAATCAGTCGTACATTATGCTCAATTTTCATATAAACATTTTTATAAGGAAAACACATACGTGTTATTTTTAATACAAATCAATGTATCAATTAGAAAATGTTTCCAAATTTTAATAAAAATTAATTAATTAATTAATTATTATGGCATCTCCTTTCGGATTTTACTCAACGGTATTTGAGATTCCATACATATAAAGTACATTGCTTTCAAATAATGGAATGATAGATGTATCAATTTGTAAGTCCAACATATAAATTCAAAAAATTGTCGTTATCTTACTATGGTGCCGTTGTGTAATAAGTCAGTGCACTTCCCCGAAAAGAAAACTACCTGGTTTGAGGCCGGGTGGCAACAAAAATATTTTTTCTATAAATTGATTTTATATGTATATCTTTCTAATTGATACATTTAATTTATATTAAATACATAATAACATTTTAAATTTGTTTTTCAAATACAATATATATATATATACTCCTAACTAGTAATTATTAAAATCAGCTGTACGTTGTGTTTTATTTTCATACAAACGTTACAAATGCGTTATTTTCCTTGAGTACGTACCGCTTATTGGGATTAGTAATTATTATCACATCATGTACTATGCTCGATCTTCAATGATCAGAATTAAATATCAAAAACACATTTATTTTTCGTCGCTTTTTAGACTCAATGGTTAGAATCAGAATAGTCATAAATACATTACTAATGCGTTATTTTACTACAATAAGTGTCGCCTATTGCGATTAGTATTATTAGAATCCGTTATATATTACGTTCCATCTTCAATGATCGGAATTAAACATCAAAACACGTATATTTTTTTTGTCGCTTTTAGACTTTATCCATTGGAATAAGAATATTCATAAATAACTCGTATTTTTACGTATGGAATAAAATAACTAGCAACAATGTGTCACTCGACCTAAATAGGTTACACAAGACTTTAGGTAAGTACATATAAAAGTACTTAATCGATGTGTAAATGTCAGCGCAATGAAGCCAGTTTTTCTCAAATATTTCGAATTCGGTCGCAGATTTCTTTCCTTTACAATTATATTTTGTGTATTGCTTTATCCGTATTTGATCACTTAAACTAAAAATGTTGTACTGTATTATAAAATTGAGTAAATTGACAGTTTACGGACTCCATTTTAATGAAACGATTGTAATTTTTTTTTGTATTTGTTTTATGTGTGTACAGTACAATGTATGTACGTTCAATATTTAAACTCGACATTTTCATAAAATAAAGATCACCTCATGGGCGATGAACCAAAACTCTGCTAAAGAAATCGAATAATTAATATTTATATCTTTGAAGCTCAATATCTGTTTGAACTAAATATATGGTGATACCTAGTAGTATATTGCAAATGTCCGATTCCAAAGATACGATATGTTTACTTTACAGATATTGTTCTAAATCCTGTTAATTTTTAATTTTGATTCCATATCAAATTATTTTTATTTGCTTTTAACTTGGATATCGTGTTTTATATACTTAATTCATATATTTTACTACACGATAAATAGTATAATGTGAAACAGAAGGAATACAGGCATTTGCCTACTCTGTCAGCATTGATATGTCATATTATACAAAAATTAACAAGACCTGAGATGCAACACAGAACAGAACAAAGTTCAGCGGAATGATAAGGCGAGAACAAAAAAGGAAAAAGAAAATATAAAATATATATAAATATATATACAGGGTGTAACAGATTTAGTCCACAATATTTTATAGGTACCTGACTATATTACGAGTCGAAAATGTTCAAGGAATATGTGCAAATTATTCACTGTTACGTAAAATATTATTGTTTGAAATTTTTACAAAATAGTGTTAAGCTAGACGTCTACGCACTTCGAAATAAATTATTGTGAAATTGTTCAATTATTAATCTCTATCTTTACATCAGGTCTTAAATCATTTAACAAAAAATATTTAGCCGATCTACATTCGATGACCTTTAATTTTTTGTATTCAATTTATAATGTGGAGTCAATAAAATATTTCAATTAATCAAAATAATCGCATAATTACTATTTTTTTGAAATGCTTATATCTCCGACATGTTTTAGATTAGTCACATATCTCATGAACATTTTAGACTCGTAATTCAGTCAGATATCCACCTATAAAGTATTATGAACTAGGTTTGTTACACTCTGTATATGTTTATCATTAAACTAAAAGTAGGCAAAATTAATATTTTTTATAAGAATCATTTATATTATTAAACAATGAACATTATATTGCATTGATACGATAAACATATAATATGTTGCCACAAAGTTATTTTGCAAATATTGAAGAAATAAAAGTATAATAATGTATTATTACGTACATTTTTACATAATCGCAAGAGGGGGAGGTCAAAAATCCTAGCAATATTCGATTAACCTTCAATTGAACCCGCTCGTCAAGCTGAGATCTGGACCTTTGGGATATTATGCACCGTATGTTATTAGGTCCAGCCGAGGCGCGTCGTCTCGTCCCCCGCAATATTTCACCCGTTGACGAGGTTTTTTGCCGCCGAGGTCCCAACTAAATGGCCAAGTCTCCCGAAACCTCGGCTGACACCAGCTGATGGATGGACGGCAGTCGTGATGAGAGAGATATGCGGGAGACGTCTAAACGGTCCAGGCCTCTTGACAGCCTCCTGACAGACTCGCTTGTATCGTGTCCTCGGGTTGCATTTTTTCACCAATTTAATTGGTGCAGATCTGTATTGTAGAAATTGCAAAGTGCATTATTTACAGATAGATTTAATGTCTTAGAAAATATATATACATAAGTTAGAAGAACGTTATCATATGTTGCTTATACAATTGAGTCGCCGTATTATGAAGCAGACCAATGATCTTTTTAGAAGAAAATCAGAACACGATAGGTACAGATAAGTAACGTTGGAATACTTCTCCTTAATTTAAAGATTTATTTGACTTCGGAAAACAAAATTTTATATCTTGTATTTATACAATATCCCAATATTTTTCTGTGTCACGCCAACGTCGTAGGAAACGGCTACATTACATTGAGTTAAGTATTCATTTTCTTTCAAATGTACAAATTGGAAGAATAACCTTTTCGTTTTGAAGATACATTTTTAAAATTAAAAACAAACAAATCCATTTTTACGGTGAGAAATTTCAAAATTGTAACTGTTCTACTGTAGCTAGGTATATTAATTATATTTATTAACTTTTTGAAACAATTCATTAGTTATTAAAATAAAACACAACGTTATTTACTTCACACTACACTTTAATTAAAAATTAAATATTAATTAAAACGTTTTCAACGCTTACTACGTAAAAGTCAGAAATTTAAGCTTTAAAACCCACTCATCACCATAGTTATCTACTTCTTTAAATTTTTATCAGTTTTTGTAGGCTTTTATCATTGCTTGCCTTTAGAATGTATTTTATGTCAGGTTACACATAGTTGAAATTCATTCATAATTATAAATGTCTCAATGAATTACAAAATATTACACAGGTATCAGTAAAACACAGCTTAGAGATAGCAATCTCCGGTTCAAAGTCACCACCAATTTAAAAAAATCTACTGAATATGTATGATAATATGTTAACACTACCTGAGATCAATTAGTTAACAGTTAATTAATAATAATCAATAAGTTATATAGTCTATCAAATCGTCAAGATTATTAATTTCTTAACCTTTTTTCTGCAAGGTACAAGTTGATCCATTGCATTCTGTTTATGTCGAGAAACTATAAGAGATAGAAAAAATGTGCTCAAAATCCATACATAGTTGACGATAATAATGCGATCGCACAGACGAGAAACAATCGGACGATTTTTACTTATAACTCTTACTTCTATGTAGAATCCGAATATTTTGATGATCTAATAAGGACCCTTATTAGATCATCAAAACTCTTTAGAGCTCCCCCCCTCTTATGACTAGACAAGAATCCCAGCGCTGATGCAGAATGGGTTCCTGATAAATAAATTCAATTACGGAGTCGTCAAACATGTTTGATGGCCTACATGTGCACATTGATTGCCAATTATAGTAAAACTTGTCTAAGCGTAATTAATGACGATAATATATTTTTGACGTTTTAAGTGAAGTTGTAGCTAAGATATATTAAACGAAAATAAATATGTTACTTAAAATATGCTAAGAACAAGTCTCTCGTAGAAAGCAATCATATATTTTTTAAATGCATTTATTTTATTAATCTTTGAACGAAACCTGCTACATAGCACCAGAACATCTAGTTCATTTTTATAACCGAAGTATTTTGAAATTAAATAATAAATTCACGTATTATTAATGAAGTTGCAATTCTTCAGAACATTTCGTTCCTCGATAATTAATCCAAAGTAAATATGCAAAAGGTGTCAAAAGAAACTTGAACCCAAACACCGTTATTGCGGGGCTTATAATTTATCGCGTCAGGATCTCTCAGTAAGATGATTGATATATGAAGCTCATATGGTCGTCGACGCTCATTCAACACCTAATAGTTGTAATAATTCACAAGAACCTACTACCATCTCTCACATCTTAATGAATTTGGCCTAAATATGTATTACAGCTCGTCTGAACGACATTTATAGCAAAATACGTAGTATAGTATGTAGTTTATTTGCCAAACATATTATATAACTAGGTAATATGCTTAATTTTAAAAGCAACAACACAAGTGGAAAATAACCAGAATAGAACTGTGAGTTTCGATCACACTTCGGCAATACTAATTGCCCGCGCGAAAAGTATTGTACGAGGCGCGTTTTTAAGCGGTTTTTACCGGAATTTTTTTTAAGATACACAACATCATTTTTACAACGCGTTATTTTTATCGGACACTACACACCTTCATCATCGTCATCAAAACGCTTGCCACCAAGGAACCGCTACAGATGAAGGAAAATATAAAAATCACTTAGCTCCAAATCAAAACAAAACAGGACACACTTGGCGATGAATGTCAGCTGGCTTCATGTTTCGTGAATTCCGTATCTCACAGTCGGCGGGCTGATCTATCGTCTTGAACATTTCAACCACTCACTACAAGATAGCCGCACTATGCGAATGTCTCTAACGTTGCACGTGGTGAAATATTCTGCAACGGTAATTACACAAAAAAAGCGCTTCATATTTAAAATCCTTGAAATATAATACGTATTATGACGTGAATGTTTATATGACAAAACGACAGTTCGCTAAACATGCCTTCCTTTAATCAACTAAAAGAATATACGCTTAGCTATCTAATAGTAACATAATAAATGTCTAGTCTACCGTCACGACAAAATATCAGTGATCCCTTGAAATTGTAAATAAAGTACGAAAAGGATTGAATTCAGTGAAAATTAAATAAGAGAGTGATCGATTGCATAACTGAGTAAGATATTAAATAAGGGACAAATATCTGAAGGAAGATTATTAAGTATATTATTAGTACCTATTACACATTTTAAGAACATTATAATTAATTTTCATTGCATAATTGAATACTAAATCATTTAAAAAAAACACACTACTCAGAGAGAACGATCACATAAGCAGAGATGTCTCTAAAAAAATCTTTAGTGTACCGTAAGTTTAGTTATGTTTATCATTAATAATTAAAACAGGCACAAGCCACACCATTTTCAGAAGCAATGGTCTCGAATATTTTGAACTATTTTAATGATTTGGTATAAAAAAAACATTATTTTTTAATATTATGATATAATTCAATACAATTCTCAATTAAATGTTCTGCAATAAACGGTTTGGTAAATTGTTTCCAATTTTAACAACCGGTTCGCGCGAACCGGAGCGAACCAATAGAGGATATCACATACGATTTGAAATGTGTGAAAATAATAACATTCTGCAGAACAACGATGTGTAAAAATAAATGACTGGAAGATGCGAAAGTTGTGTGGGATTCTACCTTATCTGTCTTTCAGTTTGATGGTATGTATACGTGTAAAGAAAATGTGCATCTTCCTGAATATTCTAATCCCGATCATCACGATCTGCCTCAGCTTTCCTCCCGGTCCTTGGATCGTTACCGTTGCCTGCCACAGCCCCCTTGGAGGAGTAGGACAGCGGGCAGCGGGCAGAGCAGTGTTGAGGGAGTGAGGGGGGGACGCATTCCGCCGTCACTCCGGCCCATTGTTCGGACGGAATGCGTGCGGAATAAAAAACCCACTTCGCATGCATCCCCTTGAGATGCATCCAGCGGAGGTTGCGAAGCCTCGGCTCTCCGGGACCTTCCCAGGAAGCTAATTCTTCATTAAATTTTAAATTGGTGCAATGTTCCTCGCCAGAAAAATAATTAAACGCCAATGTATTATACTTATTAGGTACGATAAAACAAATCAGTTGTATTTATAAATTAACCGATTAATTGGCAGTACGTGTTGGTGTGTACTTGACTGAATCATTATTATTTTGTATTGTGTTTCAATTATTTCACGAAGCTATTTTTTATTAGAAAAATATGAAAGTATGGGTAATTATAGGGCTTACGACTTGTCTTTGACTGGCTTAAGTGATCATTTTATACAAATATAACGTTCACCATATTCACCCATTAATCATTTTTTTAAATTATTTATCTGTAAAATGTTTTTAATACATTATACTAGAATACGCCTGAAAAATCAATATTTTTCATTTTTATATATTTTCTTGTTTTGACCAGTTATTAGCAATATTTGAATATGTCCAAGAACACACAATTACTGGATTTTCGCCTAGGTCGTAAGCTCCATACTTCCATATTTTTCCATTAATAAAAAATAGCTTCGTCTCTATGAGACATCTAGTATTTGTCTAATAACAGTGCCTTTATAGGTGAAAATCCAGTAATTGTGTGTTCTTGGATTTATTCAAATTTTGATAATATTTTATTAAAAAAAAATATTTTATAGTTTTTTAAATTCGATTACCTATATTATTTATATTGAGATTAATTGTTTTATTCAATATAATATACATAATTTAATATAATAGTAATAGTAGTTGGTATACGTTCTCTTTATTCCCAGTAACATAAAAAAAAACATCAGAGTAGCGTTTCTTTCTTTCAAATCTAATGGAATCGAATGTTTTGTATGTAGATTATTCTAGAGAATGTATCAAAATATGATATTTATTATTATTTTATTAAAGATCATACAAAAAGGGCCATGTAATGAGAAAATAATTCAACACCCACGGTTTAATATTAGCATGTATTTCAATACCTTTCCAACGTGAACTCAGTAACAAGTTGAGTAACGCGCCTGTCATAATATGTATGAATGTGTAACATACTTATTTGAACGCTTATTTAATATGAAACAGTCTCGCGACTTATATGGTTCAAATACAGCTACAGGTTTTAAACACTATTCACTGTGTCTTTAAAGGTAACATGCCACTGTGTCTTTGCAGGTAACATGCCACTTTGTCTTTGAAAGTAACATGCCACTGTGTCTTTGAAAGTAAGATACCATTGTGACTTTAAATGTAACATGACACTGTGTACAGAAGAGTCTTTGAGTAATGGATTATTCTTATATTTACATATTGGTAGATAAACTAGATTTTGAATATAAAACTAACTCAGATACTCCAGAGAGTACAGCGCAGTATGGAGGAAAATAAGTACACCGTAAAGCGTAAAAAGTCGATGATGTACAGTGCAATAAAGATATTTAATGAAATTCCAGATGATATATAATAAGAAAGGAGAAGAAACTACATAGATTCAAAATGAAACTAAGCAAATATGTGCAAAATAAGTTGTAGTAAAAAGGAACATTTTGATCGTGTTTATATTAGAGCATATATAAATATACTTATGTATGCACTATATATATTAAGAATAAATAAACAAATGTCAAATAGAAATAGACGGGCCTATATTTCAAGATGGATAAATAATCTGAAGATAAAGAATATTCTTGAATGGTATCTTGGAATAAAAAAATGACCTATTAAACGCTTAAAGTTGTCGTATAGACGAAATTATCGGAGCAGTGGGAGTCACGTGGCAAAAATTGGCGGAGAATCATAAGTAGGCTGTTATCTAGCAGTAGATTATCAATATCTGATAGTGGTTTCGATGGTTTTGCATATTTGTAAGAATGAGAATAAAATAGAATAGTGTTTTTCCAGATTGTCATTCTCAAGTTAAAAACCGCTTCTTCGTGGAAATAAAATATTTTCGCGGTTTATTTTTTGATATGGCAACTTGCTCTTAAACAGGCATACCTAGTTGGGCAATTCAATAAACACATCAGTATGATTAGAACTAAAATAAATAAATAATACCTCCTCGTAGGTGAGATATGATGATATGGGTATATAAAAAAATCATATTCATTTAAAAATGAAAATTTAAACATTTCTAATATAGTATTATCAACCTCTAAATGTTTCCAAACGTTTGTAAGGATCTACACATTTTTAAGTTTTCTCAAATTCAGTTGACATGTTGCGTGTGGTCAGTTCTAAAAAAAACTAAATTACCAAATTAAAGTTCGACCTCTCACTCCATCAATGAAGATATCTCTGACATCAATTGAGCTACCTTTTGTTGTCCTTCACAAGATTACCAGTCAGATTTACCCTGACGCACCCGCTCAACATGTGTAAAGGGATGAATCACCCAGTGGGACGGTGACGAGGGTAGATATGAAGATTATCACTTTTTACTCGGCTTCTAATCGCTTCTCTTTATTTTGGATGCTCGGAGACGATGACACGGAATCGTTTCGGTTATCGTTTAGTGATCTCGATGATTGGTTCTGTTATCAGAGGATTGAGGCTGTGTTTGCCCAATGTAGCCAAGCGGTGCTTAAAACAAACTGCCTGTCATATAAATTAGCCACTAACAACTTTGTTCAAATCAATTAAACCTCTCTGAAAGGTATGCACGTACACATATTAACAATTTATGATTTTTGAGAGAACTTTTATTGTTTTGAGACTTGTTGAATATTTCCATTCATTTAATACTACTCCCTGCGTAATAAATTATAGTCACAATTCTATATAACCAGTGAACAACTACACACCAGTGCCAAGAGCAAGAACGATGTAATACCAACGTTTCTATATGTTTTTAGCTCCGAAACTATACGATACACTTAAATCGTTAACTAATACAAAAACAATTCAAATATGACCCAATTTGGTAAAGATCACTCGGAATCCACACTGTCTAATATTCCTACTTAAATTTAATACGAATACTACAACATACAATACATGTATGGAAGTGAGGCCTGGAGCTGGCAGAAGAGGAACAAAAGTAGACTGAATGCAGTGGAAATAAAATCACTTAGGCGTATACGTGGCATATAGTGAGTAAGATTAAGAAAGGATCACTTAGGTGATTTGGTCATATGTAACGAATGAATGAGAAGAGAATACTAAAAAAATATATATGACCCAAGTGATGATAACACCAGAAATAGAAAACGTCCGAGGAAGACTTGGCACGACCCGGTAAACCAGATAATGGAGGATGGTTGTGTTAGAAGCCTCAACAGTCGGCGAGCTTGTATGAAAATAGAATAGAGAATAGAATTGAGAGATAGACAGTGTGGCGCTCTATTCTCTCTGGCTACCCCCGCGGAGAAACTGCATGATGATAAATAAGTAAGTAAGTAGGTACTACAATACATAAATAATTAATATGTATATATATAAATAATTCATATATATATATATGTGATTCTGAATTTCAAAATCTACTTTTTTTAATAAATTTGAGTTACATATATCATTGGATTCGGAATTAATTCATTTCCATTTTCAAAATAGGCAACTGTTGGCGAACAATATTAAGTAAATTGTAAGGGTGAGCAAAATTCTGTATAACGCGATGTGACTTTCAAAACACGCCATGTTTTTTTTTATCATTATAAAATACATATTTTGGTTCAAATTCATACAATAATTAAAGTAAATACATAATAATATTATTTTGGATGAAAGTGATTAATAAACATTAAAAAAAATTAATAATACCTGTCATGCCTTGTAGTTTTGCTTGATTTTCTTGAAATTATGAAAACGTGTTATAGCGGTATTGGAAGCCAGCGACTCATATATTCTATTTTAATAAAATGTAATTTTAAAAGCATGGTAAAAAACTATTATAATACAGACAAAAGTTTAAAAAAGTAACTAGGATAAGGCTGAATCTAAGATATGGCGATAGATACCGTAACCTACTCATACATTTATTTTTTAACCTAACCTAACCTTAGAAATTTATTTGTAATTGTAATATATTGTTGTTAGTTCAGCCTTGATATGAAAAATGTATGAATGTTAATAAAGCTATCTTATCTCATCTGGTTATATAGCATGCAATTATTATATTGAAAATTATATTGGTAGCAAATTCATGGTATATCAAAAATTAAGCCAAAATAATTTACGATAGATATTTTATAAATAAAATGATAGTCTGAAAATTGTATGTATACATGCATAACTCTATAAATTAATCATACCAAACGATGT
This sequence comes from Eubasilissa splendida, assembly GCA_031772225.1. Lineage (NCBI taxonomy): Eukaryota > Metazoa > Arthropoda > Insecta > Trichoptera > Phryganeidae > Eubasilissa > Eubasilissa splendida. Next base: position 34,450,761 of record CM062846.1, on the reverse strand, counting down.
TCACATTTTCTAAAGTTTCTATTTGAAAAGAAATGCATATGCAATAGATGTCTGTGTATAAAATACATAAAAAATTGATTTAACAGTTCATACATATTGCTACAGATCAAGGGTTAGAATAGATATTGCTAACGTTAGTAGATCTGCTAGATCTCCTACCTGAACCAAATTCTGTATACATAGTTACTCTTTAGGGCCTGCGCAAAACAAAAGCACCCCCCTCCAACAACCACCTCCCTGTATCCCGGGCAATGCCGGGAATGGACCACTGTAATGGCTCTCAAAAAATATTTTTACCTCTCGGTAACTATTCTAAAATAGATTTCTGCTACTTATAATTTAATATTAAAAATAAAGACGTCCTTAATTAAAATTACTTAATTATGAAAACTCTAAAGCAATGAAATGGCATTTCCGTGCAAAAAACTTTCAGTGGTCAACGATTGTATTATATAATTAATAATCTATAAATCACTACATCAATTTTAGTAACAGTATACTTATAGATAGGTATAAATAAGTAAAGTTGATTAAAATATTTAAAATTTTCCCAAATTATTAATTTTCTTTTCTTCACAGCATCGAACAGGCTCACGTTCGCCTCAGTAATCTTCACTCAGCAGCAGAATATCAACGTTAATTACTCACCAATTTCATTCAGCAGTACACCATCAACGTCAATTTTATTCCATCAACAGACGAGGTAACAGCATCTCTCGTTCTTTATAATTAAGAAAACATCTTAATTTGCCGAACGCAAGAATTCCCGGATCTCAGATCGATAGGAATGCATTTACCATTTATTGGCAGCAACGCGTACCAAGCCCGTGACAGTTGCGTCTGCAGAGTCCTCTTACACCTGCCAGGGGATTGCGGACATACTTCACTTTCCGATTTTTACACCGGTGATAAAAGCCCACGGATACTCAAACTATTTTCAAAACGAATGAACTTTTGATACATTATTATTATTAAGAATTTTCAAGTAATCATAAAAGTGGTCTAGAGAAAATACATGCCGAGACTTCTCCCTCATATAATATGTAAGGTTTTTAAATTAGGGAATCAAACTAGTCCTGTTTTTACAGTAGATACCATTTACTTTTTATTTTCCTTTTTCGTCGAATTAGTATCTATTGCAGAAGGTCTCATGAATCAGCTTCCGAAAAATTTCACAGTGTTTGGTTCGATCATAACCAGAATACCCCAAAACCATCCTTGATTCAAAACATTGATATTAGGTATATATTATGACATACATCTAACTTCATAGACACGGTTCCATAGATCTTATTGGATTTCGATCAAACTTTTCTGAAAAATTTACTTTATTATATATCTCAGCAGAGTTCGATAGCCAGCCTGATCCATGTTTAAAAATGATGGCTATTAGAAAACTTTCAAATTTTTTTCAAAAAATTTTAAAATGTGACCTGATATGGGACTTTAGTAACTGCAATGTCAAAAAGTGCGTATCATCACGCTTATGGCTTGGTATGATGTGCAAAATTTGGCGTGTTAAAGCGCTCTTGGCAATTAAAAGGATAATATGTACTAAAAAAAAAAATTACAAATTATCTACAAGGTACCACAAAACGGTAAATCATGACTATTCTTCCATTCTTTTCATTCTCACGCGGATTAAATCAATCTGATTATTATAGCCAGTGCTAGAAGCTATTTTTCACTTGCCAAAAGTATACATCAGTCTCAATAATTACAACAGTCACGCATATCATCAACATTGTTAACCCAAAGGAAGCATGGCCTTTAAAATGTATTTCTACCGATTGTCAGTGAAGTAAAATAGGTTTTGTTTATTGCATGAAGTGCGCACATCTGATAAGTGATGTGCAAAACTGTTAGTGTGAGTGTGACTGTGATTATGCGATTGGTATTCGATTATAACAATAACTAGTATCTACGATTGAACTTTTGGAGATTTAGTTTCTAGTGAATTAGTGATATATTAATATTACATACTTGCGTGATAAGTATGTCTCATCAGTACACCTCGTAGTTGCTTGTTGAAGGTTCAAGAGAAACTCTATGTGACAATCATATATTTATTACACGAATAATACAAACAAGATACAAGGTATATAACTAGTTTCGGAGCCAAACGATAATGCAAAAGAGACCGCGCCTCGCGCGCGTCAACCCTTTTATCCCCGCTCACACGCACACATATATACATCCCGCTCCAGCGGCGCTCTGACACACGCACACATATATTCAATCTCAAGTACATCACAATTAACAATATTTGAGTATATTCTAGAACACACAATTACTGAATTTTTACCTCCAAAAACATTGTTATTAAACAAATTATAGACATCTCACAGAGACGAAGCCATTTATATTATATTATATGGGAAAATATGGGTAATTACAGGGCTGTCTTCGGCTGGCTTAAGTGATCATTTTACACAATGTAACGTTCACCATTCCACCCAATCAGCCTCCATATCTATCCAATTTTTGGAAGTTGTATATGTATTACCGTGTAGATTTTAACTACAACTTCGCTCTCGCCATCTATGGTCTGAAATTAGATACTCATTATTATTATTCCCTGTAATTACCCATATTTTCAAATTTTCCCATATAATATAACAAAAACAGCTTCATCTCTATGAGATATCTATAATTTGTTTAATCAGTGATTGCTAGTCGATCGGTTAATCGGTTATCAATCATCGTTGTAATCGAAAACAAATCTCACAATCACAATTTAAAAAAAACGGTTTAGTTCGTCATTACCATAATTAGACCAAAATAGAGATTCTTAATAATTTCAAACTAAGCTAAGCGCTTGTACTATAAAGTAGGCCTTCCGAAACGAGGCTCGAACCCCGACCGCTAGATCACTAGGCGAGTATCGTAACCGCCCGACCACAAGCACGTCGTTTTGTAATTACAACCGGCGTTGTGAAAAAAATATTTCCAAATATGGTGTTGGGGGTAGAATATAAAACGGTTTGATCATCTCTCGACTCTCGACCCGGAGTCCGAGGCCCGCGCGGTGGTCCCCGGACGGGGCTTATCTTTATGGGGCCCGGGCCCGAGGCCGCTACCGATGTCGCCCAACCGTCATCACCGGGCCCCTTTTAATTGCATCAAAACTGATAACAAGATGGCAGACCTGAGATTGGGCGGGTACTTTATTAGCCCCTTGGATTATTCCGTGGTTCGAACGCGTGATAGACAGGAATGACGAAATAATTAACGCGTCGTTTAATACTCGTATCTTTATGGGACAAAAAAATTTAGGGAAACTTTATGTTCGGTAATAATTATTAAATAAATAATAATTAAAATAATAGTACCCTTCGTACAGAGTGGTGTCGTGTTCAGTGGCACCAGTTAAAAATTAAATGCTTTTTTGCAGTTTTTAAAAATACCCACCCCCCCCCCACGTAAACTATTGTAACTAACAACCCGGTCATCTTTAGATGTTCTAGTATTTTGCATTCCAACATTGATATATTTTTAAATGGCAGTATTTTTTTTACATATTGTGCTCGATAGAACATGATGCAATACTGTACTAATAAAAGTACTAACATATATCAAATATTTAATTTAATTTAATTATTATAATTTGTTACTTACAATACTTTACGTAGGAGGGGTCGATATATGCGTGAAAAACCGATATTCTACATAGCATGGAACTTTTTTTTACTTTTGTGAAAATAAAAATGGGGTCAATTACAAACTATTATTTTTAATAAAAAAATCTTCATACAATGAAAAATATCACGTAAAAGATTAATGAAAAAAAGTTATTTTATTTTTAAAAAGTTAAGTAACATTTAGCCCACCCTGTCTTTAAATTCATTATATTCATACCGAAAATATATTACGTCAAACAATATTTTGTCAAAATTTCTTAAATCTTTTAGTTTGTAGTTTTCCTTGCTGCGCGGAATACAATAACCGTTTTTTTTTTCTTTTCAAAATAACTGTTTTTATAACGGGCTGCAAGTCTAAAACGTGGTGAATATTTTGAGAATGGTTTTCAGCTGACCAATAAAATAAATAATAGTCTTTATTAGGTACGAAACCCCTAAAATATTTAGAATCGAAGTCTAAACGAGGACTCCGTCTTTCTCTCTCTAATATTAATTGTATAAATACTCTCGCAGAGATGACTCCAAACTTGATCTATTTTATGTAAAGATGTATCACTGTATGTATGTATTAAGTATAATAAAGCTAATGATGGTCTAGTGCTCCTCTTGTAATTTGTCTGATCCGGGTAATTTTATTTATATTCACAAATATTTACTTATCTCTATATCCTTAAAGGGAATTTATCAGAGTCATTGTTCAGTATTTACCATACACGTATACGATACACATACAGCCTTACCATTACTAAGCTTATCTCCTGTAAGAATGTCGTATTACTATCACTGAACTTCCCAACATTATTAATGGGAACAGAGGCATTCTCCCCCTGCCTTCCAGAAGCCCCCTCCCCCATACCCCGATAGTAAAATAAAGATGGTGGTACTAATTAAGATAAACGTGTGTTTTCCATTAACTTTCCCGCGTATTTGGTTGATTGTCTGGCTCCAGTGGTATATTTTATGTTGACTGGTCATTTTATTCGGGCGCACTTCCTGCATTATGCGCGAGTAATTTAAAAGGCATTAAAGATAAGAGTTAGCTTTGTGTATCAAACAAAAATTGATCCGCCGTATAAAGATCAAATATTTTGAAAGATGGTCACTATTAAACGGACCAACAAGGCTCAATGCAGTGGAACCTCTATATTTGTCATTAATCTGTTCCCGGGGGTCTAACGTCTAACGAATATAGAAACAATTTTTACCATAAGAAATATCTGAAATTCAATTAATCCGTTTCCAACTCCTAAAAATGGTACAAAAATTTTAAAAAGTTGTCTAAACTTTAACTTTATTGTACTAAATAGATATATATATTATATATATAGTGGTAAAAGTGGAAGAGGGGAAGGTTAATATAATTATTAATATATTACATATTAATTAGAAAAAGATACATATAAAATAAATTTTATCGAAAAATATTGTTGTTGCGCCACCGGGATTCGAACCTGGATCTCTTCATCAGAGTATTTACAGTATCCACCGTGTAAAAATAGTGTAGTGATAAAAATAATACATTGTGGGTGTTTTACAATGTTTGGTTTATTTAAAAAAATTCTCAAAAAGTTATACGTACATGTATACTTCATATTAATTCACGCATCTTGTGATTGTGAAGATCTATTATGTAGATTATTTCATTTCAATAACTGAAAGGACGGCTGAATGTGACTCACCCTTCACGAGGATCTTCTTCATGCTCGCCCTGGCTGTGGTGCAGTTCCACCGCCGGGAGCGAAACTGAAACATGCACTCGGCCGCTCCCATGGCCACCCCCTTTGCCATCTCTCTCAGCAGGGCTGTCTCGTTGCGGCAGATATCAGCCAGCTTCCCCCGCAGCTTGCGGGACTTCTTACAGATCAGCTGAGGGTCCATCACCACCTGGCTGCCGGAGGCCCTGGAAACAGAATTAGAATATGTATATTCGGATTCTAAAACAATAACAGGAAGAAATTGACGTTCAATTAATTAACTTCCCTGGCATCGTTTTCCCGGAAATAGAATACAACACTATTCTGTCTTGATACACAATTCCCGCAATACAGTCATATGATTTTCTGCGATTATCCTTCTCTCCTAAGCCTATCCATTTATATGCTAAATATAACTATTCCACTTTTAGATATTTAAAAAATCATGTTTTTTCAGAATTTTCGAATCATTTATTAAAAAATGATCATTATTTTAGGAGAACACATTCTTATTGTGAAGTTGTAATTATTCAGAACATAGGTCTGTGATATTTTAAATATGAATTCAATATATTTATTAGAAAGATATACATATAAAATCAATTTTATCGAAAAATATTGTTGTTGCGCCACCGGGATTCGAACCTGGATCTCTTTCCTAACCGGGGAAGGTGCATTATCCAATTATGCTACAGCGACAACATTTTTAGCGACAATTTTCGAACCTATATGTTACCTTTTTGATATTAATACATTTAATCGTTCCATTATTTGAAAGAGCCATCTACCTTATTTTTACAGAATCTCAAATATCTTTGAGTAAACTGATAGCAGACGCCAGAATTATCAATTCATTTTATTAAATTTTGGACACATTGATACAACTTTATTACCGCTGTAGCATAGTTGGATAATGCACCTTCCCCGGTTAGGAAAGAGATCCAGGTTCGCATCCCGGTGGCGCAACAACAATATTTTTCGATAAAATTGATTTTATATGTATATCTTTCTAATTAATATATTTAATTCATATTTAAGATCATTATTTTGATAAAATTTTTGGATTGTCTATTTTATAAACAGTGTTGGTCTTAAATTTAATAATTTAGAAATAACAAAAGTGTGTAGAATTAAGCAAAATATTATAATTGGGTAATTAATCAAATTTAACCACAATTTTGGATCATTAAGTCAATTTTCACATCTTTCATCATTGTAAAAATTTAAGTTAGGTACAAAATTTATGTTTTAAATACTATATTTATTAATTAAATATAAAAACATTAAAACAATTTGAAATATATAATTTATGACATCCCGATGAAGGGAAAGGTATTTTCCGAAACCGGCTGTATAAATAATTTATATTAAAATGAATAACCACATCTAGAGTTGGCAATAAATATTAAATTATTGGAATACGATGACGGGGTTACACTTTGGGGGATATGTGAGAGGATGCGGTTAATATTGAATGTTATAAACCGGTACATATGTTGTAAAAATCAGAAGGTTATGTGTGTGAGTGCCTGGTACCCCCATATATTTCACCCAATGCTCACACGTTTTTCTGAATATGATCGCGGAGTGTATCTTATGTATGTGTGTGTGTGTGGAGAAAGCAGGATGATTAAGAGAAAGTATTATTGTTGACAGAAGTTAACTTTTGCGATAGAAAATATGCAATAATAAATCTACATCGAAGAATATTTGCTAGAGATCCTGACAAAAAAGCATCAACGAGGGGAGTGGCGCTTGAGAGCTGGCATGCTGGACGGCTCCGGTTGATGGTTATTGCGGCATCTCGCATCGTCGGCACCGGGCGTTTACGTGACTATTAAGAGCCCTGCTTTACGCACAGGTAACTAAGGTGCGTTCACGGGTCGTCGGCGGTGATGATGATTGTGGAGGCGAATGACCTCCGCACACTCTTTTTTAACATTATGTATTTCATTATGTATCATGTAATCTTATTATTATTTAATAAATATTGTCAATTGCGAACATTTGTCATAAGGTTACATACAAGGCATGAATCCTATTCACTGGACTCAAATTTAAACAAAGATTATGTTTAATCAGCAAAATTTGTCACCCTTACCGATACTGGGCTCGAAATACGGTATACTGTTTTAAAATAAATTTTCAAACGCAGTTTTACTGAAAAATTTTACTGCAGAACCACTAAATAAATTTTTAATTTAAAAAAAATTACTATTATTTATATTATGATCTCTATTCTATTTGATAACGCTTATGAAAATACCGTTAATCATAAATATATAAGTCGTTTTATTTAAGAAGACAATTATATTAAATTTAAAAATTAAATATAAATAACGCATACTTTATTATTATGATGTAACATGTATGTTTGCTTGTACAAAACATTATATTGTCTTATCCCACATTGGTGAGATAAATCAAATATTTATGAGGCTTCCCACACCAAGATCATATGATTGATATAATTAATGTTTCAATGTAAAGGTGATTTAGTAAATCAAGCTATATTTATCACATTTTTGTAAACACAATTCGGGAAGAGAGATGTAAACACGTTTTTCTGTTTCCATCCTAACAAGAGCGGAGGTGCTGATTGACGCTTGACGCAAGAAAGTTACCATAGGTAAGGAGACGTGAGATGGATTTCCAGAAAAACATCGTAACGCCATAAAAATATTTAAAAAATAAAATTAGACTTAAATATACCATAACGTATTTCAGAAAACAACTTTATATACATCCTAATATGAAGGCCGAGGATATTCTATCAAGAAATGTAATAACAAATAATAATTGTCTAATAAATTATATAATTTAGATTGAATATATATATATGCACATGTGTAGCAGGCTGATCGTTTGGGTGTTAGGTGTGGACATTATACAGTTTCGAAACATTGTACAAGATAAAAGCTCTGAATAACTACTCAATATATGTTTTATTAATTAAAAAAATAACAAAAAGTATACTTTAAATACTAATTAATACGTTTAATTAGTATTTTAAATATTACAGACCTATGTTCTGAATAATTTAGCAACAACAATTTTATCGAAAAATATTGTTGTTGCTATCGGGATTCGAACCTGGATCTCTTCCTATCAAAATCCATCTTCTTTATTTTTACGGAATCTCAAATACCTTTGAGTAATCCGATAGGAGACGCCAGAATTATTAATTCATTTTTATTAAATTTTGAAAACATTGATTCAACTTATATATTATTAAGGAGAACACATTCTTATTGTGAAGTTGTAATTATTCAGAACATAGGTATAACGGAACGATAGACGTATCAATTTGAAAAGTTTAACATATAGGTTCGAAAATTGGTCGTCAATGCACTGTGTTGGTGTAGCATAACCGGTTAATACATTTTCTCCGGATAGGAAGAGATCCAGGTTCGAATCATAAAATTTAAAAAATATATATAAATTCTGTTAAATAAAATAAAAATCTCCCCGGCAGAGAAACAAACCCCTATCACCCGTGCAACAGGCGGAAATATTTACGATGGATAAGAGTACGACCTGAAAATATAATATTATTAATATCTTGAATAATTAAGCTTGTAACAAAGTTCATCAAGTGAAACTATTTTTTAAATAAAATTCAATGAATGCTAATTTGATGTTCAGAATATATACAATAAATAATAAAATATAAAGCAATTCATTAAATTCTAATACTAAAAATAATCTGATAATTTGACACCACGATAATCGACGACTCCGAAATCATTTTGATTTCAAAATGGTTTGAATGCGTCTGGTACGAATACCGGTAAAAGTACAAATAAATTATGTAAATATGCATACACGTTAAACGTTTGTACAATTATTGGGTCAGTAATATAGATAACAGACCTGGTCCATAACACTTTCTTGGACGAATAAATAACTGTCTAAATTACGATAATATTAAAATAGTGTGTACGTTACGGGAAATATTATTGTTTTACAAAATCATGTTCAGCTACGCTCTTTGAAATAAATATTTGCGAAATTGACCCGTTATTTTTCTATACCTGTGTTTCAGGTCCTTAACCATCTAACAAAAAAGAGTCTGGCCACTCGAAGTTCGATGTTTTTATTTTTTACATTCAATTTACAATTTGGAATTAATAAAATATTTAAATTAATCGAAATATTCTCGTCACTATGAATTTTTTACATTTACGACAACTCTGACGCGCTCAAGATCTTTATCCACCAGGAGCTATGAATTATAGAAAGACTTTCGACAGCATGCAGGAGAAGGTTATTAACAATATATGACCGATCATTTTATATGGGTGGGAAGTTTGGTTCGGTTCAATACATGATAACCTAGGAGGAGATTGAAGTACCTGGACAGGACATATAGCGAGAGCAATCGAGTACCGTAACCAGCTCAAATACCTCACATATAAGTCAATATGATCGAGACCGAGGAGAACTTCAAGATGAAAGTGGACAGATAATGTCAAGTCAGACCTGTAAGATATAGACGAATATCTGGCTGTCTGAATCACGGAGGCGATGTCAAGAGATGTATGGAGCTCCATGGTGACTGAGGTCATGTCCAATATTCTTTTAAGTTTGCATCACGATGTGATAAACAGTCTTTTGTGCTATTTTAAGTACCAATGCTGATATTTGTGCACTGGGGGAGAAAATAAAAAAAAAACATTACCATACCAGTATAAGGCCACTGTTAGGTACCGCGATGACCACATTGCTAATGAAGATGTAATGAAACGCATAAATAAGTCAAGAGAACTGATAACAACTATCAAGGAAAGGTGTATACTTAGGACACATTCTCGCAATGAGAAATATGATATTTTACAACTCATTATCTAGGGGAAGATAGAAGAGAGCAGAGGCGTAGGTAGAAAAAGGTTCTTGGCTGTGTAATGTCTAAAAAGTTGGCGATTTTATACAGAATAAATCAACACAATGCAACACGGTAGCTGTTTCTTATCCGTGAAACACACTTTTAGCGCGCGTGAATATAGGTCGCAAATAATTATATTATTACGTGTCCGCGTCCAAATTCCTACCCTTACCCATACTACTGTTAGTCTTCAGTGTGAATTGTGACCTTGATGCCACTAGACGTCAACTTGATCAATATTTGTTTTATTTGATCTCGACAACACGATATCATTCACGTTGCGGACCGTTCAACTCCAGTGCACCAGCACTGTTTTGTGTGATCTTTAATTGTGAGCACAGTATTTGTTTGTGTGTGTCGTGAGTGAACGGTAACATCGCCATCTTTAGTCGGGAGTTGAGATCATCACCATCTGCGTGCAAACTTTGTGTGTGATTTCGGCGGCGACGGCGAGGATTTCAGAGGCGTCAGACCAAGGTAAGGCGAGCATTATTTCCAAATCCCGGTTCCCCGAGATCGCCGGTTCTTCAAAGATTCCTTTTCTCTTACCACCTTCTTCCGATTACTTGCCATATCGCGGCGATTGCGACTTACAACCAGAATTATCGTAATCCACTTCGCGGGAAGTGTGACTTGGAGATCGCACAGTAGCCATCCATCAAAAAAGGCGCTATATTTTTTTGTGTGCGCTATGATGCGTGCGCACACCCGCACACTTTAGAGGGAACATTGGTCGTGTCCCACGAGACTATTAAAGACGAAGAAGATATACCCCCAAAATATTGTGCATTAGTACGTTTTTCGTACGTAAATTCGTACGACGCGAACTGCCTGGTGGCGCGTGCTCCATTACGGGAGGCATTTTACAAAAATCATTTCAGCATTACCTATGTCAATTCGGATCGGTTCTTCCATCTGCGCCGCGTGTTAAAATCTGTTTATTAGGCCGGGAGTGATGGAAGCATCGCAGACCGCGGCCCGCCGACAGACGAGCGGTAAACAAAGTGCGCTTTAATACTCGTTGCGTGTGATTACTTAATGGCCTCATTAAACGCGAGTGGTGCGCGCTCGTCCGGATCCCGGGAACTGCCGAGTTCCGGAAGCCCGATACGTAACACTATTTAGCTTAGCGCTAAAATGTTCTCAGGTTTATTTTCTGGGCTTTTCTATCATTTTTTTCCAACGTCTCTAGTTATGTTAACGTAACCCTGACAATGAGATACCCTGCGTTCGAACACGATATTGCGAATCAATATAAAACACAAAACGGGATGTAATATTATTTAGTTTAACGCTACAATTTTGACAACTCATTTTTTCATGGCCGTTCTCAATTTAAGTTTCCTGTTTTCTGGGTAATTCTGCCGTGAGTCTCCGAGCTTTTTGACTGATGATTCTGGATACCATTAGTGATGGTTAAACCATTATTGTGACTATGATTGTGTTCGATTGTAATGATGATTGATAACTGAGATAACGTCACAATAACGGATACACCGACAACGACACACCCTGTTTTCGACACGGTATTGCAAGCCAATATATCTCGGTGAAGCCAAAATTGTGCAAGTTAGAGGGTTTATTATCAGAATTTTTTACCCTTCCAATTCATGTATTAATATAAAACACTTATGATGTTTATTACAATAAGGTAGTTAGTAAAAGTGTAAAAGCGATTAGCGCTGATGCACTTGTAGCGGTAGATTTGGCGGTCTAGCCGCATGTAGAGTACTCAGAGTATCGTAGACTCTAAGGAATTGGAAAAAATTGTCCAAGTTACCAAAATACCATGGCAGAGGTGGACAAGTAAATGGACTTAAAACGACCAGCGAAGAAAGTGTTTTAGGCAAAACCCATTGGCCGAAGGAGTATTGGAAGACTCAAGCTGCGGTAGTTGGATGAAATTACCCAGAACTGGACATTAGAGGACAGATCGGAGTGGCGATACTTACTTGAGGTCTGACTGATACAAGACACAATGAGATAAATCTCACCAGAAATCACAACTAAATTGATTATAAGCCTAAATAAAATAGCCTGAAACGCGATGATGCTTCGGTGATAAGAATTGGGTTAGATTATTTACAGTCTATACGGTCTTAGCAAAAATTTAATTAGAGTAGTAATGTCTCATTCAGTTAGATCACACAGAAAGTACGGTCGCGATATATATTCTCAATACCCTATCTTAAAGGTTAAAACACAAATCACCTTAAAGGTTAAAACGTTTACGCGTAACATCTGACCTTTTATTGACTTAGGGCATGTTGTGCAAATATTGTGTCTGTACCCGATTGTTTACAATTCAGGAATCAGGAATATGCCATAGACCTAGATGATATTTTATTATCATTAATACCCGATGGTATAAATGAATGAGTTATATTTTTATAAAAAACATTTAAATTTAGTGCTTCAATATTCGCAAAATTACATTATGGCAAAATTACTTATTTTTAAGAGGAAGACATTCCTATTGTGAAGTTTCAATTATTCAGAACGTAGGTCTGTGATATTTTAATACAAATTAGAAAGATATACTTATAAAATCAATTAATCGAAAAAATATTATTGTTGCTACTCTCTCTCTATCCAGGGATGCATTAACTGATTATGCTTTTGATATTATTTATGACGACAAATTTTCAAACTTATATATTACACTTTCAAATTGATATATCTGTAGTTTCATTATTTGAAAGCCATCTTATTTATAATTACAAACACCTTTATTGTTTCCTGAAGAAGACACCGTGAGTATCGAAAATTTTTAATATATCAATAAATAGTTGTTTTAAATAACGTGTTTTTCTTATTATTTAATTAAATTTAGCTAAGTTACATATTTTTAAGAGCCAAAAATTATTTTAAAATTTTATTCAGTTGAACTCATTGAAAAAATATTCATTTAAAAAGAACACAAAAATAAAAGTGGAAATAAAATACAAAAAAATGTTAATAAATTTTTTAACGCGATATTTATAAATACTAACAAATTTTCTGAGGTACCCGCTGAAGAAACGTTAGTTATTCTATATTGTCTACGATTATTTTACGGAATATCTTTAACTTTGTTATGATAATATTCGACTTTAATAACTTACAAAATTATATTTTACGTGCCTATTCAACGATGTTTCAAATTCAAAATTATTTGGACACATCCGAAGACTGCATTTGTGTACAATTATTGACAAAAGTTATATATCGTTAAAAAATATAAATCCGTTATGCACTTTTAGTTATTATTCCCGATCACGATTTATTATTTTCGAGAACCTTGGGAGGTATTTTAAAAGAATAACATATGTTTTGAGTTGTTTATTGAATATTTATTGAATATGAATATTTTAAACAATTTAAAAGATTTTGTGCTGAGCGTGCTAAAATTAACAGCAATTCACAATATCATGAAACGTATCGATATCACAATACTGGTGGTTCTGCGTGAAGTTTACTATTATTAACAACCGGTTCGTGCGAACCGGTGCAAGCCCATAAAGGGACATACAGATTGTGGGGGAACATTTTCAAATTACTAAAACAATACGTAATATATTATACATAGATAGGCATCAATAGGCATTTGTAATAAGCTCAGTTTAGTTGGATATTTTCTGATGGAATAACGCGAGTGGGTAGTCCCGTGTAACATGATGGCAGACTGAAGACAGACATCAATCTAAAAAAAACAAATGTCAGTTTGTTGAAGGCATCACGTGACCGTATTAATATTAATTAATATTGAACGAGTATCGGCTAACAGCTTTATATAATATCATAATGAACTAAATCCAAACTTAAGTAGGTGTTTTATACCTGTTCTGATTATGGTAATGAAGGAGACCACAGTCGCGGAGATTGTGGGACTCGCACGCAAAGCGCTCTCTCTTTCGTGCATTGGCGTGAGAGAGAGGAGTCAAAACATACATATATCCAAGAATTGGTAGCCGAATTCATAATATTATTATTTTTGAATTCCCATTATGTACTTTTATTTTTAATATTACATCAAGTTTTTTACGTAATCGTAATAGCTAGAGGAACTTTTTCTAGACACTTGTCTGTAAGTTCATAAATTCACTTTACTTCATATATTTAATAAATTCACTTTAATTCATTAAGTGAGTTTATGAAGTAAAGTGAATTTATGAGTCGTATTTTTAAATTTTTAAATATTTGTTTCTAACTTTAGCTACGACTCACAAATGCGTAAGAATACGTATTATTCTTTTTTTAATAGAAAATATCGCACACCTAGATCAAAACTAAGACAACTAAAAAAAACAATAATTTTCAGTTATTATTGTATTCGGATACTCTGTCACGTACGCAACTAACTTAGCCCCAGTTCTCTAATAATGTCATTTTAGGATACATTTATGACCTAAAATGTTATTTAGTTTCATAACTTTAGTAACTAAAAATGAAGAAAAATGTTTTTATTTTTTTGTCTACTAAAAAATGACTTTTTGAGTTGCCTTAGTTTTGATCTAGGTGTGAAAAAAAAAAGATTTTAATACATTTTAATGATTAATATCTTACCAACTAACGTCAGTATATAATATATTGCTACTAGTTATTAATAATTACAAAAAAAATCTAATTCATTACAGTAATAATGTAAAAATAACGATTTTTAAGGTTACTTAATTATTATTTCATGTCACTTCGAATGTCGGATGTTTTTTGATGAAAAAATATAAATTAAATCTCGAATTTTTTTAAATTCTTTTGTTATGCATACATATTTCTGTACTCGGTGAAATATTATTTAACGAGTACTATTATCGTGTGGTTGTCTTTCGCGTAATTTAACTATTTTATTATATATTTAATGTTAAAATTCGAAAATAAAAATTTAAGAGGTATATTTTTTTGCGTGCGCTATCTTGGAAAATCACATGCGTGTGCGCGCACTGCTCAGAAGAAACATTGATAGTAAGTATAATCGCAAATCGCGAAAGACAAGAGACAGAATGATCGGTAGATTAAACAAATCAGATGCAGTAATATCGCTAATTAATTAATAATATCGTTAATATAGTTTTGGTCGCATCAAAAAAACTGGTCACCATAGTGAAATAATTCCATTCAGTAAAAGAAGCCGTGTGAAATGATCATAATTTATGGCTCCCGTCACTTTTAATCGACCCGAGAAGTGTTTGCGACCATTAATTATCTTGAACAACTTTTAATTTTTCAGTAATTAGTGAGGCCAGAGAAGATAATCAGATTAGCCCGGCAATAAAAGAACAAGAAAATTCAAACTGGTATAAAAAACACCCACTTCGTTTCGTAGAAGACCACTCTCTGAATTGTCAACTGTTTGAGGAATTTTAAGCTACGAAACCGTTTAAGTACCATCAGATATCATATTTATTAAACGGATACATCCACTCCTTAATAGTCCAGTGATATACGACCTTAGATGTACAGGGAGGAAAAAAACTGCGTATTAATGTAGACTTTTTAATTTGTCCGATTTTTAACATGTCTGACCCGGAAAACTACCAAGTTTGGTCATTGTTACAAGTATGTAAAGAACTTATTTGTGGATTCAGTAGGTACTTTAAAAATAAATAAAAGTATATAAAAATAATACATTTTACATTTATTACACTCGTAAAACGTGAAGAATTATTTTATTAATTTCGAATGTACCAAAAAATAAATGTCTTGTGATATTTTAAATTTTTTTTTTGATAATGACTCTAAAACATATTATAATACAAATAATAACAGCGTATCACGAAAAATTCTAGTCATTTTAACAGTAATATATTTTACGGCTGAACTGGGCCCAGGCCTATTTTATTCCTTTATATGGCAAAGGCCGAAATTGGTTAATATATTAACCAGTCGCGTTAAGGCCTAAATTTCTAATACCACGCATGGTGAAGGTAACCTTAGTATCTCAATACATTGTCGAGAAGTTCTTTGATTAATAAATTGATCCAACGGTGTGAAGATTGCGTTGTTCCCCAAAAATCAACGTGTTTTTTAAAATTTTTAAAATAGTTCAAATTCAAATTCCAAAATAATTATTTTGCCCTATAAAGGGTGTTTACGCTTTTTTATACTTTGATAGGTAGGCCTAGTATAAATTTTGAATATATGCATTCTATTTGTGTAAATTTAAAACAGTAAACAAAAGCGAAACTGCTACCGGTGAGAGACAGTTTCGAATCGGACGGATACATTTGACGGCGGTGATATAAAAACATTTTGTCTATTATTTTTCGGTTTTTGGTTGTGATAAAGTTTCGGAGGCTAGCCAGCAGAGTTTAGAAATTTCGAGACTGCAAGGAGAGCGACCATCGGCGTCTACCAGCCCAGTTTCACAAAGGTTAGTGTATTTAGTTTTGCATGGATTGAATGAATGTATTCAACATTACCAATAGAATAGATCATTGAGAAAGATTTGTGTTATTTATTTATTTATTTATATTGTATTCACGCTCTTGTGGGCTTTTACAAAATTAATAATAATAAAAAAATGTGTAACTATACAAGTAGTATGGAATTTATATGAAACAGAAAATGGAAAATTAAACAAAAAAAAAAGTTTTTTTTTTGCTTAATAAGATAAACATGATGTTATAAATATACGTAAAACACTGGATTATAATAAAAGTTATTATTTAAAAAAAAAAATTAAATATGTAAATAATTTTAAATTGTAAGACAACTCACAAAAAAAAAATCTACCAGGAAGAACTCGTTTGAATTTGTAGAAGTATTTTATTTTTGTCGCGGTTTTAAGAAAAAAGATAAAGATCGATCAATCTTATAAACACTTCGAGGAATAATACACTTCAAATAAACTGTTATACAAGAATCGTTTAAAAAATTGGCAGACGTATGATTCCATGAAGACTTAGAAGTATGGTGTAAACAAAAGTCTTCTGATTATTTATTTCCATTTCTCAGACGATCTCTGCAGACGATCGTCAGCAGAAGTAATTTTGAATCAAATAATCCCATGGCTGTGTAGATATTTTCTCCTCCTCCCAGCTTATTGATGTACTCTCCCATTTATCGCGTCATCTTGGAGATCTAAGAGCTATCTCCGGAGAAATACCTGTTGGTTTTTCCACTCGGTCGGTCCAACGGGTAGGTTCCTATATTTATCCTAGAACGTCCTATATTTCTGATGCCATTACCACTTGCGTCATATATCTTCTTTACCATTCTCTCCTCATTCATCCGTTGCATATGACAAAACCACCTTAGTGATCCTTTCTTAATCTTACTCACTATAGTAAGGTCAGATTTACATTATTTTCTTATTTCTTCATTCTTTACGCTGTCATAAATGGATCTGCCTAGGCGATCTCATTTCCACAGCATTCAGTCTACTTTCGTTCCTCTTCTGCCAGCTCCAGCTTACTTACATCAGTGTCGGGACCAGTACTCCATTGTGTACCGCTAGTTTTGTTTAGTTGACATGTTCCCATTAGCTATAATTCCATTCAATGCGCCGTTCACTTTGTTTCCTGCAGTCACCCTGCTTTCGATATCTTTCTCAGTCTTTTCGTTTCTATCAAACATACTTCCCAAAATTCACAAACTCATCTACTTGTTCCAAACATTCATTACATACAAGTATTTTGCACGGTGTCTTGCTTTCTTTCTTCTCGAATACCATCACTTTCGACTTGCTGACATTTTTAATAAGGTCGCTTTTCTTGCATACATAGTACATTCTATTCACTAGACTCTGCAATTCTTGTTCATTTTTCGCCATTAATATTGCATCGTCGGCGAACAATCAAATCGCCCATTTTCGCTCCCACATTAATACACTCCAGTTCTTTTGCATAATTATTCATATACAAGTTGACTAGCCATTGAGACATAACACAACCCTCCTTGACACCCTTTGTAATATAAAACCATGCTTTGAATGATCCATTGATCCTTACACACGCAAAACTTTCTTCATATAGGGATACGATTGCGTGTATAAGTTTACTATTCACTCTGTACTCGGAGGTACCTTCCATAACCTTTATCTCATAACTCTATCATTCGCCTTTTGCAGATCTACAAAGGCACAAAAAAGTTTTTGGTTCTTTTCTGTCATCACTTGTAGAGAAAATATCTATAATATAATGGAACTATTAAATGTATTAATATCAAAAAGGTAACATATAGGTTCGAAAATTGTCGCTAAAAATATTGTCGCTGTAGCATAGTTGGATAATGCACCTTCCCCGGTTAGGAAAGAGATCCAGCTTCGAATTACGGTGGCGCAATAACAATATTTTTCGATAAAATTGATTTTATATGTATATCTTTCTAATTAATATATTTAATTCATATTAAGAAAATATCTGATCCATGGATCCTCTTCCATCCACAAAAACCCCTTGCACATTCCATGTACTTATTCTTTCATCACCGTTCTTACTCTTTCTATTAAAAACCTTCCATATAGTTAGAATAATTGCCCAATTCTGATATTTTCCGGAGGACTAAAACACAAAGATACGATAACCAATGGAGTAAAAAGGGAATCATATAAAAGGCATTGTAATTGATGCAGGTAATTGAATCTTCTGAATCGATAACATAAGAAAGAATACAGGAAGTAGCTAAAATATAGAAGATAGAGAGTGGTGATCTATACAGGTTGTTATCCAACATTAGATTGCAACATCTTTTTTCTTTGGTATGAAGAAGTTCCTACCAAAAATATTTAAACATGAATTTTGTCTTTTTCTAAAACGACACTATTAATTTATTACATTAAGAATAGGGCTATTTAATTTATTTGTTGTAATAGAAAATCGTTTCTTAATATTTAAACAATCATATCTGAAAATAATTCCGATTTTAAAATTACTACACGAAACAACAAAATAGAGACTGAAAAGAAAATATAAACTTATTTACTCTGCGTAAAAAATACACACTTTCCGTTATAACATAATAATCAAAAAATATTTGATATTACCAATCAATATAAAATCAAAATATTTATGTTACGCGTATCGGGAACGGTGAGCTGGTGAGCTGGTGAGGTGGTGAGCGAGATCGCTCTCATATCTTACAACACCACTTCACCCGCGGTGAATGGAGGGGAGCTGACGACAGATGATCAGCTGAAGCTGTACATCGCGGCTAAACAACTAACGGTACGGAGAAGCGCATTCATACTGGAAATCCTTCAAACTTTACAGAAATCTTAAAATATATTTTAACTATTGTATCTCTTCACACGATTATTTCTCTTTAATACATTGCGTCAGGAACGTTGTATTTTTTTAACTATATTAAGTTATTTATTTTATTTTAAAGTTTCTGGGTATAGAGAAAACATCACACAAGGCAGCTGCACACAAAATAGTATTAGATTAATGGATAATTATTATCAATCAATCACTCCGTTTTTGTTATTTGACGTTTAATTTACATTTGTCAGAATATAATTCTTTAATGCGCATCGAAAACCATACACATATACGCCACATTTTATTGTACCACTTCGAAAAAGAATGGAAAGCGGTTGTGTTTTTCGCCACGACAACGCTCGCCCTCATGTTGAACGCCGTGTGATCGAATCTATGGCTAGCAAGAGATTGGATTTTCTCCCCCATTCGCCCTGCTCTCCCACGGAGGCCCCCATGGATTACCACATCAACCGCTTTCTGAAAAATTAGCAGTTTGGCAAGGTCTTTGACGATTTGGAGGATGTTAAATCGTGGATTGCCTCAAAAACCAGTGCGTCTTCACTCGCGGAATCGATCGTCTTCCAAACAAATGAGAAGCAGTAAATTAACGTCTATGGTGACTACGCTCCTGAATGATAATTGTACATAATATGTTTTGAGTTTGTTTTCGTTTTTGGTTATGTTACAAATTAATTTACAATATAATTTATGTTACAATATAATTTTTTTAAAACGGCGGATAATTATATAAGTTACCTCACAGTCGCTTATATTCCTTTAATCTTGTTATGTTAAGTCACAATAAGTTAGGTTTTTTTTTTTATGAGATGCCTTTATTTTCTCCTAGCTTTTTCGTACAAGGGCTTGTAAACAAATATAAGTAAGTAGTAGTAGTAATTAAATATAAGTAATTAATATAATCATAATAAAATAAGCATAAGAAATATTAATACATATCGAAAGTAGCAACAAAAATTATAGTAATTTCATAGAGTAATAATCTATCGAATAGATTGCATCACTGTAAGTAGATTACACTAGATTATTGGTGTTGTTTACCTGTTTTGCTTTAATAACAATTGCTTTGAGATTTTTTATATATTCACTTTCACTTTTCAACACTTTTGGTATAGAGGGGTCAAAGTTGTGTAGCTTGCAGAGTTTTTCAATATTCCACCTCTCGTGCGAATGGATATTGCACTCAAATAATACATGTTCAGGGGTTTGCTCCTATTCGGTATCGCATGGGCATGTATTAACGATGCTTCTCTTAAATTTAAAAAGCTAGCTTTTGAAAAAACCATGTCCCGATAGCATTTGGGTAAGCTTGAGAAACTTCTTCCATGTCTATTTAATATTTGTATTGCTTCGTGTACACTTTCAAAGAACATTTTTAAAGTTAGGTTAGGTTAATTAATACAAAGTCAACAACGGCAGCAGAGAAATAGTTGACTGTGTGCAATTGTCCTCTATGCGGTTGCCATGCGTGCTCTTGCCTTGCGTGCACTTGTATTGTGTGCAGTCGTCATGGAGTTATTGATCATTGTGTAATTTACACTAATCACATAGTGACATACTACATATGCATCTAATTCATTACATATTATGCCACGTATGAGAATCACACGCGATTTTTGGTAATTTGTTTTTAAAATTGTTGAACAGTTTTTTTATTTTATAAACATTGACAATTATAAAATCTTTTAACACTTTATTAATAAAATAAATAAATATAAAAATTTAATTTAATCCAAAAAAATGCAATTACTATGGGCTAATTCGTATACCAAACTCGTGGTTACGAACAAATTAAATTTAAAAGAAACAATATAAATATTATCAACGATAACAAAACATAGTGTATATATATATATATAGATATATCTAAACTCTCAATATATTTCTATTAAAATGTAATTGTAAAAGTGCCATGTTTGTTCTAAAGTTTAAAAAAAAAACCTATATGATCGTTTCCATGGTTCACACACGCATATTTTTAGCACTATATTAAATAAAGATATCCTAGAAGTAAATAGTAAAAATATTAAAAATGAGAAATATTTTTATTAAGCATTATATTTTAAAAATAATATTAAATTTAAAAAAAACCACAAGATAATATATGATATTTAATTCAATTACTGTCACCGACGATCACTATCTATACTATAATACTAAATTATCGTACAATATTAGAAATAGGTAATGATTAACTATGTTTAATACAAATTAAATGATTCAACTAGAAAGATATACAGAAAAAATCTATTTATCCAAAAAATATTTGGTTGCTACACCGGGATTCGAATTTGGAGCTTTTCCTATTCTAGAAAATCAGTTACGGAATATCAACCAATACAAATTTTAAAATTATATTCTGTAGTTTTCTATAATCGATATATCTATTATTCCATTTTTAAAAGCTTGCGATAAATACTACAGAAGTATGTTCTGAAACTTCACAACAAAAATGTGTTTTCAATAAAATATTAAGTACGTTTTATTTTCTTATTCTTATTGTGACGTTGCAATTTTTCAGAACATGGGTCTGTGATATTTTTAATACAAATTAAATATATTAATTAGAAAGATTTTAAAGTGTAACATTTAAGTTAGAACATTTGTCGTTAACTTTACTGTGTTGGTGTAGCACAATCGGTTAATGCATTTCCCCGGATAGGAAAAGATCCAGGTTCGAATCCCGGTAGCAACACCATAAATTTTCGATAAATTGATATTATATGTATATCTTTCTAATTAATACATTTAATTTGTATTAAGTGTGTATTTATGTAAAAATTGTGAAAATGGCCTCGCCATTTTTTATGCCACTCCTCGGACGCAAATCATCACCCACAAGACGATGGAGGTGTTCTTCGAACAATGAACACGCGCCGCGTCAGCCATCCCGAACGGCGGAGCGATTTATAAAATATCCTCCGATTTGTCCGACGATAGTGCGCGGACGCGACGTTAAATAGCCGCGTTCCATTGGACGATTCAATGCAAATGTCCATTAACGGGAGCGAACGAAGGACAGGGAAAAATGATGACGTGGCACAATAAATAAATCCGCGGGAAAGACTGCCCATCCGGGGACACGCGAACACGTGACATGCAAAGCGGGACGGGACGTGTACCGTACACGACCCGATGCGCGGACATGGATAGGGACTGCAACACCGGCTCAATATAATGTCATCATTGAATTTTAGTGGGGATTCTTTAAAGTGGTAAAATACCGATGGTAATTAATGTCAGTGGTAAAATAACCCGATGCTCCGATAGGGACTGCATATAATATAATGATTGTTTTGTAAATTGAGTCAAAACACTGTTTTATGTGTTTTCGGGAACATCGTCCCATTATCAATATTATAGTTTAACTAAAATTAAAAACATTTTAGATAGTAATATATAGTGTGTTTGGAGTTAACTGAGGTGGAGTTAGGGTGGACTTAAAATATATAAGAGAGAGGATGTAATGGGCTACAATATATCACTTATATCACAAAATACCAAAAGACAACGACGAAAGAAAGCCATGTAGAATAATAATGTATGCAGAAAAACTTACAACAGATTTATTGAATTCCTGTAAAGATCAAAAATTTAACCCTGCCTTCTACACAAAAAAAACAATATAAAAAAAACAATCAAAAATTTCCCAAGAAGAAAAAAGCAGAGTCTACAAGTTGAGTTGCAAAGATTGTGACGTATTTTATATTGGACAGAGCGGAAGAAGAATAAGAAAAAGATTGGAAGAACACAAGAAGGCTATAAAAAAAGTACAGTCTAAACTCCGAAACGGCTGAGGGCCATTCGTTTGATAATAATAATTTACAACTTATATATAGTTGCGCCAAAAGACGAAAGTTAGACATTCTAGAAAATTTAGAAATATTTAATAATAAAAATAACAATAAAAACATATTTAAATACCGCCCATTACACCCCCTCTCTTATCCATTTTAACTTAACTAATAATTTTTAATAATGTGATAATGATAATTATTTTCAAATGGAAAATGAGTAAGAAAGGATTATAAAAAAATGTCAATGAGAATGTGGATAGAATTGAATAGCAGAGGAAATCAGTAAGAATAAAATTACATATACAATCAAACAATATAACATTATTACCAAGCTGTTATCTATTATCTGTACATCAGTACATACATATACACAAATTCAAAAAATTTAATAGGTTTGGTAGTCGAGCATGGGTAGAATTGGTGAACGTTACATTGTGTAAAGTGATCACTTAAGCCAGCCGATGACAGGTCGTAAACCTTGTAATGCCCAAGATTTCTACACTTACCTTCCCAAATAAATAATAGCTTCGTCTCTGTGAGACATCTGTAATATATTTTGATGACAATCCCTCGAGATAAAACCATGTAATTGTGTTCCTACATTGATTTGGACATACTCAAATATTATTACATACTCGTAATTACTTTTAATATGTACTATGTTAACTCTTTTGTCTGTTAGACTAGATGTTATATTTACATTACGTATCATTAATTTGTTATGTTAAACACATTTTTAATAATCATTTTCATTTTATAAGTCTCCATATTTTTAGATTTTATAATAACAACAGAACCCATGGCGATTGTAACCTTTTATGGTTCTATGCCCGATAATACTTCAAAAGTTTAAGGGAGTTTAAAAACGTGAATTCCTATATATTGATTAAAATATACTCAACAAAAGAATAACTATTTTTTTCACTGTTAATAGGTGCCCTTTCTACTTATCCCTCGTAGTTATACAATTGCCATCATCATCGTCATCATTAGGTTGCGTCTCTCCACTGTTAAATATGGGCAATTGTCAATTCTCTGTCAGCCCTTTTCATCCGTACTTTACCCACCTTTTTTTTTTCTTGGCGTAGTTTCTCCATCGAGCTTAGAGACGGCCAATGAACCATGTACTGAAGCACCTTATTTCCCCATCAAATATTCGATCGATGTTTTCTTGGTTCTCTGACGAATTTATTAGGTGATCAATCTCTCAAAGATCTTCCAAGCATAGTCATTTCCATTGCTACTTGAGTAACTTTTAATTCGTGTATGACGTTGACGATAAAGATAGATAAGTATTAGTAGCACACAGGAGACTTTGGTCTTCAGAGATTGGGATAAACAGAAGTAATATATTTTAATGAATTTGCGTCGCTAGTTCCTTTAATTTAAAATAATATGACGTACAGAATTGTAACAATCAAGGAACCAATTGACAAGCAGTATAATCGATTATCTTAATTAATAATTAAATGTGGAATGATTTTCATTTCATATTCCCTCGCTTTTATATACAATATTTCAATATATTCTAAGAAACTTTGTTGTACAGTAAATTAATAATATATTATGTTTAATATTTTCAAATTCAACTTTGTGGTTAATTAATTATTATAACAACCGGTTATGTCTGTTTTACATCTAGGTTAACAATGTTGGTCTTAAATTGAATAATTTAGAATCGTTAGAAATAAATAAAGCATGTAATATTAACCTAAATATTATAAATAACAAAAAAAAAATTGAACTACAAGTCCGATTCTATTTAAGTATAATTAAATCATTTTCCACACATTTCATCATCGTAACAATTAAAGTTAGGTACTAGATTTATTTTCAAATAAATATTATTTTAATATTTTTTTTTTTTTAAATGATTTATATGGATTTGATAAGGTAATTTGACATCCTGACCAAGAAAATTGTGATTTCCGAAACCGTTTGGTGTATTAATTAATTAAGTGGTTAAAAAAAATAAAGTTAAATAATATATAAAAAATAATTTGAAATTAAACAACTGGAAAGATATACCTACAGAAAAAAATCTATATATTGAAAAAATATTTTGTTGCTGCCGAGATTCGAATCTGGACATCTTCCTATTCAGATTTACGCTTAAATATTTGAGATTCACCGTAATATAAAGTTGACTTCTTTTAAAAATGAAATAGTAGATGTAACAATTGGAAATATTACATAATATAATTTCAAAAATTTCTCGACAATATTTTCGATTGCTATAACATAAATGGAGAACCCGCTTTCCCAAATAAGATGGTTCGAATATTGGTAGCAACTAAATATTTTTTCGATAGATGGATCTTTCCAGTTGATTAATTTAATCTGTATTAAAATACCATAGAACTATGTCTTGAAAATGCAACATTACAACAAAGGTGTTTTTTCCTTAATAATATATTGACCCTATGTGTATCTTCAAAGCTTTATTAATTATACGTAAATTTGAAAGGAGTCTGATACATGATATTGATGTTATTGAATCACAAATTTGGTGAATATATAACCTTTTTGAACTGAAGGTACATTTTCGAAAACAAAAAAAAAATCATCTATAACGCATCAGTGACTTCGGATGGTTAAAAAATATTATAGTTTTTAATTAATTATGTAACTATCTAAAGTGCGCTTTGAAAAATGCTGAATATTTTTCAAGGCAAATTCAAATATTTTTTTTTGATACATAAGTTTCGAGACCACGGCTTAATTAATAAGAACGATTGTGCTATAGAACAAGTATTATAACTTATAACAGACTAATTATATATTTATTTAAATTTTATATAACCGTTCCAGAATGGGCTACAGGTAGTAATAAATTAAAAACTTAATAATAAATCAATTTAAAAAAATTACCATTCGTTGGCTTAGTAGTAAATTCAGTTAATTCAATTTTTATTTTGTAGTATAAAAGATAATTTAATACCAAATAATACAAGTAAGCTTATTTTTTCATATCCAAAAAGCAGAAGTGCATTTTATTTATAATTACTAACTATTTAATATCAAACATTTTGAAAAGATGTTTATATTAAATTATCAAACATACACTCAAACTCACACAAATAATAATTTTCGAACACATCATCGACCGAGATTTTCAGTCAATTTAATAACGTATTTGCAATTTCGCTAGTTACAAATTATTAAACTTTTTGACACATTAATACACAATTATGATCGAATGTAAAATTATTACGAAATGTAAAAAAAAATCCGATTATTTTACAACCCCGGTTAATGCGATCCCGAATAATTGTAAGTTTACTGTAAATCAACCAATACAAATTTATTATTTAATGAATTAAAGACATACTAAATGTTTTTATTTTTTTACTTCTGAAACGCGCCACCCTTTTCCAGAGTTGTTACGCTCGTTCAAGTTCCGCTTTGATTAATAATTAATAAAATATATAAATACAAATTAACTGACAAAAAGTTTATTTCTCTTGCCTTTAGACTTCAGTTTTATTATGTATTTTATTTTCAAATCATCGATAAAGTATTGTCATCGTAGTAGTAGTTAATATTTCATTTGCGCGCTTGCTTAAGGGTTAAAGGTTCGATCCGCGTCCTGGTCGACTATAAGGACCGATTTATTTTGCAACAGAAATTAGTTTATTTTTTATATTATTTGTATTTTATTTCTTTTGAGAGGTTCTTTAGAGAATCGCGGATATCTTATGACTTTTTGAATACGATGAAAAAAATGCTGTAAAAAATAACTGCAAAAAAGTTAACGACTTATATTCTCCAAATAAATCAAATTGAGAAAAAATTTCTAGGGATTGTGAGTCTCGGCTGGGAAAAATATTATACGTTTCTTTTTAACGCAGAAATACACCTTTCGTTTATAATAAATTTCTGTTTAGCACAGTGTGTTATTACCGACGCGTCTCTTGCAACGAGTCGGACAGGACTGTTATATTACCCTAGCAACAATCTGCCGACAACCTTTACGATGTTCAGTTGTAATTGGCATCACCATAGATCATCACTGCTGCTTAGCTCCTGTCATTTGACGCGGGCCGCCGGTATTCCATACAATATTGCGAATGCAACACAACAATGTCCACTTCAATTAGCGATTCGATTCAACATCAATAGCACAATCCCGTGGTTCTTTATTGGTGGAGCGGCTTGCAACTACCAGAGAGCTGCGGACGGATTTATGGAAGCCATATCGGTTCATTTACATGGGGCTGCCGCGATTGTCCGTCAATTGTTCCCGCCTGGATGCTCTATGCTCGCCGCCATTATCAGTCAACAATGCTGGCGGGAATCTGCCGACTCAGAGGCAGAGAGAGAGGGAAGTCAATTATCAACTTGCAATATATTTCGGTGCAATATCAATTAAAATGTTTCGAAAATAATGACCAATTTTAATATTACTATTTTGAAAGACCTCTTGCTAGGAAATATTAGTTCTCTTGCGTTAGCTGATGATCAGATAACTGCATACAAAACGTCGTCACAACAGCTTACATTCCTTTTAGAAGCAAGATTAAGAGAGGATCACTTAGGTAGTTTGGTCATATGGAACGGATGAATGATGAGAGAACGGTAAGAAAGATATATGATGCAAGTGTTGATGACATCAGAAATAGAGGACGTCCGCGGAAGACTTTACACGACCAGGTAACCAGATACTGGAAGATGTTCCTGTTAGAAGCTACAATAATCGACGTACTTGTATGAGAAGATGTATGAATGTGGCTACCCCCGCGGGGAAATAGCGTGATGGCAAGTAAGTAAGTTAGTTAGTTAGTAAGTAAGTAAGATTAAATTGCACTAAGATATGTTAGGTTTAATATAAAGACATGGCAGCAGAATAATAAGCTAACTATGCGGTTGCATGCGCAATTGTCATTGAAATTTTTTAATTATGTTTGAACTTTTAAATTAATTATATTTTCCTTGGTTTTCTATTTCATAACATAAATAATATTTCGTAACTTTAATGTATTATATAATATGTATTATCTGTATGGCGAATCGGGTCTTAAAAAAACTTGATCAAGCTGGAATAAACGCATTATTATTATTATTATTATTTAATAGTTTTAAAAATACTCATATTATTTATAATGTTTCTGAATTTTTTTTTTAAAGTAATTAATTATTATAGTAAAATAAGCCGAAAGCGGTTAGTTGGATAAATTCATTGGACATAAATTTCCTTTCATTCAATCATCTTCTTCACCTTCTTCCTGATGTCAGGTCGGTTGGTCGTCTGCCGCCACTTCCTCGCAAAGCCTCTTCATTTGTCAGGTCCAAGTATGTCGTGGATTTCCTGTGATTGAATTTTAAAGCTTTAGGTCAAAGTGATATCGAATTAGTCACAAGAATAATACAAGGAAAAATAACATTATTTTAATCCCCACGTTTAAAATAGATAAAATGAATTTATTGTCACAGTAGTGAGAAAATAATTTAAGGGTGTGAGGTGACACGTGAATGTGATGCAGAAAGAATTTTTAAAGATGGGTAAATGATCACGTGTAACTGAAATTGAGTTCCGTTACAATGTTTTTGTCTACTCAAAAAAAATGTATTGTATTGTTCCATTCATTTATAACATTAACATGAAAGAATTAAATTGTAAAAAAAAATAGCACGCAGGCAAGGGGGTGGGTATTTGTCAATTTAAGAAAAAATAAATTCCAACATATTTATACAGTTGACTTTGTATTTCATTAGCTTGAACTATTTTTTATATTTTATTTAAAAATGAATTTTTGAAACATAAAATTACTAATTATTTTATTACCCTGATGAAAAAAAATATTTTTCTGAAACCGTTATATGTTACGCGTAATATATAACACCTAATTGCTTTCATATAATAAAAAAAAAACATATAATAAAATTTCGGTAATAACTATCATGAAATCTCAGATTTCAAGTATTTTACAATGAGTGTGGGTACCTACCCACCTGTCGCGCAAAAACATATTCCGATGTAAGCGAAACAACCGGAATCGAGAATGGCGCACAGCACGACCGAACATATCCCTACATAATTCAAGTTTCTTACGATTGTCGATGCATATTGCAAATTAATTGTATTATCATTGGATTCTTATTTTCCATTAACGACCAGCAATTTTTGCAAACGTCCTGTTTTTGCGCGCGCGCGGCCGACGCCGCGTACGATTTTTCCCGATGCGACGGTTCGAAATTCAAAGCGGCCTGTTCATAAATTTCCCGCGGCGGAATCGCAGATCCGAGCAGATTCCGCGCATGCGCAGCGGGCTGTCTCCGCGAGACGTCCGGAGATGTCGGCAGATGTCTCGGGCAGGTCGAGGACGCGCCTGGAACTGTTTGCGCGCAGGATTTATTGCCTCTCCCCCTTGACGGACTGTCACCGAACAGTTGTCTTTTCGCTCGGCGAGGTGCGCCTGTGTTGGGGCGCGCCGCGCTTGTGTTGGGGCGCGCCGCGCTTGTGTTGGGGCGCGCCTGCCCTCCGCGCCACTCGTCGCGTCACTCGCATTTTTCACTTTGTTCGGTGGTGTGGGAAAGGTATGCAAACTTTGGTGTTTTTTTAAAAATTTACATTGAATTTCGGAAAATTGTGACGTTTATGTACTGGACCCGACCAGCCTGCTAATAGTGGTCTTGGAAAAATCTTATACTATTACTTAAGCAAAAAATATTATATATTTAAGAATCATACTGTAATATATCATTCAGAAGTATTGTTGAAAGCATCATTATCATGAATTCGTCGAGATAAACGCGTGGCGATATAATGACTAATCTATGTTAGTACGCCCACAATTACATTCACACACCTAAATATACGTAAGTCAGTAATGCTAACTAAACAGAAGATTTTATTTCGAATTATTTCGCAGAAATTCTAGTTAAGTACAGATTTTTTCAAAGTTCAAGTTTAAGTTATCACATCAGACATGTCAGGACAATATGATCGCAACATTTCTTATACAGTTAATGTAATATCAGATGTCATGTATTACGAATGAAACACTACTATACTAGTAGGTACCTAATATTGACCTAAGGTGCTGCTTCCAGAACAAATAAAATTTAAAAATTACGCAAACATTTTACTTTATATGTTATAATTTAATTACGAAACTAGAATATGCTATAGGTATAATATTCCAATCTATAGTACATGATTCACATTACATCTCCCGGCATTCATAGTATTTAAAAAAAAAGTATTATTTTCATTATTGGTCGTACGATTGGAATCTGAAAAATTAATTAATGTAGAATTGTGAGAATTTGAAAGTAATGCGAAGAGTTAATGGTAACGGGTATAATTTATATATTTTATTTTAATAGTGCATTATTGCACTCTTTGATGATTTTAATTTGCAAAGTTTTAATTCTACCTGGATCTTTATATATATTTTATCTTTAGGAGAACACATTCTTATTGTGAAGTTGTAATTATTCAGAACAGACGGTCTGTGATATTTTAATATGAAAATATATTATTCATAATAAGAATGTGTTCTCCTAATAATAAAGTTGTATCAATGTGTCCAAAATTTAATAAAAATGAATTGATAATTCTGGCGTCTGCTATCATTTTACTCAAAGGTATTTGAGATTCTGTAAAAATAAGGTAGATGGCTCTTTCAAATAATGGAACGATTAAATGTATTAATATCAAAAAGGTAACATATAGGTACGAAAATTGTCGCTAAAAATATTGTCGCTGTAGCATAGTTGTATAATGCACCTTCCCCGGCTAGGAAAGAGATCCAGGTTCGAATCCCGGTGGCGCAACAACAATATTTTTCGATAAAATTGATTTTATATGTACATCTTTCTAATCAATATATTTAATTCATATAATATATTTTATTTGCTTAAATATTACCTAATAAATCAGAGTATTTACATTTTGACACCAGAATACGTAATAATTTAAATGCAAACACGCTGCCTGTAAATGTTCAACAGGTGCATAATTATTATAATACCTTAACGCATTTAAGAACCGACGCCGAGCCAACCGATACACTACTATAGCTACTGTGGATACAAATTATTAATTGCATAAGAACTCTACATAATATAAATTAATGTATATTAAACAATCTATAATTAATCATAAGTTAAAGAGAATTCGCAATATTTGATTATGTCCAAGAACACACAATTACTGAATTTTCACCTACAAAGACACTGTTATTAAATAAAAAATAGATATCTCATAGAGACGAATATAGTTTTTATTATATTGAATGGAAAAATACGGAAGTATGGGCAATTAATAAATAGTAAATAGTAATTAAAATAGCTTCGTCTCTGTGAGATATGTATTATATGTTTAATAACAGCGCCTCTGTAGGTGAAAATCCAGTAATTGTGTGCTCTTGGACATATTCAAATATTAATATTAATATAGGTACTGGTCAAAATAAAAAAATATATAAAATTTAAAAATATTGATTTTTCAGGCGTATTCTAGTATAATGTGTTAAAAACATTTTACAGATAAAGAATATTGCTTTAAATAATTTCAAAAAAATAATTAAATTCTCATTATGACGTATGCTGTTTCAGGGAAATGAATATAAAATTTAGTCCACAGGTGGCGATTGTGTAGTAATATTCGAAGTGTTTCAACAAATTTGATAGATATAGAGATTGGTTAATGGGTGAGAATGGTGAACGTTATAATTGTATTAAGTGTCACTTAAGTCAGCCGAAGACAGCCCTGTAATTACCCATACTTCCATATTTTCAAATATAATAAAAAATAGCTTCGTCTCTATGAGATATCTATTATTTGTTTAAAGAGAATGCGTTAATTTCATTCACTGTGTTGTAGAATAATTTTATAATTTTATAAAAGGCTTCCAACAAACTCTTTATCGGAGTGTAGAGTACCTTTAAATAATAGTCATCATGTAGAATAATAGTCAGGAGTTAGATGTAGAAGTCAACATCCATGTCACTATCTGTATTATGATGTGTAGATGGTGTGACGTAAGACCTGCCAAGATTATTATTATTTTATTATTTCAATGAGCAGTAAATTAACCACCACATTACAGATATTATTTATTTATTAGTGTGCCAATACTTATTAACATGCCAGACGTTTTACTTCGATATTCAATTCGCTTAGAACTTCATAAAAAATAAAAAAGTTTTAATTTTGATAATAAATAAAAATTTAAAATTATAAGTATCCACAGTAACGTTAAATACTATATTTAAAATAACAACTATATTTCGCAATCTTACACACGTATCGGTATCTGTCAGTCTATACTTGATCACTGTTATCATATAAACAAAGCGGACAAACAAATTAGACTTCATGACAGTAAATATTTTCGTCAGTGGAGGTAAAATTATAATATTTAATGTGAACCGACAGCCTAGAACTGGTTTCCTGTACATCGTGGACTCCTCGCCATATCTGTTCTCTGGCGATAAAAGAGCCTTTTGCTACGAACCTATAAATATTCCCAGCAGCTCTTGGCGAAAATTAAATATCTATATTTTTTTTTAGAGAAACATCTTAGTTGCACTCGCATACAATTCTCACGAGATGAAAATGATTCACATAAGTTATTACGTCATTAGAATCGCTGATATTGTTCCATTTTAGAACAATCAAATCGGGACAGCGAATTAACTCTCGATTAAGTAAAATCTGTCCTCGCCAAATAAACTCGCGAGACAAATCTCGCTAGTCGGTTACGAATTGTATCGTAGGTGCCCGGCATGTTATATTTTCAAAAATCGAACATTACTCTTTTTCTTTCCCTGGAGTGAGCAAGAATAATAAAAATAAAAAAAACCAGGAAATTAATTAACTCATTAACCGCGAATTTTTTTTAATAAGTCATTAAGGCAAATACAAAATTGTTTTTTTTTTCAATAACAAATCGTTGGGTTAAAATGACTTCCAATATTAATAAAAGCATTTTTACATTTTTTTCTTTGAATTATTAATTTGCGATATTATTAATTTATTATTAAATTTTTCAAAATGGCTTCGCTAGAAGAAGAGATGCAGCACTAGAAACGATAGCTCCGATCGCTAATGCCAGGAACCTGATGAATATTGGTTTAAAAGCAGCTGTAGATGTAGCTTCCTTGGCGCATTTTTGTTTCCATGACTGAGTTTTAGTTATGTGAGAATTTTACGTTGGTTCTGGCAATGAAGATTCACATCAAACACATTTACATAATCGTGTACCTATGCTGGAAATAATCTGTCAGAAGGACGAAAAATAAATCTAGAATTAATCATTTGTATAACCATAAGAAAATACAAAAGCAAAATAATTCAATTTATTTTAAGTGATAACCGCACATTTTCATGTGATTGATTTGACAACATATTTGGTTTATTTTATACCATGTGACATGAATGACTATCAATATCGGCCCTTTTTACGTTGCTATACGTCACGGACGAATGGAAACAGAATGGATGTCGAATATTTTTATTTATTTAGTTGTCAGACTGTCGTTCACGCATGTGGTGAACATTTGTATTGTCACATTTCATAAATGCTGTATTTTCTGTTATAAAATTGTTATACAGCTTTAATTTTGTGGTTATATATGTTATTAATTTTAAAATATAAGAGATTTTATATAAACCATTTTTATTAATTTAATATCGATCGGTTTCGATACCTCGATACTTCGTATCTTTGTCAGGACGGACGTATTGGATAGATAAGTTAGTGTACGTCCGTTCTGAAAAAGTCACAAGTTTGTTATTTTTTTAATTATTTCAATTAATAAACAAATACATCTAAGTATAAAGATGAATTGATTTTAAACATATTAAAGTCACACGATCGCTACAGCTGAAACAGGGTGCGGATCGATGTTCGGTGTGGTGGGTCAGGTCTCGCGTCCAACTGGTTGAGCACATATTGTGGGAGGCTCTGTCTTCCTCCTCAGCTTCCCTGTGGCCATCACGCCACCGCTGACAAATCACTAGCGACTGTGTGCACTTCTTCTAGTGATATAAAAAGCTCCGGTCGCGTCAAGTCTCGGATAATACAGTACAAGAACCACGCGTCTTCAAACCAGGGTTTTATTTTTTCGTCATGTTATATTTAATCTTTAATATATATTTATATAATATTTAATCTTTCCACTTATTTTATTCGGACTCGTTTTGTTTGATAAGGCAATAAATATCATTTATAAAAATTCGCACGCGTATGCAATAATTGATTTTGCTAGGCAGAGCCCGCATTACCGTAAATATCAACAAAAAAAATCTAAGTAACTACTATTATTAATTAATTATTAAATATCGATTCAGACGTATTTAAAACTAATTTATGCACGCAATGTACCGTTCCGGCGATGACGCGACATACGTGTCTTCCATTCCAATTGCGATGCCGCCTGGATATTCGAGGTCTCGCCGCTAATCTTTTATTAGCAGCACTTGTAAATAAAGCCATCTGTACACACTGAAGATAAAATATTAAAACTTTCAATTTGGGTTAAAACCTACGCACCTAGACAAACGACAGTTTCCATTCAAACGCTTTAACCGCGGAGCCACCGTCCACGGAAAATATCCAAGGTGTGTAAATATTACCGTATTTATAATATGTACAAGTGTATACCACTACTGGCGACGTGTGTAATGTAACATAATATTAGATAACCATAACCTAATATTTTATAAATAAGTCAATAAGAAACAATTGTCAAACGATGGTTTGTTTCATCTCCGTTCTTCCTTAAATTGACAGTTTCTTTGCGACTGTCTCCAACTTTCAATATCCATTCTTCAAGAAATATGGATCCTAGTCTATCCCGGGCAGGTATTTGTATGGAAAATATAAAAATTAAGAAATAATTCGCAATATTATATTTATATTGATATCTCTAAGTTTATATATTTACATATGTACATGTAAGTATGTATAAATGTTTTTAATGTACATTTTCGTATTATGTAGTCTTATTGCAAATAGTTTATCACTCAGAAAAACATCCGAGTTGTATCAGGTTATGAGAATTTTCGTATAAAATGAACGTATGAGTTCTGACACACCTGGCCAAGTGCATTCATTCACGATGCCCGTATCCAAAACCTGACCAATTTCATAAGTGTTCGCATTATAGCACCCCTAATCTAACACGTCTTGACTTTTGTCTATCTCCTGTATTATAAAACTGATCAAACTAATTTAATGAGTTTAGTATGAATAGATTGTGCATTACAATTTAATTAGTTCATGTGTTCCGGCACCCCGAATCAGGCTCAATATAAACCGTGCCTGTATTGTAAAATTGTTCAAACCAATTTTTAAATAACACTACTTCTTTCAGAACCCATTATCAGGCAGTCACCGTATTTGTTTATTTAATGTTCGCGTATTGTAAAATTGTTCAAACCAATTCATAATAACGCTATATTTATAACTTTATATTTGTTTTATTTCCGATGCTTATATTGTGAAATTGTTCAAATCAATTATACTTATTTTGTACTTGGTTTAACATACTCCGTATTTGTTTATCTACGGGGCTCGTATTGAGAAATTGTTGAAACCGATTTAAAATAACATTATATGATCTGGCGCCCCTGGTCGGGCACGTCTCCGGTTTTGTCCTCCACAGTACCTGTATTGAAATTAATCCCGCTTGCACTCCAGTCAGATGAATAAATGCATACGGCCTTATCTCGCATCAGATTGTTTATTCGAGTAAACCAAGTACGGATTCCTTCCATAGTCAGATCGCGATACGATTTTCTTCACTTCATTTTTATTTTGCCTTTTTCAATGCGCGTCTCCGAAACGAGGAGAAAGATTGAAAGATTTACGATTACCCTTCGACTCAACTTTAATTTTTTACTAATGAAGCATCAACAATGGTCATCTTGATAATAAAAAGACCCTTTCAACATGTTGATTCAACACTCAACATGTTGTCGGGAGACAATGAGTTTTCTGAACGGAATAATAATGACAACTCTATATTGAAGCATGATTTCGAATACTGAGACGCATAAATAACGTTAGCTTTCAGATTACTTTTATAAAGAAAGTGTATTTTAAAGATTAATAGTACCTACTCTTTTAAAATGATCGAAATTAGTATTAGAACACATTTAACAATCAAGCTATTGATTTCATTTTATAGTTATTTGTAATTTAATTCCATTTTGCAGGTAATTCGTCTATGATATCAGGAAGACAATTCTGTTAAAACTGATTTTTAAATAATATTATGTGTGGTGTTTCAGATATTAAAAACAGAGAAACTTACGTTTCGTCACAAAAGAAGTAGTTATTTGACAACATTGTAACATTGCCTTTTGATCAATCTAAAACTATTTTTGCATAATTACTCTTTAGGACCCTGAGCATCGTAGACATTCTCTTTCTACTATCTCTCTGGCTACTCTAATTTCTCCCCAGATGTATTTCATTAAATATCTTGTACATTTTGTTCAGTTGCGCTCTATGATTCCGAAGAAAATATTCCCACCCAACTTCCCCGGACTTATCATTCTCATACATCATTATTATTTAAAACCTGCGCAAAACATAATTAACTTTCCTCCTACCTAAACCCCTATTTTCAATTATAACTAAATCTGAATCTCGAGCAACGCCGGGTTCAGAGTGCTAGTAATAGTTTATTTTTTGAGAATTATATTTTTTCAGAAGTAATTACTATTATATTTCATTTTATATTAATCTCAACATATTTTTTTATAGTCTCTTGTAATAATTCAATAATACTAATCTTATAACAAAAAAAGTAAATTAATAGAAATAATTTTCAGTTGTGTTTCTGATATTAAAAATGTATCGTACCCAATTAACAAACAAAACTTGATCAAACTTGTGAAACGCACATGCGTTATACGGGTCATTTTCGAAGAGTCGCCGATCCGATATCGATCCATCATCGGCGAGGGCGGTCCGCGGCCCGCGGCCCGCGCGCCGTATGGGCCTATGGGCCTGCGGGTGCCCCACGGAGCCTGTTGCCAATCGTCGCGTAATGTCGCATTGTCGCCTCCTTCTCAATGTCAACATAAGTTGATAACTATACACCGCCCGCAGCACGAGTCGACAGCCGCGGTTGATAACTCGCGCGGGGGGCCGCGGGGAGAGAGGCAGCGAGAAGTGGCGGGAGTGAAATGAAGGATCTGCCTGTAGCCGACGTTTTGTGTATACTTGAATTCAAGTAACAGCGTTTGAGGTTGCGTATTTAATTATTTATTTTAACAAGGAATATGTTTTTTTGGGGGCTTCCCGGGTAAAATGTGTCATGAACCTGCGTTAAAAAAATGCGTAATATTTTATGAAATGATATGCAATGAACGAAATAAAATAAATATATTAATTGTATACATTAAATTGCAGTAGTCCAATTGATATAATAATATAAAACACTTATAATGTTTTAAATACTAATTTAATGTATTAATTATAATTATAATTATGTATACATATAAAATCAATTTTGTCGAAAAATATTGTTTTTGCGCTACCGATAGAATTGATTTTATATGTATATATTTATAATTAATACATTAAATTAGTATTTAAAACATCACAGACCTATTTTCTGAATAATTACAATTTCACAATAAGAATGTGTTCTCCTTAATAACTTATAATGTTGATAATAATAAAGTTAGTAAAAATGTTAAAGCGAGTAGCGCTGATGCACATTTTTATTTTTTTTATTAATCACTTATTGAGTTAAAATACATCCACCGGTTTCGAAAAATATGATTTTCTTCTTCAGGATGTCAATAACTAATCAAAAACATGTGTTATTGTTTCTAAAAAAAATCTAAATTAGTCTAAAATTTTTGATTAATCTAGTAACAATTTGAGTTAGGTACTAAAATTTTTTTTTTAAATAGTTTATATTAAAGAAACAATGACACATGTTAATAAAATAGAGTTAAAAATAAAAATAAAAGAAAAATACAGTTTTTTATTATTTTTTTTCAACTTTATTACATATATATAAATTATAATTATATTTTTTGCCAAACTGCATGACAGTTTAACTTGATGTAGTAGATTAGGCGGTCTTGCCGCATGTACTCAGTGTATCGTACTCTTAAGTATTTACTGGCGTTTTAGGTTATGTATTTAGTTGTTTACTTTAACACAGAATATTTTTTTGAGATTGTAATAGTAATATAAATTCTAATTTTGAGATTTCTCACTTGGCAGACAGCAGAAATGAAATCATTCGTACAGAACAAAAATGTCACACATTCGGTTAATTAGTATTTCAAAATAAATTCCTTCGTCAGGATGTCACATTAACTAACAAAACAAACTTTAAAAAAATTAAAAAATTTACACTTCATTGAAATATAATGTATTAGTTTTTTATCAAATTTATCTACAAATAAAGATGAAACTTTGATCTCTGAGAGTCAGTAAAGGTACGCGAGTACTAGACATTCTATTTGTTATTCTAATCCGAGAGCAAAATGTTTGGAGTGATGATTCGTAAATCGCTTCACGCCGAACTGTTCATTACGCGAATTCGAATCGAACCTGACAGAAATCCCATCCATGGATATTTATTTAATTCTTAACATAGTACATATATAAGCACTCCTACATATGTTCTAATATAAACAAGATTAAAATATTTTCTTTTACTAAAACTTATCTTTTACATATTTAGTCAGTTTCATTTTAAATCTATTCAATTTCTCCTCCTTTCTTATGTTTTCTGGCATTTCATCAAAAGCAGCATTTTGTTTTTGACTAACGAAGAGGAAATTTAACAATTGGCAGTGTTGCAAAATAAAGTTTTAAGAATAATAGTCAGAAAAAATAGATGTACTCAGATCGGTGCAATGCTGGAAGATCTGAATATGATGACCTTTAAGCAGAAGATATATTTGAATATAATAGTATTTATTTATAAAATCCTAAATAAGAAAATATCAGCGGAATTTACACAAAAAATTGATGCAAATCAACATGAGCACGAGCATCGTATAAGAGGGGGGGGGGGATTGACTGAGACTACTATTCAGGAAGAAGGCCAAATCTCAGAAATCGATGATGTATAGTGGGATGAAAATTTTTAATGAAATGCCAGAAAATATAAGAAAGGAGGAGAAATTGGATGTGGGATATTAGACGCTGTTGCGTATAAACATAGATGCCGGAAGAATTCAAGATACGGAAGGAATAGGCACTCACCATAAACCCGATTCTGCAGACATCTCCAAATGTGGACTGTATTTTTAATCACTATTGCGTCTTAGGTTCCTTTAGATAACGACGAGTTCCGACACTCTATAGTCGCGAAGTCTCAGATGTATAATATCGTAATTCTTTCGATTCACGTATTCGCTCGCTCAAGGTTGCCAATAGACTAATCGGCGGCGCGCCGGGAGGGAAAAGGAATGGAGGGAGGCACGGTGCATCATTTTCGTTAAAAATAAGTCTAAACAAATAAATACATATTTCAAACAGACATAAAGCTTGAAATATAGCCAAAAAGTTGCATGTTACCTATTTTATTTTATTTTAATTTTTAACACTAAAAGCCCACCCGGGCTTGAGAAAATCACATAGATGTATTGTGACCTCACTGGAAATCGATCCCAGAATCCAGCGCTTTATTCACTGGATTACAATCACTGATCGCCTAGGTGTATTATTAAATTATCTCATTCCACGAAAAGTCAACAACCAGATTACCGAACACATCCAGCGCGCCGCGCCGCGCCGCACCGCGCCGCACCGCGCGGTACCGTTAATTCATGAGATTCGTGTGTAAACATTTCGACCAGACGTCCAAAACATTTTAATGGCGAACATAAATGTCGAGTGTTCGTGTAGGGCTCAAATCTCAAATTGAAAACGGTAAAAATGTTCGAGATATTGTGGACCGATAGGGCGATTCTCGGAGCCAGGCCGACACTCCGATATCACATGCCGGTTCACTAATTTCTTGTGATACTTCACTTATGATGCTTCCAGTAGGAGCGTGTGATTTTCGTATTTGCTTTCAGCAGAAACGATATAATTGAAACTGGCACATTTATTTATTTATTTTCATCAGATAATAAACACATCAAATAGGACAGAATGACAGCTTATAAAAATATAATTAGGGAGAACATTATTAGAGAACATAATTAGAAATATATTTAGTTAGCATTTAAAATATCACAGACCTATGTTCTGAATAATTACAACTTCACAATAAGAATGTGTTCTCCTTAATAATATATAAGTTGTAACAATGTGTCCAAAATTTAATAAAAATAAATTGTTAATTATGGCATCTGCTCTTGGTTTACTCAAAGGTATTTAAGATTCCGTAAAAAAATATTATTAATTAGATGGTCTTCAAATAATGGAACGATAGTGTATTAAAAAATTTGAAAAGTGTATCGTGGATTTCGAATATTTGTGGTCAAAAGTACTGTCATTGTAGCATAGTTGGTAATGCACCGCCCCCAGATTGGAAAAGAGGTCCAGGTTCAAATGCTAGTAGCGCAATAACAATATTTTTCAATAAAATTTATTTTATATGTATATCTTTCTAATTAATACATTTAATTAGTATTTATAAAACTATCATCAGGTTTTCACAACCGTTTAGAATCTTATGTGTAGAGTTTTTTAAGGTATTCTGATGTATGTCTCCGACCTCTCTGGCGAAGTTTTTTTCAGCGTCAGCAACTCTGATGATGGACCCTGCAATGTCATCCAATGTGAGGTCATAAACATATGGCAAAATAGCCCGGAAAACTCTATACAGAAGACTGCAGCTAATGACCTAGCCATGTAACTAGAAATTATTTAGAGAATGACATCGCAGAATGCCAAGAGTGTATCTACGATAATAAATTTGTATATATCTACGAAATATAGTACGGCGTGAACATGAAATGGCAATGGATAGGCCACATCACTTGGAGGATAAACGTGTTAAATGTTAATGTCGACCCCTCTATACCAAAAGATGTGTTGAAAAATGAAATAACTGCGGCAGACTATATAAAATATCTAAAAGCTATTGTTATAAAAACAACGCCAATAACGCAGTGTAATCTACTTATATCGATACAATCATCGTTCATTTCTCACTTCAACCTATGAGTGGGGAAATTATTATTATTTCTTACGCTTAGAATTATTTCTTACGTCTATGATATCTCTTATTCTTATGATTACTTAATGTACGTACTTAAATTTGTTCACAAATCCTTGTAAGAAAAAGCAAAGGAAAAAAATGGCAATGGACAGGTCACATCACTTGGAGGAAAAACGTGTTAAACAAATATAGTGATCCAGTGGTATTCGAGATGAATTAAGAGACTGAAAGCTTTAAAATCCATTGCAGAAATACGTGACAGAAAAATAGGAGACACTTCGATAGGCCTTCATCCAGCAGTGACAGAAAATGGTTGATAATGATGGTGTCAAGAC
This sequence comes from Eubasilissa splendida, assembly GCA_031772225.1. NCBI lineage: Eukaryota > Metazoa > Arthropoda > Insecta > Trichoptera > Phryganeidae > Eubasilissa > Eubasilissa splendida. The sequence goes on along the minus strand of CM062846.1, from coordinate 34,409,107 downwards.
ATCCTCTCTGGAGAGGTACTTTTGCTCGGTGCATTAATGTCACCCCTGATAGTCTCCTAAGATATCTCATTTCAGCAGCTTGATTCAGCTAGATTTAAAATCAAATTGATCTCTGTGATCTCATGTCAATAGCCTGTATTCTTGCATAAACTCTCTGCATGCGACTATAATTGTCGGAAACAGCTAGTCTGTAAATCGGTGTAGTGTATTGCTGATATCTCATCATAAATATTTATTAAGGAGAACACATTCTTATTGTGAAGTTGTAATTATTCAGAACATGAAGTGATATTTAAAATAATATTTATATTATTTTTAAATAATAATATTGTATACTTAATTTATTATTCCTTATTTTTGATAATTTTATAGATTATTAGAGCATATAAAAATTAAGTGTAAAATATTTATAAATAAATTACAAGACTCACTTAGAGCCGCTACACACAGAAAAATCTATATATCGAAAAAATGTAGTAACCACCGTAAAAATAGATGTCTCACAAATAAGGTAACATTTGTAGATGTAATCTAAGACATTGTATAGTGTCACTGTAGCTTAATTAGTTAAAGATAACTACCGGCAATAGAAAGTGCAAGGTTCGAGATTCTGAAGTGACTCATCTAATTTGTTTTAAAGTTTGAAAAATCGTAACCTTCCCCTTAAAATGTTAATTAATTAAAATACGCATTTGTATACTAAATTTGAATTACTGTATATTATTTTAAAACTTTATATGACTGAAGAATGATACTAAACGTATCTGTCTCGCTAAATTCCTTATTATAACAGTTACAGATACTAATCATAGCCGAGTTGGCGAACGCATTAGTATTGAAGCTTGGAATTCTGCACTGAACAGAACTGAAAACTATTTCGGGTAGAAGTTACAAACAGTCAAACATTCTCAATACAATAATTTGTACTGGAAGATAGTATTCACATATTTACTTTAATGATTGCAACTGTTCTGATTCATTGCCGAGTTAATACTTTCTGAAATTGGATTCAATATTTTTAATATACATATTAATCAATTAATTAATCATACAGCGTTTCAAATGTAACCAGAATGTTCAAAATGACTTCTTATATATAGTCTATATCAGTGGACTATCTCCAAGTATCTTATTAACCTATTATTATACAGGTTAAACTTTAAAAATTTACTGACATTAAATTTAAAACTTTTAGAAGTTTATTTCAGAGAAAATTAATTTTGTTTTATTTTTCCTTATTGACATTTTTGTGGTACATTTGTGTAAAATTTGTTTATGAACAGTAATTAGTCAATCTGTCTACAAATATTATAACAGAACGTAGAGTCGATTGTATCGACAATTATTTTTTTCCTACTTAGATCAGATGACGACATATAGACAAAGAGAATAAAGATAACAGGACCTAGATAGACCTTGTGGGATGCCAAAGAGAAAAAAAAATGACCTTTTCAAATTTTTTTACAAAATTCACATGTTAATATAAATTATGATTTAGTCTTTAAAAAATATTGAAATGGTGACAATAATTAAAAAATGTATTAATAAAAATAAAATAATGTTTTGTAACAAATGCGCCACTGGCATTCGGTAGATATAACCACTCGGAAAAACACCGGCTGTATTAAATAATCACAGATGACTTTATTTAATCAAAGTCATCTCTCTCATGACATCTTCATATATTTCGTGATGTTGGGAAAGTAGTCCGGACGTCACGTGTAATGTGATCACGTGCAGCCTCTTAATTTACCGCGGACCACGAGAGGCAATGTTAAAAGTCATTCAGCCATTAATTTGTTCACTTAATGCAATTCAATTAAACAATGTCGTAGGTATTTCGTATTATTTTAACATAGTACAGTCATTTATTTCATATTCATATTTTAGATTTAAACATATTTTATTTTATATTAAATAAAAGTAAGTTCTTTGGTATGAAAATAAAAATAAAATAAATTCCCCGAGTCGAACATTCTTCACTGTCGGTCCCTCATAACGTGATCTTCATGAGCGCCATGTGTTCATATCGCTAAAAATTAAGAAGATTTTCAATAGTTTCTATTAAGATTTTGTATTCATTTCTACGAATGATTTTCACCACACAAAAATAGACATATATATTGCAGGAATCTATAAGAACATTTATGGTTTATGCTTTATGCGATACTTAAACAAAGGAGGTATGGAAGTGTAGGTAATTTCCATTAATGCAAAAATATGCGTCGACATAATAGCTTCAGCTAATTTTCAGGCTGTACATAAAGTGTTTTTTTTAGAGGTAGGTATAAAACATTAAAATAAAATAAAACACTATTCAAAAGATAATTTTATGCCATTAGTGTTTAAATATGATATGGGCGCCGCGACTGGCTCGAATAAAGCGCAATCTGGTAGTCCAATTCTCGACCGGTTGGAGCAGCTGAGGACCGTATATCGGCAATAACGCGACGATGTTGGTTTCCAAGTCGTCTATCGTCTCTAGTTTATTAGCGTAGACTAGTCATTTTACATATCCATAAAGAAAATAATCCAAAAACGTTAAATTACACAATCTTGGAGGTCAATTCACAGGTCCATTACGCGAAATAATGCGCTAATCGAATGTTTCCTTCAATAAAATTATTGTGGCACGCGTTGTGTGGCATGTTGCGCAGTTTTATTGAAACCACAGCTCTTCCACATTAATTCTATTCAATCGGAGAACGAAAAAGTCAGTTATCTTGGATCTGAAGCGTTCTCCATTGACTGTAACGTTCTGGCTGGCATCATTTTTGAAGAAACAACAGCTTCTTCGGTGTGCACTATACGACATCTCTGCGGATGCGTATTATTAATTAAAGTATAAGTGGTGCGAAAATGATCTATGGTTATTCTAATTACTTACTCGGGTGGACGATTATGTCGAATGGACGTAACACACGGTAAGTTTCGCGAACTGAACCACGATTTTCGAAATAAATTTACACAATTTGCAAGCGTTGTTTTGGCGTAAGTTTATTCATGATAAAATGGCAAATCAAACTGAACACAAATCAGCAGTCAACTGTCAAAATGGCTGTCGCTGGAAAAAGTGTTGCCAATTCGAAAAAGTGTTGCCCTTTACATGTCTAATTCACAACTTCAGAATAGTTCTTGGTACACTCTGAAATTTTAGACTGACCTATTAGACCGTGACGTGACCTGACCATTGCAAGAAATCTTACCCACGCGAAATCTGGCATTGATAAGACAATAACGCCGTATGTATCAAGTAGTAGTTTTACCGCTACTGGTTAGGTTTTTCAATTCAGTACTAGGAATGACATGAATCATAAATGAAGCAATTTTTCTCAAATCAGTTGCTGGACTCATTGGCGTGCTCTCTCATTAATCTGAATATTTTAATTATTTATATCATTTAAAGTTTTATTGAAACATTATTTTTACATCAGAGGTGAATGTATAATAATATTATACACTTAATACAATTACATTGCTATTAAGTTTACTAATTTATTGAGTGGGATACACTAGGATACCTCACACTGTATGCGTGTACATGGATGTGAGTTTGCTTTCTCATCTTGGAGATTTGATGGTGAAGGTCGCTATGTATCAGTTGACCTTTGCACAAAATGCAATGAATGACAACTTGCTCCGTGTTCAACTCTGAATTGTCGTTTGCGCAACTTTTCGCCATCCGAGAGCGTAATCTGATGCACAGCTAGTTATTACTAAATCTGGTGGAAGATCCGAAAAAATTGACGAGCTCAATAATGGTAATACATACATAAGATCAATTAGCGCCACCACTGGAAGTTATCTTAATAATTAATGGTGATTTTTTTTTAAATAAACCAAAACTACATACAATTAAATATTATTTTAATCACGACTATAATTTCGAAAGGTGCAGTTGCTCTCGTCAACGAGTATAAATATTATATCGTTATTTGCACATTTTTGTTATTTACATAGTCGTGATAAAAATAATACTGAGTTGTGTGTGTAGTACAAAGTTTGGTTTGAAAAAAAAAACCTTTAGAAATGTTCACGTGTAGAGCAGTGCGCGAGGAAAATGTATTTTTTATGTGTACGATGTATTTCACACGAAGTGATTTTATGTCGAAACATTTCTTTACATAATCATCTTCTACATTTAAGCATTTATCATATCTGTTCACGAGCTACAAAGTCCCACTGTAGTAATCATCCACCGCAGTCCAACCAATCGTTAACTGCAATTCACTTTCATCTCATTTTCCATCAGGAACTCTTTAAACTTAGGAAAAAGGATAAAATTGCTTGGAACAAAGTCTGGATTATACGCTGGTTAGATTATCGAGCCGATTTGAATGGTCGAAAACCTCCCATTCAAGGCTATGCTGAGCAGTTTTCTGACTAAATAGACTAATAGTAGACGTCTACAACAGCGAGACTTAAAAGCTCATGAACAGATATCTTCTTTTTTTTTGATTCATAATACAGTATAGTGTGTTATTATATTGTTATAATCAGATAACATTGCAGCAAAGTAAGACATATATTTCGGTACCCTGCCTGCTACACTAGTATTTTACTGTATTATAACAGACAGTGCCTTTCCGGTATAGAAATAAACAAAGTGTAGTGTTCAATGTACAAATAAATATATATAATGTAAAACTTAAAGTAAATGCAATGTTCCATTTATAAAAAAATAAAAAACTAAGTAAAGTAAGAGTAAATAAGTAAATAATACACAAATATGAAGTAAACTTATGTAATGCTCAATATAAAACGATTGAAATAGGTCAGAGTATGTACTTTGTATTTAAAAAAATATAAAATTGAATAATAAAATATACCTATAATTTCCTCCTTTTCTGGATTACCCTCCATAGAGTTTTTTCTTTTATATATATAAATATGCAGCGATATTTTATATATAATATTCGCGCGGTTTTTTTTGCTATATCACACAAAAGATTACGTAGCATTACGCCCAGGAAACTGCTGCACAGAATTCATCATTATTAATAGACACTCGTGAACATCTTCAATATTAGTACCGGGTGACACATTTGCGACTCGCGCTTCAATATGATTTATTGAAGTTTTCAAATTTGCAACAGGCGTTTCGTACCAATTAAACCATTCTGGAAATAGTCTCGAAATTACTCTAGACCCGCTTTTACAAATAATACGGTCGGTGTTACGTAGTAGAATGTACTTAAGTTTATTATGTTATGGTTACAAATAAATGGTATAATTGTCAAACATCTAAGTGGTTGGTCTCACATGGTTTGGAAAGATGGTGCCTAACCAAATAGAAGAAAATTAATAAGCCGTTTTTGAACGCAAAATTCACTCGATTATTACCGCGCGATTAAACTATTGAATAGAAATCGATGAATCCCGAGATTTCTATTCGACTAAACTGTTTAGTTGTTGGAAGTGCTCATATATGTCAATGAGATGTCCCAACATTCGTGAGCGTGCTCCATACAACTGAACGGTCACGGATCGACTGTTTAGTCGAGTGTATGCGCACGCCAATACACGGCAACGTACATGGTTGTCAACCGTTTTGTCAAAAGACAATCGATGAAATTTTATAATTTTTTTATCGAACAACTATCGCGTCGATAATATGCGCACTCTCATATGATCCAATAGTTTTTAGGGAATTAAAATTGAGGAAATTAAAAATTGTAGAAAATGGAACATACAGAATAAAAATGAATTATGAGCTCGAAAGTTTAATTGAGCAAGAAACAATCCTAAGATTGTGTGAGTAATCACGTTAAAAGAATGCCAGATGACAGAACACATCATGATCAAGTATCTCAGTGGAAGTGATCTAGAGGCAGATTATGGAAGAGGTGTCCGGGAACTAGATAAGAATAATCAAGAATAGGAGTCGGTGAAGACAAGTTGTGAAGAAAGCTAAATTCCACCATATATGGTATAAGTAGGCACTGTTCCGAACAGGACACAAGAAATGTGGACAAGGGTGGTTCGCCGATTTCCGCTTCTCTCAACTGGCGATGATGATGATTATGATTATGAGGTCGAAATAAATGAAACATTAAAGATGCTCATACTGGGTACACTGCGGTGAATTTTTTTAAACATATTCTATCAATATCGCTTTAATGCCGTAGTACTGTTTTATTTAATACGTCATGAATTTTACAATTTGTAGAAAATTTTTGCTAATTGTTAGCTTAAAAAAATAAAGTTAAACCGATGAGTTAAAGCATGAATTGAACACTATTACTATGAATTGCTTTCGAGAAATATAACCAACCCACTTGATACCTTATACAATACAATGGATTTATTGTCAACATCTCCGTCGCCTTGAGGCAGCAATTAAAGAAAAACATGCGGCAAAATGGTATCAAGTGATTTTTCAGCATGATAATTCCCGTCCGCATACTGTTAACGTTATAAAAGTGACTACTCAAGAGTTCACATGGAAGATTTTTTCACATTCACTATTCTCTTGATCTTACTCCAGCAGACTTTCATTCAAGATAATATATTATTGATTAGTTTATAAATTCTGTGAATTTACAAAAAATAACTATGGTAATAAATTACTAATACATTACTAAAATACCAACATGTGTATATATTTATAAAATTATGAACAAAATTAATTTAACAATATTTTCTTTGACATTTGTAAAATATTGCCATAAAACTTAAGTTTTTCACAATTTATAACGCGATGTATAATATATGCGAATTCTTTAGCAGCATTAGTTTTACATGTTTAATATGAAAATGTGCTATGGTGTCCAACATTAGACCTGATGTTACTAACGCTCGAAATTCCTGGCAGAATAGCTCAGAAAACTATACACGTAATAAAAATACAAATTTAATATATTATTTGAAATGTAATAACCGAGAATAGATAGCTATCTGCGGATTAGCAATGCGTGATTAATTATTATAACTGAACACAAAGTTTAACTATTACATACTAATTGACTACTTTACCGATGCTTTGACGTCTGACCCACCATTTAGGTATACGAGAATAATAAACAATGCACGATAATTACTGCAGTACTTAAATGCAAGCTGTCTTGTGGCTTCTTCAATTTGCACATTTGATTTAACACCTACCGCTTCACAAATTCTACCGTATGTAATGAATGATAAATAATAATGATCGGGTATTTGACACCTAAGCTAAAAATATAAATTTTTCTCAATAATTACTCCATAAATTATTTTATTCCAGCTCGCTTATTAATAGTACAGCCTTTCTAGAATGTTTTCACATCACAATAGGGTTGAGTCATTCAGCCCGCATGCGTTGACGATGGTAGCTGCAAACCGTAAATCAGATGACGCACGAGTATACGGTCTATACATGAAAAGATCGCAGTATTATCTCTGGTGCGTTAAATATTTCTGTATGGTGAATTGCGGACTCTGAAAACAAGGTAAAGAAGACGGATTAGTACCTTTGAGATGTGGTGCTTGAGCAACAGGCACTTATCTGGCCCTCGGGTCAGATGTCGAAAAAATAGAGGAATATAGTCAAGCAGACGGAGTTTTTGAAAATCTGAGTACGTTCAGGAAAACGCAACAGGCACATCTCTGGTGATACCCTTAAATATCGAGAAAAGTAATCATGAAAATCACAATACTCAGTCTTGATGGAAGAAAGTCGAATGAAAACAAGTGTTTTCATAGGAAGCAATTACTTTGTGGTTTGATATATTATATTAAATAAAATTACAATCACTTTGTACGAAACCACGAAATTTATTATACGTCAACTGGTTTCGCTTATCTCAAGCTTCATCAGGACGTATTTTAAACTAATCATAAATACAAAAAAAGTGCACTTATATATACATAAAGAGAGATATTTATGAAGATGATTATAGTAAATTATTTATAATATGCAAAATCTTAAAAGTTGACAAAAAAGTAACATATGCTAGCATAGTCGAAGAGTTGATAAATAATGGAATTATAAATACTGATCCTCGCTATAACTATTCAACCATATCGTCGGGTCGAACCATGAGAGTACCGATCGCGAACAATGTGTATGGTAAGAGAACGAGAGAATGTGTGTGCCAAGAATAATTAACAGAACCAATAAAGACTTATTAAATATTTAAAAAAATAATGAGACCCCAGTGACCACCTTAAAATAAAAAGTAATATAACATACTCTTATCTAATTTTTTTTTCCATTGTCATAGTATATTATATTCATAATAAAATACCCATAAAATATAGGTCTGTTACACCCTGTAAAAATTGTATATTTTTTCGAAAGATTAATTTTCTCTGTGTATCTTTTTAAGTAATATAATTCATCTAATTTATTTTACTTTACTATGACATGATTTAAGAACATGTCCCACTACTCTAAATGGAAATTACTGTATATTATATTAACATACCAATTTGGTGTAAAAAAATATAAATACATGTTGTTTATAAAACCTCAATAATAACTATGTAAAAGGCAATCCTTGCCGTAAAACTGTCATGTAGTTTGGCAAAAAATAAAATTATAATAAATATTCATATGTAATAAAGTTGAAATAATATATTTTTTTAACCAATTCAATATATATTTAACAAAAGTAAATAAACAGTTCCATTCATATCTTTATGATTCCAAGCTAGCTAAACATTAATAGTGCGCACCTAACTGACATTAATTTCAGAAGATCGTTACAATTTATGCGTCTCATCATTGGCCACGTGAAGCGAGCTGGAAGCTTCCATCGTTCAAAAGTGAGTTAAGCAAAGAATCTAACTCATACAAATTTAAAAAAAACAGAATGAAGCTTTTCAAATCGTTCACGTTTGCGATTAATCTTGTTACCAGTCGCCAGCAAAAGTTTTTTGCTCCTTTATGAAGTAATTAAAAAATATTACGGTAGTTTATAAACATATTTGTTTATGTAAACATGTAACAAATATATTTGGAACAGGATACATGCATAACATCACATGTATCCTGTTCCAAAGTTAACAAAATCATTAAGGATGTGATTGTTATCCGCACATTCTAAAATAGACTGAGGGCGAAGACCTTAAGTCCGTGTATTGTTTACATAATATTTGAAAATACAATTGGTTTTTTGTAATAGAATTGAATGCATTGATTTGTATTTTTGATATGGGTACATTATTATTTGTACATTCTCAATATAAAACTTGAATTATTAAGGAGTACACATTCTCATTGTGAAGTTGAAATTATTCAGAACATAGGTCTGTGATATTTTTAAAAATACAAATTAAATGTATTAATTAGAAAGATATACATATAAAAGCAATTTTATCGTAAAAGATTGTTGTTGCTCCCGGAATTTTAACTTGGATCTCTTCCTATCCGAAGAAATTGCATTAACCGATTATGCTACACCAACAGATTGATATCTATCGTTCCATTATTTGAAAGCCATCTTCTTTATTTTTACGGAATCTCTTGAGTAATCCGATAGGAGACGCCAGAATTAATAATTAATTTTGATTAAATGTTGGACGCATTGATAAATAAAATTGATTTTATATGTATATCTTTCTAATTAATTATTTTAATTTGTATTTTATAAAATATAAAAACTAATATTTAATATGATTTCAAAAATGGTTAGTGCCTGTGGAAAATTAAGCTGATATTATTTTTTTACTATCTACACTATTTTTAAATGTTATTTGTGTCTCTTGGCTGTGTAATAGTAAATATCCCCGCCTGTCAGGTGGGAGGCCGGGGTTTGTTTCCCCGCCAGGAAACATATTAATTTCAATTTAATTTATTTGTTGAATTAAAATTCTGAATTTTTTTCACGTTCTCAAAAGAAACTTATATGCTGGGGTGGTATGATACACGTGACTGAAACGTACAACGCTTTTAAAAATTAAAAATATCCCAACATCTGTTTCATTTATATGACATAACTGAGCGCGTAAATAAATGGAAAATTAGTTAACCGATGATCTTAAAAATAAATCTTAAAGTAAAAAAAACTAACCCTATTCAAAGCCAGGAGCCGTGATAAATTGATCGCTTATGCCCAAATTAGAAATGCGATCCATTGGAAGATTTATGTGGCGAGTTTTTCACTCCTTCCAACGCATTGAAAACTGTAATTCTACCAGTCCTTGCCGCGTTGAGAAGTCGACGATTGCTTCTGGCTTTGTGATTTATAACACCAGCTCGACGGAGCGTTGACGCTGTCAAGTATGGCGAGACTCCTTCTTCGTGTTCTACTCTCGCAGACGTGTTTCTAAGGCAGCGGAATGATGACAACTTTGATGAATATCTAGTTCACTACATTAATTAAGGTACTGTTTAATGTAACTTTTGCCGACACACGTACACGATGTTTCATCCATTTGTCGGTGTGCAAAAAAGTATTTTATGCATTGTTTGTTGAGGACTGTTTAGATTTCGTTAATCTTTGAACCCACAAACTTCAAGGTATTTATATTTTTTTCAGTGTTGTCTAATCTCAATGATAAAAAGGTGTATTCTGTAACCAGTGGCGTGCAATAGTTATAGATTTAGGTTATGCTGTTACCAGTGATGACATTATATAATCATATATAATATATGTACTTTCGTTTAACCAACGTCTTTGGACAAAATAAATCCGTCGTTTATACGACCCTACCATGTATTTATTTATATTTTTGGAGTACTATTAATAGTGTTTTTAAAGTTTAAGTTTTAACGTAAAATAATACTTTCTTACCCATATAAAAAATGTATGGACATTTTTAAGAACACAAAATCATTCACACAATTACTAAAGGAAATAATTATTTTTATTGAAGGTTAATGTAGTAAATAGTTCTGCCAATTGCTTTTTGTTTTTCCCAAATCAAAAACCAATCCATGCACCAAATTTAAAAAACAATCTTGAAATCAACAGGTTAAAAACAGTAAGATAGTAAAATTCGCGAATTAGTAAAAGAGGAAGTAGACACTTCAATAATTTGCACGCAGTTGTAACCTTTTCTAATGTTATTCTGATAAAAAACAACATAGGTAACGACTCCATACAAAACGTATCAACTGAGAGGAATTTTCAATTCAGTAAATAGCTATTTATATGACTTGTTTAATTCACTAGCTTAAAGACAGAACTGAGTAATGTAAATAGCACGATGTGGCGAATAAAAAAGAGCGTCAGAGTACAGCGGTGAGTTGTCGTGATAGTTTTTAGAACTAATCAATTAAAATCTCTACTGGTACACTGATGGCGCTAATTGCAAAATGATATTTTCTTTTATATTAATCCAATTTTTTAATTTATATTTGTTTCCCAGAATTTTTAGTTATACTCAACTTTTTTGCTTGTATGCACTGCACGCCTCTGTCTGTAACGTTAATTTTCATTAACTGGTTAATAATGTGTATATTAAAAAGAAATAAAGGTCCATTTATGTTCTGGGGGAGAAATTAAGAAAAACATAACCTTTCTAGCCATTTGTATTTGTATAATATACACACTACTAATAAGATGTTAGTATTTTGTTTAAATTTGTATACGCGCTAATTTTATTTATGTGAGCTATATTGGCAAATCGTGTTTGCTCCCTTACGCGCACAACATAGAGAAAACGATGCACGTACATGTATGCATACGTTATTTTAAGCGTTTTATTATACAGAATACCCCAGGAATATATAGTATTTTGACATTCCACGTCGCTTATTTCTATTCCTTATATTTTTCAGTTTACACTTGTCTAATTGGATGTGTCCACAGTATCAACATTTCCATGGTAACTAGTGTTTTATATTGTTAAATTAGCACGACACTATGTCACCTTTTTACGTTTTTAAAAATATTTTTTTATGTAAAAAAAAACTTATGTTTCTTTATGTAAAAAAAGATTTTCAAGAAACGTGCACCCATATTATATTTACGATTTTTGACTTCAACTTGTATTTGTTTGTGTCACAAGTTCGAAGATAACCTATTATAAAATAATTTCTAGGGATCCCACGTCGGTCGTTGCTAAAAAAAGAAAAGAACTGTAAATAAATAAATACATATGTATATCAAAATGTTTTAAAAATATAATATATAGTAGGTACACGGCATACCCGCCATAACGTGCAGTAAAGCGTATATTTTTTTGTTTGGTTTAAAATCTCCGATGTGACGTGAGTTACCGGCGTGTTATGTCATATAAAATGTTGTATTAAACAAAAGAGTTGCGCAAATCATGACTGTGGGAACACAAATTTGCGGTCGTAAACATTTGACTTTATTATTGCGAAGTTTTATAAATAATTTGCTGCCTTTGTTATTTCATTTATGCAAAACGGAGATTACTTAACATACTTGTATGTTTATTTCATTTTACATTATACTAAACCGTTTGAATACCTGGAATACCAATAGTTAACAAAAAATGTCTCTATGGAAAAAAATATAATATAATTATTTATTTAGTACTCTCACATTAGTTACCGCCGAAAAACAAAGCTAAAGTGCCTATTAAACCCTAAACTTAAGTGTTAAAAAAGTGCGTGATGCTAATTTGTAATTTTTCGGTCCGTATTTCAAGAAGAAAAAATATGATGTCCGTATTTTATTTTAAAATATAATATCCTTTTATCTAACGTGTACTATTGCAATCTTATTGAAGTATTTTGGTATCTTTGTTCACTTACAGTTATGTAGCAGCAATACTACAACTATTGTAAGTAAATCAACTTTGATTTCAACCAACTTTGTTTAATTTAGATTGTATAGAGTGCACGCCTCTAATGGTAAATCGGTAATTATTTAATTATCAGTAAATTTTTTGATATGAATATGATCTGATGATATGATATCCTGATTTGTATGTTTATCTTTTTTTGCATTTTTACACCTTTCCTTTTACATCTTACTTTACATCTTTTACATTTTTATAAATTAATTTTTTAACACCTTCAGAAAATGTCAAGATACCTGAAGACAGTTTTTTTATATTTGAAAAAATTATGTATACAAATTTTAATACATTTTTTTACACTTTAAGAAGATTTCAAGAATCCAGAAGACAATCTAGTATATCTTTATATTTTGAAAATTGTTCAATTTTTTTATTAATTAAATTTTTAACACCATTTTTTATAACTTTATAAGATGTTAAGATACTAGAAGATAATCTGCAATATCTTAATATTTAAAAAATCGTTAAAATTTAATATTTTATGAATTTTTTACATCATTTTTTAACACCTATTGAAAGTCTCAAGGTACCAAACGACAATTTGCTGTATCTTCGTTAAAAGATGTATTTATAATACTTTATTAAATGCGAATTATTTTAGTGAAAGTGTATTTTAAGAATCTCGTTGAGAGTGCATGTTAATTAGACGATGCATAAAGCCGCGTTCTTCACGCAGCAGCTCGGCCCGCTGCCAGATATATTCGCAATCAGCAAAGGCAATTCGGCCGCATGTGATGCTTTGAGAATAAGGAGAACGGAGGAGAGTACCAGGAACTGCTAGTATTCGCTAGGAGATCTAGAGATAATTTATTGCGCTGGTCCAGAGTGACAACTTGCACTGGGCCGTAATTAATATTTTATAGGTCGTTGCGAGACCTTAAATAAGCACATTTTATAATAGACGAACAAATGTAAAAATGGAGGGTGTATCTAATAATTTTACGTAATTTTAGACGTTCAGAAACAAAACCGCCGCTATCCAATCGACGGAAAAATTGGAATAAACGTATTTATAACTGATTTTATAGCCAGATTTTAAAATTTGTTTAATTTTGTTTATTGGAAATAAAATATTCAATTAGTAGTCATTTCATTTAATGAAATGCATAGTATTCTAAAATATATGCTTCTAAAATATATCAAAATGTTTTTAAGTGTAAAACTGCCACTATTGTTAAATAACAATTTTTAAACGCGTCAGTCAAATGATTATCTGGCAATCGTGGCGGTTTTCTTCTGAATCCCTCGTGTCACGTGATGTTATAATAAATAATGATTTTTTTTGGACAGATAACATTTATATTGGAAAGAACCTTAGAAGCTAGATCAGGACAGTAACATTTGTGTTCGGAAGAATCCCAGGAACTAAAACCAGAAAACTTCTCCGATGAGTTGAATGAAGCAAGTGAATGTGAGCATATTTTCAAATTCTACGAGACCTCCAAACTTTCTGTAACATTATAATTCCAGATGAAAATACATCATTAAAATGATTCATACAAGAGACATGACCCTCGGCAACGCAGAGAACGAGGTGAAATGGAAAGAGGGGTAAATAAGGTTGTAAATGAGATGGAAAAAATAAATTGTTTCAATGGTTCGGACATTCTAAGAGTCTTGCTGGTACATTCTAACATTCTGAGAGTGACTCTAGATGGTGCAAGAAGTCGAAAACAACAACAACAAAAACATAGCATATAAGAAGTGCTGTTGAAAACTGGATCTTTAGTATTAATCAAAAAGTAAACATCAATACTTGAATTTTCAACTACTTAAAATCACTTAAATTCAATGCCTACAACAAATAAAAATAAGTATTTTTAAGATAGATGAATATTTTTCATTCAGATTAAATTAAGCCATCGCAATCCCGAGGCAATTTATCTACCCTCAGTTTAGTCTAGCTAGAGCCATCAGGCTAGTCAAATGATATAGTGAAAGACTAAAGCTGTATGACAGATGAGAAGAATGTCAGCTGGACTCGAATACATCAGATTGTAGTCACAAGCGCAGTCTCGTATTGCATAATAATTCTGCTAGAGCACTGCATTCGTTATTCTCCCGCCACGAAACATTTTCGTTCAAATACCGCATTGTAACCGACGCAGGTCTCCGATCACAGTGGTGGGTGATGGAATCGGAATGGATGGGTGGATGGAAAATAGAGAATCGTAAATGATGGAATGATGAGGGTAAAGTAATCCTTCGATAGCGGACCAGGATGGACTCACGGAACCAAAAATACAGGTCGACACCATATCTGTGATCTTCCGTAAGTTAACTCAATGTATGTGTTTCAACGTCCGCAACGCACCAAAATCACAGCGGTATATGAACTAGTGATCCAACAAATAATCGCATGCGAACACTTCCTCTCCAAATCTTGACAATTTTTAGGAATCCAAATCAAACCAGTCGAGCCAAAGGAACAATGTATACTGATTGAGAGTGGGCTAAGGGATAGGAACGAAACTAAAAACTGGTGACAATAATACTACCAAGCTATGAATGTATGTGTTAACCTATTTGAAAAAAATATACGAATACGGAACACGCATACTTTAGTTAAATCGTATTTTACAAATAATTAATATTTTTTTATTTTTTTAAGCAAAGAAAATTCCTAAATATATATATGCGGTAACCATTAATGTGAGGGGTTTATAAAAGTGAAATAGACGACTGATGAGGTCAATTCCCGCTTACTATTTTATATATCACATTATCACTGATACATTCAAGGCAAGATTTCTGCCTTCTGTACACGGTGTTGGAAATTCACACTGTCCATACCATAGATAGCGAGACGCCGAAATGTTGACATATTACAGAAACGACACACCAACGATAAACTCTCTATGGCGAAGATAGCTTGTAGAAGCTTATTATGGCGGGTGGCATCGAAGGACTGACAAAAATGTATCGCTAAAAATATAGTCGTTGTAGTATAGTTGGATAATGCACCTTTCCTGGTGGGGAAAGAGATCCAAGTACGAATCCCGGTGGCGCAACAACAATATTTTTCGATAAAATTGATTTTTTATGTATATCTTTCTAATTAATATATTTAATTCATATTTAAAATATCACAGACCTATGTTCTGAATAATTACAACTTCACAATAAGCATGTGTTCTCCTTATAAAGAATGATTAAACCGTGAAAATAAAAAAATTAATAGGCATTAAAATTTGAAGAATTTTTTAATCACATTAATTAACAATTTCATCATGTATATCTTCACATCTATTAAGGTAATTTGTTAATAATTTTGTCTCTTTAAAATAAAATATAATTTGATAAATAAACTGAAAACCGATCCTTCAGTATACAGTATATTTATTGTCAATAAATTATCCTCGGTTTATCTCATGCAAATCAAAACATCAATCAACGACGGACGCAGAAGACAATGTGCATAATAATGCAGCGCTGCATATTACAACCGATTAATGGGACAGCGAGTCATTAAATTAATTAACTGCCGCATACTAAACGCGGTGGCTCAATCTAACAAAATGATTATATCTAACTTGTATCTCATTTACCAGCTACCCGGCTGTGTTAATAAGAGTTAATCTATGGTAATGCTGAGACGGTTACAAGGAGCATTAGCACTCTGTGTATAGATTAGCTCGCGAGAGGCGTCAAGGACAATAATTTGCCCGGGGTTCATGACGCAGTTAGCGACTAACCACTAAGATCTTAGATTTAACATGTTTTCAACCTGTCGGTGTAACGTGTGCTCCTGGATACTGCAATATATTTGTCAATGAGAATAACAATTTTACATACATTTGAAAATATAAATAAAGTGGTTTGTGTCTTAGTTAAATGCATTGTGTCTTGGTTAAAAGTTGTCTATGTCATGTTTCTTTTATTTCAATATTTAAACAATTTCGTTTGAACTGATTGAAAAATATTTTTATATTACACAACACAATGTTTCAAAATTTATTTGGTCTACTAAATTTATAATTTATTTCGTACAGTAAGGAAATAAAAAATGTTAAGGTTGAAATGACTTACTCTATTATCAAAATAAACACTAGCGGAATACCGCTGAACGTCGTAACAATACATTGGATATAACGCTTCAAATTTTTCATAATTGTTACGATTTGTATCATATTATATTAATTTTGGACAATGTGACCCGAAATAATTGATAAACTATTTTATTTAAATTTTTTGACTTAGACCACTTTCGTAATAATGGGCATTTTATTAATAATTAAATTAATTATTAATAAAAAAATGCTAATTTTTTTTTAAATGCAATCGGTAGGATGCTTTCAGAGGGAAGTAATTATCAAGTTTTTAGCTAATTAAAGGTAATAAATACCTAAGCCAAATTTTAACAGATTATTATTTTTTAAATTGACTAAAAAGTTAAACGCAACGTTATATCAGGTGATGAATCGTTAATCTTTTAACTTCAAATTCATGAGATACGTTGTAGATTACTTCACTTCAAACGGGAAAATATTTATTTGTGTTACGAATAGAACCGTTTATTGTCAATATTTTAGGTAGTTTTTTATGTTATCAACCCACATTTTATATAATTTTGACAGTATAAAATGTGGCTTCCTTAAAACTTTTATAAATATTATTATTATTTTTTGAAAAAACATTTTTGGCACTTTCACATATCGAAACACACGAGAAAAGTAGGAGAGACTCTTTTATTTCTAGAGTTGAACCTACCTTGATAGTTTATTGCATCTGAACAGTATTCAGTGCCACAGGCGCGACAACCCATGGAATTGAGATTGAGTAAAATGTTAGAAATTAATTAGCAGCCAGACGTGGGTTTTATTTGTGTTTGAAGTTTAATAAAAACCGTGATAGGTTCCTAAACGCTGTTAATTGAATTATCGACGCTACGTTAATGCACGTAACCCACATCCTCCACATCTCGGGCCTACTCTAGCACAGGAAGGAAGCAGGAGTGAATGGCCTAACCGCAGGGCCTACCGCCGCGCGCCCGATACGGTTACAATGTTAGTAACGGACCGAGCACTACTCACGTCATATGTTTTCCTGGTAGCCGATACAAAAGCTTGTATTAAATATAAGTAAGAAAATAGTTATACAAAAATAGGTAATAATTGCGCATAGTACGAAGTATTAAAAAAAATTTCGGTACTTGGTTAAATAAATAAACGAAATTATTTTTAAAAACTAATGCGCAGTATAGGAGCGGTCAAATGCTATTTATTTGACGCGGTTCTGATTTATAACGCCATAAATCATTTTGTAATAATTGTACTGTAGGTATGTACACAAAATATTTTTCGATGAAGAAGGCCGTAATTTATTTTTTAAGGAATTAATACATTTAGACAGTCCATAAATGAATATAATTATATATAACATTTATTTTGATATAAAAATCTACATTTATTACAGCATTATTCATACAAACGTAGATAGTCAAACCTACATCAAGTGATCCAGTTTTGTTGCCGTTATTTTTTTAAGTGTACGTTACATTATCTATTAAATAAAACATCGAAATTTATAATAAAATTTTCATTGTAAATACGGTAATATCGCATCATTGCAGTTTTGACAGAGCATTAAATAAGTTTGACAAGAAATTCGATTACCTCTGGGACCGTACGTTTGAATCCTACCAGCTACAATATATTTTTTTGTTTTTATATTCGTGCATTCATTTATAAATTTAATTTACATAATCATATATTACATTTCACTACCCCGGTATCGACAGTGTACACTATATATTTAGCACTACACATTATATATAACTGGTAGAAACTGATATTTAATTCGCGGCGTGAAAGGTCATATTATTTTAATTATCGAACATTTAAGTGTCGTGGCTTTTCCAACTTGTGTCAAAACGTAAGTTTGTCATTTATATTCTTGAATAAAATATTTACTCATGGACACTTTTAAGTCACATTGTTTGTTTGAGGTCATTCCAGTATGAAATTTGGGGAGGGGGGACGCGAGCACACATCGCACGACACATGAATAATATACTTTTTTTTTTTTTTAAATATTGTTCTAAAATATTTAATAATATTTTGTATTGTTCTTACATGAAGCGGATATTTTTTAGTTGGACCTCACGCGTTGTAAATTTTCATTCGTGAACGTAGAACGGTAAACAAGTCCCGCGGTGACAACAATGGCCGTCAAAATATCTTAAAAGCTCGTCTCGCGCATACGACAATGTCACAATCAACAGGTGAGCATCCGTGACAATGTCACAATCCGCAGCTGAGTCTCCGTGACATTATCACAATGTGACAACAACAAGTAGCCGTGATAATTGTCAGTATAAAGAGAACACGAGGCGTACAATAGACAGAGTGCGTAACCGCGGATGGAAATGTTTTTCTTACGACACACCCTAGGACGCCAATCGCCAAGCTGTTACTCGCGAGCATCGCAATGCTCACCATTATTTGAGAACTACCAAACTATATTAATTTGATCAAAATAGATCTGAACCATTTGTTTCAGGCTAAAATTTTACTCTGTGATTGCATTTTGTACGTAAAATGTGACCAAGCAAATAGCACTCGGGTCTCACTAATAATTATTTTACAGGGAAGAAAAATGATATTAGTAAAAGAAAAAAAAAGTTTATTTACAATGAAAAAAACGTATTTTAGTTCAAACTATGCACTCTTTATTTATTTTTCGAATTTTTTTATGAATCTTCTCTTTGGAACAATAAAATAAATAGTGAAAAACAATTTGATGTTAATTACTTTTTAATTTCAATAATTCAAAATGTGAATAATTTTTTTAATTGATCCAGTAGAAATTTAGTGTAAAATTTAAAAATAACAGCGATTACTCACTAGTTACCCGATTCCTTCGAAATAATGGGGTACGCCTACGTGATATGAATGCTCGCTATCTTGAAATGGTTTAGCACCCCTGACTTAGGCTGTAGAAACATTTCAAATAAGCGTCCGTCACGTATATTTGTTTTGAATGAAAGAATGAAAAGAATATTGGAGATTTATTATGAAAATGTTGGTAGTTGCTATTGTACACTGAATATGCCTTAATGTACGGTGGAAAAATTCTGTATTTAATGAACAGGTGATGTGTGTTCTGTTTTTGGATGCAATACGCTAAAAAATGCAGATTAGTACTTGAATTTAATTAATTATTGATAAATTAATATAATAAAATAGCTTTCAATTAGCTATTTTATTTTCCCCCCATTTCTGTAGTTAGTAGAGCGAGTTAAATATACATTAGCAACTACCAAGTTTACTTTGCGACAATGGTGATCTTTATTTTACATAAAAGAAAGTACGTAGAAAATAAAAGAAACATGAATTGTTGTATGTCTTCAAGAATATCAAACATAGAGAGATATTTGTAATCTGTTGTAATCTAGAAAAAAATATGTAATAGTAAATTGAGTTGAAACACTTTGTTTTATTGCAATATATTTTATTATATTTAACTTTAGTACTTTCGGGAACATCTTCCCATTATCAATAATACAATTCAACTAAAATTAAAAACATTGTCAGAAAGTAGTTAAGGGTTTGCCTGGAGTTAAGGTAAGTGGAGGTGGGAATGGATTTAAATTGTATAAGAGGGGATGTAATGGACGATATTTGGATGTTTATTATTTTATTATTATTTAAAATTTCTAAATACTCTAAGATGTCTAACTTTCGTCCTTTGTCACAACTATACAAAAGTTCTAAATTATTATTGTTAGAGGAATGACTCTCCATTCTTGCAAGTTCAGCCATTTTGGGATTTGGACTGAAGTTTTTATTGCTTTTTTATCCACTTTTAATCTTATTCCTATTCGTCTTCCGATCCTTGCACTTAACTTGTAGAATCTGCTTTTTTCTTCTTAGGGTATTTTTGATTTATTATTCAAGATATATTTTTTAATATTGTTTTTTTGTGTAGAAGGTAGGGTTAAATTTTTGATCTTTAGAGCAATTAAATAAATCTGTTGTAAGTTTTCCTTCATACATTATTATTCTACATGGCTTTCTTTCGTCGTTGTCTTTCTTTACAGAAAACAAAGTGTTTCAACTCAATTTACAAAATAATCATGGAATTCCACAAAATTTCACCAAAAACCTTTGAACAGTTATGTAATTTTATTATATTGTTTATTGTATTTATACAGTCAAACACGTTAACGATTTTCTTTAAACTGGGCGAATGTTTTTAAATATTTAGCTACTATGTAAAATTAAATCACATTCGTCTAAAAATTTGTAAAACTGAAGTGCACTGTAAAGGCAAAATATTTTAATTTAGAATAGTTTTACTTACTGGTAGGAACCGGTGATGGGAGCCAGTAGCAGCAGGCAGGCGGCTACGAGAGCGGCCCTCATCCTCCCGCTCCCACCCCCTCAGCACCTCACAGCGGCACCCCCTGCCAGCCGCGGCGCCACCCCATACCACCAGGACCACTGCAAATAAAACTATTCAAGTAGGTATTGTAAAAAACTTTAATTTAATCATATGTTAATAAACCCTTTTCAAATTGTGAAGTACATTATTATTTAAAATTGTATTTATATTTAACTTTGTTAAAACCAATGTGTTATTTCTACATCAACCAGTTTTGTCAGAACTGACGTACAACTGAACTATTCCATACAATTTAAACGACAATAGTTCAATTGTACGCTAGTCCTGACGAAGATACGTTAGTATCGAAACCGGTTGAAGTAAAAACAACACAGTGGTTTAAACAAAATTAAATATAAATACAATTTTAAATTATGTCTAACCACAAAGTTAAACAATGATTACTATATGTTCAAATACAACCAATTGATATTTTAAACAAAAAAAAATCATTTAAACAGAATAAATGGTAGGCCTACATTGGATGCACGAATCCCAGCTGATTCATTTGAAAAAATGGAACGCTCAGAGAGCATATTATCATATACATATACACACGCTCCCTTGAGAAATTTAAAGTCTGAACTGTGAGAATTCAAGGGTGCTAATCCTGAATCTGATTGCAAAATGACTTATACCCTCCTTGATGACCTGTAAGCATTACTACAACTTTCAAGTCACCGCGCATTCCACTTATGTGCGTCTTGTTTCATCTAGTAATAGCTTCACGTATTTCTTTCTTCATCATTTGTTTCTTTCAAATAAATTGCACGAACAACTGAACTTAAACTAGTCTTGAGTTTCCATTAGTCTAGCGGCAGATTAAGTTTAATAAACATGGTAAGTTGTTGCAAAAAACTAAATCATCGTCCATTTAAAATAAATATAAAATTCCTGACTCCCTTCTTCTGTAATGCGTTAAATTAGGTAAAGAGGTTACAGTATTGTAGAGCTCAGGTTTTATTTAAGTCATGAATCAGATCGCTTAATCTAGACTAATTTATCATATCATGTATCACTATAATTGTATCACTATAGTTGGACTTAAACATGAATAAAAACGCGCCAGGTGCGCTAGCAATATTGGATGAGTGATTATATAGATTTGGGGCTTATAATTCTAATAACATGAAATTTAAACTAATGATGAAGTTAAGATAAGTTTACAGTTTCACGATAAAAATACATTTTTTTTTTATTAAAAAAAAAAATAGAGATGCGTACATGGAATATATGTCACATCAATATTCTTATTATTTTCAAACTAAGCTAAACGCTTGTGCTATGAAAATAGGACTAACTTGCTGGAGTCCTTGGACTAGGCGCGAACCACCGACCACTAGATCTTAATCACTACACCAACAAGCTAATCGAAGCTACTAAAATCTATTTGCTAAAGATCTTTAAATTTGTATTATTTTTCATATCCAGCACCTCAAAATATACAAAATAATGACTTATTTTTCAACAAGAAGATTTTGGTATTGACCAGTGCAAGTGTATGAATTTAAATCCATGGCGTTCATAACTCCTGTATTATGCATTCATTCAATTTGTCCATTTATATCCATGAATCCAGTATAACGCTTATTAAAAACCCGAATTGTCTAGTTTTATCGTGATCCAATTAAAGCCTATTTGAATATTTAACGGTTTTTTCTCGCAATCGTACATTAATGGGCTTAATGGAGAGGGAGGAGTGGGGCATGATCCGGGTTTTACGATAAAATATTTAAGAGAACTTAACAATCAACAAAAGGTATCATAGAAAGTTCTGCTTAATACAATAATTCACTTAGTGAATTTTTCAGGAAAGATAGTTAATAAGAAATATGATATCAATACACGTCATTCCACAATCTGCATTTATTAAAATTTACTTTTGATTGGGGCCTTACGCCCACAGCGAGATTCTCCGCGGATCTCTTTTATAACTACTTGACCTAAAGAGTCTGTTGATGTTAATGAGATTTTAAAAATATTGTAATTATAATATAGGTGATATTTTTTCCAACAAGAAATACAGCCAGGGCCATCTCTAACTGATAGGCAAGTAAGGCATTATCTTAGGGCGGCACTTCCAAGGGGCGGCAAATTATAAATAAAAGTACAGGAAACTTTTTTACTTTATTTTAATAACCAAAGAAATCAAACATTATTTTAGTAAAACAAGTAATAATTGTTAATATTATTGAATAGTTTAAATTCAATTAAAAAGAAAGAGATATGTTGGAAAAACAATGATGATTACAAGAGTAATGAAAACGACAGAAAATTTTCAAATACTTACTATGAATTGAAAAATGGCGAAATATGAAGGAACCTGAGTAAAATTTCTTTTTATCTAAAATGTTAATAACAGGTTACAAAAATTCAGTATTCAATGATAATTATTGCATTTTCTAGATTGACTAGGGTAGGCACAATGTCTAGGGACAGCCCTGAATACAGCTATCTATCACATTATTTTGCTGCCATTCGAAAGTAAGTACAGTCACTTCTCGACTTACGACCACCTCGACTTACGACTATTCGTTCTTACGACGGAAAAAAAGAATAAATTCACGCTTATGTCATAATCCTACTCGTAGTCCTCTCATACGCCGGAGAAAAGGAAATAGATGAGGTGACTAATTTATTATACAATTTACACAAGAACTCAATTTGGAATTTGATTATGAAGATGCCAATCAACTTTTGGAAAACGATGTTGAGAAACTCACAAATCAAGACTTGTTTGAGATTAAAGAACAACGAGTTACAAAAAAAATTGTAATGGAGCTAGAAAAAGTCACGTAAAAAATTTGTCCTGAAAGAAATAGCTTCAGATTTTAGCCAAATTATTGAGGTAATTATAATAAAAAAATATATGAACCCAGACAATAATAGGTTTTCAATTGTACATCGTAAAATTCACTAAGCACTTGGCTATTATAACGAAAAGAAACAACAAACTATCCAAACAAAATTGGGCATGTTTATAAGAAATAAGAGCAATTACACTACACTCACTGATGAATATCAGCCATTAATTAATACAGATGATTATGATAATCCAAAATTATTTTTCCAATGAAATTCCAATTTATCCATTATTATTTATCTGTTTAATTATATTTATAACATTAATTAAAAATATAACCTAATTGGTAAATGACAATTTTTTTTTTGTATTGTATATTCGACTTACGACCATTTCGACTAACGTTCAAAATTTCAGAACGGAACTCCGTCGTAAGTGACTGTACTTGTCAAATCCGGCATTGTAATGTAATTTTCAGACGGCTATGTAGCATAGCGTAGTTGACAGAAAACTACGAAAAACTTTTATAATAGTAAAATTTATCAGGCCATTAAGGCATACTTATTAATCGATCATATAGTTTACCTGATATTTGTTTCTATTATCACATTCAATTTACACCCGTTCGTAATCCAATTTTAAAAACCAACTTCATGGAAAAAATATTCACATAAATAAAGTAATTTCTGAAATGTATACGCGTGTTCAAAATAATCGCCGAGAGTTTTTTTAATTCATTAATTATTTTGAAAATCTTCTTATTTCAGTAAACCTGCCTCGAATTGAAAAACGGGGTCTAACTTTATAATAAACCGGAAAACCTAACGATAGCGAAAGCATAAAAAACCACACAACAAGTAGCTCCTCCTGACCGAATAAACTCGCGGCGGGAGGGTTCGCCGAGAACAGATATGGAGGAGCTGATTAGATAACAGCTATTGCAGGTGGATTTGAAGAGACAGGTTGGAAGATGAAGGATTGTTGCTCTGAAGAATGTCTCTGTTTACATGAACTATTCTCGAGACTGATTTATGGCTATGAGTTTACAGATAGGAGGACACACAGAAGGTAGGTTATCGTCGTTTTTATTTTTGTTGATTAGATTGAATCTTCTATAAATACTTTTTAAATTCTATAATTAAAAAGTCAGTAAATTGTACACAAATAGACAATTTTATATCTGCCTCAGATATTATTAATTATAACTCATTTTATCACTTAATTTTCATTCTCTTGGTGTTTCAAAGTAATAATATTAAAACGCAGATGCATTTGAAATAAGAATACAGATTTAGGTAGGTATATATTATGGTTTACAGGTACCACACTATAAAGATTTTTTTTATAAATATTGGTTTTACGAATGCGTATTTTCTAAAATGTTATATTAAAAAGCTATTCAATCAATTTCTTCAATCTGGTAAATTGTTAATAAAATCTGAATATAAAAGGCAATTTTTTAAGGCCGTATTAACTGAAAAATGAGACGCTCAAGAAGTTTTCAATTTTTTCCTTTAGAATTTTTTTTATAAAACTGTCAAATACGTTTAAAGTACCTAAAAATAATAATAATTATGTAAAATATTTAGGATATTTAAAAAAGTAGGTATAAGTATAATTATTTTTACATATTTTTAAGAGTAACTGTAGAGCAAGTAATAGCGATGAAAGTGAGAGTGAAGTCGAGGTCTTAATGACGGTTACGTACCTTTCAAACCGTGATATCGCCGGTCCACGTGCGGGCAGCGATCGGCGGCGTGACAGATCCGCGTGGCGATCACCGACGGAACTTGCGCGCACCACCCCGGGTACCAGGGTCACATAACAGTCGAGGAGGTGTCCTCCCTTATCGCGCGGGCTTTTGGCAATCGCGTTATCAATCGGCACTCGGAGCGCAGGCGGCGGGCGGCGCGGCGTGCGAGCGGGCGCGGACTGATGGGCCGCGGCCGGCAGCGCGCCCCCCCCGCCGCCCGCCCACCGGCATATCGCGGCATTTTCATCTCGCAAATTCGAATTTTTAATTTTCACCGCTCTCGAGGAAATCCAGACACCTCCTGGATGAGCTGTTATCCTGGTGTTGGGAATTTTTATACGCTTTGTAAATTTAAGAAAACCTATTATTTCTCATTGGATAACAAAACATGTAAAAAAATATAAATGAATTTTAACAACAATTTTTCTTTTCGTAAATACACAAACACAATATTGTTAAAATTTGGTATTATTATTAAATTAAATTATATATACGAGTACTTTTACATAATAGTTGCATATTAATTACATGGGTAGTTTAGCTAATTCGTACCTATCTATTTGGAACCTGAAATTAAGAAATAAAACGAAAAATTTCAAATAAAATAAATTAAATATATTACAATAAGTTTACGTAGATAAGTAGTTAGTAAGTTTTTTGTGTGTAGGTTTTATAAAATAATATTAGTAATTAATTTACGATTATTAAATCAATTCTGATTGCAAGGCTTATAGTATTCACGTGTTTTTATGTTTAAATCTTAATTTTTATTAAATACAATTATATATTTTACAACGAAGCAATTATCAGATGAGTGAACGGTACAGGTAAATTAGGCATTAGGAAGAAATAAAGTTAGATGACAACAAATTTTAAAATAAGAAAATATAGATGAATAGAAATCTTGCACGTCAAACGTCAAAGTTATTTATATTTATTTACTTATTATTTTAACTGTAATTTTTTTTTTAGTCCCCAAATTTTTAAACACAATTGTTCTACTTTGTTTTTTTAACCGCGTAATTAGTTATTTTAATACACCAACCGGTTTATTAAAAAATTAACCACAAGGTTCAATTTGAAAATATTTAATAAAAAAATGTCTCATGTCATTGTTCCAACAATGAAATAATATTCAATTTAATTGCTGACAAGCACGAAATTAATACGTATATACAAGTACGTAAATGTATGTTGTACTGAGGCGTTCGTGTCTCAAAGACTCGATGTATAGATAAAATTATTGGAGCAGTGGTAGTGACATGGCAAACAAATGGTTTAGCACCGAAGAGTGTGGCAGAGTCATCACCAGCCTGGAATTTTGATAATGATGGTGATATGTATGTTACAAGAGATAAAATATGTATCATAAATACGAAGGAAAATATTAAATCTATTATTACACGTGAATGCGAATAATACGGAAATAAATCATGTACGCTCTACTTTGTATCATACGTCGCAATTGTATACAATCCCAAATGAGAGCAAGTCCATAAATTATGCTCTACATACAATACATAACAGGTACGGCATAATAACTATTAGACAATCTTACATATATAGTTATCGCGGTCCGTAATAGTGCAGTTTCATGTGTGGTGAAATGTTTTGCCTGCGGCCAATATTTAAAGAAGTATCGATTTGCAATCATGGACGCAGCGCAGTATTAATTACGAGAAATATTATTTATTATTGTATCAATTTAGCGCTGCAACTAATATTGTTTTCATTGGCGACCATTCAATGTGACGAATGGCACATCTATTGATTCTGGTTGTATAAACCTAACATCTAAAACGACGATTTCTTGGCGTAATATATCTCATTCAATTATTTCAATTTCATTTCCCTAAAATGCTTCTCAATTTCAATCTGATTGAATGAAATAATGTTAAAGGCCAGTAGTATTGTTAAAAAAAATTAGCAACCGGTTCGCCGAGTTAGTTTTGGTTACCGCTTGCATAATATATTATTATATCTGACCGCGTTGTAAGTATACCATTTGTCCTGTTTTGAGGAGCTTGAGAGGGATTTGAAAAAAAATGCCGCAATTGGACGATGAAGAAAAAAAATCTTGGTGTGAAAGTCGTCGCACTGATAGAATAATGCTCGATGGAGCGAGGACCTCATGATCGAAGGAGCGAGGACATCAGAATTGTAGCAGATGATGAATGAAAAGGACAGAAGATAAGGAGAATTGGCTGTGCTTGGGAGAGGCATACATCCAACAGCAAAGAGACACAGGTTGCCTATTTTGATGATGATTCGATTTGGTGTTAAACAGACAGAAACAAATAGCAAATCTCAATACTACGGAACACATTCGGTATTAAAATTCTTCATTTTAATATAATTATTTGGCTTGTTTTCGGTTTCACCTCTCGGTTTTCAGTTTAATCAACCGGTTCACACAAACCGGTTCGAATCGAAAATTTTTACCGCTTTACTTACATTTTTTGACGTCCGAATTGTAATCTCTGTCAGATTCACCATCGCGCCAAAATGTAATATTCTGCTAAAACCCACTTTCCTGCCAAAATCCACCCCCCAGACGCGATATACACTAACGTCCAAATAAATTCCTATACTCCCGAATCATTATTCAACCTGAATTTCAACCTTTGAAATAAACACACAAATATCCTATAATGCATTCTCTAAAATTAAAAATATTGCTAGTTTTAAATGAGACTGTTATAAAACCAATAATTCAACATTAGCTCTCTCATGCAAATATAAAACTGACAAATTTTACATTAATTCTCTCATTCCAACAAAAATATTCATATTGTTTTTCATATAACATAGAATTTCATCACTAATTTAATTTACCACGAGCAAATTAAACTATAAAAAAGTAGGATTGTTTATTTACATTTCTATGAACAAACATTTTTGAAGAATTGTTTTAGATAAAGATTAATTCAAAAAGGTTAATGTTTCTCTATACTCCAACGAGACGTTATACATTTAATATATAGGTTTTGTTTTTAATTTTTCTCATGCATTGCTTTAATATCACGTAGGTAGGTACTTCATTAAATAATACATACGCAGATCAGAAGTTCCACGTAGTGTCGTCGCTCACATATGCATGAAAACATTTACCTTTTGACTGAGACAACGCGCCGTGGGTTGGTCTTGTGCGGCCACATTATAAAAGTGTTCGCGCAAATAAAAAGAAAAAAAACATTTTTACGATTTTATTAATTATTAAATCTTCATTTTGTTGTAGGATGACCAAACTGCGTGTGTATTATTAATAAATAAATAATTTTAAACTGAAATAATCTCTGATGTATAATGAATCGACCGCTTATTGATACTTTAATTATTATTTGTTTATTAATATTTCAGAAAACTTTTAAAAAATATGTTTATAAGAAAACGGTAACGACAAAATATTATTTCGGATAAATAGTTCTACCATGTCTACTAGTGACGATCAGCTAATTATATATATTGCGTGTCTCAGTATAAATAAAGGAAATATTTGTTTTATATCTGGCATAAATAATTCAACATCTATATTACTTAACTGTCATTTTTTTAATGAATTTTTATTAAAATTCTTGAGTAACTAAACATATCGCTATGCTGTCAAATGTATACATGACAATAGTCATATATCCCATATAATGCGGTACGCCGCCAAGCGGTGAACTTAGAAATCGGTTAAAAATATATGCGAGATCTTTGCGTGCAACTTTGATGACTAATCTTAATCAAGGATCTATTTTTTTTTACTTCTCTTTCATCTAAACATTCATGTATATATATATGCATCTATTCATCAGTCAACGTTTCGATATGATACCGCGTGTTTAACGGTCATAAATTATATTCATTATATTATATGGTAATTCTTATACTGAGTACAACGCATATTATTTCATTTAATCTCAATACCTTATCAAAAATATTATATATCGAACATTTAACTATATTATATTGGTTATATATTAAAAGAGACTTCCTGTTTAAATTTGTCACGAAACTGCGTTAAAAATATAACGTTAAAAATAGTGCATTACGATACATCGGAATATTTTACAGAAAGTTCGCCGGTGGACTGTAATATACAAGAACATGCGTGTGTAGTATGTTTGTAGACACCATTAATACATGTTATACATATATTTATATGTAACGCATTTTTTTTTGTTATAACGTTCTCTTTATCATTTAGGTATAGACAAATACTTACAATTCCCGTCACATTAATGACTTAATGGTCTCCCTGCATCGGGTATTCAAATGCCATAGACACCCATGCAAAGCAGGTATTTTTAATATTTCTTAATTAACATCAGAAAGCGATAATTTAGAATTGAAGATTTGTGGCGATCAGTCGCGGGCCAGGGGAACGACTCGCGAGTCTCATGAACGATTCGGGACACACAGAATCAAAGAATTTTTATAAATATCTGCGACGGAAACGAGTTTTTATGTTGGAAAATAAGTCATTGTATGCAGCAGATGATTCGGCCTAGGTTGTGTCAAATTTGGCGTGGATATTTGAACCTTTTTGGTGGGACAAAATATTTATTAATTAGTTATATTTTTTGCACAATGCTACATTTAAACAAATATTTTTAGGTACACGTTTTAGTTTATGTAAATCAATGTAATAAATACAATTTATTTAAAAAACTAAAGACAGTTCTAAATTAGAGATCTCTCGTGTTTAGAACTGGGGTATCGTACAATCGTATCGTCAAGGTTTTAGGTATATTCAAAAACAGTGACAGCACGTATTATAAATATATACTTATAATACATAGTTCAGTATAACATAAATTAAAAGGTACACTTTTTAGTTTATATACAACAATACAAATAATATAAAATTAAAATAGGCAATATTGTAAATATCACTAATTTTTATTAAATAGTTGGCATTTAATAGTTCGTACACGTGAGCTGAATGTATAAGATGTCCTTACCCTATTATTTCAGTTATTATTAAAAACCTTATGTATAAGAAATGAAAAATAATAGCATGTGAAAAAAAAAACACTTTTTTTTTATTCCACTCGTTTAATTTATTTAAGACGCGTTTCGCCTTGCAAGGGCATTATCAATCTAACAATTTTAACTCAATTATTTGCATTTGTAACTATTTATAATGATATTGCCCTTGCAAAGCGAAACACTTCTCAAATAAATTAAACGAGTAGAATCCAAAAACAAGTGTTTTATTTTCACATATGTGATTATGGAGTTCTACAAATTTACCTCGGAAACAGTAAAAATAATAGTTTCTAAAACCTTTATTTGTTTAATAAAAAATACCAAAATAATTTTAATATTTAAAAGGACATACCTACTAATATTATTGTTTATCAATTTCTCTATAAAATTCACTTCTTTCACCTATGAATTTTGATAATTTAAAAGTATGTAACAGATGTTGTGACAGATACGAAGTCTGCTTAATTTAAATAATTGACAGCAAATTTCATAAATTTTATGTAATTACACGTTGTGGGAGTTGTTATTTGTTTTATGTTGCTAAGCGATACGGACGAAATTGTGGACATGGGAACATTATTTATGTAGGATTTATTAAATGAGATATTTCGTGAAGCTAAAACTGAAAATTCACAGAGCATTTAACGAGTTTTATTATTTTCATTACGCGTAATTAACTATTACAAACACATGTATAATATTACAGATAACATAATATAATGCAATTAGTATATAAAATAGGTGAGTGGATGGCACAAAATAGACTTACATTGAATCCATCCAAAACAATACCATGGACAGCAACACCTATGTAGAAGGTAAAACTTAATACAGGAATGAATGTCTGCGAATGCTAAATCTGCAGTTAAATTGTTGGGCGTTGTATTGTATTGATGTACATCTTTCAATGAATTCACAAATCAGTAAAACTGTGCATGCTGCCATCAACTGAGACAGATTAAAAGTATTCGGAGACATCTTCCTCTTGAGGTAGCCCGTCTACTTATAAATGAATTTGTGTATCACGTGTGGACTATTGTAACAGCATCTATGCTGGCGTGCCAATGTTTCAGCTGGATAGATCACAATCAACTCTAAATGCGGCTGCTCGGATAATACACGGAGTTTCCAAATTCTCTCCTATAACATCTATTTTATATCTGCTACATTGGCTCCGATTCCCTGAAAGAGTTGAATTTAAATTGTGCTGGTTGATATACAAGGTGACACACAACATGGCGCCTCTGTATTTTCAATAACTATGTATCCCAAACAATTTTAATGGTAGACGTCAAACTCTCAGGTCAGCCTCTACTGCAGCCGCAGGAAAGGTTATAAAACCGACCAACCGTTGCCAGAAGTCTAAATTTAGTGAACGGGCATTTGCGGTGGCAGGCCCAAAAGCGTGAAACTCTTTGCCCTCCGTTATAAGAAACAGTGCATCAGAGACTTTATTTAAGAAGAAACTAAAAACGCACCTTTTCAAAAAGTCATTTTCATAAGTGAAAATAACAATTTTTAATCTTAAAAATAAAGATAATTATAGAACTATACACAGTTTATGTGTAAAGCGCCTTTGAGGTAAAAGTTTCTACGAAAATGGCGCTATACAAATTATCGTAATAACACAAATATAAAATTATTGATTTAACAGTAATAACTTAAAACAATAACATTTTTCTTTCTATTAAGTAAATAAAACATGTACAATAAAATAAAATATATAACGTCTACAATTCTATATCTTGAATGTATTTAATAATAATTATAATACTCGAATTATTTATATTTATAAAATTCTAAAAACGAATTAATTTTAACCTATATATACGTGCATGTATACCAAGCCAATATATATTTGCGTCAAATTTCAAACATAAAATAATAATAACAAATTTAGCTACGCTCTTAATAAATTAATATTATGATCATTTTCTCCCGAGGCATAATTTTTAGCGACCGAAAATAAAGTTTCGCTTAAGAGATTTGTTTTTTTTTTAAGAAATGGCCTACATAACTTTGTAGTTATGTAATCAATTCGAATATGCACGTCTCGAAGAACAAAAGATTTTCCCACGGCGGCACTTTGAAGACCAAAAGAGCTCCGGCCAAACAGGTTCCATCTCTGCGTTCATTTATTTATCTAAATATATTTACACCATTCATCGAGAATCGAAAGGAAGCCGTTTGGTCCAGTATCATTTTCAGAAGCTGCGGTATATTTAACTATGATTTTTAATTGTCATAGTTTGGTTGCGTCGGTCTAAAATACATTCGCAGACTGTCGCAAATGATTCGGTCCAGAGACACAACTATTATACATTGAGTTATATAGTTATCGTATAGCTCCGTTTCGTTAACCAATATTAAAAGTATCAAATTGACATCTATTATATTTTGATAGCTGCCTATTTCAAATAAATATATTAAATTCACAATAGGCACTAAAATTATAGCATCTGTCTCTACTGAAACATTATTACTACACTGCATAAAAACATTGATATCTCGTATTTTTCGCTTTTCAATTGCAAGTAACAATACAAATAAATAATAAAATGTAGATACCAAAATTTATATGCGTATGTTCGATATTTTTTAAATAAATTTGATTTAATTACACAATCTTCTTCTTCTTTCAAATAGGCAATCCACCCTTCAAGAGTGACTTATGCCATTAAACAAGTCTAAACATTATTTCATAGAAAGCAGTACAACAATACTATAGAACAGGGAATATTGCATCACAAGTCAATACCATTGACATTCAGGAAATTTGCTATTATATAGCTTAAATGAGGCGAGTCGAGGGAAAGAAGATGACACAAGTTAACCGGAAGTTGAAAATCACCATTGACAAGATCATTATAAAAAAACCTGTGATCCGCAATGGACAAATTACACAATCCTATATATATATTTTTTCTAAATGTATTCATTTTTGTCAATTTTATGACGCAAAAGTGTGCAATTATCTCGTCAAACAAAATAAATTATTTTGCTATTGTATTTTTTGTATAGATTAAGGTTAGAACAATTATTTATTTCCCGTCATGGTTATTTTATTTACCAAATAATACATAAGTTATATATTTTTCACTCTAATACAAGATCGTATATAAACAATCCTAGCGTTGTAATGAATTTGCTTATAATCCATTACCTATTGGTAGCCACATTCTTTTTCAGACAGCATCTTGGTGATGTAAATTGACGCGTTCAGGTAGGTAGTACCTACGACAATTTACAAGTAGTCAACATTATATAATTAAATTAAGGTGAACTCAGAAATATTACTCTTAGACCTGGTATCAAGAGATAAGTTTAATTTAATTTAACAGTAGTAGTTAATGTAGATTTTGACGGTCTAAATAAGTTTATAATTTATTTTGAATACAACTTTTTAGCTATAACAAAAGTAGACGCACGGTAGAATAGCCCTACAAAGACTACACCGTCACTATTTATTTATTTATATAAAATGCATACAAATGAAATATTAGTAACTTCACCAGTAAACGCCCAAAATGCCCAGTTTTGATTTGGAGATGAACTCTGAGATTGATAGAAAGAGACGAAAACTCAATCTACGTTCGATTTAATAGCAAGAATCGACACTTATGCAAAAACATTACCTTGAATCAATAGATCATTCAAAGAATAGTTAGACAAACAAAATACATTAAATTACAAACATTTATTCCGTTACAACTACTACTGGGAAGATTCAAATATACCCAACTGACGAACGGAATATCAATGATCAATGGACTGGCATTTGACGTATAACAAAGCTTGAAATGAGGTGCGTGCGAGACGGCGAATATTTGAGATTTGGTATGTACACGATGAGTTTCATTGGAGCATAATCCATGTCTCAGATCACAGAGACTGTCTCGAGTAAAAAATCACATCTGTGAATACGGGCAACAATAATACTACTTAATTCTCACAAAAAAATTAACAAAAAAATCTACATATTCTTATGTCATGTTTATCTTAGTAGGAACATATGTCACCGAGACCGGTAATAGCAGTCATTCTCTAATCAATAACCTTATAAAGCAAATAACTTATATATAATATATTTGTAATATTCAATTCGTTCAGGCATGTCTTAATACGACGTTTAAATAATGTATAATATTGTTCTTAATTAGCTGTTGATTGCACCAGATGCCATGAGAAATACACGCACGCCTCCTATTGATATTGGTGATATAATATTTAGTCGCGCCACTCGAGAACTTACCTGGCCTCTCGGGCCGGGCTCTCGAGGCTCGAGGGGGCCTGCGATGACAAGGGAATCCTTTTAACAGAGCCACTCGAGGCTTTCTTCGCGATGGGACTAATAACAGTACTCCAACATGACGGCTCATTGTATTCTCGAGCACCGGCCGACACTCACCACTCGGCCATTGACGGGATGACAGTTCTGTTATCATTATTGTGATGAACCCAATTTCGTACCGAGGCGGGACTAGACTGGGTTTAGATTTTTTATAATTGAGAAAACATTACAGAATCGTGTCTCTTCGACATTTTAACGAACTCGGTTATAACGAGCACGCTTGTAACGAGATCACGGATATACACGTATTTACATAGAATCGCTCACGATTTTATTTAATGTACTTCACAAATATACCAAACGACATTTAGGGTCCTGTGCAATATTGTAAACATTCATAATTGCTAAGATAGTCCCCAATTATTGGAATAATAGACAAACATTAATGACCAAATCAGATATTTATCTTTCAAGATCGTTTAAATTTCATTAGCGACCGCTTCATTGATTGCTTTGTATTTGTCAAATCTTAAATTTATTTTGATTTGTTAGCTTTCTTGAAACGATTACTTTACTCATCATTTGAAAGCAAAATTATTATCAGTTTGTTGTTGTTTCATTACATCGAAAGTGCCTTTCAATTTGCGAAAAAGTCTAAATTTTTCGTGAATTAGAACGTAGTGCAAAAAATAAAGTGTGTATATGTTTTCCTTGACCTCTTCAACAGCGTCGATATTGTGGAAGAATAAAAATGTCTACATATCAGTAATGGAATTACGGATGCAGCGAGTAATGGTTATAACGAAAAAAAATTGTTCTGGTCATCGTTATATCCGAGTTCAACTGCATTTAAAAATCAATTGTAAAATATTGCTAACATGCATGTAAATCCATTAATACCGATAATACGAAACATAAAAATGTAAGTTTTTTTCTTTTCAATCCATGAATTAATATATTTTAAGTGAAGATGAATCACAGGTTTTTTTTACAGTGATCTCGTCAATGGTAATTTTCAGCTTCCTGTTAACTTGTGTCATCTTCTTTCCCTTAACTAGCTACGTTTAATCTATATAATAGTAAGTTTTTTGAACGACAATGGTATTGACTTGTAATATAGTATTTCCTATTCTATAATATTATTGTACTTTTTTCTATAAAACGAAGTATTTAACTTGATTAATGGCACAAATCACTCTTGAAGGGTGGATTGCCTATTTAAAAGAAGAATTTATCCTACACGAAGAAGTCAAAAGTTTTGTACAATTTGCCCTCATAATGCCTACCTGACTAAGTAGCTAAAGATATATAAAAGCTGCCCACATGGCCTAGTAAGGTAGGTAAATGTAGGTAAAAGCTGCCCTCGTAACCTAGTTAGGTAGGTTAAGGTAGGTAATATTGATGGTGTAAAAGAGATGAGTATTGTCATTACAGGTTGTATTCATCATTCACTCTTTGCATGTTTTTGTGTCAGTATACCAGTGTGAGTGTGAAGAAAATATCGGCGAAATATATACGAAAAATTTATGCAAATCAACATGAGCACGAGCATCGTACAAAAGGAAGGGATAGGCTGAGACTGTCATTAAGGAAGAAGGACAAATCTCAGAAAGAAGAGAAATTGAATAGATGTATAGTAAAACTGACCAGATATGTAAAATATAAGTTTTAGTAAAAGAAAAGACTTCAATCTTGTTTATATGAGAGCATATAAAGTGCTTATGTATGCACTATGTTAAGAATTAAATAAATAAATTATTACTCTTATTATTAAGGACAACACATTCTTATTGTGAAGTTGTAATTATTCAGAACACAGGTCTGTGATATTTTAAATACAAATTAAATGTATTAATCTTTAAACTCAATTTTATCAATAAATATTATTGTTGTTACGGGAAAAATAAATTAGATGGCTTTCAAATAATGGAACGATAGATGTATTAATTTGAAAAGTGTAACATATAGGTTCGAAAATTTGTCGTATTATTATTATTCTTGGGCAGTTTTTCAAGTTATTAACTAAAGGAGTTAAAATATATTAAAGTATAGAATAATACTACATTTAAAGTGTATTTGAATGTACACAGTCAAGTCTGCTGCAAAGATACACTTGCGGCGTTTTGCAACACGTCTGTTAAAGCGAAGACGTGTATTCAGAATATCGCGCGGTGCGAAACTTGCGTTTAATTCGTATACATCTGGGACAGATTTTGCGAAAAAATACATGCGCAGCTTTATTAGTCAATTTTAAATTCTTGTACTAGTTATACGGTTCAAATTAACACGTTAACATAAGAACTGAAATATTTTGGTGTAGATCTATATACTGAATATGTCAAATAAATATTTAATTTTCATTTATTTCGCAAAGATTATAGTTATGCACATTTTTTTTGATTATATAGAGTGCACGCCTCTGGTATTCTATCTCATTGCTTAGCGGATAACAGTCGGTAATATTTTATGTTGGTGCACTATTTACGGAGATAATTTAATAAGTCCCTAAATTTATTTATTGTAAAATAAGTATTAAAAATATTTTAATTAAGCCTCCCTGTTATGTTCATAGGTAGAGTCGGACCACTCTAAGAATGCGGCTGAGATTTCTGCCACGCTCATCCGACTAATTGGGTTGAATATATTAAAAATCAATCTGATTCAATAAAATAATTTAAATGAATGCTGATCGGCATTATATTGGACTAGGCGACACCCCTTCATCAAATGCTTTCAGATAATATTAGCCGCATTCTTACACTGAATATAATCTAGCCCGTAACATATACACATTTGATAAATAAAATAGACTAAACAAATTTTGATAACTACGTATTTAGACTGTTCCACATGATAGACATCCTACTAAAAGTAAATGAAAAAGAAAATATATTATGGTCAAATATTGAACTACGTAAGTGTATTTGGTGGTTACGGATTCGTACCAAGAGTAAACCGCGTGGAGACATTCTCGGAAGGTACTTGGTCATTATTTGTAAAATAGGTATAACGTTATTAAGTTCAGTACTTATTCACCCCTGACATATCGGTATTATAATATTTATTATTTGATTTGATATTTTTTTAAAAGCCGATAAGTATTGTTCTATGGAGGAGTTTGTGTTCATGATGAGGGCTTCTTGGGAGAATTGTACTATATTAGCTGATATATGATATATTTTGTAATGTGTACTATATTAGCTGATATATGATATATTGTGTTTTATGTACTATATTAGCTGATATATGATATATTGTGTTATATGTACTATATTAGCTGATATATGATATATTGTGTAATGTGTACACCCTTAACACAACACAATGCCAATTTCCAGAGACAGACAAATAAATGACTGTACGATAAATGATAAATCACTGGCATGAAAAAAACGTAAGATTATTTTTTTTATTACAATTTTAAATGCTAGCAATAAACTGAAAAATTTGTATATAAAGTTCTCTTGAGGTGAAATAAATGATCAATGTCTTATAATTATTATTATGCACCTTAAATATCTATGGTAATTTTGTGACATTTTACAGTATTTTATAATCATGTAATACATAATTAGTATAATTCTGTATAAGTGATTGTGTTCATCCATACTCATCATATTCATTTATCTAGCAATTGAGTCGTTTATTTCCTAAGGGATTTAAAAAAAAAACAGAAATCAAGAAAAACGTTTAAAAATTGAATTTTCATCTAAATGCTTCAACAGATATGGCGTATGTACCAATACTATGGAAAACGCAAAAAAATAGACAAATATGTTGTCGATGTTGAAAAGTTAGAAAATTTATAATTTTTATAGAGGAATTTGCCACTTTACACAATTTATAGAGGTTTGAAACATAACAGGCGTATTTTAGAAATGTTTGTCACTCATATTATTTGATCTTCATTACCATATCTATAAAAAACAATTGATCAGTTTCATTTTTGAGCAGTTTGGAGGTTAAGTACTCAATTATAGAGGGTTTTGACACAAAACTTAAACGCTGTACTGATTTTCTATTACTAATATCATTACTTGTGATACAGTATTTGAACCAATTGCAAGTTTATTTTATCTTAGTAAAACTGCACTCAAATATACATTTTTTTCATTGTTGATCATAGAAGGTTTGGGAATAATTTGATGATTGAAATTGAATTATTGAATAATTTAATACAAAATGAATTGTTTCATTTTTGTTAAAAATATATATTATTAAGGAGAACACATTCTTATTGTGAAGTTGTAATTATTCAAAACATAGGTCTGTAATATTTTAAATACAAATTAAATGTATTAATTAGAAAGATATACATATAAAATCAATTTTATTGAAAAATATTGTGGTTGACTTCAATGCACTGTGTGCTATAGTATAATCGGTTAATGCACGTTCCCCGGATTGGAAGATATCCAGATCCCGGCAGCACAATAATATTTTTCGAAAAAAAAAAATTTATATGTATATCTTTCTAATTAATACATTTAATTTATATTTAAAAATATATAACTCGAAAACATCACCAATACATAAATACTTCTTTAGAGCTATTATCAAAATCTACTCCAAGAAATTGGGTCAGCAATTTAAGTGTCGGCTGGAATAACGTTGCAAGCGACAAGAGATCTGAATGTTAATTATCGTAGAACACTAATCCATTAATTAGTTTGGGTTTTTTGATGTTTACATCGATATTCCAGCCTCTGATTCGATTGTTAAAGGGAGGAGGGATAAGGGCTGAGCCCTCTTGTCTCCGACATAAGAGGTAACAACAATGGCGTAAGATTTTTTGCGGGACCCTATTCGGGGAACACGGTGAAATTGTTTTTTTTTTAATATCAGGTAATTTTAACTTTGTATATAATGGTATAAAGTAGTAGCAAAACTGGGTAAAGTTTTTTTATATAATACATTTTTTATTTTTATATTTTGTTAATTATTTTTTTGTTTGATTTTGTTGAATTTTTTATATTATTAGTGAAAGTTTTTATAAAATATTTTTATAAATTTTGTTCAACAGGAT
The DNA here is from genome assembly GCA_031772225.1 of Eubasilissa splendida. Classification (NCBI taxonomy): domain Eukaryota; kingdom Metazoa; phylum Arthropoda; class Insecta; order Trichoptera; family Phryganeidae; genus Eubasilissa; species Eubasilissa splendida. Next base: position 34,369,176 of record CM062846.1, on the reverse strand, counting down.
CAAAAACAGGGTAAAAAAGTGAAATGGGACGAAGATGATGGTGATCGGATGAGGGATCATATAGGCCGAAGGAATATATGGAAGGATTTGGGATGTTTGAGTCTCTGTGAATGATTGTGTTTCTGACAACCAGGGTGAGTTTGTAATTCTCCTAAGGATGTAGTTTTGTTTGTATTCTAAAATTGTTGTGTTATTGAACCCCAGATGGGGTTCGCGTATGTGAGTATCGGACAGATGATTGCTTTGTACACGAGTAATTTTTTTTGTAGGGATTTAGGAGGGAGTATAGTCGGTTATAAATTTTCCAGCCACCGCTTCCATAGTCTGCTGTATCATTTTTTCAATGGCTTGAATTTTATTTATCAATATTAATTCAAATAATTATTCTGTATTTTTTAGTAATTGATTGCTAATATAATAATTTTATTTTATGTTTTTGAATTAAAAATTATAGTTTTCAAATTTATTTTCACTATGAAATTTTAATTACAATAAAACTCTCAGTTAAAAAATAGTCATTATAAATTATTATATATTTTAGTATGATTTCGATTATGCATGCTAATATTTTACCTTTTTTTTTTATGCTGTGATGAATTTGATAAAATAAATATGAACATAATGTCAGATGAATTGTCGGTCTATGTTTTATTTGCTTCCGTAATTAATTCAGCCTTGACCAATCCAGACACAACACATCATCTTCCACACGATGTGGCACTTATAAATTATGTTATAAATATTTATTTTACTTTCTGGCGATCTGGACATGCGAACTGCAGATATCGCGTCTCGCATCCGACTCAACACTAAACAGTCAATATTTTTGCTTCTTGTTCCGAGAAGTAGCGGCTGAGTCATTCTCTACAAGTCAGTCACGGTTATCTCGGAGTGATCTGGATTACTGGACGACGTATTTCATCATCTCGTGAAATCTGCGCACCGATCTGTTACAAGTGTCCAGGGAATCTATGGTCAGACGTGGACGGAGATCTTGTTTGAAAGCTTTGTGTTCTTATGACAAGATCCATTGGTTATGACAGAAATATAATTATGGATTATTTTAACGAAGCCTGGTGCAATATGAAAAATTATATTTTATTAACATTTATGATAAATATATTAGGAGAGATATATAAAAGAATCTAGCTATGGGGAGAGTATTGTGAACGTATGTCATCATTTTTGAAGAATTTTCAAATTCTGATACTTTTTAAATAATGATTAAAAATTGTGAAATATTACTAAATAAAATATAACAACAGAAAGAGCACGCACTTACATCTTTAGGTTGATATATCTTTGCAGAGAAAACTAGTCTCTATGCGATCGTTACCTAAAACCGCGTGGTCATAGAGTTTTGTATAACGATGTTTATTAGGAGAACACATTCTTATTGTGAAGTTGTAATTATTCAGAACAGACGGTCTGTGATGTTTTAAATATGAATTAAATATATTAATTAGAAAGATATACATATAAAAACAATTTTATCGAAAAATATTGTTGTTGCGCCACCGGTATTCGAACCTGGATCTCTTTTCTAACCGGGGAAGGTGCATTATCCAACTATGCTACAGCGACAATATTTCAAATAATGGAACGATTAAATGATTAATATCAAAAAGGTAACATAGGTTTGAAAATTTGTCGCTAAAATATTGTCGCTGTACCATAGTTGAATAATGCACCTTCCCCGGTTAGGAAAGAGATCCAGGTTCGAATTCCGATGGCGCAACAACAATATTTTTCGATAAAATTAATTTTATATGTATATCTTTCTAATTAATATATTTAATTCATATTTAACGATGTTTATAACTGTTGGTTGAGAAATTTCGTTATTAAACATCATAGATTAACACATTAGCGATGTTCGCGATTATTTTACACATCAGTGATAATTAATCGTCGGTCTAGATTTATAATGTTAACTAACTGAACTGGCACCTTTCTACTCTCGGTAGAATTCTCTTCTAACTGATCTATGTTAAAGTCTCAAGCGAGAGTCAGATCCCGGTGATGGCTACGTTTTTCGAAAAGAGGATAGAGACCCTTTAAGAAGAAAACCTTAACATTTCTTAGAAACATTTAGTTTGACATTTTTCATTTTAAGGATTAATTTCACTGAATAGAAAGCGATTGCTCTGTGGGCATCAAAATATAAATTTGCTACTTGTATCTTAATAGTTACACAATATTATATTCAACCAATTGCAGTTAAATAATAGATTTGGATCGATCGAGTATTGAGTTTTAGCAAAAAAAAAAAATTTTTAATTTTCAAGGAATAGAAATCTATTTACTTACTTTAAAAACATCTGCTCTTATAAACTTAATATTAGATTTTTATATTATACAATTCTAAGATTATTTGGACGTGTTACCTCATTATTAAAGAAAAATTTTATATTCAGATAGATTACATAGCATAAATAATTTTATACATATATTTATAAAAATGCATTTTATTGTTAAGTTGCAGTTTTAATAACATACTATAAAAAAATATATATTGTATACTAATATTAAATTTTTACACCATAGTCAAATGGGGCAATATTCAAATGGTAACACGAAAGGTACCGGAGTCGATACTCGGCGCCACCAAAATCTTTTGCTTTCAAAAAAATTGTATTGTATTAATCCAAGTAAAGGTAAAGGTAAATTAAAACACAAGATTAAAGTGAGAGAATATAAAAATGTTACGAAATTTTCTAACGCAGTTCTCGTGATAATTTTTACCACTCATATTAAAAATTATACATTAATATTTTGGACACATTTGAAAGGATACATTAATATTTTGGACATATTTGAAAGGATACATTAATATTTTTGACACATTTGAAAGGATACAATAATATTTTGGACACATTTGAAAGGATAAAATATGTTGAATGTTCTCTAGACATTCGCACGTACCTGTACTATTTTACCTTACGATCCGAGCGGCGGCCAGTCACCCAGTCATGACGCGGATCCATGGGAAATTCGCATCACGATGACTGGACATGAACGGAAGAGGGGTGAAGAGGGCGCGGCGAAACGCAACCGTGAAATCCATAATGGATAGTTAGCTGCTCAAGGCTGAACTTTTTATGGAAATAATAGTATCAAATATTGCCGCGGGTCTTGATACATTACTGTGAAGTTAGTCACGGTCCAGAACGTGAGTGATATCACTCTTTTAAAGGTGTTTAACGTCTGTTACGTTTAAAGTGACGCACCTAATTGTTTGTAATGTTTAACGCTGTAAATTACTTCATTTGAATTTTCGATACGTAATCTGGTAAAAACGATTCAGTTGATAGTTGCTCATTAATGTTAATACAATTATAGCAATTAAAATGGACGAGGTATGATTTCACGAACTAAACAATATTTTAAATTTTAATTTATTAATTTGTGCTTTTCGTGGCTGCCTTTCTGACATATTTACATTCTATGGAAAACAATCGTCACATATATAGGAATACAAGTTCATCAATTAATATAATTTATAAAATTAATTCAACTGACAAAATAATTGAAACAATAGTTAACATAATATAATGTAAGATGAGACCAATGTATCCTCACTTAACAAATTAATCTAATTATTTTTAACTTCTTTTTTATTTTGGTTAGATCTGTTCTCCACGTACGTAAGTTCCAAGTACCGCGATCTTGGCTCATCTCCTCAGTAAGATGACTCATCTCTTTTTGCAGACCTACCATGCTGCTGGATTATTTCTGTCGGATGCCTTTCTTTATAACGTGGTTGTCATCCCTTCGCAGTATGTGGCCGTTCCATCTGAGTCTGACCTCTTTAAGTTTATGTGTTGTAAGTGCTACCTTAAAGACTCCACAAATATATTTATTATTTATGTAGTAAATATCTTCCCCATCATCTTCTACTTCTACTTTCCCATCTCAAATCGGAGGAGACACTTCCCCATCTCAGGTTCTTCATTCTTTGCCCTCGGTAAGATGCCCTCAGCCTACTGTATACTATTCCATACAGCGTGGAATGTCTAACTGCAGCCTTGCTAACCTTACGTTTGATTTTGATAGGTCTTCTGAAATTATACAGAACACTTCAAGTGATCACTACTTGAACTGCATAGTATTTATGCTGTGAGTTTTGTCCAACCTCATTTTATTTTTAAATTAAACCATACTTTGTAATGCACACACAACTGAGTTTTATTTTGTCACGACTATACTTTCGAAAGGTGCAATCTCTCTCATCAACAAGTTTAAATAACAAATAAATTAAATACGATCGGGTAACGACATATTCTGGTATAGAGACAGAAGGGGTGGGGGGGCGATTTTGTGGCTTTTATTGTAAATATTAAAAGTAGGGTTGAGTATTAATTAGAAAAAATTGTTTTGTTAATGTAATGAACATGTTATTATAAAAATGTCCCAATTAGGAATAGGACAGAGACATGCATCATACATTGCTCCTAAACTGTAGAACATTTGACATCTTTTCCTATTTATAATCTGATAAATTTCCCAACATTTTTAAATATTGTTAATTTTTATATTGTATTATTAATAAATGTATGTATATTTTTTTATCTTTTTTCATTTGTTGTACACAAATTATTACAGCTATTATAGTTTTTATTGATCTAGTATTATATAAATGTAGAAAGTCACCCCCATAATTCAAGATCTTTTTTATTTAGGGGGGGGGATAACTCTACTATTGTTTTTTTACTGTCGTATATATAAAAAAACTTAAATTAAATTAAACTTAAAAATCATTACAATTTAATAAAATCTAAATTTGAATTAATTTTTTTCATTTTTAATCCTTTGTATGGTTCCAAGTAGACAAGTATAAGTTTATGACTATCGAAACAGTGATTCAATTATTTGATTTGATAATTCAGAGTAGTTATTATTTTTAAAACAACCAAGAAGTTCTTTTATTCGCTTACAATTTTCCCACGTTATTTAGTAGATAAGTACCATTTATATATTTTTTTCTGCTTTGTAATTAAGGAGAAATCTCCCGTTAATGAGACGTACTAGACTATACAAAAAAATATTAAGATAATGATAATAAAATAAATTGTTATACTTTTGACACAAGCACGAGACTATTTTAATATTGACACATTTTTTTATTTGATAAATTCAGGTTTATAGATTCGGATACGAATTGGGAAAATTTCTGGCGGTTTTCCTAGTTGAAAATTGCAATACGACGGATATTAAAAATATCAAAATAATTTAAGAATGCCTTTACAAATATATATTACAGTAGGATATTTTATGGATCCACCTAAAGATAAAATCAAAGCATTATTACAGGACGCTTTAATGAACCCTTAAATATAAAGTGCAATATTTATTTTGGGTGTATAAAATAATTAAGCATTAACAAAGTATAAAACGAGTAAATTATTACTTTCACTTTAAATCGAGGCTTTAATACGCGATAAATACTCCTGACGGTAAACATACTCAACTGTGGCGAGGAGTCCTGCTCGGATCCGGGCCGCCGCAGCTGATGGCGTTAACATAAGAGAACTCTCCTATCGTAAGCTCAGTTCTGAGTGATCGTAAAATTAAATCACCCTTTAATGTTGAAATCATCATTCAGAAATTTAATGAACCGTATAAAGTAAGTAAGATACACACGTGTTTACGTTATTTACGGAGAAATATTACAATGTGCACATCATGCAGCTTTGTTGCAGGTTGGCCTGACAAGTATGGATAATTCAATCAAAATCAAACCTTTGTTAATATGCCATTGAAGCGACAAACGGCAAATTTTTATTTAAAATGATAAACATTGATGGCTTTCCTAGTTTGAGCTCTGCTAAACATGTTAGTTCCGTTAGATTTGTTTTATATATCACACCAGTGACTGTTTGAGACATATATTTATTTGAATATTTATTCTTGAACGAAAATAATGTACTTCGCCTTCTCTCCCCCCCCTCCCTCCTCTTTCCGTCCTTTCCTGATTGGCGACCTTGAACGAGTGCGGTTATACGTTTACCTAAATGATTACAATACTATACTCATTTTGAGACTTTGCGTCTATACAGTATTGGAACTCGTCGTCGTCTGACCTAAGAAGAAATAGTGAATTTAAACATACAGTCCACATTTTGGAGATGTCAGCTGATCTGGATTGTGGTGAGTGCCAAACTCATTTCGTATCCAGAATTCTTCCGGCATCCTGCTTATACGCACCAGTGACACATCTAGAAAAATCCTGAAGAAAATTACCATATTCTTAAAGTGTTGTATTTTTCAGATTTAACTTTAAACTGCATCTGCTAGGTGGCGCGCCAGAACTTCTAGAACATTTCATAGCCAGAATATTTCAACACAACTAATTTATATTAAATTTACATTTTAGTGATGATTTTGCAATTCTTCAGGACATAGAGATCCTTGAAAATTCTTCTTGTTACTTCTTTCATGTCAGTATTGACGAATAGAGTCCTCAGTTAAATGAGACTCGGCTCGATTCCCGGTTCCGAGTCGCCCTTACAGCTGATTCCATGGCTTCTCCAACCACATGCAAGGTGTCTATCTACCGTTGTGGTAGTCTTCCAGGACTTCTTCGGCTCCTCAAGATTGTATTCAACCCCCAGAATGAACACTTTTTCTAGGCTGGCACTTTAATGCATAATGTGGCCGAAGAATTTGAAAAATCTTACACATACCAACCTTATTTTGTTATATTCTGCCTTCATTCTAAACTGCGGTAAGGGTGTTATTTATTATAAAAATGAAATTTAATCATAAAAGAAACATGAACAAAGAAAATAAAATAAAGATACAATCCACATTAACAAATCCTAATTTCGTCGGGTTGGGCGCGAGTTCGACGTTCTGCGATGCAGGCAGGTGACAACAAGATGTTCCACTAGATAGCATCACTTCGTATTATCGTAGATGATCCTCAGCATCCAGGCCGACGCAATTGGATTCTTTGCGGAATTTTAAAAACTCACATAGCCCGAGGCAGTAATGTAAACCGAAGGAGTGAAAAATGGAGCCTACGGTGAGAATAACTGAAGGCGAAGAAACCAAAAGGAAACGTTTCGTTTCCTATAAAAATAATTCACCATACGATTAGATCAACAAATTATATTAAACTATGCACTAGTAATTGAATAACATAAAAATATTTACCCTTTGGTTACGCTGGATCGGTCACAGTTACATATTAGAAACGCTGGTCGCAGCAATTGAACCGCGCAAGTCTGACAGCTCTGCTCGATGATTTGAAAAAGAACCATAGATGGTGACCATTTTTATAACCTTGAAAATGGATTGCGACAGCAATATCAACAATAGTTTCTCAATCATTTGTCTCTGATTTTTTGAACATCTTGCATAAAGGGAAGTGATCGGCTACGTTGAATAAGGAAGAAGAAGATCCCAAGTGGAAACAGAAACACGCACATTTCTGGTCATAATTGTCAAATTCGCGAGATGCCGGATAAAGTAGAGATGTGTGACTAAGTTAGAAGATCGTGGTACTCAGGCGTGATATCAAACATTAAAAAAATATATGTTTATATCCAACTTTTGTAATATTTTTGTTATTAATAGCGTGCAATATTTCAGATTGTTACAAAAATCAAGGGTTTATTTTACTTATCCAATAACATAAATTTGGTTTTATCTTACAGCATCTACAGCATCTAAGCAGTATGAAAATTCAAATAAATTAGATGAATTATTTTATTATACACGTACTACGCATGACGTCACATTAGTTCATTTACGTTTCAATTGATTTAATTTAATTATATTACTTTGAACTACTATATATTTTTGATCATATTTTATATTAAAATCAAAGCTATTCCCGTGTTTTAAGATAAGATCTTATTTTTTGTTGCTGTGTACAATTATTTTAGTATAATAAAATGGTTACGAGTACAAAAATTCTACATTACATTACATACTGTGCTAGACTACTGATTCTCGATAATATCGAAAAATAGGTTTTACAGAAATAATGACCATGGATACACAGCAGCCACAATATAGCAACAACCATTACTATAAAATAGATTTTACCTAAACATCTGCCTGTGGTTGTGGCTGTCAGTTAATATATGTACCTACGTAATATAATCCGTTATGAGGTAATTACCAAAGTATTGTTAATAAGGCTCTATTTTGTTTAAAAGTTAGCAAGCTACCGATGATTCACCTCAACTAAATTCTCCTTTCAGGTAACAAATTCAAAAGTGATAATTAAGCAAATTTCGCACCAGCGCGTATAAAAAATCTCGAACCCGGCTCCTCCGACGGCGCCAAAGGAATGAAAGGAAAACCGACTCTCGACATGTTTCTCACAGGTTGTCTCTATAACTCATTTTGGCAAATCTCATAAACCAGTTATTTGCGTCTATTAGTTCGGCCGGGAAATACTTACGGTTGAAATTATAAAACCATTAGCGGAACAAAGGAGATGACACAGGTCGGCCCGTGAGAGGGGAGAGAGGCGGGGGCGACATCTCTGATCTTTCTAATTGATAGAAAAAGAAACAGTAGAAAGCTGTATCGAAGATAACGGGTGTTCAAAAAATATCATGTGATGGTTTCCGTACCATATACTTCCGGGAGATATAAAAATTCAATTTTGATTAGTTTCTTCTTTGTCTTCACCTAATCCCGTTCATCCGGGTCCAGCTACACTTATCTTAGCTCTACTTTATTTTATTCAATGCTACATTCTCTTGGTTACTTTCAATCTTTAAGATGAATCAATAAATAAAACCAGAACGTAAGTCTTCATCGTCGATCGATTCGAACAGTTCTTTGGGGACTTCAAAAAGATTGACGAGTTTATATACCTAGGTGCTCTCATTCATTTTAATACACAAATTATGTGAAGTAAAAATCTGCAGACAAATTAGAATGGTTAAATCAGCGATGGCCAGTCTGATGACGGTATGAAGAAATTGGTACATTCTACAAAGAAACAAAATCCATCTTAATAAAATCTCCCTTATTCTTTATAGCACTGTATGTAATATGGACAGACCAAATAAAAGAGTTAACAAGTTCCTCTCTAAACGCTGCAATCGACATTGTTAGAGACCGAGAGGAATGGAGACGATTATATACCATGTTACAGATACTTCACAGAACCACGATGATGAAGAAGAAGAAGCTGTCCACGTTGCTCGTAGTCTCATCACCACTTCATCTCACTTCGTACTCGATACTCGTGACTTCATGTGATCTTCTTCCATTCGCATCATACGTTCATAGCCTTGTTTTATTTTTTCAAGAGTAGGGGCCACCCTAAAAGAACCGCGGATATAAATATTTAGAGTTTTGATCAATCTTACATGCAATCAATTCCGATTTGTTTGAATTTAAATATTAAATCGTTGTATCAGTGTGCGTTCAATTACTCCAAGGTAATAACTGTAATCGATCGGGATCCAAATTGCTTAGAGTTTTCACGTGTTGAGTCGGACAACAAACTTATATTTATTTATTTAATTGATTTATACAACCTTACAATAAAGAACACATTTTAAACAATAATATAACATATTTATTTACATAAGAGAAATATGTAAAATAAATAGTAATTTTAAATACTAATTTAATGTATTAATTATAAATATATACATATAAAATCAATTTTGTCGAATTTGAGCTACCTGGATTCGAACCTAGATCTCTATTTTCAATCCGAAATTGGTAGCGCAAAAACAATATTTTTCGAGAAAATTGATTTTATATATATATATTTATAATTAATACATTAAATTAGTATTTAAAACATCACAGACATATGTTCTGAATAATTACAACTTCACAATAAGAATGTGTTCTCTTTAATAATGAATAGTAATTGGTGAAGTGTACGCATGTACAATGGTATTTAATGGTTATGGAGGTGAGAGGTATGATGGTATAGGATGAGATGTAAATATTATTTTAGACATTTTTCATATTTAAGAATTTCTTATCAAATAAAATAAACGTAAATATAGGAGATTAAGATTAAAAATACAAGCATAAACATACTTTTATTTAGAGCAGAATTCACACATGAAAACAGTTAATACGTAAACAACTGAATACGTAAAATAAAAATATTGAATAATATATCGAAAAAGAGAAAACTATTTATCTTATATGCTTATATGAAATTATGTTAACATATTTTTGAAAAATAATGTTATGGTGGAAGTATGGTGGAAATCCTGACATAGTGTAAAAAATGATACTAAATTAAATTGATAAAGGAAATATTTGTACAAAAATTTAAGTATTTTAAAAAGCAAAAAAAATTGAAACACAGCACCACCATCTATGATAGTAAGCCAATCAATTATTTTTTAATACAATTTATAAATAATCCCTTTTTTTTTATAACGCAGGAATAAAGTTCTAACATCGCATCACAAATTTATTAAAACCATTTTTTTTATATAAAATACGCCATTCACTGAAGACACACTGATTTTTTTAAAATTTTATTCTAGAAAGTTACTAGAATTTTTCTGCACAACAAAATGACGTCCGTAAAGATGTGTTGGATAACTGTCGACGCCAAAAGGAAAGGCAAATAAATTCTTCCGGTTATACCGATGTGTATTTCCCAGTGATCTGAATCATTCGAAGCGTTTAAATCATTTCCGTTTCGGAGAAAAACTTGAATCATTTCGCGATATCCCTATAAGTAATTTTCTTACGCGTGAATTCCGTTTTGTCATAGGATTTTAATTTCTCCAAATACGCACAAATAGCATTCAAAGAAAGCAGCGAAATTTTATGAAAATATAGGTATTATATAACAATATTGATATTTTAACGATAAAACTTAATTTATTAATTCAATAATATTCAATGCAATATTTAAATAAAGTATTACATAAAAAAAAAGTAGAAATGACGAATAGTTTTCATTTCATTCCCCTTCCACACCCCGCCCTACTCTCTGAATAAGTCGCATTTAGTTTAGTTGTTATTTACACCTGGTAATTAGAGAAATCTCACGTCTCTAAACTATAGTGGTGACAAAAGTGTGTGTACTACAATGTTCACTTTATTGAAAATTAAAATAGTCATGTTGTACCACAAAATAACAACCATGTTAATTAAAGAGTTTTCATGGGTTTTGCATTTTTAAAGTCAATCAGCTTCGCTGTTTATTGTGAAAAATCTATCACGATAAAAATGAAATACATATATTTGAAAGTTGCTAAATAAATAATATTGACTTAAAATTAAACAACAAATATAGTCATTTTATTATTTTTTCTGTTATGATTCTGTGTCAATACATTATCGAATTTTCATGTATGTATGAATACTAAGCAATTTATTTCTAAACTATAAAAAAAACGTTTGGAAATATAATATACGTGAAAAGTCATCAAAAATTGTTTTTCTGATGTTTGGCACGGAAACACACGCCATAACAATCTCGTCTGACAAGGACTAATAGAGAAAAATTAGCAAAGTCTTAGAATAAATAATAAATAAAGTAATCGTATCAATGGTGAATATATTGTATTAATAGTGAAATTATCCTTTTAAAATCTTCGTATGTTCGTCACCAAATGACATCAACCTCTAAATCGTGATGACAAAGGAACATTAAATTTATTTGAAAGGTTCTCGGGAGAAGAAATTAGTGTGGCGGACACATCAGATTTCCTGGTGGCTCGAGTGTCCCGGGGGAGGGGGGCGAAATATTCCGAGGGAGGACGAGGAGCTTGCCCTTGGTAGGGGGACGCATTCCTTGCAAGAGTTGGCCGACCTTCGGGAATAAAACCTGCTCCAAATTCCTCGTATACGGGATTCATTGAATATTTGATTCGTCCCGCGCCTCAAGATAAGCTGCATACTTTTTGTTTGTGTTATTATTTCTGTAGTAGTGTACGCACATGTTCTTAGAACAATAAAGCATCGATTTTATGTTTTCTTTTGCAGATTGACAAAATAAGCGTCGTTAACTAGCGACCAGTTTTTTAAAGAGAAATAACTCTTATCGTGCGCGTGCTTCTATATGTTAATCAAACATGTATATCTGCGAATTAGAAATAGAAATGTATCGGAGTTCATCCATCTGTGAAGTACCCGCAAGTAAAGTGACGAACCATGATGAGACAGATCGTTTGACTCTGACCGTGACAAATCTCAAAAAGAACGCGAATTAGAGCTAAATGGAAGAACCGAAATGTGTATCAATTGGCATTTCAATGCAAACCAGAATTATATGCAATGCAATCAAAATTGTTTGGAATACAAGACAACGAAATAATATTTTTTTAGCAAATTGTCTAATTATTACGAAATGATTTTAATTTTTAAAGCAGTGATGCATTTTTTACCTTGAATCTTTTGACGAACGTAAAGAAATCTCCAAAGAAAGAAGATTCACCAACGCAAATCTTACGAGCTTAGATAAGATTCAATGTGGAACATTCTCGTTGTATTTCAACATGATGACGAATCCTATAAAAGTATTTTTGTTAATAATACAGTATTACTAAAACACAGAGAGATCCATCTCCATTTTGTTACACACTTTGGTTTGTCGAAAAAACATAAATGCTTAAATTTATAAACAAGTACGTTAACTACTGAACTTATTATAACTCGCTGCGTACACACCAGTGTTTATCTATCCGATGTGAAGTGTCTGCTGGAAAATAAACAAAATATAATAAATAAATAAATGAAACTCTGCGTTTGTTCGCCAATTTTAAGTGCCTTCACTAACATCCACTAAGCAATATAAAATACATCGGTTAATACGTCAGTAAACCCTATAAACAAACTATAATCTGTATGACAACGGACACAGGAGTACAAACTTCCCTGCACTCCTTAAATGAGTCAATAAATTAGTGGTCATATGAAGATGTGGAAAACCGATGTTATCTACCTGGGAGTCAGTAATTACTGGATCGTCTTATTGAACCGGTCTCCATAAAACAAGGAATAATCCTGCAATTAATAAAATAATCATCGGTATGCAAAAGAGGAAGAACTACTACATTTTAAATATTGAATTCCGATGCAAGAAAACGTTACGCTGTATAGAATTTAATTTACTAATTTAAAAGTTTTTTACGTGAAGATGCTATCGAAGATTAGGACAATCTGTAATAAAAGTCATAAATATTAAAGTTGATAATTTTCTATTTACTGTTTCCGAGGTAATTTTGTAGAACTCCGTAATTACATATGTGAAAACAAAACACTTGTTTTTTTATTCTACAGCTTTGTCTACTGTCTGCGTTAGACGAAAAACTACCATTAATTAGAAAAATACTTAACCATAAATATTAGTAAAATCATTTTAAAGTAGACAATTATTTTTATAAAAATAACACGTGAATTCACTAATTACGTAATTAAACTAAATATTCAGAAGAGGTCATATTCCACCCGTACTATGTTATACTATCATATTTCTAAAATAGAGATTTGTCTATAGAATATGATGATGATGATGATGATAATAAATAGAATTTTAGAACTAATTTTCTTATATCGTTTGAAACAAAACTAAGGGCCGGTTGTTACTTTTTACTATCGTAAAAAAGTTACTAAAGTAAATTTTTTTGCGTAAGCGGGTCGTTCGATTATTGGTAAAAAATATTTACTTCTCGAAAGTAGATTCAGTAATAAACTAAATTTACTCTCCGATATCCGATGGTAAAATCGTCAATCCTTAGTTAAAAATGGCGGACTCTTCACAGTTGTTTCAAAAGTTTTTGTCACATTGATACTTTGAAAGTTGCAATATACGACAATGAATCATTTAATATCCCGCTATTTTAGTGATGAGAGTTCGTCCGATGAAGATCTCGCTGTTTGATTTCTATTAATGAAGATTTTTCGCCAGTAATGTGACAGATTTCGAACGTTGAGGTGAATAAAGCCATAGGTATAGCATAAAATTGTATGTATTTGATGATTATTCGCATTGCCGCACTATTGGGCGGAATTGACTTTGACAGTAGTCAATTTGTAGTAATTAGTAAAAAGATAGTGAAGGAAAAATTTACCATGGTCAAACCGGCTCTTAGTTATGAAAAATATACCTTGTATGTCTCTTAAGACGAGGATCGAACTCCAATATCTTGGTCTCTGGACTAACACCTCGAGCTAGACCAGAAGTACGCAACAAAAATTGTATCCTCCCCAAGTTCACGATTTCTTTTATAATTTTTTTTGTACGTTTATTTTTAGTAATACCTAATAAATATTAGCTTTCATGACAAACATTTGCTACCTTCAAAACATTTGTCAAAGTATTTGTTATCTGGGTTATTTTTATTTATAGTATAAGAGGTACTCTTTTTCAAACTACGAGACATCCAGATTTAGTTATTGCAATGCTGCTGTTCTTTGGCTAGATAATTTTAAAATGATCTAGATACAGTATAGCTAATATCAATGTGCATCTTTCGTCATACTAGTATGTAGCTTTATATACTTTTCGCACCAGTGCCAACGGATTTTAAATAATAGTATTTATATAAAAAACGTTACAATATTTCAAACAAATAAAAATGATTAGATTGAGTTCTTAACATATTCCTGTATGATAATAATGACAACGTTAGAGACATTCACATAGCGTATCCATCTTGTAGTGAGTGGTTGAAATGTTCAAGACAATAGATCAGCCCGGCGACTGTGAGACACGGTCCGTGATTCGTTTCTTGAATGCGCGGAACACGAAACCAGCTGATATTCATCGCCAAGTGTGTCCTGTTTTGACCAGATTTCTATGTTTTCCTTTATTTTCATCCCAGGCGGCGTCGTTCTATGACGAAGGTATGCAAAAATTGGTGCCGCGTTATGACAAGTGCCTTAATAATAGGGGCAACAATGTTGAGAAGTAGTTTAAGGTCCGAAAAACGTAAAAATGAAAATAAGTTTTTTTTTAAATATCCGGCACTTAAAAAACGCGCCTCGCATAACTCGTGTAGTTATTTTTAAAACAATATTACTAATACGTAAATATCAAACATTGCAGATTTAAAAACCACATAAACAAAATAATAGGTCTTTGATGTTCCCTGTCCATCAAAAAATGTGCATCCAAAAACCAATCAAACGTAGAGTTTATATCATCACACAATCAACATTAAAGGCTTTTAAAAAATCATTAAAAGTCCGCAGTAAAAATTAGTGTAGTAAACCGTTCACTCCATGTTCACGATGGAAAGTATTTTTGTTTTGTGTCAGAGTGTTATTTAACATTCATTAAATTTAATGCGGAAAGGCGTTTCTGTGGTGCCTCTTGGATGTTAAGGATGGACAGAACGTGCGAAAGTTGACACCCACAGCTCAACAGCCGAACCCGAGGAACCCACGCCAGAGCAGAAAAGTGGAAGCATTTTTTACTTCTCCGAGACCCGTATCTTTGTTTTGGCTGAGCTTTGTTAAATAATTTTATTTGAAGAAACCATTATGAGTCCGAAAAAAAATTGACATGAAAACATACTAGGCCAACAAAAATTTTCGAACTGGAGTAAAATCGATTGTACGAGACCGTGTTCTTTTTCTTTTTCATTGAAACTACAGCTCAAATTGAGACCTCCTCAATTTTTTTCTTCCATTATACTTGATTTTCTGCTTCCCATTTCCATTGCTTCCTTCTTCACAATTTCTTCCCAACGGAATCTTGGTCTTCCCATCAGTCTCTTCCATCGAGTATCTCTTTATGTAAATAATAAGTATATAATGTAATCTTTCAATATTTCGATACTAGTGGTTCAATTCAATAAAAAAAAAAAAAATTTTTGTCCGAGTAATAGTATGCACCAAATATTATTTCAAGTCTTATAGTCTTATATAGTCGTCGTATACAACGAAAAAAAATATTTGGAAGACATCTCCATGAAATAAAACTTCAAGTGAGTAAAATTGAAAGTATTGTTCAAGCATAAAATCCAGACAAACGAAAATAAATAATTTTGTTAAAAAGCCTTCAATCTCGTCTTAGCTAAGAATAGTTTTCCCATAAAAACAAAGATATTTCATGCATGCAAGATAAATTTAAAAAAAAAAACATATATTCCATTTCGGTCTGTTCATATCACATTAAGTATATTTCGGTGACTTTTATTTTGCATTTTCAAAAACTAAATAAGTGATCCCAAAACGACAGAAAAAAATTAAATCAGAAAAATATAGCGAAAACATTTTTCGATTAAAATCGGATTATACCAGGCGACTATATTCCAAAGTAGATAGATAAAACAACATACACCATTTTCCACGTTTCCTTGATCTTGAGATCTTGATTTTTCGTTCGGTTACCAGGCAATCATAAAACAAAAGACCACCGATCAAAATATTGAATTTTCCCTATAAACTCGGCTTAATTTTACACATATTAATCGCTCGGTAAATACCAGGAGAGTATGAGTTGCGGTCGGTGTATCGGCTATCTCTCTGCGCGAAAGGGAGGGACAAGCTTATGGCTGGGTCTATGGGAGTGACAGAGAGGATCGAAGGGCGTGGGAAAGCGGCGGAGTTAATTACAGGGCCGGCTGATGGCTTCATCGGACGCCGAGGCGGGCGCCTCTGGCTCACAGGGGCAGACTCAATGAAGTAATATATTTTATATTTTTAGACTGATTCTCACTCATTATTTCAAATTATAATTTTTAATATATTTATTTATTTCGCGATGATTTTTTTATTTTAACATAATAATTATTGTAAAAATTGATGTTTATGAGATGAGAGAAAAATTATATTATCTTTCTCCATTTGTATTTTATCGCGTTGACTAGTAGGCCTATCTTATAATGCAGCTGCACATAAGTACGCAATAAAGTGAATATTATAATCAATTACAGAAATGAGAGTATTAAAAAAAAATTACAGATAAAAATCCATATTATTTAATCTTAATATAATGCATATAACGTATACCTATTTATATATGCTCTAATATAAACAAGACCAAAATGTTCATTTTTACTACGCTTTATCTTGCACATATTTCCTTAGTTTCATTTCTCCTTCTAGTTTCTCCTCCTTTCTTAAATGACATCTTATATTATATTATGCAAAGGAAAAAAGGCTGTATTTTATTTTATAAAACTATACTCGAGTATATGGTCATAATTTCTTCATATGAAATAACTATTTATTTATTACTATATTACTTAAGCATTTTATCCCTAAGTAGATAATAAATTCTACGTGAAAAACTTTCCAAAGAATTTTCATTTATATTTTATCTGTCTAAGTACGGTCCTGTGTATCATTTGGCAAATTGTATGGAAAGGGATAGTAGTCCCACACCTGTATCACACGTATACACTTAAGTGCTAAATAGTACAGATGCACAAAAGTCAGAATTTTACGTATTTAAAAACTAATAAAAAAAATTCGCCTTTCCGTACAAGTGTGTATGGCTATCTTGATCTTATTTTTAATTTTTCAAATCGTTGCTTTCTAACGGAGTTAAGCTTGTGATACGGGCAAAATTTAAATAATTTTTAATATAATATATTATATTATGTCGGATTATAATTTCAAAAAAATACTCGACCCCAAATAACCACCACTGATGAAATATGTATTCTTTAGTTACGCATTGTATACACACATATTATTATTATTTATTTATGTGAACATACCAATATACGTGGATATATATACTTAAATAAAAAATAATAAATTATTTTAAACCATCTCGATCTCTAAACATGTTATATTTAATAATTTTAGAGAGATGGCCTGGCACAGTAATAATTTTTTTTGTACACAATAGAATTGTTAGAATGTAACATCAAGGTGCATAATACATTTGTGTTATGTGACTATGTTTGTGACGTCGATCGGGTACTGAGATTCAACGATGATTGGTAACTGAGATTCAACGATGATTGGTAACTGAGATTTAACCATTATTGGTAACAGAGATTTAACCATGATTGGTAACTGAGATTTAACGATGAATGGTAACTATAAATAATTTATCTGTTGGAGGTTTACTTTCTAGTGTTACCAGTTATTGCTCGAAGAATCACGAGTAATCAGTTACCAACAATCGTCTAAATAACGATTTAACCATCATAACTTGAACAATGTCGAGTTCACCAAAATCTGCGTCTATTTCGTGATAGTAACACGCCATACCTGTTTTTTATAGCACCAAATATTTTTTTAATAATTAAAAAAAAAAATCTTAAATGTTGTCAGGTGTCGTACTTCGTTCCCGGGCTGTATAAGGAACACAAGCGCTCCCAAGCGAGAGGACCACCTCGAAAATGCAAGTAAATTTAAATTTCCAATTTTTTATGCCTCATTGGTTTATACAAGCGATTCCGGGCGGGGGCAGAATGTATTAAAAATATTGCAATACCCGGGTTGCAATCGACATTCCTCGGTACGTGGTCAATAGTAAAACAGGTTTTATTACTGTATTTTAAATATTTCATTAACTTTCGGAAATATTGTTACAACGTTTTCATTTGAATACCTACGTGTAATAATATTACGATGGCTCGTGATCACTGCGACTTTAAGATATTTGTATTTATTCATCTCATTTTAATTTGCAATATTAATTATAACACTATTTGAGTTACTTATCCGATATATAAATTTAAGCAACAATATACCTCGATAATCGAGTGTCAACCCTTGTAGCTAAAATAACTATTTAAAAAAATTAAGTGTTATACCCAGACTTAAATTATTTCATTTTTAATTCATTACAAGTAGACTCTCAACTATCCAGGGTTGGTAAATCGAGCATGCCAAAGATACCATTTTCTTAAATATATTTTCAAAATATTATTTAAAAAACAAAAATATTTTTTATGTTTTATTTATTATTTATTTTATTTTATTTCTTAAGAATCAAATACTACAATAATAATAATAATAATAGACATAATACATAATATATAAAAATAGGAATTGAATAAAGAAGAGTTATCATACAAACAAAGAAATAGTACATAAAAATAAACATAATAAACTAAAGAATTGTACCTACATATTAACAAACTGATAAACAAAAAGTGTTTTTACACTTAAATAAAAATAATCCCAATAAACTAAAATATAATGGGTATATGTTAATAATCTGATAAACAAAAAAGGCTGATTACACTGTACATATAAAGTGGAAAGGGTGAGGAGGGGAGACTAACGAAATGCAATGAAAAAAAATTGTTTGAACAATTAAAAGGTGTATTCGTATACATAAAGATGGTAGGAAAATACAAAAGTCCATCGTATGTACAGGGTGGCGCAAAATTAATCATCCTATTTTATTTCTGTCATTTCCTGTCTAGTTCACAAATGACAAATATGATTGACGTACGATGCCATTTGCAAAAATTAATTTTACGCCACCCTGTACTCGATGGTGAAGCTTTATTTAAGTTGGTAATGTTTCATTTTCAACAATTTAACTCGAATATCTTTTGGTTTTATTATTTATTACCGACCAGTTTCAAAGCGTTCGCTTTTTCATCAGTATGTAATGAGATTAGTTCTAAATGAAATTACATTTAGTTTATGCCAATTTATTAGTTTACACGTTTAATTTATATTTTAAATAATTAAATAATTTAAACCTAATCCCTTTCTTAATTATCGCCCTGCATCGAAATGGAGTATTTTAAAAAAATGTTAGAATACCTTTTTTTTTAATAATCACTTGAATTACATTTTTCGAGTCGAGATTTGTCTTGAAATTCGGACCTAAAGCAGCCTTCTAATATATTTCGAGAACATCATCGAACCGCACATAAGTATGACCGTCGCGTGAAAACCATAGAAAACAAATAATAAAGTTGTAACTTATACGACCGCACTAATGAACCCGGGGAGTATTATTCTTCGAAAAACGTTTATTGCCGGCGTACCTGCCCAAATGTAACATAATTGAGGTGTATAACGCTGCATTATGCCTGGTTTTTCAATGCAAGCTTGAATTTATTTTATTTTATTAGCAGCGATGAAAAAGGGGAAAAAATCATCTCATGCTATCAACTATCAGCTAGCACGATGTGTGCAGATGTGCCACGCTAGATCAATCCAATGCTTAAAAGGTCTAGAAAAATGCATCACCCTCCAAATTATATCAGACCTGTCAAACTTCGATTATAGTATAGTAATTAGATTCGTTGTATATTTAGACTGTGGCCGAAATGCATGAGAGTATTTTTGATATTTGCGTTATATTGACTAACAAGAGCTATGATTCATATATTTTATAAAGATGGATAATATTATCATTTTAAGTACAGGTAAATATATTTAATAACTAGGAAATGAAACACAAATGTCTAATTTGGTTTTTATTTATTATAATTATGTATGGAATATGACATCAGCCAAGTGGCCGCCTTTGGCAGTGGCACAAATGTGTAATCTTTTAACCATATTTTTCATATACAGGGTGTCCCAAAAGTTTTTTTTATTTTGGTTCATTCGCTGCACCAAAGCAACAAACGGGAGAGGGACGGAAGTATGCCGATCGCTAGTCCTTGGGAATTTAGTCGCTGTGGAGCGTGTTCTTACCAGTTGTTCGTATAATTATGGAAAATTGATATCTCGATGAGATGACATAAAATGGCCTCCACCTAGCCCCGACTTAACACCAATGGAGCTACCTTAAATCAAAGGTGCACATTAACAATACTTCCTCTCTGGACTAATTAAAAGAAAATATCCGAGAAGAAATGGCAGTGATCACGGAGAATACGTGCCGAGCAGTTCTCATGAATTTTGCCTCCCGTTTAGAAGAGTGCCAGCAAAATAACGGATCACATTTAGAAAACATTATTTTTAAGAAATAAATTCCCAGAAACTATACGAAAATGTAAAATAAACATTTTTTTGTTAAACCCGTCCATTTATTTATTATATAATTTGTATTATGAAAAAAACTTTTGGAACACCACTATTTCATAACATTCTCATACACTTCAAGTATTATTTCAGCAATTTAATTTCGAATACTCTCCCGTAGCGTCAGAATTGTAGTTGACTTATTAGCGTTACTTTTCCTTTCAAGTCCCCCACAGAAATTAGTCGGAAGCCGTCAAATCAGGTGATCACCACTTCTATATCACCACTTTTTGACATTATGCGACCGGAAAAAATTTCTCGCAAAATTTCAAGCGTAGCTCGGCCTGTGTATGTGGTGGCATCCTCCTGTTAAAACCACGTGTGTTGCAGACCCAATTGATCCAATTCGATCATCAAGAAGTTTTCCATCATGTGACTATAGCGATTACTACTAATATTGTCAATATTATTATAAGCATTGCCATTATTATTTAGATCAATTTTTTAATGATTTCAACACATTGTCGAGGCGTCAGATGCTCCATAATAAATTGTTATCAACTATTCTCCACGACTACCAAACGCGAACTGACAAATATCGGCCAAACCAAAATGGCGGCCCAAGAAATCGGCCTGGAACATAACATTCACCTGTATTATTTTGAAATATAATTTGATAATGATATTTTTTTTTCAAAACATGGTGTAATTAATACATTCCTTTACCAATAGATAAATAAATAAATTATTTATTTAACTCACACTTAAAATACAACTGAGCGGAAACGAGTCGATTTGTATTGAACCTCGTATCGTATATTGTATATGAGTATAGTATTTAAACACATTATTTAAAAAAATATCAATATGATTTATTTATTTTTAACTAACTTACCATCACGTTGTTTCGTCATAGGCAGAAAAGATAGAGAGCATATATTCTATCCTGGCACATAACTCTGGCCTCATCTACATTCATACATTCTCTCATATACGCTCGACTGTTGAGGCTTCTAAAAGGACCATCTTATGTATTTGGTTTAACTGGTCACACCAAGACTTCCACAGAGGTCTTCTATTTCTGTGTACATAATTGTTAAAAATATTTCAATTAAATTATTTGATCATAGTTGTTGACGCCAGTCCAATGTTACCTGTGATATTCTTCGTTCAAATACTTCCGTCATAATGTATACTTCGTCTCTTTCTAGCTGACTTGGTTGCATTCGGCGGATAGCGTGAGCGTAAATTCGAGTCTCAAAGGATCAACACGCCGAGATATATTATCGCCGTGTTTTAACGTTATTCAAACCGGGAAACCGAATTCGCCAGCATCTGACTATCTCCAAAGTACAGCGAGACTTTATTCCTTTTG
Source organism: Eubasilissa splendida (assembly GCA_031772225.1). Lineage (NCBI taxonomy): Eukaryota > Metazoa > Arthropoda > Insecta > Trichoptera > Phryganeidae > Eubasilissa > Eubasilissa splendida. The sequence goes on along the minus strand of CM062846.1, from coordinate 34,346,999 downwards.
TGCGACTCAGGGAAAGTGCAAAATGGCGTCCAACTTATGAGATTGAGATCAAGGTAAGGTCAGATTCCTTCCGTTCTTAGACCTATCTTAATCCAAATCAACCAAAAAATAACTAGAATTGATACAGTCCACCTCTTTTAGCTATTGTCATTACAATATACACGTCAGTGTGACACAATACTGTCAGCCACTATATAGACCCATCCAGGTCTCCAACTATTAATGAATCTTTGGATTATTGTTATATGCGTTTATTAAATGGGTGATGATTATGAAATAAATTAATGATATTCCACTCCCAAGTCAACTTATCAATCATGGTCGTGTATTTTGGTATTCGCCTTGGTTTACTTTCATGAAAGAAAAAGGTGGTCAGAAAGTGGCACAGCAGATTTAAACAAATAATACTTATATTTTTAAGGAGAACACATTATTATTGTGATATTGCATATATGTATTGTGATATATTTAATTTGTATTAATAATACTTATATAATAAAGTATTAAGTATAATGTATCACATTTTATATTGATTAATAATAGTACACGGGTTATGTATAAACCATTCAATGGATTCCAATAGCTAGTTAAAAAATCACTTATTTTAATAATAAAAAAAATATATTAAATCATCTTATTTAATATTTTTACCACGGATTCAGCAAATACCACGAACGTAAAGAAAAATGATAAAATTCAAAATATTCTTTTTTTAAATAATTTAAACAAATGCCGATTGAAAATCTGGCCTAAAGATGAATTTTTGGTAGTTACCACACACATCACTCCGATATGAAGGTGCCTACCGCATGACACGTTTCCGACAGTCTATGGTTCCGACGCTAATACCCCACAAATTGACACCATAGACGAAATCGTGTCATTGACATTTTAAGACACAATAATTTATGTTTTACAAGTAATTTAGGATCGCTCTCCGAAAATACTGATTGTATCGTGAGATCACTCATTAACAAGGACGTGATATCAGTTTCTGTTCGAATAATTGAAAATTAAAATCTTTTAGGAAATTAAAATATTCATATTAATAATGTGCTTCAATACCATGGTATTTAAGTATGTAGGTATGTGTGAATCGAATATAACATAAAATTTTACAAATTCCCTGTCATTCAGATTCTTCTATGTAAATAGTTATTTTTACAACATAATAGCCCTGAAAACTGTTCATCCATAACTTAAATAAATCCTCTTTTTGTCTATAAATTGTATTTATATAATATTACACAATACTTTATGGGTGAATGGATACCTGACTAAGTTACGAGTCGAAAATGTTCAAGGAATATGTGTTTAATCTCAACCATGTCAGAGATATGAGCATTTCAAAAAAAGTTGTAATCATGCGATTATTTCGATTAATTGAAATATTTTATTGATTCCAAATTATATATTGAATACTAAAAATTAAAGATCATCGAATTTCGAGCGGCTAGACTATTTTATTTTAGATGATTTAGAGCCTGAACCAAAGATATACATTAATAATGGAACAAATTCGCAAATATTTATTTCGAAGTACATGGACTTCAAGCTTAACATGATTTTGTAGAAAGCACAGAATTTGCACATATTCCTTGAATATTTTTTACTCGTAATTTAGTCAGGAATTCACCCATAAAATATTGTGGACTATGTTACAACTTATATATTCTCTAACGACATTATATATTTAAGAATATTTTGCAATAACATTTTTTAATTCAGATTTTACTTTATATATAATAAACCTAAATTTAAATTAATGTTTTGATACGTTCGATTTATGTGACATACATAATTATGTCAGAAAAATAGTGCATGTAACACAAAGATAATGTATGCAAATACAATACTCCCCATATATCATACTTCACATTCTTAAAGTCACATTATCTATCGAAAGTCTCATTTTTATAAATAAGTAAAACAATTGAGCTTTGCTTAACCAACCTAGGTAGATAGATACCTACTTTACATGCGTTCAATAATATTGTTTACGATACCAGGTGAGTTATAATATTTTTAAAACAAAATATTGATCAAAGTAAGAAAATATATAAAATTGAAAAATATTGATTTTTCAGACGTATTCTAGCATAATGTGTTAAAAACATTTTACAGATAAAGAATATTGCTTTAAATAATTTCAAAAAATAATTATATTCTCATTGTGACATATATGCTGTTTCGGGGAAATGAATGATCAAATTTAGTCCAGTGGTACTCGAAGTGTTTCCACATATCAACATATATTCAACATATATTTGATAGATATTGATTAACGGTGAACGTTATATTTATATAAAGTGATTACTTAAACCAGCCGAAGACAGGTCTTAAGCCCTGCAATCACCCATACTTCCATACATTTCCATTAAATATAATTAAAAAAAGCTTCGTCTCCATGAGATATCTATTATTTATTTAAAATATGTATTATTATCTGTCATTGTCGATGGGCATTCATCTAGTTAGGGCCTACATAATAAACAATAATCAGTATATAACTGAGATGAGTTTCTAATTTATGTAAATATAATTTAAACGTTTCTGATTTATATAAAAAGTGTGACAAATTATTCTTTATAATCGTTTCCTCAATCCTAGAGATAGTCACCACTTGCAGTAGGTATTATGTGTCAGGCTGCCCTGAGTATTTATGCTGTCCCCTTTCCTCCAGGTCTCGTGTAATGTTCCTTGAATTGCACGCTTCATCAGCATGATGACTGCCTTCAACTATTCAAAAGAAGAGAAATTGATTTGACATCGACATTGATATCAGACATTTATTAGCAAAATAACTTTATTTTGAAGCTTGCATCAATATAAACATTTTTTATATTATTAATACAACAGCCGCTTCCTACATCGCTAGGTGCATATAAAGTACCTGTTCTGAAGTAGGTAGCCATTAGATTAGTTAACTATTTATTATTGTTTTTAATATTTCTGAAAATTTATATATGCATAAGTAAAGTAAATAAATAGTTAAAAAAAAAACAGAAAAATCAAAAAGAAGAAAAGTAGAGAATAAGTAAAAACGACATAGTAAAAATTTTGATACAGACTAAAGATATGTAAGAAGTAAGGAAGAGAGTAATAAAGATAATTAAAGTAAGAGTAACAGAGTAAACGTAATAACAGGGTAAAAGCAGGTTAAAATAAGTAAACGTAAGTAATAAGCAAAAAATCATAGTAAATTATGGTAAAAAGATCAGAGTAGACTAAAAACAAGGTAAAAAACAAGATTAGAATAGAAACACAAATTAATTAAATTTATACTAAATGTAAACAATTATACGTTCGCATTAAAAAAAGCGATAAAATTTGATTAAAAATATTAGAAGAACTAGCTTTTATTGTATTTTAAAAGGATCGCCTCGAGATAACAAATGCATATTACACAAAGACAAAATATGGATTTTATTTCACGATAATCTATTAAGACCCAAAGCAATTAAAATTAGCAAAAAATATATAAAAATAACAATCATATAAATTTAAATTCCAAGTCCATTCAGGCGCGGCCGTGGGCGGCCGAGGATATTTTAAATAACACATTAAGTCCCTGCCGCCGGTTTTAATGCGGCTTTATCTCAGGTGTAAATTGATAACTTCCCAAGTGAATGAAGTTTTATTTACTTGATTCGGCCTCTTCCCACAGACCTCTGTGGGCTCCCTCCCTCCCGAGCGCGGACCCGCTCGCAGCTCGGAGTGGTTTAATAGCGGAAGCTGCGCTATTATCATCTACTATGCTTTTAACTACTTTTATACACAAAAATGTGCGCCACAATGTTACACGGTGGGACGTATTTTACGAGTACTTAACGTGAACCTTCGACCCGAAACTACTTCATTTTTTCATAACAAAACTTAATTCTCTCAGTTGTTTAAGTGGCGCGGCAGATTTCGTGTTTAGTGAAACATTTCTTGAAAAAATACGTTTGTTGCTACCGGAACTCGAACCTGGATCCTTTCCTATCCGAGAAAATGCGTTAACCAATTACACCACACCAACATAGTAAGTTGACAACAAATTTTCGAAAATGGATGCTGAAGTTCTTTCAAATTAATACATCTATTATTCCAAATTTTAATTTATTTATTTTTTCGCCAAGTTGAAATTTCCTGTTTATGTTCTTTATTTAATTTATATAAAAATACAACAGAACTATGCTCTGATAGAACCGCAACTTCACAATAATAATGTGTTCTTCAAAACATTTCTAAGATTGCCTACAATGTATTCTGTTGTTTGACGAATTTCACACCCTTACAGCGATAATTTCTTTATACCTTATTTATGTACTTCATTATCATGGTTAACAATAGCTTCCTGAGGACATTAAAATCGTGCTGCTCTATCGCTGAGTTTAGCATAAGTTTTATCTTAAGTTTCACGTGACCTCTCATTCCCGTATTTTTCAATATAACTTCATATCCTTGTAAGCATATGAACAAAAGCATACTCTTCTTCATCGTATGCTTAATGCTCAGCCTCGTAGTCACCTGAAGTATCTGGGACAAAGTACCCAACATGCAGGAGCGTGCAGTTCATACAAGCAAAAAAGCTGTGCACATCTAAAAATTCTGGGAAACAAATATAAAATAAAAAATTGGATTAACATTAACGAAAACATTATTTTGCAATTAGTGCCATCTGTGTACCAGTAGAAACTTTAACTGCTTAGTTCTAAAAACTCACTGCTGTACTCTTTTTTTATTCGCCGCATCGTGCTATTTAAATTACTCAGTTCTGTCTTTAAGTTAGTGAATGACTCAATTCATATAAATGGCTATTTACTGAATTGAAAATTCCTTTCAGTTGATCCGTTTTGTATGGAGTCGATACCTATGTTAATTTTTAACAGAATAACATTAGAAATGGTTACAATTGCGTGCAAGTCATTGAAGTGTCTTCTTTCTCTTTTACTTATTCACGAATTTTACTATCTTACTGTTTTTAACTTGTTGATTTCATGATTTTTTTTAAAATTTGGTGCATGGATTTGGATTGGCAATTGGCAGAACTATTTCCTACGTTAACCGTTAATAGAAATAATAATTATTGAAGGATTTTCAAACAATAAATTAATCATGTTAAAAAATTTAAATTTTTTTTATATGGATAAAAAGGTACTATTTTACGTTAAAACTTAAACTTTAAAAACACTATTAATAGTACTCAAAAATTACAAATAAATACATGGTAGGGTCGTATAAACGATGGATTTATTTTGTCTAAAGTCGTTGGTTAAACGAAAGTACATATATTGTATAATGCCATTGGTGACAGCATAACCTAAATCTATACCTAATGCACGCCACTACCAGCATGTGTCAATTCTTTCGTCTTCCCTCATCTGTCCCTGTTATCGCGAGCTTTTCGAGACTCGTCGTTTTTTCTGCCAACATGTCCACAACATGTAAAAAAAATTCTTCTGCATGTTATCGAAAGTCTTTCTGTTATTCTCACCTCCTGGAGGATAGACACATTGTTATTGATATATTTATTGATTACACATATTTTTATATTATCTCGCAAAAGTTTGATATATATATTGAACCTCCAAGAATGTTTCTGTAAAAAACTATTCAGAATGGGGAATAATGTAAACAAGGTCTCACAAACAAACACGAGTGCCGTTTGTATGGGCAACTCCAGTGATTATTCCAATAAATGCATCCAGAAAAAATGTGAATTATTGTTAAACCAGAAAATGTGCCTACAGTCGATGATTTATGAAAGTATAATTTTTATTGGTGAAATAAATATTCGTTTTTTTAAGTAGATCTCGATAATTCATTAAGATGAATAGCAATCTCCATAGACTATCAATAAAAGTATCAAAATATGCATCTAATACATTTAAATTTTTACACACAACAATTCATTACAATATTATTTATATGTGTATATACGAATTTATCTATTCGTATTAATATTCTAATATTATTCGTACTATACACTTACGTATTTACATATAAAACAGGTATATCTTGTTAGCTAGACACTAAAATTGGCTACGCATTTTTTGTACATATAATTGTACTGCTCGAAATAATTGCAGTCTTCCATCTTATATTGTATACTCGTTTTGTGTTATACTCTTATATAAAATTAATCAAATGTTATGATAAACTAGCGATTTTAATTATTTATTTTATCACTCCTTCTGCTTCTTTTTCATCAATTGATTTGCACTCATTATTAAGTATCTACTTCCCTCAAACTCTGTTAACAATCTCTGTCATGTGCAGGTGTTGTCCATGCTTAACTAGCATTCTTTTAAGGTCGTTAGCTCAACGCGTTTTTGCAAATTTTTACTTATATTGCCCAGCCATGGGTGCCACTGCAATATACTCCAGGTCCATCTCTCGACCGTAAGCCTTACTACAACAAAGTCAAACTTCAGCTTGGCGATTATCTGGACAATTTTTGCCTTATTTACTCATTGATTTTCCTATCACTGAGAGTGTTTGGTATTTATGACAGGTCCAAGAATCGCCGGTCGCCGTGCGCATGTCTGGATCTGGATGCTCCTTTATGTTTACTATACTTCTCTGTCTCCCCCCCCCCCTCCTCTCTTACCTCAGAGCACCACTTTTTCTGTGTGCGTTGTCTATGACTTGAACTGTCAAGAAGTGTGAACGTTCTGCTATGTGCTCGTTCCACTGATCTACTGTTGTATAGTTACTGTTGCTATTGTGTATTCGTTTTCTCGCGGTGAGTGCCGAAACTACTATTATATTCACAGTGCTTCATGCAAATCGGCCAAGAAGTTTCCTGAAGTTCGGGAGAGCTGTAAATCAAAAAATAAAATCCAGGTAAGTCGTGCTTTCTGGTTGGTCCTTCAGCCCTTACTGTTCTGTCCCTATACCAAATTCCTTCCACCCTTCCTAGTGAGAGATACCAAATATTACTCGTTCTATAGTTCTTTATGTAACAGCCAGTTTTGATACAATCTGCTGTACATTTCAATAATTAGATATTAAAAAATGATAATAACATTGTCACTAAAATCACGTGTCTTCACTAGAAACAAATTACCAGGAATCTATTCGAGTGACTGCTTCAAAAACGTTTAATTTCCTACATTTTTAGATATTCATCAAAAAGTATAACCAACGTATTCGGGTAATTGAGAGTGCACTCAAGAAACCAGTTAATTTCCATAATTTACCAGACACGATGACACAATCTTATTTCTGAATGTGATTTGATTACTAGGAATACAATAATAATTTAAATAACCTGTTTTTACTTAATGAATCCCAGGAAATAAATGAAGACAATATAATCACTATCACTCGTAAAACTATGGCTGCACATTAAAAATCAAAATAATGTGGAAGAAAAATTAATTTTATTCAATTATTAATAATTAGCTGGAGGTACTCGGTATCACCCGTGATATTTTTGATTAGTGGAAGAAATCGAATCTGAACGAGTGTCGGTCAGAATCTCAACGACCGAACCCCGACAAGCCAAACTAAAATCCCGACAGACCAAATTAAAATCCCAACAATCCAGACTAAAATCCCGACAGACCAAAATATCGAAAACCTATAATATAGATATTTAGATATTCATTATTCATTATTAATAATGAATTACAATCATCATACATTAATTAATATGTAAGAAATTTTGGAAAAATTTACAAAATGACGTATGAAAATCTAAATTTAGAGCAAGTCAGTCTACAGCTTGTAAACATACATTTAAATCGTAAACTCATACACTGATAAAATGATGAGTTTATATTATAATACAAAAAACATTTTTAAAGTTCACAATAAAATCATTGACATCTTCACTTAAAAAGTTTTTTAATTATTTCATTTTAGAATCTAAACTGTCTTCTTATTTTCATTTTTACAATATGATTATTAAAAAGGCTCTTAATTAATTTTTAAATACATTTGCATTATTCTCAAAATCAATATTGCGGTAAAAAGCTGCCTTTACTTCTATATCCTTCAATTTTGAATATCGAAATTGCGTTCCAAACTCTGATCGGGTTGTCTTCCTACAAAATATCTACTGAGAAAAAGTTTTTATTTGAATATAATATAATTGTATATAAAATACCATAAAATAGATAAAGATGTTTGCATTATAAACACCTAATAATGTTTTAGGAGAACACATTCTTATTGTGAAGTTGTAATTATTCAGAACAGACGGTCTGTGATATTTTAAATATGAATTAAATATATGTATATCTTTATAATTAATATATTTAATTCATATTAAAATTACAACTTTACAATAAGAATGTGTTCTCCTAAAATAATAAAGTTGTATCAATGTGTCCAAAATTTAATAAAAATGAATTGATAATTCTGGCGTCTGCTATCAGTTTACTCAAAGGTATTTGAGATTATGTAAAAATAAGGTAGATGGCTCTGTCAAATGATGGAACGATTAAATGTATTAATATCAAAAAGGTAACATATAGGGTCGAAAATTGTCGCTAAAAATAATGTCGCTGTAGCTTAGTTGGATAAAGCACCTTCCCCGGTTAGGAAAGAGATCCAGGTTCGTATCCCGGTGGCGCAACAACAATATTTTTCGATAAAATTGATTTTATATGTATATCTTTATAATTAATATATTTAATTCATATTTAAAAAACCTAATAATGTTTTTCATAATTTATTTATTAAAAATATCGATATGCAAATACTTACCTATAAGCACTATAGAAGCTGGATGGCATTTTTTTATTCACAATATAAATATAATGATACAAGTTAAATGAATCAACTAGAAAGATACAGAAAAAATCTAAGTATCGAAAAAATATTATAGTTATATATGATATTTTTATTTATTATCTTTGTTTTATTAACCACTAAAATGAGTTTAAATACATCTACCGGTTTCGAAAAATACCATTTTCTTCTTCAGGATGTCATAACTAACTAAAACATATATTGTTTCTTTGACAGAATCTATTTTAAAAAAATCTATTTATCTTTAGTACCTAACTCAAATCATTACTTAATACAAATTTACTCGAATAATTTAATAATAATAATAATAAAATTGAATTCAAAATTTTTAGAAAACCAACTTTTACAGATACTATCATACACAATGAATCTAATCATCCATTATCACACAAACATTCAGGGTTCCACTCCATGATACATCGTTTAGTCAATATTCCTATGTCAACATCCAATTTCAATATTGAATTGAATACAATTAAAAAAATAGCAGTTAATAACGGGTATAATACAGGTTTGATAAACACTATTTTAAAAAATAAATTAAAAGAATATAATAATCAATTTTTATATAAATCACAGATAAAACATAATGATAATAATGATTATTGGCGTAGGATTTTATACATAAATAACTTTTCTAATCAAATATCTAAACACCTACCACGAAACATTAGACCGGCATTTTATACAAATAATAGTATAGGAAATTTACTCATAAATTCTAAAGACAAAGATGATAAATTTAACAATTCTGGTGTCTATAAACTTAGTTGCAAGGATTGTGCTGCATTTTATATTGGTAAAACGGGTAGAAATTTTAATATAAGAGTAAGGGAGCATTTGAGATGTTTGAACAATAGTGGGTTTTTAGAATTTGCTAATCATTTGATAGAAAATGGTCATGATTTTTATAAAAAATTGGGATTGTCAATTTTGCATATAAACGGTGTTGGTCACAAATTAAATAATTTGGAATCGTTGGAGATAAATAAAGCGTGTAAAACTAATCAAAAAATTATAAACAACCAACTAAATTTAACTACGAGTCCCATTCTAAAATTTTTTCCTAAAAATTATTCGAGTAAATTTGTATTAAGTAATGATTTGAGTTAGGTACTAAAGATAAATAGATTTTTTAAAAATAGATTCTGTCAAAGAAACAATATATGTTTTAGTTGTCAAAGAAACAATATATGTTTTAGTTAGTTATGACATCCTGAAGAAGAAAATGGTATTTTTCGAAACCGGTAGATGTATTTAAACTCATTTTAGTGGTTAATTAAACAAAGATAATAAATAAAAATATGAATCTTAACCACAAAGATAACACTGCTGATTTTAAAAGTATAGTTATATATGAATTCGAACAGGATAATTCGAAAATGTCCAGATTCAAATCCTTGTTGGAACTATGTTCTGAAAAAATGCAACTTGATAATAATGTGTTATCTTTAAATATATATACTACCTATAAGGAAAATGTAAATTTCTTCGAAATTTGTGATAACTAATATAATGCATTTTTTTCCCATTCAAAATTTGAAATCGCTTTCAACGCGCAAATTAAACCACAAAGTAAAAATGGTTCACCTACCTAGAAGTGAATAATGATTTATGTCATTTCCTATAGTCCACTCTATTCGATAGAATATCGCGTTCATTATAGTATTATTTGATCAGAATTGAGTATAAGTTATGCATTATTCAATAAAGGATGTGCTTTTCGATGGTGTATGGGCAATCTGAATAATAGCTGGACGGCCATGGTGAATTTATCATTGTTGCTATCGCAGGACGCGGCCACAACTAGAGCTCGGTTGCCAAGCGAATCATAGCGAAATCGGCCGGTAAAAATCTTAAAATGCTTCGTCAAATAATAACAATGGGTTTATCTGGAAGTTCCAACACGTTGACAATATCATATCCGCGACATCGAGACAATAATGTCGTCAGTCTGTCAAGCCGTAACCTTGACACAAAGAGCGGAGCACACATAGAGCGGCGCACACACGGGGCTGCACGAGATGAACAACCGCTCGCTCCGCGGTCACCTAGATTGTCGGTGTGTGTGTCACTTAATAATCCTTAAGCCTCAATTAGTTAGGATTACAAATTGGTGTGACACGGGCCCCCGGCTCGGGTTCCGACTAATAGCAGCGGGCTAGAGAACCACAACTTTATAGGGACTAGACTTCAAAAACACGCAGGTGGATGCGACTGAAGTGACGGTGAAGTGCCGAAAGGGGATAAGCATTGTTTCGAACTGTGTTGTAATTGGGTTCGATGAATTAGGTCTTTTGTATTTAGTATACAAAACTTGATAAGACTTGAATTCAGTTTGATTATAGCTACTGATACCACTCAACGACTAGCGAATCTGTAGGATTAGATGCATATGATAGGACTACAAGACATGTACAAAGTTGTTTATTCTCTTGCATCCAAAGTTTTACATAATATCGGCGAAAAAAATCTACGCCCCTAACTTACCTAATTTACTCAAATTGAACTAGCTTCTCCGAGGCACAAAAACACATGTCAAAAATTGTAATAGTGATTTTTTAAATTTCTAAGATTAGCGTATTTTTTTCCCTTTAATGCACCCATTTTTTAAGCCTCAACGCTTCATTCTGATTTGAGTCATCCATGTATGACTATGTATTTGTATCCTATTCCGAATTCATATTGTCGTTTTTAAAAATACCTATCTTAATGCCTGCTTGTGTAGCTTCATCGCTAATACTATAATATTTTTGAATATTTATAATCAAATTAGTGTGTAAAAAGGACGTTTTCATACTAATGCTGTTAACTAGAACATCAACACTTATTATTATATCTCGGTATTATTGTAATCTATACTATACATATTTCTAATATCCTCAAGGGTGATAGCGCATCGTTGGTCCTTGAAATCGACTAGTTCTGTCTGTCTTTAAGACTGTAAATTTAATACAATTTAAATGTATCAATCAGAGTAATATACAGATAAAATCAATTTACTGAATAAATATTTTGGCTGCGATCGGGATTTGAATCAGGAACTTTTCCTATTCGGGGAAACGCGCTGAAAATTACAGCATATCAACGTAGTAAATTGACGACAAATGTTTGCAGCTATTTCAAATTGAAAATTAAAAAAGCTATCACCTATCACAAGTTATCAAGCTATCACAAGTTTTTGTAAAGTTTGTTGCTAGTGTATTTGATTCTTTGCGTGTGCATGCCGAAACTGTTATTGTGGACCACAGTGCTGATAATCGAAGAAAGTTCCTGAAGTTCAGAAGCTGTGACTACAGGAAATAAAATCCAGGTGAGTCGTGCTTTCTGGTTGGTCCTCGAGCATTGTCCTGTTCCTATCCTAAATTCTTACCACTCTTTTTACATCCCGTTTACCCACCCCTTGTGTAAACAACATCATTAGTAGATAATTCTAACTTAACCTTACCTAACATAGCCTTACGGTGTGCGGTTTACCAATTATTCCATGGTATCCTTAAACTTATCACTCTAAAAACGATAATTTCAATGTTTTCTAGTTAAATTGATTACCATCCACATCGGTACCCCACGGTACATTTAAAAAAACTAATTTTTTGTACATCATTTATAGTTTGTACTTCATCTATGTACAGTAAGAGTAAGAGACGCGCGAACCACGGTGTCCGGAGGCGAGGTACGTCACTCCGAGAATTATTTCATTAGCATGCCCAATTTGACGCGGTCTACTGCCGATGTTGATCCGCCGGCGCCCGCCTACGGAACGGCGCAAGGCCCGCCGTCCGCGCTCGGCGATACCGGCCTCTACGCGAAGGTGTCCAAAGACCCGCTTCTCGACGCGCAATAAGCTCATATTCAAATATTTATCTTTTTATAGTACCCACGACAAGAATTGAGGATTTCAACAAAAAACATACGAACGTACAAAAGGTACCAAAAAATGAGCGGGTTCCAAATGCACCATTTCGTTTGACCCTTTTTTTCGTCCCGGGCAGTTGTTCAGGTGAGAAAAATATTTCGAGACAATAAATAAAATTATTTTATCGAAAACTTTATAAAAGGCAGATCCTGCTTTTATGGGCTTACCTACCTGTTAACCGTACAATATAATTATACGATAAAGGGCAATAATTCCAACGGACACAAAGGGAATTGTTATTAATAAATCTGTACGTTTCTCTCTTTTTTAATCTTTTCATTCTCATTTGTGAAAATGTTGTTGGGGTGATAATTCGATTCAGTATTATTAATTTAGCACAATGCGTATGGTTAAACTGTACCCCGATCAGCTAAATTATGTATTTTTTATTATCCCTGTTGTAAATCCAATATCAAAACATAATAAAAACGCGATAGATGTCTTAAACACATGTAATATACCACCTTTGCTTAGAATATGCTTCACTGATACGAAAAAATATTTATAAATTAAGTTAAATAAATAAAATAAAAATATCTACGGCGGAGAACTGGCGGGTATACTAACCACTGTATTGCCGATGGATAAAAATCAGATGTGAAAATAGACGTGTAAAATACAAATATTTATTAGGAGAACACATTCTTATTGTGAAGTTGTAATTACAACATGTGTTCTCCTAGTAATAAAGTTGTATCAACGTGTCCAAAATTTAATAAAAATGAATTGATAATTCTGGCGTCTGCTATCAGTTTACTCAAAGATATTTGAGATTCTGTAAAAATAAGGTAGATGGCTCTTTCAAATAATGGAACGATTAAATGTATTAATATCAAAAAGGTAACATATAGGTTCGAAAATTGTCGCTGTAGCATAGTTAGATGATGCACCTTCCCAGGTTAGGAAAGAGATCCAGGTTCGAATCCCGGTGGCGCAATAACAATATTTTTCGATAAAATTGATTTTATATGTATATCTTTCTAATTAATATTACAAATACCTTTAATAATTAAACATGTTACAATGTTTCATCACGTGTAACTATGTAAGTTTCAAATAAAAATCTATTGGTATTAAAAAATTTCGAAAAGTACTTAATTAACCATCACGCCGTTTCTCCGCAGTGGTAGGCAGAGAGAAGAGAGCGCCACATTCTTCTGTTCTGACACAATTGTCACCTCATCAACATTCATACATATTCTCATACAAACTCACCAGTTATTGTGGACCATCTTCCAGTATCTGGTTTACCTGGTCGTGCCAAGTCTTTCGCGGACGTCCTCTATTTCTGATTGTTAAGTATCTACATAAAGATAAATAATATCAACTTAGGTATAAATCAATGCGTTAAATTCATAAATCACCATACATACTTATAAGACAACTTGACACTACCTACAGTATATTAGGGCAATAACAATATGATAGAACATACACATGGTTTGTTAGAGTTAGCTGAATCGATACTCAGCTCTTCCCAAATTCTATCTATTGTTTTGTACCGATTCCTGTGCGGTAAAAATGAAATTAACCTTTACCATACCATGATATAAAGTACCCGAACGCAGCCATGCTGTCAACCCGTGTTACCGTAAATAACAGTTAGAAAAAATGTTTTTATTACCTTAAAGGGCATTAATTTACTCTAAATATTCAATTTTGAAAAGATGATTAATATCATAATTTAAAGTATTTATTAAGTTCTATACAATGTGTCCTTCCTTTTTATCTCACTTCATTTAATTAGTATGAAAGAGACAATTATATTTGTATGTTTGTTGTTCTTTTCACTGTGAAAATAGTGTGTGATCTGTCTTTCATATCACAAATGGTATTTTTTACCAACGTAATAATTTTACAACAGTTTGAATGGAAAAAATAATTGTTTTTGTACGATTCCCTTTTTATAATTGGTTTTTCACTAGTCATTTCTAAGCGCTAATATTTTCTTTAAAATTATCTAAAATGAGAATTTTATGTTGCACGCATTTATTACAGGTTAAATTAAATTATTAAATATTATAAAAATTATTAAATATTACAGGTTTAATGATGATGGTAGACCTGTGTTACTGCATGGTTTGGGAACGGTTAAAATACACGATAAAAGTGATAATATATTGAAATGTTACGAAATCATCTAGCGCGTTATTTCTAACGCAGTTTTTGTGACAAACCTTTTTGGGGTACCCGATGAATAAACTTTGTTAAAAGGCTTTCTCTATTTGTAATTTGTTACACTGATGTGATGTGTTCTTTTGAGATTCCCGTACCACAAATATGTAAGTACTTTTGTGATTACTGAATAATGATTTCAATTGCAATTATTACCTTTTGTAAATTATAACACGTTTAAGATCGTTCACCAGCTAACAATTAATTAATTTTCAAATATAATTATTTTAATATATATAATATAATATATAATAATATATTTTAATATCAAAATTCAGTTAAACTGACGAACAGAGAATGGCAACGACTGGCATGTAGTATTTATGTGTGAACTTTTTTTTGCTTTTCTTTTCCTAACATAAATATCATTTTGTTATTTAAATATATTCTATTGAATGTATTATCTTTATGGCACACTGGATCTTCATTAAATAAAACCCGATCACATTGGAAAAATGCATTATTAATATTAAGAATGCTGGTCAAATAACTAGTTAGGCACTAGTAATATTTTTCAATAGAGGTAGGTACTTAATACAGTAAATCAACAATGCACTTTACTTATTATTTCTTACCGATACTTTTGTATAATATAATTTTTATGTGGATTTTCAGTTCCTGTAATTGAAAGTTGATATTAACATTGATGAGATAATAGAGCTGTATTAAAAAACTAGCCATAACGAATAAAATTAATTAAAAAAATAATATTACTGTGAAAATTAAATATAATCAATAATTATTATTAATTTATACATAAATCTATCGATCAAAAAAATATAGTCAGCACCGGGATTCGAACCCAGAACCCTTTATTGCCAGTGGACTACTCACACCATTGTAACTCTATAAATTTACAGATGTCATATTTTGTAATAAGACATGTATTTTTTACCGTTGGAAGCGACCGTATTTAAATTGCAATGTTTCTCAAATATCTTTGATTAAATCCTGCTAGATGGCGCCAGGACTTCTTATTAAACAAAAAACATTTACATAAATAGTATATTAACTCTTAAATGTAAACATCACAAATAAAATGTGATTTCAATTAAAAAATAATAAATATTTTAAAATTATATATCACTAATCATCATCATCAGGCCTCACCTCGCCTATGTATCCTATTTCGCGCATCCAGGTGCTTCCGACCATCCGCCATATATCGTCAGACCATCGAACTAGTGTTTAGTGGGTTTTTAGTGTTTTTCGGGCTCTCCACTCCCAACACTTTCTATCCCCAGTGATTGTTCATTCTTCGGCAGAGGTGTCCGGCCCATTGCCATTTCAACATGCGCACTCTTTGATACAACTTTGGTATATACCTACTTGTTGCGGTGAGCTAAATCGTTATTGTGACTGTGATTGTTTGATTGATATTCGATTCGAGGTTCACTTTATAGTAAAACGGTGATTGCTCGTCGAATTGCGAATAATCAGTTACCAATCATCGTTACACTCACGATAACAGTTAGACTAGGCGCATATATACAATTTTTAATCGCTCGACTATTAATTGTAAGTCAAAAGGTCATATGGAAGTACGCATATTATACAGCTGAACAACTATCGGTCGACATCTATGTACTTTGCCGTGTATTGGCGTGCGCACCCACACGACTAAACAGTCGATTCGCGACCGTTCAGTTGTATGGAGCACGCACACGAATGTTGGGACATCTCATTGACTATATGAGCACTTCCAACAAATAAACAGCTTAGTCGAGTAGAAGTCTCGGGATTCATCGATTTCTTTTCAATAGTTTAGTCGCGATAATAATCGAGTGCATGCACTGCCTAGCCTTAAAATAAAGGTTCATCGTATCATTAATACATTTAGCCCAAACTTTACTTTTTGTAGAAGGGATGCTGAATAATAAGTTTATACCTACTGTCAAATATAAAAGACTAATTTACAAATATTTAAAAATATCACACAATTTACTATTTTCGTTTACAGCGTTAGAACACTTTGGTAAAGCATCTATAATATCTTCTGTATACATTTTTTATTTAAATGATGAATTAAATAGATAATCGAAGGATATTCAATAATCCGGCTTTAAGTATTCAAGCCAAACTGTCAAAAAAGCGTCACACAAACAAATTTCTCAAAACATTCCGCTCGCTTCATATTATATATGGTATTCTGTGCATTATACCCATAAGAATTAGTCGTTTTATGTACGTTGGATGCTGTTAACGAATGCATATACAGTATGGAACTGTCGAATACTTTCAAACTTTGTGGATACGGAACGAATGATAGAATCCACTGTTGCTGGTGTTTGTGTGTTCATGCGATTCATAATTGTTCAAAAGTTAAGAATGTACATATATTTTGACTCGCTCCGTGCGCGTACCGTGTCATAGTGTGAGTTATGACTGGTCTCTAAAGGACAAGACGAATTTATTCGCTGTTTTCTCTAGAACACAAGGGATGCGGAGCATCCAAATCATGTACGAAGCGACCGCGTCTGATGCCTATCTATAAAAATATCTAAAACATATATTTTTGTGATTCGATTCGAAATAAAATCCTAGATTTGCGGAACCCTAGTAACCATCTTAGTCACACGTACGAAAGTGGCTGTGTGATCGGTATCGTCAAGCCTAATCTCGCGATTCCCGACTCAACGATCGCGACACAAACGCAACTATTAGCCGTCAAATTAAACCATCAGGAGGCAACAAATAGACAATCAGACAATGGTCATTATTGGGTGATGCGCGGAACGTTTCGGGTCCGACGCGGCCTCGGGGCAAACACAGAAAAAATCACACACGGCGTTCAATCGCGCCAAACTGCGCGTACAAAAACACCGCCGCACACGTCGTCGTGCTGAACAAAAAATCTGACGTCGCCCGCACGAGACTTTCTTCACAACAATCTTTACATCGATTATTAACATTCTGTAAATATATTTTAAGAGCAATGTTCCCTTAAAGTTTGCATCACGGTGTGGGCATAAAAATCTCTTGTGTAATTTTAAAGAGCTATGTTATTATTAATGCTTTTAGGGAAAAATAATAAAATCATTACCATACCAGTATAACGCTTCTGTAAGGGTCTGGGTTGACCACATTAACTAATAAAATGTATTAATTCACAATAAATACGAGTAAGTTAAGAGGGCTAAAAACAACTATCATTTAAAGCTGCATACTTTGGATATATTCTACGAACTGTGAAATATGATCAAGACAAATTATAGAACTATTTACATTATATTATATGGGAAGTATTACAGGGCTTACGACCTGTCATCGACTGGTTTCAGTGATCACTTCACACAAAGTAACGTTCGCCAATTCTACCAATAATCAACCTCCACATCTATCAAATTTTTGAAAGTTATATACATGTTACCATGTAGAAACATTTCAAGTATTAACTACAACTTCGCTGTCGCCATCTATGGTTTGAAATTTGATATTCATTCCCCTGAAACAGCATAAATGTCACTAATGAGAATCTTAGTAGATTATCTTGGCTATGTAACTATAGAAAGTGGCTTAATGCACTAATGTTGATGTTCTTAAACAGGATAAATCAACATACTGCAACATGGTCGCAAAGATTTCAATTAAAGGTGGCAGGTGAAGAAGAAGTCTTGTTAAAAAAAATTGTGTGCACTATATCAAATCATGTACGGGTAGATGTGAACGCTCACATCTTAAAGGTGATACTGTTTAAGAGTAAGGTAATGATGAACTACTTTGTTGACTCGATAGACATTCAGGCTCATGGGAAGCAGCTTGAATGAGTCGATAATTACAGTTTTCTTTCTGCTTCTTTATCATCATCTCTATTCACTTCTTCTTGGGTTTGAAAATGCCAGGATTCTCAATCCTGGACTTATGTCGTTCTTCATTTTCTTTTCGATATTCTTCCTCATTGTCTTCTACCTAGGGACATGGACAGCAGTGGAGATTGAGTTAATGCGTTTCTTAAATTATGTAGTGTAATCTGATTTTATTAATTATTTTTTATTTATTTGTATATTTTTACTCTTTTCAAACTTAATTAGAACTTTGCGAATTTAGCTTGATAATTTAAGACTTTTTTTTTACTTACCTACATGTATACATATACATTGAGTTATTACTGTAAATTAATAATTAGTAAGCGAAAAACACTGTCCAACTTGATACGTGGACTCTGATCTAGTGAACAGGAATCTGATGAAGGCACACGTAGTTATGAATAATAATAAGTAAATAAATAAATAAAATACTTTCCCCTCACGTTTTGCGTACGACCATGTAGAAGGGAAAAATGCAGCCTGCTGGTCAGGCTAAGCTCGGGACAATGGGGGAATCATCATTTGCAATAATGCATGGCTAATTTCTTGTCTAAGGCGGATTGTGGTCGCGGGGGTCCGGGCGCAGCGCAGGGCGGGGCGGACTGGGCAGGCAGAGCTCGGCGAGCAGACGCTTGTGGCGCGGAAGATAAATATGGATGGAATTATTGCAGAACTTCACAGGTAGGACGTGGCAGAAAATATATCATAAAAATCTGACACGTCGTGAATGGAATCCAGGTCTACAGATGACGCCTTAAATGTTCTTGTCTGAAACTCTTGGAACCTGCAATAAATCTTTGTTCATTATTTTTGAAAAATATCCGAAGCGTAATAATTCAGATTTTGACATAAAATATAAATTAGCTTCAAAGCAACGATCTTAATATGCAATTTGATTAAAATTAGAATTATTGAATACACTTTTGAATGTTTACAATAAATATGAAACGAAAGATTGAGTCACATTGTATTCCTTTTTTTTTTTACTAGAAACATAAAATATACCTATATTTAGATATATTTATGAATCCGTGTATATTAGGTATAATAATTGCAGAGAGTATAAGATCCTCTTAAAATGAGTATGATTTATTACATACTTATACATACGAGTATTAACAAAAAGGGTAGAAAGTGTATGTTCGGATGTCATTCTATCGTAAAATACTGTTTTTATTGCAAAATA
Source organism: Eubasilissa splendida (assembly GCA_031772225.1). Lineage (NCBI taxonomy): Eukaryota > Metazoa > Arthropoda > Insecta > Trichoptera > Phryganeidae > Eubasilissa > Eubasilissa splendida. The sequence continues at coordinate 34,327,168 of CM062846.1, read as the reverse complement.
TACTATTTATCATTTTAATTATACCTATGTGTGTATCCACAACTCAAAGCTTATATGTACCTATATTTCAATCACATTATGAACAAAATAAAAGTAAAGTCGTTCGTTAGTACGCCTGTAATACTAATAACGCAATTAGATTCTAATGATATTTTTACAAAAAAAATGAGACCGACGAGAATAAACTCCGAGATATGTAGTCGCACTAAACGCGAAAAGTGGAGGCAAGTTTACGCTGTGGAAGCAGAATAGAAGATCACGATGCTCCGTCATGAGCACATCGACCGAGAGAGAGTAAAGGTTTAAGTTTAATTCCATTTTAATTAATTTTATTTTTTACTTTGATTGTAATTGTCCAATACATCCCCACCCACCTCTGATAATGTGAAGAATCAAGGTATACGAGCAAAGGAGAATCTCTCCTACTGAAACCATTACGAGGCGGAGACAATCACATTGCGTAACGTGAATTGTGAGTGAAGCGCGAACGTGACGGCTAGAATTTGAAAATGAAATCTTCTCCCATTTACTCGGCGTGTCTCGGCTCGATCATAAATTAACGTTACGTTCTTCTAGCGAATTAGGCAGAGGAAAAAACACACGAATGCGAACACGTGCTTTCAATCTCATTTGTAAACAAATAAAACATGACGTTTACAACTCCTACTCCTGGTATGTGGCGTGTTTTATGTTTTGGCATTTAGAACACTAAAAATGTTGTTAAATCCTAAGGTGGACCGAGCACCGGGTCTGGCTGAAGGTGAGATTAGGTAAGTACGGGATTTTATGGGATTTTAATACGAGTTTTATATTAAACTTCACAGTTCTCGCGGTTCTTTTTTGGCCTCGTTCCCTACACTTCTATTTATGAATTCGACTTCAGGTGAAGCGATTGAATATTAGCAAGATATCAGGCTTCAAAATTTTTAAAGAGTTGGTGATATGATTGATTGTAGGTCCATAAATTTCGATTTAATTAATATAATATACTGACAGCTGTCAATGTATAAATATGTGTCCATGTAATATATAATGAATGTTTATTATATTCCATGTGTCTAATATTAAAAATAAACTAAAATCTCATAAGATTTATGATAATATTAAGATAGATAAAATACATGACAGGTGAATAACCGTAGCAATTTTATAATCATTTAAATATTTAAAAATATATTAATTAGGAATTGTACATAAGATTACACTTTTTTGTGAGATGTAGTAGGTATCACCTCTGACAATTATTCAGCCTTGTTCTCTATTTTGCTAGACTCTTGTCTGTATTAAAGTAACCAGTTTTACATGCTATTTAAAATATGTCATTATTTAAAATAATCTTTTATTATACATAATAAATATAAATATACTTGAATATCTAAAAATGTATTATTTATGTGACTTAGATATTTTATTTTATTTAACTATGAATGATATGCAGCGTTGCTATTAACCTATTAAATCATATATTACACATTTATTAATGACAGGCATGTTAATTTCTATATCTAATAAAGTATGTAAGATAAGCTCGTGGCAGTTTTATATTAAAATAATAATAATATTTATATATGAATAGAATACGACATGTGAGTACAAAATTAATATACATTAATCACCGATATATTATAAATATACGTTAATTATTATTAAATGAATAACTATAAATAACCTGTCAATAATGAGAGGAATAATTAGAATTCGAATTTCGAAGAAATAACTAAAATACAATAACATAGCTATCAATATGCATTTGTTTGACACTTTTATACGACACGGAAGGACGGAAGTTATTACAAAAGTGATGAATTTAAATTAATTTATTAGAAATGAATCACTCAAGCACAACCAAATGATGAAACTCTCATTGTTCAGCGGAATTTCGATTAGCAAGCAATAAAGGTGTTCAGACCTCAATGGACACTCAATCTTCTCCAGCTCTTCAACACTTCACAGTCCATCGTAAATGCTGACACACTAATTCTCGTAAAAGTCCCAGTCTGACAAATTGTAGTCGCTGTAAATCACAAATCGGCTTTCATCATTATTTATGGGACAATTGCAATTGTTAAAGATTCAGAGTCGTTTATTGGCGAATCCGAAATTTACTCCATACGGAGGAGGAACTTCGCTACGGGGTGCACCCGCCGTTGCATCGGGGCGCATCAACCGTTGAAAGCAGACGACGGGCGGAAACAAAACAGATATACATTATAATCAAAATCTTCATCTCAATATTAATTCTGGCTCAGTTACTAATTCCGCTACGTTTACGTTAAACTTAAAACTACTTCATTGTGTGATTGGTATTCGACTGCAACGATCACTAACTGTGATTGCCTATTTGTAATTCGGCGGGCATTCATTGAAACATTAAAAACTAAACCTCCGAACACATCAGAGTCACCAACCATCGTTATAATCGAACATCGATCACAATCACAGATTATTTTATTACCGTACAAAACATTCACAAAAATTATAAAACTATTAGGTCATTAGTACGAAATGTCCAATTTCATTAAGTACTAAGTTTGAGAGTCGCTACCTACACTTTCATAAGTTGTACGCCTGAGTCTTTAAAACATGCCAAATTATCAGATAAGGGTCGATTTCTATCATTCGTGCTTCTTTCAATCTGCGATACAACAATTTGTAAAAAGGTTATCTGCCAACTGCCTCTCTGTAATTCTACCCTGGGTGACACGTTGGCGTAAAAAGTTGTGGTTACGCGTTACCTGCATTTACACTTGCTGGTAGATATTTATAATTTTGTTTCGTGATTTTGACATAGGTATACTAACAATACAAAATTTACTTTTTTTATATTTTCTCAAATAGTTTTTAGACCATCGAAAATAAACTGCCCTCTCGATTTTTACAGATGAAAGAAACAAATGTGAATATTTAAACAAATGCATTTTTCTGATTTTGAGGAATGATATTCTAAAAAAACAAAACGTTTAATGTGCCTACACTTGAATGGAAATCGTTGAGTAAATTTTTTCGGTGATAAAAACATTTTGATGGATATTTGATATAATGTATAATAAACTTATATAAGCATATGTAAACAGACAATTTGCACGCGGATGGAATAATTTGGAGACGAAAAAAAGCTTAGATTATTAAAATTATTATTAGATTACTTATTTAATGTATACACAATTATATATGTATGTACTTTTAGTACCTATACTATATAGTATTTTCCTTCTTTTTTTTTTTATTATTTTGAATAATAAGAAAATAATGTTTAAGACTTAAATAAAATTTTAAACTTTTAATAGTTTTCCAAACTAACCGTTGATCAAACAGATCGGCGTGATATTTGTAGTGTGATGCCAATTTTTTATCGAAGAACGATATTCGGTTTTCGTTAAAATTAAACAACATACCTAAATAAAAATATTAATTCTACATGGCTTTAGTAAAATATACAGAATATTAAACTATATACTCAATGATAAAAATGATAGATTACTTGTACTACTAAATATAATAATGAATGCTACTGAATGTAATGTAATATCGCTAAGAATGCTAATAAATAAATGAGTCCCAAAAAAAGGTGTGCAACAAAAAAAAAAATGTCCCAATAGTGGGCATCGAAGTGATGGTTACCGTAAAATAGCTCGCCACCCACCGGGATAATGCGCACAGCCTGCCTCATTATGGCCACTTGAAAGCGGCTTTACATAAATAATCATCATTGATGCGCATAATACTGTAATATGTGTATACATGTATACACAAATACAGACGTATTAAACTATTCGTACAAATGTACATATTAATGATTTAGTTACTTCTGCTTCCATAATGGTCGTAGCTATATTATAAGATAACCTGCATACTACAATAATTTTTTAAACGTTTTTATTAACAAATATTAAAATACTTAAACATTAATAACCAGTAATATCATTAATTGTGTATTATTTTTAATATTTAAATAAACTAAACTTTGTACTGCACACATGTTGATTTATATTTTTATCTCATCATGTATGTAGTGCGAAGTTTAGTATATTAAAATTATTAAATTAATAACTAGTGTTTAAAACCAGTTCTAGGACGGAAACAAATGACATAGGTGCATAGAATGTCTGTAAAAAAAAATTATGACCTACCCGCAGAACACCAGCATTAGTGTTCTAATTTTCAACTGCGCAATAAAAATTTACTTTTTTATTTTCAATTTTACAAAAGGAATCTTCAGAACAAAAAGGTCACATATCCACCAAATTGTTATTTTAAAGAAAATTGATCGATCACATATTTTTCTATTAGTGTAAGTTTATTAAAAACATATAAATATATACATATATGTAAATATGAGAATCAAAAACAGTAAATAGCGAAAGAGAAAAAATTGTGCTTTGGTCTTTAGTTAGTTATTTTTGCAAAACCAAACAAATCTGTTTTCTAAAATTTTTATACAAGGGTTTATGATTTTTTTTATACTGGGTAAGTTATTTTATATATAGAACATAAATCAACTTACAGATTTTCTGGAAGTTGTAATACTTTAGAACTATGTTTAACTATAAAATAGATTAACTTAGCTCTAAGCTCTCTAGAGTACAATAATAAGTAGATCTCATTATTAATATTTTTGGAATACATATTATTAGCAACAGAAATCTGTACAATGTTGGGTTTTAATTTTTTTTTTTTTGAAATAGAGATGCGTACACGGAATACGTCACATCATTATTCTTACTATTATCAAACAAAACTAAACGCTTGTGCTATGAAAATAGGACTAACTTGCTGGTGTCCTGGAAGGAGGCATCTATTCTTTCTTTGAACATCTATTATTAATAATATCAAAAAAAATACACTTTTAATTGAGACTTGGAACATAACAGATCAATAGCATTAGTGTTTGCATTAAATCATTCACATATTAACAAGTTAGATGGTTTATTCATTTCAATATTAGTATTAGGCCTACTTAAGTAAAACAGATCGTTGCTTCTAGTAAAACAAATCGGAACAGTAATGTTGATTGCTTATAGTAATTTGCGATTGGATAAGTAAATATCAAACATTCACAACGAACAGATAAAGAAAAAAAAGAAAAAAAATTATAAAGACACATATTCTTAATGACCACATCTAGTGATGTGAAGAAGGACTATAAGATATTTACATGTAATAATGAATTAATGTATTAAATAAATAAAAATATTTTTTAAATATACAGATATAATAAAAGCTGGAATCCAAAAAACAAGAGAAACTGGAAGCCTTCGAAATGTGGTGCTAGAGATAAATAATGAAATTTAGTTGAACGGATAGGAAACGAAATGAAAACATATTGGAAAATATATAGAAAAAAAATGTGTCTTTAAGACCGATAGAGAACAGACACACAAACCGTTAGGATCTTATCTTCCGGCACAATTCGTAACCATAGTAATAGTCGGAAAAATAGAAAGAAAAGAAAGAAGAAAATGGTCGAGATAAACAATCTAAAGTCATTTAGGAGAACACATTCTTATTGTGAAGTTGTAATTATTCAGAACATAGGTCTGTGATATTTTAAATATGAATTAAATATATTAATTATAAAGATATACATATGAAATTAATTTTATCGAAAAATATTGTTGTTGCGCCACCGGGATTCGAACCTGGATCTCTTTCCTAACCGGAGAAGGTGCTTTATCCAACTAAGCTACAGCGACATTATTTTTAGCGACAATTTTCGACCTTATATGTTACCTTTTTGATATTAATACATTTAATCGTTCCATCATGTCGTCAAACATATAAGGTCGAAAATTGTCGCTAAAAATAATGTCGCTGTAGATTAGTTGGATAAAGCACCTTCCCCGGTGAGGAAAGAGATCCAGGTTCGAATCCCGGTGGCGCAACAACAATATTTTTCGATAAAATTGATTTTATATGTATATCTTTCTAATTAATATATTTAATTCATATTTAAAATATCACAGACCGTCTGTTCTGAATAATTACAGCTTCACAATAAGAATGTGTTCTCCTAAATATTTAATTCATATTTAAAATCTAAAGTCAGTTGCTGGAGGAGATGCAAAAGCTAGTGAGATATAAAAGACCTGGCACAAAATAAAAACTACGGCGATAAGGGAATGTTCTTTTAGAAGAATGAGAAAATGTCGGGAATAACATTCAGATTGAATAAGAAAATATCATGGAGTAACGTCATAACACTAATTAATCTAACGAGAAGATATAACATATAAAATAATAAAAAATATATCATGTTAAATACTAATTAAATGTATTAATTAGAAAGATATACATACAAAATAAATTTAATAGAAAAATATTGTTGTTGCTACCGGGATTCGAACCTGGATCTCTTTCCAATCAATATATTACACTTTTCAAATTAATACATCTATCGTTTCATTATTTGAAATCCATCTATTTTATTTTTACGGAATCTCAAATACCTTTGAGTAGTTCGATAGGAGACGCCAGAATTAACAATTCATTTTTATTTCATTTTGGACACATTGATACAACTTATATATTATTATGGAGAATATAGACCTAGGTTCTGAATAATTACAACTTCACAATAAGAATGTGTTCTCCATAATAATGTAACATGTGTTGCTTTGTTGAAAAATGTATTTTCAGAACAAGAAGGTCACATATACGAGTATACCAACTTGTATATGTGACCTTAAAGAAAATTGACCTTTTACTCCGATTTAATAAAATAAATATCTGTCTATTAGATAGTGTAAGTAGTTTTATTAAAAACATATAGGTATGTATGTAGGTTTAAGAATCAATTGTATGTCTTGTTTAACGCCATTTTCGTAAAGATTTCACTTCAGTTTAGTTCTTATGAAGTGTGTATTCAGCCACGCACATATTTAAATACTTCCACTTGACAAAAGCTGTAAGAATTCAACTCTAAAAAATTAACCGCTTTTTGCGTCCCCGAACGCTGGGATTAATAACCCTTTAAGTACGTGTTTAGCAAGTCGTACTTGTAAGCGAATAGCATCAGCACGGATTTAGGGGCTGCAAATCTATGATCCATTGTGTTTGACAAACAAGTCACAATAGACCATGCATTGTTAGAAGAGCATTAAATAATTGTATTCTCCTGATCCCTCAAGTAAGACACACTCCGATGACCATATATTCCAAAATATTTTTTATTCCGTATAACATTGTCCCATAATCTTTAAGCTTTCGACTACCGATTGTTGTACAAGTAAAATGTAACAAAATAAGTCCTTGTAGTAATTATTATTTCGAAGAATCACAAAGCGTGCGGGTGGTTTGGTACGAGTTTGTTTAAAAATAACAAGGGGTGATAATTTAATATTGTGTTCTCTATTGGTAAATGAGCTTTATAAGGTAAACAAGTTTTGTTAAAACAGTGGGAAAAAGTGTTTGAGAAAATGTATGAATATGAATGATGCGTGATTTATTTTTTAGGGTAGAAATGCGTTGTTATTTTTCTGATGAGCTCCGCAGAGTAAAAATATAATTGATGAGTAACTAATAATGAAAAATCATACACATTTTCTCTAAAAATAATCAAAAAAAGTCTAATTTAAATGTGTAATATTCTTAGAATGCAATGATTATATTTTTTTAATTTATATTCTATATATATTATCTTCTTCTTCTTCTTTTTCTTCTTGTAACTATTCTTCTTCCAGTGCTACGCTAATGTTGTCATAGACTTCTATCCAGTTGTAGGACCGCCGACAACACCCACAATTTATCCAAACTCATGTCTGTCCTTGACACCTTGGAACAGGTCCTCGACTTCAATATTAGACCACTTCCGGACAGTTTATTTCTATCTAACCATCGTTTCCCTTCTATTTTCTCTTTAATAATTTTTGTAGGTGAGGTGAAGAAATTATATAAAATAACATCATGAAACATATTTAAAATATATAGCGAAAATAAAAATAGTTAATGATGTGATATATTTATCTCCTTTGTACTCTTTTTTTTTTAAATGCTCTTTTCACACAAGGGGGTGATATTTTGGCGGCATATTTGAAAATAGTCCATTCCTTTCACGGCTTTCTTCGCGTGCAGTCAACTAGACACAATTGCCAAAATTTACCTGGTCCACATACAAACTGGGGGTGTTACAATGCACATTTTTTTATGACACAAGGGTGCCTGTATATACTTATAGGTACGTAAGTACCTACCCACACACGTTCTCAAAATCATAAATGAAATATACTTTGCTATTGTTCACTCACTATTCCAGTATGGAATAATTGGGAGGAGCATACAATAAAATAATTAACTCGGTTAAAATAATACAGAGAACAATCATCAAAGCAATATTTAAAAAATATCAACTTTTCAACACAAACAATTTTTGCAAAATTCCCATTCCCAAAATAGAAAACATTTACAAAAAAATCTCAATTAATCAATTACTTAAAAAAAAAAACAATCTAAAATTTGAAACAAGCACATCATTAAGGTTTAAAAATAACTTTAAAATCCCTAAATGTAACACCAAACACTATCAGCAAAATTTTAAATACTTAGGAATAAAAAATTTCAATAGCCTCCCTACACAAATTAAAAAAATTAAATATATAAAAGAGCTTAGAAATAAATTAAATGAACACTTCAGAAGCACATAATTAGAAAATAAATAATATTATAGATATACAATAAATAATTATATACTACAAATGTAAAACTCTCTATATAAAATTATTAATGTAGCTCCCTCTCCAAGCACAAGAGCTAGTCTCTTTTTTGGAGAGGTAAGCGAATAAAAATCATGTAATTTTAATTATGTACAATATTTAATTAATAACTCATATTATAAAAAAGGTTAAAAAATTTCAAATAAATAAAAAATATTTTTATATTTTATATTATATTATATTTTTATAGTTATATTTAGTAGGTAGCAAATATTTTTTAAATTGTATCAATGCCGACTCTTTTATCTTCTTCTTCTTCTTTCAAACAGGCAATCCACCCTTCAAGAGTGATTTGTGCCATTAAACAAGTTTAAACATTATTTCATAGAAAGCAGTACAACAATATTATAAAAAAGGGAATATTGCGTTACAAGTTAATACCATTGACATTCAAGAAATTTGCTATTATATAGCTTAAATGTTATATTTTACTCTTTTAACGTGTTTTGAAAGTTGTATCGTAACACTTTAAAATTAGCAAATACTCAGTTCTAAATCCAATTACGTTTTTCCATCTGAGAAAATAAATCGGAAATATTTTTAGACTATACTTGACTCGAACTCATGACCCCATATATCAGAAATAAAGTTCTTGCCCCTTTCACTAGCCTAAACTACACGGGTAAAATCGCCTTATTATATATACTTATATACTATGGTTAATACAACACAAATATTTCAGTCTTTTTATCAATTAATTAAATCTCCCTATTAAAAATTAACTAATAAATTACTATTGCAATAGTTAAATTTATATTCGTTTACCAATGTATTTTTTAAATGTTTTTAGATATATTTTGAAATCACTTTTAAATTGTTACTTTACATGCTGTGGAAGATATTTATTTATTATATTGATTTTGTATAAAAGTAATAAAATGAGCTAATTTATTGGAAAAATAGTCGATTTTTTAATCAGATTCTTAATCTAATTGATAATCATCTGTTTTAAATAATGGTTTTACTAAAAGAATGTAAATGTTTACAACATTATTTAGATTCCACGTAAAATTCCTAATTTGTTGGTAAAATAATTAATTCAATCAGAGCAGTGCTGCCCCAATATTATTAATCTTGATGAAATTATCAATAATAGTCGTAATTATTTTAATATTTATTCACTATCAAGTAATCGTGTGTGCGATATTATTTTATTTGTCTAATATTAATTTTTGATTAAACATTGAAAAAAAAAAAATTAAAACACGTAATTATGATAAAATTTCAAATTATCTGTAGATGTATTTGTCTCGTCCACAACATTTTTATTGTAAGTTGAACAAAGATAACAACATCTTCCGAGAACCTTTTATTGAAATTCAATAGATTGATATAAGTAATCCCGACATCCTAAAACACCAATTAGAATCACTTTTGTAAATTGTTCTTAATTTGATATGACCAATGCCCATTAATATGAACGCCACTGATCAGCAAAATCAATTTCACTTATCTTTGTAAATGGGCATAATTAGGAACATAAGAATCTTCACTCAGTTAATCTCAAGAAAGAAAATTGTAAATGCAGCATTTTGGCACCTCACTAAAAATATATTCGATATCATTATAATTAATTATTTAAAATTTAATGGTTTATTTTAGTATCAGTTTTGAATTATTTAAGTGTATATTTGATTTTATCCTTTAAGACACGTCATAAATACGTAACTGTAAAAAATAAAAAATGTTATTTGCTAATTAGTGATCGACTCAATTAAATATAACATATTATTTGAATAAACATTTTTAACAAAGTGGCTGTGATTTATTTCTTGATTTTTTTAGCCTCTGTATCCGAGGAGTTCGGCCTCCAGAAGCAGTATTGGTGGTGTCAGGCCCGAGAGATGAATCTTCCACGAGATCGTGGGAAAGGCTGTGGAAGCCATATAGAGTGAGGTGGGCTTTAAGGTATATTATTTCACATGAAAGTTATCGATTGTGATGGTCTATTGGCAATGACTAGATGGAGTTCTTTTAATAACACCGCTCTCATAGTATTATTAAAAGGAAAATAATTACGCTGACTAACATGACAAATAAAAAATTCTGTTGAATATGACGCACGCCATGGCATCAAACGTTTTGCATATTTTCCCATGAGACTATACAAGACTTCCCTTGCACCTTTAATATATTATTAAAAATCAATTAACTATCATTTTCATACAAAACATGCATGTTTTGAAAGATCAATTATACTGAAACATATCTTAATTGTTTCATCGAAGATGCTCTGTAGAAAACATTCAACTTTAGAATTATCTATTTGAAACTATGAATCGAATTCGTGTATATTTTGTTGAACATGGAAACACATCATATTAAAAATTAGATTTTATTAATAATTTAATTATCCATGGCCGCTATGAGGAACGAATGCAATACATTATGGATATACACATCATTATTTGTGAGTTATAGAATCAAAATCAGACATGTCCAGTTTTTATAGTTTTTAAGTTAAGTGTGTACAAATATAAAGCAAATTAATGTCTACATGACTAGCCTATTGAAATTAGACAAATCGATCTCTTCTACGTAAAGCGTCGTAAGAAAAAAATATAATTTTTAATCTTTCTAATATTTTGTACGTATTTGATACATTTTTAAATGACTAATTTTTTAAATATTATGTTTATTAGTACATACATCATAAAATGCAATATATATATAATTATATTTAATCTGCCACGTAAATAAGTATCAAATACATGCGAAATACTAGAATGATAAAAATTACATTTTTTACTTACGATACTTTACGTAGGAGGGGTCGAAATATTGCTGAATTTCGTACAAAAATGCATTTAAAATATGCTTTTTACTTTAATCCCAGATAATTAATTCAAACCCATACAAATATGTATTCAGTCAATAAGATAACAGTATTTGGTTATGTGTCCAATGGTTACTAGTCGTGTTCAATGTGATCTCAAATGTGAGACAGTTGTGGTACAAATATTTATTTGTATTTTACTCGAAAACAGGTAAAGTGGACACGTCTGCTTTTGATTCTGAACCCCATATTTTGTATTTCAATTAATTAAATAATTTTGGGAAAATACAATTGAAGTTCTTACTTCGACCTTTATATTACCATCAGCCATTACAAATCCACTACTGGATAAAGTCCTCTCCACTATTCTGCTACTCTCTTCAGTCCTACGTCAATCTTTGCCATGTCACTCCCACGGCATTGATAATTACGTCTACCCATCGAGACTTAGGGTGACTTCTAAGTGGTTAATTTTTTCGTGGATCTATTGTATCATCCATACAATTGTACCATTTTGATTATATAAAATTATGATCTCAATTCGTTCCACATTATAAGAATAGAGTATTCATATTAAATAAGGATAAACCTTGTATTTAACCACGGGTGTTTTATATTTTTAATGCCGACAGGTTTTGAAGCGACCTCAACTTCATCATGATAGTGTAAAAGTTGTCATAAAAATCAAAATACAATAAATATTTTTTTTTTCTTATTTAATTGATAGAATGTGTAACCAATAAAAGTGTAGAATTAAAATATATTTAGTATATTGCACGCCTTCACTAATAAATGATATATTTCTCCAAATTAAGCACGGCACATCAGCATGAAATTCGAGTCCGTAAATCTCCGGCCATTACATACAAATGACTGGAACATTTATCAGATTCTGCCATTCACGTGGACCAGAGACTTATTTTGTATCGAGGCGGCTGTCGCATTGTTCCCGATAAAGTTAATTAAGTCGGCTCTCCCCGTCACCGGGTGTGACAGATCATTGGACAGCTAATGACAGCAACGGTAGACCTAATGACAGCCCCGGTATACCTAATGACAGGCCACTAACATGTCCGCTTGGCTTATTGTCGATTCTTGATGCTAATGGACTCTGCAAGTGTATGCGCTCCCGGGAATTTTGTGGGTCTTGCGGACCAATACGGTGGTAGATTCGATCCGCTTACGAATCATTTCAAACACGTATTTTGTAAACTTAATTTTGCTTATTCATGGAACGTTGTAAAAAAATGTTTTAATTCGTAATTTTAATTCTAATTATATCAATCATGTGAAAGAGAAACGCCACATTAATCATCTGTACACTCTGGGGATGACACTTAGCGTACATATATTAAAAAATTGTACCGTCGTCATTGGTCATGTTTCGACATAACACATCTTTAAATTAATCATCATAACTCATTAGTATATCCCATATGTAATTTAATTCACCATTTTCATAATTACGTTGTAATAATGGCATCAACCTATATTCGAATATGCTATACATAAAATACAATAAAATACATTATTGATTTATTACCTATTCAAGTTTTATGTCCTAATAACTCAACTTATATATTGCAAAATATCTCATTATCTTCAATATCCCCGAAGTGAAAAGCAAAATATATTCGTAATACGAAGTGGATTGCTTTTACAGATAATTACTTTGATACAGATGTATCAATTTGAAAGTGCTGCATATAGGTTCGAAAATTTGTCGTTAACTTACTATGTTGACATGGTGTATGGTCAGCGCATTTCTCCAGATAGGAAAAGTTCCTGTTTCGAGTCCCGGTGGCAACAAAAATATTTTTTCGATAAATTGAATTGAATAATTGATACATTTAATTTGTATAAAAAATATCACGGAACTATGTTCTAAAAAACTGCAACTTCACAATATTAATATATGTTCTCCTTAAATACAAGATTTAAGGAATAATAAGATGTGATGAAAAAAGTGAACTTTAAATTTCATATTTTATTTTGTTTATTATCTTTGTTTTATTAACCACTAAATTGAGTTTAAATACATCTACCGGTTTCGAAAAATACCATTTTCTTCTTCAGGATGTCGTAACATAAAACAAAGATAATAAATAAAAAAAATATGAATTTTAACCACAAAGTTAATATTGCTAATTTTAAAAGTATAACGTTAAATTTCTTGCGATATCCTGACACTCTCAAACATTCGTCGGACACAATTAATCAGTAAAATATTTTCATAATATTTATTTTTTCTCTACTATTTATGAGATATTATGACTTCGTTAACAATTTTGGTTCTCACCACTAATAATATACTTTTATATATAGGTATATTGTGAGTAAGTATAATGTATTAAAAAATGGACAGTCATAATGCATGTGTGAAACTACTCACTGCTAATGGACTTCTTCGAAATATGCACTCCTGGGAATCAAAATACCTTAGATGAATAAGACGAATACGATTTTCAGATCACCAGGAAATTAAATATTAAATTTCTTATTAGTTTTCTCGTCACAATTAATTATATTTCTTGAATACAGCAATAAAAGTTGTTCTTGTCGTGTATCTTGATCATTTAATGACTGATGTAGCGAAGAATTTAAACACTTGGGACAGGGATAGAGAACATGTGTGTTAAAATATACGTCGCGTGTTTCATGAAGTTTTCTGATGTATATTTATTAAATCGTAGTTTATAATTTTATACTTTTAATCCTAATATAGAATTTTCAGCGGAAAAATTTCAAGATTAAATTGTAATTGCTCGTAAACCATCAGGATGAGGTAAGTGGGAGGGGTATTGTTCGACGCACGTGATTTGCGAGATTGTCAGTCGCAATGAGTCACTGGTCAGGAGCACACCGCGCGTTCGCGATTAAGCAATATTTAAAGTGCGGTGATTCATTGGTTCGTGCGCGTTGCGCATTTTGTACTCACTTTAATATTCGACGAGTAAGTGATGGGCCGAGCACGCACTTTATCTAGTGATGGGTTCAAAAGTTCAGATAAGAAAGGACAATGGTTAACCAAATTTTTCCGGGACCATCAACGTTAGCAACGACGCCAGAACATATGGCTTAAGTTCGACGTGAAATTATGCGCATTCCGCTTAAATCGATAAAGAAGATAGCAGCATACAGAAATAAAAAAATCAACAGTGAACGTTATTTTGAAAAAAAAAATACATTTCACCCATAAAACTGCAAATCGTACAGTTTCTCAACGAAAATGACTGTTTACTGACGAAGCACATTTTCATATCGATGGCTATGTTAATAAATAGAACATGAAATACTGGTGTCCCGATAATCCAAGGAAACGCCATCAAAAACGTTTTCATTGTCCAAAAACGACAGTGTGGTGTGCAATTTCTGCCCGACGGATAATTGGCCCTTATTTTTTTAACCAGCGAGAGACAGTCACTGGTGACGTGTATTTCCAAATTATCGACGAGTTTTTGGTACCGCAACTGCAACTGTTTCTTGGGTCCAGCAACAGAACACAATTGCAATAAGACAGGGCCACTCCACACACAGCTAGAGTTTCAATGGAGAAGCTGAGGGGAATTTTTCCCAATAAATTAATCAGCAAGTACGCAGACATACCCTGGGCACCTCGGTCACCGGACCTCACACCGTGCGACTTTTTTTATGGAGATACCTTAAGTCGAGAGTTTACAGCAACAATCTTCGAACAATTCAAGCCCTACAAGAAAATATTGAACCAACGCTTTGCTCTCGCGTGTTCGCTAATTTAAGAGTCCGATTGCAAGAGTGTCTTGAGAGAAATGAACGACATTTAGATGATATTGTTTATAAATGGTAAAATCTGCATCGTTAAACTCCATTTTCTATAAATAAAATATGAGAATAACATTGTAGTTTTTTTATTTATTTAATATTAAACTTGAAAATTTTCCGCTGGGCACTCTGTACCTCCTGTATATAATATTTATACTGGGCCTTCCATACTGCATTAGGGCCCGATGCCTTTGTTCCATTTTTCATTGAAGCCCAATTTTTTAGTTACGCCACTGATCGTATGTAAATACATTATTGTTAACAATTAAATGTATTGAATATAAACCTGTATTCATTAAAAAATATATTCGCCACACACAAATTATGAAAAGCTTAAATGTTATTATTTAATTTGGAAACAAAATTCAAGTCAAATCGGCGAATTTCGTGGCACGCGTGTCTCAGGTCCGTCATCGCTGCTTTAGGATATAGTAACTAGTATTAACGATGAAACATGACACTGATATACTTCTACAGAATATAAACTCCTGGGAGTACCGAGAAATTGTACCGGGCGTAAATGACGCGGTATTTACGAAAATACTCATTATTTTAAAATACATATTACAAAATAAGGCAATAAATATTATTTAGTATTTAAAATATTTAAGGTAATTTCTATATTTCAATTAGAATATTTGGTTTAAAAATTAATGGGCGAGTTATATGAATTTGTTGTGGATCAATAATTAACGTGTTAGATGTATGATTTTTCTATGAAAGAGCAATATCGGTAGAAATATTAAATCGTTGAATAGAATAAAAATTGTGTGTTGTTAGTTTTAAGCTAACCTTAATATATTATATGATATATCCATGTTTTTTATCTAATTTTTACGGAAGCACTTTAGTATTATAATGACGATGCCTTTATTTTAAACACGAGATTTACTTTCTCTATTGAAAGGATGAGTGGTTAGCAAGTATGGCTTATTATATCAAATAATTTAATTTAAATATTTTTACACTTTTACGTATACGGTATAATAGTATAAATAAATAGTAAAAAAAATTACGTGTCCTATCTAAAATTGAAATAAATTATTTTATTTGTATTAATGATAAATACAAAATCGATTCATGCACATTGCTTTAGAATTATTTTTTTTTAACACTTATTTACGTAGTAATTAAAATATTTTAAAAATAATACATGATAGAACCAAAAGAATGTCTGTATCTATATTAGAGATTTATCGCCTCCGCAACTTCATAATTAGATTATTTATTAATCAGATTCAGGATAGTAGGGAGGATGCATTTGTGAAAAGAATCTTTCACAAAAGTTATCGGGGTGAAGAGAAATGTCAGAGAAACGTTTTATTGCATACTTCCTGTTAAAAATATATGTGTGATGTTCAGTAATCAGACTTCAAATATTGTATCCTACTTGAAAGAAAAGTTTAAACATTCAACTATCAATGCGTAATTATTTAGATTGACCTGAGATTCATTGATATTCTTAAAACATGATATTTTTTGCAATTTTGCAAATAATTACTGCAGATCTTACCATTGTATTCGGCTATGTTAACAAAGTTCTGACTAATAAGTAGGTACACAACAATGATTCGAAGTGACATCATAAAAAGCATGAATATACAACAGCGACTTGATCCATCATAATTATGAATCGCTCAATTATAAATTATCATAATAAGTTGTAAGTTTATTATCTGCCCACGTTGGCATTTGGTATTCTTCAATTCATCATATAAATGTACCACTTCCACCTACGCCAAAAAATGATTATTAATACAGCTATCGCTACTTGTTAAATATTTTTATTAACAAATACAAATGGATCGATACTTGTACGCAAGAAGATAATCAACTGTCACACATAAAAACACTTTTATTTTGTAGTAACTAATCAATATATTTTATATTATTTGAAAAAATACCTACCGCTGTTTAACTTTGTTAGCAGCCAATATTAATATCTACAGAGTTTAAGATATATGTAACCTGCTGTTTTCACGTGTTGCTTGATTACTTGGCATTGTAGTGTTTAGCGTTCCCACCTACCTGCGCGAGAGACCGAAATTCAGTTCTCCGCTGGAATGATTTTAATTAATGTTTTATTATTTAACTAATTTTTTTTTTCAATCCAATAAACCTTATGAGCAACGGTGGTACTATACACGTCTGAGACATGTAACTAGCGTTTTTATTTATTTTTGACATCTTCCATGCAATCCTTTTTTTCCTGAATCTACTATACCAGTTGGATAATTATTTACTACAAATTTTAAAAATGTATATTTATAATTACTTTATTTTTTTATCAATTAAAGTGTAATATCTAATTCCATTGCACCTAACATTTACATAGTTACCATAACGTCGTTTTCCCAAGCGGCTAGGCGGAGAGGATAGAACACCAAACTCTTCTGTCCTGACACAATTCTCGCCTCATCCACATTCATACATCTTTTCATACAAGCTTGTCAATTATTAAGGCTTCAAACCTAAATGTTTAGGTTTTTTTTTTATAAATAGGTAGGTAGGTAGGTAGGTACCTACAATGTTAAAAATATTTTTTGTCCTGAAAAATCAGTGTCTGTAATAATCAATGTCCGGAATGGTCAGTGTCCAGAAAAATAGTATCTGTAAAAATTTTGTCCTTAAACATTCTGTCCGGTAAAATGCGAGCACCCTCACTTCCATACACCAGTGTCGGTACCATGACTCCATTGTGTACCGCTAGTCTTGCCTCGGTCTAACGCTCTAACACCAACACTCACACGATTATTTCAAACAAATACCTACTACAAAAATTCATTAATTGAAATATCTCTCACCCATCACCGATGACAAAGACGCAATAAAAATATTAATAATCATTTTTAAAAAATGTGAAAATTTTCATTCCACCGTAATCCGAACAATCGCGACATCTGGCGGAGAGCTAAAATTCATTTTGAATTTTCCTCTGATCCTGAGCGGCCCGGCAATTGCGCGCGCAGGTGCGGGCGGGGCCCGGCGCGACTCCGCCCCCGGCCCGCCCCCGCGCCCCCCACCCCGGCCCGTGGCTCCGCGGTAGGTGGGTCGTTCAACAAGTGCCCGGCGGAGGCTCTGCTTTGTTATGATAGCCCTGCTCTGTGAATAGCTCATCGAGAGCCTTTGTTGTCAATTCTCACGAATTTACGTCACGAAACTGCACGATATTTCTAATCGAATAATTTTTCACAAGAAATAATTTCTAAATCAATGTCAAATATATATCGAAGGCTAGAAATCTCAGTGTATTGGACATTTTTTTTAAAAAAAAAAGAAATAAATCTTCCGATTGAATCTTCCGTTTTTAAAATAATTACTTCTGACAAACCACAGTGCAGAATGCAATGGAAGGATCTTCTTTACGCGACCAAGACCAGAGGCGGATTTACTAAGAAATCTCGAATCACTAAGAAAATGGAAATAAAAACCAGGAGCGAGTATAAAAAAATTACCTACACTGTTTTAGCTCCAAAATTACTGGCAGATTCGAGTGTGCTCGGCTGCCATCGGGTATTCATGATTTCGTGTGCGCGACATACCCCTGTACCGTAAACACAAAAAAAAAACAACTCTACCAAAAAATGTATTGGTAAATATTGTACAGATATATTTTTCCCCTAATAGCAGCTGAAATTTTATATGTATTTATTTGTTGTTTTTACTTTGACACCAACTGATACGATGCAACGTCAGATGATTCATTCGATTTGTAAATATTTTCGAATAATTTAATAAACGTAAATTATAATGGGCTATAATTTGATCTAAATATGTTTAACTGTTAATTAATTGGATCCGTATCGGGTTCACATACATAAGTTATCAAACTATGCGTTGGAATCAAAAATTAATTCTATCGAACTGATCCCTATTATTAGCGTAGGTATGAAATTGATATGATTAAGATAGATATTACAAATACAAGAAAGCAGTGATCTGCAGTACCTTGCTTCAAAGGTGATGTGCAATGATTTCCGAATGATTTTACCGCATTCTTATTTCGATCAAGTCATATTAAAACAAACCATTAACAAACAAAAAAAACGCGTTCCATTAGAATGTTAAAAAGTCGTGCGTGAAAGAGATACCTCTATTTTGGTGTGGTCATGCCGTCTATTATTCCTGGTGGCTGGCACGAGATTATTAATGTAATGAAATACTTTCATATTAATAGGAAATAATCATTCACAATTATTGATTCGATTATTGATCAAGTATAGATTCACGATGGACGATAAATATCTCTGTTGCTTCGGGCGTTCGATCCGTAGATCTTCAGCTCTTCTCAAACTGTCTGACTCAAAATACTTTCATTCAAATTTAAATGTCTAACCGTCACCCTTCTTTTAAATTTAAAATTAAAATTTGTAAAACGTAAATCCTAAACAATTTTATAAAAGTATTCAGTGATGTGCCACTATGTAAGTTTTAGGTAATGATTAAATTTGGAAATAAAATTGCTGTTGTCTTATTTTTTTAAATCTTGGTTTCTGTCTTATCAGTTTTTAAAATAGCATTACTTTTTCTGAGCAACGTGTTCGACTTTCGCGTTGTTTTTGCATGCCGAAGTTTTTATCTATTCGTCACTTTTAATTTACGGTAGTAAGGACATTTGACTAATATGCAGGCTGCACTGACGTATACGAGTACTTCTACTTCATTCACTACAAGACCCAAATTTTTGGCTGCAATTTATAATGCTGAGAATGCATCACGAAGACCTTCTTAATTTTAGACTTTTTGAAAAATATTTATTTGAAATGTATTGAAAAAAATAGAAAACGTACAAACAATACAAACCTACAGTAGATTTTTTCGTGTTTTCTACGGGTACCTACTTAATAATTTTAGATCTTTTTTTCGTAAGTAAACTGTTTCATGTTCTTGTACAATCTTTGTAAGTCAAATGAAAA
Source organism: Eubasilissa splendida (assembly GCA_031772225.1). Taxonomy (NCBI): domain Eukaryota; kingdom Metazoa; phylum Arthropoda; class Insecta; order Trichoptera; family Phryganeidae; genus Eubasilissa; species Eubasilissa splendida. Next base: position 34,306,967 of record CM062846.1, on the reverse strand, counting down.
AACGTGCTTTAGTTTTAAAAAGAAAAGCTTGACGTAAAATAAAATTTAGAACCTTTTTAACGCATAACTATTAGTAGGTAGATACTATTATAGTGAATGGTATTTCTTAAAGTATTTTTAGAATAGATAGTTACCAGGGCATGAACTCTATACATCAAAAAATAACTTTAATTTCTAAGAAAAAAATCTAAATGATTTATTTTTAATTCATTATATTGAAGTATGCATGTACATACGTTTAAGTCTAAGTTCGTTAAATTTAAATATCACACATAAATGTGTAATTCTTTTTAACCATCTAGCGAAACCATCTAGAAATAATAAATTAAGCTGTGCATGTGTATGCGTATTTTTTTATAAAATCTATCCCAAACGTACACGAACTAAATGCAATACTTATCTCATTCGTGTCACACGGTGCTCTGAATACACGTCTTCACTACTAACGTATTACGAAATGTTCTCAAGCGCACAGCGCAAATCTAAATTTGGAGCGGACTTGAATTACGCGTTTTATTACATTTTTTAACCCTTGAAAAATTTGAATAAAATAATAACTCTGGAATGGTAACCAAATAATGTTTTTTTTTTGCCAACCATATTATTGACTATTCTTTTAATAATAGCGCAGGGGTCACTGACCTCCATGAAAACGGGTTTGGCCTCCGGTTGAACAATTTAGAAGCCCTCAAAATAAAAAAGGCAGTAAATAGTGGTAAGCTAATTCTTAATAATCAAATTTATTTATCCATTAGCCCCATATTATCAACATTGTATTTTTCCCTTCCTTAATCTTCCGTCTAACTATATATGTATTCTGTCTCTCTCTTTCACATATAATTTTATATTGTCTCTCTTGATGTTCTATTTAACTGTGTATGTATTCTGTCTCTCTCTTTCATATATAATTGTATATTCTATCTCCCTCTTTATGTATATATAAGTGCCCTTTTTGTATTTATTTTTAGTCTTAAATACGTCCTGACGAAGCTTGAGCTAATCGAAACCGGTTGGCGTACAATAAAATTCGTGGTTTCACAGAAAGTGATTATATAGGTAGGTACTGCAAAAATTATTTTTACAACAAAATGTTTCTGAATGATTATATTCAGCAAACACTAGTGGCAATCCGAAAAATTGAATTATGTTTAATATAATGTAATTAATGTCTAGTTTGAATTTATTTTGCAGAAGTCATGCACAGCTTTTTTAATTATATGGAGTACACGCCCCTGTTCAATAGTAGGTATCGTTAGGTATTGGCAGCATAACCTAAGACCATGTCTAGTGTACGTCACTGATTAGTTACTTTTTAATAGATTTTTAGATTTTAATAGTTTTCAGATTAATTTTATTATTGCTGCAATTGGTTTTGTTTATTTTTTGTTTTGATTAATGTTGAAGGTAAAAATTTTACAAATTTTACTTTTGCAAATAACTGTATTCCCATAAATTGCCATACATACGTTAACTAATATTTTTTTTAAATATTGTTAAAATGTAAGCAAAATACAACACCGTTATGATAATTTATCTCATAACGGCTATGAAAAATCAGTAGTCGTAAAGCTGTTTTATTTTGGCTTGGACAATGTTTATAGGAATGAATAGAATCCGAACACGTTTAATATTTAAGAGTGTTCTCTATACTTCTGAATTTGTTCTTTTGGGAGGCTTTATCGGCAGTTTCGAATATTTTATTCTTGCACCGTTTTCACCCGATGTACCTTTAGACAACTTGAAAGTACTCATAGAGATTGTAAGTATATGAGGTAGTGGAGCATGTCAGAAATTATCTTCTGTAGTATGTTTATACTTACCATGCTTTTTGAATTTTTTTCAAAATGTGCCATACTTTCAGGGATATTGGCGTTCACAGTTAGGCTTGAAAGACGCTCGGATTATCCATGTCCACCGTGTGACGTCACATCTCTCGTACGTACCGGCCAGTACTAACAATATAGTACGAAGTTGATCGTTCCTCCGGCGAGACACGCAAGATGTGACGTCATTCGATAAAACATGTTATTGAAAACGCTTGCAATTACACTTGTAAGCACATTAACTATTTACTAATAGATGACAAAATAAGAACAATTTCTTTAAAATCAAACAGCAAGTTTTATGCTCACACCCGTTACTTTCTCTACTGAATAGCAATAGCACGTCATAAATGTAAGAACTTTTTGGTATTGATGTATTCGTTTTTATCTCCCATTTGCGTTACTTATTAATTTTTCTTTGGTTAGAATAAATAGTAAATGTGACTAAGAATTCTAGTACCAAATAAAATTACTGTAAAAAAAAATACTTTAAAGCACAGCGCGGTAAAATTACTACGGTAAAAAATAAAATATGTGTCAAAGATGATGTTTTCGATCCATTACCAAGGTTATGGTAACAGTGGAGGAGAAACAAACGGGTTACAGTATTAACCAAATTAGTTTCACCACAAACGGGGCACAGGGGTGTAGCTGGAATTCCTTAAGCGCTCCCCGAGTAGTATTTAATTTGAATAAAGTTGTGGAACAAGTGCTGCCGAATGTAATGATCATTCATCACGAGAGCTCTCACGGCCCGGGGTACCAGCCCCCACTCCCCACCCTTCACCGCCCGACCGCCACCAACGCCACCCTGCCAAAACCGTTCAAAGCGCTTCTCAAACTGTGACTTTCAAACGCAAATTGTTAATACTTTTCATCAAAACTGACAAAAAAAATCGAATTATTATTATTATTATTATTATTATTACCTAATCTAATCACATTAGGAAAGCTGAAGGAATCTAATTTTTAATATTATTTGGTGTTTAGGCAAGGGGTGGGGAATCGGGATATTGTAAGGATAATAGGAATTAGGTATAAGGACAGGACAAAGTTCAAGGACCAACCAGAAAGCACGACTCACCTAGATTTTCTCTCCTGTAGTGATAGCTTCAAGAACCTTCATCGATGATCAGCACGAAGCGCTGTGATCCACAATAACAGTTTCGGCATACACACACGAGTAACAAATACACTGGTTATAAGTAAATTTACCAAAACTGTAAGTTAGTGACGAGCACATAGCAAAACGTCCACTCTCCTTGATACTTCAAAAACTATCGATAAATACACAGAAAAAGTCGTGCTTTGTGGTGAGGGTAAAAGGGAGGGGGACAGATTGGTAAAATAACCATAATGTAGAATCCACACGCGCACGGCCATCAGCGATCTGTGGATCTATCATTAATATCGAACAATTGATTTATCTACTTGTTTTATTACTTTACTATCTACCAGTGCGTTCAGTGAAATATCACTGCGCACTACACAGAATTCTCCACGCATCATTACAACATAATAAATACACATTAAAATATCCCCTTAAATTCAAAAAATAAACGAATTGTTTCCAAAATGTCCGTATGTTTGGAATTTCGTTTTTAATAAAATTGATATTCAGTACATAATAAGGTCTAATGTTAATTATATTTCGTATTGTTGAAAAATATCAGAATTTTCAATTAATTTTATACTCAAAATTTTAATAAGTGCTAAGTCTGTCAAACGGTTAACACTTTGCCGCGCAGAAATATTTTATACAAACTTTATACAAAAATTAGAGAGAACATTGAACGGGATGTAAAGTTTTAAATTAAAACAATTTCCAACAGAGTGGCAAGAAAAATATGCTTTTCTCTATTTCTTTATTCGTAACAATATCCAACACTACTGGGAAAATTATAAAATAAAAATATTTTTACTCATATTATTCAAGAAAATATTAACTTAAACACAATCATATATTGTCAATGATAGTAATATTTACTAACACTATAATACCACCATGACCCATTTATTATATTTCCATAAATAAATTAAAATCATTAAAAGTCAACTTCAACTTCAAGTGTTAAATCCATTTTAACATAAAATAGGTTTAATGGCTAGCATCCTGTGGAAATCTGTTACGCAAATGCGCTGCATTATTTAATGTTAAATTAGATGTCCCATGTAAAATCGTAGAATCAAATCGGATATTATGCATGAAATGACATAAAATATGTATCGTTATATTTTTTACAATAATGAAAAAAAAAAAAAACATGTAAATGTCCCAAATATGTAATTTTTTATTTTTTTTTACTCATCTCTTACTTTCATCATAACACACCTTCAAGGTCGTCATACTGCCTTCTGCGCATGGGTGCTTAGATTTGGTACGACTGCGGTCACATCATTTTCGTTCCGGCTATTACAGTGCAACATGTCCGCTCCGTTAGCAGTTAGCACCAAGGATGTGAAAAGAGCTGAAATTCATAGACTCTTATCACAATACGGGGATAGTGCTTTATGTATTTTTTTGTGGACCGAGAAGTTTATAAATGGCCAGACGAGTGTGACCCAACCGCAACCTCTATCACGAACGACAAGATTCAAAATGCTCGAGAGTTGGTTCCAGCGAATAGGCGAGTTAGCGTCTTCTTTGAACATCAGTCAATGAGCGGAACCCAATCAAATCATCCATTGTGTAAATAAAAAAATAAACAAATTGTAGATAATTTTAGACTTGCCCTCGTCGATAAGAGGATGAAAAAGAATAATTTAAAGGTAGTCTCTTGACTGACCTTGTCTGTTTAGTTTGAGAATCGCCGCGGTGCAATGTTACAATGTAACAATATGGCGAGCGCGTCCGGGCTGAATATTCAATTATTTCATCGCGGAGGTGGTCCAAGGCGCATCTTCGTCATCGCCGCCTCCTCCGGGACGTGATGAGGATACCCCGGTCACGTGGCCGTAATCTTCGACGCGATCAAAGGCCGGCAATTTAGGGCGATTACCATAATACATAAACTGCCATTGACAATCGATGGGACGAAATCTCAGCTCACTTTCACGCTTAGTAAAATAATCAACTCAGTGAACACAACTTTATTGGTATCAAAATAGTGCAGTCTAATAACAATTAGTTTTTTTGTTGGCGTTGTTACTGTGCCGTGGTGCCTTGCAAATCATTAACAACACTGAGTATGTTACGATCTATAATTATGTTGTAATGTATTGTAATAATATCGTTAAAGTTTTGATTTTTTGATAAATGATATCTATGGCGAGAATTATATAAATGAATTCATTTCTGAGTTATGTATATTTATCCTAATTGTTATTATGATTTTCCGTTCGTCAGTTGAGTGTAGTTAAAATGGAATAAATATCTGTAATTTAATGCCTTGTATTTGTATAACATTTCAATAAAAATAGTTATAAACTATCTACGGTTCTAAATAACGTGTTCGCGCACGCATCATGTTTCACTATCAAACCGATGTGCTTGTGGTCTAGTGGTTACGATACTCGCCTATTATTCTAGTTCGAGCCTCGTTCCAGGTGGCCAACAAATTGGTCCAATTTTCATAGTACAAGCACAGACGTGTATTCCGTGTATTAAAAATTTTAATTTAAAAAAATCAAATGTCACTTATACCGGTTTATATTTTTGTCTCTTACTACCAATCGTAAGCTGATATCTGAGTGTGTTTCATCGTGTCTTATTCAGTGGACATGTGCTAAAATACTGATATTAAATGAAAGATAATGCAATAATTATAATCATTAAAAAAAAAATTTAAAATAACTTTAACCGATACGATATTATTCGTATTGAATTAAAATATACCTATATTATATATTATATAGTACATGTTGCGTATAGTTACATTATGTATATTTTTTCTCACTTAGAAAAAATACTGGCTATTTTAACAAAGACGAGATTCTAGCAGACACTGTAATATACGGGACACACTGAATATTCACACTAAATATATGTTTTTTTTATATTTCATATATATAACATAAGAATTTTCATTTTTGCAAAACTGCACAGCAGTTTGACGGCGAGCATTGCTCTTCAATTAAAATAATTAACATGTTAAATTAAGGTAAACTAACATTTTTACAGCAACAATTTTTTTTAAAATGTAATAGAGAAATCAAATAAATAGATAAGAATACGTTTGACTTTATATTTTAGTGTGTTCACTGATGTCTCTTTATTTTCCATAATGTTTAATAATTCTTTAGCGTTAGGAGAACCATTCTTATTGTGAAGTTGTAATTCTCCTAATAATAAAGCTGTATCAGTGTGTCCAAAATTTAATAAAAATGAATTGATAATTCTGGCGTCTGCTATCAGATTACTCAAAGGTATTTGAGATTCTGTAAAAATGAGGTAGATGGCTCTTTCAAATAATGGAACGATTAAATGTAGTAATATCAAAAAGGTAACATATAGGTTCGAAAATTTGTCGCTAAAAATATTGTCGCTGTAACATAGATGGATCCCGGTGGCGCAACAACAATATTTTTCGATAAAATTGATTTGAGTATTGATAACTATGATGTAAACGTAAATAGAAATGTATTTCTAATAAATTTACTTTACTATTTTATCAAATGTATGTTGACCTTTCATAAAAAAACAAATGTGTAAATTTGACATGAAAGGTTTAACTTCTCAATAATATTTTTTAGTAAGTATGGTATTATTCTAATTCCCGTTTACACCATTTTTTTAATATAAGAAAAGTAAAAATGCGTACACGAAATATAATACGTGCCACGTCAATATTCTTACTATTTTTCAAGCCAAGCTAAGTTTTTGCGCGATGAAAAAAAAGAACCCTTGATCACTTGGTAAATACCGCTAGGCCAAACAGGCGTGACAATTATTAAACCTTTATATATTTGCAATGTAGGGTAAAGCTTATAATTTTTTTTAATACTCTTTTACAAATTCAACTCCATTCATCTGAAAAAATAATTAAATGCACATTATGGTAGCCAATTCAAATTTGTATATCCTTATGAATGATTCTGATAAATGGCATTTAGTTCTAGAGCTATTAATTAATATTCTCTATATACTGGATTAATTTCCATAATTGTGTAATCTATATTTGTCCGATTTGTTACTAAAATATAATACCTTACTTCTATACAGTCTTATCGGGTTTCGATAAGATGGACAGAATAGACCGAACCAAACCGGCCGCTCTAGATCGCGGAGTTTTCGCTAATATGGTTCCTGTTCGTGAGATTCTCACAAATATAACTCAGCCTCATGATATTTTTTCTATTTCAATTTCAACTTTATTTCGTTAATTTTGATTTAATAAAAAATCTAAAGGTGTATCAATGAACTTGTGCTATATATTTATAATATACCATACATACATACATATAATATACACGTACCATTGTTAAAGCGTTACCTCAAAAAGTTACGGTAAAACCGTACTTATTCGTTGAAGATACAAATCTCCTACAGTTGATTTATTTACAGAGATGTATGTGCGGACAAGTACGATTTTTGAGGCAACACCTTGACAATGGCACGTGTTACCGTGCCGAAATATCGGCCTAGGTTTCCTCAAAGAAACCAACTAAAAAATATGCGATTATAACCTTGTAGAGATCTCCAGTTCCGCACACTAGCGCTAACTGAAACCTTAAATAAGATATGTATGATTAATATAAATTAAATGTGTTAATTAGAAAGATATATATATATAAAATCAATTTATCAAAAAAATATTGTTGTTGCTATCTGGATTCGAACCTGGATCTCTTACTATCCAGGAATTGATGTTATGTGTATATCTTTCTAATTAATACATTTGATTTGTATTAAAAATATCACAGACCTGTGATCTATAAAATTGCAGCTTCACAATAAGAATGTGTTCTCCTTAAAAATATTAAGTTGTATTAATGTTTCCAAAATTTAATAAAAATAAATTATCAGTTAATTCTGACGTCTCCTATTGGATTACTCAAAGGTGTTTGAGATTCCGTAAATATAAAGAAGATAGATTTCAAATAATACAACGATAGACGTATCAATTTGAAAGTGCTACATGTAAGTTCGAAAATTTGTCGTCAACTCACTATACTGGTGTAACATTTCTTCACTGTATTGGTGTAACACAACTTCACTGTATTGGTTAATGCATTTCCCCGGATAGGTAGAGATCCAGGTTCGAATCCCGGTAGCAACGGTAATATTTTTTCGATAAATCGATTTTATATCACTGGCCGTTGTTCTGTAAAACTGTAACGTCACAATAAGAATACGTTCTCCTTAAAAATAAATGATTATTCAAAGGTAACTTTAGTTACCATTGCAATCATAAATCGATTCTTCTAGAATGACAAAAATGTATCAGTTGGTCGGTCAACGTAACGCCTTATTTTTATAATTTATGTTATATGTTGAGAGTATAAATACATTTGTGTTTTTCATCAAAAATAAGTGTGAAATCTGGTTCGTTAAATTTCAATAACATCCCCTACGCCGATTACTTTGTAGAGCTCCTTCGGGAGCTTTACAGCGATAATACAAACGGATAAAATATTAATAACCATTAAAAAATAGTAAGAATTCTTAATATTTCATCGGTAAGGTTTGCCCGTAAATTTGCGTTATCCCATCGCGCCCAGAGCCATAACTCCCCACCGATATACAACCACCCCGTGGCCGCACACGCAGCATCCGACCCGGAGATTAATCGAATCGAATGATCGAGAACAAAATAATATGTGGCCCTCCCAGCGGTGACCTTTCTCCAACACACTGCATTGTCCGCGGGAGATATTAATCATCCGACTGCTCCGGTATTTGATACAATTCAATTCGTGAGATAGTCGACCAACACTAAACTCCCACAATCGATTGCCTCGATTTGAAGATGATCATTGAGCAGTCAGCTGTCAGGCGCTACAGATTCATTCATTTTTTAGGGTTTTCACAACCGTTGTATGAAAGTTTCCAATATGTCGCCCGGTAAACTTCAATAATTTTCAGGACATCGAAATTTAAACAAAAGTAATATATTGCCGAGATCATAAAATTAGAATAATAGTAATTTGTAGAAAGTTAGAATTTCAAAATATTACTCAGTGTCCTACTGATATAGCGTAACTTAAACAAATTAAAGTTATATTTTCGATTCAGTTTTATCAATTTTTAATACTTCTTCAAGAAACTTTTTTTCGTTTATTATTTTTAATACTAATTAAATTAATCAATTAGAAAGATATACAGAAAAAATCTATCGACATATTGAAAAATTATTTGATTGCTACCAGGATTCAACCTGATCCTTTTCCTACTCGGGGAAACGCGATAACGATTTTCGCTATATCAACCGATTACGTTTTCGACAAATTTTTGAACTTGTATTCTGTAGGCTTTTGTGGTTGATACCAGAGGCGTGTACTCTATACAATCAAAAAAGCTGTGCATGACTATAACTTCTGCAAAATATATCTAAATTAAATATTTATTTGATATATTTTGTATTGAGTATATAGATTCAGTTCTCATGTTGACTAGCTAGCGGAAGAATTTAGAAATGACAAATAAAGCTGCGCATGTGTTTTTTCGCAAAATCTGTTCTAAACGTATAAGAACTAAACGCAACTCTCGCTCCCCGCGATGCTCTAAGTACACGTCTTCGTTTGAACAGACGTGTTGCAAAATGCCGCAAGCGTGTATTTAAATCGAACTTAAACGTTTAAGTATGCAAAATCTTTCTCTTAATAACTTGGAGAATTTTCCAATATTAATAGTAATAACATTCATATTTATCAGAAACGCTAATGAAAAGAAGTAAAAGTCATACAGGTATACTTTCATAAAAACATGCTTCTGAAAGAGTGCATGATGAATACAACCTTAAGTGACAATACATCGTACTTTTACAGTATCGATATTAATAGCATCCATGCCTAGTGCAAGCTACTGGTTGATACATCTATTATATTATATACATTTTGAAATTGCAACTTCACAACAAAAATGTGTTTTCATTAAAAAATTATTTTCCTGTTATAAAACAAGTAATAAAAATACAAATTATAAAAAAATATTTATTTCTACTTCTTGAGCTACACATATAATAGCATACACACTTCGTCCACTTTATTACCTAGTACTGTATTTGCCTATACGCATGTGAGATATAAACTCTTACAAAAGTCTCTTCCAAAAATATATGGCAGGTGAGAGATGATATGTTATGTCAGTTGCGTATTCGCGCAATAAACTGTATCAAAATCTTAATTTAGTCGGCGTGGTAAAATCGTAAAAGATAAAATGGGCAGGACACAATGTAGGCACATAACGTGCTGGGAGCCATATTCATCGACGGATCCCAAATTGACGGCGACCTCTTGGCAGACCCAGGTTAACAATCTGGAAAGGCTTCGAGTTCTTGTGTCCGAGTGGAATGTGATAACTCAGGACAGAAACTCCCGGTACCGAATAGTACATCGGGCGAATGCTCTCAATAGATCATGGAGCCACGGGGTAGTAATAGTATTTTTTAAATTAGTTAATACTACTATATGATAGTTTAATAAGTTGATGATAAATTAATAATGTAGTTACAGGTGAGTGAAAGTGTGGATGCAAAACGTGTCAACCCTAAAAACCTCTTAACAGAATACTCACAAAAACAAAACAAGTTCGTACTTTTTTATTACCGATGGCGCCGAAAGGGTGCCCTTTCTCAGAACTGCTACAGGAGTTGTTACTCACCGTTCAACTCCACTCATCAAAACATCACCTTAGTTTAAATAAAACCAAAAAAAGTGTTATTAACTGTGTTTTTGCATCCTCCGTGTTCACCCAAACTCTCACCGACAGATTTTCGAATAAAACATTTCGAATCCAGACAGAAATAATGAGTGTGTTCAAAGAATTTATAAAATCCAAAAATGAAGATAAATTTAAAAATTATATTTTTAGCATAGTTTATCTTTGGGAGGACACCATAAAAGCGGGTGGAGCTTATTTTGATAAAATATATATTTTTAATGTTGAAAATATCGAATTTTTATTTTCACCTACAAATTCCGCAACTTCATATGGTACAACCTGATATTGAGTGTGGTAATATTCAACAAGCTTCAGGATGTATATTTAGAACATTCTTGATAGATAAAAACAACAACAAGTTAGCATTAATCTAGCAACAAGCAGGCGCTCCGTACAAAGTTGAATGTTAGCTGTGCACGCCGATACAATGTATGTCGACCAAAGTGCAACCTGTAGATGGTCGGCTGGCTCTGGCGCGCAGTTGAGAGATTACGATATTTCTTCGCGAGCCGACTCGAGTGTAACCAATCGAGCCTAGTACAGCAATTTCCATACAGAATATTTTTATTACCTGTCTTACCGCAAAGTCGATGGGGCACGTTAACGCTAAAATTGCAAATTATGCGGACCTCGTCTCGTGTGCCGTTGCTAATAATACCTTTAAACTGATCCCCGATCTTGCGTTATTTCGTTAAATTGATTTATCATATCCGTCTCAGCCCGCGCTGTTCTGTCAGTACAGCGGTACAGAAATCTTAATCAACCGCCTGTTACTTAATTATATGAAAACGGATAGTTTTTATATTTTTATGGTCGAGGCGCGCATTTAAACGCTAATTATATTTTGTAATTTCGTAAAGAGTGGTCTACATTCTGTATTGGTACAACAGTAATACGATTCGAAGGGAAAGCAGCATTTTAAGATATTAATCAAATTGCTCGGTACTTAACCAACCCATGTTGGCATATTTTGTCATTTTAAACGATATACTGTTGTGATATTTAAATAATCGACATGAATATAATGCCATAGTACTTGTAAGAAAAATATATTAATATGAATGAAATCACGTTTTGTGTATAAAGTTACGATTTTTCAGAACATAGTTCAGTGATAATTGAAACAAATTTTAGATAAATCATCAATTTGAAATAAAAATGAATTGGAATTGTAGATTGATGTTTATGTGGACGTGTTGTATATGAATCAGAAGAATTTGGCAGGTCGTGTGAATGAAAAAATTGCTTAATGTGTGAGTGGTGAATGTCCCGATATTCATCCATCACTCACGTGTCAGTTTGATAGTCGCGGAATATATTGTGTATGTGTAGTCAGAAAGGGTTAGAAAACGAAAAACTACTTAATGTTGACAATTAGTTTATTGACAGGCACAGTTTACAAGTATGGAGTAATTAAGCAGTACTGTAACATTACTGCATGCAAATAGTTTACGGTTACGTTTCTTGATGGGAAAGTGGCGGGTAGAAGAGTGAAGCTCGAGAGACGGCCTTCCCTTGGTGACGGTATTGGGAGACTTTACGGCTACTAGGCGTTTGATTTCACGCACCGTTATCTGCAGGGTGCATTCAGTAACACCGAACGGTGATGATAGAGGCGCTAGACCTCCACATATATATAAAATCTACTTTTCTGACCTCACATTTTCAGTTAACTGCGGAATAAATAACTTGAATATTATACATGTACAAATATGATTAACTGTCTAGGGTTAGAAACAGTGCACTAACTCGGCTAACTTTACCAAAAAGAATCTTACAATATATATTGTTTCATTTACATTTATTTAAGTATATTCTGTATTATTATTACAGGGTGAATATTATCGTAGAGAATAGTTTATAACAATTTATTATTGAGCATCCAACGCTCCAATAATGTGTAGAAGTCATTAAAACATTTATCTATAAACAAAACAGCCATTATTGGGACACTGCAAATCCTCAATTGATACACCATCAACTATTACTCCCACGCAGAGTTACTGCGGTATCGTGGGGTGTAACCATTAATGGTGGTCGCTATCGTCACATGTTGGAAGAATTATCGGTGGCCGAATTGAGTCCATTGGGCCTGTGACACAGCACATATTTTTATTCCGTCTATTATTATCTTTTTATAGATACAAAGTTTTTGTGACAGATTCAAAATTTGCTTTCGATTAAAATAATTTTATCATAATATTGTTGTATAATTCTATTACTATGCAATACGCACGGATGCGGAGCTATGTAAGACAATTTACACATATATATATATAGAACTAGATTAGTGTAAAAAAATCGTTACGCCTTTCAATTTTCTAAGAACAAATTTTCAACAGTTTATCTTGCTTTGCTCAGATGCGAAAATCCAGGAAATCTATTTTGTCACGTCATTACGACAGCCTCGGGCGACGCGACCGAGCGAGGCCAGCATCAAAGGACTATTATTTCATTAATTTGATAATATGTAGTTCCTCGTATTATATCAAACGAGTTCTTCATTGAGCTTACCGGGATCTTAAACCGACTCAGCTCCCACCGCTCTACGGAAAATAAACTAAGTAATTCTACCCACTGAGCTTCAATTACACTTCGATTCGGTTTTTATTGGCCCCGGACTTCTGTGAAAAAGACTCTGTACAAAGAAAGGAGATTGAAGTAATCAGTGTTCGTGCATTAAACCAAATAATTGACGAGGTGACTTGTTGGTAAACCGCGCGCAGCCAGACGGTCGTCGCATCGTGAAGCTTTTGTTGGCTTAGCTTCGAGCTGGTTATGTAACTTTGTCAGTTTTACGCCTTATGGGTGTTGTCTGCGGGATTGCTTTTACTAAAATATCGAATTTATTAGACAGTAATGTAAATGAATAAATAAACAAACATGTGTGTATTATATTGGTACTTCTGATGTATGTACTTCTATGCCTTTGTTTAAATGTGTTGTTGTGGATAATATTATTTGTGGAATAAGATATCCGTTGGGTAAAGTTATCCACGGTTTAGCGTCAAGTAGAATTTACATGCATTAATATATTATGTCAGTGCAAAATATAAGTCTTGCAATTCTTTCTGTGCTCGATGATTTCTAAATGTGTTTTTATAGATCAATTATTTTGTATTTTATATATTACTTTTATTTAATTAATTTCAATGGACAATTCGTAGTGTTTATTGACGTGAATGTTTAGGGTGCGTTGTCAAATTTTGATTTGTGGGCGGTTTGATGACTTATTATATATATTTTTTTTACTTATTACATTTCATTAATCCTTTATATAGGTACTATTATCTAAGCGTTTTATTCATTTATATACAATTCTCCATTTGTTGTAGCTTCTAACAAGTATAGTACAGTCAAATTCGGGTATAACGAGGACCAGAGGCTAACAAATTTTCCTCGTTATAACCATTACGCGCTATCGTCTGTGTGCAGTTTTCTGGGCTAATCTGCCTTATATATCTAACCTTTCTGGTCGACGTTTCGGATCCCATTGCAAGGTTCATCATCAGGTATGATGATGGACCCTGCAATGGGATCCAACGTCGGCCAGAAAGGTCAGATATACATGGCAGATTAACCTAGAAAACTGTACAAAGAAGATTCTGAACGGCCGTGAAAACCTGAGAAACTCACTATATCCGTGAAGAATTATTTAGACATTTTCGAAAATTGAAAGACATTTTATTTTTTTAGATCTATTATTAGACATGTTACATGACATGTTCGACGTAAGAATTTGTTTCTAACTGATAATAATATTGCTTTAAAATGTCAGAAGTGAAATAATGCTAGGAAACCCCGAAATAAATTTAAGGTTTGGCGAATGCAAGGCAATCTATTAAGTGACTGCTAAAGCAATATAACGAGCTCGTTGCTGAAGGAAAAATAGATCATTACATGATCTGTAGCCCGATGCAATTATAACTATTAAGTCGCCATTTTATCAGTTCAGCAATTATGAAAGTTTTCAGTATTCCACTGGGCACCAAATACTATTAGAAGTACGCGTAAACTTAAATAATTCGGACCTTTTACTCGTTACAGCTGTGATCTCGTTAGATACATGCTAGTTGTAATCAAGTTCGACTGATATATATTTCTATCTTGATATATGATTTTCCTTTTCGTAGACGTCCTGTATTCCTGTTGCAGTCAACACTTCCTTTATTCGTTAATCTTCTATACAATTAATAGATGAAATTAAAATAATAACAAAAATTTCAAATACATTTAAATAATCTTTAGGAATATGAAAGGTAAACTGGAGGTTAGAAGAGTTCTAATGGCTCTAATGAGATTTCTCTCGGAGATTCGACTTGAGTGCGCCTAAAAAACAGTATAAAGTTCAGCGCGAAGCACTCTATGAATCGTCACTCATATATTTTACTCGGTTAAAAGACACATCCCTGTACACACATATCTTAACAGACTCTCAGAGATCAAAGTCTAATTAAGATATCATCGTAGAAACGGGCCATAAAACATATTTTTAATATTCATTGTGCAAAGCAATCATGAAAGCGTTTTATAAATCATCAGCATTATTATCACATCAAACAAAAGTTACTTTGACGTATTATTAAATAATTATTTCACAAATAATAAATTTTCTGGCTTAATTATGTGTTTTATAACGCCTGCACTGAAGAATTAATTGAATGTATGGCAGATTCTTAATCAAAGTCTCGGTTAGAATTTATTTTATCGCGTACCATTAAAAACTGAGTCAAATTTTTAGTGTGACTATAAAATTTTATGTTATTCAGACCTCATTAATATTATTATATTAACTCATTAGGAATTGTAAACAGTTGAAAAACAAATTTATTAAAACCGCTGTTTTTGACTGATTTTGAGTTGTTTCGGTACTGACTTGACATATTTGGCGTTTATCATTATTGCAAGCTTGTCATGACCACTTGACATTTGTATATAATAAATATTCGAGGAAATATAATAATTGTTGACAGAAAACACTTACTAACCTTGAGTTGTGTAATATGTACATATCATGGCGACACACAACATGGCGCCTCTATATCTTCAAGAACTTTGTATCCCAGACAATTTGAATGGTAGACATCAAACTCTCAGGTCAGCCTCTACTGCAGCTGCAGGAAGGGTTGTAGAACCGATCAGCCGTTGCCAGAAGTCTAAATTTAGTGAACGAGCATTCGCAGTGGCAGGCCCAAAAGCGTGGAACTCTTTGCCCTCCGTTATTAGAAACAGTGCATCAGAGACTTTATTTAAGAAGAAACTAAAAACGCACTTTTTCAAAAAATCATTTTCATAAGTGAAAATAACGATTTTTTAATTTTAAAAAACATATTATGTGTAAAGCGCCCTTGAGGTGAAAGTTTTTACGAAAATGGCGCTAAACAAATTATCCATTATTATTATTATTATTATTATTACACCGGTTTGCGCGAATCGGTTGTTAAAATTGTAAACCTCTCGCTAAACAATTTGTAGTTGAATGTTTATAATAAATTCAAATAAGTATTAATAATATAGTGAATATATTCAATATGAATTAAATATATTAATTAGAAAGATGTACATATAAAATCAATTCTATCGAAAAGTATTGTTGTTGCGCCACCGGGATTCGAACCTGGATCTCTTTCCTAACCGGGGAAGGTGCATTATCCAACTATGCTACAGCGACAATTTTCGAACCTATATGTTACCTTTTTGATATTAATACATTTAATCGTTCCATTATTTGAAAGAGCCATCTACCTTATTTTTACAGAATCTCAAATACCTCTGAGTAAACTGATAGCAGACGCCAGAATTATCAATTCATTTTTATTAAATTTTGGACACATTGATACAATTCTATTATTAGGAGAACACATTCTTATTGTGAAGTTGTAATTATTCATATTTAAAATATCTGTGTCTGTTCTGAATAATTAAAACTTCACAATAAAAATGTGTTCTCCTAATAATATATTCAATAATACAAAATCATTTAAATAGTTCACAATATTCGATACGATTGCTTCTGAAAACGTTTGTGCCATTCTTTTGAAATTTCTCTCAAGGCCTTCAAAGCTAAGTAGACGGTACACTTAACATTGTCGGAAATAATAACAAATAATGCGTTTAGTATGTAAAAATGCATTTAGGGAATTTATAATACCAAAACTAGTTTAGCGAACCGGTTTATATTTCACATCTTTGATATAAAGTGGAAATTAAGGTTAATACAAATTAAATGTATTAATTAGAAATATATACGAGAACGTGCATCAGCCAAATAATAGAACGATAGATGTATTAATTTGACAAGTGTATAACACATAGGTTCGAAAATTTGTTGTCAAATCACTGTGGTGCTATAGCATAATCGGTTAATGCACGTTCCTCGGATTGGAAGAGATCCAGATTCGAATTCTGGTAGCAACAACAATATTTTTTATTTATTTATTCTGTTTATATTCTTAATATACGTACATATTAACATTCTTATAAATATACAAAAAAAGCGAATAAACTTCATAATGTAAGAGATGTTCACTGTACTAAAGGAGACATATTTTTTGATAAAATTGATTTTATATGTATATTTTTCTTATTTTTATTTGTTAACTTTGTTTTATTAATTACTTAATAATAAATGGTTAATAAAATTTAACTTAACAAATAAGAATAATGAATTTTAACCAAAAAGTTAATTTTGCTAATTTCAAAAGTATATCTTTCTAATTAATACATTTAATTTGTATTAAAAACATCACAGACCGTCCGTTTTGAATAATCACAACTTGACAATAAGAATGTGTTCTTAGTGAGAAATTCAGATTGATAGCTTAATTAATTTGGTCAGGTTGGCATAAGTGCTTAGTGGCCAAGATATGGTCGAAAATTTTTTAACAACAAGCATTTTGAAGATACCATAACGAAGCGGAAGATCTCCGCACTGTTGACTTGCACGGAGCATTGGTGGTTTATTGCGTGTCCGGCAGCTTCCTTCTGGTTCGGAACAAAGGATTCCATTGGGTGCACTTCACTTTATAATGGTACACTGCTTGAGATGCGAAATATCGCATCGCGGTGCTAATGATAAGTTATATGCTCACCTGGGGCGATGCGAGAAGAATAATACGGCCTTGAATTCCATCTAAATATTGCTGCCACATTTTACCTTTCCTGGGGGGTCGTTTATTCTGGTCGCATTTATTAGATTAAAAAAATTCTTCACCTGCTCGTGTATATGGTTTATAATATTAATCGGGGTGGATTAGTGACGTGAATGAGGGGACATGAATAAACTTGAAATAATCGCAACCGAACGATTGATAAATAAATGATATTAAGGATAAATACAATTAGAAAGATATGAATATAAAATCACTTTTATCGAAAAATATTGTTGTTGCTACCGGGATTCGAACATGAATCTCTTCCAATCCGGGGAACTTGCATTAACCGACTATGCTACAGCACACATATGTTACACCTTTCAAATTGATACATCTATCGTTCCATTATTTGAAAGACATCTACATCCAGGTTCGAATCCCGGTAGAAACAACAATATTTTTCGATAAAATTGATTTTATATGTATATCTTTCTAATTAATACATTTAATAAGTATTTAAAATATCACAGACCGTCTGTTCTGGATAATTATAACTTCACAATAAGAATGTGTTCTCCTTAATGATATTAAGAATGGTTCTTGTGTGACTTCTTCACGAAGCTGAGCAAATATTATTCATATTAAACAGCTATCAATCATACAGATAAAGGTATTGTATTGCTAAAAAAATAATTAATTAACATATTAATTTATTATTTTAAAAATACCTTCCTGGAGCCTTAGACTAATATTCTAATCATATTAATCCTCCAACTATTCGCTTTAAATCATGCAATCCTCTCTGGCTTGAAAGCTAGAATATGATCGGTGATATTCTCCTAGAGGAAAAAGAGCTATTGGCTGTGAAATAATTCCAATTCAAGAAATTCTTTCTATTACCGTACAGGTATTAGAATTTTGCACCAAATGACGTAACTATGCCAATGCAACCAGCACAGTGTATTGGGCCCCACGTCAGATAGGAGCCTAACAATGGACCCAATTTTTGTAGTTACGCCACTGGCCACCATTGGTGTGTTATAAATTAGAGATGTGCATGTTACTAACCTAAACGGGAGTGGATTGGCTCTCCCTGTTATATCAGTGAGAAAACGACTATAACAATCATGGATTGTTAATATCGTTTTCTACACCACTACAAGATCTCCCAATGATGATGTGGCCTGACGAAGAAAAAAAAGTAGGTATGATGACTCTGGATATTTCTCTAAATCCTTAGATCGACCAACTGAACCATCTCACCTCAAACACTTAGTACTTCTTAAAGTATTACGAAACAAATGTTAGACAGCATCATTCAGTTTTCACCATCAAAACATTCCTTTTTTTTTTTTTAGGAGAACACATTCTTATTGTGAAGTTGTAATTATTCAGAACATAGGTCTGTGATATTTTAAATATGAATTAAATAATTTAATTAAAATATCACAGACCTATGTTCTGAATAATTACAACTTCACAATAAGAATGTGTTCTCCTAAAAATAATAAAGTTGTATCAATGTGTCCAAAATATAATAAAAATGAATTGATAATTCTGGCGTCTGCTATCAGTTTACTCAAAGGTATTTTAGATTCTGTAAAAATAAGGTAGATGGCTCTGTCAAATGACGGAACGATTAAATGTATTAATATCAAAAAGGTAACATATAGGGTCGAAAATTGTCGCTAAAAATATTGTCGCTGTAGCTTAGTTGGATAAAGCACCTTCCCCGGTTAGGGAAGAGATCCAGGTTCGAATCCCGGTGGCGCAACAATAATATTTTTCGATTAAATTGATTTTATATGTATATCTTTCTAATTAATATATTTAATTTATATTTAAAACATTCCTTGATAATAACTGCCACGGTTTAGTTTGGTACTCTCTTTCCGGTCAATGCATATTCTAAACTGCTTTCATCTACGGCTTTATATTTATGTGCCATGTTACAAAAAAAAAAAATAGGTCACTTGTATCGACAATAAAAAGAAATCTGTGTAATACGTTTTTTTGAATGAAGATATTACGACATTTGTTCAAGATTGATCTCGTCTCCCTTCGATCATCCGTCTCTAGATTGATTTCTACATCCATCTATATCCAGATTTAATTCCTTCATCATATATATTTAGATTGATATTTTCATTCTGAATCCATCCATATCCAGATAGATCATTTCATCATACGCCAATTCATTCCTCTTCTACACAGTAATATAACAGATACACCAGTAGCTTCAATAGTCGAGTCCTGATCAGTATTTCCTCTAAGGTATGTGATTGTGTGTTTGGTAATTTGGCATTATAGTATGAAAAAAAAATATAGCGCGCACACAATTTTTATCAAGACTACTTATTCGTGTGCCGCCTTCTATCGAATGTTGGCGACCATGTTGCAGTATAATGATTTATCCTATACAAGATTACCAACAATTTTGAATACTGAATTAGTTTCTGAGGTTACACAGCCAAGATTTCTTTCCCTTTCGTGAGTTGTAAAAGATCATAGTTTTCATTACTGAGAATGTACTCGATATATACAGCATTCCTTGATAGTTGTTAGTAATTCTCTTACCTTATTTATGCGTCTTAATACATCTTCATTAATATTGTGGTATTTTCTTCTCCAGCGTAAAAATAATTGCATTGCTCCTTAAAATTGCACAAAAGTAATTCAAAATTTGAAGGAACCTGGATCAATGTTCAATCACATATAAAAATGGTGGTGCTGTTACGAATGACGTCATATAAACATTTAGTTGTTATGACTAAAGATTGATCATCAAAACTGTCATTTATATTTCTTCGTAATGATTAATTAAGTAATTTCCGACCACTCTATACATCGTTTCCGCTTCAACTCACAACTTAGCAGTGTAATTTCGTTGGCACCAAAACTGATTTCAAATTTCGTGGAAACATTTTTTTTTTCTTTCAGTAAATAAAAGCTCAATTCTTATTTTTGTAACTACAGTCATCTTTATTCAAATTCTCAGAAAATTGTAACCATCATCTTATTGATTCAGGCTTCTTTTTACTAACAGTAACTGATTGAGTTTCTGGAAAAATTTACAGTCATTAATATTACGTTATAGCGAGTCAAATTAGGGGGGGAAAAAATATTTGTATTCGAAAGACCAACAGTTATTTCATTTTATACAGGTTGTGTCGTGTAAGTACATTTTTTAATACTTTATAATTAAAATAATATCATGGAATTACTTATACTATTTATAAAATCTATTATCTAGATTTCTAGATGATCAAATATAGTCTTTAAATTGAGACAAACAGATATATCTTATCCAAGAAACTTCTAATAATGGAATGTTCTAATAATAAAAATATATTATTTTTCATTTTAAAAGAGAGTCAGAATGTTCTCAATATGTTATTATACTTAGTATGTACAGTAAAACATCTATCTATCGTTTTCCAAGGTTCCTATTGAAATAAACTATGAATGCGGGAATATGGAAAAAAGTTACATTTTTCATATTGAATATATAATACATATTCTAAAAAATATACATTTTCACATGTAAAAGAATGTTTAAATAAAAATAATATTAGAAAGATGCACAGAAATATATATATTTTTTAATTAAACATAGTATTGTAAACAATGTCAAGCGGCAGTCAGCAGCAGCGTTATCTCTCTTTCTCTCACTCTCTCGAATTTTCCTCTTATTTTTTCCGAGTACCGTAAATTGAAACAAATTGTATGCTGCTGAAGTATGCTGCGTAATTTAAACGATTAATGCGGGAAAATGATGCATAGAAGAACAATCCATGCAATGTTATGTATGAAATTAATTCGAGACTGGAACAGCATAATTAACGACTCCATGCAAAACGAATCAACCGAAAGGAATTTTTAATTCAATAAAGAGTCAATTGTGTGACTTGAGTAATTCACTAGCTTAAAAATAGAACAGAGTAATGTTAATAGCTACAATCGACGCATTGTAGCACGTCAATAATAGCGCTATGGCTGCAGCGGTGGATTATCGTGGTAGTTTTTAGAACTGAGCGATTAAAGTTTCGACTAGTACACAGATGGCGCTAATTGTAATAAATAGATACATAATGTATCCGTTCATGTCCATATTATAGATTATTTAATTTATATTTGTTTCCCAGAATTTTTAGAAATGCACAGCTTTTTTGCTTGTATGCATTGCACTCCCCTGCTTATATTACAGTCTCAATGTGGTTATGTCAAAACCAGCACGTAATTTTAATATAACCATGAAATTTAATATATTCTAGGCTAAGATGCTTCTATATTTATAGAAAGCTCTATTAAAAAACCTATTTTGGTTGCCAGTAGATTTTAAAGAAATAAACGTTACTGGGATGCATTTGCGTACTGTAATATAAATGTATATTAAATATCTATGAAATAAATAATTTAAGTCATATTAACTTAGAGATATTTAAAACACGTTCGACATACTTATATAAGACGCGCGATATCGCAACTATGGCGTTTTTTCTTACTGGCAATGTACACGATGTACGTTAAGAAAAGCAATCGGCTATAGCTGTTAAGCCTGCGGGCGGCTATTATGGTGGTGCAGTGGTGGCTGCTACGCGATCAGGGTTTTCGTATAAACTAATTTTCAATATAAAAAATATGATTTAGTAACAGAGTATTTTTTATTATATTGGCAATAAACTACTAGATACATTAAAATAATAAAGGATTCCCGTATTGAAATATACATTCCACTAAAATGGCTGCGTAGAGGCCACAATAGCCAATAGCCGTTCACGTACAGGGGTCACTATTGGCCGCAAAGCGACCTCAATAGCCTCAATAGGAGGCGATTAATTACCCGCTAGTCTTCTAGATTATTGTTCAATTGCCTTTCCTATCCTGCTTGTGGGTTGCCATTTTTAATTCAGTTCGATGTGAAATGCAGAACGGTGCAAAAATCAATTCAATCACTCAGTTATGGTTTTTAGTGGCGCACAATTCCGTTCAACCACTCAGCTCTAGTTCGCAATCTTGAGACAAGGTGTACTTATTTCTTTATTCGACGACCTCCTCGTCGTGACTGTGGACCTCTAGCGCGGTGTGGAATCTTATCTTAACCGCAGTTAAGGTAAGGCAAGGACTCCTGCATTTAATTTTACATTTCCTTCATAATGTTGTCCTTGTTCTTATCAAGAACACTACCTCGGTGAAGTTTGTTCCATTCCCAGACAATCCACAACATATAATCCCCATTATTAAAAGTGCACAAACTATAAAATTCAACATTTTTCATATTTTGTTAAATAGATATTTCTTAGTTTTAAGCGTTGTCGAATAAATCATACCAAAACAAAGATTATGAACAAATTAAACAAGATGCCGCTTGCGTAATATTAAAGAGGTTAATTCACGCTTCAAATGAATTATTATAGCACAAGCGCTTAGCTTCATTTGAGAAATTTTAAGATCCGACATGCTTCCATATGTATTACACGAGGTGCGTTTTTTATACACGTGCCGTTGCCGGATATTCTTGGTGTAGCGTTGCCGTTGCGATGTTACGCATGCGCAATGGTTTTCTTCATCTGTTAACTCGCAGCATGTAACGTTCGAGACATTCACATAGTGCGGCCATCTTGTAGTGAGTGGTTGAAATGTTCAAGATAATAGATCAGCCCGCCGACTGTGAGATTCGAGACTTCGTTACTTGAATGCGCGAAACATGAAATGACATTCATCGCCAAGTATGTCCTATTTTGTCCTGATTTGGTGTCAAGTGATTTCCATATTTTACTTCATCTGAAGCGGTTCCTTGGTGGCAAACGCTTTGATGACGATGATGTACTCAAAGACGGAGTACAGACATGATTTTCATTGCTGGCGATGTCGTGTTATGACGAAGGTATACACAATTGATGCTCCATTAGGACAGGTGCCTTAATAATAGTGGCGACTACGTTAAGAAGTAGTTTAGGGTATGTAGCGTCCGAAGAAAATAAAGTGTTGTAAAAATGATGCGTTTCTTTTTAAAAAAATTCAATACTTTCTCTAAAGACATTATTTAATATTTTACTTTTTTTAAATATACATACCGATCTGCGTTTTTCCATTTGATATATTCGCGAGCAAAATAATAATCCTCCCTTTTTACATGAATTAATTCAAGATACAAATGTTTTTTAACGGGATTGAACATGCACAATAAAAAGCTCGTGTGACACGACGGCTGCGAGTCCGCGGCCTTTCACTGTCCGCGCGGTACTTAGTACGTGACGACATAATTGTAAAGCGGTTTGACTTAATTCAAATTTAATTAAATAAAGAACACAAAGGCAGCCGGATTTCCCCTGGCGGCGAGAACACAAACCGCGCCGCCAGAAAAACGACACGGCATGAGAAAATTGATTAGTCACCAAAGTGATCGATTTGTTGCAATTGGATTGGAAATTATCTAATACGCCGAGTTTACTTCGTACAATCGATCGGTCTTGGTTTAACTTTCAATACAAAGACGTGAACTGAGATTTGTATTGATAAATTGAGAGTTTTTTTGAAAGAATATAAGACTTTTGACCGAAAGTAGCTGTAACTCGTATTACGATGCTTGATGCCACTGTAGGCATAGGAATGACATTATTTACCGATTTTATTATATTTTATATAGAGCATTAGCAATATATGTTAGAATCAATGAGCTACTTAAAAAATATAGTTATTAAGCCTATTGAAAATGCCCGTTTACTATGAAGTGACTACCCACCGTTACCTATAGATACTACAGGCATTGGGGCAAAATTTTGTGCCTTATTTACGTTGATATCCAAATTACATACAAATATAATCCAAATTTTCAAATTAAAAATCAATTAAATATAAGAAGCGAATTCCGATCTACAAAATTTAAAGACCAAATTGATATTCCAAAACTAAAATATACCGCAATCCAAAATCACTATATTTATCAAGTCATCAAATTTATTAACAATCTCCCCTTCACAAATAGAAAAATCACAGACTACTATAAATTTGTATCTGAAGTTAAAAAAATATGTACTAATTGAAACATCATTTCTCGTATATACTCATTCTCTATACACGAGTATTACTCTCATAGGGAAGAAATAAATGGAAAAAGAAATATATACATATATATCCTACAGATTATTTTTAAAAAGTATTATATTTTCTAATATTAAAATAAAAATAAATATTTTTGGGAGTTTAATAGTAATCCAAAGTAAGAAATGGAATTATAAAATCATTTCTCACGTGCATCACTAAAATACGTGAAAACATTATCGATTTTTATTGTAACAGTACTACTCCACTACTGTGTCGAGTTAGGGACCAGACCATCGCTGCAAAGTGAAAACGCATTTTTTTAAATGCAAGTGTTTTTAAATGTCTTACAGCATGTATATTTTTTCATGAAAGTGTGAATATTATATGAAACTAAAGACTAATTTGTACTAATTTACTAACTGTTATTAAACCAGGAGGCCCTTTTTTTCACTCTGCATTGGGGTCCAATTTTTGTAGTTACGCCATTGGCCAAAGAAGGTATGAATTGTGCATTGACAGTGAAATATATATAAAAATGAGATATTACAATATATTTCTGAATAAATGACAATGCAAAAAACATATAATTTCATATGAACATAATAACATACTGAAACATAAAAATAACATAAACAAATATTTAACACCATGAAAATGTGTAGTATAAAAGTTTTTTGTAGCTTAGTAATGAATTGGAGAACTCCTTTACCGAATCACTATACAAGCTACACATTTATGAAATCGGATCAAATATTGGTGTGGTAGGCATTCAGTCTGAACATTTCATGTTTTCTTATTAATCTGACACTTCCAAGAAGTTTTAGTTTAGAAATCAGTATGCAGTCGACCGGATTATTAACGATATTGCGCCGCATGTTAAGTTGTTATTGTTTATTAATATAATTCTTTTTATTTTTGATATTGATTTACTATCAAAAGACTGCCTTTTCTAATTACGATGTTTTTAAAATATGGTAGAAAGTTCTAATTATCAATTTTTATTTTTCACATTATTGGTACATGCGGCACAATAAATTGAATGCAGATTTACGATCTGTATTTATATGTTTATAGTATTATACTCACGAAATTAATTACTTGCATTATATAATATTTATTATATGATTTTTGAACGATCCTGTGAAAAATGTTATATTTTTATGTTTTTTGTGACGTCATATCATGAACCTGTCGAGGCTTTAAACCAGAGCCAACAAATATAATTATTATTCTAGTCGATGACAAAAATTATGCACCTTTATATTTCCGTAATGTGTTTAATGGGGGATATTTTAATTATAATTTTCTGCTACCGACACTAATGTATGGAAGTGAGGCCTGTAGCTGGCAGAAGAGGAACGAAAGTAGACTGAATGCAGTGGAAATGAGATCAGTTAGGCATATATGTGGCAGATCCACTTACGACAGCTGGTGTTAGTATAGTGAGTAAGATTAAGAAAGTATCACTTAAGTGGTTTGGTCATATGAAACGAATGAATGGTAAGAAATATATATGACGCAAGTGTTGATGACGTCCTCGGAAGACTTGGCACGACCAGAAAAAACAGATATTGGAAGATGGTCCAGTTAGAAGCCTCAATAATCGTCGAGCTTGTATGAGAAGATGTATGAATGTGGATGAGGCGAGAATTGTATGTTAGCACAGAAGAGTGTGGCGCTCTATTATCTCTGTCTAGTAAGTCTAAGTAAGTATTTTCACAATGTTCCTATAATTATTGAATTACTTAATTACAATATTAATTTATTTTTAAACAGAATTGTAACCGGACGGTTTACCGTTCGATCGCCCTACCACGTCATATAAAATAAGTTATATATTTTTATACAACAGAAAGGTTCCGGGTTTAAATCTCGAGTGGCAGTTTTTTTAGAAAGAAAGATTTGTCCTTTAAATTTAAATTGAATTATCAATAAACGATAGGTTCTCATTTACCATTTATCATTTAATTTCAATGCCTCTAATATGATGTACACTTTTAGGAATCCTTTTATAAGTATAATCATCTAGATAACTAATCATTCAACATGTTGGATATAAAACGAATGTATTAAACCATTAGCAACCGCAAACAAATTTAATGATGTGAGCATGAAATCATGTAACATCAATTATCTTACTGTTTTCAAACAAAGCAACGCTCTTGTGCTTTTAAAGTAGAACTTAATCGGTCGTCTGTTCGTAGGTTTCGAGCCCTCGATCGTTTTCAATAGATGAAAAATTTTAAAGTCGACACCATAATTATTATTTGCAAAAATTACTCATTACAGAGATCAGGTAAAAATGGCGCTTTTGACGAACGTACCTAAATAAATAATCGATCGCAATTTACGTTGATTTCGATAGAAATATTTCCTTAAATGCTATTTATGGAAAATTTGAATAAAAATTCGATTATGACTAGAAAACACCTAACACACCATATGTTATAAGTTTATCTAAAAGATGTCCAGCGGAAAATTTTCAAGTTAAATTATTTCATTAAATAAAAATAAATAAAAATACTATGTTATTCTCATATTTTATTTATACAAAATGGAGTTTAACAATGCTAATTTAACGTTTTATAAACAATATCGTATAAATGCCGTCCATTTCTCTCAAGACACTCTTGCAATCGGACACTTAAATTTGCGAACACACGAGAGCAAAGCGTTGGTTCAATGGCAACAACTTCACGGCGGATATTTTCTTGTAGGGCCTGAATTGTTCGAGGATTGTTGCTGTAAACTCTCGACTTAAAGTATCCCCACAAAAAAAAGTCGCATGGTGTAAGGTGTAAGTTTAATAAAAATAAAGGCCAATTATCCCTCGAGCAGAAATTGCACAACACACTGTCGTTTTTGGACAATTCAAACGTTTTTGATGGCGTTCCCTTGGATTGTCGGGGCACCAGTATCTCATGTTCTGTTTATTAACATAATCATCGATATGAAAATGTGCTTCGTCAGTAAACAATATGTTTCCAAACGTTCATGCTATTCCAAAACATTCCAGCATCGTTCTCGCTAAAGTTTCACGTAAAGAATGGTCATTTTCGTTTAGAAACTGCACGATTTGCAGATTGTATGGATGAAACTGTAGTTTCTTTTTCAAAATATCGTACTCTGTTGATTTTTTTATTTCAGTAAAGGCTGCAATCTTCCTTATCGATTCACGCGGATTGCGCATAATTTCACGTCGAAGTTGAACCACATGTTCTGGCATCGCTGCTGACGTTGATGGTCCCGGAGGAGTTTGGTTAACCATTATCCCTTCTTGTCTGAACTTTTGAACCCAACACCAGATAAGTTGCGTGCTCAGCCCATCACTTACTCGTCGAATATTAAAGTGAGTACAAAAAGCGCAACGCGCACTAACCAATGAATCACCGCACTTTAAATATTGCTCAACCGCGAACGAGCGGTGCACTCCCGACCTGTGACTCATTGCGACTGGTAAATCAGCAAATCACGCGAGTCAAATAATACCCTCCCACTTACCTTACCCTGATGATTTACGAACAATTACAATTTAATCTTGAAATTTTTCCGCTGAACATCCTATATATATTTGTATATATGGGTGTAACGGATTTTGTGAACACTATATATCCCGATAAGTAGTTATTTTCGGTGAAAAATTTACCTTTAATATAATCTCAACTAAGTTGCCAGTCTGTTCCGCCATCTCATCTGAAACTTCGTTGATATTGATCCTAGAAAAAAAATAACACTTTCATTCAGATAAAATCTGATTTTTACAGCTAGTACCGGAAGCGATTTTTTTTCTTAACAATAAGTTATTTAACGTCTGTTTTATTCGATTATATTTTATCGATAATTAAGTGATTTATTTTATGCCTTTGCGTAACATTATCTCCAATTTTCTCACTTCGTATCATCTTCATATATATTTCATCGGAATGTAGACCAGCCCCAGTACCTGACTGCCGGTACCTCCTCGCGGAGTAATGGAACCACGGGCTGGGCTACCTGTGAGAAACTCTGGATATGGATTGGTAATTGATTACCGCGGGAATTCTCAATTTCATTAGTTAAAAAAAAAAACATCTTACACGTCTCAATCCATGTTTTCTATTAGTCATTGTTTTGTTCAAGATCAACTCCGGTAAAAAATATCTTTGAAATTGTGACGCGTGATTGTGAATTAATTTCACTAAATCGAAAAGTCTGTCTGTGCACGATGAAGCATATTAAACAAAGGTATTTCACATTTTAAAGTGAACAAAAATACAAATACATTTTTATATTTATTTTGGTTCACAATTAATGAACCAACTATTTTTAAATAAAAGAGCCGTCTTAATTTTACACAATTTAAAAAAAATTAAAAATAATTATTAAAATATAATTGTTTGGATTTTGGAATTTGGACATTTAATCTCTTAGCGATAACAATTGTATATTTAATATGTTACTGATAACTGCACATACAGCAATTGCACACAAGGCAACTTAACACAAGATTGGTGCACACATAGACGACTGCACACATAGTAGTAAAAAATTAAGCAAATTAGTTGCATTAAGATAGGTTGGGTTATTTAACACATTGTGTCTTGAATTGTGTCTATGTGCGATGTTGTATACGCGTACACGTGTCACTATTTATTTATTTATTCTTAATATAGTGTATACATACAAGATCCAAATGGTTTATTTTTACTAGAACTTATCTTTCAAATATTTGCTTAGTTTTATTTTGAATCTATATTTATATTTTCTGGCATTTCATTAAAAATCTTCATCGTACTGTACATCACCGATTTCTGAGATTTAGTCTTCTTCCTGAATGGCAGTCTCAGTCTATCTTTTCCTCTTGTATGACTTTCGTTCTCATATTGATTTGCATCAATTTTCCGTATAAATTCTGTCAATCTACGAGATGTACTATTGTCTATGGATGCACCTGACTTGTGTACGGTTGTCGTGTAATCGGTATCTTGTTATTAGGAGAACACATTCTTATTGTGAAGTTGTAATTATTCAGAACATAGGTCTGTGATATTTTAAATATTATTTATAGTGACTAATAGAATGTGTTTAATAATATTAATTATTAATCATAGATTGAGAAACACTGAGCTGAGGTGTTTTGTATTATATTTGAATATATATCCATGAATTTACTTGTACTTACAACGTTTTATTTAAAGCATGTAAACGCTAAGAAATTATTAAAAGAATTGTAATTTAATTATACCAAATATTAATTAAATCAGTAATCTCTACCTAGACAAAAGTTACTGATAACATTTTTTTTTTGCAGTACTATATATTTATACACCCTATAATCTCACTTCACTGACTTGTCTGATAAAAAACAACAATTAAAAATATGCTATCAAAATGTAGTAGTAAAGGGTGTTCCAATATTATTTTTTTTAATTAAACACATTATTTATTCGAAAAGTGATAATATGATTGGTTATAAAGTAGAAATGTTCCGATTATGTATGGAATGAAATGTAAAAAAAATGCGCACCACGGCTGTCCTTGCAAACTCTAGCTCTTTTGATAAAATTTAATATAACATGGTTGCAAAATTCAGTTATTATTGTTATAATAACACGATCGATCCCCGCCTTAAGCTTTATGATTATTTGTGGCTTATTGGGATATACATATAATTTTATAAATTTCTAAAGCAAAATGCCGCACGGTGTCAAATCACTCGATCTTCATGTTTTAGCAAAATCTTCATTCCCTGGCTGATGTTCAATCGACCAATTAAAAAATTCTCTTCGCTTAAAATGGTCTGCTGGTTTAAGTTCTTGAGTCAATTGAATCTTGAAGGTATGCAGCTTCAGGTCTTTTACGAGAATTTTCTGTAAGGTGTTTCTTGAAATGCCTAACTCTTGGGAACGTTGACGAATTGTCCTAGGATTTTCAGTAACACTTTCTCTCACTGCAGCTATGTTTTCGAAAGAATGCCCACTATTATAATAACAATTGAACCAGTATCCTCAACATTTTTAATTATTCTTTTAATTAATGACTTATTTGAAACATAATTACAACCGAAAATTTCATGAAGTTTATGAAATGTTTCATTAAAACTTTTTTCATTTTTGTAATGAGTTTTAGCAATAATAGCGCGTTGTTATTTCATGTATCGTTCCATATTAACTAATCGTAAGGTTGACAAATGACAAATATTAAATTTTTTGAAAGGCCTACTTTGTAAAAAAAATGGCGGGAAATTTAAAAAAGGCGCTCTTATTGGGACACCCGTTATAATAAGGTAAAATATGCTCATGGCAAACATATTCATTTTGATTAAAATAAAGTAAAAACACACATACATAGACTATACTTACAAGTCACATCAATATTTTTAATAAATCTGAATATTATAACTTGCTTGTCTTTGTGAACAACTCTTCATTCTCGTATAGTTTATGACACATTTATATAACAGTAAAAGTATTTTCTCTTTGATAATTAAATCTTTGTGTAAACAAGACATATTTTTTACATAAATGCATATTATATTGTCAGCGTTTAAATTTTCATTCCAACTAGTTATATATTAAAAAAAAATCGCGGAGCTATTTGATTGCGTAAGCGGTACAAAAATCATCACGTGAGTGCTACCAAAATGCAAATACTGAAACAAGAATCTTTCGTTAGTTCATGTATATATATTTGGTAGTGTGTGGAAATCTACCGTTACAAAAATAGAATAAAGCGCAAAAACTACGACGTTTAAAAAAAAATTATCATCATTAAAATAAGTAACACACTGTTTAAAATGTTACATTGTAAATCTGAAAACAGGCACTATCTCATAAATTGATTCAGGTAGTCAGACATTTTCTTTTATTTAACTTTTTTATATTACCCAGGGAAGCCATGTCAGTAAACCATTAGTTATGGGAGATGAGTTATCAACCCAATCTGTGTACGCTCCTACTGAACATCTGATTGGTCTCACGGAAATATTTCGAGCATCCTACATTCCTGACATAACCCTCCGGGACAGCATACCTCATATCATATGAGTGCACGTTTCAAATGTGCCACACAAGATATCGAATATTTCATATCATGTCTCAATTAATTTAATTTAAATAAATTCACCATCACTCATCATCATAATAAAGCTCAGCGGTTTTTGTGTTCGCTTGGGATCATGAATTTTGTACCAACATACCGACAGCTTAGTGACAATTCAGTGTAACCAAAAAATATGCCAAAAATGTTTTATATGGTATCAAAATGATTATTAAGGAGAACACATTCTTATTGTGAAGTTGTAATTATTCAGAACAGACGGTCTGTGATGTTTTACATACTAATTTAATGTATTAATTATAAATGTATTAATTCGGATTGGAAATAGAGATCCTGGTAACGCAAAAACAATATTTTTCGACAAAATTGATTTTATATATTATTTTTATAATTAATACATTAAATTAGTATTCAAAATGATTTTTTAATATATTAATTCGTAATTTGAATTTAGCATTGAGTATGAATTTAAAAGTATATAGTTGTCCCAAATGCATTTTTCATTTTGGTTCATTCGCTGCACTAACGCAACGAGCGAGAGAGGGACGGGGGTATGCCGATCGCTAGCAGCGTCCTTGGAAATTCAGTAGTTATAGAGCGTGTCCTTACCAGTTGTTCGTGAAATTTTCCCTAGAAAATTGATATCTCGACTAGGTAACATAAACTGGCCTCCACGTAGCCCTGACTTGACACTAATGGACTTTTTCCAATAGGGCTACCTTAAATCAAAGGTATATAGTAACAATCCTCCCTCTCCGAATCAATTAAAAGAAAATATCCGAGAAGAAATGGCAGCGATCACGGAGAATACGTACCGAGCAGTTCTCAGAAATTTTGCCTCTCGTTTAGAAGAGTGCCAGACTTTTGGGACACTTTGTCTTAAATTTCTCAAAAAACGATTTTTTAAATTATCTTCTATTTCTAATCTAGTAATACATAATTTATGCAAATTAACATTTAAATTAACCAATATTAATTTATATTTTATTTTAAGAAAGAGATAAATATGTTTGAATATTAGACATTATGTATTTATAAATAAATAATGACTTTGTAGGGGAAAGTAGAACAACCATTTTGCAATTGATGAAAATAGTGATGATAGAGTGATTTGTTTAAAAATGATGGAAATGGTGGCAATTTTACAATTGATTTTACAACATCTTTAGAAGACATGTTCGTATGTTTAAAAAGCATTTTATGAAAAGTATGTATACATTTATCTCAATTTCATCAATTCAAAGTGGTGATTTTGATTTTGAACCCTTTATAAGTGTTTTTTTTTATGATTATGATTAGGTATTTTCTTTAAATCCCAAATCTTGTATTTTTGAAGATTTGACATGACGTAAATGTGTAAATTCAATCACTTCTTAAAATGATTTATTAAATCGTTTGAAAACAATCATTTTCATACAATTATACATCAAATATATTTGACTATGGGGGAGACATATTTTTTTGTTCGTGATCATATCTCTGCAAGGTCAAAGGTGAGCTCCCATTTATTATTTTTAATGTATTTCACAGACTAACGACGACGATTACCGCACCAGTACCTAAACTCTTGAAAACATGTCGCAAAAACATTGAACAATAATAAAATTGTTCGCGGTAATCCCTAAAGGGCGGCGCTGTATTGCTTCCGAGCCTTTTAATCAAGCCTCAGACAATCGTCAGGTTGGTCATAAAGCCATTGCGGGAGTCAATGCCGCTTCAAGAGTCATATCCTCGAACCTTTCATAGAATTCAATGGAAGAGTAATGCTTAGACCACTCCAGAAGCCGGCAAAGGCGCCAATTCAATAGGGGATGGGGTCTCGGGCCACGAGGGGGTGAGTTACACAGATATCGGGGTGGACGTGGAGAATAGGCTGGCAATGCAAACATTGATTTGATTGCGATTAGATTTCATTTTATTTACAGATAAAAAACGTTTAATTAATTATATTTTACTTGAACATATTCACATATGATGTATAATATTTATCTCATAAATGGAAGAAAGAAAGTGCAATAAAGAAGAAATGTTTACAGCGATTTAATTACCAAATCATACCACGGGCAATATTATATAAAACATATACCTTTATTATAATATTAAGTAACACAAAGCAATTGCTCATTGCCGATTGCTTATCCTAGATAGTGATAGCAAACCTATTTATAACAGAGTAAAGAATGAAGAAATAAGGAAAGAATGTAAAGCTGATGTTAGTATAGTGAGTAAGATTAATAACGGATCACTTAGGTGGTTTGGTCATATGGAACGGATGAATGAGGAGAGAATGGTAAAAAAGATATATGACGCAAGTGTTGATGACACCAGAAATAGAGGACGTCCGCGGAAGACTTGGCATGACCAGGTAAACCAGATAATGGAGGATGGTTCTGTTGGAAGCCTCAACAATCGGCGAGCTTGTATGAGAAGATGTATGAATGTGGATGAAGCGAGAATTGTGTGTCAGGACAGAAGAGTGTGTCGCTCTATCCTCTCTACCTATCTCCGCGGGGAAACGGCGTGATGGTAAGTAAGTAAGATAGGTAGCCAGTGTTTTCGTAAAATTTCAATGTAAAAAAAATATTTATTTTCAAAAAAATTGAATTGCTCTACCACAGTACAATCTTACTTCATCAATTAAAGTAAACAAATACCACTATCAGAGATATTCTTAAAATAATTTAAATATGTAATTCAATACATAATGTATCGTTCCGGTGGTGACACACGTCCGCCAAGATATAAAGCCATGGGCAATTGCCGTGGGTAGCCGCCTGGTGACATATCTTGCTGGTATTATAGTGTACACCACTACTTTCGTTTTTAGCATTATATAATTATAGCATATATTTATTTAATACTTTTTCATATTATAATTTTTTGCAAATGAGTTTATTATTAATTAAATTATTTTGTTTCAATTGGGTAATATTTATTTATCATTTGTTATTTTTTCAACGATGTCAGTTCGTAGGCACCAATCATTTACATACTTATATTGTTTTGTTTTTAAATAAATTGAAAGACGTGACATTATTTAGAGTTTCTGCGTATTAGGCAAAATTATGTGTATTTTTTTTTAAGGAGAATAAACACATTATTATTTGTGAAGTTGTAATTTATTTCAGAACATAGTTCTGTGATTTTTCTAATTTATGCATATAATACAAATTAAATGCATCAATTAGAAAAATATACATACAGATATACTAAATTTACCGAAAAAATATTTTAGCTGCCACCGGGATTTGAAGCAGGTGCGTTATCCAATTACACTACGTCAGCTTTGTAAATAGTCGACGAATTTTCGAACTTGTATGTTACAGTTATTTCAAATTGATACATTTATTTGAAAGCTATTACCTTCCTTATTACGAATACTTACTTCCCCGGATAGGAAAAGATCCTGGTTCAAATCCCGGTGGCAGCTAAAATATTTTTTCAGTAAATTGAATTTATTTGTATGTACATCTTTCTAATTGATGCATTTAATTTGTATTAAATGTATGTATTTTCATGGTATACCTTCATATCACACCAGTTATACGACTTTATTATAAAATATGTACTAGAAAAGTTTATACTTCTTTTCCACTCATACAATAATATAATATAATGTGTTAGGAGAACACATTCTTATTGTGAAGTTGTAATTATTCAGAACATAGGTCTGTGATATTTTAAATATGAAAAAAATATTTTCTTTAAAAATAAGGTAGATGGCTCTTTCAAATAATGGAACGATTAAATGTATTAATATCAAAAAAGGTAACATATAGGTTCGAAAATTGTCACAAAAAATATTGTCGCTGTAGCATAGTTGGATAATGCACCTTCTCTGGTTAGGAAACAGATCCAGGTTCGAATCCCGGTGGCGCAACAACAATATTTTTCGATAAAATTGATTTTATGTGTATATCTTTCTAATTAATATATTTAATATAATGTGTTTTACAATTTGTTTAAATATATGTATTCCATTAAATAATTAGACCACCAACTCGGCTTAACTCTAGGTCTCGTCCTTTGCGATGGCACTTAAATATTTATATATACGAGTACGTAGTTATATAATAAATATACCATTATTATAATGCTGTGTTTGTTAGATGTTAATTAATTCAAAGCGGTAAATGAGATAGATGGGTAATTAGGGGAGATAATCCCCCAATGTCCTTTGTCAAGAATCAACCCCACTATCCTCACCCCTTTCAACCCACCCCATCACGCTACACTACATCCCTTTATATGCGGATTCATTTAGGGTGACACTCCAGGAAAATATATAGTATATTTTAAATTACTTTCAATTTGAATTTTTTTACTCCCTTTGGTATTATTATAAATACTAGTGTGCTTTTTAAATTATTTTATAGTTGTGTGTTTGAAGTATAAAAATACAAGTAATATATTTTTTTTAAATTACTAGTAAATTATATATATTATTAAGGAGAACACATTTTTATTGTGAAGTTGTAATTATTCAGAACGTAGGTCTGTGATATTTTTTTAAATACTATTTAGAAAGATACACATATAAAATCAATTTTATCGAAATACATTGTTGTTGCTATCGGGATTCGAACCTGGATCTCTTCCTATCCGAGGGAAATACATTAACCGATTATGCTACGCCAACACAATGCATTGATGACAAATTTTCTAACTTATATGTTACATTTTTGAAATAACCAGGATAGATGACTATATTGTTTTTAATTATTTTCGCCATGCACTTACGATCTCCAACACTTCTTTGAAAATTATATTTTTTCAACTATACTCGTACATACATTAAGTGGTAATTATTAGGAATAATTACAAAATGTTTTTTTGCTAACAAAAAAAACAAATAACCTAAAATATAATGTATGTAACACAAAAATGTAAGAACTTTAAATTGATCTTACCATGATCAAATTTTACGGAGTGCACCAACAAAAAGACTTAATATCCAGTTGGGCGCAGCATTGAATGAACAATATTTAAAATACGCTGAAATCCTTTAGACGTTTCGCTCCACAAAAGGCATTCATCTTCGGAAAAGGATCATCAAATAAAGTGCTACGGACCGATCACGCCAATCAGGTAAATTGGACCTGTCATCCGGTAGACGGAGGATTTCAAAGGAGGTCTTCCATGTCGATGACCAATAGGAGACTGAGGAGGGCGGTCAATACATAGCGGAGATTTGTCGTCTGGACCTCGTAGAAAGCAATCACTTTATTTGTATTTGAGTGTGGGTGTGTAGGATTATTTGTCCTACAGAGTACATAATGTTTACAAACCTACATAAGTTAGTTCTCAGTATATTTGGTCAAGCAAGCTTTTATCCGAAACATCTACATTTATTACATATGTATCATAGTTACAGGATGTTCGCATAAAATGTATACCCAGTACGAAGGGCAAAACTTCATTTCGTAATGAACGCTTCACGAAATGCACGTTCGCCAACTTGAAGCGTTCAAAGTTAATGCTTCATTCGCATTCACATATTAAGCAGTCTTGTGATTTCAATAAATATAGCATTTACGGTTTAACGAAAAGAACAAAATCATATTTAAACTGAATACGGTCAGTACCTACCTAGCTTGGATACATAAAGTTGATTAATTTATTTAAAAAGAGGAACATCCAGAGAGTCAAAATAACACAATATGTAATAAAATTGGTGAGCAAGCAAAATTATTTTATAAATACATTTTTATAAAACTCATTAATGTGTAATTTGATGAACCTTGAAATTGTACAAATATTTCACCACCCAAATTAACATGCTTCAGTCAAGTCAAAGTCATTTGTTAATTTGAATATATAATTCTGAGCTGAAAAGAAGAAAAATTAAGAAATAATCTAAATTAATGCAACTTATTCCTGCATATTTGACGTAACAGTTGTTGGAAAATTGCCTTCTGCAAATTAACAACCCATCTTCTTATATCTATGACGTTCTCTATTTTTAAGAATCATAAATTTTTTTTTCTTCTTATTATTATTGAATATTTATTCACTGCAAAATGCAGTATGTTGGTACCACTTACTTCTGATGCAGATCGAAATCGCTTCGCATTTCATATAGTTCAAAGAAGTGTGACTAAATTGTTATTTAAACCATAGTTCAATAAGTCTCTGAAGTGTGAAGCGAAGTGTATAGTGTGATACTTCACGAAGCATGCACTTCAATGAACACCGTGAAGTTACCT
This sequence comes from Eubasilissa splendida, assembly GCA_031772225.1. Classification (NCBI taxonomy): domain Eukaryota; kingdom Metazoa; phylum Arthropoda; class Insecta; order Trichoptera; family Phryganeidae; genus Eubasilissa; species Eubasilissa splendida. The sequence continues at coordinate 34,268,938 of CM062846.1, read as the reverse complement.
ACAAACTCATGTAGTACGTTTTCGTTCTTACTTATTTGTTGTCTTCATTCTCTACACAGTTCGCAGTTCATTGTGTCTGTGTGGGTTATCGAAGTGAAAGTGAAAGCTTCACTGTATTAACTGTAACTGTGTTGTTCGTTAGTGTGTGTGTGTGTGTGTGTGTGTGTGTGAATCTCTACATGCCCAATACAACACCGAGAGCTGCACTCGCGGCATGCGACGCTTCCTGTGTGAAATGTGAACTATCGAAGTATTGAAGCATTGAAGTGTTATCACAATTTAAAACATGCGAACTGTGATCTATGAATATAACGAAGTAGTTCATTGAAGTATGCTCACTGTAAACCCATCACTAGTACCCAGTTTTTAGTCAAAAATAAGTACCTACTCACTAAATATTCTTTCATTTTCATCTGAATTTTATTTTAATGACGGCCGAAAGGAGAGTAAGCTCTGATAAAAATAAAATTATCCTAAAGTGCCACTGAAAAAACTAAAACGCAGTTAATATGCTAAAAGAATTTAAAAGCAGTTTCAAACGAATCTACTAACGACTCGCCATTATTCACATTATTTTATAGGTAAATTTGCAAGCAGTTGAAACTGTTAAAAGACGTTCACTGTTAGTTGTCTACCAGAGAGCGTTTTAGGAGATTTCGGACATCCACAACCTTATTATCGCCGATGCTTGATAAAATATGTTTGGCAAATTACTCGTGAGACAGATATTCCAAAGTTTTATTCGATTTATTATTTATTATAATTTTGGTAAAAATCTGTGAAACAGATAGTTTAAGCAAACATGTAGATAGTATTGAATGGTCCCCTAATTTTCCAGACCTCGCATTACTGGACTTTTTTTTGGGGTTTCTAATGTTCAGAGGATTAACGTCAGTTTGAACACCCGTTAGTTCGAACACTTTGATAACTCAAAAATTCTACATAAATTTACTTTAATAAATATTGGATTTATAACCCTTACGGGACATCCTGTATGGTATATATTTTAATCATATTTTCTACATTGTATTCACCAGCAAAGTGGATATATTTATATGAATTGTATTTTTTTCTAAAAAATTCAACGTTTTAGTATCGTTAAAAATTCACCGAAGCTTTTATTATTTTTGCCGGCATCATCAAAAGCCATGGAGTTCTTATACCATCGGAGGACTCGTTATACAATGCTTTCGATAGTATGTGTAGTGGATCGTCATGACCAAATTTTGAGGTTTCAATAATTAGTGCAGACAGACTCTTTATGAAAGGCTCCTTAGAAGGGTGGCGGCTACTGAAAGTTCGTTAAAGGGACGCCCACGTGTGATTTTAAAGGGCATATGTATTCAATTACAAGTAAAACTTCATTATCGCGCCCACGACATGTTCAAATAAAAATATATTAGCGTTGTAAAAATGTCGCGAACTCCTTTTAAGACTCGTGAATAAATAAATAATACACAACTTTTTCACCATTTATCAAAACAAATCATTCAATTCGCTGTACAAAGATGTATATTTTTAATTGATGGCTTTCAAAAGTATTATTAACAAGTTAACCATTAAAGAAATATTTTAGATTTAATACATATGTATTCAAATGATTTTTTATTTTATTTTATGGATCTTACAGTCGTTTTTCTATATTAGAGTGCATGTTAAAAATATCAATGAAAAAATTACAAACTAATGTAAATCCGGCGCGGCCGCTTCACACGTGCTTTGGATGCTCGGCATCCCTTGTGTTCTAGAGTCAAAAAACCTTGGACTTTTTGTTTCACCCTGTCCTCTAGAGATCAGTCATAGCGCACACTACGACATGGTGCGCGCATAATCGCGTAAACATACAGATACTAACGACAATGGATTATATCATTCGTTCCATATCCAAAAGTTTGAAAGTATTCCACTTTCGCGTATACGCATTCAGTTCCGCCTACCAAGGTCTTCAAATACTGTATACGCATTCGTTAACAGCATCCAACTTACAAAAAATGACTTTAATGTTTATGGATATAATGCACAGAACAGCATACATATTACAAAGTGGGCGGTTGTTTTGAGGAATTTGATTGTGTGACGCATTTTTGACAGTTTGGCCGAATTATTGAAACGTTAATTATCTATTTAATTCATCATTTTAAAAAAATACAGAAAATAACATGGATACTTCACCAACGTGTTATAATGCTTTAAACGAAAATAGTGAATTGTGTGAGTGTATAATAGAATCATTAACGCGTAAAAGTTTTGTGTCTGGATCATTTGCGGAAAAAATCCTCATTCCGGATTCTGGAAAACCTACAGTATCTCTTCTACAAAAAGTCACCGACCGCCACTGATGTAGATCCGTTTGTAGCACAGTCGATAGAATTTAGACAGACTCGCTGAGATGACCATATGGGTAAAGAAAGGATAATAAAGAAAATATACGAGGCGAGTCTTGAAAGCAACAGGCAATAGAAATACCTGGCATGCTCGGTTAAACCAGATATTGGAGGACGTTAAAAGCTTTAATAATCAACGAGATTACATGAAAAGATAGACAAAAGTGGTACGACAAGTGTCCAGGACAGAAAAGTACGCCGTTCTAATATATCTGCCGATGGTAAGTAAATGATAATAATGTATTCTTTATTATTTTTTTTTTATTTCTATAATTGTTCAGATTGCTGAAACTTTCATGTTTAATAGAATGTACAACATGATATTTTTCTTATTCTCGTTCATATAAGTCGCATAGAAACGTTAAACAAACAAGATCTGCTGTCCCGTGAAAGTGTTCTTTCTTATTTTCCTCTCACCAGTCCACAATACAAACGCAATATAATATTGTGTAACTTTCTATCTAAAATGTCATAACATTAATAAACTTTATTATAAAGACATTGGTATTTTCTCACTTATTTTATAATCCTATCGAGGCATTTCAGTAACTTAACTGCACATGTTTAATTTATTTTTACCACATTTACGATATATTAACTCATAGACACTTGACCGAAACTAGACATGATGTACTAGTACTTGATATTATTAATTTTTAAGACATATTTTTATTATTTACCTTAGTAATTGTAATAATGTATAAATAAAAAAATACTTTTCTGCGAAAAGAAAATAATTTATTTATGGATACAATACTTATTTTGACCATAATTAAAATTATTGTGAGATAATGTAATAAGTAAAACATATTGAAGTGATATTTTAAATATGAATTAAATATATTAATTAGAAATATATACATATAAAATCAATTTTATCGAAAAATATTGTTGTTGCGCTACCGGGATTCGAACCTGGATCTCTTTCCTAACCGGGGAACAACAACAACAACAACAATATTTTTCGATAAAATTGATTTTATATGTATATCTTTCTAATTAATATGTTTAATTCATATTTAAAATATCACAGACCTATGTTCTGAATAATTACAACTTCAAAATAAGAATGTGTTCTCCTAATATTTAAGTGATATTTTTTTATTATTTTCATTTGTTACATATCATTTGTTTGTTCAAATAGCATTAATAAACAAATAATCGCGCCAAATGAAGTGAATTATTTTGCATTGTGTTTTAGTTGATTTTGTAAATATATTAATTCCCACTATAACGGATTATTTCTCCGCAGTTCTCCAGATTCTGGGGTATTTGTAGTTTGTATAATAATTGAGATAAAGTGATGTAAAAAACAGTTTATGTACCTCTTATGTTGCATAGTCGATCTGTTTATTTTTATATATATACACTATGGCACGCATTTAATATGATAGATCTAATCGATGATTTCAGCGTTTTCTCTAGTTACCGCAGCGGCCGCGCGAGGCGCTAGCGGCGTGGAAGGCTTAACGCGGGAAAGAGCTTCCCGCCACACTGCCGGAAGTAGAGAGCGCCGGAACGACGCGATTCAAATCATGAGAGTAAAATCTTTCATTTGACAGTTCAATTTGTATAAATAGTTTGTGCGAATTCGCGCTCGAATAAAAAAATGTGTGAAATACAAAATAAAATCAGACTAGTAATTGAACACTCGCCGTGAAAATACGTGTAGAGTTATAAAAATGTGTCGGTAAAAATAAAGTTTTTGAATAAACATTTTTTTGTGATTAAAATTTTATCATTGACGTTGGTCTAAATGTATTTACAGTAATCTTACAAAAATGTATCTCTCAACTGAAAATAATTAAGTGGAACATTGAAATCGAACTTATAATTTAATTTGTTCAAGGTAATTAATTCCTATTAGCATATATGTTGAATTAACTCATTCTCTGTTAGCGCTCGCCTTGCGTGCCTGACTGCCACCGAGTAATATTTTCTATAAACCTTATTGTTAAATTGTTTAACTGGTATAATTAACATACTGACTGGGTTTATCATATGGTGTTGATACAAACTAGACAGATTCCTAACAAAAAAATATAATATGCAATTTTGTTAGAATTTATCAAATTCAGCTTTATAAATCGATTTATTTTAATTTATATTATACTAAACAAAAAATTTAACGCTACGTATTAATGTATTTTCGTTGCTGTTATTTATATATTTTTTATTTAATGCAATTTGTTTAATTATATATTTTAAGCACAATTTAATGATTGTAAAAATATGAAGCTATTTTGAAAACACATCGACAATCATTTATTCCCCAGTGATTAATTAGTGGACTTGAATGCTCATTAACCCCCGTTAAAATCGTTTCATCGCCCCTCGCCGACAAGTGGCGGGTGGCGAGCAACCCCTGCCGGAGCGGCGCCGGGCCCCATCTAGCGGGGGGCGCGAAAACCTCCGTCGGAGCAGAAAGCTAAGCCGCGCGGGAAGCGCCGAGGCAGGGGGCAGGTCAGGAGGTGGGGCCTGTAGGACGGACAGTTTTTTCCTCGCCTTTTGCCTTAGTATTATTGTTCGCGCCGAACCAAACAAGAGCGCCCCGTTCGCGACTAATGTTGATATATGAACACACGTACAGCGGGCGCGAGCGCGAACACCACGCACCAAATTTTCAAGGTTCTGTTTTGTCGAATTCGTCGGATCGGGTCTCCCGTAGAACACAACGATAAACAATGCAGTCGTTGAATATTTGTCAAATTATCGTCACTGTTTTTATTCGTTATAAACGATAAACAATATTGTTATAATACTGTCAAGTCTCAAAAGTGTTTTTCTATTAAATATTTGTGCAAATTCTTTCACATTCACATTGAAAATAATTAATAAAATTAGTTTATGAAAATTAATAAAAAAATTAAAATTCGAATGTTAGTGATTTTACTTTGTGGTGTTTGAATTTAATTCTGCAGTTTTTGTAATTTCAACAATTAAATTTTACAATTATTAATACGACATATTATTTAAATTAAAAATCAATATGAATAACGTCATTTTAAGGATATTACAATATTAAAATACCAGTGAAAATGTGCAGCAATAATCATTATGTTTACGAACTGGCAAAGACTCATTGCACTCGGCATATGAATGTAAATTTGTAACTAGAACAGTTTGAAAAAAGTGCTTTTTAGAAGTTGTCGAGGAGGAATATGTGGTCGAAGTATGTACCACCAGCGCCATCTGTAAAGGAGAAACGAAAGTGACTCGAGAGGACCAGGATGCTGCATTGGCTGCTCATTGCAGCAGCAGTCATATCTCTCCAGATACTGACACCTACAGGGTATGAAAAAAAATCAGTAATATCAATTCGATTGTTCTCTGTTTGTTTTTGATTGTTGTTGTTGTTAGGGAAAACACTACGCTATATTTAATAATACATTATGGTCCTAACTGACGAATAAATTTATTTATCTTATATACCGTCAACTACATACTAGTTACAAATTATAGTTTCCATCCGACAATACCTAAATTGTAGAGATAATTAATTTATTATGTACGTAAACAATAGTTATTAAGTTATTTGTGCAGTAGATCTTTGAACTTGGCGGTTCCTAATATAATAATATCTCTATATTTGTCCAATATTGAAAAAAAAATAAAAAAATATATTGTTTTATCACGTGTTTATTATTTCCATCGTTTGCATACGCTGTTATTCTTTATTTATTATTTTTTATTACACTTTATTACCACATCTCTTTGTGTATCAGCAAAATTATTCAAACCTTAATAATTCAAAACATACATAGGTATACAATATAATGCACTGTGCGAATGGCTCAATCAAACTTTAATTTATAAATAAATAAATAAAAATATTTTAATACCTAAGTATAAATGAAATGGAGAATATACGTTTAATATATTAATGTTTATTAATTTTAAAATGTATGTAGTGAGTATATATTCTATTCATGTTAAATTGATTCTCCGAATATTAAGATTGTATCACAGCAAATTGATAGCAATATTTTAATATTTTTTGCTTCTTTTTAGATCGTGTAACGTTTTTCATAGAAATTAACTCTCTCTGTACTGTATACGATTTATTAAATTAGACATCACGAATTTCATTACATAGCGTGAACTTGTTTAGTCACATTACATTCCCAGGAGAGTAATCGCAGGTTGTGTCTGAGAGAGATGTGACTATATAATTGAAAAATCTAATCAATTTTTATAGAAAACTATTAAACATCGTACGTACAATTATATATCATAATTTTAAAAAATCAAACAAAATATAATTTTTAACATAACCAATGCTCTTAATACTTACTTAATTTCCATTAAAAATTTCATTAATTTTGTCTAATGGATATTAAATTTATACTAAAACAAAAACATTCCGATATTATTAATTAAAATTGTTAATCTGGATAAATAGAATTACAATAATTTTATATAGGTTTAAAATTTACTCCTTAAAATATTACATATTACATATTAAAATATTACATATTAAAATATTACATATTAAAATATTACGCTATAATAAAGGCAGATCTTTAATTAAAATTATCTTATGAAAACTAAAAAAATATGAACAAGCATAGTGGTTTTAAAACAAAAGCCTCTGTAATAAGTAAATAATACTTTGTCAGTATTTCATCATATTTAAATTTCTGTTGGGTACACTAAATTCGTCACAGTTCAAGGCTAAATCAGCACTTTAAAAGTGCGATCACGTATTCATCTGAGAAGTGAGTGAACTCCAATATGACAGAACTTTTAAACATTACAATATGATATATGGATTTTTCTTGAAATTCGTGTAGAGCTATTATAGTTGATGCAATCTTCCATAAGAATCTAAACCATTTAAAGTGATCTCATTTCCATATAATCAAATTGGTAAAAACTCAGTTATATAATATAAAATTGGTATAAATTCAGCTTCAAAATACTAAAAAATATTTATTTAAAAAGAAATACAAAATGCTCAATTATATAATATAAAATTCAAATGTTAATATTTATTAAGAGTAGATTCAAAGCGAGCTAGTGACATGACATCATTTCATCTCCATGAATTTTGATTTCATGGCCAATTTAATTTAAAATGGCCACACACTTTTAAATATATGATAGATTCATATAAATTGAAAGTGGTAAACTGAAAACTTTAGCCGGATGTAGATATCCTGTAATTATATAGAAAATAATTTTCTTAATGCCTCACAAAAAATATATGTAATATGACGCTCTCCTCGACTCTTACTGTGTAAATTATTTTTGCTTACAAATGGTTACAAACAGAAAAGTAGTAAATTTCCACTTACGTGTTAATTATAAATCGACAGCCTTATTCCGGCTTTCACGCTACCGCGCTCGAACTGCTCGCGTTAATGGTTTTTAGGAGGAGGTTTGGCAGTAAAATGACTGATTAGTGTTAAGACAATTTCATGTATCAATAAAAAAAATTGTTAAGACTGATTATATAATAAAACTTTTTTACGAATAATTTAATGATATTACGATTTTCATAAAATGAAATTTGCAATAATAATTTCAGGATAAAATAAGGAAATGAATTTTATTTTTATAACAAATAAAGTGTTACAATTATGTTGTTTATTTATACATATTATAATATATTTTATTATATATTCTCAAGCTACAGAAACAGTCATATTTTAACATTATTTAAAAATATATTTCAAATTATTCATTCATTTCCAATGAGTTCATATACATTAGATTATCAACATATTTAAAAAATAAAAACACTGCACATATAATAAAGTTTTGCTATATTAATTAATCTTTCAGTCATTTACAATTATATTTACGTTTTAATCCAAGTCTGTGTACAATTTAGAATAAATATTATCTTCATTTATTATTCAGTGGTAACGTTAGTGACATCTCTTGACTAAAATAACAAACAAATTACTCTTGCCAAGTAATACTAATCGCACTTCAAATTAATTTAGTAGGTGACAAAAATAATAGTGTGATAATCAATTATGTTTATTTATAAAATCTGGATGATTTCATGGTCACGTCAATCATTTTAAAAGATTAATTACATTGACTTCCAATCCTACAAGAGATCGAAATGTTACAAAACTTAGGAATTACATTCAACAAGTCAATTAAGTACACAGGGTATAAACAGACCTAGTCCACAATATTTTATGGGTTGATATCTGACTAAATTGCGAGTCGAAAATGTTCAAGGAATATGTGCTTAAACTCTTCAATGTCAGGTTTTTTTGCATTTCAAAAAATTCATAATTACGCAATTGAAATATTTTATTGATTTAAAAATAAATATTGAATACACAAAATTAAAGATCATCAATTTTCAAGTTTCCAGACTATTTTTTGTTAGACGATTTAGACCCTGAAGCAATGATATAGATAAATAATGGATACACTTCGCAAATATTTATTTCGAAATACGTATAAAATATGTTTTCAAACAAAAATATTTTTCGTAACAGTGTAGAATTGGCACATGTTCCTTAAACATTTTTGACTCAAAATATTGAGGATCAGGTCTGTTACATCACATATATGTTTTTAAAATTATAACTATTTTTATAAAACGAATAAAGTACTTTTTAATCAATATTTAGACCCCTGTAAAATACGTATAGCATAAAAATAATTTTAATGATGTAATATAAAAAAATAATATTTCAATGAGATCTGGATCCCACAATTTATTAATTTCGTTATAAATATATGTAATCAACATAAATACAGTTTTCATGATTAAAATCGTCGAGCTATCTAAAAGTGTAGTTTTCTCTTGAAATGAAAGACTCACGACTCAAACCGAAACGAAAACACATCGTCTTCAGCACGGTATAGTCAACTATCATATAACTACATACCAAATAGACAATTTTATGAACGAAATAAGTAGTATGTAATTACTTTGAAATATTTCTAGTCTACAAAACAGTAGGTATACGAATAATATTTATTTTGTATTTTGAAAAATAAATTGTAAAATTTATTTTTTTATTAGCAAGACTATGGTACTTATTTTAATCACAATGTATGTATGATAAATATACAATATAAATAAATATATTTAATACAGTGTTAAAATTATTAATGTGTTTGTGATTACCACAACAATGTTTATAACAATACCACCAACAGATTAGATAGGTTCTTAGAAACTTAATAAAATTAAAATGATTATATTGATAACATTTGATAATAAGTCTACACCAAAAATGCTAAGATCATTAGGAATATATAATGTTAAACTAACCTAATCAGGCTAAGCTATCATATTAATTAGTAATAGTATGCTTTCTATTGCGTCATTTATATACGAATACCCAGTGACGTCCCTAGGTAAAGTGCGCCCTTCGGCGAATTTCAGAATATCGCCTCTACTATTATTAAAAATGTGATATCGATCCTCAATTATTTTATTATGATTACAAACATTTTCAAAATAAATACATACCATGTATTTTTTAAACGCATGTTGTCCCATTGTGGTATTTGAACCATTGATATTTTCTAAACAAATGTAACTTATATTGGACATATGTACTTACGTATCGGATTGTTTTCACATAATTCGGAGAAATGGACTTTCAAAGTGTGCTTAAATTTTTTTCGAATGTTTTTTGTACGAGACAATAATATAAATATATATATTAGACATAAAATTTACACTCCGCCTCCAATATTCCGCCCTTAGGCACCGCCTTACCTGCCTACGTCCACGTGACGTCTTTGCAAATACCCTAATTATTTATGGATACGATTTAACACGGAATTATTTTAAGAGATATGTGCATTAAAATAAATACTGTGTTCCATAAAACGAATTGTTTTTGTGCATTACAATAATAAAAAATAACATTAAATAAATATTTTTAAAGAGAACACATTTTTATTGTGAAATTAAAATTTTTCAGAACATAGGTCCGGGATATTTTTAATACAAATTAAATATATTAATAGCGTCAACTTACTGTGTCGGTGTAGCATAATTAGTTAATGCATTTTACCGGGAAGGAAGAGATCCAGGTTCGAATTCCGGTAGCAACAACATTTTTTTTTTTTGATAAATCGATATAATAAGTATCTTTCTAATTAATATATTTAATCCGTATTATTTAAATCAATACACGTACCTTTGTTCAATAAAAAAATACCTGACCTAACTTTGGTAAATTTTTATTATACTATTGCACAAATAATTCGTAATAAGAAACAACGTATTTAATGTACGTATTTATATTTCACATTACTTATTTTATTTGACATTGCATATTATTAGATGTATTATTTAATATAAATATTTGGATCATCCAGTCCAGCTGCATTTCATCTGTAATTATTTAAATACGATTGACTTATGCGAGTGGAGAAAATTCATGTTTATTTTTGCCATGATTATTCAATATTATTAGGTTTACTTTTATTTAAATAAAAAAAAATATTCCTTAATTATATTTAGCTTAATTTTACTGAAAATTTTGTACTTTCGAAGTGACATAAAAAGGTTTGTGACCACTTCTTAATTAAATTAAATTACGCTATAATTGAAATTCCTTAGTATTCGACTAGTTATTATTAACTTAAAATCTGATACCAATAACTACACAATAAAAATAAATAAATACATTTAAGATCATCGTTTGTACGAGTATAAAACTGAATATTGCGTATTTCATAAGAAGATAATGTATTCGTGTGCAGACATCAAATTAAAAATTCAAAAAGGCGTTTTTCAATTTCAATTCTTCCACTTTGGTGCATGCTCGAGCAAAAGCTTGCTATTAATTCAATTTTCATACCCAAGCAGCTCTAGGGTATTGTTTATTATGCATATTTATTCAAATTTCTCTTTGATGTACACAAGTTGTTTGTAGATGGGAAGACAATGGGTGAATGGAGGGGGAGTAATATGGCGAGACGGTGCTAAAACACCGTCGCTTGATTTAACTGCTTTGTGCTTTATTCATTTGGGGACATAATGAAAATTAACTATGAATGGTGAAATAATATAATCCGCTAATTGGATAAAAAGGTTACATTTTTATTTAATGTTTTCACACGCACGCGGAAAGATTTTATTAATTATTATTTAGATTCATGATTGTTTATAGCATTACACAATAATAATTAAAATCTTTAATTGCGTTAATCGATGATGTTATGAGAAATATATATTAAGTTAATGCGTTGATTGAATTCGACATTATGTTGCAGAAATGCCTAGAATATTCATTAAACTTTCTTAGAATATTCATTGTGTGTCGTAAATACCTAAACAAATGTTATATTTTATGACTTTAACATTCGCATAGCGTTTATTATATAACTAATAGATATTGTTGTAGATAAAAATAAAGATGCGTACATTTCCCACATGTATCATCAGTAATTTTACCTAACATTTGACTAATTTGGCGATTTTCCCGAGTACCCCTGAGCAATTATAGCCCATAAGGTTTAGTCTTACCGCTATACCAAACAGGTATGTCTAAGAATATGTATTTTTTATTCAATTATTTCATTTAAAACTGTATCGTTCCATTATTTGATTACAATTTTTAAAATATATATATTTGACTCTGTGTTTTAGTTGTATCATAATAACGAATGAAAATATGTTATCAATCCAAAATTATTTAACTGACTATGAAATGCGAAATGTAAAGCACAATATGGTCGTTATTAAATATTTAACGTAGTCAGTTCTTTGTTTTTTAATCTTAAAATATATTATATTAAATAGGAAAAAATGTGTCATCGCTTTAACAATTAATTATGAATATGAATTAAATATATTAATTATAAAGATATACATATAAAATCAATTTTATCGAAAAATATTGTTGTTGCGCTACCGGGATTCGAACCTGGATCTCTTCCCTAACCGGGGGAGGTGCTTTATCCAACTAAGCTACAGCGGCATTATTTTTAGCGACAATTTTTCGACCCTATATGTTACCTTTTTGAAATCAATACATTTAATCGTTCCATCATTTGACAGAGCCATCTACCTTATTTTTACAGAATCACAAAATACCTTTAAGTAAATCTGATAGTAGACGCCAGAATTATCAATTCATTTTTATTAAATTTTGGACACATTGATACAACTTTATTATTTTTTAGGAGAACACATTCTTATTGTGAAGTTGTAATTATTCAGAACATAGGTCTGTGATATTTTAAATATGAATTAAATATATTAATTATAAAGAATGTGTTCTCCTAAAAAATAATAAAGTAGTATCAATGTGTCCAAAATTTAATAAAAATGAATTGATAATTCTGGCGTCTACTATCAGATTTACTTAAAGGTATTTTGAGATTCTGTAAAAATAAGGTAGATGGCTCTGTCAAATGATGGAACGATTAAATGTATTGATTTCAAAAAGGTAACATATAGGGTCGAAAAATTGTCGCTAAAAATAATGCCGCTGCAGCTTAGTTGGATAAAGCACCTCCCCCGGTTAGGGAAGAGATCCATAATTACAACTTCACAATAAGAATGTGTTCTCCTAAAAAAAAAAAATTAATTATGATTTTAATTTAAAATTGTCTCATGGTGTATGTGTAATAAGGAATAAATTAAGCATAGGTATACATATTTAATCTGACATCGATTTTTTTTGTAATATCTCTATTTGCATTCACAATTCTCGTGACTCGAGCGCATTTCAAAACATTTTCTACCGTGTCGTGTCAAGAGCAGCCATTGCACGTGATGTAAAATTGACCGCATTTGAGCTGACAATACATTATGCTTCTAGCAAATAATTTTCTCCCCCAGGGATAAACAGCAATGAGACATACAGTCCGCCCAAGGCCATATCTATTTTGACTGAAGGGCGGCATATATACCTAATATAATAGATTTATTTCACAATTATCTTTGTTTGTTACGCTTATTCATATTCTTATCCCTTTTTCATCTTAATTATACAATTTTCAACACTTCAACGATTTGTTAAAAATGATAATAAATCAGTATATTAGCAAATTTATATTGTTAATCAAATGATATAATTAAGTACAAAGCTTAGTTAAATTATACGAAATCATCAAATGGGCTACTATCCCAGAAACGTATAAAATACTAATGTCGCAGTTTTTCAGAACATAGTTCTGTGGTATTTTAATTAGAAAGATATACTTACAGGAAATTCAACTTATCAATAAATTTATTGCTACCGGGATTCGAACTTGGATCCTTTCCTATCCGGGGAAATGCGTTAACCAATTGATAAATATAATTTTCCTGTTCATCTTTCTAATTGCTACATTTAATATGTATCAAAAAATCTATTTGTTGAATACTTTTATAATGATTTAATTGCCATTATAATTTTAGTTAAATTGTTACCTTTTCATTATTCATACTTTAATAGATTACCTATTTTAAATGTCTAGAGAACAGATCTGATGTTTGTAGATTATATGTGTATCTGTATATTTTAAATATTGTTACTTTTATAGCATAATTAGTCATCTAAATGTGGTTATGAAATATTTGCCTAAACTGCGAAATGTGTAAACACTGCGAGTGTTCCAAGTTGTCAGTTACGAAACGCCATTCATCCTCGATCCGTCTCTGCTGTTCGATTTTCAAAAATATGTTCCCGCCAGACAATAGTGTCCGATCTGTCAACAGCGCGGCCGACAGTCCCACGGATATGCAAACTGCGCCCATTGTCCGGACAAATGTTGACTGATCTTTAGCTCAAATAAATAAATACATCCTTCGCCAGTGTTTATTCAAATGAGCGTTGAACGTGCGCCGGACCGCGACTTGTGAGGACCCCGCTTTATGTCGGACACGCGCTGAAGGGGTTAACAGTTAGGCTCGCCGAACTCGGCTCACCCCTTACCCACTTCGAAACGATTTATGGTCATGCTTAATCGTGACCATTTTTTGTAACGTTAACAAACTGATCAATCACATGTATAAAAAATCTGATAGAATAACTATTAAACCAGTCATCCCTAAACTCTTAGTTAGCTACTATTATATTGCTAGGGCGTATTCTCCTACAACTCCTATTTTACCATCTAAAATGCAATAAATTCTGAAGGAGGTTAATGTAAAAATTCTTAAAAAAAGTGTGAGAAGGTGTGTAAACGTGAAGGTAAAAATATGTATGGAATGTATGTTTCATTCTAGTGCCTAGTTTTACTCATATGTATGTATTTTAAATGCCAAGTTATTCTTATTACATATTGATTATTTATTTCATTTCCCATCACTACATGTCCATCTATCGAGAGTGGACTGCCAATATATGATATTATCAAAGATTTCGCGTTGTCTCAAAGCTATTAGCTCGCGGTATCGCGGAGAGGAATTAATATATATCAAACATAGACCCTTTTATGCAACGCTATATTATCCACGATATGTGAAGTATATCGAGGAATTTCAAAAAAGCATATATGTCGTATGTTCCATGATAATATAAAAATATAATACTAACGAACGAAATGGTACTTGTTTTTTTTATTAAAGATTTGTTTTCCGTAATTTAACCATTTAACAAGTTCGCTGATCCAAGTCAAATTTAGCTCGCCCGAATTTCCTCTAGTCTGCCTCATATATACCTAAGTGATCTCATTTCCACTGCATTCAGTCTACTTTATTTCCTCTTCTTTCATACATCAGTCTCGGTACCAAGACTCCATTATGAACCGCTAGTCTTGCCTCAGTTGACCATCAACAGTTGACCTCAAATAACCACTATTCTTCATATTTATATATATACACACACCTACACATACTTATTTTATTGTGCAAATATTATGAAGAATTTTTTTAAATCTATGACAACACTACACAAAATATTGTATTAAAAGAGGAACACACACATAATATTTATTCATATCCGAGCTGTCGAATCGAAGTCTTAGTTAGAATTTTATACATTTAACTATTAAATATTTCGTTTTTTTTATTTATAACAACTGTTGACTTAAATACGAACATAATGTACGAGTTATATATGCATACAACAACAATATGCAACAATAGATCATAATAAAGGTCTATAATTATGGGGGTGGCTATCGACATTTCTAATAAACATGATCAAGATGTGAAATGTAGTACCAAAATAATATTTTATAAAAATGTTGAGAAATTGATCAAATTAGAACGTGGGAATAAGAAATATAACAATTTAAAACCTATAATAATATAGACAAAATTCGTTTAAATAAACTAAACATTTATTATACAAGTTAGAGATTTTCAAGTTAAACGAAACATGGTTAAAGTAGAATTGCGTTATTTTAAGGTAAAAAGATCATGATAAGGACAACAATAATAATAATAATGTTGGATAATTTTAATAGCATCATTTTCGTAAAAAAAAATTCACTTCAAGGCCGCTTTACACAAACTGTTCAATAAATTCCTACATTACCATTATTTTTAAAATACATCTGCAACATTGAAATAATATGCGTTTTGAGAACAAGAATTTCAATAAAAAGAGTTGTCCGTAATGGCAGATGAAACACCATTGATTTTAAGGCTTGCATTACAAAATGATTTTATGTAAAATATTAAGGGTTGCGGAATGAACCGTAGGTACTAGATAATGATGTGATGAAGGGTTCATGGAGGGGTGATAAATGAAAAAAGAAATGCGTATTTGTATAACGTAATCCGAAATTTTACAGTAATTATTTTAATCGATTTTTCAAAATCTAAATATGTAGACGACCAAAGATTATTTTTTGTAGATAAAACAGTATTCTTTATATTTTACATACGTAGATACTATTATACATATATTCGACTGTAATAGCTTAAAATTAATGAGATTTCATATTTTATTATGATTTCTTAGCATACCTGTTACCTACGCATAATTAAAAGTTGAAAGTGTATCAAATTGTAAAATTTATTGTTAAAATAAAAATATTGAAGTGTAGAGAATCAAGTGCAATGAGGAACTTTATAGTCTGTACAAGAAATCCAGACTCTCAATTTAAATACAAAAGCTTTATCTGAAGTGGACATGACTCACGAATTCCAAAAAGTATACTGATTAAAAGACCACGGCTCCGCTGGAAAGATAATGTGAAGAAGGATGCTAAGTATTCTGCTACTTGTGATAAATTGAAAATGGATAACAGAAGGTAATTCTCGCCTCATTCACATCTTCTCATACAAACTCGACGATTATTGAGGCTTCTAACAGGACCATCCTCCAGTATCTGGTTTACTTGGTCGTGCCGAGTCTTCCGCGAACATCCTCTACTTCTGGTGACATCAACACTTGCGTCATATATCTTTCTTACCATTCTCTCCTCATTCATCTGTTCCATATGATCAAACCACCCAAGTGATATTTTCTTAATCTTACTCACTATACTAAGATCAGCTTTAGATTATTTTCTTATTTCTTCATTCTTTACTTTGTCATAAATGGATGCTACATATATGCCTAAGTGATCTCATTTCCACTGCATTCAGTCTACTTTCGTTCCTCGTCTGCCAGCCTCAGGCTTCATTTCCATACATCAGTGTGGGTATCAGGACTCCATTGTGAACCGCTAGTCTTGCCTCAGTTGACAAGTTCCCATTAGCTATAATTCCATTACAAGCGCCGTTTGCTTTATTCCCTGCAGTCACCCTCCTTTCGATACCTTTCTGTCTTTCCGTTTCTATCGAACATATAATACTTCCCAAATACACAAACTCATCTAAAAGATGTCCAGCGGAAAAATTTCAATATTAAATTGTAATTGATCGTAAACCATCAGGGTGAAGTAAGTGGGAAGAGTATTGTTCGACGCGCGTGATTTGCGGATTTGCCAGTCGCAATGAGTCACTGGTCGGGAGCGCACCGCGCGTTCGCGGTTAAGCAATACTGAAAGTGCGGTGATTCATTGGTTCATGCGCGTCACGCTTTTTATACTCATTTTAATATTCGACGAGTAAGTGATGGGCCGAGCACGCAACTTATCTGATATTGGGTTCAAAACTTCAGACAAGAAGGGACAATGGTTAACCAAACTCCTCCAGGAACATCAACGTCAGCAGCGACGCCAGAACACGTGGCTCAAGTTCGACGTGAAATTATGCGCAATCCGCGTAAATTGATAAAGAAGATTGCAGCCTTTACTAAAATAAAAAAATCAACAGAGTACGTTATTTTGAAAAATAAACTACTAAACCCGTACAAACTGCAAATCGTGCAGTTTCTCAACGAAAATGACTATTATTTACGTGAAACCTTAGCAAGGACGATTCTGGAACGTTTTGGAATAGCACAAACCCTTGGAAACATATTATTTACTGACGAAGCACATTTTCATATCGATAGCTATGTTAATAAACAGAACATGAGATACTGGTGCCTTGACAATCCAAGGGAACGCCATCAAAAACGTTTGCATTGTCCAAAAACGGCGGTGTGGTGTGTAATTTCTGCCCGAGGGATAATTGGCCCTTATTTTATTAACCAGCGAGAGACAGTCACTGCTGACGTGTATTGCCGAATGATCGATGAATTTTTGGTACCGCAACTGCAGCTGTTTCTTGGGTTCAATAACAGAACACAATTTCAGCAAGACGAGGCCACTCCACACAAAGCCAAAGTTTCAATGGAGAAGCTGAAGGGAATTTTTCCCAATAAATTAATCAACAGGTATGGAGACATACCCTGGGCACTTCGGTCACCGGACCTTAGACCGTGTGACTTTTTTTTGTGGAGATACCTTAAGTCGAGAGTTTACAGCAACAATCCTCGAACAATTCAGGCCATAGAAGTTGCTGCCATTGAACCAGCGCTTTGCTCTCGCGTGTTCGCAAATTTAAGAGTCCGATTGCAAGAGTGTCATGAGAGAAATGGAAGGCATTTAGACGATATTGTTTATAAAACGTAAAATCCGCATCTTTAAATTCCATTTTGTATAAATAAAATATGAGAATAACATTGTAGTTTCATATTTTTATTTTATTAAATTTAATATTTTAAACTTGAAAATTTTCCGCTGGACATCCTTTACTTGTTCCAAACATTTATTACCCACAAGTATTTTGCACGTTGTCTTGCTTTCCTCCTTCTCAAATACCATCACTCATAATGAGATCGCTTTCCCAATTTTTGAGTAAAATATGTAAAATTGAATTACTGTGACATAAGTTTTTTTCTTCCAAACCATGCATCTATAATTTATATAAATTTCATTTTAAAACTACATGATATATGTTATATAATGTTAACATCTATTGAAGATCTCTATATTTTGTTTCATGTTTCATCTTATTTGATTCAATCTTTCTGCCACTTTAGATGGCTGATTACCACATTACATCATTTAATATTGGTATTTAAACCCCGGGGCTTAATGGAAGCTGTATGAGATGTTCCCTCACAGGTTTTAACCGTCTCTACTCATTTATTTTACCATCCAGCATAGATTTTTGCACACGCAACCACAATTAGTGTTGAAAATTCCTTGACGCGTATGACCCCTGCACGAAGAAACTTCTGTCTCGAGATTGGCACTAAAGTCAGTACGCGATCCCAGATTAGTGTAAAACATAATCAACGCTTTTTGTTTTATATCCTCAGCGAATGTTTATCGATTAATGTGCAACCATCTTTATAACCTTTCTCGAGACAAAATTTATACGTATATGCGCTTCTTATGGTGCGTATACGCGAATCGAGACTTGTCTCTAAAATCTCGTAAAGGACAATACAGAGTTTAGTGTAAACCTGGCTATGTATTTTGCTATGTATAGCCTATTGTATTTTGTATGCAGAGTAAAATGACGAAAGTAGTTCATACCGATCTTTAACGATAAATCTATGAGACGAGAGATCAAAGTCTCACCCGCGTATACGATCCATTAAAGTCGTATCCACGCAAGGAGATAATCTCAGAGATTTAGTTGAGATACATCTCAATATCGTATACACGTAATGAGATTTTGTTCCGGTGATAAACTCGGAGATCTGCTTGAGATTGTTAGAAAGAGACAAAAACTCATGCTATTGTACGCGGCGCACGTTCTGACAGCGACATTTGATACGTGTACATAAACGTCACCCAAAACTACCGGAGATCAACTACCATATTTTTACGAATATAAGTCGAACCATAAACTTAAAGACAAAAGTTTTTAAAAAAAAAGTTGTAAAATATTATTACTGAACATTGTCAATGTCTGAATCGGCACTTTCTTCATAAATTGCATCATATTTAGTCCCATCCAACATATTTTAAATTCCTGTCTTTCTTGAACGATTTCACGATGACTTCTTTCGATACTCTCCCAAGCATGTAAAACCCATTCACAGACATGTTCGATACTGGCTCTTCTAATTCTTCCCGTCGGTGTCAAATATTGACGGCAGTACGTGTAATACGTATGCCCAAATGTCACGCTCGATACTAGTGTCAAGTGTCACGTCCGTCCATAGTCGTTTATCATAGATAGGATAGAAAATGAAAAAGCAAAAGTCTTTTACGAGTACCTAAATAATTTGCGAATAATAATAACATAAGTCGCAGGTTTTTTTTTTCAAAAAAAATTGGGAAAAAAGTGCAATTTATATTCGTAAAAATATGGTATATATTCTATGAAAGAGGTTTATTTTTCAAATTGGCAACACTTTTTTCAACCACAGCTAATTTGACAGCTGACAGCTGATTTGTGCTCAGTTTGGTTTTCCATTTCACCATGAATAGACCTATGCCAGAACAACGCTTGCAAATTGTACAAATTTATTTCGAAAATCGTGGTTCAGTTCGCGAAACTTACCGCACGCTACGTCCATTTTGCAGTTGACATAATCGTCCATCCGAGCAAGTAATTCGAATAACCATGGATCGTTTTCGCATCACACATACTTCAATTAATAATACGCATCCGCAGAGACGTCGTACAGTGCGCACCGAAGAAGCTGTTGTTGCAGTAGAGCGTAGTATTGGGGAGGACCTAAATGAGTCGATTCGCCATCGTGCACAGCAATAGATCCATTATTACTAACTTTTCCGTTCCCCAATTGAATGGCATTAATGTGGAAGAGCTGTGGTTTCAACAAAGCGGCGCAACATGCCACACAGTGCGCGCCACAATCAATTTATTGAAGAAAACATTCGATGAGCGAATAATTTCGTGCCTCCTTTCGACCTGTGAATTGGCCTCTAAGATCGTGTGATTTAACACCTTTGAATTATTTTTTGTGAGTATATTTGAAGTCGATAATCTACGCTGATAAACCAGAGACGATAGACCAACATACGTCACGTTATTGCCGATATACGGTCTCAGCTGCTCTAAAAAGTGGTCGAAAATTGGACTTCCAGATTGCACTTTATTCGAGCCAGCCACAGCGCCCATATGCAAGAATTTATATTTGAACAGTAATGGTATAAAATTATCTTTCCAATAAAGCTAATAAATACCATGGCCATTACCACGATTTTTAAGTGTTTTATTTTATTTTAAAGTGAGAAAAAAAACATCCTTTATAAGTCATTAAACGTTAACATAAGGCGTTAAATTACAAACATTTATTGCGTTTTAACTGCTACTGGGGAGATTCAAAACCATCCAAATAATATGACGACAATGACATTTTACGTTTAATATACGAACGTGAAGTGAGGCACGAGACGGCGAATCTCTAAGATACGGTGTGTACAGGGGGAATACGAAAGTATCTCGCTGGAGCAAAATCCGTATCGAGAGCAAGCAGGGTGAATCTTAAATCTTCGAAACTCGAGTAAAATTCATCCATAAATTTTAACCTTTAAAATGTAGATTCCTCGTGTAAATTCCAAAAAAAAAAAAAATTATTTATTTTCTCGGGTTTATTAATTTAAAAAATGGAAAAGATAAATCCTGAGAAATAATATCAATGAGGATTGCAAGAACATTAAATATTTCTGAATAGATATTTGAGAGACCTGTCTTTTGAAGTGCAATTACGTAATTAAACACAAGAAATTTAATGAGCTCATATATTATTACACCGTGACATTGTACATTTTTCAGCAAAAAATTACACATTTCTTCTTGATAAAATGGTCAACCAATTACCTTTGCTGAACGGACCGTAGAACAAAATAAATAAATAGAATGATATAGAAGCTGTGCAATTTATAAATATTCTCTGCAGAATATCTTCCCGGCAAATGGACAATTAAGTGAGTTAGATAGGTTTTTTTTTCATTATTTAATTATTGCTTTATAATTAAAAATAGTTACTTTTTGTTTATTTATTATTAATATAAATCTAAAAAAAGTCAAACGTTATACTAGTGAATATATAATGTTAATGTGGTTTTATTCAAAAACATAAGTTAATTATTGAGTTTAATCATTTATTTGTGTTTAGAAGATTAAACGTTAGAAGTAGTAATATAATAATTATTACATTTATAATTAAACTCACGTAGTCGTTTTGACAGATATCTTCATAAACTATATTCCTAATATTTAATATCTTTAAATATTAGGAATATAGGTAATTTTGAAAGTGTTGTGCTTCGCGTTTAACAATTCGAATTTTTTTAATGTGAGAAAAAAATCAAATAAAATCTTTTATTTTCTATGGTTCCATGATTTTAAACGCAAAGTCAGTATGTACAAATGTAGTTTATTACGTATAAATGGCCTGAAGATACTATTATACGTATTTGCAATCTGCACACTTGAGTTAGTATACATAATATGTACATACTATCAACGGCGTAACTACGCCAATACAGCCAATGCTGTGCATTGGGGGCCACGTTAGATAGAGGCCAAATGTTCGCGCCCTACAATTAACGATCCATTTGAAAACGATATCTTCCCCACTGTTAATAGTATTCCACAGCAAGAAATGGGATTACAATATTTAAAAATCGTTTCTAACGTATATTACGAAACACGTGAAGATATAATATTATCTATGTACCTATACAGCAGCATAACCCCGCTAATATGTTGGATTAGGGACCAGACCATAGCTGTAAAGTGAAAATCGCTTAAAAACGAAGAGCAATTTTAAATGCATATTCATATACGCCTTGCAAAGTCGGAATATTATATGAAACAAGAAACTATTTTTTTATTAATATTTAATGGATGAACCACTCAGTACTAATATTCGTATATCTTATACATAAACAATACTTATTAAGGAGGCCCTTTTTCAAATTCTGCATTAGGACCTAAATTTTGTAGTTGCGCCACTGCTTACTATGACATACATACATACATACTCTTAACGCTTTATAAAATTAATCATGTACGTGTCGTTTATACGAATTATTTTCAAAATAGGTCAAGGGCACATAATTTTATTTTATTGAAAATTGATTGGTCGTTTGGAATATCTTTCAAAATTAATATATTGAAACAATTTTTGATACCCGGATCAAATGAATTTTGAAATTTGACTACTTTAAGTATGGTCAATGCAGCTTAATTGGTAAAGCCATATCCCAAATATTAAACGATGCAGTTTTGAATCCCGGTGATGACTATAACATCTGTGTACCTTTCTGAGAGATTTATCTAAATTTGTTTTATTTATCACGAAACTGTATTCTGGAATATCGTAACTTCAAAAATAAAATGTGATTTCATACAAATTAATTGATTATTCACCGATAAACGGTATCAACAATTATTATAGAATCTCGTATCACCTGAAAAATTTGCGTCTGGTACATTAATTAAATTATAGTGTTTTTTACGCCTCACATGACTAACTTATTTTTCTACGTATTTCCAAGTACAAAATATGATTAAAATTCTTATATATTCAACATTCATTCATAAAATATGATGACAATTGTTCTATTTTCGTGAACTGTATTAATTACACATTACGTATTCAGTAATGTTCGGGTCAGTGTTCGCAGAAGTACCTCCCGAATTTAGTTAATTTATAGGTACACAAAATTTTAAGTAGGAGGAATGAATTACAATCAGGAGATAACCCGGATATTTCCAAATCCAGCATCCACTTTAGGACCCCGTACGACCCTTCCGTAGACCCGATAAGACACAATTCCAAGCCGATAGGACAAGGATGAAAGACAAGATACAGCAGTGGGTGCAGTCAACGGAGCAACAAAACATTTCCTTCTGGAACGTGGACAAACAAATTGCGGCTCGGGATTCAGATCCCATCGGCGGCATTCTTTCTGCATTCCCAGGCCTCGGGTCCGTGGGAAAGGCAGCGAAGAACGGACCCGGAGAGGACCGCAAGTCTAAGAACTGCACCCCTGGACACAAAAACTCCCGTATGCTGTCTTAATATCATAAATATCAGCATGATCATTTCGTACCCGCGATGGAAAAATGTCCCAGCTTATAACATAAATACCCCGCAATTATTTATACTTACACAAGCCTATTACAAGAATAATTATTACAATCCCCGCACGTATGGAACATAATTGCAGATCAAAAAATACGAGATTATAATTTGACTTAAAATAGCTCCTGTTATAATTATTATGTATTACAAGTCAGTAAACCACTGGGTTTCTAGGAAAATTTGCAGTTAATGTATTTTAAAAATTATAAAACATAAATAATAATAATCATACTAAATATGTAATTGTTAAACATTGTTGTATTATAATAATGAAAGCAAACTTTTATTAAAAGTAATTGTTTACATACAGCTGTATTTCTTGTTTTTAACAATGTAGGTACTATAGACATTTCTTAAAGTATCGTAAACTAAATTAATTTACATTCAAAAGATCAATAATAAAAAACGTTATGCGTATATAAAACGAGAGAAACACCGCGGATTTAAGAATGAATAGATAACGCTAGTTGATCTAGGATGATCCCGCCGTATACATAACTTTAAGCCCATATTTGACAAGTATTTTAATACAAATTAAATGTATCAATTAGAAAGATATACAGATAAAATCAATTTATTTTTTATGTTCTGAAAAATTGCAACTTCATGATAAGAATGTGTTCTCTTTAAAAATTAAAAACATGTATTTTATTTTTGAATTAAAATTAATTATTAATTAGTTATTTTCATTCTTCCTCGAGCCGAAAAAATTTCATTTTCTGTAAAAGTAATGGGCGTAGTTATGTTCCATATATTTTATACGATTCTATAAATTTTGTTCGCCAACATTTGTACAACAGAAGCCTGTGTGCCAGCATTTATACGACATAATATTTGTACAAATAGAAATTTATTTGAACGCACAGCACATTGTACTCCAAAGTATTTGTACGATGATACAGTAAACTTTATATGATAATACATTTTGTACACCAACAACTTACTTCAACAATTTATTATATAAAAACTTAATATTTCATTGAATTATCTTACTGCTTACAAAAAATCTCTGAGAAATGAATATATGTACTATTAAAATCTTTCATAGAGGCTTGAGGATTGCTACAGCGTACGTACACAAATACGAAAATGTAACGAACGAATTTTTCCATTCTTCAGGAACTCTGTAATATATATATAAAGGCTCTCCACAATATTCAGGAAAATAATTATTTCATACTTTGGACATCTTGCTAAAAGAGAAAGAAGACAAGATACATATATACAACTTTCAAAAATTTTATATATGTAGAGATTGATGTGTGAGAATGATGAACGTTACATTTATATAAAGTGATCACTTAAGCCAGCCGAAGACAGGTCGTGAGCCCTGTAATTACCCATACTTCCATATATTTTCCATTTAATATAATAAAAAAATAGCTTCGTCTCTATTATTTATTTAATAACAGTGCCTTTGTAGGTAAAAATCCTGTAATTGTGTATTTTTGGACATATTCAAATATTGCTAGAAAGAAGATAACCTGGAAAAATGTGTGATCACAGGGATCACAATATAATACAAGGAGGGAGTGTGAGAGGTCGATCGATGAGAGATCGAGAAGTGACTAGTAGAGGCAAATAGTTTGTGCTGTGAAAGCTGTGAAGGATCACCAAATTCAGTCATGAGCACATCAACCCAGAGAGTTAAATGCCTTATTGTTGTATAAAATATACCCTCGAACAAATGCTTGACTATTTGCTTGCTATTCTTTCTTATCGATATAAGAGTGACTGGTATTGAATGGTATCAGTGATTTAAAACTGTGACTGTGATCACCGTTTTGCTATAATATCACAATATAGGAAAAAAATAGCACTTACGTAGTATTATTAGGAGAACACATTCTTATTGTGAAGTTGTAATTATTCAGAACATAGCGCTGTGATATTTTAAATACTAATTTAGTATATTAACTACAAAGATATTCATTTAATTAGTATTTAAAACTTAGATAGTAGGTATTCAATAATAATATTTGTTCTTCGCGTAATAAGCATTTTGAATTCACAACTTCTTTGCATAAATTAGTAAATATGAATCTCATAAAAATATAGCAAACCATGAACAAATTAAAATTCTTTAATACAATTTAAATTAGTATTTTAGTAGACAACATTTACAGAATAGAATCAGAAATTACGATATTATCAAAAACTGTTAGTGATCGTGATTTATATGATATATCAGTGATTGGTTCACAGTTTGTGATTTTAATCTCATCACTAGGATAAAGTAAATGTTTTGTCATATGAATGCTTCCTTCTATAGTACAAATTTTTACCTAAAAATTCCGCGCAGTTTTTTAAATTCCATGTAAAACAGATGGATATATTAAGGATTCACGACAGGATAGTATTATTAGGATGTCAAAATTTAGTATTACCGGTCGAGATGGCCGATGCGTTTATTATTGTTTATCTCTAGATAACATTGAGCTCTGCGTTTCCGTTTTGTCACTATTGACTTAATGGATTCCCAAAGTCTTAACCAACAAAATAGGAAGGTACTCCTTTATTTGTTCTCCTGATTAACTTAAACCAGTTCGAAATAATACACAACACACGATGCAATCGGGCCGTCACACCCTGCTGCGTCATCCAGCCAGTGTTACCAACTTCCCCAGAATGCTGCTAATTTTAAAAATATCGAGTGAATACAATTATTAAATATATTAATTATAAAGATATACATATAAAATCAATTTTATCGAAAAATATTGTTGTTGCGCCACCGGGATTCGAACCTGGATCTCTTTCCTAACCGGGGAAGGTGCTTTATTCAACTAAGCTACAGCGACAATATTTTTAGCGACAATTTTCGACCCTATATGTTACCTTTTTGATATTAATACATTTAATCGTTCCATCATTTGACAGAGCCATCTACCTTATTTTTACAGAATCTCAAATACCTTTGAGTAAACTGATAGCAGACGCCAGAATTATCAAATAATTTTTATTAAATTTTGGACACATTGATACAACTTTATTATTTAGGAGAACACATTCTTATTGTGAAGTTGTAATTATTCAGAACATAGGTCTGTAAAGAC
This sequence comes from Eubasilissa splendida, assembly GCA_031772225.1. Classification (NCBI taxonomy): domain Eukaryota; kingdom Metazoa; phylum Arthropoda; class Insecta; order Trichoptera; family Phryganeidae; genus Eubasilissa; species Eubasilissa splendida. Next base: position 34,242,169 of record CM062846.1, on the reverse strand, counting down.
ACAGACCTATGTTCACAGACCTATGTTCTGAATAATTACAACTTCACAATAAGAATGTGTTCTCCTAAATAATACAATTATTCCTGCCATGGTTATGTATAAACATCGTATGTGTGTGTGTGCGTGTGTTATAAATATAGTTCATATGGAAGGGGTGAAATTTTTTACGTCAGAAAAAAAAAAAGACAGATCACACACTATTTTCACAGTGAAAAGGACAACAAACATACACATATAATTGTCTCTTTCTCAATAATTAAATGAAGAGAGATAAGAAGGAAGGACACATTATATATGACTTAATGAATGGTCTAAATTATGTAATTAATCATTTTTTCAAAATTGAGTGCTCAATATTTTAAGTAAATTCGAGCCATCAAAGCCATTTAAGTTAATAAAAACATTTTTTCTAATAATTATTTACGGTAACACTAGTTGACAGCATGGCTGCGTTCGAGTATTTTATATCATGGTATGTTAAAGGTTAAATAAAATAAGCACCCAGATCCGGCCGGAAAGATCTGAACTTCATTCGAACTGAATACAAATAAGTACTACAAAATGTCGAAAATCTAAAAACAGATGTTAACCCTAAGGTACACTATTGTCAAAAATATATGGCTCTTTTTTTAAATAAAATCAAATGTCGTATTATTTTCACTTTCGTAAATGAAATAATTCAACTTTATTATAACTTTGTGTTAAAGTTTACAAAAATATACATATAGGATACTTTTATCTTCTAACACGAATGATGAGATAATTAAATTAACAATAAGACAGAAAACTCGTAAATAGGTGGATAGTTTATTAATTTAAAATTAAAATTGTAGTTTGTACAGTTTATTACGTTAATTCATCAAAAAATGGTAAATTTTCAAAATTTTATTTTTTACACAATATTTTTATGATATTAATACATATATAATGTATGATTACGATATTAATGATTGTTAATGTATGCATATATCAAAAATACATTAATTGAAAAAAAAAAATCTTTTAAAAATTTTATAAATTGTATTTAAATATTATAATAAGGTACGCGTGATTTTTATCATTTCGGGCGGTAGCATGCCGTAAAAATGTTTTTTATTAAGTTTATTTTTGTGTTAAATTTAACACATAATACACATCCATGTAATAAGTAAATCATTAAAAAAATACTTGAATAAATTATAACTTGTTTCACTCTTCAAAAACATCTTAAACTTAAACGTTATCTTAAATCTTTTCAGCTTTGCAGGTACTGTGATATTTTACGGAATTTATTTCATTAACATTGAATATTAAATCAAATCACACTATCTAGGGAGAATATGACAAAATGGAAAAAAAAAGTGGGAAATGTGTTATAACATAAGGCATTCTGTAATAATTTTATCTACGCATGTAGAGTTGAATAATAATAGTGCGAATAAAGATGTTTTCACATTCCGCTGTCGATTAGTGTTTCGTATAATGAAGATTATATTGGGAAATTGATGTAAAAATTGTTTAAAGTCTAAAACCGAGTATGGTTAACCTAGTTAATGGTCTAGTAAATAAATACATATGCACGTCAGGCGATCCTGTCGGTCAATGCAAATTCCATCGGAATATATAGTGTTAGTAGGTAATAACTATTACCTATCTGTATATAGGATATTATTTAGAGATATTACTTTTTACTGCGCATTTAAATATTCAAAATTATTACTGCATTAAAATAAATTGTATTCAATTATGCAAAAAAGTATAAGCCCGAAAAGATAATTTACCACTTTTGAAATTAGCAAAATTATATATTGGTAAAACGGGTAGAAATTTTAATATAAGAGTAAAAGAGCATTTGAGATGTTTGAACAATAGTGGGTTTTCAGAATTTTCTAATCATTTGATAGAAAATGATCATGGTTTTGATAAAAAATTGGGATTGTCAATTTTGCATATAAACGGTGTTGGTCACAAATTAAATAATTTGGAATCCTTGGAGATAAATAAAGCGTGTAAAACTAATCAAAAAATTATAAACAACCAACTAAATTTAACTACGAGTCCCATTCTAAAAATTTTTAGGAAACATTATTCGAGTAAATTTGTATTAAGTAACAATTTGAGTTAGGTACTAAATTTATTTTTTAAATAATTGTTGTTTTTTTAAAAAATAGAATCTGGTAAAGAAACAATAATATATGTTTTTAGTTAGTATTGACATCCTGAAGAAGAAAATGGTATTTTTCGAAACCGGTAGATGTATACTCAATAAGTGGTTAATAAAACAAAGTTAACAAATAAAATATATAATATGGATAATTTACTGTTTAGTTCTATTGATTTACTTTTACCTCAGTGCCTACATATTATATTGAATTATATAAAATTAAGTATTATTCAATTACATTCTTTTTTATGTATATCAATATTATTTATTATTTACACGTTCTCTATATTTCTTATTTAAAATAAAATGTATTTATTACTTTGTTCAAATGTGTAAATTATAATCATGTTTTGTATTACGTTTCAAATATAATAAAAAAGATAGATTTAAATATTTTTGAACAAAAATCTGTAATATATATTTTTTTCACAATATTTGAATCCGCATATTAAAAAAAGCTTGGTGTTTTTAATAATTTTATGCATTTTAAATTAATGTCTTATTAATTCTGATGAAAATATTCAAATATTTTAAAATAGTTTAAAGTCCAGGAAAAATCTCGCCTAACGCGAATTCTATGTGCGCGAAAATCAATTAGCACGTTAAAATAAAATGATACTATTTCCTACTTAAGGAGCTGACTTAAGCTACTTAATCAGTAAACACAGTTATCATTTGCCGGTTGAAGGAGATTATTCGTTCTCGCTAAGCGAGCGTACGAATGAAACGTGTGTATGAGAAAAAGAAGACAAGGACTGTAAGCGAGAACAAGAACAGATTTTAAACAAGCTAAATTCAAAAAAACTCATTCAAAAATCGAGCAAGCAAAGCAAACTTTATTTGCATCACGCTTCTATCCTTATTCGGGTATGCTCCTGAGCCGAAGCGCCAAAATTCGACGAAATTTGAACAAACAAATCGCTAGTTATGGAAAATTAAATATTAATAATGTCCAAACACCATTACTCTAATATTTTGCTAAAAATATAATTTAATTATGTATTTATTCATAAAATAAAAATTCATACATTACTTTTTTAATTCTTGATATTTTATATCCTCTGATATAAATTATACGTAGTATATATATTTTTAATTTATATTGATGGATTAATTAAAATAATATTGTCTATCGTAATCGATTTAGGCGATTTCACTTATCGCGAGGCAATTACAAGCTGAATTAGTCGCGTTAAATAACTTTTCCAGTAATTCTTATGGCTTTGTATATTTTTGCATAATATTTGTTGATTTCTGACTAATAGGATTTGACACGGACCAAATGCCACAATTTATGTATTTGTTACACACTGCGTCCAATTATTTTTTTGTAAATTTATATATACTTTTTATTCGTTTATAAAAGCAAGTACTCAGTTGTAGTCACTTAAAAAAAAATAAAGATAAAAATCGATGTGTTATTTATTGGCACAATTTCAAATGTTTTTTCAATATTTTTATAATTCATTCTTCTTGCATGAATAATGTGATAAAAACAAAAACAAAGACGCAACAATGGTTGAACGTAATTATACGTTTTAAATGAAATGCAATATTTGCAATATTATAAACAATATTGATCTCTATAATCATTATTCCGCAAGCAATTTTTCGATCCTCTGACTAACTACTACTGGTGAGTCATAGTCATGAGTCACGCAACTCGTCATTGGGAAATGACGGTTAAAAAATACGATAATTTTAACATAATTCAAACACTGCTGCCACTTGTGAGCAATAAAATATTTGTCTTTTACTATTCCTTTATTGTATCATTTATCACAAATATTAAAAAAAAAAAAAGTAAATACAGTAAGTAAGTATATAACAGCACATCATACAACAACGTGCAATAATCTTTAATTTTACAAATTACTATGACGATTATTTATCCGACAAATAATATTGTCATTGTAAATAAAGTTGGTAGGTACCTATCCAAAGTTCTCTTTCAAGTGCATCATTAAGATTTAAAAATTACTATCAGCAAATTTTCATATACTTAGGGATAAAAAAAATTCATTAGCCTCTCTACAGAAATTAAAGAGATAAAGGATATAAAAGAAATAAAAAAATCAATTAATTGAAGCACACAATTAGAAAATAAATAATATTATAGATTACAAATGTATAACTTCTAACTCTATAAAAATATTACAGTTACAAAATATTACTTTTTTGGAGAGGTAAGCGATTAAAAAAATATGTAATTTTAATTTTGTAAAATTCTTAAGTAAGTCATATATTATAAAAAATAGTAAAAATTTCAAAATAATAAAAAAATCTATTTTAAAAAAAACATTCTATATCCGATTCTTATGCACGTCATAGCATCGAGCATACAGAAATAATGGCATTACTATCAAAATAAACATAAAAATAAATTAAATTACACATTAAGTTTAAAAAAAAATCTTATTATTATGCAAAATCAAATTAAAAGGTGTATGAATACGGATGGAATAAGTGTCGAAAAACTTTCAATTAATAACTTGACATGCTCCTCAGTAATTATACATTGTCTTTTACGTGAATTTAGAAAAAAGTTTACCTTCCTTCGTCTATATGATAAACAAGTATCTATATTAATTATTTCTGAAAATATAAGAACAAACACCAATATATCATCTAATAATAAGAAAAAATCACAATCGAGTATGTGAGCTACGCCTGTATAAAATCACAATCGAGTATGTGAGCTACGCCGTATAAAATCACAATCGAGTATGTGAGCTACGCCTGTATAAAATCACAATCGAGTATGTGAGCTACGCCTGTATAAAAGACATGCACCATAAAACTCTGGAATGAATATATTTAAATAGATATTAATTCCATTTGTAATAATTTTTTAATTTACTACGGTCCGCATATTTTGGATTATGCTTTCGTTGTCGGAAGATCTGTCATTAAATGTAATCATAGGTAATTGTATGAAATATTTACGAAATTACACGTCTCAAATAATTAGTACGTATTATTTAAGTAGGTAGATTGCTTTTTTATATATTTTAAATACTATATACACATGTAGATGGGTCACGAATTATTCGCGAGGAATAAACTTGTATTCAATTCTTAGTACAAAAACTAGTCAATTATTTATATATTGTACCGGTTACGTTAAATTTAAATTATATTTTTTAATTAAATAAATGTGTGTTGTAAAACGAGATTTTTTATAGAAACTATCAATAATAATATATGAAGCTCTTTTGTGACGTATTTTATCCGGGAAGCCTCTGAAATAATTTATTGTATTTACGGACAATCAGGATTTAAATATATATATATGTATAGGGTATATATTTTTATTTTTTTTAAATCCTGAGTATATATATATATATATGTTACAGACCACAGGTGTAATAAACCTGGTACACAATATTTTAGTAATGGACACCTGACTAAATTACTAGTCGTAAAGTTCAAGAAATATGTGCAAATTCTGCACCGTTATGGAAGATATTATTGTTTGAAATTTTTACAAAATAAAGTAAGCTTTAAGTCTACGTACTTCGAAATAAATATTAGCGAAATTTATCCATTGTTTATATATATATCTTTGCTTCAGGCCCTAAATCATCTAACAAGAAATAGTCTGGCCGCTCGAAATTCGATGACCTTTAACTGTTTGTATTCAATATATAATTTGAAATCAATAAAATATTTCAATTAATCGAAATAATTGCATAGTTACGATCTCTTGAACATTTTCGATTCGTAATTTAGTCAAGTATCCACCCATAAAATATTGTGGACTAGGTTTGTTACACCCTGTATATATACATTACATATATTTGGAATCCTATATGTATCTATTTACTATGAACAGTATTAAAAATAACTTTTTATTATATTATATTATTGTCACTTGATTTGACCTATAAAAAATGTAGATCAATTGAAAACAATAAAAATGTTTATACAATGTTAATTAATATTCTATTAAGGATCTCTTTTTTTAGAGAAATAAGGACGGCTTCACAAAACCAAATCAATTTATCAAACATATCGTCCGATACGTGAATCTACCTAATGAGATATGGTCCCCACGGACCGTGTACTCATTTTTCAAACGCTCTAACGTACACAGAATTAGGTGCGACAAATTGCAACTGATTTCATTCTGACTGGGTTTGTTTATTACGCGTAAACTGGTTTTTACACGTACAGAAAATACTTTGAAATACCAGATGACTCAACACACCATGGCCATATTCAGTAAAGAATAAATATCTAGTAAGCAAAGTATCCGGAATCTCGTGATACTACTAGAAAGTGTCAAATAGTTAGCTCATTCGTGGCAAAAAATAAAAATGATTATGGGCAATTTAATGTGTTTTATTAAAATTTCAAAAAATCGAGTGTATATTCATATCGTATAAAGTTAGAACATAATGTCTTAACAATTCTAAAAATTATTGCATATTAATATCTTAAAACCTATGTTTTATATTTTCTTTCTACCTACATAACACACTAGTTCGTGGACTTATATTTTCCATTCTAAAAAATTTGAAAATGATTTAAATACCTAATGTATCGTGACATACAGCTGCGACGCAGCCTGGCGACAGATTTAGGATTTCGCTTAATAAAGTGGTTTATGTCTTGACTAAATAAAAATACAATAATAAGCTTGCCGGCCGATGATTTTAACCTGCGCTCCCAGAATTCTGATTTTTGAATCTGGCGTCTTGGCACACTCGGCCGTAACCTGCAATGTGAAACGCATCAATAATATCGTATTTATAATAATTTCGATAGCTTCGTTACTTTGCTGGATTTTTCTGCTGGCAATACATGATTGATGATATTCGATAATGTATCGCAATATAATAATGTGAATGATCTTACCTATACAAACTGATTTTATAGCAATAATAAGACAAAACACTTTATTTAAACCACTATTTATTGATAAATCAACATGCTTCGATACCTATGGTATCGTCTTTAGGAAATAGCGTATACTAAAATTAAAAATACATGCATAGATAAAAACAAAACTATAAAAGTATAAGTGGCGGGTAACTAATTAGGAACTACTGTGAAAAAAAATTTAAAAGGTGACTATTTGCAAAAATAATTTGATTATTTATAATATTTTGCTTGCTATTAACACTTTTTCTTATTTCTAAAATTACAAATTTATCTAACTGTAAACCCCTAGTATTTGTATGTATAATTTCTAAACCCTTGTTAATGTCAAAATAATTATTTATTTCCAAAAGGTGTTTGGCGAATTCAGAATACTTGTTGCTAGCATAGTTGAGGCATCTCAAGTGCTCCTTAATTCTAATATCAAAATTTCTGCAAATGATTGCAAATTAGTTTGTAGACCCCCGTTTTTTTTAAAATATCATCTTTATCTTTATTATTTAATATATAAATCTTTAATATGTTATTAGTTTAAAAAGTCAGTTGTATAGAATTTGGAATATTTTTTGTAATTGAATTTGAAGTATAATTATTTAAAAACACTATCAATTATTAGTGGGTAAACATATGATTTGATAAACTTTTTCTTATACTTTTTGTTTAACAGATTATCTATTAATTTAATATTATAACCATTATAAATTGCAATTGGTTTAATAATATTTCATTTTATTAATTAATTTTTATTATCATTTATTGAGTGATTTCTAATTGTGACATTGAAGTTTTATATGCTCCTTCCCATCCAATAATACCGTATTGCAAATGTGACTGTACAAACACCGTAATATATTATTTTCAGATTTTTAAGATAAGATGTTAAGAGTGTTAGTATGTTCTTTCCATTTTAGTTTGTTGTCTTTTATGATTCCTAGGTACTTGATACAGTATTTTTCTTCAATTGATGAATATTGGTCACAAGAGCACAGGCGTCGGTGTGAATTTTAATATTGATCTCATCAGATTATTATATAGATTTTTCTGCACAAATATTATTGCAATTTGACTAATGATGAGGGTATAATTCGTCGCAAAGGTATATAAATAAACAAACATATTATATATAATAATTATACTATATTATTATAAATATTATATACGATAATTATACTAATTATATATTATTGTCTCTCACAAAATAGTATTTTAATAACTAGGCATCATTTTTTAAATAAAAAGGTACGGTTTGAATAAATAAATATTTTATATTTATTTGCGAGATAGGTACAAATTTATTTATATTCAAGGCTAAGCAATATTACGGAAAATGTTAACTATAAAAAATGTGTGATTTATGTTCCCATTCACGCTGTACGTATGGAGGCTGTTATCTTTTAAAAGGTGTCACAAGACCCGAGAAATAAATCGCCGACTATTAAATTAAATAGTCGCACTCCAAAAAAATATGATAGTGCCCAGCGAACCAATTCAATCAACCCAAATAGCTATATTGAATATCCCAAGCCCGTAAGGGACGGCTCATAAGTTAGCCCGAATAAAAAACCCGTTCGATGAAGAAATAAATTAATTGTTGGCCGTTTAATTTTTTCTTGTCAAAACATGACTTGTGGTAATGTGAACCAGTATTTGTAATATGTTTCATATATTTAACCATTCGTTACGTTTGTTCCGTGCAGGAAGTCGAATGAAGGCGGATTTGATTCCAGCAATTAGTGACATTGTTTAAAGGTGGTGTAAATGTGTAATGCAGTGTTCATCAAACGGTGTGCCGCGAGTGTCAAATTAAATATTATATATATTGTACTAATAAATCTAATATGTTATGTGCCTTCAAAATGTGATCCTGAAGGCGGATGGTCATATCCCGCGGACCGCAAGGCGCACTATACTCAAGGAGTAAAGGATTACGAAGAGACGTTCAACAACATGGAAAAGAAGAATTCTTACATGACCAATTGTAATAAAAATGTGCTTGCTAATTGTGCTGTATAATAAATAAATAAACTGTGAAGGAAAGCCACAATTGCGTTAACTAACTGCCATAACTATTCGAACTAAACTTTATAATGATCTTTGAATATTTTGATAATGAATGTACACGTTGCTTTGCTGAGTGGAATCGAAGCAGGAGTTTACAACTCTCATAATGATTCCGGGATAAGGTGGGATAAGGTCTTTATTATTATATCGATTCTTGGTGTTCTATGGAACTTTGGCAGTGGGTCGAATGTGCCACTTTAGTAAAAAGGTTGAAAAACACTGGTGTAATATGTTATTGCAACCAATTCTTGATCAAGGTGTTTACTACTTTACATGGTCATTTTATTGGTTATATGGTGACATATTGACATTGCTCTTATTTTTCAAAAGCGATTTAAATAATTGTAGTTTTAAATATGAATTAAATATATTAATTATAAAGATATACATATAAAATCAATTTTATTAATTAATTTACTCTATTCTTCCATTTTCAGTTACACATTTCATTATATTTTAAAACTAAGCAGTTATTAATAATTAGTAAAACAGTAGTAATAGTATAACAATAAATTTAACCAATTCCACGACTTCTCTGAATTACAAAAATTGTCTAATGATACAGTGTAATTATAGTAGTGAAAATTAATGTAACGCAGCGTTAGGTAATGAAAAAAGTAAAAACTTTTTTTTGAATGAGAAAAATTAATCAAAATAATAATATTAGAGATAACTGAAATAAATATAAATATCCAGAGGGAGCAGGAGAGAGAAGGGAAGAAAGATAGGATGGGGATTAAAATCTGTGTAATAATAAACAAATATAAGAATAATTAAATCTTAATATATATGACATTTTGGTATGTAAATTAAATGTGATTTAATTGCAGTAACTGAGGTATTGAAAAAATCTAGCCCCTTTAAGTGTGAATTGAAATACAGGGAAGTTCGATAGAATAATGAGATTTGTTGGGTCAGGGGCGTCCCATGGGCGTAGTAAGCAAGTAAGTCGGTGCTTAAAGGAGGCAATTTCTATGGGGCAGCAAATTGGCGATAGAATATAAATATTAGAATTTTCGTCCTGCATGTAAAAAAGTAAAACACAATTATTAATGGGCACTGTAAGTGTACATTACTCAAAATTATGCAAAAAAAATCAGGTAAAAAAATATATTGGGAAAATTTCAAAGGGCAAGGACCATAAAACTATGCTGTAAAAATTCGGCAAAAAGCGACAGCATTGCAATTTTTAACAAGAAAGCTAATGGACCTGGTCATAAAACAATACAATTTCGAAAGGAAACGTGAATATAAATAACACACATTTATTGGGATAGGTTAAGGGTAGATTAAAAATAATAGAGGCGGCATCCGAAATTTTTCTAAGGGCAGCACTTTATCTAGGGACGTCACTGATTAGGGTTACAATGTGAGAAACTAAAAGTCAGATCGGTTTTCGTTATTCTAGATGGCATGTGAATGGATATACGTTTTAGCAAATCTTGATGATCGACTTAAGAATTAACTATTTAATGGACTGATTGCATGGCAACTTAATTTAAAAATAATTTACAATTATTGTTAGCGGTTACTTTTTACAGTTTTTATCGTTTTCCAGTAGGTAATACACGATAAATATTGATACCGTTTGTTGTCCAGGTCGGGTCCAGCGGGCTGCCTGGCGGTGGGCGGGCTGGCGCGCGCCCAGCGACGGGTGTGCGCGCGCGCTCCGGCCGCCTCCGCCTCGGCGCTGGGCGGCCTGCGCGCCGCCACGGCCGAGTGTCGCCACCAGCTGCGCCGCCACCGCTGGGACTGTTCGACGCTCAAGTCCAGGGCGGCCAACCCGCACTCGGCGCCCATCATGCAGAGAGGTCAGTTCACAGCTTATATTCCGAATGTGGTGTCATCGTTTACGGCGTCAGTGTACAGGACGTTGTTCGTAATTGTTCGCCGAACTGATTAAAAACATATTTTTGATAAATATCTCTGTTTTAATTAATAACTGCATTCTTGATTTTTAAAATGGCTAATGACTAAGTGTTTCCTTGTTTTTGTGTGTTTGTTTAAATATACGTTTTATTTCTTCTACCATACTTTTGTGTTGCGCTATCCCTCTTTTATACATTCATATGTATATAAAGATATAGACATAATTTTTTTTTTAAATTAAACGCACTTTTAAAAGTATTTATCTAAAAAAAAAAATTATTATATGGCGAACATTTTTCTAGCGAACTTTGAATTGGCGAACAATTGTGGGCGAACAGAGTTTCTAAACCCTCGCGACACTACTGCTGGATATTGAACTGAATACATTACGCGGTTTTTAACGTTTGTTGAAAGACGTGTATTTATAAAACTGCGCGATGTGAGAGACAAAGTGAAGTGAAACTTTTGGTTTGCATACGTTTGAAGCAAACTTAACGAAAAATTATGCAAAACACATGCCCAGCTTTATTTGTCACTTCTAAATTGTTCCACTAGATGGTTTACTTAAAACATGGACATGCAAGATATGAATTATTTGCACGTGGACCAATATACTTCATACATAATATATCAAATAAGTATGTAATTTAGATGTATGTCGCAGAAATTAATATAGTTATATATGGAGTGCACGCCTCTGGTGTAAACCCTTTAGATACTTTACCAAAATTGGTAATGATGTACCATTTAATTTATTATTTGTCAGAGTATTTTTATTAATGAATTTTAAGAAATATTCTATATAACGAAAAATAATTCAAATATGAATTAAATATATTAATTATAAAGATATACATATAAAATCAATTTTATCGAAAAATATTGTTGTTGCACCACCGGGATTCGAACCTGGATCTCTTTCCTAACCGGGGAAGGTGCTTTATCCAACTAAGCTACAGCGACATTATTTTTAGCGACAATTTTCGACCCTATATGTTACCTTTTTTGATATTAATACATTTAATCGTTCCATCATTTGACAGAGCCATCTACCTTATTTTTACAGAATCTCAAATATCTTTGAGTAAACTGATAGCAGACGCCAGAATTATCAATTCATTATTTAATAAAAATGAAAAATAATTCATTTGTTATTTTAACTATAATGTAAATCATTGTGAGAACTTTGTACGTGATGGTTTGGGTAATTTTTAAGTAGGTTAGTTTTACTTTTTCACATTTTAATTTGTTACTTCTCATTTGTATACAGCGGATTATGTAGGAATAACGAACAACATGAGAATGACAAACGTATGTGTTAAAGTGTTAAATTTCACATATTTCTAGCTCGGAATAAGGATTCCAATCCGTTACAAACTATTAGAAATAAGTTAGAATTAAATCGCGTACATCCTTGAGCCAAAAATGCAGCATCATTTTGGAATTCGGCACCCATTCGTGGAACCACGCCCCGCGTACCGGACCCGCAGCACAAAAGACAAAATGAAAAACGAATTTCAAAACTCACTAGCGCAGCATCCTGTCACCAGCTGCTCATTGTCCATCCATTGTTTGGAAGTATTAAGGTATATTAATCACGGATCAGTTCCGCTGGCCGGACTAAACAGGAATCCATATTAATTATCTCAATACACTAGAAAAGCGAGAAATTCTCGGAAATATTAAGAGCAAGGGATCGGGGGATAAGGCGGGCCGAGCATTTTTTATTAACAAGATTACCTATTTTTTTAAACGAAGGCAAAAAATAGTTCAAGCTGTTCAGATTTATTTATAATAAATATATTAATTAAATTACTTTTAAAGTCATCCATTATCATTATATTAATTCAAACAAATTAGATGATTCAATTAGAAAGATATACAGTAAGAATCTATATATCGAAAAAATATTTCATTACCACTTGGATACGAGCCGTAAATTGATGTTTGCGGGAGAATGCATCATAGCTTAAACTATTTTAGAAGTTTTACATTTATATTTGTAGTATTTTTTAAATAAGACATCTATTATTTTTATAGTTTTCTAATTGATTTGTCAAATTTGTTTTGTATCTGTTATTGCAAATTCACAATATGTTTTGATTAAAATATATTCTGTTTATTTTCTATTCGGTTAATGTTTTAAGACATATTTTTGTTTGAGATCAAGAAGCTGAATTCTTTATTTTTTCAAAATCTTGTACATTACATCAAATCTAGACAAATTTTAGAATTGCATATAATATATCTCTCAAACGAAACTGCCACATTACAATTCATCATTTTCCTTTGAAATGTACGAATTAGGTGAATAAATATTGTTACATTTTTCAAATGGAAAACGAATAAAAAATGTACGATGTCATGTTATACTACTAAGGACGAATTTTAAATACTAGTTTATCTATAAGTGTATATCTTGTTTATCTACACAAAAAAAAATTATTATACATAAAAACGTATATAACACATGGCAATACACACTTGGTATGACACTCGTCTGTCCTACTACGTAAACACTTGTCTTGAAATACATTTTATGATAATTATTAATTTTCTTAAACGTAAACTAAGGCACTCTAGATTATGTCTGATTTTTCTTGAGTGATGATGATTACGGCACATCGGACTGAGTGATTTGAATTATAATATTTTTAAAATTTTAATTAGTTTAAAAAATTAACCTCCAGTGTGATGTTAACTTTTAGGTGGTAGTGTACTCTCTACCTCTATACCAGAATGGGAATTCATTTTCTTTCTGAAATATTTGCAACTAATAATTATATACCTACATACGATTTACTGCTTCCTTTTCTCCGTGCGGTCTTGAATTATGATGTACGCCAGTCCCTCGCACAGCAGCTGTTGACGTGTAAATTTACGGGTCCCAACACATTCTTGGGTCCCAGGTGTCCTCACCTTCACCCATTCTTTTCTGTTTCAATTTCACGCTCTTCGCTGTGGGTCCAATCCGAGTACCCACCTCTCCCGTGTTGAGAATTAGTTTGGAAAATAACACATATAACAATCAGAATTTTCTTTGGATCCTCGTAAGAGGTCCTCACACATCCGCCGGACAAAGGCGGACTGGAATTTTTTATGTGGACTTTAATAGTTTTTTTTAAGCTCTTTTTTTCTCGTGTTTATTGTTCTTGCACCAGTGAAGCATGTGGTCTATTTGGGACTGAATGAAGATGAATGCACCATTGAGGCCCATAGGAATGTTTTATTTGTTAATGGCGTTAATCGATACTGTTCGCGTTGTTCCATTTTGTTAACATGGTGTTAATTTGGTGAACAAAACCTGCTATGAAGTTTGCTAATTTTAATAAATGCCTATTTGCAATATTTTAATATATCCAAGAACACATAATTACTGGATTTTTACCTACAAAGGCTTTGTTACAGTATTAACAGTGCCTTTGTTACTATACTATTCTCCGTGTTCGCTACCATTTCTTCTTGAATATATTTTTTTAATTGGTCCAGAGAGGAAGGATTGTTAATGTATACATTTGATTTAAGGCAGCCTCATAGGAAAAATTCCATTGGTGTCAAGTCGGGCCTAATTGAAAGCCAGTTTATGTCACCTCGTCGGGATATCAATGTTCTAGAGAAAACTTTACGAACACCTTATAAGAACACGCTCCATAGCGACTGAATTCCCAAGGACGCGGTTTGCGATCGGCAAGCCCCCCGCCCCTCTCCCGCTCGTTGCGTTGGTGCAGCGAATGATCCAAAATGAAAAAGACTTTAGAACACACTGTATATAATGTCAGATATGTACTCATTGATTGCTGATTTATATTGTACTTCTTCACTTTCCATACATTGTAGAAATGTGCAAAATACTATAGATATTTCTTGCCGGAGAACAGTAATGGGTGTATTTTGTCTGGTAGCCGTGTATCGCCGCCCTGTTGCCCCTGTAGCATGACGGTGGAGCACGGTTACCTTTTATAATAGTGTTTTTAAAAATGTCAACCTGGCGGTGAATGAGATGAACGAATATTGGAGCATTAGCTCACAATAGTCATAGTCCTGGGTAAGTAGTGGTGGGTCACTTCTCACAAATGTCTACACTCGCATTGTTGACTTTCCTCAAGCGGGGATCTGCCACACTGATTCGTGGTATCAGTTTAAAAATATTTTTTTGCATCATAAAAATCACCGAAAATGTTATCATTTGCATAATTTAACGATTAAGAAAACACAGCAAAAAATATGATATAATTCCTCGAATTGTAATTCATCGTGTTTTACCAGGATAAGATGACGAACTATCGATAGTATTTCAGAGATAAAATATTAATATCATTTTTTTATCGTGAAGTCAATCACCAAGTCGATGCATCATAAGTTAAAGTCTACAAATCGTCCACTTAAAATCTATGAATACACGATTTTCTTTGTTACACTAGTATCCTTTGAGAGATTTATCCCCGCTCTTACAGGTAGCTTATCATAATAAAACAAACATAAACACGCAGCCCATCTCGGAGCACATCCATCATTTTTAGGATGTGTTAACAACCCTTACTACAGACAGGAACATATCTCACGGTGGATCATAAAGTGAGATATTGCTGTCACAGTCATAAACCCCACAGGTGGCATTTCAGAGGTTATACCGCCTCATTTATCCATCAGACAGTTTCCTGTTACATCAAAACAATCGGAAAAATTAACTCTATAAGATTTTTAATATTCTTTAAACTTTTGTCTTCATAATAAAATTGTGGTAGAATAATAGGTCCTTTACATTTTTTCTATGACATATTTATCTATACATTTTCTTGTATTAAAGATTTTTATCTTGTGATACAAAACAACTTCTCGTAAGTTTTAATATGACGTACCAATTGTCAAATGTGATGCGATTTTTTGAACTATAGCTCCAGTGTCAGTTGTAACTGGTTTTAAATGTTTAGTTTATCGTTGTAAATTGTTGAAAATCTGTTTTAAGCTATATGACCAAATTAGACAAAATTTGAGACACCAGAAACATTATACATACTATTTTACTAAGGAGAATACATTCTTATTGTGAAGTTTTAATTATTCAGAACATAGGTCTGTGATATTTTAAATACAAATGAAATGTATTAATTAGAAAAATATACATATAAAATCAATTTTATCGTAAAATATTGTTGTTCTTACCGGGATTCGAACCTGGATCTCTTCCAATACGGGGAGCGTGCATTAACCGATTGTGCTATACTAACACAGTGCTTTGATGACAAATTTTCGAACCTATCTGTTACATTTTTCAAATTAATACTTCTATCGTTCCATTATTTGAAAGCCATTGTCTTTATTTTTAAGGAATCTCTAATACCTTTGAGTAATCCGATAGGAGACGCCATAATTAATAATTCTCTTTTATTAAATTTTGGATACATTGTTACAACTTATACATTTCTAAGGAGAACACTTTCTTATTGTGAAGTTGTAATTATTCAGAACGTAGGTAAAATTTGAGATTCCGTAAAAATAAAAAATAATAAAGAAGATGGCTTTCAAATAATGGAACGATACATGTATTCATTTGAAAAGTGTAACATATAGGTTCGAAAATTTGTCGTCAAAGCACTGTGTTGGTATAGCATAATCAGTTAATGCACGTTTCTCGGATTGGAAGAGATCAAGATTTGAATCCCGGTAGCAACAACAATATTTTTAATTAAAGTTGATTTTATATGTATATCTTTCTAATTAATACATTTATTTTGTATTAATTATACTATTTTTTTAAATTAAGTTCCTCATTAGTAACTTGATATATTTAAGGGAAGAAAAAAATGAAGTGAATTAGAATAATTTTTATCAAGATTTTATAGAATTACAAAATCTGCACAGAACTAGGAATTATTGGAGCTGTGCTACGATTTTCAGCTCTTCAGAGCTAAGGCATGAAAGCACAGTTGAATCAGTAACAAAAAAGTACCAGAGGCCTCCGCCGGACCCCAGAATCTAAGTACCCGTAACGAATAACGGGGCGGAACAAATTAACAGATGACATTCCTGTATCTCATGCAAGATTCAAAGTATTCTGTGCCCTTTCTTTCCCTCTCTTCTCTCATTACGGCCCCTTTTCATTCAGTAAATATGTGGTCATTTAATGTGTGACCAGGCGTTCAATAATAATTGACCAAATTTATGAAAAATTGCAAAACTCATTTCAGAATTATTTTAATAGTTTTTTATTGGATTTTTTTTTAGAAAAATTATAATTCAAAATCAATTTAATTAATAAATAGAATTAATTTTTAAAATATTTATTAATTTGATTATCATTTTGTGAGATGAAATTTGAATTTGAATATTACTACTTATTATTATGAAACTATGTGTTGGTACTTCCTACTACTACTACCAATTTATGTTTTATAGATAACCAAAATTTTTCAAGAATAAATTAAATTAAATATCGTCTGCAACAAATCACAACGCAATTATTAAAATATTTTTCATATTTTAATGTATCAAAATACTCTAATAAAAAATAATATATGTTTCGATTTATTTCCTAGCAATTATAATTATTAACAATGTTGATTGTACTCTTACACTGCAAGCCCTTACTGCAAATTAATAACTCGATTTTTAGATACCCAGGCGTTATATACCGACTCAGTCAATAATATTTATATATTTTTTATAAGAACACATTATTATTGTGAAGTTGCAGTTTTTTCAGAACATAGTTCTGTGGTATTTAATACAAAGTAAATAAATCGACTAAAAAGATATACAAAAAAATATATTTTAGTTGCTACTGGAATTCAAACCTGGACCTTTTTCTTTCCGAGGAAATGCGTTATCCAGTTTCGCCATACGAAATTTTTGAACCTATTTGTGGCAGCTTTTTCAAATTGATATATCTGTTAACTGTATTTTCTGTATATCTTTCTGGTTGATTAATTTAATTTGTATAAATTATTATCATTTAGATTTTATAGTATACACCCTGTACCTTGTTTTAATATAGATTTTTCACCCCAAAAACTTTAAATTACAAGATGTCAACACGCAAAGGTGTCTAATTGGTCACAGTGAGTTTCGGGGGTGTCTTCACGGCTGATTATTGACCGTCATTGTTCGACCACCTTTGGTCAATGGAGGATCCCGAATGCAGCCAAGAAAGGCCAACCTTTTACAGTACAATGATGATTGGCACTACGTGACGTTATTTCCTTTGACACCTATTTTTAAAAGCTTCAATTTGAACATTCAATTCGCTTTCATTAAAACGTCTGTGGAATGTTTATATATGAAAAATATATTATAAAAAAAACATGACTGACGTTTTACTAAACATCTCTCAATTTCATTTCTTATCGTACGCATTCTTTGATAATAATCATTAAATATATTTATTTACTTACAGTAAAATATTAACAATACTTTTCTACTCTGTTCGATTTAATGCATCATTATCATTATTTTGATATACAGTTTCTATTAATTATGTCTGTATATGTACATATTCAATAATTATATGAACTGTCTTGCATTTTTAATGAAAATTCCCGATAAAACTGTAAGGCTTTTTATCGAATTGGGTGGTCGGATTATATTTTTTATTAACGTCAATCATTGTAATTGGGTTTTTACCTTGTCCAAGTATTGATATTTTTCTTAAATCTTGACCGAAAAAGAGTACATGTTTATCATAATATAATACATACATAATAATATTGTATTAGCTCTCTCTAAAATCCACTGTACAGGCTTTTCACAAAATTTACACACAAAAATTATTTAGTCCCCCCTAAAATTGTCGCTATGTTTAGAAACGTCACATTCTTAATTTAATGTAATTCAAATTTGTATAAAAAATGTCTAAAATTAATTTTAAGGTCATTAATTGACATGGCGGTTACTGTGTGGTGTGGCAAGAATATTTGAATATTTACAATTAAACTTTATACTAAACAACCTAACCCAGTAAAGTTAAGTTCTAAAAATTAAAATAATTGTTGCAATATACAATAAATTTATATATATAATTTAAAAATGTATCGGGAGCAAAATAAATATCATATTATTAATTTTTATTCCTCGCCGTAATAATATATATTTCTTAATAAAATAAATATCTTATTTAAACACTTAAAAATACCTAAATAAAAAAACAAATCAACCTAGTAGTAGACGTTCCTTTGATTAACGTTTTATTTGAATAATAAATTTCTTTACTTTTCTCTATCTTTATCTATGCAGATACTATGCATATCTATAATACAAGGGCTTACATATAATAGGTAGTACTAGTACCTACCCCACGGGCACCGTGTACCTTTACGCGTTGTGCAAACAATTATATTTAGAATTATATACTCAAATAATAATTTTACGTACCTTATTGTTACCTTGCAATATTATTGTTACATTTACCTTCTATTGTGGAATTACTCTATTTTTATAAACGGTAAAAAATGTTTCATCCTTATCTACAAAAAAGAATTAAACACTCTGAAAAAGTTGTATGATCATAGGTGTCTTGTCTCTAGTATTTCATTTTGAATTACTAACAGTAGAAAAGTGTAAATATATTTTAAAAAAATAATGCGCTTTATTTCACCAAATTTTTTTTATGATTTTTAAAATTTCGTACCACATACGTTGTACATAGAAGTAAGCGCTGAAGGTCAAAAATGAAAGAAATACCAACACGTTCTTGCGTGGGATGTAGATTAACTACACGAAAGCGTGAAGATTTGACAAACGTGTGATAACAGCATCTTGTTAGAGATGCTGCGTGCATTTCCCATCTCGCGGATGTAAGATCACAGGTCACCCGCAAATCTCGGTAAAATAAGTTCATCTCCCGACGTGAGAGAAAACACGCATTACATACAAGGATCTACTTTATCTTGATGCCGACGCTGCAATAATAAAAAGTCGAGTCCAGTGAGGAAATATTTCTGAAAGGAACATTTATTTTCATACTAATAGATTATTTTAAACATTGTTTTAACCATTTTACGTGTTACCTATATTTAATACTCCAAGCGGTTATGGAAAATACCATTTCCTTCATTTTTATTTTCATTTTGTACTCCACATGCAATTTTTTGATTTGTATCACGACTAGCTTCGGGACGAGCAGTCCTTCCAAACTACAGGTGTAAATTGCACTAAAATTAAATACAGTTGACTATTAGGGCGGTGGAGCACTTAAGTGTGGGAGTGATTTTATTGTGATTTTATATTGTTCATTAATGTTTTCTCCGAATTCAAATTTTTACGGATTTCTATCATTTCAAAGTTATTCATTATTATTCTCCTATATGGTACCGAGTGAAGTAATTTTAAATAGTGGCTGTCGAAAGAATGGTTGATGATATCAATGATATGGTTAGCGAATTCGGAGAAATTATTATTCTTCAGACAGTGTTATTATTAGTGTAAAATAAAGGTGTGTAATTTTAGTATAAATCGGACCCAATGTCACATTGACTATCTAAAACCATATATGTCTAATTGTTATAATATTTTATAATTGGAAGGAAGAAGAGTACATTGTAAACAAGATAGTAAAGTAACATAGTACTTATTATTAATTAATGGAATGCTTATATTAATTACCGCTAGCCGAAAAACTACCGAGGAATCAAAGACCAAAGAATGAGGAGATAGCTACAGCGATAAGTCCCTTAAAAAGAACATTAAAATAAAAATCTTTCTTTGTCAACAATATATACCGTCATTTTCTTTCAACTTTTCAATTAAAGTGCATAACTTTCACAAAATAATAATTATAAAATATTTAATACGTTAATAATTAGCATTTATAAGTGTCTTTGGTTTATTTTGAAATATCTAGATTCAATACAGCATTACCCAACAAATTATCTTAACAAAAACACTTCGATTAAGATTGTTTTTTTCGCTGAACTCAATTCCCTTTTGAAGAGATTGACATTTCAACATGAGAATTAAATCTGACAGGGAATCAAGCAGGCAGACGCCATTAAACAAGCAGCCTGCCCCATAAACACGCTGAAGCAAAAACTTAATCGTACCTTTTAGAATCATACCTCATTCATTTATTTATGACCGTGTATAGACATGCACCTAAGTTTGTTGGCACTTCTTCATGTGCACGTTGGCGAAACCGGAAACCTGCGTAACTCGGTACTGTGTTAATGTTCGGATTCGTTCGTCAAAATAATGTTCAGCTAATTTTCGTATTCGTTCATAGAATGATCGGATTCGTTCGGCGAATTAATGTTCTGCTGATGTTCAGATTCGTTCAGTTAATGTTCGGATTCGTTCTGCAAAATTTCAACAAAAAAGGTGATTTTACCATCTTGGCGCAGAATCTATTGATTTGTTTGATTTTTTTATCTTTTTAGCAATCCTAAGCTGATTTCTGATTTTATTTCCACATCAAAATATTAACACGTGATAGGGTATTGAGATTTTTCTCAACTAAACACTGAAATTTTCTCCGTGGACTTGAACCATAATGGTGTGTATCCAAGGATGAGGCTTTGATCTCTCGTCTTATAAATTTATCGGTAAATATCGATATGTACCGGTTTTTTTCTACTTTGCGTACAAAGCATATATGGCAATGAATCATCTTGTCGGAATGCAGCATAAACTATGTACTCACCTTTACGCAAGTTACGAGAATAGTTAAAAAAACGGATTAATATTTTTGTCACTTTATTTTAATGAAAGACACATGTGTAGTTTTTATGTCTACTGGATCTATTGTTCTATTATTGTAGAATGTTTTCAGTTCTTTTTACATCAAATATAAAGCTATTGAAAAATTAATATTTTTACAAACCATATTTTCAATGTCTTTAACCAATGAAATGTTTGCTGTTCTTCTAGTGTGAACAGTTCTTGCTGCCATGAGAACAGACAGCAAAAATAGAGGACAATAATTAAAAATCATTATTAATTCGAAAACAGCACTGTGGTAGGGTAGCCAAAATTATGTCATCATTTATATAGTGTTAAATAAAACTAGTTAAAATTGTTAAGGTACGTGTACACGGGTGAAATTTCCCTCTCGAGACATTCGAAAATTAGCGGTAAAGGTACGTCAGTTACATCAATTTATTTCTCATATGAGATGTATCTAATAGACTACATATAAATGAATTATTAGCACCAATTCTTATTTTCTGTATATTTTAAAATCAACATTCAACTCGTAAACATAAATTTTTGTATGAAATTTTAACAGTATGAATTAAAATGTTAAATACTTCAATTCAATTATTTAATACGAAACACAATAACGCGCATTCCATTCAATAGAAAAATTAATTGTCTCATTTTATAGATAAAAAAAATAGATATACAAAGTTTTACAGACAGACTCCACCACAGTCATATGGTGATGAAATGATTGAAATGTTTTTCAGCTATAATTAATCAATTAATGTTTACGTTTCTGATTTATGAAAATAATCAATAAAATTGTTTCGGAAATAATAGTTTAATACTTCACGTTATTTTAATACGTTTTTCTGAATTATCATTATTTTTCAATTGTAAATTATGAATTCTTTAATATACATATTTATTATTTGTTTGCAAAAAAATTTACATGACAATATTATTGCGATTTTCCACTTTGACACTTACAGAGACCGCCACAAAATTTTTTAATATTTTCCACAGAACAGGTTTAAAAAACACTGGAATAACTCTTCTTCATTGTTTCTAACAATCTTTTTGAATAACGCAGATGATGTAATTTGCTCTGTGTTGGAATCTAAATTGTTATAAAATGAAACCTCCGATCTAATGTAAAGTTGATGAATTTTTAGTGAATCAAGTAGAAATAATGTTTTGCTCATCTCCGCTAGTCCATTGTGTGTTAAAATGTATTTCACGGTATCACTCATATTACAGATTTATATCCTTTAACCTTTCCTCTCCAATGATGTAAATTGAGTTGACATTGCCTCTAGTTATGTTAATATCTCGGTAAATATACTAAATACGGAGTTCATATTTTAAGTATTCCTTAGTAATATATGTATGTATTGAATAAAATAATTACAATATATATATATTTACCATGCGTAACTATAAAAAATATTTTCTATAAAAACCTGACGTGAATTTGTCAATACGTGTATTTGTACGTGTGGAGTGGTGTAGAAGACGCATTGCTAGGGGCGTGGGACGCGGGGAGCCAGATGCCGATCGTCACTCTAGTGTAGCGGAGCGTGCACCGGCCGATTCAGACGTGTTTTATGCGTCTTTATGCTGTCGTGATGACCAATGTTTCATCTCATTTTTAGTACTTTTACACAATAATTGATATATATGTGTATATATATTAACTATTATTTGAATGATTAATACAAGTAATAAATGTAAAATATTCATATTCATTCAACTTAAAAACAGCATAGTTTACAGCACCGGAAAACGCGTTTTTATTTTAGCTCCGTAAGGGAAAGGTTTATAAGGATCTAAGTTATTTCTCGTTGCATTCTCCCATTCTATTGCTTAATATCGTATTTTAGTAGTAGTATTATTTTATTTGATATTTTCAATAATTATATTTATTTTGCCAACCCTACAATTGATGAGAGTTTTACGGACCACCAGCTGAGAGGACGAGACAGGCGTGCTGAGAAAGTTGAAGTAAATACTCCTCACTGAAAAGTCTTCCGTATAAATATCTTATGTTCATCGCTGGACCAAATCAGAGGCGGATAAAAGATACTAAAGTTTTATTTCTGAAAAAAAAAATCGTATATTATTATTAATTGTATTACAAATAATGTTCATATTCTCGTGTGTAATATTCCAATATCCTTCCGTGAGTCACGCGCAAATCTTTACTTATCTTTCTAGTTGAAATAATTCTGGAACATTACATCAGAGTGAAGTATTAATTGATGAATATGTGACCTTTTTGTTCTGATTGTACATTTTCTAATGTAAAAATTGTAAAATTTAAAATAATATAGTAATATTTCTGATACGAAATGTAAATAGGCATTAATTACTAACCAACACAATTTCAAACACCATTTTAAAATTGTCTTGTTCATAATAGGTATATAGTATTTCAAGACGTAGTGTTAGTGTGAGTTATATAAGAAATATAGCTAGTTCAAATTATTACCAAACTGAATGACATTTAAAAATCTTGATTTTAAATAAACAACAAACAAATTGAAACAAAAGAGCGAGACACAAGTTCGGACAAAGATCAGTGTATATTTAGCAGCGAATCATTCATTAAAGTGTTTGTGTATTTATGCACGGAGATAATATTGAATGTACAGATATGGATCAACTCTATTCTCGTGTCTTGCAATGGTCCACGTACATTAACATTTATAACGTTTCTGTTTATTTCTCTAGTTCTAGTTCTAGTTTATAAAAGAAGCTATATGATGAGTAAGACATTATTTCCTCTTGTAATCACTATACAGTCTTTAATAATAATAATAATATATATATAATAAAATTCCTGATACTGAAGACAGCGCGGTTATCTTTTCAATCAAAGCTGCAACGTATTGAAATGTAAATATGCACCGTACAACGTAAAAAGTTGACGCCAAAAATGCATTAAAAATAAAGGTTCTCGCGTGGCTGTTTTCGCTAGAGCCTCTCAGTGTGCGAGAGCTGTCGTGGTGTATAATATAATTAAAACCAACCGAGACACGTCTAATGAATATATGCGCCGCGTAGCCTGCCCCAATTCGTATGGTTAATTAGTGAACTTTTTCAATCAAAGTAAAACATTTTCGTATAAAGCAGACATAAGACGACTTCGTATCGGAAGTTCGAAACACACGAGAGAGACTTTTTTTGTCACGATATCTCACGAAATGAAGCCATGGAATTTGTGCCATCTAAGTGTATTATACATATTTTATGTTTACTTTTAAAATTAGCAATATTAACTTTGTGGTTAAAATTGATATTTTTATTTATTATCTTTGTTTTATTAACCACTTAATTGAGTTTAAATACATCTACCGGTTTCAAAAAAAAACATTTTCTTCTTCAAGATGAATATATATTATAGTATAAATAAACTCATAATTTACTCATAAATTCTAAAGACAAAGATGATAAATTTAACGATTCTGGTGTCTATAAACTTAGTTGCAAGGATTGTGCTGCATTTTATATTGGTAAAACGGGTATAAATTTTAATATAAGAGTAAGGGAGCATTTGAGATGTTTGAACAATAGTGGGTTTTCAGAATTTTCTAATCATTTGATAGAAAATGGTCATGGTTTTGATAAAAAATTGGGATTGTCAATTTTGCATGTCAACGGTGTTGGTCACAAATTAAATAAATTGGAATCGTTGGAGATAAATAGAGCGTGTAAAACTAATCAAAATATTATAAACAACCAACTAAATTTAACTACGAGTCCCATTCTAAAAAATTTTCCTAAAAATTATTCAAGTAAATTTGTATTAAGTAACAATTTGAGTTAGGTACTAAATTTTTTTTTTTAAATAGATTACGTGGTTAATAAAACAAAGATAATAAATAAAAATATATATTTTATGTTTGTTCGCCACATTAAAATCCTACACTCATCGTACATGACTGCAAAACAAGCAAGAACACGGCTTCCTCATGCCAATGTGAAAAATTGAAACGAGTTAAAATTATTCGACATCTGGGAGTACTGATCGATGATCATCTTAACTGGAAAGAACATACATCGAACCTAGCTAAACGCGTAAGAAAACTATTTACTTTTTTAAAGGAATACTCTTAAGATCGGTGTACTTTGCACTCTGCTACTCCTTAATTAATTATGCTATTTTAGTTTGGGGAGGAGCAGCAAAAACAATATTAAAGTCGGCTAAAAGAGCACAAAAGACAATTTATAAGGTAAAAAATGGTCGTCCCTTTAGATATCCATCAGATCTTGTATTTAAAAAGTACAATGCTCTAGACATGAGACAAATCTATATGTTGAGAGTCGTCTAATATTTATATGATAACAATAACTCACCCCATACAACACAAGATAAACATCGAACATCTACCCGCCAGTTCCGAGTGCAACAACGACATTTTATCAAAGATTCTACATGTCCTTAGCTCCGAAACTGTACAACACACTCAGTACCAACAGTAAATCGTTCACGTCCAATAAAATTACACAAATATGGACCCAATATATGATCCAATGAGGCATCGCTATCCAATATTCTAACATAATCATTCTACAGTGCCTACATTAATAATTCACTAGTTCTACAATACTCCCACTACATATTTTCTTTTTTTTTAATCTCTATTTTTATTTTTATTCCTGTCGAATCTTTATCTTTCTTGAATTAAATAACACCACAACAGCACGAAAAAAACTGGCTACTTTAAGCCAGGACAATGTTGTAAAATATATATCTGAGGTGGAGTCTACTTCATCCCACACAATAAACTACGAGTATTTAATTGCAATATAATTGTATCTTATGTTTATCATGTAATATTATAATATATTCACCTCTGTTACAACTAAAACATGTATGTCAATAAAGTCTATTAAATAAATAAATAAATGCATATTATTTCGAACATAAAATAAAAAACCACTAAAAACAATGGAATGGATTGGAAAAACTCGAGTACCTCGCTAAAGAACTGAAGTAACCGATGTTGCCCAAAAAATTTATATGCACATAGTGCGAATTATTTTCTTCGATAGCTAATTCTGATCCTAGGTTTTCAATTGATAATAGGACCTTATAGGTAACTAAGATAGGTCACCACTCACCTGGACAGTCGGCCAATCTCCGATGTCTCGATGCAATCCGAACTGCTGGCTGATTGGTTGGTCCTCTACTGATTCCTGATGATCTCCGATGTTGTATGGTTTTGGTCGGTCTCCACAAATACCTTTTGACAAAAGTAGCAATAGGTTGAATATATCCGTTGAAGAGATTATGGTCGGTGAAGAAAGAAGGTTCTAGAGGCTTCGAGTAGTTTAACGCTCTAGTTGGCCGTCCTCGAATACTGGAGCATTAAACTTATTACTGGAGTATTAGAAGTGTAACAGGCAACAGATGGATGAAAAAATTTGAAGACAGATAGAATTGGTAATCTTTGGGGGAGACCTATATCCAGAAGATACAGGTGATAATTATGATTATCTAATGAAAGAAAACTGCACATTTGAATACAACACACAGTTTCCAAATTCATTTCAATGTATGAATGTCGCTGTGATATACAGGATATTTTTTATATGATAAACTGTTTTTGTTTTACCGCCAATTTCGTTTGCAGCTTCGCTATCATTTATAATTTGACAGTTTGAACATTTAACGCCACAACAACGAATTATGATAATTAATATATTTTGTCAAATTGAATTGTCCATTGTGAATATTTAAAGATAACTTCGTGATTTTGATTTAAATCATGTTAATCAATGTTACACGCAAACAGTATGTATTAAATATATTAATTAGAAAGATATACATATAAAATCAATTTTATCAAAAAATATTGTTGTTGCGCCACCGGGATTCAAATCTGGATCTCTTTCCTAACCGGGGAAGGTGCATTATCCAACTATGCTACAGCGACAATAATTTTATCGACAATTTTCGAACCTATATGTTACCTTTTTGATATTAATCATTTAATCGTTCCATTATTCCGTGACGTCAAATATCACATTATAATCTGACACGGCCACTCGATTTCCTCTATGTTTTTTTTTATATGTGGCGGAAGATAAATGCGTCTAGTTTTCATTGGCCAATGGCATTTCCTTTAATAAATCTAAATATTTACTAAGTTTTGAAAGTTTACGTGTTTTTGGTAAATTATTCAGCATTAGAATAATCATGAAACAGAAGAAGGCTACGATATTGTGACTCTAGCGGACTCTGTGGAAGGTCTCCGAGTACTACTGACACAAGTGGTTAATGCATGTAAAACATATCGTCTTCAACTAATCAAAAAAATAAACGAAATATATGATCATTAGCAAATGAAACGAAATGGATGATAGCAAGCTGTACATAAACGAACAGAGAATAAGACTAGAAAGAGTAGACAAAATAATCCACCTGCGATGCAGATTATACGACCTATATATAAGTATGCTGCAAATGATAATAATACGATGCTACTTGTTCCCTGTACAATCACGGACACTTACTTAAATAATACTAAAGCTACACGAAACATTTGAGATACGGGTCTACTGACGACATTTAAAAATAAATTGGATTTTAAAGTTTACTAATAGCATAAATCTTTAAAACAATCAAAACTAAGTCAATATATTTCGAGCTGTTGCAAATTAAATGATAATCGCTAACGTTTAAGTAGAACCTGATGAACGCTAAAGGAGATGAAAAATTTTTAATATCCCAAACATTTTTAACCTTTACCATATCGTGATAAAAGATATCCGTAAGCAACCATGCTGTCAACTCGTGTTACCGTTAAGTATTAAAAGTTTTTTTTTGTATTTTCAATGAGAAAAATGTTTTTACAAGCTTAAATGGCTTTAAAATAGTTAATGATGTACATTTACTCTAAATATCGAGCAATAAATGTTAAAATATATATATTTATTCATTGAAGTATAAAATGACATTCCTTCTTATTATTCTTTATTTAATTAGTGACAATGATAAATAATTATATTCGTTTGTCTGTTATTTTTTTCACGGTGAAACTAATGTTTGATATTTGTATATCTTACTGCAAATACTATTTTTTCCAACGTAGAAATTTTATTGAATCGAAAAATAATTACTTTTACATAATTGGTTATAAAGTTAATCTTACATATCATTAGTCATTTCTATGCGTAAATGATTTTTTTAAGGTTAGTTAAAATATTAATTTTGTGCTGCGTGTATTTACGGAAATATGTAGGTTGAATTGGGGTGGTAGACCTGTGTAACATGGCTAGAAATGGGTTAAAATCCCTCTGTAATCGAGAATACCTTATTCAGTTTGTGAAAAAGTATTCAAGAATGAGCATGAGAAATATTTGTGCTACAAAAATATATTCAACATTTTTTATTTCACAGACCCATTTAAGTGAAACGATTTAAATTTTAAATGGAAAGTAGTGCCACCATGGCGACTGAAAACTACAAACTTCCACACATTTTCAGCGGGAAAAAATTCGTGTAAACAGGAATCCAGGACCTGTCAGTCGTACCACATTCCTGGTGGTGAGGAGGAAATTGAACGCATTCAATTGATCAGAACAATTCACATTACTGATGTTCGATCTTCTCAATCATCGTAGGGTGACTCTGAGTCTAGTGTTTCTTATTCACCTAGTAAGTCAATAGTTTAAAAGCTTAATTATATTGTACATTGTCGGTTCGAGTATCCTACACCATCCCTACCACTCAGCTAAGTTCACATTGTTCGTTTTTAAACATCGAACACTACAAGGCGTCACACACTCTGACACCGTCAACCTTGGAACTGTACGATAGAATTAATATCCGGTTCATTCTCCTTTATTATCAAATTGAAACATTTTGTGGAGGTCTATCGTCTCCACGATCATCAATACTGCCGACGACCTCTGAATACACCCTACAAACTAAAACGTAAAATTAGGCTCTCATCAGCCGCTAAAACACACCCGCTACCGACGCCAAACTACGTGCGAACAACATGCGCCGGCAGCCGCCCGGGAATCTGGCTCCTGAGCGCCACTCCACTTGTCGCTATCTTCCCGACCACAACATCTTATTGTTCGTTCTAATTTCTCCATATTTATGTAACCTGTGCTCAATGTAGTCTTTTTCCTCTACAACCTGCTCTTGTCTGGCAAAAAACATTCACTCACTCTACACATACACAATACACACTCTGCCATACTCATCATTTATACCACAGCAAATCCTTCTGATTTTTCGGACACATTTTGACGCATGCACTCGTTCACACACGTTTAATACGTTTCTCATATTCCCACAATTTCATTATTTTTAACTGTGTTTCTCTCTTTTGAATGACAAAAAAGTATAATCTGTAACATTTTACTGTCTTAACTGTCAACTCATCCCATAGAAAAGTAACGTAAGACAATTTTTTTTACAAGAGAGTGGGAACAAAAATTAATCATTTTTAAAGTTTAGATGAGTCAAGTTAGAATTTTATTTTTTGATAAATAATAACTTGATATAATTTTGAACGAAATCAACATGTATTACCACGTAACATCTGATGCCGGTGTTAATTGCGAGGAATAATGAACAAGCGCTTCCGTCGAAATAGCGACCGCCACTTCAAGTTAAAGTTAGTTCACCCCTTCTCAGCCGCTTACAAGAAAGGATGATCTAATTTCAATACTATTCCGAAATAAAACGTAAATCAGAAAAAATAATGATTTACTACCTAAAATTATCGATTTTAACATTAAAATCTTTTAATTGCACTTTAATATCACTGTAGGGTTATCCATTAGAGTTATTAATGACCTGTTAATAATCTGTAAATTATAAAATTAATTTTATTAAATAATATGAAATTAAATAGTGCTATAATAACTATACCATATATGTACATGTTCATAAAACTTCAGAGAAATCTGTGATAAATTCAACAATATAGACTCTTAAAAAACCTGAAAAACTGAAATGGACAAACGGTAACATTCGAAGAAAAAATGAATTATTTATTTATTAAATTTATAGCTGTGAAGAGTAGTTTTCGACACTTAATCGAAACGTGTTGTCTCCCCCCCGATGGCACGCCTTGTTTGACATTTAATCGGTACTTCGTAATCAGCGCATGACTGAGAATTTGGTACTGCGCTCGGATCCTACCAATCTCCAACTTTTTGTTCCGGGGACCGTTTAGGAGCTGCCTTCGGATCGGCCCTCAATCGATCAAATCCACCGGCCATCGATCAAATCGGACGAGATCGATAAATTGCGGTGGACATTTCGAATTGTAAATTATGAATTTGTCAATTGAGAAATCGCTGCGTTATCGAGTTTATCAGCATTCAATCGTCGCGCTCGCTGGAAGTCCCAGCCGAAAGCCTCGACTGCCCTACCTACAGCAGAGACGGTTGTACCGAGTGCGATTACCATCTGCAGTAGTGGAATGTTTCCTTTCTTTTAATGGCGACAAAAAATTTACTATCTCATCAGAGTAATTTAAAATGTCAATCGACACTATACGGTGTCAATTTTTTTTAAGTATCCTACGAAATTATACAAACCTATCATTTTCAAACCTCAGTCAATAAAAGCGAAAATTCATTATATTAATAAATTTATGTACGTAAATTGACGTTCAATAACTATAATTAATGTATCCATGAATTTACTCTACTTCTATTTCAAATTTTTATATATCATGTTCAATACCATGTATTTACAACCTTAATGATCTAGTTACTTTTTAAATATGAATTAAATATATTAATTAGAAAGATATACATATAAAATCAATTTTATAGAAAAATATTGTTGTTGCGCCACCGGGATTCGAACCTGGATCTCTTTCCTAACCGGGGAAGGTGCATTATCCAACCATGCTACAGCGACAATATTTGTAGCGACAATTTTCGAACCTATATGTTACCTTTTTGATATGAATACATTTAATCGTTCCATTATTTGAAAGAGCCATCAATAAAAAATAGATAATTGTACCGGATATGTAAAGATACTAACAACCCTTTATTTTATCTTTTAATGCTGTTTTCTTCTCATATATAATACAATACTTTTTACATATTGTGTTAATTTATGAACAGTCAAACTTAGCTCTTTTTGATGTAAATTGATTCACTTTTGCCCGCAACCATTTACATTGGACTTCAACCGATAGCAGTCTTCGCTACTCGGAAATTTAAATGGCCGCCAGTATAGAAACTAACTTGTGTTTGGGGGAAGTTTTTTATATTTTAAACCAGAATATAGAAATTATCATTCATAATAAGAAGCGCATTAATTAATATATTTGTTCTTCAAGCTCCTATCAATTTTTCACGATTATCTCCAAATTAAAAAATATGGTGTTTTGCTGAATTTGCAACTAGAACATATAATTATGTAATGGTATATAATATATATATAATAATATATAATATATGTAATGCTTCTACTTTCATTTAGCCCACGAGCACCGCGTACCCTTGCCCTTACATTTCGAACGTACAATTATATTTGAAATCATTTTTTCAAATAAAACCATTACGTACCCTTTTAAACCTTCAAATAAGATTGCATCTATACCTTGTACCTAAGAATATTTTTTATGTACCTACCTTCCGGTTGGAATAAATCTATTTAATAAGTTACACAAAAAAGACTACAAAAAATTATTTTTCTATTTATAATACTTTTTACAGTTGTTAAAAATAATGCTCCTTCACTAGTATTTTTATAATTTTTTATTTTTATTATTATTTGGTCATTACTTGTATCATTTTTAACATTTCGTTGTCTAATTCTTTAATCTATTTTATGGTACTTAGTTTCTTAAATATTGCTACACTTGTTGTGTATTTTATTTCCATTGGCAATTTATTGTATAATTTGTAATATTTAATGGTTCTCTGCCCAAGTATATTTTGCATTAAATTATAAGAGAAATCAGCATTGTAAATCATAGAGTTTTCTATTGTTTCACTCTAACTAGTATATAACAATAGGAAAATGTTATCATTACAAATATTCATATATTGAATATTAATAAATTTTAGCCTCTTATAACATATATGTATTCGGCACAAAATATTGTATACAATATTACGTACAAGTAAATACCATATCTGTCAAATCGTGGTGCATTAGTAGTCCTATAATTTCTCTCCAAGAAAATAACTGTAGATCTCGAGACAGTACGAGTTCTCAGTAAGACTGTGGGCTTTTATTTAATACAATAGTTTTAACCATTGAAATATAAGTCTATCACCGGTTAACTCTTAGATGATATTTCATAGAATCGAATATTGAATAAAGACATTTTGTGCCCAGGCTGAATGGTGCCTTTCATTAATAATACAAATGTAAATTGCTAATATTTGCTCATTTACATACATCTCGTTTCGTACAATAAGTTTGTCGATACTAATCGATTTATTGATGTACTTGATCACTAATAATTTTTGACTTTCAAACAATGCCGATGTAAATTATTATTATATTAAGACTTGAGAACAAGTATGTTAGATATGCGCTTAAATATTTTATTAAAAATTATTTGTAATCAGTGAGCTTTTTGAGCAATTGGGAAATCTAATGATGTTATGATTTTATTTTACTTTGTTAAATTTCACTAATACAAATATCGCACATTTTTCAATAACATTTTAAAATGCGAAAGTCAAAATAAAGTTACGTCTTTATAAATAATAAAAACTACCACAACTTGACCATTGAAATATGTTATAATAATGAATTTCATGTCTGTGCACCGTAGTCTTCTAATCGACTACTACTGCAGGAACTGCTCATCTCCAGCATTCTTTTGCACCATCATTCACAACATTCTTTTCACCATCACTCATCATTCACAACATTCTTTTCACCATCACTCATCATTCACAACATTCTTTTCACCATCACTCATCATTCACAACATTCTTTTAACCATCACTCATCAATCATCACATTCTTTTCACCATCATTCATTATTCAAAATATTATTTTCACCATTATTCACAACATTCTTTTCACCGTCATTCATCTTTTACAACATTCTTTTCACCATTATTCATAGATCATTTCTCTAACCCAGTAGATACGTTCCATTGCTGTTTAAATTTTCGCTCATCAACCTTCCATATACTACTACTACTAATTCCATGACTACTAATTTCTCCAGGCTCTCTCGAACTAAAGAAAGATTTTTTCTGTATATTAATATATGGATAATCATTCTTCAATTTGTAGTTCCTGACAAACGAAGGAACATATTCGGCAATCCAAGGTATGCAACGTCCACGCTACACCCCGATGAGATCGAGCCCAATTTCTTTATTTTCTTCTCAAAGTCCAGAATTCGACTCCATGTATGGAGGGAATACAAGTGATTAACTAACCGGACCTTTGTATTTCTTGAGATAGTGGTCCTTCTCAATTTTTTAAAGAATATCAATAATGTTTTGATTTACGCATGCATTACATACATACTAACATTTTTTTTATATATAATAAATAATCCTACATCGTTAGTCGTTTAAGTGCAATACAATGTCACAATACAAGTCGATTTAAAAGTACGTTTCGTAGATTCTAAGTTCGTTCGCTACTCAAATATTAAAAACAAAGCAATGCATTTTTAATATTACTAAATAGTAACGATATATCGCTGTACAATAAATTGTATCATATTTTTTATTTATTTATTATTCCTTTCACCGACTACTATATATAACTGACAATAACTTTTTTTCAATATCATTTTATAACTTCTGATTATACTTTTTTTCACATAACTTTTTATAACTCACTTAATATTATACTTACTTACCTCTTAACATTTACAACTTCTAATAACTGAACAGGTGATTGCTTTAGAACAGACTACGTCTAGTAAAGCAATTACCTCTATTTTTCATATGTAATATTTATGGTACAAAAAAATAAATAAAATCAAATAAAAATAAATTAAATATGTTCTACAACCATTATTTATTTCTATGTATATTTTTTATATATAGAAAACAAATTGTTTTATCAGTATACTTATAAATCCAACACTTAAATTGAATTCTACCGGTATACGCAATTTTATTATGAAATTATTACAATACTATAATGAACATACGTTCCATAATGTACATTAAATAAACTAATTAATTTACTGGGGTATATTATAATAATGGTGATTCGCTATTTAGGTACACAAATCATCGTTTAACGAAGTTCTAAATAACAAGTAGACCCGTCAATACCTCGGCATAAAACCACTTCGTGATAAATCGGTATGACTTTAATTCTCTCGAGTTAAATGCAATAAACATGTGTTTCTTACTGTTAAGCCGGATAATCCAGTAACTTGATGAAAAACCTACGCCAGGTTTAATGCAATAATTATCTGATTGATAATGTTGATCAAAAGGTTTTCTATTATTGTCAGAAGCCTTTACATCAGGGGTCCGTAAACCGTACAACGCGAATCGTTAATAAAACGTCAGTAACGTTAGATTATGTATTTTATCGATGTCCTTTTTTTAATTTAAAAATATTAAGTTCGTGATTCCAACATCGTATAACGTTGCCATTGCCGGGAATATGAATCTCCTGAAAGAATTGCCACCGTGATTAGTATTCGATTTTAATGGGATTTCAAAATGCTCGTTAATGTCACATGTATAAAAAATAACAAATATAATGCATGTAAGATATAAGGAATCTTTTAACAAAAAGTAACGTAAATAATAATGCAAAATATTCATTCACTTCTTTACGCGCAACCCACAAAATTTCTACATGAATTAAACTTGAAGATTTTATGTTACAACTAATACGTCTTCATCCCCCATCACCACTAGGGCATACCAGGTACCGCCTGATGTTTCTTCGGTGAGGAGTGACTTCTTAGCATCATCACATTTTCTTTTAGTTACCAAAAATAATTTTCATATTCCTATAACTAAAGACTAATATATAAACGTTTATAAAAATGATGTCCATTTTTTCATTGTTTAAAAAAATCAAATGTTTTTTGAAAAAGTAAATATATCGTATTTTAATGACTTTTAATAATATTATGTTATTTTTAACAAGAAATGACCAAACACATTATGTTCAATGGAACCATAAAATACATTAATTAATCTACTATATTAGTGAACTTGTACACCGCCAATACTCTCAAAACTTATTCTAAATACTCATATCTTTAATTATATTTAAGATAAAAATCATAACACGAATATACTTACCTGACGTGTTTCAGTCAGCGTGAACTCGTACATAGAGTTTTCATTAAGTATATTAGATTCACCAAAACCAATAACACATACGTGTTTTATGTAACGGGCTATAATTACTCATTCTTAAGATAATGTTTAATAAATACAATATAAAGTACGGCAGAACTTTGGACAAGAGATTTGAAAGGATTAAAACCTCAGGACCCGTATCCACAAAGGAGACACGATGAGATAATCTCAGAGATTTAGTTGAGATACGAGGCGTGTTTTTAAGTAAGTACCATTTTTTTTTTTAAAGAAACAACATAATTTTTACAACACTTTACTTTCTTCGGACGTTACATACCTTAAACTACTTCTCAACAGAGTCGCCACCATTATTAAGGCAGTTGTCATAACGAGGTACCAATTTTTGTATATCTTCGTCATAAAACAACGCCGTCTGAGATGAAAACTATGTCTGTACTTCGTCTTTGATTTCATCATCGTTATCAAATCACTTGGCGCCAAATCAGGATAAAACAGGACACACTTAGCCGATGAATGTCAGCTGGTTTCACGTTTCGTGCATTCAAGAAACGAATCACGAACCGTATCTCACAGTCGGCGGGCTGATCTATTGTCTTGAACATTTCGACCACTCACTACAAGATGGCCACACTATGTAAATTTCTCTAACGTTGCACGCGGTGAGTCAACAGATTAAGGAAACCATTGCGAAAACAGTGCAACCGCAGCGCTACACCGAAAATATCCGACTTACTTAAAAAACGCGCCTCGTACATCTCAATACCGTGTACACGTGTTGAGATTTTGATCTGGAGGTAAACTCAGAGACCAGCTTGAGATAGCACACATATGCACACAAACGGTATCTAAAATCACCATAAATAATTCCAACTGTCTATTCCGAAAGTGAAATAATTCAATAAACATTCGCATGATACAAGACGTTAACGAAGGACAATGACGTTTGATGTTTGATAAACGTTTGAGGCTCAAGACAGCGAATCCCTGAAACACAGTGTGTACATGAAGACTACGAAAGCCGAAAGCCGATAGACACAGAATCTCACGGGAGCTAAATTTATTTGGGGCGTCACACTATTGTACCAAGTTCTATCTCCAGTTAGATTATCACAAGACTATATGTAGGTAATGAATGTTTGGAACAAGTAGATGAGTTTGTGTATTTGGAAAGTATGTTTGATAGAAACGGAAAGGCAAAGAATGATATCGAAAGGATGGTAACTGCAGGAAATAAAGTGAACGGCGCTTTGAATGGAATTATATCTAACGGGAATTTGTCAACAGAGGCAAGGTTAGCGGTGCACAATGGAGTCCTGATACCCACACTGATGTATGTAAATGAGGCCTGGAGCTGGCAGACGAGGAACGAAAGTAGACTGAATGCAGTGGAAATGAGATCACTTAGGCGTATATGTGGCAAATCTATTTATGACAGAGTAAAGAATGAAGAAATACGGAAAGCTGATGTTAGTATAGTGAGTAAGATTAAGAAAGGATCACTTAGATGGTTTGGTCATATGGAACGGATGAATGAGGAGAGAATGGTAAGAATATGACGATATATGGAAGACTTGGCACAACCAGGTAAACCAGATAATGGAGGATGGTTCTGTTAAAAGCCTCAACAATCGGCAAGCTTGTATGAGAAGATGTATGAATGTGGATGAGGCGAGAATTGTGTGTCAGGACATAGGAGTGTAGCGCTCTATCCTCTCTGCCTACCCTGTGGAGAAACGGCGTGATGGTAAGTAAGTATATTTTTATGTAATCTAATGAATCATCGAAATTAAATAACAGAGATGCCCCGAAGCTGTCCAATGGGTCCACACTACTTGCATTTACGTCAATGAAACAAACAGCACTTAACAACGGAAGTTAAGAATAACGCTGTTGATGATGATATTAAATATTTTAATCAGGCATTTGCTGAAACCTCCAAAAGATGGGTCTGTATGCAAGCATGCTGCAACGCTACGACGACTCTCATAACATTTCCATGAACTCATCAACTCGACAGAGAAGTGCCTTCACTTCACTCGGTCGGTCTAACAGCTGGAGGATCATCCTCTTGCTCCCTTTCTTACTCGCAAGATGCCAAAAAATTAAAAGGCCCTACCTAGACAAATGGTTGAGAATCTAACATTCGTGTATCTCGCCGTCGACTGTATGCGAATAATATTTTAAAGCTAAATTTAAACGACTACAGGTATCTGTAAGATACTGAAACCTTCAAAATATGGGCATGTAGGCTGCTGACGTTGCAACGCTCAGCAAACTAACTCAATTCCGCATCAAAGCTTCATCAGAATTACGGGATCACCTGCCGGAGTGCTTCAGCCCGTCTGACCGAAAGACGCGGTCGTCGCTTAACAACATTCGCGTCCGTAAATTAAGTACACTCACGTACAAAATGTCGCGGGGCATATAAGGCATCCGAGGCAACAATAAACATTTCGTGGACATGCGTGGCGCTTTATATGGCTCAGTGGGGCCCTGTGCTTTATAGTGTATCAAGTGGGCGAACATAAATCTCTCAGCTGTCGGGCCGCGGACCGTCCGCGGCGCTCGCGCTCTCTGCTCGGGATGCGCCTCGGGGAGCGGTCAATTTATGTAATACGTATTTAATGCGAGTTCTCATAACCTAACCTGCAAGACGCCAACTGTGCCTAACCCAACTATCGCGGATGTTACATTTTTTAGCGCAGTGACACTTTAACAGGCTCGGCCGTGATAGATGATGCAGCTTCTATTGTATTTATGATTTGCGCGTTATTCAAATGTTAAATGTGTCGTACAGAAAAAAAATAGAAAGTAATCAAAAGTGTGAATAATACCGATAAACATGTGTAAATAACATTATGAATAATTCAGTAGTCAGAAATAATGTACACATAATATTGTGATCACATTTAATTTTTTTAAATTAAGCTTTACGTGGAACACCACCCTTCGTCATAAGAAACAGTGCATCAGAGACTTTATTTAAGAAGAGACAAAAACGCATCATTTCAAAAAATCATTTCTATAAGTTCAAATAACAATTTTTAATTTAAATAACAAAGATAATGTAGGACTATAAACAATTTATGTGATTTTTTTTTACGAAAATCACGCTATAAAAATTATACAATATTATTATTATTTCATTTTGCACGCGTTTATAGTTTTGAGAGATGCAGTATCTCTGATCAACATACTACTTGTGGGCAAAGAAATTTCAGATACTTTGGTCCTAAACTCTACCCTGTACCCTGATAATATAACATTTAAAATTAAAATGTTGATTCTTGATTTGGGTAGACCAGGTATTGGTGCATTTATTCAAATAAATTGAATGTTGATAGCCAATTGGCTGGTAACATTGTTTCATAAACAAATACCATTATTTAAGTAAAAGCCAATATTATTTATTTCACCTAATGCAATTAAAAAAATAAACAAATAAATAAAATTGTAATTAAGACTTCAATAATCCTGTAAATATTTATTGCAAAAGTGAATATTGTAAAATATGTATTTTATTATTTACTTAAAATTGTACTTGCTTGTAACCAATTGTAAACATTACTTGTAAACTTTGCTCGACTTAACACATTTTTTTAAATGGAAACAAACATAGTATAACAATAATTACGTGTAGCTATAAAAAGTATAGTATACAAAAGCAGTTTCCTAGTAATCAGATTAGTGCTGTATTAAGTAAATAAAAGAAATGTCTTAAATATTTCTTTGTTGATTTGAATGAAACTTATTTAATGCTAAATAACCAAAATATTTTTGAAACGCACGCAAAGAAAAAATTACACCGTGTAATTTTTTACATCGAAGGGGCGAAGTATATGTGCTTTAAAATAAATTAGATGTCGCACAACCCGTAGAATAGTGTCGTCAAAAAAAGTACATTTTACAGGAGAGCGAAAACAAAAATGAATAATTTAGAACATATAAGTCGCTACCGCTACTGTTTACTGCGCGGATTGGCGGTCTCGTCGAAAAAAAAAATACAATAGAAAATAAAAGGTAAACGAAAGGGTTAATACGATTTGCACAAGGCATAGAGAACCATGTTTACTTCACTGCTCGGTAATAAAACTTAATCAGAAAAATTAGATATACTACTATACTATGGGACTTATAGACACAAAAATCAAGTCTCTCTTTCAAAAATCTATTTATCAATGATAGAATACTACCTTGCCGGTAAAATGCTTTACCGAGGAAACTATGACAATCTACGTAGAAGTTGTCAGATTTGATCTTTTTTTTTTAATAGAGATGCGTACACGGAATACATACGGAATGTCACATCAATATTATTACTATTTTCAAACTAAGCTAAACGTTTAGGACTAACTTGCTGAAGTCCTGGAACGAGGCGCGAACCACCGACTACTAGATCGCTAGGCCAGCGTCTTAACCACTATACCAACAAGCTACTCTTATATTACTTTTTTTTACAATGTTGCCATCTTTTTAATTGCAATTTTCTCAAATATCTTTGAATAGAACCTGCTAGATTGCGCCGGGATTTCCAGTCCATTACATAAACATTGTAATGACTAGTTATCAGTTGTGATGAAGGACTATACATAGCAGTGACAATAACTCTCATCATATGTGTAGTACAAAGTTTAGTTGTGAAAATTAAAATAATCCCGTTACATCCAAAGTAACCGGCATGTCAATTAATAATAAATACAAATATCTTTAGGACATAATGCTATAGATATATATAAAACAATCATCGAAATAAAATACATGAACGGATTCAACTGATCAACTAACTACACATATCGAAATTCGACTTTAACTGACAATCATATCTCTCATTGACAGATACTATTTGACACTCTGCGAATACTCAAAACTGTACATCTTCCAAGATGGCCGACGCTTCGTCAATCTATTAAAATTTGTAAAAACTGACATTGTTATGGGGTTCCCATGAAAATCGTACATACAGGTATGTGATTATTTTTAAATTTAAATTCAAGCAAATCGTCCATCTACAAAACTTGGGAACAAAAATGTTCAATACGCTTAGATTGTAAATTATAAAGGACAGAAATTAGGGGTATATATATATATATATTTTTTTTTTAAAGCTCCTTTGCTACACTCCGAGCTGTCGAGACGCACTGGTCTAATAAATACGATCGCGGAACGGGCGCACGGCGCGGCGGACGCGGGAAATCGGGCGGATTGTTTTCGCTTCTGACAAGCTATTACAATATGTCAGCTGCTGATGGATGGTGCTAGGTGTTGGCGCGCACAGCGCTACTTGCCACTGCCTCCTCCGCCCTTCTGCCGCCCCGTCCGACTACCTATCTCCGACGGCCAGGTTCCGATTAGTAAAGTCTTCTTTTTCATTGGTGGGAAATATCGTCGACGCTGGTCTGATTGACGTTCCTATTACTAAATGTTTTTATTTCAAATTCCAGGTATTATAAATGTATGAAAACATAAAATAAATGTACTTTTCGTCCTGATGAATATTAGTTTAATGCTTTACTCCACATTAATGTTCTCCTGATTTTAAAACGTGTAAGAAATTTATAAATTATTTTTTAAATTAATAATCTTCATAATAATCATTTTGTTACCCATATTAAATTTTTTCATATTTGTGACTTCAGTGTGTATATATATTATTATTAAGGTGAACACATTCTTATTGTGAAGTTGTAATTCTTCAGAACATACGGTCTGTGATATTTTTTTAAATACTAATTAAATGTATAATTTAGAAAGTTAACATATATTATCAATTTTATCAAAAAATATATTGTCGTTGCTACCGGAATTCGAACCTGGACCTCTTTCCAATCCGAGAAAGGTGCATTATCCAACTATTCTACAGCAGACAGTACCATTGTCGACAAATTTTCGAACATTCCATTTTTTATCATTTTTCAGATTCTGTAAAAACAAAGTAGATGGCTTTCAAATAATGGAACAGCAGATGTATTAATTTGAAAAATGTAACATATGGGTTCGAAAATTTGTCGACAAAGGTACTGTCTGCTGTAGCATAGTTGGATAATGCACCTTCCCCGGATTGAAAAGAGATCCAGGTTCGAATCCCGGTAGCAACAACAATATATTTTTCGATAAAATTGATTATATATGTACATCTTTCTAATTAATACATTTAATTAGTATTTTTAAAAATATATATTATTTATTAATAATGTAATAAAACAATATATTTTGGATTAAAAAATCAATAACAGAAGTTCTTTGATTAGGTATATCAAGCCGACGTCTATAATTGTGTATTTTCTTATTCTATAATAAAATTAATATAATATGTACCCTATGTATGTATAATAAAATATTTAAAAATCTATCAACATGTATAACCAAAACACAATGCAGATACTTAACACACAATAAGTTTTTTAGATGGTATAAAATATATTTAAGGCGTATTCTCCACTTTTCTAAAGCTTTATACTTGTGCGATTTTGAATCCCTTAGGTTTATTTATGCATATGGACTCGAGATGAAATGATGGCATTGATGTCAAAAATGTAAAAAATAGTAAATACTTTGGTTGTTGAATATTAAAGACCCAGATTTCGAAATTATAATAAGAATTGAGAAAATAAATAATCTCTACTGCAATCGAGATATAAGTCTGGGCACCCGTTGGAGAGCAATAAAATGCTACGTCATACTTTTACTGCTCTAAGGAGTCGAAGCAACCATTAAAAGGCTAATAATATTTGGTATACGTCTGTATTAGGACGCATTGATTTATTCAAGAGTAGATACTAATAACTATAAAAATAAGAAAAGCTGCACACTTCAATCACATTCTCAGCAATGAGAAATATGATTTCATACAACTTATTATGCATAGAAGATTATCTTCGCTCAGAAAGTATCTTAATGTCTTATACATCTTGTATAGGATAAATCAGCATACTGCCATATGGTCGCCACCCTTCTACGGAAGACGACACGTAAAAAATGTTTTTTTTTAAAATGAATCCTTTATAATAATGCACTTAAACAAGCTCTGCACATTAGGGTTCCAATTAAAACAACGAGGAAATCTTTTTGAACCGTGCGTTTCCTTGAACATTACATCTCGTGTCGTTGAATAATGTCAAACGCGTATCGCACAAGAGATTTTTTGTTTGATATCCAGTTAGTTTACGTCGGCAGTGATTGATGACGGTGGCCGTCACCTGACCTGCACGCGACAAGTATGCTCCATACCGGCCATTGTGTCCGCTGCCCGGCTCTTGTGCTCTCCTGGTATTGAATAATTGATCAGTCTGAAAAGGCCACTTAACTGTTTGATTGATCATTTTACTTTTTCAATCTAAATTTAATCCCGTTAAAATAATTTTATATCGATGTAATTTAATAGATCGTTGATATCATCGCGATTGTCAAGATCCGATCGTGTGAATATTCAACGGTTGTCCATGACAATTTTTGTTATATTTTCATAAATATCGTGATGAAATTTCAACGTTCTTGCAGTTTTAGTTCTATGATAAAACGCGGTATAAAACTGCATTCTGTATTTTTACATGGTGGGGAATCGTGAACCCTGACGGCGAGGGAGAGAACACTCGATGCCTTTGAGATGTAGACACATGCTGCGCATACTACGGATGACATTCTGCAGGAGCTAAACATCAATGACAGACTCTCAACCATTTGCACGAGATGAATCCTTCAAATTTTTTTGGCATCCTGCAAGAAGGGAAGATAGCTTGGAGAAGTTTTTATGGTGGGCCATACCGAACGACGAAAAGGAAGAGGAAAATCCCCTATATATTGAACCGACCAAGTGGAAAAGGCAACAGGCACTTCTCTGGTGATGGCCTTAAGATCTGCAAGATGCCGAGAAAAAGTAGGAGCATAGTTAAGAGAACAGAAGTTCGTGGAAGTCATGAGGGACCGACGTTTGCTCACAATTCTTATACATATTAATATATAAGCATTGTGTTTTATAATTGTAACGGAGATCTTTAAATCTGTAAACAAATCTCAATCGACAATACGAACTAATCAATTTTGTTTGTGTTTATTTCTACATCTTGGATCCGAAAATTCTGAGGAAAGACGTTAAATTTTCTTCCTTATAGCCATATTAAGAATTTTCTTCCTTTGAATTTCTAAGATATAACTATTTTTTCTACTAAACAAAAACATGAGCTCGGTAGGAATGAATCACCACATAAAGGGCATCCATTAAAAAACATACAATCGCCTGATACATCGTGAAGATATAAATATCATAAACATACCTTCATGTTATGATGAAGCCGTCCAATTTGTCATCCGCTGATCGATAGCTGGCTACCACAAAAAGTTATCTGTCAGATGCTGTGGAACAAAATGTCTGACAATACATATCAACGTTCACAAACAACGTTTAACCGGGAGATTGTGAAGGAACCGTGTCCGACTTTGAGTGATTGTGCTGCGTGCCTTACATTGTAAGGAAGATCCAGAAGGCAACGTTATTATAATTGAAAAAAGTTTGTTATTTCAAAAAATAAAAAAACCTTCTATTCCACAATCCTATAATTGTAGCCTTACTTGCGACTCCACAGTATACAGTATTTAGTAGTATTTTATATAATCTGCAATGTACTTTTCTAGGATTAAAATGTAATCTATCTATTTTGATGTTCAGGTAAAATAAAATAAAAAATTTATCGCAAATCCAGCGCAAAATATATATTTATTATATTACAAGTATTTTAAAATATAATCTTGAAGTATTCGATATATATATATCAGACTCAGTCGCTGCATACATGCTTTGGATGCTCTGTATCCCTTGTCTTCTAGTCAAAAA
Source organism: Eubasilissa splendida (assembly GCA_031772225.1). Taxonomy (NCBI): domain Eukaryota; kingdom Metazoa; phylum Arthropoda; class Insecta; order Trichoptera; family Phryganeidae; genus Eubasilissa; species Eubasilissa splendida. Next base: position 34,197,485 of record CM062846.1, on the reverse strand, counting down.
GTGTTGGACTTTTTGTTCTAGACGAAAATAGCACTGCTGCAAGTAAATTTGTCCTGTTCTTTAGAGACCAGTCATAACACATACTACAACACGCCACGCGAACGGAGCGAATCGAAAGACATATACATTCTCAACTTTCAAACATCTATGAATCGCGCAAACACACAGATACCAACAACAGTGGATTCTATCATTCGTTCCGTATCCAAAATGTATGAAAGCGGTCGACTTTTGCGCATGTGCATTCAGTTCCGCCTGTCAAGGTCTTTGAATATACGCATTCGTTAACATCATCCAACGTACAAAAAACTAAAGGATTTATAAAGCTAATTTGACAGCATATTTTTGTCACTAGTTACATCTTGTTCGTAGGCTAGTTTATAGATTTGTATATTTGATTGTAGGTATAAACTTTTTATCCAGCATTCCTTTTTTAGCATAGCCTTTTTTTAAGGAGAATACTTTTTTTTTGTGAAGTTACAATTTTTCAGAACATATGTCTGTTATATTTAATACAAATTAGCAACAAATCCCGATTGCAATACAAATATTTTTTCGATCAATTGATTTTATCTGTATATCTTTGTAATTGATACATTTAATTTGTATTATATATAGCCTACTAAAAATAAGCGTGAGTAAACCACTTTACATTTAGAAAGAACAATTGTGTGTGTGTATGTGTGCCCGTTTCAAAAATATGTAATGCTTATTTATTTTTAAATATTAAATAAATACATGGTGCCGGAAAACTCTTTGAAAATACACATTAATAAGCTCAAATTTTCATTTTCATACTTGTTTATATATGTGTTTTCCATTGCCGTGTACATGTGATGGAAATAGAGTTAAGTATCTTTATGTACAGAGAAAAGGTAGTTTATTGGATTCGATATATGACTTTTGTAGTGTAAGTACGCAATTATATAAAATATTTATAACAATGAAATAACAAACAAATGCATTCGACTTAGACAAATGTTGGTAATAATATAAAAATATACAAAAAGACAACTAATACATTAAAAAAATTAACAAATATATACATAAATATTAACTTTCTTAATTTACAAAATTGAAGCATTCCGTACATATTTATGTGGATATCGTGCTTTGAACTAATTTCAAACGACAACCCCGCCCCGCCTACTGATCAATTAAAACGGGGGCTGTGTTTGCGCACACTGTTACAATGTGCATATTACGAATGGTGTTACTAACACTAATACAATTGTTCTTTCTAAATGGAAAGAAGTATACCTTTTAATGACGGATGAGATTAAAACATATATTATATTTTATTTTCCAGGATACAGGGAATCCGCCTTCATGTACGCCATGGCTGCAGCGGGGGTAGCGCACGCCGTGTCGCGCGCCTGCGCACAGGGACAGCTGCTGGCTTGCGGCTGCGACCCCTCCAGCTACCGCCCCGCGGGGGCCCCTGCGGGCCCCGACTCGACCGAGAGCCCCGCGCCGCAGCGGCCCCCAGCCAGCCGCTGGAAGTGGGGCGGCTGCTCGCACAACATGCAGTACGGGATGGGATTCTCCAGGACCTTCTTGGACTCGAGGGAAACGGCCGGGGACCTGCACTCCAGGGTTAATCTGCATAATAATGAAGCTGGAAGACTGGTGAGTTTCAATTTTATGATCATTTTAATGGAATCACATTTTATTTGTGAAGTTATCATTTTTCAGAACATAGTTCCGTAATAATTAAAATTAATTTAGATACACATATCTATGTACATTTGCTAAGTGAGACATCTATTTAGATGAAATTTGGCAACTTCTGTGTAAGTGATCGTTGCCTAATCGGTTAAAGTTCTCTACCGGCAGTAGAAAGTGTCTGAGTCTTGGCGATAACTATGTCATTTCGGTATACAGATGTTTTTCAGTGAATTCTTCAAAGTGATTTATCAGAAATATTTTTTTTTTTTTCATCCAATATAAAAGTTTTAAAATTTCTATTGACAGAACCTCGGTGTCTTTAGGATCCTACTACTTTGAGAGACCTTCTTCTTCTTCTAGTACTGGTCCGGTTATCGAACTTTAGCAATCATGCTAACAATCATTATTTTGTCACTTCCTTAGATTTTTCAGCCAGGTACTTTTCTTCGCCTTTTACTGGTACTTTTCTGGATATCTCTGATATGGCTAAAATATTTAAATTTTCGGGTTTTTATTGTTTTAGATTTTTTCTTTCACCTCCGGATCATTACCTACTAATCCAACCTATTTTTAGAAACCGAAGAATTTTCCATTTTGCAAATGCTTTAGCATTGTTTCAATGAATGTCCATGATTCCATTCCATATAAAAGTATAGGGAACACATAACGTCCCTTTGTATTCCCTGTGATTTTATATGGAATAGGCGCCCAAGTAATTTATTATAGCCCTATAGTCCTATAGTAATCCAAACTTGACTACGCTGTTGACTTACGTGAATCATTCCATTAAAAAATGAAATGACATGAATGAAAAGCATTGAAGTGTTCAACTCCCGGTTGCGGAACGGCACCTACCATGTAAAGATCCATTCCGACGCTTCTGAGGATAATTAGCCCATCGAAACGTATCACACCTTATCAATTACGCCTTCCCATACAATTCAGTTGTAAAATCCGCCGCCGGAATGATGTTAATAAATCGTTGAATGGTAAAGAAGACATTGAAAGCGAAAAGTTTCAAAGAAATTACCATAGCGAGATACTAATTGGCTGTTACTTGGGTGAATAAAAAGGTCTAAAGCCGACAAGGACAGGATAGCTGACGAGAAATCACCAAGCAAACTGTACGCCCGTACAGAGAGGCTATTAAACTCGAATATATATTTTTATTAGATTATACCTTAAACAATCATTTTACGATATTCAAAGAAAAATTTGATTCTTTTAAATGCCATTTGCGATATAAATCAGCCTACTTTAATTATTCGCACGCATTTTTCAATCTCACAGAGATATCATCAAACACGATTTTCCACACTCATTACATGAAATTATAATACCATAAAAGAACAATTATCTTCCATTTTTACAACACACGTATTAAGTCAGTAAATAAATTAAATAAATACATACATAATCAACAAGAAAAAATTCGACAAAGCATTTTGTCCAAGAATTTGATTTTATTTGTTGTTTTTATCATCATATAATAATGGTAAATATGAATGAAATACATTAATTAGAAAGATATACATATATAATCAATTTTATCGAAAAATATTGTTGTTGCGCCATCGGGATTCGAACCTGGATCTCTTTCCTAACCGGGGAAGGTACTATGCTACTGCGACAATATTTTTAGCGATAAATTTTCGAACCTATATGTTACCTTTTTTTGATATTAATACATTTAATCGTTCCATTATTTGAAAGATCTATCTACATAATTATTGTGATGTCGGTATTGGACGTATTTTTACGACTGTTGGGAGTTCTGGTTTTACGCACCGGTAGGTATCGTCGGCGGTTATGATGACTGTGGAGGCGATAGAGCTCCTCAAACAGATAGTAGAAAATAGCGGAAAATCCTACTGGCAGCCAAGACTCAGTCCGAGTTGTAGGGCTGCTGATTATGATGATACAGTGAAAAAAGACGCAGATAGTTTGCAGATTTCGGACTGGAGAAATTTGGCTCGAGACAGAGATGTCTGGGAGACATTTGATAAATAAATAAATATTTTTTTGAAAAAATGGCTGGTCCACAGGTATCCATGGAACAGTTTACCTCCTGACTATAAATTTTCTCCAATCTCATTAGCACAATGATTTTAGAATGGTTCCCACGACAGGAAACATCATAACTTCTCTGTGTCTGGGTACTTAACAAACAGAGAAATCACACTAACTATTCATTAGTTATTTCTTCATTATAAGATGATCTAGGCTCTAAATAGCCGTGGTACTGAATATTTTAATTATGTCTGCCAGTCTTCCGAAATGTAATGTGTAGAATTCACATGAAGAACCTCATAAAGTAATATTATTATTCGTTACTCACGCTCTGAACTTTATTGACCTATTTCAGTTTCGCATATACTTACACATGTACAAATTAAATGTATAATTTATTATTATTTTATTTAGTGATAAATAAAATGTCTGTTTGCCACAAATCGAAAATTAAATGATAAATTTCTTTGAAGAAAAGTGTCAAATTGAACGATACGACGTTTTATTTTAATAGTAAACAAAAATGTATATTTATATTGACAAAAAAAATTTAATTGGAATAGAAAATGTAATATTTCTGATACGTATATTTTGTAGATAGGTAATAATTATTTAATACGATCTTTTTTCAAAAATAATACGTTAAATCATTATTCTCAAAGTTTCAATGTGTTGAATATCAAAAAGTGTTTGTGGTGTTTAATTACTACCGATGAAGATCCAACAACCTCCTAGAATGGGTTATTTAATCAGGTTCTAATAAAACAAAGTACCCTTAAGACATCTACACCGCCGGCGTTACGCAAAGTCGGGGCTAGCGCCTATGGGGACTAAATCAAGAAGGCGGCCAAGAAATATTCCAAGTTGCAAAACGATAATAGTGTGTAATAAAAATAATCCATTTATGAACAATCCAAGAAAGCAAATACAATAAATAACATTATAGTTATTTCCTAATAAAGCAGTTATCTGTAGTCATCACTGGTGTCCAGAACGTCTTTTGGTATAAAACTGCCCTCGGGCAAATTTCAAAAAGCCGGCCCAACAAAATACCGCCCCTAACGTGTGCGGCACGCGAGTGACCAATTTATGGGGATGATTTTACAAAAATTTAAAAAAACATCATCTTCACTTAAGTTACTAGGGCGGAAAAAAACAATCTTGCCTGTGGCGGCAAAAAGTCTAGCGCCGGCACTGGGCATCTATAATCATTATAATCACCTCAACATAATAAATAAATAATAGTAAAGTTTGCACGTTTACTTACTTACCATCACGCGTGTCCCCACGGAGAAAGGCAAATAGAGAGCTACACTCTTCTGGCCTGACGCGCAATTCTTTCCTCGTCTACATTCTTACATGCGTGCTCATTGATTGTGGGGGCTTCATAAAGGAACATCTGTTATCTGGTTTACCTAGTTGTACCATGTCTTGCGCCAGATTCTCTATTTTTATGCCATTAACACTCACGTCATATATTGGGTTTCCTACCATACTTTTCTCGTTTATCCGTTCCACATGAACCACTTGAGCTAACCTTCTTCACTTCACTGTTCTAATTTGTTCATCTTTTCTCTATACCATAAATAGATATGTACATTTAAGGTTTTATTATTATCATTAAAACATTGACCAGATTATGTTATTAAAATGAATTTTAAAAACTCACCGAATATATTCGCACCAGCCTGAACTGAACAACATGAACAGTCAACTTTTGTACGTAATCAATAAGACAAAATAATGGCATTCGTATAGCTATTTTTAATATCAGTGATAATTTTGATATTAATAAAAAGAAAAATATATTATCAAGGAGAACACATTCTTATTGTAAAATTTTAATTATTCAGAACATAGGTTTGTGATATTTTTTAAATACAAATTAAATGTATTAATTAGAAAGGTATACATATAAAATCAATTTTATCGAAAAAAATTATTCCACTTATTGAGTAAAAATACATCTACCGGTTTCGAAAAATATTATTTTCTTCTTCAGGATGTCAATAACTAATGAAAAACATATGTAATTGTTTCTTTAACAAAATCTATTTTTAAAAAAACAATAATTATTTTTAAAAAATTATTTAGTACCTAACTCAAATTGTTGCGTGATATAAAATTAATTAAAATTTATAATGGACTCGTACTTAAATTTAGTTTGTTGTTTATAATTTTTTGATTACTTTTACACGCTTTATTTATCTACAATGATTTGGAATCGCGTAACAATTTAAGTTAGGTACTTTATTTTTTAAATAATTATTGTTTTTTTTTAAATAGATTCTGTTAAAGAAACAATTAAATATGTTTTTCATTAGCTATTGACATCCTGAAGAAGAAAAGGATATTTTTCGAAACCGGTAGATGTATTTTTACTGACTAGGTGGCTAATAAAACAAAGTTAAAAATAAAAATAATGAATTTTAACCCCAAAGATAATTTTGCCAATTTTAAAAATAAAAATATTATTGTTGATCCAAGTAGCGGCAATAATGTTTTTTGATCAAATTGATTTTATATGTATGTATATCTTTCTAATTTATACATTTAATTTGTATTTAGAAAAATATATATTTCTTAATTAGAATCTACTCATTCTCTGTTCACCCTGCTTACCAAATTTCAATAAAATATTATTTGAATGCTGTGTAAAGAAATACACAAGTTTCCATCGAAATTAACAACGCTTGAAAAATTGTTACCGACAAGTAGTATTTCCAGTTTTTGTTTTAAATCAATATGTTATATTATATATTGCTAATTCTTTAAATTCATCACTGAAGTCTCGTAACAATCATTTCTACAAAAAATATGTGACTAGTGCCATCTATGATATGGTTATAAAAGTAGAATACAATTTTACTTGAAGATTTTTTCAGTTCATTCGCACCCCTGCCACTGCCTTTTTGTGATAGAGATGATTGATTATTTCGATAGACGGCTTATATTGTACAAAAATACTAAACTCTAATTTAACGAAAAATACGGTATTATATTATATACTACCCGGCGTTTCCCGGGCTTTACTCAGAGTGACGAGGCTTCATTTAGGAGGATGGGCTAGTTTTTTTTCGAAACCAGATGTAGAGAGAAATTTTCCTCTTATTTTGAACGTCAAGTGTGCAAAATTTCATCAAGCTCGGAATAAAACTGTAGATTTGTATTAAAAACTTATTTATACATCTATTGATACAAAGTCTTTTTGTGTGTTAGAAAATGATTTTTTTTTTAAATAGATTGTAGGTAGGTGCTGTTGAAAAGTGATCGTCAATTATGATTATTATTTGGTAATTATTAGTATGATCAACTAGGTATGAACTAGGATTCACAAGTGACCAGCGACGCAGTCGAATTCTCTGCTTTTCTTCATTATCATTCCTTTACATCAGTATTGGCACACAGTGACCTCAATAAGATGAGCTATGGCTCGTAATGCATCTCCACAAGTTTCCATACAAGGTCTTTCCAGTCAGATGCTATACGCCCATCCATCGTCGTGGTACTCTTCCAGGTATTCTTCCTACTAATGTTGCACCCAAGATAATTCCTTTTGTGGGCTGTCATATTGACGAAAAATTGGATGAATATTGTATGTACTATAGAAGAGACATTAAATAAAGTGTACATATAGGAGAAGGGTTCGGAACATTAGTTGTGGGACGAAGGGTATTCTATACACATTATTTGTGGAAACATAAATTCGATAGTTTAGTTTAGTCAAAAAAGAATTTACTCTTCGAAAATTAAATATTTGTGTAAACAAGACGTACTTTTACATCAATGCATATTATATTGTCAGCGTTTAAATTTTCATTCCAATCGAGTCATATATTTAAAAAAAGTCGCGGTGCTATTTGATTGCGTAAGTGGTACCAAAGTGATCAAAATGAAAATATTGAAACAAATAATTTTCATTATATTTGGTAGTCTGACTATAGAGCTTGCCGCGATTGGATTTGTTGAATGATGAATTAATGAATTAGGAGTGACAGATTGGATTGTTGGATAAGTTATTTAGTTGCATCATGTTATCCACGAGATACGGAACGTTTATGCACATCTCTGCTGGTTGGTTCGCAGCAACTTTAGTTAGTTGAATCCGTCTGCTTAATATCCTGCCCGCAGTAGCCAATGTTCGCGAGCAGCACGCCTAAATAATTTTCCTCTTGAACTATGAATATCTCGCATCCTCCTATATGTAAAGTTTATGGTGACGCATTAGCATGATCCACAAGCAATAGTACTACTCTACTACTAGTAATACTCACCGATTCTATTTCTCATAAAAATATTTCCAGTTCTATCTCTGTAGTTATCTCTAGCCACGAGTGTGATATCACCAAAACATCTTCTTCCCACCGATTGCAAATTCTACCTGACTTTTAAATTGATTTATAAGCCAAAAAACGACACATGCCGCAACGAAAAAAGTAAAATAAAAATTCAATTAGTGATCTCAAGTTTTCCAATATTAAATGCAGTCATTATTGAGATGTTAGATGAGATTATATATTTTAATGGCATTGTAGCTATTGTGTTTATTGTATTTGTTGTATCCAATATTAATGTCACTTTTCTTTAGAAATCCGGTAAATGGCAGTACAGATTAGCAAAAAAATAATAATGAATATTAATAGTCATTTACAATCTTTGCGCATTTTGCAACAGATGTTGCTGATGTCTAATATTGTTCAAAAACTGTTGTGAATAATTCTTTAAGTCATATCAACTTAAGATAGCTCTTGTTGTACATATGTATATAACATGCATAATTGTATATCGATATTCGCAAAAGTATTATAGGGGTCTGACCCTATCTAACGTGGGCCCCAATGCATCATCTAATACGATGCATTGGGGCACTGGCATAATATCTATCTAAAGAAAGCTTGTCTATTTTTTTAGAGAAGTCAGAGAAGTACCTACTCGATACATCGCTGAAAAGAATTGTATACTTTGCATTGTGTCACTCGCTACTCAACTACGCGATTGTCAGTTGGGGTGGTGCAGCTCGCAGTATTTTAGACAATTAATAATTTAATTAACAATTAACAATTTTACAATTTGTTTCCGCAATGAAATATAGATTCTACGGAAACCACCGGCCGAAGTGGGCATAATAGCCGATCGCAGCGCTTAACAGCAAACAATCTGCTTGCTTTTCTGCTAGTAATAAAATAATATTATTCACTTGTTACAAATAAATTTATATTAAGTTTATTATATGTTGAGTGGAATGCAGTAGGTATTTAGTAGGATCCAGCCCTGTATTAGCTACTTTCATAGATTTGTGTTTATGTTAAAGTAGCCAAAATTATTTTAATAATAATGAACTACTTATTAAACACCTCCCGGTGTTATCAGATAATAATATATTCACTTATATTACGACAGGTTTCATAAATAATAATAACAATAATAATAATAATAATAATAATGAAGTATTTTAATTAAATGACGTCTAAATTTTGATCAATGCGCTAACCGCATACGGGCATCTAATGGATATCCTACTGGGCGTCTACCCACAAAAGGTTATACCTGAAAGGTCACCCGCAACTGAAATAATTGGCCGTGTAATGCTATGTTATATTAATATACCTATCTAATGATTAAATCGTATTAAAGCCCACGTATTACTCAAAATGGCTTTACAACATAATCTAGAAATAAGCTGAACCGTAAAACTAAAATAAGATTAGCCGTTAAATCAACTCGGAGCCCCGCTTGATGTGAGGCGAGTTGTGATAAAGTTGTAAATAAATATTGTATGATAGAATGTCAAAGGTTCAAAAGTATTGAAATTAATGTTAAAGACTACGAGCAAAAGTATAGTTTAAAGAAAAAAATAATAATTTTAGAAATTAATTCTCTAAAATTTGAAGCTGAGCATCGTTACGCTGTCTCTACACCAAGGCAACAACTGGTTTTTTTTCTCTACTAAAAGGACATCATATAACTTTGTCCATTCACAAAGAGAAATTCCTTATTTTCAATCAAAACTACATAGTATTTATATCTTACTTTTTTTCAAGTATTAAAACATTTTTTAACTTTTTTCCACTATTTATTATTTAATTATCATTAGCGGCTTCAGCCTGTCACGGCCATCTTCAGACTGGTACATTTTTCTTTCAAGCTAGTATATTTATACAATTATATTCGGATATTTATACTTCGGCGACCTCTCAATCCTGTGCGATATACTTACCATGCAAATGTTCAGCAAATATAATTATGTACACAGCACATTCTAAAAAAAAACATCGATTGACCATATTAAAGTTTATTCACGTAAAAGAAACGAAAGACGTAACCTTAACTCAAAAACTGATAATAAAAAAACATTTATTTATTTTACCACGTGATAATAATTCAGTAAAAATATTAATAGCAATTTAGTTCAATCAAAAACCAGTGTAGGTAGTTGCTTAATTTTCCTCAAGTACAACTTTCTACCTATGAGGCACCACGGCCAGTAAACCACAGGTCTGCGTGTATAGTTAGTGGGCCGAGCAGTGGCCCAGCGCGTGACGCGGCCCTCCCCTGCTACGCCCCTGCTCTAATTATTCATAACACTTGCCGGACTACCCGCGGGATACCACACGACCACCCAGCGGTACCTTAACACTTTGCGGTCGGAGCCGAATTATTAATATTTTTAAAAAATCTTTAACACGTGTTCATTTGTTGCTTTTTATTTAAAATTATTTTTTAAATCAAGATTCAAGATCACGAAATGCATTTCAGATCAATATTTCACCATTTTTTTAAACTGTGCTAAACTCTTGCACTACGATAAAAAAAAAAGGTATCACAATCACGTCACCAAATATATTTTTTAATTAACTTAAATGTATGTTCAAATTTAAGGCATATCATAAAAAAATCGTAAGACAAATACAGTCATCCAATAGTACCCAAAGGGAATGAAAAGGATAGAAGGCTGCCCTAAAACCCGCTAGACTGACGAAATCATCAATGTCGGTGGAAATACGTTCCAGTAAATAGAAACATTACATGTAAAATCTGTCTCTCTTTGAGCATTGTATAACGTCCTTAATAGTACACTGTTTTAAAAAATAAAAAAATGATATAAATACAATGGCTCTAATATCGACCCTTTTCAGGGAAAATAAAGTACATCCAAAATCTCATTGTTTCTTATATTCACGTGGAGGGTTATTTCTTAATATTTTACAAGATAAAATATTTTTGAGAGATAAAAAAACATATATCTTGAAGGTCACATTGTTTACCATGTCAAACAGCTTTAAAGAAGATTTTTCTGATTAATTATAACTTTGATAGTAGCAGACGTTTCTGAATACATCTCATTAAGCTACTTATCGACTAAACACATATTATGACTATACTATTATCATGTTTTATACTATTTTCATGTACCTAATATGACTTTTCGGCATCACCAGGTAAACTGGAGTAACTGGATTAACTCCAAACAAAGTGCTTTTAATTTTAGTTAATCTATAATATTGATAATGGGAAGATGCTCCCGAAAACGTTATATATCATTTAACACAATAAAAAATGTAGTGGAATAAAACAGGGTTTGACTCAATTTACAAAATAATCATGGAATTCCACAAAGTTTCACTAAAAACCTTTGAACAGTTAGTTAGTCAGTTCACGTATATACTTTACTAGTCCGCAAAAAATAGCATTCACGGATTGCAGTAAAAATATAATAAAATAGTTATATAATATCAAACATGATGTGAATTTGACAACACATAATTGGGACCGATTTGATTATTATATCGCACTACTTCTGATGCACAGACAAATGCATTGAATGTTCCGTACTCATATTAAAAAGTGTTGGAATGACAGTTACTTTAATTACACGCGCCACTGCGTCCTCAATATATTTTTGAGTATTTGAATAACAATTTATTTATTTTTTTAAATTCTCATTTTCAGAAAAGACTAGATTAAGTGATTACCACTTTAGAAAGGTCAAATCTACAATATCTAATATTTTTTCAAAAATCGCCTTGCACTGAAAGAATAAACTGTCCCATCAATCTCCATACCTTCGATTTATTTCTGACATTGCATTTGATTGTCATGTGTGATAATATTAAAATCTAAATACACAATAATATGCAAAATAGACAAATAATCAATATGTAATACATATTTTAGATCTTCATTCTACTTCGTTTATTAATTTATATTTGGTTAAATCAAGTGATGTATTATACATCGACCCATATCGCTGACATCGGGGTCACCAGTGCAGGAGTTGACTGTGTGGATGTTGAGGTTATTTAAATATGATTGACTCGTGATTGTGTCAAAAGGTTTTGCTGCTGTGAGACAGAACCTCCTAACGTTTTCTAGTCTCACGGGTGTTGTTTGTATGTCGCAGTGTAGGATGTCTATTGTTGTAACTAAAGCAGGGTATAAAAATGAAAGAGCACTTACAAAATTTCATTTATTGATGTTATGAATCATACAGTTAAATTCGCGTTGAACTCTGGAGTGGCTCGCTCGAGATGCTGTTGAATGGAGATGTCCATGAGAGGACGGCCTGCAAAGAAGTGATTGCTAGCTGCTTGGGCAGTGTCCGTCTCTGGTGCATATTGTCTTATTGCGTCTGCTGATTGGTCGCTTTGGTTTTCTCCCCATTTGGTTGATAGGTGAGTTCTTACACGGTCATGTCTATGGACGCTTGCAGGGTCTCCACAGTTCTAATATGTAAGTATAATCTTCGCTAAAATTATCATTAAATCCTAACGAACCCACTTGAGTGTCACATTTTCAAATGGTGGATTCATAACCTCCAATCCAATTGGAAGAATTTTTAAGCAAAACTTATTAAATCCACGTAAAAAAATTAATTCATTATGGGATTAATTGTGAATGAAGTGCTCGATGCAAAACAGAAAAATATACTTTCGACAATATTTATACAATCCAATTTTAAAGTTAAAAACTTGAAAGTGATTTCTGATTATGTATTATAGAGTTTCATACAAGCACCGATATATTATATTGTATTACTTTACTCTAACAATTTAAGTGAAGTAACTTGTATATTAATTTACCAAATATGTTATTATTGTCACTTATCGCAAACAATAAAATATTTGGTAGTTTAATATGAGATACCTCACGATAGCTTTCATTTCTTAAAGATATGTAGATATCGTTGAGTTGCACCAAGTTAGGTTAAGTAATTTACGAAGTCATGTCAGTAGACCAATAAGCTGACTATGCAGCTATCACTGCACACAATTGTTTACGTTCTAGGTTTAATTGCCATGAATGCACTTGTATTGTCTTGCTTTTGAGAAAGCTTTTATTTGTGCCATTCTTTTGAAATTTCTCTCAAGGACTTCAAAACAAGATATTTAATATAGTTGGAAAATTTTTCCCATCCGTATGCAGTTATTAAAGTAAAAATGCATGAAGTATATGCGTAAGAAGGTTTGGGCGACATAGGGGAATTGGCAATATGCAGAAACATGTTGATTATGCAGTTATTAGGTTTAACGATTATCAATTAATACGATTGTGTGTGTGTGAGTTAACTGATGTCAATATAAATGTATTTTGACTCAAATCGGAAAGTTTTAAAGGTTATGCTATACATTATGTGATTAATGTATTCATTATTCTACTATCGCATTCATTTGATGTCGTGAAGTGTAATTGTAGTGCGATTTATAGGAATATATATAGATATGTGATTGACGGGTGACAGGTCAGGAGAACAGAAACAATTCACTGTTTGCATTGAATTTATTAAAGTCAAAGTTTACAAATGTAGAAGTTTAACCGTACAAAGAAAGATAGGAAGATTGAATCTCGTAAGTCGGCCATCCCGAGTGCTGCCGGTCCGCGTTAGTGTTGTAGCAAACAGTCGGTACTGATGGAAGTTGCGTTTCACGCACCGATATTTGCTGGGTGCGTTCAGCACCGATATTTGGAGGCGAAAGCTCCTCACAAAGGTTATAGAAAGAGAAAAATGCATTTAACATAATCGATTACTAAAATTAGCAAAGCGAATCGAACGATTGATGTATTATTTCGGGAAAATTATTGAATTGATTCATCTTTTTTTTTTTTTTTCAAACATCTCGAGTGCTGGCGCGGAATGGCTGTTTGATTTTCGCCTCTCAACGAGTGTGGCCACATAATGATGATAAATGAATCGCGCCGAATCACCGCACGTTCCGCCTCGATACATCACCAGGCCCCCTCGGCCGGGGAGCTCGTCCTAATATTTGTCCGTCCTCCAAACAAATGTCCGTCGGACGTAATGTTTCCCGACATTACGCGTCTCGAAGTGTTGGAGTATTAATCACGATCCCCCCCCCCCCTCGCCGACCCTTGCCGAGACCGCCCGGAAGAATTAATGGTTTTTTAATGGGCGGGTTTTGAACGGCTCGGGAGACGCGTTGTTGGACTGCAAGTGGATTAATTAAAATGTATTATTAAATTTAAAGACGTGTTTTTATATTGTCATGAATGGTGTTCGTTAGCGATTCGGTTCAGCATTTTTTTTTCTCAACAAATGCGTGAATCACCAAGATACTTACGATTAAGGAAAATACTTAATGCTCCCCATATATGATATTTTATTTTATTTCAAAAACTTACGAGTACAGCTTATCGATAATAAGAAAACAATAATATAAATTCATTCAAAAAACTAAACCGATTACACGTTTTTGTTCGGATTGTAATGGAATAGTGACGATATTAAAAAAATAAAGTTACTCAGTGTTAAAAAGTGACGACATTTTTCCTCTAAAAATTATATAAAGTGACTCATAATAGTAAGAGAAAAGAAAAGAGAACGGGAGGGAAGATGGGATGGGGATACAAATATGCGTGATAATAATAATAAAATGTAACAGATATATATTATCATTGTCCATAATTTGATTTAATTACGGTGACTGGCGTATTGAAAATATCTAGCTCCTTTGAGTGCGAATTGAAATACAGAAAAGCTCGGTAGAAAAATTAGTTTTGTTTGGCATTAGTGTTACAATGTGGAAGACTAACAGAATGATCGGTTCTACTTGACCTAGATGGCACTCGAATGGATATGTTAATAACAATAACACTAAACAAATCGAAGTAATACGATTAGTACTTTCTCATCATGTATGTGTGTTTACTCGGAAGCAGTGAAATTGTATTACATTTAATTTATTATAAAAAAAAATTAAATCTAAATTTTTAGATAGGTATTTAATTCACAACAAAGAGCCTACCTACTGGGACGTAGAATATCATGTTTTAATTTTTCAACATGTGAGTATTGTGGATATTTGTGCAACGAATTTCTAAAGTGTCAAAACCTTTAACCTTTCCCTTACTGGACAAAAATAAAAACGCGCATTCCGGTACTGTAAACTCAGTGTACATGTAGACTTTTGTAATATTTAAGTCGGATAAATATGAATATTTTACATTTTTTATTACTTATATTAATCATTAAAATAATATTTGACTTATCATCACGAACAGGTTTTTCGAGAAAACATTTCTTATTGTTGCGTGTGGTAAATATATTGTAATTATTTTATCCAATACAAAAATATATTATGGAGGAATACCCTCTGTATTTAGAATATTTACAGCGATATTTACATACTTAGAGGCAATGTCAACTCAGTTTACATAATTTTATTTTATTTTATTCGGAAAACATAGTTAATTAGTAAATACGGAAATCACAATGAAAGCTAAACAATAATTAAACCAGTTACATGTTTTCTCTGAAGATACTAAATGCTCTCAAAAGTGAGTTGAGTTTTAAATTTAAGAAAGACTATAATGCAGAAAAATGTGAGAAATAAAAGTTGAGAATAAAATAAAATAACATAAAGAAAAAAGTAAGGAAATATTCGAGGAGAAAGGAAAATGAAAATGGGATAGGGTATAAGATCAGTGTAAAATAAAGGTTTATGTATTGAATTTAGATTTGATTGAGGTAACCGAAGTATTAAAAATATCTAGTTCGTTTGAGGTCGTCCATCGGTGAGGAAAGGTTAACAAAGTGTAGTGTTTGTGGGCACTGAGATTTATCTAGTACTAATATTGAGGGAAGGAGGGAACATCAATAAATTATAAACAATATGATTAATAATATTAGTTTTGCACTAAGTATTAGGTACAATATTGTGCTGAAAAATCTGACTAGTAACATTTGAATGTCTAAACTCAGGTTCAATCTCAGTGAAGATATACACAAGTAACTAAAATTGGTATAGAATTAATAAAATAAAATAAGAAATAATTGTAAAGAACTTACAATTGTAATAATAACGTACACAGAATTAAATAGTATATTTAAATATTAACTTACTACATCTAGTAAAGAAAAATATTTTAAAAAGGAACTCTAATTGGAAATTTAAATAATACAAACAAAAGAAGATTAGAAAATAATTCAATGTTTAAAGTGTTAAGGTATCAATTGTAAAGTAATAATATAATAAATGTAACTATTAATACGTGATAAATGCATATGTAACAAAATAATATATTATCTAAAGTGATAGGGAAAAATAAGAGAGTAGATTGTAAGTCGTTATAGAAGTGGGGATTAAACAGTGAAGAGGTTGGAGTTAGGGTAAGCGATGAGATGTGTTTACACAATAATAATTAGCTAAAATTAACTCTTTATGAGATTTACAGAGTGCTTATTAATTTATGTTCAAAAAAATATATAACTTTGTAATTATGAGTATTTTAATAAATAAAAATGAAATAAATGCCTCCTGTCCGATTTCCAGGCTGTGGAAAACAACATGGAGGTGCGCTGCAAGTGCCACGGCATGTCCGGCTCGTGCCAGGTGCGCACGTGCTGGCGCGCCGCGCCGCCCCTGCGCGCCGTGGGCCGCGTGCTGCGCAAGCACTACAGGGGCGCGCTGCTCGTGGGGCGCAGCAACACGGGCCGGCCGGGCCGCGAGAGGCCTGGGGGGCGACGCCGCGGGCCCTCGTGGACCGACAGGGTAAGTGTGGTAGATTAAAAATATAAATATTCTAGCAAAAACGCGACCACGGTGGCAGCCAGGCGGGTACGACCGTGTTCTTAAAATGATTTAAATACGTAGTGTACCGTTCCGGTGGTGACGCATGTTTTAAAAGTCATCGGTCGCATTGATACTTTGAAAGATGCAGTATACGACAATGAATCATTCCATATCCCGCTATTTTAGTGATGAGAGTTCATCCGATGATATTCTAATAAATAGATGCAATATGGAGAAGTATTTCGGTTTCGCAATTATTAGATTTAACGATTATTAATGAATATGATTGTAATATAAATTAAATTAATCAACTAGAAAAAAATCTATCAATCGTAAAAATATTTAGTTGCTACCGAGATTCGAACCTGGACCTCTTGCTATCCGGGGAAGTGCGGAATACATTTTCGACAAATTTTTCAACTTATATTCTATTATTTTTCCATTGATACATTTTTAAAAGCAATCAGGTTCGAATCCCGTAGCAATTAAATATTTTTTCGATAGATAGATGTTTTTCTGTATATCTTTCTAGGTGATTAATTTAATTTGTATTAAAATATGACAGAACTGTGTTCTGAAAATGCAACTACACAACTAAAATGCGGTCTCCTTAAAAAATATGATTGTAAGTGTGTAAATAAATCTGTTTTTGTAATACTGAATAATTTGTTACAGTGGGGGCCCCCGAGGAAGTGGCACGACCGCGCGGTGGACCCGCCGGCCGAGTCGCTGCTGTTCTACGAGCGCAGCCCGAGCTACTGCGAGCGCGACGCGGCGCTCGAGCTGGCCGGCACGGCGGGCCGGCGCTGCGCGCGCAGCCGCTCCGCGCCCGGCGGCTGCGGCGCGCTGTGCTGCGGCCGCGGGCACGACCTGCTGCGCGCGCGTCGCACGCAGCGCTGCCGCTGCCGCTTCCGCTGGTGCTGCACGGTGGAGTGTGACACGTGCGAGCGGGAGGACTGGATTGCCGTCTGCAAGTGAGGCAGGCGCGAGACGAAGCTGAATAACTCCGCCGGAGCGGCTCCCGCTGGCTGAAGGTGGAGCACGGGCGCGAGTGAGCAGAGGTGGCACCGGTTCGCGCGAACCAGTTGTTAACAATTGAAACCTCTGGAATATATTTATAATAAAAACATGCGTTTAAATATGCACTTTTCTTAGAACAGATCTGAGAGAAGTGCCTGTTACCTTTTACACTCGGTCGGTCCAACGACCTTCCTTTTCGTCCTTCGACGTGGCCCACCACAACAAGCTTTTCCAAGCCATCTTCCCTTCTCGCAAGATGCCCAAAAAATTGAAGGATTCGCCTCAGGCAAATGGTTGAGAATCTGCCCTTAATCTTCAGTTGCTGCAGAATGGAAACATTCGTGTATCTCGCCATCCATGGTATGCACAACATGTGTCTCCAGCACCACATCTCAAAGGCATCGATCCGTCTTCTTTCCCTTGCCTTCGGGGTCCAAGATTCGACATCAAATAAAAATATAGAAAGCACCAGAAACTATACAAGTCTGACCTTCGTTGTCTTAGAAATACCGCGGTCTTTCCATATTTTGTCATGTCTGAATATAGAACTTTTCACCGTACCTAAGCGTCGTCTAATTTCTGGCTGGCAGCTACCGTCGTCAGTCATTATGGACCCGAGATAATAAATCCTTGACAATTTCAAACCTGTTTATTTTGGCACTAAATTAATTAAACTGTTTAAAATCCTCGAAATCATTGCTTGTGAAGAGTTGTACTATTCTTTTGAAATCCTTCTCAAGGTCATCAAAATATAATAAAAGATGTACTTAACATGGTCAAGAACAATAACTAAAAATAAATTCAGTACCTATATGATATGGGAGGGAGGGAGATTATCTGGGCCAATACTAAAATTATTTTAGCGCTGGGAAACACCGGTTGATAAATTTAAAAAAAAACAGATAACGAAACTGAACTGAACTGAACTGAAGACGAGCGGGTGGAGTGACTGGCCGTACTCATATAAAGAATGATAAGAAAGTAAAGAAGAAGCTGAAAAACACTACAGGATGCTGGAACTAGATTTTAATGATAATACAGAGTGTAGTGTACGTATAGAGGAGAAAAAGCTGAACAGAACCTCAGAATACAGTCAACACCTCGATGCTATTGAGAAAGAGAAATTAAACATATTTAGAAGGGTTGTCGGTGCCATGTGATGCAAGAGAATAAATAAAATAGTAGTTTTAATTTAATAATGTTTAAATTCTACACCTCTGAAGCCGTGAAATAAAAGGATGCCTTAAATGTGAAGAAGAGTTATAAGAATAGAAAAAATCTGTACCAACAGGGTATCGTAGAAAAATAATGAAGTCCCAGAAGACAACGAAAAAGAAGAACAAAATGATATCGAAATGTGCTGTACATAAACCCATCTTTTGTCAATTGATTTTAAGATAGACTATGGTGTGTCTGCAAAGTGAGAACCATTAAAAACATAGCAAATCCGTAACACAACTATAATAAATAAATAAATTTTCAAATGTTAAGTATTTACAGTTCAATTATTTTATTATTGTTCTTGTAGCTGTTAATAATTTAAAGTGAACATTGTTTTTAGTGTAGCATAATTGATATGTGTCAAAACAAAATATGTAATAATAATAATAACAATCGTAATTACTTTGGAAAGTACCTAAATTGATTGAATATGCCAAGCGGAATATGTTGAGATTTGTGTGTAAATAAAAATTGTCGTCTGAAACTAATGTTAAAATGAAAAAAAAAACATTCATCTTGTATATGTAGATTCTAAATATTAATTTGCACAACGGCGCATAAGCTGCGAAAATTTTCTAATAAATAATGCAGTCAGGAAATAAAATAAATAAATTGGTTAGATTTTTAATGTTTGTAAAGTTTAAGTAAACATATGCACAACTATGTCATGTATGTATACAAAAAGACTTTTTAATTCATCATTTGTCATGCACAGAAAAATATGAAAATGAATTTTTATATGCATTTATATTCCGTGTAACTAATTAATTTTATAATATTTATGAAATTTTTCCCCTTCATAACTTATTGAATAAATAATAAAAGTAATCTGTTTTAATTCTTTTATCTGACCCATCATTAAGATATTAATTTTCGGCTAAGATGGGGGCTTACTTAAAAGAAAACCACCAAATGCTCGGTAACATATTTTCGCTAATACTGAAAAATGTTAATATTTTGTGATGACTTCAATGGCTTCTCTTAATTCTTTCTTTGGGAAATAACAAAATAAACCTCATTAAGATCAATATTTTACTTGGATCTAAATTATTACACATTGATAGACATGAATGTTAAACAAATGGCATCCGCGAAAGTCCTGGCATGATCAGTGGGACCGAATATTAGAGGACAGCCCTGTCAGAAGCTTCAGCAATCAGTAGATGTGAACCAACTTCAACAATCAACTGTGCATGAAAGTGAACAATGCAAAACAGAAGAGTGTGGCGTTCTCTTGTATACAATAGTATACAATATGTGTGAAGTGAATTCAGTACTAAATACTAATTTAATGTATTAATTATAAATATACACACATAAAATCAATTTGGTCGAAAAATATTGTTTTTGCGCTACCGGGATTCGAATCTGGATCTCTATTTCCAATCCGGGGAAGTACACTACCAATTGTGTCACAGCGTCATGACAAATTTTCGAACCTATATGTTACACTTTTTCAAACTACTACATCTGTCTAATAATGACGTCTGCAGTCGGTTTACTCAAAGGTATTTGAGATTCCGTAAAAACAATGTAGATGGCTTTCAAATAATGTAACGACAGATGTATTAGTTTGAAAAAGTGTAACGTATAGGTTCAAAAATTTGTCATGAAAAATACTGGCGCTGTAACGTAATTGATAGTGTACTTCCCCGGATTGGAAATAGAGATCCAGGTTCGAATCCCGGTAGCGCAAAAACAATATTTTTCGACAAAATTTATTTTATATGTATATATTTATAATTAATACATTAAATTAGTATTTAAAACATCACAGACGTATGTTCTGAATAATTACAACTTCACAATAAGAATGTGTTCTCCTTAAGAATTCAGTACTAACTGAATGTCACTTGTGTTATTATCACCATCATTGAGCATTCAAGTTTTCGCTTTCAAAATCAGCAGTTATGTAATGCAACTTCATTATGATGGGAAACAGGGACAGAACTTGACGTTTCAGTACCCAGGGCGGTTAAAAAAATACTTACATAATAACTCCAATATTAGTTTAAAAAATCCTTACAATTATGTATTATTAAATACAAACTCAACATCTAATAAAAAATTGTAAATCACTGATTCTGCTCAATTATTTTTGTACATTTTCAACATAATAAAATTGACAGCTTTTATTTTTTGCACATTTAGCAGAGCTCCAATTTTTGCCCCAATCTTAACTACCCCGAGAATAACATAAAAATATAAACATTACTTACCTCAAAGTTCAATCAAGCGTCAATTGACAATTGAGAAAAATAATTTTCACTGTGTCACTTACAGTCGAAACTACGTTCTGTTAAATAGAATATTACGCAACTGCAGTGCATACTTACAAATGTCACGATTTTCATGTCCACATTATGACTTCAACCCAACGCTTACATTTTAGTTATTCCTGAGAGATTACTTTGCCCTTTAAAGACATAAGCTATTGAAAATCTTCCCTTTTAACGAAATAATGTAATCACTAATCACTAAAAAGCTGAGAAGCCCCTAATGCCAACGATGTATGGCCTCATCACCCTACCTCTGTTATCTAATTACGGGGCGAACTGTGGTCGTCCTCCACAGTCGCTCTTGGTTCCTCGTCGTGATAACACCATAGTTGACAAAGTTCTGGATATACACGTATCACGAATGTAATCAAAATACATTTTTAGAATTGGCTGGTGTTCGGGGAGTGACAAAAGTAACAAGGTGAGTTCTAAAAATATTATATAACCAGGATAATTGGGTGCAATGTTTGGGCACCTAGCCTTATTTATCTATGTATACCTATATGTGACATGTCTAAATATTTTCAAATATAAAAGATGCATTGAACATGTATTTAATGTAACGTGTGTATGGAATAGATTGATCATAAACTATGACAAAGAATATAGCAATATGGCTGAAAAATAATAAACTTAATTCATTAACATTGCAAATAAAAGAATACCAGTTACGCCAGCAATTATCGTAAATGGTGAAAATCTGAAAGAGATTAAAGTTAAAATATATGTGTCATCATGAAATAGATTATCCTTTTCGCAAAATACAAGATACGTTACTAAAAAGATTTCTTAAAATCTTACTTTTGGGATGGATTAGACGATTCATTCGTAATGAGTCAAGTAAAATAGTACACAACTATATTATTGTTTCTCACATAAACTACTGCAGCAGCGCTGTATTCTTGGCCAGAAGAAAAAATGCAACAAGTATTAGGACCGCAAAATAAAGCTACGAGAATAATATTAAGAAGAAATAAGAATACTCAGATCAATACAATGTTGAAAGCACTCGATGTAATAACTTTCAGATTAAGTATATATTTTAATATTATGCTATTTATTTTTTAATTTCTCGTTGTAAACGTATCGGGAGAATTTATTAGGAGAATTACTTCAGATCAACATGTGCACGAACAATGATACACGAAGCAGAGGCCATTCAGGAATAGGGCCAAATCTTAAAAATCTATGATGCGCAGTGCAATCAAGATTCTGAATGAAATGTCAGTAACAATAAGAAAGAAGTAAATAATTAAAGCGTACGTATATATCTATGTATGCACTATTTAAAGAATAATAAATAAATAATATATTTTAATGTCACATTTCGATCGCAAATTGTACTAACTCGCCAGCACAATTTATTAACTTTAAAAAAGCATTATTTCAAAATACATATTTAAATAATAATGCCTATTTGAAATAGGCTGGGACCGAATAAATGATCAAAACTCCATGTTTTTATTTATTTATATCTTATGAGCGCGGATCCTCGCCAAGCTCTCCGCCCTTAGATAAACCATGATGTAACTAACTATACAGAGACAATTGAACAGAAGTATTGAATTATAAGGTTAATTTTCATTTACATGTATCTAATCGTACAGAGATGTTAGTTAGGAGTAATGTTTTTATTTATTTATTTATTTATTTATTTACACCCTATCCCGAATCGTTTTGAGGGTTATTTTCTCTCGTTTCGATTCGTCATAATTACATATATATATGTTTTATTACATTCAGTCATTATTTACATTATCATCATAATATCGGTATCATAGTATCATGCCCGTCTCGACACAGAATTTCTATAGTGAGACTGGCACAGTCCAAACTGATTTGTACATAGTATTATATAGTTACTAATAATAAATAAATAGTACCAGTTAATATTAGGTAAGTTAACATAACTATACAGAGATTTATTTTATTTATTTATTAGAAACTATATAAAAGATATGTATAATATGTTTGGACTGTGCCTGTCTCACTAGAAAATTCTGTGTTGAGACGGGCATAGTTTAAAAGTAATTGTTCAATAATTAGTTTAACCGAAATTAACTTTTTTTTGCCTCTTAAACATACATAAGGCGTATGTATAAAAAACAATTACAAAGTGGACTTTCAACATAATATTTTAGGAAATTTGTGACAACAATTATTATAGATTTGAACAATATGTTTGGGTGAGTGCACCGATACTAGCTCTACCCATATTACGAATCCATGTTTATATTTTCATTTTCATGTTACCGGGATAATTCAATTGAGTTAAATCTTTCAGCGTCCTATTAAATAGTTTAGATATTTTATTTGTAGTTTCTTTCGCCATATGTTGGGGCTTGATGGTTTTGTTTATTTGTTCATGTGGTAATTATATTTTGGATCGCTTTAAAATATATGTTTGTATGTAATTGAGAGTAGTATTAGCATATATTAGTCTTATATCAAAGACATCGAATTTATGAATGTACGTAACTGTGCTGAGATGAAATTGTACAGAGGTGTTGCATTATAGTAATATTATTGTGCAGTGTAACTGTACAGAGGTGTTGCATTGTGTAACTTGAATAATATGTACAGGGTGGCCCAAAAAAAGTGAGAACATTTCGTAAAATGTGATATTATTAAATCAAAATTTGTTTAACTATATCAACAATAGCTTAAATAGTTTATTAATTTACTTACTTTCCTATTAAACTATATTACGTTTTATTTCGACAATTTCCGGTCGCCATCTTTGATTATTAATTTTTCCATTGTTTATATTTGGTTTTTTCAAATTGTTGCCCAGAATGACAAAAATCACTGCAGAAGACCGTATTATAATCAAAAATTTGCTAATTGAAAAACGTTGGTGTGCTAGGGAAATAATCAAAGAGTTTCAAAACAAAGCCTGGAGTATAGCTAGACATTACAGCATAACTACACATTACAGCAGGACGGAGCTCCATCTCACACAGGCAGAAATATAATCAACTTTCTTCGTCGAGAAAATGTTAATTTCAATGAGCCAGGCATGTGGCCACCGAACGGGCCAGATTTAAACCCAGTAGATTATGCAATAAGGGGTGTTTTGATAATTTCTGATTAGCTAAATATTGTGCAAAAAAAATTACATTAAGAATTATAATTAATTATATATATTATGTTTTAGGCAGATGAGATGATATTGCACAGAGATGTTGCATTGTAGGATTAAATATGTGTACGTAACTGTTCAGAGATGATATTGCACAGAGAGATGTTGCATTGTAGGATTAAATACGTGTACGTAACTGTTCAGAGATGATGTTGCATACTTCATTTTACTGTTATGGTGCTGCTTTAAAAAAATAGAAAAGTTTAAAGATTATTAGACGTAGAGTATTAAACACTACTATACGTTTATATACGCTGGCACTATAATACGTTTATATACTATATATAATCGAATACGAAATTATTGCATGAGATAATTATGAGAAATGAACAAAAAACACGCCCATATTAAACTCATGAGCTGAAGGGTTCGAAACTCTAAGTCGATCCTACATTAATGTCTTATTAGTTTCGTAATCATATCTTTATTTATGTTTTTAATCAATTAAAACGTTTTATTTTCAATTAAACGAGATTATATTTTCTGTCGAAGTAGTCATGTTTCAAGTATGAAGTTATTTCATTATATTACAACTCATTGTATTATTTATTTGTTTACTTTTGTCTTTATTTATATTGAATACGCTCTATATGGTCTAGCCTAAATTTGTAAATTAACCACCTTAATTTTATAAATTGAATGACTGTCAGCTCGTCATAAATTTCCTAGTTTTAATGCAATATATTACAATACATATTTAAATTATATTTATATGGTATAGTCGACTTCCTGAGAGGATTTTTGTAACTGTGGTAAATACTTACAATTGCATATAAGTACGACTCATTAATATCAAGCCCTTTCCGTTCAACACATTAATGGCACAAGACGCGACTACCCCAGATGTAAATTCACAGCTAATTGGATTCCCTGGAAGTATTATTCCTACGGCTCGCCGTCGCGCTGAGCACTGCCTTATTATGGCTTCTTCTTGCGAACTGGCAAATAAGCTTATTGAATATCTCCCGTGAAATCCACTTTTTGCGATTTGGATCAACCAAATTATTATCCGGTAAGCAATTCTAATGCGTATTATTATATACACAGAAATACGGATCCCAAAAAATATATTTAAGCGAGGAGACCTCGACTTCACTGGGAGGACACCGAGGAGCATAAAGAAAGACACAACAGAGTGTTTGGAGATTCCGAATTAGAAGACAATCAGGAAGCCATTGAAGAAGTTGAAAAAGATCATAACTAATAATATATACATACTTTTAAAATTAGCAATATTAACTTTGTGGTTAAAATTCATATTTTTATTTATTATCTTTGTTTTATTAACCACTAAATTGAGTTTAAATACATCTACCGGTTTCGAAAAATACCATTTTCTTCTTCAGGATGTCATAACTAACTAAAACATATATTATTGTTTCTTTGCCAGAATCTATTTTTAAAACTCTATATTTAAAAAAAAAAAAATTTTAGTACCTATATTACTTAATACAAATTTACTCGAATAATTTTTAGGAAAAAAATTTAGAATGGGACTCGTAGTTAAATTTAGTTGGTTGTTTATAATTTTTTGATTAGTTTTACACGCTTTATTTATCTCCAACGGTTCCAAATTATTTAATTCGTGACCAACACCGTTTATATGCAAAATTGACAATCCCAATTTTTTATCAAAACCATGACCATTTTCTATCAAATGATTAGAAATTCTGAAAACCCACTATTGTTCAAACATCTCAAATGCTCCCTTACTCTTATATTAAAATTTCTACCCGTTTTACCAATATAAAATGCAGCACAATCCTTGCAACTAAGTTTATAGACACCAGAATTGTTAAATTTATCATCTTTGTCTTTAGAATTTATGAGTAAATTTCCTATACTATAATTTGTATAAAATGCCGGTCTAATGTTTCGTGGTAGGTATTTAGATATTTGATTCGAAAAGTTATTTATGTATAAAATCTTACGCCAATAATCATTATTATCATTATGTTTTATCTGTGATTTATATAAAAATTGATTATTATATTCTTTTAGTTTATTTTTTAAAATAGTATCTATCAAACCTGTATTATACCCGTTATTAACTGCTATTTTGTTAATTGTATATAAATATTAAAAGTGCTTTAAAAGATTCCATTAGTGATATTTTCCTTATAATATAAGCCTTCCACCCCGTTTGCTCCGGTCGGTAATGCAGCGCTCGGTTATAAACAAATCCATTATGCAGCGCTCGCACTTATAAACAAATCCATTATAACCATTATCATCACCAGCGCTACAACCCTTTGTGAGACTTGACCGCCTTCATGAAACGGCTCCACTCCCGTCTGTCTGTCTCCCTTATAGCCATGGTAGCGGTGATTACCTCTACACCATACAGATATCTTAATTTGAGCCTGACTTCTTCGTCCTGTACGTTTGTCGTCAAGGAACCTCTTAAGTGGTCAGTTGTAGTCCATTCTTGCTTGCAGCTGGCCCAATGGGGTGGTCCCAATTTAAACTACCGTGTGGTTGAAGACTATTCAAACAATTTGAATACCTGATGGTTAAATCTTGTCCACCGTGTATCATTTTCCTGTTTGATTAAAAAATATTCAGTATCAGTTCACTATGTTTTGTTCAGGCCTAGCATTCTGTCGCAGGAAAACAAATTAAAATACTCTAATGAAAATCAATTAGTGGCTCCACCTTTATTAATCACTGCGATATCAAACAGTAGATCACAGTGTACATTAGCAACTTTTCTTCAGTTACAGATACCGAGGAAGTTAACCACAAATCGCAATGGAAGACCTTTTGAACCCTGAGACCCTCCCAGACCCGAAGGAGCGGTACGAGTTGGGGGAGCGACTCGGGTCCGGTATATTCGGGCAGGTCCACGAGGCCGCAGACTCTCAGGCCGCGGGGAAGAAGGTCGCGGTGAAGATCCAGACGATCACCCTAGACTCCGAGACGAGCATCCTGGAAGAGTACAGGATCCTGAAGGACTTTTGCTCGCACGCCAACTTGATAGATTTCTATGGGGTGTACTGTGATAAAAGCGGACCTTTGCATAAAATTTGGTTCGTGTTGGAGGTGAGTACCGATCTTTTAATAGAGTTTATCTATTTCAATTATACCTAGGATAAGATTATTTATTTATTAATTTCGTTAAAAAAATGCCACATAAAGTTATCAGAAATTAATAATGAGTTATGAGTTAAGAATCTAAACGAAGTAAGCGCCGTTCCATTGGTACCCGGTATAAAACTGTTTTTTTTTTACAGTATTGCGAGTGTGGAGCTGCTATTGACCTGGTTCGTGGTCTCCAAAGTATGGATAAGAAAATGAAGGAGGAACACATCGCTTTCATCTTGAAGGAGACTATAAAAGTGTGTACTATATATACGACTAATATTCATATTTTTACAGGTATTCCGTCATATATAAATCTGAAAAGCTGTTTCAAAACCAATTTGGAAAAATATATTTTTTTTTAAATAAAACCTTGGCTGTGCAGGAGCAAACCTAGCAGCCACATATCTCTTATCCATAATTCACTATCAGTTGTTCAATAGTCTTGAAGGATTTTAATGGATTTTTAAGTAATATCACTTTGTGTTATTATAATTATGATGAAAGAGATGAAATACATTTTTGCGAGAATAGAGAGAGTGAAAAAATACGTTTTTATGAAGAAAAAAAATCGTGAGAAAAAAACTGTACGGGTGGGTTCACCTTCTCAAGTCTCTACACTGGGCTACTTTATGCCGATTTTGAAGCCATGAATGAACAGATCTTTATTTATATTGTTCTGCCTCATTTTGGGTCTACCAATTCCTTGTCTTCCTTCAGGTTTATTATTGAGCAGCCATTCCGGGGGTTGCACATTTTTCATGTGCTCTATATGACCTAGCCATCGAAACTTCCCCAATGTTATGAATTTTGTGACTTTTAACTCATATTTACATAGTAGTAAATGATAGTAACACTTCGCTACACTTCATTTTCTTTAACAGTTCCAAAAATTCTCCTGATGAACCATCTTTCAAATATACGAGTATACAGTGTTGTTTCATCTTTTATTGTTAGAGTTACAATTTTTGACGCCCAGGTAAGCACTGATCTTTTCAGAATTATCAATAAAATTGAAAATTCCTTGAAAAACGAAACAATACTAAAACCAATCCTTTTTTTATAATTTTATCCCAATATTGTAGATAGATGAATCGTTATAGGCTAAAGAGACAGGTGGATCATAAAACTTAAACTAAAATAATGTTCACATTACATTTCAGGCGTTAACGTATCTCCACGAGCAAAACGTGATCCACCGCGATGTTCGAGCGAGCAACATCTTGCTGAACAGAGACGGCGACGTGAAGCTAACTGACTTCGGTCTATCGTGCAGACTGGCCACCAACATGGGCAAGAGAAACTCGGTGATAGGATCACCGAGCTGGATGGCTCCCGAAGTAGTCAGCGGTGGAGACTCGGAGTACGGAAACAGGGCAGACGTCTGGGCACTGGGGATCACGGCCATAGAGCTGGCTGATGGACAAGCGCCCTTCCAGGATATGCATCCCACCAGGGCGTTGTTCCAGATTGTGAGAAATCCTCCTCCGAGCCTGCAGAGACCTACCAACTGGTCCAACGAATTGAACGACTTCATAACTGAGTAATAATGATAACATTTCTCGTTAATTTATCATCCAGATATGCGATATATTATTTATTTAAGTTATGTAATCATAATATTTCTAAGAGATGATTACAGAAAAACGTGGCATCAATAAAATAGTATTACATAACTAAAAATTAAAAACTATTTTTTTATAAGGAGAACGCATCCTTATTGTGAAGTTGTAATTTTTCAGAACATATCTCTGTGATATTTAATACAAATACAATGTCAATTTTTTCGATAAATTTTATCTGTATATCATTGTAATTGATACATTAAATTTGTATTTAAAAACTCATTTCATATCTCAGACACTTGTATAGAATATGTTTTTCTTATTCGAAAAAATGCAAATAAATTTTGTAATATAAAACATAAATCTCCCCGGCGGAGAAACGAACTCCAATCTCCCGCGCGTGACGGATGAAATTACTAACCACTGCACTGCCGACGAATACAAATATTTTAAATATCTCTAAATTAATAAACTCTTTAACTTGTTACAAAGTTCACAAGATGTAAATATTTTTCTAATAAAATTCAATATCAATTTGAAAATTTTATACAAGAAGGTATAAATAACAAAATGTATCAAATTAATTAATACTCAGCACCTCTCAAAATTATATTGATTTCAAAAAGCACTCTGTATTGATAGGTAGGTAGGTAGGTAGGTACCTGCCTTGCCTTCTGGTATTGAATTAAATGATTATTGAACGCATGTGAATTAAATACGCATTTAGGTACCGACCTACGTTAAAACGCAAACTCGGCTAAACAGCGGAACGTCCAGAGAGTAATATTTTTTCATTGCGCATTATTTTATTCGATATATACCTGACCGACATACAAACGGCGAGAATTCATTTAATGTTTATCAATATCGATTAAAGATACGGTAACTTTTTATTAATTTTGCTCAAGATTTAACTATCAGCTCTAAATACTAAGTCAAATTTATAATCATATTTTTATGTATAATTAAAATTATATTAAATTAAATATACAGTGAAACCCTGTATATTCGTCTGGTTCGTTAATATTTTATATATTTGTCACTTCCACCGCCCGGCAATACTATCTAACTGAGCCAAAACGCAGAATATGGTCGAAAAATGACACCCAAATGTTGCAATAGTCAACCAAAACATAAATGGATTCAATTATAATATAATTAACTACTTCATGAACGTTTTAAAAAACAGACGGAAACAGGCAACATTGGGTAAGTTCTTTATGAAATAGATTGCTACTGAATCATCGGCAAATGAAAACCACCACCAGAATTAGATGTTTAAATTGAATCCTTCTAAATATTAGTAACTTTGCTTCTCTTCCGCTTCTAACACCATATCTCCTCAGTACAATAAAAATAAAGTTTTGACATAAAATTTATTCATTTGTGTACTGTTTTTGGGAGCTGAGAACGAATTAATTGAATTTCAGTTATTTGTTATGGGAAAAACTGTTTCTATATTCGTCAGGCCCAGATTAGTGACGATCTAATTAATCTGTTCCTGCCATTATGCCGAATATAGAGGTTCCACTTTATAAGTATATCGGTATACTGTTATTATTTGTACAAAGAATTAATATTTTTAGTTAGAGCAATTATATTTAAAATTCACTCCTTGATTGTAAATTTTTCAGATGCTTGGAAAAAAATCCTGAACATAGACCATTTTGTGAGGAACTCATAGAACATCCGTTTATAACATCGCTGCCAGGGAATGATTACCATGTAAGTAAAATATTCCCCTAACTGAAGGAAAAATCAGTACATTTTTTAAAATCAGAACTAATAAGTGTGAAAAGGGACCGAAATGATGCATTTTATTACCACCAATGACTTATCGAACTACCTGGATATATATATATGCAGGATATTCTTATTATAAAATATAATTATGAGGTCTGATGGGATAAGATCCCGTGGACTGTATCGATTAAAATTAATGGTTAGTTGACGCAATCCGAATTAGAACAAGAAAAGACTATTGGCAGATGGATCTGGCCTACCTTGATATCGATCCTGGATTAGACGTCAAATTTCACCTCCAGTTGACTCGCACTTTTGTAGTTAAGAACGGAGATATCACTACAGTCTTTATACTGAAGAACACCGCTTGTTTTTCGTGGTCCTGACGTTACGCACGTCGTTACTCTCGACCGTTAAAATAAATATATGTGTTGACAGCTCGACGTCGAAATGCAATCTGGTTCCACGTCGGTAAAATCCCTAGATAGAAGTGGGCCAAGAAAGGACAGGCATAAAAAGGTTTATGGGATAGACGAAATACACAGGGAGTATTCAACTTGCGTCAACAAGGTCCAACTTGTCCTACGAGAAGTTGGTGGGATTTAGGACTTCCACGAACAAATCTGGCAAGAATACAAAATAGTTTATACTATAAAGATTTCAAAGCATCTAGTCTTTCTATTTTTCGTAGAATAAGTGCAAAATATGTAGTATTTAAGTTCAATGACTGATAATTTGTCATCTGTTTATATTTTCGTTTATATGTATTGTATAATCCCTTATATCTAATGATATTTAATATAAGATGTAATTAATTGTTTGTTATATTTTCAAAAATGTAATATTAGACACAAGTGTAATAAAATTACTCAGCAAATAGTTAGGTTAAGTGAACCAGGTGTCACACAACTATGCTAGTCATTGGCAGTAAGAAGTAGGCAAATAAAATCTTAGTATGAGTAAGAATGGTATAAATACGATCGCCTTATGGAAATTACACATTTAGATTTGTTTTCTTAAAAGCAGTACAATATTCGGTGCAAGTTGCAGCCTTCAAAATCAGTACGTCTAGTCAACTTTACCCACAACGCATTCTGATTTAAAATTACCGTACAATCGTGATCTAGAGCCAGCACCACGCTAGTGAATGTACCCGCATAGGTTTCGCGTAATAATAAGGTTGTTGTAGGCAATTTTAATATGTGAAACTAAAGCGTGATTGCATACTCTCCCCCAAAGAGCAAACGAAAGGTTAAGAGTATATCTCATTCATTCTTCCGTGACACAATCGTATAACAGTAACGTGGATTGAAATAATTGTACATTTTAGCTTACGCAAGAACTGAAGATGCTGGCCAATGAAGTGAGCGAGTCTGGGAGGACCAGTAGAATGCCAGAAAGGTTCATAAAGGGAGGCATGCTGCAAACCGAAACTAGCCCCGAACCCGAGGCAATGCACGTGGAAGATCTCGCTGCGCTGGAAACGCTCACTGAGGACTCCATAATAGATGAGCTGCAGGTGAAGATGGCCCGCGGATCCTTTCAAACATTCGTCGGTGATGTGCTGCTTATTTCGAATCCAAGCTCGAAAATTGACATCTATGGAGAAGCGGTGAGTTTAATAGCATTGTTTTTGAACTGAACCTGAATACAAACTTCAAAATATATATCATCATTGCCTTTGTGGCTTTGAAATGTTAGGAAATAATAATCTTGTAGCGCAAGTTTAATTTTTATAAAGAGATCAACTTCAGAATGCTGAAAAATTGTATTTTTGTAGCACCAGCTTAACTTTTGTAAAGAGATCAACTTCAGAACGCTATAAAATAATATTTTTATAGCACCAGCTTAATTTTTGTAAAGGTCAACTTCAAAATGCTGGAAAACGCTAATATTGAGGCACCAGCTCGATTTATGCAGATGTAAATATTTGTCACGTGCATACCTAAATGAATCCTCTTTTGCATAATGTTTAAAAATACTCTTAATTTATTTTTAATAGACAATTAATTATTTAAAATATATTTACTAACAGAAAAAGCACATAATATAGGTATTTAAATAAATTTAAAAGTTATTTATTGGTCTCAAAAAAGAAAGCCAAATAGATCAACATTTGACGATAATTGATACAGTTGCTGTGTCTTAATTGGTAAAGCAATACAACTGCAATAGAAGGATCCGGGATCGAGACCATAACTACTCGTATATAATTTCGATAGATTTTTTTTGTGTAAAAAATTTATCTAATTTATTTAAAAAAAAAAACATTTTGTATTACAGTATCACGCCAAATACCGATACAAATCTCGCTCAGATAATGAGCCCCATGTATTTGCGGTAGCGGATAGTGCGTACCAAGATGCTCTACATCATAATGAACCTCAACACATCGTATTTTCGGGTGAGAGTCGTTCGGGAAAAACGACGAACATGCTCCACACCATGAGGCACTTGGCCTTCCTGGGTAACAACCAGAACATAACTGGGGAGAGGATAGAGAAGGCAGTTGCGATACTCCACGCGGCGATTAGCGCTGGCACGCCTATCAACGAGGACTCGACTCGGTGTATTTTGCAAACTCAGATTACGTTCAGCAAATCAGGGAAACTGAGCGGAGCGATATTCTCTCTGTATCAGTTGGAAAAGTGGAGAGTGTCATCTACCGACATGTGAGTGCAGAAAAAATGTTCATTAACCCTTTCGTTACCGTGTCAAAAAAATTTCGTTCAGTCCGGGGTAAAGAGTGACCCCAAAACAATATCCTTTATTTTAATGATAAAAATAAGATTTTTTTTATTACGTTTTTAGTAATACGTTATTTCCCCACCCTGCTCACTTGTAATTTGTAATATATCATTGGAGAAGAAAAATATATTATTTAAATTAGAGATGAGCTCAAAATCACAAACTTTAAGTTTAATCACGATTACTGACTGTGGTGAAGTTTCTGAAAATATCGCCATTTGTAATTCTTGTATGAAAATATTGTCAGTTAAAATACATACATTAATAAAATAAATACATTTATGTATTTATTTTACTAATAAATTTAATATTTTGACCGTTTTGATTTAATTTTTATTTACTTATTAATGCTAGAAAGCTATGTGAATAAAATTATATTTAGGTGCTAATTTTTTTGTTCCGTCCACTGCTGGATGAAGGCTTTCCCAAATATCTCCCACTCTTTTCTGCCCATTGTTATTCGCTGCCACGTATTTTCGCAGAATTTGAAAATTTCGTCAGTCCAGTGGGTTTTGTGATTCCTCTTGGGTACTACTGGATAACTGCATTTGTCCAACGATTGCCGTCCTTCGAGGGATGCATTCATCCCATTGCCATTTCATTCTCTTGGTGTATTTTTGGACTTCTCTTTTGTTGAGAGTCCATGTTTCGCAGCCGTATGCGCACAGACGGATCCAGGAATTATTCGGATAGATTCAGAATAAAAACCAAAACAACTTATACATGTCTTTATAATACATTTAGTTTTAAATACACAAAAATCAATATTTCTTTAACTACATTACAATTCTTATTAAACTTAACCTGGTTTAAAAAACACATTGCGAGTTTTGAAATTAAACGGCGATCAGTCACAGTTTTCAATCAGTCAGGAGTAGCAAGTCATCTCTATATTCATTTCAATATTTTGCATATTAAATAATTCTACTTTCATTTAGGGAATTTATTCAAGTAATGAAATATTACAATATTTGGGGCGATTGTATAATATTATCCCCTGTGCTGTAAGTAAATTTAACATACGTGACAAATAATCGAATGCTGATATTTTTACATGGTTTCAGGACACATGCAAATTTCAACTTAATCTACTACTTCTACGACGGCATGGAAGCTGCTGGAAAACTGGCAGACTACAGCCTTGAACCGGAGAGGAAGTATCGATACCTTAGAATACTTGACACGCCACCCAAGCTGCCGGGTAAACGCGAAGATCCGGAAGGAAACGTTCAAAAATTCCAACAAATTGTTCAGTACTTAAAAGATTTAGAATTTGATGAAGAGGAAATCGAATCGCTTTGGAAGATACTTGCGGCCCTACTCATATTGGGGAATGTCAGGTTCAAGGACAGCGCCAGCGGTGCGGCCGAAATAGAAAATATAGAAGAAGCGACTAAAATAACCGCGCTCTTAGACTTAGACGACAACAAATTTATGTGGGCGCTGATCAACTACTGCCTGGTAGAAAAGGGGACTGCTGTTAAAAGAAGGCACACCACTGACGAAGCGAGGGATGCCCGAGATGTACTGGCTGGCACTATTTACAAACGCTTGTTGGACTGGATCATCAATTCAATCAATTTAAAACTCTCGTTTAGTCGATCTGTATTGTAAGTAATCGAGTGATTTTTCCAACAATCAAATATGGTGGAGTTGCTTTTTCTACTATGTTCAGAGATCTCATTAAAAAGTAATTGTAGACGCAAGAAAAAATATAATA
The DNA here is from genome assembly GCA_031772225.1 of Eubasilissa splendida. NCBI lineage: Eukaryota > Metazoa > Arthropoda > Insecta > Trichoptera > Phryganeidae > Eubasilissa > Eubasilissa splendida. The sequence goes on along the minus strand of CM062846.1, from coordinate 34,162,260 downwards.
TTTCAAATAATAATCTCGCGTAAAAATACATTGATCAGAACTAATTATGCAGTAAACTGTGATTATCACCATGATTGGGTGATTAGTTATTCAATTATAATGATTAGTGACTGCGATTTAAATATTAAAGGTTTAGCTTCTAGTATACCGGTGATTTCGCGCCGAATTATAAATAATCACAGTTACCAATCACCGAACACCAATCACACAATCGTAGTTTACCTCATCACTAATCAGAACACATCGTAGTGCTGATGTCATCTGCTGAAAAAATTTATACAACAAATGTTACTGAAACATTATCATATAAAAACTCTTATGCTTTCCAAACTATTGAAGATATATGAAGAATAATAATATAAAATTTTGAAAACAAAAGTCATGCGTAGAACGCGATATTTTTTAATGTAGGTAATTAAATGTGTCAGGGTTTTTATTTTTCACATTTTAATATTCAAAATTAAATGAAAAAATGTATTACAACTTTCTACTAACATCACAAATAACTAACATTACAAATTACATTACGTTTAAAATTAAATTCATCCCATCAATGTCGTTCCTCTACCAGTTGGCGCAAACCGGTTGTTAATATTGCCAACACCATTCCAAATCGTTTTAATTTTAATACATTAGCACTGATACAAGAACGTTTAAATGCTCGAAATGTTAGTTGAGAATCATTGCATGTTTTGGTTCTTTCTTCCAAAAATGTGTATCATTAACCATTCTTTTGCAATCTCTCTCAAGTCACGGCTTGACTAGGAACAATAACTAATATAATATCTTAATTAAATGGTCCATATTTTAGTCAATTGTTTTTTTTTAACTCTTACGTCTTATTTATTTGTTATTGAGACTGTTTTTGAAAAATTAGGGTTAAATAAGTCTTACAATAAATACATGCAATTGCCTTATCGGGATCGAACACACAAATGACTCTTTATTTCTTACAGCGGCGACAAATTCTCCATAAATCTGCTGGACATGTTCGGCTTCGAATGCTTCCACCGAAACAGATTGGAGCAGTTGATTGTCAACACAATGAACGAACAGATGCAGTTCTTGTATAACCAAAGGGTGTTCGCTTGGGAGATGCAAGAGCAGGAAGAAGAACAAGTGCCAGTGGTGACTCTGCACTTTTACGACAACAAGGCTGCCGTGGATCAGCTGATGGGGAGGCCGCTGGGACTGTTCTACATCCTGGATGAAGCTTGTCGTACCAACGGGGGCCAGGAGTATATAATGAGTAACTCCATTCAAATCTTTAAATTTAACTATCCTTTTCAAAGAGGAATAATCTAAATTTATTTTTATCTTTTGAAAAGACCCTATTAAGTTCTAGACGTACACGGATTAGCGTAATCCACGGCTATAGTTTTTAATTCTGATAGTCTAACTTCATACTGATACTTAGAAACAATTTGCTTGTTTGCGCACATCTAATTTGTTTGTTCAATACAAATATATAACATTATTACTGTACTATATATTTCCCCACTGAAGCTGTGTTATGTTAGAGGCATCTTTACGTCTGCTAATTTGATATACTTTTCAAACATTTTTTTCTTAATGTATTATACTTCGTTATTTCAAATGTCTTGACTCAAAACTGCGTGTGACTATGCCTTTTACCAATTCCATAGAGTACTTATACATTTTTTTCATGGAATATTTGTACTTAAGAGGTATTCTTGCTCATTTTATTTCAGGTACCATCAAAAACTCGTCCAAAGGTCCTTACGTCAAGTTATCTGGGAGCCACGAGTTCAGCGTGGCGCACTACACTGGCAAAATCAACTACGATGCCAGGGACTTGGCTGAGAAGAATCGCGACTTCCTTCCGCCAGAGATGATCGAGACCTTGAGGGCATCCAGTGACCAAACTGTGAGGCATTTGTTCACCAACAAGTTAACCAAATCAGGAAGTCTGACCGCTCCCTCTTCCATGATCAAGCAGGCGAACGAGGCGAAGGAAAAGGATGCTGACCAGAAGACAAAGGTACATGATCCGTGTTGACATTTGAATTCATAAATATCATTAATTGACATGGTGGTTGCTTTCTGATGCAACATGATTACTTTTATAAATTAAACTTTGTATTAAACACACATTGGTTTCGAGACCTGCATTCATACCGAGCCCTTGTGCTATGAGTAGGACAAAGTTATTTACATATCAAACCATCCTTCCCATATTCCCACCGAAGCGTGCACTGGTGGTTTATTTGGAACGCTGGACTGGTCGAAGCACAGGATGTAATAAGAATGACGACAGTCGCTTACCGTTTTCTTAGCTTTCCGAAAATAGGGCGACAATACTCACACACACACATGTACATTATTATAAACCAGGAAACCCAGTGGTGCCAATCGAAGTAATAAGGCGCGTAAACATAGCTAAATTAAGCTAGTTAACCGTAAAAATATCATGAATATACTATTCAACTCTTCGTAACTAAGAAATAGGACATTTTTGATTGTTCTAGTATTTATTTCGCATTTATTTGATGCAAGTGGCAGTATTTCTTTTAAATATACATATTGTATTCAATAGAATATATAGAATCTTTTAACTATGATGAAAAAAGAAAATCTTATTTTTAATATATAAAAAAAAAATCCATTATATTTGCAGTTAATCCGTCAGACGAACATACTGTCATTTAATTTGTCGGTTTTTGATGATTTACTCTATCTGGCGCGTCCGGGGTCATTTCACAGAAAAAATGTAACATTTTTCAGAAGTACAACACCGAATCAAAGGGACAGTACTCCCAGGTCCACCGAATGCGCACCGCTTCTTGCATCTTCCGCGCGACCAGCCTCGAGGTGCTGCGCGCGCTCGCGGCCGGCAGCGGCAGCGGCGGCGCGCACTTCGTACGCTGCGTGCGCGCCTCGCTCGAGCACGGCGCGCCCCTCGCCTTCCAGCCCGAGGTGGTGCGCCAGCAGCTGCGCGCGCTGGCCGTGCTGGACACGGCGCGCGCCAGACAGCAGGGATTCTCCGTTAGGATACCGTTCGCGGAGTTCATCAGGAGGTAACATTAGACAAAACTTGAGCAAGTGCATTTTTTTTGTGTTGTCTTGTGATAGGGAGCACTCTGTAAATTGATATTAACCTTCACGCCATCTCGCGTGGGCGGTCAGTTGACCGCCCAAGATTTTTTATCATTTTTATGAGATTTCAATATAATACGGACATATGATCTCTAACACAATGTTGCAAACACAATTTTGATCAAAATTATTTATTTATCAATAAAATATTATCAAAAACAAAAAAAAGTCAAATACCCAAATGGAACCCAAGAATAATAGCTATTAAATTTTCAGTCATTTAATTTTTCAACCCTATATGTTGTGAATATATTAATATTAGAATTTCAAAAAGAATAACCATTATTGTTACTTTTGACAAAACAAAAAAATGTTTTGAAGGAAAAAGTACAAAGGCAGGAAGAAAAAAACAAAAATGAAATGAAAAAACTTATATAAAGTTATACACAAACACTGGAGTACTGAAAAAGTTTATAAAATAGAGAAATTATAGGGGATTTTAAAAAAAAATACTTACATTCTGAAATTGACGATTAGAAAAAATCTGGTAAGCACTCGCAAGGCAGTGAACTGACCGTCGATTCTGACCTCACCTGGTTTGAAGCTGTAATGAGTGGCAGAGAGTGAGTTGAGTGAACTGTGAGTAGGATCTAGCGGAGGAGAGTGCAACTAGAGAATACGTGCCCTTCCCACCGCCCTCTAAGCTTTGTGGAGTGAGTTTTACATAAAAATTCAAAAAGACGGTCACTTGACCGCCCACGCGAGCGCATGAAGGTTAATAAGAAACCCGATTTAACAGCTTTCTATAGTTAACAGAAAAAAACACCTTTGATCTGTCAAAGTACACAGAAACAACAAGAGCATAGTTTGTGTTTTTGATTTTTATTTTCAATTCATCATCTAATATATTTTTAGTGCCCCAAGAAGGTAAATTTTGTTCAAAACTATAATTTTAAACTTCTCACTTAGCTTACAAGCAAAAATATCATTAACTATCTGTTCTTAAGCGAAAATACTTGTTTAATTGAGACTAGGTTATGATAATAATTATGTAATTGTTTGATTAATTAATTGTATAATTCCAAAAATTATTAAATTCACCTTTAGTATATTGATATTCAAATACCTCTTATTTTTTAAGTAATATGATAAAATTCACAACGTGTTACGATAACTTAGAATTCACATATTAGGCTGGTTTAGGTTAGATCAGAATTCATAATACGGTAACACCCCGAGTTACGTAACATACGACTTACATAAATTTGCAGATGTGTAAAAAACTTGCTTTTGTTTTGTATATTCTAACTTGTTCACTGCTTCAAACCTCGTTTGGGGTTATTCAGCTACTCTAACAAAGTGCCACGAAGATTGTTCGGGGGTATCGATGTGATACATTTTAAGTCTATCAATACATGTTAAGTCGCGTTTTGTGTTCTTTTATAAAATATGTAATAATAATTAATAATAAATATTGAGTTTTTATTTACATAGTTATACTTAACCAATTTACAAATTTGACTTGCGTAAAATTTAAGTTATATAAAGATCTACAGAACACATTACTTACGTAACTCGGGATATTACTCTATATGTTAACTTACTTGGTAATGCTAGATATATACAAAATCAATAAAATAGTACTTTCATGGATGAAATTTTACTCTCGAGTCTCGGAGCCCTTCCATTTTGCATTGGAGCTCTATTTTTAAGTTACGCCACTGATTTTGATGAATTTATGTAATTTCAGATACAAATTTTTGGCATTTGACTTTGATGAAAATGTTGATATTACAAAGGATAACTGCAGACTGTTACTGATTAGATTGAAAATGGAAGGATGGGTGATTGGAAAAACAAAAGTTTTCCTAAAATATTACAATGTTGAATACTTGTCCAGGTGGGTGTCCTATTTATATTCTTATATTATATACATGGTATCCCAGTGTCCTTTTGTGTATTACGCAGGCATATTTGAAAGGAAACTGATATGTCGTACTGGAGTAAAATGTGAATTTTCTTTCAAATAAAGAAAATGTGACATTTTTGTTTTGAAGGTACCATTTTTGTTAATGAATTTAAAAATTGAAACATTAATGCTGCCACACTATAAGCAGGTAATTATTTAAATTAGTCGAACTTGGTTATCACAAGCACGCTTATAACAATATCACAACTGAAAGGTGCAAAAAAAATCACTTATTTCCATAGAATCATTCAAGACTATAAAACATGTATACTGAACAACGTTTAATGCCCAGTAGAACACTGTAGACATTTGTAATTGCTGAGGTAGTCCCCAATTCTTGGAATAATATACAAACATGAAAAGGCATCCTAATGTTTATAATTGAATCGGATTACAGCCCAGTTAATGACCTAACCAAGGTTAACACTATACTTTTCATTCAGTGATTGGTTTGTTATATTTGCATTGGCGACAGCTTAATTAATTACCTTTGTTTTCACCAAACCTTGAATTTATTTCGGAATTTTCATACATTCCTCAAATAATAACTCAAATGCAATTAATTTATTGACCGATGTGTGGAATAATGTAATATTGACAACCATATCAAATTATTTCAAGAAATCAGAACTAAAGTGCAATGAAATTTCAAGCATAGGTGAAGATGATGAAAATAAAGAAAATTTACCATTATCTGAATGAGTATTACGTAACAATATTGCGTGTTTCAATAACCACACTGACAGATTTGTGCAAGATAATGACAATTTATACAGAAACTAATATTGTATATACTCAACAAGGTACAACTCCAATCAGGATAATAAAAACAATTGTAACGATGATAACAACTAAATCAAACTCAGAGCGAACACAAGCTCAAGGCACAATGGATGCATTAATGATTTTTTCAAAGGAACTGATATAAAAAAAAAGGAAGTCTAATCATCACGGATATAGCTAGTAATGGTTATAACGAGAAAATTTTGTTGGTCCCCTGGTCCTTATTACATCTGAGTTCGACTGTATACTTTATTTTACAGAAACAATCCTAAATATGTCCTAAGACAAGTTAAAATATAATACATTGTGAAAATAAACATGTAAGAGGAGTATAAATTTATAAAGGGGACTGGTGAATTAATGTTCTAGATTGTACGAGGTTCAAGTCAAGAAAATTGTGAAGGTACAGTCCATGATGAGAGCTTTCCTCGCGCGCAGACGGATGGAGATAAGCAAATCAATCAAAGCAGGTAAGAGAGAAGGGCTAAACAATTTTATTCAACAAATTACACAATTAAAATGCCTTTTCACGCATATTCTTTGCATTTTCAATTGCCAGCGACAGAACAACAGCGTCATGGTACGAAAGATATGTCGGAGGAAGATGCAGCCATTAGGATACAGAAAGGTAAACCTTCGATTATGTTTCATCCGTAGTCACATTATGCACACAAAGTATGTCGCTATTTACCTGTCACAATTCTTAGCTTTTCGCGGATACACCGTACGTAAAGCGTATGGCCCTCTCATCAACAAAACAACGGGTAATATTGACGAAGCCACGGCAGAATTTCTACGACGTTTTGCAGCCAAATGGCGCAGTCGAACTATTTTCCAAGTCTTGCTGCAATACCGAGCCGTACGGTACCAAGATTTGGTTAACTTTTCACAACAGGTAATCATGATCTCTCTGTTACTAATATCATTACTTTCATTTCAACATATTTTTTACATAAATCACTATCAAAGAGATGTTAATTTAAATGTAAAATTTACAGGTTCACCTGTTCAATCAGGCGATGATGGAGAGCTTGATGAATACTAGTGCTTGTGTGATACTAGATCGCATAGACCCTCAGGCTAGACCGTTAGAATTCCTGGGACCTTCCCAACTGTCAGTGTGGAAACTTCCATTCAGAATATTAGAACTTCCTTACTTCGATACTATGTACATGTGCGATCCTTCAGCCAAGTGTAGGTAAGTCATATTAAAAAAGGCTCAATATTACCAGAAATATGTTTTAAATTATGATAATGTCAATTCAGTCATTATTTTCATAAAGAAGTATGTTATATACAGTGGTAGGTACCTTGACTTACAAGTGTCCCAACTAACGAGTTTTTCGAGATACAACAGATGATTTTTTGCTTTGAGTTGAGAACTAAAATTCGGGTTACGAGCCAGCTTCAGATACCCCACCAGTAAACACCGCAACATCTGCTCAGCATCCTGTGTCTCACTCGTTCACTTTAAGCGGTTACGCAATGGAAACATCAGTATTCTGGTTGCAGTTATTTTGCAAAACTTTGTTTTTTCAACCATGGGTCTGAAGAAAGTGAGTGCTAAGAATAAAAAGCGGATGATGTGCATTGAATTAAAAAAAGAAATTATCGAAAAACATGACCACGGTGTGCGTGTAGTTGACTTGGCGAAGCAGTACGAGCATAACACTTCTACGATCTGCACCATACTGAAGTAGAAAGAATCAATGAAGAGGCTATAATGCCAGCCAAGGCCATTAAAATAATTTCTAAACAGCGGACATCTATCCATGAAAATATGGAGAAGCTGCTGATGGTGTGATTTATGGAGAAGCAATACAATATTCATTATTTTAAGTACATTTTTCTTATTTAAAAACGTGTAACCAAAAAAAAGTGTTTTTTTTTTGGGGCCCCGGAACAAATTAATGGCATTTCAATTCATTTTAATGGGGAAAATTGATTTGACATGAGTAATTTGAGTTAAGAGCACCATCATGGAACAAATTAAACTCGTAAGTCAAGGCACCACTCTATTAATTTATTTTCAAAAAAGAAATATGTAATTTATTTTCATAAAGAAAGTGTATGATTGAATTCATGTTTCAGCATAAAATTAAGTTTTTCTTCACAACATATTAATTTCTGAAATGTTTTACATCTTATTAATTATATCATTAACAAATCTTACTTGCAGTGACACCTTGCAATTGGGTTATGACTCAGATCCAGATACTTGGGATGAACCTCTTCGCAGGCGAAATTACACTGCGAGCCATCAGATCCGCTCTTCAATACAAAATAATAAAATTGAGAGACCCACCTCTCCATCTCCACAGATGGATATATCTCCAGTATCAGACGAGGGCAGCCTTATTCATCTACCCTACAGTCGCGACCCATCTCAACCACCAAAAAGCTTGCCGATAATTGAGACGACCTGTGAGAATCAGCTTGCCGAATACACCTCACCAACTTACAATACCCAAGGTTACAGCTGTATTCAACAAGAAGCTTGGCTCGATAATGAAGCGCCCAGTCGAACACCAGTTTACAAAAAAAAGCACGCACCTCCAACACCATCCGAAGTCACTCCTACCAATACGCCCCATCCCACACCAGCTCCGAGATCAACCGTCACCAACAACAACTTTATAGAGAATGATTGCGATGATGACTGGCAGTTTCCTAAACTAATAACTCCTAAAAGTGATAAAAATAGAAATACCTACGGAGTCATACCAAATAATATAAATAATCCCATAAAAGAGCTTCAGCAACTGGCTAAAACCTCAGATTCTCTACAGGGAGATGACCCACCCTTCAATTTTCAGGCCATGCTCCGTAAAACTCCGAGAAATCGCGCATCCATGAAGCGCTCCGGAGAATCTCCCATTTTGGTACCAATTGGATCATATTCTCCAGTTCCACTTCCATCGTACATGGACAGTTCCAAACCACCGACACCAGATACACTGAACCGTGGAAAAGGTAAAGCTCCACCGAGGCCAAAGTCATGCCAAGACTTTAAAAGAAAAGATTCAATCGAAAGATTTAAAATGGCTGTCAAGAGAACAGACTCATCTCAGAGTTTCATGTCGTGCTTATTAAACGGCAATGGTGGAGAAACTGTTGAACTAGCTCCAGGTATTACAGTCGAAGGATATGTTATTGATTTGTAAATAGTTACGATCCCTAACTATTGTGTTGATAAAATGCCTAGGTTTACATTATCCTCCATACATAGTACATCACATACTAGGTTTGTGAAAGCCATTATATTATGTGTATTGAAAGTCATTAAAACTATGTAAGCTTATAATGATATGTCTTCGCAATCCCTTTACTATTTTTGTGATTTATTTCAGCAATGAGTTGCAGATATTTTCGCATTTTTCATTATTTTGCTGCTTTCAAGATGAACAAAATACAATAAGTTTATACTTCAGTTATGAAAATGTCAAATAAAAGTGTATTGTCTTGTTCAGCCGAATTAACTAATGCCTTAATTTAAGTTAATAAATATAACGCAGTTTATTTGTAAGCAAGTGTGATTTATAAGTAGGCAAGATTTGATGGAATAAAATGTACTCAATGTGTCATAATTATTTTAATTGGTTTGCCTCCCCTCAGTATTCATATTTCTAGGGATCGTAGGGAAATTAATAAAACAAAAGACTAAAAGAATTAAGAATTTATTAAAAAATTGATATAAATTTATTTTAAAAATAAGTTTACATTAAAAAACATTTACACAGCACATATACGAGATTATTGCCCCAATTTCACATGAAAATATTTCCAGCGTTTAAATTTAATTGAAGAACAGTCTTTTCTTAATCACTTTAATCTCAAAATTACTTTCATTTCAATATCAATGCAAAAATAGCCAATCCAAATACCAAAAAACTTTTTTTCTAAAAATATATTTATTCTCACTTCGTATCATTTGAACTTTCTGTATTTGAGCAACATTATTAAGAATATAAATATTGTTTCTTTCCACTTAAAAATACGCTACAGATATTAAATACATACATAAGTAATACAATTTATTAAACAAAAAATGAAGCCAGAGTTTTAAACCAATAATGATACAAAACACAATAGACAAGAGTTGAATAAAACTGCATATATAATATTTGTTGTCACCAAAAATAATTTCATAGTGTCATATTTTTTTTTTCTGTATGTAAATGTAATGAAACTAAATAAAAGAACTTGCGTCAAATACACAGGTAAGGCTGTTAAATTTTATAACTGAACTTTCAAAATAATAAATTGTAATCGGTAAACTAAAACAGTTTTGTATTTAACCACTAAAGAATGATAATTTATGTGAGTTTTCTAACCATTCAATAAATAGAAAAATTTTGATTCTTTGCAAATAATCAAAGTGCAGCCGATAAAAATGACATGGAACCAGTTCCAATAAGTATATTTTTTACAAACCTTTCAACATACAACAGGAACTCGGGTCCATTGTGCACATTTTATATATGTAACTTGGGATGATTATCAAAACAAAGAGATATTTAGAATTAGTTTAAATTTTTATCTGATTTAAAAAATTAATACTTTGGCGGAAACTGATTGAAATCCAAAATAAAATCTAAGTGATTAAATACTTTATTTTAAATGTCTAATATAAAATAATGTTTCTGTTTCAAACATCACAAATATGAATGAAAAAATATTATGTATATATTAATTTGAAGAAAGCTTTTCTTCGCAAGAAACAATGTCGATAATGTTGAAAATATGTTTATTGTTGCCAGAGAGCGTTAATAGAGAAACAAATGCTGCAGCATTTATTATTAATTTGGTATGTGGTAATACATATCGTTACCTTAATTCTAATAGTACGTAACTCATTTTTTGAGCAAGTCTTTCTCTCGTTAGATACATTCCTTGAAGAGTGAGGCGGATGTATTTCGACAAGCTCTGCACAAATCAATCATAATCTTGATTTGAAAAAAGAGTTACGTGCTATTAGAATTAAGGTAACAATATAAATATAGGTATGTCAGAATATATGTCCGATAATGAAATTTAAAGACTTTAGTGATGATGTATGAAAAATAGCTGCAATGATTTGTATTGACATGCAATTTCTTGAATGATATCCATAGAATAGATTATATTGAATGACTTATTTTTAATTGGTATTTAATATAATAACATGGCACATAATCAAATTCATTAAATTGATTATCTCAGCAAATAATTTTGCTATTCATTCATTATTGACAAACCTTATATCTATAACTAATATAAAAATATAATTTTTCAACCGCATATACAGTTGAAAATATTTTACAACATTCAAAATTATCTTAATGACTAGTAAAATAATGTCACAGTGTACTAATAAATATGAAGTTTTTTAAGTTAAATGATTACAATAATTTGGTCGGTGCTTTGTGTATTCTTTTAACCGGATTCCACCCTGGTTCCCAACGTTCAGTACAATAATTATCATAATCTATACAAAAATAAGCTGCTCCGTTTTTTTACACTACTGTTAAATATAAATATTGTAAAGCTAATTATGTAATGTCCTTCAGCCGAGATTCAAATCATTTCTTGAAAATAGTTAAAATATGCAAGATTATAAATATTAACTGCCACAATTTGATATCCCACCTAATTTCTTCAAAACAACACAGCTTCATAGATTGTCATTATAGTACTTTTTTTAAGCAAATTTTTTAATATGATTATTTGATTCAATGCTATTTACTAAAGAAAACCTTTTCATAATTTAATAAATAACTGAGATACCACCAAGAAGATGAATAGATCAGTACTAGATAATTATAGATATTATAAAGAAGTATTTCCTTGTACGCGCCTGCATAGTACGCACCTGCATAGTACGCATTCTATACACCAATTGATTTATTGATGAAAATGAATTAAAGAGAATAAATGTTTGATTTTATTTTAATAGTAATTAGTAATAGAGTAATTTTAAAAAGTTTTTTTGAGATCCGAGTACACATTCATTTAAAATTAATGTAAAATCCTTTTGCCTTGTTATAATTGATGCATAAATTTAAAAAAATATATATATTTTAAAAAAATTGCAAAATTTAAAACAGTAGCGGTACTTGGAACAATCAAAATAATAATAATATGTATTTGGCTCTTTATACGCCTACATTTCATTTATAAGAAAATTGTAAATCTGTATTTGTACTTTATGCAAAAAAAAAAATTTCTATTAAATCTTAATCTTGGATCCACACAACGGTTTGGTGGTTCACAATAATATTTTTTTAATTAAAATATACTGAATTAAGTATACCAGACTAAATATCATTTACTTTATGCATATTATTAACTGGAATGTGATATGAATGAATGAGAATGTGATATTTTTGAAAATTGAGACATGTGGCTTTTATTCAGAGTGCCCCATATAACAAATAATAATCACTATTAATTAAACAATATAAAATTAAAACATAATACTATCATTAATTAATATAAAGTATCAAACTGTATCGAAAGGGATTATTTCCTTTACAATTAAGTACATACAACATTGATTTAATTGTAAGTATAACTTGACGACAATTATTTTCAAAATTTTTATAAAATGAATTCACATTATTCAGGCTTGGTCGCTTTTGTATGCAATTAATATATAGATGTGAAAATATAATATGCACTATTAATATTATACAATTTGCACTACAATACAGTATGAAAATATTATATGTTTATGGGACACATTCCCACACAAGTTATTGCTATATTATTCCAGTATACATACTTTGTTTACAAATCACAACACCAAAATATATTCATCATAATATAGTCAATTTACAAATCACAACACCAAAATATAGTCACCAGAAAGACAATTTAATATTACGTGAGCAACTGCAAGCGAACATTGTGTGGAATAACATCCATAAAATTTTAACCAGTTGCCTACTCAGACAAACGCTTTTAATCGCATCAAGTCCAGAACCCGTCAAAAAAAAATTATTATGTAAATCAAAAAATAAAATGAAAGCTGAAAATTATTTTTTGAATTGTGTACATACATAGCAACCACAGGAAACTTTTTTATGTATATATACAGAATGTAACAGACCTAGTCTCCAATATTTTATATATGTGAATACCTGACTAAATTATGATTCAAAAATGAAGGAGTACATAGACATTCTGTACTTCTTTTTTATTGTATGTATTTTTTACAAAATCATGTTACGCTTTAAATCTACATACTTTGAAATAAATATTCCCAAAATGAACCCATTATTATTCTATATCTATGCTTCAGGCCATAAATCATCCAACAAAAAATATTCTAACCACTCAAAGTTCAATGACATTTTATTATTTATATTCAATAAATAATTTGGAATCAATAAAACATTTTAATTAATCAAAATAATCATATAATTAAAACATTTTTTAAATACTTATCTCATAATGCTTATATCATGGTTAGGATTAAAAAGACGAAGCTTGATCATTTTCAATACAAATTAAATAAATCAACTAGAAAGATATACAGAAAAAATCAATTTATCAAAAAATATTTGGCTATCTTTGTATTAAAAAACCACAGAACTATGTTCTGAAATTGCAACTTCACAAAAAAAAGCGTTATCATTAAAAAAAAAATTTTTACATTTTCGACTCATTTTTAATATCTACCCCGAAAATATTGTACCCTAAAATGTCCTTAGAAGGTCAACCGGTTAAGGAACGTGATAGTGAATTGTTAAAATTTTCAAGCGTTTAATGTCAAATCCAGGCAGATGGTTAAAATGTGATTTTGTTAAAAATATATTCATTTTATTGCATATAAATAAATAATTAGCAATATTATTATCAATACATCTGAGGCATATTAGAATTGTAGTTTTTTAAACGCTAATATTTTTTAGAAGTATCATATACTTTTTAATTAAAATATTTAAAGTGCCTAATTTGCAGTAGTTACACCAAATTATTGCTGATTTTCTGGTGACGATACAAAATAATTTTTAACGCTCACCAAAACCTTACACCCGTTATCTACTCTTGTTTTGATTATTTCATTAAAAAAATAAGCAATTAAGTATCAAGAATATATATATGCCCGACACAAGAAATAATCAGGAAATTTAATAACAAATATTAATTGACTTCTTTAATATACTGGATTTATAAATTCACGGCAACCTCTCATCATTTGGTTTAAAAACCAAAAAATATATACTAATTCTCAATCCTCTGCAATAACTTCTACAAAATTATTTAAAGCTTCTGAATATTAAAAATAAAAAAACAATAGGTCCAAAATTCACAGAATAGCTTATGAAATAAAGCTTATGGAATGCAAGCAATGGAAGCACATGGAATGGCCATTCAGGTATTGAAACCCATTCCTGAACAGAAGCTTGCGTTTGGTGCCTTTACCTTCGGTTATGTTCACCCCAAAATATTTATTACATTAATGAACTTTACTAAAACCAAGTATCGAAGTAGCACTACGAATGGTGATGAAGGAAGTGCACACAAAAGTTAAATGAGTTAACCAAGATGACTCAAATATGAAACTCGCAAATGAGAGTTGATTTTTAAGTAGTTACAGCTCTACTGTTTACAGATATTAATAATATGTATACATTTTTAATAAAATAATCAATGACTGCTAAAAATTTGCTGTTTCATAATGTTTCATGGCTTTTGGTTTCCAATCTCCATTTTTACAACCACTTGTTAATTATCAAATATTATTAATCATTTAGACATAGTTATTATAGTCAACATAGAATAAAAAAAGATAATCGTCGCATACCTTAAAAAATATTAACCCGTGTTTAAAATTTAGTAAAGAAATCATAATTAACAGTGTGATCATATTATATTTAATTCACCGTGTTTCAGTAGGCTGAAGAATTTTGAATTAATTCAAACTGAAAAATGTTTACCTCATTAGCAGCGATATTCTATCATTCAACATCATCCACGTGTATGTCAGCTAGAAGGGCAGATGGACTGGGAGGGGAGGGGCATGTAAGTACAGCGTGCGCCTCTACGAGTACAACCAAACACTCCCTGGCTTCCACCCGCCCCACATCGTGCTTGCGGACCACGTGCTCGAACCAACTTGACTGAGATACGCATACTGAAGAACACCATTTGCATACCGGTCTTCAAAAGAAAGAATATATACTGTCATCAATGTTTATATTTTGTGTGAAAATATTAAATATCTAAACTAAATTAGTGATGTGCTAAACCACCACTTTGATTGTGATTGCAACATTTTTATTTAAATATAATGATGATTGATAACTGATTATTCGGCGAGCATTCCCCGGTACACTAGAAACAAAACCTCTAACAGAAAAATGTTACTTACAGTAATTGTTAAAATTGAATACTAATCACATAATAATTAACAGTTTATTTCATCACTGAAATTAATTATATTAAATTGAAAAAAAATTTGACAAAAAAATTATGTAACATTATTAGGACAGAATTTCTAGAGTGAGACCACACAGCATTACTCCTAAGAATTGAATAGGTTGGATAAACCATATATAAATCTTGGAACTTAGTCGTATACACTATGATTTTTTCAAATATTCAATAGAATATCTGGCATCTTTTATCGGCCATTGTGGCAATGCATATATCTCATACAATTAATTAAATTTATAAATAAAATAATTGGATTTTCAATTAAAAACATTCACATTAATGAAAAAATATATAGTAATAGAATCCATAAAAAAAATTAAAATAACAATGCGATAGTAATTAAATTTATTTTATTTTAAAGGAGAAAAAAAATATACAAATGAGAAAATATGCAACATCAATTTCATATTTTGTTACTAAATCAGAGGTCAAAAACAGAACTAACACTTCATTCTACCAACCTCAAAAATACTTTCAGAATAAACACATTTTTAAATAATGCTTTACCATTTAATTGTAGAATTAGCGATTCTATCTATTTCTTAAAATTCAGTCATAAAAAATAGGCTCTACTTTCCTATGTCTATTCAAAATGCTAGGAAACGGAAACATACACACACAAATACCAAATCACTATAAAAATTGTTTTTTTTTCCTTTTTTATTTGAACACTACAAAACACAGGCCCCATTTTAGGAGTGAGGTGATGGGTTGGCATAATTAATTTAAAATATACATAAATGAGAAAGAAAATAAAGTGAGAGAAATACTACTTACTTATCAGCTCTGTGTCGGGACTTGATGTGACGCCTGCGATAGCCCCACGTGTGATAGATGCGGGTGCAGAATGGACAAGGAAACTTTGGGCTTGTATAACCCACACAACTGCGCACTTCCTTACATTCTACATTAAATTGAAACATTTTATTTAATGAGATATTCAGAAAAACTACCGGTTATTAATTAACTATAAAGTTAAACTCGGTTAAATATTCTATTGCAATTTAGAATAAAATTGAAAAGACACAACCATGTCTGTATGATATCACAATACTACAGTAAAACCGCGATATAACGAAACCCGATATAGCGAAAAATGACGTATATCGAAAAAAAAATCGAAATTTAGTCCCTAAAACCAATTTTTCAAACAATGCATTTATATAACGAAATCCCGTTAATATTTATAACAAAATCATTTTTGTCCCGTACGAAAAAATGCCAATACATTTACGTAAATTTATAACGAAATAAAAAATGTTAAAAGATGAAAATATTATTTCGCACTTACAAAGCCGCGCCGCTGCATCTGCCGTATGCGAACGGTTAACGGTGCGCAGCGGTCTGCCGACAAGGTGGTAAAACAATTCAAACTTCTTCTTGGGTTCATAGTATCATATTTTGAAGTGGTTGCCGCCGTTACCGGTAAGTACCTTCGTAATTTATATACGACTCATTTTATAAAAATGCCGCGATTCAACTGTAAATTTTTTATTTTTGAATTATTTTTTATGTTTCATGCCCAAAACTATGTTTGAAGCGGCTCTACATTTAAACACAATTAAAATATTGTTTTGTGTTTGCAATATTCTGGAATTTACAAAAATATCTTCCAATTGGTGTTGAGTAGGTTCTGTTCTTAATTTAATTCCTTTGATTATCCATTTGCTTATTTGTTTTGATAACAAAACTACTAAAAATATGTAGGTATTCAGTTCCCTATGGCGTTCTTCCTCCTTTGTTTGCAGAATTTGCGATCTTTTTTGAAGCCGCGCAACATTTTTTTGCGACGGCGCGTAACATAAAGTAGGATTTTTTTTTATTTATTTCGTTATATGTGGAAATTCGTTATTACGAATTTTTATTTTTTGGGCCCTTGGATTTCGTTATATCGTGGTTTTACTGTATATATTTAAATGAATCAGGGTGGAATTCGGAACTGAATGATTCAATTAATATCTATTAAACATTAACTGAAGAATAATAGAGAACACTTTACCTGTGTCAAGTTCTGGTTCGCAATTCACAAGGCCATTAAGAGTTTCCACAGCAAGGGAACTATGTAAAACATTATCAACTGTATTTTCCATCTCAATCGCCGAAACCATGTTCTCTTTACCACTTTCCACTATATCTTCATTCTTGTCAATATCTGCATTTAGACATACAATTTTATTACGATTCGTTAATTTTTTTTTTTTCTTACTTGTATTACTTTTCTTTACATGGTTAGATTTTTTAGTAAAATTTGTAGTATCTGTTTTATCAATATTGTGATTGAAAAAAATGGACGTATCGCAGATCTTGTTGTTTGATGATGATTCACAATCCACATCACAACTCGAGTCAACTACTTCAGGCCCCTCGTCAATAATGGCCTCTGCCCAAATCAATTCGGGAGGCTCAGTTTTGGGAATCACCTATAAAACAACAACAAAATTATGAAAACTAGGGAATTTAAGCAATAGAACTCTTTGAAGGAAGTAATAATTAAAAATAAGAAATAAATTTCTGGACTGTAAATATAAAATGTGCCTCTAAATGCAAAGTAGGTACCTACAATGTGATAAATATGATTGACTGATTACTTAGCTGCTATTTCTGGTACAACATAATCAGTTAAAAAAGCTGAGAATTTTTTGTATATCAGAAATTATTTAAATCATCGGGAATATTTGTCAAACTGATCGATGAAGGTATTGTGCTAAACAAAATTTGTAAAAAAAACTATGACAATAAAAGTATTGAAATAGAATAATGATCACAGAATCTATGTACAGATGAATATTATGTTCCAAGCAGATTTTGTTTGGCCGCCATTTGTCAGTTCACATTTGGTAGTCGTAGAGAGTTTACAATTTATTATGGACCATCTAACGCCTCAACAACGTGTTGAAGTCATTAAAACATTTTATCCAAATAATATGGCAATGTTATAACTATTAATGTTAGTTATATATAGTTATAACTAGTAATTCGCTATCACAAGTTGGAACACTTGTTCGATTAGGCATGTGATTTCAACAGGACGGTGCTACCTCACAAACAGCCCAAGCTACATTTGAAATTTTGTGAGAAATTTTTTCTGACCGCATAATTTCAAATAGTGACTATATCGACTGGCCTCTTCGATCACCTGATTTGATGGCTCCTGACTATTTTCTACGCCAACAATTCCGATGCTACAGGACAATATTCAAAATGAAATTGCTGAAATAACACGCAAAGTGTGTGAGAATGTTATGATTAAAAGAGCACGTATTTGTGCCGCCTCCAGAGGAGTCCACTTGACCGATGTCATATTCCATACATAATTGTAATAAACCAAGTAATCAATATATAAAAACCAAATTAAAAAATTGTGTTTCATTTTCTAATAATTCAAAAACTACATCAGCCTGGAACATAATATTCACCTTGTATATCCAAAATCTTTTCATGTAGCCATGATCTAAGTTTTGTTTTTTTTTTTTTTTCCATTTTACCCCTTCAAATCTATATTATTATATTCTTTATATTAAAAATTACCTGTCCAAAATCACAGAAAGCATTGTCATTGATATGATCGTTACCATACTCCTGTTTTAAACTTTTTTTCGAATTATGTGTATGATTTTCTTCATTGCAGGGTAACTTGCGTTTCGATGGTGACTGCGTGTTTTGCTCAATCTCTACTTGCGAGTCCTCTCCAACAATTGACAGACCTTTGATTTTTAATGATTCGGCTGCTTTTAATAATTCTGGCAAGAACTCTTGGGTAACGTGCACTTCGCCGTTGTATATGAATGTGAGCAATGTTTGTAAAGCAAATAAACTCACACCCTGTAATATTATAATTGGATGTTGGAAAGGATTTTGCTGAAATAAAAAAATATTCAAAAATTAAACTGCAAAATAATATTTAAATTCCTACCAAAGTATTAAAAAAATCCACCAAGGATATTTTAAAAATACTTTATACGTTTACATGTTGTATTTATATATACAGTCGAACTCTGATATAACGAGGGTCAGGGGGTCAATAAAATTTCCCCATTATAACTGTTACTGGCCGATATGTACATCTTTATTCTTCCACAATGTTGACACTTGAAGAGGTCAAAGAAAACTTTTAAATGCTTCAACATTTCTCGCACCACATTCTAACTCACAAATAATTTTAGAGTTTTTCATGAATTGGAAGGTGCTTTCTTTTATTAACACTGTATTTCTTTTATTAGCACTGAAGGGTGTGTTTATAACTATAATAATTTTGTTATAGTTAAGGAGAACACATTCTTATTGTAAAGTTGTAATTATTCAGAACATAGGTCTGTAATATATTAAATACAAATTAAATGTATTAATTAGAAAGATATACAGTAAAAACCCGTTTATTCGAAATTCGCTGCAAGTCGAAGTTTTAGAGCAGAATGTGGTCCCTCAGGAAATTTTTCATACTAAATTTGGACCCTATCAGATGAATTATTCGATTTTTTTTGTCAGATGTCAGCAATCTGGAAAATACACATGCGCTACGCGATGTGCCTGTCCAAAGTCCAAAACCATCAAAATGGGTAGTTCCGCCCCTATACTGATTCACGACACATAAAGTTAATTCTCATTGTTTGTTTTCTCACTCACTCTCAGTATACTAGAAAAGATGACAAATATATCTGGCGCGTCCTCGATTTGAAATATTTATTTTTTTACCGCGACGCTTTAACTTAAGGCCGCATGCTTTTTTCTCTTGCTCGTTTTCTTTACATTAGAAAAAGATAGCAGATATTATCTTTGCGCCCTTATAGGTAGCGCAGTTCTCTAGTTCTCCCAGCTGCTAGCTGCGAATGTCATTGCTTGCCAATCTTCTGTTCCGTATTATTACCATAATTAGTTTTGTTTACGTAGCGTTTGTATATTTTGTAGTACAAACGTTAGTACGCGGTTGAGTTCCTCAGACTTTTCCGTGTTTTATAAATTATTTAATTTGTATTAATTTTAATACAGACATTTCTCTTTCTATTTAAGTTTAGTGTCAAGGCATTTTAAATAATGTGTAGTTAGCATTTCTCAAATTTTCTTGTATCTTATTAATTATTTTATTGCCATTGTTTTATATGTAAAGAACATTATTTATTTTTCTCTAATATTTACGTGTTAGACATTTTGAAATTCGCGAATGCGTGGTTTGCGTTTCTTAAATTTTTCCATATTTCATTAACTTTAAATTAAAACATTTTTATAATTTTGACTGATAATTTTATATTCTAGATAATAGCATTAATGCGAAACTCGTACGAAATGCCGACAGTTGCTAAAAATCGAATTAATACAAGAGATTGACCAAAAATATTATCCAAAACAAAATTAACAGAAAAATACGCAACCCCATTAGTAAGGTTGTCGACAATATTAAATATGACAGAAAGAACTTTAACGTTGAAAGGTGAGTGCCAAATGTCGCCGTGACCACCACAAAACAAATGTTTTAAAAGCGCTGGAAATTTATATCGCTAACTTCAGCGGAGAAATGATGGGTTGACAAGTTCGACTATTATGTCGTTATTAAAAATGGCGCGAAAAGATAGTCCATTATAATAGTGTTATTTTTTTTTAAATAATATTGTGATTTGTTTACGCTGTATTTTGACAACTTGTTTGTTAATTTTAAATGTGTGGATATAGATGTATATAATTACTTCGAGTTGCTATGAAAAAAGTTAGTATATAAAAGAATCGAATTTTTGAAATTTTTATATTCATTATCCTAAATTGTTATTCAAACTTTTTTCTTGATTTTCGGTCCCCTCAACTTCGAATAAACGGGATTTTACTGTACATATAAAATCAATTTTATCGAAAAATATTGTTGTTGCGTCTTCTATCGGATTACTCAAAGGCATTTGAGATTCCGTAAAAATAAAGAAGATGGCTTTCAAATAATGAAACGATAAATGTATTCATTTGAAAAGTGTAATATATAAGTTCGAAAATTTGTCATCAATGCAGTATGTTGGTATAGCATAATCGGTTAATACACGTTTCCCGAATAGGAAGAGATCCAGGTTCATATCACGGTAGCAATAACAATATTTTTAAACAATATTCTTAATAAATAATAATTTTGCTTGAAAATGAATAAAGTTATCGTTTCAAGGATGCTTGGAAACCCTGAGATAATTTTAAGGTTTTCCGTAAACAAGACAATCAATTAATCAATCAATTGTCACTGAAAAACATCAGGCAAACGCCTTTTTAATTTAAACTACGGAATCATTTCTTGAGCAGTATAGGATGACTGCACTCTAGCTGAAAAAAATATTGTAGATAAATAAATATACCATCAAAAACCAGCAAGGGGCAAAAACAATTCTCATTACTTTCTTTTTTTTATTTTGTTAACATTTTTATAGTGAAATAAATAATAATTGTGTAATAAAAAAACTTATGGTAAAAGTTATTTGACAACCTACAACATTCCGGTCGGCGTTTGCACAAACACATATGGGCGACTTTCGGACAGTAGGCACGCATATGGGTGACTTTTGTAACTTTTTAATATTTTTTCAAAGCTTTTGGTTCAACCGGGAAATTCAACTATTCAGGATTTTTTTCACCATCTATCCCAGATAATCGGGAGTCTACTGTATTTATAACATCTTATCTTTAAAATAATATATCATATTTATAATATAAATATTTGGTAGAAAATATAATATATTTATGAGATTTTTTATGTTCTATTACATTGGAGAATATAAATAAAGTATATATTATATTTGGGACCAAAATATTTTTTTATCTTATTAATGCTGCCGACCTAGTCAACAAAAAGTTATGTCGTAAAATCTTACAGTAAGCAATTAGATGACAATTCGTCATCGATACGTAAACCAGGTAATGTTTATGTAATGGTGGCGGCATGTAGTGTTTTTTGTTACATATTCAAACCAAACAAACACACATGTGTGCTCAATGTAAAATCAGAGCAGTAAAAAATACTGCTTCACCTCACAATTGGTCATAATCAACCAACAGGAGTCAATATTATAAATTCTTCACCACCAAAATTGTAACATACTAAAAATTATTGGAACAATTTTGATACCTATAAAAAATAAAATGCAAGAACTAGATTACAAAACATAGCCCATGATATAGCGGAATTTACCAATCCATAAAATGTATTTGTCACTTTTATGTTAATTATTATATTCGTTGATTGTCAGTATCGATTATTATTTACCAATAAAAATAATACATACTTATATAAAAATCTGAACTAACAAGTTGCTAATTATTATTAAATATGATTATAATACCGTTGTAATTAAATAAACTTACGGTGAAAATGCTACTAAATAAAGGACTGCAAGCCGACAAAACAACTTTATGCGCTTTTAAACTTGCTCCCTCCGACACTAAGGTGACATCAGCATATCCTTGGTCATAAAATAAAGCCTTTAAATTATTTAACATGTTTATTTGAAAGCCGTTCCATTTTAAACTAATCTCATTTAATGCCATTTTATAAACAGTTTCAGACGCCGTCTAACAAAACACGAGGATAACACCAAAAATGACAACACAAACCACTAAATCTCTTATCTATGCAAACCACAGACACATACGAAAACATGCCAGCTTTAGAAATTTAAGAGAAAATTTCGTAGAAAATCACAGAACTTCGTAGAGAAATTCAGAAAATAAATAGAAACTCCGTTTGGGTGCGTTCAGTTAAACACCTTTCTTATTCATCGCATTGCTCTAGACCACTCTAGACTTCTTCGCAAGCCCCGCATCTCTTCTCGAATAGATTTTTGGGGGTTAGGACGGTGGTTAAATGAAATAAATGTGATTTGCGTGTTGAGATGTTTATTGTGATGGATATACCAATGAAGATGGATGAGAATATATATAATTGATGAGTGAAGATGTGAAGTTCGAAGTGAAGTGAGTCGGCGATCTCGCTCGGCGCGCGTGGGCCGTCAAGACCACCGTTGTGAAACTATGAAACTGGAGAGACTACTTGACGGTAAATATGAATTCTGCACTTCCCCTCCAGTGACCTAGTCGCAGGTCAAAGGTCGCGATACGTCTATGTGGTCATAATGGGTTTCGCTGCTACAGCATGGACGATGAAACAATTTGTACTGACGTGGGACTTCACCAGTTTTGATGACATGACGGCTACTTTGCTTGAAGTTGATGACCAGGGCCAGGCGGAGTGGAATGGGTTGGAACCCCTTGGATGCCTGGATCCCCAACCTGTTGCTGTCCGGTGAGTTGTGGACGTAAAGGCAAGTTGGTGTTTGTGTTGTTGCTGACGAATGCCCAACCTGTCGCCGTCCGGTGAGTCGTGGACGTAAAGGCAAGTTGGTGTTTGTGTTGTTGCTGATCGCCCGACATCTCGCCGCCCGATGCGTCGTGGGCGCAAGGCATGCCGGCTTGAGCGGTTGCTAGGCTTGTAGATATGTCGCTGCCTAATGAGTTGTGGGCACATGACGTGTAGCTGCCCGCGGTTGCATGCCTGTGAGTCGGCGTTGAGTCTGAAGATCGTACATCGTGTGGACCAAACACGTGATGCAACGGATGCTTCAGTTGCTTGATGAGTAAGTGCGCGGTGCGTCGGCGCTGTATGCGTGAAAAATGCTCGGTGAGTCGGCGTTGGTATGGATGGAAGCCGTCAGTGATGTAATAGTATGGTTTGTTGTCCCAGCCAACCTTGTTTGTCCTTTTCAGTCCATGTTGAATTTGTAGACACGTGTGCGCGTCTTATCACCCATCTAACGTTTGTTGACACACTTTTCGATGTTCAATCCCGATCACAATTTCAATCACTTATCACAAATTGTCAAATATGGTCTGTCACGTGTTTTAACCACCGTTGTTCCCCACGTGTCGGTTTAAATCACGTCGGGGTCACCAATCTGGGGGTTAGGACGATGGTTAAATGAAATAAATGTGATTTGCGTGTTGAGGTGTTTATTGTGATGAATATACCAATGAAGATGGATGAGAATGAATATAATGGATGAGTGAAGATGTGAAGTTCGAAGTGAAGCGAGTCGGCAAGACCGCCGTTGTGAAACGATGAAACTGAAGAAACTGCTTGGCGGTGAATATGAATTCTGATCGTTACAGACTCAATAGACTGAATTACTGTATTATATTTAGTTTAGTTATTACCTGATGATAAGAGGGACTGCACCTCTTGAAACTATAGTAGTGAGAATGACCCAACATGTGTGTAGTACAAAGTATAGTTGTGAAAATTATAATAATCATGTTATATCACAAAGTAACCGCCATGTTAATTAATGATAATAATACTATATTTATTATCTTGATACTAGGATATCAAGAGGGCCCAGTGAAAGACATTTGGAACGGTCATAAAATTTATGATATAAAAAATCAATGATAAAAAAGCTAAGAGTACATACAAATAGTAGTCATATAAGAAATAGAAAAATAAATATCAGCTACTAAAGGTCTTATACCGGTGCAGGCATCTAGTCTGAACACACGGACACTAATTGCATTGACAGCGCTCCGGCGGGAGCGAGGCCCAACCCGCCGGGTGTGAAGAACTGTTGCGGTAGCAAAGCAAGCTGCGGTGTGCGACGTGATGATAGGCGCTAGGGGCCGGGTGGCCGTGAAATTTGCCTTTTTCTTCCAAAAAGCTAGGATCCGGAATAGGACTAGGAATAGGAGTTATCAATGCTCTGGTGGCGGAGACTGACAGGCGACGAAATGTAACAGCAATGACCATGCTCAACGTATCGATCATAGATAAAAGATCTGCGCTGATGGCGGAGACTGGTAGATGGGAGCCATGCTTAATGTGGCAGCCCGCGTGGTTTATCGAAGGTGAGCAGTAATCCATCAATAAAAGCAGAGAGGTAAAGTCGCTGACTTCAATATCCAGGATCAACTCGTACCCCGTTCCTCCAGTAACATGGCCGCTGACGGGGTTCATTAGTAAGGCGCGCTCGGCCCAATAAGGAAACTGTTTGTAGGGGGTAACATGTAAAGGCGCTCGCCAGTGGCGTAGTTTGCCATTTGCTCTTTTAATTTAACGCGGCAGTGTTTTTAACATTAAAAATCCACACGTGTCAATTATTTATATTTTTCATGAACGCCCAAAGATATATAAATAAGTTCATCAAATTTTAAACAATATTAGCACTACATTGCATTACATCTATTCAAGCAGTTCATAGTTGCATAGTTGATATACATTGAACGTGCCCCTGAAACTTATTGGGAGCCAGAAGGTTGATATGAACATTAATGCTCTGGTCGTTACCTAATCAACATTTAGTGATGGTCACGAGGAAGTGACGGGAAGGTAAATTAATTTAACAAGCTTTCTATACATATTACACATTTATTTACACACAAAAAAAAGGAAAATTCTTATTACTACTTATATATAACCTTATTTAATACCGACGCACTGATTATTTTTATTGTTTTTCCCACTCACTTTTTATTAACTACCGTGTCTATTTCCGCATATGTGCCCAACTGCATAGCCACGTACGGCCTGCTGCGGGCGCGTACGACAAGCTGCGTTTTTTAGTCCGCCTCTGATCTGGTTCACGGGCGCGGGCTCTGCAGATTCGCTCAAATTACGCGCCTTCGCCAAGTGGTCTCTACGGCCGCGTTCGGTCATTGCGAGATGGATGGCCTCCGATCCTTTAATGTGAGCGGCGGGAATATCTGCCGCTTGCCTTATGCCTAAGACGGGATCTTCGGGTGCCTTCCAGAAGGCACGTTGCAGCTTCCTGTCGGCTTCGTCTTAGGCAAAATGACATCGGCAAGGAGCTGCTCAGAGGCCAGCCGCAAACCAGCGACACCTCAGGAGCCGATATTTTAGATCTGGAGCGCTGGACAGGCGAAGAGTAAGAGAGCGTCCTCAGAGTGGGCAGCAACCCATCACGGCCATTGCGCGGGGGAGAGGGTAGCCACCCTTTGTCCGGCCACTAACATCTGTTTAGGAGCGGAGAGAGGAGGGGTTAGCGTCGCCAGACGCGCGGCCCATGCACAGCAATATTTAAATTTCGCGCCGAAAGTAATAAATACAATACGTGAACGTCACACGCATAGTTCACAAGTGAGATGCGGTCGTAGCACAGTGTTTGGCGTTTTGTTGATTTACGGCGTAGATAAAAATTTAAAAAACATAAATAATATAATTAGAAACTGATTGGTTTTGTTCATAGAATTTATCTATGCATAGAATAGAGCATAGATAAGAGAGAATAGAGACATGAATAGAGATGTTTTGTTTCTGCGCGCTGGAAGTGTGAAATTTTCAGCGGCATTTCTGGCTTCGTGATATGTCATAGAATTGCTTATTATTGTCGTGTTTTTTAGATTGTTTATGTATTTCAATATTGAATGTTGAATGATATTAACAAAATCATCACAATATGTCTCTGTGAGTATTGGTGCATTTTGGATACTATGTTGTCTACAATATTTTTGATTTGATGCATATATTTCCTATTTTATTTACATAGACATGATTTATTAAAATTGTGCCTAAATTCATTACTTAACTTTTCACTATCTATTGTTATCAATAGTATTCGTATGAACGATAATTTTTTTAGAAATTGATATTAACTCACTTCGTAGATAAAAACGGACAGACAAGATAGCGGCGTGCATTACTTTCTTCACAAATACTGTATGTGAATTATCTTATTTTGTCATGTTCATGCAGCCGTTTTAATTAATATTTTGTATTAGAAAACCACTTTAATTCCACTAATTTTCTATTATTAAATGACAAAATGATGTTATCTAGCAACAAATTTTTTTAAATAATTCACATGAATTTTTTAAAAATCATTAAACTTAGATCTCAGCTTCAGATAGATTATATTATTATTATTATACAGAATATTATTTTACATGACTACATAATAGATAAAGCGAAAAGAAATGTAATTTTTTTGTTTTGTTTTGAAGTCAGTTTACTTTCGGCTGCATTAGCATTGTTATTCTTTTATAGATCTGTTCATGCCCCTACTCACTTCATTTTCACACATAGTATAAATGTCGAGGCCAGAGATCGGTGAGAAGCAGTTGTGATGTATTTTGTTTTTATTTGACAAAGGGTTAAAACCCAAAGAAGCTACTGAGAGCATTTGTGAAAATTACTGAAGTATTTTGAACATTCGGAAATGCCATTGGTTTAATCAATTTGATAACGGTGAACTGGATCTAGAACTTTTACCACATCCGCCTTATTCTCCTGACATAGCACCATCGGATTATCATTTATTCCGGTCTATGGAACATTCGCTTCAAAAAGAAAATTACAATTCAATAGATGATGTCAGAAAACATTTAGATTCCTTTTTAAAATCAAAACCACAAGAATTTTACAAAAGAGGCATCGAAAAATTACCCAAATATCATAAATAACAATGGAAATTATCTTTCGCAATAAATATATTATTTTATTTTTGTTAAATAAATTTTCTCACTATAATAAAAAACATTTATTTTCGCTTTACCTAATACTTTATTGGCTTGATTATCAAAATTTGTAGATCATTCTCTCACTGATCTCAATTACGGGTCTCAATTAACTCTCATATATGTAGCAATTTCTTTCTATAAGTAAGAAACTGAAGACTACTAAAATGAAATTACTCCGCACATGGATGGTATTTCCCACAGCTTATTCAGATCAACAAAAGCCTTTTACTAAAGTTACTTTAAAATACTTTTTTTCCTATTTTGGTCAAAACACAATCTTTCAGCAATTCTATTCTAACTTTTTCAATAAATGATAAAATGTATTTATCCTTATTTATTAAACATATGGCAAATCTAAATTTATAAATGTTTTTAAATTTTAAAGTGTTTTTCTTTGGTGAACATATTTTGCAACGCGTTCACCCTCTTTATCACTATCAGCAATCTTACTTTATATGACAACATTAGAAATAAATTAAAATCACTTATTTATTTGATAAATGATGTATTAAGTAGTAGTATGTTTAAGACCATGCACAAATAATTCAAAATTCGCAAATAAATATATTAACTAGATCCATCTAGAGAAACGCTTTAAGGGCGTACTTTCATTTTTCCAGTTTGAAATTCAAAAAATTCTACGCGAATTACATATACTTTCAAGATGAGGCTAATAGTTAAACTCTTATAAGTATCAGAGAAATAATTAATGACATTATTTGTTACATAAATCATGTGAGAAAGGAAGGTTTGAATAAAAAGACACAACAATAAAATTTTTGATTTTCTTGCATTCATTTACAGATTCAAAACGAGTGTCAAAAATAATTCATATCCAGAGGCGGCTTATCCATGATTTTTCATGTTAATATTATGAAATTAAATAATTGTCATTTTAATTAATCCATCGTAAATTAAATAATTTATTGGAGTACCTAGTTCATATATATGAATATGTTTTAAAATCAGACAAAGTTCCTATATATATTTAGACTGACGATACACAATGTTCTATACTTCAAATTATTATGACAGCTTCAATTTATTATTTTGTTTAATATTGTAAATTTAAAGTGCCACATTGCCGTTTGGTGATCTGTTTGTTTCATAATTACATAGTATTTATGAAACAAACAACTAGTGTTTAAAAAACAACAGTGTTATATATAAACAAGATATTTAATTGTGACTTGCATAAAAATAACGCACATAAAATGTTTACTTTGTTCAAGAAAACATTGTTTTCCCTTAATATTAGTAAAAAAACATCAAATTGATGAAATTTGATACTAATGTTGTGAATAAGTTCAATATTAATTCATATTGTGGCTAAAATATACATGAAAACATATATTTTCGGCATTTTTAATGAAAATTATGAGAGCGTGGATTTGACATCATCACGTCTGCTCAGATCAGCAATATTATATGAAGTGAAAAACTTAACCAATTCGAAAATTGATAATATGTCCTGCAAATTGAATGGTTTATAACTATTAATTTTTAACATTTTGTTAATCTATCTTAATACAGATTTGTCTCAATAATCTTGGCTTCAAGATTATAAGAACATATATTTCATATATTTGTTAAATTGTCCATATTAAGGCAATTTTATGGCATGCGGAAAATGTATATAATGGTCACGGTCTTTGTTATAATGCTTGTATTGTCTTAATTATGGCAAATAACATTCAGTTTATTAGTTTTAAATTAGTGTAAAGGTCTCATCTAAGTAATAGTTTTAAAAAAAATCAAATCTAGTATTCTTAGTACTTCTGATATAAATAAATTAAAAAAAAACACATTTTTGTAGTGCATCCCCATCTTATTACTCCATATTCAATGATAGATTGGTGTAGGGTGTAGCATACTGTCATTAAAACTTGATTGCTCATGATGTTCCTCCTATTTTTGAACATCCATATCAGTTTTTTGTTTCTTTTGCTCGTCATTTCTATATGTTGATTCCATTTTAGGATGGGGTCATTGACTACTCCCAGATATTAAAGATTATGAAATTTTTAAAATAATTATGATTATAAAAATTATAAATTGTACCTCTTGTATCTATATCTAAGGCGAAATACCCACGGCCGTAATTACATTGTCTTACTAGGCGCTGCCAACGCCCAAGGGCGGACCATTTCCATACAAGTTTATTCACCTGCAACCTGTTGTTTTTGTGGCAGATGTGTGCTTGAACAATAACACATAATCTGCATTTATTAATGTTCCTGAAAAGAGCCAACAGTCAATGAGTTAATGTATGTACATTTTCAAAAAATATTTTGTTTTTTATTATTAACAGATTTGGAAGCAATGCGTCCTCCGACATCAGAAAAGGTTATTCTATGAAAGAAAAGAAAGATATTCTTCAGTATATTGCAAATAGACATGCTTATTCTGAAGTGAAAGGGCGTCGATTTTGGGTGGAATTTGCTATTTCGGGGGTATATATCATTTTATCCTTTAATGGCACTTGATAAATTTTATATATATTAAATTATACTATACATTATTAAATATAATTTTTGTATATTTTATATATGTTATATGAGTATATACAGGTGGGCCATAAGTTTTTGAACTTTATAAACACTTCTCTAAGGGAACCTCGCGAAGGAGGGGCACGCGGGAGTTTGGTCCTGAAAATTTAGTCACAATGGATTGTTTCACAGGGGAACATCACTTGTTCTGCATAAAACTGTTTTTCGCAAAACACGCATTGTTCCCCCGTGAAGCGATCCATTGTGACTAAATTTCCAAGGACCAAGCTGTTGCCCACGTGCCCCTCCTTCACACGGTTCACGCACAGAAGCTATTTAAAAAGTGCTAAAACTTATGGCCCATCCTATATACTTCCCTCAAAATTATTTTTGTAATAATTCATGTAGATTCAGAAATTATCAGCATTTTGTATAGAAACATTACTATTTCATTAGATAAACATATGTAGGCCTTTAGGCAAAGAAAATCACAATCAGGTGGAAATTATGCACACTTCAAGGATGTGTGTCCACAGCTATCGAGACATGCCGAGAATGGCAATATAGACGCTGTAATGATAAAGCAAATTGTATTAACTGCTTAAGGGGCTCTGTAATGGCTTCACTTCTAAAACGTATGTTAATCAATCTTTTCATATATTTTTAGAAAACTACTAGAACTTGGCAAAGCCTGAAGGAAGTGTATATAAAAAGAATTTTGCCTGATATACGCAATCCATACTATGGGCTGTCTTTGGAAGACATTAAAAAATTTTCTTCCGGGTAAGTTAATGTGAATTCTTGAAGTCCGCTTCCAAAAGTTTTCAATTATGTTTTATTTCAAATTTGACTGGTTGTAAATCTTTTGCTGCATTAAATAGATAGATTATATTAATACAGTTATAGCATTATTAGTTGATGTTTACAAATTATGTGAAGAAAATTATGAATAATTCTCTTCATACATTAATACTTGTGAATTAACTTAAAAAATAAATGTGTGATTATGATTATTTACCTAGCACACATAATCAGTGCATAATTTGAATTGTTTTCAGATCCTACACTAACGTAGATGCCAAAAATATTGAATGGTTAAAGAATGAAAAAGTGAAAAATATCTTTACAGGTAAGTTATTTATTATCTTTGTATTTTTTGTGTAAATATATGTTAGATTTAGCTATTGTATACTTAAATTTTTTATTTAATATAATTATTATATCTTTATAATGTTTTCTCTTGGTAGGCATTTATATTTAAATGTAGATTTAGTATTTATCTAAATATTTCTATAAATTTGTACATGGCACACTTTTTCCAGTTTGAAATTTGAGAATTTCTACGCGAATTACATATGCTTTCAAGATGAGGCTAATAGTTAAATTCTTATAAGTATCAGATAAACAATTAATAATATTATTTGTTACATAAATCATGCGAGAGAGGAAAGTTTGAATAGAAAGAGACTATAATAAAATTGTTAATTTTCTCACATTTGATACAAGTGTAAAAAATAACTTGTCTTTTCCACGTTTTTTCATATTGATATATAGAATGAAATAAAAATATGTGTTGTCATCTGAATTAATCCATCAAAATTTTAATTATTTATTGGATTGCCTAATTCATATATATGAATATGTTTTGAAATCAGACAAAGTACCTACATATATTTAGGCGGTCGCTTAAATCAATGTTCTAAATTTAAAATTATTATGTCTGATGCATTTACTGGTTTTGTTTAATATTATCGATTTAAAACACCAAATTGCCATTTTGCCAGTTGTTAGTTTCATCCGTGCATAGTATTTATGAAACAACAGCTAGTGTGTAAAAGACAACATTGTTATATACAAACAAAATATTTTATTGCGACTTACATAAAAATAACGCACATAAAATGTTTGCTTTGTTCAAGAAAACGCTTTCCCTAAAAATCAGTAAAAAACATTTAATTTATGGAATTTGCTACTAATGTTATGAATAAGTTCAATATTAAATCATATTGTGGATAAAATATGCGTGAAAATGTATATTTTCAGCATTTTTTGACAAAAATAATGACGGTGCGGATTCAACGTCCGTCATGGTCAGATAGACCGGCGTATTAAACTTCAATGGATTATTAAAATTATCGTCTTTTATAAAGCTGAAAATATATTATTTAAAAACTAATTATTGTGTTTTTTATATAAAACTAATTTTTAAATAGTAGTTGAAGCCTCATAGCATGTGAGTGACGGAATATATTATTTAAAAATGTATGTTTTCACTAAAACAAAGTATTTTTAAAATGTCGAAAATTGTTAATATATTCTGCAAATTAAATGGTTATAAATCTATTAATTTTTAACATTTTGTTAATTTGTCTCAATCGAGACTTGGCTTCAAGATTATAAAAAAATATTTAATTTATACTAGAATTTTCCATATTAAGAGAATTTTATGGCACGTGGAAAATGTATCTAATGGTCACGGTCTTTATAATAATAGTTTTAAAGAATGTCAAATTTATAAATGTATAATTTCTGTTATAAATGAATAATAAAAGCGAAAATTATAATTATTATTGAAAGTTATGCCTTAAAGCACTCACAA
Source organism: Eubasilissa splendida (assembly GCA_031772225.1). Lineage (NCBI taxonomy): Eukaryota > Metazoa > Arthropoda > Insecta > Trichoptera > Phryganeidae > Eubasilissa > Eubasilissa splendida. The sequence goes on along the minus strand of CM062846.1, from coordinate 34,129,460 downwards.
GATCATATCTGGGTGTTTCTATACACAAAGCACAGTACATATTTGGTCTTTGTAGATATGTAAAATCTGGTTATGTTGTACATATTTAATTTTCAATGACAATAAAATGAACTAATTCCATTTTGCAAATTGAATATTACCATTGAAATGTAATTTATTTATATTTTTTATTTCTCGTCTCCCATTAAGTTGTTTTGTTTTACGTGGCATCGAACCCTTGCTTTCATTTGTAAAAAGCTCACAAACGTTACGTTTATCGTTTTTTGGAAGATAATAATAAATTAAGGCTGTGGCAGATGGTGCCCAGTTGCCCTTGAATATCAAATGGAACCTTGTTGTTCTAAGAAATATTAGTAGTATGACTCAAATAGAATTTTGTTGCCTTGCTATTTCCTAAATTATAGAGAAATTTGAAACGCTATTTTACTGTATAAATTATAGTAAGAATTTTGGTACAAAAAAGTTAGTTTTGGCCAAAATGTCAGTTGATACCTAGTTATTCCAAAGTCACGATATGTCGATATCTTTTTAATGACACAGTATTATTTTGAATTTTTCAATTTGTAAATATTTTGTGTTAATTGTGAGGTAAAGTAACAAAAAATTAACATTTTCGACGTATCTTTCTGTTTGAGTTTAACCGAGGAGTTAAAATATTTAAAGTTGCTAGAACCATTTGTGCCGTTTACAGAAAATACGGCACAAAAATGATTTTCTCGTTTCAAAGAGAGCAATTTTTACATGAATAATTCTCCACATCAGTTTAAACACTTCAAAATGTTTGATGAAAACTGTTTAAATACTTCAATTCATGATGAGTCAATCAACTCAGGAATTTGGCAATTTGATAAAATGTGGCCAATCAACCATCATATGACATTTGCAACATGGGCAAAGTTCAACAAACGGGTATAGGACAGGTACCATACATTATGAGTAAAAACAACAAAAATCAGTGTTTTACCATTTGTGTTTATGAATTGCTTCCATAGAATGTAACAATCACTTCTGAGGTTTATAGTAAACAACTCCGTCGCCTGGAAGCCACAATTCAAGAAAAATGAACTGGAAGATAACATGAAGTGATTTTTCAACATGAAAATGCCCGTCCATATACTGCTAACATTACAAAAGAGGCTATTCAAGAGCTTAATTAGGAGGTTATGCCGCATCTGCCCTATCATTCTGATCTTACTACATCAGATTTGCATTTTTACCACACTTTATCTAACAATCTCAAGGAATCTTCTTTAATAACAATGCTGCTCTTCAAAATTGGCTTGATGACTTCTTCACCTCCAAACCACCAAATTTTTTCAGGTGTGGAATCCAAAACAATGGGAGTCAATCGTAAACAACGGGGGAGAATATATTATTGATTAGTTTACGTATTTTGTTTATTTAAAAATAAATCAAAATTTATGCATTAACCTTATATATTGTTTTTTCTAAATTCCATTTACTTTTTTAAATCAATTTCCATCTTTATTAATTAATTCAGCTAAGATTTTTTCCATTGATCTTTTTCCACTTCTATTTCATTACCATTTTTCCCACACACTAAGCATCTATCCTATTAGCAAATTTTTTTTCAAAGCGTCTACTTGTTTTGCAATATGTGCTTATTTAAAATATTTTATTTTACTAGAATCGTCCGGCAGTTGTATCCCTAACACTACTGTCACGCCTGCCACTGACAATGAACAAAAGGATAATCATCAAAATAAGGTTGTACCACCAGATGTTTGTGCATTAGATTCAGATACCGATATTGAACTCGTCTCGGTACGCGCCAGAGCATCCCCGACGCAAGAAGCTACTCAAGAAATTGAATCAAGTATTGCCTTACCCGGAACATCAAGTGAGAATAGTGTAGAAGAAAGTCTAGCTAACCTTCCTGGTGCAATTAATACTAGTCTCAACAGTGAAGACAAGGCCAGGGTTATGTTAAGGTTATCTCCAGATATCATAAGTGAACGTGAAACGCAGTTCACACCCAACAAATTTAAAGAAACTTTCCTGTTACTGGATTCTGAAGATTCAAGTGATATTAAAAATCGAAATATAATGGATAAGTGTAGCCGACAGAAAGCTAATTTGTTTGGATTTTCCACTGGTATAAATTTTAAATATTTATTTTTCACATACAGTATGTACTCTCGATTATCTGGGGATTATAATCAGAAAATTTCACTGGCCAAATTGTTCATTTGTTGAATATAAAACTAACGAAATTTCAAACATGTCATCGACCAGTAATTCTGGCAGCGTGATTTATCGGTTCTTTTAATTGTTTATTCATTCAATTGTGTTTTTGTATTACATAGCTGTGTGCGCTAGTTTTACTTTTTCTTTTTCTTAATACGAGTTTTCACACAAGACGTGAGTTGCGATGTTAATTTTCCATCTCGTGTTTTGTAACTTGTGACAGGTGAATGCTCTACTGTTTTAATAAATAAAAAATTATCCAGGTCAATTTTTTCCCCTAAAACCTCAGATAATCAAGATCTATTGTATTAATACTAATAAGAACATATTAACCCATTGGCCTACATCATTCCAAAATCAGGTGTCTATTTGGTATGTTTTTTTTACAGTAAAAGCGCGTTAATTCGAAGTTTAAGGGACCAAAATTTTTTTTATTTGTATTACACGGAACCCCATTAAAAGATATCAAGGGACCAAAAATTTTTTACAAGTTTCGCAATACGATCACGGGCGATTTTTTGACGGTGCGCTTTTTAATTTTTTTTAACTTACTCACAATTTTCGAATTATGTGGTGTAAAAATGTATTGATTTTTGACTCGGGGCCTGAAAGTTATTTCTACATGTTAACGGGGTTTTTGTTAACTATTAAACTGACAATTAGGATCTTGAAGTGTTTGAAAATTACGAATAAAAAGGCTTTGAATTAACGCGGTTTTATTGAATATGTAAAAGTTTTTGTGTAGCTCCCGGTTTATGTTGTGTATTCCTTGTACAGAGTTATAAGATTATGTTAGGTGCCATAAGGCATTAACATAAGATATAGCATATTCAACGGTTGGCGTCCAACTGCAGTGTCTACTGGCCGGTGACTAGCGCGATGCCAAGTGTGTCATATCATATAAACCAAACTATAGGTTATTGAGATCACCATCATAGCTCCAATTTATATCAAAAATTATAAGCTCATATTATGAGAAATAAAGCTAAATTGATGGTCTCCCTGGATAAGACTCAGACCCTCGACCACTTGGTCACTAGGCTAAGTATTTTACCACTGAACCGAACAAACCAATTAGTTTCTCTGCCATGGGTCGGTTTTTGTCATAGCTGACATTTCGGAATGTTTATTCCCACTACACCAAAATTTCCACTACAACTGAAATCAACTCACAGAGTAAGTAATATATAAGAAAACTATCAAATATCAGTTTTTTTCTGATTTAGTTTTTTCTAACATTTTTAGCAGAAATATAAGAAAGTAAAGCCATTTTTATGTGACTATCTAATAAACAAACAGTAATTATATAAATGGTATGCGGGTGGATTAGTCTTGTATTATGTTTTTAATTTCAGTATCAACATTTCATAACTGAATATGCAAATCATTAGAATTATATGGTATATAATATGTATTTGTAATAAATTAGATGTTTGTTTAATTGTTGCCCATTTATTGCTTTTTATTGTAGAATTACAAATTATTTCTCAAATACTCCAAGCATCCTCTCCAATTATACAAGTTGCAATCATATTGTGCTTTTGATATTTTGAAATAACCTACTTTATGCATTGCTTTGCAAAAAGTTTACACGGCAGCACTGTTTTTCCCAATGGCCCCGATGGCAGCTATTGCGCCAATGATTATAGACATATATTATGATTATAGCATGCATTGTAAACTTTTAATCACTTTTTAAAGTTATGTGTAGAATGTTAAACTTTAATTTTTTTATGACAAGAGTTCAAAAACTAATTTATATTAAGAAATACCAGTGGTAGGATAAGATCCCATGGACTGTATCGATTACAATAATGATTAGTTGACACAATCCAAATTGGATTCAAGAGAGGAATATTGGCAAATGGATCTGGCCTACCTTAATCTCGAACCTGGATTGGACGTCATTTTCACCTCCAGTTGACTCACACCTTTTTAGTGAAGAACCGAGATATCACTGCACTTCCGGAGCTGTTTATAACACCGTCTCTTCGCAGTCTTAGCGTTACGCACGGCGCTGCTTTCGGACGGTAAAAAAAGAACACAGATCTTGACAGTTCGGTGTCAGAAGGCATTTTGTTACTACGTCGGCGAAATCCCTAAGTCATTAGTTGTCTAGAGCAGGACAGGTATATTAAGGTATATATTGGAAAGACAAAATGCACGGGGAGTAGGTACTCGACTTGCGTCAACAACCAGGTTTCCAATTAAATTATATTACATCTATATATATATAACTGAATGATTGTCTGTGTGCCTGCCTGTCTGCTGTCTATACAATCTTACACCCTTTGACTGATCTTAATAAAAAAACATAGGTTTACTCCCCCATCCCAGGACATAAAAGTGTATTGCGTTGAATGTCATCCATTTCAAATAGCTGCCATCAGGATCTTAATGAAAATATAATCACCCCATCCCCCCCAATCCCCGGACATTTTATCTTCCGCCTGACCAATCTTTGAACTTGATATTAGGGCCTGTGCAAAACAAAGACACTGCTCTCCCCCTAAACACCTATCTTAAATTAGAATCCCTGGCATTGCCGGTTGAGGACCACTAATGAATAAAATTAATAATTTAAGTTGTGAAATAGATCAATACCGAATTAAAAAATATTATGTTTAGGTATGGGGATTGTAAAATGTTTTAACAGTTATGCCAATTTTTTAAATTAACCATTTATTATACTGGGTGTAACACAACATATTAAAGATAGATGCATGTTAAAAATATGAGTTAAAAATGTTCTAGTTGCGTGTGCCTAATCTCAACTATGTCAGAGATATAAGCATTTTAAAAATGTTATAGTTTTGCGATTACATATTTCAATTAATTTAACTGAATCAAAAAATAAATAGTCATAGAACTTTGAGCGACCAGATTGTTTTTTAATTAGATGATTTATGGCCTGTAGCAAAGATTTAGAATAACAATGGATCAATTTTGCAAATGTTCATTTCAAAATGATTTTGTAAAAATCTTTCATACAATAATATTTTCTGTAACAATACAGAATTTACACATATTCTTGAACATTTTCGACTCTTAATTTAGTCAGGTATCCACATATAAATTATTACAGACTAGGTCTGTGTCACCCTGTATATCCTTTACGTAAGATAATTGTTTCCTTTATTCATTCAATATTTGTACTTGCTACTCATTTAATTATTTATTTTATTTTAAGGTAAACCGACACTTATTTCAAACAACACTAAAAGAAGACGTGATATGCGAGATTCTAAAGGATACAGGAATAATTTCAAGCCAACATCAAGCAATGCAATGTGAGCTTAACAAGACAACTTCTTTAAATATTTTATTTTATATATGTACACACATATAATACACCAATGCTTCGCTTTACAGCCTAGATACATTCCAGGAAAGTTGGCCGTAAACTGAAATGCCATATAACGTATAATTTATCTTGGCATTTATCATTTATCCATACAAATTTCATGGGATCCGTTCGAATTACATACATAGAAAAATTATATCATTTAAAAAATCTAATACGTCTCAGGTCCATAATTACTGACGACGGTAGCCACGAGCCATAGGTATGGCGAAAAGTTCTATGTCCAGACTTGGCACAATATGGAAATACAGTAGTGATGAGCTAAACCGTTATTTGTATAAATGCTATTCGATTGTAACAATGATTGTTAACCGAGATTTAATTGCTCGCCAAATGCCAAATTATGAATTAGTAACCAATTATCGTAACAATCGAACACAAATCTCACAATTACGGTTAAAATAACGGTTTAGCTCATCACTAAAAGACAGTATAGTCTTTGGTGCATTCTATATTTTCGTATGGTATGGAATCATGGATGCTGAAGGCGAGAGAAAGATGATAGATTTATTTGAGATGTGGTGCTGGAGATACATGTTGTGCATACCGTGGATAGCGAGATGTACAAATGTCTCCATTCTGCAAGAACTGAACATCAAAGACAGACATCTTGGAGAATCTTCTGTGTACAGTTTTCTAGGCTAATCTGACATTTTGGATCCTATTGCAGGGTTCATCATCAGAGTTATTCAGGCCTATTCTCAAAATTGCAATATTGAAATGAAGGTGATTATTACACCAACCCTCAAAAATAGACAGTATGTAAATTAACGTCCGTGTTATATTTGAATGAGAGAGAGTGAGGGAGATAAACGTACCATAATCTGTCAAACATAAAAATGGCAACAGGATTGGCCGTGATTCTTCACTACGACGCTGCGGATGAGGAAATCAATAGGTAATTTATGAACAAACCTTTTTCTGTGAACTTTGAATACTGTATTAGTACTTATTTTAACCAAAAACTTATATTTTCAGTCGAAACTCGAGAATGGAAAGACGTCGTTTGCATGATTTATGCGGTATATTGTAAAAATTGCCCATTTGGAATTTCCATCGGGTTGCACAAATCACGCAAACGACGTCTTTCCATTCTCGAGTTTCGACTAAAAATATAAGTTTTTGGTTAAAATAAGTACTAATACAGTATTCAAAGTTCACAGAAAAAGGTTTGTTCATAAATTACCTATTGATTTCCTCATCCGCAGCGTCATAGTGAAGAATCACGGCCAATCCTGTTGCCATTTTTATGTTTTGACAGATTATGGTACGTTTATCTCCCTCACTCTCTCTCCCTCTCTCTCATTCAAATATAACACGGACGTTAATTTACATACTATCTATTTTTGAGGGTTGGTGTAACAATCACCTTCATTTCAATATTGCAATTTTGAGAATAGGCCTGAATGTAATGTGTGGCTGTTAATGTTGTGATTAAGTACTGGCTTAAGGCACCATGTCGAAAGCAGGGTGTCATTTTTAGGTATTGGCTTGCAATACCGTGACGAAAACAGGTGTTGTGTTATGTGTAAGTTTTGAAATTTCACAATCATTTGTTGAAAATGTACTCAATCAGATTCATAATACTGTTACGGAAAGTTTTAAATCCAACATGCATTTGTAAAAATATTACAAAAATAAATTTACAACTAACTAATTCATTTAGTCAATTGATGTAAGCTATCTTGAAATCATTTCACATTACCCTGATAACTCTGGTAGGAACATAGTTTAATTGTTCATTTTACTGCAGCTACTTTGTCAAATCATCAAATAAATTATGTGGAATATACTGATAAAATGCAGTATTATATTACTCTCTTGAGTATGAGGGCTGTATGATAAATACCCGTGTTTAGCGACTGTTGGCGCCACTGATGCAAAATCTGTATACCATTATTTAACGCTATCTTTCGAATGATGCCTGTCAATATTTTACACAGATTTATCAAGTAGTTTCGTTTTGAAAGCTGTTGAGAGTGGACAAATTTGCATCTGTTTGCAACTATAGAAATAGAGTAATATCTGTCAGTGATTCGATTTCTTTTTTTTTAATGAGAAGACGTTTGAGGAAATTAAAGTGAAGTTGCATGCTGTTTATAAGGACTGCGCACCCTCGATGACTACCGTCAGATATTGGTTTAATGAATTCAAACGTTGCATAACATCCGTTTTTGATGAGCACCCAGCCCATCCAATTGAGGTGACTACGGAGGATATGGTCAACAAAATCTATAATATCGTGTTAGCAGATTACCGGGTGAAGATCAGAGAGATTGCTGACATTGAAATATCTCAATTGAATGTGTGCAAAATATCTTACACAAAAAATTGAGCACGAGAAAGCTATCGGCGAGATAGCTGCCGCGTTTTCTTACAGTGGAACAAAAACGGAATAGCATGATAACTTTGAAACACTATTCGAGCATGTTTAAAAGCAATCTGAAAGAGTTTCTGCGGTATTTCGTGACTGTTGACGATACATGATTCCATCACTACACGCCAGAAATGAAAGAACAGTCAAAACGGTGAACTTCACCTAGCGAACCTGCTCTAAAGGCGAAAACAATTCCATCGGCCGGAAAGGTCATAGCCATCATTTTTTGGGTTTTGCGAGGCATCATCTTCGCCGACTATTTGGAGAAGAGAAGGACAATCACGGAGCAGTACTATACTGATTTATTGGGCCGATTCGACGCAAAATTAATGAGAAAGTGGCCCCATTTGGCAAAGAAAAAAGTGCTCTTTCACCGTGACAAAACACCAGCTCACTCATCCACAATCGCCACAGCAAAACTAGTCGAGTTACACTACAAATTGCTGCCTTATCCACCCTATTCTCCAGATTTGGCCCAATGTGATTTATTTTTGTTTCCAAATATGAAAAAATGAAAGCAGTTCACGTTAAACGAGGAAGTCATCACCAAAACAGAGACCTATTTTGCTGAGTTTGACAAATCATATTTTTTACATGGCTTAAAAAAGTTTAAATATCGCTGGACTAGTGTATCGGGCTGAAAGGAGACTATGTTGAGAAATAAATTAAATAAAATGTAACACGGGTATTTATCATACAGCCCTTGTACTCCAAAGTTTTAGAAACAAGGGATTTTATGACAATATTTTTCTTTCTATTTAGTGCTTTCAGTACACCTTCGAAACATCAAACATTTAAAAAATTTAGAGGACCTCCTGGAACTGAAACCTCCACAGACTGTCAGAGTGAAGATAGCACTGATTCTGAGGGTCAATACATTCCACTCAGAAGTGGAGGAGACCAAAGGTTTGTCTAATGGAATTCAAAATATATACAATGTCAATCTCATGTTTTACGAGGTGCAATTAATTAGACGTGAGAATAAAAATGAATGGCTGTAGATAGATTAATGATATCTTTCAACATATCCTCCATTGACATTAAAATGCTTAGTTCAACGTTTTTCTAAGATGAGATAAAAACGAGTTGTAGTTGATCCAACATTTTGGCTCTGTAAAAACTTGTATGCAGGTTGTAGAAATGTTCTCTCATGGAAACATTCCTTCAACTTTGGGAGTAAATACAGATTGCAGCTTATAACATCATTGCTCCAATTTCCTTAAATTTGTTTCATATAATGAATTCTAGTAATCGTAACTCCTCTTTTCAGATAATCAATTCAAATAATTATTTCGCGTCTTAGAAAACTGAAGCCATCCATCGCCTGTCATCAGTATTCCTCACTGCAAACGATTTTTCCATGTTCAATACTTTGGTTAATATTACCGAACCTTACACTACTGAATGAAATGTTAATATTGATTATATACCACCCAATGAAAGGTCCAGTTCCTTAGCCAAACAATTGACAGTTATCTTAAATTCATATCTATGGTTCTTCAAAATATGTTTTCAATTTTTAATTTCCATAAGCCACAAACGTGGACGGGTTCCGCCCAATGTGTAGTTCATCTTCAGTCTCAGCTATGTTCAAATTCAGCGAAGCTTTGGCATGTTTAATATTTTGTAAATTTTTTTAAATAGGGTTTTTGAAAAGACTATCCCATTTTTTATTCAACTGTATTAATTTTTTCAAGGGAATTAGTTATTTTTATCAGCACAAGAATGAGAAGATATGTCTTAGTAACATTCGCACATGTCCAATCCATTCCAATTAAAATATTTCTACATGTAGAAGCAGGGGCGCCATGCTGGATTCTTAATCTCAATCTCTGTCAAAATTCATATTTGATGATTGCTCTGTTCATCTTTAAGAACATTTTGTTTGGTCTTGACACTTAAATTCAGGATTTCTTTATCACTGCATATTCTTACACAGTCGTATTATTTTTTGCAGAGGGAAAGGTAAAGGTCAAAAGATGTATTGTTCCTTGAATGGAAATCTAATACAATTATATCAATCAAAACATAGAAAGTGTTCAGAGAGGCAGAAAATATACACCCATTTTCAAGATAATTGTAAACGTATGTATCTTTTATATTTTATAAGCTAAAGTGAAGATTCACATCCTATAATTTTATAATATTTCGTTTGCTGTAACTTTTGAAAATTAAAAAATATTTGTTTTAATCTATTATTCCCAATCTTCTGTCGATCTTGCTTTCTTGCCTGCCATCACTAGCCCAAAGAAGGTCCGCGTTGGATAGAGAAAGAGTCAGAGCGATAAATGTCAGAATGTCACATTGCTATCCTTATTCTATGACTGAAATCCATGTGACGGCGTGCGGCGTCAATGAATAACGGTTGATATCATGGGCGCTGCGTATTGAATTTTAAACCAAATTATTCATTCCAGTAGTGATATCATACGGTGACCCATAGAAATATTATTCAACTCAAGAACACCACGAATTACATCTGAAATAGAGTATAAAAATCATTGTGATACCTGATTTATTTTATATCATAGATAAAAGTGATTTATACTAAAATGATCGCATTTCATTGAAAATCTAACACACACACTTATATTGACGTCAAAGTGCTGATATTTTTTCATTTTACAGTTTTTCGAATTTTAAATTTAAATTTTTCGAAAACTCTTGATTTTATTTTTACAAAATGGCGGAGGGTGACTTTTTCGTTAGTGGAGATGTTGTAGAGTTTTTAGACATTCCCGATATGTTTCTTACTACCGCAGTGTCCGATGATGAGAATGACGCAATAAGTTGAAAAGTGTCTGGAACATTCCAATTTGAATATATTGTCAGTTAGATTTTGACGTACGTTTGTGATATTTCTCATTTTTATTGCTAAGTAATTCAAGTGAACAATATTTTAGTTTTTAATTAAAATTAAAATATGGGCGTTTTACTATAAATACAGTGAGTGCGCGCCATTAGGCAGCATTGGCCATTGCCATGGCTGGCGACATCATTTTATGCGTGTTGTTAGTGCTATATAAGTGTAATGTGTACGTAGTTGTGGTGTGAAGTGCTAACTTTTTAAAAAAAATTCATTTTATGCATCACATTAAACACAATAATAAAATCTGATGTTTTCCTTTCAAAAACAACACGCCTGACAACACTATAAACTTTTATTTTTTCCTTTTTTTCATCTCAAAACTGTACATAATCGTAGTCGATGGACGCTTATGATGAAACCTACATTTTTTTTTGTTATTCCAACATTTTCATGGTTTTTTCATAAAAAGCTAGCCTGTGTATTTTAAGAATTTTGGTGCCAATATGATGGTACCTAAGAATTTTTTGGGTATCTAACTGGCTAGAATATTTCATACCGAGGCCATCTATATTAATTTGACAGCTTTTTCAAATGATAGTTTTTGTTTGCGAGGTATTGGTCTTCCCACCTCTATCTAATACAATAATTGCTAATTTGGCATAGCCACACGCTTTGCACTCTGAATAAAAAAATTATCATGCACTAAGTAAAATATGTATCTACTATATAGTCTAGGATTCAACTCGAACTAAATAAATCTTTCCGATGGTTATTTATAAATAAATTAAACTGGCTTTTAGATGGTAAACAAATGAAAAAGCAAAAATCTTGTTACATTGATGATGAACCAAAAACAGCCCTAAAACAATCTCAAGCATTGGTATTTAATAGGAATGAAAAGATAGGTAAACAATTTATACTATGTTTTACTTTAGTTGCATTTGATACCTCTGCTGCATAAATTCTGTTATTAGCTATATATATCTGCTTTCATATTCTATTACATAATATAATAGCTTATTACTTTCATAATTAGAAGGAAATATCAAAAATAAAGTATTTTAACATGTTATGACTTAAATTCATTCAAATTCATGTGATAAACAATTTATTTCACACCATGATTGCACAGGATATTATATTAGAAACAGCGCCGTGATTGGCTAATGGACGGAGCTAGTTGCGCGAGATTGGTTTTACAAACACGTAAACATGCGAATTACATGAACAAATTATTTACTTCGGGTATAAAAAATGCATACGAACTATGAATAATCAGGTTTTACAAATTGGTATAAAATAAAAATTTTGAAAAAAGTGCAAATTAAGTTTTACTGTATTTCTAAATATCTGGAATAAATAGAAATGCCTTGGAATCGAAATTGAATTAAACAAACTATACTGAGCAATTGCGACATTGCATCTAGTGTGTGCATTGCTGAGGTATGTTTTATTCCATGTGTGGTTTTTTTGTATTTAAAATTGTCTGTAATTTCTGATACAGGAAAAAATAAGTTTTGAGGGCATTGTACACTTTAGGAGCTAGATGTGCACACGTCATTTTGATTATTGCCCTAATGTGTGATTTTATATCTCGACCTACTGCACGCCATTATATGGATCTTATTAACTCCGTGTTCTTATTTTCTACAGACAATACGAACCAGCAAATCCTCAATTATTGGAAAATGAAGTATATTTCAGAGAAAAAACGTTCTAATGATATTTTTAGGTAATATAATATCTGAACATTTATAGTTTCTCATTTTTTGTATAAGGTGAAGCGAAAAGAAATGTCGTTTTTTTGTGTTTTGAAGTCAGTTTGCTTTCGGCTGCAGTCGAGTAAATACATCAGAATTGTTATTATTTTGTAGAATTGTTATTATTAGTATTTATTCTGTTCATATTATTGTTTTCACTTCATTTTTTTCATTTTCACCCATAGTAAAAATATCGAGAAGCAGTTGCGAATTATTTTGTTGTTTTTATTTGATAAGAGATTAAAAACCAAAGAAGCTACTGAGAGCATTTGTAAAAATTGCGGAGGTAATTTTGAACATTCAGAAATGCCAACGTTTAAACTATTTAAAAACGGTGATAGGAATCTAAAAAATGAACCGAAACCAGGAAGACCTCAAAAAATCGATGATAATGTGTTAAACTCAATGGTAAAATTAGATCTGTGCTAAACCATCAAGGAATTATCAGACGAAATTGGCTATCCCTTGTTGACAGCAAAAGATCATTTGAAAAGGCTTGGCAATAATCATAGGCATGGAATTTGGATTCCGCACAGTCTGTCGCCGTCGGCCTTGGATCAACTTGTGACAATTTATTTTTTGCTGCTAAGCAGGTATGGAACCGATCCATTTCTGAGACGAATTATTGCTGAAGACAAAAAATGGATCCTTTATAGAAATCCACAAAAAACAATGACTTTCCCCAAGTCAAACACCAGTTTCAACAACTCGACCATCATTGACCTTAAAAAAAGTTATTTTATGTGTCTGGTGGGATTTTTCGGGTATTATTTATTATGAATTATTAAAACCTAGTCAGGCCATCACGGCCGAATTTTATTGTACTCAATTGGAGAATTAAATGTGGAATTATTAAAAAAACGATCAATCCTAGTTAATAATCAACGGCGCAACTACAACATAACTGTGGTGACTTTAGAAGTACCACCAGATTCCCTTGGGGTTTTATCCTCTCTTTGTACTCTTGAGTTACTTAGATTGAGTCCTTGTAATAATAACTCGGGGTCTAATTGTAACAATTACCCTTTATTTATACAGTATTTAACAATTATATAACTCAGAGATAAACTAATAAATAAGGAGAAGTGGCGGAAAAAGATGCGTTCCCAGTGACGGCCTCTTATAACCATTGTCCCCCACCACTCATCTAACACACACACACATGTCCAAAGTGGCAGTTCTCACAATAACAATGCGAGATCGCATGCAGCAAAAATTACACAGAACAAAATAAAGGAACTGGATCTGGAACTTTCACCACATCCGCTTTATTCTTCTGACATAGCACCATTGGATTATTCTTTATTTCAGTCTATGGAACATTCACTTCGAAAAGAAAATTTCAATTTAATAGATGATGTCAGAAAACATCTGTATTCCTTTTTTAAATCAAAACCGCAAGAATTTTACAAAAGAGGCATTGAAAAATTACCCAAAAGGTAGAAAAATATCATAAATAGCAATGGAAATTATCTTTCGAAATAAATATTGAAAAAAAAATTTTAAAATGACATTTCTTTTCACTTTATCTAATATATTGTGTAATATTATGCTGTTCTAATTTTCATTACTAAAGTTAACATATTTTTTTAAGACATCAAGCAGTTAAATATGTGTGTCTTTTATTGTTTCTTGTCAAATTTTGTACTTTACAAATTCATTTTTATTCAAACAGATTATTGTCAATGGAGAAAAACACACCCTTTGTCAATAATTCATCAGAACAAAAGCTTCCGATAGAAAATCCTACAATTACAATTTCAAATAATAGACCAATGGAACCCAAGTAAGTTAACACTACTATATTTTCTTAAACAATTATTTGGTTGTAAATGAGATGTACAAAGTAAACACTATTTTGCACCTCCAACTAAACAATTTGTCAATTTTGTTTTTCTAAACTTTTAGCACGCAAGAAAAGGTTAAATCTACTGCGTCAAAAACCAATTTAGATTATCAACTGCCAAATGAAAAACCTTCAGTGATCCAAAATAGTAATCTTGCCACTTCTACTGTAAAACCTTCAACTGCAGCAAAAGGTTGGGTAAATTAAATTATTACTATGTATTATGTACAGTAAAACCCCATTATTTCAAAATTTAAGGCATCAAAAAAAATCTAATTATCGAAACCCCGTATGAGATCAAAAAAAATTATCAATAAAATTTTCTAATTGAGTGATATAAAAAATGTATTGATTTATAGCGTGAGGTTCTGATAATTATTTCAAATGAACGGGGTTAATTGATTATAAAATTGATATTTTGTATCTTGATGTGTTTTGAGAAATTTCAAATAATGCCGAATTTAAATTAATAGGATATTAAAAATGTTCTTAGGTTTTCATGGCCGTTTCGAATCTTCTGTGTAGTTTTCTGAGCTAATCTGCCGTGTATATCTGATCTTACTGGCCGATGTTTCGGATCCTATTGCAGGGTCCATCACATCAGCCCTGATGATGAACTCTGCAATGGGATCCAAAAAGTCAGCCAGTTAGGTCAAGTATACACGGCAGATTAGCCCAGAAAACTGTACACAAAAGATAATATGATTTTACTTTTTATGCGTTTATTTATTATTTGATGAAAATTAATAGGTAGAGTTTAAAAGTTATTTATTTCCAGATCTTATGACCTTTGTATTTCACACATTATGTACATAACTTGATCATAATATTTCCAATCTGTATATATCATTAAACATGTCTGTTCAAATTTTAAATCAACTATTCCAGACTATTTTAATCGGCTCTTGATAATGAAATTACCAAAAATAGATAACTATTTGAAAAGGGGTTACTATGTGTTGATTCCTCTTGTTCGCAAATTTGTTCAAAGAGCAAACCCATATTTTTTTATTTATTTATTGGTAACTATATAATACAAATGTAAAAATGTGTTTGGACTGTGCCCGTCTCACTAGAGAAATTCTGTGTTGAGAGACAAGCATAGTTTACAAGTAATTGTACAAATAAATTAGTATTACAAGTAGTAGACCGAATTAACATTTATTACCTGTGCATAAACCTTATATACCGGCACAGTGAGAAAAATATGAAACGCTGTAAATAAGAATTTTCTGTTGGCGAAAAGAAATACTGACTGTGTGCCTACTGGGAAAATATCCCAAATACTATTCTGGTTTCCAGTAAAAGCTGAAACGAACTAATTATAATAGTAAGGTCTGAGCATGATAGACAAGAAATAACAACTAGCAAACCAGAAGACATCCACGAGTACAATAATGTATAGTAGGAATTGACACTTTAGATATGATACTAAATGTCTTATCTGGATGAAAGACGCACAGATCAAATATTGGAGGAAGGTGTCATTCAACATCATTTGTTGAATGCTTCTCAATTCCTACATTATTTTTAAAGAACAATTTGAGACCAAAATATGTAAAAACTAGACTGCAATTAACTGAGGTAGGCGAGATAATTGGTTGTCCAGAAGGTCGAGAGAATGATGAAATTGGAAAATATAAGGGAAAGTCTGCATTTGCAGCACTGAAGAAAGACGGAGAAGATTTTAGATATTTGCATAGAATCTGTTATAACCAAATTCAACAATGTTGAAACAAACAATTGTGAGATTTATCTCAACCCAGCATAACTAATGGGTTTAAGTAGTAGTTCACTCATTCTAAAGAGAACTAACTGGTGTCAGGTACAAACAATACTGTTAACATAATCCATGAGACAAAATTGTAGTTGATGATTGATTATGCTTTCAAATAAAATGTAATAAAAGATAATTAATTTGAGATCATGGGACTGAAATCATTTTTGGGCAATTTGTGTTGAAACTTTTTAAAAATTGTCAAAATAGTGTATTCAAAAATGTCTTACAATTAATCAGTTATCCCTAATATGTGTATATAGAAACCCACATTAAAATTGTTTGGTTTCCGCAAGTTCATATATTTTATATTTATTCATTTCCAACAAGTCTCAATTCGTTAATTCGTAACTCACGAGATCGATATTTAAAAAAAAAAACCGAATAATGAGAATGAAATTTTTAAGGCAACATTAGAAATATATTTAGTGCGCACCGCCGCTGTTGACACTGCGATTTTCATACTGAAACATAATGAATCTCCATTATTTCAGCTTTTCATGTGTCGAATGTCCAGTCACTTGATGCACCAAAATCACACACATTAATTTGATTGGTGATCAAACTTGCCTTTCTCATCAGAATTGTAATATGTGCGTGAAAAATAATTTAAAACATTTAAATCCTCATGTCTCACTGGGATTGATGGTTGAAGTTTATTATTTTTCAAGTTCGAACACAGAGAGGTATTCAGGGTTCAATTTTTTTCTGCCAATTTTATCTTTGATACCTATCAGTTTTCAAAGTAAGCTCCATTTTTCCAAATGGTCAAGGATTTATACCAATTACAAGGTGTTGGTGCCATGTTAGAAAACGAAACATAAAAATACAATATGTCAAAGTATTTAAATATGAAAGATTTAGTTTCTTTTGTACCTACATATGCAAATCGAAATGTTTCATAAACCTAGAAACCAAGTGATTCAATAAAAACATCATTTTAATAACAAAAAATCTTATAAAATGCACTATGGAATTTGATATATATATATATATGGCTAAACTCGGTTCGGCATGTCCTGTCATACCAACGCGCGGTTTATGCGATAAGGAACGGCGTCGTGATTGGCTGGTAGGCGGGGCTAGCTGCAGATGTTTACGAAGGGATGAGGGTCAAATGCATAGTCGCGCTAGTTTAGGGATTTAAAAAAATTTGCACAAATTATTTACTTCGGGTGTCAAAAACGCATACGAACAGCGAATAATCAGATTTTATGAATTATCGGTAGAAATTAGTATGAAATGTTATTTTCAGGGTAATTTTTTTTTTTTAAATTGCAAATTCCGTGAAAATTCGAAATATAGGGTTACAAATTAACGGAGTTTTACTCTATTTTAGATTTTTTAAATAAACTGCTTCTAAAATACAATCCAGTTGAAATGGAAATAAGACTGTTGTGGAGTGTACCAAAATATGTATATTTATTATTACAAATATATTCCTGATATGAAATTATTATGTGTACAAATAACAGAACTTTTTATTTCTTGTTTTACATACAACATTATTACAGATTTTAACCAGAATGAAAAACGAGATCTATTAATGGTCAAGTATGCCAAGAATTCTAATGTTGACGCTATGACAAAGGCGGGACTTGTAAGTTATTTTTATGTAAACACATTTTATTACTAACCTCGATGATCATTCTAATTTCGTCAGTTAAGAATGAAAAGTGGCTAACTGACATTTTTGCTACATTTAGTTTTTAGTGGCAAAGTACACTTTTCAACATTAGAAAAAAGTATATTCAATTTACAATGATTATTATTACATTTTGGTTAACTACAATAGAAATTAATCATTAGAAAAGTGGCAGAATTCTAAAATAAATCAAGATTTTTTATGAGAATTTAATATTAGATATATTTATTATATTTGGCCAAAGAGATTATACATTTAAACTATATAAAATGCAAAATTAAAGTGAACAGAAAAAACTTAATTTTGATTTGTCTCAGAATGATGAAATTGCAGATAAACACTTTCCTTTTAACTGACCATTTGTATTTTACCTTCATTTGCCTTATGAAAAATAATTATACATTTTACAAAATTTCTATTCATTTCAAATGTGTGAGTTTATGACGAAATATTCACATTTCCTTGTAGCCGTCGTTGTGTATTTTATCCTTTAAAAACATCAATCAAACGGCGTTACATTTTGAGAATTTTTTTTATGAATTTCATTTAATGCTCTAATTCTCTGAAATTCTATTATGGAGATTATCATACATTTATGGTTTTCAGGATAATAATGTTATTCTCATTGATACACAAAAGGCTAATATTCTTTTTGATCTGTTGAGAAAATTGACCGACTCAAAAATTCCAACTGATAATAGCCAAGAATTGGATTCAAAATCTGAAAATACGAAGTCTACGCAAGTTCAAAATGAAGAAAGTGTGGAGTTAGTAAATGTAGAAAATTATCAATTAAAAACACAGAATGGCACAGTGTCCAAAACATATACAAATATTCAGAATGATGGTAAATTAGAATTGCCACACAAAACGTTAATCGAAACACAGAAAGATGAGGTTGATGATATTTTCATTTCGCTTGATCGAGAAGGCAGTTCTTCCTGCATCTCTAAAAATGAGTTGGATTCAAAACAAACTGACAAAGATGCTGATAAAGCACAGGACGGCGAAGTAACTAAATCCTTGATTTCTGTTCAGAGCAGTGAAGCTCAGCCTGCAGACAATACCAAATCAAGAGGTGTTCGAAATGAAAAAAGTATGAAGTTACAAAATGCAGATAAGTATCAATTGAGAACACGGAATGCCAAAATGTCCGAAACACCTAAAAATAAAGAAAATATTGGTAAGTTGGAATTGTCAAACAAAACGTTAACCAAAACACAGAAAGATGAGATTGACGAGATTTTCTTTTCACTTGATCAAGAAGACGGCTCTTCCTCTACCTCTAAGAGAAATGACTCCACTGAAGGTATTTTCCTTAAATTTCCTAATGAATTTGTTAATTAAAATATTATAACTATTATAAGTATTTTGACTAAGTTTTGTGTGTAAAGAATCAAAAGAAAATTTATCAGGGTCAAAATGTATGGCTTCTAGTGCTCTATATACATATTCATTTGGAAATACATGTTTGTGATAAAAAAATATCAAAATTTCATTGTTTAAAAGTTCAGTAAGTACCTAAGAAAAAGTTTGTGAATGAATTTCGTCAAAATAAATAGTTCAATAATAGACTAAGCAATATGAGTGAACTTAAAGTGAGTAATGAAACTGCTAATTATTTCAGATACGGATGTTGTCAAAAACATTCGGGACAAGGAAAATAAAATTTTTGAACAAATTCTGTCTGAAGATACACATGAAGATTTAAGCGCAAACAGGTGTATCTTTTCACCTTTAGAAGTCAAAATGTTATTGAATGAAAACTCGCATGAAGGCGACTCTCTTCTCAATCCAAAATCTCTGGAAAATGAAAATAATTTGGAATTTTTACCGTAAGTGACTTAAAAAACTGAATACAAACAGTTTAATTGTATAATATATTATATTAATTTTAGTACAATTATTTTAAAAAAACATTACTTCCTAGGCAGAGAAGGGGCCGAAAAAGTAAAACCTCTCCTAAAAATGTAACGTCTGATACCGTACGACGTAGTTATCGTATCCAGCCTTGTCAAGATGCCAGTTTAACAAACTTGGAAGGAAAAAAAAAAGAAACAGTATTAAATGTCAGTGTTGAACAGAATGGTGCCGATGCAAAACAAAATACGAAATCTCAAGGAACACCACTCGGTCAAGGTAGTTTGTTTTTTAATTTTATTTTGAAAATTCACTCTTAATATGTTTTAGACAGCTGTACACAGTAGAACCGTATTAATTTGAAGTTCAAGGTACCAAAAAAATTTGAATTCGTATTACATGGACCAAAAAAAAAATTTTCGCATAAATATCACAAAAGTCATAAAAAAAGCCGCTAATTTCGTGAAAAGCACATATTTTGAAACATTTCACAAAATCGTCTCGAAAACACAATATTTATTATACTAATACAAAATTTCAGTGTAATTTATTATATAATATGTACTACTGAAAGTAATTAGTCTGAATATTAATTAGATCTATTTCTTGTAACAAGTAAAGATATTACCTTAAGGGGCAACTTTAATTGGGGCATCTATAATTGTTAAGTATGTTGTTTGAATCAGTAACTGAGTGAATCAAACTTGCATATGTAAACCTTGCAAATCTTGCACTATTGACCAAATCAATCTGATTTTTATATTTGTATACTTAAAGAATTTTGCTTTACATTTTCGAGAACCTACTTACTAAAATTTTAACCTCTTTTATGCATACAGCAGTTGTTTTTTGTGGTTAAGAGGCAACTTTCATTTTTCCAGTTTGAATTTCGAGATATTTTTGCATTTTGCATACTCTTTCAAGACGAAACTAATAGTTAATTCTTTTACAATATCAAGTAAACATAAAGGTGCATTATTTTTTACGTAAATATTGCTAGAGTGAAATGTATCAATAGAAAAGGACAAGTATACAATTGTTGGTTCTCTTAAATTCCTAGGTAATAAGCTATCAGAAAATAGCCATTTCTTCAGCATTCATAATACATATGTGTTGCCATTTGAAATTATCAAGCGAAAATTAAATAATTTGTTAAAGTTCTCACCTAAGAATTGTTACGTTTATACTATGAAGAATTATTATGTTTATGATAAAAACCATTATTTGTGTCGATAAACATATGATTATAAAATATTACAATTTTGCCCCGATTTATAAGGAAAAAATTCATACTGATAAATAATGTTGATAACTTTTGAACCAGCTGTATTTGGAAAACTATTTATGCTAATATTATATTATATAATATTCATACTCCGGTTGTAATAAAAAAAATATATATTTTATATTTATTTATTGTTTTAATACATTACATATATAGTTAATATTAAAATATAAATGAATGTATGACAAATGTATTATTTTTCACTGTTAAATAATTAGTTGTTCATCGACCATATTATCGTTCTTCAGAATTTCGTTGTTTTTTCTCTACACATATTCAAAACAAAATTTGATCCATACATATTACACTTTAAACTGAATTTAGAAATAAAACCAATTTTACAATCTTTCATGTATTCAATATTCGTTCCTGTGCACCCTAACATCGATTTGTGGGAGTAATTGAGAAAAGAATTGGTGTATTAACCACTCTTTTGCCATCCAATTTAGGAAGTTCACACGAGTCCACACATTCAATGCTCAGTTCGGGAACATCCTGAAAATAATTTATAATATCATTATTATTGTTATTATATTATGTTATGTACTTTAATAATACACAATAATCTAAAATTGAAATAAGGGTTTGATTAATAATAATAAATTAATAATATAAGATGCCACCATTGGTGCAAAGAACGGTTGTAAGTCTTTCTTTACTCCTCTTCCCTCCGTGACATTTCTCACCTTTCAATGCTAAGGTTCTGTCTGACATCATATAAAAAATTCCTGGTTCGTCCATATTGAAAATATTTTTAGGCTCGTATTCATTTAAGGCAACCTTTTTGTCATTAAGCCATCTACTGGCTTCTTCCTCATCTACTCTTTGAGGATCGCCACAGATTGCTAACAGTGCAATGTTAAACCGTTGTTTAAATCGACTTAGCCAACCATTCGATGCGATAAAATTGTGAATATTCATTTGATTAGCTAACGATTTGGCTCTTTCAATTAAGATCGGACCTGTTATAGGTATATTTGCCACGCGAGCTTGATTGAAGAAATTGAAAAGTTTCCCCTCTATTTTTTCGTATTGTGTCTTGCGAAGTTGCTGACGCTGACCATTATCCTTGCATCTGATAAAAGCGTCTTCTACTTTTTTCTGTTTTTTAATATTGTCAACAAAGTTGATAATGGAATCGCATATTTTTCTGATAATTTTGTCTTCGATAATATTTTTTTATCGTACTCTAGTATTAATTCATTTTTTTGTTTGTTTTGTATGAATTTCTCACTGGTGCCATATTGAATGGACAATGCCAATTTCAATAAAATAAAATTATTATAGTCAAAATCACAAAAATGTTTTAATTTAATACGGAAATCAGAGAAACACAAACCACGCTTTTGTAATTTCAAAATGTCTGATACGTAAACATTAAAGAAATACAAATAATTGTTTTTATAAATAAACCAATGGCAATAAAATGTTTAAAATGAGATAAAAAAACTGAAGAACGCCAACCAAGCAGACTTCAAAATGCCTTAACACTAAACTGAAATGTCTGTATTAAAATTAATGAAAATAAAATACGGAAAAGTCTGAGAAACTCAACTACGCACTATTATAGCGTTTGTAAAAAAATATCCAATAACACTAATAAATATTGTCTTCACAATGTAAACAAAAATAATTATGGTAATACGGAACGGACTTCACAGACCGACAACCACTGAACAGACTTGTAACTGGTAATATTATACTTGTGAGGGCGCAAGAATAATTATTATCTTTTTCTAATGTAAAGAATACGAGCGAGAGAAAAGATTGCGAGCTAAGTTTGTGCATCGTAGTATGGAGAAAGATTTTAAATTTGAGGATGCATAATGTACATTTGTTATTTTTTTTTAGTATACTGAAAAAGAGTGAGAAAACAAACAATGCAAATTAACATTGTACATTGTGATTCGGTATGGGGGCAGGTACTAACTACCCTTTATGGTGAAGTTTCAACAGGCTCGCCGTAGCGCGTGTACTTTAATATTTTCTTGTTAATTTGTAATGCATATTTTCCAGATTGCGGTCATTTATATTTAGCAAAAAATATATATAAATTAGGCGAAAAATAGATCGACAAATTTATTTGATAGGTTCGAAAAATAGCTTTGAATAATAGGTACAATTTAGTATGAAAAGCTTCCGGTGGGACCACGTTCTGCTCCAAAACTTCGACTTCCAGCTAATTTTGAATAAACGGGGTTTTACTGTAGTTAAAGCCTCAAAGCTATATTATTTAAAAACGTGAGTTTTTACTAAAACAAAGTATTTAAAAAAAGTCAAAAATTGATCAAATATATGCCAATTGAATGGTTTATAACTCTATTCATTTTTAACATTTTGCTAATTTGGTTTCCTACAGATTTGTCTCCGTAATCTTGGCTTCAAGATTATAAGAACATATATTAAATATATTTGTTGAATTGTCCATATTAAGATAATTTGAGTGTTTGAAATTTTCAAATTTCGAATTAACAAACTTTTACTGTACTAGTAAATTTCAATTTACGGAAATCTGTAAAAATAAGTTCATCATTAGCACCTGCAGAGCCAAACCTACAAAGGTGTGCATTTTGCAGTCATTAATTGTATATTCCTATTCTCATAATATATCTTGTTTTGGCCTAATTTTTAAAATAATCAATATACATACATATGATAGATTTATACGAACATACTGTTCACCAGTAAACTTAATTTTCCTGTGTTTGTTGCAGGATATTTGGCCAAGAGAAAATTTAATGACAATAAAAGGAAAATAGAGAATGACAGTGATATTGATGAAGAAGCCAGATTTAAAATAAATCCCAAGTTCTTCGAGCAAGCATCTTCAAAGACGAGGAATAAAAAATCAAAAAAAATTCTTAGACACTCAATTAAAATAGTGCCGTCTTCGTCAGAGTCTGATGAAATGGAATCATTCCGTTTCACATTGCCCGAATTCTCTATTGATACCAGTAGGCTAAACAAAAGGCAAACTGAAAATAATCCTACCAATTGGTTCACAGATGGCCCGACCACCAGCTCACAGAACCGTAACCGTTTCAACAAATTGTTGTGAGTATTTATTTACATGCGACTATAGCCACCCACAACTTTAATTAATTTTTAATAATGCAATACACAATTATTGATATACATATTTAAATATTTATTGTTTAATTAAATATAATGTATTAAATTAATTTCTGAATTACTTACTTACTGAAGCTACTATCAATATTAGAAAACATCAATAAGATTTTTTTTCTGTAATATATACTTATAGTATTCTTTATTTTACTAAACATGTGTATTATAAAAATAATATCTATCAATAACATTAACTATTGTAAATGGCTTCATAAAAATTCAATTCAATCACCACTTTTTCTATCTTCTCTCTTGCTCGTAAGTTTGTATTAATTACCAATGAAACAGACAACCATTTTGAATGATGTCTAGAAAAGCTGAAGAGTAATGATATGTATGTTTCATTATTTATATAGAGAATCACAACTAATGAGGAATTAATTTTTGGGGAGATTATTGTACACACTACCAAGTTCCAAATGTTGATTTGTGTCCAAAAATAAAATTTAATATCTTTATTTTAAACATATTTTTGTAAACCCGTAGCACAAATCTTTGTTTTATACAAGCGAAATTCATGTAAATATTTATATGACAATAAAAATAGTGTAAAGAACAAATCAAATGGGTGGTAATTCAAAATTGTGTATTTTTATTAACATGTACATGTATTATATTTAAATGATGATTTTGATAACATAATACTAAGAAAATACAGGAAAAATAATATTAATATGTATGAAGTTTTTTCCATTCAAAAACCAAGATGTTAAAAATAATCATCTTAAAGATATATGTATATGTACTTCTATTGTATTAATTAAAATAGAATAACACTGGTTTTTTTTTCAAAACTTGTAATTATTACACAAATAAAAATAAAAATCAGTGTTCATAGTACATAATATGTAATGTCTGTAATGATTTTCAATTTTGACCGATACTTTCCAAACCTAAAACTATGTTAAGCTTCCATTTACATAATCATGTACTGTTAACTAAAAATGTTATCTTTTGATATATTATTTTTTATTTAAGTCAGTCATCAACAACATTTATTATGTCACCTTTTGTCATTTTGTCAGCTAGCCTGATATTAAAAAGGAAATTGTATTAGATTTTTTTTCCAAAATATGTATTAGCATTCTTATGTTTATATTTTCTTAATTTATATACAATTGCTTTATAAAGCCTAAACTTCATAAAACATACAGTTATTAGTTAACCTTAAATCATTATGATTTTGTACATGTTCATTTAAATTGTTAATTAATATAAAAATCAACATTAATTTTGAGATTATGTATATTCATTTTATATATTTATTGATTTTATATGTCTTCATTTGTAATTGTCATTTTGATATTTGTAAATATTCTTTATATTAATATAAATATAATGGTAAATGTTTCAGAATCAATTTAAGATAGATAGATATTTATTATAAAGATAAAAATTTATATTTTAAGATCTCAGATTTTTATGACTATTAAAAATCTTTTGTGTAGATTTTTCCGTTTATTGTATCGCTGGTATCTTGATATCTTGCTATTTTGAAGACACATTTGTTTTTGCATAAATATTATTTTGGTTATCAGTCTCGTGTTGAAACGAACAATCTCGCTTTCTTTTAAACATCTGTTCCAACTTCATGTTGTTATACATCAGATAATGGTACATATTACAATATAAATTGACCCAAGGAATCCCTGGTCTCACAAGCAATATTATTGTGCCAAATACTCCTATTTTTGTTTTGCAACACCACTTCGTAGGGTTTGTTTGGAAGTAGAAAATTTTCAAACATTCTCACTTAATATTATATACATACATTTTATTTACAATATTATAATGTATACAAAAAAAAATTATTCTGTGTGGAATTTCTATTTTGATACTAGGTTTTATATCAATCTGAATCATAGATTAACTTCAAGTAAATCATATTTTATTTTTGAAATCTTAAGTTAAAAACATGTTAGAAAAAATGTGCACTTTAACCCATCTGCACGTTTTATTTTCTGGTATTAATTATTGTCTCATTCACCCACAAAAAGTTGCCACTTTTGAAGTATATTTAAGGCGTTTAAAAAATTACCAAACTTTTTTCTATATGGAAGGGAAGAAAATGTATATATAGTAAAATCCCGTTTATTCAAAATTCGCCGCAAGTCGAAGTTTTAAAGCAAAATGTGGTCCCTCTGGAAAGTTTTCATACTAAATTGTACTTATAAATCGAATATCGTTATTCAAAGCTATTTTTGGAGCCTATCAGATGAATTTATCAATTTATTTTTCGCCTAATTCAATTTTTTTTGTCAAATGTCCGTAATCTGGAAAATACATCTGCGCTACACAATGTGTTTGTCAAAAGTCCATCCAAATGGGTAGTATCAGCCCCTATACCGATTCACGACGCATAAAGTTATTTCGCATTATTTGTTTTCTCATTGATTTTCAATATACTAAAAAAAGATGACAAATATGTATTGTGCGTCTTCAATTTTTAAATCTTAATCTTCCTTACCGCGATGCTTTAACTTAGCTCTCATACTTTTTTCTCTCACTCATTTTCTTTACATAAAATAAAGCAAATATTATTTTTGTGCCCTTATAGGTAACGTGATTCTCCCACTTACAGGTCGGCGAATCTTCTGTTCCGTATTATTACTATCATTATTTTTGTTTACTTAGTATCGTTTGTATATTTTGTTGTACAAACACTAGTACGCGGTTGAGTTCCTCAGACTTTTCCGTGTTTTATAAATGATTTAATTTGTATTCATTTTAATAGTCATCCCTTTCTATTTAAGTTTAGTGTCTAGGCATTTTGAAGAATGTGAATGTGAAAATGGCATTAATGCGAAACTCGTATTGGATGCCAACAGTTGCTAAGAAATCGAATGAATACAAGAGATTGGCAAAAAATATTATCCAAAACAAAATTAACAGAAGAATATGCGACTCCATTAATGATGTTGTCGACAATTTTATACATGATGACAGATAGAACTTTAGCATTGAAAGCCTAGAAATGTCACGGAGTGAAAAAGAGCAAGATGTCACAGGCGAGTGCAAAATGCCTCCGCAACTACCATAAAAAAAGTTTTAAAAGCGCTGGAGACATTTGTTACTAACTTCAATACAGAAATAATACAATAAAGAAATGACGGTGTTGACAATTTCGATGATTACGTCATTATTAAAAATGACACGAAAAGATAGTCCATTATAATCTCTTTTTTTTAAATAATGTGATTTGTTTACGTTGTATTTTGACAACTTGTTTGTTATTTTAAAATGTGTGGATAATAATATATACATATAATTACATCGAGTTGTAATGAAAAAAGTTTAGTATGTAATAAAAAACAAATTTTTGAAATTTTTATTTACTTTATGGTAAGTTGTTATAATAACTTTTTTCATGATTTTCGATCCCTTCAACTAAACGAATATAAAATAAACGAGAATTTACTGTATAACACAAAGTTTTTTTTATATACATATTGTGCTTAGTGAGATAAAAATACTTTTTCGTCACATTAAAGGGTTAATTATTATCATCTTAGATTATGAATGTTCCACATCTTCATTTTAATGGAACATCACAATTAAGGTAAGCCGATGGGTTAAAATCACTGAACACACTAGTATAAGAAGTTTATTTTTAAAAAAAATATATGAATTATGTTTATATTTAGATTTACATATAAAAATAAATTTTAAATGTGCCTTTTTTGGTGGTGTTTTATTAAATTGAAATATACATGTACTGGGTTGGTTTTAATTATCTCATACTGCTTCCTTTTTTAAGTACACTATTTACGCGGTGTCAACCCACGCACAGTTGGAAGGATTACGCCACATTTGACGACAACATAAGTGCAACACAAAATAACGAATTGATTCCAAATAGCATGTAACCTAAATTTTACATTTTTCCACAGTTCATGTCATATTTTACTTATCCCATTTTCTTACACAATATGATACTTAAAAAATTCCCTATATACTGCATGTCAAAAAAAAATCCTTGCAATTTACACACTTATACACAGATTTATAATTAATTTATTTATTGCAAATTCATTATTATGCTCATTAATTAATACATTAATTTTATTTATTAACAAAGATTTTTAAAATTATTATATTTAAAATGCAATAGGCTCTCGATTATCTGGGATTGACAAAAAAAAAGCACATATTGATAACTGTTTTCTTAATTTCTCGTGTAATCAAGAAAGTTGTGAACGACAAAAGGAATGATAGTTTGGAGTTTT
Organism: Eubasilissa splendida; assembly: GCA_031772225.1. Lineage (NCBI taxonomy): Eukaryota > Metazoa > Arthropoda > Insecta > Trichoptera > Phryganeidae > Eubasilissa > Eubasilissa splendida. Next base: position 34,101,174 of record CM062846.1, on the reverse strand, counting down.
GCATGTGTTATATTATCACATAATTATTGTAAATTTGAATTTTGAAAAATTCTTTGAAAGTTTGTGTTTTTTTTCAATTAAAGTTTTTAATATGAAAATACATCTCGTAGCAGGTGTCTGCCTCACATTGTGTATGTAAATAATCATTATTGCGCAGTTTCTCACGCCTAAAGTTTTTGTGTTCATTTTCTTCAATAGTTTGTAACACATACAATATTTTTCTGTGTATGTTGGTTGAGTGTGAGTATTTTTTTTCTTTTTATAGCAAATAATAAAGAATCTACTATACTGTGAAATAATAAATTGAGTTGGTTGTGATTTTAAAAATACATTCCATTTATTACTGATGAACCTCCTTACCTTGTTCTAGTAACTCCAACTATCCCACTAAATACAAATATCACATTACAAATAATTGTGCAGTAGATAACATTTCAAAAGATAACTTTGGCAATCCAAGTGTGGATCTGAACCCGTTTCAACAACAGTGTGATTCTTTGCAACAGAGTGATAATAAAATGTATGAGGAATATGCTGAAAAGAATTACAATTATTACTGTAATCCAAATCTGGAAACAGATGACATCATTGACGACTCTTGCGAAGAGTCTGAAGAAATTCCACTTCAAAATGGTTTATTTGACTTTATTAAGAAAAGAAAAACATCAAAATGTCTCGCTTTGAGCATAAATCATGTTCTTGAAAATGAACATAGGTTGGGCAGCGAAAGTAATGTGAACCTAGCTTTACCTTTAATGGAACAAGATATAGATTTATATAATATAGATAAAAATGATTTTCTTTCAAATATCGAACAAAGTTGTACTCAGGCCAGCTCTGTAATAATTGATGTAACAGGAAATAATTCATCCAAAGAGAAAGTTAAAAAATGTATAAATGATGTTCCAATTATGAAATTCTCCAGAAAAGTATCTGTTGGTCAGGATGCACATGAAATTTCAGCTGCAGGTACTTTTTAATATACGTATTTATTAATTCAATTAAATTTAGCAATTTTTGTACTTTATTCCCCCAATTAATTGGGAAATAGCTTTACCTACATTCCATTGTGGTGCATCAAATTAAATTGTATTGTGTGAAATTCAAATATCCTGCCAATACAGAGTACTACTTTTTGAATTGCGTAAGTGTTCCATCCTTCAGTCAGTTTACTGAGAGTAACTTCACAAACTATTAAGCTTGTATTCTTTTGCTATGACGAGTTATGTTTGTCCAAGTTTATGTGATCCAAATACAAGCAGATATTAATGCATTTGGCTTAATGGCATACATCTCTACAATGTTTTACATACAAGTGTTTATAATATATTTTACTAATTTGAATTATTAATTAATATATTTTTCAGAATCTCTCAGCCCTTGCATAGATCGATTCTTGCCGTATCTCTCACAAAATTCAATGGTCGAAAATCCATCAAAAGTTCCCGATGACGAGCCTGAAGTTGATACCCTGACAAAATATTCCACAAAGCAGGCTGACTCCCATGATGAGATTGATACACTTTTCTCTGATGAAGATAGTTATTTAGATCCACCGCAAGATTCACTTTGCAATAATAATATTTCATTGTTTGACAGTTCACCAACCCAAAACACAGAGCTTGATGTTATGTTAAAAGTAAAAGAATTACATAAGGTTGAACCAGAAATCTCACCAAACGATGTTGAAAATTCTAATTCTAAAATAGAACCTAAAACTGTGATTATAAATTCAGGACATGGTGATGAAATTTCGTTAACAAATGCAAAAACTCTTGTAAGCGAAGACATCCAAAAAACAGTTTATCTAGAACAATGGAAGGATATTATGACAGAAGACGAATCAGATTAAACATTAATTTTATTTTTAGTAGTTTACATGTTATGTTGTACATACATGTTCCAAATTTCTTACCATTTCACATACATATTTATATTTGCACAAATACAAATCTTAATATTTTTAAATATATTGTTTTTATTATTTAGGATGGAATTCATAAATGCATATTTTTATAAAAACACTTGAATGATTCTCAATCACTTTAGTGATACAAGAAGCTGAATAAAAGCCAGAGAATCATTAAACCTCCTTTATAAATGAGCCAATGCAATGAAAAAAATTTGATATTTTTAGTTGCTTCAGTGTCGCCAGTGCACTTGGCTCAAGTTCAAGATTCACGTCTAACTAAAGAACTACAGCTGACAAATCAATCTTTATTAAACAGTCTGATTCACTACTTGGACCTTCTACAACAAAACTCTCTTAAAAAAGGGGTAAATGTACTGTTTTGAAAGGAGTCAGGAATTTTGAATTGGTTTCCAATAGACAATGATCTTGTTTTTAACACAACATGCCATATATATTGGAAAAACTTAATCTTTCGCAAGATCCAGTTTGTTGAAATTCAATTTATGCCATGATCTAAAAGTTGCAGCAATGTTTACAGATCTTACAGAGGCGGATTTATGATGCAGGGGCCTGTCTTATTGGACACTTTGGGGGTCCTTTGTCTTAAGGCAAGGCACCCCCAAAACGATAATATTACAACAACTATGAACAGCAACACAGATATAGAGACAATGTTGAGGGCTAAATTATCCACAATAACAGACCTGGAGCTTAAAACTCCCAAGCTGCCTTGACAAAGAAAAACTTACAAGAAGTCATGAATACAGTCGCATCTCCCAGTATTTTTGGAGTTAAAGTAGTGTTCTAGGCCTTACTTTTTAATCCTTTCCTATTTTTATTGTTGCTTTCTCTTTTGTTCCTAGTTTTACTTCCCTTTTTTCAGTGATTTGGGGGCCCTCTAAAAAGTAGGGCCTCACAATTGCGTAACTATAAATCCATCATTGGGTCTTTAAGGAGGGTATACTAAATAGTGTTGCTTCCTATGCAAATAGGACAGTCAAACAAAGAGCAGCCACTGGCAGCGGTAAAGAAATGGCACACAGTGAACATCGAGAGTAAAAAAAAATTACACATCCAATTTTGGTCTAATATATTATCAAGCTCGGCCTCATGAAAAAAATTGTAATGTATGTGAACAAAGGAGAAGAATTTACTTATCTGAGGGGAAAATTCCCATCAGGTAAGCAAATCCTAAGATAACAGAGGGATTTTTTAAATTGGTTGTTTTGAATCCCAACATCCATTTTGTGGAGTTTATTATTATTGTTATAAGCAGGACAAAGATTTTATCATCTAATATAAATTAATAATAAAAACCCATGTTTTCATAAAAAATGCAATAAAAAGAATTAGTATTGAAAGCAAGGCCCATAAACCACTGATTTAGTACACTTTCTGCTATTATTGTCTCATTGAGAAATGCAATTTGTTTTTCCTACTCAATGAAATGTTTACTAGTCCTTCAATTTCCTTTGGAGATGATGGGCAAAACAGAAAGAAAAACCTAGTTTTCATTGGGCCAAATTCATTGCATCATATTTAACATTCACTAATATTATTCTGGATGGGGGAAAACTCTGGAATACACTTAATTAAACATTTTACTATACTTCTTTTATTAAAATTACAATTATTACACAATAGATTTTTATAGGCATACATACATTTAACATATTCACACATAAAAACACCCCTATTTTTCTTTCATGCAAAAATATCTATGGTAATTGCATACTTGTAACTCATGTTTTTGTATCCCTTATGAATCAACCAGAAGAGAGGTATTGGCTTAATGCGACATAACTCATTTTGAAGAGGAAACTTAATAAAAATTTGTTTTTAATTTAGCTTACGTTCTAATTAATTTTACAGTCTTCGGCGTGTTGAATATTTTTTGACCACATCTGGATCAGCAATTGTTTTATTTTCTTCTTTGGGCTTTACAGTTCTTTTAATTGATTGGTTAGCAACGGTTTTTACTTCATTTTCAACAGACTGAGAACTGGCCATTTGTTTTTTTTTTGTTTGGTTTCCATAAACACGAATTTTCGATGCACTGCTTGACGATGTCGGAAATATTGAGCTCTCTAATTTACTACTTGCGCTGAATTCTTTTTCTGGACTACTGTTTGAATCAACAGGTTTCTTGCATGTATTGAGATTGATTCTAGCTCTAGTTTTAGGTATTTTAACAGCAGATTCCAGTAAAATCATTTTCTTTTCATTTTTAATCTTTGGTGCGGGAGTTTTCAAGAAGTCTAAATCATTGTTATTTATTGATTTAGGTTTTATTTTATCACCTACCTTCGCAGACTTACTTTTAATGACTTCATCATCGTCGTCATCGTCGAGCGTTAGTTTGATGGCAGGTCTTACAAAATCGGTAAATTCAGTTTTACGCGTGGAAGGGAGAGTATTTCCTAAATTTCTCCTTACCCTATTTATAGCACTTATTTTTTTATCGCACGGAGTCATAAAGCAAGGGACGGTTTGTTTCATTTCTGGGGTTAATGTCATTTTTAAATTGAAATCTCTTTGTAAGTCATCAATCATGTCTAACTGGGACTGATTTTCATTTTCTTTCCCGAAAACAGTAATTTGCAATAAGAACATTCTCTGCTCTTTGGCCAATTGAATCAAGAAATAATCATCAGTTTTTTCTAACTTTGCTAATACTTCAGCGTTGTATTTCAGTGCTTTATCAGTTTCGCTTTCTGTTATAAAAAAGTAATTTGCATCTATCAGTAATTGACATTCTGCAGTTATAAATCTGTTGTTATTCAATGTTTCTAATACTTTGCCAAATTGCGATTGTAAAAATGAGTTTGAATTATTCTCATGAATGAAATTTAATTTTGATAGTAAATATTTGGCAAACTTTATCCCTCCATTATAAAAACTGCCGGTCACGCGCGATTCTCCAGTTTTGAAATGTAGCTGCGCTTGAATTCTCATAAAATCCAAATAAACCACAAAATTTGATACGCTCGAACATTTATTACAGTCGCATGTGTGGTGATGATCTATAAAATCTGGAAGAATGAAAGGTGTGGGATGGAACGTGGGAGATCCGCCCAATGAAGGATTGCAATGTTTATCTGCGGGGACATCTAACACCATTTCAAATTGCTTGGCATCACCCATAGCGTCTTTGCTTGGTAAAAATGGTTTTTTAGATGTAATGTTTTGTGCTTTTTTTACTTCCATTTCACTGCTTTTGAAATTTACTTTTATCTTCATGTTATTATGTTCGCTTAATATGTAACGTATTCCATCAAGTTTGACCTAAAAAAATTGTGGTATGTATATATATTACTTTATTTTCCTATGATGAGACATTGAATAAAATTGCTTGTATCCAAATTTTTCACAAAGTATCACTTTAGGATCTAATATTTATCCTATAAGTAAAAAAAAAAAAATTTTTTATTAAGAACTTGTTTGTCAAAAAAAGTTTTTATAAATTTTAAAACATTTCAATTATTCAAAGGGTATATACTATACATCTTAAAATAATGGATTTACCATGCAGTCATCATGGCGTTCTGCGGCTAGATCTGCAGCCGCCAGCAGGATCAAAAGTTGGGCAGTACGGCGAGGAAGTAGTAGTTTCTGGGCAGCGGCCAAAGGAGCTTTTATTAGGGCCCTGGCCCTCCGTACCAGACCCAAGTCTAGAGCTACACGGCCAGCCTCCGCTCCAGTTGAAAGCCAAAGACGCTGAGTGACCGCAGCTACACGACCACTACTACCAGCACCTAAAAATGTATTATGGATGTTATAGATGGTCATAATTTAGACTACTATTATTCTTTAAGCACAATCAGTACATTACGAACGTCAGTTGGGCACCAACGCTTTTATCACATGTGCAGACATTAAAAATACAGTAAAACCTCTTTAATACAAAATTTAAGGGAAGAAATTTTTTTTTTAAAATTGATTTTCGAATTAGGAAAGTAGAATTTCATAGAAAGTTTTCAAAACATCAACATATTTTCTAAACATTTATAGATGTACTATAAATATAATTTTTTAAATACATGTATGTTACTTTCATTTTTGTTAAAGTCCCCCACCTCTATTTTGTCAACTTTTTGACTTTCCCCACTAATAACAAGCATGTTATATTTAACCTTCAATTAAATCTGTGGAGCCAACTATTGAAGGCTCCAAAATCATTAACCAATTCATTGGCCAATAAACGTCCTTTCTTGTTGGGAATTAGACCAGAAATTGGAATATTGGTCACATGCATTTGAGAAAAAAAAACAGCTTTGTGTTTAGCCAGATGAATGCGCGCTGATGCATGTTACTTTCCCTCGGCTTCAATTTTGGCACAATTTTCAACATTGTTGAAGTGGTCAAGTTGGCGATACCATATTTTTTTTTGATATTTCCCTTACTGTCAATTTTACTGTCCACATCTTTAATTAAATCCATTTTCTTATAAATTGCTAACGTTTTATGTGTTCTGCGAACTGACCCCATTTAAAATTCAACTACAGGCAAAATAAAATACAAAAACACTAAAATTTAACACAAGGACGTAACGAAAAAATGCAATATTCTTTAAAAAATGAAATGTAAAACTTTAAAACTCTGAAACCGGCGTGCAAGATGACAGAACTTTGACTAAACTAGGGGGATAAAATATGATAATATACGAATAATGAGAACAATTTTCTTGAAGGCAACATTAGAAAGAAATTTTATAAAAGGCATTGTCAGTTTACGTGTCTGCATTTTTGAGCGCGCTGCCGCTGTCAACATCGTGGTTTTTATACTGAAAAACATAGCAACTATCTATTATTTCAGCTTTTTATGTGTCGAAATGTTTATCAAATAATCAATTTCTCCTTAATAATGAAGGCGAGTCCAATTTTAAAAACCGGCAAACAAATGATTCAACAGCGCTTGACACAATAAAATTATGGACATTTTAGTTTGATTAGCGGTCAAACTCACCTTTTCCATCAAAATTGGGCAAGAAATTGGAATATTAAAATACATGTGAAAAATAATGAAAAACCTTTAAATCTTTACACTTCGTTAAAGCTTATTATTTTCCTACGATTTTTCAAGTCACTCAAAGAGGTATTCGGGATTGGAATTTTCCTGCTCAGTTTTTAAAATAAGTTCCATGTTTTCAAATGGTCAAGGAACACAAATTAGAAACGAAACAAAATTAAGTATATGATAGGTTATGTATTTAAATATAAATAAACAAAAAACTGGATATGAAATCAATAGAACTGTTGCACACGATTAATTTAAATTTAAATTGCGAGATTCAATTAGAATTATTAAAATTATTTTAATTAGGGGTTACAAGGGTGAGTTGAAATATATAATTCGCAATGTGCCAATTATCATTCTTTAAAGAACAATAAATCATATAGCACTGCAGAATTTGGTATAAATATGGTATCACTCAGTTCAGTTGCGGTCTTGCGAGCTTTAAGCACGCCGATCTATTGCGAAAAGTTTGGATTTAAACACACGTGAACAAATTATTTACTTTGGGTATAAAAAAATGCATATGAACTACTAGTATGAAATGTTATTTTCAGAGGTAAAATTTTTGAAAAGAAGAGCGATTTACATGAAAATACGAAATATGAATACACAAATTAAGGGAGTTTTACTGTATATTAATTTTGGTGAATTTAATTATTTCAATAAACAATACTTAAACTCACTGGATTTAACAAGATCTCCACACTCCATATGTGCATTTACTAGACATGTTAAAATGCCCATAAATTTTTGCGTTTGTTTGACATCATATTCTCGGTAAAAATTACTATAGAGTGACTGAACTACAATCAGCTTCGCATAAGAGATCCTGATATTCTCCAGCTTTCTTTTGTTTTTTGATGGCTCATTTAAATAATGTGCCATTATTCTATTGTTTATGGAATTAAGAATAATAAAACCATTATTTTTTAAACCAATGTTGTAATAATAAATCTGTAAAAAATAATAAGCAATTACATGACAATTTATTTATTAGTTCATTTTTGGAAAATAATTACATATTTAAAAAACATAACATTTTTAGCATTGACGAACGTGCAATCTGTCACCGTAAACTGCCAAATGTTTTGGGTGAAATTCATACATAAATCCCTCCACTGTAAATAAAAAATTTTAATGTTTTATGCATGGAATCGGTTTTGAGAGAACGAAAAATACTACCGACAAAAAGAAGTCAAGCTAGCCAACATAAAATTTTTCATTTTTTATGGGTTAATTTTAATATTTAGATTTTTTTTAAATAATACCATTTATTTATGCATACAGGTGCTAATAGATTTTTTTTACCCACGAAAAATGTATTGTAATAATTGTCTTTAAAAACAATTGAATAAAATAAATAATCTAAGCATAATAAATGAATTAATAAATAAGTATATTTATGACCAAACCTAACCTAAAACCACAAATAATCATCACCAAAATGAAAAGAGAAACAACTAATAAAATAATTAACCACATGTTTTAAGAATAAAAAAAGGTAGTCGTTGATTCAATATTAAAGAATTAATCACGTACCAATTATTATTTTTTAGGGTTATTCAAAATGTTCCATTAAAACATAATTTATCATCATTATGTGACTACTATATAGCACAATGGAGATGTGTTCCATATACCAAAATTTTCAATCAAGCACATTTTAAGTTTGCAATATTTATCGTAAACCGCAAAAACTTCACTTAATTTATTTTTTTAATATAGACAATCTACTTATCAGTCTTATTATATTTGTTTTATTAAGATTGTATTTAATTATTATTTTTATTTAAAAAAAAAATAGACATCAAGATCACCAATGTGTTCTACATAGTTGATATATTAACATATTCCATACTGATATCCACCAGGTAGCCAAATCGTGGATATGTCACCAAAATGCTCTACATAGTTGATATATTAACATATTCCATACTGATACCCACCAGGTAGCCAAATCGTGGATATGTCACCAATGTGCTCTACATAGTTGATATATTAACATATTCCATACTGATACCCACCAGGTAGCCAAATCGTGGATATGTCACCAATGTGCTCTACATAGTTGATATATTAACATATTCCATACTGATACCCACCAGGTAGCCAAATCGTGGATATGTCACCAATGTGCTCTACATAGTTGATATATTAACATATTCCATATTGATACCCACCAGGTAGACAATTCGTGGATGTCACCAATGTGCTCTAGATAATAATAATTCCATGCTGGTACGCGCTAGGCCCATTCTTAAAAAAACGGCCCAAACATATGTGGTGCATTTTATGATCATATTCATTCACTTATATTACAGTATAGCGAAGTACCACGACGGCACAGACATTTGGTCAGTAAAAATAGGTACGTCGTTCAAATTGTTTGTTACATGACTTTGGTCAGCAGTGAGCATATTAATTTGAGTGTTTTTTTTAATTTTAATATTAGAAAATATAATACATTTTAGAATTATCAGTAGGATATATTTATATATATATATTTCATTTAACATTTCTTTCTTCTCTATGAGAGTAGGACTTGTGTATAGAGAATAATATAAAAATTATTATAATTAATATAAAATTAATATATTAATATTAAATTAATATAATAATATAAAAATAATAAATACAAATTAAATATATTAATTAGAAAGGTATATATTTAATTTTAATTTAAAATATCACAGAGCTATGTTCTGAATAATTACAACTTCACAATAAGAATGGGTTCTCCTTAATAATACTTTAATAAAATCACATGTATTTGTATAAATCTTTTGAAAAAACTACAAATTTAAATAGCAATATAAAGTTAAAAAATTAACATATCCGAATTTGTTAATTAAAGTACGTAAAGTTAACTTAGTTTCCATATAATTAAAAGGTTGATCTAATTTAATACATTAAAAAAATTATACATACAGATAAGTTCAAGAGGTATTCAAATGTTGCTTCGATTAGCTGTGGATTTTCAGGAATTTTCTCATCTGATTTGAGAATATCTCTGACAATTGCATTAGTATTGCATACAATAGCTTCAAGTGTGAAGTGTGGGCAAGCAGCATGTTCAAGAAGAAAGCCAGCAGTGCGCAAAGTACATGTTCTACAACATTAAAAAATATACAAGTATTTTTTAAATAATCTTTTTTAGTATTAACTAATTGACCCTACAAAGACACATATATGCATCGTGTTATGTGTTTGTGATATACAGTAAAACCGCGATATAACGAACCCCGATATAGCGAAAAATGACGTATATCGAAAAAAAAATCGAAATTTAGTCCCTAAAACCAATTTTTCATACAAAAATGCATTTATATAACGAAATCCCGTTAATATTTATAACAAAATCATTTTTGTCCCGTACGAAAAAATGCCAATATATTTACGTAAATTTATAACGAAATAAAAAAATGTTAAAAGATGAAAATATTATTTCGCACTTACAAAGCCGCGCCGCTGCATCTGCCGTATGCGAACGGAAACGCCGCGCACGGCCTTTTCGGCGGTGCGCGGCGGTCTGCCGACAAGGTAGTAAAACAATTCAAACTTCTTCATGGGTTCATAGTATCATATTTTGAAGTGGTTGCCGCCGTTACCGGTAAGTACCTTCGTAATTTATATACGACTCATTTTATAAAAATGCCGCGATTCAACTGTCAAATTTTTATTTTTGAATTATTCTTTATGTTTCATGCCCAAAACTATGTTTGAAGCGGCTCTACATTTAAACACAATTAAAATATTGTTTTGTGTTTGCAATATTCTGGAATTTACAAAAATATCTTCCAATTGGTGTTGAATAGGTTCTTTTCTTAATTTAATTTCTTTGATTATCTGTTATAATAACAAAACTACTAAAAATATGTAGGTATTCAGTTCCCTACGGCCTTCTTCCTCCTTTGTTTGCAGAATTTGCGATCTTTTTTGAAGCCGCGCAACATTTTTTTGCGACGGCGCGTAATATATAGTAGGATTTTTTAAATTTATTTCGTTATATGTGGGAATTCGTTATTACGAATTTTTATTTTTTGGGCCCTTGGATTTCGTTATATCGCGGTTTTACTGTATATATTTTTTATATTTAATATTTTTTTAAATTCTAATTGTTTGTTTTTTGGCTATGGGGATAATTAAAAACTTTTGTTGTGGGCAGGCAACTGACTAAAAAGCACCTACTTATGAAATATGATATATTTTAAAATATTTAAAGTAAACTGAATTAAGTCTTTTTGGGGGAAAAAAAGCACACTAACATCTACAAAATTAGATAGAATACAAAACATGGCACTGCTATTAAAATACTACATATGAAATTTGGGATGAATTGTCTAAATCAAAAATAAAATATTTAGAATGGGTTTAGCAAGACTGAAATAATCATACCTATTCCCTGTGAGAAGGGAGAGGGAATGAGCGATGTCAGCAGAATGTAAAGAAGCCACATCTATATCATGAAGAGCAAGTACTTGGCATGCTGTCTCCATTATCTCCACTGTGCTATCTATGTATGGTTTTAATGTCTCATTTAATATAGATCGATCTTTAGCTAAACCTAAAATAAAGACAACATAATTAATGTGGTTTAATAATTATTTTTAAAGTATTTTCTAATTCATTCTAAATGTTAAGGCTTGGTTCAATAAATTTGGTACACATCTATAAACCTTTGATGAAGAAATCTACATATTAAATAGAAACAAATGAAAAGAATCACACTTTTAAAATCAATACATATTTGTCATATTTTATTCTAATAGCTATCAATCACAGATATAAAGATTTTTTTCTATGCATAGAGTTTAACTCCCTGTTAATCAATTTTTGAAAATAAAATTACACATATATATACATATACACTCACAATACTTTTTCCATTATTACAGAAATTGATGAATAAAAAAAATTACCGATATGCCTCACTGCCCCTCTCCACAGTTTTATTGATTGATAAATTGGTTGGATTATATCATTTTCGATTTTAAGACTAAGATATTGGTGTGTTGGAGCCACATCACAAGCATCATCAGGATGTACAGCCGGTTGGTGGGGTGCGTAAGGGATAACCGGAGTCGCTTCGGCTACAATATTTTGCGCCCCGAGCTTTCGCTTTACTTGTGTCTCACACAAACTATAAGCAAATAATGTATTTGCCAATAGAAGTTTAGGTATCACTGAATCATCTGAAGTGTCATCTGGTAGAATTTTCTGTAAAAAGAACAATGCTAAGATTGCTTAAAAATATTTGTAATCTGGCAGTTGTATCATAAAAAGAAAAGAAAAAAGTAGGTACCTTAAAATAATTCTCCAAAAGCTTCAAAGTTACTTTGACAAATTCAAATAGTTTTGGATTGCTCAATTTAGTGGATTGAGTAGTGATTAAGGTTACTACTTTTCCACATATAATTGTGAGCCTATTGATACTCAAGATATCTGAAATAAAATTTGGAAATGAACAATACTAAAGTAGATATAAACATCAGTAACTCCTTAAAGATACACCCCACATTAATTAATAATAATGTAAAAATTAAAAGAAGGCCATTGTCTTCCTTTTCATGATAATATTTTTTTTATAATCTTATAAAAAAGGGACGAATTAAGTACTTTCATCCTGGTAATCCAATCCGGAACCCATATTAAAAATTACCTTGTTTTTGATTGATTAATAAAATAAAAAGTGTATGCTTACGTGAAAAACTTTAACCAGTTTTCATTTTATCAATAAGATCTATTTAAAAAAATACATTACAATATTCATTGATTTTTAAATTTTAAGATTGAAATGTTCAAAATAGTTTTAAGTACATATAACTTATTCAAATAAAATTATAGGTCAATCTTTACTTATACTGAAATACAGAAATCATAGAAATATTGAGCATATATATAAATAGTTATGTATGCATTATATTAAGAATAAATATATTTAAGGATCAATAGATTATTGCTTCTATAGGCAATCATTCTGTAATAATATTTTTCTACAATAGTAATAATTACAACAGATTAATGGGTAATCCTATAATTTTTAATGTTGAATGTGTATAATTTTGAGTTATTAATTGAATCCAAGATTTTTCCCCAATCAGTATTAATTGTGGATGAAATATGTATGTAAATCCTTTTTTAATTCTTGGGGTCAATTTTGAATTAAAAAAATTTTAATATGTATTTCTACTTTTCTAATCTAGGTAAATAATATATAATGAGGCAACGCACCAGGACATTCAATACTAGTTGCAGGTTTGCACAGAGGGCTTACCAACTGACACTGTTTTTGCAAAGATTGGCAAATCCCAACCATTAGCAAACTAGAAGGCCACACTTTAACATATACTTCTAGTTCTGATAACAAAAGCTGCCTGAAAATAACATATAATTCAAATAGAATCATATAAAACACAAGCCATAAATGATTATGCATAAATTCTGAATTTTTTTAATCTATAAAATTTAAATATTATATATGTGCATTATTTATAATGAAAATATTTCTACTACAAAATTAACAATTAAACAATACAATAATTAACTTACCCAAAATCAATAGTTGAGAATAATTTTGAATAAATTGAATTTCCTTCTAGTGACACAAATTCATTGCATGCGCTCCAAACTGTTAGTTGAAGCAGTTTTTCTAAACCACATTGACCTTTATCACTTCCCATTTCATCATTTACCTGAGAATTTAATGATCTTTCATCCTTGCATGAAGCAGATATTCGTTTTGTTTGTGACGTGGAATATACTTTGGACTTAATTTGTATAACAAAATTAGTATGCACCATTTCCTGCGCAGGATGCACCTTAACTGCCGAATTGATGGCCATGCTCACATAACAACTGGTCAAAGCTTCATAATGTTCATCGAGGTCTGACTGACATATCGCCATATTGTAAAAAGCTCGAGATAAATGATTCAGATCACATGCGGTTCTGTCCCAATTTAAAACTTGAGTAAAATTGAAAACGTACAAATTGAAAATATTGCGTGAATGTTCGTAAAGATTCAAAGCGTACAAAAGAATGGCCAGATTATGAAGATCGTTTTCCATCTTAGACCAAAACATTTTCCAGTTTGGGCAACCATTCAAATGCAATGAGTTTAAATTTTTCATTTGCTCTAAAGCCGTGCATTCTACAGATTCCACCAATATTGCTATATCCATTCCACACTTTGCAGACTTTGACGCAAACGTCCAGGCGAAACACCCCAATGAAATTGAATCGTGCATAGCACTCTTGAAGTTGCAAGTTACACATTTAACAACTTGTGTATTAGAGTGGCTTAATACTTTTGTAATCAATATAGTTAAATTCAAGATAACGTTTTGTAGATTTATCAGAAAATTATTTTTCCAAAGTTCATCTTCCTCTGTTACCCAATAAGATAAACATAGATTTAACATTTTCCTTAATACAGAACATAATTCTCTCGAAGCGTCGGTGTAATTTATTTCATCAGTCAAATTAATATTGTTAATAAAATTTACAACCAAATTATGAGCCTGAAGAGAGACATTACTTAAATTTGATGTTAAAATTGGAACTAGAGCAGAAACAGCTTGAATGAGGCAAAAATATTCAGACTTGTTTTCAAATAAATTCATACTAAATTTCATTGCCGCAATCAAAGAATTACTGTGCCTGAATCCGCAGCTCACTATATTTTGATGAACTATTGCGCAACAATAAAGAGCACTCTTATAAAATTCATATTCACTTTCTGCTTTCAACGAGTTAACAATATTTTTGTTGTTACAGAGTGTATTGAATAATTTTTCAAAAAAACTGTCCAGCTCGTTGGGTGCTGAACTATTAAAGAGCATGAAAAACTTTTTCATTAGCCAAACTAGATTTTCTTTGCAAAATTGGACATGGACTATTCCGCAAAGTTTTATTATAAATTCCATTACAGTATTAGCATTTATATTGCTTAATTTATCATTAGCAGATTCAATAGCACTCATACAGTCTACTAAAATTATCCAGTATATTTTATTATATTCAGGTGACATCACCACATTTGAATGTGAAAATACACATTTTGCAAGTTGCAAAGACAATTTTACAGGAGCTTTCTGAAAAAATTAAATTTATATGTAAATACCTAAATTAATTAATAAATACAAATATATTATACTTATAAAAATAGCAATATTAACTTTGTGATTAAAATTCATATATTTATTTATTATCTTTGTAAATCAAGAAGAAGAAAAAAAAGATTTATTATCTTTGTAAATTGTGTATTATTAAAGATAATAAATAAAAATACAAATATATTATTCTACAAACAATAGCACATTTTTGAACTATTCAAATAATAATTTAAAACAATTAAAATCATGAAAATATTAAACTCAATTAGTAATCATATATTTCTTACAGCATGTTTTTAGTTTGACAATAAAAGGTAAGCTTAAAAAAGACAATAAAAGGTAAGCTTAAAAAAGACAATAAAAAAAAGAATGACGCATACTTTCTTAACGACACATCGATGAATATTGCAGACAGTTGCCAAATATTTTTGAATCTCTGATTGAGTAATATTTTTTATAAATTGGCTGAGGTGAGACGAAAATTTGCATAATAATTCAGCATCTACATTAGTTTTCCACTGTGGTTTTTCCAATAATCTAAAAGTGAAACAAGTAATGATATATTCAGTATAATATTAGGAGATACCGGTCGAAAATGGCATGTTTAAATAAAACATTTTTTTTTTTTTAAATAAATAACATTATACAATACAATCTCTCTTAATTAAAATAACAACTTTCTTTCCATCTTTGCATTAATTTTTTTATACCATTTGAAAAAAAATTACACGATTTAGATGTAAAGTACTCTTCAAGACCAGATTTTTCTCGCTCAATATTTTCAAAGTCAGGTGAATATGGCGGGTTGTGATTTTTACCATATGGGGGGGGGGGGGGGGTATTGTATTATCAATTTGTCTTCTATTAGCTATAGCAAGCCTCCTAGTTTTTATTTTATTACTTTTTAAACATTTTAAACCTCGGCCATTATTGTACGACCATATCCAAAGACTTCATAACGAATAATCCTTTTTGCAATTCCACCATAGTGATAAAAAGATTTTTTTTACAATTAGGCTCGGTCTAGTAGTTGGCCTTGCTACTTTGAAATTTATTGTTTTTAGTAACCTCGGTTAAAGTACATGACCTGATTTTTGTTTAAGATATTGAAGAAATAGTAAATTCTCTGTTAATCCGATAATAATTATGGCACCTTTGAATCTGCACAAATTTTTTCTTGTAGCTTAAATCGTGAGATATCCATCCATACATCCTGTTTATGAATTTTGTCAAGTTTTTTAAATGTTCTTGTCACTTGACATGTATGAGTGTATCTGCAGTAGATTTGGATAGATTTGCCTCAACTTCAATTTTCACTTTCACTTCCAGGTTTATTTTTTAAAACAAAATTTCCACTTTGAACATTTTTAAACCATCCCTGGCAATATTAAATATTCAATACACTCCAGTAAACATCACAAATGTTTTTCACTGCGGTTATCGCATTGTTTATTTTTATGATATTTATATAACACAGCATTTTCTAGTGAGACGGGCACAGTCCAAACGCTATTGTTCTTACTTACTTACATACCATCACGCCGTTCTCCGCAGGGGTAGGCAGATAGAATAGAGGGCCACACTCATCTGTCCTGACACAATTCTCGCCTCATCCACATGCATACATCTTCTCATATAAGCTCAACGATTATTGAGGCTTCAAACAGAACCATCTACCGGTATCTGGTTTACCTGGTCATGCCAAGTCTTCCGTAGACGTCCTCTATTTCTGGTGCCATCAACACTTGTGTTCTTTCTTTCTTACCATTCTCTCCTAATTCATCCGTTCCATGATCCTTTCTTAATCTTACTCACTATACTAAGATTAGCTTTACATTCTTTCCTTATTTCTTCATTCTTTACTCTGTCATAAATAGATCTGCCACATATACGCCTAAGTGATCTCATTTCCACTGTATTCAGTCTACTTTTGTTCCTCTTCTGCCAGCTCCAGGCCTCACTTCCATACATCAGTGTCAGTACCAGGACTCCATTGTGAACCGCTAGTCTTGCCTCAGTTGACAAGTTCCCATTAGCTATAATTCCATTCAAAGCGCCATTCACTTTATTCCCCGCAGTCACCCTCATTTCAATATATTTCTCTGTCTTTCCGTTTCTATCAAACATACTTCCCAAATACACAAACTTATCTACTTGTTCCAAATATTTATTACCTACAATTATTTTGCACATTGTCTTGCTTTTCTCCATCTCGAATACCATCTCAAACTAAAAATATAGTGTTAGACACGTGATATACTGGTAAGTCACCAAATTATTGACAACAATGATTCACACGAATGTCTAAATACTGACATTTTTAGTGGAGCATTCCAGTAGTGATGGTAAACCGTTACGTGTGACAGTGTCGATGATTGGTAATTGAGATTTAACAATGATTGGTAACTAAGATTTAACTGTCAGAGGCTTTCTAGAGTACCAGTCATTGCTCGAATAATTACATTACTCATTTATCAATCATCGTTACAATCAAACACAATCACATTAACAATCAAAATAACGGTTTAAACAACGATTTTACTATCACTACATTCCAATATACGATAAATTGATGGTCCACAATTGGTTAGTGGTTCACCACTTGTGGCTATATGCCAGGGATATTTAATAAGTTTAAAAGATCTAATTATGACTTATTATTATCAAACAATCCTGAAATATCAAAAAAAAAAACCTTAAATAGTAAGCTTAAGAAACATATTTTTTCGACGTATATTTGCATAATTGGGTGCTTAACCGGTTTTAAACTATGTTCCAATGCCGAAACCTATCGAAGATAAAAAATTCGAAAATTATAACATTTCTTAAACTAAAAAAATGTGTATGTTAACTGTAGTAGGCTAAGGGAACATAATTTAAAACCGATTAAGAACCCAATTATGTAAATATTCGTCCAAAAAATATGTTTCTTGAGCTTGCTATTTAATATTTATGTCCTGGGTTTCTAACTAGCTGTGCCCTATCAAATAATAGTATTGTATCCTGTTAAGACAAGAATTTGTAATGATAGAAATATTACAAATACCTACCGATATAATTCAATAAGTATCTTCAATGCGGCATTTGACTTCTGTATATCTGTGTAATCTAACACTAATTTATTGAAGTCATTACAAACATTATTTAGATACTGTGGATGATCTTCCAGACTTTTAAGTACCCCTTCATTCATTTTCAATCTTTTTAAATACCAGAGTTATATGAAAAGAATGAAAATAAAGTCGGAGAAACTTTATTTTACATTAATTTTAATACTTTGGTCACTGTACTTATTGAAATTAATTAATACTTATTTTACACTTTTTGAAACATCAATTGACATCAACCGCCGCCGCGTTCAAATTAAGTCATAGATGAATGATAATGGTCTTACCGAACTATGAGAAAGGTCACTAAAGATGGAATAAATGAAAAAAAATATTTTGTAATTTTACTAAAGCCTTATTAAACACCCACCAATTTAGAAATATTATATATGATTAAAAATTTAATCCATATTAGAATTCTAACATAATCGTTAGAATCAAACTTTTCTATTTGAGATCATAACAATAATAAATTAACTGTTTTACTTTCTAAAGCGTTTTCCTAAATAAGGGTTTTTGGAAGAATATCATTAATAGGATTTTTTCGACATTTTGTAGATTTTTTTTTGTAAATTAGTGATTTAAGAAAATAGCATGTCACATCATAATCTACGTACGATAATGTTGTGCATCTAATAGAATAACGAAGGCGTCATCCACTATGAATGAATTCCAAGAAATATAACTTTTGAGATTTATTGCTTAAATCCGTCGCCTTAAGCCGCAATTCAATAAAAACAACTGGAAGACGACATCAAGCGATTTTTTTAGCATGGTAATGCCCGTCAGCTTACAACTAATACACTAATATTACAGTGTGGAGTCAAAAAACTGCCAGAACATCGGTAATCAAATATAAATAATACAGTACAGTACATTATTGATTTATTTAAAAAAGTACATTTTAAATTTAATATATACTCAACAAATGTATACATCCAATAAAACTCTACTCAAATTATGTTCTGGTCGGTACTCGCAATTGTTATACCTTATGATAGTGTCATTCCTGAAACACAAAATGTAAATTCATAAACTTTGGGTCTTTTGAGTACATGTTGACAGTTGAGTGGTCATGTAGTCAAACTATTCGGTAGTGATTTGCTTCCGGGTATTCTGATGACACATATGTTGATAAGAAAACGCATAAAATTATACATATATTATAAGTTTATAAATTCAGTCAAAATGTTTCAGCTTTTAATAACATTCTGACGATAATCACGTCAATTTAAGGTAGCTCTGCATGTACATATTACTAATATATATGTAGGGATCAGAATTCAAATCCACCGCCATCTCAGCCGGCATCGACGTTAGTGATAGCACTGTCGGCTGTTACTACAAGTCTGGCTCGATCCTTTATCGCCGAATTCTAGGAATTGGCTTAGCGAATAGAGATCCTGGGAACATAAACATACAATGTTCCATGAAATTGCCCCCACCTCGTTCTGGTAAAAGACCACCGCATAGAAACAACCGTTACGAGGGGACGACTTACAAGCGGAGTGGTGCGTGCCTTTCTCGCCGGACGCACTGCGCCATTGAAGAAGCCAATTTAACGGCCACCCAACTACTGTTTTCGTTGCCCCCGCTGCTCCTCGGCGCTCGCAAGCCATCGACATCCGCGGCGTCGAGCATCGTTTCACGGCAACATTATATAATTGCTCTACTACCCGCTGTAATATTTTTTTACTATAAATTATTCTGCCATTTCCACTGAGCCTTCTTGATATCATCATATTAATATTTGGGGGTTAGGACGGTGGTTAAATGAAATACATGTGATTGATGTGTGTTGAGGTGTTTATTGTCGGTATGATAAAAACAATGAAGACAGATAGAAATGAATACAGTGAATGAAGATGATGAAATGAAATGAATTGGCGGTCTTGCTCGGCAAAGGCGAGCCGGCAAGACCGCCATTGTGAAACGCTGAAACTGGAGAGACTGCTTGGCGGTGAACGCTCGAGCCAGGCTTGTAGCAGCAGCCGGCAACGCTGTCGCTAGCGTCGATGCCGACTGAGATGGCGGTGGATTTGAATTCCGATGCTAATAATTAATTAAGATAATTTAAAAAAAAAACTAATTAAGAAATATAGTTTACGTTTTCTTAATAACTCAATACAATTACCTTAGTTATAAATCATATAATAGATATAAACCCCATTGATATAAACGCAACGTTCTGGTCGTTGCGCAATCAATATTTGTGGTGGTCATAAGGAGATGGCGGGAGGGTAAATTAAATCAATACGAGTTTCTATATACAAATGTACAAAATTATTACAACAAAAGAAAAATACGGAAAGGGAAAATTCTTATGTCTAACCTTAATTAAACGCGGGAGCACTAATTGTTTTATCGTTTCACTCACTTTATTGTCTCCTTCACACTTGTGGCCACGTGTGGCCCGCCACGGGCGCGTGCAACAAGTAGTATCTGGAGCCCACTCCTGGTCTAGTTCACGGACGCGGGTTGTAGAGATTCTTTCACTACGTGGTCTCCGAGGCCGCGTCCGGTCATTTCGTGGTGGATGGCCTCCGGTCCTGTAGTGTGAGCGGCGGGAATGTCCGCCGCTTGCCTCGTGTCCAAGACAGGGTCCTCGGATGCCTTCCAAGAGGCACATCGCAGCTTCCTGGCGGCTTCGTCTCGAGGCACAATGGCGGTCGGTATGGAGCTGCCCGGAGGCCGGTCGCAAAGCCGGCGGCACCCCGGAGCAGGTCCGGTGTATTCGACAGGCATAGAGCGAGAGAGATTAGCTTTGGCTTGGCAGAAACCCACCTCAGCAATACGCGGGATGGGTTTCTACTAATATTTAAATATTACTTTAAAATTCGCACCGAAGATAATATTCGTAATACGTGAACGTCGCAGGTGAGATACGACCATAACACCATAGAAAAGATAAATATATTGTTTAGAAATGATAAATATATGAAAAGATAAATATATCCCTTATTGGTTTAAATCTTATCTATGGGTACCTCCACCACACGTATTGGTTATGATTAAAATAGAACTCTGTGGTTGCGTTACCATGACAACAATCAATACCCAAACAATTTTAAATCGTATATTGAATGATTTGACTTTGCAGAAATATTTGTATTACTATTACATTAATTCATTAATTCTTCTGAAGACCAAGGTTAAAAAATGTTACAAAGTTCACGAAATCAAAATATTAGCTACGAAAAACAAACCAAATTTATTCAAGATAGAATTACATCAGTAGAGAAAAACTTTTCTGAAATATGTAGCGCATTTGGGGCATACGCTAGAAAAGTCGCAAGGTGAATATTTCGTATATAAGTAAATCTTTCAATTTTTAAATCGAAGAGGAATGTATAGTCATTCAATTACTGCAATGGAACATACTTAAAAAATTTAAACTTCAAAAATACCATTAAAAAAATCCTGTGTCTATAAATCCCTTTCGGCGACCTAGGGCTGGTTTGCAAATAGGCACCTAATCTATTCGACAGATCTCTTTACTATTTACTATGAATTACAGGCATCACATTCATTATTATCTTCATCATAAAAAACATAGTGACGGCGGTCATTGAATACATTACAATGAAATGGCAGTGACTGCTATCACATATGCTGCCGAGGTGTGGGCGACTGGGGACTAGAGTGGTCGCCTTCTGCCTTAAACAGAGGACAACGGGTACCTACCGACAGGAGCCTACCGGACTGTGTCTGGGGCTGCCAGGGATTTTACCCGTTGGTTTAGAACTTTTAGAAGCATGTACCCTGAGGAAAGGGCTGAAGATAAATTATCTTGGAAACTACCTTCAGACCCTCAGATGCTCAATTCGAGGAGTTGTGTTCACGAATAAGGAGACTGACGATTGGTAAATGGCAAGAATAGTGGAACATGGACGCATTCCTTTCTCCCCAGTGTTGCTGTATGAGTAAAAAGAGAAAAATTACTTGGTGCAGATAGTTTCCGAACACAGCGAGTTCCACGAAGACTCGCTGCGAATCTGTGGTGCATCTGTAGCCAAGTCAGGCAAACACCGGAGCACGTCCTCTGGATGAGTGATGCAAGAGAGGAAATGCTTGAAAGTTTGGAAAGATTGGGTCACCGTTCCCCACAGAATGATGACCTAATACGTAGCGGACGTAATCACGAATTCTTCCAGGAGTTCATTAGTGCATGAGTGTCATGCTGGGAGTTACTGAAAGGGGAGATTCCTGCTAGTATGGGGTATTAGTTGGAGGTGACCATTTTCCATCCTTCCAGGGTGGTTTCCTGTCGGTTGTGGCTTGCTGGTGTCTAGACTAAAACCTATTTGAGCTGTTAAATTCTCATGAGGGTTGAGCTGTTTTATTTTTTACTCTGTACTCTCACAATGTTTGTGTACATTGTCCTTTTGTTTTGTTTCCTCTATGTTTGCGTTATTTATTTGGATGTCTGTCTTTGTTGTTGTGTGTACAAATATGTTTTCTCTTTTTTCATTTTATTTATATTGTATTTAAATTATTCAATAAAGCTATTTAGCACTGTTTCCGGACAGTTAATGGCGTTCTTACTAACCAGGCCCAGCTTCATTGTGATGCAGTATGGCCTGAATAAGAGGAAAAAAATGCCAACATGGCAAAGAATGAGTAGGATCGATGTTGAACTTTACTTATAAAACGGTTCTGGGTAAGCGGAGGGTCTTTTAAGTCCATTCATCAAAATTTGTGACTCCCCTTCAAATTTTACTTTTTTTTTCAGAATTTTACTGATTTCTTAGATCATAATTTATAAACGTCTTCTAAAAGATTAATAAAAAAACAAATACATATTGTTTTTAGACTTCGAGATACTGGAGATGAATTAGCAAAAGTTTTGCACTCGTACGCCAATGGGGAAACAGTAAATAAATCTCTAAGTGAGGCACTGGATAATTTAGCAACAACATTTTCTGCAATTGAAGATTATAGAAATGCATATGTCCAACGTTTAGAAATAAAGGTAAATAGTAAGATTGTTAAAATAACAATTCAGTTGGCAATTCCAGACATTTCGTTATTCCCAGACGAAAACCTTTCATTTCTAAGAGTCCGGGATATTGATAATTTGTCTGGAGAAATTTTCCTTGTAAAAATATTTTAAACCTTGCATTTCCAAAGAATAGGTTGCAAACACCAACATTATATTTAGAATTAATAAGCCACTTGTATTTATTTAGTTTGATATAAAATCATCAAAATAAATTTTTTAAAAGTAGAATTAAAATATTTTAATGTTTTTGCATTTATTATTTTAATCATGATTTTTTATATGTTGTACATTTCCACCTACATAAAAGCATAATTTTAAGTACTAGTTGGGATCTTAAGGAATCAGTTCTGCAAATATACTGAAAAAATCCAATCCTGAAATTTCATGAGACTTATGGTCTAATATTAATCAACATTGTGAAACCTATGTGACCCCTAATATGATATTTCACTTACATTAAAATATTTATCAATTTAAAGGTTATTACGGAATTATCTCAATATGAAGGAATCTGCCGACATGCCCGCGGTGAAGTCAAACACACACTTTCTGTAAGAGATAGTGAAATCGCTCGAAAAAGAGTTTTGGATAGAGTCAAGGAAAGAAATCCACTTAGTAAACAACAAATTGTAAGTGAATATTGGAAATAATAATTGGTTTAATTTTTAATAAAAATATTCTTATTAAAAACTAGATACGCAGCATATCATTATTTTTCAATTTATGCTAGCGTTAGTGCTTTGAAAAATAGAACTAACTTAGCAGTCATACATTTATTGTATTAAATTTATCAGGGATATTTTCCTCATTGTATATGTATTGCGTAATAATAATAAGTTTATTCCAGTTCGATTGGAAGTGGTGTGCAATATTGTAATAGAGGCATGCGATTATATTTTTCTTCATATATCTTCTATTACATAATATGTATAATCATTGTTGTGGTAATTTAGTACTACAGCTCATCCAAGTCCAAGGCGGACTACATTACTATGCATAATATTTCCTTGCCGTATCCACCTATCTTATTTTTGGGTGACCTAGTATTATTTTTGTAAAATAATATTAATATTTTCCCCTATGATAATCACATATCTAGTGATGGTTAAACCGTTATTGTGACTGTGTTCGATTGTAATAATGATTATTTATAATTCTTTGACCAATCATTGGTACTAGAAACTAAACCTCCAATAGTTAAATCTCAGTTACCAATCATCGTTATAATTAAACACAATCACAGTCACAATAACGGTTTACCATCACTATACACATACCTTTACTTATAACTTATTGGCCTTTGGAATGAGCCAGTCGTTTTTAAGATAATATATATTATAAAGTTTAGAATGAATTATTACTATACCAGATGCAAGCAGAAGCAGAACTTCTAAAAGCGTCTTCAGATATGAGTCGAACTAGTAAAGAACTAGAAGAGCAGACTGATTTATTTGAAAAACACAAACTCGAGGACATCAAAACAATATTAAGGAACTTTATTGAAATGGAAATGGTTTTTCATTCAAAGTCATTGGAATTGCTATCTGTCGCCCATCACCAAGTTATCAATATCAATGAAAATGCTGATTTGAAAGTGAGTTGCAAAGTTTTCTTAATTGAATAATAAAAAAATAATAAACCTTTTTACTAAAAACCAACCATGCACACATGTTAAGCCAACTGTATATATTAAACTATATTAACATATAAGTTAGAATTATTAAAATAGCATATTATTATTTTAAAGTATGTTTTTATTGCGAAACCCATACAGAACATTTGTGTAATTTTGATATTCTGAAACCAATCTGCATACATAAATAATCCATATATATTTTAATATGTTTTCAACAACATAAACAGGTCTTTCAAGAAACGAGGGGAACCTTCGAAATGGTAAAATCTTAAGTACAGTGTTGGAAAATTCACATTCATCAGCACGTTAACAGATTAAATAAATTGCATCTAAATGATGATGTCCGATGCAGGAATAATATTTTCAAAAACTAACATGTTTATTTGCAAGTTTCATTCACGCACATCCGTATTTGACTTCAATAATTTAAAAGATTTATTTTTATTGAATATATTTATGAAAAAGTTAAGATTTAAAATTTGAAACAACATTTATCAACTTCTGAGGTATTTTTTCAAAGTAATGGTCACATAATAGTTGTAAAATGTGATATATGTGCTCCGTTTCTGAGTTTTTTGACACTGTGTTATATTTATATTTCTTGTAGTTCTCTAATTTCATATAAGTAATCGAAAACCAGACACTCTTATCAATTTCAATACATGTTAGAATTCACATAATAAAAACCATAATTCAATATGAACTAATTTTTACTTTAATAGTTGCCATTAAATATATGGTGTGCATTCCCTGAATCCGATACAAAATAATATTAATATTCTGCACGCCACTTTGTACATTACTTATCTTTGGAGTGCGTGTACATGGATGAGACTTGTATTGAAACTTGTGTAAAGGGCAAAAAAAGAGTCGAGTGCATAGTGAGCTGTCACTTGTTGGATTTTGGATACAACAGAATAATTGACACACATACCGACCTTTACCACTAAATCTATGAGATGCGAGAGTGAAGTCTCATCCATGTATATTAGATTCATAGTGTTGATTTCATTAATATTTACAATATATGTATATTTCATACACGCAAGAGACAAATTGTAAATGTTCTTCCAACATACCATAAAAAAAATTGTCTCTTCAAATCTTCATTCATTAAACAATGAATACAAATTTCATCAAACTATAACTGATTTGGAACAGAATATAATCCTAGTAAAACAAATTCAAAATATTTATAATTGTTAATTTCTGGATATTAAAAAAAAATTATACTATCTCTATCTCATGAACTTTAAAATAATAAAAATATATTTCAGGAATTTCGAGCTCAATTAAGTGCACAGAGTGATCAAAAGCCAATTCAAAAACAATCCGGACACGGGTCATTGGCATCACTCTTGGGACAAAGAGAAAAAGGGCAGTCTAAAAGTCTTAATTCCATGGTAAGAATTTATATATTTTGTTTTATAAAATATATATAGTCGAAAAAATACAATTAAGTAAATTATTGAAATCATTGCATTCAATAAAGTATCAATTAGTCTTAGATAAAAACAGATGCGTCACTCGAGAAAATAATGTAAGTAGTAAATCTGAAGCTTATGATTACTATAACTCAATGGATGTAAATTCAGGTACAAATCAGGTGGTTGAATAGTTACACTCTTGGAAAAAATTTATTAATTGAATATTATATAACGCCTTCATCTTGAAATTTTACTTATTTTATTGTGTATAATTTTCAATATTCATTAATATTATTATTACAATTTTAGGATTCTTTGAGGACATTGAGTGAAAATTCTGATGATGAGGATGATGCTGAAAGTAGTGATGAAAAATCCAGTCCACGAACACACAAAAGAAGTAATTCATTCTACTGAATTTGATATGAATTTTTATAGTAATAATGCAAAAAAAAAAACATTTTTTGTATATGCTAAATAGATAAATAATCAGTTTGCAGTTGGAACCCGCAATTTAATTTAATTTTGCTGGTCTCATCTCAGTTTTATACAGCCCAGTACTAAAATTACCCATGATATAAGTCAGTCATGCAAAAAATTCCCTCCTCACAATTAACGAACTTTCCGCAAACGAAATGTCAAACTGTCAAAAACAGTAAAGCCGCAATTTTATATTATTCTTCAAATTGTGGATGTTGTAAATGTACTACAATATTTTTGCGAATCGTGGAAATGTTTAATACTTTTGTTGATGAATGAAATGTTTGAATCTTCATACTAAATAACAAACGAAATTAGCAAAAAATTATTTAAAAAACACCAAATTCAAAAATCAACGTCAAAATAATAAATTCGCAAATCATAAAAAGCATGCTAAAACGTCACCGACGAATTATAAAAAACAAAAATTAGGGCATGTTTGCGATCGCAAATACACAAGGCAAAGAATAATAAGTAGTCAGTAATGATTTTTTTTAGCTTTTAAATGTAGAGATAATCAGGTCTATTCTTAATCGTTGGCGCTATCCATAACGAGAATCTTTATCGCTATTGTATAACAAAAGGCCATACTAATAATATATTCCAGAAATGGATAGGGATTAATGGTAAAATGTATTGATATTTGATGTGCTAAGAATTATTTCGAATCACGAATTTTATAATTTTTTAACTGGGAAATTTTATTTCGAATCAACAAGTGGCTTGTATGAAATTTACTATCTGGGTCATGAAAAATAAGAATAATTTTAGTGTTGCAGTAATAAAACATAATTATTACATTTATTCAAATACATAAATATTTATAACCATATTGTACCAAAATTATGATACCCTTAATTTATGGTTTCCTGTATTTCAGCCGATCCTCATAAAATTTAAAAATCAAGGGTCTTTCACTGGGTATTCTGTGACAAGCAAATATTAAATAATATTTATAAACTTTAATATTAACCAATAAACATGGTTTGTTTTATTTCTTAAAAAGTATTCAGTTCTTCCCGGTCATTAAAGCCACTATTGGCTATGCGTGAATACTATAGTTGTCAATTTTTCCAGTGTGTTTAAAGAAAGTAATATTATTGTTTTGGATAGGTAAATGTAATCTTTCCAATTGTAGAAAGCACCAACACTCTGAAAATGGTGCTTAAAATAAAATGCTAAAATAATTTGCACATTTCAAACTGTTTTATTTTTTTGGCCAACATAAAAAATAGTGGGGATTATTTTACTAGATAAAAGTGAAACAAATTTATTGTTAAGTGCTGAAATAATTTGTTTTTAGTTAGATTCACATGACTTTTAACAAAAACGGGATCCCGCATTCAGTTACCTATATAATCAATTATTTTCACTAAAAAATAATCAGGATATTAGAATTATAAGGAGAAAATATAAAATATTTAAATACAAACCATTCTTGTGGTACAAGTAACATTACCTGATTCCAAGTTATCAATTTGTATTAAATTATGTAATGACTAATAATTATTTGAAAATGATAGTCAAATGATGATGAGGCGCTAACGAGTTTCCGATTTGCACAGGATGTTCAAAATGTTGATTAAAGTTATCTCAACTGCATGCCAAAATGAATAGACCAAACTGGCATTTATAATACTTCATTTTAAATGTCAAATTACTAATTTAAAACAACTATTTTGTATCCGCAAACCATAATATGATACATACAAATTTTGTACTTTCACTTTTTTATTAGACTGCAACGACATGTAGCAGTTTTCTTTGATTGATCAAAAGTCAATAAGGGTACCCTAGAAATGAAAAGCCAAAAAAACATATGCCTTATAGATATATATTGTTTTTATTATTCTTTAAAACATGATATGTATGTATATTATATCATATTTGAGCTTTATTGAAAAACAATTTTCAACCTGCCAACACCTTCTATGTATTTATAACAGATAGATTCCAATCAATATAAATTGACTCTATATGGAAGAATTCAAAATGCATTACAAATTATTATTATATATATATTTTTTAATATTTGCATATTGAACTTTGTGGTTTATATTAATTTTAATATAGATTATTTAACTTTGTTTTTAACCACTTAATGAGTTATATTAATACACCAACCGGTTTTGGAAAATATCATTTCCTTCATTATTCAAATGAATTTGACATCCTGATGAAGGAAATGGTATTTTCAAAGTTTGTATAACTCATCAAGTAGTTAAAAACAAAGTTAAATAATCTATATTTAAAAAAAAATTATTAGTGACAAAAAAAATATATGAGGAAAAAATCACATTTTTCTCGTATGTAATTTATTATCACCTATATAATTTATTATCTTTCTGTTGGTCCAAGTAATGGAGTAGGCTTTCAATGTGAGTTACAAGCAATTTACAATATAGCGAAATATGCATTGTCTCAAAAGAAAACATTGAATAAATGATACTCCCCCAGCTTCCAAATACTAATGAATCATTTTTTTCTTTCATTCAAAGAAATGTTTGCAATTTCATCACCTTGACTTTCTGTTGTTACATACAGCCAAATGTAAAATTATGTTTACATTTGTGTTAAACTTCATTGCCATTATATTTAACAGACCTCTGGATAAGTCATTCTCAAATCATTGTGGTAAATGCAATAGGCTGTATATCAAAAAAATCTCAATTTCAGTTTATTGCACCTTATGTCAAAATGGTGATAACAACTTTAACAGAGAGCAAATTCAATTAATATAATAAATTTGCGAAAGAATCGGTGAAATGGGGTAGTTTTTTGTCTCTCCTGAAAAGTTATTTTGACATACAGCCTATTGCATTTACTACAACAAAATATGTATGATAGAAATGGACTATATTTTTATTGCATCTTATATATAATATCATTTAAAGGCGAAAGATTTTCGACTTTAATGTGTTTTAATATATTCTGCAATACAGGCTGTCGGACAGTTATATTTATAACATGAAGAGGTGGTATAGAGAGGGCCTATAAATATAATGTAGAAATTTTAATAAATAATATTTTAAAATATTAATTTTTTGACTGTGGATCCTGAACATAGCCATGACAAGTTGCCGTACCACCAGTCTAGGTTTCTGCCATAGCTGATTATTAAATACAAAATAAAACACTCAATACTGATCAAAGTTTTTGAATAGAGGCGCACCATTTGCACATGCACCAGACAACGGCAATGAAGGTCATCATCATTACTCAGCCAATAACTAACAAGTTTAGAGATGTGATATGACCCATTTTCTTTCAAAGTTGTAGACATAATATATATTATCATATTAATTTTATGATAAACCTGCGTGTATTGAGAGATATAATATAAAATATATATCAGATTGAACATTCAGGTAATAAGTTTAATACAAGAATTTGATGACATCTCACGTCCCCTGATCAAATTAAGTGCCTATTGTGGACTTCACTGCAATAAATACAGTCAACAATATGATCCGCACACGGTCCTAGACAGATATGAAATTTAATAAATGTAATCTTGTCAGCAATCCCTTTTTAGTATTGCATATTTGTTTGTCTTGTTACAAATATTTCATGGAACCTTGCACAAGGGATTCAGGATGCAACATATTGTTTTATTAATTCCAAAGACACTGGTTGCGGCTACCTTACTGCTGCTGTCTCTAAAGTACATATATAGATATCCATAATTTCATTCACTTTAAATATACATAAATGTATTCATTATGGTTATTTTCTTATTACAGTAGAACATGGATATCTCTAACTTTTTTGTTGATCCCATGAATTTCATTTCAAAATAATACAAAAGAAACATGGATATTTCAAACCATTTTGATTAATTCAAAGTTAGCATTGACAAAATTCACGGCCACAATTTTGCCATGCAAGGTTTTTTATGGATGAGTGAGATGGATGCTCGACCTGTTTTGTTTATATTTTTATTTACGTGCACTGCGCCACATTACCCTATGTTTTAAGTGTTTTAACGATCTCATACATGTGCAATTTTGAATAAATATTTAGTAATAGGTATGTACTTGTGCATATAACCCTAATTATTTTTTCTTAATTTGATTTTTGGATAATTCAAATTTTTGGTAATAACTTATTACTGAATAATTTAAAAAAAAGAAAAAACTTTAATTAATTGAAAAAGACACAAATCAATATGTAGAATTAAGATTAATTTTTAATAATCTTACCAAAATATATTAAAAATTGCCAAATTATATCGAAAGACTAAGCCAAATTTTAAAAAGAAAAAGTGTTCCTCAACACGGAGTGTAATTGTGCTTGATACAGATTCACCCTCGATGTAAATGCGAATACAGTGCTGACATATCAATCTAAACATGCACCTGATGAGAAAACAAACAACTAAACTATATTAATCTTTACGCGCAGGCTACTTATGACGCATCAACCACCACAAATTTTATTTCACTTTTATTTTCTCTTTTCTACACAAAAAAAATTAATTTGATATTTTAATTAACTAAATAATTTGTATACGTGTATTTCTTTTTATGGCAAAAAACCAAATATGCCACTGAATTCAGCTTGGCTCGCGATTTGTATAAAATCAGGTAACAGAAGTAAAACAATGTTTATAAAGTTGAAATATGTAGACCTGTGTAATAGTGAACATTGCAAGTTGATCACTTTTTTGAGGAATAAAATAAAAATAAAATTCGCATACATATTTTTAAAATGTATAAAAGTAACCATTGGGCCAGCTCTCTTGACCACAACAGCAATCATTAATTAATTCAAAATAAAATTCCTGAAAAACTTAGCTTACATAAATTCATATTTATAAATTCTTACATTATTCTCCGTTACTAAGAATTATATGGTGTTGTTACAAGTGGCGTGCAGTAGGCACAAACTTAGGTCATGCTGTTATCGACGATGCTAACTAATTACATATACAATAGGTAGATATTCTAGGTATAAAAAAAGTTGTTTTTTTTTAATTTTGAGAACAATTCTATCAATTTCAAATTAGAATATAATTGTTAATTTATTACTTTAAAATAGGTAAGTTCTTTTATTGCTCGGTACTGTACTCTGATTTCAATTTCGCTTAAAATATTTTCAACAATTTCTCCTTCGGACAACTAATTTAAAATGTTTCATTAACAGTGTTCAAAAACATTTACATATTTAAATAACTAGCTTTACAAATTAGCATAGCCGAAACTCATAACAGAAATAATTATATTTTGACATTTAATTTAATATTAGTAATAATCTAACTTAATATCTCAAAAAATGTGAATTCGCTCGCTTGATAGATGATATAAATGACCTATAAATTTTATTACGCAAACACCGAAATACGGAATCATAGGTTGAACGTTTAGTCTGTCAATTAAAACAAATATGTAGAAATGTTATTCTACGGAGTTTTTGATAATGTTTAGTCCCTTTCGAAAACAGCAGACTTTGTTTGAAAAATGCAGAAAATCCAAAGACATCAAGATGCTGATATAGATTCAGTAAAAAATATTTAGTTCAGTACAATTATTATAAGACAATTATTCATTATGCACATGAAGTTGTTACAAATGGTTCGCAAATACCCCACGGTTAGACAAAAATCGTGGGTTACATCATAGACAAGGTTACCCTAATCCAGTTAAAAACAGCTAGAATTTTATAGGGTTTATTCATAATATAAAGATTATTTCATTTATTTTTATTTCCCAGAATTATTAATAATGCAGAGATTTTTTGATTGTATGAAGTGCACGCCCGTGGTTGTTACCAATTAATGCAAATAAATGTCATATTATCAAAATCAAATATCTATTTTAAAAGTATTATTATCATATTTTGTCAAAATAAAATGTTTCAATTGTAATTCAACCTTGAAGTAACAAATTCAACTGTACTGTAAACCACCAAAACATTATTTAAAGGTTTGTGTTTAACTGCAAATTTAATGAAAATATGCATACAAAATAATACTTTAGTTTTCCAAAAATAATAAATAGTTCACCAAACTTTTTAATCTTAAAGTATTACTTCTTGTTACTCTATTATATTATTTGCCACAAATAACTTTTTGTCTTTGGGTTCCTTAACCAAACCAAATGTTTACAAACGTAATCTCTAAGATATTTTGGGCAATTGCATGTGCCACTCAGTCTCGTCCTGTGGTAATTCTACTTCCCACTCGCTAAAATGTTATTCCTTGTACTCATCAGACGATTTCCAGGGATTACCATAAGTTTCACATTCCAATGCATCACCACCTGGAATTCTGTAACACCACTTCAATTCAGCGCTATTTTGGAGAACATTTACTAAATTTGGTATCAAACAAGTATTGATATTCATTTTTTTATGGATTACAGTGCTAGGGGTTCAGAGTTTAATTTGATCCCTTATTTAAATATAACTATGTTTAAACATGTGTAAATATGAACATAAGCTCGGCTACCAATAATGCATCAAGTGTTTAACACACTAATTCGAATTTTAATATGTGCCAGCCGAATGTGACGTGCGGTCCAGGAGCTTGAGAATCAACGCCATTACCATTACCAGAAAATGTAAAAATGATATAAAAATATGTGAATATATTCACACTTTTAAAATGTAACCTGTACAAGTTAATATTTTATAAGTGATCATAAATATGATAAATGCTGTCGACACAATTTTGAAGATAAAAAAATAACATATATGCAGAAATTCTAACTTGAAACAAGTCACAAATGCCATTTGCTGCAATAGTTTTACTTTCAATGTACAACTATATAAGATAAACAATCATTTTCTGATTCGGGGAATAATGCCAGTGAGAAATAAGTTTGATATTATAGTTTGCAGTAACCAACAAACTTGGGAGTGTAAGATGTGAAATTTATTGATATTCTTAAAGTGTACAAAAAGTGTTTGTTAAATCAATAGTGCGGTACCACGTGAAAGATGGTACCGAATTATTAGAATTGTATGAAGACATTACATTTAGGATAATGAGAAAAAAATCAAAATCTAAGAAAATAAAATATTACAATGTTTGTATTACTATGACTACTTTTCCGATCCATCTACACCCGACTGTGTCATTAGATCTGCAATATTCTTTTCCAAGTCATCAATTCTGTTGCCCATCTCGTCTATTCTCGTGATTATTTGGTCTGACATTGTTTGGAATTTATCTTGCATATTTTGAAGTAAGGCTTGAACCTAGAATGACATGTTTTAAAATAAGGGTATGTTTTGAAAAATTATTTAATAAAAACAAGACAATACATACTACAAACAAAATAAAAAAGTGCATTTTAACATAGAAAATTGCGTGTCATCTACTCACATAATTTGTAAGTTCCAGCATATTTTTAGGATCGGTATTACTCACGGCATAATTCTTATCAGATTCATCGTGGACATCCGCACCGCTATCTGCCATTGTTGATTTTTGACTTGACCGATTTAATTTTTTGACTGTGTATCCACAGATGACTGACAGACGATCCACAAATACAAAAACACAATTTACTGTCACTGGTTATATTCATAGATATGTGCATAGACCATAGATAGTGTATAGACCATAGACTTATCACATAGATAAGAGATCTTATCTATGATAAGAGATATACTTATCTATGGTCACTGAAAGAAAGATGCCAACTTTTATTTATTTATCGAGACTGCAAAAATATAAAGGTTTTGTTCAGCCGCATCTTATGTGTGACGTTCACGTATTGCATTTATTATTTTCGGCGCGAAACTTTAAAATATTTCAATATTTGATGTGCGCGGACCGCGTGCCGGGCGATGTTAACGGCACTTCTCGACACTCCTAAACAGGCATCCACAGCCGGACGAAGGGTGGCTACCCCCTCCTCCGCGCATTGACCAATATAGGTCGCTGCCCAGGGTGACGACGCTCTCTCGCTATCCGATCGTTCTACGCTCCGGATTTGCTCCCAGGGTGCCGCCTGTTTGCGGCCGGCCTCCGAGCAGCTCCTTACCGACCGCCATTTTGCCTCGAGACGAAGCCACCAGAAAGCTGCAATGTGCCTCCTAGAAGGCATCTGAAGACCCTGTATTGGACACGAGGCGAGCGTCGGATATCCCCGCCGCTCACATTAGAGGATCGGAGGCCATCCATCTCGAGATGACCGGACGCGGCCGTGAAGACCACGTGGCAAAGGCGCGTTACCTGAACGAACTGGACCAGAGGCGGGCTCCAAGGCAGCTTGTTACATGCGCCCGCAGCAGGCCGCACGTGGCCACATGTGTGAAAATGGACGCGATAGTTGGTAATTATTAGTGGGAAAAACAATCAGTTCGTCCGTATTAAATAAGTAGCGATAAGAATTTTCCATTTTTGTGTGTAAATATATGTAGAAAGCTTCTTAAATTAATTTACCCTCTCGCTATCTCCTCGTAACCACCACTAATGTTAACTGCGCAACGACCACATTATCAGCGTTCATATAAGCTTCATTTATTTTAGAATTCATAATACGAAATTGAACAAGTTTTTAAAGAGGCTGGTATTTTTCATATATTTAATTTATTATTAATATTTATTAACTTTATATTCCCAATTTCTTAGAGTTTATGATATGGTATTCTGAATACTCTATTTATTTGCTATTATATTATCTTTAAGTGCGTCAGGGCTATTCATTTTTAATAAGTACTTTCTAGTTATTAAAGAGTTTTAAAAAAAATGTATTCAACATGTAAATAGGAAGCATAAAACGTCTGTAGCGATCAGAATTCATATTCACCGCCATCTCAGTCGGCATCGACGCTAGAGACAGCGCTGCCGGCTGCTGCTACAAGTCTGGCTCAATGATTCACCGCCAAGCAGTCTCTTCAGTTTCATCGTTTCACAACGACGGTATTGCCGGCCCACGCACGCCGAGCAAGACCGCCAACTCGTTTCACTTCGAACTTCACATCTTCACTCATCTATTATATTTATTCTCATCTGTCTTCTTTGTTTTTATCATACCGTCAATAAACACCTCAACACGCAAATCACATTTATTTCATTTAACCACTGTACTAACCCCCAAACGTCTAACAAAC
This sequence comes from Eubasilissa splendida, assembly GCA_031772225.1. NCBI lineage: Eukaryota > Metazoa > Arthropoda > Insecta > Trichoptera > Phryganeidae > Eubasilissa > Eubasilissa splendida. The sequence continues at coordinate 34,065,417 of CM062846.1, read as the reverse complement.
ATCCTCCTACAGGTCTGTGGAACACAATAATTAAGATATGGGTATCTCTGTCGTCTAAGATACCTATTTTTTTCTTAATTCCATGTTAAAGAAAATCTATTAAAAATTTGACACTCAGCTACGACTACTCAAACTATTACTAAAACATTAATTTGTTGCAAAGAATTTTAGGGGTTGATATGCCCCAACAGTAATTGGTGTCGCGATCCTATTTTGATTCGGACCGACCGATTGCTATTCGATACCTGTGAATACTGGAAGCTCTTGGGAGTGCATTTTTCAGGGACCCGTGTTTTACGGCAATCTTTTCTTCCATCATTAGAAAGCCTTTTTTTTATCTTGGCTATTTGGGAGATTTATCACTTTTGTAATTACGAGGCGACGACCATACGCATTACTCGCTGTATTATGTTCAAGGTGATATATTATAGCCGGGGAGAAAAACCTACGCTTTTCCTAAAATCAAGTTAATCGGTTACCTTTTGTCTATAAATAAATTGTTCCAAGAAATATCGCACTCGGGAGTAGTATAATGGCATAACAATATATCTTTGCTGGTCGGTAAATCAAGCGGGTCGACAATAAGATAATGACTGCACCAAAAAAGGCCATAAGAGTACGGGTCCATTGTCACCCTAGGATAATTAATTCCTGGGTAATAAAGTAGCTTTTGTTGGATTCGGGTCAAAACACATGCAATAGCCCACCGTGAGTGGTAACTGACTATCGTGTAATTTCTCCCAGCAGAGAGGATAGAGCGCATGCTCATAAATCGATGTACTCGGATTTACATGATTACAGAAGAGATAAATCTCTCCGATGAATGGCCGAGAAAAAAAGGATGGCTTTCTAATTATGGAAGAAAAGGTTCCCGTGTGGCGCAATTGAATTATAACTCCTAAAGAACCCCCAGCTTAATGTTAGGGTCAGTATTTTCAAAATATTGGGTAGATTTTTACTTAGGTAAAACAAAAGTATTTGGTCGTATTTTCAAACCAAAGACAGTGGAAAGTAGAACACGGCACATGGCAGCACTGTTATGACTAATTGTAAACATGGCTGCTGCCAAAAAGAAACAGGATGACAAAAATTTAGCAATTTTACGTGAATTAATAACTCATAATGGAAACAAAAATTGTTTCGACTGTTCACAAAGAGGCCCAACCTATGTCAATATGACAATTGGATCTTTTGTTTGTTCCAAATGCTCGGGAATGCTGTAAGTAGAATCTCATTGCGTATACTTTCTATTATCTCTGGTGAAAGTTTGACTTTTCTTTGTTATTGGTGTTAATGTCAACTTTACTTTGCTACTTTGAACTGTAATCTAGATACTAATGTCATATACATTTGCGTCTCTTGACCCAACGTTTTGTATTCGATCGGAAACTTACTTCGCCCCTCCCATTAAATATAAATACTTGAATAGCATACATTCCACTTATTTTCGTATTAAATTTGCATGAATGTTTTAAAGATTTATTGATATTTCCAGATTACCGACACTGTATAAAAAGTACTAATCTAACATAATTTCCCCAGAGTATTATTCATTATAAAAGCATAACCTTTATAAAAATGTATTGTTTTTAAAAAAACCATCAAAAATATATGTTTTTAATTTTAGACGTGGATTGACGCCCCCTCATAGAGTCAAATCTATCTCAATGGCCACTTTTAGTCCAGAGGAAATTGTCCAGATAAAAAGTCAAGGGAATGATTATTGCAAAGGAATCTGGCTGGGTCTCTACGAAGGCAATTTGCCGGTACTCAAAGATGAACAAAGTATAAAAGACTACATGTCGGAGAAATATGAAAAAAAAAGATACTATTTGGATCCAAGTTTCTCTAGAAAACAATCTGTTATTTTAGAAAAACCACCCGTGACTCAAAATACTAGTCCAAAAGACAACGGTATTTGGAATAGTTCGTCTGTGAAATTACCAACGCCTAGACCGACATCCTCTGCCACTCAGATATCTTCAGCCTTTAATACTGTGAAATCAACCCAGTTGCCACCCACTGCGGAACCATTGAACTTTCAAACACCTCAATCTTGTCCCAAGTAAGACCACTTTTTCAACTATTACAAATTTAGAAATTCTGCATTATAACACATCACTTTGTAAGCAGGAAAGTTAATTTGGTATCTTTTAGTGTGCTGACAGTTCTGTTGGGGTAACTGTCTACGGGTAAAAAGATTCAAGTGTGCTTTAAACACCTTACTTCACTTTTCAATTTAAAATTTAGATTTTCTCTACATATTATTTAAAGAAATTAACGTTATTTTTGAAACACATTATTTTAAGTGTGAAAGCATTTTAGAACAATAATTTTGTAACATTCACAAATAAACATTAAATTTCTTAAGTCTTTATCATATGTGGAACATATGTCTTGCTTTTCTATTTGAATTTATTAATAAAAATATAATATTTTACTGAAGTACCTAATGCCTATTACATTATTGCAAATTAATTTTTTCTCTTTCAAAATTATTTTAAACCCCTCTGTCCAACACGTCCAATGCTGAAAGTATGCCTCGCATGTCCACACAAACATAAAAAATATAAATATTTATAACTAACTAACTTACCATCACACCGTTTCCCCGCAGGGGTAGACAAAGAGCATCACACTTTTTTGTCCTGATATACAATTCTCGCCTCATCCACATTCATACATCTTCTCATACAAGCTCGCCGATTATTGAGGTTTCCAACAGAACCATCCTCCAGTATCTGGTTTATCGGGTCGGGCCAAGTCTTCTGCGGACATCCTCTATTTCTAATGCCATCAACATTTCCCTCATATATCTTTCTTACCATTCTCTCCTCATTCATCCGTTCCATATGACCAAACCACCTAAGTGATCCTTTCTTAATCTTACTTATTATACTAAGATCAGCTTTACATTCTTTCCTTATTTCTTCATTCTTTACTCTGTCATAAATGGATCTGCTGCATATACGCCTAAGCGATCTCATTTCCACTGCATTCAGTCTACTTTTGTTCCTCTTCTGCCAGCTCCATACACTCACTTCTCACTCCTCACTCACTTCCATACATTAGTGTCGGTACCAGGACTCTATTGTGTATCACTAGTCCTGCCTCGGTTGACAAGTTCCCATTCACAGTTGACAAAGCGTCATTCACTTTGTTCCCTGCAGTCACCCTCCTTTCGATATCTTTCTTAGCCTTTCCGTTTTTATCAAACATACTTCCCAAATACACAACCTCATCTACTTGTTCCAAACATTCATTACCTATAAGTTTTTAGCACGTTGTCTTGCTTTCCGCCTTCTCGAATACCATCACTTTTGACTTGTTGACATTCATAATAAGGTCGTTTTCCCTACATAGATCGTACATTTTACTCACTAGTTTCTGTAATTCTTGTTCATTATTCGCCATTAATACTGCATAATCGGCGTACAATAAACAGCTTACAATAATTTTTCCTTCGATTTGTACAAGTTTGACCATGCAATGGAGATTCAGGACAGTGCCATGACATATCTAATGGATATATCAGCATTTTATTTGTTCTTCTTCCACGACACTACATCCGAGGGTAGGATTTGGCCTCCTCCACAAGTGCTCTCCACCGACTCCTATTCCATTCTTGTCCAGTTCCCAGACCCTCTCATTTTGCTCCAGTCCTCTTCAACACAGTCAACCTACAGAACAAGGACCTATAGAATCTTATAATTGTTTCTTGCTCAATCAAATTTCAGCATGTTACAAGCTATTTTAAATATTTTAATTAAGCATTTAAAATTCATAAATTAATGCGCATGACATGTACGCAAGCACATTTTTATTAGCAGTGAATGCGTTAAGGGCCTACTTTCAATACTAGTTTTTAATTTTAGGCATGTTACATCCCTTATATAATTATATTAAAAGATGAGGATAAGTAAGAGCTAGCGCACACCCGCAACTTTCTAATGTACAACAGTTTCGTCATAATGATGAAAGCTATAGCAGTGACAGGATAGTGTGCAGACTGAAAGCTAGACGTTTAAACCACTAATTTATGTTTTTGTCTATCTGTCGGTTACCTCATTAAACACACAAGCGCGTGCCCACCAATATCGATACAATATCTAATCAGTAGCGATTGTGCGTTTGAGCAAAGATTATGTATTTTCTTATTATTTTTTTGCAGTGTAAGATCACTGACATATATGATATATAGAAATTGGAGCAATACAGCTACAAGAAAACATGGGTGTTTTGCCGACCTTTGCTTCTCTCAACTGGTGATGATGATGATGATGAAGTAAGGGGAAGAAATGAAATGTGGTTAGATGTCCTGAGAATCGAGAATGCGTTCTCGCAATTATTCATTTATATTTAGTGAATAAGGCATTATTATATATTTTTCCCACCATTTCAGCGAGGTGCTTGGACAGACGCCAGTAAGGCGACTTTTATAAAAAAATGACAATCTTCATTCGTGAGGAATTGCCCCGGTCATTGTCTGGCGCCTGCTAATAATTCACCATTTTAAATTACTGTAATAACTGTCTCGTGTCCTTATCACATTAATTTTGGAAATCACATACAATTGTCTCAATTGTTTATTGATTACTTTATTGGCGTCACTTCAGCAATCTCTCAATCCTGTGTGATATAGAAATTTTGATAGACGTAGTGGAGAAGCGGCCAGCCATTTATACACTAAAGGAATATGTTGACATGATTTGAAAAAATAATGGGAAGAAATATGTCAGGAAAGTACCCAAAGTTAGTGACTTGACTTCCTTGACAAAACTCGCACGAAAAAAACACGTAATCCATTTTCAGACCGATATCAAAATTATCATCGTAAGACTGTCGTTGCAGTGTGCACGGTCCTTATTGCTAAACTGTTTAATTGTAGAACTGTTTTGTTCTCAGTGTACGCTAGCTCCAAGTATTATTCTAGCAATTTTTTTCTAATAGATTGTTATGTTTATAAATTCACCGAGGTTTCATTCATAGTTCAATTTTAAAATACAATATTTAACTTCCTATGAAATTGTTACTCATGGATATGCAAATTTTTTTGGTATCGAATCGGCTTGATTATAAAATGCTTATTTACATTTACAAATTGTTTAATTTTTTTCCCAAACTACTATGAAGTGCGATATTAATAATGTTTAATACCAAAAATCATGACACCATTGCAAACTGAACGGGCACAGATTTCGTTGATAATTCTAGTACTTTTAAAATTAATCTATTATAATATATTTTTTTTAGATTTCCTGTCGATTTTGCTTCAGCAGACATTTTCAATTCTAGTCAAGTGAACAATAATTTTGTAGGATCATCGCCTCCAAGTCAACATATTAATAATACTGATAACAAAAATGCTAATACTGTGTCTCGTGAGTATAAACTAATTATTTTTAATTGTGCTATTTTAATAGCTATAAAGACTATTGTATTAAAATAAATATAATTATATGTTAGCTGATTAATACTTTTTCATTTTTTCAGATGATAGATATGCTGCATTGGCAGATTTGGATTTTGCTTTACGCCAACAATACCAAAGTCAAACGCAAGGTTTGTTTTTGAATATTTTTTTTATATCTTGTTACTAGTGGCGTGCAGTAAGTATAAACTTAGGTTATGCTGTTACCAACTATACTATATTTTATTTATTTATTAATTGAGGGTGTGCTTTCATTTTTCCAGTTTGAAATTCGAGAAATTTTATACTATACATACGCTTTCAATTAAGATGAGGCTAATAGTTAAATTCTTATAAGTATCAGAGAAATAATTAATGACATTATTCGTTACGTAAATTGTGCGAGAGAGGAAAATTTGAATAGAAAGAGATGACAATAAAATTGTTGATTTTATCGCATTCGATACAAGTGTCAAAAATAAATCGTATTAGTCTTTTCCACATTTTTTCATATTAATATTATGGAATGAAATAAAATATGTGTTGTCATTTGAATTAATCAATCGAAAATTAAATAATTTATTGGAGTAGTTAGTAGTTACCTTATTCATATATATTAATGTTTTGAAATCAGATAAAGTACCTACATATATTTAGACTGACGATACATACAATGTTCTACATTCAAAATTCCAGTGAAACCTTAATATGTTTTACCGCCTAATAGGATTATATTCTTCGGTCCCGAAAAAGTCCCATATAAATTACGTATTTTTTTTATGCTTAATACGTTTTCCAAATAATGTTTCTCGCCTAAGAAATAAAAATATTTATGACAACTCAATTTATCCCTAAAAAAAAACCCATGTAATACGTTTTTCGCAGAAGTAATTATGTTTGTCATTTCTAAAAATGAATGTGGTATTCTTTCAATGGGTGCAATAAAATTAACTCTCTTTAAATGGGTTTTTCCATGTATCATAAAAGTTTATCCATTTACAAAAATGGTAATATTTGAATAGGCCAATAAAATATAGTGCTCAAGCAAAATAAATCCCAAAAATCAACAAAACAGAACCCCAGCTGTAGTAAACAATACATTCAGCATATACAATATCAGAGCCACATTGATAATTTTGTTTTATTTCCACTAACATCTTCCTTTAAATATTCTTAATTGCTTAGGAGGCAGAAAAACCCTTAAAATAAATTCTTAGAATACACAACAATTTACTTAACTCTTATGATGACACATATTAAATTAGGCCTCATTTTTTGACAAGCTTGTCTTTTCAGATACTATATAGATAAAATAAAATATGTAGTGCATTGACATTTTTATTTTCATCTCTTTGCTCGTATTACCCTAATTATACTCTGCTCGAACCTTCAATTTATTTCAGGGAATTCCAGGTATCGAATTGCTTTGTCAAATTTTGAATTTATAATTGTCTGAATAAATTGTGTGTAATCTTATTATGTATACTGAGTGTAACATCATATTTTAGGGGTAGATACATATGTATTAAAAAATTTCAAACTTCATGTGCCTAATGTCAGAGATATAAGTGTTCAAAAAATTGTAGTTATGCGATTATTTTGATTAATTAAAATATTTTATTGATTTTAAATTATATATTGAATACAAAAAATAACTAATGGGAACTTGTCAACCGAGGCAAGAATAGCGGCACACAATGATGTTCTGGTACCGACACCGATGTACGGAAGTCAGGCCTATAGCTGGCAGAAGAGAAACTAAAGTAGACTTAATGCAGTGGAAATGAGATTACTTAGGCATTTATGTGGCAGATCCATTTATGACAGTAAAGAATGAAGAAAAAAGAAAGGAAAGAATTTAAATCTGACCTTAGTATAGTGAGTAAGATTAAGAAAGGATCACTTAGATGGTTTGGTCATATGGAAAGGATGGATGAGGAGAGAATGGCTTGAAAGATATATGATGCAAGTATTGATAGCACCAGAAATAAGGATGTCCGCAGAAAACTTGGCACGACCAGGTAAATCAGATATTGGAAGATAGTTCTGTTGGAAGCTTCAATAATCGATGAGCTTGTATAAGAAGATGTATGCATGTGAATGAGGCGAGAATTGTTTCAGGACAGAAGAATGTGACGTTCTACCCTCTCTGCCTACTCCTGCGGAGAAATGGCATAATGGTATGTTAGTTACAAAAAAATGAAGGTCATTGAGCTTTGAGTATATAGACTATTTTTTATTAGACGATTTACAGCCTGAAGCAATTATATAGAATAATAATAATGGATCAATTTCGCAAATGTTTATTTCAAAGTAAATTTATTTGAAGCTTAACATGATTTTGTAAAAATCTCAATAGTATTTTCTGTAACTAAACTAACTAACTGTTAAAATTTTGAGTAGCGAAAAAGCGGCAAAAGCAACTGATTTTGCAACTAACACCAATTTTGAATGACCAATTAATATAAAAATGAGTTAAGTTTGACTGCTCATAAATTAACACTTTTAAAAATTGTATGAAAAGACAACTGCATTAAAAGTTAGAACAAATAATAATGGAGGTTGTTGACTTTGCAACTAGTACCCTCACTTGTAGCTCACGAAATTATTTAAATATATATTATTTATAACTTTGTTTTTAACCACTTTTGTGAGTTAATTTTAATACACCAACCGGTTTCGGAAGATATCTTTTCCTTCATCAGAATGTCAAATAAACTAACTAAAAACATGTTTTTTTTTGCATAAAAGAAAAGGTATTTTTTCGAAACCGGTTGATGTATTAATTTAACTCATAAAAAAATTATTTCTATTATAATGTTTGAAATCTGATAGCATCCGTTTACGGAGAAACCACTGGGAACTGCTTTCATTGGGAGCTGTTTCATTTTAACTACTTCTGGTTCAGCTTTGATTAATATTTCTTGACAAATAAAATTAGTCATTTTCGCAATCGATACATATTTGAAAATTTATTAACAAATAAACAAAATAGAGCAAACCACAGGCCATTGGCAACTGAATTAACATAACCGGCTGATCTTTTTGTTTGCTTGACTTTTTACGTCGGCACAAAATAAATAATCAAAGAAAAAATAATGTCATCATATTTGTGATTAAAAATTTAAATCGTAATTAAGGACAAAAATACTATTAACATATTTTTGTAAGTTCGGGCCTGCCATCGTCGATGTCAATGCTGATAATAATTTCACTAAACTGAGATTCATTAAGGGTGAATATTCCATGTTTAAACGTAATTCTATTGCGGTTCTTGACATTGCAGTGATGTATCGATATGTTGAGTATACAAATAAATTATGTAAAAATCATCTAAAGGGACAAATTTTAGGTATGCAGTCCAACAGGTTTATTACAAAGTTAAAAATTATTTTTTACATTTTGTAAAAATAACGAACTTTTGTCGGGCTGATGCCACCGGCATTTACAGGTGACATCTTTTGTCATATGTATTCTATTTCCTAATATCTTTGACCTACCCTTATTCTACTACAAAAATGCCAAATAATTTGAATTTTGGTGTTGTCAGTGGTTCTACTTTTACTTTTTACTACGTCGATTTATTTTATTTAGGTAGATAGATGTCAGATTAATTTTTTTTTCTATTTTTTTTTTTTTTTTGCAGTTTAGCCATTTTACTTTACAGGTACTTTTATGTTCCAAATGTACCAGAAAAAAATATTGATAATGTATTGGAAATAAACAATTTTACGTCACAATTATATTTTAAAAAAAATAAAACAATCTATTATGAAGGACTATTTTAAAAATAAATAAATTGCTATATTGTTCTTTTTTTTTAAATTTATCTACCCATGTAATTATGAATGGCGATGAAAATTTAAATTCAGTTATTTTTTAACTATATTTGCAGAATGTTCAAGGTTAAAATTTTATAAAGTTTGACAAATTGTGTTGGAGTCACACCTGTGGCATGAAAAAAATAAGATTAATCATTACTAAAATCAACTCAAGATTCGAAAAAAATTTATTTATCTTTATTTGATAGCCTGAAATGTGTTAGCTACAGAGTGGAATGAAATAGTTTCAGTCGTACTGTGTGTACATACCATCATGGTTTTTAGCTATTAACTATAATCCAATGTTCATGAAAATTTACTTTAAAGTTTAAAGTTAAATAGGTTTTCTTAGTAGCTGTAATAAGACACATCATTTTCTTAGGACTAGTTGTTTGGTCAGTGATAAATTTTTACTATAGTAAAAAAAATGCAAAAACGAGTTGTTATATCGTTGGTAAAAAAATTTACTCATCAAAAGTATATTAAATAGTAAATTAATTTTACCATCTAATATCGGATGGTAAAGACAAATCGATAGTTAAAAATGGTGGACTCTTCACAGCTCTTTCAAAGGTCATCTGTCGCATTGATGCATTGATCATTCAATATCCCGCTTTTTAGTGATGAGCGTTTGTCCGATGATCTCGATATTGAATTTATATTAGCACATAGACTGAATATTTTTCAGCAGCAAAGTAACAAGATTTCAAACGCAGGGATGAATAAAGCATCAAATTGTATGTATTGATAATGGTGAATATTTAAAATAAATCAATTTTGGTAAAATACGCTGATAAAGGTCGTTTTTTTAGAGGTTTGTTTTTCGAATTGGTTACACTTTTTTCAGCGGACTTGTGCTCAGTTTAGTTTGACATTTCACTATGAATAGACTTACGGCAGAACAATGCTTGTAAATTGTGCAAATTTATTTCGAAAATCGTGATTCAGTTCTCGAAACATACCGTACGCTACGCCCTTTACGGTCGACATAATTGTCTATCCGATCATGTAATTTGAATAAACATGGATCGTTTTTGCACCACGCATACTCTGATAATACGCATCTGCAGAGACGTTGTACAGTGCGCACCGAAGAAACTGTTGCTGCAGTGGAGTGTAGTATTGAGGAGGACCCGAATAAGTCGATTCGACATCTCACACAGCAATTAGAGCTGTCTCTATCCACTTTATGGAAGATTTTACGAGCTTACAAGATCCAGCTCGTGCAAGAATTAAAGCCAGTTGACCATCGTGTGCATCGTATATTAGGTGAAAAGGCCGAAAACGAGATTGCTCTTGATCCTCATTTTCAACACAAAATTTTGTTCAGCGATGAGGCTCATTTTTGGTTGAATGGCTACGTCAACAAGCAAAATTGCCACATTTGGGTTGAAGAAAATCCACAATCCATTATTGAGACGCCGTTACATCCACAAAAAGTCACTGTATGGTGTGCATTATGGGCTGGTGGAATCATTGGTCTATATTTCTTGATCCGGCCAAAACATTTACAGTCAATGGAGAGCACTATACATCCATGATTACTGACCTTTTTGTTCCCCAATTGAATGGCATTAATGTGGAAGAGCTGTGGTTTCAACAAGACGGTGTAACATGCAACACATCACGCGCCACAATCAATTTATTGAAGGAAACATTCGATGAGTGCGTAATTTCCCGTAATGGACATGTGAATTGTCCTCCAAGATCATGTGATTTAATAATATTTAACCTTTGGATTATTTTACAATAGACGACTTGGAAGCCAACATTCGTCGCATTATTGCCGATATACACCCCAGCTGCTCCAAAGGGTGGTCAAAAATTGGACTTCAAGATTGCGCTTTATTCGAGCCGAGCCAGCCGCGGCGGCCATTTGCGTGAAATCATATTTAAACACTAATGGCGTAAAATTATAAAGCCAATATCATATCCATTACCACGATTTTTATGTGTATTATTTCATTTTAAAGTTTTATACCTCTGAAAAAAAACACCTTTATTTCCCACACTATTAGGCGGGATTAACTTTGCCAGTAGTAAACTCGATGTTTAAACAACCTGCAAATGTAGTAAAAATTTACCATTGATCAAACAACTGGCCCTTGGTTAGTCTGTGTCTCTTTTGAGGATGGTTACAGAATTTTTGCCGACATTTTGGTATGGTTAAATATGCCATATTCAGGAACGATGATGAATGACCAAATTTTTTTCATCTAGCTTTAAACTAAGATTCTTTTTTCACAGGTGAGAAGAGGTCATCACCAGCCGTTAACCCGTTTGATGCAACAACTAACCCTGACATATCAAGAAATCCTTTTTCCCCAAATTCTATGGCTGTTAATGGAAATAATATCAACTATTCAAATCCATTTGCCGTGAGTATGACTTAATATCACCACCTTCCGTTAATTTAAAAAAATCTCATAGCTTTAAAATCATTACATGAACATAAATATATGTGTACCATAATGACATGATCTTCGGCAAACAACCAAGTTGTCACATTTTTCATATTAAGTAAGATGTGACATTTTATCAATATATGAATTTTAAAAAAATTACTTCTCATCCACATAGGATGGTGTATGATACACAATTAGTAGCAGAGATACACAAGATTTCAGCCCTACCTATGTACCTATATTAAAAATATTGCCATATATTTTATAGTGTACAGCCACAAGAAAACAAGGGTGGTTTGCCGATCTTCGCTTTGCTCAACTGGCGATGATGATGATGAGGTCAGAAGAAATGAAATTCGGAAATATATGGCAAAAGAGAATCGAGAATGCGTTCCCGCTCGCAGTGTACTTCGTTTTATTTCACTTACAAACATTCAATTCAATTCATTCATATTTTCCCACCATTTTGGCAAGCATGCAGGAACAGGCGCCAGCAAGACATATTTTATCAAAAAATGACAATCTTTGTTTATTGAAAACTATCTCATGTTTTTCTGGCACCCAACCCCGCTGATGATTCACCGTTTATATATTTTTAATAACTGTCCTGTGTCCTCATCACATCACATCACTTTATTGGTGTCACTTTGGCGACCTCTCAATCCTTTGCAATATATATTGTGTTAAATATTAAAAAGCCCTAAAAAACACAGTTTTTCCTTATTCTATTGGTTATTTGAAAAAAGCTAAAGAAGTGCTGATCGTTGGCAAGAAGAGTCAAGAAGAGAAAACTTGAGCTCTTTGGACGTGTTGTTAGAAGTATAAGATAATTCAAGTTATACTAGATTATTCTTCTGGTTGAAGAACTTGCATGACTGATCATAATGCAGCTCATAGTCATTATTCAGAGCAACTGCCTCTAAAATTCAAATAGCTTTGATGATTTCCAATCTCCACAGGGTAGTGAGACTTTGAAGATGTAATATTACATATGAATGTAAACATAATTTATTTACTTCATTGCTTTGATTTTGTTAATTTTTTCCTTAGATGGGGTCTGGTGTGACACAAAGTGGACATTCGAAAAATCCTTTTTTGTGATATAGTCGTTAACGGAGCCGTTATTCCAAAGTGACCTTTCTCAAAGACTATGTTGCCTTAAAGTATACACATATTTGATAGCATATTTGCTATCAACACAAATATTTTTTAATATAATGACACCTTTGCATAATTATTGTTTTTAAATTGCAATTTTATCCTATATGAATTCATGACTATACTAATCTGTTAAATTTGTTAATATTTAATCAAGTATTAGTTGCTCTCTTTTTATTAATTTATGTGTTGATATCTTATCCTTGTTCAGTTAACAAATTGTGACGTAATCCATTAGTCAAATTATACATTTAAATGATTGTGTTTAAATATTTCATAATGTAAGAGTTTATATATTTTAGTGGTAAAAATGTTTTATAATTTATTGTTCAAAAAAGTGAAGGAAAATAAACGCTTGCCACGGCTATTTTATAAAAAAAATGTTTTTTTATTTCATACAATTACAAGCACAGGGATATAAAATATGCAATACAGTCCTATCTACACATTGGGTATGTCCTAGTGATGAGCTCAAAATCACAAATCGTGAGTGATTGAATATCTGGGAATATTGTGATTCATTTTTTAATTTAATTTATATTTGGTTGTGAACCGTGATTGGGCACATGCGCATTTAAGATGAAGGAATGATGTTATAATTTGTGATCAGCGCTATGTAGTAGATTCTGCTAAAAAATTTTATGCATTTGATACATAACCAGTGGCGTAACTATGCCAATACGGTGCATTGGGGCCGACGTTAAACAAGGGCCCAAAAGGTCCGCATCCTATAGTACTTTTGATATTGATATTATTCCCAACGCTAATATGGACTAATCATTTATAAATTCCACCTCAACAAAAATTTAATTATAACAGTTAACAGTGTATTACGAAATCACATGAAAACATTATTAATGTATACAGTACTTCTCCGCTAAAACATTGGGTTAGGGACCATACCATCGTTATAAAATATTTAAGGAAGGTTTTTTTCACTTGCAATTGCATAATAGTACCTAAAAACACACTTTTGTTTTTTTTCATGAAAGCATGAAAATTGTAGGAGACAAATTTTGTTAGTAATATTTTATGTATATATCAGCATGTTACTTATTCTTACATTTTATATGCCCCTTTTCCATTTTGCACTGGGCCCTAATTTTTGTAGTTACGCCACTTCACGAAACGCTGAGTTAGACCCGAAAAATAAACTTTCATTCTCTTTGTGATGATAAATTATATTTATATTAATTGTTTATGCTAGAATATGTTTTTTACTCAAATTAAGTTTTATGTATGTCCGAGAGATTTATGGAGTATATGAGAACTGTTTTCACATTGGGGTATATACAGACATGATGCTTGGTTATTTTTATCCAACGACTAAAATAATTCAAACCATGAAGTCATAAATTCATAATACATTTGAATCATTCTTGTTTTTGGGTAAAATTGATCAAGGGTTGTAATTTAATTCCCATGCTCTTACCCAAATCTACAATCCCTAGAATGCACTCATCTATATATGCTTATCTCATCTACGTCAACTTGTATTAAATTAAATTTTAATTTAATTAATTATTATCAGTGTAGACAAACACCTATAATGGGAATGGATATGTTGGGTGCTTTGGTCTAAGGTCTATAAGGCACTCCCATAATGGTTGGGGTTTCAAGCATCGTCTGGAAACTACTACATTAGTCTTATTTTTCATAGGACAAGATAAGAGAGAACACGGCCTTGAAAACTATTAAGAATATTGGTGTGAGATGTACCTATGTAATGTATATGTATATATATATAAAGAGACCATAGCTATTACGAGCAAAGAGGAATAATTATGTATTAAGAAAATATATATAATATAAATAAATATGAATTAAATATATTAATTATAAAGATATACATATAATTAATATTATTATATAATAATATAATATAATTAATTTATAATTAATATATTTAATTCATATTTAAAATATCACAGACCTATGTTCTGAATAATTACAACTTCACAATAAGAATGTGTTCTCCTAAATATATATAATATAAACAAATACTTCATATTTATACGAAGTACAAATATAGCAAGCAAAACATTAGAGATGTGTTACGATTTAAAGTAAGTGAGTAAAATTAATATTTCTGATCATAGTTTTGTCTCATTTCTAAACAAATTCCTTAACATTCATAGAATAATAGTGCCTGAATACCAATCAACAAATAAGAACTTTCTAGGAATTCTGTGTCAGATCAAAGCTATTTTACATATACTCTCGCCAAGTGTGATGGAACGCAATTTATGAAATATCTAAACAAATATTAGATATTCACAAGTCACTCTTGAAGGGTGGATTATCTATTTGAAAGAAGAAATATTAGATATCTCAGAGACGAAGCTATTTTTTATTAATGGAAAAATATGGAAGTATGAGTAATTACAGGGCTTATGACCTGTCTTCGGCTGACTTACTTGATCACTTAACACAATGTAACATTCACCATTCCACCCAATCAACCTTCATATCTATCAAATTTTTTAAAGTTGTATATATGTTAATATGTAGAATCACTTCGAATACCACTACACTATCGCTATCTATAGACTAAATTTGATATTAATTTTCCCTGAAACAGCATATACCTGGTTGGGTATATTAACTTGGATCACTGTATTGGTAAATCTGCTAGGCCACCGGCCCAGGCCGCGCACATTACCTGTTTCCTCATGTAAGTAGATACTTATATTGCTCATTCATAACGAAAAAGAGTAATATTATAGACAAGTGATAAGAATATTGCATCCATAGATTTCTTAGACTAGGTGTCCCTCTTGTCTATTACTAGGTGTTGGGATCGCTGGATGTGTCAAATATCTGTCACTTCTGTCAATATCAGTTGTGATGATCAATGTACGTTGTCATTGTATCATTTGTTTGCCACTTATTATGTCGATAAAGTGGCATAAATCAAAGCAGTATTCTTAAAAATATACCTTAAGTAAAATCAAAATGGACACAGCGAGTATGCAAATGTGCAGACTGTGCATGGAAAAAACGCAACTCTCGTGCATTTTCAAAAGCTATGACGGAATTCGATTAGACGTTAAAGCGATGGCTTGTGCTGTCATCCACGTAAGACATAATAAATGTTTATGTAGATAATATGTAGTTACATGCGTGGAGAATGCGCCGGAACTTTATTTATCAGAACACCTCGTAGAAATTTAAGACATTTTAAAAATTCAATATAGTTTATACTAAAAAAAACTAAATGGTTCAAATTTTAATATACACAAATCAAAAAAAATCACATTTTTGTTTTCTCAAATAAATGACTAAATATTTATAGTTATGTAAATTATAGAATATCCCTTATTCAATAAAAACAAACTTCAAAGAAGCCAAAAATTATCCACATATTTTAGAACTCGCAAGAAAAATTACATCCAAAATTTTGTATTTGATAAACCAAAGCATGAATGTATACTAGGCAGATTTACATACTACGAGACTGTTAAAAATAAATACAAAATTTGGCAAAACGCTCCCTAGAAGTCCTGCATTATTTTAATTATAAAATTAATTAAGTTTATAATGAGGGAATGAGAGATAGCACTATATTTATTTTTCTATTAATTGTTTGCCTTAATGATAGTACTGCTTAATAAATTTGAAGATACACATAGTTGTTGACACCATAAATCTTAATTGCTAATATATCAAAATGTGCATGAACTTTTCGGTACTTTGAATTCAGTTTATTTTTATCATTATTTTTGTGCATTTAGATTTCATCTACCTTGTAAAAACGTACCTTCCCTTATTTTAAAAGTAGGTGATTTCTTCATTGTTTGCTGTAACAGTGTAAAATAAAACATAATATTGGACTTTCTATGTGGTGTATTTCAATATTTAAACAATTAAAACAAGTGGTGTTGTATAACAAATGTGTACTTACTCATTACTTACTTTACTTTAATGCTGAATTAATCCAGAAAGACATTTACCAAGGGCATAAAAAAAATTGTACTGTAAATTCTATAAAGTAGGAACATAAAAATTTAATTAAATATAAAAAAAGGTAAAATTACTTACTACCACTGGATCAAAAGTTACACATTTAAAAAAATCCTTATCTCATGTATGAATTTTGTTCCTTGCAGAAAATAAAATTTTCCAGTGCTGTTAAAAGCAATAAATAATCCTAAGTGTCCAGAAATATGTTTATCTACATTACCCATCCTCCTAAGTTTTATTTAAATAGAGCTTACAAAAGCATTTATTTATTTTAGGTAAAAAAGCACGATGGACTCCCGTCATACATATGCAGTGAATGTAAAATTAAGTTAAATGAATTTTATAATTTTAAGATAAAATGTGAAACAACCGAAATTAAGTTAAGAGATTTGTTAAAATCTGAAATTTTATGCACAATAAAATCTGAATCTGGACTAAATGATTCGACAGATTCTCTACTTGTCAAGGATGAGTTTCATTTAATTAAATCGGAAATAAACAATTCCGAAAGAGAGTATTCAGATAACCACGATTCATCAATTATTTGCGATGAAGATCTCTTTGAAATTACCAAAAAAGAGAAAGAAGAAATGTGTGATATTAAAATTGTGAATAATGATTCTGAGAATAATTCTTCAGTTAATACATTATCGATAGAACAAAGCATTAACTTTGGGAATAAATTTAAAAGAAAAAAGAAGAGGAAAGTAAGTATCGCACAATCGAATAAAACTGAAAATGCTTATGTATTTCTGGAAAGATTAAAAACCCTTAACAATGATACAAAAAAAAACAAAGATACAAAAAAATCGCTGAAATTATTTCAATGTGAATTATGTGGATGTACATATAAAACAAAGTCTATTCTTAAGAAACATTTACTCACACATACCAGCGAAAAGCCATTTAGTTGTCCTTTATGTCCTAAACGATATACTCGAAGCGAACACTTGGTTGTTCACATGAGGTCTCACACGGGGGTAAAGCCGTATGTGTGTGAAACATGCGCTCGGCCGTTTTCAAAGAACCAAGATTTATCCAGACACAGGCGAATTCATTCCGATGAGAAAAGATTCCAGTGTCCTCGCTGTGACAGAAAGTTCAAACGATCTGCAGATATTCACACACATATGCGTACGCATACTGGAGTTAGACCTTACATTTGCAAAAACTGCAATAAGTCATACACCTCGCACAGTGGTTTATGGAAACATTACAGAAATCATTGTACTCTCTGCATTCCAGATGTTAAGCAGCCTCCAGATTGTTTGTAGGTTGTCATTTTGATACCAAATGAAGCATGAATATGTGATTTATTCATGTTAATGCAATAAAGATTTTAAACATCTTACTATAATCTTTTTCTTCTATTACTTAGCTTACTAATCAGTTATTTTTGGTTAGATACTTTAGTTGTAAGAAAACATAATATTTAATAAATATGGACCCAAATAAAAAAAACATACATACAGGTACCTATAAAATGAAAACTGTAATGTAAGAATTTGACTCACAAAGTTCAAATGACTTTTAGGTGAAAATTGGATGTCAATTCAGTATGTATACCATGGTGAAATGGTGACATTTGCAATGCTCCTTGCCATAGGTGCGTGTGCGAGTTCAAATTGCATGTTGGCTTGTAAATTAAAGCAAACTATGTGATTATTTGAATATACGAAGATAAATATTTTAATAGGAAATACTTGAAACTTGTATTCTGGCAGGGAAACAATGAATGCGTGTCCAGATATACAAAACTTTGTAAAATTATATAAAAGATTTTCTAAATCATTCATCCAGAGTATCATGCATGATCAATCAATTGTGGAATGATTTACAGACTCTTGTTCGGTAGCGATTTAGACTAATATAGAAAAGAAAGGATAAGTGCTTTGCTGGTATGTTTGTTTTTTTATATGAAGGAAGCACTGCCACCACTAACAGGGAACTTGTCTTACAGCTTATTATTTTTAAATGAGTCAAGTAGAGATATGTTTTGTCCCATGGCTGATGAATATTCAGCTGTATAGAAGACAAGTTTAGACAAATGTGAAATACCATTTTTAATATACACAGATGAGATAATTCTAGCAGGGGGTGAGGAAAAGTTTTGATAAGTGTGATATTGTATAGAGTATGGATAAAGACTGAAATGTATATTATAGTACCAATGCTTATATGCACGCCTAATGAATACCTGTTGCGATTGTGTCTTTTATGATGTCTTGTTATTTTTCTTCTTCAATCTCCGCTTCCTTACTCCTTTTCCCTCCATGACATTACTAGCCTTTTAACGCTAAAGTTCTATCTGTCATCATATTTAATATTGTCAACAATGTCATTAATGGGGTCGTGTATTCTGTTAATTTTATTTTGGATAATATTTTTGACAATCTCTTGTGTTAATTTTATATTTTAGCAACTGTTGACGTTTTGTGCGAGTTTCGCATTCGTGCTATTTTCGAGATTGTAAAATTATCAGTCAAAATCATAAAAATGTTTTAATTTAAATTTTATTAAAATATGGAAAATTATGAGGAACGCAAACCACGTATTAGAGAAATACAAATAATTGTCTTTATATATAAAACAATGACAATAAAATAATTAACAAGTTATGATAAAATCTGAGAAACGCCAACCACATATTCTGCAAAATGCCTCGACACTAAACTTAGATAGAATAGATTAAATAGAAAGAGAAATATCTGTATTAAAATGAGTACAAATTAAATAATTTATAAGTCTGAGGAACTCAACCACGTACTAGCGTTTGTACAACAAAATATACAAATGCTACGTGAATAAAAATAATGATGGTATTAATACGGAACAGAAGATTGGCAGGCAATGACATTCGCAGAAACTGGGAGAATTACGTTACCTAATAATAATAATAAAATAATATTTGCTATCTTTTTCTAATGTAAAGAAAACGAGTGAGAAAGAAAAGCATGCGCATTAATGTATCATGGTAAGGATGATAAAGAAGTAAAAATCGAAGACGCACTAGATATGTTTGTCATCTTTTTTTAGAATACTGAAAATGAGTGAGAAAATAAACAATGCGAATTAACTTTATGCATCGTGAGTCGGTATAGGAGCAGATATGGACTTTGACATTTGACAGGTACATCACGTAGCATACGTGTATTTTGCAGATTACGGATATTTGACAAAAAAAATCGAATTGGCGAAAAATAGATCGACAAACTCATCTAGGGTACAAAAATAGTTTTGAATAATAATATTCGATTTATAAACTTTCTAGAGGGACCACATTCTGCTCCAAAACTTTGACTTGTGTCGAATTTCGAATTAGCATTCTTTGAATAAATGGGATTTTACTGTAAACGAGTCTTAAAAACCAGCATTGCTGGGTCATTCCATATGAAATGGTCCAGAAATGAAATAAATAGTTTCTTGAGTAGGGCCCAAATTTGGTGTGCGAACACAACTAGTTCTCACCTCTTTGTAAATAACTTTTGACATCTAGACTTTAACCCTTCCTGCAAAAAAATCCCTGTGAAGATGGTACTTTTATAAAACGAAAGCTAAGAATTAAGGCTGAAATTTCACACTGTGGGAATGCATGTAAGTGAAAATGTGTAAAAGCTTGTAGCCCATTTTTTTCTCAACAAATTGCTGTCATTCCATGTTGATAGGTCAAATGTATATATAATATAAATATTTCAATTTCCGTAAACCCTTTACATTGTAAAATATGCTACGCCCTGTAAAACAAATATGGCTGCCACGCAAAAACCAAAAACAATAAAATAATGGTCATTTTGAATTACCAATAAGTTAGGGTGATTACACAGAAAATTGAGATTATTTTAAAATAGTCAAGCAACCAGTGTTTGACCATTTCAAATGAAATGATCCAGCTACAATTGTGTATAATGAGGTACATCGAATGATGTGAATCAGGATGGGATGTAGTTTATTATTATTCACTAAAAATATTCACAGATGTTATTAGTAATAATTAAGAAGCTTAGCATTATAATAATAGTTGGGTTAATTTTTGAGAAATATCTTTTGCATTTTCTTTTTTATTTGCTATTTTAGAGCCAAACTGAATAGCCCGTTTTGGGAAAATTGAAGTACATTCTAATCCTAGTTTCAAGGCAGCTAATCTCAAAAGCATCTTGTCTCCGGTTCCGGCTTCACACTTACTACTTGGGAAACACCTAAAACAAACATTTAAAAAGTATACAGTTATTCAATTATAAATTCATTAAAAGTCATTTCAGAATATTATGTACTAATTATATTTCCTGAAAATTTGATTGCCTCTTAAACATGTATCTTTACTGCATACATATTGTGTAGATCTGAGACATGTTGAGCCCCTTATATATGAAGGGCTTTACTTTGCATAATAAAAGAGCTAAAAAAATAATATTCTGGTAATAATACGTATAATGGCAGGGATGAATTTATAGTTTTTCTTAATTTATTTGACTGATATTGTGATATTTTTTAACAGTAGAGAACTTTTGAAAGCGTCATGGTGGCCTGGTGTGATGATATATTTTTTATTATGAAGACTTACTTTTCCCACGGTTTCAAATTTAGAGTGAAATTAAGGAAACTTTCATCCAGATAGGGCATTCTTGGTTGCCGCCCATGATGACTGACAACACGGTCATCTCTTGCCAGATTGCGATATGGTATTCTTTGCCAATCCATTTGTAATTCTTTTTCGAGAGCTTCCCATCCACCTCTCTTAAATGTGTTTCTGTGTCTTGTGTACCCTCCAAAAAGTTCATCTGCACCCATTCCCATCAATAAAACCTAGAAAGTTATACAATCAGGTAAACATTCCAATTTAAACAATATGTATCTGTAGTGCAGAACCATTTAAAATGCATCGACAAAGTTGTAGGATCGGTATTTGGATGCCGCATAATTTTCCATAGGTAAAAAAAGAAGAGCAGATGAACATTAGGCAGTTCTCTGAAATTAAGACAAATAATTTATCCTTTTTCGCACCAGAGGGTAGCTGGGAATGAAAAGTGGATAATTAAGGTAATATAAGATAAAAAAAACAATGGAGTTATATAAATCAAACACTCATTCCAACCCCTAAGACAGGGTTTACACTTTGAAAAGTACTTCTGTGCATTTAATGGAATGTGTGCAGAATAATTAAATTTGAATTGCTAAAATCAGGTGAAACAATCACTACAGAGGTTTATTGTCGATAATTAGAGAGGTTAAATCGGAAGCTGAAACTGTCGGGTTTAATCAACAGAAAGGGGCTAATTCTTCATCACAATAATGTAGCAAGAGCACCATTAAAAAAAAATTGGGAGTTGAACAGAGAGGTTCTACTGCATCTTCCATATTCACTAGACATCACTGCTTCTTTTCAAATCTACGGACATTGTGGTATTTTTTAACAGTAGAGAACTTTTGAAAGTGTCATGGTGGCGTATTTTGATTCGGAACTGGCAAATTTTTTTAAAAAGGGAATTACAAAAGTTCCAAGAGGTGGTCAATAATGATGGAAATTATATGTTAGAGTAAAATGTATGAAACATAAAAATGTAAAACATAAAACATAAAAAAAAAATGTACGAAAGTTTATGTTTAAAATAATGGATTTCTTTTTGGTTCTCATAATGTATTGAAAAACTAATTATGTATGTAATTAGGTAACCGAAGTGTAAAATAATTATTTATCTTTATTCGCAAGTGTAAAATTACCCTGCTGGTAGATTCATATGAAGGAGTTTTCCCTCTTGCTGCAAACCATAAAGCTGATCCCAGACTCTCATCAAGTATCGTTTGCAATGGAAATACTAGATCTCCAATTATTTCAGATTGCTTTTCTCTTAGCTCCTGGAGGGTCACATTTATTTGAACAAGATTCCACTTTCTGAAAGGTTTTTAAAATCAATAAAAAAGTCATTGTAATAATAATAAGTAATTGAAGTATTTGTATACTAATCTAACTAATCGACTGAAGTATCTTACACGGCATCATATAAAAAATATATTTACTTCAAGAGTGCTTTATACATATATCGGCACATTGTGTCTTCAATACTATAGCAGTTTTAATAACACTCGAAGTTAATTGAATATATTATGAAAGGATATTTTAAATATGTGTTTAGAAGATTTGACTGACACAAAGGGTATACATATCTCTTAGATGAGAATTTATTGTAAAATTAAGGAACTACATAATAGTGTTTTACCTCTGGGGAAATAATTTCTTCAATTCATCTAATGATTTTAGACTTGTTAATCTATCAGGTACTTGGTAATTTTCACAATTTTTATGTTCAAAGGCGACGTTCAACAAATCTATTGAATCCGTAATTGGTATATGTCGATGAGCCAACGCAGCTAGAATGGTACAATCCAGTCCCCCAGAAAACAAAAGTCCAACAGCGCAGTGTGATTCACATTTTGATAATTTATTTGTACATTTCTTGCACACTCCAGGTTGTGTTTCAACACGAACTCTTACACTTTCTGATAAAAGATCTATTAATTTAGTCACTTTGATTGAGGTTTTATCATCATTCAAAAGATTTTTCAAAAAAGTAGTGCGACAGGGATATTCTTCTGACAGTTTCTCAACTTTTGTTAAAAAAATTATATCCTGCAAATAAAATGTTGAAAATTTCATAAACGCACATATTACATATATGTAAAAATAAAAAATAATATTTTTCACTTTAATATATAATATATAAATAATACCACATTTTTTTCACCTCTTCTTTCATAATGCTAGAGGCAAAGAGGGAATTATCCACATCCATAGTACTAAGAGAAATATGCCAGTCATCAATTGGTGTGAAAAAACTTTCAGAACTTTTTATCCAAAGAATTTCTTTTACAATACTTTTTTCCAAATCTAGAGAGTAAATTTTGCCAGTAGGAAGTTCTAGAGCATTTTTATATTTCTTCCCTAAAAATAAATTAAATACAGAATAGACGGAGTGGGAATCTTCATCGATTTCCAGTATCAACTTTTGAGATTAAAAATAAAACAAGAAAGTACAATGAGAACAACAAAAATTATAAACATGGAATGACATTCTAACACTAACTGTATTTATGAAGTTTTAATATCGTTCAACAAACTTAGACGTGCTTGTGGTCTAGTGGTTACGATATTCGCCCACTGATCTAGTGGTCGGGGGTTCGAGCTTCATTCCAGGAGGCCATCAAGTTAGTCCTAATTTCATAGCACAAGCGCTTAGCTTAGTTTGAAAATAGTAAGAATATTGATGTGATACTTATTCCATGTATGCATCTCTATTTAATTATTTTTTTAAAATTAATTTTTAAATTACCACAGACCGGATTCATATATCGTTACCTTAATTGTAATACATAGCAAGACTTGCTCTCCCGAAGAGCAAGGCGGATATATTTCGGAGTTACAAGCTATTAGAACTAAGGTAATATCAATCCCTATATATAGTAAACTCTATAAAGCCTTATGCAAATTTGCACCCCTCAAATTCCTAGTTTTATTATAAAAAAATTGTAATATTACCCAGTACACTACTAAGAAGGAGTACATTATTGTCTTTGTACAATATTAAACTCTTTCGGCCAAAACGATCTCTACAAAAGTACAGTTTATTGCTTCTTTTATCCCAATAAATAAGACTAAACGGTCCATTTAAGTTCTTTAAAACACTTATAATTTTATCTTCAGATTGTGAATCTGTATGGTCACTCTGAAAAAAAACAAAACATTTTTTTCATTTCGGTAAAAATAGATTTTTGTTGTGAAGTTGCATTTTCAGAACATAATTCTGTGGTATTTTTTAACACAAATTGAATTAATCAACTAGAAAGATATACAGAAAATAATCTATCTATCGAAAAAATATTTACAGACAATTTGTAAACATATCATTTATATAATATTAACCTTTCCTCTCCGGTGACGTAAACTCAGTTAACATTGCCTCTAATTATGTGAATATCTCTGTAAATATACTAAATACAGAGTTCACATTTTAGGTATTCCTCCATAATATATTTTTATATAGGATAAAATAATCTGTCTCGACACAGAATTTCTCTAGGGCACAGTCCAAACATATTTTTTGCATTATATTATATAGTTACAAATAAATAAAATTACAATATATAAGTATTTACCATATGCAACAATAAAAAATGTTTTCTCAAAGAATCTGACGTGATTTGTATGTGTACGTGTGGAGAGGTGCGGAAGGCGTTGTGCGCGGGGAGCCGATCGTCACTTTAGTTAAATGCCAGCACTCTAGCTGAGGTATGGCGAGAGGATCCGAGTACGAGAATGTACTACAGCTCTCGACTTGCTTCGCCTATTCTCTTGTCGACACAGATCGTCTCGTGCCATCTCGCTTCGCCTCAACTCGCCCCATCCACGCTCCGTTCTGTCAGAGCGCAGACGAGGCGGGGCGAGGTGAGGAGTCTCGGGGAGAGTGGACTACTGGCATTAGTGGCAGAGTGAGAACATATGCTGGCCGAGTTAGATGTGTCTTATGCGTCCTTGTGCTGTCGTTCCATATGACCAATGACTTTTCTCATTCTTAGCACTTTTTCACAATAATTGATATATATATTCACTTATATTTGTATCACTATTATATTAATGAATAATATAAGTAATAAATGTAAAATATTCATATTTATCCGACTTAAAAATCGCAAAAGTCTCCATGTACACTGAGTTTACAGCACCGGAGCATGCGTTATTATTTTAGCACTGTATGGGAAAAGTTAAGGTAAATCCTGTAACAGGGGCCTTATGTTTTGTACTTACATATTCAGGTTCAAGTTTCTTCATTATTTCGTCTGTATCACAAATACATTCATTCCTTTTTTCAGCAAAAATATCGCCATTGAATAAAAGTACTCCATACTCCGATTGAACAGGTTGTGTTCCAGGTTTTTCCCCTTGCATCCAAAGGGTATTGCCAATCATTTCGATAGAATATCCACATTGTCCAGTTGATACATCACAGGTAAAGGAACTACAAGTGTCAGGTCCCCTACATTTCAGAAGGTTTTGTATTCCATGTTCCTGCAAGAATCAGTACCTTTTATTAATGATTCAAGTATGTATTGATATTTGTTTCTGAGAGCAAGAGTGTGTTGTCATAATTATATAAGAAACATACATTAAAAAAAACAGTTTGTTAGTTATATATTAAATTATTATTTTTTGAAACTATTAATTTGATATCTGAATTCATTAGCAGTGCAGGGCGTTTGCATTATGTAGATACGTTAAAAACATGATGCATTTTTTAGTTAATTAATTTGTGGCACTTTGTCTCTTGTTTAGGTCAGAGAAAAGGTAATGTCTTAAAAAAAACAATAATGAGGTTAGTCATTGTATGAAGCACCACACGCATGATACTCAATATCTCTCATATAAAATGCTCTGAAGACTTTAGTTTATTTTATATACACTTTGTGCCCCCCAGCATGGTACGGCTGACGCTATACATTCAGCTCCGGCGCCTCCATGAATCTTTCCTTCCATATATAACATATTTTATGACTTGTATGGATATTTGATCTTTCTTTTATATTATATTATCATTTATAATATTTACATATACCTCGTATTGTATTTAAGCGTAAATAAAGACAACACTGCGCAAGGGCGCAGCAAGGTCTAAATTCAAATCTTTGTTCATTTTGCTTATAAATTTTTTCAACTAAAATATAAATTTAAATTCCTTTGTTACATTACCTTTAGTTTATTATTAATTCTATAATTCACATTACTTAAGGCGCTACTAATTCAATTTAAATTTTTGCATTTTTTATGAAAATGTGGGTATTTATTATTAATTTATATCAGAAGTTATACACTACATTTGACTTTTTTTTAACTATTACTTAGATAGGACCTTTACACTCATTTAAAACTAATAAACTGAATGTTATTTGCCACAATTAAGATAATACAAGCATTATAAGAAAGATGGCGACCATTCAATTCATTTTCTGCATGCCTTAATATAGAGAATACATACATACTTGCATATATGAAATATATTTTCTTATAATCTTGAAGCCAAGATTATGAAGACAAATCTCGATTGAGACATATTAACAAATTGTTAAAAATTAATAAAGGTATAACCATTCAATTTGCAGGACGTATTATCAATTTTCGACGTTTTAAAAATATGTACTTTGTTTTAGTAAAAAAGTATGTTTTTAAATAATATATTGTATTTACTCACATGCTTCGAGGCTTTAGCTACTATTTAAAATCAAGTTTGATATCAAAAAAGCAATAATTTCTTACTAAATAATATTTATAACGATCCTATTAATTACTAGTTTTTCACGTCATTCCGCCGGTCCCGTGATGACGAATTTTCGTTAAATAATGCCAAAAATATATGTTTTCATGGATATTCTATCCACAATATGAATTAATAATGAACTTATTCACAACATTAGTAGCAAATTTCATAAATTAGATGTTTTTTTACTTATTTTAAAGGAAAATTACGTTTTCTTGAACAAAGTAAACATTTTATCTGTTATTTTTTATGTAAGTTGCAATTAAATATTTTGTTTATATATAACACTGTTGTCTTTTAAACACTAGCTGTTTCATAAATAGTATGCAATTATGAAGCAGACATATCACCAAAACGGCAACGTGGTAGTTTAAATCGAAGATTAAATAAAACCACAAAAATGCATCTGACAATAATTTTAAATTTAGAACGTTGATTTAAACGACTATATAAATATATATAGTACTTTGTCTAATTTCAAAACATATTCATATATATGAATTGGGGACTTTGATAAATTATTTAATTTTCAATGGATTAATTCAAATGACAACATACATTTTTATCTCATTCCATATATCAATATGAAAAAACATGGAAAAGACTCCAGATACGAGTTATTTTTGACACTTGTATCGAATGTGAGAAAATCAACAATTTTATTGTCGTCTCTTTCCAATCAGACCTTCCTCTCTCGCATGATTTATGTAACAAAAGCATGCCCTTAAGCATTATGTGTGAAACCGATAAAGGGAGATGCAAACTTCTACAACGGTTCCGAAAAAGAGACCCCTTTGGCATCCTTTATTTAGCTGTGCTAGCTTAGAGCTATAAAAGGCCATTATATCTTAGGTATACTATACCAGTTATCTCAGTCTATATTGTAGATAAATGTTTTTTACATTTATGTTATATTGTTAAATTAAAAATCTATACAAAGAAACTTATGCTGAAAATGACCATTACTCATCATTTTTGTCTCCATATCTTAGTGGTCGGGGTCCAGAGCCTCGACCAGGTACTTTCTAACTTCCCTTGCCTTGTGCCACTTCAGTACTTGTTAACCAATCAAGACCCAATCTGTATTCACATATTTTTGGCTGTTTATCCCAGCTTAGTATGGGGTGACCCATCAGCTGCCTTTCTTCTGGAGTTGCCAAGATACATCTTGGCAGTTGTTCCTCTGGCATTCTTAAGACATGTCCAAGCGACCGTAATTGAGATTTTTCCGTATGTAGAGTTAGGGCCCATGCCGAGTGCTTATATCAGTACTTCTTGGTGCAATATTCACTACTACTATGAGAACAATACACAAATTCTCTAGGGCTTTGATTGCTTGCCATTATTTTATATAAATATGTATTGGTAATATTGTGAATCCTTAAATTTTCACCAAATGATTTTCAGAATCATTTGTGCAGAATTTTCTGCCCTCTTTAATTAATATTTCAAAACCTGTTGTATATTCCAATATTGGGGTTAGTATTCACTATTAGTAGCGTACACCCCTGATTGCTTTATTTTAAAAATATTTTGCTTCTCTTTTTTGTAATATTTAGATGAAATCACGTACATCAATAAATTGTTAATTATTTTTCTAATAATTTTTTTTTTAAATAAATCATTCATTCTTATTTTATAAGTGATTATCAGCTCATTGTGTTTTCAAAACGTAAGGCAAAGAAGATAGAATATCAGGTTTCTGTACTAATAAAATTCCTTTAAGAGTAAAAATATGTACAGAATAAGTTCCATATTCATACATCTTTTTGCACATGTTCATTGATTTATAACATTACCCTCATTTACTATTCGACCGTGCCACCCAGTTCTTTTGTCAAGTTTACTCGCCCATGTGTAACTTGTGATTACATAGGCTTAACTCAAATCCACAACCACTTATTCACTAGGTGAGTGTCATATATTTTAGCTAGTCAAGCATGTCTATATAATAATACGAATAAAAGTTATAACATAGATGAAATAGAGATTATTTTGAATTAATATTTTTATAGAATTGAGATTTTACATTATTGTTTTTAAATCATATTGGCATTGATTTTGAACACAGATTCAGATTGCTGCCATTTGCGTTCAATAGGCCCGATTAATCGGTGCAACTTTAAAAATATTTTTTATGTACAGAATACGAAGAGGATATATTTTTATTATAGATATTCAATTATGAATTTTTTAAGCAGTTATTGTGAGGCGTGAGAAATCCTCATGTCTTTCAATATTAGCTCGAGGTTACTTAAGTGATATAAATGGTATGGTACAACATGTACCAACACCTAATTTGTCCATTGACAAGATAGAATTTTTTTTTTATCTGTTTTTATATTTTATGTCCACATCAGAAATGTCATCTTGTCATAATGCAATCTATATGTCAGATGTCTTGCAGCATAAACGCTAGGATACATTATACCTATAGGAAAAAGAGATGGTATGTTGTGCATCATAATTAATGTTCCTTCTAATTTTGGATTACAGTGTGCACACATAAAAATCTTTTGTGTAATTTTACGACCAACGCTGTTATTTGTGCACTTGGAGGAGAAAATAAGAAAAATTACCACACATTACCGGCAACTGGTAGGGCCTGGGTTGACCACATTAGGAATAAAGACATATTAAGATGCATAAGTCGAGATGCATATCAAGGAAAGCTGTATACTTTGGATACATTCTCCGCAATGAGAAATATGATATTATAAAACTCATTATGCAAGGGAAGATAGAAGGCAGCAGAGGCTGGTAGAAAGAGATTATCTTGGCTGTGTTACCTAAGAAAATGGATCAATGTCCAAAATGTTGTACAGGATAAATCAATACACTGCAACATGGTCGCCAACCTTGTGTGCAGTATCATACTAAATCGTGTGTGCACACACACCCGCACACCTTAGAGGGAACATTGATTATAATGCAATCTACTTAATGTATTAGGGTGCCACGTGGAAAAAGAGAATATGCAAGAATATAAGATAGAGAAAAACTTCTAATTCAGATCTGATGGTAGACATTTCAAGGCAATGTATATTACTACAATGTATTGAGGTACTTAAGAAACAATTTGATATTGTTGCATTAAAAAGATGTAAACTTTGCATTCAGAACCATGCATTGGTCTGTACAGATGATAACAGAGAGAGCGTGGCTGTATATATAAACTCATATTATACTGTTTAGATTGAATACTGAATACCATGGCATTTGTAACCATAGAACAGTCTGCTATCTTTAGCCACTTTCTGGCTCATGAAGTTAATATAAACAATTCTGGCATGGACTTGATTATTAGCAGATATAAGTAATCCAAGTTCTGGTAACAAGCATTGTAACATAAATTGGTAAATGAAACCACAAACACGGTGGCGTGCATATAGACGCAGGTCAAGGTAGAAAAAGTAATTTATGACATACATCTTAGCTCTCAGGTATATAAATATATAATACAGTTTATTTTATTTTTTACTATATTTAACCTTATTCAAAATGGTAGATTCAATAACATTTGTGGTGCAACAAGTAATTTTACAGAAAATTCCACACATGTTCACACATGCGATAACCTATTCAATATCTGTCACTGTGGTGTGGGTATATCTCTTATCTATGGGTGTGGGTGTGGAACATGTGTGGAACAAACACAAGAATCACACAAAGAAGAAAAAACTGTCAGTGTATCCTTTATCTATGGAACTGTCATTAGTGTAATGCATAGAAAAGACATATGTACCCTTTGTATATACCATAGGTATATACCTGTATATACCCCTGTTATCTATGATGTACTCATAGATAAGAGATATACGATGTACCCTCAAATGGAGTGCTTCCTGTTATAACTGTAGTGTTAGGTTGTTAGAGTGGGACGATTGCTTGATTGGAGGAATTCTTTTCTCTTTCTAGAGATTTCATAAATAAAAGATGAGAGAGTTGTTCTTTAAAGTACGACCGAACCTTCAGCCAAAAAATATACTTTCGGCTGCACCTTCGGTCTTCGGTTAAGATATTATCAATAAACCCTAGAGCAAACATTCATCTAATATGAAGGAGAATATTGCATTTATTGATTTTAAATATTCCAAAATATTAATTCCCGATAACGAAAATTGTATAATGCTTTCAGTGACTTGGAACCCTTACCAAAACGTGATTTTGAAACAACAAGGTATTAACTGACATTTTGGTAAAAGCTGACTTTTTTGTACCAAAATTCTTACTCTTTAAAACTATGTTTTAAAATTGTTAAATTTTCCTATAGTTTAGAAAATAGCAAGGCAACAAAGTTCTATTCGATTCACAATACTAATATTTTTTAGAACAACATGGTTCCATTTGCTATATAAGTACAATTGGGTACCATCTGCAACAGATAATTATTTTCCCGAGTAACCAGAGTTGCACCGTTACCGGTTATGCTGGTAAAATTTACGCCAACCGACGAGAAGATCACATGCTCAGTGAATGTTTTTAACTTTAATTTTTTATCAGAAACATTATGGCACATCATGTCATTTTATTAAATCATATTTAAAATGAAACATCTATAAAAAATCTCCCACAAAACGGTTGAAAAGCCAAAAACTTGGGGTGGGTCTAAAATGACCCACACCACCGGACGTGTTTTGTTTTGACCCATTGATAATTGGTGATGGGTAATTTGAACGAAATCACCCATTGGTGATTTGAATGAAAAACTACTTTAAAATAAATTATTGATGATTTTCTGCATTATGATAATATATTTATTATGTAAAAAAAGTTGATTAAAACATTATGATAATATATTATTCTAAAAAAAAGTTACAGGTAATATAGAAAAATAAATAAACTTGTTGAAGATCACGATTTTGAAAAAATATGAACAAACTGTAGCTGTCTTATTCCATATAACTTATCTGTGGTTATCCCTTATCTTTGGTTGTCTATATTTTATCTGTGAGTAGAATTGACAGCTGGATCTTGCCAGATTCTGCCGAATTTGGTTCTACAGACGTGTAGTCAAATGTCGGAAACAAATAAAGAATTAAATTTTAGAAAAGCTAATAATATTTACGTAAGTAAAATGATTGAAACTTCTGTAGCGTATTTTGCCATTATCGCCGCAATGTGCACTTTTTGTTTTTTGACATTTCCGAAATATATCATCTGTAGCTACTACATTTCGCTCTAGATACATTAATAAATAAAGCTTTAACTTAAAATATTTTTCTTTCGTCCTTTGTTCTATACTTATGTTAGTTAAAATAATTCTTTTAAATCTCTTAAACATTTAAAAAAGTTTAACCAACAGAGCATGTAAAGCATTATTCATTTATTCACAAATCTTGTATAGATGCTCATTTTCGGAATTTTCTATGGAAAATACACATTTTTGGTTATTACTTAATGTTGTTGATTTTAATGCACTTGGTACAAAATTACTTGTACAAATTAAACTAAATTTACAGGATCATTTGGGAACATGTGGAAGATCATTGCCTAATAATCATAATGTTTTTAGATTTTGAAAATAACTGAATGAATTTTTTTTTTTGTAAATAAACATAAGATATACAATTTAATATAATCCCTGTAAACTGTAAAAAGTATATTGTAAGAATAGTTGTGTTTTTTAAGCTTATGTGCATTTAATTAATGTAATTTCAAATGTCTGAAAATTATATTTCTACAGATAAAATATGGAGTCATCTGAAAAAAAAGATGAATCTGCCACGGAAGATATTGCAACCAATGAAGAAGAGGTGTCTTCAAATAAAGATGAAGAAAAGAAAATGGTGTTGGAGTTTATTGCTGAATTAGATGCGCGCCTGAAATATAAAACTGATCTTCGGCAACAAAATCAACAATGCGTTAGGCCTCCTGACAGCTATTTCTCAAAGCTAGACTCCGTTCTTAAGAAGAATACAACATTTGTTAAGAAGTTGAAAACATTCTCCGCCTCGCAACTAGAAGCCTTGATGAAGGATTTTAGCACTTTGAATTTGACAAAATATATATCTGAAGTTGCTTCCGCGATAACAGAAGCCAAACTGAAAATGTCCGATATACCAGCTGCCATCAAGTTATGTTCCACGTTACATCAGACGTACTCAGAGTTTTCGCAAAATTTATTTGAAAATTGGCAAAAAATTTTGACTTTTAAAGGGTCTGATAAAATAGCGAATGCTTCAAAGCTACGCGTTGACCTGCGTTTTTATGGTGAACTTATAGCATGTGGAATATTCACAAATAAAATGGGATTACCATTGCTGGGTGCTGTTCTTACCGTGCTCATCAACATGGACAAAGAGGAACACAACAACATTAACATCCTTCTCACTTTCTGTAAACATTGTGGGGAGGATTATGCAGGATTGGTTCCCAAAAAAATCAAAGATTTTGCCAAGGTAATTTGATAATATTACAATGCTGCGACTTCCAATCATGTAAGGGATAAGATGTGTACAGTGAACCCCTTTTAATACGTTTTCCAAGGGACCATCAAATTCAAATCTATTAAGCGTGAAAACTTATTACCAGGGATTTCGCATTATATATATTTGACATCTAATTTTGTGTTTTAACTAAAGTTACATTAATATTACGATTTAAGGATGTTTTTTTTTAAATAGACACGTACATGGAATACATATCGCATCAATATTCTTACTATTTTCAAAGAATAGCTATCTAAACTGTAAGAACAATGCTAAAAAATATCAAATAAATATTAAAAGAAAAATTAATCTGAGTAGAATCACTGACAAGACGAAATTGCGAAATTGATTTTAGAATTCAAATTGGCGCTTTTTCCATTGTAAAGGATAGGTCACGCGCAATAGGAGATCAAATATGACAAAAGATTTCACATGTAAGTCGGACATTATTTTATTATCTTGCGTTAAGTTTATTTCTTTTTACAAAGCGTATTCTTTTTACTTGTCTTTAGAAAACGTACTGTGTTTCCTGCTAAACAACTTGAATGCGTATTTTTTAAAAAGTACTGTTTGTAATAGTTACCTGTTTTAACCTCATAACGAAAACTTTTGGTGATTTTTACATGTATTCTCAATGCTTGTATGAATAATATAACTGTCCAAAAACATCACCTTTACACGCAATGTCAATAAAGGCTATTGTATTCCTTGTAATATTCACCCTTACTGCATCTCATTTGTAGTGCATTTTCAGAGAAATTACTTAGACAACATTAAACATTGGCAGGGCCGAATTTATGCAAAAATACATTAACATTTTTGTCCTTTTACATTTTAAATTTTTAATCACAAATATGATTACGATATAATTTTTTGTTTTATTTATTTATTTTGTGCCGATGTAAAAAGTATAAAAAGTTCAAGCAAATAAAAAAAACAGCCGGATAATTATTTTCAGAGTTAATTCAGTTGTCAGTATATATTTAAACGCTCTGCTTTGTTTTTTGATTTTGTCAATAAATATTCAAATATATATGGTACAAGGTATTTGAGAGAAAAGCGCTAACCATCAGACGCGAAACACATTAGTAATTTAATTTTTTAAGAAACACGGCTAAACTTGAGAAAACAGTAACTCCTCTGATTTTTGCAAAATGTATTTTTCGTTAGATTTGTATGCCCTGAATTCAAAACTTCTAGATTCTAGTTGCCATTGTACCATTCGAAAAGCAACCGTATTCGCCATTGCGAATTTGCTTATACAGGAAAACATGTTTTTTTTATAAAGATCCGAGAAGTTATGTATTCTCAATATACACCAGAAATGCATTGAAGCTCCGAATGAAACGGGGTATGGTATCTCTGAAAACGGAACATTATCTGGTTTCTAATATCGTAATTTTTTTTTCATGAACTAAAACTAACTGAATAATAATGAAAGAAATAAGTAATTTGCTTAAAAATTGTTGATTAGTTGCGTATTATATTATACAAAATCTATTCATACAATTAAAAAATGTTGAAACAATACAATATTTTAAATTCCGGAAACATATTGAAGGTTCAGTTAATGCAGAACAGTTTACAATTAGAGTAATACATAGAATCAATGCATTAATACCATGCCATATTACAACCGTCAATCTAAGCTATTATATGAATTGGGTTTTGTGGCCAGGAATGTTTGCTTAGTTAAAGATAAAAATTAATAAAAATAAAACATGATATTAATATTACCAACGCGGTTCTTATATTGCGAAAATTATCTACATAATAAGTACGTGAGGTGGGCGAAAACCATCGGAATGTGATAAAAAATCTAACTTTATAAAAAATGCTCCATCTTCCAAACCGTTAGTAATTTTCTAATGAAATTTGGAATACTCACTTACCATAGTATGGTCCTCGATATTGTATACTTTTTGGAAATAAATCGCTTATATTTTTGTAAGTACATTGAGGCAATCACATATTTACAGCGTGTTCACTATAAAACACGCACATAAAAACTATTGTTCTAATATCTAGATAAAGTATGGTATTTATAAAAACATTCACTCCTGTGAAGGGGTACGTCACAAAATGTACACATATAACTAGTAAAACTTTTTTTTGTGTACAGAACACACACGACACTGTCTTTGTGGATATTTTTTTTTACCGCCGGTAGCAATTTTAGTTGCTCGATGTTTTTTCATGTCGAGTGATAACCTCCCTGGAGGATCGCTTTTGACTACATTTCTCGGTAACTGAGATGTGGATGGTCCCGGTTCCTCCAGATTCATGTCGGTTCCACAAGCATGGTCGGCTATCCAAAATTTTCCAACGGTGTACAAAAACTGTTTGTATGTTAGTCTTTTGGTTGGATTTAATGTTTTGTACACTTTAAAAGAATTAAATAAGGCACATTCTTATTTTATGTTGTAGGAGTACTTCACCAGTTTGCACACTATTATAATAATTATCCATGTATATGTGATGTCACAAATTTAAATATGGACTGAGAAGCGAATGAATAGTCTAATAATCGTCTTCTTTTTCCCCTGTAAATTTCGAGGTTGCAAATGTATCCTATAGTTGCTTCACTAATCATACGCACAAGAACCCCATATTTTATTATTTTTGACGCATTATACACTTTAGATGAAAGTCTTCCCCGCCACGGTACAATACTTTCATCCAGAGACAGTTCTCTTTGAGGGTTATAGACAGAAGAAAACTTTGGTATAAGGTATGTCACAATTGGCCTAATTTTTTCAAGACGATCGCTGGGATTCGTGATGTTCTCATTATTAGAAAAGTGCCACAATTGCCGTATCTGTCTAAAACGATCACGACTCATTATTTTTGAATAAATAGGTGTTTCAATACATGGATCTGTTGACCAATAATCATTTCTTGTGTCTTTTCGAACTTTTCCCATAAACAAAATCAGTCCTAAAAATTTTTTCACCTCTACGAAGCTTCCATTTGATGGATTTCATTTTTTTGATCCGTGATTCGTTTTGTGTGCGGTATCGATGGCTTTCCTCTATCATCATCTCAAGTAAATCATTTCCGATGAACAGTTTTACTACGTCCATTATGTTTTCAGGATCGCTTGCTGGTACATGAACATCAACGTGACCTAAAAATGGTTTGATATTAGGTGAATTGTCTATTTCAGACCATTCCGTAACTTCCTCTTTCTCCGCATCACTTTCTTCAGAATCACTGAATTGTAAGGGCATCACTGGCACCCTCCTCCTGCGAGGGAACTCTTCACTGTCACTTGTATCATAACTATCACTGTCAAATTCAGGCAAATAATCACTAGAAAGATCAGATAAATTATCCGCAAATATTTCCTCATCACTTTGATAATTTTCTGAAGTCATTTTATCGAGTTTAAAAAAAAGTAATATAATTATATTCCATTAAACAACACGCCCATTTTATAACACCGTATTTAAAAACTAAAATTCGAAGTGACTTGGTGAATTTCAGAAATACAAATATTGAGATCCACTTGAGATGATTTATTTCGGCGGACGACCTGTAAACCTACTTTGGGTTACACACTTTAAATGCAACAAAATAAATTCATTTTGATCGCTATAGTGAAATCGTGCATTCTCACTCATTTATGAATGAATAACCAAGTACAAGTTATAATTTTACCAAAATATACCTTCATTAGTCATAAAAAATATACCGCTTATTTACTCGACAGAAACTTTGTGCGCTCACTAATTTATTCAGTAATTGAATGATTTCAATTTCTTACTCTGTAAAACTTAAAACATGTATTGACATATTCCTTTTTATAAAATTATTAAATTTAGTGTATTTTTGTTTAAATATTCATGTACAGACAAGCTCTCGTAAGAGCTGTGCGTAATTATCATACTACGTAATAGACACGAAGACAAAACAATACATCGGACGTATATCAGGATTTTTTTTATATGCATGTAGTTTGGACCTTTACCAAGAGATTGGTATACAACACTCTTATAAACAAATCGGGTAGTTATACCTTTCCCGCCTTTAAAGTAGAGTCAGCTGAAAAGGTAGAACTACCCGTCCCGCCGTTGAACACCAGTCAGGTGCGCGGGTAGAACTACCCGACCCACACAAGAAATGTTAAGAGGGTTTCACTGTATTATACAATAATATGGACTTGTTGATAATTACGAGCCTTATTTACAGTAGAAAAAGCTGAAATGTAGAGATAGTTCTTAAAATGTAAACCGTTCCTGTGTATGTCTTTTATTTTAGGAATTCAATATTGATATTCCAAGAAGTACATTTTTGCCTCCTGAGAAGCAAGCGGGGGTCCGCTCTATTTTGAAAGATTATTTTTCAACTTTAACTCGTCATCTGGCAACACAACGTCAACAGTTGCAGGCGTTGCATATTGCGAATCAGCGTACATTACACACCAGGGGAGAGCTTTCTCAAGAACGGAAAGACCAACTCGAAATTCAACAGGTATGTTATGAAGCATTGTGGAAAATCTGATATATAATTTTTTTTAAATAAATTAGTTTTGGACAACAAAACATCAGACATAAGTTGAGAAATTTGTTGCCATTTTGAAACAATTAATATTACCTCTTGTACTCCCTCTAGTATGTACTAATAAGGTAATAATTGTTCTAAAATTATTAAATGAATTTTGTATTTCAGACCAATTTTGATAGACTTCTTACTGGGGCTCAAAACTTTGCTGACATCCTTGGGGAAGACTTAGGGGAAGCTGGGGAACCAATTATCAGCTCCAGCGCGGCCTCACTAACTAGTGGAGGAGGAGATGTGATCACGGGAGGTACTGAAGGAGAACACAAGTTGCCGGCTAATGATCCGTGGCAAGATGAAGATACCAGAAGTTTTTACACCAGTCTGCCAGACCTTAAAGTCTTTCTTCCTAATTATCAACCACAAAAAGAGGTATCCAGTACAAAAATTATATATTTTTATACATACAAATTATTATTCTCATTTCCTATGTTTGGTAGTAAAAAGAGTTTGTCTAAAATTAAGTTATTTTAAAGTTTTTTTTTTCATACACCAGTTTCTCATTGACCGTGGTTTTGCCAACTTTGGTTTTAAGATAACACGATTCAGTTTATTGAGATTTTTTTAATATTAAACAATTTAAGAACAGTAAAATCCCATTTATTTGAAGAACGTTTATTCGAAATTCACCGCTAGTTGAAGTTTTGGAGCAGAATGTGGTCCCTCTGAAAAGTTTTCATACTAAATTGTACTTATAAATCGAATATTCGAAGCTACATATTTTTGGACCATGTCAGATGAATTTGTCGATCTATTTTTCACCTAATTTGATTTTTTTTGTCAAATGTACCGTAATCTGGAAAACACATATGCGCTACGCGATGTGTCTGTCAAATCCATTCAAATGGGTAGTATCCGCCTCATATACCGATTCACAATGCATAAAGTTAATTCGCATTATTTGTTTTCTCACTCATTCTCAGTATACTAAAAAATATGACAAATATATCTTCCTTATCGCGACGCATTAACTTAAGCTCGCATGCTTTTTTCTCTCGCTCATTTTCTTTACATTAGAAAAAGATAGCAAATATTATCTTTGCGCTCTTATAGGTAACGCAGTTCTTTTAGTTGCTGGTCTGCGAATGTCAGTGCTTGCCAATCTTCTGTTCCGTATTATTATCATAATAATTTTTGTTTACCTAGCGTTTGTTAATTTTGTTGTACAAACACTAGTACGCGGTTCAGTTCCTCAAGACTTATCCGTGTTTTATAAATTATTTAATTTGTATTCATTTTAATACAGACATTTCTCTTTCTATTGAAGTTTAATGTCAAAACATTTTAAAGAATGTGTGGTTGGCATTTCTCAGTTCTTGTTAATTATTTTATTGCCATTGTTTTATATGTAAAGAAAATTATTTGTATTTCTCTAATATTTACGTGTTAAACATTTTGATATTGATGAATGCGTGGTTTGCGTTCCTTAGACTTTTCCATATTTCATTAAATTTAAATTAAAACGTTTTTACAATTTTGACTGATAATTTTATATTCTCGAAAATAGCACCAATGCGAAACTCATACAAAACGCCAACAGCTAATAAAAAATCGAATTAATACAAGAGGTTGACAAAAAATATTATCCAAAACAAATTTAAAAGAAGAATACGCGACCTCATTAATGACGTTGTCGACAATATTAAACATGATGACTGATAGAACTTTAGCGTTGCAAGGCGAGAATGTTACGGAGGGAAAAGAAGTAAGGAAGCGGAGAGTGAAGAAGATAAAGAACATGACGTCACAGGCGAGTGGGAAATGCCGCCGTGACCACCACAAGACAAAAGTTTTAAAAATTGCATGCATAGTTGCACTGTGAACATGAAAACATCTAAACACGAACACATGCACTTATAGGACGCGTAAACGTGAAAACGAACTAACCGCGGCTAATTTTGGTAACCGCGACATTTCTGAAAATGTATCACCTGCTTGGCAAGGGATTGTTGTACACATATACACAAGAACATATGTATAAGTTTTCTCAAAAAGAGTTTGGAAAAAATGTGATTAATTGTTGTTAAAAAATTCAATCAGTGGCCCTTCTAAAAAGGGAAAAATGTGGAATCAAAATTTGACATACATGTTAAAAAAGTACACTAAATTTCCAATTGTCTTTATGAATCTACTAACCATAACTACTACATACTTATAGAAAATAAATTAATGCATAATATTACTTGCAATTGGTAACTAATTTATTTTTAAGTCGCTGCTGAAACCTACCAACATTGTTTTAGGTTTTACAGGTAATATATCATTGATAAGTTACAATGTGTTTCATCATTTTACACTTATGATAACAGTTTTACTTTATATTTAGTCATCATGGATGTATTGCAAAATGTTAATAAAATCATTGTAATTTTACAAGGTTAATCCTGAAACTGTGACCGAAGAGATTCTTGACCAGGAACTTCAGGAAGAAGAATTTAGTGATGCAGAAGATCCCACCACCATTCCTGAACCGGAACAAGAAGAACCACAAACTTCTACTGTTTCCAATAAGTATGTTATTTTATTAGTTTAACACTACTGTTCCGGAACGGGGTACAACATAACCC
The DNA here is from genome assembly GCA_031772225.1 of Eubasilissa splendida. Lineage (NCBI taxonomy): Eukaryota > Metazoa > Arthropoda > Insecta > Trichoptera > Phryganeidae > Eubasilissa > Eubasilissa splendida. The sequence goes on along the minus strand of CM062846.1, from coordinate 34,024,801 downwards.
CAAAAATCTTATTTTTTCTCTCTTCGTCTTATCTCTCTTTACTGTTGTCGGTGTACGCTACATAATTTTATGTAATATTATATTCAGTACTTACTGGTACTCTATTATTCCTATACTTATTCTCCAAAAATTTATAAATTTTCTTTGGCTATCATACAATATTTATTATCCTTGTATTCCACTTTACACTTTATGCTTTATTTGAATAATTAATTCCCGCATTAACTTTTTCACTTTTTTCCAACATTATGCAACTTTTTCCTTGTTTATATGTCATTTGAATGAAAATGTTTATATTTATTTTTCTAAGTTATGTGCTGTTAGGATTTCTTAATTTTTATTTATCATTTTACTTTGTGATTAATTTAAAATATTAAAATTCTATCCCATTAGTACTTGTATGTATTTTAAAATAATCCCAATAATTCCATCCCACTTCTAGTCATATGCATTATGAAATAAATATTATAATATTGGAACATAACTTTTGGAACACACATTCATTGCTTACGGCTTACGGCTGTATGTGTGAGGTGTGTTCAATTCATATTCATTATAAAATTATGACAAATTTAGTAGTATCTTGTTCGCTTTGTATAAGAAATTTAATTAAAAATGTTATAGAACTAGCTCAAATTCAAATATTCATTAAAATAAAAATTTGAATCGGGTTACTTTGTACCCCGCTCCGGCCCTCGATCCTATTTTTTATCTTCCGGTATCCGAAGGTTAAGCATGATGATGTTAATCCTCTTAACTTAAATGAAAATACAATAAAACTCCGTTAATTCGTGTACCCATATTTTGTATTTTCAAAAATTTTAACCCCGAAAATAACATTTCATATTAATTTCTACCGATAATTAGTAAAACCTTAATATTTGTAGTTTGTATGCATTTTTTATATCCAAAATAAATCATTTGTTCACGTAATTCGTATATTCACGTGTTTTTAAATCGCAACTCGCGCGACTATGCATTCATTATCCCTTCGTAAACATCTGTAGCTAGCTCCACCTCCTAGCCAATTACGGCGATGTTCCTTATCGCAATAGATCGGCGCACTTAGAGCTCGCAACTTGCAAGACCACGGCCGAATTGAGTGATATCATATTTATGTATACCAAATTCTGCAGTGCATTTTATAAGATTTGTTGTTATTTCGACAATAATTGTCGGCGCGTTGCGAATTATATATTTCTACTCACCCTTGCAACCCCTAATAAAAATAATTTGAACAATTTTTATTGAATCTCGTAATTTAGAAATGAATTATGTGCAACACTTCTATTGATTTTATATCCGAATTTTTGTTTATGAAATATTGCGATTTGTTTAATGTAATAAAGAAACTGAAACCTTTGTATTTAAATACACAACCTATTTTATATAAAAAAAAAATTATGTTTCGTTTTCTAAAATGGCACGAACATCTCGTAATTTGTATAAATTCTTGACCATTTGAAAAATGGAACTTATTTTAAAAACTGTCAAAAATTAATGTCAAAGATAAAATCAGCGAGAAAAAATTCAATCCTGAATACGTCTCTAAGTTCAAACTTGAAAAATCGCAGAAAAATAATAAGCTTCAATGAAGTATGAAGATTTAAAAGTTTTTCATTATTTTTCACGGGCTTTTTAATACATATTCTATTCTATTTTTATACAATTTCTTGCCCAATTTTGATGGAAAAGGCGAGTTCGACCGCTAATCAAATTAAAATGTCCGTAATCTTATTGCGTCAAGCACTGTGAATCGCCTGTTTTTAATATTGAACTCGCTACATCGCCACACACCTTATTCAGCGCCTTCGCCTCACCATCGCCTTATTCAGGAGAAATTAATTATTTGATAAACATTTCGACATATAAAAAGCTGAAATAATAAATCGTCGCCATGTTTTTCAGTATGAAAATCACGATATTGACAGTGACAAAAACGTGGAACGTAAACTGACAACGCTTTTCAAAAAATTTGTTTCTAATGTTGCCTTTAAAAAAATTGTTCTCATTATTCGTAATTTGGATTTTTTTTTTAAATTTCGGTCCCGTGAGTTACGAATTAACGAAGTTTTACTGTACATTTTTATTTTGCAACTGAATAATATGTTCATATATTCAATCCAAAAACTTTTTTTTTTTCAGATATGCTTTGGAAGCCTTCTTAAATCATATGCCAAACTGTGTAAATCGAGAGTTGATTGATAATTCTGCTGTGGATTTTATCCTAAACCTTAACACGAAACATAACAGAAAGAAATTAACTCGTGTACTGTTCAGTGTGGCTCGAACAAGACTGGACCTGCTACCGTTTTACGCTAGATTTGCGGCTATATTGTATCCTGTTCTACCCGATATAGGCAATGATTTATCTCAAATGTTGAAACAGGATTTCAAATATCATGTTCGGAAGAAAGATCAAATAAACATTGAATCAAAGGTATTTCATACATATATTTTAAACATCGAAAGTATAGATTTATAAAATGTATTTTTTTGTCAAAGAATTTATCAATAAAATTCCACTAATTAAAAAATGATGTGACCATAAATATATAAATTTGAAAGTATTGGAGAATTAAAGTTCCTGGAACCATATGATTAGTGGATTTTGTTAAGCCAGTAGGACATTTAATTAAATCAAATATCTAATAATATGATTGCGCTTGGTATCTATGTATCCATTGTATCTGGATATATAATTGTCATTATTGGAAAGGAAAATACCAAAGCAGTGAATATGTCGAACGTGTTTTTAATATCTCTAGGTTAAGATTACTTAAATGTTTTCTCTTTTATATATTCACTAACGGTACGCAAATTTATATTCAATTTGAAATGAAGTGTAAATTGTCTTTATTATGAGTAAGAAAATACATATACATAGTAGCGAAATCGTATGATTTTTTCCAACTGGCAAGTTTATTGACCATCTGTCAAATATATGTTCATAATGTTTACGATTGATATTTTAAACAAGTTTTTTCAAGAATGTCTTTAAGTGGAATGATGAAGAATAATTAATTAGATATACATATATATAATTCAAAATTGATACTCAAGAACACCGTTTGTACATTTCTAGAGAGGGCAATACAGAATGTATTAGCAGAAAAGTAATCAGCTATAGCCTCTGAGGGCGGCTATTGTGATAGTGGCCTTTATGCAGCCGGTCGTGACCGCTACGCGGCCAGGGGTTCTGTAAAATCTATATTTCAATGTAGAATTTACTAAAGGAATATAATAAGGGTGCACAATACATAATTGTTAAAGCAATATAATAAAGCCCTGGTTGCATAATGGTCTCCACTGGCTACTACTGGCCGCGAAGCGTTAACATTAGCCTCTCGCAGAGCTTAGCAGCAAGCAATCGGCGATAGTGATAGTTCTGAAACAATGTGTATGAAATATAATATGTAACCAGGTCAAATAGATAAATAAAAAATGGGGTGTTTATAAAAAGTCTTCTCTTTAGGTCTCAAGAAATTAAAAATCACTCATTAATTTAATCCTCCCTTTCAAATGACATAGATTTGTATGGTAGCATGGTGCACGTTTTCTTAATATGATAGTGAGATGTAGTTCCTCTATTTTAAAATTTATCAATCACAATAATCGTAGTGTGGGTCCATTCATCTGTAGAATAATAGAAAGGTAATAGAGTGTAGGTCCAGGAGGAAGGTTAGGTAAGAATAGTCAGTAAATAACAGTTGTAGAATGAAGTCAAAAAGGGTTGCAATAGTTCTGGTGAAGTCAGCTTTGCAGAGAAAAATTATTTCTGTATGCCGCCGACCCCTTGATCACTAAGCGAGTGATCACTGGACCAACAAGCCCAGGTCTTTAATGCCCAGATTTTTATTTATTACATACATATTATTAGAAATAATGTGATAAATAAGAATAATTACCAATACACGTGTATTTTGAAATTACAGTAAAACCTCAATGTAATGATCTAATTTGGTGAGATAGTATCCGTTAAAGCCGAAAGTATGTTATATAACAAAATAAGTTTTCTGAATACGTATATTAAAAAATTGACAAATTCATTAGTTTTACCTTATAAATTAGTACTAACTTATGTAGATACGTTTGTTTAATTAAAATTAAGTGTGTATATAGTTTAATTTCACCAAAAAGTTTTCTCTATATATTATTGCTTATGTGTCACCGTAGATTTGAGATTGTAATAAACAAATGTGTAATCAAAATCAAATCTTGTTAAAAATCATTTTTGAATCAACCGTTATTAATTTTCACATGACAATCAAGGGTTTATTGAATCACAAACTGAAATTTTATTTAGAATTACATGTACATATGTATTTTTTGATCATATTATTCAACTTTTTACATATAATGCGAATAATTGTTAAAAAATGTTTTCATTATTTTCACATATGTGAAATTGAAAATCTTATCATGTATTCATTATAAGTATACATATACATATTTGTATTTACTCTTTTAGATTAAGGTGGTACGTTTTATTGGTGAACTTGTGAAGTTTGGTCTGTACTCTAAAATAGAAGCCCTTTATTGTTTGAAAGTACTTTTACATGATTTCAAACATCACCACATTGAAATGGCGTGCAACTTACTCGAAACGTGTGGAAGATTTTTATACTGTTCACCTGATACTCACCAAAGAATGGCTATATACCTTCAACAGATGATGCGTATTAAGGTAAAATGTATATTTTGTTTGATGATTTAATATGAGTAAAACATTTTATTTATTTACATTTCATCTTATTAAAGTGCATCCAAATTTATTTTCATAGGAAATTTGAAGATGGCTTATATTATCATATTTTTATGTTTATACATTATTTATATTTCAGGCGGTGTCCATTTCAGACTCCCGCCACATTACGCAGATAGAAAATGCATATTACTACGTAAATCCCCCTGAAAGTGCAGCGATAATGCGTGAGGACGAACCTCCATTATATAGATTTGTTCAGAAAATTTTGCATCAGGATTTACAAAAATGTAATGAAGATAAAACATTAAGGCTGATGCGAAAATTAGATTGGGACAATGAAGAATTCTGCGCTTTGGTTGTCCAGTGGCTGGCCGGGGGCTGGAAAGTAAAACATGCTGGACGAAGATGTCTCGCTAGGCTGGTGGCCGCGTTAGCTGCTTGGCAAGAAGTAATCGGTTCGAGAGTAGTGGATGCTGTGTTAGAAGATTTGAGAATTACACTTGAGCATCCACACCCTCGTCATAATCAGCGACGTATCGCCATGGCCCGATATCTCGGTGAACTGTACAACTACAAATTAGTGGATTCTCGTGATATTTTTAATGCACTGTATTCTTTCATTACTTTCGGAGTTACTCTAGATCATTCTTTAGAATCATCTCTCGACCCTCCTGATAGTGCATTCCGAATTAGACTCGTTTGTGTTCTTTTGGAAACGTGCGGAGCCTACTTTAATAGTGGTTCGAGCAAAAGGAAACTGGATTATTTTCTAATTTTCTTCCAAAATTATTACTGGTACAAACAATCTGATCCTCATTGGACAGAAGAAAATCCCTTTCCAATATATGTACGTAATATATACCAAGAATGTCTCACCAGTTTGAGACCTAAATTGGTTCAATTTACTAACTGGCAGGAATGTAAAGATGCTGTTGAAGAATTGAAGAAAAATCTATATCCTCACTTGAATGAAGAAGGAGTGGAATCTGAGCAGAATATCGATGAAACAGAAGGTGATGGTCTTGAGACTATAATAGAAACGGATGATGAAGGTAATTCTGATCATCAAGTAGTGTCTAATAGCTCAGATGATGAAGATCATGATCTAACTGAAACTGATGATATTCCCATGGCAGAACATCAAGATACACCCCGAGCACCTCCCCAAAAACAGGTATGATCATATAATTTATATAAGATTACTTTGTACAAATATATAAATGCTGTGCGAATTTATGCTTTATTTTCCCCTATTTTACAATGTTTTAGTTCCTAGAAAAGTGTAAGATCAGTGTACCATAGTAAGTTTAAAGCAACACAAATTTGTTATGATTTTTTTGAATTATATATAGTGACATTATACATTTTTGTTTTTAGGCGGAAGATACTGAATTCGAATCTGCATTAGAAAAAATGCTCTTGGATAATATGTCGGAGAGGCAAAGGGAAGGCAGACCTTCGCAGAGAGACATCTCAGTTCCAGTGCATTGTCGCCAACAAACTAAAAAGACATATGAACAATTGTTGGTGAGTAATGTCTAATTATGTATGTATTAATCTATAATTGTTAAGTATGTTGTTTGAATCAGTAACTGAGTGAATCAAACTTGCATATGTAAACCTTGCAAATCTTGCACTGTTGACCAAATCAATCTGATTTTTATATTTGTATACTTAAAGAATTTTGCTTTACATTTTCAAGAACCTACTTACTAAAATTTTAACCTCTTTTATGCATACAGCAGTTGTTTTTTGTGGTTAAGAGGCAACTTTCATTTTTCCAGTTTGAATTTCGATATATTTTTGCATTTTGCATACCCTTTCAAGATGAGACTAATAGTTAATTCTTTTACAATATCAAGTAAACATAAAAGTGCATTATTTTTTACGTAAATATTGCTAGAGTGAAAGGTATCAATAGAAAAGGATAAGTATACAATTTTTGGTTTTCTTAAATTCCTAGGTAATAAAGCTATCAGAAAATAGCCATTTCTTCAACATTCATAATACATATGTGTTGCCATTTGAAATTATCAAGCGAAAATTAAATAATTTGTTAAAGTTCTCACCTAAGAATTATTATGTTTATGATAAAAACCATTGTTTGTGTCGATAAACATATGATTATAAAATGTTACAATTTTGCCCCGATTTATAAGGAAAAAATTGACGTAAATTCATACTGATAAATAATATTGATAACTTTTGAAGCAGCTGTATTTGTGAAGAGAAAACTATTTATGCTAATATTATATAATAATCATACTCTGGTTGTAATAAAAAAAAACATTTTTTTTAAAAATATTTATTTATTGTTTTAATAAATTACATATATATTTAATATTAAAATATAAATGAAAATATGACAAAAGTAAACTTAAATAACAAAAGTCACTGTTAAATAATTAGTTGTTCATCGAGCATATTATCGTTCTTCAGAATTTTGTTGTTTTTTTCTTTACACATATTCAAAACAAAATTTGATCCACACATATTACACTTTAAACTGAATTTAGAAATAAAACTTTATGTTCTTTCACATATTCAATATTCGTTCATGTGCAGCCAAACATCGATTTGTGGGAGTAAATTTGATTAATTTGAGAAAATAATTGGTGTATGTCGACCACCCTTTTGCCATCCAATTTAGGAAGTTCACACAAGTCCACACATACAATGCTCAGTTCGGGAACATCCTGAAAATAATTTATAATATTATTATTATTGTTATTTAGTTATCAGTATTTTTATGTTTAAAATATTAAAATACGTGTTTATTCATTTATATGATTATAACAAATACATTTGTATCAATTGTGTTAATACAGCCGAATTTGTCCAGTAGGGCGGTGGTCTGTCGAGAGACATGCGGGCGAGCGTTGTCGTGGTGCAGCCTAACGCCCTTGGTCAGCCTTCCTCTCCGGCGATTTTGGATGGCTCTTTTGAGTTGAGAATTGATGGTGGTCCCTTTAGGCATAAACTCGGTCAGCAAGACGCCTTTTCGGTCCCAAAACACCGTAGCCATCACTTTCCCTGCGGAAAGCGTCTGCTTAAACTTTTTCGGCCTAGGCGATTCAGGATGGCGCCATTGTTTGGACTGTTCTTTTGTTTCTGGAGTGACGTAGTGACACCACGTTTCATCTCCCGTAATAATGGAGTCCAAGAATTCTTCGGTATTCTCGGCGCATTCTCGAAGAAACCCCTCGGCACACTTGACACGATTGTCTTTGTGGGTTTCTGAAAGCATGTGTGGGACCCACCGCGCGCACACCTTGCGATAACCAAGTTTATCGGTCAAAATGTTGTCGATATGTTTTATGTTGAAATGTCAAAATTATAATCTGTTTTTGTATAAAAACAGCTCAAAACCATACAATTTACAAAAATAAGCAATTGGTATCGAGAATAAGTATAATATTCATTCATATTGTCGTAAAAATTTGTATTAAAATGTGTTTTATAGTCAAATTTAATTAAAATCTAATGGAGCGCGGATTTCACGACTGCCATCGCCGTTTTGATCGGCATACTAACAGTGTGAGATAAATTAATAATATCGTATTTCATAACACTGGAAATATATTATTTATAAAATGATTATTGTGTTTCTGATATTAAACATAATTTTAAATAGTAGTTGAAGCCTCAAAGCATGTGAGTAAATATAGTATATTATTTAAAAACGTATGTTTTTACTAAAACAAAGTATTTTAAAAACGTCAAAAATTCATCAAATGTACTGCAAATTAAATGATTTATAACTATTCATTTTTAACATTTTGCTAATTTGGTTTCCTACAGATTTGTCTTCGTAATCTTGGCTTCAAGATTATAAGAAAATATATTTCATTTATGCATTAATTTAGCGTATTGATTCAATTTCATACCATGCCTAAAATGCATCTAATGGTCGCGGTCTTCCTTATAATATTTGTATCATCTTAATTATGGCAAATAACATTCAGTTTATTAGTTTTATATTAATGTAAAGATCCAATCTACGTAATAGTTGAAAAAAAAGTCAAATCTATTGAATAATTTCTGATATAAATGAATAATAAAAACCCACATTTTCGTAAAAAACGCGAAAATATGAATTATTATTGCAAGTCGCGCCTTAAATTTAAAACATTTTTGTATATTTTACCTTATTTCTTGCAGCAAGGGAATGATAGTGTTGAATTCGTTCTAATGGTCCGGAAAGGTACTAAGCAACTATATAAATCTTTTGATGCACCCGCAGAGCTAGCGACAAATTTAAAACAACAAGCCATGGCTGATAGATTAGAGATGGAAAGAGTTAAAAGGTAATGTTGTGTTATACAATCAAACTACTGTATCTTCAATATTAGCAAAATTACTTTGTGGCCACATATTATATAAATTATAAGATAAAACACTTTGTTTAAACACTATTTATTGATAAATCAACATATTTCGATACCTACATACTTTTATAGTTTTGTTTTTATCTATGCTTGCTTTTTAATTCTAGTATACGTTGTTTTCTGAAGAAGATACCATAGGTTTCGAAACATGTTGATTTATCAATAAATAGTGTTTAAACAAAGTGTTTTATCTTATTATTTAAACTACTGTATTTTTATATTTTATACTTTTGTGTATGTTTACAATTAACATTGTAAGAAATTTCAAATACATATTCCCAAAAGTATAAGCTATGTGTAAAATTGAAAGCTGGAAAAAATGAGAGATTTAAATAATTTATGTTTTCAGGTTGACACTTAATATAACAGAAAGACAAGAAGAAGAAGAATACTGCGCTGAGGGTGGAGGGAGTGGAAGTGGAGGCGGGGGTACAGGAAATCCTAATCGGGGGCAACACTTCCGACACAAGTACCAGCACCCCAAAGGGGCACCTGACGTCGACCTCATTTTTGGCACAAAAAAATTGAAATAAAGTAGTCAGAACCTCCATTTTGGTACCACTTGCCTTTATCAGGATTGGTATAAGTTCTCAATATACCAATGACTGCGGAAAGCATTCAGTTTGAGCAATGTGTGCACGCTGCCCCTTTGCAGATGAAGAGGAAGGTATTTAACGATGTTACAAAACTTGATTTACAGACAAAATTAAAATATTGTCCAAAATGAAATGATAATTCCAGAAGCTAACCCACGATACAACGGCGTTGCATGGATACCAGGAATTTTTTATCTTGGTTTATAGTGTGCTTGATTTTTTTAATATAATTTGTTTTAGTGAGACTACATAGTACAATAAATTATTTCTATACATCTTCATAATTATTGTTCTGAGATGAAAAACGCAAAGGAGGTAACTGTATCATAATAAACAAGTATATAAAACATCTTTTAGGAGAATAAATAAAAACATATTTACGTAATGAAATATAATTAAACATCAACAATTTATAGTTTTGGCACTCACACCACACCTACCCTTTTCATCCAGCTTTCAATGCTAAAAATACTAATATAGTATTTTGAAAATAGTCTAATAACTGTAGTAATCTGTGAGTTCAATTGAAAATGTAACTCACACAGTTGGTTACGCGTTCTATGTAAATTTCCAAAAATTATATGTACATATATATGTAATATATTTTTGAAACATACATAAACAATGATTGTGAACATAAAGTTTGTTTAAATTTTATTTTAGTGATTATTTGGAAATTTTGTTCAATGGAATTGTGTATTCCATGTTTACAAAAATGTGACCACTTTTTTTTATTGGTTATTTACTCATGTAATCTAGTGTATAATATAGAATATGAATTGCTCACTAAAATGGAAAATTATGTATGGTTAGATTGACCATTATCTTGTCAAGGCGATACAATTTATTTTGTGATCTCCCTTTTCTCGACCGTCCCACGTCAATTTGAGTTGATAAAATAATTCTACATACATTTTTCAATAGGGACTGTATATTTAGATTTAAAAGAATAAATTAATTCTGAGCAGTCACATTTAATCCTTTTTATTTTATCATGTCGTGCCCTTGTAAGAACAAAGTATCACGTTGACATTTATATCAAACTGAGATATTGACTTCAAAATATTGAATATGAATTTTTAAAATTTTTGGCAGAGTTTGGTTCGTCGCTCATGAGGTGAAATTTTTATATCTCAAACTACTAGAAAATATGATGTTTTTGTGACACAGTTTTAAAAAGAAATTCATCAAGAATTTTGATACAAAAAAATCGATTTTGACCCAAACATCAGATGATCCTTTTCGTTGCAAGGTCACGCCAAGTAAATTTTTTTTCCACCCTAGAATGTTAACACATTGAAACAGCTTAAAAAGTTCTACTATTGGATAAAATTAGTGATGCACTTAATTTTTAGCTGGATTGTGTACATACTTATATTGAAAATTAGAATCTGTATGGTATAGTATAATAAGAGATTAATGGAAATCCTGGCTCCAACTGATTTAATTTATGTATTAGGTTGTAATATATATTTGTCCCGTTTTCTGTGCTTGGTAGCGTATCATAGCTGTTACTAATTTCACACATACAAATATTATATAATTTGAAAGGTAACATTTGTCATTTGCATTGTCATGTAACAGTTGTCATTTTAATGAACTTTTATTGTCATCAGGGAACCATGGCATTTAAAAAAAAAAAATATACATGTGAGAAAATAAAGAAAATCTTCATGATACCTATTATGCTTTTTTACTTCCAAAAAGGCAAAAATGCACACCAAACTTGTCAAAAAACCTGTGTTATATACAGAGTCAATGCTGTAGATGATTCAACGTGCAGAAAGTGATTCCAGATTTTTTTTTTCATTTTAATATTACCCCGTTAAATGCAAGTATTAAATTTTGCTGATAACTTTTTAATGATTTTCTCATTTGAAATTTTTTCTCATCCTCCTATATCCGGTGACATATTTATGTGCATCCACTGTACACTGTATACCTTGCACCTTTCGAATATCATTTGTTTCTATAATTGTAGAACTCTCATATATCATTTGTTTCTAACTTTGTATAACTCAAATAGTGTAAATTTATCAAATTTGTACTCAAACTGGGAATTCTTCAAGAGAGGATCCTTCGACTACCAAAAAGATGGAAGGTTATCAATCAAAGTGGCACATATGCAATTGATTAAACTTATTCCTGAATTTATACATTTTTTAATCATTCTTATTTACAAATGATTTTATTTGACAACATATCAAAAATAATAAAAAAACATGTTTTCTTTGATTTTATATTTTGTTATGAAATTGGGGTTAATTGATAAAATTACAACGGTGGTGTTCCATGCTTTGTATTCTCCCAGCATTTAAAAATAAAATCTTACTATAATACATCCAAAGTACTCGTGTCTCTCCAGTTGTTGAATATGTATGATATGTTTAATCTACCTGAATTAAGTAAATATTTCATAATTTCTACTCTTTCAGAATATAATGTTGATATCAAAAGAATATTTGGACTTGGGTATTTCATAAATATATTACTTTATTTTCATCACTTTATCCTTTGTCCGGGGGCCCAAAGTCTCGACAAGGCGCTTCCATGACACTGTTCTTTACTGATACAAGAATTAAATGTTTTGGGTGCCACTCTAAGCACAAATACTAATATACTAAACTAGTGCTGTCCAACTGTCAGCTAATTTTGGTCACCCACAATTGAAAATATTTTATTGTCTCGATGGTCATCAAATACATAATACTGTAATTTATCTATTATTTAAAGATGAATTCTTCACACTCTGACAGTGGCGGGTCATTCTGAGATTTATTTTCTTTTTTTTCTAATCTAGATATGCTAATGTATTGCTATATTATGATTAGATATATAGGGTGTCCAGTGGAAAAATTTCAAGATTAAATTGTAATTGCTCGTAAACCATCAAGGTGAGGTAAGTGGGAGGGGTATTGTTCAACGCGTGTGATTTCAGATTTGCTAGTCGCAATGAGTCAGTGGTCGGGAGCGCACCGCGCGTTTGTGGTTGAGCAATATTTAAATTCATTGGTTTGTGCGCATCGCGCTTTTTGTACTCACTTTAATATTCGACGAGTAAGTGATCATCAACGTCAGCAGCGATGCCAGAACATGTGTCTCAAGTTCGACGTGAAATTATGCGCAATCCGCATAAATCGATAAGGAAGATTGCAGTCTTTACTGGAATAAAAAAATCAACAGTGCACGTTATTTTGAAAAATAAATTACAGTTTCACCCATACAAACTGCAAATCGTGCAGTTTCTCAATGAAAATGACTATTCTTTAAGTGAAACCTTAGCGAGAACGATGCTGGAACGTTTTGGAACAGTACGAACGCTTGGAAACATACTGTTTACTGACGAAGCACATTTTCATATTGATGGCTATATTGATAAACAGAACATGAGATACTGGTGCCCCGACAACCCAAGGGAACGCCATCAAAAACGTTTGCATTGTCCAAAAACGACTGGTGTGCAATTTTTGCCTGAGGGATAATTGACCCTTATTTTTTTAACCAGCGAGAGACAGTCACTGTTGACGTGTATTGCCGAATGATCAACGAGTTTTTGATACCGCAACTACAGCTGTTTCCCGGGTTCAATAACAAAACACAATTTTAGCAAGACGGGGCCACTCCACACACAGCTAGAGTTTCAATGGAGAAGCTGAGGGGAATTTTTCCCAATAAATTAATCAGCAAGTACGGAGACATACCCTGGGCACCTAGGTCACCGGACCTTACACCGTGCGACTTTTTTTTGTGGGGATACCTTAAGTCGAGAGATTACAGCAACAATCCTCGAACGATTCAGACCCTATAAGAAAATATTCACCGTGAAGTTGCTGCCATTGAATCAACGCTTTGCTCTCGCGTGTTCGCAAATTTTAGAGTCCGATTGCAAGAGTGTCTTAAGAGAAATGGACGACATTTAGATAATATTGTTTATAAAACGTAAAATCTGCATTGTTAAACTCTATTTTGTATAAATAAAATATGAGAATAACATTGTAGTTTATTATTTATTTAATATTAAACTTGAAAATTTTCCACTGGACACACTTTACATTAAATGGTGAACAATATTAGTTTTTCGATTTGTAGTACATAGTATGTACAGCCATTCATTCACACTAATCAAAATATTTTTAATTTGGCATTTTCTAACCGTGATAATGATTTAACATTTTATTTATTTTCGCTTTTCACAATTATATTTTTCCATTGAGTTTTGAGTAGTCTCAAAGCGTATACCACAACATTGACTTTTGAGTAGTCTCAAAACATATACCACAATATTGAGGTCGTCATGAGTGAATACATGCTTAACTATGACTTGCTCAATTACTCCTGTGTATCACAATCCATCAAATAATTTAGTCTATAGTAAACCATGCAGCAAGTAATTAACATAAGCATGTGAATGGTTTGTTCTTAAAGACTTATGAATGTCATAAATTATGGAGAACGTATCCACCGTAGGTTAAAAATAGTGTTAGTGTACAATAAAATGTGTATTTTTTTAAAAATTGTTCATTAAGCTTTCAAAAGCTTACACGATGGTCTCGTCTCTCATCATACTGTTATACAAAACTCATTGTATTCTTCACTTCACTTGATTCTTTGGACGGAGTGTATTATTTTATTGTTCTAAACTTACACTATATGAAAACCTTAATTCAAACCGATGTTAAAATATGATACTTAAAATCTCATAGCCGAGACCCAACTTTTAATTGTTGAACAAAATTAAATACCTATGTGCATTTAAAAGACAAAACAATTATATGAGCATACGTAGAAGTGAATAGTGTTGATAATATTTATATGCATTCAAATTACAAGCATTTTGGTATTTTTTAAAAATGTACTGGGTATATAGTAGGTATATATACTGGGTATAAGTATAATGCATCTCACATTTCTGTTATGACATACGTCTTTTACTCTCATATCAATGCACCTTATCACAATTACATTCAAGTAACTTACATTCTTGACAGTTTTTAAAGTTTCTGTCATTCCCTTTTTTCAAAAGGGATTACTGTATATATGTATGTCCTTTCAGTAAAGATTTTTTCATTATTGAAATAACAAAGTAGCCAAAATCTGTGTAAAATAAGTTGAGCATGCGTAGAAGATAAAATGCATGGTTGCTGTGGTTTTTAAGAATCTGAATAGTTTTCTGGGTTTTTATGGTAAGCATATTTGGCATTTTTACTAAAATGTTATCACCAACATTAGCCCTAATGATGTACCTTGCAGCAGATTAAAAACTTTGCAATGGACTCAATATAAGAATCCATATATATATGTAATAATTATGTACATAATATTTAAAAAAAAAAATGAAGTTGGACAGTGCTGACCAAACCATTACATTTTTAACAGTAACAGTACCTACTTAATATTTAAAATATCGAGAGTTCTGTTATATTATGAACCGTGGACCTTTATACAGTAATGAACACAAAAATATATGTTTAACTCTTTACTTCTGTTATAAATAAACATTATATTTTCATTAAAATTGTTACTTCTTTACCTCATTCAATCCTTATTTTCTTTTTACGTACATACAAACATGCAAAGAAAAATAATATTCTTTTAAAATTTAAAGTACCATTTGACCAGGGTACATAGTGTGTATTACCATGGCTTCATATAATAAAATTTATTGCGAAAAATCTGTCATTTAAAAAAGTTAACAAATACACGCAAGTGGGTTATTTGTAAACATGTGTTTAAATGTAGAGCCGCTTCAAACATAGTTTTGGGCATGAAACATAAAAAATAATTCAAAAATAAAAATTTTACAGTTGAATCGTGGCATTTTTATAAAATGAGTCGTATATAAATTACGAAGGTACTTACCGGTAACGGCTGCAACCACTTCAAAATATAATCGATAAAATTGTTCACTTAAAAATGATCTTTAACATTGTTCACTTAAAATAATCGTTTATTTTCCCTTGTTTAGTTTTAACATTTCTTTCACTGTCTCGTATAATTATTTTAGCCAATGCATCGCAGTGGGAAAATGCATCCACCGGTAATTCTGGTCTTCCCGATACGTATCGTTGGAGAACATCTAAGGCATGAAAAACTTCGGAAGTTGACGGTAACGAAGCAAATGAGATTTCATTGCTTTCCTCATTCAATGTGTCATTTTTGTCCTCATCACTCGTCTCAGATACCGTAATGCGAGGCGCGGGAACATACAAAGCAGACGTTATCACTTCATGGTCGTAAGAAATAAAATCATCGTAACTTGTAGATCTCAACAAAATTCTTTCACCCGTTGTTAAACTCGCTTGAGGGGCGTCAATTTCATCTACGGGCAGCGAAGAAAACCCGCACTTTTTAAAACAATTCGCGATTGTTGTAGATGTTACCGATTGCCATGCTATACTCATAGCTCGACATGCATCCAATACCGTCCATTTTCTTAAGTTTTCTACAGAACAGCCATTGTTTACCTGTATAATACAGGAATGCAATAAACTTTTTCTGTAATGGCTTTTGAAGTTCTGTATTATTCCCTGATCTAGCGGTTGGAGAGCACTCGTAGTATTAGGAGGTAGGAACAGAAATTCTATATTTGGCGCAACAATTTCCGGTGCGTAATGTGCTGAACAATTATCCAAAATCATCAATATTTTACGATCTTGTGCTGCCATTTTTCTCTGCATCGTAATAGCAAAGCTCTTAAATATTTCCCGCGTCATCCACGCTTTTTTATTATGGCAATAAGTAACAGCGGGAAAACTGCTAAAAGTAAGGCCTCTAAAGCATCGTGGTTTTTTATATTTTCCGATGACTGTGATCTTTACTTTATCGGATCCGTCCATATTTGTACATAACGCGGCCGTCAGGCGTTCCTTACTACGTTTTCCTCCATGACATCTCTCTCCTTTAAGAGCTAGTGTCCGATCTGGCATCATGTTATAAAACACACCAGTTTCATCTATGTTATAAACATTTTTTGCGTCGTATTTCTCCCAAATATGCCGATTGTTTGTTATCCAGCTCGAAACTTCTTCTTCATCAACTTTTTGGGAATCGCCACAAACCGCGAGGCAAACAATGTTGTGTCGCTTTTTAAAGCGATCTAACCACCCATTAGATGCCTTAAAATCAATTCCCATCTGATGAGCCAACGACTTTGCTTTCTCAATAAGCATTAAACCAGAAGTAGATATATTCGCTGATCGGATTTGGGAGAAATACTCGAACAGTTTTTCTTCCAATTCTTCATATTTGGCAGGCCGTACACGCTGTTGGGAACCGCTCGCCTTACATCTATCAAACGCATCTTCAATCTTCTTCCGATTTTTTAAAATTGTGGAGAGAAACGAAACCGGAATACCATATTTTACGGCTATCTTGCCTTTACTGTCCACTTTGTTGTCGATGTCTTTCAATATCATTATTTTTTGTGCCATGGTTAAAGTTTTGCGGGAATTATCACGTACTGAAGCCATTTTAAGGTTTCACAAAATATTATGAAATGTACTTTAAATAATAAATTACACTACACTAGTATGCATAGCAGTAAACACACGAAAACAATAGTTAATAGAAACACAAAAAATAGTCCATAAAGTATTTTAAAGAATTATTTGTATTATTGACGAGTTCACACGAAAACAATTGTCAAACGAAAATGAATTTATGTAAATATTCAGTTCGGTCATGCAATAATCGCGTTAAAAACGGAACAAACTTAACTCTACAGACCTTACACTGAGACTGATATTCCCAATAATAGAAATTGCTGCATTTATTTAAAAATACTATGAAAAAAGCAATCAGCTATTGCAGATTGCTTGCTGTTAGGTCTTGTGAGTGGTTATTATGACCGTTTCGCGGCCGATAATGGCCAGAGCTTCCGTAGAATCTATATTTCAATGCGGAAATCCCTTATATTACTTTAACAATAGTGCATTGTACACCCATATTATATTGTTTTAGATGAAATGTAGATTTAACGGAAGCCCTAAATGACACTTACATGTACAGATTAATCCAAATTCTATGATCTGCTGTCGAATATCCGGCTGTGGAAGGGAAGAGGAGGCATTGTAAGGATTATTGATATCCACAGACAATCCAAACAGGTTTTATTTTGTTTAATGTTGCAAACACTGAATCCTGATGCCAAATGAATAGATTAATTTTTTTTAATGTTATAGTGAGTTTGCAGAGCACAGAGTTTTATAGGGAGTTCAAAATAAGTAGGTACTTGTTTTTATTTTTCTAGATTTTCTGAATTTAAAAGAATATAATAAATTAATTTACCCATTTATTGCCACCTATGAGATAACTCGTAGAAGTTCTCATGAGCTTATTTGAAAAATACACCTACAAGATGTTGAGCTAGATATTAAGAAATACCACCCTAGGAGACGAGTGACACAGATATATTCATTTTTACGAAACAAATGTTTAAATACTTGAGAAATTAAAGAAGTAGCTATACATCTAAAAACTAGTAATGTATCAGATGTTTCACTACCTTACTCATTTTGCTTTATATTGCATCATTATAACTACTTCAGACATTTTGATGTTTGTTTACCAAGTATGTATGTATGTACATCTTCTGTATCCATGGCATTTGTTTTCACGATCACTATGGTGATATGAAATTCGAATAAACAATGGGTTGATCTTGATTAAACATTCTTAAAAGAGCACTAAGCATAAGTTTTTTTTTTTAAATATTGTACAATTTACAAAATGGCAGAAGACACAACAGATGAATTTATTGCTCCAGAAGAAACCATAAAGTTTGTATATAATGTTAACCTTTTAGATTAACAAGCAATGTATGTAAATTGTACATATTTTATTCATGCATAAATGTTTAATTTCTTTAGATGGGCAATACTGCAAGACGTCAAGTCCTTAACATTTTTAGGGAAAGATGTATTTGCTGTTTGTGATAAATTGCACATTTATTTTTTCAATATCCTTGATAATAGTGAGTTAATATATAATGCCACAAATTCAGAAAATGGTGATGGTGTGGAATGTTTTGCTGGTAAATATTTTTATTTATTTTTAATTACATTTAAAAAAAATTCTCATGTACTTAGAATTTTATTAATCTTTGGTAGTTTTTGAGAAATTATTTGAGTGATTTTAATGAATCACCAAATTATTTATCTTTTGCTTAAATCAAATACATGTACATGGGTACAAGTTTGCACTCGGATCACATGTTTAGTAATAGTACATAACTAGTACTGAGTCATTAATTTAAATACATTGTTTATTGCACTTTGTACGGAGAGAAGATTGGGTAGCTGATACATATTAAACTTTATCACAATCTTCCGTAAGTCTCAAGGGTATAATTTTGAGATTGCGCGTGTTTATAAAGTAAGTAATTTTATTAAATAAATATCATTTCAGAAATATTACTTGTAATCAAATCTAATTGATCCAACATTGAAAATTAAAAAAAAATTATACTTAAATTTTCTTTAAAATTTTTCAGCAAATGCAAAAGGAGTGTAGGTATATATAATAAATTATAATTTTTTTGTAGGCCATAGAACGTCACACATATTTGTGTTTGCTGAGTTATGCAAATCACCCAGACTGCTTCTAGTTACCTACCCAGAATTTAAAATTATGCGCATTATTACAGGTGAATTTATTTTCTTAATAAAATATGTAATATATTTGTAAAAAAATGTGTAAATTTATGAATGTGAATGATTGAAAGCAGTTCTCTTAATACATATATTTTTTTTTAAGTAAACAATTATTTAATTTATAATTAATATATATTATGTTAATAACTATTTGAAATCTGATTAAAAAACTTTTCAGATGTTAATATTACGGCGTACGCAGCCTTGGGATTGACAGAGTTGGAGCAGATAATTGCCTTGTCAAGTTATCCTAATTATATTATGACTGTATGGTGCTGGAGGACTAATAAAAAATTAATTTCATGCGATACCGGCATCAGATCTCCAAACTTTTTTTTCAGGTGTTATCAATTTGTATTTGTGAAGCTTTTTTATTATTTAGCTGCATTTATATCTACAACAAACTAGCTTACCATCTCACCGTTTCTTCACAGTGGTGGGCTTATATACATTTTTTATCCTGGCATACCACTCTTGCCCCGACCACTTTCATATGTATTCTCAGGTTGTTAATTGTTCAATCTTGTATCTCGTCTTTTGATATCTTGGTTTACCCATCATGCCATGTCTGTCGTGACCATTCTCTATCTCTGTTGGGTTATATATCATTCTTACGATACAGACTTTGATCTCAGAGATTTGTCATTTAAGTATAAGTTGCGTTGTTCTGTGTACAAAATACAAAAGACAGTGAGCCAAAACTTGTTCTGCGTTCAACTGTGTACTGTTCATTGCGCGCTTTAGAGACAAGTCTCATCTGTGTACATGGGCCATGTCGTGCTCCCGTGTACATTCCATGTGTCTCATTTGTGTACAAACCATTTAAGCAACCATATAGCCTTTCCTGATTCTGGTTAATATGTTTTGTATTTCAGATAGATTTTCCACAAATACATCTGAGGAATCGCATTTCCATTCTTCTTTTCATTCTTTTTTGCCAGTTTCAGGTTTCATTATCATATTAGTGTTGATATTTGAACTCTATTATCAATACATTATAAATTCCTTCATTTCACTTCTTCAACACATTTTAAGATTTAAGAAAGGAGTTTTCTCTTTAATCTATTTCATTCACTGCTCACATATAATATTTTTTACAAAATTGAATAAATTGCTTATAAAATAACATTTTAACTAAGCCTGAGCTATAGGGTGTTTTTTTTAGAGATAACACATAAAAATTGTGGTAATTGCCATGATATTGGCTTTATAGAAAAGATAATTTTATGCCATTAGTGTTTAAATATGATTTCGTGCATATGGGCACTGCGACTGGCTCGAATAAAGCGCAATCTGGAATTCCATTTTATGACAACTTTTTGGAGCAGCTGGGACAGTATATCGGCCATAACGCAACAAATGTTGGCTTTCAAGTCGTTTATTGTCTCCGGTTTATCGGCGTAGACTATCGACTTCACATATTCTCACAGAAAATAATCCAAAGGTGTTAAATCACACGATTTTGGAGGCCAATTCACAGGTCCATTACGTGAAATTAAACACTCATCAAATGTTTCCTGCAATGGTGGTCATGCGGCTTTAATTCTTGTACGAGCTGGATCTTGTAAGTTCGTAAACCAAGATCTTTCCGCAAAATCTTCCATATAGTGGATGGATACAGCTTCAATTGTTGTGCACAATGGTGAATCAACTCATTTGGATCCGCCTCAATAGTATTCTCCATTGCAGCAATAGTTTCTTTTTCAGTGCGCACTGTACGACATGTTGCACCGTTTTGTTGAAATCATAGTTCTTCCACATTAATGCTGTTCAATTGGGGAACGAAAAAGTCAGTAATCATGGATCTATGGCGCTCTTCATTAACTGTAACGTTCTGGCTGGCATCATTTTGAAGAAACAGCTTCTACGGTGCGCACTGTACGACGTCTCTGGGAATGCATATTATCAATTAGAATATGCGTAGTGCGAAAACGATCCACGGTTATTCAAATTACTTGCTCGGATGGATGATTATATCGACCGTAAATTGGACGTAGCGCACGGTAATTTTTGCGAACTGAACCACGATTTTCAAAATAAATTTGCACAATTTGCAAGCGTTGTTCTCACATAAATCTATTCATGGTGAAATGGCAAACCAAATTGAGCACAAATTAGCTGTCAGCTGTCAAATTGTCTGTTTTGGAAAAAGTGATGCCAATTCGAAAAAAAAACACCTTTACTTTTACACCCAGGGTTGAACTATTTCAGTTAGCAATAATACTTGAATTTCTAGTTTTTTGGGGAAAAAATTCAGTAATTATTTTATATCATGTTGATTTCAAAATAAATATGCACATAAATCGATTGACAAAATTAAGGTAACTGTACCCAAAATTGTAAAAAAAACTGAATAAGATAAGTAAACACAATAATAATAATTTTTGAAATACAATTATTTGTTGCAAATAACATTGACAGGATATATTTTTGAGCGAGTGTAAACGCACTTTATGACGCATGGCATTGGAACAACACTGCTGTTTTTATGGCCATGCAGCCTAACAGTACTAATAGGGTTTAAGAGGGCATATGACAATGCATTATGCTTGCTCTCATCCTTTTAAGAATTAAAAATATTTTTACCATCAACGGGATTTCAAAGGAAATGTTTTAATAGTCGTAGTAGTAAATGGATTTTGAGAATTTTGACAATTATCCTTCTTTGGTACACGGACTTCTCAGTATTTTAATCAGTATTCTTCTCTGGTACACGGACTTCTCAGTATTTTGACCATTATCCTTCTCTGGTACACGAACTTCTCTGCATTTTAATCAGTATCCTTCTCTGGTACATGGACTTCTCAGTATTTTAACCAGTATCCTTCTCTGGTACACAGACTTCTCAGTATTTTAACCAGTATCTTTCCCTTGCACCTCAGGAAGTTTTAGGAAGTTAACTCAGTTCTAGTAACGATTTTACACTTGAACATTTTTTTTTGAGATTTCTGTACAGATATACGGATAGAGAAAATGCTGAATGGGTAAATATGTTCAGTATATTGGAATTGAAGGAAAACAAACAAGTCTTCAATTCTTTCCGAGTATAGTGAAATCAAAATCGTGGCTAACTGAAATGTTTAAAGAAATATGTATCATTTCAATTGGCGTTATGTACTTATTTTGAAGAAACTTTTGTTAGATAATTGCTAGCTCCAAAGAAATATACAGAAAATATAGTAATTTTTGGTTCTGATATTCAATACTTCATTAATTTATATTATTTATGCACTTCTTTTTTATTTTGAAATTTTTGATTTTTAAGTATTTTTCAAGTAAAAAAAAATTTTTTGTCCATAATAGCAATGACAATTTTTCATTTAAAGGTGTAGTTTTTCACAAAGTCTGGTGTTTCATGGATATGAAAAAGAGTATTGCCTTTGGGAGATAGCGCCATGTTATAAAACGTGTATGATCCTTCCACGTACTCTCCGTGGAACTATTCCCAATATGGTTGATGTATCGTGGACTCCTGAAGGGAATCTTTATTGTATTGACAAGGATGCCAACATATATTCAGTGAGTTCTATTACACAAATTAAATGAGAATGTACTTTGTAAATTGTAATAAATAAAAGTTTGCATGTTTCTTTTCATCAGATTGTTAGTGACGGAATCGGAATGATCGCAACAAAAGAATATTCTTCACACAGCGGCCCATACACACCATCCATTTTGTATTTCAAGAATGGATTAATTATTTATGGGCCAGAATTATTAATGAAGGTAAGTCTAAAATAGTGTTTCTTTACTTTAAGTATTACAATGTATTTATATGCTATCTATCGCATCTTGATTTACTCTTTACATAAATTTATTTATTACTATACTGGAAAGGCACTGTCTGCTATAATACAGTAAAATACTAGTGTAGCAGGCGGATACCCAAATATGTATATGTTTTACTTTGCTGCAATGTTATCTGATTAAAACAATATAATAACACACTGTACTGTACTATGAATCAAATAAATAAAATATTATTATTATTAATAAGTCATAGTAAATGGTAACTACCTTTTTCATTTCAACTGGTTGTCGCCTGTTGCTAGGCCCCACAGATGGAATTATCTTCGGTATATACAAAATATTACATTATTATATACATACAAGTTTTTTCATAACGCCAGCCTCACTGGAGTACTACTTAAATATAAGATATATTATAGCAGCAAAAATATTACTTCATAATTGTTTTGCAAAAGTACAAAAAATATATGAGGGTTCATCTTCAAAGATTACAGATTTTTTATAAAAATTTCATTGTAATCTCTGACCAAGGATGAAGGTGATATCAGTTTCACAGATATTCAAATAATTTTTTTTTAAATATATATATGATAACATTCGTAAATTTAAACCTAGATCCTAAATCTTCTCTCGGTAAATATTATATATAACAGAAAGAAAACACAAGTGTGATAAATTTTTTTATATCACTGGCATTATGTATTTATCAAAAATTTTTTAGCATTTGATAAAAGTGAATAAGGAATGGGTTCAAGACTGGAGCTATACACCCGATATGTTGATGGATAAAATGGTAACTGGGGGTCTTGGAGAAACTTTGTTAGTTGTGTCCAAAAGTGGAGAAGTTCTCAAGTTTACGTACGAAGAAGATCAAGTTAAAACTACTATAGTACGTTTTTGGCAAAGGTCAGAAAATGTTTATCTATTCATTAGTTAGAGATTATGTTAAAATAATATTTTAACAAGTATGTTAGTATTGATGTTCTTGCACAATGCCTTTTTCATCATGTTGCCGCAGTTGATTCAGCCTTACATTATAATTTAAAGTATTTTAATCAAATGTAAGGTTTATACATAACATTAAATTTTCTCTGGTTTTGCTATTGGTAATTGTTTCAAGCCATGACATATACATTAACACAACATATTATTAATCTTAATTAATTTCAAAAACATTAACTGTATAGAAAACAGTTTACTGGCTCTTTAAAACCCCCGTAACAGTGTAGTTACAACAGTTTTTAATGAAAAGGTTTTAGTCGTGAGGGGTTACTCATTTACAACCCTAATGGTGCATGTACTGTCTTGAGATTTGTCTCGCATCTTGTCCCGAAAGTCATGTAAAGGACAGTATGGAGTTGAGCGGGGAGCGAGCTGTTATTCATTGCTTTTTGTGCACAGTGTATAATGATCAGCTGATACATATCAACCTTTACTAACAAACATCCGAGACGAAAGATCAAAGTCTTATCATCTCACGAACCACAAAAGTGATGATTTTAATAGGATGCAATGTGAAACTTAAATGTTTGTTTGTTGATTATTAAAAAATTTTATATGACTAGTTTTGTGGTATTTTAATAATTTTTCATTCTCCAGATCAATTCGATTTATTGATGTTTTAAATCCATCTGGTAACACAATTGTGACAGTTAATGGTGAAAATCTCATTTGTTTGTGGAATAGTGTTTCCGGGCAACTGGTAAGTACATTTTTAATATACAATTTATTTTTCTTGCAACAGAGTAAAGTATATATCTCACTAAAAAGCAACATATATATGTATTTAATAATTTATAGCATTATTATGGATTAATTGGTAAAGCAATAGAAAGTCTTGAGTTTCAGTCCCGATGCTAAATATGTATATATTTTCAATAAATTTTTTTTTTCATGAATCAGTTGGTTCTCATAATATTATAATCGCTTCTAAGTATGTATTTGGTAATGGAATATTAGGAGATATGTAGTTACAATATAACCAATTATATGAATACTTCAATGTTTTTGATATATGTACATATTGGTAGGTTTGGCTTACAAAAGTTGCGGAAAATACTGCTTGAAGTTACGTTTGAACGACAAGCCGTTAATTTCTGTTAGTTGACATTCATAGCAGCGTTCCTATTAACTCGTCTTCTTTCTTCTTTGAAAATTAAGTAGTGTTGTGTTTTTTTTGTATGACTTCTCGTTTATCTGTTTTGGAGACTTAAAATTTAATATTATAAAAGATATGGAAAGACTGAGAATGATATCGAAAGGAGGGTGACCGCAGGAAATAAAGTGAATGGTGCTTTGAATGGAATTATATCTAACAGTGGCAAATCTATTTATGACGGAGTAAAAAATGAAGAAATAAGGAAATAATGTAAAGCTGATGTTAATGTAGTGAGTAAGATTAAGAAAGGATCACTTAGGTGGTTTGGTCATATGGAATGAGGAGAAAATGGTAAGAAAGATATATGACGCAAGTGTTGATGGCACCAGAAATAGAAGACGTCCGCGGAAGACTTGGCACGACCAGGTAAACCAGATAATGGAGGATGGTTCTGTTAGAAGCCTCAACAATCGGCGAGCTTGTATGAAAAGATGTATGAATGTGGATGAGGATTGTGTGTCAGGACAGAGGAGTGTGGCATTCTATCCTCTCTGCCTACCCCGCGGATAAACGGCGTGATGGTAAGTAAGTAAGTAATATCTACATATGTAGCATTTACAAAAAAAATTATTTTAAATACAACAAAGTAGCGAAATTGACAAAAAAAATTATGTCAAAAATAAGAAAAAGGGAAACGGCGTGAAGGTAAGTAAGTAACCTTAGCAATGAAAGAAAAACAACATTTTAGAAAAAGAACACCGTCATAGGACAGAAGATGATTGAAAAAGAATAAACTATGAAGGACAACATGAATTGTGTACCGAAAGTTTTTAATAAAAAGAGTTTTTATCAGTAATTAAGCTTGCATTTTTTAAAAGTATGCTTTTATTTATTTATTGGGAAACTAACAGTACAATTGAAAATCAAGTTAGTCATGAGTATCAAATATGACAAACACCACCTTACAAGTTTCCGTAGATTTAACAAATTATACAAAATTTTGTACAATAGCAGACAGAAAGAATCAAACAGTAAAATGTAGGGGAGAGATTAGGAGTACAGGGGAAAATTAAATCTAACTGGTAAAAAAAAGAGAAAAAATAAAATATACCATAATGTAAATACTAATTAAATGTATTAATTAAATTTTATATGTATGTACATAGAAAATCAGTTTTATCGAAAAATATTGTTGTTGCGCTACCAGGATTCAAACTTGGATCTCTTTCCATACCAAGGAAGGTGCATTATCCAACTATGCTACAATGACAGTACTTTTGATGACAAATTTTCGAACTCATCTGTTGCACTTTTCAAATTAATATATTTTTTGTACCAGTGTTCTGAATAATTACAACTTCACAATAAGAATGTGTTCTCCTTAATAATATAGCATAATGTCCTGTGTCCAGCTCTCAAAGAGAGAATTTGATCTCCGAGAGTCACTATGAGTATACCGGATGTGATGACCTACAGTAAAAAGTTAATATCCAAGTAGCCGTAAACTATACTTTAGGACAGCTACTGACCTTTCCAGATATGAGTTTTTTCCAGTGTATCTAGCATTTCTTGTGTTAATATATTCTTAAGTACATATTATTCTATTTGTAAAATAGTTATCCCAGTAACCAAATATGGTAAGATCTTGACTAGGGGACCGTATCTCTTAATTCAGTTCTAGTAATAGTTAGTTTCTTAAATAATCTCTTGTGCAGGTATCCCTATTTGTTTTTAAACACAGCTAATATGGTGAGCTCAATCGTTTTTAACCACAACACAAACTTGAACCGTCTGCATTTACCTGAAAACATATTTTTGCATGATCATACAATCTATGTAAGGTGGACTGACATTCCAAGGGTCTACGTACACATGGATGAAACTTTTACTTGCGTAAAGCACAGAGCAAGCTGTCATACATTGTATATTTTATTTTATACATGAGCAGTTTGACCAACTGATGCATGATGACCTTTACCGCAAAATCTTCGAGACGCAAGAGTAAAGTTTCATCCATGCATAAATACATAGCATTTGAAATCTTATTCAAACTTAATTATTTTTTTCGCAGTTATCAAGAACTAAACTGAATAATTATATTGACTATATCTGTTGTTCACCGACTTCACCATTGATTGCAATGTGTATTAAATCTCAAAGCGATAATGGTGTTTGCATTGTGCATGCTGAAACACAGCTAAGAATGATTTGCTTCAAATGTCTGACGGATGAACAATTAAATCATATAGTCTGGTCCGCAAGCGGAAATGAGTTGATTGCTTCTGCATTAACTACTGGACAAGTATTTTTTTTGAAGGTATTTATTGTATAATTAGGCTTTTAATATTAAAGATTTATAAATAAAATTTAAAAATAGCAAAACATATCAATGAGTATAGTACTATTATGTAGTGCCGTTCCTTATCCAGAATATAAATTAGAGATAGCATCTCTTTTTCGGTCGCGTCTTCACTGTGCGTCCGTACATTTCCCTCCCTTTTTATCCAATTGGTAGCCCTGCTTCGTCCGGCGCGTCCTTGCCATCAAGCAGGTGGAAGATATTTTGTTTCAATTGACGTTGATCTTTCGTCGCTCCAACACATAATGGAAACCTTGTGAATTGTTTTTGTGCGTTAATTAAAAAATAACGTTGAATTGCGATATTAACGATAACCGAATGCGATCAGAGCTGTGGTGTATCAGAGTCCCACGAAATTGGTTCTAAACCCAAGCGTCAGCTCGAGACGGAGAAAACTGGACCACGCCGTCGATCAAAACGGGCTAGAGGGAAACGATCGCGTAGGTCGTACTCTAATGACTATACGAAAGCTATCGTGGTAAATTGCTGATTTGAGAGAAAATGTAATGTGACGCGAATTGGCGAACCGCGATTCCGATTATTCTGGCTTCTCCCAAAATACCAGTAGAGAAGCAACAGAAGTGCCTTCAATTAGTCAAAAGGGGGCAGTTTTTCAGATGCCAGCTGCCGCAACGGAATTAACTGAACTGTGGAATCCGAAACCGTTGGCATACATACTCGAATCCGTGGAACGCTTGCAGCGGTTTAATTCGGCAGAATGGTTGGATGTTCGTTATGTCAAAGTTCTGAAAAATTACGCTGCGGAACCCGGCTTCAGGGATTTGGAAGAAAATAGCAAACTAGCAGCGTTTAATGCAATTTGGCGTCATTACAATTGGAGTAGTCTCGGCGAATCAGAGGAGTTCACTCCAGATAGCCTGGTTGGTAAGATTGAGGATATCTTCGGGGGGCAGAGCGACTTTAATCGCTGTAATTGCTGTTCTGACGATCTCCTGCAGATAATTTGTGGAAAGAGAGTGGAAGTAATTGAGTCCCGTCGTAAGCGTTTCTTACAGGCGCTAAGAAACAAGTACGAGGCTCAATCATTGTACAAGATTTCTCTGAGCAACAGTCGTCAGTTCTAAGAGAAGGCTTTTTCCTCAGAGCTGTAGAGGCTTGGTGGTACATCCAAGGTGTTTAAAATGCCGAAACCACCTGGTCAACCGACACTTGCTCGTTCCAGTGTTAGAGACAACTTGGGAGCGTTCGCGAGGCCGGATTCTGCATCCGATAAGCGACCCACTGTTGGTGGCCCTCCCTGGGAGTTATTTCGTAACCAGTAGGCAGACCCTGGACAAAACCTCCAGCCGCACACTTCGAATCAGAGAGGTGGAAGGCAACAAGCCTACGGCCGACCAGCAAGAGGGCAGACCTCTCGCCGTCGCGCCAATAACAAATGACGTTTTCCGAGCAAGACGGAGAGTGGAGTATCTTCAGAAATGTCAGAAGCTCCAAGCACCCAGCGTTATTCTGAAGATGATTTCAGGATACCGAATCCCATTCGTATCCAAGCCTCCGTTAGTTAGATCGTCACAGAGGTTGCAGTCGCAGTTCAAAACTCCTGACTCTTCGGACATGACCTGCCAAATTACAGGAATGCTTGCCCAGGGGGATTTTGGAACTAGCAGACCAATCCTTAGGCTTCCACTCTCGGATGTTCTTGGTAAAGAAGGGCGACGAATTAGACTGCCCCATCTTCAACTTAAAAGGCCTCAGCACCCACATGATTACGAAACACTTTTTCGTCATATCTTATCACAGAATTCCACCCTTTTTACAGCCAAACGATTAGATGACAAAAATAGATCTTTCCCAAGCGTACTTTCACGTACCTGTAAAGGCACCCCATCGAAAGTTCCTTCGCTTGTTTTACAAGGGCCAATCCCTTTAAATGACTTGCCTGCCATTCAGCCTTGCCAGTGCACCGCAAGCATTTGCCACCATCTCTAATTGGATTGCAGGAATCGTGAGGTAAAAGGGTGTTCAAATCGTGGTTTATCTGGATAATTTTCTCCTGGCACATTAGTCCAGAGAAATATTGGAAATCCAGACAAGGGACACTTTAACCCTGCTCCATTTCCTGGGGTGGGAGTCAAACATATCCAAGTGCATCTCCATCCCGACCCAAGAACTGGAATACCTAGGAATAACATGGGACACAAATATGGCATGAAGAGCTTGTCTCGGAACAAATGCCAGAAGCTCCGGGCTGTGCTTCGAAGGCTAGTGACAGAGAAGTCTTGGTGCCTGAGACGGGCTCAAACCATCCTAGGATCATTAAATTTTGTCAGTTTCGTGATACCCAAGGGGCGCCTTCACTGTCGTCACATGCAACTGCAGTCAAATGCCATGCGGAAATGCCTCCCCAACAAGATAGTTCAAATGAACCCCTAGGTACAGGAAGATTTGCATTGGTGGCTAAGCAATCTCGAGATGTGTTCTCCGATTCACAATCCTCCAGCCACATATTTCATGTCAACAGACGCAGCGGGCACAGGTTGGGGAGTTCAGATGGACGACCATCATATATCAGGTTGCTGGACAGAGGAAAGAGCGTTATGGCACAGCAATCAAAAAGAGATGTTTGCAATTATAAAGGCGTTTAAGTTACTGAACGGGAGTTTGAGGAATTCTTCAGTACTCATTCAATCGGACAACCAGACTGTTTTGGCATATCTCCGCAATGAGGGAGGAACCAGATCGGTGGCCATGTTACACCTTACATTTCGGATAATGAGGATGCTAGACCAGCATAACATAGTCATAGAGAGTCAGTTCCTTCCTGGCCGTTACAACGGTCTAACGGATCGTCTATCGAGAGACTTACACTTGCCAGAGTGGCATCTTCTCCCCCCTGCCACAGAGAACATCTTCAAAATATGGGGAGTTCCAATGGTTGATCTATTCAGATCTCGGACAGCTCATGTAGTGAAGAGCTATGTGTCCCTAGACCCAAGCAACAGGGAGGCATTGTTTCCCAACGCATTCAGCAGAACATAGCATTTCCCACTGGCGTGGGTTTTTTTTTTAGTTAGAAGAGAAAAATTTATTACGTACGAGCTGGAGAAATTCTACCTTAAACACATATAAGCAAGCCTGGAAAAGATGAAGCATCTGGACAAAAACAGAGAAAGTCGATCCCAAAAATCCATCAGGGACTCAACTTGCTCGTTTCCTAGCACACTTAAAAATTGTAGGACTAGCGCCTAGTACAATTGCCCTGCACAAGTCAGCTATATCTATGTCCTGTAATCCAACTAATAGAGAGAGCTTAAGTAGTCATGCACTGGTAAAGCAGATAATGAAAGGGATTGCAAATACGATTAACAAACCTCCAAAACCCCCCACTTGGGATTCTCGCGTAGTAAGCACCTGGCTAACGGGTAACTTACCAAAACCGATAACGCTATTCGAACCTTCGAGACATTGTACTACCATACTACTGCTGGCCTCGGGGCAAAGGGTTCATGACTTAACTCTCCTAAGATGTTCTCAGGGTCATTTGGTGGAAACCAGGAACTTCATTACTCTTTTGCCAGGTTTTGGTTTTAAAACTGACTATGTCACATAAACAGGTTGGAATCTCTCCAAAGGTAGCACTGGATCCAGTATACTGGGTGAAAAAAGTTTGTGAATTGTCAAAAGAGCGTAGAATAGAAGCAGGCAACAGTTCAAACCTCTTCATAACTATGTGTGGCCCTGCGAAACTAGCATCATCCGCAATTATTGCAGGATGGGTTAAATCTGTTCTAAGAGAAGCTGGAATTAATGCTTCAGTAAGCAGTACTAGATCTGCAGTAGCATAATTGATTTGGATTGAAAACTACTCAGAGAGAGTAAATTGGTAATGTGAAAACACCTTCTCCAAGTACTATAGAAAAAAGATAAAGATCCTTCAACTCCGACAAGTAATTATTTTTCCGTAGCAGGTCTTTTTAAACCAGTAGATTAATCACAATTGACATCGTCCTACCACCAGGCGATAAAAAACACTTCTCAAATTTATATTCTAGATAAGGAACGGCACTACATAATATGGAAGTTTTACCTACCATTAAAACTCTTATTATGTTGCCTTCCTTATCCAGAATATACTTAAGCTCTGCCTGGTGAGAGCTAAATTGAAACAATATGGCTTCCGCCTGCCTGATGGCAAGGATCCACCGGATGAAGTAGGGCTACCAATTGGATAAAAGGGGAGGGAAAAATACCTATGCACAGTGAAGACGTGACTGAAAAAGAGATGCTATCTCGATTTTATATTCTGGATAAGGAAGGCAATATAATAAGAGTTTTAATGGTAGGTAAAACTCCCATAGTTTATTCAAATAACAAAAAAAAAATTCACCATCTGCCACTTCTGGGTGCGAAGTGTTAATGTGAAAAGATGCATAATGGCCCGTGTACACGACAGAGATTTTTAGGAGATTTCGACTTGAGACAATCTGAGATTTTACTCCCATGAGATACTTTGAAGACAACTCTCGGCTTTCGTATTCACCGTGTACACACTGTGTCTCAGATTCACCATCTCACATCTTACTTCACACTTGTACACTAAATGTCAAATGTCATTGTTGTCATGTGCGTCGTTTGGGTGATTTTGAATCTCCCCAGTAGCAGTTAAAAAGCAATAAAAGAATGCATGCCATGTACAATGGTTTGACTTTTTGTCTCTTTCTAACAATCTCAAGCTCATTTCTGAGTTTATCTCCAGAAAAAAATCTCATCACGTGTACACGGTATTAAGATGTGTCTCAACTGGACACGGACCTTAATGACATTCATCGGTTCTTATTCAGAAATTTTAAAAGGAAGAAATAATAAATTCTCGAACCTTGCATATTCTTTTTAATCTGGAGATGACCCTCGATCAGAAATTTCATCAGGAACGTAGAATCTGGCATTTTTTAAAAATATTTTATAATGGTTATTTATTTTATATGTACAAGTTGAATAATTGTGGAATGTCATTTGCTGCATTCCTATTAACTTACATTATGTAATTAGATACATTTTATGCAAATAAGTTTCAGTTCCTTCAGGAATCAGAATTCTTGATTATGACAACCACAATAATTGTTTATATATTCCTACCGTTAAATCTTATATGGAGTAATAATAATATAATTTATATTTTTAGTACAAGATCCCTCCAAACATAGATGTTGTGAATATGATAAATATTAAAAGTAGTCTTGTGGAGTGCTGGTCTGTAACAATCGGAAAAGATTTGTTTTTCATGAGTCTAGCCTTGATTGTAAATATTTATACAAACAGTAAGTTTTGTTTTCTTGAATAATACATTATTTGTACGACGGCCATTTTTAAAGTAAGAATCGTTTGCATATATTTACAATGCAAGAAGGCATTTTAGGCAGAAATAAATTGTCATAATTTATCTGCAATCCTGCTTATTAGTTCCAAGCTTTTCAGTATGTCAAATGAAATACCTCAGCGGTATTTTAATAGCCACGTCTATCATTAGTCTTGCCAATTATTACTCACGTTGTTTAAAACATGGCAAAAGAGCTGCAGAAGTTTGGGTGGGAACTACTGGACTATCCACTATGTAGCCCGGACCTAACGCCATCGAACTTTCATCTTTTCACCAAATTAAAGGAATTTTTAATTGGATTGGTATGCAGACTGATGATGGTATCCATGAAACTGTCAACAAGGATTTGAGGAATGGGCAGCAGACTTCTTTAACGAGGTGATAGTCAAGCTCGTCTTCCGGTCTCAAAAATGCTTGGACATCAACAGGGGTTATATTGAAAAGTTATTTATCATATATTTTCTTTGTAATTAAAGTTAATTAGTGTTTATGACAAAACAATTCTTACTATATAAATGATCCTCATATATTCAAAAAATATTATGTGATCATTTATTTTCAATTCAGCATTTTTAATTATAGTTCCAGAAAAAGTATTGATGTGCTATAATTTTTTAACCAGTAAGCAAATCCCTACTATTGGCAGAATTGAACCCACGCTGATGAAAGTCTTTCATTTAGAAAATAATTTGATGATTGGAGTTAACACTCTACCGAAAGAACTTCAAGTGTTCAATTTTATTCTCGAGGTGATGAGTTTTTAAATTATATTTTTTGATTAAAATGAATTAATTTTAAATTTAATTTTTTTCATCACATTAGAAATATTAGACAACAGTATAAATAAACCACAGACATATCAACCTTGATACAATATATATATATATGTTGTATACTTGTAAAGCAGTGACAAATCTACTTTAGTATTGTAAAACTTTAATTTTTTCAAGGAGGATTTTTTGAAACTTAACACTGAATATTTAATTCCCATGGATTTTGAAATATCTGGAATCTCTATATCTAAAAATCGTGGTGGTGTACTGTCTTGGGGAATGGATGGAATTATAATTTATAAAGCATCAATTTTTGAACCAGAATTGAGTAAGTCAATCTACAAATTTATAAGACGAGGATAGTGTTAAGTCCCGTTTTAATAAAATATTGAATTTGCTTATATTAAATGCTGGCCTGCCAATGTTTCAACCAATAGGTTTTAGAACTGACCAGCCATTGCCAGAAGTCCGAGTTTAGTGAACGGGCATTAGCAGTGGCAGGCCCTAAAGCGCGGAACCCTTTGCCCTCCATCATAAGAAACAATGCATCAGAGACTTTATTTAAATAGAGATTAAAAAGGCACCTTTTCAAAAAATCATTTCCATAAGTTCGAATAACAATTTATCATTTTAAATACAGAGATAGTGTAGGACTATAAACAATTTATGTGTAAAGCGCTCTTGAAGTGAAAGATTTTACAAAAATGATGCTATAAAAATTATCAAATGATATTATTGTTTTTATTTTCAGAATTTAAAATAAAAGCGAAGCATTGTTTTGATGAGTCTATAAAATATGCACTAGTCGATCCTCAACAAAGATATGCTGCTTCTTTAACATATTACGGAACATTGACCGTACACAATGTGTCTTCAAACCTACCTCTTAAAGGTGTTGATCAGATATCAGGAATCTTACCTGAAGAAATAGTATGGTTCGATATATTTGATGATTGTGATGGTATGTATACTTTGTGCCTTAATTGTGATTTTCACATTCAGACTGCCTGCCTAACTGGTTAGCTTACTGCTTGTCAAATATTGAATACTAATAATGGAGTCCTACATATATATGTAATAGCCTTACGTTCCTCAGCAAATTTGTGTGTCCTTATCCATAAATAATTTTGAACAAAAGCAGATTTTGAATCTGTCATAATAATTTTGAATGAGGAACATCATTGATCAACATAATAAATGAGTAGGTACTTGCACTTATTAACTATCAAAATTGATAGATAGAAGAAGAAAAAGAAAATTGATATAAGCATTAATATCAGTGTATCAATTTAAACTTTTCAATTATTTTGTTATTGTATTTTCATTAATTTGTAAAAATAAATTAATGAAATAAAAACTATCAATTTCCCACCATTATTATTATGGATGAGTTACATCTAGAATCTAGAATATAATAATAATATGAATATATTTTCTAGATAAGCATTAATGTTTTTGGTTGATTTTTGAATATTCTACAATCTAATATAATTGATGTATTTCAATAATTAGAAACGTGGATACAGAGAATCGAGAACATAAAGGAACAGCAAGAAACCACACAGTGGACAGAACAACGTAATATTTTACAACGAGAGTTTGATTCTTTGCAAGAAAGATTACTCGTTTTGTTAGAAGATAATATTCTAGCTCCACCAATGCATCAACTACCTTTGAATATTTTCAATTTGCATTTAGATGCACAAGCACAAAGAGATAAACAGGTAGGTGTTTTGTTAAATTATTTAAACTTTTTTTTTCTATATATGTGACTGAATATTTTGACCGATCTATATCAAATCAAGTAGTAGTAGGAGTTTGACCGCCATAAGGTCACTACAAAAGGCAAATTTTTTTCCTTCTTCAGCTAACAGCTTATCTTTTGCTTTCTCATCTTGTGCTAGCTTTTTGCGAATGCGGTGATCCTCATACACTTTAGTTGTTACATTCTTCAATTTGTACTTATAACACAAGTCACACTGATCTTTGCGAGGGGTGAAAATACTGATTCTTTCTGATTTACACTTTCTATCAAGCACGAATCTGCTTAAAGGGGTAAATGTTGTAGAGTTGAGCCTTCGACGTTGTCAGTTTGAAGGTATAATCTCCTTGTTGATTGGCGACAATAATGTGATGGCAATTTGGGAATATCCTTTATAAACTTGTTCAAATGGTCATGATGTACAGAAAGGGAATGGAGTGTCCAGGGATTATCGTAATTTTGATTTAAATACACAAAAATTAACTAAAAACAGTGTAACACTCATCTCAACATCATCCTCCCATACATCGTCCATGATAACTGTATGAGTTGTGTCATGATGCTATACGATTTTAGTTGTGCAATGATGACAAAAGTGGCTCTGCAGTCGACTGAATCGTGATACTAGTTTGTCAGATCGAACCGGCGTGAAAATTTGAATCCAACCGTACCATAACTCAATTTTTCTTGAAAAATGAGTTATATCATGCTGCTTCTTAGACGTTAATATATTGTATATCCTTTGACTAAAATTTTATACTTACAATGTGTAACAATAAAGATGTATTTTTATATCACCATATAACATTTATTAAAATCAAAAAGAACATTTACTAATTACTCGATTTCTCCATCATACAAGACCAACTCCGTTGATTTAGATTTAGATTCAATGCAAAAGAAAAATTAATAAAATATTGAAAGAAAATGATATACAATATGCACAAGTACATAAACACAGAAATAATAATATTACAAATTAATAGGCTGCAGATGAACGTGAAACTGTACATGCAGAACTAGAAGAACAAATAAAAAATCAAGATAAGATTACTGAATGGATAAAATGTAAATTTTGGGATACAATGGATGTCATTGGTAAAGAGTTACATGCAATTTTTACATCCAATTTTGTGGAAAATTATCCTCTCATCCCGCAAACCCCTGCTAATAAAATTGAATTATTTGTGGTTGAAAATTTTAGACGGATTGAATCTATGCAAGGTGAAAATTTGTTTAAGCCTTGGATTTCTTTACCGTCTACTAGTGTTGTGTAAGTATAAACAAGCAATAAAAATGATATTTAGAAATAAATAGACACTATTAATAGTTTGTAGTTTAGAGTAATCATTTTATACAACGTACATATGAGTGAAATACATTGATTTAATATTGTATCAAGTGTGATAATTTAATTCCCGGAATGGCCGCGTAGTCGCCCGTGATGAAACATCGAAATCATCGTGTTTGAACTAATACATGCATAAATTTCAAGCTAATAGAATTAGTTCTTAGTTAGCTATGCTAGTAAGGGAAGTTAGGAAGAAAGGCAACCTAAATTTAGAGCAGTCACAGTGCGTTCACTGTGAGAGACTTTCTGATCCAAAAAGCAATTATCCAATTAGATCATTCTACTTGTTCACTCGACTTAGCAGCCCGTGATTTCTGGCTATTTCCAAATTTTGAAGCTGCGTCAAAAGGATGAAGATTTTCTAATATAATAACAGTGTTCCGGAAAATGAGTTCCAGGCTCGCTTCCAGAAATGGGAACGCCGTCCAAGTCAGTGTAAAAAGGGAATACTAGTTTACAGTTTCACACATATATATTTTTTACGGATGCATTTCGAGAATTAAAATCCTTATATTTGGGAAATGTGTGGTAGTAGTAAATCTCTGGTAAATTACTTAAAATATAATATAAATTAAAAATAAAAACCAAATTTTTTCTCAAACTGATCTAACCCTTTACTCCAATCATTATATTGTTTTTACTTTATTTAATATTCACAAATAGACAAGACACATTAAATTTATAGGTTATGTGATTGGTAATTAATAGATTTTTGTCTGTATATACTTTTACTATTTCAGGTGTGAAAATGTATACTTCTACTGGTAAAAATTTAACATCTCCTGTGAATATATTTACTCATCAAATTAGTATGTTTATACATTGACTAGTGAGTGTACATATTTACAAAATTAAAATATTTATTATAGCATACTTATATAATGTTTTTACTATTGATTTTATAGAATAGAATCATCATTGATAAGCATAAAAAGTGTACCAGTGGAAGAAGAAACTATTTCTGAAGAACCAAAAATTGAAGAGAGCGAAACCAAAACAATTGAAGAGTTTATTTATCAATTGACTGGTTCATCTGCTCACTTATTTATTACTCCTATAGCATCCAGTTATCCACAAATGCTTACACAGTCTAATTTACAAATGAGATGGCAAACAACTTTGACAGAAGTTAGTTGTTTGTAAATGTACATTTATTATTTTAAAGCAAACTTAACCCTTTGACTGATATAAACCAAATTTTTCATAGTTATTGTTTAGGACCCTGCACAAAACATAGGTATAATCCCCTTTCTCCCTGACCACCTCAACCCTCCTGATAAAAATGTGTTTTATATTGAATGCTATCCATTCAAAATTTTACATAATTATTCTTTAGTATCCTCCCCCAATATAAATTTTATATAGTTATTGAGACTTGAAATACTTCTACATGGTAACATATATATAACTACCAAAAAATTGATAGATGTGGAAGTTGATTGTGGGTAGAATTGGTGAACATTATATTGTGTAAAGTGATCACTTAAGCCAGCCGAAGATAGGTCGTAAGCTCTGTAATACCCACACTTCCATACTTTCCGTATAATATAAATAGTTTTGTCACTATGAAATATCTATAATATGTCTTAATAAAAATACCTTTGGAGGTAAAAGTCCAGTAATTGTGTATTCTTAGACATAGTTAAATATGTATTGTTTATATAGTTATTCGTTAGAATCCTAAGCAAAATAATGGAACCATCCTCCTTAGCTACCCCATCCCCTCTTCCCAATGTAAATATGTTATATATTTAATGTGTGTGTTGGTAGTGCTTACCCCCTTATATCTCTTCCATGGTCCCCCATCCCAATGCCATTAATTAAAAAATTTGCATAGTTATTTTTTATAATCCTAAAAAAAATATAATAACTTTACCTTCCCTTTACCCCCGTCTAGGACCAAATTGTATACATCATTATTATTTAGAGCCTGCTAAACAATAGCCACTTCTGCCCCTAAACCCCTTTCTTAAATTATGAATCTACTACCTACTAATTATGAATTCCGGACAACACTAGATATGGACCGTTAGTAAAGGGTGTCCAACGGAAAATTTTCAAGTATAATATTAAATGAAAATAAAAAACTGCAACGTTATTCTCGTATTTTATTTATACAAAATGAAGTATAACGATACTAATTTAAAGCTTTATAAACAATATTGTCTAAATGCCGTCCATTTCTCTCAAGATACTCTTTGCAATCGGACTCTTAAATTTGCGAACACGCGAGAGCAAAGCGTTGGTTCAATGGCAGCAACTTCATGGCGGATACTTTCTTGTAGGGCCTGAATTGTTCGAGGATTGTTGCTGTAAACTCTCAATATAAGGTATCCCCACAAAAAAAGTCGCACGGTGTAAGGTCGGTGTAAGGTAACCCGGGAAGGTGTACGGTATCCCGGGAAACGGCTGCAGTTGCCGTACCAAAAACTCGTTAATAATTCGGCAATATACGTCAGCAGTGATTGTCTCTCGCTGGTTAAAAAAATAAGGGTCAATTATCCCTCAAGCAGAAATTGCACACCACACTATCGTTTTTGGACAATGCAAACGTTTTTGATGGCGTTCCCATGGGTTATCGGGGCACCAGTATCTCATGTTCTGTTTATTAACATAGCCATCGATATTAAAATGTGCTTCGTCAGTAAACAATATGTTTCCAAGCATTTATACTGTTCCAAAATCGTTCTCGCTAAGGTTTCACGTACGTAAAGAATAGTCATTTTCGTTGAGAAACTCCACGATTTGCAGTTTGTATGGGTGAAACTTTACTTTCTTTTTCAAAATAATGTGCACTGTTGATTTTTTTATTCCAGTAAAGACTGCAATCTTCCTTATCAATTTACGTGGATTGCACATAATTTCACGTCGAACTTGAGCCACATATTCTGGCATCGTTACTGATGTTGATGGTCCTGAAGGAGTTTGG
The DNA here is from genome assembly GCA_031772225.1 of Eubasilissa splendida. Classification (NCBI taxonomy): domain Eukaryota; kingdom Metazoa; phylum Arthropoda; class Insecta; order Trichoptera; family Phryganeidae; genus Eubasilissa; species Eubasilissa splendida. Next base: position 33,985,099 of record CM062846.1, on the reverse strand, counting down.
TTAACCATTGTCCCTTGTTTAAACTTTTGAACCCAACACCAGATAAGTTGCATGCTTGGCCCATCACTTACTCGTCGAATATTAAAGTGAGTACAGAAAGCGTGATACGCACGAACCAATGAATATTGCTCAACCGCGAACGCGCGGTGCGCTCCCGACCAGTGACTCATTGCGACTGGCAAATCTGAAAATTATGCGCATCGAACAATACCCCTCACTTACCTCACCCTGATAGTTTACGAGCGATTACAATTTAATCTTGAAATTTTTCCACTGGACACCCTTTATTTATGAAAATTTGTGAACTTATTATTATTAGTTTTTTCTTTGCTTTTTAGCATAATACACATATGATTAGAGTATGGTTTAATAAGCAATTTGATGATATGATGACAAACAAACAAAAAGAACTTGCTATGATTGAGGAAAAAAATAAAAGACTGAATGTTATAATATCAGGTCGGTAGATAAATATGTAACTTAATTTTAAATTTATTAATATTATTGTGATTGGACATTTTTGAAGTGTTAATAATAATTTTTTTAATGATTTTTCAGAGTTAAATATATTATCGATATTGAAAGAAAATGAGGACAGAATTAATATTTATATCAGTGATCCTCCATGGTCCCAAGAAGAAATACCCTCCAAACTGATTACAGTCGAAGAAGATGAGGTATCATTGGATGGTTTATAGTGCAATATGTATTTTTTCATAAAAAAATTCCACTTTTAAAAAATAATTGAATATAGTGACAATTATATTGAAAAGGAAACACATTCCGGTTGTGATGAAAAAGAGGTAAAAGAGAATTTTAAGTAAAATGTTTTTAACACATATTTCAGATTGGAATTACTCCATACATAAGTCCAAGTCAAGTTGTAATACCCCCACCAGATTTAGGACCAAAGGATGATTTTAGGGAGAGAGCTCTTATGTATATGATGGATGGTGTATTAGAAAAGCTTTGGCACGAAGAAATAAAAAAGCCAATTCCCCCTCCACAATGCATGGTAAAAAAATACATATTTATAAATTTAGAATTTTGGTACGTCAAATATTTACCTAGATGATTTTAAGTATTTAATTTTTTTTCTGTTTCAAGCTTATTAAAGAACCAGAAGATTTTACTGAAGATGATCTTAAGACAATAAATGAGTGGGAAAAGAATGTTGAGTTTCGTAATGAAGAAAGAGAAAAATATAGAAAAATGCTTCGATCTGAATATGGAAAACTCTCAGCTTCTTTGAATGAAACAATAAGTAGATTTAATCAAAAACTCAGTGAATTTTATGTACTTAAATTAAAAGTGGACTCTGCTATCGGGCAGGAAGATTTGAAATTAATGCGTTTAAGAGTAAGCCATCTTGATCGGATCGTAACAGTTGAAAAAATACAAAATTTAGAGTGAGTTGTCAAGATTTATTCATTTCCAAAATGTTTCAGTTTTTTATTCATTCAAATCATATATAAATAATCTTCAGTAAGTACTATGTATATCACGTTGGGTTATTAATCCTGAAGATAGCATATTTTAACCTGAAAGCTGTCTGAAACTTTGTTTATATGGGAAAAGCTTTACAAAAAACTTGTTAGCGCACACATTAAAACCATTTTATATTTCATTTTGCCATTTCAAGTTAAACTAGTTACTAAATTCGCTTCCCTGCGTAAAAATATAATACTAAATTTGATTTTATGATTATCTTGTCTTAGTTAAATAAAAATTAGCAGACTAAAACTATTGTAGATCTTTGTGCTTTTCTTAACAGATTACAGATATCAAACAATGAAACAGATTTGGAGAATATCCTAAAAGAGATACAAGACATTCAAATACAACAATCAGATTGTCACACCGCTTATGAAACTCTCATGACTCGTGATCGTGCACTGGACAAGAACTTCAAATCCAATTTTAGTGATGTTTCTCCAATTGTCGCAGATATATGCTATAAACTTTTTAAGTATGTTTCAAAGATTTCAAGAATATTGTAAATATGTACTATATTATTTACATTTGCAAAAATATGTATTCAAAAATTTTAGGAAACGACCAAAATGGCAATTAAGGGCATCGATGACTCCGGGAGTTTTATACGAAATGGCACAAGCATGTTTAATTAAAGAAAAACCGGAGTTTTTGCATGTAGATTGTAATGACTTTTTGAAAGCGTAAGAATAAATTTAAATTTTTATTTTTTTATATAATAAATTGATTATATCAGTATGTAACCAAAAATACATTTTTATTTTACTAGCCTGGACCATCTGGACTTGATAAGTAATATGCCACCTGTGCTGGATGAAACAGTCTGGATAAATATGTGCAAGCTCAGGAGGATTAAAGTTGATAATGAAATAAAGGTACAATAAACACAAGTAAGACAAAATAGTCTCTGGTAATGAAAAAATTGAAAATTTATTATGCAGATAGAAAAAATACAATAAGTATCAAAAAGTGCTACAGGAAAAATTTGCATCAAGGAAATATACAAAATACTTAGGAAATGTATATTAATCTTACATCTTATAGATTTTAGAAGTATCATTTTTTTTATTCAAGTACGTAATCAATATTTACATTGGTTTACAGTTAAAATAATAATAGTATATTATAGACAGTTTATTTAAAACATTTCTAAGTAATTTTTTTAAATGTTCCCATTCATCTAGCCCTAGGGCACGTTCCTGAGTGTCCGTATCTACTGAAAAGTTTTCAAAATATAATTTTACACTTATCCTCATTCATTACATCTTAACTGGAAAGAACATATATTGAATCTAGCTAAACGCATAAGATAACTAATTTACTTTTTTAAAGGAATACAATATATAATTGATTATAGACTCAAGATCGGTGTACTATGCACTCTTTAATTAGTTATGCGATTTTAGTTTGGGGAGGAGCAGCAAAAACAATATTAGAGTCGGTTTAAAGAGTACAAAAGAATTCTAAGGGTAATAATAAGTGGCTGTCCTTTTAGATATCCAGCAGATCTTCTATTTAAGGAGTACAGTGTTCTAGACGTACAACTAATTTATATGTTGAGACTTGTATAATATTTCCATTCAAACAATAACTCACCCTTAGCAATAAATCATGGTCACAACAAAAGACAATGAATAAATATCTACACACCTGTTCCGAGAGCAACAAGGATATTCTTTCGACACCTTTATATGTTTTTAGCTCCAAAACTGTACAACACACTCAACACTAACTGGAAAGCACTCACTTACAAAAAATTATGCAAATATGGACTCAATACATTATTCAATTGGGTAGAGATTAGTCAGAAACATCGCTGATCAACATTCCAGCTTAATCACAATACAATACACTAATGATTCACTTTAGATTTACAACTTTCTTTTTAATTTTAATTAAATAACACCGCAACAACACGGAAAAAAACGGTTTCCTTTAACACAGACGGTAGTAGCAAAGTAGCCAGGACAATGCTTTATATATCAGAGGTGGATGGATACCTACTACATCCCACACAGTCAACTATAAAAAGTTTATGTCAAATAAAAAAATAATAAAATTATGATAAAATAATATAATTTAGCATATTTTTAATGATATATTAAAAAAATATTTTTGATGTTTCAAACGTTTTTTCTAATATGTTTAGATTAAAGCTGCGTGTGCAGAGATCGCTGAAGTAGAGGCAGCTAATGCATTATGGCTTAAGCGCAGCTTGAATATGAAAGCGGCTGGACATAAAATGAGGACTGAAATTTCCCATCTTCGCAATAACATTGAGATTTCAGCGAGGAATGTATCAATACAGGTGTAGTATATTTTTCTTCGTAACGCTTTTGTTTGAACCAAACCAGAACTCATTACAACGGTAATGACTACATTTAGAGTTTTTTTTTAATGCTTATTTATTCCTTTTTAATATTGTACATAATTCAATTATAGTACAAAATATTATAAATTCTCTTAATGATAGAATATATTTTAACGCATATCCTTTATAAAAGAAAAAATAGTTATTGTATTTAAAAGGGGGGCGTTGTTATTACTATGTACAAGTACAAAAAAACATTGGACAGATAATAAATAATATAAAACAAAGTAGTTCTGTTTATATTCAACTCAATTATTCTTTTATAGGGATAAATAGTCTTGTCAGTGTTCATGATACAAATTTTATGCATCACTTTATATTATCTCATTTCTTACTTTTGGACCACACAAGCAGTTTTTCTTTTAATGTAAATTTCACACATCTCCAAACTTTTATCACAGTTCATTGTTTATAATACAATATTGCACTATGGACTGAATTTAATATTAAATAAAATTTTATTTATAGTTTTGATCAATGCTTGTGGAATGCATTAAATAAAAATGTCTCCATTTTGTTGTCCAAAATTTAAATATTTTTCTAAACTTACAGATTACGAAGTTTATATTCTTTTTAATTTTATTCATGTCTCTGAATAATGTCCTTCCCTCATTTCAGCTAGTGATGAAAAGTGGGTTTGTGGAAATCGAAACCACAGGACACGAAGGAGATTTTAATAGTGCAATTTTAATAAAGCAAGATGATGTTGATGCTGTCAACATGAAAATATTGGTATGTATATTTTTTAACATATAAATAACTAAATTATATTAAATCATATTTAAACAACAACATCAACCATCAACTCCTACAGTGGCAAAATTAAAATTGTTTCTATTAATTGTAGATCTGTGTGACGAATGGAAAATTTTCCAATATTATTTTGTTACTTGAATGTATTATATTGTATATATTATTTTTATGGCGATTCGGGACTTGCACTTACAACCTACCTGATTACGTTGGAATTAACACATTATTATTATAACTCAGGTTAGCCCAAAACCGAATTGTACAGTGTTGTTGCAGGAGTGATCTCATATTGTTTTAATTACAGGTTAAAAATAAAACTCCAAAAATTAATACATAATTAATTTGCTTATATTTTTTAAGACATGTAAGTTACATAGATTATGTAGAGAAAATGAACATGAATAATGAAACTAAAAATTTGATTCAGATAATTATAATTATTTTCTAAAGTAAAGTGGATATCGTGGTTGGAAGCTATGTATGTATTAAGAAATGGTAGTGTAATAATAAAAGTATAGGATACAACTTTTAAGACAGGAACTTTGACCGCAAACTTTAGGATACTCATTGCAAAATATAAAGCTGATTCAGATAAAACATTATGAGATATTACATCTTTCCTTTATTGTCTGTCGGAGTCAAATTAAAAAACTTCTGTGCTCTTAAACTAATACATTTAAAAAAAGCAAAGAACAGTTCCAGAAAAAGTAAGTAAAGGGTGTCTAGCGGAAAAATTTCAAGATTAAATAATAATCATAAACCATCAGTGTGAGTAAGTGGGAAGGGTATTGTTCGAGGCATGTGATTTGCGGATTTGCCAGTTGAAATGAGTTACTGGGGGGAAGCGCACCGTTCGTTCGCGGTTGAGCAATATTTAAAGTGCGTTGATTCATTGGTTCGTGCGCATCGCGCTTTTTGTACTTACTTTAATATTCGACGAGTAAGTGATGGGCCGAGCATGCAACTTATCTGTTGTTGGGTTCAAAAGTTCAGACAAGAAGGGACAATGGTCAACCAAACTCCTCCGGGACCATCAACATCAGCAGCGATGACAGAATATGTGGCTCAAGTTTGACGTGAAATTATGCGCAATCTGCGTAAATCAATAAGCAAGATTGCAGCCTGTACTGGAATAAAAAAATCAACAGTGCACATTATTTTGAAAAATAAACTACAGTTTCACCCATACAAACTGGAAATCGTGCAGTTTCTCAATGAAAATGACTATTCTTTACGTGAAACCAGGGGAATCTGTGGTAATACAAGTTATTGGTAAATTTTAGAAATATAACCAGTCCCTGAGTACCTGACTACCTCGACTTGCAACCACGAAATTTATAGTACATATATATATATATATGTATATCGAAATCCAAGGGACCAAAAAATAAAAATTCGTAATAACGAATTCCCACATATAACGAAATAAATAAAAAAAATCCTACTACTATATGTTACGCGCCGTCGCAAAAAAATGTTGCGCGGCTTCAAAAAAGATCGCAAATTCTGCAAACAAAGGAGGAAGAAGGCCATAGGGAACTGAATACCTACATATTTTTAGTAGTTTTGTTATTAAAACAGATAAGCAAATGGAAAATCAAAGGAATTAAATTAAGAACAGAACCTATTCAACACCAATTGGAAGATATTTTTGTAAATTCCAGAATATTGCAAACACAAAACAATATTTTAATTGTGTTTAAATGTAGAGCCGCTTCAAACATAGTTTTGGGCATGAAACATAAAAAATAATTCAAAAATAAAAAATTTACAGTTGAATCGCGGCATTTTTATAAAATGAGTCGTATATAAATTACGAAAGTACTTACCGGCAACGGCGGCAACCACTTCAAAATATAATCGTTAACATTGTTCACTTAAAATAATCGTTTATTTTCCCTTGTTTAGTTTTAACATTTCTTTCACTGTCTCGTATAATTATTTTAGCCAATGCATCGCAATCATCGAAGCAGATGAGATTTCATTGCTTTCCTCATTCAATGTGTCATTTTTGGTTAAAGTTTTGCGGGAATTATCACGTACTGAAGCCATTTTAAGGTTTCACAAAATATTAGGAAATGTACTTTAAATAATAAATTACGCTACACTAGTATGTATACGCAGATTTCAGTAAACACACGAAAACAATAATTAATAGAAACACAAAATGCCGTACAAAAATAGTCCATAAAGTATTTTAACGAATTATTTATATTATTGACGAGTTCACACGAAAACAATTGTCAAACGAAAGTGAATTTATGTAAATATTCAGTTCGGTCGTGCAATAATCGCGTTAAAAGCGGAACAAACTTAACTCTACAGACGTTACACTGAGACTGACATTCCCAATAAGTACATACTGCAACTTTCGGGGGGATATAAATATTATAATTTGTAAATCTGTTGTCAGAATATTGAATAGAGAAATGAATAGATTACGTCATCTTTTATTTTTCCAATGTGCAGAGAGTCAGTCACAGTATGTGCAGGTAGTGAGATAATAATTCTGTTTGTTTTACGCGGTGAATTCGACTGAAACAACTCAAGATGCATCAGTGGATGTAAGCATGGATACAGGATGCAATGAGTAATGTTAAATTTTCCAATTATGTGCATTTATAAAAATAATAACCATTAGGTGTAAGTAATATGCATTATTTTTCATTTTCTATAAATATTGATTTTTCATTAAGATTTTTTTGTATAAAATTTGACTTACAACTATTTCGACTTATAAACATTGTTGCGGAACGTAACATCATAAACCAGAGGAATGATACTCTTTTACAAAAAGTGGAAAAATAATTAAAAATCATTGTGCTATTTTTTAAGGCACCACATATGTACATACCCATTGTACATAATTGCTAAATTAATTTGAAAAATTCAAGAAATTATATTATACAGAAAAATAAAATAAATTACTGCATCATGCACAAGTCTTTGGTAAGAAATTTTATGTACAATTTATAATTTTCAGGAAGCTGGTCAGATGAAAATAAAAGCTATGCGAGCTACTACAAGCTTTAAAAAACATATTTTATCCATGGAATGGGAACATGCAAAATTGAAAATGAAAATAAGGCATCTTCAACAAGATCTTTACCACTTGGAGAGAATTAAAGTAGGATTTTTCTTCTAAAAATAGAACAATAATACACCATTTTCCATGAAAGATTTATAACTAGTTTAATTTTTATATTAACTGGTAGTTAATCATTATTTTAGGTGACGAAGGAAGTACGGAAATATCTCCAAGATAAAACAAGAAAAGGTTTTGCCAGTAATCAAAATAGTGCCAACATTGAAAATCAAATGGAAGTTACTCGGGTATCTTTCAATAATCAGCTTTACAATTACATGCATCGTACTGAAGAACTTGAGGTTAGTTGTTTGTTTGTCATTTTTATTATTTATTTATAATGCTCTTAAATTTATCGCCCCTCGATTGTAATTTTATTTTCATAAAAAATAAAAATATATTTATATTGTTTTAGGTCAAGATAGGGTCAATCAGAACTAATATAGAAAACACTGATGAATACATAGCTCGTATGAAAATAAAAGTTTCTGAAAAACACCATGCTGAAGATCCTGCAGCTATGAAAAAGAAAATTAAAGTCCAAGCTAAAAGGTAAAAATCTTTATATTGATTACAAAAATAATCAACGAGTTACAAATGTAAATACTTTACTAATAATTATCAGTTGAGAGATGAGATTAGTGTCATGTACAATAAAAAATATTTTAATTTTTACTGACGGCTAGAAACGATCAGAGTCCAAAAACCCCCGCCACGGTGCCGTCAATTCAATGTATGTTTACCTTCCGCCTTGTGAACGTATGTCTTGTTTTCAACTCATGTGTTTCTCAGTTTCACAGTGATACGGACTCATCTCGGGAAAATTGTAAGCAGAGTAGAGTAAAGAAGAGATATAAACAGGCAGATTGACTGATGTTATTTATTTATTTTTATTTATTAATTTACACCCTTATGGGCAGCTACACAAGTAGCATGGAATATATATAAAAATAAATTGATAGAATATACATATATGTATAGACATTGATAGAATGTACATACATAGCATTGAAATTAAGGTTCAAGACAGAAACACAATAAAAATTTAGGTTTAACATCACTTGAGTATCAAAATCAATTGTATCTTTGACTCGGAACAGCGTCAAAAGCATCACTCTTATATTTAAACATTGAATATCGGAATATATCTACAAAACCAAAATCGTTCCCAAGCTTGTGAAGTTTTTGTGTGAGTGCATTTCTATAAAAATTAGTATATGATGAATTTACATGGAACAGCGTCGATGAACTGGTACTCTGCGCAGGAACGTGGTATACATTTAGTTCAGTTAAATTAAGGGTGTCCAGTATGCCATTTACTATTTTAAATAAAAATAATAAATCGCTTAAAGTTCTTCTACACGACAAGTTAGTTGAATGAAGAGTGCTCATTGTTGAATCCTTTCTAATTTTAATTCATGCAATTTATAGAATGGAGATCAAATAATTGAGTTGAATTGTAAATTGCTACTAACCACAGCCGTATATAAAATTTTAAGCTACTTAAATGAATTGATATCTTTCACCGTTCTTAATACAAAACCAAGACATTTCATAGCTTTATTTGTGATTTCATTAGTATGGAAATAATGACAGTATTTTTATCAAATAATATGCCAAGATACTACAATTTGAGATACTTTTTTTAAGAGTAACGCTGTTTATGCTGTAACGAAAAACAATGGGTTTTTTGATTCTGCAAAACGTTATAGATTGGCATTTATCAAAATTTAAAAAAAGTTTGTTGTGTGTACACCATTCATATAATTTGTTAAGGTTAGATTGAAGAATAAGATTGAAGTTATGAAGAAGTTACGTGCAAGCAGTCACGAGATTGGATAAGACTGCAAGTGTATTCGCTTCAGGTGTTTTCAAACCATCAGTTCTGACTAACGACAAAAAATAATTTCGCATTTTAATCAGTTGGGGGAGTACAGTGCTCAGAACATATACAAACAAAAAGGGAAAATTACGGACCCCATTCCACTAAAGACGCTGTATAATGGACAACTACCTATCAAGACAGCGAAGTTGAAAGACTTACTTCACATGTCTCAGTAAACGTTGAAGCTCAGTTCTTCTATGAAGCACTTGCTTCTGATGACAGTTATGAGGAATTCATGGACGACCCAGTCATCAATGACGATATTTAATGCAAAAAATCATCAGTGTCCAATTACTTCTCAAAAAGAAATGGTTTTCTGTATTAATAAAAATTGAAAAACTTATGTTATTTCAATTTTCTTAAGAAAATGTGTTTTTCTAATCAAATGATTATTTAGGACGATTTTTTAATCTCCTTAACCCAAGATAAAATGACCATGAACTTGAAAATTTTAATTGTTCAAAATAAGCCAAAGGTGACTGATAGTTATTTCCCATTACCCTTCACACTCAGTGATCAGGGACATAATTTCACTTATGCAATTGTTCCCCCCGCCATAGATATATACATTTATACATTATGTATGTATGTGGACTTTTACCACTAATCTCTGCATGTTTCGAGCCCAAAAATTCATGTACACACACCATAATATTGTCACAGACATTATTACTTAATCAACATTATTTTGGTTTAGGATGGAAGCTATGGTGTTGCGCAGCAGATTACTGAGTGATGTCCAGAAACAATATATAGCAATAGTTTTACTGCAAACTGAGCTAGAACTCCAACGCTTGAGGACTTTCCCAACATTGTCGATGGTCAAAAAGTGATTTTTTTTTAAATAATAAAAGCTGAAAAACATTTAATTGTTTTAAACATCTGAGATTTAGTGGAGAGATGAATATAAATTCATCAGTTTAAAGGAGAATTAGCTGTGACACTTGTGAAGATTCAATCATTTTTTTCTTCAGTTGATTTAACTGTAATGATAATGGCAATAAATATAAGTTATGTGAATTCTATGCTAAATTCATGTCCTCACAGGAATTTAGAAAGCTATTTCCTTATATAAGTTTTCATACATAATATAAACCACCAGGTCTTCTTGATGATGATCTGTATTATCAGATATCCCTCCATTATTATAACAATTAAAAATAGATGATTACTAATTGTTCTAGTATTTTGCATGTACGTTTTTACAAGTAAGTGGCATTATTTTTTTTAAATGTTATGTTCAATAGAACATAATAGAATACAATTTATAAAAAGAAATCTACCACTTAAAAATGTATCAAATATGTATGTACAAGTATGTACATGCAAAATACTCGAGCAACTGAAAATGAAATAAAAATTGTAGCAACCAAAATATTTTTCGATTAATTGATTTTATCTGTATATCTTTCTAATTGATACATTTAATTTGTATTAAAAATGACATATTTATTTATTGATAAACTCGGCGTTAACTTTGTAGAGTTTCATATAGAATGAATATAAATAAAACAATGTTATAGCTCTACTTGAGTTTATTAGCACTACTCGAGTTTCGAGAGAAACAGTAACTCTCATCGACAGGTGAAGTATTAAATTTAAATTTAATATGTACATATTTAAATTTATAAAATTGTTTTATTTATATCCATCTGATATATTTGTTAGTTACAGTACTTTAAATAGGAGGGGTTGATATGTTATTATAAAATCTAGTGACATAGATATACAATTTTCTCAATTAATGCTTAGAATATGTACATCACACGATGTCATACTAGGAATTTGTCTATATGAGTAGATCCATAGGTTGAGGGTTGTATATTTGCGTCCGGTAGTCAAAAGACATAGCACGCGACTTTGGGATCCATAAGTTAGAAAACATTTGGTGTCTATTAGTTCTAGCAATAAATTCTCGATATTTTAATTTTAAGTATGTATGTAATTGTTGAATGCCCCATTTTCTTTTATTTAACATGTAAAAATAATTTATTTCTTTTGAATGTGACTGCACTGTTGTGGATTATTTCAAATAACTTGTAAATTTATAGAAAGAAATTCATCAGATCCACCAAGTGAACTTGAATTTAATGTAGTATTAAGTTAGTACATATATTATAGTACTATTATAGTTTTTGCTGTATTCATTTTTCTTATTACTGCTTCAATAAATGAACTTAAATTTTCTGTTTTTAATTATTAGTAAAATTTGAAATATAAAATTTTGTGGAGAGCTATTTCCTCCACTCTTATTATCTAAAGACCGCATAGCAAAGCTGAAGACACCCACCCAGCAAGGCGTTATTTATAACGCAATTCCCACCAGCCATAAAGGCTGGGTACTGATTGCATGCAACATTACAAACGCAGCCACCTGCATTCGGACGGGCCGAGTTACGACTACTCTACTCATTGACGTCGCTCGAGCAGCAGCTGTAGAAGCCGCCAACAATCTTAGTCCGCGCACATAGTATTAAAGCCTACCTTTGTACAATTTAGCTTAAATAAATTCATTGCATCTGTAAGTAGTTCCTCTTTTTATAATTTTCCACCTGTACACATTCATATCCACATACATTTCCTCATATAGTTCAACATATATACATACTAACAATATATAACACTCCGTGATACAAAAGAACGTGATGGAATTTGGGTAAATAATGGGAGCATCCATACCCTCTATACAAATCACATCATCTTCAAACATTCTGATCTGGAGTCAACATACACTCACATACTCATCTATAATTGACACCTCCCAAACTTTTTTGTGATCATTAATAATTATTACTTTAAAATAAAGTATAATTGTCTATTCCTTATTGAGTGGCACCCAATCGGTTTTATACACATCATGCATTCAAAATTATAATCACAATGTAAACCACATTCTGTATCCACACAAGCACTTTTGTCTGGTCGCAATTTCACCAGTTTTATTTTCTGTTACACATTATCAATTTCATCAGTTTAATTTTCTGATGCATAAAAAGATAGTCAAATGAAAAATTGTTTTTATATTTTAAATAATATTTTGAAATGCTATTAAAATTCAGAATTTTTTTCTACCCTAGCTAATCTGCAACCTGGTTAATGCGATTCCAGATAATCAAGGGTGTAATATTTAAGTAAACCATATTAACACTGATCTTTTAATTATTGGGATGAGCCTGTACGCTCCATAGAAAAATTAAAAGAAAGATGGCCGTTTGAAAGCTTTTAGAAGACTCCACTGCTGCAACACTGTTGAAAGAATAATTTTGGTTTCTATAGTATCATATTTTGGTTTCTGGTGATGATGTGGACATGGAGTGGTGATGAAATATAAATTTTACTCTGCAATTGATTAAAAATTATAATTTAAAAGTGAGATTCACTAATAATGTAAACTTACGAAAGTGTGAAATATCAGAAATTCAAATGACAAGAAATTGTGCCAAAGAATATTTGTTTTTGACAGATATAAATTGTTTGTGAAGATGATAATTTTTTAGGATGGATTTTAAAATGATTTAAAAATATCACCTTTCTTTCTGACATATTTGATTGAATTGTTGAATTTCATTACATAAATAATTTTTTTTAATAAGGTAACCATTTTATTGTTGTAAAATCAAAATTTCATATTTTTGTATGTTTTCAGCATACAGAAATATTAAAATATAAATATTCCTAACCCTCTTCACCTTACTTAGTTCACAAAGAAATCATAACTGCTCTGTTTTTAATTTTTCTAGCCAGAGTTAAAACGTTTCAGGCTTCTCATCTATTTCTGGATTTTCCATACATTGTTTTTCTTATCCATTGTTGAGTTATATATCAATTTTAATTTTCAATGATATTTTAAATACAAATTAAATGTATTAATTAGAAAGATATACATATAAAATCAATTTTATCGAAAAATATTTTTGTTGCGCTACCGGGATTCGAACCTGGATCTCTTCCAATCCGGGAACGTGCATTATGAATATGTCTATCGTTCCATTGAATTGTTAATTCTGACGTCTCATATCGGTTTACTCAAAGGCATTTAAGATTCTGTAAAAACAAAGTAGATGGCTTTCAAATAATAAAACGATAGATGTATTCATTTGAAAAGTGTAACATATAGGTTTGAAAATTTGTCGTCAATCCACTGAGTTGGTATAGCATAATCGGATAATAACTCTCCTTAAAAATACATAATTTTTTCCTCAATATTTCTTAATTATTTCATTATTTATAGCTATATTATTTAAGCAGATTTTGTATTGACAAAAACTAAATTTTGAAGAATGATTTTCAATTCAAGGGTTGCTAATTTGTTAGTGAAGATGCCTAGTTAGTTAATAGCCATTATATTTTGTACATTTACAGAGTAGTGTCTTTTGCTTGTGAGCTTTTCATATTTTCATAATATTAACATTATTTAAAAATATTTGCTGTTGAATAAATGATTTGAATGTGTAATCAAAGCATTTAAAATTTTGAGAGTATGAATGGTAAGTACATAGTAGGTAGTAAATTTAAAAACTTTTTTTTATAACATTATTTATTGGAAATTAATAATAAAAAATTACATGAAAGTTCCATATTGATGATGTGATATATAATGTAGGTATAATTTACAAATTTTAAGCTTTAAACAATTTACTAGTGTGATTGAAAACCAATAGTTAAGAATTCCATATTAAGAATAAATAGTAGTTAGAAATAAATATTTACTCCCTTATTTAAAACATTTCATTACATACATATTAATATTTCTCATGTTGGTTTAAACAATATATCTTGAAACAAACTAAACATTTTCTATCAAAGAAAATATAGAATCTAATACAATTTTTATATTAAAAAATTGTATTAGATGTATGGAAACTGAAGATTGAATGCATATTATTATAATAATGATTGTATAATGACTCTGTTGCTTCACATTACTCTATGGGGAAATACAAATACTAACAATATTTATTTTATTCATTTACTAAACGCAATCACATTGAGCTGCAAAAAGTCATTTTAATATTTTAAAAGCTTAATACTATTTTATTGTGATACAATAATACTTTTAATTATTTTGAAAAAAAAACACTAAATATACAAAACTCTAACATATTAATGAATGACATTGAAATATATATTCTAAAGTGCAGTTCTTTCATCGTAAACGATTACAGCATCTGCGTTAAGACACTGACTTTGTGATTTACTAAGTGCTATAACTGCTGCGTCATCATTACGCATACGGTTCCTACGCTTTTTGCTGAATTTTACCTGCAATAGAAACAATTTTTTTAATGTATTGTATAAAAACTTGTTTGATCAAAGAAGAATTTAATTTTTATTTTGGTCTATACTTGCTATCACATTGTTCAAGGGTGCACGATTTAATACTGTAAGACTATTGTTTATTTTAACATTTTTTTATTTCTTTTCAAGTCAAATATAATTAAGGCATTTATTTCAACATTGTTATTAGCGTTTTATTAAAGAGTAAACCACCCGGTGCATTGACCTTTATGGCCACTCTTGGTTTATCTCGCATGCTGTATTGTGTCAATATTTGAGTTACATATAATTAGGTTGCGATGCTAATATCACAATGGAATGTTACTTCTGTGAAATTTGATAGAGAATTAAAAGATCTTCACTGCATTTTGATAATAAATTAGTTTGCTTCCATAATGCTCAAATCGTTATGAGTGAATAAGTTAACTTAAATAATAAAAAAAAATCAATTTATCTACTTCACTTAATCGCACAGATCAGTTTTGCTCAACTTTGATAGTACATATGAAAAAATATGCTTTCACAGAAGTGATTTTCCAATATTTACAATATTAAAATTGATTAATAAACTTAACACATCAATGGGAAAATATTGGCGTGCACTGTTACAAACATATAAATATCAACCTCAAGTTACTGAATCAGGTTTTTTAACTCATTTTAAAATTGAAATTACTTTTATACTAGTGTCAAACGAATCTGCCGCAAAATGGTTAGACTTAGAATACACATTTTAAGAAAGATTCTTAAAAATACACAGTGTTCCTAGAGGTAAAATGCATCAGGGGTTCGGTGTGCTCTTCATACAAAATGAATGACTCGGCATTAACTGCACTGTTATTTAATGCTCTGCACATTTTAAGAGAAAAATTGTGCCCATAGACTCACTCGTAAAATCAAGTACCTAACCTAGGTAATAGTACATATGTAGTATATAAAATATAAAAGGACCTATTTCTTTAGTGTTCATAACGAGAGATACAATTTCTTCCCATAAACATATATTACACAGAGCACACACCACATCACCATTCTTACTATTTTCAAACTAAGCCAAGCGCTTGTGCCATGAAAATAGGACTAACTCAGTAGTCTCTTGGGACAAGACTCGAATCCCCAATCACTTGTTCACTGAGCGAGTTACCACTAGACCTACAAACAATGTTCCCTCTAATTTTACATTACGGTGTGCGCATAAAAAATCTTTTGTACAATTTTAAGGACCAATGCAATTATTTGTGCGCAAGGGAAGAAAATAGGAGAAACATTACCATACCATATAAGGCTACTGGTAGGACCTGGGTTGACCACAATACTATTGTATTAAGACGAATAAATAAATCAAGAGCATTGATAAAAACTATCAAGAAAAGCTGTGCACTCCAGTTATATTCTCAGCAATGAAAAAAAAAAATTTTTATAACTCATACAGGGGAAGATAGAAGGCAGCAGAGGCGTGGGTAGAAAGAGATTGTCTTGATTGTGTAACCTCAGAGAGTGCTTCAATATACAAAATGTTGGTGATCTCATACAGGATACTGCAACATGGTTGCTAACAAAAATAGAAGGCGGCATATGAAAAAGTCTTATTAAAAATTGTGTGCGTGCTATATTTTTTTTGTGCACTACAATGTCAAATCGTGTGTGCGCGCACACCTGCACACCTTAGAGGGAACATTCTTGACAAACTCGTCAATATTACAAATACAAGCAGACTAATAAGTAGATAACTATTAGAAAATCGAAAAAGTACTGTAATTATAGGATGAGATGGAAAACATTTAACCCCCATAATTCAAGAACTTTCTTATTTGGGGTTGCATAACTCTATTGTTGTTTTATGTTGTCAAATGTATATATATAAATAAATAAATTCAAACTATATCAGAACTTCACCTCTAGAATGACCTTTAGAATAATGTGCAAGTATCCATTGTAATCTCCAATTACATAGTGTAGAAGATGAATCAACTTTACTAATAAAACTAAAATTATAAATGTACACCAAAATCTGTATGTTGAAATTGAAAAATATTTATGAGGTGTTTATTTTTTTACCTTGGCGTAGAGTTGATACATGTCGTCTTCAGTTGAAAGTGGACGCTGCTTAGACCGTAAGAATGCCGGTAGAGATCTGGTCTTCAACGAGTCTTCACTTCCAGCACTGACCATTTCATCCAACACTAAAAATATTAGTAAATTTATTTATTCTACTGTACTTTGGCAAAATTTATATATAACTACATACATATATGTACAGTTATATAATGGTTCAAGAAGAAACAAGATTGAATGGAAAATAATATAATATAAATTAAAAAATACATACTATTGCTAGATGCGTATTGCGCTGTAATTTCTGATATTGTTGGAGTGTTGTTAATATACCCATGGCTTACAACATGTTCTTGGCATCTCTCATGATGGATGTTGTACGTAGGTATCTCAGAATAGTAGGGAGTAATGTTGGTGTGACAAATGTGACCGGCATAGCTGACTGGCCTAGCAGGTGGACGTGGTATCTAAAAAGTATTTGTTTTTATTGTCTAATCAATCTGCCAGTAATGTCTTCGTCTTTAAAAACAGAAATAAAATAACTTTAGTGGACTCACTACCATCTAGTAAAATTCAACTAATAATCATATATCCATTTCTCTCGAATAAATACTCCAATAAATAATAACAATACATGAACAGCAAATAAAATAAAAATGATATAAATAATTAAGCCTGCAGATATTAGAAAAAATTAACCTGTATATCAGGAGCATGGTACATATTCCAATGTATTTCCTTTGGACTTTCTCTGTGACTACAAGGGTCCACTATAAAAGTTGAAGAGATATAAGAATTTTTAACAATCAATTATATATTTAATCCTTATATTTGATGTAAATAATAATAAAAATTAAATAAATGCTTACTATGGGGCTTCTGGTGGCGAGGCATCAGGCAGCAGTAACAGATTATGAGCAAGAGAACTATTACACCAAATACGCCACCAAATAACCAGACTAACCACACACCAATACCATTTATGTCATCCTGCAAGGAAAAAAATTCTAGAAATATGTATATGTTTAATATAATTATTTTTATTTATTGGTTTTATTTTATATAAGTACAGTCGCACCATTTTCTGTTCTAATGAGTAATCTACTAGCAAAAAAATTAAGATGTGACATTATATTAGGAAAATATAATAACCTGTGGTAGCATTTCAGCACTCAATAAAGCGGATGTTTGGAAGACGCGGATAATCCGCGTATCCCAGAAATGAACATTTTCTGCAACAAAATTTAAGAGCTTACTCAAAATATCTAGTTCTAAACATCTATATCTACGCTACTGAATTGCGAGCCATGTAAAACTCCCGATGCAAGGTATATAAAATCGATTTGACTATTAAGTATGTTGGAAGAAAGTCATATTTAAACAAAAATTATAATTGCTGCATATAACAATGCCAAACACATATATATAAAAAGATCTTACGATTTTAAATGACGTGAGTTGTAATCCTAAATATTCTTTAAAAGGCAGGTAGACTTAAATTACTAAAACTTATAGCACAAAGAACTTGGTCACACGTCCATTATAGGAAAATAAGAAGAACGCGCATAGCTGGCGCCGCGCATGCGAATCGTACAAATCCATGAAATGTCAAAATCAAACGATAGTTAAATTCGCGCCATTCAAAATCATAGCGAATCGTTTAGTTTATGGAAAAAGAGATATAAACTCTTCCAAAAATTATTAAGGACAATGGCGTAAACTACAAAAATTGAATTTCTATAAAATGAATTAAATTATTATAGATATCGCTTAAAAGTATTGAAGTGTGAGCATGCTTAAATAAAAAGTTTCACAAATAATGGTAAATTTTTTAAACCCTTCGCACGACGAACAATAAAGATACTTTTCTATTAATGTATGTTTGTTAGTGTCATTTCGAAAATGGGTTCGATCAAAGTCAGTCTTCAGTATTATTTACATAATTGTATTATTTTCGTTATTAAATAAGAATACATTTTTATTTACTTCTCGCAATTACACTTTTAATAAATATGTATAATGGAACCTTGGTTTACGAACAAAAATCCCGACGAAAAAATACTTCGGTTAGTGAACAGAATTTCGGTTTACAAACAGGCAGGCAGTCTCAGAATTCACTACGGAAGAACTGGAACCGTTTCTTAATGAATAGCAAAGACGGTAACAGACGAAATGTTATTTTCAGAGACTGATGAACGAATGGAAGATGTTCCTAGGTCCTCAATCCACGAAATGTGCGCGAAATAGAGTGGGGTGCAAAGTTTTGTAGAAAAATATCATCCTTATAAAACTTTATCAATCGTCTTATAAATCTGTTTAATGATAATGTCATGTCTTATTTGTGTAACATTATAAAACGTAAAAATAAACTAATATCGTTGGATAGGTTTTTCGTGAGACAGAAACCTGATAAACTTCAAAGCACCCGATGTTTTCATGGAAGGAGAGTTCTCTTCCAAACAACACTTTACTACATATTTTGTAAGATAAGTTAACATAAAGTTTGCTTTTAGGTTTATTCTTTTCGTTTTATTACTTCTAATTCTTTTTAGATTAAAACCATGATTTTTTATTGCTTTTATAGGATTTCAAGCAAGAAGTAGAAAATAAATATGATAAAAGGATATTTTATTGGGGATCTTCAACAGATAAATATATTTTACATCGATTCTTAGGGAATAATTGTTTCGGTTTACGAACAGTTTTACGGAACGAATTAAGTTCGTAAGCCGAGGTTCCACTGTATTAAGAAATCCACATGTAGGAAAGGTATTTTTGTTTATTTAGAAACGTCCTTGGCTTGGACGAGATTAAGGAATGAAAATCTGGAAGCTTTTTTCGTTTTCTATATTTTTTAATTCTTTGACTTTGAAGTTTTTATTATTGTGCGATTTCTTTTCAGTGAAGTAACCCATCCTCGAAATATTCTTGTTTATTTTTACGTCTACTACTTCGATTCAGCGTTACTGGCAGGAAAGAAAAGCGAGGTTTACTTGATTTCGAAAATGTAGCAGGTCCTGGCCAAGGTCGTATATAGTTTTCACAGTTAAAAATGATTTTTATTTATTTGAATATCTTTAATAATTTACTGAAGTCATGTACAAGTTGCAAGAAGCACCAAAATTGAGGTATTTTGCTAGTGATGGGTGACAAAACCTACTACGCTAGCGTACTTCTTCACATATTCAAAAAGCACATTGATGAATTTGATCAATTTTAGATGTATAGAATTATAATTCTTAAAATTAATTTATCAAATAATAATAAAATATATTTTTCAAGGCGAAAAATTAAGATTTCTTAAGTTAAATTTTATATCTTTTCAATAGTAAATCTTATAATATAATTTTGTAGAGTGAAGATTAAAGGAGGGGCATTACATTTTAACACATGAAATAAAAATAAAATATATTTTAATCTAAAGATAGTACAAGTGGTAGATGATGCAGATTATGTATCCGCGCAGGCCCAATAACAAGTGAAAAAACCTATAATAGTGGATTATTAAAAAAAAATATATTTGTTTTATAATAAATTTTATTTTGTGCAATGTACACGTTGTATGTATATAATAAATAAACGATATTTTAAGAATTAACTAGTCACATTTTTAAACAGAATTTAATAAATAATTATTATCTGGAAGAAAGCTTTGGCTTGTTTCCATCACAGCTTCGCTGATGAAATGTTTTATTTTTGACGGCAACAGCAAATTCTCCACATCATTAATATCACAGATTCGTTTTACAATTTCGGCCCTGCATCGATCTTGCAAGGTGACAAAAAAAGTTCTCGTTTTACAAAGTGTCATTTGAGTCTTTGCGGCAGTGGAACTCACCATCGGATACATAGGTTCTTTTATCTTATTGAGGTCTCTAAAAGCTACTCCTAAGTTAACTCCATCTTTGAAAAATGACAATGTTCCAAATATTCCGTCAAATAGGATCCCTATTTTTACGGGTTGATTTTCTACGAACGGTTTTGTGTAACGAAACCATCTTCCCTCATGCCAAATAAGTCCTTTGTGTGAGAGTGCCCATCCATTTTTGTCTTCGCCTATAAGATTGGTGAATGTTTCAGCTTGAAGGCGAGCTTTTCTGGTTCCAATTCCAAACATCATGCTGGTTCCGAAGATTCTATGTGAGATGTTTATTTCCCAGTAGTATCGGCCATTGTTGAGTACCCGGGTTCCCCTCACTGCTGCAGTGCCGCTACTCCAATTAGGGTGGAAGCGGGCCACCTTCAACTGTGAGTCTATGAGTTGTACTTCGGGACTCCTTTCCCGCCTGTCCCAGCTCCACTCGTCACCGCATTCTGGAGGAAATTCCATTTTCTATCTGAAAACATAATAATACTAATTAGAACAATAATTAATGATTTAAAAATATACTGAAGATGAAATGCATATAAATATATGCAGCGCTTCAAAACCATCGGAGTCGAAGAGCCCTCACAGATAGTGATCCTACAGTAGAGGGAACTTAACATAACACAACACTAGGTACTCATTTTACACAACACCTGTTTTCGACACGGTACTGCAAGCTAGGACTTAACCACAACACTAACAGTCATACATCAAACCACAACAAGACAATTTTATACCACAGTATGGTTCTGCCTACTATCACCTACGCAGCGCCTGTCTTCAGCAGCATACACAAAACGAAATACACGCAACTCCAAGTCATACAAAACAAAGCGCTCAAAATCATCCACAACACCTCACCCAAAACAAATTTGACGCGACTACACCACCGGCACAAGGTGAACACTATCACACAATGCTTTGAGAAACTATCAGCAAGCTTCCACAAATCTTGTTCCCAACCATCTCAAGATAATCCTCTCATCCGGAACCTCGGCTCGTACGAGCACAACATCAGCTTAATGCCTTTCAGATACAAATACAGATTGCCCAGGCACTATTTCCTGCGGCGAAGCAACGCGCTCGATCCTCCGGACTGAGCTGCACACAGAAGCGGACAGCGTCGAGAGAACTCTCCAAATGATGATTTGTAAAATAATAAAAACATTATATTTTTAAGTCTTGTAGTATTTATTTTAGTTTAAATATTTAAGGATTATGTTAAAATAAGGCGGCACTGTACATAAAGTGTCGCGCCTAGATAATTTGAAATACTTAACTTCCAGTAAATTGTTTAGAGGGTTTTTTATCAGTAATTTTTTACCCTTCCAATTCATGTATTAATATAAAACACTCAGATGTTTATAATAATAAGGTAGTTTGTAAAAGTGTCAAAGTGACTAGCGCTGATGCACTTGTAGTTTGTAGATTAGGCGGTCTAGCCGCATGTAGAGTACTCAGAGTATCGTAGACTCTAAGGAATTGGAAAAAAAAAAAATCATACATCAAACCGTTAGCTAAACACGACTTGAGCGTACCGACGCGTTTTAAACGTCCAAAATCCGTCCTCCTATAGGAATAATATCACTGCGCCAGATAGCAGTCTCCGCGCCAATTAAGTTATAAAATTATAAATCTCTAATAATAAAATTTTTCAGGCCTTAAAAGGCATACTACCGATGAAGGGGCAAGGGGTTCATCGAACTCGGTACCTTATTTAGACATGAAAACAATGACAAATCATACATCAAACGAGGGTTTTTTATCAGAATTTTTATCATTCCAATTCATGTATTAATATAAAACACATATGATGTTTATTACAATAAGGTAGTTATAAAAAGTGTCAAAGCGATTAGCGCTGATGCACTTGTAGTAGTAGATTTGGCGGTCTAGCCGCATGTAGAGTACTCAGAGTATCGTAGACTCTAAGGAATTGGAAAAAAAAAAAATCATACATCACATCAGACCTGACGATGGACCCTGCAATGGAATGGACAGGTCATATATACATGGTATACATAGATGAAATGTATATATTTTTGGTGGTGGTAGTGATTGAGCGCGAATCGCATGCGGGCGCAAACATTTTTGAACATGAACCAAAACTAAACAGTGCGACTATTTCACAAAAAAATGCAACAATTCAAACATCAACAATAAAAAAACAAAAAATGCGAACAAAAATGCCATTTTTGCAATAAATTGTCCCTTATTTATGTTTTTATCAGATTTTTTCCTTTAAAAAAATAATATTTTAGTGTGCTGTTTTTAATAATTACTATATGTTTTAATTAATACATAAAATTTAATTAATACACACATAGATTAAAGAAATTTATAAAAATATATTAATTCCTAAAATTAGTTATGTATTTATGTTTACAAACTGGTTAGTTAAGTATTTTAATATAATATAATAATACTAATTCAAAGTCAAACTTAAAAAAAACATTTAAAGTAGCCAGTATCTTGATATGAATTTTGCGTGTGGAAGATATAAATAATAATACACACCTTAAAAAGATGTAAACATTCACATATCGAATTCATTAGTGTATTTTATCGTGGGTATAAATTTCTTTACTGATACAAACTTCACTATGTCGATTACACTTTAGTATTCGGGATAAATATTGAATTTATCTAAATGAACCCAGTAAACACATTGAATCCAAACTCATTATTTATCCGACACTGTTTTTCACGTTTCTGCGTGCGCAAGCACGATGACATTTAAAAAATCAATACTTACTTGTAGCTTCACTTTTATATCTACGCATGTAAATAAAAATGACTAATTAACGCCATTGCGATTATGACAATATCGTCTACTCCCTAGATAATATATTAATCAATTCATGTTTAATATTTCGTGGTAATACAATATCTACATGGTAATTTGTTGCATGACAGCCCCACCACGATACCACAATTTGAAAATAGCACAATATTTTGTTCCACTTCCATCGAACCTTGGTTCGTAAAAGCAAAAATAGATTCATGGCAAATCTTGGAAGTAGGCGGGAAATTTAATTTGTGTATTTTGGAAGATTAATTATTTTATTTTCCCCTGTTTTTCTATAACAATTATCGAAAATATTATAATGAATTTTGAAAAAGGTTTGTGATAGTACTTTTAACAAAAAATATTACAATCCTAATAATTCGTTTAAAAACAAAACTCATTCGATTTATTCGAATAAACTGTTTCACCATTTATTAAATTAAAACTTGAAGATTAATATTGATATCGAATTATTTCATTTTTCATAATATGAGAAAAATATAATTACTAAATCGCAATACTAGAAAAGATAGAGAAAGCCTTAAAAAAATTGTGTTTACGAGGTAGCAGTAACGGTAACTGTTTACCCATGCGTGTACATATTTGATAAATAATAACATGTTATATTTTATTGCTCATAATAATTTGATTACGGGACTTAAATATAACCAAAAAATATGAAATAGTTGACAGTTAATTTATTAATTAACGCTGTTTTTTTTCTGGATATGGAATTTATGTAATGTAGAGCATTATGCATAATGCATTATTATAAATCTATTAGAATTAGATGATCCAGGTTAATTCTAGTTAGGCTAAAAAAAATCTTTTTTTTCTGATGGAAACAGCAATTTAACACTAAAAATATTCTTTATCTAATTAGTACATTTTTAGTTGAACAGGATTTTTAAATGGATAGCCTAAAAAAATATTGTAATGGTATTAAAATTTTCAATAATTGCCCCAGTTTAAGGAATTTAATCACGCGATACGATTCGAGTACGGCGATTGGCATAGATAATAGATAAGAGACAATGCTGTGATTGGCAAACAGCTGGAGCATGTTTATTTGAACGTATTTTGACGTATATGTCATTCGAGTTACGCACGGACATGATGCTGGGTTTAGCTGTTTAATACATTCAGAATAGCGAACATCGAGAATACATTACTAAAAATAAACAATAATATCTTTGTGATTTTGTTAGATTTTCTGCGATCATTTTTGAAATATGGGACTGATAGTTGGAATGATTTTTATGTTTTTCCTTTCTCTTACTCAAATGGACTTCGTCACAGGAAAATCGCCAGTAATATTGAGTAAGTTTATATTTTCTATAATTTCGAGTTTTGATTATTTGGTTTGAATATTCGATAATTTTTTTGTGATCGTTATATTAAAAAGGATCACGGAATGACATTCATTTCAAAGTATCTACTTTATTTTGTAGTTCCTGGTGATGGTGGGAGTCAGCTGGAAGCTACATTGAATAAATCAACTGTTGTGCATTACTTATGTGAGAAAACGTCGTCAGATTTTTTCACCATTTGGTTAAATAAGGAGTTGCTCGTGCCGCTAGTAATCGATTGTTGGATAGATAATATGAAACTTCACTATAATAATGTCACAAGAAAGACTGAGAACCCCCAGGGGGTCACAACGAGGGTTCCTGGCTGGGGAGAACCAGAGCCTGTGGAGTGGTTGGATCCTTCACATGCCTCGGCTGGTGCATACTTTAAAGACATTGGGAACATTCTTGTAAGCATCGGATATGAAAGGAATATTTCAATTAGAGGAGCTCCGTATGATTTTCGTAGAGCTCCAAGTAAGTTAAATTCCTCATTTATTTTAATTACCTGTTAAGTCTTTTTCAACACAAAAAATGCATCACTGTAAGGTTTTCTAAAAGCATTTTAACCAGATATTGAAATGCTATACAATTATATATCAGTATTAGCATTTTCATCAAAATGTTTTAGAATTTTCAGGTTGTTAAAAGAAAAATTTTTAACATAAACACATGCTTATTTATACATACATTATTTGATTTTGGCAATATAATTATCCATTTTGATATTCATTTTTGCCATAAAGTTAAATTATCGACTAGCATTCACACAATAAAATATAATATTAACACATTAAGCAGTGTTCATTTCACATTTTTCATTAGTGTTAAAGTTCCTTGTTTAAGTTAAGCTTTCCTATTATTTCAGTGTTTTATTAAGTGTATGAATTAAAAGATAGAAGTAATAATATTGTTTTAGGCATTTTATTATTATGTATCATTACCTTAATTCTAATAGCATGTAACTATTTTTTTTTTTTTGCTCAAGATTATGATTGATTCGTGTAGTGCTCGTCGAAATACATCCGCCTCACTCTTCAGGAAATATATCTAACGAGAGCAACACTTGCTCTTAAGTCTTTTAAATGTAAAATTTATAAATAAATATTAGATTGTTTTAAATAGGAAAAAATCGGGCACTCTTCAACTCGGTTCATTGCTTGTGGGATGATAGATGGCATGAGGAATCTTTAAACTCGCTTCATTTTATAAATAAAACAACAAAAATCGATTTTAACTACTTAGAAATGATCTTTTTGTGCTGTATCTTATAATGTTGAAAACAAAATTTCTTTCCAAGATAGGAAATTTTAATATTTTTACTCTGAAATACTTGGAACTACTATTTACCGAGAATATAATAATCAAATGGAACAAATGTCAGAGATTATTTCCTTTTAGTTTTTTAGATTAGTTCTTTTTATTAGTTTGTTTTAATAAAGTAGATGTATTCTTGGATTCTTTACTATCTTGCAGATGAAAACGGTGAGTTCTTTGTTAAATTGAAGGATCTAGTTGAAGAAACATATGCTATAAACAATAAGAGCAAAGTGACTCTTTTAACTCATAGTATGGGTGGCCCCATGGCTCTTTACTTCCTTCAAAAGCAATCTAGCAAGTGGAAAGATACATACATTGAACGGATGGTGACGTTGGCCGCGCCGTGGGGTGGCGCTGCCAAAGCTATTAAGGTGTTCGCTATCGGTAAGTAACATTTTATATTTTTTGATAAACTACAAACTAATTAAGATCAAATACATACAAAGTTGTGAGCCATGGACCTTAGTAATAGTAAATAGCTTTAGGTATATTTTTCACATGTCAAAATTTTAATTTGATTATTAAAGCAATTGTAGTCTAATAGTTGAACAGAGCTAACGTGACACATTAGCAAAGTGACATTTCTTGCTGCATCATATTCTGGATACAAACAGAATTCTTTAACACAAAATACATATCACATATTTCTAGTCATTTCTCTTAAATATGATTTCCATACCTTTCTTCACAAATCAGGCTTGGAACTCAACAATTTGTCCAAAAGAAAATATTTTTGTAGTCTTAACATATCTTTCAAATTGTGCACATATTCTGGACTTCTAAATTTGATTACTCTTAATGACATTTTTAGTCCTTCACACTTAAACCACACTGTGAAATTAGTGCTTAAAAGTTTACCATATCACCTTCCCGCTACCCGTTACTCAATCAAAAACAAAATCCACTGACATCTCACAGCTTGCATTGTTAGAATAACCGGGACATAGCTATTCTTACCCTTAATTCTGGATGTCAAATGTTTCAGGCAATTGACAATTTAGAATATTTCAATATGTTATTTGCTATACTATTTATCATGAAAAAATAATCTACTCATTAATTTTATTCAAGCAGAATGTTCATTATTTTTATTTGATAAACAAATGTAAACATTTCCATTCAAGCATTTGTTTTATTTTTATCAAGGATGACCGTCATAAACATGGGTAAATATGTATCTTATCGTTGTTTATATTTTTGCTTAATTTATTAGCATGCGTCAATGTTTAAATCAGCATTAGCTAACTATTTTTATGAGCACAATGCAAACAATATATATATATTTTTTTATTACTATTATAACTTATTACTAGATGTAGTCCATTAATAACAATGGGAAATAAATAGTTATTAGCCTTAATTTATTTAAAAAATCAACAAAAATATTTTAAATATTTAAATTTATATACCTATAATATACAATACATGCTGTACACAATGCAGCATTTATTAAAGGTAAACCTTTCAGACCTATAGATACTAATAATTATCACTGGTAGGGCAACGAGATCTATAATTATAATTTGTCTACAGATGGCATGTGTATTGTGAGAATTTTTAGTTATATAAATAAGAAAATGTCTGATTAGATATTGGCATTAATTAGTTAAGTTAGGTAGTACTGTAGTAGACCACTTCCCCTTTTTTGGTAATATATTATACATTCTATATTGAATAATAAGTTTTACAGAAAAATTGGCTGTGGATACATAGCGGTCAACATTTCCCATGATGTGGTCATTACACTACCAAGCAAAAATAATTGGCATGGAATCACTGGCTTTCTGCCAATTGTTTATCAATTTCTCTATTAATCACACATTTTTCTTCTGTCCATGAATTTTGATTGTTAAAAAGTATAGAAGTACCTATTTATTTATTGTATCAATCAACGATGTTCTACATTCAAAATTATTGTGATAGATTTTTATTCTGCTTTTGTTTAAAAATTGTTTATTGAGTAAAGTTGTTGTGTAATTTCTATATACACATGTATATAATATGCAACAAGTGTGGATGCTGATGTGCAGATGCAGATGGTGGTAAGGTATATGAAGGATTTTTATTTTAGGAAAAAACACAATAAGAAATGCGTGGCAATATTTGACCTAACATAGTTTTTTTGTTAATAGATTTATTCAGAAATACCGGTATTTATAATTGTTTTTTTTTTCACAAAATTTAACAGTGTTCACTTTTTGGAAAAGTTTGGAACCCCTATATATTTATCTATTGAAGTTGTTCAGATAAAGAATTTTTATCTCTTGGCATTTAAATATTAAATATTTTATACTATGTTTTTAGGTGACGATTTGGGGTCATTTGTTCTCCGTGAAAGTATATTGAAAGAGCAACAGATAACTTCACCATCATTGTCATGGCTGCTACCCTCTCCGCTCTTTTGGAAGGATTCTGAAATTCTTGTTCAGACTGATAAACAAAATTACACAATAAAAGATTTGGAGAAATTCTTTATGTATGTTTATATCTATATATTAAATAAGAGTATTTATATGTATAATCATTCTGTGTACTCATTGGTTTATTTTACGATGGATATAAGTAATAACCTCTTGTGACTGTTAGATATACCCATGAATTATCTTATCACAGAAGTAAGATAATCCACAGATAATACATATTTGAAAATTTATCGACAGTACACAAACAATACACAACTGAATAATAACAGGTTACTCAATCATCAAGTAAACTTATCCGGTAATTAGTTAATTGTGAGTGAGAGAGAAACAACCTCATATCCATAAATTTTTAAACACGTGTTATGTACATGGTGAAATTCTACTTAGTTTGAAATTTATTTTGTATCCAAAACCAGAAAACATACATTTATAATGTATTTGGATACAGGGTTCTCTCTGTTATGCAATTACAGTAAAACTCAGTTAATTTGTGTATCCATATTTCGTATTTTCACATAATTTGCACTTTTTTCAAAAATTTTAGCCCCGAAAATAACATTACATACTAATTTCTGTCGATAGCTCGTAAAACCTTATTATTCGTAGTTCGTATGCAGTTTTTATACCCAAAATAAATAATTTATTCATGTAATTCACATGTTCACGTATTTTTAAATCAAAACTCGTGCGACTACGCATTACACATCTATAAAGAAAAGTAAAAAGAAATTTGCATATGTAACGTGTATTTATTGTTTATTTTAGTGATATTGAATATACAACTGGATGGGAAATGCGCAAAGATACAATACAATACTCCATGGATTTTACACCTCCTGGTGTTGATTTACACTGTCTGTATGGAACTGACGTCCCAACTGTAGAAAGGTAAATAGGTTTTCCCTCATATTTTAAACTTATTCAGGTTTTTGTTTTAAAAATTCTGTCAGTTTATTGAATAAATAAAATTTTGAAATTTCAATCTAAATTAATAGTGCAATTAGATTAAATTAAACTATTCCTGTAGCGTAGAGTCACAAAATTCATGACTGGCTAAATTAATTATTGTTTGTCTTTATTTAACTGATTGTTTCTAAGTTATTTATACTGTTTATGGTTATACGCATAAATATAGCGATTAATAGATAATATTATTTTGTACGTAATTATTATTTGTGTAGATTAGTCTACAAGCCAGGAACTTGGCTAGATGGCTACCCAACGTTGGCAACTGGCGACGGTGATGGTACGGTGAATGTCCGCTCTCTGGAAGGGTGTCTTCATTGGTCAGCTAAAAGAAGGAGAAAATGGGGAATGGGATCTCAAGGATTTAAAAAAGTTACTCATTTACCACTGCCCAAAGCCGATCACATAGGAGTTTTAAGTGATGTACGGGTGTTAGATTACATTAAAAATATTCTTTCTTCATAAGTCTTTAAAGTTATGAGATTATTTTAAAAATCTAGAGATTATCACAATATGCTTTATATTTAAGCTGCTTGCTCAAGTAAAGTTTAAATATATTACACCTGTGTGTGTAAACACTCTTCACTAGCTAAATTCTTTGGTTCTGGGTTTTCTATTGGCAATGTAAAATATATTGCACTAGAATTAAACAGATAACCACTAACCTGGATAACTGGTCGATCTCCCAATTGCAATCCAGATTGCTCGTTGTGCTGGCTGTTTTGCTGAATTCTTCTTGTCATTTGTTCCCGCTGGTCGGTCTCAGAAAAATTAACATTTGGCGACCCGATTTATTCTGGTAAGTTAAAAATGGCATACCCACTAAGACCAAAGGTACATATTTTATACCTTCAAATACCCTGGACTGCCAATCGAAGGATGTACAATGCGAAACAATATAATTTCAAAATAGGTATTTATGTTTTATAGGCTGAATATGGTTATCAATGTGTTAGCTAAGTATGTATTTATTTACAGATAAACAATAGAAATTTTGTCAATAAATTATTCAGAAAATCTAAACAAGGACATATTATGGTTTTTATGTCACATTAAAATTAATCTTAAATTAAAATTGTATTTTGAAAGTACATAATATGTGATACATATTCAAAACTTTTTTTTCCAAATTTGTCAACTGATGGGTTCTAAGACTACAATATTTTAATTAATATAGTTGATATAAAATAGAAATTGTTGTATTTAATGTTCTATTGTTCAAAGCAAATATTATTTCTCAAAAATGAGTTTTCTTACATTATTTTGTTTTAGTTCTCCTGTTTTCTCAATGTACGAATTATTCAAAAAAGTTTGTGAAAATTTATCGTATAATACTGAATATTTGCCAATTTATCATATAACAATGAATAGATATTAAACACAATGAGTAGAATAAACACTTGAATAGATTAAAAAATACCAGTGGCGTGCAGTCAATACTTTGAAATGAGTTTATAATACTTAACTAGTATTTCTGCAAAATAAAATATATATTTCGTAATATTACTATCACAATTACTATCATATTATTATTATATCATAATATTCTGTCAGATAAATATTTTATTTCGCTTTATTTCCCAAAATATATAGTTACGTACAGTTTATTTCAATGTACTGACTGCACGCACTGAGAAATACATACTGCTATTTGTACTTGGATATGCTGAAAATGGAATATGTATTCAGTCATCATTTAGCATAAAATCTTTTTAATAGTTTTTTTCCTTTCCTCTTCTACCTAAAAATTCTTCAGGTGATTGCTCTTAAAGGCAAACATTATGCATTCAAAAACTGCACAAATATAGGTAAGTGTATTAAATTTTGATTTCAATAATTTTTTATTATTGAAACTAGTATTCCGCGATTTTCATTTTTAATTATAGGGATATATGTCATTCTATCCTCTCTCAACACTCCTGTGGGAATACATAACAGTTTATTATATAACTGATTTCAATGTACATAGATGATATTCGTACTCTTTCATTATTTTATTCTTCATAGAAAATTATGTACAATGTTGAGTATCTCTTTCTCTCTAATCCAATTTGGATAGATATTTTTTGTGACTGAAATAGGTTTAGTGGTGGGTTATTATTATTTGGTGTTTAATTTAATAAATTTATGACAGCTATCCGACAAGACAAAATAATATGTAAATATGTAACATAGTAAGTATGTACTACTTATATTGAGCTGGGACACAAATGCAGTGGACACCAGTTATACTAAAAGATTTGTTATAATCATCATTTTATTTTATAATTTTATCAAATTCAAGATATCTTATTAAATTATATTTTAAAAAGTTGAAATATTCACGTGTACTTGTAAAATGTTCAATAATTTTCATATTAATTACCGAAACATACATATTTATAGCACGAAGTTGTGATATTTTTCATGATTTTCAAATTTATATTTATTATGAGATTGAATAATTATAACATTACTTCATTACTACATTACTTCACACAAACAAAACTTTCAAAAGATGGAATGGATTTATTTTTTTATAATATTCATGCACAAATAATTAGTTCATTTGTTGTATTAATTATTTATTCCACTTTCCATTAGTACTTTGTGAATAGTACAGATTTTTTAAACAAAAATTATACCAAAAGCTGATCTCATCTTTAGTTACTTTCATAGCTAAATCTGGCATATGAAAATAATATTCTCGGTGTCTACTGCACTTATAATTACCTTTATTCGTTTATTTTATTTTACATTGGTTATGAATTTGTGATAATAGATTAGAAAAAAATAATCATTTAATACATATTGTGTTAATATAAGTCAAATAAATATAGACACATACATACATATAATTAGTTTGTTTTAAATTAATGCTTTTTCCAGTTTTTTAAATCTTATTTGTTTAATCTTGATTAAAAAGGATAATATTAAAAAGGTAACAGAAAATATCTCAACATTTCAAATTTTAATTGATATACATTATGTATTTAAAAGCTATCTTATTTTATAAAAAAATATATTTACATGTCTTCCTCATTCCTGACCATACTCTCATGATGTATATGTATATAAATGTGGTGTTCAATAAAGAAGTGCTGGAATACTCAGGCTTTTTTTCAACATCCATTTTCCCCACTTCCTGCCACATCACAAAAATCAATGAAACATTTAATTCTAACTTTTGGTTAAAAATATGCAATATAAACTTTAATCAAAGATTTAAAATGCAACTCAATTCTGACACAGATGTTTTATCAATTTAGAATAATTTTTGTTTCGAGTACAGGAAAAATTGAGTAAGAATATTTATAGTTTACAAATCGTCACATACTCAGGCCTATTCTCAAAATTGCAATATTGAAATGAAGGTGATTGTTACACCAACCCTCAAAAATAGACAGTATGTAAATTAACGTTCGTGTTATATTTGAATGAGAGAGAGGGAGAGAGAGTGAGGGAGATAAACGTACCATAATCTGTCAAAACATAAAAATGGCAACAGGATTGGCCGTGATTCTTCACTACGACGCTGCGGATGAGGAAATCAATAGGTAATTTATGAACAAACCTTTTTCTGTGAACTTTGAATACTGTATTAGTACTTATTTTAACCAAAAACTTATATTTTTAGTTGAAACTCGAGAATGGAAAGACGTCGTTTGCGTGATTTTATTTGGGTACTCTTTTATATGACAACAATCATTAAGCACATTACATATTCAACTATAATCAGCTATGAATTTATTTTGATTAGATAATATTTTGATACTAGGACTACAAGTACAAATCAATTTTTGTTTTTGGGTATTAATTTATGTTGGTTAGATTTTGATATTACAAGTATGAATTTATTATCTATGAAAATTAATTAATTATTGGTAGAAATTAGTATGAAATGTTATTATTGGGGCTAAAATACTTGAAAAAAGTGCAAATTACGTGAAAATACGAAATATTGTTACTTAATAAAAATTTACTAGAATAATTTTTAGGAAAAAATTTTAGAATGGGACTCGTAGTTAAATTTAATTGGTTATTTATAATATTTTGATTAGTTTTACACGCTTTATTTATCTCCAATGATTCCAAATTATTAAATTTGTGAACAACACCGTTTATATGCAAAATTAACAATCCTAATTTTTTATCAAAACCATGACCATTTTCTATCAAATGAATAGCAAATTCTAAAAACCCACTATTGTTCGTTTGTTAAACCTTTGTATGAACCAAAATTATTTTCAATTTAATAATATTATGTATAATCAAACAGAGGGTCTTCCTATGGGAGCACCCACAAGTCCACTAATAGCAGATATTTTTGTAGATAATTTGGAGAGGAATATTTTTGATTGTGATTCTTAATAAAAATTAATAAAGGTTAATAAAACAAAGATAATAAATAAAAATATAAACATTTTTTAAGATTATGGTTATATAGAATTATTTTACTCCCTGGCCAGACTCAAAAGCCGCACCAACTCACTTGGCGCTCTCTTTTTATATTATGTTTATATATAATTGATATTTTTTATGCGCTGGATTCAGATAGCGCCCTCCTTTCATATGTTTATACCGAATTCACATATTTTAGCGATTTAAAATTGTCTACTATTCAAAGTTTAAATTGCACTGGAATGCATAGGGTAGCGCTTCGTTTCGTGAAATAAGCAAATATGTAGTACCGCTCACTCCATCTTTCTATAATTGTCTAAAGATGATCAATATTTTTTCAGTATTTCTGCGCATTTGGCGATGTCCGATGTTTGAAGCGTTTTACTAACAATATTAATTTGAAAAAGAACATCATACCAAACAATTAAAAGATACAAGAAAGCTAAAATCTTTAAATTATTCAGCCAAAGTGATTGCCTCGTGTACTATATCTCTCTCAGTCTCAGACAAAGTAATCAAAGCACCATGAACATCACCAACTTGATAGCAAACTGTTTTGACACTATTTATTTACGCCTTCTAGTGTATTACTAATTTTTTTTTAGCAAAAATATTTGTATGTGATTAGTTAGAATCTTCCATCAATGTATCGAAACTAAGAGTAGTGTGAACAATCTTTGGAGAATTCCAATCAATGTTACAGATTTCATGCCTTGTGGTAGCCACAATTTAAATCTTGTACTATGCGAAGCTGCACGTTCTTTGGTGAAATCTGTACGGCCAAAAATATAGCAAAGAAGCTTAAAATTGAGCCGGTTTTTAACCATTAAAAAGGTAAAACGCCATTTTTATGAAAATGCCCGAGATGAGCCTATCGTTTGTTCAGAGAAGAGGCTAGAAGTTTAATTTTTCAATCCTCTGTTGGATAACAATAATATTGACAGAGGAAAGATTTAAGCAATTAGATGAATATTCAAATATATGTTTTTTTTCTATGATGTTGACAATCTATCAGAAAGAATATATATATATAACTAATTAAATTCTGTGCCGATCTTCAAATGAAAATCATAGTAAATTCGAAATATGATATTGATGGTACATACTCATCTTTGTGATGAACTAATCAATATGAAAAATTAAAGAAAAAATTACTCCACATACTATGTTAAATTTTATAAAACAGCACAATTTACAAGATTTATATTATAATATTTGGATTGCTATGCGAATTTTACTAATGGTAACTGTAGCAAGTGGAAAACTTAGTTTTTCGAAACATAATTTAATCAAAACCTATTACAGTCTACAATGTTACAAGACAGACTTTCCAGTTTGGGAACCTTATCCATCGAAAACGATATGGGTGAGAATCTAGACTAGTTAAAGATTTTGCTGATAAAAAGGCTCGGAAAGTTAACTTCTAAAGAATTAATTTATAATTATTTACTAATATATTTAGTTGTTTATTTAGTTATTTATTTAACTGTTTATTATTATAATTTTTTAAAGCGAACACATTTTTGTTGTGAAGTTACATTTTCAGAATATAGTCATAGAGTATACTTTGTCTTTATTTTCAATAAAAATAAATATTAGTAAAATGATACATGTTATATTCATATGTACACCTAGAGCTATTTTAAATTGATATGATATAGCGAACTTAAAGAAATGAAATAATATGGACAGATAAAAAAATTAACTAAATCTCAAGTCAATATATGAATTGCAATGCTAAAATGATTGAGTAATGGTATCCAAGAATTATTCACAGCATTTTTTGACAAATATTAGACTGCGGACAGATATTTTTGAACTATAATGTAAATGTTTTGAATATATAATAAAGAAAACAGCCCCTCTACAGCCCAGTGCTAAATATATCCGTCGCAAAAAACTTTCCACCACAGCCAGCGACGTATTAATCTGTCGCAACGTAATTTATTTATCTGCTTTAAACAGCAACACCTACCGGAGACTTTAATCAGTGACATTGATTACACAATGCGGAAAGATCGTAAATTAATATTAACATTCATGATTATTTTTTGTTAATCTGTACTGCCATCTAGTGAAGTTCCTTACCAAAACTGTTAATGACACTAACAATGGATACAAGTATGATGGATGCATACTAGAGTGTCCCTTATTTTTCAATGTTAATATTTTTAAACACCTATGTTCTAATTTTGTCCTTTTTACCCTAAAATACATGTATAATTTTTTTTTTGACGTTTGTAGTACTTTAACCTGTGCCGACTTGCATCGGAACATGTTATGCTGAGGTAGCCCTGAGCCTAAGAGATAGTTGTCATTTTATTATCTTTTTTTTTCATGTAAGATGTATTTGTTTTATTAATTTAATATGCCAGTAGAATTATGCAGTGCTAGAAAAGGTATACATATTGTTAGTGGGGAATGTAAGCCATCAAATAACGGGAAAAAACTACCATCAATCGGAAAGTTCTTGTAGTTTTATTTTTAACATTGTGAAGTTAAATTAAGTCAGTGAAAGTGTGAATCTTCTAATTTATAAGTGTATCATATTTCAGGAAAAGGCAAAAATACCTACTAAATATCTACCTGGTTGTGTAAAAAAAACTTGTGGACTTGTATCAAATTTGGAGGGATTTGCAAAGAAAACTCAAGACGCGAAGCAAAGAGGATTTTAAAAATAATTTGGATAATTTGTTTGATATTTCACATGCCTATGCAGTTCAATGAATCGAAATATAAGAGGATATAATATTTTCAAAATGGCAGAGAGTGCCAGGACGACCTGGCTACTTAGCAGGTACAGATAAAAAACTGACTGAATAGACAAAAGACAATAGAAGAAGAGAAAATCTGAATTAAATATTTTATTAGCATCATTAGCATCACACCTACTTTTCACTTCCTCAAAAACTCGATGATACATCTTCCAGTTCAGATGAAAGTAGTCTCAGTCAGGAAGAGCTTTTGTTACTTTGCCTAAGAGCACACAAATTAAGACCATCACAAAACGGAGAAGGAAAGATTTTATCAAAACGAGTACATAGCAGCTTTACATATATGCCAGTTAAGTATAAGAGACTATTTATATTCTTCAAACTACAGTAGAAGCATTCGGACATAATATTGATTAATTTACAATAAATAACTCCTTTATTCAACCAATTCGGACAGAGAAAAGGAAACAATCAGAAGCAGTAAAAACTGGTTTTAACAATGTTATACCAGGTAATTGTCACTGTTCACTAAGATGGCAAATTACCTGCTTTTAATGTGAGAAATTCCAAAGAAGAAATAAGGTGCAACTTATTGCTGTACCAAAACTGGATAATTCTTACGGCAAAAAGCAGGACACAAACTGTATGAAGTGCAATGAATAACTGGAATCTGAAAGACTCACTGTTGTTGCACTACAATTCAATACAACAATGATGTTTCAATAGTGCCTGTGCGCTCCTAGAAAAAAATTATGAAGAGAGTTGTTACTTTTTGCTTGTAATATGTCTATGAATTAGTGTTAATAAGTGTACTTCAAACCAAAATCCACCAGATAACGAGTAGGCCTCAACATATTGTATGTTTAGATGTCAGATTAAATGTGATTATACTTAGATGTCAGTTTAGATGCTATAATAAGTATTAGTATAACAACATAATTTTATATTAAGTTTGGATAAACCCCATATATTTACTTTGTGGTCTAGTCGACACAAGAAAACATTTAATCCAAAAGTGATATTCCATAACTGAGTAAGTTTCATTATTTGGAACATATTTAGAAGCATAGAAAATTTTGTAAAAAATTTTTTTTACCCCGGTTAATGGATACCTAATGCATGCATTAGGGCAATTATAATATAGATTGCTATTTTTAAGATGTTTAATTGTTTTACAAGTGGTAAATAAAGGTTTTATGAAATAAAATATGTTGTTTCATTTTAGACTATAATTTATAAAATATCCATACAAGTACACAATTATTTAACAACATCCTTAAAGGATAGATACATTAATTACCGTAGAGAATCTTGTATGCACTCAAATAAGAAAAATACAAAACAAGTCCGTGTTATAAAAACAATACAGCGATCATATCTAAAGAGACAACATTCTTTAATATTGGAGATGTTATTCAATGGTAACATTATTTTATTCCATTGAGTGCTCCAATTCCTGATGTTTATCAATGTTTCTAATTATTTTAAAATAAAATAAATTCAACACCAAATTTTATAATTATAGTTACAAGCATTATTTAAAATAAAATGTTTTAATACAATATTGTGTTTTTTATAGAGTAAAATTGTTAAATATACATGTGTACTGTTCACTAGTGCACATGTTACTTTTTTTTGGAAACAAATTAATAAATTGCACTTTTATGGAAATATGTCAATTACATTATTGTAGTTAGGTACATTCTTGACCATTCAACAATGTTAATTGTGCATTTAAAGCCATTGGCATCCTGTTTTAATGTATTAATTGGTTTTCACTGCAGAATTATTGTTAAAAGTCTTATCGTTTTGTATTGTCTATCTATGCCTGATTGAGATAAGTGTAATATGATTCCAATAAATTAAATTAATATGTACTAAATTATGCATGATCATTGTATAGAATAGTTTATTCAAAATATTTAAGAAATATAATTTGTTGCACTATTGTAGCTTGTTCCAAATCATAAAACATACCCTACACAGTCCTTCAGCTAAGTTTCATCAACAACAACTCCACATTTCTGTTTTATTGTACATAAACTACATAGTAGTAATGAAGTTCTTATCTTATAAAAGCAGTTAGATTATTTGAATTCTTGCAGCATGATTTATATTTGTTGAAAATTGATCCGGAAAATATTTGCAATAACGATGCATATTATATAAGGCTGTTCATGGAATAAATATGTGTACTTTTAATTTTGTTACTCAAATATGAAAATTATAACAGGAAAAAGAAATCAGTGATTTGATCTATGACCATTTAGTTCCCTTATTACTTCCCATGCTGTGTATCAATGTATGTGATGATGCAACGAGCACTGACAGTGGACGTACAGCTATGCTATAGAAACGATGATAATAAAAAATAATTATTATGAAAATAAAACATGAGAATATATTTAGAACAAGAATAACTATTTTTAAATATTTTTTTCATACATTAGATATTTTGTGATCTTTCTTCTCAAGTTTTTCACTCTCATGAAGTGCATGTTTATAACATTGAATAAGTTAATCAATCAATTAACAAATTCTCTTGGGTTTAACCTTATCATTTTTGAAATATTATTTAGCATGAACATTTTTAATTTGCTGACACATGTTTAATTAAATTGATTTGAGATGTGTGGGATTGTGCATTTATTTATTTTAGATACAAATCACGTGTGTTGCCGTTAAACTATACACCAGTTTGCTGCAATACTTTTAATAAATTACAGAAATTTCCACAAAATCTTGCCACTTTCATAATATTAAGTAGTAATGTATTTGTACAAAAGTATTCAATGACAGTAGTTTGATCTAAAAATAGGCTTTAATTTAATAACATATTTTAAATATTGCTAGTATCTACATATTTATCATTACCCAGTCACGAGACAAATAAATTGCTAAAAGTAAGTACTGATTATATGATAGATTCACGTTTTAATTGTGAAGTTGTGATTATTCAGAATATAGTCATGATAATTAAACCAAATTAATTATGTCACTTAGAAAACTTCAAAGGATTTCTCAGTTAATCTCGATTTTGAAAAAATAAAGTTGCTATTGGGACATGAATCCAGAACCATACTATTGTCAGTGGAGAGCTCTTTCAGTTGAACTATATCAGCCTTATTAATCTCGTCAGGTTTGTTCTATTTACTTTACTTCAACGAGTGAGACACCTATTTTTCCAGTAGAAATTAATCAAGTGATATGTTTAATTTGATTTAAAAATATGGATTCCAGAAACGATTGACATGTTAACATATATCAACAGCTTTGGTGTTATTTATAGTTATTGCATACACTGATTTTCAATAGACCTGTTTTTGTTCATTTTGTTTACTTTTAATTTTGCATGGTCTTCAATTATATTTATTTTCGTTTCGCAAAGTTTTAAATTACATTAAAGTAGACAATGCTGGATTTGACAGAATCCATTTGAGACGTTTGATTGGATATCTACCTATACCTTTTTTTTTCAGAAATAATATTGATCACTAGGTCTCACAAAAGCTAATAATTTATTACTAGTCACATATTAATA
Source organism: Eubasilissa splendida (assembly GCA_031772225.1). Classification (NCBI taxonomy): domain Eukaryota; kingdom Metazoa; phylum Arthropoda; class Insecta; order Trichoptera; family Phryganeidae; genus Eubasilissa; species Eubasilissa splendida. Next base: position 33,944,830 of record CM062846.1, on the reverse strand, counting down.
AATAAATAATCCTTACAAAAAGCCTAATTTAATAATAAATACATGTGATTTCACATTGTTAGAAAAACAAATACTACCACTGTGAGTACTTACGTGAGTTACTCACTTAAAACTTAATATCATAAAAAATAAATATCTTAAAAATTAAATGTTTAATACAGGTGAACTTAAATCCAATTCAATCGCAATGATTTTTTCAGTAATTTAATTTATAAGTGTTGGGGACAATATTGTGTGTATAATTTACATGAATAATAAGCAGTGGCCCTAATTTTCAACATTACCTACCTATAAGAAATATTTTCTTTGGAGCAGAAATAAGAACCATGCAGTAATGACACATTATCCATGTTACTTTGGAATCTACCTGGTTTTTATTTTTCAAATTAATCCATTTAATAACTATTATTTTTAATGGCCAGCTCATATTATACAAAAAAGTGTTTTTGAGGAAACATTGTGAAGCAATGTTATTATTTTTGAGTGCGAAGACATATTTCAGAATTGAGGGTCTGGCAATAAAAACCAGAATATATCTGACAAAATGTCAAAATGGTATCCCACAAAATGACAAAAACAAGTTTTTCAGTCTATTGCAATCCTAATATTGATATTTGCTAATAGATGCGACAGTAACACATAATAATGGTATCTCACCAGTTTAAAATTCATATGTACTCAAAGTTTTAGTCAATTATAAAGTCGCAATTATCTCAATGTTTCATTTTGAGAGATACCATGTTCTTGCCGCCAGCTTCTGAAATATTTAAAAAAATCAATAGTATATAACAAAATAATAAATATGATTCAGATCTCTTATAATAAATTCTTTATATAATATAATACAGATAAAGCACATAATAACAATTCAATGCGAGGCAGTTTACTAACATTTCATATCTTTGGCCAAATTTTTTGTTGTTATGTATATATTACATTAAATAGTGGACACTAATTGCCAAGCCAAGTACAATTTTCCAATTAATTTTCGTTGTGTTCTGTCCTTAAAACCTCCACTTTTAATTGAATAATTATGGCTTTACAGGCAACTAACTTATGTTCAGAAAAGAAGGAAGGAGGTTCAGGAAGGAAAGTTGAGATTAATATTTTTAAACTCTACAAAGCATAATCTGCACAATTAATATAATGTTGAGAAAATGAAACTACAGCTTTTAAGATACTTTTATGTTTGTTTAAAATACATACACGTTTAACCTTTTCAAAAATGGATAAGTGGTGCGACATTTTGTAATCAGTGCTGGATTAATACAAACTCAACACAAAATGTGGGGTAATTTGCAGGATTGAGTTTGGTTTTTCTGAAAGCATAAAAGCATGCTGTCTATGTTTAAAAACTTAACATTATTTTTGTAGTACAGACTAGTATTGTACATTTACACGCTGTATTACGAAAATATATTAACATTTTTATAGTACAAAATATATTTGCTTGTATAACAGACAAGTACTTATTCAGATATGCTATAGAATTTCTGAACATAATACCAAAAGTCCCCTTTTGCTCAAATACCTTTCAATTGTAAAACTCTTCTGTTGAAATTTTTTAATAATCATGCAGTACATATTAAAGATAGTTATGGTACGTGTACACGAATAAGACTGATCTCTCATCTCATGAGATTTGTTGGCAAAGTATCAGTTGTGTCAATCAACTCTGCATACAAAAAACAATAACTAATGATTCATAACTCGCTTTGCGCTTGACTTGTACTGTTCTTTACGCGACTTTTGAGACATGTCTCATCCATGTACACGCGACATCAGAATGAATTTGAATTTAGATAATTTTAAAAAGTAATCCGTCAAAAACATTTTGTCGGCGTATTTTATTAATTTATGTATTTAAGTAGTTTTTTTGTCAAAAGTGTTATAAATCCTTCAGAGAAGCTGCATGATAGTATAATTTAAATTATTTCAAATATATTACAACAAAATAAATTTGGTGAAGGAGAAAGGTACAGATGAAAATTTAACCAAAAATTCTTATGAAACATATGTGAAAATTAATAAATAATACATAGCGCGTATCAGTTTATCAATAATTTTAATTTTATAGCAAGACAAGTCCAAATTAAACAATTAGTAGAGTAATGAATTTTCTAAGGACTCAACAGATTTAAAAGCACGTAGTAGCGTTAAACGCCAATAATTATCTCATGGTGATAACGTAAAAAATAAAATTTAAGTTAAAAATACAATCAAGGAATGCCTAAGGTTTTCAAAACTAGAACCTTAGAAAAACAATCATGTAGGAATGCTTATGCTATCTGATAAGGTTGAAATTGGAATAGTCGCATTTGTACATTGCATATGCGCCAACCAATAATGTTGCGGTGGCTAGTATGGCTCTGTATCGTGGAGGAACAATTGCCATTAGAGGAGTATCGTGCACAAAGCGTCGAATTTGTTGTAATTTGACGGTCCAAAGCGGCCTTGTAGCCCCCGTCGCCCCTCTCCTGGCAACCTGTCTCTTCTTGGCCCTCTCTTCATCTTCTATGCGTTGTTGCGCTCTGATAAAAACACATATTAACAAATTAACAACTGATTTATTTAACAATTTATTGTCTTAGATTTGCAATCAGAATTTTAAAAAAAAATGCAAATTTGAAATACCCAACAACAAAACAATGTATGGTAATAAAAATAGAAATATTGCAAAAATTTTATTGGAAAGATTAAACATTAATACATACATACATATATTATGATCAAATAGGCTTAAATACAAAAAACTTACTCTCTCTTTTCAGCTAATATTACATCATTTTCAATGTCCTCCGGGGGGTGATTATCATATAGTTCTGATGCTTTAACCAGAATGTCTTCAAATGGAAGATCTTCTGGAAGCTGAAATATATGAATATTTTGTTAAATTCACAAATACATATAAAGCAAACTGAATTTTTATATAAATTAGTAAAAATCTGATATTATTTTTTCTGTTATTGTAGGTTGTGTTTTGAGGGCCGGTTGAATAATTTATTTTAATTACATTCTGTTGTCAGTTGATATGTCAAAGCGGTATGGTTGTATTTAATACGATTTTTAATTGGGAAATTAACAAATAATGTCTTTGAACTCTGAAACGTTGCATGGTTAATAATTATTGCAGTTGATTGCTAATTGTCTAGTTTTAATATAAACTGATATTTTAAAACTAAGCTAAATGTTTGTACTATGAAAATAAGAATAATTTAATGGTCTCCTGGGACGAGTCTCGAACTCCCGACCATTTGATCTAAGACTAAACGCACTAGAGTAAACAAGACACTGCTGTTCATCATTTTGAATCAATTATTGATGAACAACAGCTAGTGTAACAAAAGAGATGATTGAAAATCATCTGAAGTTTTAAGGATGTCAACCTTGACTTGTTTCCAGAGCTCGAAGTGTATATGATTAAATGCATTTTGCAATATTGCAAAACATGAAAATAACGAATAGTAGCAGTAATTGAAATTGGATGGCTATCACAAGCCATTTGAACAATTCACTCCGGTTCATTCTGAATCCTGCATGTTTCCTAATCTCTGGATCGCCTTATAAATTTTCTTGTAATAGTGGCTAGTGACGAGCGTAGCTTTAGCAAACTGAAACTCATCAAGACATATCTGCGCTCAACAATGTCAGAAGATTGGGTTGTTGCACTTGTGATATTATCTATTGATAATGGTAATGAAGAATTAAAATATAAAGATTAGATTGTTTCTATAAAATATCCCACATATAGGGTGACCTAAACAAAATCATTATTTTAAATATTGCTCTATTTTTTTATATTCCAGGGTTAGAAAGGTTATATGAGACATCTGTTAAATAAAAGCTATACCATTAACGAAAATGAATTGATACACAATTGATTTTGAAAATTCACTACAAATATAGTAAAAAAAAACTGTAGAAACAATTTGTAAAAGTCAAAGTGGTTTTGTATGATGTCTATTTTCAGCAGGATGGGAAATAATCGAGAAATTTTCTGGACATGTAATTTCTAGTTTTGGAGATATTGTGCGTTAAGTAGGTCAGAGAGGCCGAAGAGGTCAAAGAGATCGGAGACACATGGCAAAATAGCCTAGAAACTCTACACAGAACACAGCAGAAAAACCCATAAAAAATTCTATTGTTAGCTGTGAAAACCTATGTATGAATTTGGTAAAAACCTATTCTCTACATAAATAAATTAAAATAATATTTATATTACACATAGTAATACACATTAACCTAAAATGATCTGGTTTAAAATTAAATACCTACAATGGAATCTGAATTCTATGTTTTTTATTACCCTCAATTTACACTTTCTCCTATTTTAAAACATTTTAGCAAATCCCTAGAAAAGTGTAAAATTGGGGTTCCACTGTAAATATAAATATTTAAGCAATGATATGAAACACTCAAAAGGATATTGTTAACGTAGTACACCCAATATCAATACCATACACACATTGTTGAAACGATATTGTTAACGTAGTATACCCAATATCAATACCATACACACATTGTTGAAACAATATTGTTAATGCAGTATACCCAATATCAATACCATACATGCATTGTTGAAACAATATTGTTAACGTAGTATACCCAATATCAATACCATACACACATTGTTGAAACTTTGTTTACATAATTTACCTGAGATAGAAAACAATGCAATGACGCCATGTCACAATCGAGATCAAATATTTCTGGAGATCTATGCAAGACTATAGCTGCTGTCACATAGATGGGAAACATTGGGGGTGCACACAAAAAGTAATCGTACAGCCGTACTACATCTGTATAGCGATTTAAGCTATGACCAAACCAGGTCAGGTACCACGGCAGTGCAAACATTGTTCCAACTGTTGATCTGAAAGATATATAAATAAAAAAATACTTTACAAATAGGTAATAACGGTCAATACATGTAGAATGTTGATCCTAGCTTTGTTATACAAAACATTTTGCCTACATTCAATGTAAAGAATGTATCAATATTAATGGTTCAATCATCATTAGTATTTTTGTTTAAAGTGAGCTGATATTTAAAAACTAAATTATCTTCCTTCTATATTAAACAAATCACTCCCCAAGGATGTAAATATATAAACAGTAAAATCCCATTTATTCGAAGTTGAGCGGACCGAAAATCAAGAAAAAAGTTCGAATAATGACTTATGGTAATGAAAATAAAAATTTTGTTTAAGATAATATTTCTTGTCAATCTCTTGTATTATTTCAATCGATTTTTTAGCCTCTGTTGGCGTTGTGCACGAGTTTTGCATTGGGGCTATTTTTGAGAATATAGAATTATCAGTCAAAATCATTTAAATTTTTTAATTTAAATATAATGAAATATGGAAAAGTCTGAGGAACGCAAACCACGCATTCGCGAATTTCAAAATATGTAACACGTAAATATTAGAGAGAAACAAATAATTGTCTTTACATAATATGTTAATTAACAAGATGCGAGAAGATCTGAGAAATGCCGACCACATATTCTTCAAAATGCCTTGACATTAAACTTAAATAGAAAGAGATATGTATGTATTAAAATGAATACAAATTAAATAATTTATAAAACACGGAAAAGTCTGAGAAACTCAACCACATACTAGCATTTGTACATCAATATATATAAATGCTATGTAAAAATAAAATAATTATGGTAATAATACAGAACAGGAGATTGGCAAGCACTGACATTCGCAGACCAGCAACAGGGAAAATTACATTACCTATATGGGTACAAAGATAATGTTTGCTATCTTTTTCTAACGTAAAGAAAACGAGCAAGAGAAAAAAAACATGCGAGCTAAGTTAATATGTCGCAGTAAGGAAGATAAAGATTTAAAAATCAAGGATGCGCAAGATATATTTGTCATCTTTTTTTAGAACACTGAAAATGAGTGAGAAAACAAACAATGCGAACTTTATGCGCTATGAATACTTAGTATAGGGGCGCATACTACCCATTCTGATGGACTTTGACAGGCACATCGCGTAGCGCATGTGTATGTGCTTTCGTCAGTTAGCTGTCAACCTTTTCTTATTCATTTGTAATGCGTGTTTAGCAGATTACGGACATTTGACAAAAAAATCGAATCAGGTGAAAAATTCATCTGATAGGGTCCAAAAATAGCTTTGAATAACGATATTCGATTAAGTACAATTTAGTATAAAAAATTTTCAGAGGGAACACATTCGACTCCAAAACTTTGACTCACGGCAAATTTCGAATAAACGAGATTTTACTGTATATAGAAATGTTCCCTGAGCCTGCTATATATTTACACAATTATAATTCTTTGGAATTTTGGGAGTTTAACTTTGGGGTGAATTAAAAACACTTGTATCATACAGACAACTGCATAAAGGATAATTAATATTATATAATATGAACACAAATTAAATTAATCAACTAAAAAGATATACAAAAAAAATCCACTTATCGAAAAAAAAAAAAAAATTTAATAGCTACTGGGATTACATATTTATCTTTGGTATATGTACAAAATATTATATTATCAATGAATTTGCAATGTACAGAGTTATTAATATCCAGCAGCAACATCCATATAAAATGTATAAATGTAAACCAATTACATATTACATTACAATTACAATTATGTATACAAAAAAAAAATATATATATAGCAGATCATTTTACAAACCGATAGAGAAATTCAGCAAGTTGCGCATCTTCAGTCTTAATAAGTGGTTGGAGATAGTTGAGTCGGTGTTGAGTCGGCTCCATTGTGGCTTGCATAAATGGAGCTAGAGGAGCTGATTCTCCTTGTGACAGTCTACACAGAAGAGGGAAGGAAGCTTTGTCTCCGCACACAAGTAACAATGTTATAGCCACATCATGATAACCCTTGAAACAAAAATAATATTTACATACTCCTCTCTAATTTAAACCCTGTTACCCATCCTGAACAGTGAAACTAAACTAGGATATATAATATAATAAGTAGGTGGGTACACACATGCCGATACAATTATTGTGATGTATGTGTGCTTGTGAAATTGATCAAAAAAAGTAACTTATTAGGAGAACACATTCTTATTGTGAAGATGTAATTATTCAGAACATAGGTATGTGTTATTTTAAATACTAATTAAGTGTATTAATTAGAAAGATATACATATAAAATCAATTTTATCGAAAAATATTGTTGTTGCGCCACCGGGATTCAAACCTGGATTTCTTTCCAAACCGGGGAAGGTGCATTATCCAACTATGCTATAGCGACATTATTTTTGATGACAAATTTTCAAACCTATATGTTCCAATTTTTAGATTCTGTAAAAACAAAGTAGACGGCTTTCAAATAATGTAACAATGTGCAATGACAATTATTGCAAAAATGTAATATTTCACCATATCAAATTACTAATGATTATCAATGTCTGATGATAATCTTTAAAGATTATTATATATTATAGAAAATCTGTAAAGCTCGACAAGGACGTCCTGCAAACCCTGGTGGAACAAATTCCCATTGTAACTAGAAGAGAAACTTGAATTTGTTCATTCATCCATTAATTCGAAATTCAAGGAACCAAAAAAATAATATTTACAAATGTTGCAACGCGATTGTATAAAAAATCGCAAAAGTCATGAAAAACCCCGCTAATTTTGTGAAAAGCATACACAAAATAATTTCGAAAACGCAGTATTTATTATACTAATATAAAATCCTGATGTAATTTATTATACATATGTAATACTGAAACTAATTAATATTAGATTGAATCTAATATTAGGTGAATCTATTTCTCATAATAAGTAAATATTCTACCTTAAAATGTTCTCATGAAATTAAACAATCATTAAATAAAATACACAATAACTAATAACTACAACACTAAATTAAGAATTGGCAAACAAATTTGCATCATATATGTAAAAAATGCATATTTAGGTGTTTTGACGCACAACAAACAGAACTCATTTGTAAATCGAATACTGCCTGTATAGAATTGTGAAATCTAATCCAATATTATGCACAATATCATGAAGATTGTGTGGTTTTGCTAATATATAAGAGATGAAATGACAAGTATGAAATACAAAAAAAAAAAGTACAAATCTATAAAATGCATATTGTTTCATGTTTCTACAAAATTGAAGATAGCCAGCTATTAATCTACAAATTCTATAATTCTGTATGATATAATACACATGTCCGATACATGTAAAAGTTTTTTATTCCTGTTTCAATTTATTTTATCTGAGATTATCCAGGGTAATTTATTTCCCTACTTCCTAGGATAATGGAGAGTCTATTACATTCGCATAAGAGATCTATTTTACATTTTTTTCTACTTTCTAAATGAACAAAGAAATGAAAAATGCTTGTAGGACACTCGCTTAGTGATCACCTGGTTAGAGTTTGAGCCTCATCCTGAGAGTGTCCATTTTCATAGAACAAGCACTTAGATCAGTTTGAAAATAATAAGAATTTAAAAAAACATATTTTTTTAAATGTTACTTGGGAATAAAATTACTTCTGAAAAGATTTACCTGGTAATATCTGAGGTGTGGATACTTGATTATAACTCTGAGGATAAGAACGGTTAACTGATCCTGAAGAGCAACCCTCTGTTCGTAAGGAATGCCCGGAGGAAACCTCTTCAGAGATCTATTTACATCTAATACTACTTGGTTGTATTCTGTATGCTCGGATAAAGATGACAGTGAAGGAGCATCTGTTATTTCATCTTCTGTTACACCAACAAACGTCGGCCAAATAGTATTTCTAATTTGATCTGTAAATCATAACATTTTGTTGTAAATAAAAGCACCACAGTTATATAACTCATTGTCATACATAAATACAAAGTAATGATATTGCATACAAAAATAAATCCTTTACCATTAATAAGTCCACCCGGACTTTTAGCATATTTCTTCCATTGTTCAACTGTTATATTTGGATTTTGTAATGCAGCTTCTAAGATATTTTGCTTCATAGAAAACTCATGATTGCTCTGAACTGCAAAAGTGAAAGTATTGTGAAATTTGCCAATAACATTAATGTTGTAAATTTTGTAAATAAGGAATAATTTTAAATAAAACAACTTAATATTTATTAATAATACATATTTAAATAAGCAAACAAATTTAAAAAGATTACCATGATCGAATTTTAAATCAGAAGGGGCAGCAATGTCATCAATATTTTTCGTGTCGTTAACATCTTTAAAACCAGAATCATCCTCAGATTTACAATGGAAGTTATCCGAAAGAGAACTTTCTTCTTTTTTAATTTCCATCGTGATATTTAATTATCATTACCTTATTTAAATAAACTGTTAATCTGCAATTGATAAAATAAACTTTATACCGACAGAATTTGACAGCGAAGTTCTGTCATTGGCATAGATAAAAAATATAGTAATATACTGTCATTGGCATAAAAATATATCATAGGCTGTTTGTTGACAAAAAAATAGCTGTCTATTCAAGTCACGTGAGATAAGTACTAATATAATTTAGACGGGGCACTAATGAACAATACGTATGCAATGGCGTTCGAGAGAAAATATAAAACTTGATGGTGTAAAGAAAAAGAAGTGTACTGGATTTATAGAATTAGGATGTGCATAGAAATACAGTTTTTAAATATAATAGATGGAATTTAATTCGACTGATATATTAGAATTGAATTAAGAAATTGTGAAAACACATTAAAATGTGACCAAATGATTGCAAGAGGTTAATAAAATAATTTAAACCAATTTTCCAATATAAAATTTGTTAAGATAATTATGGTGATTCACGATAATATACTCAATAAATTGTAAAAAAAAAAATTTTCATTCAAAATTTTGTTTATTCAAATTAAATTAAATCTTGAGAATTTATAATGTCACACGTCCGAAGAATAATATATTACGTACAGTTAACTATTTACTATTTCACGTGACTATTTTGTTTCTAAAATGTTATCGTGTCGTTATTTTTTAACATATTTTTAAACCTTCTACAATTAACCTAATTATTTCTTAATAAAGGGGTAAAATTCGTATTGGGGCTAAAGTTTTTGAAAAAAACATGTAATTTCATATATCTGGATTCAATTATCACTTCCAATAACAACATAAACACAAAAATTACAAAAAGATTAAAGGCGGCCATCAAATGTTACTTTGGCATCCGAAAATATCTGAAAATCCACTTACTGACTTGAAAAACTCAAGATTCAGATTTACAAAACACTCTTGAGGCCATTTCTCACGAATAGATCCGAATGTTGGGTACTCAGTAAGAAATATGATAATTCACTACTAATCTTAAAATAAGATATTAAGAAAGATATTTAGTGCCAAACATGAAGACGCATACACGCTACAATCACGAATTAGACGCAGAATTTGGCGAACCCAACGTTTGGTTACGTCCAACGAATGGACTCGAACGACCAGCGAAGGAAGTATTTGATGCAAAATCTGTTGGTCGAAAGAATGTTGGAAGACTTAAGTTGCGGTGGTTGGATAACGTTACCCAGGACGCTCGGGCAGTCGGCATTGTAATCGGATCGGAGTGGCGAAACTTTCTTGAGGAGGCCAGGGTCCACACCGGGTTGTTGCATCATTGATGATGATGATGATAATTTTTTTACATAATAAAAAGGTAAAACTTTTTTGTAGGTCGTTTTCCATTTAACAATTCATCCTATATGAACAACAAATGGGAAAGGCGATGAGAGTAATATTATACTTATACAATGATGCCAACATATATTGTATAATACATTTTAAGTTTGTGGTATTTTAAAATTATTGTTCCACTTGTATTGAAATCCTATTGAAACATATATACATATATATATTACGAAACGAGCCGCTAATTGTAGAAGAAGAAGAGAATTATTAGCACCGTATTGTTTTCCGTCATTTTATATCTAAAAAAAATATATTGTGTGCACTTTATTACGTTCCTTTAGTAAAAAATCCTTAATATTATAGAAAACAAATGTATGTAAATATTAATGTTTCTGATTGTATCTACTTCTTAAATCCGCAGTGGTGGAGGAGTTTACCGGAGTAACTTATCTCGGGCTCGGGATTTCACGGAGGTCGGTAGGGCCCATGTAGGGCTGAATTTCTCTCGCTATTCTGCCGTGTGTTTCCAATCTCTTTGGCTGTCATTTCGATCCTACTGCAGGGTCTATCAGGACTGATGTTGCTGACGCAAGTCGGAAATACCCTGAAGAATCGCCTAGTCTAATCGGCCATGAAAATCTGCGAATATTTTTATTGAAACTAATGTTATTAAGTCTCGCTACTTCGGTGCTAATGTGACTATGAAACGAACCCCGTCTGCTATGAGCAGTGAATTAATTCCGCACAATTATAAAGTATAACACTTTCATATTTAATTGAACTATTTACTATTTTTATTACTCTTCTTTGACAAACATCTGGCTCCGTAAAGTTTTCTTGTAACCCAAGATATATACACAAATGTCTCGGTGGCTTTATATCTACTGTCTACAGCGACTCCTTTCTATATTATCATGTATTATATATCGTTAATTTAGTCGTTTGATTACATAAGTTTGCACGACTGATGCAAATATTAGATGAACACGTATTTTTTTCCCATCATATAGCCTCAAGGACTATGTCATGCGGGTAGTTGCATAAGAAAATGTAAATATTAATTTTTATCATCACATTTCGTCAAAAAGTGATGCGAAAACATGAATTTTGTTCAAAATTTAAATAGGTTCTTTATAAGTTATTTACCCCCAGATTCAGAAGGGTAACTAAATAAATTGGGTTCCAATATATATTTATTTTATATGAGATAGAAGAATATTAAATACCACGTGGTTTTATCCATTTAATAATGGGAAAAAAATTGGTATTTTATCTTCTATAATTTGTATATTTTTATGTAAAACAAAATTGTGGTTTTAGATATTTATGCTAAAATGCATTCGCAACTGAAAAAATGTTATTACTTCGCTTTACGGCGATAGTCTGATCCCTAACCCGATATATAAGTAGGGTACTATTATATACAACGGTATTTTCATGTGTTTTTCTAACGAACGAGAGAAATATTTTTTTTAATTGTATAATTCAATTTTTTGCTGTGGTGGATTTTAAATATAAGCGCTGGGAAAAGAATTAAAACTAAATGTATTATGGGACGCGAATATTTTGGGCCCCTGTCTCTACCGTGGACCATACCACATTGGCTTCGTTGACATAGTTACGCCACTGCCCAGATCCACTTCATTTTCCACTCAGTAGTTACTTAGAATACTACATCTACGATAATTACTTAGAATACAGTGTGATAACAGACTGTAAAATGTTACTAATTCTGTTATTCTTGGGACTTTACACTATTGTCATTCTTTGAAGTAAAATAATTTATAAATTTATATGACAAAAGTAAACCTCTAGGTACAATATAGACAAATGTATAGATATTGATAGTCAACTAAAATGGGAATTACAAATCAATAAACTAATAGCTACTATTGAATTGTTCAATCACCTATTAGATATTATGGAATAGTTAGGGAGCTGACTATAAAAATCAAATTATACCTATGTTTGGGACATATTTGTGCTTGAGCGAGGATGATGTACTGTGCCTTCCACCTCCCCCCCTTCCTCACCTGCCACCGGGTCAGTCGATCGGCGACCCTGAACCGGTACGGTTACAAAAGATTTCGCAGTATAACAAAGAGTGAGAAGTGTGTCTACGTGACCATCTAGTGTCAAAACCTATGTTACGGTCCACCTTGGAGGTGCCAGGAGAACGGATTGTGGTGAGTGGAACTTCCTTCCGAATCCTGTTTCTTCCGGCATCTATGCCATTACGCAACAACCTACTACAAGAAATTGTACAAAAATAGAAAAACTAAATTTATACATTACATTTAAAAAAAAACATTGTAGCCAACCAACCAAATAGTCCATGATGGAAATCTGATTGATATATATATATATATATATATATGTAGGTATTTCCAATTCATCAACCAATCACTGACGCGGGTATTTTTCTAAATTATGTAAATGGTTTTAGTAGCAGACAAACATAATGATAATGTTAATAATGTACCTATCGACGAACAAATCTATTCCAACGATATATGTCATGACCATAATCTTTAAATCGAAAAAGAACATTAAAAATGTATCTACTGTGATTGGGTTTAAAACAAAATTAAAGCAATGGATCGGTTCTATGAGAACGGACGGACATTTTCTATAAATTTCTCGTTTCTCACTTTCTTTTCTTTTCTAAATTTGTTTAATTACCCATTCTTTCCTACGATATATACGACAGTACATTTGCATTGATTTTTTTTAAGAACAAATATTATTTTTATAATTTTTTACAACATCTGTTTATTTTAATTTTATTAATCATTATGTGAACATCTTTAAAAAAAAACTTAATTTCATAATTAGTCCAGTATCATTATATTTTTCGTGCATGTCATTAAGCATTTCAAATATGTCCATCAACAAAAACTATGCGTTTCCGATTTTCTTGCAGCTACATGCTAAAAAATGAAGTCTCAAAAATATAATTTTGTGCTGTCAGTGTTCACGAAATCAATTGTTCGATCCTCGAGACAAGCCTAAATATAATGAAAATATTTAAATAACGTTCGGCCTGTTACATTATTTTGACGCGTGACATAATACGTTTTTTTCGCTAATTTAAAATAATTTCACTAATTGCATTAATAAAAGCCTTATTAATAAATTACATTTATTTAACATTCCGATTACAAAATAGTTATCAATTTTAAAATTCCAGTGACTGAATAAAACATTTTCGCCCAATAGCGGATAACTTCTATGCGTATGTACATACGTACACAAATCTCTCTTTGTGTATTTATGTGCGGCACAAAAGAGAAATTTGTATGAAAATTGTATATATAAAAATACATATAAAAATAAAAATAAAATACCAGACCGAATACTTAAAAAAATACGAAAATAATATAATTTCTAAAATAGAATAGAGTTATCCCAGAAATTCTTGATCTATTATGTTTATTAAAGCATACGAATTAAAATTATTTTAAAACATATTGAATTCATATGAATGCATTACGTACCTTGTGCTAAATTTTCTGCCAACATTTGTATGACGGAAACTTAGATGCCAGCATTTATACGTCCAAACATTTATAGGGGTGGAGATTTATACGCCCAGCACTTTATACGCCTTAGATTATACGATGCTCTATATGACAGTACATATGATGTAACCATCTATAAAGCATTATAAAGGAGATTTTTTATAATAGATATCTAAGAGATTTTGAGAACATTAATGTAGTACTGTAGTGTAGTGAAATAGTGAGTTTTTATTGTGTTCTTTTTTATTATTTGTATTGTTGTTATACGTAACACGTCAATTATTAAGAATGTCATAGTACAAATGCTTGGCCTGGAGAGGTGCTGGGGGCATACATTTTTGCTCGTATAATTTTTTTGTTATATAAACAATGTATAATATATGTTGTATAAGTATTTTGTTTTGTTGTTTTGTTGTATGCTGGCGAACAAGTTTCTGTACAAATGTTGGCATACAAAATTCCTAAAATCCTTCAGAACTAATATTCCCAAAAAAGCGATAAAAAAGGGCGTTGGAATGAGGAATGACACATTTAGTACTTTTTATGTTAAAAAAACATTATTTTTTATTACCAGCTAAATTACAGGTAATTTTTTAAATGTTACAAAGGAATTAATTAATGGATTTAATTTAAAGGAAGATTTAGGTGTTTTATAACTCACGATTGCCGTATGCGTAGACCGATTCCGAGACCGTTGAAAAGTTTGAACCCATTCAGCCAATCAAAATAGAAAACACGAATTAGTTCTAATTAATATTTCGATTTCCGAAAAAATAATTCTGTAACTCTTCTTGTACTTGCCATATACAAATACAATTAATTAATTGACTTAATATTGAAATATCAATGAAGAATTGTTCATTTGTAATATATATATAGGTTCAGGTACAGTGTATATTGAAATATTTTATATATATGTCGATAGCCACCCTCATAATTCAAGACCTTTCTTATTTGGGGGTGCACATCTCTGTTGTTGAATGTGTATATATATTAACTCATACATTATATTTGTATTGAAATCAGCAGTCGTTTTAAAAATAAATAAATAAATATAATTATTTCAAAATATGAACATTTTACAAACCTACCGAAGAATAGGTATATGTATTGCCTAAATAAGTTAATGCAGTAAAACGCATTTAGTTGGCAAACAATTCGAAGTAGGTACATAACAGAATATTGATTGGTAGATATTTCTGTATCTAGGTATATTAATTAATGCAGTTATCGATTAAATACGATACGTTTGCGATGAAGAAGCAACGCATTCACATTTTCTTTGTTATATAAAAAACAAATAAGGTATGTACGTACATAAACAAATAATTTCCTACCTAGATAAATTGCCTGCAAAAATAATATTCAACAATTCTATAATCCATGCGTTTCGATGTATTCCAAGTTTAAAATGATCTGTCATTATACAAACATTTTGATCGGTCCGCCGCGAATTGGATAATTCTTCTTTACACTGATATAAGTGCCGACAGGCATGGAGGGTCTTTTGAGCGTAGAGTTTGAAGTATTTGGGAAAGTCCAAGGTGTGTTCTTTAGGAAGCACACGGTCCGGAGGGCGACAGAACTAGGACTACGCGGGTGGGTGAAGAACTCGACGACAGGCACCGTGAAAGGGAAGCTGCAGGGTGTGAGCAGGGCCTTGGGGCAGATGAAACGTTGGCTGCAGACCACGGGCAGCCCGCATTGTCGGATTGACAAAGCCATCTTCAAGAATCAGCACTCCATACCGATCTATGGTTACAACAATTTCCGAATCAAGAGCAATTAACAAACTAAAAGTGTGCAAAATCGAAAACTTATTCAAATCTACAAATGGTTACTGCAAATTTCCAGCCATTAAATTAAAAAAAAAAATATAAATTATCAAAATTTTGATCTTTGTGTATCTCATAAGTTTTAGTATTCATTGTTTAATTTTTTTGTAATGAAAATACAGCGACATCAAGATATTAAGTGTTTTTCTTGAATTCTAAGAATGTTTATTATTGAGTTAACATTTTTTAAGGATTTACAAAATAGTCATTAAAAATATTTTAGAATATTTTGTCAGATATTATCCAATATGTATTAAAAATAAGGTTGTATTAATTAATTGACACAAGTCGTAACCAATTATTAAAACGATCGCCAGCAATCAGTCACAGTTTGTACCGATATGAATATTTGTTGTTTTTTAAACATTTTTATCTAATTAATACACCTAACATTCATGTAATGAAAGAGCCCTAAAAAATAATCACAATTTAAGGTGTGAACTTAATTACTTTCATAGTTAATTTTTGTTACATACTTGTAAGTAATTTATATAAAATTATGGCAACACTACATACAACTAACTATATCGATTCATTTTGCTATTTTAATTAATTTTTTGAACAATATTTAGGAATTCTTTTTGATGCTTTATTTTGTAATTAAATGTGTGTGTAAATTAAAGCATCTTTTTAGCGAGTATCGTCTTCATACGCTTGCCCGTATTTTTCCTATGATTAAAATAAGTTCTATATGTATGTACATACAGATGAAAAATGGCTACTCATAGATGTGACATTTTTAGTACAATCGGTATCGCCGTCAGAATCTGCTAGTTGACAATTATTGGTGGCAACCGGTATTGGCAAAATGTAACATGGAACAGCCTAATTCTATCTCTACAACTCTAAATTTTAGTTTACTTGTGCAATAAAAAGTAAAAACGTGTGAATGCTGTTTAAATATGAAATTAAATAAATGATTTTTTCTTCTAAACTGAGATTTTCATTAATTATCTTATAATTTTAATTTTAATATAATGTTTCATTTAATATAATAATGTTTAATTTATAATTTCAAAGATTTAATTAAGATAAATCGCAGTACCAGTGTTTAGATTTTATCTCAGATGATTTGATGTAGATAATCTCATAGATTACCGCTTGAGATTGTTAGACTGATATGGAGGTTTTATACATGACTTTCGATTCGATTCGTACATGATAGCGAGACTCGACACGTGCGCACAAACATAATCTAGAACAATAGATAAATACCATTATTTATCTCGAAAAGTTTGCCAAACAAAGGTATTAAATTACAAACATTTATTCCGTTTCAACTATTGGTGAGGAGATTCCAATTCACCCAACTGTCAAACGGGACATCGATTGATTGCCATTTGATGTTAGACGCACAACAAGCATGGAGCGAGTCGCGAGGCTTCAGGTGATCTCTGAGACTTGATATGTACCCGAAAGCCGAGAGTTCTCTCAAAAAAATCTCATGGATCTCGAGATTTTCTCGAGTTGAAAATATCATAAAAACCTCGTCCGTGGACACCATTAGAGGTTTTAAGTTTTAGAGGTATCGATGCGTGTGATTAAAAATTATCAAAATAGTAAAATGTGTTTTTTTTTAGAAAAAAGTAAGACATGAAGTAAGGCGATAGTGGGCCAAACAAAACAAAATCACAGAAACAAAAAATGTAAGTACGATAATGATGCCTTTTATACTACTGGACACGTGGGCACGGGCGTGAAGTATATATCAAGACAGAGATGTGCAGCAAATTTCCTTAACATTGATTGTAATTGAATTCAGATATTAGAAAAATTTATTTTGGTGCCGTTTATATGTATATTCGCAAATAAAAAGCATAATAGAAATACATACTTTTTAGAAACGATTCGGTTTTAGATTACGCGAGCGTTATTAATGGCCAATATACCGAATTTTATTCATTCAATGTAAGAAAATTTGCAAAACTTTCCTTTTGTGCAGTTTATCAAATTGATTAAATGTCGGAATATATTTATAAATGTCGGTTAATTGAATTCATCACAAGATTTATTGTTTAATGTGGACACCAACATATCAATTGAATTATTTTCAGCAATAAAATAAGATAAAAGAACGATGTTCGAAAGAAAAAAAAATCCAAGCTCTTTTGGGATGATAATTAGTTTTATTATTATATTACAAACTCGATTAATTATATCTGTCTACAGACACGTATAAATCTGTCTGTTCTTTATACCTATAATATTCTATATACATATAAACCCAATTTTGCTTTTGATCCCTTTTGGCAAAAAGAGTTACTAAAGTAAAAAATTTTGCGAAAACAAAAATATTTAGTTAGTAATAATAGTAAAAAAATATTTACTTCTCGAAAGTACATCCCGTAGTAAACTCATTTTACTTTCCGATATCCGATAGTAAAAGCGAGAATCGACAGTTCAACATGGCGGACTTTTCACAGCTGTTCCAAAAGTCATCTAACACATTGATACTTTGAAAGTTGCAGTATACGACTATTAATCATTCGATATCTCGCTATTTTAGTGATGAGAGTTCGTCCGATGATGATCTCGTTGTTTAACATATTAATGTATACATTAGCATATAATACGAAAAAATTTCACCACCAAAGTGACAGATTTCGATGCTTAGGCGAAAAAATCCAAAGATAATGCATAAAAGAAAGTATATTCTATGATTATTTGCCATACTTATAAACATTTCCATCTATGCTTTGACAGTAGCTTTGACAATAGTAGGTTAATGTATCAACAACCCGCAAAGGATTATTACTACGGGCGTTAGTAAAAGTTACCATAATCAAAAGTTACTACTGATCACACAACCGGCCCTTAAACATAAGCACTCTTCTCCTTTTTTTGATCAATTGCACTCTAGGACCCTGGGGAAAATATAGTCACCCCACTGCATCCCTACAGACATCACACCATCCACCTGCCTGGAGCAAATTTTACATACATCGTTACTTTTTAGGGCCTGCACAAAACAAAAGTCCCTCTAACCTTCTAAAGTTTTAAATTATAACTAAATCTGATTCTCGAGCAATGCTGGTCATGGACCATTAGTAGTACTTATATAAGAATTTGTTAAAAATAGGTCCGCCATATTTTAAATGAGAAGTCATTTAAAAAAAATATATACTCGTATCTTTGAGGGTCTGAATAAGGAGGGCAAGTTTTATTATATCAGTAGAGTATTTTCACTTTTTAAAACGAATGGAACAAGAAATAAATATTTATTTAAAGTACGCCTTTTCGTTGGTAACGTTATTTGCTAGGGTTACTTATCACAATCATAGATTCATAAATCTAATATAGATATACGAGTAACATGATACAGTATTAAATTATATTGTTAAAACTTTTACACGTTCAAAAAGATATCTAAGAATGTCGAAAATTGAACGAAGAAAACGACATTTTCGAAATAAAACAAACGAATAACGGGATTTTTTAATGCACGCGAGATGCTGTTAATTCAGCCCGTCGTTCGTTTTTCGAATTTTAATATAATTTTTTTTCATAGTTATCGAAACATATATTTTTTAACATCTTATGATGATATCACATCATAATAAACGCATCTGAAATGTTATCTAACAGCAGGGCCAGTCATGGCGAAGGGCGATCACTTGCGTGATTCGGGGGGACAGAAGCCAGAAAGGTTGTTTCGAAAATATGAAAGATATAAATATATATATTTTTTGTTATTTTATACATAAATATGTCATTACTATAATTAAATATGTACATATAACACGACTAACAAGTGAAATAATTTGTTTATTCTAGCTATATGAAATGCGAGTATATTGTGTTTCCCAAAATTTAAAGTTAACGAAAAAAGCGGCGGCCAAGTTCATTAAAACGATTTTAACATTGAAATATAATGGCCGGCATCCTGTGGAAATCTGTCATGCACGTGCGTCACATTTGATGTTAAATTTGTTATTACATGTAGAATCGTAGAACCAAATCCAACATTATGCATGATATCGTGTACTTTTGCTTATACATAGAGGTAAACGATGTGCAATATGAAATAAAATACAAATCAATCAAATTTAAGTACATCGTTTTATTTTTTTACAAATTTTAATAAAGGCCAGAAAGACAACTGTTAAACATATTCCATACAGGGTTGATATAATACACGCGTTCTTCATACACATGAAACTTTTTTTTTAATAGGACCTACTGGACTCAAAAAAATTACCTATCAGACAAGCGCACAACAAGAGGCCGAACGCGCAACTGGCGCAGGTACACATAAGTATATTTATATATGCTCTAATATAAACAAGATCAAAATGTTCCTTTTTACTACAATTTGTTCATCCAGTAAAATTTGTCACAAAAACTGTTTTCGAAATAGTGGGTTAGAAAAATTCGTGACTTACTTTTACTCTGTGTTTTATTTTCACCTTCATCGGTACCATGATCGATATAAAAAAACCATTTTTGAAATCAAAAGGATATTAAAGGGGCCGAGTGTCGATCTCCGTACACCTCACAAATTAAGCTAGCGCTCTGCCATCTTAGCTATGTATGCATATAATGCTCATTTTTTTGTGTTAGTATTTAATACGTTGATTTAAATATTTGATGTAATTTATTATTTATACATTCTCAACATCAAATGTTAATGCTAATATTTAGTTTTATTTAAAAAAAATTAGATACCCTTATTAAACATTATAACAAGCCAGTATTAAAAAAAGAGCTTAAGATGATATTGATATTTTCACGTTTTGCTTGATTCCTGGGCAGTGTAGTGGTTAGTATCCCCACCTATCTCTGCCAGAGAATTTTTTTTTTGTTTAATTAATTAATACTTTTTCGAACCAGAAAACATATTCCATGAGGGGTGATTAGAGATAAAATATATTTTTAGTTGAAATTTTTAATTCGTTTATTTATATTACATCTTAATGGCCTGTGTCCACGAAAGAGATTTTTATGAGATTTTCGACCCGAGATAATCATTGAGATACGTATTTTGCTCCCATGGGATGCTTTGGAGACAACTTTCGGTATTCACCGTTACACATCGTATCTCTGAAGATCGCCATTTCGCGTCGTATTTCATGCTCGGACGTTAAACGTCAAATGCCATTGTAGTCATGTTCGTTATGGTGATTTTGAATCTCTCAAGTAGCATTTAAAACGCAAAAAATGTTTGTAATTTATAACACATTGAATTTTCAGAATAGATAGTTATACGGATATATGGTAGTTTTAGATGATGTTTATGTGCGCGTATCAAATCTTGTTTCCAAAACGTACGTCGTCCACGATGGTTTTAGTTTTTGTCTCTTTCTAACAGTCTCAAGCAGAGTTAATCTCCAGAACAAAATCTCATCACGTGTACACGGCATTGAGATGTATCTCAACTAAATCTCTGAGATTGACCTTAAGCGATCTCGAGATTTTTTGAGAGTTTTTGCCGCCTATGAATATCGTGCATCCGAGTGCATGTCGGCCAAAATGGTTTAGTCATTTGTTATTTCAATACTATTGCATTTTATTAAAATCCTGCGATTTTGCCGAATAACCGGAGTCTTAAATTTAATATTAATATTATTACAAATTACCCCAGTTTGAGCATCTAAAGAGAAAGTTGTATTTTTTTAAGAAAAATATTAATTACAAATAGAAATAATTTGATTTATTTTTTAGACAAAAGAAGATACATCTGAAATTATGCAATTTGTTGATTGTATTCTGGCCATGAAACCTATTCAGTAATCCTTTTATGAGCGTTTTTATAAGTTCAAATATCCGTCGAATTGTCAAGGTTTTAATAAATTAACAGAAATGAATATACCTGACTGATGTTTTGCCTGGTGATAAATAACGCGCTATATGCTTAGCTGACATTGCTATCTAAATACAGGGTGAATATTATGTTCCAGACCGAATTTGATTGTTTGGCAGACATTTGTCAGTTCGCATTTGATAGTCGTAGTAGAGGGTAGTTGATTACAATTTATTATGGAGCATCTAACGCCTCAACAACGTGTTGAAGTCATTAACACATTTTATCAAAATAATAATGGCAATGCTGTATACATTAATGGTAATCGCTATCGTCATGTGCTGGAACACTTCTTGGTGATCTGCAACACATGTGGTTTAAACATGACGATTCTACCTCACACACAGCCCGAACTACGCTTGAGATTTTGCGAGAAATTTTTTCCGCCCGCAAAATGTCAAAAAGTGGGGATAGCGACTGGCCTTCTTGATCACCCGATTTGATGGTTCTCAACTATTTTCTGTGAGGGTTCTTGAAAGGAAAGATCTACGCCAATAAGTCAACAACAATTCCGATGCTACAGGACAATATTCGAAATGAAATTGCTGAAATAACACGCGAAGTGTGCGAGAATGTTATAAAAAATATGGTTAAAAGGGCACACATGCGTGATGTTACCAGAGGCGGCTACTTGGCCAATGTCATATTCCATATATAATTGTAATAAGCCAAATAATCTATAAATAAAAACCAACATGAAAAATTGTGTTTCATTTCCTAGTTATTCAAAAACAATATCGGCTTGGAACATAATATTCACCCTGTATGAAAACCATGTAATTATTTATTTATGTACATAAATAAAAATCTCACGATTTTACTCGTCACGTCACATATTTAATAATATCCTGCTAACGAATGCATTATGCATGCTTATTTCGAATAAAACAATTCAATAATCATGTGTAACTCTGTCACTTGATTGGATAAGAACATGTTTTAAATTGATCAATTAACTGAGCTTTAGGTAGGTACCCATTTTCCATGTGTTCGATATTAATTTAATTCGATACCAGAAGACGGTATTCTGTGTAAATTTGAATAATAATAGTAAAGAACATTTTCGTCCTTTGTTTTATGTTCATCGATTAATGCGAAAGTAAAATCAGAAAGTATTTATCAGAAAAACGATACTAATGTGTATATCATGTCTAAAATGTTTAGATTCAAATTGTAATGGTGAAAATATACGATAAATATATATTATTACAATTCAGACTCAATATCCATAATTGAAATTGATAATACATTATTTTAAAACAAAAGCGAGAGTAGTTGTAGCGAATTACATTAAGTATTAATCAAGCGACGCTTCTGCCCGTGGTTATTGATATTTCTTGATCCGATAATATCTCGAAATTGGCCCGCATTCACGTGCGTGAATGTCCGATGGCTCAGCGAGCAGCCGACACTTCCAGCTGTCGGACTGACCGCGCCGGGGATGGCGGTATTCCATTTACGTCTCGTTTATAAGACCAGAGAAAGCTATTTCGGATTCAGTCGCCGCGGGAAAGCACCATAGTCGACATCTCTCGCCAGCTGCGAGACACTTCTGCAGAAACAGTGCAATGATGCCAGCCATGGAAAACAGGTGGGCCCGAAATGTTTATGATTTTTTGCCATTCGCTCCGAACGGAGAAAGTCGATTATAACGCAGTTAAGAAGTATATATAAATATCATGCATTATGCATATTTATATACCTACGATTATTTCGCTTTTAATTAATTATTATCCAACCTTTGTGCAATGGTTTTATAATTTTATATTTATTTCCATCGATAGGTAGGAAAATGGTTTCACATTTTAAAGCATATCTCATAAATCATATCTAAAATTATCAAAACGTATCCATAAATATGTACTGTTCATCTAATTCCTTCAAAAATTGTGGTGACCAATCGTACTATTGCACAAACTAAATAATTTAACGCTTATTCATTTACGTTTAATCAATTTCGACTATTTATTGTGGAGTTGTTGAAAAGTAGTATATTCATATATATATATATCGAAAATAAAGTTTATAATTCATGAGCTAAATAAACCTCAAGAATTTAAATAATTTGGGGGAATTCTAAGAACATTTAAAAAAAACGTTAATGTCAATTTGGGCAAAACTTGGATTAAACCAAGAGATAAGAGATAATTGTTGGATCTTTCATACTTCTATTAGCTAATAGTTCAGGAATAAATGTAGAGAAAAACATGATTTTGATTGTAAGTTCTTCATTGTTATACCTAGTGATCTTTTGGAACCAATTGACATATTAATAAAAAATAAAATCTAAGAATTCTTAATTGTGAAACAATAGATAATTAACAATATCGGCAACAAAAAATTTATATTTTTATTATTTCATTTTTTCATTATTTTATTATTATTTTCATATATACCATATTTGAGCTTTTGACCAACAAGAGCGCCTTGTAAAACCGACTGTCTTTGTGTGATCGATACCTACCTTCGGCAATGAAGGTTGGGAGATCGATCCTACTAATGACTATGCTAGTATTGTTTAGCTCAAACTCTTTAAAATCGAATTTAAAGGATGACGTAATAATTTTGACGACTGAAGAGTGTAATTTATCATATTTTTGTACTAAATCACCTTCTGGTCCTTGATTAGACGCAGGTCAAGGCATCTTCCATTCTAAAAATGCAATTTTACTGGAAGTATTAATTTTGCCAGGTGTGATTTTTTACCCGTAGATTTCTAATGTGATTTTCAAAAATATTGTAAGTAACGTGATGAAAGAAATATTGATCCTAAAATTTGACAGAAATTTTAAGGAAATCCGGGAACCATCCAGCTGATAAATAAAATCAATGTAATGAGGAACTAATTACAATCTTACCAGAATTTCTTTAATTTTTATATACATGTGTATTATGCATACGAGATATTACAATCTGTAATACGAAGTCGATCGCGTGTAGGCATGTTACGAACTTAGATAACTATATAATTATTTCATATAACCGGATGAAAATTAAGCTGATGAAAATGAATTTAAAAAAGTGTAAAATGATTTATGTGCGTGACCAATCCGGTAAATATCTTGCAGAACACCCACCGATGACCGGTGTTATCTCTTCATTCAATATTGATGTTGGATCGGTGAGATCACGATATTACATTTCAAACGCAGACAGATGAGCAAAACACATTAATAAGTAGGTACACAAGATTATCGACATTCCACATTTTGTTTAAATATCACTATAGGCAGTTGCTTCCTTCAGGTAGAGGCGGGGAACCTAGGAGCACAAATTGACTCTGAAACAAAATTGAAACATAGTCGCGATTATAAAAAATAAGATAAAATACTAACGTATTAAAAAATAAGAACATTATAAATGCTATAAACTAGCAAAAATGCTTAAATATTTCGGTGTTTGAGTGAAATCTATATATTTATGAAAGTTATATTCTGAAATATCAGTTTGTTTAGCCAGGTTTCCCCTTATCACAAAAGCTATTAAATCGCTTCCACCGTTTGCCGTATCAATATATAAGTACTATTGGGCCATTATGTTAAAAAATAACCCATTTTAATGAATGTTTTAATTGTCAGTAATATCAATAATCATACATGAATGTTCTTAACTGATTATTTGTACCATATTTTCCGGACTTTACAGGTAATTGGCTATCCACTTATACATAAAACCTACCTTATAATTGAAAAAAGTTTTTATAGCACGCAGGGGTAGGGAAAAAGATTCCCCACACCTGTCCTGGTGTCCTGATCGCACCTACATATTATATTTGTATATTCAATGCCATTTTTTTCAATTCAATTGCAATTTGTTAAAAACAAAAATAAATTTAGAATGCTTCAGGGTCAAGTCGCCTGCTCTTTTTCATCAAAAGTAGAAAAAAAAAACGCAATAATTGTTATTTCTCGTACAAGATAATCCGAATTAGTGACCATGTTTTGAAAAATTAAGACGCGAATGAGTTTTTGGGTGTGACTTTTAAGAATGAGGAAAAGGGTTGTCTTTTTATTTGGTGGT
This sequence comes from Eubasilissa splendida, assembly GCA_031772225.1. NCBI lineage: Eukaryota > Metazoa > Arthropoda > Insecta > Trichoptera > Phryganeidae > Eubasilissa > Eubasilissa splendida. The sequence continues at coordinate 33,919,034 of CM062846.1, read as the reverse complement.
TTATCATCATCAGGTCCTAAATCAAACACAAAAAGTGAAATCAATTTCATGGTCGCCAACAAAGAATGCGGATGAATCACTTGAATAATTAAGAAAATAGGATAACAGCCCGAGTAGCAAAAAGATAATTGTATCACTCAAATATTGCAAATTATTGATTGTAATGAAAGTTTTTTGGATCACTAAACATCCCGTCGTTACGCCACTGGTTGGTGACAGGTAACTACGTTTAGATAGAAGTAGAACAGAGTTTAGATTAGTTTAGAAATAGAGAACATACATTTTTATACAGTTCTCAGTTTACGTTAGCGCCAAACTTCATTTATTATGTTAACGCCAAACCTTATAGGTTTTTAAAATTACAATACAGAAGTTCACATCTTTATCGTAGCTCGTGATGCAAAGGAACTTGAATATTCGGCGCAAAATTATGACCATTATGATATTGCGTGATGTAATATTTTATTTCGATTGGAGTAAGCGCTGGCTGTCGCGGACGCCAGACTGCCATTTCTTTATTTTTACTTGGTTTAACAAAAAGAAAATATGGACGCCGAAATTTTTACGAAATATAAGAGTGTGTTGAAAACATAGTTTCAGATAAGAAATACGATGATGTGTAGTTGAAATAAATAAATGATACTGAAAATGTTTGGTCGGTAGAAATTAATAATATTTATATCTAGAACGGTGAAGCTTATTTTGTTTTGTGACATCGAACGAAAATTTGTAAACTTATTATTTGTGACTATTCTACATGCATACTTTTTTATGATCCAAGGAACAAAAGTATTTTGTATTGAAGTAAGCAGTGATTCTATGAGTGATTTAGGGAGAGCATATTGGAATTTAAATTGACCACATCCATATTGTTAAAAAAAGTTTATTTTAGCGACATAAAAAATAGTATTTTTCAGAATCCATTATTATTTTAAAATATGCCGTTTATCGTCTGCGTGTACATGATGCTTCTATAAAAGTATGCATATTAAAGAAGATTGCAAAACTGTTTCGGTAAAGCCAGCATTTATAGGCAGCTTAGTCTATAACTACTGCATTATCTGAATACATTTGGGGAAATTATATATTTACTACCAACGATAGGGTAAAAATCACATTAGTGCAAAAATCACATCCGGACAATAGTCACCCTCAGGATTCATTAACGGCTTTAATTCATCACCGCCGTAATGCATTAATTGATGTGCTTGTCATGTGATACCGACATCTGATTTAATTTATTTTTCTAATCTGAATACACGATTATAAACTTCAGATACGTTTCAAACGAAAGTGACCTCTATAGAACGATTTTAATAGCGAGTCAGTCGACCAATCTAATAAAATTTCACGTTTAGCACCTCGCACGCACTGTGTTTACTTAATTTATTTTTTGTCTATTATAAATCATTAAAAAAATGCTATTTTTCCAGTGGATCGGGACTGGTATGTGTTTCACGAATGCAGTTATTGAATAATACGTAATAAAAGCAGGTACTTGTTCCTATGTAGGTACTTTCTACACACCAGTCGACCACGTGAAACAACGAAATCTAGAGCACATAGCTTGTGTGAGAAAATATGGGCAATGCTACATTTTATACTATTTCATTTGATTGGCAATTTTCTGTCTTCCATATTAAACAGTTGAGCTATGACTTTCGCTAAGGGATTTTTAAAAATAGATGGATGAATTGATTGAAGTCTATAGCATGTAGAAATGTAAGGTGTCCAAGACAACGGATTCGTTGGCACATCGGCATGCGATGGACAACTGTGTAACCGTTGGCCACTGTCTAGATGACCCACAATGATTTGCAAAACAGCTAGCGTGCGCAAAAAACATTGAATCAGATCCATTGTCGTAAATAAACAACCATATTGGTATCGAATTATCTTTAAAAAGTAGTCTCTTGAAAATAATTTATTTTATTCTTTATGGAAATAAAGAACACACATCATTTTCTGATACTACATTTGTTAAGCGTAATAAAATACATAAATCATGTTATTTTTAAACATATACATACACATAATTATCTAGTTATACCTTGTTTCAAATGCGAATATTACAGACCTTGACTTTCATTCATCCCGACTCAAATAAATAATGCATCTATTTGAAATACTTGAGCAGTCATTATGTGGTTAGACATTATAAATTATACTTAAATAGTTTAGTATTTTTAGCAATTTGAATTTTATGTTTTATTGCCAACCGATCGGTTCAGATGACCATTTAATACCTGCACCAGAATTATATGTAATAACATTTTAACAATACATATATGTATTATGCATTCATTACAGCTGTCATGCAGGGGTGGATTTATGGTCCCAGGGCCCTGTCTCCCTGGACGATTTTTTAGATTAAACTATTAATAGTAATATACTTGAGGTTTAAAACTCTCTGAAAAGCGGGGCCCCTCGCAATGGCGATATGCGCCCTATAAATCCGCCACTGCCGTTATGTCATACATGACAGAACTGGGATTTGTTCCTACGGTACGAAAGGACTACGCCATATTTATGATGAAAATTTAAGTGCATCACACATCGATACAAAACGATATTAGCTTTCATTGATTAATCTGTATGCAATGTTTGTTTCTTAGTCCATCGAAAGTATTTCTCGTATTTTTGGAAATGAGAAATCGCTAGAGTTACTTTCGAAACGGAGTATTTGAATTGAATTAGTAGCAAGTTTTAACCGCGACTTCATGTTACACCCGTTGCGCCAAATGCAAATGGTGATTTCTTTTTATATTTTACGATTTCGTTAAACATGATTAGATAGCATAAATATATAGTGTAGTATATATAAAACATTAAACAAACATTAATATTTACCTAATGCTGTTGATGAATTTGTTATTACGTAGGGAATGTTATCAAATTTCGCCTCTCTTTCTAATCACATAGGTAGGTATTTAAAATTCGTTTCGGATACATAAAATGTATTATCGAACGAGCAACTTAAAATTGAAAATAATTTTCTTTTAAATCATTGTGAAAGTGATCATTTGCGGTCGCGCCGTTCACACTCTGTTTAATCTCGCCGGTTCATTGAACATGATGGAATAAAAGTCACTTACATTCTTTAGAATTTAAAAAGAATATCTTTCGGCTAGGTAGGTACTGCTAGGTACCCCGAAGTATGCAGAGTGCACTCGCGGACGCGAATGATGCCTTAAAAGTTCTCGCTACCTATCAAAACATTACCGTTTTAACAAATAAAATTATATTTAGATGTTTCAATAATCACACTTATGCCTTAATATAGTAATATTTTTAAGGAGAACACATTCTTATTGTGAAGTTGTAATTATTCAGAACAGACGGTCTGTGATGTTTTAAATATTAATATAATGTATTAATTATAAATATATACATATAAAATCAATTTTGTCGAAAAATATTGTTTGTGCGCTACCGGGATACGAACCTGGATCTCTATTTCCAATCCGGGGGAGTACACTACCAATTGTGTTATAACGCCAGTATTTTTCATGAGAAATTTTCAAAAATAATGGAACAACACATGTATTAATTTGAAAAAGTGTAATATATAGGTTCGAAAATTTGTCATGAAAAATACTGGTACACAATTGGTAGTGTACTTCCCCGGATTGGAAATAGAGATCCAGGTTCGAATCCCGGTAGCGCAAACACAATATTTTTCAACAAAATTGATTTTATACATTAAATTAGTATTGTAATATTTAACTGTACAGTGTGTTGTGGTACAAGTTAGCGTCATGTTGATTTGATTATAAAAAAATTCTAATTAATCTTTGAACAAATTTTCACAGACAACTTTTTTGGATTGACTGTATTCATCATGGACATTATGAAAATATTTATTTTTCAAAGTGACGTCATGTGATGGAATTCATACTTTGTTATATTCATCATTGTTTATTTCATGAATCAGTTCAACAAATGACGTTTTTTTAAAATTGTAGAATAAAATATGTATTTTACTTATTTAAATACAAATCATTAACTAAATGCTTCAAGCATAACGTATAAGCGTCGTGAATATGATAGAATCGTGCTTATTTTATACGAAAATGTATATTAAAATGTACGAAATATTGGTTGTATTTTTAAATAATCTGGAACTCTAAATATCTTCTTTTTTTTAAGTCATGCACAATAGGATTAAAGATTTCTAACCAGAATATGAATTCATACTAGAAAATACCGCTAAAACTGTACATAGTAGAAGATACTGACGAAGATACTTATGCATAGGTACGCAGCTAATATTTTCTCAAAAGGTCAACTGGTTTGTACTGCGATCACTAGATTTGTATATGTACTTGCATATCTATATACTGCATCACATTATGTTATATTTCTATATGCAAACAACATGCTTGACATTGGAAGAAAGTTATGAAGAAAGTGCACAACAGTTTTCCATGATTCACACGGGCTATTAATGGAAACTTTTTACTTTCATGATGAGTCAGAACATTAGATTCATCTATTTAAATGACGAAGCTGATTTACTATTTTATGCGTGTCCGCGGCATAGAAAAATTAACATGTTACGAGTATATTGATGCAGGCGTACCAACACGTATTGGTAGGGATGTTGAGACGGGTGCCTACCTTCTTACTTTCCAATCAGGTGTTTCAGTGACCAATTATTTTGTTACTAGTTAAATGTATCAATTAAAAAGATGTATCGAAAAAATATTTTTGTTACAAATTGAATTTTCCCGGACATCTTTCTAATTAATACATCTAATTTATATTAAAATACGACATAACTGTGTTCCGAAAAACTGCAACTTCACAATAATAATGTGTTTTCTTTTATTATTGTGTTGTTTATTTTTAATAAATGGGTAGCGCGTGTATTAAAAAATAGTTGTATAATTCATTATTGACAATTTGAACAACTTTATTTACTTGTAGTGAAACTGAAATATAAAAAACATGAGTTGATAAGATATGATGAGGCAAGTTTATTGTTTACAGTGTTTTACATGAGAAGTGAACTAAATTAATAATAATGTAATCAAATAACATATCTATTATAAACAAATAGCTATTTTAAATTGCAATATATTTTTTGTATGGGATGCAGTAGGTATCACCTCTAATAGTTATTCAGCCATGTTCAAGCTTTTTGCTTGAGGTGCACAGTTTTTTCATGCTGTTTAATTCGAACATTTTTCTTTTCTTAAATCATTCAAATGTATTTATATTGCACTTCTATTATTTATAATATACTAGAAAATGTAATATTGTAGTCCATATTTAACTTATTAAGCCATTGTTTTTAGAAAAATAGAGAAATATTAAGCGTATTTAATATTTATCTTTCTTCCTGTTATATATTTACCAACACTCAAAAATATTTTTATTTTCTAAAAAAAACAAACACATTTTTTTGTTTATTGTTCTATAAAAATAACTCTTGTATTCCATATCAAATTCCAATAAATTTTATAATAAATCGTTGTTGCAAATGCTTCACAATAAAAGTGTGGTCATTGACTCGATAAATTAATAATAACAACATTATACTTTTTTCTTTGCGTAGGTAGGTCATTTTAGCATTTCCGTGGTACTTTTACGAGAAACTTTTTTAAGATTTCGTTTATTTCGTTCGCGTTTAATGTAAGGAAATGTATCTTAATTCTAAATATTATATTTTTACTGCTTTTGTGAAACTATCCACCGGATATAACATTTCATGGAGAAAATTTATGTACAATATAATGAACAAGGGCTAAAGTGGACTGTTGCTATTTTTGGCACTTTAGATTAATGACTTTCTCGATCTGTCACTATGTGACTCCATTCTTAATACTAAATATATCAACACTCGGACACAAACGAAACCCATTTTATTATTATAAAATATTATTGCTAAACTTTTTTTTGCACATCCTATCCTATCCCAACATATCTTAATATATATGTGTATATTATTTGTACGAATTATAATACTTATTGATGAGAGAAAATGAAGGAAGGATAGATGAAAATGGGACTTAAAATTTAAAAAATGCGCGAAGATAAAATATAATAAATATTAAATTTTGTGCCAGGGTAAAGAGTTACTACATTGTTGAAAAAAAAAGTATTTTGTTTAGCAATAGCGGTAGGTACTTGGAAGCACCTACCTAACTCGCGGTTTACATAATGACAATGGCCGGCTATTCAACGGTCTCTATTCATTAAGAACATATTACAATGTTTAAAACAAATCATTTTCTGAACACTGCGTATATTTTAAAAGTTACATATTATTATTAACGTGATTTAAAAAGAACTCCAAAAAGGAAATTTCTCAATGGAAATTCATTTGGGGGGGAGAAACCGATTGGAAGAACATAGCTACGCTGCGGAAATAATGTGATGAAGGCTGCTGCTGATGAATAATTGAAAATTGTCAGCAGAAGACAGAGTATCATGGAGGCGGAAAATGGATTTGGGGTGTAGCGCCATTGGATGAAGAAGTAGTGTTTTTTTCATTTCTTGTTGCGGCTTGAGATGACGCCTCTTCACATTATGTTGTCATTATAAAAGACATATCCCCTCAATAATGACCGGAAACTGATAGTTTTTATAAGCCTAATTTATTTTTAAAAGATCAAGGGAAACACAATAGTAAGATCATTTCTCATTTCAAATTTGATGTTTATTAGTTTCTCTATAAATTATACATTTTTTTCCTCCGTCTATGAATTTTCATTGTTAAAAAGTGTGGAAGTGGAAATATCTACTTATTTATTGTGTCGATCAACGATGTTCCTTATTCAAAATTATTGTGACAGATTCAAGGTCTGCTTTTGTTTAAAATTATTGATTGAATTATTGTTGCCATACAATTTCGCTGTCTTCGCGGAGGAACGTAATAAGACTATTATATAAGATGGGATAACTTTTGGGCTCAGTCATTACGTGGACATGGTATTTAAAAAATATGTTTGTGCGAGCAATGGCTACTTGTAAGAAAATAGTATACGACAGCGCCGGCGCCGGATTTTTTACCACCACAGGCAACATTGTTTTTTTCCGCCCTAGTGAAGATGATGTTTTCAATTTTTGTAAAACCATCCCCATTAATTGGCCGCCCCCTAAATCGGTCGCCTTACACGTTAGGGAGGTATTTGCTCGAATTTTTTATACCTGTATTATTTTTATTACACACTATTATCGTTTAACGACTTTTGTTTTTAAATTTTTATATATTTTTCGGCTGCCCCCTTGATTTGGCCGCCACGGGTAGACGCCCGCTCCGCCTGTGGGTAACGCCGGCGCTGATATTATCGAACAGGCAACGATTCTTAATACATGATCTCATGTCGGACATTTACGAGCGTTATGTGACTGCCGACTGCAGGCCAACCAGGTGGTAAACCGGTACTTCGCAGGCTGTTTGGAGTAGCTCCGAAGCTGAAAGGATCGCGTCGGCATTAAATACCAACCATCTTGATGACAGTGTTATGCATTCACTGCTGGTTGAAGATTGGTCAAGTTTCAAAGCTGAATTTAATCTCGATACACAGACTATCACAAATTTGACAACGTAACATCGGGTTATTTCTCCCCAGAACAGACAGAGTATATAGCGCCACACTATTCTGTCCTAGCGTACCGTTCTTGCTTTCTCATATCTTCTCATGCACGTTCGTATTATATATTTTACCTAATCATGCCAGGTTTTTTGCGGACGTACTCTGTTCTTATTGCTTCCAACCATCGTATATATTTTTATCACTATCTCCTCATATCTACGTTTCGCAAGCCCAAACCGTCTCATCTACACTTCATTCATTTTGTCAACTATGCCCGCGATGTTCATATCAGCCGGGTCGCTAAAATAATTTTGCTAACCGCTCATATACCTATTCCCCCATGTATTTTATGTGCGTTTTTGTTATTATTCCCTACCATGTCAAGTATAACATTACTCCTGTATTGAAGACATTAAAAATAATTTTAAAATAATGACACAAGTTAACCATTTCAAATATTTGAATGATTCGGATCTTAACTTATTCGAATTATAATAATTAACAGTGATTCTTGGAATATTGTATAACGAAATATAGCTGGTATTTCCAGGATTGATTTGATTATAAATTCACCAAAAAATGATTCAGCGAGATGTTCCCAATTTTCACAACCGATTCGTGCAAACCGGAATGAAGCTATAGAGGAACTGAATATGCCGCAATCAATTTTAAATGTGATTTTATTATAAGTACGTACTTACTTGTTAATTCCACTTGTATTCCATTACATTAAGTATCTTATCATTCTTACTATTCCAGTTCTAAGCTTCATTTCACATAAATCTTGCTCAGATTAAACAATTTCTTGTACCTACCTTTAGTGTTCAATCTCCATTCTCCTAAGCTGTGTTCTATTTCTAATAATATTCTACCGAACACATTACGTGGCATTTTCCGACATCGATAAACTTTGTTTTGAATTATATTTTAAAATGATTATATGTATGTACATATATTACATGTATCAGCGGCGTAACATGTTATGCAATAACTACGCCAATACAGTTAATGCGATGTATTGGGGCTCACGTTAAATAAGAGCCCAAAAAGTCCGCGCTGCGACTTATTATTGGGAATTGCGAGCATCGACAATTTTCCCAGCGCAAATATAGACTAATAATTATATGGCCTAATAAAATCCACCACAGCAAGGAATGAAAATTACGCAAACATGAAAGTGAAAATCGCCGTAAAGCGAAGCGACGCTTATTTTTAGTTGCGAGTGTACGTAAATGGTTAAAACACATTTTCGCTGTTAGCATTATTTATTGAGTAAATTTTAAATATGAATTAAATATATTAATTATAAAGATATACATATAAAATCAATTTTATCGAAAAATATTGTTGTTGCGCCACCGGGATTCGAACCTGGATCTCTTTCCTAACCGGGGAAGGTGCTTTATCCAACTAAGCTACAGCGACATTATTTTTAGCGACAATTTTCGACCCTATATGTTACCTTTTTGAAAATTGTCGCTAAAAATAATGTCGCTGTAGCTTAGTTGGATAAAGCACCTTCCCCGGTTAGGAAAGAGATCCAGGTTCGAATCCCGGTGGCGCAACAACAATATTTTTCGATAAAATTGATTTTATATGTATATCTTTATAATTAATATATTTAATTCATATTTAAAATATCACAGACCGTCTGTTCTGAATAATTACAACTTCACAATAAGAATGTGTTCTCCTAAAAAAAAAAAAAATATATTGAGTACGCTATTGTGCTAGGTATTTTTCTCGAGAAAGTGTGCGTAACCTAGGAGACGAAAACCAAATTTGTTCTTACAATATAGTGGATCAAACCGCGTAGTACTTAAATTCTTATCTTATATATCTTATGGCCCGTATTCACGGATGTGATTTTTATGTGATTTTCGACTCTGAAACAATGTACGAGTCAGGAATCATGTTACCATGAGACTCTTTGAAGACTTGTACGTCAAATTTCAATCCATTGACCGTTGACGTTTCTTTCGTCTATTGAGTGATTTCAATCTCCCTAACATTAGTTAAAACGGAATAAAAATTTATAATATGATACCTTCTATTTGTCAAACTTTTCAGAAGAATAAATAGTTTATGATTCAACGTGACGTTGTATTTAACATTATGCATACGAGTTTTTAGTTTTGTCTCTTTCTGCCAATCTCAAGCTTATCTCTGAGTTTATACACAGATCAAAATCTCAATACGTATACATACATAGTACTGAAATTGAACACTGGCCACATGCGCATATAAGGAGTCCCCTTTTCCATTTTACATTGGGGCCTATAATTTTTTTACAGTTACGCCACTGACATTTGTCTCAACGTGTGTAGGTACCGAGGTACCCATTGAGCGATACTTGTAACCTGCCCTGCGCGAACTGTGCCTCAGGATATTCACGGACTCGTTAGTAAAACCTTTTCACTTTCCTGTCGCAACACTTTTTTAATCGAATGACACACGTAAATTGTCTTAACCCTTCCCAAACCATGCTGTAACACAGGTCTACCATCATAATTAAACCTGTGATATTTCAGTAAATACATGCAACATTAAATTCAAATTTTAGATAATCCTAAAGAAAATATTGGCGCTTAGGAATGACTAGTGAAAAACCAATTCTGAAAAGGGAATCGTACAAATTTTTTTTCCATTCAATCCGTTGTAAAATTAATACGTTAGTAAAAATACAATTTGTAATATGAAAGACAGAGATCACACACTATTTTCACAGTGAAAAGAACAACAAACATACAAATATAATTATATCTTTCTCACTAATTAAATGAAGAGAGATAAGAAGGAAGGACACATTGTATACGACTTAACGAATGCTCCAAATTACGTTATTAATCATTTTTTTCAAAACTGAATGCTCAATATTTAAAGTAAATTCGTGCCATTAAAGCCATTTAAGCTAATAAAAACATTTTTTCTAATTGTTACTTACGGTAACACGAGTTGACAGCATGGCTGCATTCGGGTATTTTATGTCACGGTATGGTAAAGGTTAAATCAGAGTAAGAGTGTGTATATATATATATGTATATACTCGATCGCGTGTTGCTATGAAATTCAATTGTACAAACCCACATATATCAACACATATATATTGTATTGTTTATTGCTCCGAGCAGTCAGTTTGTTTTCTAGGATTTGCAACCGCATTGCATAATTAACACCCATGTTGATTATCTCCGGCCTCACTCTTCTGATAAATTTGAATAAATCACAGCATCAATTGAATGCTAATTTGTTACAGATTCATTCATGATTCAGCGTTCGGTTGCGCAATCATATTCTCTGTCGTATGTGTTGTCATAAGCGAAAGAAGAAAAAAAACGAAGTTGTTTATCTAATATGAAATTTGTTACAACATTACTGTGTCGGCATATTTGTCGGCAAAAAAAATGTTACATTTTATCGCCCAACGAATTGTGGATTAGGTATGTTATATGTGTCGCGAAGAATGTGAGATTTACTCTCTTTTTTTTTTTTTTAATATTTTTAAATAACATTTTACATTACAAACGTAATAACAATAATGAGGTCGTGTCTTATGAAAGTGTCTTCTAAAACGAGAAATTGTATTTCCGTGTATTTCTATCAACATTTCTTTTATACCGTATTCATTATCAATAATTATTATTATTTTTAAATCTATAAAACATAGTCATTCTTTTAGTTTTTGAGTAAATAAAAAATACAATTTTAATATAGGTATGTAATCTATTTATTATTTTTGAAAAAAATATGATTATTCTGTTTCACATAGATATAATGATTACAGCCTAGCTAACAATTTTTAATTATTTTCAGGTGTATAAAAATAGTTCTGTTGGTGACGACTTTGACAGCCGTGGTGATAGCCCAGAGAGATTTCGAAGAACCTCAACCGAACAGACCACAAATTCTAGTTCTGAATCCGCAGGTAATATTTATTTATATTGTATTCACGCAAAGATGGGCTTTTAAAAAATTAATAATAATAAAAAACGATGTGCTGCTACACAACTAGTATGGAATATATATAATTTAAATTGATAAAATTGATTTAAATGAAAAAAAAAAAGTGGAAAGTTAAGAAAAAAAAATTAAGTTTACGCAGAAAAATAAAAATTTAGGTTTAACACAGGATGGTTGAGTACCAAAATTAATTACACATTTGACTCAGAACAGCATCAAAAACATCACTCTTGTATTTAAACATTGAACATCGGAATATATCTACAAGACCAAAATCGTCCCCAAACTTCCGAAGTCTTTATGTGGGTGCATTCCTATAAAAAATTGTATACGATGCATTTACATGGAATAGCGCCGACGACCTGGTAATCCGTGCAGGAACGTGGTGTACAATCAGTTTAGTTAAATTAAGGGCGTCCAGTATGTCATTTACTATTTTAAATAAAAATAATAAATCACTTAAAAGTTCTACACGACAAGTTCGTTAAATTAAGAGTGCTCATTAGAAAATCATAATTCATTTTATTCAACGGGTATATACACTTTAAAGATGTTCTATATTTAAAATAAATCGAAAGCCTTAAGTGATCTTAATCCTCGTTCATTTATGTTCATAAGTTTTACAAAATGTTTTCTCTCTGAAAACTAAAAGGTACCAGCAGGAGATAATACCTTAATATTTTTTAAAAGTTGACTAACTTAATTTAGAAGTAGTTGCGTTTTATTTAAAAACCTTTCTAAATTAACATTTATTATAAAAATATTGCGTCATCGTTTATAAATAAATAAATAAAATAATTCGATAAAAAAAAAATCAAAAATATTTCTAAGACGCCAGCTTTAATGTTTTTGTTTGGTCAGCGATACAAGTGAAAATAGAAAAGATAATTATTTCTATTTTCCAGGAATGTCCTGTATCATATTGTACATGCTCTAATGACAGCAAAAAAATAACCACCAAAGTAGCATTTCTATCAAATCAAGTGGAATCATGTCTTACATTATGTAGTAAAATATTATTTATCTATTTATTAACTTGTACATTTTTATTTATTATCAATTTCAGTAATTTCAAGAAAGACCCATTCACTGAGATAAAAACTCCACTTTTGCAGTTTCATAAATAAAATTTACAAATTCTTACCATCAAATATTAAATTTGGATTAGATTATTTAAAAGCAAGCTAATTCACTAGGGCGGCGAGACCCAGAATTATAATCTGTCGCCAATTTTCACGTGTATCGCGGAAATGGTGAATTAATGTATTATTTAAAACATTAAAAAAATATGTCTGATTGAAATAAATTGTTTAAAAAGTTCAATTTGATACGTCGAATGATGTAAAATCGTGGATGACTAAAGTGTTTCAAAATACTATGTACCGATTAAAAGAAGCGATAAAGATTTTTACTCTTACTTAATTCATTTTAGAACAATGATATATTTGAATTTCTATATTACCTGATCTAGAATTTTTTTGGAGATATGTGATTCAAATAGTCGTGCAGAAAGTGCAGTATTTATTTAGAAAGTATGATTGTATCAAGTTGTAACATTGTTATTATCTAGAATCTAGAAGATTTCAAAATCTTTAGAAAACATGATTTTCTGTTGAATGCAAAGATAATGTATTGGACATCGGAGAATGGCGTTTATATTATTCGTGTGTTTGTGATTAGCGATAATAATTATCTTTTATCAATAAAATCACGTTTTAGATTTTAATGATAATACTTATAGCTGTATTAATAAGGTCGTAAAATGTTTGTATGTTACTTACTAAGATATTTTGATTTATCTTTTATATGCCTTTACTAAAACTTTAATAACCCATATTAAATAAATAGAAAATTAACCATTCTATTTAGATAATTATATATATAGTTTGAGAGAGTTTATTGTTTATTATATTATTGTTATTCCCGAGGTAACGAATTAGTAAAGATAATAATACAAAATATTGTGAGTACTTTTCCTATGCCACACCACTCCGGCTAGTAAAACTACGATTATATTGATTAACGACTTTGTCACGTTGATACCTCGTATGTGTATTTTTTGTGTTAAGATTACTATTATGCAGATTCGGCATACTTTGTTTTTATCATTCACCAAAAATATCAAATCGTATAAACTTGCAATCTAAAATAATTTAAACGTTTAGTGAAATAAATTGACAAAAATTTTTGACAACGAAGCTCTACAATAAATAAAACGAGTCACGTAGTGATTTTTAGAAAGTTTTTTCTTTTCACTATTTTACATTAAGTAAACCGCAAACTTAAAGTATGTACCGCAAAACACCTAGTTTGTGGTTTACCATATTCATATTTTATTAACGGTATTAAATAAACGTGTACATACGTATGTATACATAATAAAATTAATTCATTTTAAATGTACCGATCTGAGAGCGATCTTTATAGCGAATTGGCCCCCGAAGGCGACTGAAACTAGGTTCACCGGATTAGCTCGGAGGGTCGATAAACGGGCGGGCAATTTTTAACTTTTTGAGGTCATTTCTAGTTGAATATGAAAAGTTTATCGATCGAATGGCTGGTCAATAACTCTGCACATGTCTGTAAAGTTTATTGATTTATATAGGCCAATAGGTGGTCAACAATTCTATTCATATCGCGGTGATGTTCTCTTATGGGTTTGCACCGGTTCGCACGAACCGGTTCTTGAAATAAGTAACCTCACTTGTTGCATATTAGATATTTACATTAAAAATAGTACTACCAATGATTTAACAGTAGTTATATGTTTCATTTTACATTAAACGTATCTTAATTCACTGATACTCAATAAAATTACCGTAAGATAATCCTTGTGGTATTTTTATCAGAACTTTGTTATCTTCAGTCCAATTGCATTTAGTGGTTACATTTAAGCTTAATTTATTTAAACAATTTTATAATTGTATCCCAAAGTGAAGGAAAATGTTACGTAACCATGTAAACAATGACAGATGTATCGAATATGTTATTCAGCGAACCGGTTGATAATTTTTTAGGAAGACTTCACTGCGTATTTTATTTTATCTTTGCGTATTTTGTGTTAAACAATTAGATCGTTAAAGACATTCAAGGTAAATTTATATAGGGAAAATGTTACCGATAATGAATACGTAGCTTTCAATATATTATACTACAAATATCAGAAATCAATTGGCTAATAATAATAATATATAATTTATTATTATTTTAAAGACTGCTTTTATGTCTCGGCTGTATCTTAAATGTACAACATCGTACGAGTTATTTGCGTTTTGGGCACAATTTAATATAAAGATAATTTATTAATTTTGAAAGATAAACCATTAAATTTCATCACGTCTCTGCAACGTGCATCGATTTTCTTGATAAACAACCTGACGTCTTGAGTTGATTTATAAAAATAATGTTATCTCAAATTCGGGGATGGCTCCGGATATGTTTCCGTACATCTATTTGTCTGTCATGTTTTTTTTTAATACATGTAAATCTATAGTGGCAAAATTCCTTTATACTAATTATAAAATATTTCAGGAGGCCCGAAATATCAGACCCAGGGCGTACCAGAGCGTGCATCCGCCCCAGAACCAGGTAGGCGGGTTCCGCCAGCAGGGTGGGGAAGACGCCCTCCACGCTTCCACGCAGCAGCTACGGCGCCCGCTCTACCCTCAGGAGACGGACTCCTTCCAGAACATACCTATCAGACAAGCGCACAACAAGAGGCCGAACGCGCAACTGGCACAGGTACACATAAATATATTTATATATGCTCTAATATAAACAAGATTAAAATGTTCCTTTTTACTACAACTTATCTTGCACATGTTTGCTTAGTTTTATTTTGAATCTATGTAGTTTATTAGTTTCTCCTCCTTTTGTATGTCTTCTGACATTTCATTAAAAATCTTCATCGCGCTGTACATCGTCGACTTCTGAGATTCGGCCTTCTTTCTGAATGGCAGTCTCGCTCTATCTTTTCCTTTTGTATGATGATGCATGTTGATTTGCATCAATTTTTCTAATAAATTCTGCCGATATTTTTTTAATGAGGATTTTAAAAATCATAGCATTTAAATATATTTTCTGCTTAGAGGTCCATCATATTCAGATCTTTCAACATTGCACTGATCCGAGTATTATTCTCATAGCTATATTTTGCAGCACTGACAATTATTGCACTTCTTCTTCATTAGCCAAAAACAAAATGATGCTGCGGTAGTTGATGTGAGGAATAATAACACGAGTTGTAAACTATTTTACAAGACTCAGTACTAATTAATCTTCTGATCCTTTCCAGAAATGAGTTTTTTTAGCAATAGTCGCTTGTATTTTGCGAAAAGTTCAATTTCAAATCTATTATGATTCCCAAATATTTTATTTCAGTCACTATCTTTAGACTTTCACCATACTTATTATATATCGTGTACGATAATTGCTGGTGTGATTAATATTACGCACAATACCAGCGGCCAGTGTCCGGCGTTGCCTGCGATTCAGATGTAGTTGTAATTTTAAATAGATAGATGAAATATCGGTTCGTAAATAAATGCCCTTTTCATAGGAGAAAATGTCTGGAGAAAAGAGGTGGGGTGACTATATTTTTCTCAGGGTCTTAGAGTGCAACTGAGCAAAATTTGGATGTCATTAAATATAATACACACTTATATGTGGTAACTAGAGGGAGGGGTTCCTGTGCTTTGTGCAGGGTCCTAAATAATAATTTTGCAAAATTTGCTCTGGTCAAAAAGTGTAGTATTTTATACAGAGAACAAATAGATATTCAATTTTATGTACGTAGCTAATTTTAATAGATACATTTATTATAACCTAATTTATGATTACAATTAAAAATGTACGATAATAACACAAAATGTATGTTTTTATCAGGAACTTAAACAGAGACTTGAAGAAGAAGAAGAGGAACTCGAGAAAGAAGAGCCAGATAAGCTATCCCAACTGTTGCTGAACTCAAAGTTCAACTGTGTGGAGCGCAACACTGGTTACTATGCTGATGAAGGATTAGCTTGTGAAGTGTTCCACTATTGTCAAGATAACACCAAGCATTCGTGGATATGTCCAGATGGGTTCACCTTTCACCAAGTAATTATTTAAAATTATTTATTAGTTTGACGGACTTGAATTTTCATTGAAGCTTGTCAGATATATTTCTAATCATTTCATATATACTAACCTGGTTGCGTTATTTACCGCGGGATTACATTGCATACAAATATTTATTTTTGTATTATAGTTTATTGCAGTCTCGCCTTAGATCCACCATGCTTCAGGAATTATTGTTATTTAAATACATAATCAGTGATGTCCCCCGAAAAAAGTTATCAACCGGTTCACTAAATCAATTTTAGTAACCGCTCGTTCACCCGCTCCCTCACATATACTAACTACATTTTTAATTTTTATATTTCCGACCACGTTGAGTGTATCATTTATCATTTTTGGAGGCCCTCGAGAAGAATTTCAAAAGAATGTGACAAGTTCATTTCCACAATCAATTTTTCAGAAGCAATGGCATCGAATATTTGAATGATTTTGTGCAGAACATTCCAATGTTATGAAACATTTCCGGTATCTCAATACCAGTGGCGTGTAGTAGGTATAGGTTTAGGTTATGCTGTTACCAATGACATAATACAATCATATATAATATATGTAATACAATATATGTACTTTCGTTTAACTAACGTCTTTAGACAAAATAAATCCTTCGTTTATACGACCCTACCATGTATTTATTTGTAATTTTAGAGTACTATTAATAGTGTTTTTAAAGTTTAAGTTTTAACGTAAAATAATACCTTCTTACCCATATAAAAAATGTATGGACGTTTTTAAAAACACTTTCTATGACTGAACATGATTTATTTATTATTTGAAAATCCTTCACGTAATAACTAAATGAAATAATTATTTCTATTAAAGGTTAACGTAGGAAATAGTTCTGCTAATTACTTTTTAAATCAATAACCAATCCATGCACCAAATTTAAAAAGCAATCATGAAATCAACACGTTAAAAACAGTAAGATAGTAAAATTCGCGAGTTAGTAAAAGAAGAAGTAGATACTTCAATGATTTGCACGCAGTTGTAAGCCTTTTTAATGTTATTCTGTTAAAAAAAAACAGCATAGATAACGACTCCATACAAAACGGATCAACCGAAAGAAATATTTAATTCAGTAAATAACCAATTATATGACTCAAGTAATTCACTAGCTTAAAGACAGAACAGAGTAATGTGAATAGCTCGATACGGCGAATACAAAAGAGCGTTTTGGGTATAGCGGTGAGTTGTCATGGTAGTTTTTAGAACTAAGCAATTAAAGTCTATACTGGTACACAGATGGCGCTAATTGTAAAATAATTATAATGAATTGATGATATTGCTAATATTTAAGAAATAATATTTTCGTTTATGTTAATCCAATTATTTAATTTATATTTGTTTTCCAGAATTTTTAGTAATGCACAGATTTTTTTCTTGTATGCACTGCACGCTCCTGCTCAATACTTGTATAACTATAAATATTAAGCAACACGCGGCTTTGAGAAAGGTTTCCAAACCAATTCCGAACCGGTTCGAACCCGTAGGAGGACGTCACTAGTCACTACATATAATGTTTAATTTGTTTCAGGTTCACTTGATCTGTATGCCCCCTTCAAGTGACAACATTTGCCAAAAATCATCGCAATATACATTCGTGAACGACTATTTGTACAAAGCTCTCAATGCAGAGGAAGCACAATTGAGACCCAATGTTACCCTTCGGTATTCCGAGCGCTATTATCCTTCTGAGGTATACCACGACGGCAGATACGATGACGATGAAGATTCAGAAGATCCTGAAAGGGTAATTAAAACATATGTTTGAAAACGTTCATTACTCTTTAAAAAATTTTGTTAATCATTTCCAAATCGATTCAAAAGAGCCAATGTTTCATTTGTATACCAAAACATTTATGTGTATTATTTATTTTTGCAAAATATGCATTGATTAGGAAACTCATACATTTCATTGAAGAGAAGTGTCAAATACCGTGAATGTGTACATATAACCTTTAGGTTCCGAAGGAACAATTTTTCAAAAGAGTAGATAGACAAATAAATATTTATTTATTATTATTATACACGCCCTATTCAGGCATTTACATAATTTTTAAAATAACAGAAAAATTCATCAGATGTGCAATACACAAAGAAAAAAATTACATAGTGTCAGCATGTTTTTTCATAATTCAAATTAAAAATAAAATGTGAAGTAAAGCAATTTATCCGTCACCATTGAGTTGAGACACAAAAAATTGTAATAATGTAGTCCTATATATAGAGTTAAATTTACAGCAAAAATGTCGACTACCTCCGCATATTCCTTCCCCAAAGAATGCATTCTGGGGACTGCGGAATTAGCTAATGCATGAGTTCTAACATTATCACTGTAATAGAACAATGAATTGTGTCTCGATGACCTCAATGGTGCGTAAAAGTCAAGCGGGCCAACAATCTGGTGGCAGTCTATCATACCATTGATGATCTTGTATAGAAATATAAGGTCGGTCAACAATCCCAACATTTTGAGACCTTTATTAGTTATTAGAATCAATCTGGGGAATGAATGATAATATAACCACTTCTTAACCACTAGACGACAAGCACGTCAATTAATATAATTTTAATATTAAACTTTGAAATTTAATGTTAAAAAGTGTTATGTTTGTGATGTTTCACTAATATGGATGACGATCTAATACAAAAGAACTACGCTTTGATAAAGAAAGACAGCAAAAATGACGATCTCGATAAAGTATAACATTCTGTGTAGGGAAACCGAACCGTCCTATATACATTTTTGGCATCCGTCCTGGGACACGGGTTTTAAACACTAGTTGACATATAAATGTGAAAACATCATTTACATACAAAGTCTCATTAGCTGCAGGATATTATTAGAATACATTTTTGGTCAAAATAGACTACTTAGTAATTTTGTAGTCAATATGTAATTTAGTGTTATAAACACTTAATTGCGATTATTACATGAGTTTTTGTATAATGTGAGTTTTGATTCTAATGAGCCTGATTTCCACCAAATTTACGCACATGTTGTTTTTGCACACCAATTTAATATAAATTTATGTACATGTTAGGCGTTCCAGATCCAGCAAGCGGCTGCTCCCAGGCGCCCCACGGCCCGACCGGTGCACAATAGTCCATCCCCCTCCCCTGCTCCCCAACGTCGCCCGCAAGTATTCCGCTCTCCCGAAGAGGTCGACATCCCCCTTCAACAGCGCCGCCCTCTCCATATACCGCAGCCATTCCACCCCTCAAATAATCAAGAATTTGAGTACGAAAAGAAGTGATGACGAGACGTGAAAATTTTCTGTTAATTTCAAATTTAAGGGATTCAAAAATATTGTGTGTACTACCTACATTTAATTTTGTAAAAATAGTCTCGCCGTCAGAAGCAGTATTTGAGATTTTAAAAGTCATTCTTCGAATATTAAAAAATAGCAGTCAAAAATTAAAAAGTCATATATCTTTGTAATTAATATCGTAGGTAAAACATTTTGACTTTGGATGAATAATTAAAAGTACTTATATGTGCGGATCGACAGATAAGCTTCGATTGGGAATGTAATGAAAGCAATTTATTTGTTTTGATTTGGCACTAAAGGTATAAGATTTTTTAAATATGCTTTTGAATCACAATCAATCTCATTGTTATATAAATAATTTTTATGCACACATTTGTGTGACATAATTGTATATGGGGGATGAAATGTGAATCTATGTTGTATATGATATTATAATTTATTATGTATGTTTAAATGTTTATTTGTAACTATGAAAATAAAGTAAAAATACCAAATACATGTACGTATTTTTATTTATTATAATTTTGCTATATTACACATTTTTAATAGATTGATTCAAAAGTTGTTGCATATTTTTTCCTCTGATGAAGATTCATTAAAGACCGTAATTGATGCACAAAAAGGAGATCACGTTGAAGATGAGAGTGAACCGTAGTGGGGCATTTTCATCGCGTGAGGATAGTTTACAAATACGACATCTAGATTTCGCATCATTATAAGCGGCTAATCAAATGGATGGCATATTATCCTGACTTTGCGCCCTCCAATTTTCATATATTAAAGTCATAACAATTTAAAAAAATTATAATCATAATTTATGTCAAAGCAGTCATTGATTTATTTTTTAAATTGAAGTCTACCGACTTGTATAAAAGTGGTATCTATCTATATATAAAGAAGAGTTTCTGTTGGTTTGTTTGTTTTTTATACAAATCTACAGTTTTATTCCGAGCTCGATGTAACTTTACACACATGACCTTCAAAACAAGAGGAAGGTCACTGTCTACATGATATTTCGAAAAACCACCCCCATCCCCCTTTCCCACCATTTAAAGCATAATTTTTGGTACTTCTTTGAAATTTTGTACACTCAAAGTTTAAAATAAGAGAATATTACTGACGATGTTTCACATTCAAAATGTTTATGGCAGATTCAAGTCTGCTTTTGTTTAAAATTATTTATTGCAATATTGTTGATACATTGACATGTATGGACGTACAATTGTGGATGTGGAATAGCTATTTATATAAAAAAGAATGTCTGTGGGTGTTTGTTTTTTAAAACGTTTTAACCGTAAAATAAATAAATTATTACTAAAAATGTAAGATGGCGCCGTGCCTTTAGAATAGTGTAGAACTTTCCAGAACAGTGTTAATGACGTAACCGATAACATAGCAAAACTCAATTCTACAAGACAACAAATAATCGATCGACGGATAGATATTAATTCATACTTATTGAAATGCCGCCGAAGAAAAGAACGAGTATTGGTCGGAAAAACCCTGCGGCTAAAAGACAAAAAGCTAGGAGAGAGAGCTTCGTCTACAGCAGAAGCGTATGAGAGCTTCTACGTCTAGAGTAAGGGAAACTTTGGAGGAAAGAGAGCTTCGTGTACAACAAGATCGACGTAGAAAGGAATAATCAAAAATGGTAAATCGACATTCAAATCCAAAATTAAGGGCATTTAAATTAAGGGGGATGGATGAATGTTGTATGTAAACATTGTCATGCAAAGAAATATAAATGTGAACCAGCGGGAATGTGTTGCTTTAATAGAAAAGTGAAGCTGCCGCCTCTTAATGAGCCTCCAGAGCCATTGCTATCTTACAAAATAAGAGGAAAACTACTTACTAGATATGATTTCGAAAAAAAAAATTCTACCCCCATTTAACTAAATGAAGCCTCTTCACTCTGCGTAAAGTTCGGACTACGCCGGGTACTTCAGATAATTTGAAATATAAATGATAAAAATATGAAATGAAATTTTCGAATACACTTAAATCAGGCAGTGTATTTATTTTATTTTATATCGCCAAAAGGTGGAGGGTTAGATTTCTATATTTTCCTCAGGGTCCTAGAGTTCAAATAGATAAAATAATTTTGAATGGCGTTCCTGTTGA
Organism: Eubasilissa splendida; assembly: GCA_031772225.1. Classification (NCBI taxonomy): domain Eukaryota; kingdom Metazoa; phylum Arthropoda; class Insecta; order Trichoptera; family Phryganeidae; genus Eubasilissa; species Eubasilissa splendida. The sequence continues at coordinate 33,897,022 of CM062846.1, read as the reverse complement.
ATGGGGAATGGGAGGAGCAGGGGAAGGGAAGTGAGAGGGGATCGAAAGCGAGGTGCTAGGGAAGTGGGAGGGGTGTAGGAGGGAAAAGGAAGAGGAGTGGTAGGGGAGTAGAGACTTAGTGAGAATGTCTTGCATAGAGTCCCTAAACTTAAAAGTAATAAGAGGAAGATCACTGTCTACATGAAATTTCGAAAAACCACCCCCATTCCCCTTTCCCGCCCCTTAAAGCAAAATTTTGGTACTTGACGAAATTTTGCACGCTTGATGTATAAATTACGAGGAAAATTACTGTGCATCTAATTTCGATAAAAAAACTAGCCCCTTTCTCCTAAATTAAATCTTTTTATTTTGCGTAAAGCCCGGGCAGCGCCGGGTGTTTCAGCAAGTTATATATGAAATACATATATTTTTGGTGTGGATTATCCTTCCATTTCTATGTAAATGATTGTTTAAATGAAATATTAAATAATATTATTTATTAACTATTGTGATATTTGTCGATCAGATTATTAAGAGTAAAGTAATGAGACAGCATAGCGTCACAAGTTTAACCCCAGTCAAATATATACAGTTTATTAGTGTATTTTAAAGATACCTTACGGTAAAGTTATCTATCAGAAGCATAAATTCTACACAAATGTGTACACCTACAATATTTTAAATAATTTACATCTTAAAATACTTGATACATAAAAACTTATATATACGTCATTAGTGAAAAGTCAGGTTGAGTACAGGGTGAATATTATGTTCAAGGCCGATGTTATTTTTTAATAACTAGAAAATGAAACACATTTTTTTAAATAGACCTGATTCGGCCATTAAGTTTCCCAATATGTGACGATAGCGATCGCCATTATTATTTAGATAAAATATTTTAATCACTTCAACACATAGTTAAGGTGTTAGATGTTATATAATAAACTACTCTACTAATGTAAACTGACAAACATTTGCCAAACTAAAATAGCGGATAATCAAAATCGCTCTTCGCAACAGCTTCGCTCGCCATGTGGTCTCTGGTCCTCTGTTGTGAGCGACGGGAATAGAATATCCGCCGCTTGCCTCATTTCCAAGGCGGGGTCCTCGGATGCCTTCCAGAAGACGCATCGCAGCTTCCTGGCGGTTTCGTCTCGAGGCAAAATGGCGGTCGGTATGGAGCTGTCCGGAGGCCGGCAGCAAAGCCGGAGGCGCCCCGGAGCAGGTCCGGTGCGTTCGACAGACGTAGGGCAAGAGACTATCTTCGGCTTGGCAGAAACCCACCCCGGCCAATGCGCGGGGGAGGGGGTAGCGACCCATCGTCCGCTGTGAATGCATTTTAGGAGCGGGGTGAGGAGGGACTTGCATTGCCCGGCACATGGCCCGCACAGCAATATTTGAGTATGCGACCGTAACAATATTATGTCTATGCTGGAGAGCCTCTCCATAGACTAGACACAGCCGATCACAAATTTTTCAGTGTGGTAACATTAAAGAAAACTGACAAAGTCATTATCTATGGACTAATTTATGGCTTATCTATGCTTATTATTCAGAGGAGCTGTCATGTCTGTTATCTGTCATTGGTTATTCTTTATCTATTATATGAATCACATTAAACATCAGTCAGCATTCAACATTTTGTCATCATGCTAAAAAACTCACTAGGTCTTTGATATTTCTCAACAATATTCTGGATGCTCTTTCGGTTAAAAATCGATCGATAAGGTTTCCCTATTATATTAATAATTTTAAATGTTTTTTTAATAAAATATTTTAATTTCCAATTTACGGCAAAAATTAAATGAATTGTTGTAACACGATAATTTTACTTTTCAGGCCTTGTTTTTCACCATGACATATTCAGACATGAGTGGAACGGAGTATAAATCCTTTCATGAAAAATATATGCAGAATCACAATGGGACATCTGCTGTGGACACTTTTATTACCTTTGTACCAAATTTCTTTACTACATGTATAGTAAAACAAGTAATACTATACTCGGGAGTAAGCAGTTTTTTCTATAAGTTATCTTTAGAGTTTATCTTCATCATCATTCCTATTATTCTAGGAACAACAGTTTTAGTTGAGTATCGATTTGTATGGGTGTTTATTTCTTTTTTAATTTTCATTCTTATACATTTTAATCAATTCAATTTCAATGTTGCTTGGAGTTCTAAAATAGATCGCAGAAGAAAATGGCAATGCATATCTTACATAAGATCTGTAACACTTCTGCTAACTGGTTTCGCAATACTCGCTGTTGATTTCAACATATTTCCTAGGTTTTTAGCCAAGACTGAAAAATATGGATATAGTTACATGGATTCTGGAGTAGGTTTATTCATATTTTGCAATGCGTTGGTACCATCAAAAGTTTCGAGGCACAGTTTATTTAAATCATTGGAACTAAATATCAAGCAATGTGCCATCTTGATGATATTAGGCATCGGTAGAGCAATTGTTACTAAAGAAATTGATTATCAGCAACACATAACCGAATATGGAGTGCATTGGAATTTTTTTATTACACTCGCGGTCACAAAAATCATTGGAATTATCATCATGTGTCTATTTAAAGAGAAAAATTCTTTGGTGTGTGGATTACTGTTATTATGCGCTCATGAAACTTTGCTATATAAAGGTTTAAGCTCTTGGGTTTTTAGCAATACGGCCCGTAATAATTTTATTTCTGCTAATAGGGAAGGGTTAGTTTCATCCACTGGTTATATTGCATTATATTTAATATCTTCATATATCGGGCAGATTATTAGAGAGAAATACAATGACAAAAAGGAAGGTGACGTTATAACTAGTCTCTTTTGTATTATTTTGGTATCCTGGCTTGCAGTTTTCTTCGGTCCCTTTGTTGGTGTTTCACGATGCTTAGCCAATGCAGGTTATTGTTGCTTTATTATAGCGCTGGGAACAACTCATCTAACTTTGTTTTATTTGTACGAAATTAATGAGATTTCTATTATTCGAAAAGAAAATAAAACTAGAAAAACTAACTTTAATTATGCATTACCAATCATTTATTCAGCGATCAATGATAATGGTTTATTGTTTTTCCTTCTCAGTAATGTGATAACTGGACTAATTAATTTAAGTTTCTATACATTATATTTAGACATAACAAAAAGTTTGGCAATATTAACAACATACATGATTTGTATTGTATTAGTCATAGTATATTTTCAAAAGAAAAGGGAATTATCAAAATCCTGAATTTATCGTATACGGATTTGTAATTTTTTTCATATCTAAGCTTTATAATTGCTATTAATCATTTTCAATGATGATCAATGGCATGTACGATCCTCGAAATTCTTTGTCTTAGTTCCCCAGCACGAGAATTTCCATTCCTATAATATTAATGTAGGTTATATGAAAGCTCAAGAATGATCTCAAAAAGTTTTGTTACAGTAATTGTACAGGTTTCAACGAGAGCAGGTAGATTTGAATTGCCTGACATTTCTGTAGATTTTGTGACTGTCACTTCATATTTGACAGATATCAACTAGAGATTTTCAAATTCGTCATGTCAAAGGTACAAGCATCAATATATTATCTAAATCAATGTTCAATGAGTGACTGACGTAAATGAAATTGTGTTATAATCGCGTGCCTGCAGCAAGCACAATTCAGTATTTATTGGTGGTATTTGAAAAAACCTATTCGGTCAAAAATTGCTCAAGACTTGCTCGTTCAACAAAATAAAACTTGGAAAATGCCACTGCTGTGTGTGAAACTGAATTTTGGAAGGAAATTAACATGAATGATGAAATACATTTCAGCCTTGGTAGCTTTATAAATAAATAAACAACTGTATTTGGGGAAGTGAAAATTCACAAGAGATACACAAGGAGCCTCTACATTCTCAGTAAGTGATAGTGGTTAGACCTCATTTTTTTGAGAACTCTCAAGCCAATGCTGTTACGGTAACTGGCGAATACTATCGGAATTTTTCGACCCATAATTGGAGTATCTGGACTAACGTGGTTTTAACAAGATGACGACACGTCGCACACAGCATGCAATACAAGAGAAATTTCAAATAGGATGTTTCCAAGTAAATTAATATTGAAATATAGCGACATTGACAGGCCTCCAAGGTTGCCGAATTGAACTTCATTGGTCTTATTTATAGGGTTTTTTAAAAGGAGGGTTCTATATCAAGCCGCAAACTATTGAGCAACTCAAAATAAATTTTAAAATATGTGAAATTGTCATGCAAACTGTGGTCAAAAGGATGCGCATCAGTATGACTAGCGGAGGCAGCCGTTTAAATGATATAGTGTTTAGTCGGCTAAAAGAGCACAAAAGATAATTCTTAGGGTAATAAATGGTTATCCCTTTAGATATCCACCAGATCTTATATTTAAAGAGTACAATGCCCTAGACTTAAGACAAATCTATATGTTGAGACTCGTCCAATATTTCTATGCTAACATCTCACCCCAAGCAATAAATCATGGACACAACACAAGATAAACAACAAACATCTACACACCAGTTCCGAGAGCAACAACGGCATTTTATCGAAGATTCTACATGTTCTTAGCTCCGAAACTGTACAACACACTCAACACCAACTGGAAATCGTTCACTTCCAATAAGATTACACAAATATGGACCCAATATATGATCCAATTGGGTAGAGATTAATCAGAAGCATCGCTATCCAACATTCTAACATAATCATAATACAATATCTATACTAATAATTCACTAGTCCTACGGTACTCTCACTACATATATATCGTTTTTTCTCTATTTTTATTTTTTTCCTGTCTTTATCTTTCTTGAATTAAATAACAGCACGAAAAAAACTGACTACTTTAACACAGACGGTAGTCTAGCAAAGTAGCCAGGACAATGCTGTATATATCAGAGGTGGAGTCTACTCCATCCCACACAATAAACTTTATTGCAATACAATTGTATCTTATGTTTATCATGTTATATTAAAATATATTCACCTCTGTTACAACAAAAACATGTATGTCAATAAAGTCTAATAAATAAATTGTTCCACTCATAATTATCAGGTCCAAATAAAACACACTTAACATGAAATTGGCAATTGTTTCATTTTTAGATGTTATTCAAAAATAATATCAACCTGCTCTCGTTGGGATATCCGGTACTTTACAAATAACAATGTAATTTTTTATTGTATTGCTTTTGTAGAATTTCCAAGTTTATATGTATATGTATTAGATAATTGTAATAATATTTATATGGTTTGTTTCACATTTGTTTGATTTCACGCTGTCATTGATTTTATTACATATTCATCAAAGGGACGATTTTATGATTCATAAAATTTTTTTTTGTTTGTAATCTAGCTTACTTTTTACTCAAATATATTTTTACACCAGAACGTCTGAAGATAAGATGAGAAAATTTAGATTATGTTAGCGTAATATAATAAGTATTATAGTACAACTTGATGTTAAGTAGTTACTGGATTTTAATTTGATAAGAAAAATATGTATGTACAGTCGATTCCGCTTAATTGGGACTCGTTTTGACCAGGACATTTAGTCCAATTAAGCGTCTGCCCCAATTAACTGAAATGAGCGTAAAATTAAACAATAAATATTTATCTTAAAATATACATTATGGATTAATAGATTCTTGAACAAAAATATAAAGTATTAGACAATAATATAAACTGAAGAAAAAATTAAATAATAAGTAGATATATACAATTTAATTCTGCAGGAATGCATCAAGTGTTCTCTGTCTTTTGTTTTTATAAGTTTAGTACAAAACCAGCACAGGTATATTGTACAAAATCAGTGTTGATGTAGGGCTCCCTTCATTGCCTTCCTGCATAAAATAACGTAACCCGCCTATAATTTTTTATTCCTCCTGATAAGGCACAGGTGGATCTACATCTAATTTTTGATGTTTCGATTGTTAATGACCAACAATGAGGTAGCAAAATTTTTATTTTTTAAAAAAATTCTTCAAAAAATCTAATTTACAAAACTGAAAGATTTTTTCTAAATCTTGAAATATAAAGTTGCGTGTTTTGAAAACGATCAGTTTATGCCGTTTTATCATGTAACGTCACATCTTCCGAGTTGACAAGTCGGTACTCGTACGTAGTGACGTCACACGGTAATCCAAGCATTTTTCAACAAGCCCAACTTTGAATGCCAATATCTCCGAAAGTATTTGACATTTTGAAAAAATTCAAAGAGCATGAAAATCTTTATTTTATTTACACTGCAAAAAAGCTCATTTCTGACATACTCCACTACCTCATTGCATTCTAAGTCTTCATTTTCATTGTAACATGTAAATTTTTATCTATTATCTAAAATTCTTGATAATTAACAATAGTAACTTTTAACATGTCCTGAAGTTATGTATATTGTGATTTTAAATTTGCTGTCTCAATTAAGCAGAATGTTGTCACAATGTAAATTACTGCCAGTTCATTCGTTTGATATCTTAAGATTTGGCCCAAATAAGCAGCTGACCTAATTAAGTGGAATCGACTCTACTATAATCAGATGCTTAGCGAAAAATTAAATATCCAAAAATAAGTGGAAATTATACAAATTTTAATTATCTAAAATTTTTAAAATGTTCTTTCATATTTCTGCATCAGGGACTGTTCTGTAATATAATTACAATAATGTACCTATATATAAATCCCTTTATTTACAAAAAACTGCCAGTAGTTGCAAATTTCATATATGTAATATTTTGATTAATACCAATTTTACTGTAAACAAACTTATATTGAAATAAAAATGCATACATACATATTAACGATAGATGGGAATTAATTAAAATTTGTAACTTGAATTATCAAAAATTATAATTATCCAAATGTTTTACTATTTTTGGTGAGGGAGATAAATAAAAATTCTAATACATTTTATTGACATTCATTTATTTATGATTTAAAAAAAAAAATTATTGTCATGACTTTATAAAATTATTAATTTGATTAAGTCTTGACAAATCTTGTAAATAACTGATTCGTGAATTTTCTTTTTTACCAACAATACAAATACCTAAATATTAAAGAAATTATTATCAAAATAAAAAATACTCGTCAGATCCATAATATATTTTCATAAATAAATTAATTACATACATAAGTACACTTTTAAATTTGAATAGAGCAAAAACAAATATCAAATGTACCTGCATCTTATGCCGAGAGCCGTCTATTAATTTATTCGCTTTTCAGCTTTGGCTTCAAATATTTAAGTAGACGTATTTCTAACTTACGGTAAGGCGCAGTTGCATTGAAGTACTTTCATAAAAACTTAAAATACCAAAGAAAATTTATATGTAATTAAGATTTTATTAAAACATCACCAGCATACTGTTGAATGTGAAATACATTTAAAAAAATTATGATTTTCTTAATTTATGAATTAAAATTGTAAAATAATTCAATAAAATTATTTGAAAATGTTAAGTGACGGTCCATCAGGCCAAAAGTATTGATATATCATTTTTTAATTCAGACTTAAATTTTTAACTTATCATTTTTAGAAATAAGGCGACATATTAAAAAATATTAAACTAATAACAAAACATATTGTTCAAATATGAAATATATCATCAGTAATATACAATAAGAGTACTAATACAGTATAACAATACTAATATAGTATTAAAATAAAACAATAAATTAATCAAACATAAATAAACAGAAAAACACTCGCCCACACCCGAGCTGACAACACAACATAATATACTTTCAACTTTAATACTCAATGACAGCAAGAACACTATAGAGGTGAAACAAAAAAAAAAGAATATGAAATGCATTTAATAAGCTACCTCTTGTAAACATTCATAAATATTTTAGTGATGACATACTCCGCAGATATGTATTTAAATGTACACACCTTGGATAATACTTGTCACTAAATAAATAGGTTAGGGTTTTTATATTGTGAATTTTTTTGCTAAGTATCAATTTACAGACATTAGTTTATTGATATAACCCTGTTTTTCCCAAAAATGTATTTTTTATAATACTGATGCATAGTACAAAATAAATTGCAATGCTTTTACTGAAAGTTCACACCTTTCGTTATGTACAATATATCTTATATGAATTATTACATTTCACATAAGGAAATGTTTGATATATGCAAAATGTAAGTTAAATAATTGCTATGTTATATAACAACTATGATAACATTGAATGTAACATATATGTTATCTACAAAACAAATCAATATTAAGATTAGGAAAAATCATTTGCATTAATTCTGTTGAAATTGTTATATGTATTAAGGAAAATGGTTATGTACCTATAATACAAATTTATCTGCAGAATTGTATAAATATACATGAAATACTACTTGTTACAATTTAATAGAATTCTGGTAATTACCATAGACTAAAATATATTTCACAAATAAATCAAATATATGTTAAAACTAAAAAAACATGTTTAATTTATGCAAAATACCTTGGATTTTGACCGTTCAGTTGAATACTAGTGAATACACAGTATGGACTATAATGTTATACACGGTAACATTATAATAAATAAAATATTTTGGCTAGACCCGGGGCCAGGTACCTCGAAATATCATCAAATTATGACATTTAAATTGTACGATTTACAAGTTATATAATTTGGCTGAAAATGTTGGCTGTACAGCATTACTTGTGTACATGACTACATATAATATAAAATAATTATTGAAAGTGCATAAAATAAGGTAAAAGGAGCCCATTGTGGTGCATATCAAGACACGTTTCTCATTTAAAAAATATATAAATCCACCCCCACAGAGTCTCCCATGAGACAATTATCCAGCCATGAATCAAGACCCTGTTACTAAAAATATATTATTTATTTAGCTTATATTTACTTTAATCAATATTTCTTCAAACATCAAACTATGTTACAAGTACATATTACAATTATTAAAGAAAAAATTATTTAGCAAAAAACTAAAAATTTGTTTATTTATCTTAAATTATATATTTTTATCTAACTATTATTTGTTCTATTGGATAGTATAGCCTCCAATACTTCTTAGTTTAGTATATTTAATACAGGCAGTTCTCGATTTATGAATATCACAATTTTAAGATTTTTTATTTGTGTAACGCACTAAGTTGTTGAACTGGGTAATCAAATGGAACTCGAACTTGACTCGGCTGATGTAAAAGAGTTGTTGGACTCTATATTCTGAAGAATTAATAACTAATGAGTTAATAGAAATATAAGCAAATTTAAATACAAGAAAAATTTCACATTCCAGAACATATACGATGCAGAAAATGGCTGCAGCTTTTAATTAAGTTAATTTCTGAGGGATTGCCAATGTTTGAAGAACAGGACTCGAATAGAATTTTGAAAATAAAAAGAGGCATTTATGATCATTTATATGTTATAATGAGATTTTTAATGAAAAAAAATAAACTAACTGAAGTCTTCCATCAAGTCATATTTTAAAAGAGTGAACGAACCAACCGCAACCGTTTCATTGGATGTTCAACTCTCTACTAGTGATGAGAAAAAATGTTACTTTTGACTCAATGGTGTGATTGTGATTGGTATTTGATAATATCAGTGATTGAAAACTGTAACTGTGATCACAGTTTCATTATTAATGCACATGCGCCGCAGGATATCACAATACACGAAATAAAAAAATTACCTATTTTTTTCTAATATTATAACTTCATTTGCATAAAAAACATATTCTAGCATAAATAATTAATATAAATCTAATTTAATATCATCGAAAAGAAAATTAAAATACTTTAAAAATGTAAAATTATTTTTCGTTAAAATTCTCACCTAATATGCGTAAAACGTTTTGGCAGAATGTACTAGATGGCGCTGATCACGAGTTATAATCCATTCTTTTATAAATATTTTCATCTCAAATGCGCATGCGTCAGATCACGATTCACATTCAAATATGAACAAGTAATATTATGACTAATCACTGTTTATTTATGCATGCGTGGAATCACAGTTAAGAATCAGAAATACATTAAATATCAGCACGGCCGCAAAGCGTGAGTCGTGATTGAGATCACAATTTACAAAACCGATTTTGATTACGGTAGTCACGGTTAATGATATAATATCGTCACGGTTAATAATATAATATCGAAATATCAGTGAGTGTGAATATATCAGTCGTGAGTGTGATCACGATTTACAAAACCGATTTCGATTACGGATAGTATCACTGATATATCAAATATTAACGACAATATATAATATGATTATATATAAATGAATAAATAACTTATACAAAAATATAAATGATTTATAAAAATAAAATAAAACTTATAAAAATTAAAAAATATCTTATAACTAAAAACTTATTAAAAATATATGAAAAACTTATAACAAATAACTCATAAATTGCTTGTTTAATAATGACGTCATGACTCGGATAACAAGAGAAAGTATAGCTCCATAAAGAAGGCTTTAACTTGCATATACACCTACAAAATGTAAAATGAAAATACAAACAAAATAAAATAAAGTTTTCAGCAAGTTAACAAAAACATTATCAACAACAGATTCCAATAGATGGCGCTGATTCAAGTGATAATCGATTTGGACGGCGGTGTCAGAAAATCCGTTGAATATTTAATAAAAAAAACGAATCACGATATTACCAGATATTCAATCACTGATAGTGAGTGTGACTCTAAAATATCAGTTATTGACTCACAGTTCGTGATTTTGAGCTCATCACTACTCTCTACACGCATGTGAAAATAACGAACACTGATGAAAATTATAACTGATTGTACAATATATGTACATACATAATATATAATTTTATGTATAGTAATATGTAGTCAATTTGAATTAAAATGAACTATGTATTACTTACTATACATATCTTGTGTTCTCTTAGTATTTTTTCAACTTATTTTACATTTGTAGCATATTGTTATAATAAAACGTACACATTTGATGTTTAATATAATACTTTTCATATGTAAAAATGACCGCTAACTTAAACGACTGCATCTTATACGCAAAATGTATATTTGGGTGTTTTGATGCATAACAAACAAAAGCATATAACAAACGATCTCAAGGAACGGAACTCATTTGTAAATCGAGAATTGCCTGTATTAATAATTTTTCATAATCTGTACAATGATCCTGCTGATGCCACATAAGAACTACTAAAAAAACTTTGAACTAATATAATACAATACAAATTAAATGTATTAATTAGAAAGATATATATAAAATCAATTTTTCGAAAAAATATTGTTGTTGCTACCGGGATTCGAACCTGGATCTCTTCCTATCTGGAGAAGTGCATTAACCGATTATACTATGCCAACACATTGATGAACAGTTGATGACAAATTTTTGAATTTACAGTGAAACCCTTTTAAGTTTTCCTGCCTAATAATATTGGATTCTCTGGTTCCGAAAAAGTCCCATTCAAATTATGTATTTTTCCAAATAATAAGTTTCCCACCTAAGAAATTAAAATATTTATGACGGAACTCAATTTATCTGTACAAAAAAACCTTTTTAATACGTTTTTCGGCAGAAGAAATTTTGTTATACATTTCTAAAACTGAAAGTGGTATTCTTTCAATTGGTGCAATACAATTTGGGTTTTGCCCCACCATAAGAGATCTATCCACTGACAAAAATTGTCATATTTGAACAGGCCAATAAAATTTACAGCTTTGCTTCGACAAAATAAAGAATATAGCCGCCGCAGCCGTAAATTATTTTTTGCACATGCAGATAATCTTCACAATACAAGAGCCAGATTGGTAATACTAACATCTTGTTTTGTTTTATTTTTATTAATTTTTATCTTTAACTACGTAACATTTTTGGCCGAAAAACCCAATTCTTAAAATAGCTTAGATTAAAGTTCATTTTATGGCAAGCTTATTTCAGAGAACAAAATAATGCATTGACATGTATTACTCTAATTGTACACTGTTCTGCATTAACCTCCTTTAATACATTTCGGGAATTTAAAATATTGTATTGTTTCATCAACATTTTTTAATTGTATGAATAGATTTGGTATAATATTATGTATGTATGGTATAAATAATACGCAACTAATCAACAATTTTTATGCTAATTACTTTATTTTTTATTGTTATTAGTTAGTTTTAGTTCATGAATTTATTTTTAAAAAAAAATTTGATGTTCGAAATCTGATAATGTTCCATTTTCGGAGATACCATACCCCGTTTCATTAGGAGCTTCAATTAGCATTTCTGGTGTATATTGAGAATACGTAACTTCTCGAATCTTTAAAAAAAAACATGTTTTCCGGTAAAAGCAAATTCACAATAGCGAATACGGTTGCTTTTTGAATGGTATAATGGTAACTAGAATCTATAAGTTGTGAATTCAGGGCTCACAACTCTACTGAAAAATGCATTTTACAAAAATTAGAGGATTTACCGTTTTCTCAAGTTTAGCCGCGTTTCTTAAGAAATAAAATAATGTGTTAAAATAAATAAACTTGAGGCAAGATAATAAAATAATGTCTGACTTACATATGACATCTTTTGTCATATTTGATCTCCTATTATGCGTGACCTATCCTTTACGATAGAAAAAGCGCTGATTTGAATTCTAAAATCAATTTCGCATTTTTGTTTGGTCGGTGATTCTACTTCCAATTAATTTTTCATTTAATATTTATTTGATACTTTCTAGCATTCTTTTGCAGTTTAGATAGCTATTCTTTGAAAATAGTAAGATATTGATGCGACATGTATTCCGAGTATGTGTCTATTTAAAAAAATATATTCTTAAATAATCATAATATTAATGTAACTTTATTTAAAACGCAAAATTAGATGTCAAATATAAATAATGCGAGATCCCTCCTAATAATTTTACACGTTTAATAAGTTTGAATATGTTGGTCCCTCGGAAAACATATTAAAAGAGGTTCACTATCTATTTGCACTTTCAAATTGATGACTTTCAAATTATCTTATGGTGTAGCATAATCGGTTAATGCATTTCCTCGAATAGGAAGAGATCCAGGTTCGAATTCCGGTAGCAACAAGAATGTTTTTTCGATAAATTGATTTTATATGTATATCTTTCTAATTAATATATTTAATTTGTATTAAAAATATCACAGACCTATGTTCTGATAAATTGCAACTTCACAATAAGAATGTGTTTTCCTTAAAAATAATATAATACAGTAAAACACTGCTAATTTGAAATTGAAAAAATATTTCACCACCCAAAATATTGCTAAAGCTCTTAATTTTTTTATATATATGCATGTACGCCGCGACATTCGCATGGTTAGATTTGACAAAATATTTCATTCCATTTAGTTTTTGGTTTGTTTTTTTCTATTGTGTTTGCCGTTAAGTTTTGGCCTTATTATATTTGTGGTCTTCGTAATTTCTTGAGCCAAGCCAGTACACATTACCAAGGCAAAATGGAAAAACAAAAACACGCATCCATCACGAAAATTCTAAAATTACGACAATAACTAAAAATATCTGAAGAAGGGTTTAATGAAAAAAATCTCAATAACTGTAATCTGGAGGGAACTGCTATAAATGATCTTTTGTCAAGTGATTTTAATTCAAGGACAATTTGACATCCTTGGATTGGCCTTGCAACAGCCCAGGCCAATAAAATAAACTCCATATAAAGCAAAAACTTTCTAAGAAAATAGAAAAAATGTGGACAAGCTAAAAACATAATAAATAAAACCCATCTCAACACAGAATTTCTCTAGTGAGACGGGCACAGTCCAAACAGATTTTACATTGTATTATATAGTTACAAATAAAAATAAATAATATCAATGAAGTGTGGGACAATGAAATAACCACAGAAATATTAAATTAACTATATGCATCACCATAATTATTTTAAATTAAAAATAAGTGACATAATCCGTAATAAACAAAAATCAAGTACATGCCTTCTTGTGCGACTCTTTTATATCTGACATTTTCTATTCTATGTATATTATAACCATATCACTGGACAAAATTTCTCAATATTATTTTAATAATTCATTAATAATTTTTTGCCCTCATTGTTTTTGAATTAACAGTGTTCTATTTATTTCGGGGGTTTTAAATAAGGATATATGTATGTTGTTCTTAAATAAAAATATAATATTTTAAAGTAGTGATGAGAAAAAATGCTAATCTTAACTCACTGGTGATAGGTATTCGATAATATCAACAAGCGCCAACCCAAGCGGAAGTAATATTGTGACTGATCACGGTTTATATACACATGCGCAGAATCACAGTAAACAATCACTGATATATCAAATATCTAAATATCAGTGCGGCCGTAGAGTGTGAGTCGTCAGTGTGAACACGGTTAACAATCACTGATATATCAAATATAAACACTGCGTCCAACGTGACTGATCACGATTTTAATATGTATTTTGGGGGTGATCCAATTACGACTTGTTTTACCAACACTGAATCAATTAACTTTAGAATGGTGATCCTGCCTGCATTGAGCCTAAATAATACAGCTCTTAGAATTATATTTACAATATATGATATCATGATTTTCACGGATTGTATTTTATATAATATATACATTATAAAGTTATATTTTTTTTAGAATGAAAATATAGGAGATTATAAAAAATTTAATAACAAAATCATTTTTAAAAAATAAACAAAATTATTAGGTAAACAATGTGCATTGATTTTTAACCCTTTGCACTCGAATGCCACCATAGCGGTGGCATTTATGATTTGTCGCATTACTCGAGTGCCGTTGTTATGGCGGCAAGAAAATAAAGTATCATTTTTTAATATTGTTAACATATTAGGTCTTTCAGTTTTCAATATTATATTATTTAACCGAGGATCATATCTGTACAAATCAATAAAAGTTATTAAATTTGATGGAGAGTCGAATAATATGTCATACAAATTTGACATATTCTCTACACTTAAAGAAGTGAGATAACACCACACCAGCGGGTGCACAAGTGAGACAACAAAACAACACTGTAAACCCAATAGGTCGGTCCTGATGAAGATACGTTAGTATCGAAATCGGGTGACATAAAAACAACACAGTGGTTTAAACAAAGTTAAATATAAATACAATTGAAAAAAAAATTAATCACAAATCTCTACATTCCCAGACATTCAAATACTCATTGTGAGTGTGACTCAAATATATCAGTGATTGACTCACGGTTCCTGATTTTGAGCTCATCACTATTTTAAAGTTATACTTTCGAATACGGAATACTCTTGCGGCAATGACGGGTGACTGCTATAGCTCTGTAAGTGAATAATATTAACAGATAGAGAGCCAATACAGTTACAGACAGCAAATAAAGCTTGAGATGATAAAATCGATGTGGTGACCAGAAAACTGCAAACTGAAGCTTTTGATTGGTGGTATCTAAAAATATAAGAAAACATCTATAAATATTATAAAGAATAAAATGTTTAGTCATTAAAAAATTCAATTCACTTTCAAAGAAACATAAACACATACTTATATGTATAATTTTGCATCATTTGTGGTACTACTATACTTAAATACTTTCACAAATATACCTAAATATCCCTGTCCAATACTGAGATCTCTAACCCTATTTCACACCAAAATTTATATCAATGTAGGTTAATTCCCTCCCTGGCCTAATTAATTAATAAGCCTGGTTAATTACAGTGAAATCTTGATCGATTGTTCCTCGAATAATCATTTTCCCGCATGTGTCATTTATTTCTTCCAGCCCCAAATTAATTTCATACAAGACACGCAAAAATAGATTGCATCGATCGTTCCTCTACTCATCATTTTACCGCATTAATCGTTTAAATTATACAGTATATTTCGTTACACTAGCTTATTTTATAATTGGCTGTCTAACGGCACATTGACGTTAAAGAGCGAGTCCTGCCACGGTGATAAAGAGTCGAAAGAGAGGATCTCTGTTTTGCGTCAATATGCGAGCCAATCGTCATTGGCAAATCGCTGAGGCCTAGGTGTTTTAAGAGTATGAAAACTTTATCCATAAAATACATATTAAGTAAACAAAAAGGCATGGATGACTATGAATATTTTAAATTTGTTTTTAAGGGACCTTGACACAGAAATGTGCATAAAACAACATATTTTATTTTAAAGAGAACACATTATTATTTGTGAAGTTATAATTTTTTCAGAATAATTTCACAAATAATGTGTTTTCTTTATAATATATTTAAGTTGTATTAAAGTATATCCAAAAATTGAATAAAATGAAATTGAAAAATCTCTATCGTCTCCTAGTGAATAATTCTCTAAGGTATTCGTAATAAAATGTAAGTAAGATGTATCAATTTGAAATAGCTGCAATATATAAATTCGAAAATTTATCGTCTATTTACGAGGCTGACGTAGTGTAATTAGTTATCGCACCAGATAGGAAGAGATCCTGTTGGCAGCTAGAATATGTTTACGATAAATTGAGTTTATCTGTATGTACAGTAAAACTCCGTTAATTTGTAACTCACGGGACCGAAATTTAAAAAAAAATCCAAATTACGAATAATGAGAACAACATTTTTTAAAGGCAAACAATAGAAATAAATTTTTATAAAAACATGTTAGTTTATTGCATCCGTGATTTAGCATGCGCCGTGATTTTCATACTAAAACATGATGACTCTATTATTTTAGCATCTTATGTGTCAAAATGTTTATCAAATAATGTATTTCTCCTAAATAAGAAAGGTGTGTGGTGAGTGGTGACGCGACAGTCTCTCAAGGCAACAAAATCACGCGCATTAATTTGATTGGCGGTCGAACTCACCTTTTCCATCCGAATTGGAATATTTGAAATGCGCGTGAAAAATAATCAAAAACTTTTAAATCTTCATGTCTCGCTGGCCTTGTTGGTTGAAGCTTATTATTTTCCTGCGATTTTTTAAGTTCAAACCCAGAAAGGTAATTCAGATTCGATTTTTTCTGCCATTTAGATATCAATTTTTTGTCAGTTTTCCGCTCCATTTATCCAAATGGTCAAGGATTTATACGAACTACGAGATGTTGGTGCCATTTTAGAGAACAAAATGTAAAAAAAAAGAATAAAATATGTCAACGTATTTAAATATGAAAGATTTAGTTTCTTTATTACATACATATGCAAGTTGCAATGTTTCATAAACAGAAACTAGATCAAGTGATTCAATGAAAACATTATTTTAACAACAACAAATCTTATAAAATGCATATGTCATATGGCAAAACTCAGTTTGGCACCTGTCATGCCAGCGTGCCGTTTTTTCAATAAGGAACGGCGTCGTGATTGGCTAGTAGGCAGGGCTAGTTGCAGATGTTTACGAAGGTATGAAGGTCAAATGCGTAGTCGTGTGAGTTTAAGGATTTAAAAACATATGTAAATATGCAAATTACGTGAATAAATTATTTACTTCTGGTGTCAAAAACACATACGAACTGCGAATAATCAGATTTTACAAATTATCGGTAGAAATTAGTATGGAATGTTATTTTCGGGGCAAATTTTTTTTTAAAAAGTGCGAATTCCGTGAAAATACAAAATATAGGGTTACGAATTAATGGAATTTTACTGTATATCTTTCTAATTGATGCATTTAATTTGTATTACATATTTAATTGTTTGTAGACAACTGTGCAGCTCGCCCAAGTGATTCTTGAATTGAAGGAGACAGCAGAAGAGGGTGAAGATGTCGATGAAGAGAATCCCTCACGTGTACTTTTATTTTCAGAAGCATGCACGGCCTTGGAAAAATTGAAAGATTTTTTTTATGCACATTCAATAACTGATGTTGAAAAAAATGTCATTTGCAACATCGAAAATTACTGTTTACTTACAGCAATAATACAACAGCCTAAAAACAAATGATGATGAAAGATTATGTATGATACAAAGTTTAATTTAATTTTTTTTTGTTTCTGTGCAGTTCTCTGATTTTATTTATATTTAAACACATTCATTTACATGTGAAATAGGTATCTTTTTTTAAATATGATATATAAATGTAACTTTTATTTATTTATTTATTATTTATTATTATTACTCTTATTATTTTCTATATTCCCACATTCATTGTTTTCCCGCATTCATAGTTTATTTTAATAGGTCCCTTAAAAAACGATAGAGATTTCACTGTACTACAATACAAACTCATCCAAAAATGCTAACTTGGATATATTCTTCATGACAGGCTCAGTTTAAAAATTAAATTGTATTGTACGTGATGGATAGATTCATCTTAGTGTGTAGTACATACTGGAAGCCATGCGTTTTGTAAGTATACAATAGATTTAAAATATCTTGTTCATTCTCCTCAAATTGTTATCAAATATAACTATTACTTGTAATCTAACATTTCATTATATTAACTGTTCCATATGTTTTGATCATAAAAATTAACAATTGTAACAATTCTATCGTCACATTGTACTTTAATACATATATCTCAGTAGGACTATATATTAGGCTCATCGACAACCTGTTGATACTATGTGGAAGACGACTGGAGCAGGATGAGAGAGTCAGGAAAACTGGAGAAGAATGGATAGTAGTCAGTGGAGAGCACTTGTGGAGGAGACCAAATCTCACCTTGATATGTAATGCCATGGAAGAAGAAGAACAACCTGTTGATAATCTCAATAAAATCAAAAGTTGAATTTTTTCATATACAAAATAAGTATAAATTTAAATGATGATAAAGGATTGTAATAAATGAACTATACTCAAACACAGCATTGAATCATTCATATAAAAAGGAATTAAATTACAAACCAATTACTGCAGTGCCGTATCCAACATCATATACTCCCATTCTGTAAGAACATGTTGGAACTATAAACTCGTGGAAATGATCTTGTTTCAAGTCAACTTCAATAATATGATCTTTGCTTTGTGGGCCTATAACAGTCACTTTACTTTTGAACATGGAATCTTTTGTGGTCTTTAAATGTGCAGCAGAATGCCTGTGGCCAGAAAATATAATCGCGGGTTGAATTTTTGTTAATACCTAGAAGTAAGTAACATTGCTTTAGACATAAAAAAATTACAAATATTTTTACAAAATATAGCATGTCTAGTAAAATGAAAATGGTAAGCGACAAACATTAATATAAATATAACTAATAAAATCATAATTCTTGTGCACATGCACTATTCTAGATATAAACCAAATTTATATAACTAAATTGACTTATTTTTGGACTTAATAAATAAAATATTGAAAATCAAAATCAACTAACAAGAACTAAATATCTTTTACACAAAAATACAGTGACCCAGAATTTAAATTATGCATCATTTAAATTCTGACTAATGATGTGATTTACGACCAGACGCCATATCAAAATTTCAGAAATAAATTTCACAAAAAATTATATAATTGTATCCCTTTAAAACCTTTAGGATTCAATTAATTTAATTGAGATGTCATTATAGCTGTTTACATATTTCAAATTAATTGAATTACACTGGATTGAAGATAAAAAATATTCAATTGAAATATAATGTCAGACATTCATAACAAAATATATCTCGAGATATTTTTATTGACTAAAAAAATGTGCATAAAAGAAATATCTTACATTCATGGTGTACTTGTCGGGAGTTAAAAGGAGAGGCATGTGCGATATAGCTATTTTGGTAGTATTTGATGAAAAATGACTTTGGGATGATTCAGGCAGTAATTGGGTGAGATAATTTGTTTTGTATATGTCCACATACTTGACATTTATGAAATCGGGCTGTTTAAAAGCCGCATTGAACATTTTAATTTTTTCAGGGTGAATTGGTTCATTTTCTCCACCAATATCATTATCACCCGGTATCCAAACATGCTGAAAGAATAATTAATATTATATGACACAATGGTAAAAAAAAACATACAAATTCTATTTGGACTGCACAATGGATGGATCCAAATAATCATAAGGGTAATCGGTTTAAAATAATTCATAGATCTATTCCCCACACCCCCTGATTCTCCAAAAGGAAAGTCTCCAAAAGAACAATATCAAATATCTCTAGAATGTGAATTGGTCATAGTCAGGTAGCCTCACATTTATTCAGATTGAACTTAATAGATTCCCCAATGTGTGAGTGTGGTTTATTATTTTTAATACCTTGCAATTTTATGAATGGGGAATTTAAAAAAAAGTGGGGAATGGGGAGCTGAAAATAATTTTCATTTAGTAAAAAAGCATATAAAATAACTGAATGAACCAAAATTTTAGTTTTAAAATTGTACTGATGTGTGTGTGTGTGTGTGCGAGCCTCACCGCCCACGCGGATTGTATGCGTGTGTGTGTGTGAATGCGTAGGTATGCGCTGGTATAAATAGCGGTCACACGCAGGGCGCGCTCTCTTTTGCTAATCTACTGTTGTCTCGTATAGTTGTACCTCTCGAATAGTAATTGTATCTCACCGTAATAAATATTTAATTGTCACCACGAGTTTTACTCGGACCTTTAATAACACCGAAAGGTACAACGAAGACGTACTATTATGCAAGTACGTAACAAAAAATTTATTAATAAATGTTTTGTTATTGTGAAAGATTAATTATTTATAGAGTAATATCATAATGTTATCATCATTCATCCACGTCGGTTTCTCATAACTGAGGATTGCGATCTGTATAAACTCTGACCCTCTTGACTATGCTCTTCCACTTTTCTCGGCATCCTGCAGATCTTAGGGCTGTCACTTGAGAAGTGCCTTTTCCACTTGTTCGGTCTAACAGACGGGAGATCTTCCTCTTTCTCTTCGTCCTTTGCCGTGGCCTGCCAAAATAAGCTTCTCCTTGCTATCTTCCCTTCTTCTCTTTCTTCTCAGGCAAATGGCAAATGTCCAGTTCCTGGAGAATGGAGATATGTGTGTCTCGTCATCCATGGTATGCGCAACATGTGTCTCCAGCACCACATCTCAAAGGCATCAATTTGTCTTCTCTCCCTTGCCTTCAGGGTCCATGATTCCACACCATATAAATATATAGAATACACCAGAGACTATACAAGTCTGATCTTCATTGTCAGGAATACTGTGGTCTTTTCATATTTTGTCAAGTCTGGACATAGAACTTTTCACCATATCTAGAGTCGTTTAATTTCTAGTTTGCAGCTACCGCCATCAGTAATTATGGATCCAAGATAATTGAGGTCCTCGATAATTTCAAGGTCTGGATCTGTTGGTGAAAGCTGGTTATGTCGATCAATGATCATTAGCTTTGTTTTTTTCCTTGTATATCGCAAGGCCCAATTTTCTACTTTCTTCTTCAATGTGACCGAGTAGTGCAACCATTTCTTCTTCTGATGTAGCAATCAGAGTTGTATCGTCTGCGTACCTAAGACTGGAAATCTTTCTGCCTCCAATTTTTACTCCATCATTCCAGTTTTCGAGTGCATTTTTCTTGATGTACTCTCCATATATGTTAAAAAGGTCTGAAGACAATATACAACCTTGTCTGACTACTTTTCGCACATTAAAATTTTTAGAGATGGGATTGAATTTAACTGTGGCGGTATTATTCAAATATAAATTGCAAATAAGATGCATAAGGTGTTCTGGGCCTCCCATCTCACAAAGTATTTTCCACATGTATTTCCATTTCACGCAGTCAAATCCTTTCTTATAGTCAATGATGCATAACATTCCCCATTCAAATCTTTTATTTAAAAAACAATATTCCTTTTTGGTACCCCTAATACTTTGCTTTATATTTTTTAAATACCTTCTCTAATAGGGTAAAAATAGTTTTATTTTAATTTATAAAAGCATTTGAATTTTATAACTGTGATTTAATTATTTTTTTTAAAACTTATAGACGCAATTTTAAGAATTAAAATAAAATACCTTCATAGGATATTCTGTAGTAAAGATATTTGAAAGCCTTTTAACATATTTGTAAAACTCTTCTTTGGTTGCAATCGATCCCTCATCCATCAAGTCCCCAAGAAATAAAATGACATCCGGTTTGAAAACTGCCACAACACGAGCATACGTTTTGGCAAGAAATCTAAAAAAAAAACTATTTATTTAAGCAAAAGAATATCAGATATTTAAAATATCAACATTAACACAAGAGAGACTGCCCAACGAGTCTCTGTTCTGACTCAGGTAACTTATATTAACATTCTGTGTGTACATACTCACATATATGCAAAATTGTATTATGTTTTTATAATTTCAAAACATTATATAAAAATATATTACCAAAAAACAGTCAGTTTTATGAAAAGTTTTAAAAAATGACAAGAAAAACCTGAACTTAATTGTGCCAAAATGAAAAAGATTTTTTGTTTTAGATCTTATATATATATATATATATGTATTTTAAAAATTCAATCATAATTTGAAGTAAATTTACAATACAACTCTACCACATCGACTGGCATGTTAGTCCCATGTTAATATTACATGTGTGAACGAGAGGTGTTCCCTCTAAGGTGTGTGGGTGTGGCATCATAGCACACACAACAAAATATAGCGCGCGCATAATTTTTATCAAGACTTATTTTTCTATGGAATGTTGAATTATCCTGTTATCACTGAACATTTTGAACATTAAACCATTTTCTGAGGTTATACGGTCAAGATAATTTCTTTCTATTTTCACCTCTGCTGCCTTCTATCTTCCCCGCATAATGTGATGTAAAAGATCACATTTTTCATTGTGGAGAATGTGACTAGAGTATGCAATTTTCCTTGATAGTTATTATTTATCTCGACTTATTCATGCATCTTAATAAATAAAACAAATCGTCGGCTTGGAAGAAAACCATCATAAGTCAAAAATAATAATTTTTGAGGTTTTCAAATGAAGCAAGTGGAAATGTCAAAGTTTTATCTTGAAGAGAGCAGTAAATTGCAACTCGTATAAAAATCACTTAATGGTGTCTGTGATAGTCTGTGTTTCCAACTATGTTATGCCATCAATCTAAGGGTCAATCTATTAATTTTAAGTTGTGTAAGTCTTCCTAAAAATGTGTTCACAATTGTAAAAGATTAGATTCAAGTATCATGAATATAATATTGAAATCATAACTAAGCCCCAAATAAAACTGAAGAATGTGAAATTGTATCAAAATTCAGAAATAAGCAATGCTAGAATCTTTCAAATGTTTTATAAATTTATAAAAAATCCAAAGTCTTAATGATTTATTTGCCAGTTTTATTTGCCTAGTTGTTATTAATTATATACTTATTTATATAATTTCATCAAAACAAGATCAATGTGGATACGGTGATGTATGTCAAAAAAAAAATGTTTTAAACTGTCAATGTATTGATCATTTCACAAGAAAATTCATTTCATTCATTTTACAAGAAAACGTAGCATTTTGAAGTCTCATCACTCACAAGCACCTGTCTGTCGGGAGCCGCGTGACCAGTCGGATGTGCCGCAATCGCGAACACACCGCACACGTGGTGCCGTGAGCCACGAACGTGTGTTCCGAAAGTTACGGTCCAATATTATAATATTTATTTTAAAATGCATACAACTAGAAGTGGGATATAATTATTGGGATTGTTTTTAAATACATACAAGTACAAATGGGATAGAAATTTAATATTTAACATTCATCACAAAATTTAATCAAAATTAAGAAATCTAAACAGCACATAACTTAGAAAAATAAAAATAAATATTTTCATTAAAATCACTAACACAAACAAGGAAAAATATCGGAAAAAAGTATAATAGTAAATGTAGAAATTAAATATTGAAATAAAGTATAAAGTGGAAAGTGGAGAACAAGGATAATAAATATTACATAATAGCCAAAGAAAATATATACATTTTTGAAGAATAAGTGTATGAATAATAGTACTAGTAAGTGCTGAATATATACTGAAGTAGCGTGCACCGAAAAGGTAGACAAAATGCGATGGAAATGAGGTCACTCAGACGTATATATGGCAAATTGATTTATGATAAAGTAAAGAATGAACAAATTAAGAATGAATGTAAAACTGATCTTAGTATAGCGAACAGGATTTTAAAAGTATTACGTAGGTGGTTTAGTCATGTGGAACACATGAATGACGAGAGGATGGTAACAGATATATGACGCGAGTGGTGATGGCACCAGAAAGAGAAGACTGCCGTGGAAGATTTGGCATGACTAAGTAAACTAGGTCCTGGAAGATGCTCCTGATAGAAACCTCAACATTCAACAAGCGTGCATAAGAAAATATATAAATGTGGATGAGGCGAGGGTTGTGTCAGGACAGAAGAGTGTGGGGTTCCTCTCTGCCTAACCCCGGAGAGAAGCTGTGTGATGGGAAGTAATTAATATACATACTTAATCCAAATCAGCAAAAGATCATTATTTAGAATCGGACATCCTGACTTGGGCTTAAAATATTAAAAATAGATTTATACAAACCCATCACTATCCCTATTGAATATATATGTTAATGCTGGATTTTCAGTTTGTTCTCCCAAAATTTGAGGATCAGCTACTAAGAGAATTTTAACACAACTCTCATCATCGTAGCAATTATGTGTTGGCCATTTAAATGTTTGAATAAAATATACCAAAATTTCATTGTAAACAATAACAAGTAATACTGCGAGTACAGTAATTTTGACGTGATTCCTGAAAATGAATTAATAAATTAAGTTATTAATAAAAAGTTATCTACATAAATGAGGGCAAAATGTAAAATATAAATTTCAAGAACAAACATTATACAAACCTTTTTAAAAAACGCATGAATATTTTTTAATTTCTGATTGGAAATGTAAACAATGTAGAGTTGTATTGGATCTCTGCAGTTATGTATATTTGTATCTTATCAAATCTTATATACCTCTATTAAGTCAACACATATTAAGAGATTGGATAATCAACGCACGAACATGACCCTGATAAATGCAAATTTCTCACATTTTAAGATCAAAATCCAAAAATCTGCGTTATTTCAGCATCCATTGCAATAAATCTGACAGCTCGAAAAATTACCAGCTGTCAGATGATACAATATATAAATACAATGGAGGCCATAGCATAGATAGAAAGAATGATCTAAATAAGATTTCATTTGATCGTATATGTATTTATCAAAGATTTTTGTTATTTGGTATAGCGCATCATTTGATCTAAGTAAGATTTTTTTTCAAATAACATAGCTCTTTTGGGATTACATGTTAAATATAGTAATCAGAGGGTGCAAACTACCATCATACCATACTGATAGTAATGAATATAACTATTATATCTCTTATCTATGATAACTATTATATGATATAAGTTATTCATAATTTTAATATTGGGAACAATGTCGTATATCTTCTTTTAAATAGGCAATCCACCTGAAAAGAAAGACGTAAATTAACGTAAATCCTGCTCCAATAGGGAGGGGGGGAGAGAAAGGAAGGAAGGAAATAAGAGGAACCTGGATAAAACGGATAAGGATCGATGATGGGACAGGGGTTCCAGTCGAAGGACTAGTAATCTTGGGGAACCAGGATTCGGAAGGACTGCTCGCCTTACCTCGTGTCTGACGCCTCCGTTTCCGACCCCGCAGTCGCCACCGAGATCACACAAACGGCACGCGGATGGGCAAATCTCCGCTTCCAATTACCCGCCTCGATACAGAATTTCTTTAGTGAGACGGGCACAGTCCAAACAGATTTTTACATTGTATTATATAATTACAAATAAATAAAATTGAAGACGGCGATATCAATCACTTCACCCGCAGCACACAAATAACAAACTATCACATGTATACAAGTATACAGTGCTGGTGCACCGGAGCTGAATAAATCCACACCACTAATGCTCTCGCGATGATGTTGAGATTGAACAAATTTCGGTCTAGTTGACATCTACTAACGTCGAGGTCACTATTTACACTGAAGACAAGCCTTAAGGATAAAGGATGGGTGTAAATTTGGATGCAAAAAGGTGTCATTAATATGGGTCACGGCCGATTCGCAAGACCCGTCAAAAATGTAGTTTACGAATCCGGAACATCCCACGTCTAAAAAGACGAAGTGCTTTTAACTAGGTACTTCATTATCAATAGGTGGTGAATAGGTTCCTAAAACCATATATCACGCGAAAAATCAAACAAAATAATCGAATACACGACGAAAGAATATAAAAATGCCGAATTGATTACTGCTACATAGATAACTAAACAAATAATCGAATCCCGACGAAATATTATCACGATACCGAATGATTACTACAATCATATACGGAGCGAAACAAAACAAAACGAAAATAGAATACCCGATGAAACACATAAGATGCCATATGATTACTACAATTATATACGCGCGTGAAACAAACGAAACGAATAATCGAGTACACGACGAAATGAGAATAATTAATAACGAAAGAATGGCAGAACGTCAGAAGTCGACACGGTTGGAATTCCGAGTGAATCCAATACCTGTACAAGTCTTAACGAAGCATGGACGTCGTCAGTTTGACAAAGGGTAGGGGTACCCACGCCCATGAGCACACAGTTGCACAGGAGTTGCATGTGATGCATCTAAAATAAAGCGATGATGGTAATGTGTTTGTTACCAATTATACGAAAACAATAACTCCCGAATGGATTTGTTAACATGAAACCAAAATAAGTATTAACTAAAACATAATACTCTTTGTCTACAATGCCATGGTCCGGGAATTGATTATTCACCAAATTCCAGGCCACGCGGCGAATTCTTGCTACCAGGTTGCCTCCTGGATCGAACGTGAGAGGTACTTTATGGTTCAAATAAGGTAGGTCCAACGCTAAGTCCGGATGATTAGTCGACCACCTCCATAACACGCAACCGAAAATTCACATATCTACCTGATGTTGACGTCGTAAACTATCATCACGAATTGTCATATAATCTGAAGATGATCGCCACAACTTAATTCTAAGCATTCAACCTCCTAGATGTACACGAATTAGCTTCAGTATGAAGTCTGCAGTGAAGACAATCTCGCGAAGTCTAACATGCAGACCTTTATCGACGAGAATTGTCTTGGCCTTTTGACGGATATTGTCGTTCAAAAAATTTGCTATTAAATTGATTAAATGTGGCGAGTTAAGGGAAAGAAGATGACATAAGTTAACCGGGAGTTGAAAATTACCATTGACGAGATTACTGTAAAAAAAAATTTGTGAGCCCCAATGGACAAGCAAAAAAGATATGGTCAAAGGTTTCTTCCTCGGCACCACACTCAAAAATTGGGGAATTTATTGTGTTCAATCTAAATAAATGTGAGGCTATATGACAATGACCAATTCTCATTCTAGAGATATTTGATATTGTTATTTTGGAGACTTTCCTTTTGGAGAATCAGGGGGTACGGAGAATAGATCTTTGGGGGTTAGGACGGTGGTTAAATGAAATAAATAAGATTGCGTGTTGAGGTGTTTATTGTGATGGATATAACAATGAAGACATATAGAATTAAAGAAATGAATGAAGATGTAGAAGGTGCGCGTATATTATGAACTGAAATGAAGCGAGTTGGAGACCGCCGTTGTGAAACGATGAAACTGGAGAGACTGCATGGCGGTAAATGATTGAACCAGACTTATAGCAGCAAACGGCAGCGCTGACACTAGCGTCGATGCCGACTGAGATGGCGATGAATATGAATTCTGATCGCTACAGATCTTTGAATTATTTAAAGCCGATTACCCTTATGATTATTTGGATCCATCCATTGTGCAGCCCAGATAGAATTCATACATTTTTTTACCATATTGAGTCTGTCATACATTAGGGTTGATCGGAATTGATGGGGGTAAACTCCGGAAAAAGTAGTCTCCTTGGCACACTCATTTCCATGAATACCCTTATATGCAGGAATCCAAACGAATGACACCTGTTTATTGTTGCTGTCCAAATTAAATAGACATATTCTGATGGAACAGATTATCTCATTGTCTAGCTAAACTATCATATTAGCAGAGATTCAGGAGCTACTTGCGAGTCAGAGAATATAACAGCCTTATCGACGTTCTGGAGTACGCAGATATCCAAGGCCTCTTTAATTGCCGGTGTCGTGTATCGTCGATGATTTATTGTGGGGGATTTAAATAAAAAAATACAAGATGGACAGTGATAACGTTAAATTATTATACAATAAAGTGAACTACAATTAATTATAAAGAAAGTAGGCGGGACCAAAAATTAACCCTAAAAGCAGAGGTTTGACGTTGCTTTTAACAACAGACCAATAAGACATCATCAATCCTGGGAGGACGGACCGAACTGATACGCTACGCCTTCGCCATGGGTACTTTAAAAAGGCCAGAACGCCATTGTTGCAAAAGTTGAAAATAAGAATTAGGAGTTGAAAGTAAGAGTTGGAAGCTCGATCTCGGAAGTTGCAGTTGTCACGAGATTGCTTGGCGATGAACGATCGAGCCAGCCATGTAGCAGCAGCCGGCAGCGCTATCGCCATAGATAAGCTGTCGCTAGAGTCGATACCGGCTGAGATGGCGGTGTATTTGAATTCTGATCCCTACATAAGTATTTGCACCTACCCATGAGTGTAAATGTATAATCAATAAATGTCTAATTTATCTATCTTCCGTGTGTTTATGTTCACCTCTCTCCTCATGTAGCCATGGAAAATGAAATACCTAATGGATAGGTCGCGAAGCAAAACATTATATAAGAATACGGGGTGTCGCTCTAACGTGCAACCAGAAACATAGCAACGTTCGGTTAATAATCGATTCATCAATGATGATAACTCCTAACCTCCTTTTATCAAGATGCATACTACAATATATAGTTTTCTGGACTAATCTGCCATATATATCTGACCTTTCTGGCCGACGTTTCGGATCACATTGCAGGGTCCATCATTAACCCTGCCGAAACGCCGGCCAGAAAGTCAGATATACATGGCAGATTAGCCCAAAAAACTGTACACAAAAGATACTGAAATCAAAATCTAAATAATGTGTTTAAAGTAAAATAGGCTCGTGATATCGCGAACTCGCGTCTATAAATACATATATATATAATTCAGATTCATTACGTAACGACTATGCACAGATATATTTTGTATTGTATATACTATATACTCAGATAATATTATATGATTAATACCATGGTAGTACACGTTACTATTCCGCATAGAATAAAGATGCTATACTGTGTTCTTTGTGCATAATCATGATACTTGTCCATATATTAATTATTTATCTGCTTGTTTTCTAATAAATCACTTGTTGATAGGTAGGAACAACCTACAAAATTTAAAAATTATTTTGTCCATAGATTACCATAGACGTTGAAAGTTAAGTGCCATGAGCGATTGGCGATGTCCCGGTAAATAGGTACGATAAAGTGACAGTTGAGTTGTGAGTTATGAGTATTTTTATGGTTCTATTGTTGCCTTTTCACAAATACCCAAAGTACACCATATCAAATGCTTTACAAAGTGTTAATTGTACTGCTTTAGGCATACATTTTATAAATTTTGACAATAATGGATGTTGACACTCCTAACACATTGAAAAGATGTAGTAGTGCACCTTTGATAAACGAAGTTACTTCAACAATGTCTTCATCGCCGTCAACAAGTACTACTCCAAGGTATGAGTGTATTTTTTGTCACCTGATGTATTTTATTGCTACTTGACGCAATTTTCAGCGATACTTAGAAATATTATTTGGTTTTATTTAAATGGTTATTTTGATTTTAGAGACACCTCACCTTTTAACATATTTGCCAATCATAATCAGCAGAGAACTCGAAGATTTAGTGCCAGCTTTAGTCCACATATCCATTCCCCGGTAAGATGCATATTATTTGTTACTAAAACTAATCTAAAGGCAGCAAAATGCGTGAAACATGTCACTTTTCACATTTGGTTTTAAATTGTATTGTATGATTCTCCATTTATGATTATATTTATGCTTGTTTTGTATGATCTATGATCATACATTTTCTATTTTTTCATGCATGTTATTAGCTACCAATGTTCTTAAAATATATATATGACATTTATTTGTTATAGTATAAACCCTGTTTTTAAGAAACTCGGATTAAATTTATATGGAGTTATAAAAAGATATCTTCATTACTTTTAAATTTAGGTGATTTTTGTGCTTTGAAAATAGAACAAACTCAGATGGTCACTCAGTGTCAAACTTCTAACCTTTGTCACTAAGAGACAGATGTCTTACCACCTAATATAGACTACCCGAGAATGTAAACTTGTGGATGTACATCCGATAAAAGTATACTCCCTTAGCCTGCTATCTATTTATGTGATTATTTTATTTTACAAAATTTCGGGATTGTGTTTTTCAAATGTTTTGGCCTTGAGGTGAATTTAAAATGTACAGATCAGGCAGTCTCTAGTCTGAGTCTGAAAAAATGCATTACATCGCAATAGATTGCTCAGTTTTATAAATACAAACTTAAATCATTATGTTATGTTGACATTGCTGAATAACATCTCATGAAACACCGCTATGGTCTTCTGCTTGCTTTCTAGGTTTCTCAGAATTATTCCCCATTTTTTAATTTTCACCTTTTTCAAAATTCATATCGTTATTTTTTTTCATCTAAGATATAAAATATTGGTGTATTCATGCACATATATGTATGTACTATGTTTTTGTACATATGTATGTATATATTTTTGACTAGTGGTTGCTTGCTGTTTCTAATTTTACTTCTTATTGTTTATGTCTAATTTATATCTATTTTAGAATGGCACAGGACCTCGAATGACTCCGAGGGTCAGCCAACTACGACAAGAAGAATGCGCTGATGTTACTAACATAAGAGAGGTGGCGCATGAACGAGAAACACACAGTGCCATGCAGATGAGTCAATCTTGGGAAGATTTGACCTTAATGGGAGGCGCTTCTAACAGTTCCAATGGTCCCATGTCACCCACAAGAATAGCCAGATTCTCTCCTGGAGTATCCCCCTCTCCTACGAGGAAAGCCTTCACCACTAGACGCAGTCTCTCTCCTATTGCGATGAGACCATCCTGCTTGAGCCCTGTGAGTCGTCCCTCGGGGCTGGTATCTATGAAGCGGAGGTTTGAACTGGAGGATGCACCGGCTGCCAAGCGCTGTTGCTGGTCTACTGAGCGCCTCACCCCCTCCACTCCGGGCACTCCTGATTCTCTCGGTGGGGACTCTTCTTCGGGTTTCACCTTCCGCCCGGTGTCCCCTCGAGCCTCGTCCCTACCCACCCCTGTGCCCACACCACCCAATCGTACTTCGCAGAGTCCTAGCTAATATCCTTAACACATCTAGCTATCTGTAATAGCTTCACAGCCAAAGGAACATTTGTACATACTATAATATTTATCTCTTACAGAATTAGAGCTTGTTACATTCATCCTGTACTCAAGTTTTAGTCATAATATGATCTTTATTATCAATTTAGCCCCGTAAATTGTATGTAACATATTTGTGTTATTTCAGAAGTTGCTTTCTTTTAACTGTACTTTATTATAATTTTTTGTTAAACAAAGTTATCTGTAAAATAGATAATTACACAATCCACCAGTTATTACGATAATTTTTGATTCATAGGTTTATTAACAAATTCTCGTTCTTTTAAGCCTGGCATCCATGTGGCCAGACCGGTCAATCAGTCATACAAAAGTATTCTTGCATTGAAACTGTCATAAATACTCTTGTGGTGGTATGGCTCGACCATACAGATGACAGGCTTTTCTCTCCCTCCATATTTACAGATAACATTGCCATTTAAAATTAGGTGTTGATATTTGTTAAATTTTATTTGAATTATTGTATTCTATTTTTAGTGTTTGAGAGTTTGTACTCATTTTTTGCCCAAATGTTTTACCTAGTTAAGCATTTTCTGCAAAGTAGGAACTAATATGTTTTAGACAAAGTAACAAAACATCTGAAACTAAAAGGGTTGGGTTGAATGGTTTATATTCTAACCATTCTGGGTTCACCGATATGACTAAACTGACCGACGATAGATCAGTTTGATTTTATTCCTCGTGCATAAAATGATATAATGACTTTCTGTTTTAACAAACATTATAATTACAGAATATTTTTTAAATAAATTATTTGCATACTTATAAAATAACTTACCATTATTATTACGCTGGTAAGATTGATAGACCGAAATTGTATCGAATGATTGTAAAAATAAATTATACATTCAAAACAATTTCTCACTTGAATTGAACTGTGTAAATTTTTCATGTTTTTTAATTGTTGAAAATAATATTCACATTCTAGGCTTTATTCCTTTTAGTAGAATGACAAACATAGTCTTGAGAAAAGTTCAATTTTATATAGTAATCACACAATAACCATTTTGCGCAAAAATAGAGTATTTGAGAAAAATCTGGCAAAAGAATTATCACATCTACATATTTTTTCTTTTTAAATTATCAAGTAAATGGTGCTTTCACAAGTTTATCATGACATCGCATCGGATCATCACATATTCTTTATTTCTTTCTCATTACCGTCGCGAAATGTGGTGTACCAGCCGGTGTACTAAACTCACAATAAAACAATCCTTTAGATATATTTAAAATCACAGTATCCTTTATTTGTGAAAATATCTCCTTAGACACGTAAATCACTGTCTTCTGCAGAAGTTACAAGACATATTATCACTGAGAATATCCATTTTTATATTAATCACTGAAAACGAGGAAGCTAGAGCTACAAATTTCCGTACTTTTATATTTTCACAATGTCTTCTACTGATTATCACTTGAGATATCAAGAACTATTTTGAAATGTTAATTTGAAATATCAATAAAAATACTTCAATAAAACCTATTTGACTATATGTAGGTTATTTAACCAAAAAAAAACACGAGGTATTAAATTACGTTAATTTAATATGAAAGGTGATATAATATTTAGATAACAAAAAGTATAATGTGCATCTAAATATTTTTTAATTTTAATGTGGTTGTAGGCATTTAATACCTGGCAGTTGGATGGTGATATCCCTCGGAGGGGCTTGTCCATAAAGATACTTTCCCTCGAGAGTGATCAGTTAAGCATGTGCCGCATATGAGGTATGCATGCGAGTTCATAGATCTTGTATCAAAATTTAATTTAAAGAAAAATAATATTGAATGTCTTCACAATGTATTAAATAATTTATTTGTATTACGGTAAATCACATTAAGAAAATTTGTATTTATGTATTAAAAAATTTATAGTTTTTCAACATTTCATTTTTGAAAAAGAGTAGGTACTAATGTTGTCAATTTTAGAATGCAGACATATAAAATTGGTTTTACGAGGCTTGACTTCTTGCATATTTCCCAAGAATGTGGCAAAAAAATTAATTATGATTTGATATTGCTTTAGTCAGATGTCTTTGTGGATGGATTCTCCTTAAAGTGTGAACTATTTTAATAAATATCAATCAGATCTGTTCATAATTAGCCTGATTATTTGCATGTTAGGCACGTTCGGAATCAGGGTTTACAATAAATTGTATCATTCATTTTTTTTTACATTGTAAACACAATAAACATAATAAATACTGACAATTTCATGAAGTACCAGTTTCCCCTTCAGTTCTTGTGTATTTTTTATTGGTTGTACCAGGACATTGTGAGAACTTTCAGTTTTAGATTAGGCTGTTTTGCTTTAAAAGCAAATGTCAGCGTTATTACAGCAAAGTTTATACATGAAATCAGTGCAGCAGTCTGTTAAGCTTTTATGTTAAAAATTTGCAAAATAATATCTAACATCTTAAATAATTTTCAAAGTACAAAAGTAATGTCATTACATTAAAGTAATTTTGGACCAATTTTTTTTACCTTTATTAACTTGTCATAACCAGTTGCCTGCTCTGTTCTTAATTTGCTGTACGGTCAACATTTTTTAGATATGAATTACAAAAATCACAAATCGTTGACAAAACCTAAAAAAATGTTTGCATAAATATAAAGCATGTTTTCATCCTTTGGCGGTCAACTGGGTATTGAAATTACCTGTTTATGCGTGAATGTTATATTCTTTTCATTATATGTACATATATTTGTATTGTTTCATTTGGCACTTGGTCTAGCGATGAAAATCACTGTCCAAGTACTCTTCAAAAATATGTGTCATAGTAATGCTTATGTTTATTAAGCACTTGGTTTTATTTAGTTTAGATGCGACCAAGTTGTGACAATCTTCAATATTCACATTGTCATAATCAAAAGATAATATTGTGTGCCACTAGTATTTTATCAATGTTTGAAAGTAATCATTAATGCTTAGGTTTATAGCTGGATATTGCTTTATTAAAATAATAAACATGTAACAAATCATCAATAAATGTGTAACTAGAATAGATGTACAATCGTGATATCACAGACCTTGAATCAAAATAAAATCTTGTATTTTCTACCTCTGATTGCCTTGTTTATTCTGGAGTTGGCCTAATGAGCCTCAATTTATTCTGGAACAGTGAAACCCCGATTTATCATTTCTCAATTGAACAAAATCATTATATTTTAAAATCACTAAATATATTTTATCATACAAATCGTTGATAATTTTGTGTGTTGTGATTTTTCTTAACTTGCATATAATTTTGAAAAAATGTATCTCATTTTCTTAAAAAATAATCCTCTTATTTTTACGATACTTTTTTAATGATTCGGTAAACTCACGAATTATCCAACTAACAATATTTTGCTGAAAAAAAAACAGAATTTTATTTTGCTCAGTGGTTTTTCATGTTCCCGAATTAGATTGCCATTCTTCTCAAATGATTAATTCAAGGTTTCTCTGTACTTGATGTGAATATTTAATAAAGGCCAATGTGAAAATTACGTAAGAAGCTTAAGAGGCAAACATCTGAATTTAAATATGTGTAATATATAAATTTGCATGATATTATAATCATAATATGTATAATATTCTTTTATCTACAAATATATATCCCACATTGTTTTATGACAAAATAATCATGTACCTCAGAGACACGGGATGTGACACTGGGTGGCATGCCATTTTGATAACTTAACAGGAGAGGAGAAAAACATTTTTTATGATTTTGAATTAGAGCAGATGTGATTATACTTGCCTATAAATAGAGTAAAAAATACATCATACCTTTTGTGTAAAAGATGGATATGGTGTCATATACCTTCGGGGGTATACAGTTGTTACAAAATAAGCCTAAAATTTATCATGATTAAATCATTTATTTTCACAATATACAGGTAGTCCTCGAATTACGACGGTTCGACTTACAATTTGCACTTTCGACCGAAAAAAAAGCTTTTTTTTTTAAATTTTACATTGCATCACGGGGCACCATTGCCAATGGTTGATGCATATGTATAGAAAGATAAGGCAATATATACTTCCTGTTGGTCAGTTAGTCGTGGGATGTGTGTAAAGAATATCGTTTGTTTCTCACTTCTTCCCTTCATTGTTTTTAAATTCCAATTCAGTTAACGCAGCATTTTTGAACTTGGACATTTATTTATACATATAATAAGACATAATATACGTATTTAATTTCTGAAGTGAATAATTAATAAATCGTGCCCATAATGACTGGTAAACGGAGTAGATGTGATAAAAAAAGGAGAAGTACAATAGATTTAGAAATAAAACTTAATATTAACTTTAACACAACATTGTAGAGTTTGGCCAGAAACATGAAATTAATATTGATCACGAAGACATAAACCAACTGATTGAATGATGAAAATGATTTGAAAAATCTTACAAATAAAGAATTGTTATACATCAAAAATCAAATGGTTGAAGGAGAAACTGAAAAAAAGAAATAGAATTGGAATCTGTCAAACAATTCATATTGAATGAAATAGATGCAGCGTTCCTCCAAATTGATCAAGGAATGCAAAAATTTGTAAAAAAGGATTTGGATAATGAAAGATTCTTAAGTGTAAACTGCCGTATTCAGGAAGACCTTGCTTGCTACAAAAAAATATACAGGAAAAAAGAAAACGAACAATTCAACTAAAATTTGATATTTTTTTAAAAAGGCTACTTCTACTGATGATGAACCAATGGATTATACTTATATAAGTAAGGATGACGAGGGATTTAATTTTTTTTTTTTTAATAAATAACTACAAATTTAACAAAAAAATGTATATATACATACTGTATTATGTACATACATGTTTTATTTTAATAGATATTTTGTATGAAATTCGACTTAAGACCAAAGTTTGGGAATGTATCTCGGTCGTAAGTCGAGGACAACCTGTATACGCTTTGCTCGTATAGATCTGTTTCTTCATATAATTGGTTATTCTGTTGTAGAAATATATTTTATGAGAAAATACAGATATTTTTGAAAATCATCACTTTCATAGTTGAAATAAACATTAAAAAATGTTCCAAATTTTCTGTTTCTGCCTCATTGTTCTAGGTAAGCAATCGTAATGTAGCAATCGCATACAAATTATAAGCAAAGCATTTATAAAATACATATAATTTTAACTTAATAATCTGTGCACATTGTAAAATCTGTAATTCCCAGCTAAGATATTAATCAAACCAGTTTTAAAATAGGACTATCTATAAGGTGGCCCAAATCAAACACCGGATTTAAATTTTGGGATATAATCTATGATTCATCTGATTAGCTTGCTGACAATTCTCATCGCCAACAGTTTGCCAGTTCATCTATACATGATCAAAATTTGGTCGAAAAATCATCTTCAATTTGACGGTTTTCATAAACAAAAAAATTGTCACATTTGGGACTCGTAAAATCTTATGTGATTTATGAGAAGCAAATTCCCCCGAATGAGTCGCCGTATACTGTGGATTTTGGGCAAATGTCGTGATAAGTGAGGCTGGAAATGTCATAACTGAATAGCGATTGTTACCGTAATATGATACCAACTGGATGATGTGGACCTTGAACAAAAGTGGTTTCAGCATGACAGCGCCACCTGCCAAACAACTCTAGCAACAATTGATTTACTGCACTAACAACTTCCTGGTTGTGTAAAAACTGCGTATAAAAAAAACCAAGATTTGCAGCCGAAGCCGAGGTGGCCATTTGTCCAATATCATTTTTCATATTTAATCAGAGTGTGCACTTTAATATTTAATAAAATCTATAAAAATGTTTTATTTCAAACTGCATTGGTAACCTATTTACTCTGGTTTGAACCAACCAGTTGGATTTTTCCATTTGCTCTCCGCACTGTCGTACCACGTTCATGGCGCTCATATTCCCGGTTCTTATATACATATTAAGGAAGGATTAATCAAATGCATAAATAAATTGTAATATTTGATAAGACTCAAAAATTATTCAAATGGTTGTCTCACTCTGACAAATTTAAGTAATTTTATGAGGGGCAAACGATTGCAACTCGGTGATTGCATTAGGGATTAACCGGAACTGAAGTACATGACAAATTTTACGAATTTAACATTGCTACAAGGTTTGCTACTTTTGGTTAGACACGAAAATAAATTTTAATTAAACAAAAATAAGGGGCAACGCTTTATATCAGCTAGATTCAAGACGTAGAACAGTTTATGAACAAATAAACATTATTTGGTTATCACACCTATAAGATCAATATCAAACATCTAAAATTCTCTCAAAAATTCAAAAGAATCAAGAAGCAGGCAGATTGCATTTCAACTATGCAACTGTTAGATGTTGGTGTGGTGCGTATTTATGGATTCACAGGATTATCAATTTGATCGTTGTACTGAGAGAATTTTCAAAATTTTGAAACATGGTTCTACGTTTCTTTATTTTTAGATTTAAACGTTTGAGTGAATCATTTGAATTGGATGTCACTTAAAATATCACTATTGCAAACAATTCAATTATTGAAACCTCTCAATTTTACCTGTGTCTAAACACCTGTACTTCCAACATTTTTATTTGTTTAACCAACGAACACTTTTTGTTTGTTCATAATATTTATTAACTATCAATATATTGTACTAATTTTTTTATACAACAAAAAAATTACTTAATTTCTTTAAAAAATTATGTATTTGTATCTTCATCATTACATTTACATGGAGTTTGAATAAAAACTTAGTCAACCAACCTGTAGCATTTTTTAATAAAGTTTTTAAAACATATAAAATATTAATTCTCAATTTTACCACAAAAAAATCATTAAATGAGTTCTTCATAGTAAATTTGGAAAAAACTTTCTCAAAAATGTGCCATTTCATTATGAGACAGATTAAACTTTTAGAATAATGGAGAAAAGGTTAAATATTTTAACATAAAAACAGGTTAAACTTGGATGGCCACTCACTGGATGACTATTATACCCTCAATCTTTGTTGTCAAAGGTCAGCTCTGACAAATTGACTATAAGTTAACTACTCCACCATGTCGACTTTCATCATCTATTCACTGCCTGATGAAGGTCTTCCCCAAGTATCTCCCACTCTTCTCTGTCCACAGTTGTTTGCTGCCACATATTTCCATAGAATTTGATGATTTCGTCAATCCAGCAAGTTTTGAAGCGGCTTATCGGCCTCTTGATTCCACTGAATGACTGCATTCGTCCAACAATTGTAGTCCTCTGAGCGATGTGGCTTGCCAATCGCCACTTCATTTTTAATATTATAGACGTCATATTTAAGTGAATACCTTAAAAAAAAGAAGCTTATTCAACCATCTAATTAATTAGTTTTAGTACAAATTATATTAATCAACTAGAATGAAATGTATACAGAAAAAATATATTCAGATCATTTAATTTGTATTAAAAATACCACAGAACTATGTTCTGAAAATGCAACTTTACAACAAAAATGTGTTCTTAAAAAAATATTTTAGAATCTGATTATTTAATTATTCAAATTAGATATATAGACATAAAAATATAGTATTGTTTTTCCAATGCACTAGTACTGATAATGTCACAATACACGACACACCAAATCAATTAATCTGCTTGTTTGTCTATTGTTTTAAATTTTATGTTTTTATTTTATTTTACTTTTTAATTGAATGACAGGCGAATTGAAGACATCTGTATTGAACAGACGCTAGTTAAAAAAAACTTTTTTTCTTCCACGGGACATGACAAAAAAGTACAGGTGCCGAATTCAGGCTCAAAGTAGGATTTATCCATGCAAGGTTTGTGTTATTCTGATGCAAATAAATTTTTAGCTAACCTGTAATATATATATGAGCGAAGTTTTTATAATGGATTTTGCCCTTAATTGTAAATGTAAATTTTCCAAAAATTTCGTTACTCAAATATTTACTATGAAAAATGGGTTTTGGTGACTGAAGATGGCATAAAGTTACAGAAAACATTTCACTACACCCATTAACAGGAAATGTCAGTACATCAAGGTTAGGTCAAGAAACAATAGAAGGTGCCAAGTAATAAACACAACCTGGCTTTTCTGGTTGTTTAAATACAGCAAAGCCATTATCAAGCAATGTTTAAATACTGAATAGTGATTTTTCACCACTGTGATACAAAGTATCTTCCACTGAGGATAGTGAATTGGATAGTATGTGGCTTTCTACACATCCAATACTTAACTTCAAATTATATTGTATAGTGGGTTCGCGAATCATGGTATCTTCATAATCATTTATCACTCGTATAAGTGAAGTAATGAAAATAAAAACAATTACAATGAAATTAACACATGTACAACGGTGTCCCCATTTCTGGAAGCAGACCTGGAACTCATTTTTCGGAATACTGTCGAGTACCTGTCTCGTATTCTGTTGAATATCAGTTATATTAGAAAATCTTAGTCTCTTTAGTGCAGATTTTAATTTTAGAATTAGTCAGAAATTGCAGGGAGCTAAGTCAGGTGAATAGGCAAGATGATCTAATTGGGTAATCACTTTTTTGGCCCTTTCTTTCTCATGCCCAATTCTTCCGTTAAAATTTGCCTAACTGTTTCTCGATTAATCTGCAACTCTTCAGCAATCAATCTCACACTTAATCGTCTGTCGGGTCGTATCGCATCTCGCACTCTGTTAATATTAGCGTCCGTCATTTTTGTTTTTGGTTGTCCGCTTCTGGGGTCATCCGTCACATCTTCTCGCCCATCTTTGAATCTCTTATGCCACTCAAACACACTCGACTTTTTCATAGCATCTTCACCATATGCCACTTTCAACAGTTCTAACGTTTCGGTAGCGTTTTTTCCGATTTTCACACAAAATTTAATGTTAATACGCTGCTCTAAATTACGATCGCCCATTTTTACGTCAAATGTCAAATTATATATTTTTTCTATGATCGAAGTGCACTTCTGTCCTTATCTATGCTTCTGTCTTAGAAAAGATTTACATATGTTAAATTTTTGTACTGCACATCCACCATAGATAAGAGATATACACATCTACTATGTTATCCGATTTATCTATGGTGCTAACTAGTGGTCGTTCACGAACGTGAGGGGGTTTGATGATTATGATAATTTTAGATGAAATGCTCTTAATTAATTTATTAGTGTGGCCCCCTACTCTGGTAAAATTTCGCTCTACGATTAACAGTACTATAGTTATAGAAGGAGACAGGTGAATATTCAAAACACAGATTAATTGTTTATATTCTACAACACATAATACACAAATGGGCAGGCATAGTAGCTTATAATTAACTTAATCTAATTATGACTACCTTATATTAATAACGCGTCGTGTTGCCGGAGCCGGCTTCACGTCCGATTCTCGACCATATGGAGAGTAGTGTCATCGTTCGCATTTCCTCTCATCCTGATGTCTGCTGGGCTGAACGCCTGCATCACTCCGCCACCTTGGTACCCGCTTGGCTAAGCATCCGCGCTGCCATCGAGATTGCAGTTCGCTCCCTATATCCCATGTCATTATATTGGCTGCCTCTGTTCGCCAGCCATCCGCTTCACCGTTAGTTAACGATTTTTGATCCATTCGATTCAACTCCACCCGTTTCTGCACTTTCTTCGTCACCTCTGCCTGTTCAGTGACTACAGGTGCGCTTGACTGCTCTCGACTTCCGACATCTTCCAGAATTTAGTTTTCTCCATACGATTGGAGACTACTGTTCGAGGCTAACTGTCTTCACTGTCTGTGTCGCGGTTGTCTCCAGCGAATTTTCTTGTACGAGCTCGAACTGTTCTGAACTCGAGGCCGGCTGATGGGCCCTCCCGAATTCTGTGACGCACTGTCTGTAAAATCTTGAGACAAACTCCTTCGAACTATTGAGAATAACTGCTGTTATGAACTCTCTTGATAAATGCCTTAAAAATGGCGTTTCTTTCGTTTTTATTGTTTGCGACAAGGATGTGTCTCCATCTGTCAGCTGGATCCACCCTCATAATATTGGCGCTATTCTATAGGCCCATCCTTGACAGTGGCGTTACGCCTTAATTTTAGGCCTTACTTTAAACCCCGCCTTCGTCTTCTAATCAGATCATAATTTAATTGTGTCCACTTAACCACACATAATCACTTAATCTTCGAGTCCATCTTATCTGTAGGTATAAATACTTAACATTGCCCCATTATCGCTATTCATTCTTCTTAGATTAAATTATACTTACTTACCATCACGCCGTTTCTCCGCGGGGGTAGGCAGATAGGATAGAGCGCCACACTCTTCTGTTCTGATACACAATTCTCGCTTCATCCACATTCATACATCTTCTCATACAAGCTCGCCAATTGTTGAGGCTTCTAACAGATCCATCCTCCATTATCTGGTTTACCTAGTCGTACCAAGTCTTCTGTGACGTCCTCTATGCCATCAACACTTGCGTCATATATCTTTCTAACCATTCTCTCCTCATTCATCCGTTCCAAATGACCAAACTACCTAAGTGATCCTTTCTTAATCTTACTCACTATACTAACATCAGCTTTACATTCTTTCCTTATCTCTTCATTCTTTACTTCCTCATAAATAGATTTGCCACATATATGCCTAAGTGATCTCATTTCCACTGCATTCAGTTTACTTTCGTTCCTCTTCTGCCAGCTCCAGGCCTCACTTCCATACATCAGTGTCAGTATACCAGAACTCCATTGTGCACCGCTAGTCTTGCCTTTGTTGACAAATTCCCATTAGATATAATTCCATTCAAAGCGCCGTTCAAACATACTTCCCAAATACACAAACTCATCTACTTGTTCCAAACATTCATTACCTACAAATATTTAGCACGGTGTCCTGCTTTCCTCCTTTTCGAATACCATCATTTACGACTTCTTAACATTCACCAGAGGCAGACTCTCCGTTGATCAGCGTACATTCTCACAGACTCGTAGTCTGGTCATTGCCAGTGCATCATCGCGTATACGACGTACGATGCAAACTTACTCACATATTACATGATTCAAATATGAGGCCACAGTCCTAATTATTCATACATTTAATAACAGCATACATTTTGATATTTTCATATCATATTTATGTTAATATTATTACTTTTACGAATGCATAAACCATCTAAATTATGTTTAACATTTTATTTATTTGATTTAACCACGTAATTAACCCAAAAATATAATTCATTCAATGTCACATTCAAATTATATTCCTAAATGTTACACTAAACTACATCTATGGTTTCATTAATTTATATTAATTCCTATAAAATTATATTTTACATCGTTTTATTTAACTCAAATACGCTTATAAAATCACACACAGATTGTGCGTAATTTTGTATAAAAGATATGTACGTGGGATTTTTGTGTAAACATCATTTTTCATTTTAATGTGTTTATATGCCGTGCGACATTTCTGTTTTTTCGATTTCTGAATATTACAAGATTAGGAGTAGACATACATACCTATCTATATTTTCGATTAGTAGGTAAGCTATTTACATTTGTTTGTTTTGTTTTGTTAAATTATTTTTAGTAATTTACAGTGCTTGCGTTTATTTAAAAATTCTTATGTACTTCATACGCAACATTTAAATAAAGTTTATTCAGTATTTGTGTTTTGTGCCGAATGAAACAGCGCACCACAGTTTTAAGTTCAACGGGACTCTTAGCGACTATCGGTCGGTACGTATGTATATTATGTACAATATTCACGTGCATATTTATATAGCTAGTCAGCTGTTTTCGAAATTTCGAAGCGGTGGTAAGAATAGAATGTTATCCAGAATTTTTAAATCTTTTTATTATTATTGATATTAATTACTTTAATGGTAGTCCAACGTTTTACAAAATATAAGTAAGAAATATTGAAAAAAAAATGCAAGTTTTGATGTCTCATAACTCCTAATCAATAAATATTTTACCTAACTGTAAATAATATTTTCTGTTCAAAATTGAATGAAGAACACTCCCCCGAAGTTTTTGCTACTAATTATGAGACACTCGGTATATTATCCTAACTTTGTTGCAAACATGTATACGTATCTGAATGCGCGAGTTCGCGGTACCACGAACCTATTTTAATCTAAACTTTTTTTCAATTTTGATTGTTTTATTTCCTCACGTATTGTATGTACTTATGAAGGCACGTTCTCTAGAACCGTTTTCTCCATATCAAAGTCAGAACATATGTTAAACCCGAAAAAGGACAATGCTGTCGCCATTGTATGTTTGGGGGTTAGGACGGTGGTTAAATAAAAGAAATGTGGTTTGCGTGTTGAGGTGTTTATTGTGATGGATATAACAATGAAGACAGATAGAATGAAGATGTAGAAGGTGCGCGTGTATTATGAATTGAAATGAAGCGAGTTGGCGGTCTTGCTCGGCGCGCGTGGGCCGGCAAGACCGCCGTTGTGAAACGATGAAACTGGAGAGACTGCTTGGCGGTGAATGCCTCGAACTAGACTTGTAGCAGCAGCCGGCCGTGTTGTCACTAGCGTCGATGCCGGCTGAGATGGCGGTGGATATGAATTATGATCGCTACATATGTTTGCGCCCTTTGTTTCTGAAAAACTATTGCATGTCCTCGCCAGAGATTTCCATCGGCCATCATCTCGTCCCTTCTTATTTGATTTATCGTCAGGGTTGGTGAGAGGCCCTAGCTTAATTGTTACATAACGAACTTCTCTCCTTTGGTCGTTATTCCTGCCGCTCGATTGTAAATTATTACATCCACTTCACCCTTTAAAACAATGAATCCTATACGATAAAAGACGATGACCAGCTTTTTTAATGGTTATTGCGCAATTCTAAGTCGACGGTCCCTAGGCCATTACTCACATCCGCCACTTGTAGGTCTTTTGCTCAGAATACGGTTTCCTCGCCACATGGCTTCGTTGATGGCGGTTTGCGTGAGATGGGCAAAATAAAATTTCCTTTATTGTTTTTTTTTTAAAATACTACAGTTTCGCGTCATTTCGCGCCGGGGTATATCAAACGAATTGTCATTTCGCATTGCGTTCAACGACAACACTCTTTCTCAGTATCCGTGATC
This sequence comes from Eubasilissa splendida, assembly GCA_031772225.1. Classification (NCBI taxonomy): domain Eukaryota; kingdom Metazoa; phylum Arthropoda; class Insecta; order Trichoptera; family Phryganeidae; genus Eubasilissa; species Eubasilissa splendida. The sequence goes on along the minus strand of CM062846.1, from coordinate 33,852,704 downwards.
TTTCTATCAGAATAATTTTATTTTTTAATTTAATATCCTCCTTTTTATTAGAATTAGTGTAGACCCGAGAAATAATCTTTTTTTAATGATTAATTTAGTCATCTTTTCCTTGACCGATTAAATCGATACGGAGTAGTTACTAAAATTACTAAATTTATAAAAATGGATTCTTTAAGGTTGGCACATAATTCTTTATAAAATATATTACGAATCAAATTTTAAAACAAACTTTCGAGATTTTCAAATGGGGCTAAAATGGCTGTTGATGATAACTGCCGGCATGCTGATCCACTGATCCACACTCAGCAAAGGTGTTCCTCGCTAATGTGTTATTTAAAAGAGAGTCAACAACCTCCGAATACTCCATCTACCTATGCTGACCCTGGGACCTGGGCCACCAGTTTTGCTAGGATACATAGAACAAAGCAAAAGTGGATAGATGGGGCATCAGGAGGTTACTCTTTTTAAAATTAATCTTCAAGTCAATCTTAATTAATCATAATCTAATGAAGTTTGAGAACAGTTCAAAGTTTCACCTTACTTTATTTTCATGTTTAGGTGCAAAACTTGAAAATTATCCCACAGGTTTTTTTGGGAATGAATGATAAAAAGGAACAGTTTGTTTTAATAAACAGAATGATAGTCCACCATACATACATAACGAAAATTCACATTGCAATATTTTCGGTTGAGTCATAAATAACATTTATTTTTCAACAAAATTTTTTTTTTATCTAAAATGTATTCTCCATTATTTGATATGACTTGTTTCCATCTTATTTTCAATTTATCGATTCCTTCCCCGTAAAATTTGGTTGGTTTGGACTGGAAGAAGTCTTGGATAGCCTCAACTAGGTACTGCTTGAATTGAAATTTTTGCCATTTAAAAAATTCTGTAAGGATCAGAAAAGTTGGAAGTCTGTTGGAGCAAGGTCTGGTGAGTATGCTGGATGAGGTAAAACGGATCAGCTAAGTTTGAGAAATTTTTTTTGAGTCACCCTTGCTGTATGCGTATGTTGTTGCGTTCACTGAAATTATGGTGTATCCATATTCCCAATTTCTCGAGGTGGCGGCAAACAGTTGATTGCGACGTTTTGAGATTTTCTGCTAACTCTCTTGTTGTTTGACATAGAGTTTGTTTCAATATTGTCTTCAAAATGTCGTCATCGAAGTCTGAAGGCCGACCCGCCTTCGGTTCGTTTTTCAAGGTCATGTCTCCAGAAAGAAATTTGACAAACCAATTTCCAACTCCCCAATTGGTTATCACTCTTTCACCGTACACTGTATATTTTTTGAGCCGTGTGTGTGCATAACCAACAATAGTAGGTACTGTCTACTCGGGCGGAAGTTATTTGACTCAATTATTTAACTTGAAATGCCAGGATGTCACCTAAATGAATTAACAAATCTGATAAATTTCTGTTATATATGTGGCGATGTGACAACGCATAATTACTCAATTCATGAAGACAGCCTACCATTATATTGGTAAGAGATTAGGGATTCAAGTCAAAATGTGGGCACCTCATATCTGCTGCAATACATGTTGTGAATCTACGCAGATGGATCCATAAAAACAGATGTTCAATACTCTTTGGTTTGATTCCAATTATTCGGTGAGAGCCGACAAATCACGTAGATAACGGCTATTTCTGCATGGTACCACCTATTAAGCATGGTTTATCAAGAAAGAAGTTAACCATAAAAATACCCAAATATCCCGTCAGCTATCTGACCAGTCCCACGTGGGGATGATCTGCCTGTACCTACCCCTCCAGAGTACAATCTGCACCCAAGATGAACCAAGTGATTTAATTCAAGACCTTAAAAATTGTTGTGTTGTGCATGGCTTCTTAAGTAACTGAAGAGCTGAAAATGATGTTGACCTTTTAAATTACGTTCTAGACAAGAATCAACGATTAGGCCGCAACATGCATCAAAGTGCATTTTCTCTACTCCTATCTAAATTTCTTCCCAGAAAAATGCAGTGGAGTGAGTGATGAGCATGAACGATGAAGATATTAGGATCAGTGGAACTATGTTATGCTTGCAGACTACTGTTGGACATTGACTAGAGATTCCCCAGAACAGGATTACAGGTAACAAGCAAAAGAAGGTGCATTGATTTAGGGCACTATTTCATGAAGTCAATTCAATTCCTGTATGTTATTGTTATTTGCAATTGATTTAATGAAAATTAATTTAATTTATATTGTACATAATTAATATGATACTGTTGAAATTTAAGTTTTCACTATTATATATAGAACAAGTTGTGTGTCTCCAAAACTAGAGCTAATAAAAAAAAATCTATTATCAGATTCGTTTTTTCTCGCCAAAGTTAGTAATGTTTGACTACTTTTATTCAGGAAACAATTGTTTTATTGTTGCTTTGTGTAATCGGTACAGCCTTACCATTGGCCACATGAATGAAAGGAAAAGTATATGAAAGTAAAAGAAAAATATAATATGATATATTTATTTACAACAAAAAAAACCATTTGAAACACATTACACAAATTAGAAAAATCTTTAAATATAAATGGCCAGTGACCAATAAACACCTAAAATTATACTTTTCTATTTTTAAATAAAATTGTCTTAAATAATGAAAATAAAACAATAAAAAATATAAATTCCTAGCAAGCGTAATTTGTCATGTTGCTACAACACCAGTCTGCAATATATCTGCACATTCCCCGAAGGCAATCATTGAAGAACATAGATGCTAGTCAACAGAATCACTGAATTGATGATGAGGTAATTAATTAAATATTACAATTTGATACATAGAACTACAAAATAGTTCCAACGCTCTACAAAAACATTCAAAACCCAAACAGATGGATTACTTTAAGGACCATACAGTCAATATTCAAAATGCACACAAACTAATGGTTCCTTGTGCGATTCACTTAGCAACATTCAAAATTGAACAAATTTTAGTGAACTGGTTGACAAGAATGCTTTTATAGGATTTGATTTTAGATGTAATATTTTATTGGGAAATATCTATAAATTTATGATAAAAATGTTCAGGTAATCAGAATTTATTCATTAATAAGGGTCTAGAACTTATCACTAAATAATCATGTTTGTGTTACCTCTTTTTATGGCACGATGAAAACCTTTTAGAAATAATCATAAAATATCATTTGCACAAAATTTGAGTTATCAATCTTTAAAAGATTTTATTCTACTTGCACATTATCATCTTCCACGAACATGGACAATTTAAATACATATTCTTTCTTGTGGTAGATGTTTTTATAACTAAGTACATAAAATCTATTAATATTTATCAAGTCAACAAAATATATTTACAGAACATTATCCAATAAGAATAAAACCACAATGATTGAACATAATGTTACAAAGATGCTTGCACAATAATGCTAAATGTTAAAGTTTTCAAAGAGCTCGTGAGAAATTTCTGGGAGGCTGATTTAACCGATGAGCATATCTGAAACTTCTTTGGTTCATTTTGGCATTTTCGATAGGCATTATATTTTGTTCTTAGATTGTGCACACACGGGGATATTAAGGCATCTGTGGGGTACAGGCACAATAATATAGACAGTACCAATATTAAAAAGAAAAATATAATTTAAAAATAATTTGTGGGCAGTGGGCAGGCTAGCACTTCCTAAATATTATTTTTACATAATTAAATTAAAATTAGGGGTATTCTTTAACGAGTCTTGCAATGCTGAGGCCAATTTCAATGATGATTACAACTTTTTTGTTGAACCCAACAACACAAAGAAAGCGTAACTCACTCTAACACAATACTGGTGAATTAAATTTAAAAGTATTTAAAGATTTTTTGCCAATTTGTTGACCTCTAAAGACTGGATAGCTTTCTAATATTGTAAACAATTTGTGTTAAAACATTGGTTTACAGAATTGAAAGGTTATTGAAAATGGATGTTAAATAGGAAAAATCACAATTTTTCTTTTGATACAGATTTTATTAGAAATATGAAAGGAACATGAGTTTTGAAAGCATACATTTCTTTTCTCATGCAGCATTCAACAAATAAATTACACAAGTGGATAAATTGTCCAAGTCCAATGTCACGTGTAACGGTGTCATCAGCTGGTGGATATGTTGACAATTTATCAAGTTATCATAATGCAGTTCTGGTTAAGACACGGTTCATTATTTTTTTTAGTAAACCATGCACTTTGTACACATGTAAGAACATTTTTGCTTTCTTGCATTGTGTTTATTAAAATCAGGAATCAGAGATGAAAAAAAAAATCGAAAAATGGCAAAAAGAAAAAAAATGTGTTTTGCTTGCAGCAAAACATTGCTTATGAAAGATAAAAGTCATGAACTACCAAAAGTGTATATGAAATTTTCATTAGAATGTTTTTCCTTGATCGATCGGTTTAAACATCACAGATAAGCAATGTAATTTCTCTTTAATTGTATATGGTTAATATAGGAAAAATTTAATTTCTGTAACCTAGAAAAATGCATATTTTTAATTAGGATTTAGTTTGAAAATAATAAACTTCCTATTTAATAATAAAAATAATAATTTTGAAACCCTTTCCCATAACAAAAGTCGTTTAATAGACTTTACATTTCTGCAGTTATGTTTGACAGAAAATGGAAGATACTATTAATTGTTCCTTTAATTTAAGATTAAAATTAACTTTTTGTTGTCTTTTCAATTTACTATTGTAATTATTATACATCGTCTATGGAAATTCAATATCGCGTATGAGCAAATCATATAAAAATATGTTTTTTGGCGCTTTCAGTTGAACGGCAGACACCGCATTAAAATTTTGAAATTGACCAATAGAATGCTTGCACTCTGCTAAAGCCAATACTGCAAATAAACTATCCCCACTAAAGAAACAGGCCCTTTTTAGTTCCTTTTGACAAATGGTTCTTCCGCGGTATTGGATTTACACCGACAATATCAATTCATATGGTAGGATTATATACTGATAGTGAAAGAAACAGAATCTAATTAACTTAATTACTGTCAATATTGATAAACAAAAAATTAAATTTAAGAGAACCAGTAATTTAAATGTTTAAATATAAAAAACTACATAGTTCACATTTAATTGTAGAAAATTCATGCAGTAAATTCTATAATTTTGGAATTTCTGCTAAAACGGAAATCATTTCAAACATTTTATAAATTTTGTTTTATACTGGTTTTTGTTTCTTCACTATTGATATTTAATTTGTGTAGGAATTTGCAATAACAATAATTTAACATTAAATAGCATTAATGTCAAGGACATTTAAATTATTGTAAAATAAAAAAAATTGTCAGAAAAATAATTTTGCTTTAAAATGAGCAAAGTTTCTGATAATTAAAATTAGGACACATTATTTGGGGGCATAAATAGTATGTAAAAAAAAAATGGGTGTACGGAAGATGATGAAGATAGTGTTGTGCCTTAATACTTCTGTATACACATAGTGAGATGTTGTGTTAGTAAATATTTGAAGTAAAACATTTATCATTTTATATACAGTGGAAATAGTTTGACATGAAACCATAGAGAACTAAATTTTTTTTTTGTTAAATGATTTTACTTTCAAAAGGAATTTTAAAAAAAAAACTCCAATGTTTACAACATTGTAATAATCAAAACAGTTACATCTTGGAAACATGAAACAAACACAAGAAAGGAGTTAATATATATTTTTAAGATTATGCAGCACTACACAAAGTGGATTTCACAAACATTTATTTTAAACACATAATACAATGTACATTTACTGTAACACACGTGATATGTAAAAATTCTAAATGAATTAAAATTTATCTGTAGATTATTTTTTATGAAAAAGTTGAAATCTTTTATGTACCATGTTATTTTTTTAATGTTTATTATCAGATGTTGGCTCAGTCAACGGGAAGTTAAGTCGTAAAGAGGAAATAGTTTATTTATTAAATCTTATTGTTCTGAGACATGAAATCTTTTCATGTGAAGTGTTATTTTTGTTTCACGTTGAAAGAAAATAAATGTACACAGCATTATTCTATCACAACTATATTTTTTATATTAAAAGTTTTCATGTTTAACATTTTCCAATGTACAATATTTGAGATGATTAAATATGGTAAGTATGAAATGATCATGTCTTGTAGGACTATATAGGCAGTTCTCAACGTACAAACGTCACAATTTTAAGATTTTTTTATTTAAATTAGGCATGAAATTGTTGAACTGGGTAATGAATTGGAACTCGAACTTGACTCAGCTGATGTAAAAGACTTGTTGGATTCATATTCTGAGAAATTGACAACTGAACGAGTTAATAGAAGCAAATTTAAACACAGAAGTACAAGAAAAACTTGAAACTTCACATTCCAGAACATTTATGACATAAAATGGCTGCAGCTTTTAAAATTTCTGAGGGATTGGCAATGTTTGAAGAAAGGGACTCAAATACGGCGAGAATTGCGCAAGTGAAAAGAGGCGTTTATGATTGGAATTTTTATGAAAAAAAAAGTAAACTAACTACGCAGTCTTTCATTAAGTCATATTTTTAATAGTGGATGAACTAGCCACAGCCGTTTCATTAGAAGTTCAACCATCTACCCCCGAATGACCAAAGTGACACGCATGTGAAAATAAACACTGATGAGAATTTGAACGTACAATATATGTACATATATAATATTATGGTAAAAGCTCATTAATGTAATCGACTTTATTTCAAAATTCGGTATAATTTGAAAATTTTATCACCCTCAAATGAATTTTCATACAAAATTCTACCTATAATTCATAACATGAAATAATTAAAAAAAAAAATTACAACTAATCATTATAAATCTGAACATTTGCGAGTATTTTTATACCTGCACCAACTCCGCCATGGCTGGCTTTAATCCCTACGGGGTTTGAGCATCTGTATAACAGTAAATATGGGCCGGCAAGATGGAAATCCCATGAGGCCGGCTTAGAGATGCTGCCAAAAAATTATAATACAAGTCCATCATCCTGCGCGCCGGTTTCGCAGTATTAGTTTTACTTTTTCATTTTTATATGCCTATCTTTGTTTTTCTACATTTAAAACAATTCATAGTTATTATTGTGCAAATAGTAGTCATATTTTAAATTTTAGACTTTTTCATATTTTATTTTGCCTGTAGTGTTTAATTTTAAAATGGTGTCAGTTTGCAGTAAGTATAAAACATTAAGAATTTCAAAGAAAATGGATTTAATTAAAAAGGTGGATGCTAAAATTGACAGTAAGGGGCATATTGCGAAAAAATATGATATCGCCAACTCGATTGTTTCAAGACCAAACTCAACAACATCGAAAAATCACTTCATAAGTTGAAAGAAAGTAACACCTATCAGCGCATTCGCCCGGCAAAACATGAAGAGCCGGAAAGCACGTTGTTTGAATTTTTTTCTCAAATGCTTGAGTAATATTCCAATTCCTGGTCCAATATTCTTATGCAGAAGGGACTCTCATTGGCTAATGAATTGGGGATTAATGATTTTGGAGGCTCCGATGGTTGGTGCCACAGATTTAAATCTAGGTTCAATATTACATGCTTGTCAATATGTGGCGAAAGTCAAAAAAGTTGACGACAAAATAAAACCGCTGGCGATTGCAAAATTTACAGTCACAAAGTTTTAACAATATAGAATACCAACATACATGCTGGTGTGTTTTACGAATCAAATAAGAAGTCTCGGATGACAACAAATTTTTTTGGTGATTGGTTGATTCATTTTCAGCGACGAATGGCTGTAGAGAACCGCAAGGTTCTTCTTACTTTAGATAATTGTACAGCCCATTCAGTTCCTGAATTAAACACACCAAATGTGGAACCGTCATTTTTCCCTCCGAACACCACCAGTGTCCTTCAGCCTTTTGATCAGGGCATTATTCAAAATTTTAAATCCAATTACCGCCAAAAACTTGTAGGAGCCTGCATGCTACGAATTAAAAATGGAAAGCCACCATTAGACATTAAAAAATGGAATGTGTTGGATGCATGTAGAGCAACTGCAATAGCAAATTGTTGGAGCAGGATATTGTTGTTCTTGCACAAGGAAAGAATTCCAGAAATGGAAGTGGAAGACTCCTGCCAGATTTTCTGGATGATTTCATAACATCGCCTGAGTTTGAAGACTTCATCACATTTGATAATAACTTAGTAACTTCAAGCATAGGTGGCCAGTGGAAAATCAAGATCCTAGAGGATATTGAGATGCAGTCAGGGGACTCAAGTAGCGATTCAGAGGATTCAGATCTTCCGCTTCCTCGGCGTCGACCACCCAGAGCAGAACTTTTAAAGGCACTTGCAGTGATACAAGAGTACTTCAACAGCACCTGATATACCTTTAAATTACGTGATGAGGTTTGAAGGAATGTTGGACCACATTGTAATTAAAGGTGCTTTTAAGTCATAACAGACAAAAATTGAGGATTTTTTAAAAAGTTTAATGTTTTTTGTTAGACAATGATAGTTTTTTATTTGTGTATTTTAAATATAGTAATGTATATATGTTTAACAACAGTGAAGTGATGTATAATGTATTTCCATTTTTATTTTAAAATCAAATTGACAGAGCTCAAGATCGAGAATCAAGATAGGTAATTTATATTTACTTTAGTAGAACAATGGGGTACTTTGATAAAAATGAATGCAACATTGGCCAAATATATGTATTTAGAAAATGTATATTTGTAGTACACATATAAATGTTTAGAAAACTTTCTATGAAATTCTACTTTCCAAATTTTTTTTTTTTACTTTTGGTTCCCTTGATTTTGAATTAAAGAACTTTTACTTTATGTACAATATATATTGTTTTTAATTTAAATATTATTAAACTATTACTATAAATATCTTGAGTTCTCCAAGTATTTTATGTTTATAGCGTATTATAATTAATGTTACAATAAAACGTACACATTTGATGTTCAATACAATGTAAAAATGACCGCTAACTTATATGATTGTATCGTATTTGCAAACAATGCACATTTAAGTGTTTTGATGCATAACGAACAACTTCAAAGAACGGAACTTGTTCATAAATCGAGAACTGCGTGAAATTATAAAAGTTTAAGGATTTTTTATTGATTAGTAAAATGTACAAACATTATTCAGCCCACAATAATGGATATCATCTCCAATTAGCTTTTTTGTCTTTTCCACAAACTAATGAGGTTTCTTTGTATTCTTGTTCATCAATTTGACAAATATCAATCATCATAATGGTTACATCAACAATTTATATGAAAAGCGGCTTTACACTTGGCAGCAAAGAAGAATTTATTGACAAAAATTTATTTTACTTATTCCAACAACCATGATCCATGCATCAGTTTCTAATAAAAATGTGTACATTCAATAAATTGTTTTAACTTTTATATGGACCGTAATAGAACATACATGTATGTGCAGGTAAATGCATCAAAGCCTGTGAATTTAAATGTCTCCAACTTTGGTTCTTATATTTTTATTTAATTTTATGAATATTAGGGATTCTTTAGGCATCGGTCAGTCATATCATTATTTATTCAAGTGTATTCTTAACACACTAGTCTGACAAAGGTTAACGATTACATTAGGATTACATTTAGACAGGCACATTTTGTATCATTTTCGCTCTATCTGAATACTCAATAAAGACGCTGAATATGAACTTCCAGTCCTGTATCGTGAGCGTTTGCCAAAACTTTTGAAAGACTTGGCATAAAATTCAAAGAGATTTTTCTTGTTAACGCAATCTTATGGAAATATTTTATGTAAAAAAAAATCAAACAATGAAAAGAGCTCAAGATTAAAATGGTTTTAAAAATATGTATATAAATACGGTCAAGAAAATTTAGTCAAAATATACATAGCTCAAAATATCAGTTAATTAAAAGAAGTATATCATACAGCATTCATATGTATATTTTTAAAATTATAAATTACCTATCAACTTAATATAACAATAAAAAAAAAAGAATATGCGTGCAAAAATAGCAAAACACTTAATGTTTGTTTTTGTTATCTTATTTGTAATGAAGGTAACATTGATTTGGAAGAAGAGACATTTTTTGTCAGTAAATGATGAGGATAATTCGAACTTGAGCAATTTACATTACAAGTGGCCAAGGAAATGGCAGGTTACATACACCATTCAAAATTTTGATAAATGTATTATAAATTTAAATTAAAAAATACATTGTGTTTTATTAATGAAATACTTGATAATCAATTACAATCTATCCATTGAAATAATATTCACACCTGTCCTTAAATCAGAAATAAATTTTGTAAATCATTACAATTTCACACCGACAATGTCATCTCAAAATTATTGTTGATAATTGATTTTATTTGTCTAACGGGGGACGAACAATTTTTATCCCACAAGATGTATTTCATATCCGAGATAAAAAAGGATAACCCGCTCTTGACATGAAACTTTTAATGATGGATAATATTTACTTTTTTTAAAACGTCTACCACAAATCTGCCATCACTGATGAAAAGGAACATCTCTTAAATATTTTTACACAATTTTCACCTTTACAGCTCACTTAAGACACACCACCACTTCTGAACAATGATCAGTCGCACGAAATTAATCAACATCATTTGTCATTAGCCGGTGAAAAGTCAATTGCGATTTGTACTTATGTTCAATATATTTGAGTTATTAATTTAAGCACTAAACCTATGAAGAATTCAAAGAATCATTATCTATCAATGGAACTTTAGCAACTTCAAAAAATATTTTATGAGAATATTTATTTCGAACAGTACTGAGAGCCTCCTTTGGCTTTTTATGGAGGCACATATTTTGTACTCGGGCTACAGGCAGAATTTCATCGAGGGTAAATCCTGAAAAAATTACTAACACTTTAATAAAGAAAATTATCTAATGGTTAGATTTTTTTATTTGAAGAATGGCTGACATAAAGGTACTGTACATTTTGTATGGCCTACAGTTAAGCCGAAGGGTTAAGAATGGGAATGTATGCTGGGATATGTCTCTCTGTCACGTTAAGGAACAAACTGATGATTCGTGACAATAGATTAAATTAATAAAAGTAAATAAAAGATAATGAGTCATAATTTTCAATAATACATGTATGCAATAAAGTTGGAACAAAAAATATATTACCTGTGTAATAAACATGTGCCGCAGTCCATGTTCCTAAATTTTTCATCCGAATAGCCAAATACAAAGCCGCAGCAGCCATTTTGCTATCAGACATTGAGACTACTGCATATTCCATTAAACACAGCTCCAGTACAAATCGGGCTAATGTTAATGTGGGCATAGAAACACAGGCACACTAAAAATATAATTATTATGTAAAGGTGAGTAATACAAATAATGAGAAGATATATATATTGTTAGTTTTTGACATACATTAAGACTTTTATTGTTAAAATATTGGGATACTCTTTTGCAATGTAATGAATAAAGATTAAATGTTTTGAACAAAAAAAAATTTTTTTTTCAAGCTAAATCTATTAGTTATTTTTTTTATCAGGAAAAAGTTCAGAAATGGAAAATATGAAGCCAGAACTTGACATAATCTCTACATACATGTGTAAAAAATGTATGTATTGAGGTTAATAAGACAACATAACACAAACCCTTGCGTAACGTCTCAGAAATCGGTAGGACAGGGGAATTCCAAGATCAAAGCCAATAATTTTAAGAACATTGATTTCCATAACTAGCAGTTGTCTAAGATTATACGCTCCATCACAAATGTATAAGAAATCGTCAACAAGTGGAGGGATTCGTTCCTGAAAAGTTCAAAAAAATCAATTATGTATCATTATTCTCAACATGTGTATATATATTTACTAAATACAAACTAAATTAATCAATTAGAAAGATGTACAGAAAAAATATTTGGCTGATATTGCATTTATAATAAAATATTAACTAAATAATTGATATCATAAATATACAGTACAACCCTGTTAATTTGAATTCAAAATTATTCAAGGTCTAAGATATAGTAAAAATATATAATTTATAGTTGAATGTATTCTGTTAATTCGGAAATCAGGTAATTCAATATAATTTTTTAAGTCACATGAATCGATTTTTTGTTAAGATATAAAAAAAATAAACAATTTAATATAAGTGCGGCTTTATACCCGTGCCAGCCTGTGTGTCGCGGTACCTGCCGATACACCGCAAGCCTGAGTCTGCTTATGTGGAACCTATCTTATATGTCTCGGTCCCCGCCGCGGCACACAGATAATTGTCAAATATCTGATAGATAATAGATCAATATTAACAGCTGCTGCACGTTGATAATGGTAAAATAAATCAATATTGGAAGTTCTCATCTCAACCCACGTGGACAGATTGCGCTAATACATTTGTTTTTACAACAAAATCTGTTCACGATATATTCCTAATTTTGTGAACTCCAATTCCATTAATTTGATTGACTATCAGTTTGTGCAATTTTTTTTATTTTGATCCCGTTGACTTCGAATTAACGGGGTTTTACTGTACGATGATATGCTATAATTTTTGACATATTTTAATTAATAAAATATTTAATACTAAATAAATAATGATGGTGACAATCTATAACCAAAAGCCTAAATATATTAAATGTCTAATATATTAAAGTATTTCAATCTTCTCAATTTGCCCAAATTTAAAAGAAAATAATATTTTCTATATGGATCTACTTTTTTTGTTGGTTTTTTCCTCAAAGTTTTTGGCTTTGAGGCAAATTAAAAATGTTTCTTCTGGATTAGCAGCCGGCTAATTGGAATCAAGGGGTAGTATATTGGTCGCATTTATTTTACTTAACTAAGAATAGTCATATCTTGAGATATGAATCAGTAAATATTCTAACTTCATTTTCAAATCAGAAACTGCATGAAACAGCGCATGCACAGAAAACGTGAATTTCGCTAATTTTTAAATAAAATTTGGATTCATAAAACAAAATTAATAAACACAAACATATTACTTCTAAAATGATTTAATGCAGATGTTAAAGACTATTAAAATAACCAAAAAACCAAGTAAAATGACAAAAAAAATATTCCATATATTATAAAAATTATATAAAATTACTTTATATAATAATTAATCAGCATGACAGTAGTTTGGTGTTATATAAAGAATACAAATACAGTAAAACCGCGATATAACGAACCCCGATATAGCGAAAAATGACGTATATCGAAAAAAAAATCGAAATTTAGTCCCTAAAACCAATTTTTCATACAAAAATGCATTTATATAACGAAATCCCGTTAATATTTATAACAAAATCATTTTTGTCCCGTACGAAAAAATGCCAATATATTTACGTAAATTTATAACGAAATAAAAAAATGTTAAAAGATGAAAATATTATTTCGCACTTACAAAGCCGCGCCGCTGCATCTGCCGTATGCGAACGGAAACGCCGCGCACGGCCTTTTCGGCGGTGCGCGGCGGTCTGCCGACAAGGTAGTAAAACAATTCAAACTTCTTCATGGGTTCATAGTATCATATTTTGAAGTGGTTGCCGCCGTTACCGGTAAGTACCTTCGTAATTTATATACGACTCATTTTATAAAAATGCCGCGATTCAACTGTCAAATTTTTATTTTTGAATTATTCTTTATGTTTCATGCCCAAAACTATGTTTGAAGCGGCTCTACATTTAAACACAATTAAAATATTGTTTTGTGTTTGCAATATTCTGGAATTTACAAAAATATCTTCCAATTGGTGTTGAATAGGTTCTTTTCTTAATTTAATTTCTTTGATTATCTGTTATAATAACAAAACTACTAAAAATATGTAGGTATTCAGTTCCCTACGGCCTTCTTCCTCCTTTGTTTGCAGAATTTGCGATCTTTTTTGAAGCCGCGCAACATTTTTTTGCGACGGCGCGTAACATATAGTAGTAGGATTTTTTTAATTTATTTCGTTATATGTGGGAATTCGTTATTACGAATTTTTATTTTTTGGTCCCTTGGATTTCGTTATATCGCGGTTTTACTGTAACATGTATTAATGTATTATAAGAAATATACTATTGTATTGCATGGATACTAGTGATGGTAAACCGTTACATGACTGCGACGATGATTGGTAACTAAAACTAAAATTTAACTTACTTTCTAGTGTACCAGTCATTGCTCGAAGAATTACGTTAATTAGTTATCAATCATCATTACAATTGAACAAAATCAGTCACATAACCATTAAAATAATGGTTTAAATAACGATTTTACCATCACTAATGGATACTAACATCAAATTTGGAAGCAATAAATAAAGAAGCTGCTCCGAGGAGTTGTAACTCCTCTTTGCTTGTCATCTCCTTGCATAAGTACAAGTCTACAAGCTTGACAGCAAGGTAAAGGGTTTCATGATTGAGCTCAAAACTCTCCTGTACTTCCACCATCCAGTCCACCAACAGGGCTCGCATTCCCCCCGTGAGGCTCTTCTGGCGAGGCATATAATCTTCAATTGTGAAAGAAACCTGGAATAAATCTATCATTATTGATATATGGTCATATAAACAATATTTTGATGTCTGGGATTTTCTTCCTTTCTTCGTGACTTATGTGAAATAATATTTTTATTAGATTAGGGTATTCAAACACCCAAATCTAAATTAATTGGTGAAATTTCAACATATAATTTTGAAATAACCAGCTTCCTGTTTCGGAATATAGATAGAATGCTACACTTTTTGCACAGCACTCTTGCTTCATTCAACTACATACATCTCTACACTAGCGATGGGCGATGCGGTTTAGCTAACTGATCCGAATGAGCTGCTCAATTGAGCAGTGGGATCATGTATAGATTTTCCACACCTAATCCTGAGATTGCATTAATTCTTTTGTCAGTTCCAGGCTTCACATTCACACAGCGCTGGTACTATAATTCCGTTATGTACTATTAATTTTGATTCAGATTACAAATTGTTATTAATAAATTTATCAAGGCATGATTTACTCTGCTGCTCATTCTCTTCTACATGTATTCCTCATAAAAAATTTTATTATTTATCCGACACGTATCCAATTGAAACCATAATTTTTGCTTTTTTTGCCCATTTTGCTTTGGCTGCACAAACAGCCCCAGATACAGAAATACCTTCTGCCCTTTGTTGGTTGAACCACAAAACCGTGGCCTTGTCGAGATCCTCATGTGTTGACAATTTCATCATTTTTCTGCTGGTCATGCCTATAGCACTATCTGATGTGCCTACAAAATCTACCAGTTTTCTCTTTTTTTCATGATGTCGCGTATGGTTTGGTCACCAACATTATATTGATTTATTAAAAATTTACCCGTTGCACTGTTTTCGAACTTTTGAATAATTTCTAGCTTTTGTTCAATTGAAAGCATAATTCGTTTGCGTTTATCCATTATTAAAAATAAAACACCTTTTTACAATAAAAATAAACTGTGACACCCCCTGAATGAATATAGAGAAAACAGAATGCCACCAACCCCAATAAAGCTTTAAAACAACCTGAAAGCTACATAATAACAATAAATGTTTTCGGACACGGTGACAGTTGATGTGCTTGACTCTAAACACCTATTTAGCCCTTATGAGCACGTGGAACATTTTAGTTTTTATAAAAAAATATTCAATGACTTGCGAAATTCTAAACATCCCGATAATCGAGTTTACTGTACTTTAACGCTACTTGCATGAAGTAATTAAAAAAAAAACCTTACAAGAATTATGGAAAAACAACTCATGATTAATTGCGCCATGACAATGCACCAACTCACACTCCATTACTTGTTCACTGTAATCCTACTGCTATTTAACATGTCCACTGCTGACAAAAATGTGCTTGGATATGCACTCGTGCACATAATTTTCGTTAATTTATGATTAAAAAAAAATTTTTTGAATAGCCTTTAATATGCTTTTGTTTCTTTTGTATATATGTAGGTATGTCATTGCACTGTCCCCGAACATGCAAAATTTTCTTGGCATGTTTAAATATGTGCAAGTGGAAGAAAACAGTGATGGGGTCTTAACCCATTCCCCGCAGGTAACTCATACATGAGTCGCACCTTACATGCCCACAGTGCGGGTGACTCAAATACGAGTCGCCGTGTTTGGCCTGCTGATAGTGCGCACATACACGCTGAGGAACAGTGAAAATCGTACCAAAATTATTTGGAATCTTTATCCTGCCGACATCTGTCGATATTTGTCAAGAATTATTAGCCGTCTTATAAACAAACACAAAATTATAAAAGTCCTCGTATCATCCAGTATCGCTCTCAACAACTGGTCAAGTTTATAGTGTTAGTCAGGCCATAACATTTGGGACATTATTATTTGCTTTTTGGAAGGACGACAAGAAATTTTATTAATATTATTGTGCTTAATGTGATGTTTAAAATGAAAAAATATTAGCACTTCACATCACAACTATGTACACATTATACATCACACTTATATAACACATAACATGATGCCGCAGGACGCAGCACGGCCAATACTGCCAAAACGTGTACTCACTGTATTTATAATAAAACACCTGTATTTTAATTTTAATTAATAACTAAAAAATAATATAAATATGAATTAAATATATTAATTATAAAGATATACATATAAAATCAATTTTATCGAAAAATAAAAACATTGTTGTTGCGCTACCGGGATTCGAACCTGGATCTCTTCCCTAACCGGGGGAGGTGCTTTATCCAACTAAGCTACAGCGGCACTATTTTTATCGACAATTTTTCGACCTTATATGTTACTTTTTTGATATCAATACATTTAATCGTTCCATCATTTGACAGAGCCATCTACCTTATTTTGAAATAAGTATATCAAAATCTAACTGACAATTTACTCAAATTGGAAAGTTCCAAATACTTTCTAATTTATTGCGTCTTTCTCATCATCGGACTCTACGGTAGTAACAAACATATTTCTATGGGTCACCGTATATCACTACTGGAAATAATAATTTGGTTTAAAATCTGATACGCGTGATATCAATTGTCATTTACTGACGCCACGCGCTGTCACATAGGTGTCGGCCATGCAATAAGGATAGCCAATGACATTTTATTATTCGCTTTGTCTCTTTCTCTGTCGCAAGTTTCCGACAAGGGCGGTCTTGGGGTTAATACTGTATTTCTTCAATTATAAGACGCACCCTTATTTTTATATTATACTAATAAAAACATTATGAAATCTTTATTATTGCAGACAAAATTATAATAAAAAGGATTTTTAAATATTCATATTATTTATGTACTATCAACACCATCGTTAGTTTGAAATTTCTTCAGATTCAGTGTCTGAATTTTTTTTGGATAATTTATATAACGCCATTTTTGTAAAAACTTTCACCTCAAGGGCGCTTTACACATAAACTGTTTGTTCTAGTAATCAGTGATGATTCATGATGCCTGTGGAATTTTACAATGATTGTAAGATGCCATCGATCATAAGACGCACTCTAAATTCAGAGACACCAAAATAGGAGGGGGAAAAAAAAAACCCATGTGTCTTATAATCGAGTAAATACAGTATATCTAGTTTGTATCCTAGGAAAGCCCAAGAATCATCACACAGGCATTAATGAGGCAATTATTAAGGAGGCAATTGAAATATATAAACACCCAGTGAACATTAATAAGGATGGCGGCCTAAAATTAAAAAATATTGTGGTATCTGGCACTTTAAAGCCATAGGAGTCGAAGAATCCGTACAGATAGTTATCCATCCACCAGTAGATAGAATTTACACATGACACAACACTACTCATTTCACACAACACCTGTTTTCGACACAGAATCGCAAGCCAGTACCTAAAAACGACACACCCGCTTTCGGCACGGTACTGCAAGCCAGTAATTAATCTCAACATCGACAGTCACATATTACATCAGCCCTGATGATGGACCCTGCAATGGGTTCCGAAATGTCGGCCATAAAGGTTAGTTATACACAGCAGATTGCCTCAGAAAACTGTACACAGATTATCTACTTTGATTTAACCAAAAATTTGGCAAGAGACAATAGTTAAAACATTAAAAAAATTTTTTTTTATATTGAGTATTATACATTATTAAAGTTACATTTTTTTTCAATCATTTACCTCTTCAAAAAAGAAACTAGTTCTTGTGCATGGAGAGGGAGTTACACTGTAATAATTTAAATAAGTTTATACATTTGTAATCAACAATATAATAGTTAAAGAATATCTAATTTAGTAGTTACATATATGAATTAGTTATAAAAACATATTTTTGTAAAAAAATGCAAAAATATGAATTAGTATTGAAAGTTTTCCTATGTGAAATGAAAATGTTATTAAATATTATATGGTCTAAAAATATTAATATAATAACTAGCTTATAATAAAATAAAATACAATATATTAATAACAACGATATAAAAATATTATAAATTTCGGGGTACATGTGTATCTTTAAAGTATTTCTTGATAGCATTATTTCTATGTTATCGTTAATCTTTCTGATGTTTTCAGGTAGGCTGTTAATTTTTTTTTCCTATGTGCGTATGTGGTGTTGTGAAAATGTGTTAATTTTTGAGCATGAAAATATAAATTTATACCTAGTACGATTTTCAGTGATGAAATGATATTTTTATTTTTCTTTTAGTATTTGAAAAATAAAATTTCTTTTAAGTAGATCACAAAATGTTGGTACTTTGAATTCTTTGAAAAGTAATTTTGGTTTTTTTAGTATTACTTTTACGGTAAGTTTTTGTACATTTTTTACTGGAATCAGGCTAGATGTTATACAAATCCACTTTACATTAATTTAAACTAACAAGTCCCTTTCTATATGGAATGAGATGGATTAGTAATCATTATGATGCTAAATAATTCAGATAAAAAAACAAACCTCGCGACTTTTCAGATAGTTGAAAATATCCATGGCATAATTGGAAACTTGGAATGGATCATTCCAATTGGCCTTATCAAAATCTGTAACTCCTTCGGGAACGGTAGAAACTTCTACCTTATGATTTGCCACTAAGTCTTTTGATTTATTTGTGGTAGTTTTATCTGCACTATTTGTTGTGGTGCTGGCAGTTGATCTGGTAAATAATAAAAATGTTTTAACTTTGTAGAAAATGTTGGATATCTGATTATTATTAGTGAACAATGCAACATGTGATAAATAATACAAAAGTTATGGTTAAAATAATTAAGTAAATACTAACATGTCTTCCACAGCTGAGACATACAGCGATACTTCACTAAATTCATCACTGAGGCGGGTTGAAACAGGTTTGTTTGTATACCCATTTTTCAAGCTTTCTGTTGATTTTTCTGAAGTTTTGTGGTGCTTGGTGGTAATTTCTGCTTTAGCAATTGGTGGGGGTAAAATTTTAGCATTTTCTTTTATTGGTGGAGGTAATATGGTCTTTTCTGAATTCTCCTTTAAAATTGTGGTTTTGGCACCACTTTGCCTCTTTGTAGTTTTATTAATTATAGGAATGTCTTGACATTTTTGTTTTAAAACCTAAAAATAAGCAGAAATAATTATTTCACAGTAAGGAACAAAAAAAAAAAAAAGCAATAATATCATGAAGATAAAATAAATTCACAAACCTTCAAGGAGGGTAAACTCTTAGCTTCAACAGTAACTTTTTTAACAAGGATATTCTTGTTTTTGTCATTTAAAAAACCTTTAGAAATTGAATTGGTAATGTCTCCAAAAGCGGCTCTTTTCGCCGTGGTCTCTTTAAGAGGACTTCCGGCTTTTCTTTTGCCAACAATTTTCGTGCTTTCTTTAAGTGTTTTTTGAGTATTTCTACTTCGCGTGCTAACTCCATTTGTGAAAATTCCATTCACTCCTCCGAGGGTCCCTTTACTTGCCAATTTAATTGGCGCCATAATCAGTATTTCAAAAAATTACCTATAAGCATTTAAAACTTTAATACATGCAGATTGGGAAATTCTGTCAACACCACTATAGGAAAATGTACCGTATATATATAATATATTGTTTCTTCAGAGATGCAATTTTGTAACAATTGGTTACTTTCAGAGATATTAAAATTTTGTCGATGCAGGAACTAGTTCATTAAAATGAGTATCAAAATCGTGATATTTATTTTAAAATGGAGGGAATTTAAAATACACTTTATTTTAAAACATAATAAAAGATTTGATACTACAAAATTAAAAATATATTAAATATATTAATTAGAAAGATATACATATAAAATGTATTAATATCAAAAAGGTGACATATAGGTTCGAAAATTTGTCGCTAAAAATATTGTCGTTGTAGCATAGTTGGATAATGCACCTTCCCCGGTTAGGAAAGAGATCCAAGTTCGAATCCCGGTGGCGCAACAACAATTTTTTTTGATAAAATTGATTTTATATGTATATCTTTCTAATTAATATATTTAATTCATATTTAAAATATCACAGACCTATGTTCTGAATAATTACAATTTCACAATAAGAATGTGTTCTAATAATAAAAATATATTAAATAGATTTCTGTATGTGAGGTCTTTGGTAGTGATACCCCAAATTATGTACCCTTATAAAGTTCATTCTTGGATCCAACGGAAATAGCGTTGGAAATGTACTTTCAAAATGAAAATGTACTTTCACAAAAAGACATCATCCTTCATTCATTCATTAACCATGAGAGTAAAACTGCTGTTTGGTACGTGAGGTTGCTTTCATTCTGTTACAACACCCCCTGCTAACCCGGGGTGAGCTTCAGTCGCTGGGTGTCCACAGTGCTTACACTTTAAACAGTGATATCAAAATTTTTACTGATCCAATTTTTATTTTCATTTAGAATTTTTTTTAATTTTATGGCAAAATCTACTGATGAATGAAGGCAATTGTATTGAACTCGCCTAGCGCCTAACGTCTCAACAATAATCGAGTTTGTTTGAAATCGGTGAAAATAATTGAAGTGGAGATTTTATTTGATTTTTAGGATTTCTGAACTGGTATCAAAATTCTGGACTTTGTGGTAAAATTAGAAAAATCAGGTATAGGTATCATGTAAATGGGTTCTTAATTATAAAACAGCAGGACCTTCACAATCACGAGGCACTTGATGTGTTACAGAACAAAGAACTATGTTCAGAGCTTTCAGAAACAGATTATACTTTTTGGGTGAATATTTTTGGTGAATTTGAGTGGTAAAATGCAATTATTGTTTGGAGGAATGATACAACAGACTACATTTAAATTTGGGAATGAAAGATGACTATATATATTCGAGGAGGGGGAGGGGGATTTCTTAACCACCTAAATAAAATCACAGATATTAACACCAACACGAAAAGTGTGGAATGCAAGGAAGATGTGAATATAATTTAATGAATTCGCAGGAAATTGTCAAGATAAAACTAGTTCTTCGACAAAAAAATAAATAAATAAAAATGACAAAAAACAAGGCATCAGAATAAAATATGGCGGTAAAACATATAGTGAAAATGCAAGTGCTTATTACGAAATCCAGAAAGAGCAGTTTGGAAATAGCTTTGTGTAAGCTAGAAAAATATAAATAAAAAAAAAAACGGTTGACGATCAAACGATGCAGAACTGACCTGCATCCTCGAAGTTTGTTATCTGGTGATCTACCTACTACCCACATGACGCGTAGTACGTTTTTGACGAAAGCGGTAAAGAATGTTATGCATGCATATACGATGTCGTACATTACTGTACTATACAAATATATTTTTCAAGTTTTTCCATATTCTTAAACAAATGCAATCCATGTGATGCTTACAGCGAAACGCATCTATAAAACTGTCGCCTCCAAAACAAATATCTTGTACGCGAAAACATGTAAGATTTATTAAAATGCACATTATGTTTTAATAGAATAAGCACCGTAATATCCACTAGGCAACAAATTCTTTACAGAAAAACGTTTGGAGCATTTTTCAAAACATGGTAACAGACTGATTTCGACAGAGTTGGGTCTAATTATGAATTAAAACACTTTCTGAATAGCAAATAGAAGTCGTTCACAAAAATACCCAACACGATAGAATAAACTTACCGAATTTGTAGTTCTATTTACACATTAATAACAAAAAATATAGCGGAAAACACAATCTAAAAACCGTTTTTAACAAGCGCACGTAAACTTCCGAATGTTTCAACGGCCGTTGATCTGAAACGATTTGATTGGCCAAATTTAATTTTCATCTGCCAATAGGAAATGTTTTGTGTTGCTAGTTAAAAAAATATTTTATTTAGAAAGGTAGATGCCATAAAATTTTTACCGTTATAAAATAAGTGTATTTTTAAGCATGGCAAAATATTGGTTGCAATTATAAATGATTTATTATTATATAATCTTAAACTTTAAATTACTTATCTACGTCTTAAACGTAAGTAGCAAATTTAATAGAAAAGTGTATTATATTTTCTATAAACATGTAAGAAATATTATTTTTTCTAAATATTAAAAACCAATACGAACGGCGAGGATGCAAAAAATGGATTATAATTTTAAATTATGTATATGTAATTGTAATAAATTAAAAAATCTTCTTCTTTAGCATCACTCGATTTTACATCATAAGTAAACTCTTTAAGTATTATATTCCACAAAATGCAGATTTATTTATCTGGTTAGAATATTAAATAAGTCAAGGTTAGCATGCTAAGTAAAATGAATTTCGTGAAATTGTAGATTCTATCAGTCTTATTGCTGAAACGATTTGTTTAAGATTTACTACGCGTAAATATTATATAAGCATAGTAAATCTTTAAAGAATCTTTAATATTTCAAAATGCGTGTTTTTTAAATTCTATAATATTTAAGATCAAATTATAAATTTAGTTGTTTCATACTAATCCCAGAAAATGTATCTTCAAAAATTATGCTAAAAATGTCTGTCAATATTGAATATCAGATTTAAAAAAGAAATGAAATATTTTGCAATGGGGTAACCTTTAGATCTGCAGAAACATTGGTTCAATTTCTAACAACGAGTATACTTTTGTAAAATATATATGGTTTCATAGTTTTTATTATCGATCAAACTTTTTAGAAAACTTTGCCGTGTTAATATTTGTTTCAATTACATTTGTGATTTGTAAGCCAACCTAAATTTTGTTTCATAACAATAATATTCCCAGAAGAAAGTCGAGTAAGGTTACCCCATAAATAAAGGTTTCCCTCCTGATTTAACCAATAAAAAAAAAAAGATATTAAAATGGCCAAAAGTTAGGTGTCATGCATAGATAAGTAATATATGTCAAGTGTCGAATGTACATCTTTTATCTATGGTCAAATGTCAAAGTTTGACGTTTCGTAGTTAGCATAGAACAGAGATTACGTTATTGTAGTTAGAACATAGATAAGAGATGAGTTAGAAGCATGTTAGGATGTTAGCATGTTAGGATGTTTGTGATGCTACGATGTGTAAATTCGACAATTTTAGAATGCGTATTGCTATAATAAATAGAAAACTCTTTTATTTATAAAATTGTGTTTTAACGTATCAATAAATATACGTAAAGATGTGGAAAGCTACTACCCAATTTGTTGCATTCTACGATTGTTTTGCTCATATAAACCGATCGCAGTTTGGAGTGCAAAGTTTTAAAGTAAGTTTATGTATCTGATAATATAATATTCACAACATAATTAATTTTCCCCTGAGAGATTGGTGCCAATGGAGATAAAGGTTATGCGGATCGATATATGTTTATTCATTTTTTAACATATCGCACACCTAGATCAAAACTAAGACAACTCAAAAAGTCATTTTTCAGAAGACAAAAAAATAAAATCATTTTTATTTATTTTTTGTTACTAAAGTTATTAAACTAAATAAAATTTTAGGTCATAAATGTATCCTAAAATGATTCGAGAACTGGGGCTAAGTTAGTTGCGTATATGACATCTGAATACAATAATAACAAAAAATTCTTGGTTTTTTGAGTTGTCTTAGTTTTGATCTAGGTGTGTGATATATTTAAGAGATTTTTGTTGACCTTATACTCTTATATATGTACCATCTTTTATAATTTAGGGAAAGTGCATCAACATACTTTGGGAAGATAAAGACATTATTCTTTGGTGTGTTGAAACCAATACTTCTGAAGGATGCATCGGGTTGAACTCTTTATTTGCTCAGAGACTTGGTTTGTCCGAAGGAACAGCAGTAAACTTTAAAATTTGTCCATCACCAGGTGCTTTAGAGCGAGTTACTGTATGTCCAGACTCAGAAGATGATTTAGAGATTTTGGTAAATATTGTGATCAATATTTTTGATTTGACTTATTTTCCTTTTTTGTCAGTTGAGGCCATATTTATTTTGATTATTTTTTTTTACAATTATTTCATTAGAGAAATGTCAATCATAGAAGGTATCAAATTATTATTTGAAACATATTTCATTACTCTTTTTTCTAAGAAGTTTCTGCGCATGTCAATAGTTCTTACGTTTTGTGCAACTCTATACAACATTTGGTTTAGATCGGTCAAAGACTGTAGGATTGTGTAGCAGTAGAACACACATTTAGTTTTATGTATTTAGATATTGTGTTCTCACTTTTAGGGCCGGTTGCTTGATCAGTGGTAAATTTTTACAATCGCCCGTTGAAAAAAACGTTTGCGGGTTGTTTGAACATTGAGTTTACTACTGTCAAGTTTAATCCCGCTTAATAGTGTGGCAAGGTAAATAATCATCAAATATCTGAAAATTTGATTTATTTTAAATATATAAATTTGGCAATACATACAATTTTATGCTTTATCTATGACTTTATTCACCTTTGCATTCGAAATCTGTTACTTTGTTGGTGAAAAATCTTTCTGTAATTTAAATTAATCAGACAAACTCTCACCACTAAAATAGCGGGATATTGAATGATTCATTGTTGTATACTGCAATTTTCAAAGTATTAATGTGACGGATGACTTTTGAAACAACTATGAAAAGTCAGCCATTATTAATTAACAATTTTGGATGGTAAAATTAGTTTACTATTAAATGTACTTTTGATAAGTAAATATTTTTAACCAATGATCGAGTAATAACTGAAGTAACTTTTTTTACTATAGTAAAAATTTACCACTGATCATACAACCAGCCATTAATATTGTCTTTATATAAGTTTATATTCTTACTCATGTTATTAATTTAAATTACAAATATTTTTATTTACAGGAATCAAATTTTAATATGTTGCAATCCTGTCTCTTAAACCAAATAAGAATAGTAATTGCCAATCAGAATATGGTAGTCTGGGTGTCACCTTCGCTATCAATAAACATCCATGCAACAGAATCTTGTCTCTTAAAGCAGCATACGGAAGTTGTCATTTCTCAGCCAGAAAACAAGTTGAAAAGAACGAACAGTGTTGCCAGCCCCTCAACGACAAAGAAAAGTTTAATTACTCCTTATAAATATTATATAACTGATATCAAAGCTATTTTATCAAAATATGAAATTGAAAGAACTACAAAACCTTCATTTATGAGAGTAACTTTTAATGCTGTGATAGATGCAAATTTAAAGAATATTTTCGACGCCAAACAATTATTCACTGTGTATATTAAGGATGGTTCATCAGGTTTCAAAGAAAATAATGTTTACATCCTTAGATGCATGGAAAGCATTATTGAAAAAGATTTGAATCAAGAAAATAATCTGATTTCCATTCCCAAATATGTCTTTGTGAAAATTAAGTTTTTTTCAGAATTTATTAATATTAAAGATTTTGACATTCCTGTAATTATTCCAAAAGGATTGAGTACTATTTTGAATATAGATCTGGGAAGGAAAGTTATTTTAGAAAGTGCACCTTCTAGACCTATTTTGCCAGAAACCATTGAAATTACTCCACTTGTAACAGAAGATTCGACAGTGTATGAAAATCTGGAAGTAAATTTTAAAACATATATCACATCCCAATTTTCAGAAGCAGAACCATTACTATTAAATAGCGGTTTCATAATTAATTTCTCTTCATTCAAAAATATATCTTGTCAAGTGATTTTGTATCCAGAAACAATAAAGTATTGTTTACTTTATGGCAATTTACTGCGGCATTGTAAGGTTATTGTAAATAAAGATCCCGTGCAACCGTATGATAATATTTTTAAAATTCAACAACGCATTGATGTTGAAGAACTTTGTAGAAATGTGGAATGTTTTGAATCTATCGTTGGAAAATGCATTGATATATTTAAATGCGTTGTACAAATGAAAGAAAGCTTGTCCCGGCCAAATATAACATCTAACAAAAACCACATTTTTATTACTGGTGAGTTGATTTTTTAAAATTAAATTAAAAATATTTAGATCACTGTCGAAAAATAATTAATTTGATTATATTAGATATGTTATATGTGATTATTTTGAATTTTATTGTAATATATTGTTATGTCAAGATGAATATTACCTATATTAGCAGATTTTATACAAAAATTTATGTTAAGACTGTAATATTTATTAAAATTCTGTGATAGTTTTATTTATTTCTATGTTTCAAACATCTGCTAGAGTGTTAGATATATCATCTCCAAGAAAAAGATCAGCTGTCATAACAATTTATATTTTTATTACCAGTCCCTGTAAAATGAATAGCATTTAAGTAGACAAAATGAACATGATTTTTCTTTTCTGATAACATTTTAACCTCATTTTACCATTTTGTCAGCTATTTTACATCTACCGGCCTGAACGGCCGGTGGCAATTTGATGAAACCCTAAGATGATCAAATGTAATCAAACAATCAATTTTGAGATTTTTAATTGAAATATGTAATTTTCATTACCTTTTATTGTATTTCTATGGAATAAATGTGTTTATTAGTTATTTATTCTAATAAACTTTTTATATTTTGAATTTAGTGTGAAAAATACAATAAATAATTTTTTTTCACATAACAAGGAATATGTTGCGGAAAAAATAAATAATGACACCGTGTGGCTGATGACATGACATTACCCTTTTATCAGTTGAATTTTCAAATATGTTCATATATATTTGTTTATTTAAAATTAATTACATTTACTTTTACCATATAGGACCACCAGGATCAGGAAAAACTATGCTATGTTCCACAGTTGTAGCCGATTTAGGAGTTTGGTATACTAGAATAGAGTGTAGATCGATAAAGGGACGGAAAGATGTTGTGGAATATTTTCAAAGAGTATTTCAGCTGTGCGAGGAACATAGCCCTTCTATACTGATTTGTGATGATATTGAGTCACTCATACCTGCAGAAAATGAAGGTCTGTCTTACCAGGATACAGTTTTCTATGACACGTGAGTGTTTTAGATATGATTTTACAACAATTTCTTACTTGTAAATTTAGTTTTTTTTTGTATCATTGTGTTGATTGTTGGTTGTTCTTTGTTCATACCAAATTAATATTTTTAAATATTATTTCAGGTTAATATATTCTATACGAGAATTATTATATCAGTGTGAAGGAGTACAAGTTTTGATTACAGCAACTGGTTTGGACGCTGTGAACAGTGGATTTAAAATAACCAAAGGTCAATTGCTATTTCCATTTCAATTCAATATTCGCGAATTATCCATGGTAAATATGTGCAAGTTTCATTAAACCACTCATGTTTTTGAAAAATTTGTGTCACTAAATTGTTACTTTGTAAGAGTACACTGCAGAAGTGACAAATCATACATACATGTGTGTAATCATGAGGTAAGCGTGAGTCTCGTGTTAAATCTTACTCTTTAGGGAAAATTTATCAACACACAGTAATGTATTATATTTTTATCGATTTAACTTCAGTTTGTTATTTTGGTTGAAATTATTTACATTTATGAAATTTATAAAACATGAAAAAACAAAAAAAAAAATGAATTAAATATATTAATTAAAAAGATATACATATAAAATCAATTTTATCGAAAAATATTATTCTTACGCTACCGAGATTCGAACCTGGATCTCTTTCCTAACCGGGGAAGGTGCTCATCCAACTATGCTACAACGACAATATTTTTAGTGACAAATTTTCGAACCTATATGTTACCTTTTTGATTTTAATACATTTAATTGTTCCATTATTTGAAAGAGCCATCTACCTTATTTTTATAATAATAATTACATTTTATGAATAATTACAACTTCTCAATAAGAATGTGTTCTCCTAATAATAAAGTTGTATCAATGTGTCCAAAATTTAATAAAAATGAATTGATAATTCTGGCGTCTGCTATCAGATTACTCAAAGGTATTTGAGATTCTCTAAAAATAATAATAAATCAATCATCTCCGCCGTAATAAATCATCTCAAGTGGATCTCAATATTTGTATTTCTGAAAATCGCGCGGAATATAATTATATTACTTCTTTTTAAACTCGAAAAAATTACTTCAGAAAATTATCAAAGTGATGAGGAAATATTTGCAGATAATTTATCTGATCTTTCTAGCGATTATTTGCCTGAATTTGACAGTGATAGTTACGACACAAGTGACAGTGAAGAGTTCCCTCGCAGGAGGAGGGTGCCAGTGATGCCCTTACAATTCAGTGATTCTGAAGAAAGTGATGCGGAGGAAGAGGAAGTTACGGAATGGTCTGAAATAGACAATCCACCTAATATTGAACCATTTTTAGGTTACGTTGGTGTTCGTGTACCACCAAGCGATCCCGAAAACATAATGGAAGTAGTAAAACTGTTCATCGGAGATGATTTACTTGAGATGATGATAGAGGAAAGCCATCGATACCGCACACAAAATGAATCATGGATCAAAAAAATGAAGAAATACATCAAATGGTCCATAAGCCTTGTAGAGATGAAAAAATTTTTAGGACTGATTTTGCTTATGGGACAAGTTCGAAAAGACACAAGAGATGATTATTGGTCAACAGATCCGTGTATCGAAACACCTATTTATTCAAAAATAATGAGTCGTGATCGTTTTAAACAGATATGGCAATCGTGGCACTTTTCTAATAATGAGAACATCGCGAATCCCAGCGATCGACTTGAAAAATTTAGACCAATTGTGACATACCTTATACCAAAGTTTTCTTCTGTCTGATTTTGTCAAAAATGCGTCAAAAATAATAAAATATGGGGTTCTTGTGCGTATGGTTAGTGAAGCAACTACGGGATACATTTGCAACCTCGAAATGTGTTACAGTGGAAAAGGAAGACAATTATTAGAGACTATTCATTCGCTTCCCGGTCCATATTTAAATTTGTGGCATCACGTATACATGGATAATTATTATAATAGTGTGCAAACTAGTGAAGTACTCCTACAACATAAAATAAGAACGTGCGGAACAATGAGAATAAACCGAGGTTTTCCAGAATGTTTTAAAACGGCGAATCTTAGTGTAGGCCAAAGTATTTTCTGTCGACGAAAAGATGTATTGTTGCAACACTGGAAATCTAAGAAAGATGTTCGAATGATCTCAACAATACATTCGTCTACTATCCTAGAAAGCCACAACATCGATTGGACTACAAGACAACGTATTTGGAAACCTCAGTGTGTAATAGAATATAACAAATATATGAAAGGCGTTGATCGTGCAGATCAGTATTTATCGTATTACTCTGTATTACGAAAAACAAAAAAATGGACCAAGAGAGTTGTGATGTTTTTGTTGAATTGTGCCTTATTTAATTTTTTTAAAGTGTACAAAACATTAAATCCAACCAAAAGACTAACATACAAACAGTTTTTGCGCGCCGTTGGAAAATTTTGGATAGCCGACCATGCTTGTGAAACCGACATAAATCTGGAGGAACCGGGACCATCATCTCAATTACCGAGAAATGTAGTCAAAATTGATTCTCCAGGGAGGTTATCACTCGACATGAAAAAACATTGAGCGACTAAAATTGTTACCGGCGGTAAAAAAAAATATCCACAAAGACAGTGTCGTCTGTGTTCTATACACAAAAAGAAAAGTTTTACTAGTTATATGTGAACATTTTGTGACGTACCCCTTCACAGGGGTGAATGTTTTTATAAATACCATACTTTATCTAGATATTAGAACAATAGTTTTTATGTGAACTTTTATATCATATCACATGCTGTAAATATGTGATTGCCTCAATGTACTTACAAAAATATAAGCGATTTGTTTTCAAAAAGTATACAATATTGAGGACCATACTATGGTAAGTGAGTATTCTAAATTTCATTAGAAAATTACTAACGGTTTGGAAGATAGAGCGTTTTTTATAAAGTTAGATTTTTATCACATTCCGATGGTTTTCGCCCGCTACACGTACTTGTGACTCGAGAGCGGCACCCCGCACAAAAAGTGTTAATAAATAAATAATTTTCAAACAAAAATTAATATTTTTGGAAAAAATAAAAATCACTGTTAGTTGATATGACAATTTAGAACAGTTTTAGAAAATTCATTTGCTTAAAATAAATCATATTAAATGATGTAATGTTTTAAATTATTTGAATTAAATGAAATGTCACACATGGAGAGTGCTGTACACAAATGCACACTGGTTGATTTGTTGACCGTGGCATTTAAACAACGATTCTGAGTAATTCAGAGCGAGATTTGTATTGCTGCTCATTTTATCAACCAAAGTTCATTCTTTAAGAACTAAGGTTGACAATATTATGAGTAGCTTATGATTTATTGGCCTAGATGTAAGTCTTCTCTGTACAGTTTTCTGGGCTAATCTGCCTTGTATGAGCTGATGCAACAGCCCTAATGATGGACCTTGCAATGGGATCCGAAACGTCAGCCAGAAAGGTCAGATATACACAGCAAATTAGCCCAGAAGATTCTGAACAGCCGTGAAAACCTAAGAACATTTCTTAATATAAGTGGTCGATAAATCAATCGGTTTTGGACTAAGCCCTATGAAAGGTTAAATGATAATTTGAAACATTTAAAAAAAAATTGGTTAATGTGACTGGATAATAAGAGTATACTGTAATTATAAAAACAAAATGAACATTTCCAATTTTGAAACAAATACATTTTGATTAATTATTAATTGTTTCTTACTTTATTTGGCAGACTGAACGTGTTAACTTGTTGAAATGTATCATACACAACAGTATGTATTATACTTCAAATATCCGAATGGAAACCTATCACCACATGGCTGTTGAAACCACAGGCTTTACTGTCAGAGATTTAGTTTACTACACAAATCAAAAAATATACAAGGCTCTAAAGGAATCTGGTAGGTTGTTTATATTAACATTTAAACATCTTTTGTTAATCGTAATGTTATATAAGTGTAACAATATTTTAGGAGTAGATTTCTGCCTAAATTCTGAGTTAAACATGTTTTTTAATAATAATTTGGGTTATTGTGATATTTTCCCTCCATACTGAATGACTAAAAGTATACTGATATGTTGTGTATATTAATTCTTGTTATTTTATTTACAATAACCAGAATTAGAGAGTTATAAAACGACTTTCAAATTAAGTAGTGAAAATAAAAAGCATTGTGCAGAATAATTAAAGATTTATTTTTTTGCCACAGAGCAGGGTTTCCTAAAGTGGGTTCCACAAAAATTACAGTGTTCTGTGAGATAAGGTCTTTTAATAAAATTTATAAAAAAATATTATTAGGGGTACCAAAAAAGAATGTTGTTTTTTTAAATAAAAGATTTGAATGCTTATAAATTTTAAATTTTTTCCCGCTGTACGGTCAAGTTGTTCACAATACAATTGTGTATATATCGATTGTTCAGGTTTGAGAGCCTCAAAATGAATAATGCCCTTGCAGTCCCACCAAACAAACAAAAGGATTTTTTTCGTTGTGAGGCTGGGCTCAGTGGTGGGTTTCGCTACCAGACCTTTTGAAAGCCGTTGCTTTTGTGTCCTAGGTTTGAGTATAGCACCCATTTCTCGTTTCCAGTTATCAGATGAGTATCTGAGTTTGGACGTGATTTTTTTCAATAGATAAAGTTATATTGTTTTCGGTTTCGGCAGCCAGTATGACGTCGTCCACTTTAATAGGTCTTCCACTTCCAGGGCCATTTTTTAAATTATAATTATCTGATTGAAATTTCGTAAACTATGCTTGACATTTGTGAACATCCAAAACATCTCCCAGTACATCACATTATTTTTAGTGGCACTTGTCGCTTTCTCTTTCTTAAAGAAATGGTACAGTATCAAATTTCAAATAAATTTTTAGTTTGGTACAAATTGGTCCATTGTAAATAGGGTTGTTAAATTTCAGTTTTATAAATTACAATTCACTCTGTTCAATTTACAATTCAATTCATAAACACAAAACACGCCATGTAAGGGCGGCAGTCAAAACGCAACTAACCGTTGAAAATGGTAAATGAAAAAAACAATATTCTTTTTTGGTACACCTATTATTTACATAAAAATTGTACTCACCGTTTTGCAAAGTTAATTTGCAAGTGTTGCCTTTAATTGAATGCATGAGCCTCGATAGACAAATTTTTAACAATTTAAAATAAATTTGTTTATTTTAATGTTTTTTTAGTTAATTAAATTCTCCCTCTAAAACATTATTTATTTTATTTGATGTCTTATTAAAATTGGGGCAGCATAGGTTATCTGTAAAATATAGGTATGGGTTCTGAGATTTTTGGAAAATTGTATAAGAGTTCCACGACAAAATAATTTTGGGAACCTCTGTTAAATAAAATATTTCATGGATATTTTGATCACAATATTGGTGCGCTTTAAAAACATTTTAAAATAAAATAATATATATATATATTAATTTAAAAATTCATAATTAGAGTTTTAGCTATCATTTCAGAAAAAGTTGGCAATAATTCTAAGGGTTTCTGATTATTGCGGTGTTTTCCCTGATAGAATTAACCACAATAATTTAACTTTTAAATAACTCTCTTTGATTGCTTTCTGTTTTTTTATTTATTTTGTTCACTTGAGCTTTGTAATGCAACAATTATTACCCTGTCCAAAATTATTGTTAACCGTAATTCCTTTGATTAAAATTGAAATGAATCTATATAAGTATGATTTAGAAACATGTGTAAAATAAAATTCATTAATGTCATTTGTTAAAATTTACTAATATTGTTATACATTATCCTCAGTATTGAATAAAACCATGACACTGTGTTTGGAAAGTGAACATAGTAGTAAGAGGGATGAGATTCAAAAAGAAAATGAGGAAATCAATGTTTGGGAAACTGTAGGAGGAATGGATCATATAAAAGAAACGCTGGTTGAAATATTGTGCTGGCCTTTGAAGGTAAATTTTATATTAAATTTTATACATACTCCAGAATTATCTGATGCTTGGTCCTGATTTTATATGACTGTTGTAGTGTCTCCGTTCAGCAGAAAATGCAATTGTAAAGTATGGAGGTGAAAGAAAAATCAGATTTTTATTGTATTTAGTTCATTGTTTTCATCATGTCAAAGTAAAAAAAAGAATCAAATTATCAATAATATTTTCACTATTTACTCCTTTAGAGACTTCAGTATGTTGAGATGCGTAGGAGTGAATATCTCTCTGTCTTCAGTAAGTTCGTAATAATATTTTCACAAATTAAGAAATTTAATGCATGCACATATCTGATAGCATGTACAACTCGATACCAAATATCACTGTATTCTATTTTGGCATATGGTTTGACTTCTGCCTGAATGCGGGTGATATTATACAAACGGTGTCTAGTGGAAAATTTTCGCATGCTGGCATCGCTGCTGACGTTGATGCTCCCGGAGGAGTTTGGTTTACCATAGTCCGTTCTTGTCTGAACTTTTGAACCCAATACCAGATTAGGTGCGTACTCAGCCCATCGCTTACTCGTCGAATATTAAAGTGAGTACAAAAAGCGCGACGCGCATAAACCAATGAATTACTGCACTTTAAATATTGCTCAACTGTGAACGTGCAGTGCGCTCCTGACCAGTGACTCATTGCGACTGGCAAATCTGTAAATCATGCGCGTCGAACAATACCCCTCCCACTTACCTCACCCTGATGTTTTACGAGCAATTACAATTTAATCCTGGAAATTTTAACATTGGATACCATATATTTAAAAAAAATTAGCATGTTTTATTAATTTGGCATTCTTTATAAAATTGGTTTTATAATATAATTTTGCAGTATCCTGGATTATTTCCTAAACAACCCGGTGGCATCTTATTGTTTGGTCCCCCAGGAACAGGAAAGTCCCTTTTAGGATCGTGTGTGGCCAATTTCTCCCAGCTCTCATTCATTGTTGTCAAGGGACCAGAACTTCTGTCAAAATATATAGGCCAAAGTGAACAAGCTGTCAGAAACTTGTTTTTGAAGTAAGTTTTTCTTATGAATTATTATAATATTAGCTAGGGAACGAGTACACGGATGAGATTTGTCTCAGAGACTCGTCTTAAATGTTGCATAAAGGCAGACGGAGTTGAGCGCGGAGCGAGCCTTACTTGTACATTGTATTTTGTACAAGCAGAATGATGCAACTGAAACATGCCTAAATTTACTACCAAATCTCCTTAAACGAGAGATCAACGTCTTATCCATATACGTGCGCATCCATATCATGACACTTTAGATTTATATAGTTTATTCTAATTAATGTTGTTTCAACTTTAAGGTTGAAATTCTATTTCCTCTATAATCGTTATACTTTTTCTTCTGGAAGCCTTGCATGAAAAATCCCATCTACTTGCTGTAATAGGATTAATAAATATTATTTTCGTTTTTATTTTTACTGTAATAATGTACCTTAAATATTAATTTATAAAACATTTTTTATATTTGTAGAGCAGAGAAGAAGAAGCCGTGTGTCCTGTTCTTTGATGAATTTGATAGTTTAGCTCCTCGGTAAGTTTGTATACAAAATACCAAACATTTTCAGTAAACAATTTAAAAAAAACATGATTGATAGAAAATGTTTTTTTATTTCTAATTTCCACATTTATTGCAGTTTACTAAATGGCGTCAGCAGCTCTGATGACAATTTCATTTCAATTATTGATTATTGTATTTTTTTGGCTATTTATTTTTCATAATTTAATATTTTTTAAAAATCAAATAGATAATTTATTTAAACTTTAATACGATTAACAACACTTTTGTAGAAAATCTCGCTGTAATATAATTTTGGAATACATATTATTAATATTTTCTTATTCAGTCGTGGACACG
This sequence comes from Eubasilissa splendida, assembly GCA_031772225.1. NCBI lineage: Eukaryota > Metazoa > Arthropoda > Insecta > Trichoptera > Phryganeidae > Eubasilissa > Eubasilissa splendida. The sequence continues at coordinate 33,817,626 of CM062846.1, read as the reverse complement.
ATTCGACCGGAGTCACGGATCGTGTTGTGAATCAGTTACTGACACAGTTGGATGGGGTGGAGGGAGCCATTAAAGGGGTCACTGTCATGGCTGCTACTTCGAGACCAGACCTGCTCGATGGGGCTTTGTTAAGACCAGGAAGATTTGATACAACGATTCATTGCTCAATGCCTAATACGGTAATTATTATTGTCCATCATATTTGACCGATGATGATTAATGATTGTGGATGATGAATGAAGGGATGTTTGATAGTAGCAAACCCTTTAATTATATTAGTTGGTTATATTAAGTCTAAATGAAAATGTTTTATTTGTGAAATCGATTATATAGAATAACCCTATATTCAGCAAGCGTGATGGAACTTTAAAATAGAATTAAATTTAAAAAAACAAGTATGATATCAATGATTTTTTATTTATTTGAAAGATCTTTAGATGCCGTTAATAATGGAATATAATATCATTCAAATGTGCACCACAAAGTGCAGTTTGGTACAATGCATTCATTGGTTCCAATTTTCAGCCACTCTTTCACGTAAATCTAGTGCTATTTCACCAATAACACGAGTTATGTTGTTTTTTAATTGTTGTCGGTTGGCTCATCAGCATAAACAAGTGACTTTACATATGTGAGGTATAGAATTAAAAGCAGATATGTTCACTTTACCTATTTTCGAGTAAAATGCAAAAAACCATTGTACCACAACTGTCACATTTGGAATTACATATATTGAACATGACCAGTAACCACAGGTCACATGACCAGATACTATCGTCTTATTGGGTTAAAACATATTTGTCTGGGTTTGAATTAATTATCTGTTGAACATGTCTGCGATTGATGTAACCATCAAATTTTAATTGAATTTTTATATGAAATTCGGTAATATTGATCTAATTTCGATAGGCTAGTCTTGTATACATTAATTTGTTTTATATTTGTACATACCTAAATAAAAAATTAACATGTCCGATTTTGATTCTATATCTTACATATGCTCACAGAAAATATTCTAACGGAGAAACATCACATGATCTGGTGGCCAATAACAGGTCCATTTCTGGAAATGATTGAATTGTTAAATGTTGTTTTTAATAAATCAATTGTCTCAGTTTTTGATAATAAGTTTTAATAACTTGTGAATGTTGTTCCAATGTGAAACGATCCATGATAAAATGGTAGACTATACAGAATAAAAATAACAATGACAGCTGTCAAAATATTAATAAACATGGCTAACTATTCTTATTTTGAAATTCCATCACATTTATTGGATAACTCGTAGTTCCTTTAAAATAAATCGGATACTTATATTACTTAGAATGGAACAAAGAACAAACTTATCTTTCGAAAAAATATCATTGCTATCATTGTTACTATTTAATGAGATATTTATTTTTATTAATAAATTTAACATTTTATTTGCAGAACGATCGTTTGAAAATACTTAAAATTCTGAGTAACAATCTGAAGTTCTCAGAAGATGTCAGACTCGAAGAATTGGCAGAGTTCACTGAAGGTTTTACAGGAGCCGATCTTAAATCGATATTGTCCACAGCCCAGTTACAGTGTTTGGAAGAACAATTGGTAAGTAATTTAATTTCTTCTATTATTTGATACCCTGTAAATTGTTATTATTTATACGAAAATACCCCGTATACGTTTGTGTAATAATTTTTTGTGCGGTAATAATTAAAACGTATTTATGAACATAATTTTTTGTAATATGATGATAATCACAAAAAGTAGGTTTCTCATCCTCTAACTTTGAAGCCATCAACATTAATGCATATATTTTCCTCTATTAATAAATAAACAATAGTGCTATATGAATAATTTGTTTTTGCGCCACTATTTTAAAACTTTTACAAAATTACATATGCATTTAATTTATGATTACTTATTGCGCTCCTGAATTACTTTAAATTAAATTGAAAATAAATATCCGATCATTGTTTTTATGTATAATCTATATATTTCTAAACTTTTTCCATACATTAAAATTATGCTGTATAAAATTTTTTTTAGCAAAATATTTTTTTCAAAATCAATATAAAAGATTTAACTTGTAATGTTAACTAATGGTACCTATTGATATATTAAAACTTTTCTTGGATTTATCCCTTGTTACCGAGTGCCACACTCAAGGTGTCTTCAGGAGACTTGGGCTAATGACAATGTTAATTACACTATCAGATTATACACCACTCCATGTACTAAGCGTGAGGTCTATACAAGTCTGATTGGCAGCGGCCGTAAACCAGTGGAAATTTCGCAATGTTTTATTATTTTTTCTTTGTTTAATTTTTTAAAGTCTCCTTTATATCTAGTAGATATATGAAATACCATATCTTTCTCTCTAATGCATTAAAATACTACCTAAAGTAATCAAGCAAGGCGCACCCTATTTCTTGGCGCTTTGTGTCGCCGCGTAATTTGATTGTTTCCCAAGCCGATACTAGTATGTTTTGATAATTATATACCAGAAATGTTAATTAAAATTGTGATTTAAGTAGACGAACCGCGAAATGATTTCGTTCACAATTCGTTACTTATTATAGATATTATAATCATTCGCAGTAGAAAATATTTCGTGTAAGTCGCGGCGTGTGTTTGACGGCCCGACCGACTCTGAGCCGTAAATATAACACATTTTAATTGCACAAATCAGGGCCGAGTCAAGAAAATTGTGTCTTAAATTCGGGCTCCAAATTAGCTAATTTAATTGTTAGTTATCTTAAACCTAGATATATTTCTAGTTCTATTTTAGACACAATACTATGTATTGGTATGGGTGCACATGTTACATTAGTACTGTGAGTGTCCGGTCTTATTAATATCACGAATATGGTTTGGTCATGTGGAACGTGCGAGAAAATGTATGAGGCGACGGTCGAAGGCAACATGAGGAGAAGGCGTTCGCGAAAGACATGGCATAAGAATATGTATGAAAGCGAACGAGGCGAGAGTGGTGTGCCAGGATAGAAAGTATCCTCTTTGCCTACCCCTGCGAGGAAACGGTGTGATGGTAAGATATAAGGTACGAAGAACACAACGAATTGTTTATTGAATTATTTAATACGACAGGCGTTCAATCAGATGATTTAGATACAATCCAACATATATAATTTCCTTATGTCCGTCAGTTCGTTTGTCCGGCCGTATCGCGTAACAATATAAAACAGACATATTAACAGCTGACAGGTGTCAATTCTATCACGTCAAAGTGTGCGGTTTTCGCGTCAAATAAAGTAAATATTTTTAAAAATCAATTTCTCATAATTAATGACGTTATTTTTAGTTAGGTACATAATGTTTGTCCTCTTTTATTTCTTTAACCATTTGTTTTCTCATGTTAGTTAAAATAATAACAAAATAATACATTTTATTGGCATTGCTGTTCCTTTAACATTTCTTGAAGCGTGAATTATTATTTTTTTGAACGAACAATCATTATCAAAATTATTAATTTCTGTCTCACCCGGTAGTGGAATCGCACCTTAGGTGCCAGAAACACAGCAACAGGAAAAAGGGACTCGCCGAATTTCGCTTTTCCTTGGTCACTTAATCACCTCCGGATGCAGTGGACTGTATGGAATTATATCATTATTTCGCATTAAAGGTAGATACAGACTCACGGAGCTTTCGAGGTTCATAACAGTGTTTAACCATTCCGATTCAAGGTCGCCGATCGACTGACCGCTCGCTAGCGACGGCGGAGGGAAGGAAGGGTGGGAGGCACTGAATATTAGTTCGTTCAAGGTATATCATATATAAGTCCTAAACACCCGGGTTCCAGGCATTTCAATATATCTAAGGTGTCTTGGCTACAATCCAATCTACCTTGTTTGAAAGCAGTGAAAATTTCACAATAAATGATGTTTGATTAGAAAATTTTCGCAATGGTTGCACATTTCTGAACTAGGTGTCACCACCTTGTCTCGCTTCGGTTATCTAATCTCTCCAGTCCGCTTTAATCATTCTACTCTATCCATTATTATATAGCGCGTCTCCGCTTACTTGGGAATTTGAATAACTGACGGATTTCAATATGTTGTGCGATATCCGTAGTAAATATGTATACACCGTAGGTTGTTACAGAACAAATACAATAGATGAGCGAGTAATAAAAAATAATAATTTAAAAATAACATATACAAACATTAAAATCCTAGCGGCTCACGGCCGCCAATGTGCCTTTGTATGTACAATTATATTTTCAAATAATATACACGTGGAACGTCCCCTGGTATACAGTCTCGCCGCCAAGCTTTTATCGGCAGCATTTTACGGATATTTAGAAAAAATAAGTATAGCGGTTTGTGCCTTTGCTAGAGTGTACACCGCCGTTACTGGCGTGTAGCGTAATATAATAATACAAGATTGTGCAAATTGAATTAAAAAATAAACTGATTTCTAGTCAGACGCCTAAACCGCTATGTTACGGCTAGCGACGGAAGGTGTGTCGACATTACCGTAAAAACAAATTTTAGCGCTTGATAGAATAATATTAGAATCATAGTTTTATTTATTAAATATAAACAAAATAAAGAGACCCCAGTGGCCCATCTTAAAATTTAAAGTGAAAGAACACATTCTCATGTAATTATTTGTTTTCTTATATATGTTGTATTTTTTTTTGTTGTTGATTACAATGTGAAAAGCAATCATTGCAGTAAAACTGTTATGTAGTTTGGCAAACTATGAAAATTATAATGTAAGTTATACGTATATATAAATATGGGATAAAATTAATAAATATTAAAAATTCAAATCGAGGGTAACCTCAACGGCGATAGGTAACACTCACATCACCTATAGCATCGCAAATGTTGCAAAACACTTTGGCCCACCCTGTACATACCATTGAAAAATCAATTTCTCAATTTTTCGGCGTTCCAAGCGGCATTCATTTTGCCTTGTACGTAATCAATATTTTGTTTTAAAAAAAATAGTCTTATGTGCCTTGCGTTTCTATCAACTCTCATATAAAAATATATAGTCACCTAATCAGCTATATCTAATATCTCAATTTTTTGTCAAATGAATATATTTATATCATTAAATTTGAATTTTCGCGGGGAATCGTTTTATATCACTAGTTTCACGATAGCGTTCGCTAGGGGCGTGCAAATCAAAGAGATGTAATCACCACATATCTGTAACCTTCCTGTCAACTGTGCACAAGTCAAGAGAATCGTACCTAAATTTAGTTCGGTTTAGAAAGAATCTGCTCCTCTTTACAACTCTAGAAAGGTATGTAATACTTGAGTAATTCTACAAAAATTATTAAAAACTAGTTATGTCTCTCTCCTGTAAAGTACACAATTCTTAGATGATATGTGGTGTTGCTGCTGACGGTGACGATATATTTTCATGTTTGATTATGAAAACAAAAATGATTTTTAAATAAACAAATAGATAAAAGTAGTTAATAAGGGAAAAAAAGTGAGTGCCAGAAGTTTAAAATTATGCATCTGGATTGACATGTGTGAGTTTCTATCCTCTTCTTACTTGTGTACTTTTTATGATAATGGTGTTTATATTGACCGATTGTTGATTATGTGTGGTCTAGTTCTTAAAATTATAAGATTATTTTTTATATTTTTAAGAACACAGTTCTGTGGTATTTTAATTCAAATCAACTAGAAAGTGAGTAGCTTCTTGGTGTATCGGTTAAAACGCTGGCCTAGTGATATTGTGGTCGGGGGTTCACGCCTCGTTCTAGGACATCAGCAAGTTAGTCCTATTTTCATAGTACAAGCGTTTAGCTTAGTTTGATAATAGTAAGAATATTGATGTGACATGTATTCAGTGTATGCAAAAAAAAGGTAAAAAATTATTAGCAACTAAATATTTTTTCGATTTGACTATTGATGTCATTATAATTTTGTTTTTTCTACATGTTGACATTTTGTATTATTAGTCATAAATAAATATCTCACAACCATAGAAACGTCGACACAAAAATAGTCCGCTTGCATAATTTACTTTGTTAATTTTGAAAAACTTTAAATGTTTAACCCCGACCAGAATAGTTATAAACACCATTGTAAACAATATCCAATTTTTTAATTTTTATTACTACTTTATAAAACCTTTTATCCACGAATGTTTGCTAAAGAGACGCTAAAAGATATAAATTGAAATATTGCGTGTTTTAGAATTGAATTGGAATATTAATTATGTAAAAAAAATACTAAATGTCAGTTTTGTAGTGTAAAATAATTTTATAAAACAATTTTACAGGAGAGGTGCACTGCGGTGGAGTCTGAAGAAGTTATCGAAGTTCTGATGACCAGAAATCACTTGATCGAAGCTTTGACAAACACTCGGCCATCTCTTTCTCCGGAACAGCTACTTTACTACGACAGAATGTAAGTAAACAAAGTAAATAAACATTCTGTAATTTTTTTTAAATTAAAGGTACAAAGTAAACTTGTTTATGTCAATCAAATCAATCGTCAATTCATTTTCATATTTTGGACTTTATTTTCGCGTTTTTTTTTCTTGCAGATACGCTCGATTCTTGAATAATAATTTGCCAGAAGAGAATCAACCCATAGCAGCACAAACGGGCGCTCGGCAAAGGGCGACTTTAGCTTAACGAGTTAAAAAGTTATAAGGAATAAAATTGTGGTAATAGTGCATAAATTGTTAGAATCAATGAATTGTTGTAGCTCTTTAGTATTGTTTTAAAACAGATTACAATTATGTTTGGTTTTGTACACGGTATTCTTTAAATTAAAAGTTTATTACAAATTGTAATTATTTATTTATTTGCGATACCTTTGCCGTACAAACATATATGTAAAGGTATCAAACATAGTTAACAGAATTGAGAAACGGTTGATTGTGTTGTTTGTGGAACTACTAAATGTGGAGTGGTTGGTAAAAAAGATGTATGATGCGTGTGGCACCAGAAATAGGGAATTTGACGTGATCAGATGAATCAGATATTGGAAGATGATAATCGACGAGCATTCATGAGAAGATGTATAAATAAAAACTAGAGTTGTGTGTCCGGACAGAAGAATATGGCACGCTTGCGTCGTTTCATTTCTTACTGACCAATGAAGACACAATCTGTCTTCATACATTAAGGTAGACCCTTTTTCTACATATACAAATATGTCAATTAATGTGGCTTGGACACGTCTCGTGAATGCGAGAGGAACGACTACTGAGATGTAGGTATCTTTTGGGGGGAAGGCGATCGGTGGCTCGCTCTAGACTAAGCTGGGATAAACAGCGACAAAGACTGTATGAAATGTCATGTGTGACATAAAATGTACTGTAAGTCCTCTGCACATGAACGAGATCCGTTCCGAAAGCTCGTTCGCATGTTAAATTTGTTCGTAAATCGAACAAAATCGAATCCAGAGAATCTAAGACCGCACGTGACTACTGTTAACATTACTGCGAGCGTGTGTCTTTAAATGTTCGCACGTAACTGTACGTATAATGTTATATTTTTACAAAATTGAAAAGAGGCCAGAGAGCCAGCCACTAATAATATATTAACATGTCCGACACATGTAACCGGTTTTTGTAATAAGCCAGTCATTGTGCGAGTTTTGAGACTACATTATGTAACAACATTATGCCGCATCCACAATCCGTTCATTAGAGAGGGCAATAAATTAAGTAACCTTTTCCGACGTAGCGCTGTTGATAAGTGCTCTTCTGGTATGAAAATTAATTCAAAGTTTCCTCGACTTGCGGGAAATCCGCGGGCGGAATGTATCGGAAGCCGAAACTTTCGCCGTGAGCGGTGAATAAATCAAGCCGATTCAGGCGATTATCTCGCCGCGCTTCGAGTGTGGAACTCGGCGCCAACTTCGGGCGGCGCTCGATCCAGTGCCGCGATAAAAATTATCCTGCCAAATTGTCAGGTTTGTTTGTGTACCAGCGAGGATACCAGACGTCGGGCGCCAGGGTTTCCAAATTCAATCATCAGTACGTTTTGGCTTCGATCTTCATCACTGTTGCGCGTCTCGGACGCACGAATAGCTAGCCACACACGAGCGGATTTTAGTGGCGGATCTAGAGTTTTTAAAGGAATAACCGAGAAACCCACACATCTTGTCTTTGCGTTAGTGGTGGTCTGCCAATTTCAGATTAATGCTGTTCATTCCTTTCTATTTCGGTTGTGATTCGGGATCAAGATGAACTGCAAGACTCCTGTCTTATGCAAAGCATATCTAAGTGATTATGTCATTTAAATTAATTTCCTAATCTTCCATCTCGAATTACTTTTGTAGGAACTCTAATTTTTCATGTTTGTAGATATATAACTATAGTTAGTAAGTGATTCGGCATATTTCTAATATAATGTATTCCAGTGTCTGTCCTGCAATCCCGGTTGAAAATTTAAAATCTTTATAACACCGTCTAGTAAAAGAAGGAGAAAAATATGTAAGCCCAGGAGTAAACAGCGGTTGAAATTCACACTGTCTGGCGCGCGCACGCGCATTATCAGGACTGTTGTATATGGCTGCCCCTTTTCACCACGGGCACTAACCAAAATAATGTAACATTGTTAAAATACGCTAAGATCTTTATATAATATTTAGAATAAACATGCAAAATTTTTTTTTTTTTCATTGCTTAATTTAATCACTTAGAAAATATTTCCGCCCGATCTATATGTACAGACGTAATTGAAAATTGAGAGTACCGCGTTTAATAATATCTTAATTAAATAATATTTTGTGTTCCCACAAATTAGCATCGCTGGCGCTGGTTCACAGCACCGCGATTATTGCGCCTTGCAAACTTTCAAGTTATAAACTTTGGTGCTTTAAATGTGAAGAACACAATTTATAACAGATGGAGGGGTAATATATCAGAATAAAGATGCTCGCGGTGTGTTCATATTCATAAGGGAGGGTGCCACCCCGCCACCCGCCACCCGCCACCCACCATCCCGGCATCCCGGCGCACCGCCAACACCCGCCCCTTATGAGTGAGACTAATTTCCCAGTAAGATTACTTTCAATATTGCGGTTACGGTAATCGAAAATTCTTATTGTAGAATTTATTTAGTCTTTTTGATACAATAATATAAGTAGGTACATGATATAAAATATGTTCTGTCTCCTTAACTAGACTGAAGTCTATGCTAAAGGAGACTGGTTCATCCGTTATATCTAACTGTGAAATCTAAACAATTAATTTAAAAATAAATCAGCTGTTTAAAAAAATGGAAAAATGAATGATAAAATTTGGTCCATTGATGGCGATGGTGTCGTGGTACTCGAAGCGAGTCCACATATTAACATATATACAACTTTCAAAATTTTTGATAAATGTGGAGATGGATGGGTGAGAATTGGTGAACGTTATGTTTATATAAAGCGATCACTTAAGCCAGCCGAAAACGATATCTGTTTAATTAATTTCAATTAAAATACTAGTTTCAAAATTAAGTATCTACTTATCTAGAAATGTTAAATTATATTCCATAAATAACAACACTGAATAATCTATAAAATAATTTTCTTGTTTGCCTACGTTTAAAATACAATACAGAGAAAAGAGTTGAAAATAAAATAAAGAATGATAAGTATGTGTTTCCATAAATATTTACTCAGTTTCTTTTCCGCCAACACTCAACAACCAGTTCCAGAGGTGGTTTCTAAGTTTGTTCATCGAGTGTTTCTCATAATTTGGCAAAGTGTTGTACGCTTTGGTGCCAGAAACATACGGGTATGCATACAAATTAACAGGATAGTTTTCATTTTGAGAATTTTGGTGAACCTAGGATACTTGTGCGATGGGTATTGATGAGGCTCTATGTCACCTTGAATATAAAGGATTGGTTTCGGATATCAAACAGTGAGAGAGAAACTTATATGTTTCTGTAAAAATAAAGACGTCTCCATGGCTGTTCAACTTGTATATGTATAAATGTGTGAAAGAACTGTTTATTGTACGCCGATGATGCAGTACTAATGGCGAATAATGAACAAGAACTACAGAGTCTGGTGAGTAGAATGTACGATGTATGCAAGGAAAGCGACCTCATGATGAATGTTAACAAGTCGAAAGTGATGGTATTCGAGAAGGAGGAAAGCAAGACACCGTGCTAAATACTTGTAGGTAATGAATGTTTGGAACAAGTAGATGAGTTTGTGTATTTGGGAAGTATGTTTGATAGAAACGGAAAGGCTGAGAATGATATCGAAAGGAGGGTGACTGCAGGAAATAAAGTGAACGGCGCTTGGAATGGAATTATATCTAACGGGAATTTATCAACCGAGGCAAGACTAGCGGTGCACAATGGAGTCCTGGTATACTGACACTGATGAATGGAAGTGAGGCCTGGAGCTGGCAGAAGAGGAACGAAAGTAAACTGAATGCAGTGGAAATGAGATCACTTAGGCGTATATGTGGCAAATCTTTTTATGACAGAGTAAAGAATGAAGAAATAAGGAAATATTGTAAAGCTGATGTTAGTATAGTGAGTAAGATTAAGAAAGGATCACTTAGGTGGTTTGGTCATATGGAACGGATGAATGAGGAGAGAATGGTAAGAAAGATATATGATGCGTTGAGAATGGTAAAAAGTGTCGATGGCACCAGAAATAGAGGACGTCCGCGGAAGACTTGGCACGACCAGGTAAACCAGTTAATGGAGGATGGTTCTGTTAGAAGCCTCAACAATCGGCGAGCTTGTATGAGAAGATGTATGAATGTGGATGGTGCGAGAATTGTGTGTCAGGACAGAAGAGTGTGGCGCTCTATCCTCTCTGCCTACCCCCGCAGAAAAAACGGCGTGATGGTAAGTAAGTAAGAATTCTTAGAATGTCAAAATTGATTTCATGCGAGACAGGGTTGTAATACAATTTTCCGATATTGACCGCAAGAATCAGGTAGATTATGCGTGAAAGTGTTTTTTTTTACGGCAGTTACGATTTTTTTATTTTTGAATAGCCCCCATTTTGAAACAAGATAATGAAAAATGTTATAACCTATAGTGAACCCATTTTTATTTTAACACTATCTATTATATATAAGGATTAAAAAATATATTTCATGTGAGTTACATACACTAATATAAATTTTGTTTAGGTGCGAAAATAAATATGACGTTTCTTTAGTATAAAGTGATTTTTTTATTTTCGAAAAAAATATGATTTTTCCAAAAATAATTCAAATAAATTAGTCTACTCCATTAAACATAATATATCTGTGTGTCTACTAATTTCGTGTCACCATGTATATATTATACGGCTGCTAAGAATAATTACTTGAATAATATAAAATATACTTTGAATCCAGTTATTAGAGGAGTGTATTCAGAATAAGTAGATACCTATTTCAAATGTTGGGATATATTTACTCCATCCACATTAAGATCTTGAGTTAAGAACTTTAACGTTGGTGAAGAAAGGAGACCTTAATTCGCAATTTAAAATAAGCCACTTGTAATCAAATAATTAAATCAGTAGGGAAACATCATGTTCAACTTTTAAAATAACATACCTAATGGATGTTATCATCAAGTTTGAACATGTTTTTAAAATTTCATTTTTATGATGTTATTAATCATTAAGTTATTAAAAATGCAATCATAATTGTTATTTATGACAGATTCATTTTTATATCTACATATTATACCCAGCGGTGGGCTGTCAATACGTTAACAAGAAGCTCGCTTAATCTCGAGAGTTATTCACGGTGTTCCGGGGAAGGGGCGGATTTTTTTATCACTTATACGCAACAATTATTAAAGCAATCGAATGTTACTTAATATATCGTAAAATAATTAATATCAATAGCTGAAGAATGTACTTGCCTACCTCAGATTGCAAGAGTGAAGAGTCCCAAGATTGTTAGGTACTTCAGTACTGATAGTACTACAGAAATAGGTACTATTCTTTTCATACTTTTAAAATTAGCAATATTAACTTTGTGGTTAAAATTCATATTTTTATTTATTATCTTTGTTTTATTAACCACTTAATTGAGTTTAAATACTTTAGCGTATGATTTTATACATAAATAACTTTTCGAATCAAATATCTAAACACCTACCACGAAACATTAGACCACCATTTTATACAAATAATAGTATAGGAAATTTACTCATAAATTCTAAAGACAAAGATGATAAATTTAACAATTCTGGTGTCTATAAACTTAGTTGCAAGGATTGTGCTGCATTTTGTATTGGTAAAACAGGTAGAAATATTAATATAAGAGTAAGGGAGTATTTGAGATGTTTGAACAATAGTGGGTTTTCAGAATTTTCTAATCATTTTATAGAAAATGGTCATGGTTTTGATAAAAAATTGGGATTGTCAATTTTGCGTATAAACGGTGTTGGTCACAAATTAAATAATTTGGAATCATTGGAGATAAATAAAGCGTGTAAAACTAATCAAAATATTATAAACAACCAACTAAATTTAACTACGAGTCCCATTCTAAAATTTTTTCCTAAAATTTATTCGAGTAGATTCTGCTAAAGAAACAATAATATATGTTTTAGTTAGTTATGACACCCTGAAGAAGAAAATGGTATTTTTCGAAACCGGTAGATGTATTTAAACTAAATTAAGTGGTTAATAAAACAAAGATAATAAATAAAAATACTATTCTTTTCGCTCCAATTTCATGTTTCAAAACAGAACACTGGATTGAAACTGAAGTTCTCCTTAGTAAATGATGGTGCAAAGTAATACATATTAGAAACTGTCCTTCTCAAAACTGTGCACAATTACGGTAAAGAGAAAAAAATGTACATGTGTGAAGTATGAAGAATAATCTTCCAAAGCATCGTTCACAAAAATGTTGCGTTGATCATTTAAGAACATCTGGAAGCAATATATATCAAACATCGGCGTTTTTAAGCATTGTTAAACAATAGACAAAAAAAACACCTAGGTCTCACCTATGCACCCGAAATATATGTTTGGGGGTTAGGACGGTGGTTAAATGAAATAAATGTTGTTTGGCGTGTTGAAGGTTTATTGTCTGTATGATAATAACAAGAAAGACATAGAATGAATACAGTGAATGAATGAAGATGTAGAAGGTGCACGTGTCTTATGAAGTGAAATGAATTGGCGGTCTTGCTCGGCGAGCGCGAGCCGGCAAGACCGCCGTTGTGAAACGATAGAACTGGAAAGACTTTTGGCGGTGAATGCTTGAGCCCGACTTGTAGCAGCAGGCGGCGGCGCTGTCGCTAGCGTCGATGCCGACTGAGATGGCGGTAGATTTGAATTATGATCGCTACATGTGTATTTTACGAGAAATTTCTAAAGGAAACAGAGTGTTACGTTTCATAATACATTTAAACAATCAACAAAAGTTGCAATTAGGTACTGATTTGATCTGAGAATATATTTTTATCTTAATTTAACAAGGGGCTCGCCGGCCTAAGTCAAATTTAACAAGGGGCTTGCGAGAGCCCCTCCGAACCCCCTCTAGCCCACCCTTGCATATGCCTGTACAAAATGTAACGTCTGTCTTTTCCTCAAGAACGGTTTAACTAATAGTGTTGAACATTTTTCTATGAAGGTTGTAATATATATATATGTTGCTCCCATCGAAAATAGATCGTGCGTGTGGTATATTATATTTCGTGGTTAAACTAAAAGACATATATCGAAACAATATATGGACGACTTTTAGCGGTTATTAGTTCTACAAAACAGTTCCCAAGGGCATACACGAGTATGTACCCTAGATTAATAGAAAATTTACAATTTAACATGAATGGTTTGCTTACAACCCGGCAGGTTTTCTGTTTATATATAACTTATATGTTGAACAAAACTATTTTTTATGGTGCCAGCTCCAAGCAATTGTTTGTAAGCTTTTGAAAAGTTATATATATTTTCTATCGTATTAACCATAGAATTTACCTTAAATTATAATCAATTTTGATTACCAAGTAATTAATACTGTTCTTATCACACAATGATAGACAACTTACATTGCCGCAACATTTATTGTTTGCATATCGATTCGAATGGATTTTTATATTAATAATTAATTCATTGAATCTGTTTCGATAATAGAAAGAGGAATAAATAAAGTTTTTTTATGTATTTTAAACCATGATTTTAACAACGTAATAGTTTGTTTTAGTTTCTTACGTCATTCCAATATTTTTCTTTTATAATTAGGGAAGTATCATCATCATCATCATCAGTTTCGTCCCTTTATCCTAGGAGGGTCAGGAGTTTCCACAAGGCGCTTTCATATTTCCCTGTCTTTTGCTTGTTGATCAATTAATATCTAATGTGTCTTTATACAGTCTTTGTTGCTATTTATCCTAACTTAGTCTGGGGCGATCAACCCCCCTACCCCCCTGGGCCGCCTTCTGTTGCCAAGAAGATATGTCTTAGTAGTTGTTCCTATGGCATTCGCAAAACGTGTCCAAGCCAACCTAATGAGATTGTAGGAGTTGAGGTGTGTGTGTTGATGTTATTTAAACTATGAATATCTCGAGATTGTGTCAGAAGGTTAAGATGCTGTGAGACAGAAGCTCCTAACTTCTTGTCTCCCGCGTATCGGTTGTGTGTCGCAGTGTAGGGTATCTGTTGTAACTAGAGCAGGGTATATAAATGAAAGAGCACTTATGAGGTGATGAATTAATACAATTTAAATGCGCGGTTGAGTGGCTCGCTGGAGATGCTGTCGAGTAACGATGCCGGTGTTAGGACGGCCTGCAGAGAAGTGCTCGTTAGTTGCTTGGCAGTAACCGTCTCTGGTGCATAATGTTCATTGGTCGCTTTGGTTCGGGTCCTAATGGTTGATAGGTGAGCCTTTTCCCGGCCCGTGGTGACCATACACGCGCCCGTGATCATTCACTATGTAGAAGTAGGGGCTCCATGCCGAGAGTCTCCCTTATCTCGGTACTTCTCACTTGAATCAATTATACTCCTGCTAAAGCAAGTCGACAAATCAAGTCAATAAATCAATTACTTCGTAGTAGAATTCTCTAGCGACGGGAAATAGGAAAAATGAAGCTGTTGGTGGTGTTTTAGGTTATCTTTATAGTGCAATGATAAAGAAATTCAAAATATAAAAATCAAAACAAAAATGACTGTTTGTACATATTGCTAATATAAAAAAATAATAGTTGTGAACCTACGATTATTGTTCCTCGTGCTATGCTAAATAATGACAGGTCGTAAGCCCTGTAATGCCCAAGACTTCTCATATAAAAATAATAGCTTCGTCTCTGTGAGACATCTTATTCTTGATGACAATCACCCAGGGGATAAAACCCAGTAATTAGTTCCTACAAAGATTTGGACATACTCAAAATATTGTAAATAAAATATGTTAAAAAAGTATTTAGTTTATTTTTGATTTTGGCATTTTCGCCCCATTACATTTAGATAACTTGGAACCATAATGATTAATTAAATTGTATTTTTTTTAGAGTTTTATAATAAGCTTAGAATTTGATATTATATTTTTCGCCCTCTTCAAGAAATGCACATACGTAGTTTTACTGTCTGAAAAAATAGCTTATTTCTTGTTTCTATTTTATATTAATGAAATCGAAAGCAGAGTACGGTATCGAGTAACGAAAGAACTTGCCCTTTTTAAAGTAATAGATTTAAAATTACTTATATTCTAAGTATAAATTGATAGAATTGTTTTCAAAATTAGAAAAAAAAATCTTCGGTGGCTAGTATCGTCGGTAACAGCATAACCTAAGTTTGTGCCTACCGCACGCTACTGATTGTTTGCACGTTTTACCAGTTTGTTTAAAGTTATTAGCATCGTAACGGTCGTATTACTAATTTGATTAAAGATTTTCTTAGCAAAATCTGTTTCTAGAATATTTAAAAAAATACTAATTGAAGTCTTTGCATTCTTCTCTTCTTTACGAAGTGAATACAAATGCTGTCGCTTTCGACTTTGATCCCCAATTCACAATGTGAGCTAATTTTTCACAAACTTGCACAAATTGCCTCTAATTTTCTCATCTGAGATTCAACTAGCATTTATTTCTTGGCTTCAAGAAAATGGATTCTATCTCGCTTTCTCACCGTACAATCATGAGGCGTTCCCTGTCTTAGCGTTTCTCCATTTGGAATGCTCCAAGGGAAACTCATTTTCCAGCTCATTTTATTCCATTATAACTGGGAAAAAAGTAGCAACCTCTTATGAAATGAAAATTTAAAAGCTCTTGGAAAATAATATTAGACGGGAAAGTTTGCCCGCTTATTCGCGCATTTTCAAGTGTACGTATTTGAATACAAGAAGGTTCACATTTTAAGAACTTTTCTTATTGAAAATTACCATAGACATTTCTCTGAGATATACATATTAACATACATCTACGCTGTTTACTCGTATACCATATTTAAATAAAATAAAAAATATTGTTTATTTTTTTAGAAACATTAAATTGTTAATTTATCTTCTTACATTAAAAAAATTTCAATCATCTAAATAAATAAATAACAAAAAAAGTAGAAGCTTAAAAAAAAAAAATTCGCATTTTTTTTAACTTCAACTGAACAAAATGACCTAATAATGAAATTGAAAATAAACGAGTCTTTTGGTTTCCGTTCGCCGGGAAAAGATGAATAGAAAAAGGAAAATAAAATTTTAATACAGAAAAATGTCGAAACAATTCGTCATAATGGCGAAGCAGCGGCTCCTTTCGAGCTTTTTCTCTGTTGAATGTGTGACTGATTTTTGAATTTGCATTAATTCTCTCTTGAATGCATTAATTAGGGAGAAAAATCTGAATAAATGAAGTTCAGTAAGGATAAAAAAACTTCCACTTCTTCAATTCAGACGTTATACGCGAATGAAAGCCGAATTATAATTATTGTCGACTGAAATTTTGATAATTCTTTTTAAATTTATTTTAACCACTTCCGTGATTAAAGATTTTTTTGTTATGTTTAGGGGCGGTTTTACCACCTTCGCGTGAAACACCGCCACCACCACCCGCTGCGTCCATTTGTTAGATGATTACTCATCTGTCATTTTTCGAACGATTTGATTTGGTTTTTGATGTTGTTGATAGTTTTTCTAATATCTAGCTGGTTTAAAAACCATGTGATAGGGAACTTTACTTGATAATATATTGTTGTAAAACACAATCGATTAAAACCAACTAAGAATTAATAAAAATAGGAGATAAAAGTATGACCTATTTTTCTGTTAAATAAACGTTCAATTTTTCATAAATATCTTTTAGAGATAATGAAACATTTTAAAAAACAAAGAAAAAATATTTAGAAATGTTATATTTTATTCTTTGCTAAGATTTTTGATGTACACATATCTAAGATCACATCCTTCCTAAAAAATTCGTACTAGAGTAATCTCAGAAAAATAAGTGATAAAAAGTAATTAAACAAATTCGTCATACACGTTACTATAGGGACTACATATTTTATTCAGTACCATATCATAAACGTAAGTTTATTTAAACTACCTACATAAACTTTTTAGAAATTCCCATATTTGAAAGGCCATAAAATTCTCATATTCGAAAGGCCATAAAACTCACATGTTCGAAAATTAAAATGTATTTCTAGCAATGGCTTTCTAACAAATTAAATTGTATAAAATAAATGTAATACAATTTCGTTCTTTCGTTCCTTCCCAAGAAACTGTATACATAATATACACGTGATGTTTACATAACACCTTTAGAGTACTAGTTGCACTATTTCGATATTTTTCAGCTTAAAACGTGGGGTGTCTCCTGCCTAAAATGTGTTTTTAATAAAAATGTACAGTAAATTTGAAGTCACAAGAAGATTTTCCCGTTTTAATGACCCCGAAGTATGAAAAGGCATCAGAAATGAAATTTGCAATAAAGGGATGATATTTAGAAGGGGAAGTGGGTATTTCGCTGAGAAACCGTTGTGTTTCGATTGGAAACAAAGTTGGAAAAGTGCCATTTTATAGCTGGACATTTTCCTTATCGCACTGCTCCAACTTATTATGAGCGCATTCAAAATTCTTTAACGACTATTGCCACTTATATACTGGAAGCAAACAATTTTTTAAAATATTTCGCAAATCGTTTCATTCGTGCCCGCATATTACACGTCATTTTCAAAAAACCTTTTTTTTTACAGTATACAATTATTGATATCGTATACATATAAGGATTGTTTTGTCTAAGGTGCGCGACTGCTCTATCGCGCAATATTCTCCACGCATCCTTCTGACAAAATAGATAACAGGCAGCCAAGACTTACTCCGGTTTGTAACGCTACTGGTGATGAAAACATGTCCTTAAATTTCTTCGATAGATTTATGACACTTCACAAAAAATAAACGTCTTATACCAAGAATTTTCAGTACGCGTAATTTGACTTTCGACCATAATATCTAATGGCACTTAGGTATATCATTTAGGACTTCAATATGTTTTTGAGGTTCGATTCCTAAAAGGTATATTTTTTAATTTATTGAAATGTTGAAAACCACCCCCTCATAGTTTATTTATTTTAGACTTAACGAAACAAATTTTTCAGCCGTTCAGAACTTTCTGCGTTGAGTTTTCTAGGATCCACCGCTGATATATCAGCGACTGATGGTCAGCCCTGATGATGGATCCTGCAATGGGATCCGAATCGAACAGAGATGTCAGTGGTATACGGCAGAATAGTCTAGAAAACTCAACATAGTTTTATTTTAAATTTTGGTTAAAACTTTGCGGCACACAAATATTTTATTCAGTAAAAAGAAAAGATAAAAAATGTTTACAAGCGATGAACAATATTAACGAAATTAGCTACATAATTATAACAGCAGTACATATTATTTTTCATATTTTTATTTATTATCTTTGTTTTATTAACCACTAAATTGAGTTTAAATACATCTACCGGTTTCGAAAAGTACCATTTTCTTCTTCAGGATGTCATAACTAACTAAAACATATATTGTTTCTTTGCCAGAATCTATTTAAAAAAAATATATTTAAAAAAAAAAAAAATTTTTTTTTTAGTACCTAACTCAAATCATTACTTAATACAAATTACTCGAATAATTTTTAGGAAAAAAATTTGGAATGGGACTTTGTCGATTTTTGAGTATGCGATACACTGTGACTCAATAATGAATTTGATAATAATTGTTGGTTATCAGTATTATATATATATTGAATTATTTCTGTAAATGTGTTCCTACCGTATTTGCATTTAATAATGAGTTGTAAGTTTGCATAACTTCCACCACACGTGTGTTAATAATGCAGATGTTTACCTTATAATTCTTTAAAATGTTTTTTCATACTGAGATAACGAAAAAATAGTAAAACCGTAAAAGGGTTAACGCCTTTTCATATAATGTACCGCCACACAGGCCCAGCCGACGGGAGCAAGGTTCAGCCCTGTCTCGGTGGGGGGCAGTTAAGGTTTCCAGGGGTGAATTAAGCACGTGACATATTTTTTGCCCATTTTCTGAATCAACAATCCTGCTAACAATTAATTTAGTTTCTCGCGCTATTTTTTGTAGGTATGTAAATATTATTAAAGAGAACACTTTATTATTGTGAAGTTATAATTATACAGAACATAGGTCTCTGATATTTTAAATACTTATTAAGTGTATTAATTAGAAAGATATACATATAAAATCAATTGTATCGAAAAATATTGTTGTTGCGCTACTGGGATTCGAACCTAGATCTCTTTCCAAACCGGGGAAGGTGCATTATACTACGTCGTTGTAGCAATATTTTTCGATAAAATAGATTTTATATGTATATCTTTCTAATTAAAACATTTGATTAGTATTTAAGGTATCTAAATATATAATATTATTATGTTGATAGGTTTATTTACGTGTAGAAGTAAAAGTTGATTAATTGATCTGAAGAATACTAGTTCGATTTCTGGTGAGTAAAAATAATTTAAGGGTACGTTTGAAGAAGTTCGGATGGGAAGTTTGGGATTCTGATAAATGTTATACAACTCGTTATATCTTTTCTCAAAACTTCCCGCACAGATCCATAAATTCTCCGCGGCACTTTTCCCTCAAAACGATCCAACACTTGTCCCAATTTGACGCGGATTGTCCACGCTTCACAACAGTACGAATAATAGTTTCGATTTGGTTTTCCTGTGGACATTTCATGATTTAATGCGAGATAGGTTCTATTTCCTGCGGCAATCCTTTTCCTAATTTCTACAACTTCTTTTTTATTATCCTTGGTCAAATTGGACACCAGATATGTGAAGTCTTCAACCATATGGAACTTATGGTGATCTTTGAAGACTATTCTTGGGGCTAGTGTGTTCCCTGTCTGTCTGCTTTGCCGCATTATTTTGGTTTTATCCCCGTTAAATGCAATACTTCACGGGCAGCTAGCAGATCTTTTTCTATACTATTGAGGTCATCCGCATAGTTTACTCTTTTGCTGGATTGCTCATTATACTCGACCGAAATATTTCATTCGTATAATATTATTATAGAATGGAACCGCGTCGCGCTGAATTTTCTGAGCTGTCTTTGAGTATCTGTTTACTACAAATCGATCGTTCATTCCGTTTCGTTATGTTCGTAAAATATTACTTCATTTCGTCATATATGTTACTGACATATAAATTGTAAAAATTGTATACAAAATAGAAAATGTTTCGTGTCGTAATATTTCCAATTATGAATGCTGTTTAAATATTTATATTTTAACAATATCAAAATTAAAATTACTGGCAATAGGCTTTTATCTAAAAAACTGTTAATTAGTAGGGCGCTGATATTAATTGCTGGCTACTTAAGCATAGATATTGTTAGTTGTTTCAATGTTGTTCTTGCTAACCCCCAGCTGTTGATGTTGCTAGATGTTTTCACTTACATATTGCTAGTCGCTCTGGCGCATATACTGCTGTGTTATGATGTTAGCTCACTCAGGTACAAGCCCACATATAGTCGCAGATCTCAATAAAACAGTATTATTTATTGATAATAAATTCATCTGACTATTCTATGAAATTATGATTTTACTATATATGAATGAATAAGTATTATGCTAGGCTTCCTTCCCTGTACTCTTCCAACTACGAAAGTCGTCATAGATTAAGGTGAAGGTTTCTGAAGAAAGTCATCTTTCTATTTAATTAATCTTAAGAAAGATACAAGGATAAAAAGATGTATGTAAATTCTAGAGATTTGAATTTTATTTTAAACTTTCAGTGATTAAATTAAAGGTTATTTTTGTTTTTCAGAATATGATTACAAACATAATAAAATACTGGTTTTACAAATTAAATATATGAGTAATGAATAATAAAAAATCGATAAGTAGGTAGGTACGTTATAAATTTGCATAAATATAGGTTTAATTTCGATTTGATAATAATACATTGTTTGCTTTCTTCACGAAATAGCATTTACATACATAGGTAACTATAGAGACTGTATAAAATCAATAAGAGATTTTTCGTACCATATTTCAAACAAAGGTGTCTCGTTTTTATATTCTCAAAATGCGACCTCTTCCCATTTTCTTTTATTCGGCACAAAAAGGAAAAAGCGCGGTTAATATCTATTCCGTTACGTCACGTTCCACCCCAGTCCGCTCCGCGACGCAGGAAGCAGCGCTTGATAAGCCTTTCATAATGGTCCCGCGCGCTGATAAAGACCCTCCTTTCTCTCCAGTCTTAAGCGCCGCCATCACCTTTTATATGCCAAAGAATGGAACTATATTCTCCCGCGCTCCGAAATCAAAAAGTCGCACGTGACATCGTAAGGGTGAACGTTCGGGGCCCGGAACGCCGCAAGCGCCCCGCGGGCTGGCAGCACTTACGGCGTGTCGCGCGCGGAGAGCGCCGCTGTGTTTTGGCGTTTGGCGCGGGCGACTTTTAATGGCGGGAGGCGTGATTTTTGTTTTTACGTTCTTACCGCTCTTCGGAATAGAATGAACGTTCCGAGGCTCTTGTTCGCGATAAAAAGAGAAGACACAGATAGGTCGTCTTTGTCGGGTACAAAGGGTGAGTAGATATCTATATTTTCGTCGGCGGCGGCGGTGTGGGGCGTCCTTATCTTTGCAGAGGTTGCGTTTTTGTGATGGTGGGCATTTTAAAAGCAGCCCCGAGTCATTGCGGGCCTTTCATATAATTGACATTTTGACAGAGCGAACAATAAAACGGAGCAAATCGTATTATTATCAGGAGTACGAATCAGCGTTTTAGAAAGTCGTTAATTTAAATATTTGATTCGCTCTTATATTTACGCGGGTTTTATTTTTTTCGCGTATTTTGAAATATTCGAAGAAACGTTTTGAAAATGGAATAAATTTTCCATTTAGCTATAATTATATTATAATAATAATTTCCTGTATACTTACTTTTAAAAATAATAAAAATACATATTTACCAACCTTCTTCCTCCCTGCTTTCAGCCCCAATAAAGAGATATACGTATATGAACCGTTAGAAAAGTACAAGAGAGTAGAGATAATATATATTAGCCATTAGAAAAGTTGTATTTGGGTTTGTATCATAATAAAAAACAAAAATAAAACACATTGCATGTCTCAGACATACGTATCATACCATCTCCGCATTGCAAATTGTTTTTTATTTTCCTTCTTTCTCTCTTTTTTCTTTGTTGGTGTCTACAAAGACACTAAACACCCGTAATATTTTTCCAATATATGTGTATACTAGTTGAAAAGTTAGCAACCTCTAATATTTTTTCTATCTTTTAATGCATTTGTCTTCTCGTATAATTTTTACACATTGTGTTAATTTATTAACAGTTATACTTAGCTCTTTTTGATGTAAGTTGGTCATTTTAAATCGACGTTAGTTGCAAAATCAGTCGCTTTTGTTCGCTGCCATTTATATTAAAATTCTACCAATAGTAGTTTTTGCTACTCTGAAATTTAAATGGTGGCCAGTATGAAAACTAATTTGTTTATGGAAGGTGTTGTATTTATTTTCTATTTTAAATCAGATTGTAGGGATTATAGTTTATTTTTCATCAAATTTTACTCCAAATAAAAAAATATGGAGGTTGCTGAGATTGCAACAGTTTTGAAAGTTTTGAGATTTTGTGAACTAATCCCAGGATTCATAAATATTTTAAACTGGGTCGGGATCCCTAATCTCATGAAATTTATGTAAGTTTAATAACAAAAAAATAATTATTTTTTTAGTAATATTTGAATATGTCCAAGAACACATAATTACTGGATTTTATTTGATGTCTCATAGAGACAAAGTTATTTTTTATTATATTTAATGGAAAATATATGGAAGCATGGGGGTAATTACAGGGCTTATGACCTATCTTCGGCTGGCTTAAGTGATCACTTTATATATATATAATGTTCACCAATTCTCACCCCTCAATATACACATTTATCCAATTTTTGAAAGTTGTATATATGTTAGTATGTGGACTCGCTTTGAGTATCACTACATCATCGCCATCTATGGACCAAATTAGATAATTCATTTTTTCTCTTTTTTAAACAGCATATATGTCATCCACATATGTGAATCTGATATATACAACTTTTAAAAATTTGTTAAATGTGGAGACTGAGGAGTGAGAATTGGTGAAAGAATTGGTGAGGGGCGAATGGTGGTATATATATATATAAAGTGATCACTTAAGCCAGCTGAAGACAGGTCGTAAGTCCTGTAATTACCCCATATTTCTATATATTTTCCATTAAATATAATAAAAAATAGCTTTGTCTCTATGAGATATCTGTATTTGTTAAATGATTTTTGAGATTATTTTTCACGAGATTTTAATTTAATCACTAAACAATTTTTTTTTTTGAAATACAGTATACGGGTAAATGATGCGGCATTCCATTTGCTAAAGGGCAGGTTAGAGATATTGGGACTGTTAATCCAATGATTACCGAATACAATAAATAATTATTCATTTTATGATCGTTTTCGTGAAAGAAGCTCATTCATCCTTGAGAAATTGCCGAATGGCAACGGTAACAGAGCGGGGTGTAATGCAAAGAAAAGCAATTAATTGACAAAGAGAAATTGATTGCGAAAATGTGGGTTTCTTCCCGGGCAGGAAGACATCGTCCGGGGCGGTAATGAATCAGATCGACTGTGATTGTTGTGTACAGAATGGTCGGGTTACCGCAAATATTTGCCTCATTTACAGTTAAGTAACGACCGACGCTGTTGCCCATTGTACGGAATAATTGGATTGGATTTTGTCACTTTCGTGACGGCTGAAGAAAAGTTACCCCACCACTTGCAACACGGGATGTTCTGGAAGAAATTTCACTCGCATCGGGGATGTTTTCATTT
Source organism: Eubasilissa splendida (assembly GCA_031772225.1). Taxonomy (NCBI): domain Eukaryota; kingdom Metazoa; phylum Arthropoda; class Insecta; order Trichoptera; family Phryganeidae; genus Eubasilissa; species Eubasilissa splendida. The sequence continues at coordinate 33,793,378 of CM062846.1, read as the reverse complement.
GTTCATTTTATTTCGTTTGTAAATTTTAATATCTATTAAATTAATGTATTGTTATTAATTTGTAAAACAATTCCGACGACGCACTATATTACAATAATTGTTAGAGATGGTGCGACTGATTTGATGATCTGCTACGATACTGGATACTGCAGCGTGAACGAGACTGAAAACTTTATTGGTAAATAACGCTGGATGCATTCTTTACAACAAAGAAAAAAATAGGACGTTGATTAACCTAATAATGATATTAAACCTTGACAAAGTATTCTTTCAATATTTTTATGTTTAGTATTTCGACTGTGTTTTGGCCATGACACATTAATGGACACTAATATAGATATTAATATTTTTTCATCGAGTTTTTTACGTTTTAAAAAGTCTATCACTCTTAGAAACTTTAGTTAATTTATTCAGATATATTTTTGAGTATTTATAATAGTGTATTAAGAAAACGTTTTTTTGTGTTACGAAAACAATATGTTTTGACTAAGATAAGGTATTTTTACATTTTAGGTATTTTTATTATATTTTAATCTGTTACTTATCATTTTGTTTGTTGCTAAATAAAATAAATAAATCATGGAGCAGGCCTCAGCTGTTTTATGTAATTAAGTTATATATAAATACGTGTCTGGTAAGGGAAATTTATTTGGTGTTGGTTTTATATTTATAGATATTGAACAGATCATTTCATCAAACCTTCATACACCTAGAAATTAAATAGTTATTAGTTTTTTGTGTAGACCAATTAGCTATTTTATTTATCGACCGTAATACTGTAGTCATATGGTGCGTGTCAAATTTGACAATTAATCATTTAATATTTTGAATATTTAAGACCAAAACAATGATTATAATGTATTATTTTATAAATACAAAAATATTTATACCGACACGATTTAGAATATTGTGGTTAATAAGATCAATCGCTGCTTGTGCTATTAAATTTACTCATCAACCCTTTAAATTTGTTGTCAATAAGTGAAATGTCATTTTTTAAAACCCTATAATTTAATGGGGTTAACCCCACCGCCAGTATCTGACTTTCTATTAGCAAATTACACGTTTTGTCACATCATTGAATTAAATGGATTTTTAAATTGATTGGAAAGTGGAGTATCTGATTTTTAAATAAGTTTGTTTAAGTGGAAATCTATTGAATGTGTAAAATTACCTGTGGTATTTTAATGGACGGTTTAAAAATTCAATAAACTTTCTCTCTAATGGGATTGAAAAGTGTTTGCTGTTGTGATTGGAATTCATAATGGTTGATTGGAAAACTTCATTTGACGTATATACAAGGTTTATGCTTCGAACGATAATAATTCTGTTATATCCGTCAATATAGTTATTTTGGCAAGGATCTGATAAAATATTTGGATCAGTCGTATTTTTGGAATTTTACATTAATTTGTTAGATTAGAATTAGAGGGAAATATTAATAACGTGACTATTATTGATTTTATAAATCAATGTTACTTCCTTCATACGAAGTCTGAGCGATTTATATTTATGAAGGTTAGAGCATATTTTACTAATCTATGAAACGCCCTCTGGGTCTGCAAAAAAGTTTGTTGCCACCCCCAACATCAAACATATTAAAAAAATAGTATAAATGTGTTAGTGATGAACTCAAAATCATGGACTATGAGTCAATCACTGATCTCTTTTAGTCACACTATCAATGGTTGAATATCTAGGAATATCGTGATTTGTAATTAATTTTATTATTTTTATTTATATTTGGTTGTGAACCGGGATTCGGCGCATGTGCATATGAAACGAAAATATTCACGACGGAACGACGTTATAATTCGTGATAAGCGCCATATAGTAGATTCTGCAAAAACATTTTACGCATTTGACCCGAAATGCTGAGAATTTGACCCGAAAAATAAACATTTTTTTTACGGTTTTCATTCTCTTTATGATGATATTAAATTAGTTATATATTAATAATATATGCTAGAATACGTTTTTTACGCAAATGAAGTTTGAATAATGTAAGCAAATATGCTCAAAATTACGTATTTTAAAAATTTATTAATTTATTTCGTGTATTGTGATATCGTGCGACGCATGCGTATTAGTAATGAAACTGATAACTGTCACAGTTTTCAATCACTGATATTATCATTATTAAGGAGAACACATTATTATTGTGAAGTTGTAATTATTCAGAACATAGGTCTGTGATATTTTAAACGCTAATTTAATGTATTATTTATAAATATATACATATAAAATCAATTTTTGTCGAAAAATATTGTTTTTGCGCTACCGGGATTCGAACCTGGATCTCTATTTCCAATCCGGAGAAGTACACTACCAATTGTGTTATAGTGCCAGTATTTTTCATGACAAATTTTCGTACCTATATGTTACACTTTTTCAAATGAATACATCTGTCGTTCCATTATTTGAAGTGTTGAAGTGAAGTTTTCTCATCACTAAACTCACCCTCAAACATTTGGTCATTAAGCAAACGTCTTACGGTAGATCAAACAAATATTTGTACAGAAAATAATAATTTTTGACTTTATTATTGGAAGTATATAATAATATAAGATTTAAAGAATTTAAAAGTTTTAGTTATATTTACAATTATATTGTATTAATGTGTATTTACAAAAATTATGCTTATGATAATGTAAATGAGTATGTATGTTTTTAATACGTTGCGTTATATTTATCGAAGACATTCTACGCCTAGGTGCAAGCAATCGGATAATCACACAAGCATAATATATTACAAACACGAGTCTAGACACGAGTCAATTTTGATCACGTGTAGAGAAAATGTTTTTATGAAATACCCACTCAAAAATAATAGTCTTGATCTTATTTGATTTTGAAGATTTACCGTATCACTTTAAAATAAATATTATTAAAAAGCATAGTATAAAATTGGATATTTAATCTTCAGTTGTCTTTTGTACTCGTATTAGAACTATGAGAACTATACGAACTATAAGAACTGTAAGAACTATAAGAACTATATTAACTATTTGAAGTATAAGAATTATAAGAACTATAATAACTATAGAGTTATACGAACTATAAGAACTATACAAACTATAAGAATTATATAACTATACGAATTATAAGAATATATTAGAACGGTGTCGTATTATATATATTTTAGTCTATAATGTCAGGATCGTTCTAAGCCGCAGAAGCATATTTCATAGAAATCTTAACGCTATATTTCGCCCTCTGTATTGGAGTCAATTATGAGATGCCTCTGATGGTACACGTATGTATATCCACGTATCTCGGAGGCATCTGTCTAGATACGTTACCCGTTTACACGTATACATGGGTACCGTCTGTCGCTGAGTTTACGTATTATAATATTATTTGCGAACATTAACCATTTCAAATTATTTTATATTGAAATTTTGGTTCTGACATGGACTCTTATATAACAGATTATATTATAAAAGATAGTTACACAAAAGCACCACGAGAAGAGCAATTAGTGGCATAACTACGCCGGAGCGGTGCATTGGAGCCCAAAAGGTTCGCGCCCTACAAAATTTTCGATATCCATATTTTTACCAGCGCTAATAATTTTTAAATTCCATCTCAGTATAAAATATTACTGATACGAATAGTTGTACCACGCTAATATGTCGGATTAGGGACCAGACCGCCACCGTAATGCAAAAATCGCAGTAAAATGAAGGAAGTTTTTTTTTCAGTTACATAATTGCTTAAAACCTTTTTTTTATAATATTGTGCATATTACAATGAGATCAATTTTGTTTGTATTATTATCTAATAAATATAAGCACTTAGCAGTTAATAGTGTTATATTTTATATACAGAGAGCCCTTTTTTCCATTTTGCATTGGGGACCAATTTTTTTAGTTACGCCACTGAGAGTAATGCTGGGTATATCTTTGAGAGACAGAAAACCAACATGGAATAGAAGAATATCTAAGGTTGCCAACATTATACAAACTGTCGTAAAGTTAAAATGGGACCATGCCGGGCACGTAGCAAGACTGAGCGATGCAATAGAGGAAGTGGCATCCATGTTTGGACGAAAGAAGTAGACAACGATCACAAATGAACTGGACTGATGATATAAAAAAGAGGCTTTGGAGGAGTGCCAGATAGATCCGGGATCGTGAGAGCAACGAGGGAGACCTGTCTTTAGCAATAGACGCAGACGGGCTAAAGAAGAAGAATTAAAATACGAAAAATATTGGATCAAATTAGATGAATCACTTAGAGGGATACATAGAAAAATAAAGTTATTATAGTTACCACTAGGAGTCGAAGCCGGAACATTCTCTTGTGGGAGAATGAAGTTCTGGGTTCGAGTCCCGGTGGTGTTTATATCTTTTTTCGATAGATAGATTTTTTCTATGTATCCTTTTAAATTTGTTTTAATCATCAAAGAAAAAAATTAAAATTGTAACTTTACAATAAAAACGTATTTTCATTTAAAAAAATAAAAATATTGGATTCGTGGCTCAATGCTTGCAAATTTTTTTACCGCTACTAAGGTTTGAAGTTTTGTCGCTGTTCTTAGATCCAGTCATGTTTAAGATCCAGTCACTAACCTTTGACATGTCAAGATAACATTTTCGATGCTGCTGTTAATACTTATATTCTTGGTAACCAGCAAATTCACCCTCGATATGTATTTTTGATATAAAACTATGTTTCTAATAATCTAATTAGATTATTTTAAGAGCTAAGGTTCGAAGTTCGTTTTTTTTTAACTTTGGTGCTTTTCACAACGAAATATTAACTTTATTACATCTATATATATTATTATGTGCTAAAAATGGTGGTGTATATTTAGCGAAGACTGTAAATATATTTGGCGAAGGCACAAACTACTCTTCTTTCTTTCTAAATATCCGCCAAGGGCTGTCGATGAAAATCTGGCGGCGAGACTTTATAACAAGCCTAACAATATTATTTGAAAATAAGATTCTCAATATAATTGTACGTACAAAATATAAAGCTACTAGTTTTTGATATAATAATATAGTAATCTTGTGAATTATATCTGAGAGCGTAGGGTCGAATCCTTTGGTATTAAAATAAAAATAAAAGTATTAAAATAAAATAATAATATGTGATATTAGATATATGATATGTATTTTTAACAAAGATCAAATCGCTCTGTTTACTTTTCTAAATATATTATTTAATAAGTTGATTCCAAATATATTTATACGAATAAAACATAATTGCACGTTACCATTTTCAGTAATAAACCTTTGTTGATAATATTAACATTTCTCATTTGTTTTAGACGGTGGTCATCTCTAAAGAATTTTGTCTACCTTAGATTAGATTAAGAAAGCGTTCACTTTTTTGGCTGTGATTTGTCTGAGGAAACTGATCGTATATTTTGAAAGCTCCTAAAATAAATACCGTTTTATTTTATCTTAGCGTATTTTAATATTACATTAAAGGCGTGGAACCATAAAGTTTCCCGGCACCGAATATAATATGAAGCATTTTACCCGTGAGTAAAGTGATTTTGCTCACATTTATTTTTAATGGATTTTCCACCCGACATTGGATGTAAAAATAAAATAAAAAACTACATCAAAATTCTGTCATGCAAATTTTTAAAGGTGGAAGAAAATAATTCATCATGTTTTATAGATAATTGAGAACAATTCACATCTTCTGTGATGTGTTTGCTAGGTAATAATGCTCTTCGTCTTGCTTGCGATGTATTATGACGAACGTTTAATAATATTAATATATTCTCGTGATTAGCAATTAAGTACTTTTTCTATTATTATATATATTTATTACGAGCTAACCTTTGAATTCCACGAGTACATTAATTGTTTTGGAAAATATCTTCATAAACAATGAAAATTCATCAATAATATCAAAACAATGTACGTTGATCTGAACCTGAACTGGTGATGGTAAACCGTTATTTGACTGTGATCGTAACTTGTGACGATGATCGGTAACTGTGATTTAACTGGTAAAGATTTACTTTCTAGTATACCAATCATTGGTTGAAGAATTATTAAGTTACAAATCATTATTACAATCGAACACAACCACAGTCGCAATAACGGTTTAAATAATAATTTAATCTAAAGTGTCAAATAAAAAGCTATTATGAATTTTATTCGAAAAATGTCATGTTTGGCGTTTGACATTATTTAAAGTGAGCAAAAAATAATGAGAAGATAGGTAAAATCTTTTGTTTTCGTTTCTATGGTACCGTGATCTTAAAAGATAAGTCAGTCTGTACGAATATATAGTAGTTTATTTCGCCTAAATGACCCGCGCTGACTATATTATATTATTCGTCTAGAATTCGGATAGAACGTCACACTTTTGGCATACCTCACTCTCGCCACGTTCACTTTCATACATTTTCTTATTGTTGAATATTGATTGTTAAACAGCCCATAATTGTAACAAAATATCAAGTGCAATTTGTGATTTAATAATAATCAAATAACTAGATGAGTCCCATAACTGCCCAAATGGATGAACACATGATTAAAGCTAAATTTAATTTGTAGGAATAATAATATTAGATTGTTAAATATAATGTATTAATGTGTAAAATGTGACTACTTAGGCATATATTTTTTGTTGAAATACAAAAAATATTAAACAACAAGAAAATTATTAAACAAATAATAGATATCTCATAGAGACGAAGCTATTTTTTATTATATTTAATGGAAAATATATGGAAGTATGGGTAATTACAGGACTTACGACCATTATTACCCATCAATCTCCATATCTATAAATTTTTGCATATATGTTAATATGTGGACTATCGCCATCTATGGACTAATTTTGATAATTCATTTCCTGAAACAGCATATATGTCACAATGAGAATCTAATTTTTTATATTTTATTTTAAAGCAATATTCTTTATCTGTAAAATGTTTTTAACACATTGTACTAGAATACGCCTGAAAAATCAATTTTTGTATATTTTCTTATTTTGACCAGTATATTATTAGCAATATTTTAAGATGTTCAAGAATACACAGTTACTGGATTTTCACCTACAAAGGCACACAGTAATTGTGTGTTCTTGGACATATTCAAATACTGCAGAAGATTATTAATTTTAATGTTTACTGGCTAAATGGAGGCTAGAGAAGTTAAATGCTACATATTGTTCTTGTCGATTGGAATGATTGAACATTTCTTAGTTTTTAACAAGATTAGCGAAAAACTTTTAAACTGTAAGAATATAAATACTCTTAATTTTTAATGAAAACACATTTTTGTTGTGAAGTGAAGAAATTTTAGAACATAGTTCTGTCGTATTTTAATAAAAATTAAATTAATGATGTATGTGCAGCAAAAAATTATGTATCCTTCCGATTCATTAGTTTAATTTATATTTAAATTTGCTTAGTTTTCGATTAAACATGTTCATACGATTATAAATATTATGAACTTTCCAATTAAAGAGTGTTTTGAAACGATATTTAAACATAAGCCGAAATAAAAAGGTCATTTGTCACGCTTAATAAATTTACAAGCTCAACATATGGCTAATTCAATCGTGTTCGACATAATCCTCCAAAGACGTCTTCCAATTTGAAGCTAATTTTTGGTTACGAACCTCCGCGTACCCTCCGGAAGCCGCCGCGCCCTCTAATGTTCCGGTCCGTGTATTATAACATTATTGGATTGTGCCGTGTTTTGAAATTGGGCGCAAATAGGCGTTAAATGCTACCCGCTCTCTGGCTTGTAGCATTCGCCATTTTATAATGCGATTTGGTGTCGATCGCTGCGGCGCTGCCCGCCGGCGGTCTCATTATCATTTTGCGCTGGTCGTTTTGTAGCTCATCGCTGTCACACGACGGCTCCTGCTACCTGCAAATTTGGCCGTACAGTCGGGGCGAGGCGTATCCAATTTAAGGAAAATAAACTGAAAACAACTCAATATTTTAACCTCTCTTCAAAATAGGGGCTCCGGCCCTAGCCGCTCTGTGAACCGACTGCAGTATGTAGATAGATGTCTATCTTCAGCACACATAAAAAAATAATGAAAATAAAATAAATACGGTGAAAAATTTGTGTACAGTCGAATGATGAATGAATAATGACAATCGAAAGTAAATTTGATTGTGACGTAGTCGACATCATTACAGATGAAAATGATAAGAAATAAATGTAACATCAATTTTGGAGGCAACAGAAATACAAGACGTCAGCGGAAAACTAGGCAAGATTAGTAATATTTAGATACCTGCTAGAGGGCGGTCCTGTGAGTAAATTAAACTATCGGCGAGTGTGGATCGGGGCGAGGCGAGGCTGCCTTGCCGGGACTGAAGAGTGGGGCATTCTATTAAATGACGAAATGGTAAATAAGTAAGGCATTTTGCTGTGTATCATAACCCGTAACGAGTTATTGGGATTAAATAAGATACGCCAAGTAAATAAATTAAGAGTTTCTTAAAATAAATTAAAGTTGGGTGGTTTGTGTCCCTATTTTGACAAGTGTTAGCGTTTTTTTAATTATAATAACTTCAATGCTACTACTATCAGAAATAAATAGTAAACCTATTAATATACTAGCCAATTAAAAAATTTGGTAAACTACATACAATATTGATCGAGCGAAAAGTCAGAATACAATATATTAAAAAAGGTAATTAATATTAAATACGTTCCATATCGTAATTCTGTCATTGGAAGGATAACAAAACAAAATAAGTTATAAATAATAGTATATTTTTTTAGCAGGTACCTATTTATACATATTTTTTTCGCGAAAAAAGTTTATTTACGTAATTTAAAAAAAAAGTAATTCTACATACCTAATGTATTTTTTAAGAATATTATAACAATCACCATAAAAATAAACAATTCTCTTATGATACATTCGAGACCAGTCACCGAGACAAGTGTCATTCGTGTATACGCACAATTACAATAGCTTAATTAATATATCATCGGATCGGAAATGGTGGTAGTATAGGTGTCTCATTAAAAATAAAAAATATCGCAAATAATGTATGTAATAAATAATATTTTTTTTTATTAAGGAGTAAACAAAAGTGATTATTAAATTGATCAAATTTTTTTTTTAGAAATATAACAATATTGGTAAGTAGGTAACAAAACGGAAACATGTATTGTTTGGTGTTTGACGACGTGACAACATAAATATTTCGTACGTGATGTACTTGACAAATTTCCGATAAATTTAGTCGTGTCATGTAATATTGTTACGAAACAGGTAGGTAAGTACTCGCCGGCGTACAGTGAACCAATCAGTAATGTAATATTCTGTGCAATCGAATACTCTAATAATATCGATGCAACCTCCTGCTTACATTATGTTCAATATTATCATTGTTGTATATATTTCAATGCAAAATAATTGGATTAAAATTATTAATATTAATAATTATGAAAGGATAGCTTTTGACGGTGTTTTATAGAATATTTACCCATAGCCGGAGGGTGTATTTTGCAATTTTTTAACATAATTTTTAATTATTTCGAAAATAAACAAATAATAGGTAACTAAAATATACAAAATCAAATAACTAAAGGTTACCTATCATCCACCTAAATGTTCCCACAACAATTCTCAACGGTTTTCAAATACGTAGGTACCTAATATACGTGAAAACGAATTATATCTCGTTACAGGTTAGGTAACTAAAGAGCAATAGCAGCCTTTCTAAAAGATGACAAATCCGATGAGAAAATGTCAATATCTATGTCCATTAAAATTATCATACATTATAGAAACAGGGTTGCAAATTGTAGACTGATATATGGAAAGTAAGGGAATTCCTCAATTAATCTTGATAATTATATAATAGCATATTATTAATATTTCTCCAAAAGAATTAGAATTAGATTTAATATTATATCACTTATATCACGACAGGAAGTATATTTTATGGTTATATTTATCAGAGTAGGTAGGTACCTATAATAAATGCATATTTTGCTTATGGCCATTTTGGTACTGGGTGACCCTTGCTATGAAAGGAGGAGTACAAGACCGAAGGGGTATGGGTCGAAGGACGATTTTTAGTGTAGAAATATAATTCGGAAACTCCTTATTATATTGCTGTCTTTATTTAAAGTAAGAAGAAACAAAATACTTATTAGTAATATGTACACCTAGAGCTATCTTAAATTGATATGAATATCGTCAAAATATAATTAAATGCATAAACACAAAGAATATAGTGAACTTAAAGAAATTAAATAATATGAACATGTAAAAAAAAAGATATTTTGTGTACAACCATTTTGATCTGCAAATGCAAACAATTATAGAGATTATAATATCTATGAATTATTCACAGAAGTCTTAACAAATATTAGACATGGATGACATCTATTGCACAATGCGGAAAGACTGTAAATGATAATTAATATTCATCCATCTAGCGGATTTCTTAAAGACTATTTTGGTATTTTTAAAGAACAATAACATATAAGTACAGATCCAAATACAATAGCGACGATGTGCTTTATTATTAGATACAACACAAAAAATAAAAAAGCCCACAGTTATTTTCATCAAATCTGGTATGAATTTTGTTTTGACTAAGCTTCTGTGTCATTTCTTTGAAGGTTCTGATTATGAACTGCTAAGTGTATTAAAAATAAATTAGTTTGATTATATTTCACCAATATATAATGTATTCGCGTGTACTGGAATCAATTTTCTCCACCAAAATATGACTATGTATGTCGTTTATATACTTTCGTATGTGCGCAAAATACACAAAAATATTTTACACATGTCACTTGAAAAGAAACTATGACGTGTGTATATTTTGGCATTTCCGGCTCCGCTAGAATGGCATACCGGATATTCGATGGTCCTCCCTCCACCCTTCGACTCTCACCAGACCCACCCCCGTCAGATAATCCGAAAGGCGGCTCTTAGTCCCCCCTCCTCCAAAGATCAGTAAACTCCAAGTGGACAAATCCTCTTTTTGCCGTTTGTCATAAACAGCCGCTTTGTTGAATTTGTTTTGATGCATATTTATGTTATACATGGATATTTTTCATGGGCTAGTTAATATAAAAATCAAAGAAAATGTTAATGTTTAAATGCTTATTAGTAATTATTAAATTCTATTTAACTGTTATGTAGTATGTTAAAATTGTCATTTTAAATAACTACGTATACTTGGCTAGTAGCTTATAGCTATAAACAATAATAAAATTCAAATTAAATGTATTTATTAGAAAGATATACATGTAAAATCAGTTTTATTGAAAAATATTGTTGTTGCTACCGGGATATCTTTCTAATTAATACATTTAATTAGTATTTAAAATATCACAGATGTTCTGAATAATTACAACATCACAATAACAGTGTGTTCTCCTTAATAATTAAATTATTATGTCCGTTCCCATCTCTATTTTTTTTTATCTTAGCTCGCGCCCCCCTCAAACTTGAAGTGATCTCAGAAGAATATGTTGCGAAAAAGTGATCAAATGAATACTCGTTACCATGGTGATTACATATTTTATTCAGAAGTCATATACGTCAAACTTACGTCTTAACACTTTTTAGAAATTCACACGTTCGAAGAATTATAACACTCGTTATGTTCGAAAATTGAAATATGTTCTTTCACGTTTTACGGTATGAAACTTATTTGTGAATTCCCGGTATCCAAATATTTTTTTTAATTATAGAATAATATATAATTAGTACCTACCAGTGCCGAGTACAATGCTAAGTAACCGTTTTCTAAAAAATGAAATTTAAAACACCAAAATAATGTAATAACATTTCATTTCTTTCTTCCTTCCCAGTGAACTGTACATATAACACACATGTGCTATGTTTACATATAACCAAGAGAGTTCTCATTATTGTACTCATTTGATTTTTTATATTTTCACTTCTATTTTTACAATAAGTAATAAAAATAATTTTTATAAGCTGTTTCGTTTGATTTGATATACAACAAATATAACTAGAAATAAACTGATATCTAAAATAATGAAATAAAGGGTGTTCAGCAGAAAATTTTCAAGCTGTTGTTCAATCTGTATAAAATGAAGTTTAACGATGTTAATTTAACGTTTTATAAACAATATCGTCTAAATGCCGCCTCTCAAGACACTCTTGCTATCGGACTCTTAAATTTGCAAACACGCGAAAGCAAAGCGTTGGTTTAATGGCAGCAACTTCACGGCGGATATTTTTTTGTAGGGCCTGAATTGTTCGAGGATTATTGTTATAAACTCTCGACTTACGGTATCCCCATAAAAAAATGTCGGATGGTGTAAGGTCTGGTGACCGAGGTGTCCAGGGTATGTCTCCGTACTTGCTGATTAATTTATTGGGAAAATATTCCCCTCAGCTTCTTCATTGAAACTAGCTGTGTGTGGAGTGGCCCCGTCTTGCTGAAATTGTGTTCTGTTTTTGAACCCGGGAAACAGCTGTAGTTTCGGTACCAAAAACTCGTCGATCATTCGGCAATACACGTCAGCAATGACTGTCTCGCTGGTTAAAAAAATAAGGGCCGATTATCCGTCGGGCGGAAATTACACAACATACTATCGTTTTTGGACAATGCAAACGTTTTTGATGGTGTTCTCTGTGTTTTGATGGATTGCGCATAATTTCACTTTGAACTTGAGCCACATGTTCTGGCATCGCTGCTGACGTTGATGGTCCCGGAGGAACCACAGTTAACCATTGTCCTTTCTTATCTGAACTTTTGAATACAACTCCAGATAAGTTGCGTGCTCGGCCCATCACTTACTCGTCGAATATTAAAGTGAGTACAAAAAGCACGACGCGCACGAACCAGTGAGTCGCCGCACTTTAAATATTGCTCAAACGCGAACACGCGGTGCGCTCCCGACCAGTGACTGGCAAATCCGCAAATCACGCGCATCGAACAATACACTTCCCACTTACCTCACCCTGATGGTTTACGAGCAATTAAAATTTAATCTTGAAATTTTTCCGCTGAACACGCTATATGACAACGCCTTTAAATATGCGGTGAATGGTTTAAAATAAAAGAACATATTATTTTCATTGTAAAGTGGTTTTGATGGAGTAAGTTGATACATTAAAATGTTGGTACACATCGATAAATATTTTCTAAAATACCTACCTGAAAGTAAACCTATACATATATTTAAAAATACTACACAGATGGAAAAAGTACATTTTATGTATATATTATATACTTACATATGTTGCGTATATATGCTTGCTCGATGAAGGAAAATGAATGGATTTTATTGTATTCAATTTAGATATACCTATTACGAAGTTGAAATTTGAAAAGTACTGTTTTTAATACAGGATATATCTATAAGCATACAAATTACTGCGCTTTATTAAATAACTTACATGACTGTATTCTCACAATAAAAGTGTAGAGCAAAAATAAATGATTGACTAAAATGCACGCTGCTGTATTATCGAAATATCACAAAAATTTCTCTCATTTATTTCTTTTTCAATCGTATTACATTTTTAATCGAACATTGAACATTTCTTAATTTCAAGGACTGAAATAGAAAAAAAAAACCAACGAAACAAGAAACGTTCTCTCTCTTCCCTTAAAAAAATAATTCTGTTGATAAAGCCCGTATGTGGAGCTCGGTGCGATCGACTTCGCTTTCCGCCGAGCGGGATGTATTTATTTATTCAATAAAAAAGCCTTTTCAAAGTAGGTTCCGTTCTTTATGTAAGCATAAAGCTTACGAATTGGTGGGAAGCGCGGAATGTTCTGCATGCATTCGTGTTGTAGCTTTTTTCCGAGCTTTTGTCGCCCACCGACTGGAGCTTTCATGGAAGATTTTGTTTCGGAGTGTGAGAATGTGTGCAATTGAATTTGTGGCTACAGGATTTTGCGCGGAGTGTAAATCTCTTGTCACTGGGATTAATTGTGTTTATTTTGTCACGTACTACTACTGAATGTATGAATTTAAATGAAATTTTAAGAGAATGCGTTAGTTTAGTTTTTTAAATTATATGTTTTTGTAATCCTTCTCACATTTAAATATGATAATATTGCCATCATCTGAAATAAATATTTATATTTATGTACAAAATTAGATGATTTTAAATATCGAATTAAAGACGCGTTTATAAATTTTCTAGTTTATAAAGACTACCTTTATGGTGTTTCAATGTTGAAAATTTTATAATATATTGAACAAATTGATAATTTATTTATAATGAGTGTCATTTCATAAAATATATTTTGGAATTTAAATAGCTTTATTAATTATTCAAAGAAATTACAACTATAATATAATTTTGGTGAGCTTTTTATAACATTTAATACAAAAAATCACAGTACCTAGACCAGAACTTCCGTTGTAATATGCCAAAAATAAAGGAAAATATTTAGTTATTAGTAAGTTCAATTGAGTCCTTTATATAATTTTATAGTAGTTAAAGTAAAGTAATACCCACATTAAACATAAAATAAATGCAATGTGTAGATGAAATAGCAATAAAAATAGGGTAAAGTAATAATCAAGTAAGAAGTGCACGATAAAAAAAAGGTTGAAAAAATAGAGATATATTAAATACAGTTCATTCAAAAATGTTTTCAGATTTTCACGGTCTTTCAGAATATTCTGTTTAATTTTCAAGATAATTCTGCCATCTTCGACCTTTCTGGTTGACCATACAAATCTCGGATGATCATCATCTACATCACCCCTGATGATGGACCCTGTAATAGTATACGAAACGTCGACCCTTGAGGAACGTGGGTTTAATGCATATATAATACAATATACCTAATGTATAAAGAATATTAAGAGACACATAATTGAATAATTGTATTTAATTGTTTCTCGTATAAAGTCACTGGATAGCTTGGAGTTAAGCACTATATAAACAAATCATACATATTCCTACCTATGATGATAGTTCGCTGAGCATGGCCGTTGGTACGTGGGTCCTACACAGAGGGTAATGGAATAGTCTACGCTGACGTGCCGAATGTAGTCGTTGAGGATATAAATACGTATGTCTGTCATAATGGCAGGATTTGGAGTGCATGAAAGAAGTGAGAAGCAAGGTATCCCTTTTTTAGATTCTTTGTACTTTAAATGCATACCCAAGATGAAGTCTGAACTAACTGGAAATCGGTACCACCGAGACCAAAAATCTAGGTCTAACTTAACCATTCCATTATAACCAGTCAGTGTGGAGTTAAATATACTTTTACAACCATACGCGATCTAGATATTGTATTTAAAAAAGTATTTTAGCATAGAATATGTTTTATCAGAGGCTCCTCGTGTACAATTGATGAAGTATTTAAAATAAAGGTAGTAGGATGTTATTGATTTATCCTTATTATAATTTTTATTATAAAAATCGCTGTAATTTAAAGCCATGGCACACTTAATAATTATTATACTTAATAAATATATACCGATTTAGGTGCTGCATGGAGACATATTCGCGGGCGGGATACAAAGAGAGGACGGAAGAAGAGGCTCTATGAAGAGGTTTAATAACCGCTGTGGGGGCGGTTCTCAGTGCATATAAATAGGTTCGCATAATACCTTCGTGCTACGTATCGCCCGCCGGCCATAGTTCCTGCCGTCATATGTTATTACGCCCAGTCATAGCTATTAAATCCACCGGTCCATTCCAGGGTATTTCCACTAACGTTACGTTATGCAGCTTCAATGAAAAATAAAACTACGATGAAACCGCTTTAATTGATTTGATACGAAAGCTGTTAAAAAATATCCGATTGTGCTCATTTCACAATTGGAAAAATATTTTTTTTGTGTCACAAGAAATCAACGCTATCGGGGGTCGAGCATTTGTGCTGCACATTTCCAAATTTTACACATTCTATATTTACTTAAGGGCGTGCTTTCATTTTTCTAGTTTGAAATTTGAAAAATTTTACACGAATTACACATGCTTTCAAGATGAGGTTAATAGTTAAATTCTTATGAGTATCAGATAAATAATTAATGACGTTATTTGTTACGTAAATCATGCGAGAGAGGAAGGTTTGAATAGAAGGAGATGACAATAAAATTGTTGATGTTTTCGCATTCGATAAAAGTGTTAAAAATAACTCGTATCTGGAGTCATTTCCACGGTTTTTCATATTGATATATGGAATGACATACACATGTATGTTGTCATTTGAATTAATCTAAAGAAAATTAAATAATTTATTGGAGTACCTAATTCATATTTTGAATATGTTTTGAAATCAGACAAAGTACCTACATATATTTAGATGATCGCTTAAATTAATACTATCTAATACTTAATACTGTTTAATACTATCGATTTAAAATGCCCCGTTGCCGTTTTGGTGATTATCTGTTTCATAATTACATATTTTTAATAAAACAGACAGCTAGTGTTTAAAATACAATAGTGTTATATATAAACGAAATATTTAATTGCGACTTGCATGAAAATAACGTACATAAAATATTTACTTTGTTCAAGAAAATGTTTTCCCTTAAAATTAGTAAAATAAAATCTAATTTATAAAATTTGCTACTAATATTGTGAATAAGTTCAATATTAATTCATATTGTGGATAAAATATGCGTGAAAACATATATTTACTGTTTTTTTTAAAGAAAATAATGACAGCGCGGATTCGACGTCTAAACTAAACTAAAATGAGTTATTAAATAATTGTCTTATATAAAACTGAAATAATATTATTTAAAGATTTATTATTGTGTTTTTTTTAAAATTTAAAACTTTATTTTAAATGGTAGCTGAAGCCTCAAAACATGTGAGTAAATACAAAACATTCTTTAAAAATGTATGTTTTCACTAAAACAAAGTATTTTAAAAACGTCGAAAATTGATAATATGTCTTGCAAATTGAATGGTTATAACTCTATTCATTTTAATTTTTTTTTTAATTTGTGTCAATCGAGATTTGTCTCCGTAATCTTTTTTAAGAACAATTTTCTAAATTAAGGCAATTTGTGGCACGCGGAAAATGTATTTAATAGTCACTGTCTTATGGTTAATAATGATTGTATTTTCTTAATTGTTGCAAATAACGTTCAATTTATTAGTTTTACATTAGTGTAAAGGTCCAATTTAAATAACATTATTAAAAAAAGGTCAAATTTAATGTATTACTTCTGATGTAAATGAATAATAAAAACCCACATTTTCGTAAAAAAAAGGAAAATTTAATTTTTTTTGTAAGCGCGCTTTTAACTCGTGCTGATAATGATGTTGACTCTTTGTGTGCGGGTTGTGTCGTCAGAATAATACTCGTTAGTGGTAATAAACGTATTTATTTTGAATGCTTCGATACAATGTTGATTTTTACAGTTCAACGGTTCGGAGGCAAGAGGCCGCGCCGACCGTGTCGCGATACATCTCTTTCACACACTCATCACTCGTACCAACCTTTACGCGCTCACGCATTCGTCCTATAGATACATCACATTTAATTAAATGATAGTGAGTTGTAGATAAAGTGGACTTCATAGTTTTTAGAAAAATATTACCCATTTCCCGTGCTTTTCTTTCTGCATGCAAATAATATGTACAATACGAAAATATACGTTGTTTTTTTTTTAGTAGGTATAATTTTAATGTTAATATGTGTGCTTATTCTATTCATGGAGAAAAGCATGGTTAAAAAGGCTAACATAATATTGACACATGGCTCCCAATAAAATTAGTGACCGTTTCACTAAAATAGCACTAATTTAGCAGGGGCTTATTCAAGAAACCCTCTGTCCCTTCTAAATATACTCTAACAAAATATATTTTTTTGTGTTTATATCTCAGTAAGTATATACGTTAATACGATTACGTTATACCTAATAATAATATAAGATTGATGTTATGGATACAAAATTGGCAATATTTACATGTATAGAAATAAAAAGTTTCAAAAATACTATTAAAAAATTTCAATTTCCGGATACTATTAAGCATGAATCATATTTAAATTATTGCTACAGGTCTTGATAACTTGACCACTTGATACTTACAGGCTGGAGAAAAAATATCACAACATTTTTATAAATATCTTCTTTTTATTCTATTACTATCATGATGACTATCTTTATTTTAATACAAATTAAATGTATCAATTAGAAAGATATACAGAAAAATTAAATTTAAGGAAAAAATATTTTAGTTGCTACTGGGATTCGAACCTGGATCCTGACCACACCACACCGACATAGTAAGTTGAGGACAAATTTTTGAATATGAATTAAATATATTAATTAGAAAGATATACATATAAAATCAATTTTATCGAAAAATATTGTTGTTGCGCCACCGGGAAAACATTTATATTATATTCGAACAATATTTTTCGATAAAATTGATTTTATATGTATATCTTTCTAATTAATATATTTAATTCATATTTAAAATATCACAGACCGTCTGTTCTAAATAATTACAACTTCACAATAAGAATGTGTTCTCCTAACAAATTTTTGAACTTATATGCTGCAGTACTTTCAAATTGATACATCTTATATTCCTAATTTAAAAGCAATCACCTTTTATTACAAAAATCTCAAATACCTATGAGTAATATTTGCTAGAATATTATATATCTTTTCGATAAATTAAATTTTCCTGTATAAATTTCTAATTGATTAATTTAATTTGTATTAAAATATTATAGAACTATGTATTGAAAAAACTGTGACTTCATCATAATAATGTGTTCTTAATATTTTTATTTTATTTACAGCAATAATATTTAAGCAGCTAGAATAGGGTTGAGTACTTCCCAGATCATTGATACTTTATCCAGGATGTCTTTGAATGGAAAATATGGGTAAAAATGCAATTTACCGAATCATTGACGATTTAATAAAAATATATTTTTCCTGACCATGTCAACCATTAATTTTTGAGAGAGTTTTATAAAAATAAGGCACATGTTAAAAGCTTTTAATGTAAACTTTTATTTTTATTTTTAAGGAGAACATGTTCTTATTGTGAAGTTACAATTTTTCTGAACTTAGGTCCCGGTAGCAACAAAAATATTTTTTCGATAAATTGATTTTATCTGTATATGTTTCTAATTGATACATTTAATTTGTATTTAAACATTTGTCACGATTCTAGTTCGTTTTTGAGGAATTGTAGCAAAATAAACATGCTCGATGAACAACCGGTTCAGACAATTTGAGCGAACCGGTGCCAACTGACATCACTGCATTCACGTATAATAAAATATAACGAAAATACTGTCACCTTATTAATGATAGCGTTCGTAGTGACGGTAAAATTATCATTTAAACCGTTCGATTGTAACAAAGATTGGTTATTCGTAATTCTTCGAGCAATCACTGGTACATTAGAAACGAAACTAAACTGTTAAATCTCAATTACTAATCATCGTTAAAATCAAAAACAATCACAATAAAAATCTAAATAACAGTTTACCATCACAAAGCGTAAGACTGTTTCGATGGTATGGAATGTAACCTACTAGAATATCTGTCCTAAATAAAATTATAGTTTTATTGGAGCAATTATATTCTCTGGAGCTAAGCTTATTTCATAACACATTTTGATGATAAACAAATTGATAGACTAAAGTTTTCAATATATTTTGAAATTCCTTTCACAGCTTAAATTTATGAATAGATACAATTTCGCTTACACGCGCCTTGCTGAAAAAATCACCCTTTATTGTCAATTCATGTGTGCCAGATATAGTATGGAGGAGAGTATTCCTATGCGATCGTCTCATACAAAACGGGATATTTAGATGAGGCATTTATTTGAGAACATAAAGACCCCTTAAAGCTTTTTATGCTGCGATTTATTTGGCATTATGCGGAATTGATATGGCGCTTTGTCAAGGGCCTTTGAGTGGTGAGCCTTCCTAGGGACATTTTCCCCAAAGGTATGCGATAAAGATGTCGTCTTATAGGTTTTCTGTACAATATAATGTGACAGTAAAGTACCCATTGTCAAATCGAATTTCTCGCGGAGATTGGAGTTTAGTAAATGTATTGACGACGCAAATTTCGTCAATGGAAATTATTTTCTTGCGGTATCTTTTCCAAAATGAGGTTTCTTTTAAATAAATAATGTTGATTCGGAAAATGGGTTATCAGAATTTGAAGTATGTTATTAGTCATTCTCTCAGTAAGAATGGTTGTGATCATGGCCCTGCGGCTGGATATTGTGGTTGAAAACTTGTATGATTTTTTGCCACCTATTATTTCTTGTGCATTCCAGGAGTGGACTCTGCAACGAAGTCTAACCAGGTTGATCCATCATATTGACATTGACGTTTCTCAAGATCTGATTCCTACTAGCCTCCTTTGGACCACCAATTTATCCACGTTTAGTGACATGGCCAAAATATCTAAAGCTTCGGAGCCGTATAGTTGAGCATAGATACTGCTCGATGTTTAATTCATCTATAATTGTATTATCTTTTGCATTTTCGTTCTCTGAGTCCATGTTTCAGCATTGTAGAGAAATATTGGGAAGATGAGGTTTCTGACAGGGTTCATTCAATTCACAATACAGTCGATTCCGCTTAATTGGACCACCGGTTTATCGGGACAGCCGGTTATTTGGGCCAAATCCCAAGGAACAGAAATCAAATAAAGTAACTAATAGTAATTTACTTCGGTTATTTGGGACACCATTCCGTTTAATTGGGACAGTGAATTAAAAATTAAAATAAATATGTATGTGTGTACTTGTAAAACGTTTGAAGAATCGTAGGTGCACAAGAATATCGACACAACTCAAATTTTTTTTTTCAGGATATCCATTTAAAAATTTCTTGTTTCTTGCAGGGCATATCATGATCTTTGATTTTAAAATTTTAAAATATTTTTTATGAATTTACTTAAGTGTTACACCTTGCATCCTAACTGTGATAATTCTTAGATTACCACCAGATTCCCTTAAGGTTCTATCCTCTCTTTACTGTCTAATTACTTGGGCTCCAATTCCTTGTAAGTGAAACTCAGTCTTTCCAGGTTATATGTTTATTACAACACGTTATACAGTAATATAAATTATATATTCAGAAATAGACTAGTTATTCAGAAAAAGCTGTGATGGAAGAGAGCTGTTCCCCCAGAGACGGCCTCTTATAAGGTTCGTCCCCCACCACTCATCTACTCACATCATTATTAATTATTTTATTTTTTCATATATACCTAAAATTATATATTATTTTTTTGTAATTCAATATTTTTTCCAATAATTTAATAAAGTTCAAAAATATGTACATAATATTTTTTAATTTTACCTTAAACTTCGCTCATTAAAGCCAGCTGCTTATTTAGGACAAAATGTTTGGGCCCAATGTGTCCCAATTAAGCGGAATCGACTGTATTTGATTTATCTGATCATGCCAGATCATTTTTAGAATTCCTCCATTTCTATTTGGCATTTAATTTACTTAATTTTTACACAATCTTCTTCTCACTCATATATTCCACATACCCAAAAAACCTTATGCTTTCACATAAGTGAAAATAAAACACTTATTTTTTCATTCTACTCGTTTAATTTATTTAAGACGCGTTTTGTGTTATAAGGGCTTTATCAATCAAGTAAATTAAATGAGTAGAATCAAAAAACGAGTGTTTTATTTTCACATATTCGATTATGGAGTTCTACAAACTTACCCCCTAAACAGTTAATAACTTTTGTGATTCCTTTTTAAATATTTCGTTTTGTTATTTGCTACAATTAACTTCAGTACATAGATTAAGCATACATAAACCTAAATGATTGGAATTCAATTGTGTTTATTTAGTTTATTTCATTACTCTTTTGCTATTTATATGTAAGTTTTTAAATGAATCCTGTGTACGTCTACTGCTGGTTATATACCTCTTATGGTTTTCCACGATCCCTGGTTCCGCATGGTTCTTTGGAGAGCTTTTTGGGTTGGCTGAAGCTACCTATTCTCTTAGTTTTAAGATAAATTATTTTTGAGTTAGAAACATTTGCATTAAATTACATAATTCCTTTAAACATTTCAATATTTCAGATATCCATAAATAATGAAATATCTCAAAACTACAAAGTACTAAAATTCTCCATGCTTAGTAGAATAATAAATAATCGCCTGCAAAATTATCCAAGAGGCGCATAGTTCACTTCATTTTTTCTCTCAGCAAAGGGGATGCAGGGGATGAACTACAACCTACAGACAACAAACCCTCATCCCGGGTCCAGTGTCCGCTGATTGGTAACTTAATTACGTTGCTTTCTTTTCATCTGAACGCCCCGCGTTGCTACAGACAACCAAGGCTCTGTATATCGTCATATATAAACAGTGTACTAGGATTATTTATCGGAAAAATGCCATAAGACACGTGGTATTAAATAATGGTCTATATGTTTTTAATACGAATTAATTCCTGTAAATATTTAATTTTGGAAAATAGATGAAAAAAACGAGTAACATTATCTGAGACACACGCGTATTTATTTTTTGGAAATAAGGGCATTAGACATAGAAAAAAAAATGGTGACAATTTCACACGCTTCACAAACTACTACAGCAGCATTTTATTTTTGGCTAATGAAGAAGAAATGCAACACTCATCGGTACTGCAAAATAAAGCTTTATAATACTCAGAAAAAATAGATATACTCTGATCTGTGCAATGCTGCAAGATCTTAATATGATGACCTTTAAGCAGAAAATATATTTAAATATTTTGGTATTTATTTTTAAATTCCTCACTAATATCGGTAGAATTTATAAGAAAAGTTGATGAAAATCAACATGAGCACGAACATCATACAAGAGGAAAAGATAGACTGAGACTGCTATTCAGAAAGAAGGCTAAATCTCAAAAATCGATGATGTACAGTGTGATGAAGATCTTTAATGAAATGCTATATGATATAAGAAACGAGGAGACACTACATAGATTCAAAATGAAACTAAGCAAATATTTATTAATAACGGTGAACAAATCATTGTAAACTCGGCACATTCTCACTATAGGAGAGCGTAATCCAGAATTGGGTAAAAAAATAAAATAAAAATCTTTGGCGAGGAACAGAACCCCGGCTAACCGCGCTACAGGCGAGAAGCTTACCACTACAATACCAAAGAATATAAATCGATGGCGATATGCAGATTTATTTTTAATAAATGGTTCTATCTGCAATATGGAGAAATATTTCCCCAGGAACTGTAGGAAGTGAAATAATGTAAAACGCATCTCTTGAGTTCGAAGTTAACAAGAATTAATACGAGACTAAAGAAAACACTTTTTTACAGATGAATTGTATCTGTGTATATGTTCCCACATCTGTGCTATTTTTTTTAATAGTTTTTATTTGTTTATTCATGATGATATGTTAATATTAAACTGAAGAAAAATTAATCAAAAATGTATTGTAATCGTAAAACTATCTTGATAATTATACTGTATTGATTTGTATATAGGATAGTATATAGTAATAGTGTATTATTGCAAAAGCTCACATGGACGTTGATAATTAATTAAAGAATACAAGCAGTATTATATAATGTGCGAAGAGTCTTATCAAAAAATAAAATAATAAAATCAAAATATATAATAGCAACAGTGAATGTAAATTAACACCCATAATGAAATATTTTTCAACACATAGAAATATTACCAACAAAAATAATTGAGCGGACAAAGTGTGAGCGGTGAGTTTGACCACTTGTACAGGGTGTAAGGTAAGGTTTGTCACTTATTGCTGTGTAAACATTCCGACCCATTGATACGTTGCTAACTCAATTGTCAACTTCCACTTCTCTACCGGCGACTGAATGTCTCGGTGCGGCGGCGGAAATTCGTTCATTTTATTCGGGTCTCCCTGTACACTGTAGGAAATAACTTTACTTAGAATCATTCTTCTTCAATAAGGAAAAGCGATATCTCTCTAAGTCTCCAATTTTTCTTTATGTCTCCATCGAGTTCTCGTACTTTTCAAGTTAGGATCAGCGCTAAATGGAACTGCTTTTCACTTCTAAATGAGCTCACACAGTTCATTTGAATTTTAATAATATAATATTATTATGTAGATTTTTGACCGAATTCAATAATGAGTGATTCGTGTGTTATTCAAATTTTATTTTTAATGTTTAGATTTTTAAAATTGAACCTTACAGGTGAAACGGAAGTCCACCTTTTACCATTTCTAAATTAAATATGGAGAATTTTTTATTTATTTTATTACATTAGTGGATGAAACACTAAAGTCCACATTTAACTAGTAAAAATTAATTAACCCATTTAACTAGTTAAAAAATTCACTTGTACAATCAACTGATATTTTCTAAGAAAATTTTTTTTTTTTAAATATAGGACATTATTATTACAAAGTTGCAGTTTTTCAAAACAATTTCGGTAGCAACTAAAATATTTTTTTGATTAATTGATTTTTTCTGTGTATCTTTCTGGTTGATTAATTTTAATTAGTATTACTATTGAATCGTTATCTTTATACTATGAACACGCAAGTCCAACTTCTGTGTTTGTAGTATTAAGATTTTTTCTAGAGATATACGAGTTTTCTATTTAAATGAACACCAAAATAATGCAAATTAAAAAAAATATTATGTCTAAAAAAACTTGGGGACAAAATGATGTAATACGGTAAATATTTATTGTATGGGCACAAATAAAATAAAATTTGGCGAATATAATTATAATAAAGTGGTGTCAAAAAGATTTCTGGATGCTTAATATTTGTTTAATGGATACCAAAAAAATTAAAATTGCCATCTCGTTCACATACCAACCTAACTTAACATAAGCCTTTAACTGGCAACTTAATGACACATAATTTTTTTTCAGTGACTGCATTTTGGTGCTCGTTTATACAGTTCGGTGGTGTTAGATTGTTCTATTTAAATTAACTTTTAACAAAATTTAAGTTACGTTTTAGTTTATTACTGACGATGACGCAGTAGGCGTTGAAAATGTTTTAATTATTATTTTATTTTTGATTTAAGTATAGTGTGTTTTATTTGAATAATTAATTAATTTTTTCAAAAAGGTAAAAGATTTGAAAAAACCTTTTAAAATGTTAATTACAATGGACTTTCACAAAGTTAAAAATATTTGGTGATAAAAGTATAAAAGTGATAATTTAAATTATAGTGTTTGCAAATTTGCTCAAATTTGATGATCTCCCAGAAGCAATTGTTTTACCGCTAGACTAAACAAGTTTGTCAGACAAAACTATTTTTAACAAAATTTTATTTAGGGCCTTGAGGGATGAGGACAGACCTAACAGCTTGTCTCTTATGCTCGTCCTGGGGGGTAAACCACATCCTCATGAAAAAAATATTCTCTCATCTTTCTCCCTTTGACCGTGCATTGGTTTTATATATGAATTTTTATCTCTTTTAGAAGATCAGTACAAGGATAAATAATATTTTAATTTGACTCTATAATATTATTACCTACTGTAATTTTAATAAACTTTTAAGACTACATATTTTCATTTTATTTCACAATTTTAAAATCTAAATGAGGATTTAACGAACATAATTTGTGTATTTTACCCTGAAAAACAGCACATTTTCATCAGAGCTGGATCGGGGAGTACTTTTATAGAATATTGTTAAAATTAAGGATACAAATTTAACTATCTTTAATACTCATTAAACTGAAGATAAAAAAATGTAATAAAATGAATAATTATTAAGGAGAACACATTCTTATTGTGAAGTTGTAAATATTCAGATCATAAGTCTGTGATATTTTAAATACTAATTAAATGTATTAATTATTAATTAAGATATATATATATAAAATGAATTTTATCGAAAAATATTGTTACGCTACCGGGATTCGAACCTCGATCTTTTCCCAAATCGAGGAACGTGCATTATCCAACTATGGTATGTTGCTGTAGCATATTTAGACGATGCACCTTCCTCGGTTTGGAAAGAGATTTAGGGTCGAATCACGGTAGCGTAACAACAATATTTTTTGATGAAATTGATTTTATATGCATATCTTTCTGATTAATATATTTAATTAGTATTTAAAATATCACATACCTATAATCTGAATAATTACAACTTCACAATAAGAATGTGTTCTAATAATAAAATATTTTTTCATTATTCAGATTTTTTCTGAATATCTTTTAAGTTGATTGATTAATTTGTATTAAAATAACTCGAAATATACCATAAAACACTCTTGGAGTATTCTATAGAAAATAATAACACGTAGAAAATAATAACATCTATCCCGGTGGCATAGATGTATTAATTTGAAAAAGTGTAACAAATAGGTTCGAAAATTTGTCAAAAATTATGTCGCTGTAGCATAGTTGGATAATGCACCTTCTCCAGTTTGGAAAGAGATCCCGGTGGCGCAACAATAATATTTTTCGATAAAATTGAGTTTATATGTATATCTTTCTAATTAATACATTTAATTAGTATTTAATAAATATTTAGTTGCTACCGGGATTTGAACTTGGATTTTTTCCTATTCGGGGAAGCACGTTCACCATTTCACTATGGCAATCGAATAGATTTTCGAAAAACTTATATTCTGTAATATTTCTAATTAATACACCTATTATTCCACTTTTAAAAGCAATAAACTTTATATTACGGTGAATCTCAAATAATTTTGAGTAAAACCCGATAGGTAGATTATTTTGAGGCGAGTCTCCGACATTACTGACTTTTAAATCCTGTTTGGGGGTCCGTCATCAGGGTTGATGTCGCTGAAAAAATATACAATAATAAATATGCAATACGTCAAGTCTGCTTCGAAGTAAATTTATTACTTATGTAATATGTTTTAATATGATGATGTATGATATATAAAAATGTCTTTAAAAATATCAGGCGAGCATTCTGGAGAGTTTTATTTCTTTTTAACTATTTATTTTAGGTTAGTCTATTTCAGAGATATTATTGATAATTATTAGAAGTAAAAGTATGTACCTTAGATATAGTAAATGGATAAAATAATACCGTAATCTGTGGTTTGAAGCATCTGAAATCTTTAGATTTATATCTGAGGTATATTAAATGAAGTGTGCTTCAATTCTCTCCTGCTTTTGGTATTGCAGCGACTTGATAGGAAGAGGATAATTGGATTTCTAGAAGATGGTGCAGATGAAAATGAGCCGCCGCCAGCTCCGTCTAGCGACAAAGATTAAAATTCTAATATTAAATAATAATTCAATGAAGTATATGGCAAAGGAGCCATTTTACCTGTGATACAAGATAACTTACATTTTATGAGGTACAAGCGAAGACTGCGATTGTGAATGGTATGAGTATGATAAGTACATGAATAGATGGAAATTGAATTAATGCCATGAATAAAAAACAGGACGTTATGGGTCAACTAATCATTTTTTAATTTTTATCGGTGAAATAGAACATGATACTTATAAATAAATGATTTAAAAAAAGTTGTGATAAATTAAATAAATTTGGCAAATTTAAACACTAAGTTCTAACTTCACTAATGACTTAAATACTATTTTTAACATTTAAAACAATCACATTGTGGTTCATTTTTAATAGTAAGGGGTGTTTTTTTAGAGATGTGGTTCATTTTTTTTCTTTCGAATTTGCAATAATTTTTTCAGCGACAGCCAATTTGACAGCTGACAGCTGATTTGTGCTCAGTTTGGCTTGCCATTTCACCATAAATAGACTTACGCCAGAAAAGTGCCTACAAATTATTATTTCTTAAATCGCGGTTCGCACGCTACGTCCATTTTACGGTCGACATAATCGTCCATTCGAGCAAGTAATTCGAATAACCATGGATCGTTTTCGCACCACGCATACTCTAATTAATAGTACGCATCCGCAGAGACATTGTACAGTGCGCTCCGGAGAAACTGTTGCTGCAGTGGAGCGTAGTATTGAGAGGAGGACCCGAATGAGTTGATTCGTCATCGAGAGCACTATATATATATATATATAAATCAATGCTTACTGACTTTCTCGTTCCCCAATTGAATGGCATTAATGTGGAAGAGCTGTGGTTTCAATAAGACGGCGCAACATGCCACGAAGCGAATAATTTCGCGTAATGGACCTGTGATTTAACACCTTTGGATTATTTTCTGTGAGGATTGTGAAGTCGCTAATCTACGCCGATAAACTAGAGACAATAGACGATTAGAAAGCCAACATTCGTCGCGTTATTGCCGATATACGGCCCAGTTGCTCCAAAAAGTGGTCGAAAATTGTACTTCCAGATTACGCTTTATTCGAGCCAGCCGCGGCGCCCAAATGCGCGAAATCATATTATAACACTAATGACATAAAATTATCTTTCCAATACATCCAACACCGTGACTATTACCACGATTTTTATGTGTTTTATTTCATTTTAAAATTCTATACCATATAAAAAAATACCCTTTCGTTTATTAACTTTCATCCTGATAAAGGAAAAGGTATTTTTCTGAAACCGGTTGTATATAAATAAATAACTCACAGTGGTTTATAAAAAAAAGTTAATAAATTATTAGTTACTTACATATATATCAATTAATTTAGATAATGAATTATTCATTGTATACAAACTAAGCAATGATGTAAAATAAAAGAAATCTATAATTCAATTCATTTCAACAATTTTCGTCTGTTTTTGAATATTGGGATGTGTTTAGTTTTGTAAAAATAAATTAAATGTGTAAATAAAAATAAGTAAATCGAGTTCTTGTCAATTCTGTAGATAAAATAGATTATCATCAGGGGCGTACACAGCAAAAAAGCTGTGCATTAAGATGATGAAGAAAGTTGATGAATGTTTTATGGTTTATTAATTAAACAATTTAATGTGGGATCCACGGATTAGGTTAGGTTAGGTCTTTTCATAAGATAAGGTTTAGGTACTTAATTCATTCTTACTTTCCAGAATCTTAAGTAATACATGCATTAATGCATTAAGACATGCAGTGCACGCCCTTGATTATGATGAACTTTAGAAGGGGAAGCGATGAGCTGTGATAATTATAATAATTATTGTAACCCTGTTTTAACCCTTGACTTCTAACCCCTAGTTTGTATATCGGACTACGCTTGAACGTCGTCCACCCTCTTCAATACATTTTGTTGTCGGTTCGGTATCTTTGGAGACGTTTCGAAAAGTTTTTAAAAACACTTGGTTTTTAAGTAAAATCATATCTCATATCCGAGAGACTATGAATATTCATATACACTTGCGTATTTGTGATAACATTAAAATAATTTTGTTGGGAGATTTTTGAAGTTATTTTGATATTTAAGCGATTTGTTACATCGACTGCAGAGTAGCTACAGATATGATAACGAGTGTAAATGAACCATAAAACTTATTATTATCAGTACATGCTGATTATGATCGATTTAATAACTTTGTAACATTTCTGAATCATAAATACAGTATATACTTTATTATTATTAATTTACGTATTAAATCGTATGTACGTACATGTTTTTTTCTTTTCTTTTTTAACGTAAATATAATTTTGTTACATTATTGTCATTTCTATTATTTATATGGCATATCGGGTCTTGTACAAATAACCCGACTGCGCTAGAATAAATATATTATTATTATTACTTAATTAAGAATAAAGCCATTAAGATAAGTTTGTTTGATAATGAATGGACGTGTAAAAAAGTCAATTTATTTCTTGTCTTACACAAGGTCGGTATATAGTTAATATTCTTTAGCGTTTGACACTATATTTATATTTATGAGTGATTAATATATTTTTTCGCTTATTTCAATAATCCACAATGCTATGAAAAAGTAATTGAACTCTTTCAATAAAACTGTTCTCATTTTTACCAAGACCATTGAAATAACTTTGTAGTCAGCATATCAATGAAGATTTTCTTAGTCTTCGGGGCATGACGGATTTGAACATTTTGTTTTTTTTCAAAAGTTTATATCCATCGTTGTATCCTGAAAGCGGATTGAGTCAATAATTCATCCTTTTTTAATTCGTAACTTCACCTTACTTGTCACATTTGGTCTGTCTATCGCATTTTGAATCCTACAGGGTAGGATATGGAAAGGGTAACAGAACGACGTGCAAATTTACACCCTTTTGTGAGGGACGTGTGTCGGCCGCGATTTGTGATTGTTCCCTCAGGAGCGTGCCCTGCATCCTGAAAGGGACGTCGCCTAGTGCCAGGGATGGGGCGGGTGGGTCTGGGGAGTGGGGAAGGGAGGCGTGGATGGACACGGGGCAAGTCGGCAATCAGATATGTATAGTTTTGATAAATTTATTCAGCAAAGGAATAAGGGATTCATTTTTATGAGAGAAACAGTTTTAATTTTTAAAAAAAAGTTATTTGTCAACACGTGGCTTATTTGTTGCTTTAATATATATTCTACTATTTTAAACTTTCCAATTTATTTTGAAAAGTATTTTTTTCTAGCTTCGTTACATACATATTTTCCTTTATTTGTTGTTTTAAAAAAATATTTTTAAAATATGGCAAATATAATAAAAATGTTTTTTTTTAAAATTTAAAATAAAAAACATATTGCATATCTAGATCAAAAATAAGACAACCCAAAAATACATTTTTCAGTAGACAAAAAAACAAAAACATTTTTCTCTATTTTTTTGTTACTAAAGTTATGAAACTAAAAAACATTTTAGGTGTATGATCCTAAAATGACATTATTAGAGAACTGGGGGTAAGTTAGTTGCGTATATGATAGAGTATCCGAATACAATAATAACTTAAATTTCTTTTTTTTTTTTGAGTTGTCTTAGTTTTGATCTAGGTGTGCAATGTGTTAATCGAAAAAGAAGACATGTAACTGCTTGTCTCCAGGTTTCAATTATCCTTATTGTGTTGTTAAACCATTTGCATAAAATAATATTTAGTATACCATGAGACTAATATATAACAAAAACTGTGTTTGACAAAAAGTTTTTGCATAAGTAATATAATTGTTATAAGTAAATAAAAATAGTAGTGATGATAAAATCTTTATTTAAACCGTTATTGTGACTGTGATTGTAACGATGATTGGTAACTGATTAACATAATTCTTCGAGCAATGACTGGTGCACTAGAAAGTAAGCTTCCGACAGTTAAATCTTAGTTACCAATCGTCGGTAAATCTCAGTTACACATCATCGACACAATCACAGTCACGTTACGGTTTACCATCACTATAAAATAAGAATATCAGTAGGAGTATTTGTTACATATTAAATTGAATTAATGTTTTTGAATTGGATATGTTATTAACTTTTTAAACTTATTATAAGGTCTTTTTAGAAAGTACTTACTACGCTACTTTCGGAACATTTCAATGCATTTACTTTCTTCTTGACCTGGAAACTACGAAACCACACTACATTTAAAAAATGTGTATATGATGTATATGGGATATTACATCGTAACTTTTTTTTCACATCGTTATATGCTTTTTTCGTGTTTGTCCATGTACATATGTTAAGATGTAAGTAAATTGTCACCATTTTTTTTTTATGTCCAATACCTACCTTTATTCTTAATATCTGTGTTATTTACAATAAATAAATATTACGGATTTTGTGGAAACGATGACTTCTGTAGTTCGTAATGTGATGGATACACGTGAGTTACCGTTTTTTTTAATTATTAAAATTGATGTTTCCTACTTTCAATGTTCCCTCTGATTTGGTGCAATTTAAGGACCAAGAAAGAAGATAAGTAAAACATTACCTTACCATTACCTTGGCCTGATGTTTACGCGCCTTGTTACTTCGATTCGCACCACTGGGTTTCTTGGTTTATAATAATGTACATGTGTGTGTGTGTGAGTGAGTATTGCCGCCCTTTTTTCGGAAAACTAAGAAGACGGTAACCGACAGGCGTCATTCAATTACATCTCGTACTTCGACCAGTTCAGCGGTCCAAATAATCGGACTAGAAAGACAGCAAAATTAAAAAGGTTAGTGCAGTTCATATATCATATGTGTGCTTATTGTTAATTGGAAACCTGGGAACCAGCTATCGAAGGCATTTACATTAACATCTGTTAAGGTAATGTTTTATTTTATAACGTAGTGTTTTTGTTGTATGGTAGAGCTTGGATTGACCATATTATTCATGAGGATGTATTAATATGAATAACATGGAAAGCTGTATACTTTGAATTCATTCTCCGCAACGAAAGTTTTGATCTTTTACAGCTCATTATGCGGGGAAAGATAGAAGGCAGCAGAGGCATAACTAGAAAGAGATTATCTTGTCCAAATTGTTGGTGATCTTACACAAGATCAATCAATATACTGCAACATGGTCGCCAACCTTCGATAGAAGGCATTATATGAAAAAGTCTTGTTAAAAATTGTGTGCGCGCTATGTTTTTTTGTGTGCGCTATGATGCCATAACGTGTGCGCGCGCACACCCGCAC
Organism: Eubasilissa splendida; assembly: GCA_031772225.1. Lineage (NCBI taxonomy): Eukaryota > Metazoa > Arthropoda > Insecta > Trichoptera > Phryganeidae > Eubasilissa > Eubasilissa splendida. The sequence goes on along the minus strand of CM062846.1, from coordinate 33,761,038 downwards.
ACCTTAAAGGGAACATTGCCTACCTTGTGTTGAAATGTTTCCTAATAATAATTCTATTACTCCGTAAATTATTGTATTGAATGAAAATTTTTCTTAATACAACCCCAAAATTTAATCTTTACGCACGTATTTTTAAAAGTATTTTTATATGTGTTACATTTATAAGTTTCTTTGAGGGGAAAGTCTCTTGAAAACTATGCTATGTACTACATCATTTATATATTTTTGCATTATCAAGAATTAATAAATTCTAGGACACATCTAAAGATAGCCCTGCTTCATTGTGCGAAATAACAAAACGACCTCTGTGCGAAGCGTTATACAGGCAGTAAAAACTGTACCGGGCCATTCATTCTCGGGTACCACGATTGTCACCCAAATAATGCCACGTGATAAGTGATATAATAAAGGCTCGTATGTGTCGTGTCAACAATGAGACCTTCATTGTATTTGGGGTGGCATTGAATCTCTCCATATGCGATATGAACAGAAAATAGGATAGTCCTGTGGCACCTCAGCAGCGATGATGCGTATTTGCTAGAACATAATTTCATAGAGTAAATTTTAGTTTGTCATTTTTCATCGGAGACTGTAAAGTGCTGGCAATATTATTGAGCCAGTTTGGCATCGTGTACTGGCCAATGCTGGTCGCATTTTGTGGCTGCTTATCAGCACAAATAAACGCAAGGAAGTTGTTTTTGTTCCTTCGCCCTTATCACACCTTCTGCCCTCGTTATACAAACGTGTCCTTTGTAAGAATTTTTATCTCCTCAATGTTTAAACTTTACGAGACAATCGATTGTTTGGGATGTTTTTATTCAACATTTTTTGCTTTTAAATTGTGTTGTTTTAAAAATAATGCTTACGTTGGAGCTTCTTAAAGGATTGTACATTTTTTGATGATTAAAATTTGTTAAAAATATCTGTTAAAAATAATAATAAATAAAATTATGTATAATCAACAATTAAACTAATTACTTGTGCTCTATGTGGTATATGTACTTTAAAATTAGATACACTTACTATAAAATTAGATACACATACTATAAGATTAGATAGACATACTATAAAATTAGATACATATACTATAAAATTTGTTTTTAGAGTCCTTTCTCAATAATTCACAAGGTTAATATTTTTTAATATATTTTTTTATGTATCTATAGTTTCAATCTTCGATAATTTAGATTGATTAACCAATCCTAATTAATGAAATTATGAATTAATAGTAAGACATTGACTAAAAAGTTGTTGAGGATTCAAGCTACATGCTGGAACACCGCTTAATTTTCGAATCACAAGATTTCTATAAAACTAGAAAAAAATTGATGTGAAATGTGGTCTCATCTCATATTTTTAGCAAATACATTTTTTCCCCGAAATCATGGATCGCGCAATAAATCATTAATTTAAAATGAAATGAGTATTTTGAATGTATATTATACATTTCTATGTTTTTTAATGCGATGAAACCGTTTTCACGCTCTATTGGAAACTGTAGTGGAACAACCCCCACTGGAGTAGCCCTTCCACAAATGTAACGCAAATAAAAACAGCCCTTAATCCAATCTAACCATCATAAAAGAGTGTCATCCCTTACGGTACAGGGGAGAAAGACTGCAAATTTGTAGAAGTTTCGTTCTACTACTGCATTTATAGTCGGCACGGTAGTCGGATGGTGATTGAAGAATTGATTAGCATTCTCAAAATGTGGTGCGGACGAGTGACCTCGTTTGTCATTTTTTAAATTTTAATTTTATTTATTTATGAGATACAAACGGTACACATATATAATAACTAATGATATAATATAAAAATAAGACCAGTGAAGTTTCTTCTTAGTTAGATAAAGTAAAAATACCATACAAATTAGTTAACTAAAAAATAGTACATATTAATAAAAATATAAACAAAAAAGTATTTTTACACTATTTATAAAGGAGAGGATGGGGGGAGATGGAAAAGGGATGCTTGCTTACTTACTTACCATCACACCGTTTCCCCGCGAGGGCAGGCAGAGAGGATAGAGCGTCACACTCTTCTGACCTGACACACAATTCTCGCGTCATCCACATTCATACATCTTCTCATACTATTACGGTTACTATTAAAAGGGATGCAATCAATATATATAATTTGGTGGATGTATTAAAAAGTATACACTTATACAAAGGTACTATACTCATACATATGTATACACGCATGTAAATACAATTTATGTAAATCAATTTGTTATTAAAAAGTTGGCGTATTTTAAGTTTGAAAAACAATTTATCGTTAACAATGTCTGAGTTATTAGAAGAATTTACGATATTATATTTAAACATAGAGCGGATTATAAAACAATTTTTTAAGGAATTTGTCCTGCCGAAATTTGGATAAAATAAATTATTTGAACGCGTTGGATGTGTAGGATAGCTTAAAGTTATTTGTCCTAATAAATAGAGCGAGTCATCCAAAATATTACGACAGGACTGGAAGTAAGTCATCGATTTAAAATATTTAAAAATGCTGGTTGATATTATCTAATACGACATTGAAATATTTTCAGTACCACTATTTCTACTATAATATATATTTTTTAAGTAAACAAGTTAGAGTATTATTATAAAATCTTGATACGAATAAATTGTGCTTATTAATAATTGTTTGGTATTCTTTGAGAACCACATCGTAGAGGGGTGTCCATAACTTGAACGCAACATTATTACGGGGGGTGTATTTGTTCATGATTATACTTTATCAAGTGTTTATTGTTTGCACCCCATTGTACCGCTTTTATATTATGTCACTCTTATTGGGGAGGCGTTTTGCCTTCGCCGAGGACATCGTTCTCTACTAATTGAATTATAAAACGGTGCAAAACCGATCATCCTAGTTCTGATCATCAGATCTGCAGATATCTTAACGCCACTTACTTGAACAGTTTAAACCAATTCAATCATTTATATTTTTTAATCAATTTATTTAAATTTGATTTTAATGTTGTCATGTTTCAACACAAGTATAGAGTGTCCAGCAGAAAAATTTCAAGATTAAATTGTAATTGCTCGTAAACCATCAGGGTGAGGTAAGTGGAAGGGTTATTGTTCGACGCGCGTGATTTGCTGATTTTCCAGTCGCAATGAATCATTTGTCGGGAACGCCCCGCTCGTTCGCGGTTGAGCAATATTTAAAGTGCGGTGATTCATTGGTTCGTGCGCGTCGCGCTTTTTGTACTTACTTTAATATGATGGGAATATTTGATGGGGCGAGCACGCAACTATCTGGTGTTGTGTTCAAAAGTTCAGATTAGAAGGAACAATGGTTAACTGTGGTTCCTCCGGGACCATCAACGTCAGCAGTGATGCCAGAACATGTGGCTCAAGTTCGACGTGAAATTATGTGCAATCCACGTAAATCGATAAGGAAGATTGCAGCCTTTACTGGAATAAAAAAATCAATAGTGCACGTTATTTTGAAAAATAAACTACAGTTTCACCCATACAAACTGCAAATCGTGCAGTTTCTCAACGAAAATGACTATTCTTTACGTGAAACGTTAACGAGAACGACGCTGGAACGTTTTGGAACAGCACGAACGCTTGGAAACATATTGTTTACTGACGAAGCATATTTTCATATCAATGGCTATGTTAATAAACAGAACATGAGAAACTGGTGCCCCGAAAAACCAAGGGAATGCCATCAAAAACGTTTGCATTGTCCAAAAACGACTGTGTGTTGTGTAATTTCTGCCCGAGGGATAATTGTCTCTTATTTTTTTAACCAGCGAGAGACAGTCATTGCTGACGTATATTGCCGAATGATTGACGAGTTTTTGGTACCGAAACTGCAGCTGTTTCTCGGGTTCAATAACAGAACACAATTTCAGCAAGGCGGGGCCACTCCATACACAGCTAGAGTTTTAATGAAGAAGCTGAGGGGAATTTTCCCCAATAAATTAATCAGCAAGTACGGAGACATACCCTGGACACCCCGGTCACCGGACCTTACACCGTCCGACTTTTTTTTGTGGGGATACCTTAAGTCGAGAGTTTACAGCGACAATCCTCGAACAATTCAGGCCCCACAAGAAAATATCCGCCGTGAAGTTGCTGCCATTGAACCAACGCTTTGCTCTGGTGTGTTCGCAAATTTAACTGTCCGATTGCAAGTGTCTTGAGAGAAACGAACGGCATTTAGACGATATTGTTTATAAAACGTAAAATCTGCATCATTAAACTCCATTTTGTATAAATAAAATATGGGAATAAGATTGTAGTTGATTTAATTTAATTTAATATTATACTTGAAAATTTTCCGCTTGACACCATTTATAAGTGTATAAAATTATACTTTATTTTAATTCTACTATCTCGAATCGTTTGTTGATAGCGAATTTGTTTATTTATTATTTTTTCGACATTGAACATCTTTTACATTTTGCATTGTATTATAAAGGCTAAAGGCCCTTTGATGGCTGTATTGTACTCACTGATTTTATATTTCTCATTTTCACTGGTATCTTATTAAGAGAGAGAAGCAAACTGTGAGTGCCACCGGCAAGGTATACTAGCAGACGGTGCTTCTCTCTCTCTCTCCAATAACTCCATATTGTATAAACACATTATTTGTTATATTTGTATACATTATTAATTGATATTATTATATATATGTTCTCTTTGAGTGGATTGTATATTGTAAATTATGATTAAAACAGCATCTAAAGAGCGTTGGAAGGTTTTTTTAAAATTCATTAAGTGCGTTCTTTGCTTAAATATATATATATATATATTTGAATTATCTTTTCATGGTCTGTTAAATTAAAATATTGTGTTAGTTAGCAAGAACGGTTCCGGGAAAGGGTGGGTCCCTTCCAGGGCTCTTTTTTAAAAAAAGGCTAAATAATATTTTTTTGCACTACCTCAATATTAAATTACACCAGTGTAGCAGACAGGCCATTGAATTATGATAAGTACCTACTTATTTACTTTGATGTAAAAACTCTCATATTCATTGTAACTACATAAGATCGTCGTGTAATTAATGGCGTATATACAGTTGTTTTAAAAATATGATTATTTTTTACGTGTATTTAAGTTACAAAATAGTTTTCCAGTTTGATAACACGTTTGATAAAGCGAATTGAATTAAAGATGGACTACGTACCTACGTTTGTATTCACATACTTCCCCAGTTATACCGAGCGAGTGAAGTAACAGCTAGTGAAGCGATTTCCCGCCGTTTCGATCCTTTGAGCTTCTTTGTGCGAAGGAGAAAGGGAAGGAATTCAGTCTGATCAGAGTACAGCTCAAGGCTTCTGAAAAGAATACTCGCGTAGGTCATGTTTAACTTTGACAGATTATTTACAAGGATAGATCGTCAAACAGGTGAATTTATTTCTTGTTGATTTATATATTAAGGGCATGCGTATGTATCTCCTGATGAAAATGGAGTGAAGAATATGTAAACGGAGTGTGCCGTTATCTTCGTTTTATAGTACAAGGCTTTAGCTTAGTTTGAAAATAGTAAGAATTTATTTATTTATTCTTTATATAGTGCATAGATAAGTATTTTTATACATGCTCTAATATAAACAAGTTCAAAGTGGGGGATCTACCTCTTCCTCTCTGTCCTTCGACGTGGCCTGCCACAACAAAGTTCTCCAAGCTATCTTCCATTCTCGTAGGTTGTCCTAATTATTGAAGGATTCGTTTTAGGCAAAAAGTTGAGAGTCTGACCTTGATGTTCAGATCCCGCAGAATGGAGATATTAATGCATTTCGTCGTCCGTGAAAACTGACAATGAATTAGAATTTATTTAAAAAATATAAAACTAAAGAAAATTCTCAAGTTTTTCGATCTTAGGTAGAGCATCTATTTCTGACGCGCAAACTACAACTAAATAGAAAGATACTATCTTAAAGTAGCAGTCTTTAGGTTTCTATTGAGGCCACGTGGAGAGGCACCATCTCTAAGGAATAGATCAGCTATGAGGGAGGGAAAAGATTATATGGATGCTGAGTAACTTCAAAAATGCATTTCACTAGATGTTAGATTTTATTCATGTATGTACATGTAATATATATCTTTGCTCTTGTAAGATATTATATAATGTAATTATTATATTTGAATCTGTGCTATTATTAAATTTAATATACGCTGGATTACATTGATTAAAAATTATCATTTGTAGGAAGAAATTATTTATTATTAGAATGATCACATACTTTTCTTGGTCCATTGCAAATGTCATCCTTAATAAGTTTTAAGGTTTTCTGAAACTTTTAGTAGGTAATAAAATACAGTACATACTCCTATACTTTTTAGAAGTTTCTAATCGTCTTACATCTCATCCTCGAGACGGTGAATGTTTGGGAGAAATAGAAACATCGTTTCATACTTACATAAGACAAATTATTGTAAATTACTGAAAATTAGAGTTGGATATAAATCTCAACTCTGCTTGAGTTTATTTGCACTACTATATTTTAGTTGCTATCGGGATTCGAACCTGAATCTTATCCTATCCAAAGAAATGCGTTACCAGTTACACCACGCCAACCGAATAAGTTGGCGACAAATTTACGAACTTATGTGCTGCAGCTCTTTCAAATTGATACACTTGTTGTTCCATTTTTAATAAGTTGTCACCTTTATATTGCGACAAATTTCAAATACTTTTGAGTAATATACGCTAGAGGTCGCCAGAAATTATCAATTCATTTTTCTTAAATTTGGATAAACTTTGATAAAACTTATATATTTTTAATGAGAACATGTTATTATTGTGGAGTTGCAATTTTTTTTAGAACATAATTGTAACGTTTTTCTCGTCATGTATTTAAAATAAATTAAATTATTTTTCTATAATATTAAAAACTGTGTTATTGTTGTTGCAATATTTGTCTTGGTTTTTTTGTTCTCGACATTATCTATGAGTTATTTGAAGGTGTCTGGTTTCGTCTCGCCTATTTGGTAAATTTATTTTTATCTAAGCCTTTTTCTCTTCCTCTCTCTATTTAATTTATGAGTTGTTATGTCTATGAATGTGTCCTACTATTAGAATATGTCTTTATTATGGACCGCTTTTCTTGCACCTTTCCCAAAATTTCTCGGTCCATCTAATTCTTCCCATTTTTCGCCATCTCGAATGTATCCAACTAATCTCTCTTCCTCTGCTTAATTTATCATTTTTATAATAATAATTAATTATTATAGTCATATTACATTTGAAAGCCAATAGGTACTTCAAGGTAATTTGAAGGATTGCCGAATTATCTGTTCTTATATTTGTTCTTCATAAATTGATCGTGTGCATAAATCGGGTTCCTTGAATGCACTCGATTCAGCCGCATAATGGCTGAAATCACTCGAACCCCGTCCCCCATAACACCCATCACGTGACTAGCTACCGCCGCCGCCCCTTGACGGATTTTATTACCGATCTATTTTCAATAGACACATGCACCAACTGGTGGAAAGAACTGAGATTGCGATTCAAGAATATACAGTACCTTACCTTACTTCACTTTCACCGTCATCTCATGTCAAGACGTTAAGATGTTTTACCTGTTAAGATGCTAGAAGAGGAAAACAAACGGAGAATGGAGAATAGACGACGGGATATAATCAAGATATTTAAAATCATCATATAATAATTATCATCAGTGACGTCTCTGGGTAAAGTGCTGTCCTTGAGAAAATTTTAGGATGCCGCCCCAATTATTTTTAATTTACCTACTCCTAATCTAGTCTTATAAATGTGTATATTTTAAATTCATATTATCTTTCTGAATTGTATTGTTCTATACTAGCTTTCTGGTTAAAAAATGCAATGCTGCCGCTTTTTGCCGAATTTTTACAGCAGCGTTTATTTTGGGATTTGGAATTTGCCCAACATATTTTTGCACAATTTTGAGAAATTAACCCTTAAAGTGCCCCTTAATATTTGTTTTTGAGATGATAATTCAAATATTTATAATTCGTCGTCAATTTTCTGCCTCATTTGCCCATGCTCTTGATTATCATCAGCATCATGGTACTGCAGGTCTCAAGGAGATTCCTCCGTTCCTTTTTACTCTGCGCCGTGTTTCGCTAGTCGTCAGTCGATGCTCAGTCGTTCTTAATGTAATATTAGATAAGCACATAGTTAAGACTCATCCGAACCAGATGTCTGACCCATCGAAATTGTTGGGTTTTAATAAACTTAATGACGTCGGGCTCATCCCTGCGCTCATAAACTGAAAGGTTGTAATAAAAAATTATTTCCGCAAATTGAACACACGTTAATTATTATATAAGCTGCTCGGGTGTAGACCATGGTAACTGATAAAAAAAGTATTAAGTTTTTGCAATAAAAACATTATTTAGCGGAAGAGGAAATTACAAATAATTTTGAATGAAAAAAGTGAGTTTTGCGAAAAATGTCACTTACAAGGTCAGTGGTTTTGGATAATGAATTATTGGCTTGCATCCGTGTGATAAATTGGAGTGGTGCCGAGGGGCCAAAATAAATTGCGATTAAATATATTGGGTGCTAAAGTTACAATTTTCAATAAAGTTTGAGAGGTCGTGTTATGGAAATAGAAATTAGTTGGATGGACTTTTGTGGAATTCGAAACTCCTCGAACTTTATTGTCAAAAGGGAGTGTACTGATTAATCGACTACAGAAAGGAGACAAGTTAATACTTGAAGCACGAGTAGTTTAATACTTTCAGTAATACATCAATTTTTTTTCCATCTTTTACTCATTTACTAACACAGACTATCAAATATATAGACATGAACTAACGCAAATTCCTTGTTTCAATATTTTCATTTTGGTGTCACCCACGTGATCACTTTGGTACCACTCATGCAATCAAATAGCTCCGCGGCTTTTTTAAAATATATGATTTGATTAGAACGAAAGTTTAAACGCTGACAACATGATGTGCATTAATGTAGATAATGTTTAATTTTCAAACTTTAACTGTTGCATGTATAAAATCAAATACACCGAGCACTTGAACCATAAATTCCTCTGTCAAAATCAATTCATTTTCATAACTTTTTTGAATCATCATCTACTCGTATCGTGTTCTTCTTGAAATTTCTCCCTCTACTCCCTCTCTCGTTTACTTTTCTTGGCATTCTGCAGATTTGAGGGCTATTACTAGTGAAGTGCCTGTTGTTTTCTTCCACTTGATTAGTCCAGCGGGTGGAGGGGGGCGGATCTTCCTCTTTTTCTCCACCCTTCGATGTGGCTCACCACAATAAGCTTCTTTTCTCGCAAGATATCCAAAAATTGATGTGTTATTCCTGTAGTATTTTATTACATATCTACTTTTATAGTTGTCATGGCTTGTTGTGCCTCATACCATTCAAGTGGCATTAACCTTTTATAGTTGTCATGGCTTGTTGTGCCTCATACCATTCAAGTGGCATTAACCTTTTATAGTTGTCATGGCTTGTTGTGCCTCATACCATTCAAGTGGCATTAACCTTTTATAGTTGTCATGGCTTGTTGTGCCTCATACCATTCAAGTGGCATTAACCTTTTATAGTTGTCATGGCTTGTTGTGCCTCATACCATTCAAGTGGCATTAACCTTTTATAGTTGTCATGGCTTGTTGTGCCTCATACCATTCAAGTGGCATTAACCTTTTATAGTTGTCATGGCTTGTTGTGCCTCATACCATTCAAGTGGCATTAACCTTTTATAGTTGTCATGGCTTGTTGTGCCTCATACCATTCAAGTGGCATTAACCTTTTATAGTTGTCATGGCTTGTTGTGCCTCATACCATTCAAGTGGCATTAACCTTTTATAGTTGTCATGGCTTGTTGTGCCTCATACCATTCAAGTGGCATTAACCTTTTATAGTTGTCATGGCTTGTTGCGCCTCATATCATTCAAGTGGTATTAACCTTTTAACTGCCAACTCTATTTGAAATGGAAGACACCACATAGGGTAAGAGTAGGCTTTAAGGGTTTTGACATATCTATCAAAAACTTGGACTTGTCGTTTACAGATAGTAAAATGATTTAAAAATATGACTTTAATCCCTGTAATCCAATAAAAATTAAAAAGTGCGTGTTAACACGCTTATAGCTTGTCGTGACATACACAGTATGGCGCGTTAACGCGCTCATGGCATTTAAAAGGTTAAGAACGTATAGGCATTTACATTTTTTTTTAAATATAAGCATATAGAACTATAGAAAAAAATAAAGCGCATTAGTCTCATGCGTTTTTTCAAACTGTATTGTTAAATAAATCAACGAATACCAACTGAATCAAAATAATAAGCTAAAAATATCTAAATCTTGCCCGAGAAAATATTCAATTTTGTATTCACCCCAGGGCTGAGCAAAATCTCAAGAGCTCTTCAGTAATCGTTCGACTTCAAATGTAATTAACTCACAATTTGCTTAAACTTTCATTTCATGGTTGCTTTATTTATTCTCAGCCTATGTTTAGATTCTCCAATCGAGACCATTATTCACAATTAATTGTATACTCTTATTGGTTTAAGTATATCTGCTCAAGATTTAATATGAAAGTAAACTATTAATTTAATTTGATTTATCTACAAGAACGAATTTATTATTAAATCAAATTAGTGAAATTAATTTTCTTAGTCAATCTAAGATAATATCTTAATTAAGACTGAACACAAAATTGTTTGTGTGCGAAAATATTAAATATTTGTTTTATAAAACAAAGTGGGCATACATACTACAGCAATTATCTGGTTGAATTTTACTTTTTGAATCCAGACAACTTGAATGGTCGACGTCAAACTTTTATGTCAACCTCTACTTCACCCGCAGGAAGGGTTTTAGAACCGACCAGCCGTCGCCAGAAGGCTAAGTTTAGTGAACAAACATTTGCTATGGCAGGCCAAAAGTGTGGAACTCTTTGCCCTGCGTCATAAGGAACAGTGCATCAGAGACTTTATTCAAAAAGAGACTAAAAATTCGCCTTTTTAAGATCAAATAACAATATTTAATTTTAAATTTAAAACATATTATAGAACTAAACAGTTAATCTGTAAAGCGCCCTCGACATGAATTTTTTTACAAAAAAGATATGGTAATAATATTATTATTATTATTATCACCATTACTATTATTATTTCTACGCCGAACGCTAGATTTATCATCCAATTTTTTTTTTATCCGCCCGCAGTCAGAAGTTGAGTATTCCCAAAAGTAGCACCAGACTTTATCACTAGTGATAAATTATTACTTATTATATTTTTAAAAAGTACGTACACATGTTATTTAAAATACATTTTTTCAATATATGCGGTGAACAATTTTCCAGGCTATGCTTTTAAACATAAATGTATGAATACTGGCAGAAAAGAAAAAGATAAAACTAATGGATATTATTTTTTACAAGATGATACGATTATTTTTTCAAAAGTATTTATATTTATAGTTACAATATATAATTATCTATTTCAGTGGATTAAATGAAATCGCTAATTTTTTAATAAAATGGTAATATTGTGTTATTAATATGTACCTACTGTTGAAATGATTCACTTAAAATGATTTAGATTACGTTATATTCAATAAAAATTGAGTACCTGTTGGAATTTTCATAATGATAAAATCACTTGTATGGAACTAGGGAGACACTTTTATATAAATAACACACAAAAGTTACGAGGTTATCACTGTAATCTTAAGTATGTATTTTGCAAATACTTTTATAAGATAGCTGCTACACTGATCACTTCTGACTCGTGCAGGGGATGCATTTTGATTGAAACATGAACGCATAACCATATTTCAGGCAGTTTGCAGTGACCACACAATATAGATAAGGCACTGGAACTATAGTAGGTACTTTTATTTATGGCCGCTCTTTGGTTCTCTCGGACAGGAAATGTGGTGATCCTATCTGTGTACTGGGGTTAAAGAAGTATGACTCCGGTTCAGAACCGTAGGAATATACTGGACGACGTAAATCATAGTGTGGAAATAGAATAACATTAAGAAATGCTTTTAGATTGTAGAAATGTGAATAAATTCTGTATTTATGAGCATTTTCTGACTTGTGCCCAAGGTGCAAAGGATAAATATTAAAGAGTGAGTAAATCAAAGATAAATGTAATATTGCGTCATCACCTGAATTGCGAGTGCGGTAGTATCAAATTTAATGTTGAAATTGAGAAAAACCAATCATGTAAGAAATCTTCAACGATATACATGAATTAAACCCCGTGCAAAAATATTCTATTGATTTAATAACGAGTTCCTTACCTTAAGACAAAGATATTCATTCCATGAATCTAAAATACATGAGTTTGAGTTATAAATGATCATGTTAGAATTTTAAACGTTCAAAAATATGTCGGAAAGCTTCATTTTGAAAACAATTAAGGCACGCTAGTGTAGACAATTTATAAACATGTGCGAGACATCGTTGGACAGATGCAGCATAATTTTTTTAAGTTATCGAATGATAAAAATGATAAATGCAATCAAATTTTTAGTATAAAATAATGACAGTCAAATTTACTTTACAATTTACCTTATTTTATGCATTTTAAAAATGACAATCGATATTCATTTATTCTATTTTATTTACTTTTTAAATCAGTATTATACTCATTTATTTTTACAATGTTGTATTCAGTGACGTCCCCTAATGAGTTTACACCGGTTCGCGTGAACTGGTTGTTACAATTGAAAACGTCTTGCCAAACCGTTTGCTGCTGAAATCTATATATTTAAAACTGAAAAATCTGTTATTCAATATGTCTCTGTTGTCTATACAATTCAATAACTTAGACTGATATCATTTTTGCGTAGGTTTACGATCCTACATAAAACATAAGCATCATCCCCCCTCCTCTTGACCCCCCACTACCATCATATTTTGCATAGTTACTTTAGGATCCTGCGCAAAACATATACACCCTCCCCGGCTACCCTTCCCCCAACATAATGCCATCTGTTCCAAAGTTTGATCAGTTGCATTCTAGGACCCTGTGGAAAATATAGTCACCCTATCCTACTCCCCACCGGATAATTTATTTAATTTTTATTTTAGTACTTTAAATCTTGAACACATTTAATAATTTTTAAAGTCCTTGCATACTTTTATTACTATTGTAGAATTATGTACCCTATGCACTGTTTTATTTTGTCTGACTTAATATAAAAATAAGATAACATATTAAATTCGTGTTGTTAAATAAGTAACTTTTATATATTTTGTTTTTAACATTGTTTGACTGCGTAACTTCCTGCTGTTGCCGCTTTTCAGTGTCACTTTTGTGTAAGTATCTACGTACTGTTGTAGCTAGTTAGTGTCACTTTTGTAATAACCTTTGTTTAAGTATATATTGTGGTCACTTCCCAGTGTTACTTTTGTGTATGTACGTATTTATCACGTGTTACCAATGTGATTGTGATAACAAGTGGTAACAGTAGTGACTATCCTTGATTGTGACTTTCACCACCTCAACCGAAAGATTATATACAGTGATTTATTATTTATTATACAGTGATGTATTTAATCTTTTGTATTATTTTATAATTATAGTATTAAATGGCCGCAGTTTTTAAACCGTTCTATTTTTTTCTTATCATATAGTTTTAACCCCTATTGCGCCGTGATTTGGTATAACGGGTCATTGTGAAACTTTTTAAGGGGTGAGTGGTGAATATCTGCTTATCTACTTACTTCATATGTTACTGTATGTATGTAAAGTGTAAAAATTGCTTCTATGTGCTATATAAAATCTTTATTAAAAGTTTAAAAATAAAAATTTATTCGAATGTTGGGTTTTTTAAAATTCGCCTTATATACACATATAAAAGAAGTCTATTTAGAAGTTCTTAGTCAGCCTACCTAATAAATATGATATCATCATAATCTTTGCAGCAGTAGTTTCTCCAGGTTATCATCCTTTTTACAAGAAAACTATGGAAAGACGTATCTAAGTCAGATTGTGGACTATTTATATCGAATCTTTAATTGTATTTAATGAATGAGGTATAAATATATTTAGATAAAATGAAATAGCATGTTGAATACAGTATGTTACTGATACATATATTTTTTTTTTTCCTTACAATTTTTTATATTTAATTTATTTTGTTTGAGTAGAAATGTAACGAAGGAAATGATTTACTTGAAATGCGTACTTAATTCTTTTTTCACGTAAATGTAGACTAAAATTAGTTTGTTAATATTATGAGACAATGTCTGCAATATGTTTTTAAATATGCAATATCACATTAAAATTTAATTTAACTTATTTTGGGTTGAGACAACTGACTGACGAGACTATTCCCATCACAGAGTCGAGATAGGGACAAGATTCTGGCATTGATTTTTAAGAAGTTGAAGATTAAAATTAAAATAATGTGATGAATTAAAAACATAAACGAGAAAATAAGTAAATATTTGGATAGCAAAATAAGTTGTAAATAACTCATAAGTTTATTGTGTTTAGAATAAATTCAAGATAGAAATATTTTTTTCATATAGAAATAATTAAAAATGTGAGTAATATCTATGAACTGGAAGAATTTTGCCTGCAATCTCTAAATTCCGTAAATATCAAAAAATTTAGTATTTTGAATCACTTTTGTAATAATAGTATTACAATAAATTGATGAGAAAACTAAGTATCAGAATTTTTATTTTTATTGCCCTTTTGATACCCCGGATAGGGACTCGTTCAGTATGTAACTCAGTGATATTATAATAAACCACATATTTTTTTAAACATCCACCTATTTAATATTCTTTATAGTTTATTTGTTAAAGGACAACTCTTAAAGTGATGCTATTCCATTTTTAAAGTAGTCCTGTGATTATATAAAATGGTAAAGTTAGACCAAAATCACATTTTTTCATAAACACTTTGTACTGTTGAAGAGTCGTGTTGAATAGAGGAAATCATAAATTTCTGGTTTGAAATAATTTGACCATATTTTGATGTTGAAGTATTTTTATTGATCGATATGTAAACGTTACAAGGAGAAAACAACTAAACAGTTTAATGCAACAAAACAAAAACAATAATAATAAAAACGTAAAACAATAAAAACATTTATTTAATCTTTAATCGGGTATTGATATATCTATCAATATTATATTACAAATTAAATATAATAAAATTTTTGGCTACAAAACAAAAATATGTAAAATCTAAATATATTTTCAATATTATACGTACAAAGATAAAACAAATAAAAAAATTGATGAGACAAATTAAAACTGTAGAATTTTTGTATGGGGTACTTGTAATTATTAATTACTATTAATTCAATATTAATGATTCAAATTAACTTTATAATAAGAAAACAAACTTAATAAACCATAAATATTTTTGTACAGTAATATTTTTTATAGTAATACAAATATTTAACTAACATTTAAGGTATTTTCATATTTTTACATGAAGTGATAACTGTTATCTACAGAGAAGCTTCGTGCTTCGGCCATGGGATGACAATTTTTATTTCATCAAACTCTTAATATTATTACTTACATCCCTCTCACTCTTATCACTATGCTGGCTAACTACTAGACTAAGTCTTTGATATCTTAAATACATATTTACATTTTCATTAATAACATTTCAAACAAAAACATTCGTTTAAACTTAAAATTATATTAGGATATTGTGTGCATTTCCTAATGAAGAAAACAAATACATGCTTATTTTACAAAAAATAAAATATTTTTTATGTTTATGATTATTTTCAGTGATGCTAGTTTTATATATATTTTTAATTATTGGAAAACATAGACGTAAGGGAGGATATTTAGTATTTTTATTTAAGTTGAATACTTTCATTATTCATCCCAAAATATTAGTAAAATAAATTGATATAAATTACTTAGAAAGATACACTCTGATGACTATATTTTTTGGAAAAATATTTTTTTTCTGTGTATCCTTCTAAGCAATTTATATACATTAGTTTTAATTATCACGGAATCATGTTCTGACATCTCGTAATTTCACAAAAAAGTGATTTCTTTAAAAATTCACAAAATATTATTAACATTAATCCTATTTTAGAAACAAAATTTATTAAGAACTTTGAAACCTATTTATTAACAGAAGCTATCGTAGAATCTTCCAATGCATATTATTCAGAGTTGACTATTGAATATATATGTATTATTTGGAATTGCAGGAACATATGACAAAATATGATATGACAGCTGATCGAGTCAGTAAGCAAATGGAATAGTCGAAAGACAAAATATGGGTTTGTATCTTGGAATATCGGAACAGAATATAATTCAATTAAATAAATTCATGTATCATTTAGTAGAAAAAGACGCGTATAATAAACAAATTAATTCTAGGAGATCTAGGACTTTTGAGAAAAATTGCCATAATACAGAGAGCTTTTCAAGGTTTTTATTACGTTGAAACTCAAAACATTAATATTATTTTTCAATACTCAAAATTCAGATCGTTGATTAATAAAGATAAATTTTTAAAATGCATATATAAAACAAAATGAAAATTATTACCCTTGTTCAAAGTGGTAGTTGGTATTTTGTTTTAATTTATTCTCAAAATTTTTAATTTAATTATAACATAATAACGTGAGAAATTATACTGATCGAATGTGTAATGATTTAATATAGCGTGAGAATTAATATATCTAGGTGGTAGATATATTATACTATTACACCAAATGAAAAAATAGCGACTTCATCTAAAACTGGTGAATGTTTAGTTTTTCAGAAATTTATAGAAAGGTCACGTAAAAATATAAGGATAACAATAATAAACTAGTAAAAATATACCTAAGTTGATAAAAATCTTTAATAACTGAAACATAATTTTTTAAATAATCCTCTTAATCAACTAGCACTCGGAGATACCCGCGCGGGCATCGGCCAAATATCGCACACACCACCAGCGTCGTCTAGTTGCTGTCTCGGGAGGGAGGCCTCTCCAGGGAGGGCCCGGCGCGGTCGTAACAGCCCCACATGCCCAGCGCCCCCCGAGCGGGGAGCACCGGGAGCGGCCTTCATATCACGTGCTGCGGGGGCTCCTGCTCCTGCTCCTGTCGCACCACCACCACGGGCCTCTCGGGCAGCGGGGGCGGCGGCGAGGGGGGCGTCCGGGGTCTACAGCCGCACGCCCCGCTGGCCGCGCTCCACCAGCCACCGGGGCACAGCGCCCCCAACTGCGCCAGCTCCGCCGCCAGGTCCTCTCCGGGCAACTTGGGCCCGAACGGATAGAACGGATAGGGGAAGGGAGGGAACAGTGATCTCGATAGATCTAGTTTTCCGTCCGGATTGAAGAAGGGGTGATGGGGCGGAGGGGCCGGTGCCAGCAGGCGAGGGACGGGAGATAACAGGGAGGACATCGGGAATCCAAACTTGGGCTCCTTCTTCATCAGAGCCTTGGGTTTGCGTCTCGGACGGTACTTGTAGTCGGGATGTTCTTTCATGTGGAGTGCTCTGAAAAAAAGGAATCGGTTATTGGTAGCGAAGGTATTCACGGAGTGCTCTTCTCTAATGAAATAATTATCTCCGCCGAGAGCGGCCGTCACAATGGGACACTCGCGCAGCCTCCTTCCCTTTTGACTTTTCCCGCCTTGTCTATTAGGCGGAACAATGAGTAAAAATTAAACGAAAATCGAAATGGGATTATTCGGCAGAGCGGTCGGGCTGTCAGCCGATTGTTCCAGGCACAATGCAATAATCTGTCCATTGTTGGTGCTACATTGTTGTTCCAGCGTCGAGTGTAGCGGCTCGGCTTGGCGCGCTCGTTGCGACAAATACTCCCTTTATTGCACAAATAATACCTTTGTTGTTGTATTATTCAGTTGAAATGGTGTATTTTGAATATTATTCGGATAATAATAATAGGACAGAGTTACGGGCATGACTTGTTTGCAAATTCTGGCTTTCCATATCGCCCTTTAAACATGCGCCCGGCGTGTTCGCTCAATATTCTGATTGTGTTCATATATTATTATATTTTCTGCTTCTCGATCGCGGTTCATATATCGCTATTGCTTTCAATTTAAATTAACAAAAAGTTTATGAGTAGCCTATAGATAAAATGTAACAAAATATATTTTTTAGTATGTATTTTTATAAATAAAGACATATTATAGTTATCTTTTTAGCCCTCTTTGTGACAGTGAAATAGTATTCCAGACTAGTAAATGATTATATGAGTCCCGGGATTAGAAAATGCCAATTTGCTAATTAAAGTTCAAAAATAAGAAATTTTATTTACTTATGAAAGATATTTATATCTAAATCAAATAGCAATATTAATGTAAAACATTTTTTATTTTATTAATAATATGCCTGCAGCGATAGCAAAGCACCGAGTGTTTTATCTTTTAGTCTTGATTTAATTTTTAAATTCTTTCTTCATTTATTTATTATCCACGAAGAGCTGTTAATTTTTTTTGTCATTTCGTATACTTTACATACGAGTATATAGGAATTTAGTTGAGATCGAAAAATAAAATGATAAAAAAGTTTCCCAAAGAAATTGATGTATCATTTAGAACGTGTTTATTTAGATTTTTTTATATAGTTACGTAGCATATTTTTCCCAAGTAAGCTCTACGGCCATCAAATTATAAATTTTGCATAAATGTTCAATAGTTATGAAAATAAATAAAATTTTCAATGAAAAGTGTTTCAAATATTCACATTTTACGGTAGCCTGAAATGAATCCTAAATGATTCGGGATTATATTTACTAGTCTCGGGATTCATAAATGCTCTAAAATTTGGGTCAATATCCCGGGATCTTGGATTGGTTTAAGTATTCATGACCCACCACACGTTACACTCGTGTAGTACATATATGTTCAGTGCATGATATTCGTACGAACAGGGCACAACTTTAAAACGTGGGATAATAATTACCTGCGACGGAATGAGTTATCTCCTAAACTGAAAAGGTTTGTGTGTTTAATAAAATTATAAAATGTTGAAAGCGTTACCTGCTTTGCTGGAATTGTTTACCCAAGGTGTGAGAGATAAAACGTGGCTATAAATATTGTAATATTGATTCCATTGTAAATAAAGAAATACGGTTAAATAAATAATCGATAAATGTAGGTACATGATAATGGATTTTTCGAGGTTTATGATCTGAATAAAGTTACTCATAATATCAACAGGGGTATTGTATGCCAGCATGGATTAAAGAACTATGCCATGAATACTCCACCGCAGTTTAATGTTTGTATTATTTTCGAGCACTTAATTTTTTTCATGTCAATGATGTCATTCTACTTCAAAGTAAGATAGATTCAGAAATGTGCTTAAGAGACTGGAATGCCTGTATTTTGCGAAGGGTCCTAAAACGTAACTACGTTAAATTTGGTTTAGATCGATCAAATTGTGGAGGATTGTCAAGAGAAGAACATACGGACACAATTAATAAAATATTACTATTTTATTAAAAATGTAATTATTTAATTTAGTAAGTTGATTATATTTTGAATTTCTCCATTAGAGTTTCTAAACGCATTTGGCCTTAGTATTCTATAGCGATATCCATAAATTGTCAAATCAATTTCGTGGATATGTTAGTTTGAATAAGTTTCTAATACGTCACTGTAAAAGATCTCATCTCGAAAGCAAAATTTATGTGGTCATTTTACAGATTTTGATAAAAAAATTACAGTTAAATCCCGTTTTAAAATTTTTCACATATTGCTTAATATAAGAGGTCAGCCTGTATATAAATAAAATTGGGATATATAATACATTTTGGTATATTATATTTAATGTCCATATTGAACGATAAGAAAAGGGAAGCTAATGACATTATATAATATTATTACATACATATATACCTACTCGTACCTACCTGTTTATTTTTCACTTTTCAGGAAGATAACATTTGTTAGTATTAAAGACCCATATTTTGGTTTTTAGTAAGAAATGATTATTTAGTGTTTTACAGTATATATTTAAAAATATATAAAACAAATACATAGATAAAAATTTATCTGTAAATCTGTAAGTGCACCTATTCATTTATAAACTTTAGATACCGTCACACCTTTGTAGGCTTTTATTCAAACATTTACCATTTTTTCAATAGTTTCAATAAAATGATAAGAGTGCCGAGGTAATTCCGTATGTAAAGAAGACAAATAAACAGAATGTGTTACTGAAGTTCTCAGAATATTATTTATTTGAACTGAATTTTTCAAGCAATGAAAGCACGATAAATTGATGGATTTTGACACCGCGTTATCTTGTATTGTGTTTAATAATAATACTGACATTGAAAAAGATTAGTTCGGAAATCTAAATTTCAAATCCGATAGTTTATTTGGATTAACGTTGTTAAGAAATCTGTGACAAAAATAATTAAAAAATAATTTTTCACGTACATTTATACTATTATGAAAACGAAAAGAAAAGTCGTATATTGAATAAACGCATTACGATAAAATACTCCCTTTCTATCCATCACCGCATTCAGTTCACTGTTGTAGGTAAGTTCTTGCAAATTAAATCCAGAAAAAATATTTTCTTCTATATTTCTGTACTAATATAAAAAAATATAAATATATTATTTGTGTATTAAACTTTTATTTTTGGCAAGACATATTAATTGCCGCATCTATTGTTTTATTGTTTTCCTTTTCTGCGTAGTTCTGGGATAAGATTTTAATTCTTTAACAATCATAAACTCCTTAATGTCTTTTATGTTATGTCGTAAATTGTAATTGTAGATATCGTTATTAGAATGATTTCAAAACATAAGTATATTATAACAAAATAAATTTGCTCACATGCTCACAAAACGATGCACAAATAAAATATTGTCAGCTAACATTTTAGCAAAAAAATAATTTTATTTTTAAATTAATATGATGGTTAAACAAAAAAATGTGTTAAAATTATTCATATTATATATTCATTATATAATACAGAAGCTTACTACAATTTACAAAAAATCTCTCTTCAAACAACTACATACTAGGCTGACAGACGTCGAGCTGTTGATCGCCCTGAAACCTGTGGTAATTTGCAGATTTGTTTCGACTACCAGAGACAAATAACTTTTAGATATTTGTCTCTGGCAGTCGAAACAAATCTGCAAATTACCACAAGTTTCAAATGTAGATTCATACATAATGATCCATGTGTTTGTTTCATCATCATTATCAAAAATAACCTAACCTAACTTATTTTGAAAAAAAAAAAAACACTATTGTTAGGGATACGATTGTTATCCAAAGACTTTTACATCTTTGTAATTTTTCTATTTCAATGTTTTGTAATAAAATATGTTAAACATCTATATTTCTATTGTTACGGTAGAAAAAGATCATTCCATTACTTAGAATATATTACAAGTACTCAAAACGTTTTATATTATATACTCGTAAATACTAGTAAACAAAACATGATTAAATATTAATTAAATATATTAATTAGAAAGATATACATATAAAATCAATTTTATCGAAAAATATTGTTGTTGCGTCACCGGGATTCAAACCTGGATCTCTTTCCTAACCGGGGAAGGTGCATTATCCAACTATGCTACAGCGACAATATTTTTAGCGACTGGTGCAACAACAATATTTTTCTTTAAAATTAATTTTATATGTATATCTTTCTAATTAATATATTTAATTCATATATAATATATAAAATATCACAGACCTATATTATGAATAATTACAACTTCACAATAAGAATGTGTGTTTTAACAAAACATGATTGTTTATATACTGCAAACGTTTGACAATGTTAAAAAATATGCTTGATTTTACGATTGTAAGGAGCGCTTATGACGTACCTTTTGTAAACCTTAAGGGTATGAGTTTTAGGGTAGGTAACTTAGATAAAATGTCGTATTTATTTTGAAACGGTGTGAGAATAAGGATGGAAATTTAAAAAAATCTGTCTTCTGGAGATAGGTATTTGGCAAGATGTATGTAATTGGTATTTAGCATGTATAAAAATCCCTTTTGCATTCTATAAAGTATTTAATCTGAACCTTATATAATGTAAATAATAACAACATGTACCTGGGTATTTTTCAATGAAAAATATCAAAATAATATTTTAATAAATATTTTTGAACACGCAAAAAATCAATAGGTATTTATTTATCAAAGGAAAAATATGAAGTATTAGATAGGGTAATAAAAAAGGTGTAACAAAAAATGTATACATTATATAACATAACTAGCATTTTTGAATTTCGGAAGTTATTTATTAAGGCGCCGCTGATAATAATAATAACGTCAATGATAATTCAAATATTCGCGTTTTTACGAAAATGTGGGTTTTTATTATTAATTTATATGTGAAGTTGTATACTAGATTTGATTTTTTTTAAAACTATTACTTAGATTTGACCTTTATATTAAATTAAAATTAATAAACTGAATGTTGTTTGTCACAATTAACAAAATACAAGCATTATAAGAAAAATCTCGACCATTAGATGTATATTTCGCGTGCTACAAAATTATCTTAATACGGTAAATTATTGCATAAACGAAATTAATAGTGTTATAAACCATTCAATTTGCAGGACACATTACTAATTCTCAACGTTTTTAAAATACTTTGTTTTAGTGAAAACATACGTTTTTAAATAATATATTCTTTGAGGCTTCATCTACTATTTAAAACTAAGTTTTATATCAAAAACACAATAATCAGTTTTTAAATAATGTATTTTCAGTCTTATAAAAGACGGTAATTTTAATCGAACTTTAATACGCTGGTCTATTCGGCCATGATGGACGTCGAATCCGCACTGTCATTATTTTTGTGAAAAAAATGCTGAAAATATGTTGTCACGCATATTTTAGCCACAATATGAATTAATATTGAACTTCTATTTCACAACATTAGTAGCAAAGTTCATAAGTTAGATGTTTTTTACTGATTTTAAGGGGAAAAAAACGTTTTCTTGAACAAAGTAAACATTTTATTTACGTTATTTAGTCGCAATTAAATATTTCGTTTATATATAATACTATTATATTTTTAACACTAGCATATCACAAATAAGGTAACGGGGCATTTTAAATCGATAATATTAAAGAATCTAATATATTGAAACTATCATAGTAATTTTAAGTTTAGAACATTGATTTAAGCGACCATCTAAATATATGTAGGTACTTGCCTGATTTCAAAACATATTCATATATATAGTACATTCATAAATTATTTAATTTTCGATGGATTAATTCAAATGACAATACTCATTCCATAATATTAATATGAGAAACCTGGATAAGGCATGGATAACGCTCTCGAGTTATTTTTGTATCGAATGCGAGAAATACAACAATTTTTTGTTTTCTCTTTCTATTCGAACCTTCCTCTCTCACATGATTTACGTAACAAATAACGTTATTAATTATTTCTCTGATACTTGAACTAATAACCTCATCTTGAAAGCATATGTAATTCGTGTAAAATTTTTCGAATTTCTAACTGAAAAAATGAAAGCTATTAAAGGTTAATTTTTTTATAATTATCTAATGGTGCATGATTAGATTTAGGATAATTTAGCGAAAATATATTCTTATTTACTGCTAAAAAGCGTAAATGATTTTTCAACCAATGGACTGGGAAATAATTCTTTTTCAACAACCATTTTATGAGACAGAAATGATCAAAAGGAAGCCCAAGTATTGTACAGTGTGAGTGATTTGATATAGATTTGTAGAAGACCGAATAAAGGAGCAGTCATAGAGATGATTTCATCTGGTAGTGGATCGATAATGGTTGAAGATTATGATAACCATGATATTCCTATGTAATTGTACTGCTTAGTAAATACGTTTTAAAATATCTGAAATTTTTTTACTACGAAATCTTAAATAATTGAACTATTATTAAAATTTGTAAAATATACTTAAACTATGTATTCAAAATATTTAATATTCACTGTAACTAAATAATGATCATCTTGATTTATTAATATAATAGTATTTTTGACTACTTCTCCCTCTTACCCAATTATAAGCATTAACT
This sequence comes from Eubasilissa splendida, assembly GCA_031772225.1. Classification (NCBI taxonomy): domain Eukaryota; kingdom Metazoa; phylum Arthropoda; class Insecta; order Trichoptera; family Phryganeidae; genus Eubasilissa; species Eubasilissa splendida. The sequence continues at coordinate 33,737,062 of CM062846.1, read as the reverse complement.
ACACCCCAGTGGTTGGGGTAATCACGGGCCCTTTTTATTCGGTAACAATTAAACCCTCCGCTAACTGTCATAACGCATTACACACAATCGTAATGATAGCACACCTCGATCTTTCCAACGAATAATAAAATCTGTCTACAGCTTGGAAAATGCACAGGACAGTAACCGAACGCGCGTGAAAAGAATCAACTAAAACCGAGGTTAGTTTAAAAAAATCCAAGACAGTTGTTTTTGACATTGCACTATTTATTACTGTACCTACTTCAAAAATAATTAATATTTTAGAAAAATCATTGATAGGTTATATAAAAAATAATACAAATTCTCAAGAAATTTGATTTTACACATATTTTTTACATGCAAGCACGAAATAAAAAAAATAAGCTACTTTAGAATGGTTTTTTGTTACATATCGTAGCATTTCCATGCTTGTTGGTCTAGTGGTTAAGACACTAGCATAGTGATCCAGTGGTTGGAGGTTCGAGCCTTATTTCAGGAGACCAGTAAGTTAGTCCTATTTTCAGAGCACAAATAGTACATTTGGAAAATATATTAAAATGGGTTTAGTCAAGATTATTATAATATAAAAGGAGTTTAAGCTCTGGTTCAATTATTAAGGTTTGTTTCTGAGTTCAACCATAGTAGTAGTTATATAAGTAAATTATAGCCAAAAATCTTAAAATACAGCAATTTTATATTTGATCCTATTTAAAAAAAAAGATATATCACCTTAGTAAGGTGCTTTTTCAAATTTTGTATCTGTTATACTATTGCCCCATTTTTTTAAGAAACACTATTATTTAAGTAACAATGTAAATCTATTATGGTCTTAATATACTTGTTGGTTTATTATACGAATATTTTTTTTACAAATTAATGTATTTATTTTTATTGTCTTGATAGTTTAAGTCCAATTTTTCCCTAAATACTCAGTATTGACCACTAGGCTCATAGTACATAGTTCATAAAACTGCCAGTTATGAAGAGTTTAGTTGTTTTAGTGAATTATTAAAACAATACAGCTTTATTTTTATACTTATGGCCAAGCAGCCTAAAAGTATTATCTATTTATTTTTAAAATTAGACCAAGCACTTGTTCCAGAACTATCTCAGGTCGAATGGTTAGATGTAAAATGTTTTATATTGGGGTAATTACATATTTTGATTTGAATTTTCGCTGGCAGTATTTGGATGAAGCAATTTTAAATTATATATTATTTTACGTTGTACATAACATCATCTTATAAGAAAGACCTTCTAAAAAAATAATAAATAAATATATAATTAAATTGTAAGTAACCTATTTTTATAGAGGGTTTTAAAAATATAATGTTATTTGCAAGGGTTTCAATAAAAAAGTACCTGTGAAGTATTAAATACCTACAAAATAGATAAATATAACACGATTGCAATTTAATTACTTAGTATCTCATTAAGAAATTGCTAATAGAATTAAAAAAATTTACATAAGAGTTGTCATTTAAAATAATAATTTAATTTCGTATATTCCAGATAGAATCAATAATTACTTTATTTATTAACAAAAATGAAAAGTCTGCAAATCAGTCTGTTTTCTTTTGAAAGTTGTTGTAATAATAATAATAACACTTATTCTAATTTATTGCTTTTTTGATTACTTTGTTTTTGAAACGGTACATGATTTTTTGGTTAACCCCCCCCCGATTACCCTCAAATAAAACAATAGTGTTCGCCTGAAACTACCGGCGCGCACAGAGGGGTATGAATAGCAACATATTATTACAAATAATTCGGCATCCAGGGGCGCTTTAGCCCCGACAAATTAGCGGGGGCGGCAGATGAGCTCTCTTTTATTGCCCTGGGCGGCGGCGATAACCACCCAGGCGGCAGGCTTCTTATCAATTCACTCGCGTGCCGCCCAGAGATATAGGGAGCCCCGGCCACTGTGATTTATATCAGAGGAGTGCAACTCTTTGTCCGCCCTGTTGTCGGCGCAGACAGGGGAGGGGGTAAGAGCGAAGATGGATAATGAAACGGTTATGAAAAGTAATAAAGTTGAGAGGGTGATAATTGAAGGCTTGTTTGTTTGTTCATGGATAGTAACCTTTTACAATGTTAAATATAGGTATATCTTTATCATATTGTTTTTAATCACGATATATTACGCAGTCAGTGAAATTGATATATTTAGATATATGTATGTGTGAAAGAGCAAGACACAACTAGTCCTTTTAGACTTGTGTAAGATTAATGTACGAATTTAATGATGTAAGTGTGTATATATATATTTTGTTGAAATAATAATAATAATAACAATGAACAGCCCAAAAGTACTGAGTCTCATGTAGACAGTCCAATATAACCAATAGTTTAAGAGTTGTATGAGGACTTTCAGAAGATTTAAAAATTTATCTAGTCTAACTGAGCCTTAATCATGTATGGAAAGTAAATTAAAAGAGACAAGATTACTAGCCAAGACAAAATAATAGGCTGTATTATACGGTAAAAGTTCAGAATATATCGTGAATGTATAAGTTAGTCTTGGGGTAGGTACGTAAATTTTTTTTTTTAATAGGAATTTTTAATCATTAACACATGGGATATATAATATTACACGATATTGAGATTTAAAAAATTAACGTAATTAAAAAAGACAAATAAAGTCACGAATTTAGAATCGGAATTATTATTATTTGTTATGTTTGTAAATTAAATCAGTTAGGTATTTAATGTGGTCATAAATAAAAGCAAACTAATTATTAGTATAAGTTTTATGAAAAAAAATGAGATGATTAAGTTTTGTGTGATTAGCTAAGCAATTATAAAATACTACATTTTTTAGTAGGTATATATAAAACAAAAATATAAAAGTAAATATATATTATAAGAAAGCAATTTTAATCAACATTTATTAATTTACAATTAATGAATTGTTTAAACATTTTACATTTTAACTGCCATTTAATATTTTTTGATAATGAAACTTATAAAAGCAACTCCAGTTAATTAAGATTTATTTGGGGAAAATTTGAATAATATTGTAGTTAAGCTGTTTATTATTTTGAGCTAAGAAGCATTTCGTAAGCTAATGAAAAATATGATGAACTCGAGGAGCTTTTTAATTATGAAATGCTATAGTAACGGTGGCCACTCCATACAAATGAGAAACAAAACGATTTTATTTTACCGAGTCTTATTAACTGAAGTGGCGGGTGAGTGTTTGATTATCTTATTCTTGTACTTTAAAATTTAACAAATTGCTGAAAAGATAATATTATTATCGCAAATATTAATTCATTTAAAAATATAAACAAGTACATAGGTTTTGATTAAATTATAGATACTATTTTAAAATGCAATAATTATAATTTGTGCCAAAAAAAAAGATGCTGACTTCAAGACTAAACTCATCAATATTGGAAAAAATTTTAAAGTAAGAATAAATCCATAAATACTACGATAAATAAATTAAAAGTAAATAAATTCGGTAGTTGCTATTCGAATTGTGAGCAAGGGTTCAACAGTACAAGTTTAATTAGTTATAGCGTTTACTATTTTCATGATTTTCAAATAGTATACGCTATAACTGATTAACGCAGGGTGAATAAAAATGTATAGGTATTGTAAATAAAAGTTAACGTTATAAAGAAGAAAAAAGGGTTTATCAATTAATCAACAATGTCATTAAACAACGATGTAAGTACGTTTTTTTTCTTTAATTTAAAAAAAATGTAAATTCATGTTAATTGAAAGAAATCCGAGTCAGTTAGCACGTTGTCAACAGATGTTGGGTTAGGTTAAGTTAGATTGGTTGGAGATATTTGCTGAATTAATAATACAATACTAGTTATACGATCTACAGTAATGAAATAGAGCGTGTGTTTATATGTATGTCTGTGACAACTCAATCTCTCGTAACAAGGAAGCCGGTATCTTTGATATTTTTGGTACTGGCTTTAGAATGTATAAGGAATAGTAATATACTTCTTTTATTTGTAACATATGTTGCCAGAGTGCAATTTAATGTATTTGAGTATTACAATGATTATTTAATAAAAGTAAGAGAAAGCGGTTATTATGTATGGTCATAAAGTCAGATTTCTAAGAGGATTTCTGTTTTACAAGACAAAAGACTTGTGGCTACTAAAGAAAATGTGAAATGGGAAGAGAAATTAAAATCAGAAGGAAGGATTTTAGCTGGAAACGGTGGGCAAAATAAAGACTTGGAATGGATGACTTAATTCTGTTGAAAGCATAGATAAAGATGGAGAGCGGATTTGGGAGGAATAATGGATTTGGAATTTGATGTGATTTTGGGAGGAAAGGTGAATTTGAGGAGAACATTAAGTAGAAGAAACGATGAGACGAGTGATAATTTTTTTTAAATCTGTTATTAAGACTAGTGATGGTTAAATCGTTATCGTGACTGTGATTGTGTTCGATCGTAACGATGATTAGTTACTGATAATTCGTAAGTTTTCAAGGAATGGCTGGTACGTTAGAAAGTAAACCTCCAACAGTTAAATCTTAGTTACCAATCGTTGTTCAATCTCAGTTATCAATCATCGACACAATCACAGTCCCATAACGGTTTAACATCACTAATTAAGTTGATGTAAGAAATCTTACAGATAATAATCAAGTATTTTCGGTAGTACTATTATATAAACAATGCCATAAACGTATATTCTTTGAATATTTTAATTGAAATATGTCTAGGTTATAAATTACACCGTAGATGTTTAGAATTAATTTATTCGAGATGATTCAATTCAAACAGAAAAAAACTTTCCCCCCCCCTCTATAAAATTCGATATTTTATGTGACATTTATTTGTGCTATTTGAACTTATGTATATTTTACGAGTAAAACTATATAGAATTGTGAAATAATTGATGGTATATTATTTATATTATTATTAAAGAATAGATTAAAGTAAATTTGACATATTTGGATTGGAATATATTAAAATGATTGGACACTTACCTATCGATCAAGAAGTCTTAATAATGTTTTGTTAGGACAATGCACGCAAAACAAACGACAGTTTGCAGAAACAATGTTTTTATTTTGAGATTAATCATTCCGATAAGAAAAAAATAATCTACTTTGGTCTGATAGCGTCAGAATAATTAGACAAATCCGTATTTAATTATTTTTTCATTCATAAAACCATTTTGTCATGAACGTTTACCTCAGAACGGGCGAAGCCCAAATGAGGCCGGGATTAAAAATAATTACATAAACTTATAAATAAATTAGATATTGTTAATACTAAATTTGAAATATTTGAGATTTAATATTAGGTTACTACTATTAATTTATTAAAACTTTTTATATATTTGTAGTAGGATAAATACTGGAACGAAGTTAACAATAAACCAAACATAAATTATGATTCCCAGGTAGGTAGCTAATTGACAATGAATGATATGAATATTAATTTGAATTGTATATATTTTTATGCATTTTACTATGTATACATTTAAAATAAAAATAATTAACTAACCTCAATCTTTTAGCTTCATCAATAAACGGTCTTTTTTCCATCTCTGTGAGAAGTTTCCATTCGGCTCCCAGCCTCTTTGAAATCTCTGAATTGTGCATCTTCGGATTGTCTTGTGCCATCTTTCTCCTCTGCCCTCTTGACCACACCATGAAAGCGTTCATTGGCCTCTTAATGTGTTCTTGGTGAGAGGGCATCTTACCCGTCATTGACATATTCATATTGAGGATATTGAGAATATATCAAATTAATCAGTCCTTTCCTCGCATTTTCTAATTTAAATGTTTATATTATTAATATAATATTGTATCAATTACTCAAAACTTAACACAAACATTTATTTTTAAATTTAATAATAATCTGTTAGGTTGGCAAATACCCTTGTATGAAAAAAGTTAAATTTTCAAATAAATATTGTTATTATTTCGCAGTAAAATTTTTGGCGTTATTTTTTTTCGAAATTTAAAACTGACAGTTTTGACGTTTCTTATTCGGCAGAATTCCGCGGGAGAATTTGGTTCCCCGTCCGCCTCTAGGGGTGGTAAGATTTCGACTGAGCGTGACCCCCGCGAGCGCGGCCGCCGCCGCTCCCGGCCGACCAATGGTGGGCGAGCGCGGGCGGGGCCAAGCCGTCGATTTGCCGGCCGGGCAACATGGCGGCCGCGGCAACAGGTGGCGGGAAAAGGCCGGCTAATTGAGTTTGGCACTTCCGGCCGACGTTTCCTGCCGGACGTCGGCGTCGCGACGCAGAGATGCTGAGGTGTGAAACTGTGGGTGTAACTACGAAATCAATCATATGATTAATCTTTGAAACGAAGGCTAAGTGAGATCTCGATATTAAGAAAATTCATACATTTTTGACACTCACCAGTAACTTCTTGTCTTATTTTTCCATTTTGATTCATTTTTCTACATCATCACCCAGCAGATTTATTACTTTAATCAAAATCATCGTTTATATACAGATTCTTATAAACACTATATAATAGATTAATCAAATAAAAAGATATATAAAAATATGTATATCTATCGAAAAAAATATTTAGTAACCACCGGGACTCGCACCTGAAATATTCTCTTGCTGAGAGAATGCGTTATCATTACATCACGTTAACCATTAAATTTACGATGATTTAAATGTAATATTTTATTTTTTAAATGAGGCTTAAAATGATATAATTATTAAAGTTTTTAAATCATAATAACAATAATAAAGTACAAGTAAAATATGTACAATGTAATATAGAATATAAAATATTATAAAAATACAGTTATTCTAAATAACAATATTGTTAAAGATTTGAATGTTATCCAAATATTAACAATGGACTGAGGTTGTAGACCTTCACGTTCGAGCTATGTTTCTATTTGAGTACAATTTCGAAACAATTCTTCTGTTGAATGTCTGTATTTTTTTAGTTCTTTTGACATATTAACATTTTTAACATAAGTAAAAAGTTCTTATTGTAAAAGTGAAATGTTATTTTGAAGATGATTTATTCAAATTATTAACATTTATAAAATATTAACATTTACATACAGTTGTGACATTGTTTTGTTTGTTTTGTTGTGACATTGTTGTTTATATGTTCATTTTGCCAGCACTGATTAGGACAACTGAAACATCGGCCAAGATGGACTAATGAATGTATATTCCATGTTTGAGTGAATTAAATATATTCCATATTTACAATAAAGATTAAAATATTTTTCATAGAACTTAAAACAAGAGAAATTTAGATCAAAAATACAAATTTAGAATTATAATCAAATATAGCTTGTACTAAGTTTGGGTTAATTGTACACTTTTTTGCCCATTTTCTAATATGCTATTTAACATAGTAATAATATTTAAATATATTAAAGACCAGAACGTTTTTTGATATAATATTTTACCCTTCCAATTCACGTATTAATATTAAATACTCCAAAAGCTCACAGATAGAAAGCAATCGAATAGAAAGGTAGAAGTTTAATAATAATCATATTTAATAACTTTGGTTAAAAAAAAACCTTGTTTTTATTTAGTTTTAAGATATCAACAAAAATTGTTGACATAAAACTTAATGAGTTTAAATATGTTTAAGCATCGGTCTGGAACATAATATTCACCCTGTACATACTAACCTATCTCTACAGACAAATCAATTATTCTTTTTTATCGCAAAAACATTTTTAATGCCGTAAAATTTATTCCATATCAAATAAAATATTCCATTTTTTGCACCCGCAATAAAGAACTTGTTTATAAAACACAACCCACCCTGTTTAGAGGGATGAGGTAGTAAGAGAACGCCGGAGCGTGAAAACGAAACATAATGTGATATTCCACACCCCCTGTATAAACTCCGAACCTACCCCACCGAGGGTCGGTAGTGTCTAGGGGATGAGATGTGTGAAAAAGGCCCTGTGCTGTTTTTGTGTGTGATTTAGCTACGGGCTTGAAGGTTGCAATATGTTAAACCGTTTGCCTATCAAAAAGAGTCTCTTGTGGATTTGGCAGTTTTATTTATAGCTACTCGGTTAAAATTAGTAGTAGTTAAAGTAGTATAGTTATGTAATGAAATAATTATGTTGGATTCTCTAGTACTAAAATACCTTATTTTATTTTATAGTTCCCTTCTTCTTGTTCTTCTTGTTCGTGGACAATCTTCATGACCATCATAGCTCATACAAAAAAGTATAGCGCGCACATAATTTTTAACAAGACTTTTTTATGTGCCACCTTATAGCGAAGGTTGGCGACCATGTTGCAGGATGTTGATGTATAAGATCACCAATATTTTGGATATTGACCCATTTTCTGAGGATATACTTCCATCTTTTCCCTGCATATTTTATTGCAGGGAATGTGTTCAAAATAGGCAGTTTTATTTGATAGTTGTTATTAGTTCTCTTGACTAATTTATGCGTCTTAATACATCTTCATTAGTAATGGGGTCAACTCAGGCCCTAGTATTTTTTTTATTTTTTACGCCCCTACATTACATTGGACCTAAAATTGCACATGAGATCTTTTCAAATTTCCAAATTTAGAAGGAACATTGGTCATGTGCCCATCGTTTCACCAGGGTATCTCCAGATATCCCCTGTCAAAAATTATAATATGGAGTAAATAATATTTAGAATTAAAAATATCTTATGTAATTATCCACTTTTGAAATAGTTTGTGAAAATGTAAATTTAAAAAAATATATATATTCATATTAAGGAAAATTATATTAAAATTAAAAAAAATAACAAACTTTATACCACTATAATTTGAAAAATTATCTGCATTGCTATATTATAATCTGCACATTGCTTTATTGTGATCTTTCTCATTAATCGTTTGTGATGACCGGTTTCAGAGAAACCACCCTCTCCATTTTATATCACATATATCATATTTGTTAATGATATAGATTTTAGTTTATGCTTTTTCATTTTTATATTATATTCCTGTATTTTCATATTAATTTGTGTTACATTATACATTTATGCAATCATATTAATAACTTTAATAATTATTATATTATTTAATTTACTTTTAACATGGGGTTGTGACAGCTAGATAAAATATAAAATTAATATTATTTTATATTAAATTTAATAAAGGTTTTAGACCTTCTTTAAAAATAAAAATATTGTTAACGGACATGATTTCAAAAATAAACAGGACATATAAATTTTTCAATAATGTAATGTGTTTATTTTTTTATATTTCAAAACGAATTTTATATTTTTTACATTTTGGTGCCTCCACAGGTATGATTGGTTCCAATATTAATAAATCGGAGTACATCACAATTGACGTGATGTTCTTTGTTTCTTAAGTAGTAATCAAAACGTGATTATTAAGGTATCGCATATGATTTGTGATATTTGAGATTAGTTATTTAAAATTTTATACTATTTTTGAAATGTTGATAACATTTATCGATGCTTTGTAGGGATAGTTCCTAGAATAATATTATTAGCCGTAAACAATACAATTCGGTAATTCCGATACATTTCTGGATATTTTATATATTGTTGCCTATGACTCCTACGGTTTTACTTTATATTAGTGGCTCCATATATGCGCATGTTTTTTACACTACTTTACACAGGTGGACCCAATATTATTGCCCACAATGTCCACTATTTACTTCACACATGTAGGCTTAAAATTATTGCCTACAATACCTCCTGTTTAGTTTACACCTTATATTGTTATCTACGATACCTATGACTTACTTTACATTTAGGTGGACCCAATATTGTTGCTTACAATGCCTACGGTTTACTTCACACAGGTCACTCAATATTGTTGCCTATGATGCTTATGACTTTTATTGGACAATAATATTGTTTTACGTGTGAGAGATTTATTTAAGTTGCGTGTTGCCTGTAGCCAGCTGCATATTGCTTAGCACTTCAATGTATCCGACATTAGAGTTTTTGCTTTGAAAATACGATCATCTTGTGACTGACTGTCTTTTTAGGATGGTTTAATTATGATATGAAATTATTTCAAATGTATTTTATTTTACTGATCTTGTATTGGATTGATGCATATTTTTTTTAAGAATAAACAAAACATATTAAATAATCAATAATAATATATTCTCATGCATTGATTATGATTGACTCCCAACGTCGAAGAAGTCATCGAGCCAATATAGAAATGTTATTTTTTGTTCTTGACATTCCTTTTTTTTGGCCAACAATCAAGACGTACTCGACATAAAAATACAATGGAATTAAAATAACATTAACTTAAGTCGTTTATTACAAACCCCTCTATAACGGATTATTAACAAAACCCATAAATCACGAAAAACGTTTGAAAATGGTTTTTTTCATCTAAATGCTTCAATAAATATTTTAAAGATACAGTGTATGCATCAATACTACAAGTAATGCAAAAAACATACAAATATGTTTAATAAATTACGAAATTTATAATTTTTATAAAGAGATTTGCCACTCTATATAATTTATAGACGTGTTTGAAACTTAATACGCGTATTTTAGAAGTGTTTGTCACTCAAATTATTTGATCTTCTTTAGTACAAGCCAGTGGTATACCGATAAAAACTATTGGTCAGTTTCATTATTGAGCCGTTTGGAAGTTAAGTACCTACTCAATTATAGAGGGTTTTGACACGAAATTTAAAGATGTTTTTGTTTCTTCTATTACTTATATTAATATTTGTGGTAAAGTATTTGAACCAATCGCAAGTATCATTTTTTCCTGGTATAGCTGCATTTAATATACATTTGTTTCATTTAAGATTATAAAAGGGTTTGGAAATAAACGAGTTATATGTTTAAAAAAAATTTCAGAGCACTCTTGTCATGGAAAACAAAAATGCTACAAACTTATATATCAATCCAATAGTTCGCTTCTTTTTTTGTGTACTCAAATGTTAATAAAACCTTTCTTCAGAGCGGATACCTTGCACTGGGCGCAGGCTCGGGGGGCATCCGACGGCACATTAGCGTTCCATTCACACATAAATGGGCCCTATTCGGAGACAAAGGGGTGCACTTGTCATGTAAATACCTCCCCCGCCACTCCCACGCGGGGGTGCCGCGCAGCATCTTAATGGGCATAGATAAACAACGGGTGACGTAATACACTCAGCTGTACCTTCTTATCAATTTGTAAGAGGTAACCGAGATAAGTGGATGATTACGTGAATGTTTTTCCGGCAAGTGGGTGGATAAGGTGGGGAAGGCAGTCATTGCATGCTGGCTAAACTTGTAAGGGAGAACTTTGTTACAGCCACGCAGCGGTGCACTGTAAATATCTTAAGTAAATTCCAATGTCATTGATATCACACATATTATTTGATTATAATATATATTTTTAATATTAATTAATATTAAATAATTAATAATAATTTACTTACCACATAAATATGTTACAATGTCTAACTAGTTGTGACTTTATTAGCACATATGAGTAAGTACACATACAATCACGTTACAATGACGAAGAACAGTCAAGTTGGTAGAAGATATAGAATGGCACACTCCTAATCTTCAGTTTTTTCCACATTCATAAATCTTCCTATAAAAGCTGAATTCTGATACCACCCTCCGTCAAATTAACTTGAGTCAATCTTTCGTGATCACCCTCAACTAATTGTACAATTCACTTAAACTTCGCCTGATTTTTACTTTGTACATCTGTCAGAATTGAACTAGGTATATCCAGTTCAGTCATGTAGTTATTTCAGGTTCTATGGGGCTGCCACTTATTTAATATGGGTTAGGTTCACTTTTCTTTTCGTATTTTTAGAGTTCAGAGGCCCATATAGTATTCTTCAATATTATATTTCCACTCTGTTAAATTTTTCTTCACTTAAAGATTTCAAAGATTTGTTGGCATTTTAATTAATATCGTTATAAATGGAAAAATAATACAAATTATAATTCGCTTATTCTTCCCAGCATTCATTAGCGTCAAATAAGCTAGATAGGTTCTCTACCGTAAAAAATATTTCATCTCCCTAGGATATGTGACGAAATATATAAATAAATAGCCTGTATGCCAGTACCGAGCTACAAAAATATATTAAATACTAATTTAATGTAGTAATTATAAATATATACATATAAAATCAATTTTGTCGAAAAATATTGTTTTTGCGCTACCGAAATACGAACCTGGATCTCTATTTCCAATCTGGGGAAGTACACTACCAATTGTGTTATAGCGCCAGTATTTTTCATGACAGATTTTCGAACCCATATGTTACACTTTTTCAAATTAATACATCTGTCGTTCCATTATTTGAAAGCCATCTACATTGTTTTCACGGAATCTCAAATACCTTTGAGTAAACTGACAGCAGACGCCAGAATTATCAATCCATTTTTATTAAATTTTGGACGCATTGATACAACTTGTATAATTATCCGGTAGCGCAAAAACAATATTTTTTGACAAAATTGATTTTATATGTATATATTTATAATTTATACATTAAATTAGTACTTAAAACATCATAGACCGTCTGTTCTGAATAATTACAACTTCACAATAAGAATGTGTTCTCCTTAAAAAAAATATATCTCCGGAAGTTATTTCAGTCAAAATAAATATAAATTATATGCACAGAATTTAGCGAAATGTCGAACCACGACTCTGAAGATTACGAGTATTAATTTACATTACATTTTTAGCAGATATTTAAAATTAAAATTTTCCGTATACTTCATCACTTTCACCTCCTTGATGAAATCTAACACATTTGTTCTAATATCAAACATTAATCTCCACGAAGATAGACCAGAAGACAAATTGTGATAACACATTTTTTTATCTCCTTAACCCCCTTCAATAGTCGACTCATTAAGACTTGTAGGTAGGTACGGAGAACGAAAGTATAAAGTTGAGGACCCTTTTAACTGAGAATTTTCGCGTTTTGTTTTTCTAGACTTAACAAAGAGTTATTTATTTCCCTAGCTTTCGTCACTAAATCTGGATACCCCATTTTGACCACATCCACACCTAACTCCGCTAAACGCATCTTCAGCTTTTACATATATTAAATAATTTAGCTAGCACTCCTTTCATAATGAATAAAAAAAAAAGATTAGATTACCAGAAGATCCAAAGTAGCTCCAAAACGGCTTCCTCCGACACCGAGACCTTCTAAGATATAGGCAGATTGCTGATGCCACAGCGAGAAGATGTATCTCAAGTATCGCCAATGCTGTCTCCAAAGGTTCTCAGTTACACCGAAATATATTGTAAAAATATATTGATTATTTAAATAAAAAAAGAAGAACCACTGCATTATTCCTAATAAAATAAAATGTTTATATGTTTGAAGAGAAAGTCCAATTCAATAGCACCAAAATTTAAATAACTACTTGCAACAGTAATCTATAACAATCGCCAAAACACAAATAAAACAAATATTTGTAATAGAAATACGTTGTACGAATGCTAGATAAAGAATGACCAACCCACTACAAATGAAACTGTAAATAAGTTTTTTTTTAACATGTAAAGCGTGTACGAGGGCCAAGTAAAAAATAAGGTTCCTTACGCGTACACCTCGCCACGCGAGATGCTAGAAAATCCGGCAACACCGCCTTGAATGTTGACCCTTAACTACATCCCCACTACCTGGAGCAAAAGCTGCGACGCTCCGTAAAGGCCTGACAGCCATCCGCATATGGAACCAGCCCCATCGCCGTTACCGCCAGAGTGAAATCCGTTCGTGATTCGATTTTAAACGCGAAGAAGCTTAAACCTGTTGAAATTCATCGCAGATTGGAAGAATTTTTATGGCACAGCTTGCAATTTTCCAGCGTCCAACACGTCGCAATGTGCAGGGCTTCTCCGAAGACGCACAGACGTCCAAGGACGAGCAAAGGATGGGAGCCATCGTGTCGGACGAAGTCGTGTGAAAGATGAGCGCCTTCTCCTCGAAGTCGGACATAACGCTCGGGAGCTTGCTGCCAGTTCCTGAAGTTTTGTGAAAAAACCATCGACAACATATTGACCGATAAACTGGGTTCTCGCAAGGTGTGCGCGCGTTGGGTCCCACACAGCTTTCAAAACCCTCCAAAGACAATCGTGTCAAGTGTGCCGAGGGTGTTCTTCGAGATGCGCCGAGAATACCGAAGAATTCTTGGACTCCATTATTACGATATGAAAACGGTGACACTACGTCCACTCCAGAACACAAGAACAGTCCAAACAATGGCGCCATCCTGAATCGCCTAGGTCCGAAAAAGTTAACAGACCCTTTCCGCAGGGAAAGTGATGCTAACGGCGGCGGAATCTTCGAAGCGGGTTTTCAGAAGTGATAACTCCAGAAAAATGCATAGAAAAATCAGGAGACTAAGTTAAAAAATAAATAAAGTACAAGCTTTCAGATGGTTTACTTATTTATTGCAATAAAAAATACCTATACCTGAAAAAAATGTAGGAACCTATTTTTTACTTCCCCTCGTATTATAAATAATGTTTTTTCAACATGCATTTTCGTAGAATTTCATTAATTCAAGGCTACCACTGAAGTATACTATTCACAATGCCTACATTGTTACTCGGATGCCAGAATCGTAACAATAGACGTCTACTGGATACAAGTTTACCGTGCTGCAGTTTGATTGGCCGTTATCATGATGCGCCAACAAAGATCCAGTGATGATCACATCGTAACCTGATCAAACAAAACTGATGAAAAGACTATTCAGTGTGCGAAATGTACCAGCGAATCTACAAGGAATGGGTATAGTGTTAGGTATGTACAATGTAAATTAGACGACTATTCTATGAAGGATTACTACATTAATTCTAACTCGAGTTCAACTCATCAATATTAGAATTAGAGATTGTTTTATTCCTTAAAATTCAATCGTAAAGAGTTCCCACTAATTTTATAATATATATTTTTTTGATAATAATAGCAAACGCATAATAAATAAATTACTACTAAAATATCAGTTATAAAGCATAAAGTAAAAATAATAGATATGGATATTTAGGGAAAAAATACATTGAAATAGTATGGGACGAGAACTAATATTTTTATTTTTTTTAGGAGAATACGTTTTTGTTGTGAAGTTTCATTTTCAGAACATAGTTCTGTGGTATTTTTAATACCACAGAACTATGTATTAAATTAATCAACTACGAAGATATACAGAAAAAATTTATTCATCGAAAAAATATTTAGTTGCTATCGGGATTCGAACGTGGACCACTTCCTATAAAGTTGATTGCTTTTAAAAATGGAATAATAGATGTATCAATTGGAAAGATTACAGAATATATGTTCAAAATTTGTGGAAAACATATTCGATTGCTATAGCGAATATCGTAAGGCAGTTTCCAAGGATTGGCATCTATATTTTTCACATTATTATTCTTTTGGTTAATTATATCAGTTTAGAAAAATATTTTTCCTACGTTCTAGTATCCGCGTTTCATAAAAAAATAATATCATATTTTCCAGCCACATTTTGGCAAAGTTTGAAGAATAATCTTCGCGGTGGATCTGTCAAACACATCCACAAAATTAATGATCTTTATTGTCAGATCAGTCTTGTATCATCAGCCATGTGGAAGTCATATATCTGGACCCACTTATTCTTGACCACACACACCTACATAAATGTGTTTAACACTTTATATTAAATTTTATTTCTGAATTTTTACGATAGATATATGGAAATATTATCAAAGAGAGGTTTGTCTGTTTTTAGGTTAATCAAGCACTTGAGATGTATAATTTTAATAAATGTTCTTAAGCCCCAATAAAGTTTAAGCTTTATGTGAGGCGGACACTGATAAATTGAGGTTAAGGTTTATAGGTAATTAATCAAGGATCGTTGAGTTCAATAAATATACGAGCGATATTCAGTAGAATAAGCGTACTATTGAATACATTTTTGTTGTAGATTATTTAGAAATAAAAATGCGTTAAATATTGAGATGAGTTCTATGTTTTAACTGAATACTGTGAAATCCTATTCTGAAAACATATATATATTTATATATAATTTCTATAGTTTTTTTTTTACTTTTTATGCAATAATTTATTTTAATAATGAAATAATCATGTCAAACAATTTTAATTAAAATAAATATATACATGGAGAACACATTCTAATTGTGAAGTTGTAATTATTCAGAACATAGGTCTGTGATATTTTAAATATGAATTAAATATATGAATTAGAACATATACCTATAAAATCAATAGATCTTTCAAATAATAGAACGATTAAATGTATTAATATCAAAAGGGTAACATATAGGTTCGAAAATTTGTCGCTAAAAATATCGTCGCTGTAGCATAGTTGGATAATGCACTTTCCCCGGTTTGGAAAGAGATCCAAGTTCGAATCCCGGTCGCGCAACATCAATATTTTTCGATAAAATTGATTTAATATTTATATCTTTCTAATTAATATATTTATTTCATATTATGTATATACTTGTAGTTGAATTGTGAAATTCATTATTATTATTGTTATATTTTTATAAATGTATATTTTCAAATAATAAGTTTCCTACAGTATGATAGTTATCTGACTTGTAATTCAGTTAATCTTAACTCAAATTCAAAAAAAATAAAATATTATTATTATAATCTTGATTAACTATTAATACTTCTTGTGTATTATAAAACTTTCATCATTATTGTTTAATTTTATCTATTAACACTTTTCTATAACTACTATACATAAGTACTTATTTTCATTATACGGAAGTTGTCGAACCATAAGGATGAACCTATTTCTATAGCAACATGATATATTATGTACGATGTTAAAAAATGTCATAAATCAACTTAAAAAAAAATAAAATAATAATTTAAATAATTTATAATGTAATATAATATTGTGTGACCATTTACATATTGACTGCGCCATTAAATATTTTTTTATGTGCTTTAATTGACTTTTATAGTGTTTTCAATGATAATACTAAATGTACACTTCTATTAGATATATTTTATCAAAATAATCATGTGGATATGTTAAAAGAATTACACAATTTATATTTTTTTCATTTGGCTAAAAGAATATGATTGCATTGTTCCTGCATTCTGAAGACGCCAATCAAATCCTTAGACCATCGGCTGAATGAAACATTTCTCGTCATGGTCCAATCATAAATTAACATCACAGACCTGACAACATGGCTGACAATGACCTGGCCAGGGGCGGGCCGAGGATCAAGGGGGCATTGTGGGCCACACAAGGGCTCACAATGGACCGAGTAGCGCCGCGGTGTGAGACTGTTGGACGGAGATGTATTCATCAGAATAATATAATTCAGAATCGCGGCTGAGTGAGGTATTGAAAATAATTGCAGTCGGCGAAATTTGCAAAGTTCGCTATTAAAGTCAAGGCAAATCAGATTTAATTCCAATGGTATTCTTGTAGGTATTCATTAATAGATCAAAAATAAATATTTCAAATATACAGTCATAAATATTTTTTTTCTGTATCATCCTATAGTATAGCGTAGCACTACATTTTATCTTAATTAACTTTTAATTTATTTTATTCGCTATTATTTATTTACTTATTATGACTTGAATTAGACATAAAAAATATTATTATTAATAATAATAATTATAAACATTAATAGAGTATAGGCATACGTTTTCGATTTTACTACTACGTCTACATATTATTTTATATGGTAGATATGAAAAATATTATCTTACTAGTATAAGGCTAGTAGGGTAAAGTTAATGTTATTGTTTTGTGGCTCCATCGGCGTATACTAAAGATCTCCTGGGTTAACCACATTACTAATGAAGATTTATTCAGAGTTAAGATGCATAAATAAGTCAAGAGAATTAATAACAACGATACTCAAGACATATTCTCCGTAAGGAAAAAAAAAATCTTTTACAACTCATTATGAAGGGGAAGATAGAAGATAGCAGAGGCGTGGGTAGAAAGAGATTTTTTTGTTGGTGATCTTATACAGGATAAATCAACAAATTGCAACATGGTTGACAACTTTCGATACAAGACGGCACATGAAGGAGAAGTTTTGTTAAAAATTGTGTGGGTGCTATATGTTTCTTGTGTGCGCTATGATGCCAAGTGTACACCCGCACACCCTAGACGGAACATTAAGTGAGAGTTCTCTTTAGAAATCCATAAGATGACTCTATAGGTATTAAATAAGTTTAAAAGTTCATCTGTGCTATTTTAACAATCCTACAGCCACACGAGGAAGAATAAAAGTAAGGTGTTTTTCTTATGGTCGATAATAAAAATATATTTTTGTTACTTTAAAATGAAAATTCGGCGAAAGAGGTATTTAAAAAAAATAGTACGCGTATCAACCTGTTTTAGTATTAATAAAATAGCAGTAATCAAGTAACAAAACCGTTTTGATACAGATATTGATCAGTTTCAATATCGTCCTAAATTAATCATTGATAAAATAATATTGTTTCATCGTTCTTTTCCGTTTCTTCAGTGTCCAGTTATAAAAGCGAGGTGCCGTTCTATTCTTGGCAGTTGAATGCTACAAAAATACAGAAATATTGGAAAAGGCAATCACATTGTGTCCGTGAGAAAGCATCAATATTTGCCGTGGCAGTCATATTGGGCTTTGCCGTTTTATTGGTTTAGTTCGGGCGGCCGCCGCCCGCGGCGGGCGGCGCTGCCGTATATTGTTGAGGCCACAATGGCTTTTCTCCGTAAGCGCCAATACATTTTCGCCGGTTTCTTTAAAAATAGGCATTATCTAAACATTCTAAATACTCATATAATATTAAGGAAAACACATTTTTCATGTGAAGCTGCATTTTCAGAACATAGTTCTGTGGCATTTAATATAAATCAACTAGAAAGATATTCCGAAAAAAAATTATCTACTGAAAAAATATTTAGTTGCTACCAGGATACGACCCTAGATCTCTTCTTATTCGGGGAAGCGCGTTCTCCCCTTTCGTTATTGCAATCAAATTGAATTTTGACATATTTTTGAATATTTTCTACAATATTTCCAATTGATACATTTACTATTCCAATTTTAAAAACAATCAACTTTATGTTACGGTGAATCCCGATAGGAGATGCCAGAATTAAATTAATTAATTAATTTTATCAAATTTGGATACTTTAATATAATACAACGTATATAAATATACAATATTAAAGAAAACATATTTTTGATGTGAGGTTGCATTTTCAGAACAAAGTTCTGTGATATTTAATACAAATTAAATAGTATCCCTGTAGCAACAAAATATTTTACCGATAGATAGTTTTTTTTCTGTATATCTTTCGAGTTGATTAATTTATTTGTATTACTTATATAATATCTTAAGCGCTAGAATAAAGTGTTATAATAATATATCTTTATGTGAGTAATCATTTGAGTAATTAAACTTCCACCATGTACTAATTTTGTCAATACACGTTTATTTAATATAATATAGTTTAAATCGAATATTCACATTTGATCAAAACCCAAATTAGCTATAGGATTTATGAATTATCAAGAGTATTTATTACATTTTATAATGTTATAAAAAACTATTTCGCGTAATCCCCTCTCCCCTCCAACTTATATATGAATTAAACTTTTGTGGTTCGTTTACATATTTCTAGATTCCACTATTTACAACAATAATTAAAGTCTACTCACTTAATATTTGACTGTACTAAGAGATACATATTATATTGTTATTACAGCATGTTGAAGTTTTGATTTGTCGGGTTTTTATGTAACACAGGACTTCATCCTTAAGATAAACGATCATATTTTAGGTACAATGAATCATAATTCCCTGTTTGAATAATCCGACAAAACCATTTACTTCAGAATTTTGTTTTAGTAGTAAATATCTTTGGACTATTTTCTCCTTAATGCAAATCTTTATGGCTGACCATATAAACTATGGAAACTTTCCGATTTTTTTAAATAGAGGTACTTACACATGTACCGCTCGTCGCTGGGTCACTACCTGCTGTATATCAATGGACACTAGAATTAACTCAATTTGTTTAAAATGAATAATACAGAGAAAAATCTCGAGTCTCGGGTTATTTTTTATAAAAGTCTTGGGACTCGAGACAGTAAAAAATCATGGAATTCCTTGGTTATCTCGACACAAAATCCCTAGTTATAAATGATAATGTGCCGATTCAGATGCGAAAGTAAAAATAAATCTTTTAAAAAAAAGACGATTATTTCTAAATTTTTGCCATATCATGAGAATCCTAAAAAAAAAATATCAGATTCTGCATTACATCATTCAATGCTGTGAAATGAATTATTAAAATTGAATGAAAAAAATAATAGAAAACACTCCCTAAAAAATCCTCCTCTTTTAATTAAAATTAATATTTCTATTACGCCAATATGTTACAATTTTTATTTATTCCAAGAATGGATTTATTTGTTGAGGATCGCCTTTTCCATACTAAACGTTTATGTCAATCCTATCATTGGGTACCGACAGCCCCTCCGGCCGACAGAGCCCCCTGAAACATTTAATTGCATATTGTGGATTGGGCCTTAATCGTAGCTTACACACATTTTTCACATCATTTTTGTGAATAAGAAAACTTAAAAAGACTAACGCGCTGTAAACTTTAGCATTTTTAACAAATTATGAATTAAAAGTATGAGAATTCAATTATGTTTTATATGCTTACGAGTATATCATATATTTAAAATTTAATCTCACATTTATATGCAAGTACATCGCATAAAGGGCTAATTTTAAACAATTACAAAAATGTTTTGACAGAAAATACACGATAAATTTAGTTTGAGTTCGGTTTACACAGGAGATTTAAAAAAATTAAAAATAATATAAGAAATATACCTTATATATTGTTTTGTTGAAATTAGAAAAATAAAGGTTTTCTTATAGGGAGAAGGCACAAAAGATTTTGTAAAGGTCATTAATTAATTTGAAATTGGTTACTGTTTCACTATACCTAACTATAGTGATAGGTATTTACAAAATATATTTTGTAAATATGGTCTTTTTTTTGAAATATTGTATCTTAAAATCAGTAATGGATGTGCAATTCGGCCAATACTATGTTGCGATTGGAAATATAGTTTTTATTCGAATAGCGAAGGATAGCCGAAATATCTTCCTTATTTGAATATGATATGAGACACATAATGGAAATATTCTTCAGAAATTGAATGCAGTATCGAATCAGAACCTAGAAATGTGAATAATTTTCCATTAACGATATTGACAATTCAGGAATATGAAGTTTTAAAAAATAAAGATTATGCATAAATGGTATAAGGAAAATAACTTTTCTAATTTAATATTAGCTCATTTGCGCCATTTATGATACGAAATAAGTATTACAAAAAGTAAATATAAATATTCAAATACTTATTTTATTCGTATAAAATAGATTAGATGTCGCATATTTGATAGATGTGAAATTATATTAAATGAAAGTGGGTCAGTTTAAATCTGCCACCATAATCATACCGCAGTTTAATATAACTTTTATATTTTTTCTTACTTATTTTTTTTCAAATTAATTTGTTGTTATATGAAGGAATACATTGTCACGTGACGAAATCCTCAGTGTGGACGTTGCCTTGTATTTGAAAATTGGAGCGCACACGGTGGGCCGTGTGAATACTGCATTAGAGTACTCTGGACCAATCGTGGCGCGAGGACTCGCCTCCTAGCGGTTGAGTAGAGAACCGATACTTCCGAGAGGATCGGCAGCGTGTGACGTTCGGCGATAGCCGATTGCTTATCTGCTAGTATATGTAATTACATAAATAATACACAATAAAACATACGCATTTTATCGATTTATATTATTTCATATTTAAGACATATCATGTCTCTCCTTATATACTTGCAATAGCGGCAGATATCATGAATCCTGTCGGATATGGATTCTATATGTGACATCTAATGTAACAACAAACTTCAAAATATACATATGTGAAACATATTTCAATTTGATGCCAGGTAAAAATATTCTACGTTAAAAAGAAATAATATTTGTTTATAGCGTAATAACATTTATAGATATTAGTAGTTTGTTTGGAGACGGTGATGTAGCTCGTAAGTATGCGAGTTGTAATTATTGTAGAGTAAATCATCTAAAATCGACAAATGAAACGAATTTTCGTCACGGAAGTGAAATCAAATGTTAGTTAAAGTAAATTATTTAATTAGTTAGTTAAATTAAATTACTAATAGCGCAACGTAGTGCACACTGTATACATTGTGGAAGACTTCATGGTATTAGGAGTTAATCACTCGTGCCAATCGCACGTTCGTACGACAATAATTATTTATACTGTTTGTACTCCAATTTGTATAAAATGTATTGCATTTAACTCGTCTACGAAACACAAAAAAAAGAAAATAAATAATAAGTCAATTAAAAAAAAAATTGAAATATAACAATTTCCTAAAACGAGCTCTAGTTATTTGTATTTATCTAATGAGTCAAAGATTTATTTTTAATTTCTTAGAAATATACACAACTCTTCAATCCAAATTCACAATTGGCTATGTCAATGGCATACGTGCCTCCCGTATCGTATAACCACCAGCGGGATATTTCACATCAATTTATCATGAGAAACGGGGTCTTTTACGATTTTTTTAAAAATAAATAAATAATATTTGAGTGCAAATAACGCCCATTGCTGCTTTAGTGCGGCCCTGGTGGCGGTTCCGTGTCACGTAAATTTCACTATTCTGCTGCTCCTTTATGGTGCGAGGACGGCTCACTTCATTCCTATCCTACAAAGCTATTGAGTTTTCAATACACAAAATGCAGGGCGGGCGAAAAGGACAATAAACTTTATTTTAAGTAATACATAAATCTCTTTCCAATCCAATGTACCTATAATATGGCCTTTGAATATTTTTCAAAACGTTTATCCTAAGAGTAAAATACTTCATTTCACAAATAATAGTTATGTATCATTAAAGTACTCAAATTTTCTATTTTTATTACATTTTCAAATCGCAGCGGAAACGGTCCCTTCTTTCCTTGCTGTCAACCTCCTCTAGTAATCTCACCCCATACCCTCACATGTCCACATGATGTTTCTATCTATAGTCTGTAAACAGGATGTGTAACGTCAATATTTCATGTATTAATCTGTTTTCGTATGTAAACTTTCAGAAAGTTTTTGAAATTAGAAAATTGTCAAAAAATGTTTTTTGTACATAAATTTTTTTTTAACGATATTTCGTTAAAAGCTTTTAGAATATATACAACATTGTAAGTGAAAATATTTAGTTTTTTTTTAACGGCCTGAAAAGTAAAAATCACAATAGTAGAAATGCGTATACAAGTTCGTGACATTTTATTTAGCATGATTTTAAAGGTTTTAAAATTCATATGTAAGAGTTATCCGATTTCAGCCTGCAATAGTACAAGCACCAAAAAACTGTAAAAAAAAAGATGTCCTAAAAAGGCTTAAAATGGTTTTCGATTTAAATAAATAATCTATAATACATCTTTTTTATTTCTACGTTTTAATTTATTCAATTTCTTTTTTTTCTCTGTAATAATTAGTTATTAAGTTTTTATATAAATGTCTAAGCCACTCCCATAATTAAATATCATTCTTATTTAGGGGTGCATATTTTGTGTGAAAGTTTTACTTTTTATTTATTTATTAATATTTTCCTTGGTTTTCTTATTCATAGCATTATATTTATTTCATAACCTTAATGTATAACATAATACGTATTATCTCTATGGCGAATCGGGTTACAAAAAACCTTATCATACTGGAATAAACACATTATTATTATTATTATTATTATAACAGTAATGTTGCTTTAAAAAGGTTATTATAAAAATTGTATTTTATGTGTGTACTAATAAAAGAAATAATAAAATACATTGAATAAATAAATATATACTATTTCAGTTGTTATTTATGATAGAATATCTAAGTTCAACAAAAAGGATCTGACGTCACGCGTCGTACATGGAAAAATGGTTTGTCAATTTTCCCCTGCTATTTCAAATTTCGTATTTCAATGAGACGTTTTCGTTTTATAAAATGCTTTCTAAAGCTTATCTTTTTTATGTTATTGTATTTAGCTAACCGAAATAAAATACTTAAATCGATAAGAATAGTAAACATTTAAAAGTCTGACGAGTATAGGCGAGGATTAGAATTTTCATAATAAATACGTACGGCAAAATATGAACATTTTAATGTTAGATAAAATTGGCATATAATTCATTGGTATGTACGTTTAAAGCGATTTTTATAAACTTTAAGTTATTTTTTTGAAAAATTGAAATATGAATATTGACGTGCCCTCATTCGTAAATAATATTTCATTTTACTTCAATTCTTTTATATTGTGCGACTTAGTAACGGTATGATCTTTTTGAGTCTTTCTCTTTCTGTTACATATTTCATAATCTCAAATATTTATAAAAGCGACGAACAAACCTTCCCGTGAGATTATTTTTGTTGACATAAGCGGCGTGCCTTTCCGCGTCGTGTCTTCGAACAGCGTAAGAATTTTATTTGAAGATTGGTTTTGTATGTGCATCTCTTTTACGTAAATGCGAAGAAGGATCCAAGCTCCGATGCCCGGGGCGAAGGGGTACAAAGAAAACTATGTACAAGAAAAGACGCAAAGCTTTTCGCATTCTGCATACCGAGCTTGATATATTATCTGTGCCCTTCCTACATGTACGGGGTGTTTCAAAGTAAACTTGCCATTAGAATGAATGTTGCGATAAATGTACAAAATAAATAAATATTTTAATATTATTTCTCGTTTGTAACTATGAAGTGTAGCTTCCATTGATGCGGTAGTATTCATTGCATTGCAGAGCTGTAATAATAAATATATTAGCAGAAAAGCAATCGGCCAGAGCTTCGGTAGGTTCTATATTTCAATGCAGAAATCCCTTATTAATTAACTTATATATATAATATGTACACTTATCGCTATCTTAAACTGATATGAATATAATCAAAATATTATTAAAAGCATGAATACGAAGGATATAGTAAACTTAAATAAATTAAATAATAAGAACAGGTAAGAAAAAAACTTTAAATCACAAATGAACTGGATATTTTGTATAAAACCATTTTGAACTGCAATGCAAAGATTATCGAGTAATTATGTCTAATAATTATTCACTGCAATCTTAACAAACATTTGACATGGGTGAAATCTATTGCATAATGAGGAAAGATTGGAAATGAGCATTAATATTCGTTATTTGCTAATCTGTACTGCCATCTGCGGATTTTTTTAAAGACTACTTTAAATAATACTTATAATAGCGACGATGTGCAATCATATTATTTGATTCTTCTGCGTCGGTTTCTTATGACTGAGAACCATGTTCTTGAAATTGGGATTTTACAGATAACAGTTTCTTGATAATTAAAAAAAAATCACTTGCCGAAAGATACATAGAAAATATCAGAAAGCAGTCATGGTTATGGAACTGCGTGGTTAATTATTGTGATAATGTGATTTGTCGTCATCTATTTTGGTCCGTGGCATTTCTTATGCGTTCCAGGGGTGTCGAAGCTTTAGCCAGGTCTGTCCTTCGTGTTGCTGACCTTTCACGGGATCTGGTTTCTTCCATAATTCCTTGGATTACTAATTATTCCATGGTGTTCTCATGTTTAGGTAACACGGCTAAAATATTTGAGAATTCACAGAACAGACGCTGCTCGATGAGACTCGAACCCATTACTAGTGAAGAGAAAAAATGGAACTTTTAACTCACTGGTGTGATTACGATTGATATTCGATAATGTCAGTGATTGAAAACTGTGACTGTGATCACAGTTTCATTACTAATACGCGTGCGCCGTATGATATCACAATGCACGAAATAAATTTAAAAAATATTTTTTTAAACGTATATATTAATATTATTCAAACCTTGTTTGTGTAAAAAAACATATTCTAGCATACATAATTGATATATATCTAATTTAATATCATTTCAACGTTAAAACGTTTTGGCAGAATCTACTAGATGGCGCTTATAACGAATTATAACGTCATTCCTTCATAAATATTTTCGATTCATATGCACATGCGCCGAATCACGGTTGACAACCAAATATAAATAATAATAAAATGTATCACGAATCACGATATTCCCAGATTACTAATAGTGAGTGTGACTCAAAGATATCAGTGATTGACTCACGGTCCGTGATTTTGAGCTCATCACTTCTCAGAACTATCTTTTGTTTTGTTAAATTCTGCAACTTCACAGATAAAATGTGATTTCATTAAAAATTAATATACAGAGTGGGCCATTATTTTTTGTACTATTTAAATCGTTTCCGATGAACCGCGCGAAGGATGGGCATGCGAGCAATAACAAGGGAGTTTGGTCCTTGCGTAAAACAGTTTTACAAAAGCAACGATTCTTATGGGATTGTTCGGCGCCTGTTTCGCGCTTACTATCGATTATACAGTCTGAGGGTTAATTTAATTAAATCGTGACTTGAGGAGTTCGAGGAAACCAGTTCAATGCTAAATAAGAAGAAAAATGGGCGGCCACGGATTTTTTCTGTGTATCTTTCAATTTATATTTGATTTTTCATTAGAATTTTCTAAATAATAATATATATATACATAACAATAAATTAATCAGAAAATCGTATTGCATAGGTCCCTACACCATGCGACTAATGAATTAATACACATGTGTAAATGTAATTTAATAATTTGTTAGGTAAAAATGTCTCAATAAAGAATGTAGATGTTTTCATACAACCCTGTAGACGAGAACGTAGTTCGGTGTATTGAGGCGAACACAAAGGCCGTATTGTGAGTGTAGCTGCGCAGAACTGCCTACAGAAATCTCACACAGAAATCATACATTTGGAAAAGATTAGATCCCGATACATGTCTGTGTGCAGATCTGACATTTATGAAAAACGTTTGTATTTAAACTATTTACGTTTCAAAGAAATCTCGAAGATAGATGGAATCAAAAACGGGAGCGTGGGAGGGTTGGATTCCAGAAACGAAAATTTGCAAAAGGGTGTACTCGTATATATTTTAGTTTTTAATTTTAATTTTTTTTACATTAGTTTTTAAAAATTGTTTTATTTTTGATTGTGTGGAATTTATTATCTTAGAAATGCACAGAGACGAAAAAAATAATAATACTCGTAGTTATGATTTTTGACTGTTAAATAAAATTTCACATGATAATGCA
Source organism: Eubasilissa splendida (assembly GCA_031772225.1). Classification (NCBI taxonomy): domain Eukaryota; kingdom Metazoa; phylum Arthropoda; class Insecta; order Trichoptera; family Phryganeidae; genus Eubasilissa; species Eubasilissa splendida. The sequence continues at coordinate 33,709,905 of CM062846.1, read as the reverse complement.
TATGCATGCATAATTTTTGTGTGCGCAGTTTTCGTTTGCACAAAAATCCACCATTACAAACAATATTATATGTTGTATCATATTTTACACTGATTTTCTTAAAGCTTGTGATCACGTTAGTAGTTGGATAATACCTGTAATGGTGTAGAAAATTGTGTTTAATCAATCTTTTCTATTATATCCTACTTATCTGCTGTCACTATTGTCATCACTCGCTTCTAGAATATTCCTCCGCATTCCTCACACCACTTTAGTAGAGTGAAATTCGACATTGGAACAATCTATCTGCCGCTAACTGACGAGACCGTGACGCTAAACAAAATGTACCCAGTACATCTCAAAGAAAAATATTAATATTATTAAAAGTATTGATGAGTAAAATGCTGCTCTTGACTCACTGGTATAATTGTGATTGATATTCGATAATATCAGTGATTGGAAACTGTGACTGCGATCACAGTTTCATTACTAATAGGCGTACGCGTGCCGCCCGATATCACAATACACGAAATAAATAAAAAAATATATATTATATTCTTCAAATTTCATTTACGTAAAAAACAGATTCTAGTATGTATAATGAATACATATTTTATCTTATTTAATATCGTCACAAAGATAATGAAAATCCTTAAAAAATGTGATTTTATTTTAATGCGTAAAACGTTTTGGCAGAATCTACTAGATGGCGCTTATCACGAACTATAACGACATTCATTCATTAATATTTTCATTTCATTTGCACATGCGCCGAATCGTAAATCAATAAATAAAATAAAAAAATGAATCACGAATCAAGATATTACCAGATATTCAATCACTGATAGTGAGTGTGACTCAAGTTATCAGTGATTGACTCACAGTTCGTGATTTTGAGCTCATCACTAATTAAAAGACCACAATGCTCACATATGAGCACACCGATGAGAGAGATGTTAGTTGTATGCAAACAATAAGATTCTTTACACCCATAGACCAACAAATAAATACTTTTAATGTGAATGAGTAACTAAGATCAATTTAAAACTTTAAAAAATATATGAATTTTTATGAAAATTTCAAAATAAAATATTACATATTAGTATTTTATTACGTACTGGAAAAATGAATTATTGCTGTCAAAGAAAATGCGGTATTCGATTATTATATCTATAAATAAATATTACATTTTTATCTATTTTTTTAGCTTATGTTTAAGAATGACGATTGTGTTTTAATATTTTCCCCATCCTTCGGACAGTCACTCCCTTCCCTCCAGCTGCATTGACCCTGGCCCGATTCAAGCTCATCTATAATGGAGGAATCAGTGGTGTTTCTCTCAGGTCACTCGCAGAGCGTGCAGATCCAATAATTCTTGCCTTAACGAACGATTGTTTTAATAAATGGATCAGCGGTTGAGTATTGTGAACAGAAACGACGATGCTTTGAAACACGGAAAATAGTTTACGACGTCTGTTTGTAGATCACATAATATCTGTCATATTATCTTAACCTTTACCATACCATGATATAAAATCTCGTGCGCAGTCAAGCTGTCAATTCTTATTACCGCAGAGATTAGAATTTTTTTAGCCTCCAAAATATGAAAAAAATGCTTAAGTGACTTTAAAATTGTGAATGCCATAAATTTACACAAAATATTGAGTATTAAATGTGAAAGAAGGATTAATATAATATTATAATTCTGAGTATTCATCAAGTCCTATACAACCTTCCTTCTTGTCTCTCTTCATTTACTTAGCGAGAAAGATACAAAATTACATTCATATGTTTGTTATTCTTTTCACTATGAAATAATGTGTGATCTTTTTCTGTCTTACCATAAGTGGTATTTTTGCCAACGTATAAATTTTACTATAGGTTGAATTGAAAAATAATTATTTTTATACGATTCGCTTTCATTATTAATTTCTAAGCGTAAATGCTTTCCTTGGGATTAATAAAAATATTAATATGATGTTGCGTGTTTACCGATATTAGACTTGTGTTACTGCATGGCTTGGGAAGTGTCAATACATTGACTGGCTAATAATACAAATTAAATATCTACGTATATTGAACTATTATTCAATTTGGTTACGGTTATGTTTTGTTTCATACTTTCTCTATCACTATGTATTTATAATAAAGACAAATAAGTTTTCCACTACTTATATTGATGTAGGTATATAAAATAAACTAAGCATGTACTGTAATAATTTTTTTTTTTTTTAATTTCGTATTGTTCTGTTCTGAAAAAAGCGAGTGTGTTTTAAAAAAGTTGCATAAAATAGACAAAAAATGTTTTAATATTTCGGAAAACAATACTCGACGATCCTTTAGTCCACCAGGTTTTCTAAATGTCAGTAGGTACCTAAGGTGCAGTAGAACAGAAAGCAACCGCTATCTCGACCCGGCGACAAAATAGCTCTATTTTGCTCCTCGTAAAAAGGAATTACGCCCCCTAACACTCCCGCCCACCCTTGCCACCCCGAACCTCACACCCCACGTCTCTTCCCTTTCGCTGCGCCGCTGTTCCCAAATCAACCCTACTTACAATTTTATGACCAATTAGAACTATATACCTATACAACATTTGTATAAATGTTATAATTATCACATTTATTTATTGTGTATTATAAAATTGTAAATTGTTATTTTGTAATTATTTACATATTTATATTTAGGCAGTAAAGTATTTGAAATAATTAATTAAAAAAAACGATTTGACTAATAAAAACGTGATTTAAAGAATTCTATTGCATTAGAAAATATATTATATAAACTTACTGATAGTTTATGTGCACTTTTATCAAAATGAAATATTGATTCTATTTGGAAAAATGTCTGTGAATCAGAAATTTGTTACTTTAAGAAAAAATACATTATCATCAATAAAATTGACAGATTTTTATATTCCATTATTTAGCAGAGTACAGTAACTAGGTTAAGCGATTCGTGAATTTCACTAAAACTTCACCATGTTTACGTAATTCACAAACTGTTTTATGCCTGCACAAGTTACTTTGATTAAAATTTCAAAATACTTTTTCATGCTCTTCATAGGATATTTTCCTTGAAATACACTAAAATGTTATCATATTTCCTTTTGTCAAGAGACATTTATTATTTTCCACATATTTCATCGCAAATTGAAGTCGTTTACTCGATGAGATCAATGCTTTTGAAATTAGTATATTTCAGTACTGATTATTAATATTTTGCGTAAAATCAACTATTTTGGGGCTTTTGATACTAAAAAAGAACTGCAACATTCTTTCTTGTTTGTTATTCGTAGTATTTTGAAACTTTGGAAATTCTGTTATATGAATAATTGTTTTGAATTCATTTTCGCATTGTTTATTAATCATTCATAATTTGAGATAAAGGCAGTGGTATACACAAATAATTTAATAGCAATATTACTTTAACTTATTACATTTATAATAATTTTCTTATTTCCACACACAAGATCGGCGCTATCACGTGAAAGCGTGCCGTTATAGAGTGAAATGATGTAATTAATTGCGCTGGTGATTTTTAAACGAATTAAGATTTATTTTCGAAATATTTCTCGTCATTATTGACAGGTTATTTCTAGTAATATTATATTATATCATTTCAAATGAATTATTATAACATTTAAATAAGCCTTGGAAACGTCACATTCGTACGGCGATATAAAGTGTCCCCGCCGCATTCACCCCCCACGCTACCCCCACCCGAATTACAAATACCACCCCGAACCCCTCCCTACTTCCCGTTTCATTGAGACACGTAAAATAAGCTGTAACTTATTGTTATTGCGAGCTTTAAAAGCTGCGGTTTATGTTCTAAATCATTTCTACTTACACAAAGGGGGAGGGGGTGGGGAACATAGATTAGTTCAGGGATGTTAAATCAGTATATTTTGTTTATTACTAACCAAGTTTTTTTTGTAACTATTATTATAAAAATGCAAAGATATTGGTATTTCAAAGCATTTTAATTTACTGTAAATAGCTAACCTCATATTATGATTTAAATTAGTTTAGTTGTCATACTAATGATATAAAATAAGTCCATTTGCTTCATATGTTTTGATGCCTTATTTTCATGATTATATTTTATAGTTCGTTTATATTGAAGCACATAATTCATTGTTTGAATTATAGGTTGAATTTAAACTGTAATGTTTTGAGTAAACCATATATTTTTTCAAACAAAACCATTTTATATAAAATTAATTAATTTTCTAAATTTTAATTTTAGAGTATGGATGTTTTCTATCTGTATCTACAATTTTTCATTCCTTAGTATATTGCTAAAAATAAGCCTTTCTCGTCGCTCTTCACAATCTCCGTATTAATGCGTGGCTCCAATACGATTACCTTTTTATGGTCAATTTAGCGCATTTGTGGTCCGCCTCATATCTTTTGTGGGATTTTCCCATTCCAATGTTCATCGATCAGCTTTGCTATCAAGCCCATTATAGTCCCATTTTAGTTTATACCATGTCAATAATCTTGGATTTTATTCTCACCCGTTGGTTAATTTTTCTGTCTCAAGAAGATACCCATCATTGTATTTTATGTCACAAGAAGATACCCAGCATTGTACATGATGTCTTCAGATACTACCTAACATTGTTGTGTCAGTCTCGAGACGATACCCAGCATTTTTCTTTCTGTCTCAAGAACATACCCATCACTGTACTTTCTGTCTCAAATTACCTGGCATTGTTATTTCTGTCTCAAGAAGATACCCAGTATTGTGCATGATGTCTCAAGAAGAAACTCAGCGTTTTTCTTCCCATAATTGTGTAACACAAATTTCATATCATTGTTTAATTCACAATCTTCATAAGTTACTAGTAGAAAAATCGATTATCTTTCGGGTGTAGATAAATCATTTAGATAGATTGTGAAATTAAAAAATGAAGATAATGAAAAAAATATTACATTGCGTTTGAAAACCTCTGTATTAGATTATCATAATGTTCATTTACCTCAGTTCCTACTCTTCTCATAAACTGAACCAGTTATACAGATTATTAAACAGCGGAATGGTTTGAAAAACAAATTGTGATTAATATTGATTATCTATATAACCTTTTTTATTAAGGAAAACACATTTTTGTTGTGAAGTTGTATTTTCTGATTATAGTTTGGTGATATTTTAATACAAATTAAATGAATCCGGGTGGCGACTAAATATTTAGTCGATAAATAGATTTAATCTGTATATCTTTCTAGTTGATTATGTTAATTTGTATCTATACATTCATTGAATAACTATTTAAAACTGGACTTAATCAATAAAATCTTTCATAAATCAACAGTTAAGTAATACTACCGGCTCACTGAGCTATAACAGTAGAATGTAAATAAAGCTAAATATTTTTATCTCGAAGATTTAACGAATTTTCGTTCTTTCTATCAAATTTATTTAGAAATTATTCACAACATTCTAATAACTATAAGTTACTTCATTCATTATTCCGTTAAAATTAATGGAGATTTAAAAAATATATATTTAATAAAAATAAAAACTAAAAATACATATGTAGTGCCTAATTCCAAAATCCCCTAAAACAGATTCAGGATAATTAGAGTTTAATATGCAGATTAAAATGCTACATGCAGAACAAATTATTTCTCGCAAAAGCCACATAAATTCGTTGATATTGCATGTTCAAAATCAGAGTTACTTCCAAAATACCCCAATGCAGACAGAGTATAGATTGCTATTCCTCCTAAAATGAAATCTGCCAATCACAAGCATGTTTGTTGATGATCAGGTGATCTAAAATCCAGTATGACTGCCAGAATGATATATACAGAAAAAAAAATTACATTACAGAATTGTTTCTTTAAAAAATGCTGATGTAAAAACAAACATTTTGTGCATTTGCTTTCAAAATATACGTTATTATCCATAATCAAAAATACATAAAGTCGTTTTAGGGAGCTTTGGAATTAGAAATGAAGAATTACATATATAAACAATTTGGAAATAAATTGTAAACTTTCATAACTTTGACAAAAGGTTTAGGTTGTTCAAGTTCAGGTCAAGAGCATATCTTCTTCTTTTTTAGTCTATTTACATCCATTGATGGACATGGACCTCCCTTGTTGATTTCATAGACAACACTACAGAATGATTAGAATATAAGTGAAAAAATAAAATAATAATTATAATTTGAGTTAAATAACTAAAGATAAAACTGAAAATAAAAATAGTAATACTGCTGCATACATTTTATATCACGTCTGAGCACGTTTTCTTTTATAAAACTGTTTTAACTGAAATTTGTTCCGTTTTCGTGCAGCCAGAATTTTGTCGATTTTTAAATTGTTTTTGATAACATCTAAAGTCATTCGTGTAACATTTAAAAATTAAAAATAATATATTGTAGATAACTTTTTTGTTTCTGGTAGAAAGGTTTCTGGACGCCTTGTATTATTTATATCAGGTAGGTACTGAATACAAAAAGAGGAATTATTTATGTACAATAACCAATCTAAATGAACCCATTTTATGTTTCCTGCAGTAAATAGAAAATCACACGATAAATCTTACGTTTTCTTGTGAAACATTGTTTAGCATGGGTTTCCATTTGTTTTCCTCTTCTCCTATCAGCTTGAGAGGATCTCTAGCCCCTGCTGCCTTCCTTATTCCTGAGCCCTGCTGTTTAATATATTACAGGAAACTTGAAAAGGATTTCCAAATAACGTAATGTAATATATTTTTCTTGAAACGCGGCAGTCTAATATTTTCAGATCCTACACAAGATAATCTCAGACAAAGATGCTGTGTGGGAAAAATTAAAAGTAAATATAAATAACAATAAGTAAAAAATGTAGCACAAACTTATTGTTATAAATAAAAATAAATAAATAATGATTATCTCAATTAAAAACACGTTATATGTCTCAGATACATATGCCATATAATGTTAAATCTTCCTGGGGGAGAACCAAACCCGGCGTCTCGCGTAGGGCAGAGATACTTGTAACTCCACTGCCGAGGAATACAAATTATAAGTCAAGATAGCCATTTACGAAAATCTTTAGCTCTTTATTAATACTTGCTGGCTACAAAGTTCTATTACTTTATTATTTATTAGGATGGCCAAAAAGTAATTGTGTTTTTTTTTGTGTAAATGAAAGTATATTATCCATTTTGTTCAATTAACTTTTGTCATTTCTCAAACAACTTCGCACCAAAAAAAAACGTGTTTTTTCTGTAGTTTATTTTTCTAAAACAAGCTTGAACTGTTAGCTGTCAAGTTACGTAACGCATTTGCGGTTTAGAATGAAGTTAGTCGCATTTCAAGACACGTACGCCCATCTATTAAAAAACGCAAAAACTTTTTGGCCAACCTGATATTGTCATGGATTACTATTTTTTTTAAATCATACTTACATAACAATTTGACACCATCGTCTGATGGAGGAATCTGAGCGAGTGCTCTACCATAGCATGACCATGTTGCTATGGTAGAGCGCTCGCTCACATAACATAAATCTTTTTGATTTCGAAAAGGCTTTGTAGGCATCTGGTATCGATCCTGGTACCGGTGAAAATATAATATAAAGTAAGGTTAAATGTAAAGTAAAAATATGACGAAATTTTTAAGGCGTTATTTTCAATTCAATTTTCCGATTATTCGATGTATGACAATGATTCGATTTCTGGCATAATTAATCAAAGCAGAAAAAATTCCATTCACAGATTTTTTTAAGTGATTTATTCAATTAATTTTTTTAAAATGATGATTTATTGCTGTCGCGAAGGGTTCTTTTCCAAAACAGTGTCAATGTCAGATGACATTGATCCTGTTTTAGCAGGCTTGTGGCTGTCGTGTCTAGTTTTTTGCTACGGAAACAATAATATTTTCGAAGAAAACACTTGTCACGTGTCATACAGATGCTTAATATAGTAATAGTGATTAATTTCAAGGGCGCGCACTCCATATAATCAAAAGAGTTGTGCGTAGCTACAATTTCTTCGAAATAAATGTAAATTACATCATAATTATGTACCGTAATTTGAGATGAACAGGGATAGGTCTCAGTGATTCTATTGTCACAAATCGACACAAGTAAGAAAAGTTAATGTACCACATAGTACAGTGTGCTCCAAAAGTCTTTTTAATTTTGGTATATGCGCTGCATCATCGCAACGAGCGAGAGAGAGGCAGGGGGTGTGCTTGGGAATTCAGTCGCTATGGAGCGTGTCTTTACCAGTTGTTTGTGAAATTTTCCCTGGAAAATTGATATCTTGGCGAGGTGACATAAACTAGCCTCCACGTAACCCGGACTTGACACCAATGAACTTTTTTCTATGGGGCTACCTTAAATCAAAGGTATGCAGTAACAATCCTCCCTCTTTGGATCAATTAAAAGAAAATATCCGAGAAGAAATGGCAGCGACCATGGAGAATACGTGCCGAGCAGTTCTCATAAATTTTGCCTCCCGTTTAAAAGAGTGCCAGCGAAATAACGGATGGCATTTAGAAAACATAATTTTTAAGAAATAAATTCCCAGGGATTGTACTTAAATGCAAAATAAACATTTTTTATTAAACCCATCCATTATTTTATTACAGAATTTTTATTATGAAAAATACTTTTGGGACACCTTGTATATAAATTTGATTCGAACATGAACTATAGAAAAAATTTCATATATGAGTTCTGTCCCTATTTACTTTACGATATGGTGATTATGGACAAGTACTGAGGATAATAAAGATAGTACAATTATTATGTATGTTTTCTTCTGTTTCATGGAGTTAAATATAAATTATTTATTAAACCAGTTATTATGATACTTATTGTACAATAATATATTATACTCGTATTCTATTTGTTACGGGATAAAAAAAGATTATTGTAGGTACTAATATCGCGTAAAATCAAACTTAAATAAAGAAAAGAGAGAAACATTTTCAATCGTTGTTTAACCGTTTAATTAATAAAGTTAAAGTTTTATCGCAAGGCTCACAAATGCACTCTTTTAAATAACTCTGCAAGGAGTCTGGTATGGTGTGTCATAGTTTATTATGACGTAATGGCACCTTTTTTGTTTTATTGTTGTATTATTTCAATTTTGGCTAATATTTTTTATTCAATATGGGAAGATGCTTTTGGGGATAGCAGCTTCTTTGCCTTCATTCTTGCCTAAACTTCATCGCATTTCAAATCATTTCCATCATTTGTATGCATAGTTGGACAATGCACCTTCCCCGGTTTGGTAAGAGATCCAGGTTCGCAACAACAATATTTTTCGATATAATTGATTTTATATGAATATCTTTCTAATTAATATATTTAATTCATATTTAAAATAACAATTAATATCAAATGTTACGTAAACTCAACTTTAATTGTAAAATTAACGAGAAACGCAAGATAAAAAGAAGGACATGGGACAAGTTGAAGAGAAATTGGAAATGAGGCATTCGAAAACCAATTTTTTTTTTTAACTTCATTAGCATTACACTGATAATCTTGCATTAATAATTGTCCAATTAGATAATTATCTAATGTCTCATGTCACTTCTTCAGTTATAGTTAGTATTTTCCTATTAAAATCTCTGTATTGTAAGTTTTTTTTATGATAGTTGGTTTTACAATTATTGGTAGTTAGGTAGGTACTAGCATTTGTATATTTTATACTTAAAGACTCCTTCGCCCTAGAATACTTTCTAGAATAATACAGCTTGAAAATATGGTTCAATTATTTATACCGCTATCTGCCATCTGTGAATAACGTTTATCAATATAATACTACAGTAGTAGTGTTAAAAAAAAAAGCAGTTTTGGTTCGTGTCTAGGATACCAAAAGCATTATCCCACCAGGATTCACGAAAAACTTTAGTAATGTTTCGCTAGAGCGCTTTCCCAGCAATGGCTCAAAATGGAAGCTTATTCACACGGGACTTTGTAACCGCGAGTGTTCGCAAAAATGTTTCGTACTTTTGCGCATTGATGGCGTTAGTAGTGGTTTTAAAAATTCATTTATCTGAAAGAAACGGATTAATAAAAAAATTTATTAACCATCTATAAATGCTCTCTCATACAATTAGATTTAAATGTGGTATTCTGACTGATAAATTCATAATCCCGCGTTAATATGAGATGAGATATTGTGTGCTATTTGAGCATTTATTAATATTTTTATGTGGAGGGTAGAAGAAAGAAATGTGCGTTGTCAAACAGAATAGATAGATAGATTTACTAACGTTCAATATCAATATGTTTGTTAATTATTGTATTTATTAAAAAATGTTCATTAATATAATATGGTATATTACGTGGTTAACTATGAACCAGTTATCTAATATTACCAATAGCATATGTTTTTTCAAGGTCGTATGTCAGAATGACAAGCATGTTACGTTTTATCCATATTTTATCATGTGAATATGGTTAACATTACGTTTTATTCACCAAATTTTGTGAAAAGGTATTATTGAAATACGTTTTTTCATAATCAGTTCATTTACGAGAATTGGATGACAATGCACATTTTCTCCCTGTAGCCTTCATATGTAATTGCTTGACCAGGTATTAAGGCGGATGCACTCAATATTTTTTCCCGTATGTTGATTTTATGCTCTCGCCTAAGGTGATTTTATGCTCTCGCCATAGGTGTTTTTATGCACTTGCCAAAGGTGATTTTCTGCTCTCGCCAAAGGTGATTTTATGCTCTCGCCAAAGGTGATTTTCTGCTCTCGTCAATTTTATGCCCTTGCGGAAGGCGAGCTTGTATGAGAAGAAGTATGAATGTAGATGAGGCGAGAATTGTGTATCAGAACAGAAGAGTGTGGCGTTCTATCCTTTCTGCCTACCCCCACGGGAAAACAGCGTGATGGTAAGTAAGTAAGTAAGCATCCCTTTTCAATCCCACCCCCATCATCTCCTTTATAAATAGTGTAAAAATACTTTTTTGTTTATATTTTTATTAATATGTACTAATTTGTATGGTATTTTTACTTTATCTAACTAAAAACAAACTTCACTGGTCTTATTTTTATATTATAGGTGATTGATTGAGAACACGCAGGATCTAACATGTTTTGTAGTTTTGGGGATGTACTGCCACTCTTTCAAATTGCAAAGGTAATGTTTGTTTTAAAGGAATATTACTTTACATATGTTATCTATATAAAAACACATGATGTTTACTTTTCCAGGAAATATGTAATATAAACATTCTGTATATCATTTTTAATAATGTATTAAAAAGCGAAGCCTACTAGTAGTCTCTACTGCTTTTAAAATAATGCTCATCTACATTATTTCATTTATCTGTTAGCAAACGAATGTATTTTACAGAATTTAAAAATAAAATATTTTATAAACATTCAAGAGAAATATTGTGCCTATTGGAACTAGCACACGCGAATGAATTTTGTACATAGTTGCTTCGATTAGCTATTATGGAGATAACGAAGATCAATTTTTCCTAATATAATATATTCAGTGAGTTCATTAAGAATTTAAAAATAAATCATAAATCTATAATACACAGAGCTTATTTTAAAAGTATCACTTTGACATAAGCGACAAATTGTACAATATTGTATTTTTGATACCGTTGAATTCATGTATGTTTTTCTTTCTTTATGAGCAATCAGTAATTAGAAATCGTTTGGTAGGAAGTCATTTTTAAATTAAAAGTTATTGATTTCTACATTGATAGCTGTGAATATGTAAAGTGAAAGATCACTGTCCAAAATATATAAGAAATTCTTTATTATTTTAGTCCAATATACAAAAATAGTGCGAGAAAGCTAACATGTCGTTGACCGATTTGGTTTTCATTTTTGTCATAGTTAATTGTAGCGTATTATTTCTGGTGCCATATGACATTTATTAACACATAGTCTGCGGTGATGGGTCAGACTTGACCCGGGTGTTTGTAAAAATATGAATTACGCTACATATATTAATTTAATGATGTTTTTCGTCTAGCGAATCTTTTATTATATATTTTCAAATAATTTGAGATACAAATATATGTTATCGGACGAGGTTCTAATGAGTTATTGATAAAAATGTGAAAAAACGCTCAAAATCTGACCTAAGACAATCGGATTGAATCTCAAGGCTTACGCCGAAACATCTACTGTCAACATTTTGAGCGGGTAGATAAAGGATACCAGATATGCGTCCATGTATTTGTTTTGACTTCTTTTCGTCTGGCGGCCCCTAGACAATGTCAATAATATAATTATTTGAGGGGCGTTGCGCCTACCTGTAAGTTTTATGACACTACCTGCTCGGGTTCCGACGAGAAGATCACATGCTCAATGGATGTTTGTATTTTGGCTGTATAGGGCGTCTGTTGATGCGTGAGAATATCTACATTATTCGTAATATTTTTTAATTTTTAACTTTAATTTTTTAACAGAAACATTAAATCATATTTAAAATTAAATATCTATAAAAAATCTCCTACAAAACGGTTGAACAACTGAAAACTTGAGGTGTGTCTAAAATGACCCATCACCGCCGGACGTGTTTTGTTTTGACCCATCGGGCTGTAAGTGTTAATATTGTCACTTGTTATATTGTCCTAATGTTAGTTGTTTGACGTCATCTTCTACATACATAAAACTGAATATCTGTGTATGTTCTCTACGCAATTCTACACCATTCGATCAAATTTTGTTATAGGACCCCATGCTAAACACAAACACTATCCTCCTTCCCCATGATCAGCCTCACATACTCACCCTGTATTCAAGATTAAAATGCGTTTTGGTACTATTGAATGCTCACCGTTCGTAAAACACCGGCACCCTGTTTCTCCCACCGGTCACTCTACACCCACCTCCTGATACAGATGTGTATTATATTGAACGTCATCAAAATTTTGTCCAGTTACACTTTAGAATCCTGAGGAAAATTAATTTATTTCACTCCATTTCCCCGGAAATGTTACAAATAGTATTGAATACTTAGTTTTTTATGGTCTGCGTAAAAACGAAGGCTCCCCTAAACTCCGACATTCAATTACAACTAAATCAGAATCCCGGACAACGCCAGGTGGTGACCGCTAAGTTCAAATAATTAATAAGTACACATTATTGTGTGATTGCTCCATATGCGCCCACTTAAAAGGTAGTTATCCACAGCTAGAACAGTTTTCCACGATAACAATACAAGATTAACGATGATTTACGTTAACACCAAGTTTTTTCATCTAATTCGATTTAGTTTTTTCTTGCATCGTGGAATATTTCAACCGGCATCCGAATTGTATAAAAAATGCATTAAAAACGACAAAAACCCACTTCACACCCGGCGGGACCACCATTAATCTTCCCGGGGGTAACCGTGTCTAACGGGCGCATCCCGGGCTTCGCGGGATGAGGTCCCGGGATAGCGGGCAGTCGGATCCTCAATCCGGTCAGGACTCGGAATCTAATTCTTAATATATATACACACATATGTGCGTGCTCATGCTGAAGAAGCTGCGGGCGTATATATCATCCACCCTGCTCCCTGCCTACCCAGGGAAAGTAGCGCGATACATGTATATTTATATTTGTGCCGGTGTGCGTAGATCTTAATCCATAATCATAATATATGATTATGGATTAAGATGATATATATGATTATTAAGGAGAACACATTTTTATTGGGAAGTTGTAATTATTCGGAACATAGGTCTAAATATCGTCGCTGTAGCATAGTTAGATAATGCACCTTCCCCGGATTGAAAAAGAGATCCAGGTTCGAATCCCGGTAGCGCGACAACAATATTTTTCGATAAAATTGATTTTATATGCATATTTTTATAATGAATACATTTAATTAGTGTTTATATAATGAGTTATATTATCTGAAAAATGTGCCCGAAATCAAGAAAGAGTTTATTATATTATTCAAAATTACAAAGCGACATTTTTGTAAAAATTAACGTCATATATGATGAACCAAACTTCAAAATTTTAAAGCTCATCATCCCAGTTTGATGTAAATATCAATGATACCTTGTTATCCTGAGGGCTAAATATATTAAAAGAAAATATGAATAGCTTTCTAGATACCTTCTTAAAATGAATATAAAACATTAAAATTTATTTCAATTGCTATGGCGACAGATCAGTTTATTAGGAAATTGAAATGTGTTGCTTTTAACAACGACCACAGATATATATAGGTATATATTTTGTATTGTTATATGTAATCCTATATATCCTACTTATATACGTATAGCCTTACATGCCCCCGCGATTCCGCGCATCCGTGTCCAACAACAATATTTTAATAAAGAAAAGTAAAGATAATTTTGAAAGTTGAACAACGCAATAAATACGCAGGCATTTGAATATTTTTTTAACAATAAAAATTTATAAACAGATGAAAAATGTTTGATTTATGAGAATATCAAACTAAAGTATTACAATTTTTATGCTTTTGTATTTACATTGATTTTTAAAGAAAATTAAGATTATGTAAACTACCAATTTCCCGTCATTATTGATCTAGTATTATATAATTTCCTTACATACGTCTGTCCGTATAGATAGCAACATAAAACAAACATATATTAACAGATGTCGTCATGGCATTAGAATAAACAAGATCTGCTGTCAATTCCATCACCTGAAAGTGCGCGGTTATTATTATTATGTTATTTGTGATAAAAGTTATTGATACCTATTATTAATATTGCTATTTATTACTGTTAGGTTATTTCTAGTTCTGCTATATTTTCTGTACACGAACTGTGTGCAAGCGTAGTGGCTATTGGCATTACAAATTTTAATTCTCAGTATTTTTTGACGGGTTATTTATAGTTTTTATCTAATTCGTTTGGCTATCGATTCATAGATTATTATTGCGTATGTGCTGTAACTACGTATCTTATACATATTAGGCAAATGTCCTTATGTACATACGTCATTACATTGGAATGAAATATCAACATGTGACGTTTTTGTTTTGAAGATGTCTTTTTTTAAAAATAGAAAATACATAAATCAATTTCCATTGTTAAGATTTGTAAATTAAAAGACTAATTAATTATGTATTATACGTTGTTCATAGCTAATATATAATATAAATGATTTATTTTGGTTTAATTTTTATGTGTTCAAATAACATAATCTACGTAATAATACTCTTTAACACCCGCACGACTTACATCTGTTCTCAATTATGTCCTACGAAATAATGCCGACCGGCTAAACTCCCACCAAGAACCGAACACGCCTCGCCAACCCAAATCTCTCTCTCCTTGTAAGACAATGCGATTATGATTCTTATCTACTCGTTTTATAACGCGCACAAAGGCTCGACAAAGACAGCTTAGTGAGTCCGCCCATAGATGGCAGCCTCGGAAAATCCTACGCTCAAAGCCGAGACCATTCACCGCTCGATTCAGACCAGCTTGCGTACAAAATTGGAAAACGCTCTCCTACAAAAGCGGCAAAAATTGTACGCACGTAGAAAGCAAAATAAACAACTCACTCAAAAGTCTATCTCAAATGCTTTATATAAACCGCACAACTACTCTTCAATATGTTATTTTTTACTCAGAGCTCGGGAAATGTACTATTTATTTGAGACTTGAAAACAGGAGCGGAGCGTAAGGGCTAGGCCACTCTACGTAAAATAACAAGGGAAGTCAACAAAGCATCAATCAAAAATATAAATATATTTCAAATAGTTATCTAAAAGATGTATAATAATAATACGTCCCCTTTTATGGGGTGGATTAAATTTAGTAGAATTTTGCTCTTCTTCTTACAACTCCCCATAGGGAAGAGGAGATATCTCCGCGGTCGCGTTTTTACATTCACAGGCCAATCCGGTGTTCCCGAACAATGGGCAAGACAATGGGGAACACCCAGATGTGGGCGGGGCATCCTTTGTTCGGGACAATGGGCCCATGCGCAGTACATACACAACAATCGCCGTGTATGTACTGCCACCTTATATACTGCGGTCGGATCAAGGAAGTGGAAAGGATCCCTAAAAGGAAGTGTGGGCCTAGGTACAAAATACTGCTTGGAAGATTGGTTTTCCAAAACATCATCTTTAGGAAAGTGATAAGCATTACCAAACAAATATAACATTTCATGTAATGTAACCTATAATATTTATATAAATACCTAAATGCAGTGATGTCCCCCTAGGGGTCCGCACCGATTCGTGTAAACGTTCAAATTGCAAACCTCTCGCCGAACCGTTTATGATGAATATTTATTTAAAATCAAATATTTTGATGCCAGATACGTTTCATAATATTGACATATGCTGTTTATTTTGGTTCGTTTAGCATCAAATCATTCAAGTAGTTCAAAATTTTCGAGCCCTTTGTATCTGAAAATGTTTTAAAATGTGCTATGCTTTTGAAGTACGTACCTCTGTCAGGATATATTATATAGGTACTAAACAAAGTTGGAAATAATGACCAAAAACGCATTTAATAAATACGAGTAGTTACCAAACTCAGTTTAGCGAAGTGGTTGATAATTATTTTTGAGAATATCACTGCCCTAAATCGTATTTACCAAATTCCGATTAGTTACCTAACTACATAAATATACAATATATATAATGTATATTTTATAAATAAATCTGTATAGATAATATGAGTTAAATGTATGTGCCGATTTGATGCGTGTCGTTCCGGTAGTATCTAACTAATTCATTACGCCATTTCCCCCACTAGGCAGGTAGAGGATAGAATGCTAAATTATTCGGTCTTGATATATCACTCTTGCTTCGATCACTTGGGTATATATTAACATTCCATTCGTGATATCAGTTTATAATATCTTTTTTGTTTGGCATCACGATGATATGTGAGGATTAGATCGACACGCAGGTTGGAAATTTTAAAAATGAAATGAGAATGATTCTAAACACACCTTTCAAGAAGAAAATTATAATTATGATTTCGCTTATGTAGTTGAGAGGTTAACTTCGCAATAAAGTAGGTATTTCAGAAATAAGAATTTTACACAGGTAATTCTAAAATATTATGATAATTGGTTGTAAGTAAATGCGTGTAAGTATAAATATAATATATAAGTATACAATATAAAAAATAACTAATTTAAAAGTATAGGTATGTTTGATTCTTTTGTTTCATTTACTTTTAATCTGGCTGGGATATAATTATTTTCCAGCAGAATCTTCTTTTGTCAATAACTATATTACTTTTGTTGATTCATTATTAAATGTCATAAAGAACTGTAAATGAACGAGGAGACAAGCCGAGATCGAAAATAGTTGACCCCAAGAAAATGTGAAGAGGCAATGAAAAATATAAAAAGACTGACAGAAATACGTGGATGAGATGATACCAAGAAAAACGAACGTGTACCGAACGATTTAAAAATATTTTGAAGCTTATCTTCCTCTCTCTACTGCAATAATGACTTCTATAATATGTTTAAATATCAAAGTTTATAAAAACCAGACTTTGGTGTTTGGACCGTGTGGACAGTACGACCGAACAACAAAAGCTCAAGTCACTGCTGAACACCAGGAGTTTGAAATGGAGCGACAAAATCCTAAAATACATATTTGCCTTAGAGATCCAAAATTGGAACCAATCAGCACAAAAAATAGAGAATTTTTGAAGAGACCCAACCCAACCCATCAGGGGTTGTGGAGCCAGATGATGATCATCATCATGCGGATGAGGAAATTGTCTGCCGTCAAAATATTGCACGTGTCTGCTACTCTTGTTGCAGAAGATCAGTCAGCGAACGCGAATTATTTATAATACGTGACGGGACAATGGAAATAATTGTCAATTGTACTCGTATCCCACTACTTCCTCGAAGCCCTTCAGGCTCTTATTTTATTGTTGAATTGAAATTAAGTACTTTACTAGATGTAGTGTATTATCGATTAATAAGATATCTCGCAAATGTATTGTTATGTGAATGTTATTTTTTTAACATTTTTATATCGCATAGGATTCAGAGGTCGCCGAAGTGACGCCAATAAAGTAATGCGATAAGGACACGGAACAGTTATTACAGTAATTAAAAAATATAAAAACGGCGAATAATCACGGGGCACCAGTCAATGATCGCGAATTAAAACTAAATAAATTTCAACAAACAAAGATTGTCATTTTTTTATAAAATGTGCCTTGCTGGTGTCTGATTGAGCTCACTGAAATGGTGAGAAAAATATAAATGTATAATTGTATTGTTTGTAACTGAAATAAAACGAAGTGTACACAGTAACGAATTCTCGATTCTCTTGCCGCAGTGTTCCTAGAGCGAGCGCCTTTCTGTGTTTCATTTCTTCTAACCTCATCATCATCATCGCCAGTTGAGAGAAGCGGAGATCGGCGAACCACATTTGTTTTCTTGTGGCTGTACGAGCTAATTTCAATCCACAACAAAATCGCTTTAGATAGATCACGAGATTATCTATTTATTTGTGGATTGTGTGATCTCGTCAATTCGCCTCTTCATCCGCCCTAGCAAGGACCACGAAAAACCGTCTTCACACATATTTTCTGTTTTCGATGTTTTCTGTAATCTCAGAAAAAGAGGTAACAAAAAAGTCATCAAACAAATACTTCATACTTGTTATCATGGTGATTAATTATTTCATTTAATATTCATGAAGATTAAAATTACATTTTTTAGAAATTCACACGTGTGAAAGGCCACAACACTAGTTCGAAAATAATAAATATGTCCTTCTTTTCACTTCTTTATGACTTGGTACGGAAAGAACGTCTTTATGAATATTAATTTACCCATATGGTGTCTATCAAAAAAATTGAATTAAAAAAATAATACATACATACCTAGTAAATAAAGTAGGAATAATGCTAAAAAACCGTTTTCTAACGAATGAAATTTTCTGTAATAAAATTTCATTTTTTCTGTTCTTTCCTGGAAACTGTATACGTAACACACAAACACACGCATACGTGTTGTATATACATAATCATGACAGTACTAACACGATTTTTTAACATTTGTGATAGTCGCTTAAGACATAAGAGTTATTTAAAGAATATAATTCCATTAAGTAAAATAAGTAGATAATTTTATGAAGAATAAAATGGAATCCGGATAACATTGCTACTATCATCAAAATGTATCTACTCGTTTTCCGATCGCCAGTTGAAGAAAAAAATCTATTAAATGCTTCTTCCAAATGCATCTCAAAAAAGGCAGAACCAAATGTCGATTCGTGATTCCATCGGAGGTCAAGACACCACTGGAATTTTGACAGCCGTTCTTTGTTGCAAGAACAACGCTCTTAGATATTCTAAAATGGCTGCTTAGCAGCATCCGCTTCGTTGCCCACAGAAGATTATTGATAGGCGAAACCGACACGTTGCTTTTTTCGAGTGAATCGAACACAAAAATAAGAGTAATCGTTCACAATGGACAATCGTAACTGTTGCACAATCCGCGATGTGACCACCAATTATTATTGACTTTGAGAAACCGCGGGATGTTTCAACAATGCCGTTCCATCTTCAAACCTTTCTTCGATTCGGTCCAATTGTACAGAGGAAAGCTAGCGACGAAATACAATGGAGATTATAGACATTTTTCCGTTTCATTCTTATTTTATTATTATGAGATACCTCAACATATAAATAGATAATAATCTGCGGTTCGTGTGCTGATACTAGATGCCCCGATTTAAAACGTGGACTATTTTGTCATCTGAAACATCACACTAATACATCTTTCAGTGAATGTAAACTGCACGCTTGTGAAAAAACAATTGATATTTGCAATAAACAAAACAAATGATAAGTTATCTATTTAGAATTACTTTCAATCAAACAACAAAACAAGGAAGCAGACGTTCTAACATCGTTCTGTACTCATCAATAGATACGAGATTAGGCATTTATGTGTGTACTTCACATCGAATAATGCAGAGCGCCGAAAATGTGTAAATATTATAAATATGAATTAAATATATTAATTAGAAAGATATACATATAAAATCAATTTTATCGAAAAGTATTGTTGTTGCGCCACCGGAATTCGAACCTGGATCTCTTTCCTAACCGGGGAAGGTGCATTATCCAACTATGCTACAGCGAAAATATTTTTAGCGACAATTTTCGAACCTATATGTTACCTTTTTGATATTAATACATTTAATCGTTCCATTATTTGAAAGAGCCATCTACCTTATTTTTGCAGAATCTCAAATACCTTTGAGTAAACTGATAGCAGACGCCAGAATTATCAATTCATTTTTATTAAATTTTGGACACATTGATACAACTTTATTATTAGGAGAACACATTATTATTGTGAAGTTGTAATTATTCAGAACATAGGTCTGTGATATTTTAAATGTGATTTAATTATATTAATTAGAAAGATATACATATAATATTGTTGTTGAATATTGCACCTTCTCCGGTTAGGAAAGAGATCCAGGTTCGAATCCCGGTGCCGCAAGAACAATATTTTTCGATAAAGTTGATTTTATATGTATATCTTTCTAATTAATATATTTAATTCATATTTAAAAGATCACAGACCGTCTGTTCTGAATAATTACAACTTCACAATGTGTTCTCCTAATGTGTAAATATTATTTCTTCACAAATAACGGTTCTAGATTTAAAAAAATATACCTAGGTAATATTAAATAGGTTGTGAAATTATGACAGTACTGACATTTTGCATATACAGATTGTGTATGAAATATGCAGGGAGGATGGCGGAGAAGGATAGAAAGAGGAGAAAAGGGGTACATAATGATTGAGAGCAGGTTTAGGAAGACGGAGAGAATGATTGAAGGGAAAAAATGGGTTTAGACTTCACAAAAATCGAAATATAGTCAAAAATAAAAAATAAGTGGGTCGGTTTTTAACGCAGCCGACATTGAGATCACGTTAAAGAAATACAATAAATTTTATTCGTGTGTTTAAAGTGTCTTTCACAGTTGCTGGTGAATGATATATATTTTTTGCGGAACTCACCGAGGACAGCTGTTTTCCATTTTTTAACAGATAAATTACAATTGTTGCATTACTCAGGAACCAAATACGCGACTCTTGAATTCAATGTTTTATCGCCAGATCACATTATAATAATATTTTAATTTATGGAAATTTTTCAATATTTATGCAATTTGATGTGTTTGCGTTTCGTTAATCATATTAAAATGTAGTGTGAAGCGAAGACAATCAGCTCTTCGGCAACACTATTAACGATTTGCATTTAATTCTTCAAAAAAAAATCATTGCAAAACAATGGGGCGATTTCACACCTTATTGAAGGCCGTTATTCGCGGGCGAACCCTCATTGTGTCGCTGGCCGCTGTCCGCTGCAAGCAACACAAGTTCACTGTCAAAACCTGGCTTTGTACCTTTGTTGGGTAATGTCCATCACTGATTCGATTTGCGAAGCGGAATCAAGTTAGAATTTTTTCTATTACCCACCGTGCAATAATTGCCATCAATAGCGGATCGGAAAACGTGAACGCGGCGAAGCGTACAGCTGCATACTCGCTTTTTCTTGCGCGTTATCGTCAAAAGACAACTTCTCTACGGTCAGCACAATCGCGAACGCTGTATTGAAAATCAATTGTGGATTTCTGGCCGACGAGCCAGGCTCGGTGTGGGTAATTGACGGACTTTGAATCGAAGATGTGCTCTTTTATAAAGCGAGGTTATTTATTTTGATTGAATTCGATTGAATAAAATATATATTATTAGAGAGATGAAAATGTTCCAATCAGAAAGTTCGGGTTTGTTATCTCTTATTGAGAATTGATACACTCTTGTGTTAGTTTACTTCTGCGCTGTCTATTCAAATTAAGAAGTCATTTAGAATATTTCAAGAACCATTTTATTTATTTATTTATCAACGCCCTCATGGACATTTACATTTACATCAGTTATGAACAGTGGCGTAACTAAAATTGAGCCCTCTGAAAACGAATTGTAATAAGTTACAAGAACATTAAGTACCTACAACGTAATAAGGTATGAGTATTGCACTACTATACATTAAATTGTAAGAGTAAAATTAGTTTCATCTACTATAATATTCAAGCTTTCATGAAAAAAAAACACAAGTATGTGCTTTAAGGCATTTCTATTTTACACAAAACTAACAAAAATCTTGCTTTGCTTTACAGCGATGGTCTGATTCGACATTATCGGATACTACTGTAGGTATACATAGATAATATTTTTGTTGGTGTTTTTAACTTACTTTAAAGACGTAAGAAATGATTTTTTAAATTTGATATTTCTATTTCTTGCTGTGGTGGGTTTTAAAAATACATAGTCCGTAAAAAATATCGGTACTCATAAAATAATCTATACTATACATATTGTTGGACTTGGACCTTCTGGGATTCCATCTAATTTGTACCTCAATACACCGCTTTGGCTACATTGACACTAGATACGCCACTGATATTGAATCAATATACTCAAGAGAATATATAAATACTGTATAAATAGAGTACAGCTTACGTGACACATTGTTAATAATGTAAAATTGATAATGAAATATGACCAAAAAATAAAATAAAAATTAAGATAGACATAGGATAATTTAAATACCTTGATTAATTACAAAATTGTCTATATACTGCATCAAAAATATCACACTTATATTTGAAATTGGAATCCACAGAACTTGGAAATTGAAACTTGGATATCTTGGCTTATGGAGAGTACCAGGTTACTTCGGACCCTTTTCTCCTTCATCATATTGTATGCCAAAGTGGCCTGTAAAATTTTATTATTATGGTAGTTATTATTATTCTGCTATTATGGGGCATGGTACTGCTAGCTGGCGCAGTGAATTATGACCTCTAAAGGACAGTTTTGGGTCGTTTTAAACGCGTGGGAATGGGTGTACCGTAATTTGATAATACGCTAATAGTTGGGTCTTGGTGCATGGGGAGGTCAGCATAAAACGCTTGGAGATATGTTTGATGAACTCTTTTACGGGGAGAATGCCGGAATTATGACGTAGTTGTGTGACTCTTAGCCACCTTGGGGCGCCCAGTGCTGATCGGATGATCTTATTCTGGAAAGTCTGAAGTTTATTCATGTGTGTTTTGGCCGCGTGGCGCCAGATGGGGGCTGCGTACAGGAGTATAGGCCTTAGGATGGCCTTATATATGAGGAGCTTGTTGTCAACGGCAAGTTTGCTATTCCTGCCTATTAGTGGATACAATGCGCAGAGTCCACGTGTAGCTGCGCTTAGTTTATTTTGGATATGTTTGCTCCACGTGAGTTTGGCACCCAGCGTAACACCAAGGTACTTGATGTCGTTGGTCCAGGGAATGTTTTCTCCAAACATTTTTATGTTGGGTTTATGGCGTTTGGTTCTAGGGCGCCTTCTTGAAAATAGGATGGCGGCACTTTTGAAAGGGTTGATTTTGACTCGCCACCTCGTCGTGAATTTTGCTGATGTTGATAGGTACGCGGTATCGTCGGTGAATTGGGCGACCGCGGTGTTAGCATCTTGGGCGGGGGGAATCCACCGAACTATAGTCGATTCCATGCCTATGAAATCTTTGTATAGGTTACAACGTTACTGTAATTATTCGTGTTTTAATTTTTTACTGGAATGTAATTAAGATTAATAAATTTATGATCGACAAGAAATTAGTTAACAATTATTTTTAAAATAACTTTGTACTACACACACTATTAGCGTCTATCGATGAGAGGGGCTACACCTCTCAAAACTATAGTCGTGATAAAAACTTAAATATGTGATTTATAAAAAAAAATCACTACGTACTCGTTTAGTGTAAATAGGGGTGCGGATGTTCCCAGTGGCTAAATACAAAGTTTATTGTAATTTAAGAGTCACTAAATGACTACTTCAAAAGATAAAACTGTTTTGTTTCAAATACTTTAATTATGTTACAAAATATGTATGTGGTGTTGGCGTCGAACGAGATGAGGCTGAGGCTCCGAGATGAACGGATGTTTCTATTCTCCAGGAACTCTGTACTTAGGAAAGTTTCTTTACGACTTGCAGGAAAATAATATCTTTGTGCTTTGGGCATTATTAGAAGAGATAGCACGGAGAAACTGGTGATCACTAGGCAATAGGCCGATCTCTAACTATATGGACAGATCAAGTCTGAGACACGACTGGAGTCACGTTATACATCACAATAAACAAGGTCCAGGATCGCAAAGACTGGAAGTAAGCAGTTCGCGCTGTTGAAGCAAACTATAGGACAACAACACTTAGTTATGAGCATTGATAGAGATGTTAAAATCGAACAAAGCGTTTAAATAATAGCAGTTAACAAAACGATCGTATACATTTATGCGTATTATTTGACAGTTTATCTGTAGGTAACAAAGCATCCAATTAATTAGATGTAATCTGTTCTAATATATTGGATTTCAAAAATCTTCATCTTCCTTGTCGTCCTCACAGTTCAGAAGATCGTGATCGCTTAGTATGCTAGACTGACCTGTTCTTATAGTTACATGCTTTATTTGGTGGCTCCACCATGATGGCGACATACTTCTCTTGGATGGTGATTATTTCTTTTACTTTCAACATTACTTCAACACATAACACTAACTAAAATTAACTCTGAATAACGATATATTTTAAAAATTTTTTTTGCAAATATCGACTTTCAAATATTTTTTTATGAATTCAAAATAACAAACAGAATAAAAATTAATTGAAAATGAAAGGATGTCGTGAGCCGGAACTATATTTGTGAGAATCCTTTGTACTGGAGCTGTATTTGCGAGAATTGCAGGAACCAAAGCGGCGTTCCGGTTTGCTTCGGTTCATTCCGAGTCCCGAGAAAGAGATGCATATTGGTTCCCAATTCGATTAGGAGGGAAATATTGTCCAAGGTATGTGAAGAAGTAGGTATCTCTAACACCACATTTCAAAGGTGTCGGTCCTTGCACGCTCTCTCACTTTTATTATTCAGGTCTTAAAGTTGTCAAGAAATTTAAAAAAAGGGAATAAACCGTTTTTCAGACAAGGTCCGTCGAATAGTTGTTAGATAAATTAAGAAAAATACTAAATTAAAAACAGAATACTTTTAGAAAGCACATTTTTAAACAGATTGCAATATACATTATTTAAATGTACGACCCTTGACTGGACCATAAACAAAAGTAATAGTGTGTAATGGAGGCGTTACATTTGGGTGACATTACGATTCCTGTGACCGACGCAAGTCTCCGGTCACCAAAGTGGATGGTGGGTGGTGATGAAAGAATCGGAAGGATGGGTTAGATAGGAAATTGGGATTGAGGGATTGGTAGGGTGGAGGGGGGATGAGGGGTATCTTTGATGGTGGACCAGGGTGGACTCACGGAACCAAAGAACAGCTCGACTCACCTGGGTGATGAAGCCGTCACGTTGCACTTCCGGAAGTTCACCCAATGTAGTAAATTTACACTTCACAAAACTCTGGTGAGTGTCACGTACACAAACAACAAAATCACAGCGGTGTGTGCAAAGTAGTGATTCAACACGAATTCATATGAGAACACTTCCTCTCCTCGACTAAATGTACTGGGGAGAATAGGCTAAGGGGGTATGAATAAACTAAAAACTGGTGACAATATACTACAGTTAATGAATGAATAAGTATGAAAGTATATGTGTTCACCTATAAAATAATGATTAATTTAATTTATTACAAATACGAAACAATCCCTATAATGCAATATACAAGATATTACGATCTTTATGGTGTATGATAATTTTAATATACATGTTTAATTAACAACATAAAAACTATGTACCCACACTCACCTACATATTAAAAGTAAAGTCTAGATGTTATTTGAAAAAATAATAGCGAATCGGTCGTTAAAAAAATATGATGACACCACTGGTTCGGATTAATTACATTTTGAGCAAATATTATTAGAGAACATGCCAGCATCCCAGAGACATTTCAACGCTGATTTAGAATACATTAATATTGTAATTATGTACTTGGTGATAATTAATATTACGTTTGGAATAAATACTAAACAGATATTTTTTATATAAAACCTAGTCACAGAGTAAAAATATCGTCCCACTTTCCAGTTGAAATAATTGATAACCGCTGATGGTAAAACATTTTGACATTTGCTACTGCGCTGATTATCGAATAGGTCCTCTGTATGTACGAAACCATGACCCAATCACGACAAATAATTCGTTGAGGTATACACTACCTTGCAAATCAAATTACTTAGCTATACGATAGTATTACATTACCGTAAAATAGCGCAAGACATTTGTATAAATTGCCATTATTTTAACTGTTCATTTTCGAATATACCGATACCGTGAGGACCGTTAATCCTCGCAAGCAAAATGTACTGGAGTAATATTTTAATAGCCAATTTGCCCGGCTGTACTTTGTGCGTCGTATGCGCTGAAGTGTCCTAAACGGGACCTCAAGTGACCGCGATTTGGACCCCTCCCTTTTGGGGCCCTCTCCGGGGCCTAACCGAGCGGAAGTTCGTCCCTTAATAAGTCACAGGGTGACACACGGGAAAACATCATGTTTCGCCAAAAACATTTGCATCTTTGAGCTTATATAGGCTACCGAGAATTGAGGAATATTAATATTTTAAAACGATTAATTTATCCCTAATATCATACAGGTTTCGTTTTTTAAAGTTTTTTTTAAATTAACGTTTTTAATCTGTTATAAAACTTATGTTATAAAATGATTCATTTTATTTACAATGGTTAGAAAAAATTATTATCACTATTACTTTTGAAATTAGCAAAATTATTATTAAAAATCTATTATCATTAGAAATCAGAACTATCTAAATTACTATCAACTCTAATGCATAATTGGGGCAACATTTGTTTTTAGATTGTTCGGGCGGTGTTCCGAGAAAAAAGATATAGATTTCTCTGTGTATATATTAATTTCTACTTAAGGCGTGTTTATTTAATATTCCATTTATAAATATGTGTATTTTTGGAGAGGATAGATTTTTATTTCTAACATAAAGGAAGAAAGAATTTAATATTATAATTAAAATATCACACGTAAAATTATAAAAAGAAAATTAGAGATATAATTAAGAAAAAAGGTAATCTTGAGCAATTGCTTTTCGTCTTATGATACCGAAATTAATCTAAAATCATTTTTAATTTTTTTTTGTGACATAAAAAGTTCACTTTATAAACCAATAATATTAATCTAAGACTGATTAACCGCTTGCGTACTGATCAATGGTGTGTTAATATTATTTACTTAACTTAGGTTAATATTGTTTTTATCTCAACAAATCAAAATATTAATAAAGCTTTCACATTTATTACTTGAGTTAATCAATGAAATGAAATTAATCCAATAAGGAAACACAATTAAATATTTTTAATCAAAACAATCGTTGTTGAAAGTCAGAGTTATTTTTATGAAAGTGCTGTTCTTTGTTCATAAACTTTGGTAGTACATAAAGAAAATCTGTAAAAACTTACCGAAATATATGGCGGACGCCTGCTGCCATCTATGAGACGCACACTCAAGACAAGCAGCACGCGCTGACGCAGATAGCAACCACTGGTCTCGCCACGCGGCGCCCAAGATACTAACGCCGCCAGACTCAGTAGCACTCTTTATTTTGAACTCTAGATTCCATCATGCTATTTCAACCAGTATATTTTAATAACCTTTTGTAACCTTCCTTCAATAAATTCAGTGTAAACAGTAAGTATACTTTTCAGCTTTAATTACCGTTTTTGTCATTTCTATATGCCTAATCATACATAATCATGTTAGACTTGCAGCCTCTTACACTCACATAGACTAAATCATCTCACACAATTCTTCTCCTAAAATGCTTAATAATTAGTATGTTTAATTAAAATAGCCTCTCGCACATATAAATCTTTCCGTAGACTACTCTAGAGGTCTCAAGGGGTTAGGAAAGAAAAAGGCCATATTCAAAGACAACACTGGGAATGATCATTTTACACGTAATGAAACGCAATATTTGAAGGAACACAGAAGCATTATCTTGTATTCCCGTGACGTAACCCGCCCCGTATTCCTGTGACGATGCCAGGAACAGTTGAACAAAGGGCAACAGAATAAACAAAAGAAGGGAGAATAGCTTCGTCTGCTCAGATTTTTCCTTCCGCCATTGTTGAAAGGAAAAACAAAGAGGTAACAATGAATGGAACACTGGATAGGACTTAGATTCATTTAAAATTACATTTGTTTCCCGTATTTTTGTAGCCCATGAAAGGAAAATAATGGCTTTCACGGAACAACAATGGAAGCGTTCTTAATTATTTCTCTTTCCCTACTACTGTCGGTGCTTTTTTGAGAAAAGAAAAACAAGTTATTTGAGGGTTTGCACGATTGCATCAGTCGTTTTAGAGATTACTCACTCTTTACATTTTTAGACGTATTCAAAGATTTAATTCTAAATGGGCACCGACCAATGGACCATCTAATTTTGGATCACAGTGTGCGCATAATAATTTCCTTTGTGCGATTTTAAGGACCAATGTTATTATTTGTGCGCGGGGGGAGAAACTAAGAAAATAATTACCATACCGGTGTAAGGCTATTGGTAAGGTCTGGGTTGGCCACGTTACTGATGAAGTTACATTAAGACGCGTAAATAAGTCAAGAGAACTAATAACAACTGTCAAGGAAGGCGGAATACTTTGGAGACATTCTCCGCTATGAGGAAGATAGAAGGCAGCAGAGGCGTAGGTAGAAATACATTATGTTGGCTGCGTAACTTCAGAAAGTGATGCGAAGTGAATGAAGTGATTCAAAAAGTGAAGTGAAATAAATAAATCAACATACTGCAACATGTTCGCCAACCATCGACAGAAGATGTCACATGAGGGATAAATCTTTTTAAAAATTGTGTGCTGGATATTTTTTTTGTGTGCGCTATGATGTCAAATTGTGTGCGCGCGCACGTCTTAAAGGGAACATTAACATCGACACAATCATGGCTCAAACACCGCCTACCGTTTGCGGTGAGCTAACAACTATATTTATACAACAACAGCGGTTTCTACCCGGCATTACCCGGTATTCAGATTAAATTATAAATTAAAATACGGGTTTAAGGGGATGGGGGGCGCAAAATCTGATCCAGACAGGAGGAGGACAAGATATCCGGGGGAATGGGGTGACTATATTTTCTTCAGAATTCTAGAGTGAAACTGAACTAAGTACGGATAGCATTCAAAATAATACACAATTATATCGTGGGATGAGGGAGGAGAGGGTAGAGGATGCTTGTGTATTGCACAGGGTCCTAAAGAGTAACTACGCAAAATTAGGATTGGATGCCATTCAATGTAATAAACATTTGTATCTGGTAAAGGGGGAGTTTGACCAGGGGGAGGGGGAGCGCAGGGATCTAAAGCGTAACAATACAAAATGTAGAACGAATAATATTCAATATTATATTGAATGAAATAGTCTTATGTTTTGCGCGGGGTCCTAAAGAGTAACTATGCAAAATTTGGTTTAGATCGGTGTAGGATTGACAGACGGTATGGAACAGACAGACATTAAATTTTAGATGCATAGATTTATTAGTGTTGGAACTAATTTTTCCACCATAAAGTTACAAATATTGACACAACATGTTTACACAGACATTTCTCCATGTAATAAAATAATGTTCAAAATCCCCATGGCTCTTCGTAGAATGTATCGTATATGTTTTTTGGAGGCTTGAATTGTGATACTATTTCACAGATAATGGGCAGATTATTCCAGAGTTTCAAATTAACTAATTAAGTATTTTTAATATTTGTAAAATTAACTTTTTGGTTTATTATGTTCATTATTTTATGGGTTATTTAACTTTGTATATAATTAACCACATAATGAGTAATTTTTATACATCAACCGGTTTAGAAAAACAACATTTTCTTCTTCACGGTGTAAAATCAATTAACCAAAAACATATGTATATGTTACGTTATTCTAATGTTTAAAAAAATCTTTCATTAATATAATAATAGTATTATCATTTATTATAAAATAATCTAATTGGGACAAAGATTTCAGTTTGATGTTCAGTAATATTTTGTTTTGGAAGCGTGTGTACAAGTGACAGTATAGACAACAGCATGGCGAGGTGGAATGAAATGGTGCTCAACTTATGTTTGAAATATATATAACTTATATTTGTTGCTAAATTTTCTATAATTTTTCTTATAGACACGACGTAAATGTGAAAAAAATAAAAAATAATAATAAACTTAATGTTAAAATTTTAATGGGATTTCCCTTTAGATGTCTTATTAAAAGATGCTTAAGAACTCTAAACACGGGAAAGGAGCCCTTTGTTGAAGATGAAAGGAAGACTTTAGTGTGATGGGAAATGGGACACAGGACACCCTTTGTGTCTTCCTTGTAATCTCCCTAAATCTTTATATGAAACTGCCCTCTTACAGTTCTTCAGTATTTGTTGCTTCCGAAATGGGAAGCCAACTGGAGTCTTCTTACAGGTTTCTTTATGGGCCGTGTTTTATTTCACCGTTAATATGCTTTGATAAAAAGTAATAATATTTATAATAATTAGATTGGTGTAGTTATCAATTGTGTTAATTATTATTAACTTGTTATGTTATAAATTTATCAACTGATTGATACAAATATAATGAAATGACTCGAAATTTCATGACTGTAGTTGACATCATCATTTTATTCCAGTTTCTTGGGTATTGCTCCCCATTTGCAAATCCATTTTGACATTATCTTCCCATCTATGTTTCGAACCCAATCCTGTTGGATTGTATTACGGAACTCTACATGTCCCTCTCATTGCAGCCTTCTTGCTTTCTCCTCAGGATAGGTAGAGCGTCATACCATCCTCGAAAATCTAGTTTTTTATTCTCCTCCATTTAACTAACTTACCATCACGCTGTTTCTCCGACGGGGTAGGCAGAGAGGATAGAGCGCCACACTCCTCTGTCCTGACACAATTTTCGCCTCATCCACATTCATACATCTTCTCATACAAGCTCGATTATTTGTTGAGGCTACTAACAGAACCATACTTCAGTATCTGGTTTACCTGGTCGTGTAAAGTCTTCCGCGGACGTCCTCTATTTCTGGTGCCATCAACACGTGCCTCATATATCTTTCTTACCATTTTCTCCTCATTCATCCGTTCCACATGACCAAACCACCTAAGTGATCCTTTCTTAATCTTACTCATTATACTAACATCAGCTTTACATTCTTTCCTTATTTCTTCATTATTTACTCTGTCATAAATATGTTTGCCACATATACGCTTAAGTGATCTCATTTCCACTGCATTCAGTTTACTTTAGTTCCTCTTCTGCCAGCTCCAGGCCTCACTTTCATACATCAGTGTCGGTACCAGGACTCCATTGTGCAAGACTAGCGGTCTTGCCTCGGTTGACAAGTTACCTACATATTCTCTTACATCTTATTGTTTTGAAATATGTACATTATGTAAATTAAAATAAAATAAGTTTTTGAATACAAAGAGTACCGCTAATATATATAATAATTTAAAATAAATTATTTCTATGATTTTCTCTTCTAATGCATCTTAAAATTAAATATATGTATAAATGTTAAAAAGCAATAAAATTATTTAGGTATAACGGCTAACGTGATAATGTATATTGATTTTTCTTATAAGAGATATATTTAATTCAGTTTTTGTATTTGAATTATTGGATTCAGTTGGCTTCCCTTTTACCTACATATACATATTGTATACGTCTACAGTGGCTTAACTTCTGACCCTAAAAAATGATCTCATCAAAATATTCTTTAAAGGCAGATCAGTCCCTTTGACTCATACGCTGCACAACGCTCATCCCCAATTGACCGAACACATATTCATAACAGTAATAATCTTATATCTTATTCATAAATCTTCAAAAGTGAGTAGCAAAATAAATACAAATATTATGTTTTTAAAAATCTTACTAATACATATCTGAACTATAACACTATATAAATGTGAAACTTGTAACCTAATGAAAAAAGAAAAAGAGAGACTGAAGTCGTTAAAATTTGGTGTTGAAGAAAAATTGTAAATATTATACGTAAAGAAAACGAAATAACGACATCTTGTAAGAAATAGAGGAAAATAGAATGACAGCTATTAGATGCGCAAGATTTTTAGGTCATGTTCTTTGGCATGACACATTTGTATATTCGATAGAAGGACGACCGAGGAAAATATTCATGGGTCGGTTGCTGGAGTGGAGCAGTTGCAGAAGCTTTAGAGAAGTAAAATACCTGGTATAGAATGGGGATCGCTAGAGAGCTACAGTAATAGGGTACTTAAAAAAAATAAAAAAATAATTGCCTTTCAAATTAAATGCACACAGGTCTTAGCAACCAAATTGTTTTTTGTCAACAGCTCAGTTATTAATAATGACTAAATCCCCTAATATTTTCAATGTTTAAAAGTACTTATGTAAATGCATGTATTTTAACCAAATATCAAAATAAGCCAAACGAACCAAAACTAAAATGCCTCATGTTATCTGCGGATTTAAATGACATTTGTCACTTTATCTGTGGATCAATTAAAAGCGTAATGGCGGTCGGTAGGACGCAGATGGTTCTCGGTATCGGAATCATTTGGCTTCTATTCAGCCATTTTGAAGTGTTTTTTATATTTTTTGATCCTCTGTCGATAACAAAGGGCGGGAAGACCGCTTCGTGATACTATGTCACAATACCTACACACGTATAATAGTTTTTTTTAGTTCTTATAGTATTGCTGGAACTTTCTATCTAAGAATTCTGTTGCTTTTATATAATAAAAATGATTTGTATTTAATATATATCTCTTTCATATATTAATATTCATAATTAGATTTTATGATAAATGACAATAGGATATTAAATTGTATAGTATGATTGAATTATTGTAAACTTTGATCATGTATAAGTATAAATATATAGGTATACTATTCTATTCTCGTTCGCCATTTTTACAGGGTATGTTAAATGAGCATTTTTAAATAATGTTTCAAAACTTCAAATCAGAGACATTCCATATTTGCTTCAGGTTCAGGTTCGAATTTTGGTAGCAACCAAATATTTTTTCGATAATTAGATTTTTTCTGTATATCTTTCTTATTGATTAATTTAATTTGTGTTATAAATTAATCAATTAGAAAGATTTACAGAAAAAATATTTGATTGCTAATGTTCTAAAATTGCATCTTTACAACAAAAATGAGTTTTCATTAAAAATTAATAAATATTTTTGAAGAGTAATAAAATATTTTTATTAAGATATATTATGTATTTCTGTCTCAAAATTTTGTTTACATTATATAAGATGTAATAAATAAATCGAATTTAAAACAAAACGATTAAGTTAACCACTAAACCAAGAAGCTACTTTACTTAAGAAACATGTCACAAGCTTGGGATGAATCTCTTGCTAAAATGCCCATTCTCTTTTTCTAATTACATATTAGGTAATGTTTGTTTTTAATTAAAAATACATATTTTAAAAAGTGTTTTTAAGATTTTCTCTACAGCTTTGAGGCAATTCGGACGAATATAAATTGATTTTGTAATGAGATAACTTATTTTTAATACGTTCCCATCGGAAATCGAACCCGCGATACTTGAATTAGTTAGCCAACGTTCTACCACTAACTACCGTGAGCCACGTTACCTTTATATCAATTTCTATTCATATTATCGACCGCTACTCTTGGGTACAAAATAACTCTTCTGAAACGAAGGAGGACGTCGACGAATTACCCACAATGTTTTCTTTGATAAGTTATGTAGTATTTATTTATTCTTTCTCTATAAAACATATTAGAATGCCTCTCGAACAAAATATATGGTTAAAGTATCTATAATTTTTTTATGAAGCTATCACTGACAATAATAGATGCAGTGAGTACAATTCTTTATAAAAAATACGACGTATTGTGCGCGGTGGACGTTTCTGTACAAGTCGAAGGCAGAAGGCCTGAGTTACGCGTAAGGCCCTTTTCCAAAATTACCATAATCCCTCTTGACACGAAGGACCGTGTTATTTTATGAGTTTACGGATATCGGTGGACCATTCAGAGCCCATTTATGAACACGGCAATATTTCTGGATTACGTCCGAACGGATCGGATCCCTTCGTGATATCTGGCCGAACTAATTTGATACTCATTTAACTTGTCGTATATATTTATAAATTTAAAGGTCCCTTGTAATCCCGTGATTCTAGCTCGTTTGGGACATAATGCTACGAATGGTTCGATGAATATTGATATGAATTATTTTAATTAATCTATCACGGAATTATAAAAATATACAAAAAGCGTCTGAAAAATTGTTCAACTGCACGTAAACATTTTTAAAGCAGACAAGATAGTGCGTAGCTTTTTATAGTATTTTCAGAATTATATTTTTCTTCATGTGTTTCATAGATACGTATACTATACGTGCGCTTTAAGTGTTTTGTGTTCTACAATATTTATACTTTTAAAATTAGCAATATTATGTGGTTAAAATTCATATTTTTATTTATTATCTTTGTTTTATTAACCACTAAATTGAGTTTAAATACATCTACTGGTTTCGAAAAATACCATTTTCTTCTTCAGGATGTCATAATTAACTAAAACATATATTATTGTTTCTTTGCCAGAATCTATTTTTAAAAAATCTATTTTTTTTTTAGTACTTAACTCAAATCATTACTTAATACAAATTTACTCGAATAATTTTTAGGAAAAAATTTTAGAATGGGACTCGTAGTTAAATTTAGTTGGTTGTTTATAATTTTTTAATTGGTTTTACACGCTTTATTTATCTCCAATGATTGACAATCACAATTTTTTATCAAAACCATGACCATTTTCTATCAAATGATTAGAAAATTCTGAAATTAAAAATAGATTCTGTCAAAGAAACTATAATATATGTTTTAGTTAGTTATGACATCCTGAAGAAGAAAATGGTATTTTTAGAAACCGGTAGATGTATTTAAACTCAATTTAGTGGTTAATAAAACAAAGATAATAAATGAAAATAGAAATATCTACAATATTTATTTTCAGTGTGTTTTTTTACAATTATCCTATTATGCTTAATAATAAGTTTAGTTCTTTTTTACTTTAAATATACTTTTTAATGTTGTCTATTTTTTAATATTTTTATATTTATTTTCAACATAATATGTAAAATATAGCGCGTAAGTTTTTAATTAATTAATAGAAATTAATTTTTGTGATCACATTTTGCGGTGGTTGTATAATATTGCACTTGAAATAAATTATTTTAGTTACCTACTTATAATATAACTTCTTCAACGTTGTATTGTAATTTAAACAAATCACTATAACATTTAGAGTTGCTCAAAATAATGCATTAAATTTATTTACCTAAATATTATTTAAAAAAATAAAAATTGAAAAGAAAACTTATTGATAAAACTCGAATTGCGTTCTAAATTATAAATTCTAATTCTAAATTCTCATAACGAAACTTTCTCATTCAAAATTTCACAATTATTTCAGTGGTGGAAATGATAGATTAAATTAATAATCAATTGTGAAGGCTAAATGAGGGCCGTGTTCCTATTTAGAAGAGAAATATTCCACGGAATAAATAAAGTTTTGCCGGAAACCACTCTGAGACGGCATTGTCCGCGGAGGCGGCCATATTGGAAAAATTGGCGCTTGTCCAATGCCGGTCCAGTGTTCTAAAAGCCAAAGCAGAAGATTTAATTCAGTATTATCATGATTATATAATATATTAATTTTCCATCATTATTATATAATACAGGTTTTGTTTTATTTAAGTCAAATGAATTTATAAGATTTAATCTGCCCTCATAAAATAAACAGCCTTATCTAAAACTTCTGTGAAAATGAAAATAAGTTTTGTAAAGATTCTCAAATTTTAGTTTTAACATTCCAAAGTTCTATGTTTAAAAAGCCTTTTAGAACTCCACTTCTTTTATTGTTTAAAAAACTTTTATTAATACATAATAAAGTCTCCAAGACTTCGAATTATTATAGAAAAATTCATGTTATTTTATATATATTGTCATAAAGAATAATGTAAAAATTTCACTATATATGATATTTGTCTCCAAAAAATCTTATATAGTGAAAAAAATATTCACCGTACGTAACCAGTATTTGCTACGTATAGTCTCTACAGACTTAACGATGGTTTATTTATTGAGGTATTTTATTTGAAGTACTCACGCGTACGGAAACCTTTAAACAAACAAATTATAATTTATTTTTCTTTTTAATGAAAACACATTTCTGTTGTGAAGCTGCAACTTCAGAACACGGTTCTCTGCTATCCTGTTAGCAAGCAAATATATTTCGATTCATTGAATTTTTCTATAGGTATAGGTAAAGTATTAAACCAAAATATAGTAAGAAACATAATATAAAAATCATTAATATAATTTTTACGTTATGTTAGTAAATGACGCTGTTGATGTTTTGTATTATGATATCGTAGTAAGAGTTTGTGAAAAAAATTAAAATGTATAATTTTGAATATTAAAATGAAATCATATCTTGTTAGAAATGAAAATGCCATTTCAAATAATAAAAATTACAAAAGTTTCCACACATCTTTCCCAGCAAGATGGGAAACCCTCGAGTTACTTGAATTGATACGTTTTATAATGCATGTTGTAGTTGAGTCTTCTATGATGTTGGTCGATGATGAATTTTCTAACAGGTCTATATTTCTGTTTCTGGTTTACCAGTTCACCAAATCTTTCTTGCATATCTTTTTTGGTGCCATTAATACTAGCGTTATATATTATTCTAACTTATCATACACTCCTTATTAATTCGTTCGTATAACATTGAAAATTGATTTAAAATTATTTTGTAAAATTGGTATAAATTATATGAAATTATTTTAGAAAATTGGTATAAAAATTGAAATGTATAAATTGCATAACTTCATGGCACTATTTCCTAATTTGTTATTAAGCAGTTTGGCGCAGGGGTAGACGGAGAGGTTAGAATACCACTTCTGTACTGGAATATCTGGTTTAACTACATAAACACAACCAATGCGATCCATTGGGGCGCTGTACAAAATATTTGACATCGATACTTTTGTGAGTATCGGTACGTTTCCTTACGCTAATATCACAGACTACCAAATATATAGACATGAACTAACACAAACTTCTTGTCCCATTTTGGTGTTACCGGTGTGATTACTTTGGTACCGCTTATGCAAACAAATAGCTCCGCGACATTTAAAAAAAAATATGACATCATTGGAACGAAAATTTAAACGCTGATGCAATAATGTAAAAAATACGTCTTGTTTACACAAAGATTTAATTTTCGAATTTTACTGTTGCATAAATGTATCATAAACTATCGGATTTATGTTTCCACTAAGAATGTGTGTAGAATGCCCATCGTCCCACAACTAATGTTCCAAACCCCTCACGTACATTTTATTTAATGTCTATTCATTTACTGGTCTGTCACTAACGTGAATTAATATGTTTTTAAATCTACAATAGGAAGATTTGGAATTATAATATTAAAATCATTTTTCACGTGTATTACTAAAATAGGTGTAGCAATGTATAAAGTAGTACCCCGATAATATGTCGATTTAAGGACTAGACCACAGCCGTAAAGCACAATTTACCGTGATTTTGTTCAGTTGCTAGTGTATAGGTATAAATGCCAAAAAACATACTTCGTTGTTATTTCATGAAAGTGTAAAAATTATCGCAGACAAGAGGTAAATTTCGTTCTTACTATCAGATGAATAGTACTAATATTCTTACATTCAATACAGACAAATAAATCCATCCATTTTGCA
Source organism: Eubasilissa splendida (assembly GCA_031772225.1). NCBI lineage: Eukaryota > Metazoa > Arthropoda > Insecta > Trichoptera > Phryganeidae > Eubasilissa > Eubasilissa splendida. The sequence goes on along the minus strand of CM062846.1, from coordinate 33,672,145 downwards.
TTGAGACCCAATTTTTCAAGTTATGCCTCTTTTGCCTTATCCATTTTCATTTATATGGATAAAAAATGTATTTTAAGCCCTATTGTCCCTAGATAACATATTTCCCAAATACACAAATTTATTCACTTGTTCTAAGCATTCATTATTTAATTTATATGAAGCATTTAGTCATACTTTGGTCCGAATAGATTTGCTTATATATTTTTTTTTCATGTATTTATCGTACATCCTAGTCACTAAATACTGTATTGTTTGTTTGGTGCTAATACGGCATCATGCAATATCTAAAACGCTTATGAAGATCTGCATTGTCTTTTGTCGTGATACATTTTTATACAAGCTCAAAATAAGACACTTCACTGCCCACTAGGCCGGTATTGCCCCCACATTATATTATATTTTCTTTCCATGTAATATCTTTATAGTTTTTCTTCCCTTTTCTTATAGAAAATACAATAATAAACCAGAATTCTAAAAACTTACTATTAAACAAGTTCAAAGTAATAATAGTTTTAATACAAATTAAATGTATCGATTAGAATGATACGCACGAAAATTCAATTTATCGAAGAAATATTGTAGTTGCTACCGGGATTCGAACCTGGATCCTTTCGGGTTAACCGATTACACCACACCAACAGAGTAAGTTGACCACATATTTTCGTATTTTGTATTAAAATACTCACAGAACTGTGTTTTGAAAACCCTGCAACTTCAGAAAAATAATGTGTTCTCAAGGTGGGGAATGAATATCCAGAGGCGGTTGATTTGATTTTCACTAATTTAAACAAGTGTAAAATCTACTGTCTGTAATCATATGAAATAATAGTTTCTTTAATTTATTTATATTATTATTTTTCATGTTGTGTAAGTTATGTATGTACAATAACTGTAATAATTTTACGTACTCTGTATTATTATTTCTCATTTATTTCTATATATATCACTTACCTATGTTCGCATATACCATAGACCAGTAAATGAATAGACATGAAATAAAGTGTACATATAGTAGAGATATAGATATGGAGACATTTGTGAAACGAAGTGCATTCTACACACATTCTTGGTGGAAATACAAATCGATAGTTTATGACACATTTATGCAACAGTAAAAGTATTTACTATTCGAAAATTAAATCTCAGTATATACAAGACGTATTTTTTTTACATAAATACATATTATATTGACGAGCTATTTGATTGCGTAAGTGATACCAAAGTGATCACGTGGGTGACACCAACATGAAAATATTAAGATAAGGAATTTGCGTTAGTTCATGTCTATATATTTAACGGTCTGTGGCATACACACAAATACAGTCACCCAGAACTAAGCTAATGTCTGTATCTTGATAGTAATCATGGAATTTAAGTAATTATAATTAGGTAGATACCGACTAATGAAAAAGTCCTTGTAGAAAATTGTAGGCAAATTGTGGAACCGATTCTAAAGCGCTGGGTTCTAAGACTGATAATTAACACTCGATCAGCGCCAGGGGCAGGGCCACCCCGTGACAAAGGGGTAGCGCCCCACAATGGCGTGGCCGGTAATTGAGTGCGGATTATTATTCTCCGCCCGCCACCAGAATAAGGGTGGTGGCGATTGTTTCCCATACACAAGACTAAATTGGAAGAAGCTTTTTCGTGTTTGCCAAGTGGAATGGAGGGCTTAAATCCGCTTTAATTCTGTATGTAATTACATAAATAGCTCACACTAAATAATATATTTCCTAAGTTACATCACCATTTCTCTCTCTATTGTCATCTTGCATGAAATATTTCCGATTATCTTGATATTTCAGAAATACTTCGGGAAAACTCGAAATTTATGAAAATGATTATTTTTTACCCTTAAAATTATCTACATTCGTCACAGATCTGTAAATGAATAGACATGTAATAAAGTGTACATATAGGAGAGGGGTTCGAAACATTAATTGTGTCTATACACATTATTTGTGGAAATAACACATTATAATAATGGTTATAACACATTTATGCATCTTATTTAGTTTAGTTTAGTTTAGTCCAACGAAATGAAAAATTCTCAAGAAATGATGTGCAAATTTCTAAGGCGTCATCCTAATTTAGTGTGCTCAACGATAGAAGGAATATACTAATAATTAAAACCAACCAGTAGATACATCTACCTATATATATATAAAGAAGAGTGTCTGTGGGTGTGTTTGTTTTTTATACAAATCTACAGTTTTATTTACAGCTTTATGAAATTTTGCACACTTGACCTTCAAAACAAGAGAAAGGTCACCGTTTACACGAGATTTCAAAAAACCACTCCCATCCTCTTTTCCCACTTCTTGATGAAATTTTACACACTTGACGTTCAACAGTACGACGTTTGTCTACATCTGATTTCGAAAGAAAACTACCTCCAACCCCTCCTAAAAAAACATTTTACTCTGCGTAAAGCCCGAGCAACGCCGGATACTTCTGCAAGTGCATTATATATATAAGTTTTTTTTATTAGTTTGTTTCCACAGTTTTTTTTATGATTTTTTATGAAGCTGTGCATTACTAAAATTTCTGGGAAACAAATGTAAATGAAATAATCCATATGTTGTAATTACGCTAGCATACCGTGCATCAGTAGAATCATTAGTTGCGTAGTTCTGGATGCTACCGCGCGACGCCACCGGAGCGCTGTAGTCCTCTACTGGGTTATTATTTATTTATTGCTACTAGAATTGTTAACCACTGTTTTAATCTATAGTTCTATTCAATCCATACAATTACTACCGATTGAATTGAAAATTTCACTCAGCAGAGTCAGAAATGAATCAAATTGTATTTATATTTAACTTTGTTTAAACAACACAGTGGTTTAAACAAAGTAAAATGAGGATGTTAATACCATAAAAAAGTGGACGGATGATAACTTACTATCAATTAATACCGACAAAACATACTTTCTACGATTTGCTATTCAACAGAAACGAAACACCGAAATTCATATTAAAATTCACACCGAAGTCTGTACTCGAGAAAACTCTTGTGACCAATGTTCATCAATTGAAAAAAATAATGTATTAAGTACCTAGGAATTATAATAGATAACAATCTCAAATGGAAAGAACATATTACTAATCTCACAAACAAAATAAGGAAAACTGCCTACATATGTTTAAGACTTTAAACATCTTATCATTATCAAATCTGAAAATAATATATTACGCATCTGTACAGTCACATTTGAAATACAGTATTATTGGATGGGGAGGTGCATATAAAACTTCAAAGTCACAATTAGAAGTCTAGAAAAATCAACTAAAAAAAAATTCAATAATTCAAATTTTCAAAATTAAAAATCAATTAAATATTAGAAGCGAATTCCGATCTAAAAGATATAGAGATCAAATTGATATCCCAAAACTAAAATATACCGCAACTCAAAATAACTATATTTATCAAGGCATCAAATTTTTTAACAATCTCCCCATCACAACTAGAAAAATTACGGACTTTCATAAATTTGTAACTGAAGTAAAAAAAATATGTACACAGACTAACTGAAACATAAATTAACTCGAATATACTCCTTCTCTATACACGAGTCTTACTCTCATAGAGAAGAAACAAATGTTAAAAAAAATATATGTATCTATATCCACTGATTATTCAAAATTGTATTATATTTTCGAATATTAAAATAAATAAAAAATATAAATACAATTTTATATTATGTCCAACCACAAAGTTAACGCTACAAATATCAACAAGAAATTAATCAGCTCATCCATGTTGGACGTAGCCCTTACTTATGCTGTTTCTTAACAGAATGACATTTGAAAGGTTTTGAACTTGGCTTAGAGCTGATAGAAGCATCTACTTCCTCATTTACTAATTCGAAAATTTTACTACCTTACTAAACATGTTTTCGTGATTCTTTTTTGCGTTCGAGGATAATGCATTTCTATTACGATTTTGCTTAAAGACGCCGGTCAAACGAAAGTACATAATATGGCATATAGTATTATATAATATCATGGTAACAGCATAACCTATACCTACCAAGTCTATACCTACTGCACGCCAATGCTAATGTTTTAAATTTTTTTGTTCATTTCCACCTCCGTCAAACCATCACAATTACCATCAACCAAATTGATTCATTCTCTTTTTCCAAAAATTTTCTACAGTAGACAAAATGAAAAAATCCGACTTTGTTTGCTTGCGAAGAGAGCCATTTTTTTTATCAATACCTACCCTTCCGAAAAATGATTATTTATGATGAATGAGTGAATTATTGCATTATCCTTTCTGGCTTGTTATGATTTTTGTGTCATGAAATAAATATCACGGTAAACGTAACATAAGAGGCGGATGTACGCATCGCGAAATTTCTGTTTCCAAACATATTCATCCAAGTGAACGAAATCCTTTGTACTCGACGGATTTAATTTACATGATTTAACCTTATTTCATACCCCAGGATATATCCAATTGAAGGAAATATAATTTTATTTTACGGCGATTGATTTTTGAAATATACACGTTCTTTTATGATTTTATACCTTCATAAGGGCGGATGGTAACTGATCGGATGTATGAATAATCCGAATAAAAGATTATATCCTAAATGTTTCCGCCTGGGTTGACCTTTAATTTGTATGCTACTTATATTAAATAATAAAGGTATACATATTAAACACTTACCTACTTATTTATTTTGTAAAGTAAGATATAAAATGTACGAACATAAGGATATTTTCAAGTTTAGCCGAAGTTTTGTAGCTGGGGGTAGACGCTGAATGACAGACTAATTAATTGAACACCGCGCTAAAGGTAAAAATATGTTAAATATGAATTAAATATATTAATTAGAAAGATATACATATAAAATCAATTTTATCGAAAAATATTATTGTTGCGCCACCGGGATTCGAACCTGGATCTTTTTCCAAATCGGGGAAGGTGCATTATCCAACTATGCTACAGCGACGATATTTTTAGCGACAAATTTTCGAACCCATATGTTACCTTTTTGATATTAATACATTTAATCATTCCATTATTTGAAAGAGCCATCTACCTTATTTTTACGGAATAATTACAACTTCACAATAATAATGTGTTCTCAGAATAATATAATTATTATATTAATGAATATATTATATCTTAATATTGAGGTTAATATTGTATACCTACATTAAATAGTTTATTCGGATTAAGATGTTTTATTAGACACAATTGTAATACTATAAAGACACAATTAAGTAGTGAGATCCTTTTCTAGAGTTACACAACACGCTGCTATACTGTTGAAAAGTAGTTTAAAGTAGCCTATTTTATTAAAAATACCCCACAAAAGACCCCCAAGACCATAAAAAGGCATTTATCGTACACAGGGAAGACTCTAGAAGTGCTTCCCAGCCGCACAAGAGACCGGGGCGTATAATAATCGAATCTTCATTACAATTAGTTACAATTTCAGGCCGACAATGTTTGGCCATTATAATGAAACCCCCTTCGTATTATTCTGTGAACTAGGATTTCGTAGCTTCATACAAAATGCATCCATCCACAATACATTGTTCGTCGGACTAACAGTTTCCCATTTTGTCACACCCGCACCAAACCACAATATTCAGCTCTGAATCGAGCGACACACGCATTAGGTGTACAAATAACCTTTAAAGGTAGCCGTCTGTCGTGGCGAATGATATTCAATATGCAACAATGCTAGAAAAAGTGAAGGATGATATTTCCTTTTTCTGGATCGCCATACTGTTATTTTATTTTCAAAAAACCGTAAGTGTTTATCAATGAAGTGTACGTTTGAATGGGCCCTTTCGGCTGCGCAGGTGCACCGCGCATTGTCCGGTCGACTTACTAGGGAGGAAAAAAACGATTCTTCATTAAAATTTTACCTGCAGTTCTGCCCCTACCTGTTATTTATTATTCAGTGTCTCTTTGATTTTTCGGAGGAGCGGGCGGCGACAATGGTGACTCCCTCGAAGACCGTCGGGCCGTATTGACGGCAGCATTCCGATCCTCGGAACAGACTAATATAGATGATGCTCACAATGGAGCCAGAATAGATTCTCGTTCTTTAGCGCGATCTTTTGTTACGAGAATGCTCCTCGATGAGACTGGTTCATTCATAAATCCAATGACAATAAAACACCTACATAAATAGCGAAAAGGTTGTTTCCATAATTTGCGATCCATTTGTATGGATTCCAGAAATATTTTAGGAATGATAATGATTCCATTTTATAATTTAAGAGTTATTCGACAGCCCTTTTTGATTGAAAATTAAAATAATTAATAATTCAGTCAAACAATGTAATCTGTTTAAGTTATCATTGTTTATTAAGCATACAATGTAAGAATAATTACACATATGTTTTCTTTTTAGATTTTAGTATTTCACACAGGATAAGTACTTACTTAAAATATATCGATATTGAAAAGTATTCTATATTTTCTATAAATAAATATACATATTGTAAATTTAACCCTGTTAATTTAATTTGTTCCTATGATATTTAATTAAAATGCATAATTTGTGTATAAATATAATATATTTGTTATAAAACAGATAATATTTGAATATTTTTATGTGCCGCCTGTATAAGTATATGTTTCAGTAAAAAATATTTATTAATACAACTGCACTGAATGCTGAAATCCAACAGTTTTTCAGTAAATGCTCCATGTTCTTCATACTTCATCATTGTTTTTTTTATGAACAAAAGACGACACGGACATCCGAGGTTTTCCTTTGTAAGCTCGCTCGCCATTGGTCGGCGCCACGTACATCGCAGTCCAGCAGACCAATAGATTGTAATCTTTGTTTATTTTTTGTTTAATCTTGTTCGGAATTCAATTTTCCCATTTTATTGTTCTCACTTTATTTTGTTTTTCAATGTCACGTTTCATAGGATTCTAAATCACTGGTTTCACGCGTGGCAGGGATGCGCTAACCGCACACGGAAAACAGCCTCCAGATGAAAGATCGAAAGACAACATCTTTATCTGAAATATGTGATCACCAATTGATGCAAAATAGTTTTATTATTACCACTTAGTTTCTTGGGCGATTTGAGGAATTAAAAGTTCTATCTCAAAAGAATGTAAAATATATTGTAACATTTATCTAAAATTATGATTTTATTTATTGGTATGCGTATATGTTTAATGGTGCGTTCAATATTTATATATGGTGTGGAATTATGGACTCTAAAGGCACGGGGAAGTGACGAATTGATGCTATTGATACGTGGTGCTGGACACGCACGAATGTCTCCAACGACAGACTCTCAAACATTTATTTACCTAAGACGAATTTTTAAATTTTTTGGGCATCTTACGAGAAAATACGATAAGTTGGAGAAGCTTGTTGTTGTGGGCCTCACCCGTTGGACCGGCCAAGCGGAAAATGCAACAGGCACATGTGTAGTGACAACCCTCAGATCTGAAGGATGGCGAGAAAAGAGAAGGAACGTAGTCAAGAAGGTGAGAGTTCACGGAGATCTTTAGCCATAAGGGACCGACGCGAATGATTTGTTTAATTTTTGAATAAATAACAAAATAATATAACTGAATACTATGATGCATATTGTAATGTTAACTTTTATTAACATTGTTTAATTTCTGTAAATTATTCAAATGTTTCTCATATATTATTTTAATTAATTAATTAAAACGGGATTGCGGAAGAGTGCAGTCAACATCCTTTTGTAATTATTTACTTCAGTCGTTTTCCCACTGTACCTTAATCCAGTTTTTTTTAATAAATTATAGGTACCATCACTACTATCACTTACGATTTTCTCTATAGCGATTTATCAGAAGTTCACTCTCCATTCGTAGATCGGACATTATTGTCACCAGGCACTGCAAATCAGATTCAATATTAGCAGTGGCGTGCAGTAGGTATAGATTTAAGATATGCTGTTACCAATGATATTACACAATCATATATAATATATACAATATATATATGAATCTGTCGTTTATACGACCCTACCATGTATGTATTTGTAATTTTAGAATGCTATTAAAATAATGTTTTTAAAATTTAATTTTTAAAGTAAAATAATACCTTCTTACCCATATAAAAATTAATATAAAAAATGTATGGATATTTTTAAGAACACTTTTTATGACAACATGATTCTTTTTTTGTTTGAAAATCCTTCATGTAATAACTAAACAAAATAATTATTTTTATCAAAAGTTAACGTAGGAAATAGTTTTACCAAATGCTTTTTGTATTTTCCAAATTCATGCACCAAATGCACCTCGAACGCGAAGAACGACCATTAATTCAACACGTTAAAAACAGTAAGATAGTAAAATTGGCGAATTAGTAAAAGAGGAATTAGATACTTCAATGATTTGCAAGTAGTTATTTTGTTAAAAAAAACAGCATATGTAATGACTTTATACAAATCGGATCAACCGTAAGGTATTATCAATTCAGTTAATAACAAATTGTATGACTTGAGTAATACACTAGCTTAAAAATACAAGACAGTAATGTGAATAGCTACAATCGCCACATTGTATCAACTAGCGCCAAGGCTTCAGCGGTGGGTTGTCGTAATAGTTTTTAGAACTAAAGCCATTCAAGCTTCTACTGGTACATAGATGACGCTAATTGTAATGAGTCCGTAAATATTTAATTTATATTTGTTTCCCAGAACTTTTAGTAATGCACAGCTTTTTTGCTTGTATGCACTGCACACCCCTAACTATTAGCTATTAACACTACAGCATATCCGCCCAAAAGTCCATTCTCGCTTCTACTTACAATTCTTTCAGATCTTTCATACAATTGTCCATGTACAAATCGAACGTCCACGGTGACGTTACACAACCCTGTTTGACATATTTTATAATATTAAACCGTGATGTGAATGCTCCATTAATTCTTACATAAACACTACTTCCCTCCAGTCAGTGAAATAAATTGCATCATATCGTGTTCGTCTATATAAAACAGAACACAATTTGAGTAATGCAAGTATAGGTAAGTGTCATAACACATAATAATTATTTTTTATCTAAAAATGTGTTATAAGTTTTGTGATAATTTAAGGAATAATATGCTTAATTAAGAAAAACAGTAACAGAAAATCGAAATAATCAAGGAATGTATGTATTCAAAGTGAACATAATATGAAATTAAAAATAGTAGAAATCAACAAAATATGATAAATACCTCCAAACAAGCACTAATGCTTTTATATGAAAAAAAAAGTTTCAGTCCGTTTTTAGCAAAATAACTTTCTATTTAGATTTAGACGACAATAAAGATACATTTGAGAAAAATGTCAGATTTCAGTTTGTTCTATTAATATTTGCGATTTTGGAAAAGAAAAAGAATTTAATTTACTATTTTTAATTTTTTTGATAATTTATAAGTTTAAGATAACGACGGCTTCATATTAAAATGATACAATTATTATTTTAAATTCAATAGTGATATTTATTTAGTTGTAAAGTAATAACGATTATTACGAAATAAGGCCGCCCCGTTGTACTCAACTAATTTCCAATAACGGTCTATTTCAATCAAAGACTTCAATTATTGTTTCTCGAAATTTCTCCGTAGTATTATTAACAATTGATTTCTATAACGAACTCTTCGTTCCCTCGACATTCACCGTCTCCCTCTGACTGAGGGGGATCGTGATCTGTCTTCTCCCTCCGCCTCACCACTGGCACTGGTGACTGCTGACTTGTTGAAAATAATTAGCCCGTTTTTCAAGGAAACTGTTCTCTTGAATAATTCTCTGGTACAGTCAGAGAATTTCGTTTACTTACTTCCTCATTAATTTATTATAAAATATTACACAACTGTGAATACAGATAATTAACATTTTCAATAAACATTGCCAGAGAGTATTATTTATTAATGATAAAGAATAACAAGGAATAGTAATAAAAATAAATAATAAAATAACTTCATATAATTATATAAGAATTGTACGCGTTGTTACAAAATTAATAATTACAAACTAATTCGCTGAAACTTTTAAATTAATTAAAAAATAACGTGAGTTGGGAATGAGACTGTATCGCTTAGGTAACGTATCAACACTACAGGTTTTGCCATTTGCCATTGTATTATATTTAAATTTAAATATAAAACTGAACTAATTTGAATTTATTTCTGAAAGTTGGAGCATTTTTACATTTATATTTTACATTCTCATTACATTTTATGGTCTCGTGGTGTGACCGTTTTACATAATAAAAAACACGTTAAACTATATGTTTAAATATAATAAAACGAAGATATTTAGTGTATTAAGTTAATTTTACTTTTTAACCAGTTTTAAGTTTGTCGATATCACTAACATATATAATAATTTTAGATAAGAGATGGAAATGAATATATTTTTTTATTGAAAATTATGTGTAATTTTCAGAACAGTCTATGTATTAAATTAGTATTAATGTTTCCATACTGGGAGTAATTAATACTACAGGGTGGCTCAATGAGAGTAGGTAGATTTTAAATTCCGAAGGATTTTCTTTCTGTAATATTTAACAGATTTCAACTAGAAACATGGAAATTTTATCATAGAAAGGTATACATATCAAACAACGTATTTCAATAATGAAAACATATTATCTAAATCAATGTTCAATTATAATGACACGAGAAATTTTGGCTTCTAATCATGCACACGTGAAAATAAAACATTGTTTTTTTGTATTCTACTAAATTAATTTCCTTTGACGCGTTTCGCCTTGTAAGAACATTATCAATAATTTGAAAATTAATTAAGAATCGCAATGAATTATAAATGAATACAAATTAAATGGTCTGTGGCACATATTTGTGAAATTAAATAATATTAATAAAACTGAATAATACAAATTAAATGTATCAACTAGAAAAAGATATACAAAAAAAATCATATATTCGAAAATAATTTTAGTTGCTACCGGGATTCGAACCTGGATCTTTTCCTAATCGGGGAAATTCGTTACCATTTACACCACGCCAACCTAGTAAGTTATATGCAGCAACTCTTTCAAATTGATACATCAGTTATCATTTTTGAAAAGCTATTATCATTATATTGCGACAAATCTCAAATATCATTGAGTAATATATACGATAGGAGACGCCAGAAATGAGATCAATTCATTTGATATATTTTTAAGGAGAATACATTATTATTTCGAAGTTGCAGTTTTATATCTTTTTAGTTGATACATTTAATTTGTTTTAAAATATGGTATTTTAAAACAACTTCACATTAATAATGTGTTTTCATTAAAAATATAAATTATAAATTACTTTTTAAAACGTTTTAGATATATCTCATATTTTTCTGATTAGGAATTTGTAAGAGTATCCAAATATCATGCTAGATTCTTGTACGACTTGTATAGTTAGTTGCAGTAGAGACTTATTTCATTCATGACAAAGTTCAGGGGATTAAATTTGCATTGTACAAAGTATTTGTAGTCATCATACTTTCGTAGAATAAGCGATGTGCTGTACAACGAACGATGGTGATTTTCTCATGCTCTTATTATGTTTTTGGGAGAAATGTGTAGCAAAATCTGAAAAAAGGTTGTTATTATTTGTAATATCTTTTTATGTCAAAGATGGTAGCTGTGTCCTCGTGTGCGGAATAATACCCAGTTCATGATAACAAAAACATTTATTCCCGATGCTTCTACACAATATTATACAAGTCAATATTTGATGTTTACGGTATCACGGTCCGGAGCTAAGAGAGTGCATTGATCACGGCGCAACGTCATTTATCTCTTTCACACGCTTATTCGTGCCAACATCGTGCGCGTCTACGCATTCGTCACCATAGATATATCATATTATTGTGTTTTATATAATATGCATTCGTTGATTATAAATATGTAGTAATTGGGCAATGATACTTTACGGGAGAAAAAAATTAATTCTTATATAGCAGAAAATCAAAGAACGACTTTCATCCACTGTGCAGAATCACGGTTGAAGGCTTCATGTAGTTACAGGATTAATTTCCAATACGCATAGCGGATAAGGTATAGATCGATACCTCCAGGACTGCTTTAAGAATGCTTTCAACCTTGCTAGATGTAGACAGCTAATTCAAGCAGCCACCAACTGGAATAATGATCACGCATCATCACAAGGATAATCATTTTATCAAGTAGGTATTTTCACATTTAACTTTGAGACATGTTAGAAATTGAATAAATATCACAATTGTGTTTAATGTCTATAAATAAAATTTATATTTAATAAATGTTCTATATGCATACAGTAAATAATATTCCAAATCAAATTATTTTTTTGATAAATTTTCTTGAAGTTTTTCCTGTGCAAAAATAGTTGCAATACCTACAATTTAATTGATAAAGATACTATTATAAGGGTTGCTAACTATTTTTACATAGGGAAAACTTCAAGAAATTTCGAAATTAGAGTTAATGAACTTTTGGGATGTCTAAACAACAACAATTATTACAACAGTTTCGAATCACCTAATAGAACGTAATCACTCTTTTGATTTAAATACAGGTTTCAATACTTTCAATAGCAATACTAGGGGCTTTTACTTGGATAATCTAGAAATATTAAAAACCTTAAATATAATATTATAAATAATCAAATGAATGTTGTATATAGCCCCCCCCCAATATAATTGACAAATCAACTTTTCAATACATCTAAATTAGTTTTAGTACATTTCTTTTCCTGAAGGGAGCATCGCTACCGATACATATAGATTTTTTTAAATAAAAATTAATCGTGGTATAAACATGGTGTTTTATTATTTTATTTATAAAAAAGTGCTACAAAGTATTTTTTTAATGTTCATAAGGTAATAAGTATACAATTAAATATTTTAAAGAAATGTAATCGAATTATTAAAAAAGCTATCATTTCTGAAATATATTAAATTATTTGCTATTATATAGATATGTTATATTATATATTACAAGGTTCATTAGCTTGTAGGTATAAGCATATTATCAAAATGGTCCTCAAATTTATATAATTTAAATCGAACCCATCTGTACGGAAATCTCAATCCACCCCCGTCTCGAACCTCCAGTACCATATTTAGGTATTATTAGAGTTTGGTCGTATAGCGGAACACTGGCGACACAATGTGGGGTACAATACGCTAATTCTAATTGCAAAATACCTTGGAGACACGCCATTATGGGGCGGAGTCCTGGAGACGTCGCTCATGCGGACCTAATCGCCACCCGAGCCGCCCCGCCAGCCCGGCCCTGCGCCACCACCCGCGGGACAATACTAAACACCTGCAATTATAAAGTTGGAACGTGTGCGTGTTGCAAGTTGGAGAATCTTTCCAGCCGAGAAGAGTCGCGGAAGATGTCACGGATATTTTGTATAAGATTTATAATACGTAGGTGCCGATGTTATTATCATAATATACTTCGGTGTTAAAAATTAAAATCATCAAAAATCGAACACATCGTTAGTGGGCAAATAGTTTGAAATATTATACAAAATAGTTTTTTATTTTCACAAATAATATTTCTTAAAGAAAATTTATAATAGCTTTATCATAAAATTTGATAAGTGCCTATTTACTTAAAATGATCAGTTTCCTTACAAAACTAAACGCAACCTATAATTTGCGTTTTATAATTATTAACGATAATACTACAATTATTAATACTGTAATTGTGAATATATTAAAATATTTGTATTATGATATGTGATAATTTTCTTGCGCAGAGAAGATACGCGCTACTTGTCCGACTGAATGATCGTGGGCTTAGGAAAGGATATTAATTTACGGTAAATGGGAGAATTTTCTTCTTCTTTTGCGGCTTCGTGGGACTCGAACGTTGTCACTGAATATATATATAGTTGCCATAGAGTATCATCCGTCTATTGCCGTTGTCTGACATTCTGTCTATATATGATTCAATTTTCTCCACGATCTTGATCCTGTCGGATCGTATAAAATGGCGTCATATCATCAATCAAATAAATTCTAAATATGATATATAATACATAATAATTATCTAATAAACATTAGAAAACTAATCCGTTGTAACAAAGCAATAATAGAGTAAAGTTAATCAAACAAATTTTTCAGGTGACAGGCTCAAGAACGGAAATAAAATAAAAAAATATTAATTCAATAAAAAATTAGATATAAGAATTACTAAAAATATAGATTGACGGTCAAATATTGGTATTATAATTACTCATGTAAATAACTGAATTATTCATTCATATTTTTAAAATTTTAATATGTGTGTGAATTTTTATTAGAGATGTTTTTTTAAACAAAATTAAGCGTAAATGTAATAATAATTTACAAATAATAAGGAATATAAACACAATGCCTATGTAAAGGTAATATGAGTAGGATTTTTTATCATAATAAATACGATATTTTATTTTAGATTTTGTATTATTTCATATTATTACAAAATGATACAAATTTTTCCTTTTATGTCAAATGTATTTTTTATATTTTTAATCACAGGTCACTATTAACTGAAATGGTAAATCCTTTTCCAATGTGTAATATTATAACACCACACTTATTTAGAGTTTTAATTTGAATAATTTAATTCATTCTTGGTAAAATTTACAACTTTTTTCTGAATTATAAATTTTAAATAGTCAACATATTAATATTTCCATTTTTTTAATTCATGTAAAATCACTTATTCTAGAAATGTTGTGAACTCACCACTTCAATAAGATCCCTTCTTGCGCTGTGCTTTAGCGTTTTAGTGACTGCCGACCATTTAATACCGAGACATTCTTAACACCCGCTGGAAGCCGTTCTTTTGGGATTACTGATAAAATATTATAGGTTGGGATAATTTTTCCCCTGGTATTCTGATCACAAGTTCAAGCTAGGACATTTAGAATCTGTTTATGAAATGAAGTGGGGGTTCCATACCGAGGTTTTCTCAAATATGGTTTCCATCTCGCCACTCCCTCAGAAATACCATCTCGGCCGCTTGGATCTTCGAATACTTTTCTCGAACGATTGCATATTTGATGCTCACTTAGTTATGCACTCTCACTTGATTCCTGTTTCCTCACTACCGACCTATGCAAAGAAGTAGTACTGTACTTACTATCAATTTCGTCGTATCGTCGACCGTTCATTTTAACTTCTAAATCTGTTTCAATCTTCCTTGAATTTGAATGTAATACTACTCTTAATTTTTTCCTATAACTATTACTTCTGTCTTTGCGGTGCTAACATTTATCACTATCCGAAAGGCTTTTAATACGAGCATAGGTACCGACTTATTTTCTGAATGAAATTTTTTTTCAACCGGTTGTTTGAAGTACCGTTATAAGGGAGATTCTCCACTTGGATTCTCTATCACTTTCTAGAAAAAGATATTAATAATTGAGATATTATGACTTGAAAATGTCTCGCGAATGCCAGATGCAGACTTGGGATAAATAGCAACATCGATTTTAGGAAGATAGATTGAACTTTGATTGGTCATCGAGTATTGAAACAGCGCAAGACAGGAAAGGTGGAAGCGCCTAGACTTGTCTAGATTTTGGGCCACCGATCCTCCTAAATAATCTAATCATCTAATAATCATGTGTGATCTGACTATCGTTAGCTATTTTTTCATGATTTGAGGATGTCTTGTTATGCAATATTAATAATTAAAACATGTATTTCCACATCTGACAAAACCGACTATCTAGTTATTTGAAAACGGTAAATATATTAAATATATTGGGTGTATATAAATGAAACAATGTTATAACTACTTGGGTTTATTAGCACTACTCGAGTTTCGAGAGAAACAGTAAACTCTCTCTTAAGTTTAATATTTCACCTGTCGAAGAGAGTTATTGTTTCTTTCGAAACTCGAGTAGTGCTAATAAACTCAAGTAGAGTTATAATATTGTTTCATTTATATCCATCCATTATGATGAAACTCTAAAAAGTATACGCTGATTCTATCAATAGTATATATTTATATTAACATACATATTTACAATGTGTGAATTTCGGTTTCAAAATTTTTTTTTCTATTTTACCTATATGTCGATTGTCCGTCTCGTCTGTACTGTCATACTATTGATAAAAATGATGAGTATGTAAATCAAAAGTTTTTAAACCATTACTTACTGCTCGGCATCAATGTATTTTTTAGATATTATTTTGTGTTAGTTTCGAGTATATATTGAGATATAGTTTTCACCACAATCTTCACTTCTGGGGTAAAAATACATTGATTTATAATTGTAGGTTGCATCGCTATGTTATTACTAATAAATACGCATTTCAACACCTTTATTTATAAGGGATGAGAGACGAACAATTTTTAGAAATGGTTCTCATTATATTCACTTTGTTAAGTTATAAAATTGGCTACATTGGTTACAAAGACACTCGGTTATGTCTCGGTCCCTTCAATAGAGGTATTAGAATACGGAGAATAGTTATATACGTGTTTCAGAAATGTAGCTAATTCAGATAATTATTCAACTTTGCTGAAAAAAAGTCAGATACTGCTAACTTAATACAAATACAGCGATTGTGAAAATACATAAAGTTATGAAGTAGAGCTTTACGAAAGATGTTGCTACCTGGATGAAGTACGATGAAGAAATGGCGCGCCGAACGGAACGTGCTGGTGGAGCGCCCGTCCGCTCGTGGGCCTAGCAGGGTGTTGGTGAGCCGCGCTCTAACGGCCGCGACGGACGGTTTTATTATCTATTAATATAAATAATAAAAAAACCTCTTTTATTCAGTGTAAATATTAAAGGTAGAAGTAATTAAAATTAATCTGATAATATTTAATTGAAATGTTATTTGTTTTTATATAGCTACCCCTTCTCCGAGAGGGTCGCTGACAATTCAGGCCAATACCAAAATAATGATATGACAAGTGCATTGGAGGCAGGTGACATCTGACAACAGTAACCGGAGTACAGAAATTGGGGAGAGGTATGTCGGTAGCTATGTTATGTAGTAATATCATATTCATACATTTCAGATATCACCCTCTCCATATTGTCACCTAGCGGTCGTGTTTTGGGGAGATAAAGGTCTTTGTGAACATCTGAAAGGCTTCTATTGTAGCGCCCATACTTTGGGGGCAACAGTGACGTCATCAGTCAAAAGGAGTCCCGAGAAAAGCGCGGGATGAAATAAGCCGCGATGGGGACACTGTTTTGTATTTGTTGTGGGTGCGCGTGTGTCATATGTAAGTGTGTGTGTGTAAGTGCGTATATGTGTATGTATGTGTGTGTATGCACTCACGCAGATCATTTGCACACGCGGGAATAATAATTGTGTGGAGATGAAAGCAGTTTAAAGGAAACCTGTAAAGAAATATACAAGTGCTTTAGTCTTATTAAAAACTACCAGAAAACACCCGACTTAATCAGTCGTTACTGCTAGCTAGGTTGTACAGGTTTAATTTTTTTTTAAAGATAAGTAATAACTTTTAATTTTTATTAATTTTAAATTGTATTAACTATAAATTAATTTCACATCATACTCAATTTCCCAAGTTCTGAAACCATTCGTCTCATTCTCTCGTACAAAAATAAAACAAATACGGTATGTATATCTGAGTGGATGATACTTTGAAACGCCTTAACAAAATTCTACGATCCAGAATGAAACGTTGCTTGGCAACGAATTTGATCAGTGATCAAATTTGAATTGGAAGGTTTTAAGTCTTTTTCCAACATTCAAGTGCATCCATCCATCTCTGTTTTCTCGTGCAGCGTCATTAGTCATGTTGGTTGTGTGATTGTGTTTCAACGACAAAAAGTTACTTGTATGTATTCATATATGAAAATTAAAATCTCATTGAAAATAAATAATCATTCTGCTTTTGAACGCTTATGTGATTAGAAGACCATAGATAGTCAATTTTGATAAAGATAGGTAATTAGCTATTATAAAACTGTTATAAAATTATAAACAAAATTTAAAGACTTTGCGTTTCTTCATTAAAACAAATTAACCTTCATCAATATTTGCAAAATTACTTTGTGGCAACATATTATATAAATAATAGGAAAAAAACGCTTTGCTTAAAAACTGTGTTTATTGATACGTCAACGTGTTTCAAGACTTATGGTCCCTTTTTCAGGAAATAATGTATACTAAAATTAAAAATGCATACAAAAACAATTAACCCTCTCTTAAAAATGACTATTTCTTTCAAATTTATTCCTACTTGCGTCCCAATTATAAGCTAAACTTCCTAAAGTAAAAAAAAAAGTATGCACTGAGCAAGCTCGGTAGTCGCAAAACAATCGAGCGTTTATCGCCATTTTCTTAAAATTACTTACTTACCATCACGCCGTTTCTCCGCGGGGGTAGGCAGAGAAGATAGAGCGCCACACTCTTCTGTCCTGACATACAATTCTTGCTCGATGATTATTGAGGCTTCTAACAAAACCATCCTCCAGTATCTGGTTTACCTGGTCACGCCAAGTCTTCGGGCGTCTTCTACTTCATCTACACTTGCGTCATACATCTTTCTTACCATTTCATCTTCATTCATCCGTTCCATACGACCAAACCATCTAAGTGATCTTTTCTTAATTTTACTCACTATACTAAGAGATCAGCTTTACATTTTTTCCATATTTCTTTATTCTTTACTCTGTCCTAAATGCATCTGTCAAATACACGCCTATGTGATCTCATTTCCACTGCATTCGATCTACTTTTGTTCCTTTTCTCCCACCACCAGGCCTCACTTCTATAAATCAGTGTCGGTACCAGGACGCTATTGTGAACCGCCAGTATTGCCTCAGTTTACAAGTTACCATTAGCTATAATTCTATTCAAAACGACGTTCACTTTATTCCTTTCAGTCACCCTCTTTTCGATATCTTTCTCTATCTCTGTCTCCGTTTCTATCGAACGTACTTCCCAAATACACAAACTCATCTATTTGTTTCAAGCATTCATTACCTACAAGTATTTTGCACGTTGTCTTGATTTCCTCCTTCTCGAATACCATCACTTTCGACTTAACATATAAATTTAATGTATAAATTATTCAACATATAATTCATATATAAATTGAAATTAATTATAAATTGTTTATCATCATTACGTAACCGTAATTTTAAGGCAGTTCTCAGCACCTATACTTATATCTCATAAGTTCTGACTGCTATACACACGTGTTTTTACAATACACTAATTCATATATATTTTATATAAAGTTGCTTTAAGAATTAAAACAAATTTACAGACATATATTCATGTGTCGATGAACAGAAATTATATTCTTAATTGATTTAAGGTAACATAATCGCAAATTATTTAAATAATTTTGTTCCCTCTGTTTAATATTTTACTTTCATAACTATTTGTTTTATGATACGAAAATATATACATTAGTGGCAATCGGTGATTTTTTGTAGAAGGTATGCTGGATGACAAGTTAATGCCTACATACTATCAAATGTACAAATATAACATATGATCGAAGGATATTCAATGTTTCAATAATTCGGCTTCAAGTATATCAAACTGTCAAAAATGCGTGCAAAAATTTCTCAAAACATTCCGCTCGCTTCGTAATATACTCGTATATGCTATTTTGTGCATTATACCCATAAACATTAAAGTCGTTTTTTGTACGTTGGACGCTGTTAACGAATGCGTATACAGTATTCGAAGACCTTGACCGGCAGAACTGAATGTCGAATACTTTCAAACTTTGTGGATACGGAACGAATGATAGAATCCGCTGTTGCTGGTATCTGTGTGTTTCTTTTTGATTCTGGAATACATGAGATGCGGAGCATCCAAAGCATGAATGAAGCGACCGCGCCTGATATACATATATATTTATTTATTCATGTTTTTTGCTTTCGTTCAATTTTTGATCAATCTATGATTAATTTTATCAGGATAACAAACAAATTATTTAATTTTATAATGTGAAGAAAAAAAACTCAAAGATGGGATAACATATTATTATGAAAGAGTTAAATTAATTTTATTTACATTTCATGCACCTACTTTAAAAATGTATCGTTACATGTAACGTTCGCATTGTGTAAAATGATAAATTCAAAATGTTACAGATATTCCAAAAACTGCGCAGCGAATGACAAAAATATTGAATCCGTATCGGGGTGGTAAATCTTTTAGCGGCATGTTTACCTATCTGATATTTCCCAATAAGCTATGATGCTGAAGTGGTGTGAGTGGTTAAAATGGTTATATTTTTAGGTGGCAAATGTCTGGACTATATTGTATTATGAAGAATGACAATTTAAAAATGAATATTTAGTTTTACCATGACATCAAAACATTGTTTTAAACGTTAAAATTAAAAGAAATAAATAAACTTTAATGGAACAAATTTTAAATTTTAATAAATTTGAAAGGAACACATTATTAATATTAATTAATTTTAATGATATTAATTTGTAAATTTACAATTTTAGAATATAGTGATAAATAAAACAAATATGAATTAAATATATTAATTAGAAAGATATACATTTGCGACAATTTTCGAACCCATATGTTATCTTTTTGATATTAATACATTTAATCGTTTCATTACTTGAAAGAGCCATCTACCTTATTTTTACAGAATTTCAAATACCTTAGAGTAAACTGAGAGCAAAACTGATCCCGGTGGCGCCACAACAATATTTTTCGATAAAATTTATTTTATATGTATATCTTTCTAATTAATACATTTAATTAGTATTTAAAATATCACAGACCGTCTGTTCTGAATAATTACAACTTCACAATACGAATGTGTTCTCCTAATAATTAAAACAATTTATATAAATCACCTAGAAAGGTACATAGAAAAAAAAACGATATGTGACCGTATTTATTCGATAGTTAATTTTTTTTAGTGTGAATGTATTATTATTGTTTGTGTATAATTAACTTGTATGTGTCTAACTAACTTTTCAAAAATAAACGAAAGAAAGGATAAAACGCCATTCTTCTGTCCTGATATATGTAGTTTCTTGTCGTGTTTATTTTCATATTCAGGCACACTTGTCAATTTTTGAAACTTTTAATCCTCCCGACTAGTAATTATCCTTTCATGGTGTACGGAATATTGTTCGCCGAAAATATTTTTGATTAATGTTTTAATTTTTATGATTTTTTGGCTGCTTCAATTTAAAATGGATTGTGTTACATTTGTCCAAAGCTGTTCTGCATTTTTACTTATTTTTATAATGGTAAGGTTAGGTTATGTTAATTAATTCAGACTTTGTTTAATTAATTATATTTCTTATACCATACTGTTGGGTTTCCCAACGTTTAAAAATGTATTTTTATTATTAAAATATAGTTACATTTATATGTAACTATACAGAAAACAGACTATTTTTTCTGGTGCTGGTTCCGTCAAACTAAACTTGTACAATGTATTGATTTTGTACAATTAAAGATCATAAATATGGAGACATACGTGTATATATACAGGGTGGCCCAAAAAAAGTGAGAACATCTCGTAACACATGAGTAATTTCAAAACATAATATAATTAATTATAATTTTTTTTGCACAATATTTAGCTAATTAGAAATCATCAAAACACCCCATATTTGGTTTAAATCTAGGCTGTTCGGTAGCCACATGCTTGGCTCGATGAAATTAAATCGATGAAGTAATGTCCAGTTATACTGTAATGTCTAGCTATACTCCAGGGTTTGTTTTGAAACTCTTTGATCATTTTTCTAGCACCCCCAACGTTTTTCAATTCACAAATTTTTGATCAGAATACGGTCTTCTGCAGTGATGTTTGTCATTCTGAGCAACAATTTGAAAAAACCAAATATAAACAATGGGAAAATGAATAATCAAAGATGGCGACCGAAAATTGTCGAAATAAAACGTAATATAAGTAAATAGGTAAGTAAGTAAATTAGTAAGCTATTTAAGCTATTGTTGATATAGTTAAACAAATTTTGATGTAATTCTATCACATTTCACGAAATGTTTTCACTTTTTTTGGTCCACCTATATATATAGCTAAGAGGAAGATGAATTAACATAAAACTCACATGTCCAATACAAGAGCAGCTGGTATATTATAATGAACTGGTTTTAGAAATATACAGTGTGCCCTTTTATAGGAAAATTTAGTCTATGTGTTGTCCACGCGTTGTTTAAATTTTAGTTAGCCCATGTAGTACCGAGTGGACGTGATACAAATATGTTTAACATTAAACATAGCAGATCTAATTACGTAGTCCACGTGGACTGCGCATGAAACCTGCGCAGTAGAGCACGTATGTATATATTACCCAGGTGTTGTTTTACCACGTGAATTTCGCACGCGTTTATACATACCTAGCTGAATATTATTTATTTAGTACACGTTTGGTTTAGTCACTGGGCGCGGTAAAAAACATTGTGTTTTTGTTATTTTTCTTTTATTTCTACTTTGATGATGATTTTTTAACATGAGTTATGACATCCTGAAGAAGAAAATGGTATTTTTCGAAACCGGTAGATGTATTTAAACTCAATTAAGTGGTTAATAAAACAAAGATAGTAAATAAAAATATGAATTTTAATCACAAAGTTAATATTGGTAATTTTAAAAGTAGAATTACATTTATTACGTTATATATAAGGTGTATATGAAGAACAATTTTAAAATGAACTTTATTTTTGGATCACTTTGTAGCAATAATTAATATAGATATGAGTCAATATGTTTGGGTGAGTGCACCAATACTGGCTCTACCCATATTACGAATACAAGTTTTAATATGTAGTATCATATTCTTGGGACAATTCAATTGATTTAAGTCTTTTAGCATTCTATTAAATAGTTTAGGTCCAAAATATTTGTAGTTCCTGAAATCGGTGAATTGTCAGAATATTTCGTATTATGCGTATCAAATTTGAATATCTTCGTAACAAATACCTATAAGTAATAATTATAATCTATATATTCCACATAAAAAAAACTATTTTCCAGACTGTGGAGTAAAAATTGTGAACCGCAAACAATTACGAGCGGGAAAAAAGAGTTAATAATTGTGTGCGAACAATATTTCTAGACTTGTAATGGAAAATAAACGATTATGTAATGAACACAATTTTAATATTGAATGAAAAATATTCCTACAGATAAATTAATTCATCAACACTTTATCCGTCGAATAACGCTAATCAAAATTTCAACAGTGGTGGTGAAATAACCCTTTAGTGTTTTCTCCTATTAATTATAACTACTGCATTCGCAACATCAATTTTCCGCTTGAAGCACTGTCGCCGGGGGAGGGGCGGGGGGGGGGGGTAGTTACGCCGTCAGACGGAAGCGGGGAGGGGCGCCACATTTTCCATTCACATCAACGTCATGTTTTAAATAATCTGCTGAAAAAAATAAACGTGCGTCGCGGCGCTTTGCGAGCATTGTTGGAGCGGCGTCGGTTTGACAGACGCCCGTGCGGCGGGGTGACAGACGCCCGCGGAGCGGTCGGGCAGACGCTCGCGGGGCAGGGGCGGGGAGGAGGGTTTGCGTCCCGAGGCCCCTGGACACTTAATTTCAGCAAAATTTCACGCCCGCGTCAAATGGAAAAAATGGTTTTAGATTTAAAAGTTTTCATTGCTGTGTTATAAATCTGCTTAAACTTTCCGAGCATTTCTATCAGGAGTTCAATCTTTTTGATTTTGATTTCAATAAGGTATTTCAGAATTTATTAATGTAGGTAGTATCTATATACCGTACTATATTTTCTTAATACCAATACATAGCTATTATATAGATTCATGTACTGTTTTTACTCATGCACTTTACTTAAAATTCTACAGCGAGCTCTAAAACGGTTATATAAAAGATATCGTATCGCGATCGAATAGGAAAGTAATTAATTCGATAATAGGCCCGGACTATAAACGTTGCTAGTCACAACAGTAATGTTAATAATGGTTGTGAACCAATCATATGTATAAAGATATGACTGGTGAATAAGAAAGGTTCACGAAGAGGTTAAATAAATGTCTAGCAATTGAAGTAAATTGGATGTATAATTTAGAGGAATGGGCTTAAGAAAGAGTTTGATAAAGGCTTATGATTATTGATACTTTCCTGTAATTGAATTGACGGATCACCAAGTGATCTACTGAAATCGGTCTGTTTAGATTTTTGTAAAACAGGGGTGCGGGAAAATAGGTAGAAAAGGCGTGAAATAAGTAACTTATTATTTTAGCAGTACATAATTGGTACGTATGTACAAAACTGGTTTATAAAATAATTGTACGATTGTTAATGTATCAAGAGATATAATATACTGTAGTAAAATTATAAGTGATGATTAATATGCAGAGTATACAGGGTGTCCAGCTGAAAAATTTGAAGATTAAATAATAATTGTTCGTAAACCATTAGGGTGAGATAAATGGGAAGGGTATTGTTCAACGCGCGTGATTTGATGATTTGCTAGTTGCAATGAGTCTCTGGTTGGGAGCGTACCGCGCGTTTGTGGTTGAGAAATATTTAAAGTACGGTGTTTCATTAGTTTAATATTCGACAAGTAAGTGATGGGCCGAGCAAGCAACTTATCTGGTGTTGGGTTCAAAAGTTTAGACAAGAAGGGACAATGGTTAACCAAACTCCTCCGAGACCATGAACGTCAGCAGCGATGCCAGAACATGTGGCTCAAGTTCGACGTGAAATTATGCTTAATTCGCGTAAATCAAAGCACTATTCGAGTTTAGAGTGAAACAGCGCCTTCTTTGTCGTACTAGCCACAATTATATTTTTGATACCACAAGGTAACGCCGATTCTATCAATAATAAAAGAAGGCGAATATTTATTCTATATTTATGTGTAGTTAGTTTAATACTTCATCTGTCGATGAGAGTTACTGTTTCTCTCGAAACTCGAGTAGTGTTAATAAATTCAAGTAGAGTAATAACGTTGTTTCATTTATATCCAATCATTATGATGAAACTCTACAATGTTAGCGCCGATTCTATCAATAATATTCCTGGTAGCTTCCTGAAATGAGACATTGGTTGCAGAACTCACCAATCTATCCATCTAGTCGGTGATCTTGTCGGGAGCGGGTTCCTTCGACGCTGCCTTGTACCTTGTACATTTTGTGACATGTTCGAAGTATTTCAGTATGTGCATTTATAATGAGGAAGATAGTCATTGCTTAACATTTATTTCTTCTCTAATTGAACTGTTTGTTCTGTGACCCGTCTATGAGATGAACATAAGCTATCGAGAAGTAAATGACTTGGCACATAATAGGAATCGACGGAGATGGATACAATGACAAGAGAATGTCCCACACGAAAAAGGAGAAGAATTACTATTTATATTACATACATAAGACTTTCTACAACATGCAGTAAACAAATTTTTTCATACTTTAGGCATATTTAAAATTTAGGAGAACACATTCTTATTGTGAAGTTGTAATTATTCAGAACATAGGTCTGTGATATTTTAAATATGAATTAAATATATTAATTATAAAGATATACATATAAAATCAATTTTATCGAAAAATATTGTTGTTGCGCCACCATTCAAATGATGGAACGATTAAATGTATTAATATCAAAAAGGTAACATATAGGGTCGAAAATTGTCGCTCTAAATAATGTCGCTGTAGCTTAGTTGGATAAAGCACCTTCCCCGGTTAGGAAAGAGATCCAGGTTCGAATCCCGGTGGCGCAAGAACAATTGATTTTATATGTATATCTTTCTAATTAATATATTTAATTCATATTTAAAATATTTCAAATTGGTAATTGCTGAGAATATACAGATACAGAGAGTGAGAGGTTAGTCTCCAATAAGATGGACAGAACGAGTGCGAGATATGACCGGAGCATCGCTGCATATCGTATTAATCAAAGCTCAAGATGGTGACGAGTGAAAGTATAAACAGTAGAAGACCACGATTTTGTCCTTTCCAGTCCAGCTTAAATTTCTAAACATTTTTCTTTTTAATTTTAGCTAATAGCCCGCCAAACACTCTTTGCTTTGTACATCGTTAAATTTAATGATTTAGTTTTTAAAAAAAAAAAGTCTGAGTTTGTTTTTTCTTTTTGTGGTCTAGCCCATATTGAGTAGCATTAATTTTAAAATGATTGTCATTACATAATCCGACATTAAAAAATCTATTTTTAATTTGCAATTTCAGAACAAAGTGCTGTAATATTTTTTAATACAAATTAAATTAATCAATTCGAAATATATTTAAAAAGTATATTTATCGAAAAAACATTTTGGTTGGTACCGGGATACGAATTAAAATTTTAAAGAATGGATCGATTTATTAGCGTGTATTACTCAAAGATATTTGGAATTCATTGCGTAATAAAGTTGATTGCTTTTAATAGATGTATCAAATAAATTTTGTCGAAAACGTAATGGGTTGATGTAGCGAAATGGTAACGAACGCGTTTATCCGGATAGGAAATGTTTCGGGTTCGTATCTTTCTAAACTTGTAAACTAATTTATTGCACAATTACTTATAAACTATGCCCATCTCAACACAGAATTTTCTAGTGAGACGGGCACAGTCCAAACATATAATACACATCTATTATATAGTTTCTAATTAATTTAATTCTTATTAAAAATCCATTTCTTCTCACCTTCTCAATATAATTTGCAATACTTTGTTCCATGTATGCACTGTTAATCACAGCTTTTTTATATAAGTTTCATTACATTCTATATGTATAATATTTTTCAGTCTATTATGTACTTTGTTAGGAACTCTACGCCAATACACAGTCATTACAATAGTACATAATTGAATTGGAAATTTTAAATCTTTATATCCCGCGTCTCGCGCCTCTTTGCATACGTTTGCATAAACCACAAAGGCGGCGGCGGACGAATAACAGTTTGAAAAATATATTCATAAATATTGAAGCAAGTAATTAAATATAATTACGCGCATAATTTGTTCAAAACAGGATACATTGTGAGTTAGCAAAATGTGTCAGGAAATGTTAACTGTCTTTACTTGTATAGTCAGTTACCAATGTTGATATAATATTTTACTTACTTTGTTGGCGCTACGGACCATTAGTATTGCGGTACAAGGTCGGCTTCACGATTAGTCTGCAGAAATTCTAGTTCTGCGCTGCATCGTCCCAGTTACCAATGTTGATATAATATTTTACTTACTTTGTTGGCGCTACGGACCATTAGTATTGCGGTACAAGGTCGGCTTCACGATTAGTCTGCAGAAATTCTAGTTCTGCGCTGCATCGTCCCAGTTACCAATGTTGATATAATATTTTACTTACTTTGTTGGCGCTACGGACCATTAGTATTGCGGTACAAGGTCGGCTTCACGATTAGTCTGCAGAAATTCTAGTTCTGCGCTGCATCGTCCCAGTTACCAATGTTGATATAATATTTTACTTACTTTGTTGGCGCTACGGACCATTAGTATTGCGGTACAAGGTCGGCTTCACGATTAGTCTGCAGAAATTCTAGTTCTGCGCTGCATCGTCCCAGTTACCAATGTTGATATAATATTTTACTTACTTTGTTGGCGCTACGGACCATTAGTATTGCGGTACAAGGTCGGCTTCACGATTAGTCTGCAGAAATTCTAGTTCTGCGCTGCATCGTCCCAGTTACCAATGTTGATATAATATTTTACTTACTTTGTTGGCGCTACGGACCATTAGTATTGCGGTACAAGGTCGGCTTCACGATTAGTCTGCAGAAATTCTAGTTCTGCGCTGCATCGTCCCAGTTACCAATGTTGATATAATATTTTACTTACTTTGTTGGCGCTACGGACCATTAGTATTGCGGTACAAGGTCGGCTTCACGATTAGTCTGCAGAAATTCTAGTTCTGCGCTGCATCGTCCCAGTTACCAATGTTGATATAATATTTTACTTACTTTGTTGGCGCTACGGACCATTAGTATTGCGGTACAAGGTCGGCTTCACGATTAGTCTGCAGAAATTCTAGTTCTGCGCTGCATCGTCCCAGTTACCAATGTTGATATAATATTTTACTTACTTTGTTGGCGCTACGGACCATTAGTATTGCGGTACAAGGTCGGCTTCACGATTAGTCTGCAGAAATTCTAGTTCTGCGCTGCATCGTCCCAGTTACCAATGTTGATATAATATTTTACTTACTTTGTTGGCGCTACGGACCATTAGTATTGCGGTACAAGGTCGGCTTCACGATTAGTCTGCAGAAATTCTAGTTCTGCGCTGCATCGTCCCAGTTACCAATGTTGATATAATATTTTACTTACTTTGTTGGCGCTACGGACCATTAGTATTGCGGTACAAGGTCGGCTTCACGATTAGTCTGCAGAAATTCTAGTTCTGCGCTGCATCGTCCCAGTTACCAATGTTGATATAATATTTTACTTACTTTGTTGGCGCTACGGACCATTAGTATTGCGGTACAAGGTCGGCTTCACGATTAGTCTGCAGAAATTCTAGTTCTGCGCTGCATCGTCCCAGTTACCAATGTTGATATAATATTTTACTTACTTTGTTGGCGCTACGGACCATAGTATTGCGGTACAAGGTCGGCTTCACGATTAGTGCGCTGCAGAAAGTCTAGTTCTGCGCTGCATCGTCCCAGTTACCAATGTTGATATAATATTTTACTTACTTTGTTGGCGCTACGGACCATTAGTATTGCGGTACAAGGTCGGCTTCACGATTAGTCTGCAGAAATTCTAGTTCTGCGCTGCATCGTCCCAGTTACCAATGTTGATATAATATTTTACTTACTTTGTTGGCGCTACGGACCATTAGTATTGCGGTACAAGGTCGGCTTCACGATTAGTCTGCAGAAATTCTAGTTCTGCGCTGCATCGTCCCAGTTACCAATGTTGATATAATATTTTACTTACTTTGTTGGCGCTACGGACCATTAGTATTGCGGTACAAGGTCGGCTTCACGATTAGTCTGCAGAAATTCTAGTTCTGCGCTGCATCGTCCCAGTTACCAATGTTGATATAATATTTTACTTACTTTGTTGGCGCTACGGACCATTAGTATTGCGGTACAAGGTCGGCTTCACGATTAGTCTGCAGAAATTCTAGTTCTGCGCTGCATCGTCCCAGTTACCAATGTTGATATAATATTTTACTTACTTTGTTGGCGCTACGGACCATTAGTATTGCGGTACAAGGTCGGCTTCACGATTAGTCTGCAGAAATTCTAGTTCTGCGCTGCATCGTCCCAGTTACCAATGTTGATATAATATTTTACTTACTTTGTTGGCGCTACGGACCATTAGTATTGCGGTACAAGGTCGGCTTCACGATTAGTCTGCAGAAATTCTAGTTCTGCGCTGCATCGTCCCAGTTACCAATGTTGATATAATATTTTACTTACTTTGTTGGCGCTACGGACCATTAGTATTGCGGTACAAGGTCGGCTTCACGATTAGTCTGCAGAAATTCTAGTTCTGCGCTGCATCGTCCCAGTTACCAATGTTGATATAATATTTTACTTACTTTGTTGGCGCTACGGACCATTAGTATTGCGGTACAAGGTCGGCTTCACGATTAGTCTGCAGAAATTCTAGTTCTGCGCTGCATCGTCCCAGTTACCAATGTTGATATAATATTTTACTTACTTTGTTGGCGCTACGGACCATTAGTATTGCGGTACAAGGTCGGCTTCACGATTAGTCTGCAGAAATTCTAGTTCTGCGCTGCATCGTCCCAGTTACCAATGTTGATATAATATTTTACTTACTTTGTTGGCGCTACGGACCATTAGTATTGCGGTACAAGGTCGGCTTCACGATTAGTCTGCAGAAATTCTAGTTCTGCGCTGCATCGTCCCAGTTACCAATGTTGATATAATATTTTACTTACTTTGTTGGCGCTACGGACCATTAGTATTGCGGTACAAGGTCGGCTTCACGATTAGTCTGCAGAAATTCTAGTTCTGCGCTGCATCGTCCCAGTTACCAATGTTGATATAATATTTTACTTACTTTGTTGGCGCTACGGACCATTAGTATTGCGGTACAAGGTCGGCTTCACGATTAGTCTGCAGAAATTCTAGTTCTGCGCTGCATCGTCCCAGTTACCAATGTTGATATAATATTTTACTTACTTTGTTGGCGCTACGGACCATTAGTATTGCGGTACAAGGTCGGCTTCACGATTAGTCTGCAGAAATTCTAGTTCTGCGCTGCATCGTCCCAGTTACCAATGTTGATATAATATTTTACTTACTTTGTTGGCGCTACGGACCATTAGTATTGCGGTACAAGGTCGGCTTCACGATTAGTCTGCAGAAATTCTAGTTCTGCGCTGCATCGTCCCAGTTACCAATGTTGATATAATATTTTACTTACTTTGTTGGCGCTACGGACCATTAGTATTGCGGTACAAGGTCGGCTTCACGATTAGTCTGCAGAAATTCTAGTTCTGCGCTGCATCGTCCCAGTTACCAATGTTGATATAATATTTTACTTACTTTGTTGGCGCTACGGACCATTAGTATTGCGGTACAAGGTCGGCTTCACGATTAGTCTGCAGAAATTCTAGTTCTGCGCTGCATCGTCCCAGTTACCAATGTGCAAAACTAATTGACTTCTTTTTCACATCGTCGTATGTTCTCTAGAACAGTGCACGAGAGATCATATATCATGTCCCAACTAAAGCTCCGCAGATATTTGGCTCAACGACAATATGTAAACGACAAAAGAGCCGGCTGACTAAAGCTCTAGCATATCATTGATCTATGTGACATTAGATCCAACGACATACCAGGAAGAAACACGACTCACCTGGATTTTCTCTCATGTAATTATAGCTCCTGAACTTCTTCGATAATCAACACGAAGCACTGTAATCCACAATAGCGGTTTCGGTACGCACACGCGAGCAACCGAATTCACTAGCACCAAGTAAACTTTACAACTTCTTCAAGTTAGTGATGAGCATATAGCAGTATCCACTCTCCTTGACAGTTCAAAAGTCATAGACAAATACACAGAAAAAGTCGTGCTCTGAGGGGTAGGGTAGAGGGGGGGATAGGTAAAGTAACCGTAATGGAGCATCCACACGCGCACGGCCATCGGCGATCTATGGATCTGTCATTAATACAGAACAACAATATATTTATCTAAAGTTAACAATTTTGTGGTTTCTTGGTCTCAATTGAAAATTCAAAATGATTTTTTTAAGAAAAGCTTTTAAGAAATCGACGAATCGAGGGGTGATGCAGATACTAAAAATATGTAACCGCTCAAAACAAATCCGATGCGAAATACGAAGTTGAATTTTTAAAATTATTTCATTAAATTAAAAACGAACGTCATAATTATACAAACGATGCTAAAAGATAATAATCTTTATTTTTTCTTAAATATGTATCTTTAGTTAAATCACGCAAACTAAAGATACAAATTTAGGAAGTATAAAGTTTTATCATGTTTTATCATTGCATATTGGATTTTTTTTGATCGGTTACTTGTTTTTAGTAATCTGCGAAAGGTTATATGCATATTTTAGTCACCCCTCGATTTCTTTTCTTGAAAGCTCTTTCTTAAAAAAATCACTTTGAAATTTTGTTTGTGGCCGTTATATCGTTGGATATAATGTCGCATAGATTAATGGTCGGCTGGAGCTTTAGTCGGTCAGATCTTTTGTCGTGGAATCGACTTGTCTATCTTACTTTCCAGGATTCAGCACAGAAACTATATTTGGCTGATTATGTATGTTATGCATTTTCACATTCGGGTCTTTTCTGGTTTCCGCCCGCCACTATTTTCTGGGTTCTAATTGGTTTGATTTTTCGATTAAAATATTTTTAAGTCTATTTATTTAATATAATTTTTCTTAACTATGGAAGATTTTCGTTGATAGTCATTCTTGTTCTCCGGTCGGCTCCCTCATTACTAAGGAATGTTACCCGGGTTGTGACACGTGAATGTTTTTTACGATTCTCCTTTACACTTTTCCGGAGCCTGCAGTTCAAAAAGTCTTTTCAATTTGATAGCAAATAACTTTTTATATCTATATAGTCGATTTATTAAGATGAAGATAGCACTTTTCCTCTCCGGCTTTCCATTGTTTTAGTCACCACCAGTTTTTTGGGTCATCCATCTCTCCACAAGCGATATGTTTGAAAATTTGAAGAAAATGTCTAAGAAAAATTGTGGAGATCATTAAATGTTCCAAAATTGAGGTATAAGTACAAATTATATAATCATTTTGATAATATATTAAAAAAGTAGAGCACAAGCATAAAATTATATATACACAAGAGTGCATATTCCTTAGATAATACGTTTTCTTAACAACACTAGTAATCAGAAGGCGAAACTATTTTTAGTTTACTGTATTGTAAGCTTTTTAATAAATATCATTCCCGCGTAAACGAGATGCCATTACGCAAAATTTAATGGGAGAATAGAAAGGATCTAAGAATGTAAGAGAAATACGAAAATTCAAACCTGAATACCACTGAATTGATGATTGCTAAAATTAGTTGTATAAAATCAAACGTGACAAATAGATTAAATACAAATTTATAAATCAAATAGAAAGGTATATGGAAAAAATCTGTCTATCGAAAAAATATTTAGTAACTACCGGGATTCGACCTTTTCCTATCCGGAGAAGCGCGTTCACCATTTCGCTAGCAATCGAATACATTTTCGACAAATTTTGAACTGTAATATTTCAAATTGATACATCTATTAATTAATTTTTAAAAGCAATCAACTTTATATTGCGCTGAATTGAAATAACTTTGGTGAACGCGCGGATAGAGAGAGGTCCAGGTTCGAATCTCGATAGTACTAAACATTTTTTCGACTGATAGATTTTTTCTGTATATCTATTAAGTTGATTTATTAGTTTGTATTAAAATACCATACATATTCTAAAAATGCAATTTCACAACAAAAATGTGTTCTCTGATTAAAAGTCTCCAGCGCTAGTGTTCTCAACAACTACGTCAGTTTTAACATATAAGATTCGAATATATATGTTAAATACAAATTTAATGTATTAATTGGAATGATATACATATAAAATTCATTTTATTGAAAAATATTGTTATTGCTATCGGATAATGTACCGGTAATCGGATAATGCATGTTTCCCGGATTGGAAGAGATCCAGGTTCGAATCCCGGTAGCGACAACAATATTTTTCGATAAAATTTATTTTATATGTATATCTTTCTAATTAATACATTTAATTAGTATTTAAAATATCACAGACCTATGATCTGAATAATTACAACTTCACAATTAGAATGTGTTCTCTTTAATAATATATATGTATCTAAAGTATATAAACGAAGTTTACATGCATATATTTATAAATTAGCACTTAGGTATAATGTGACGAATTCGCGTAAGTGCGTCTCATGTCGATTTTATAATGTCAAGGTAATGTTTTCACATAAAAATATCGATTTCTCGTGTCACGTTTTTGCAAACTTTCATAACGTCAGTTTCGATTCTATATTTTATAATGACTTTAAAAAACATTATCAACGCATTACGTAAAGTTCTTCATTCTGATGGTATATCTTATAAATGCTGGTGAACCGCCCTTGCAGCCGAAAGTTGGGGTTTAGCGGACTTACGAACTGAAGAACACAATATCGTGTGTACCGTGTGCCCATTCAATACGTCACAACAGTGTGTTTGTGTTCGATATTTGAATGTGAAATGTTGTGTCGTCGAGGGTGGGGCGAGTTCGTACGGCGGGGACAGGCACGGGAGGGGTTGGAGGAAGAGGGGAGGGGGCTTATTCGGTAACAAGAGAGGCTTTGTGGCGTATTTGGATGTAAATTTGACATTTTTACAAAAATCAATAACCCGACAGGGATTTCATAATCGGGGAGATGTAGGTAAGTATTGATGTACGAGTTTACCTAATGTAAGAGCGAGGGAGACTTAATGCTCAAGTAACTGTGAAATAATGCCTGATTATTATTCTATGTATTTAATAATGTAATATAATATATATTTTTTATCTTTATATGTAATGCAAACCATGATCTAAATATTGGATAAAAAATACTGATTGTATTAAAAATCAAAGCATGGTCTTTACCCTTTACTTAACCGGTGGTTTTGCTACTTTATTATAACTTAGTGTACACTTTATTGTATTGATTATTAGTTATAGTAAAGTTTTGTTTGTATTTAAAATAAATATTTAGAAATTATCAGTTTTAAATACCCCTCACGAAGCTTGAGCTAAGCGAAACCGGTTGGCGTGTAATAAAATTCATGGTTTTGTACAAAGTGATAGTGTTTGCTTTGATCTTAAAATAAATACTTGCCATTACAATATTTAAATATAAATATTGTACTTTTTAGACTCGGGTAAGATTAACGATCTAACCCTAAGAAATATAACGAGTAGTAGTGTAATGTTGTATGAATCGTCTTATTCCTCAATAAACATTAAAGAATTTTTTTAAATTTCACGTTTTTCTGTTCAAAATATTCAGAAAATAATTAACAACTGTTATTTCGTAAGACTTACAATATTCAATGAATAAATAATTGCCACAAAGTAATATTGCAAATATTGGATAAATAAATAATATTTAGGGAATGCCATAAAAAATTGACACAATGATTGTACGACTGCTATATTTGGATTTTGCCAATCGTATCCTTGGAACAACAAGGTATCATTTCACATTTACATCAAACTGAGATATCGGCTTCAATGTTTTGAATATTGATTTTTAGATTTATTCAGCGGAGTTTGGTTCATCGCCCGTGAAGTGAAATTTTAGCAAAAATCTTGCTGTACAATTTAGAGTTGTCAGGTAAGATGACTCCTGATTTTTGTATATACCTACTAAAATATTAATTCATATTATAAGAAATACAATTTATTTTTAACATAGTTTTAAAAAGGAAATTACATATATTAGATACATTATATAATAAATACAGAAAATAATTTTAATCAAAATGATTAATTAACCAAAAGGTCACGATATATTTTTCATTATTCTCTACTAGCACCACATTCCGAAAGCAGATAAGATACGTTTATAACATAATTAAAAATAACTACAGAGAAAGTATTAATATTTTTTTAACGTTTTAATTATAGAGGTCATTAAGAAAAAAATAAATAAAATAAAACTTATCCCTTTGTATTCTCATTTATTCAATCAATCTATCTATTCAGTTTTGGCCTTTCCTTGTTAGCGGCCAGTTGGGTATTCTTCACCCGATGACAAGTTAATAACGCGCCTCCCAGTTTACAGGGCCCGTAATTTACAGTTGTTCACTTCTGTGTTGAGTCGTGATTACTATGTTTTCAAAATCATGACGCCCGTTGTTCAGATTCAATCACCTCAGGAATGTTGAATGGAAGTAGACAGACCAACGGAACAATACACGACGCTGATGCAGAGAGTGATAATAATGATGATGATATTGCAAATAACAGTTATATGATAAATGTTCTTGGAAAAATTAAAAAACTGTTTATTTTCGTCGATAACTAACTGGATCTCCCGGTCCGATTTCCCGTTGAATTCTATACCGATTAAGGTATCATAATAAATTTTCATCATGTGTGAATTAAAACGGAATACAGGTCAAATTACGTTAAAACGAATACTTAAATAATGAAATTTCTGGAATAACAAATTATTTTCGCGGTTCCAAATGAAATATTGTGTTTAATTACTAATTAAATGTATTAATTAGAAAGATATACATATAAATTTTTTTTTATAGAAAAATATTGATGCACAACCGGAATTACACTTTTCATATGAATACATCTATCGTTCCATTATTTGAAAGCCATTTACTTTGTTTTTACGGAATCTCAAATACCATTGAGTAAACCGATAGCAGACGTCAGAATTAACTATTCATTTTAATTAAATAAATTAGATACGATAGATGAATTCATTTGAAAAGTGTAACATATAGGTTCGAAAATTTGTCACCAAAAGTACTGTCGCTGTAGCATAGTTAGATAATGCACCTTCTACGGTTTGGAAAGAGATCTACGTTCGAATCCCGGTAGCAGCAATAACAATATTTTTCGATAAAATTGATTTTATATGTATATATTTATAATTCATACATTTAATTAGTTTTTAAAATATCACAAATCTATGTTCTGAATAATTACAACTTCACAATAATAATGTGTTCGCCTTAATAATGAAATATTGCGTTTTTACAGTCTGTCGAATTCGTTATGGGATTTGACTGCACGAACTTGCATCTGAAATGACATTATTTCTGACAATCTATGTAAACCTTCAACAGTATAGATACATATATTATTTCATAATTAATTGAGCATTAATAGTTATTAGGAGAATACATTCTTATTGTGAAGTTGTAATTATTCAGAACATAGGTCTGTGATATATTAAATATATTTAATAATATTTTTAGCGACAATTTTCGAACCTATATGTTACCTTTTTTGATATTAATACATTTAATCGTTTCATTATTTGAAAGATTGATTTTATATGTATATATTTCTAATTAATATATTTAATTCATATTTAAAACATTAATAGTTACATAATAAATACATAATACATAAGCAATTATTGTGTACATTATAATTAAAAATATTTCGAATATTGTTATGTAGCATCGGAACCGTTGTTGGCTTATAGGCGTAGACCTTTTCTTTCAAGTGTCCACACAGAAAATAGTCGGAAGCCGTCAAATCAGGTGATTGAGGAAGTCAGTCGATATCACCAGTTTTTGACACTATGCTGCCGGGCTGTGTGTGAGGTGGCACCGTCCTGTTGAAACTACATGTGTTGCAGGTCTAACGAGGTTCAATTAGGCTACCAAGAAGTTTTCCAACATGTGACGATAACGATCACCATTAATTGCCATTATTATTTAGATAAAATGTTTTAATAACTTTAACATGTTGTTGAGACGTTTGATATTATATAATAAATTGTAATCAAATAATCTCTACGACTACGAAATGTGAACTGACAAATATCTGCTAAATAAAAATGGCGGCCAAACAAAATCGGCCTAGAACATAATATTCAATCTGTATTTTTCGTCACACATTTTATTCAATAGTGTCATACATGACTACTTTCATCAATCTTTTACATTTCTAAGTTTCATTGACACACATCTACGTCGGTACTAACATCCCGCAATGGATGATGACGCGATGTGATAACATAAGCTTAAACCCAGATCGCTAATGGCACCGGAATACTATTTTAATCCACTTTGTGGCTGTCGAATTACAAATTATACTGCCTTTAGTTTTTCATGCGTCGTTTTTAATCAAAAAACTATTTTTTAAATTGGATTGGATAGATGATTAGAAAATATACAAAACAGGCATTTTAGAATATCATCTGCCCTTGTATTTTAAATATTTACTTGCATAACAATTCAAGTTTTGTTTATTTATCTTTTAGCTTTTTTTTAAATACCTTAACTAGTTAATTGGTTTATTTATTTTTATACAAATCTACAGTTTTTTTCTGAGCTTCGTAAAATTTCGCACATTAGACCTTCAAAATAAGAGGAAGATCACTGTCTACATGAGATTTCGAAAAACAACTCCCATCTCCCTTTACTACCTTTTAAAGCAGAATTTTGGTACATCTTGATGATATTTTGCACACTTGACGTTCAAAATAAGAGGAAAATTTCCGCCTCCTTCTGATTTCGGTAAAAAAAACTACTCCGATCCCTCTAAATGAAGCCACTTCACTCTGCGTAAAGCTCGAGCAACGTTGGATACTTCAGCTAGTGTTAAATAAAAATACATTATTTTATTTAATAGGCAATACTAATAATAATAATAATAATACGTAAGTACCTACCTAATTTGCGTGGTTTTTAATACAGTAAATAACGTTAATATGTATTATATATATGTGATGTATTAAAATTTATGTTCTAAAAAGCCGATCTTAAAAAAATAATGTTTCTTACGCACTCAAAATAATCGTTCGTGAATGTAGAATATAATATTGATGTATTTACAAGTCACATTATTGTCTGTCGATAATATTTCTCGGTATGATAATTAACATTCGATTGTTTTTCATCATTGTGCCTAAATAATGACTGTCAAAATAGCAGAACATTAGTGAATGTTGAACATTCCATAATATCATCGCCTATCTATCCATTGAACATCTCTCGCCTCCCTCAAGATTGAGGTCCATTGTCCTCTGACACTAATTATTGCTTCTATCAGGTGTGGCCATTGTTTGTCTCGAATGATGACGCTTAAGATCTGTGAATATGAAGTTGCCAACTCCATAGACTGTCGAATAGTTGAAGATTGTTTGTCCGTTTCGCCAATTTATCAACCATCATTAAGGGAGAAATTCGCAAATTTGGAAGTGGCTTATGTCTAATAAATAATGCTGTGGTAATTTTTTTAGATTCTAACTGTCATCTTTTAATTTCTCGATGAACAGATTTTTTCTATTTTTATTTATTATCTTTGTTTTATTAACCACTAAAATGAATTTAAATACATCTACCGGTTTCGAAAAATACCATTTTCTTCTTCAGGATGTCATAACTAACTAAAACATATATTGTTTCTTTGACGAAATTTATTTAAAAAAACTATATTTAAAAAAAAAAAAAAAAATTTTTTTTTTTTTTTAGTACCTAACTCAAATCATTACTTAATACAAATTTTTTCTGTATATCTTTCTAGTTGATTAATTAAATTTGTATTAAACATACTACAGAACTATGTTTTAAAAAACTGCAATTTCACAACAATAACGCGAACTCTGTTAAAAAAACCATATGCGATCATCTCTGCAATAACACTGTATATCGTTTTCGGGCAGATCTGAGTTATACGGCGTTATGACAAATTAAATGTGAAACATAAGTTCTAGTAAAAAGAAACGATTTTGATTTCGTTTATATTAGAGCATTTATAAATACTTTTTATATGCACTATATTAATAATAAATAAATATGCGATATATAATATATTTTCTTGGGCAACAAATGGTATATTAAATAACGATATATAATAAATAAAAACACAATTTCTAATCGATTTTATATGTATCGACACTGTATATCGTACAAGATGGCCGACACTCCGTCGTCCATCTGGCAACATTTGTAAAAACCGATATACAGCGCTGTTGGAGTGGGGGTCTCATTTCTCTATCGAGAAAACGGATTAAAAAATAAAAAATAAAGTGTGGTAAATATGAGATTAGTTAAAAATGAATTGTAGAGAGGTGCTTGGATGCTGCAGAAGTGCATATTGAAATGAATGACGGTGCTCATTAAAAAGATCAACATTACAACATAAGCTGTTTTCTCATTTAATTTGCCTCCATTTTCTATATTATACGGAAATATAATGAAATTGTGAAACAGAATGGTAACAGAAAAGCGGCCGCTCTTCAACAGCAGCTCTTGAGACGAGCTAGAGTGTGGCGTTCACGTCATTCTACTCTTATAAAAGTATTATTTCCACTTTTGAACAAAATTTTCAAATGGAAGCAGAAAAGTATCAAATTAAAAGAGGTTGCAGTAAAAAGAGTTACAACCAGCCTTACTTCACAAATAAATGCCTTTTTAAATTACGTCGGCGTTTATTACAATAATGTACCTACTCAACATCATACAGTAACTTTTTTTACACAGTTTTGGAATTTGTATAGGAAAACAGAGTTTTTCAAAGCATTTTAATTCTACATTAATTTACAGGGTGCACCGTAAGCCGTCCTTTATAGGGTAGCCGTCCATTAAATCGATATAACAGTTCATGGTGATTATTGTAAGTATATTTCAGTAGATAATATATAACTCCCATAACAGTATTGAACTCGATCTAGGAATCTGGATTACTCGGGATCGAAAATCGAAACAGAGGTTAAGTTGAATAAGAAAATAAAAAGTTGAATTTACTCACAGTATCTAGACATTTATTCGTACTGAATTTAAGTTTTAAAAGCTAAGAATAGTACATTATTGGATTGCAAGTAATTATATCGTGGTTAATATAGAGTTTAAAAGATCGACTGTATATTTAATTTGATATATTTATAAAATAATACTCCAAATTATATTTCTTTTATTTTTTTATGTAAAAGTGTGGCATGTTCGAAAACAGCGATGCGACTTGTGAAAACATTAAACTCTGTAATTACACGATTTCTGCATTTTTTTTTTGGAAATTAAGTGTTTTCCGATTTATCTCTTCCTTAAGTTCTTGTTCATTTTTTAGTGCTTTTCTGCTTCTGGTGCCCTAAAATGGTGTATCTTAAACGTGTTCAGAAGTCATGCAACCTTATAGTTGGAAAGAGTTTACATATAATTTAAAATAATTAAATATAATTTAACTTAAATAACTAATAAATTATAATTTCAAAATATCTGTTTCGTTTATTTCATTTCAAGCTATGATGCATCTTATGGTTCACACTGTATAAAGATTGGTTCAACAAACCTACTTTTTACTTTATTTTATTTGATCATATTCAGTAGAGATATTAAAGTAATTACAATGCATCTCGGCAAGCTGTTAGCTGCATCTCAAGTCATTGCAGCACCTTAAAACTTGATTAACTTATTACTTATTAGGTAATTAGATATTTATAAACAATTATTTTTTATTTCTAAGACATTTAATAAGTTTAAAACATATCACTTTACTATTTATCCAAAGTTCCAACATGGAAAATTTATAAGGATTAACAATAACAAAAAAATATTAGGTATTATATAAATGAGTTATTTACTTTTTTCACATCTGATAATATCAAAACATGTATTTAAATATTAAAAATATGTATTTAAAATGGTATAAATTCGACAAAACCTATTTGCATTAACAATTTTTTGATAATAATATTCGTACAATTATTTACTATAACTGTGTTCGTATTGATTAATTCAATAAGTACACGTATTAATAATATAGGTATTTATTATTAATTTTGGTTCACGTTTTTCTAAACCTTAAAAGAACTTAATATAACATTTTGCTTGTTTATTATAATTACAGTATGAATTTTTCATAAACTCTAAATAGCGTATATAAAGACAACTTTTTAGTTGATGTTAATTTTGCTGGAGGTGCGTGGTTATGCCAAGCTGTCATCGCGTCCTGGGCGCAATAGACGGCTCGAGATGCTCCTCATCCCCTCATCCAGATGCGAGGGGATGTAGCCAGGACGATAGCAGCAGGAGGACCAGAAGCGAGTTGTTCGCTGGGTGATGAGACAAGGATACTTCACATCTGTGTGGAAGCATTTTGCTGCACCTATTCGGGTACCACTGTAGCAAAAAAACGTGAACGAAAATGCTACAGAGAGATTTTTCTCGAGTTTTTTGTAGCGTTATGGCGGCTAAATAGGTGTTTGTGGGCATACACGAATGAATGCCTGTCACAGTGCAGTTAAGAATGGTAGCTAGAAAATGTCACATTTAATAATAATAACAATAATAATGATAGTCTATCTTCTAGTTTATTACTGACGATGACGCAGCAAGCGTCGATAACGTTTTAATTTATAATTAATTAAAGTGCTGTGCGTTTTGTTTGAATAATTAATGAATTTATTCAAAGAGTTAAAAATGTTGTAAACAGTTTTTTAAAAGTTAACTAATAATAATAATAATAATAATAATGCGTTTATAACCAGCGTGTTTGTTTTTTTTTATGAAAACCCGATTCGCCATACAGTTAATACATTTAAGTTAGAAAATAATATTTATGTTATGAAAACAAAAGCAAAAAAAAGAGATAAAAAATGTTCACACATATCGACACTTCCTACGTAAAGTATCGTAAGTAAAAAATGACATTTTTAATCATTCTAGTATTTTGCACATATTTGATACATTTTTAAATGTCTGTAATATTTTAAATATTATGTTTATTAGTACCTACATATTAGAATATAATATATAATTTGCTGCGTAAATAAGTATCAAATACATGTGAAATACTAGAATGATTAAAAATATTTTTTTTAATTAAGGTATTTTATATAGAGGGGTCGATATATAAAGGAGTATAAACATAATATAAATACTCCATTTCAATCACGGCTGTTATTTTATCTGTTGCTATTTTTTAGTCGTTGTCATTCTCTGGTTAGGGAGCCAGCTTTCCACGAGAGCGCCACATGCACTAGAGAGTTGGTGCTGAGCTCCATCCGCAGCTTTACGCCTGCAACTCGAAGTCTCAGAAGTGGAACGAATCCATGTACACGGCTTTTGGTAAACATTGTAGATGCGCTACAATAACGCGCCAACCCGAACAGTATTCTGTATGGGTTGTTGTACTGAATTCGGAGACGGTTGAATGTCACTTGCTTGTATTTCGACCAGAGCTCGCATGTATACATGCTGGTGAAAAATGATTTAAACAGAATCTTCTTCACCTCCTTCCTGCATTGGTAGAAACGCCGTGACTGTCTTTTCTGTCATTCTATGTCATCATCGTCTTGACCATCTTCATTTGATGTATGGCTAAGGTATTTTAATTTATTTTGAACACTCAGTTTCGTCCCGTCCAGCCACACAGTAGGGATATTATCTGACCCTTTAAATGTTATTAAACATTTATTTAAACAGATAACTTTATAATAAACAAGTTGATTACTAAGGCATCAGTCGGTTTAATTATCTCCATCAAAAAAAAAAACATTAGATTATTCGAATTATTAGGAATCGAATTCGGATAATCATAATAATCAAAACGAGTAATACAAAATTAGTTCTTTAA
Source organism: Eubasilissa splendida (assembly GCA_031772225.1). Taxonomy (NCBI): domain Eukaryota; kingdom Metazoa; phylum Arthropoda; class Insecta; order Trichoptera; family Phryganeidae; genus Eubasilissa; species Eubasilissa splendida. The sequence continues at coordinate 33,629,458 of CM062846.1, read as the reverse complement.
CCCTTCCCAAACCATGCTGTAACACAGGTCTACCATCATAATTAAACATGTGATATTTCAGTAAATACATGCAACATAAAATTCAAATTTTAGATAATCCTAAAGAAAATATTAGCGCTTAGGAATGACTAGTGAAAAATCAATTCTGAAAAGGGAATCGTACAAAAACAATTTTTTTTTTCATTCAATCCGTTGTAAAATTAATACGTTAGTAAAAATACAATTTGAAATATGAAAGACAGAGATCACACACTATTTTCACAGTGAAAAGAACAACAAACATACGAATATAATTGTCTCTTTCTCACTAATTAAATGAAGAGAGATACGAAGGAAGAACACATTGTATTGGACTTAATGAATGCTCTAAATTATGTTATTAATCATTTTTTCAAAATTGAATGCTCAAATTTAAAGTAAATTCGTGCCATTAAAGTCATTTAAGCTAATAAAAACATTTTTTCTAACTGTTTCTTAAGGTAACACGAGTTGACAGCATGGCTGCGTTCGGGTATTTTATGTCATGGTATGATAAAGATTAATTTAATAATTACGTCCATCAAAAATATCTAAAGGTGTAAACATTAAATAAATATTTTTATTGGGTTATTTTTATTGCAAATATTAGGAAGTTATTAAAATCATTCCTTCGGTTTGAACTTCAGTAAACTGATTTATAGTAAACCTTAAATACCAGATTAATTAACATTGATGTGTGGAACCGATAAGGGAGTGTAAACTTTTGTGGCGGCTCTAGGATAACGTGGGTCCCTCTTGTGAATATTAGAGAATATACCAATCCAGTTGCATATTGTTCATATATTTTTTTTGTATACAGGGTGAATGTTATGTTCCAGATCGATTTTGTTTGGCTTCCATTTTGGTTTGGCAGACATTTGTCAGTCGTAGAGAATAGTTGATTACAATTTATTATGGAGAATCTGACGTCTCAACAACGTGTTGAAGTTATTAAAATATTTTATCTAAATAGTAACCATTAATGGTGATCGCTATCGTCACATGTTGGAAAACTTCTTAGTAACCGATTGAAATTGAGTCAATTGAGCCTGCAACACGTGTAGTTTTAACAGAACGGCGCCACCTCACACACAGCCCGAGCTACGCTTGAAATTTTGCGTGAAATTTTTCTCGGCCGCATGTCAAAAAGTGGTGATATTAACTGCCCTCCTCGATCACCTGATTTGACGGCTCCCGACTATTTTCTGTGAGGGTGCTTGAAAGAAAAGATCTACGCTAAAAAGCCAATAATAATTCCGATACTACAGAATAATATTCGAAATGAAATTGCTGAAATAATACGTAAAGTGTGCGAGAATGTTATGAAAAATATGGTTGACGCACGGCACGTATTTGTGCCGCTGCTAGAGACGGCTATTTGTCGATGTCATATTTCAAACGCAATTGTAATAAATCAATTAATGGAAAAATAAAAACTAAATTTAAAAAATGTGTTTTATATCTTAGTTATTCAAAAATAATGTCGTCCTGAAGCATAATATTCACCTATAACGATTTTGATACAAGAAAATATTAAAAGAGAAAGGATATTAATCTTTCAAAGGTGATGTTAGGTAGGCACTTTTAATCACATTTTATCTTAAATTGAAAATAAATCAACGCTATATAGAAAGAATCATCAATATTCGCGGATCAAACACAGTTACGGTAATGATCATCATCTCGAATTTAGAACATGGTTTGGGTTCATAAACAAATGGATTATTAAGTCATTATGTCTGGGTGTCCAGTGTTGGATTCACAAAATTGTATGCTTGCATCGGGATTACATCGGCCAGCGATTAGGAAAAGCGTAATATGTATTATTAATATGAAAATTCTAACAAAATAAAATTGTTAAGTTTCTAATATAATGTCAAGAGTCTGGATGATGTAACACCGTATTTGATTACTTTTACCATTTACATTTCAAAAGAAAGCCTTTATAATATAAACCTTTTAGTATGTAACTTTTACTGTCCATTGACGTCACCCTATCACGTGTCCCTTTTCAGACTTATCTTGTAGCAGTATTACAAAAATCTGCTAATATCCCAGCCCCTCGCACAAAGGTATCGATGATATTCTATCACCAGCGACGAATTGTATTCTCACAACTATATAGTTTCGTCTAGTGTCAAACTGCTGTATTAACTATACACTGGTGGCTGGACTAGCGAGGTATAATAGTGGACAAGGCGACGCCATTGTGTGGGGTAATTGTCAATTATTGTCACTATGAGGGGCTTCTTGGTGATGGAACTAGCACCATCATACAGTAGAAACATACGTAATATTGTATATCTACGAGTATGAGTTTAGTGATTATGTGTTTTATCAAATTTCTGTCTTAGTAAGTAATTACGGTTGATTCTAATTCATGCATATTGTTGGCATACTTCTAATCACGATTGTTAAAATATTAATACATTTTTTTAACAAATGAAATGTTAATTCAGCAAGCCCGTCAGAAAAAAATATTATGTAAACTGCGTTAGAAATGGCGCAATATTCATAACATTTTATATTTTAGACCAGGACCCTTTAACCTTTACCATACCATGATATAAAATACCCGAATGCAGCCATGCTGTCAACTCGTGTTACCGTAAATAACAGTTAGAAAAAATGTTTTTATTAGCATAAATGGCTTTTATGGCACGAATTTACTCTAAATATTGAGCATTCAATTTTGAAAAAACGATTAATTACGTAATTTAGAGCATTCATTAAATTCCATATAATATGTCCTTCCTTCTTATCTCTCTTCATTTAATTAGTGAGAAAGAGACAATTATATTTGTATGTTTGTTGTCCTTTTCACTGTGACAATAATATGTGACCTCTGTCTTTCATATGACAAATGGTATTTTTACCAACGTATTTATTTTACAACGGATTGAATGAAAAAAAAAATTGTTTTTGTACGATTCCCTTTTCATAATTGGTTTTTCACTAGTCGTTCCTAAGCGCTAATATTTTATTTAGGATTATCTAAAATATAAATTTTACGTTGCATATATTTACCGAAATATTACAGGTTTAATTATGATGGTAGACCTCTGTGGTGACAAATTTTTATATTATTATATAATGTTGAATTTTTGTGTTAGAATTGAATGCATTGATTTATGCTTTATTATAATATTCACACAATCATAAGACCAGATTTTAATATGAAATATAAATAAAATGTTTAAGATATTTGTAAACTGCTATTTAATGTGTTGCTCTATTCTCCGACAAAGAGGTTTTTATTTTTGTTTTATTTGTTTATCCGGATTTATGAATATTTTTTTCGTATCATAAAAATATATCTTAAGCAGATATGGTATATACTTGTTGTTTACTTGCTATACAATTTTTGTACTAGCAGGTAGGAATATGTACGCTTTAGATTAGATATAATTTGTTCCCATTAAATCATTTCTGATTAAACTCAAGTCGATCGGTATTACGTTAATATCTATATAACACTGAAGATGCTAGCTAAATAATGTAATATAATAATTGTAACCAAATAAACGTCTGTTATTAATGGCTTTTTTATAGACAGAAAATTATTTTAAAGAGAACGCATTATTATTTTTCAAGTTGTAATTTTATGGCGTCTCCTAGCGATTATTTATCAAAGTAGGTATTCGCAATAAAAATATAATTGCTTTCAAATAAATGGAACGTAAGATGTATTAATTTGAAATAACTACAACATTTCAAAAATTTGTCGACTATTTGAGGCTGACGTAGTGCAATTGGATATCGCATTTCCCCGGATAAGAAGAGATCCCGGTTCAAATCTCGACGGCAGCTAAAATATTTTTTCGACAAATTAAGTTTATCTGTATGTACATCTTTTTAATTGATGCATTTAATGTGTATTTGAAAATTATTGTTGGCAGATATTTTTAGAATGATAAATATGTGTTCAGGTGGAAATTAAATGTAATGGGTGTGATTCAATTGCATCTTGTTTTTATTACAGAGTGATGAAAAAATATTAATCCTAAAATAATATGTATATCTCGTGATAGATTTTTTATTTATTTATTTAATCATGCATTAAAAATCATCAACAGAGACAAAATAAATAGATCTTTTTTTAACAAAGAATTTTTCGCACCCCGAAAAAATGATATGAAAATAATAAGGGTAAATATTGCGCGTAATTTATCTGCCTGATTTTCGATGGGGGTGTCTGCGATTAAGTGGGGATGGTTTTCAAGTAGTTCAATGAAAGAGAATATTTATATTTCGATGACTGAAAGCATTTTGCATTAGAAAAATAAATACAAATTTTCAATACTATTAAAAATTTCATGTCACAATTTCGACACTTCAGTAATATTATCATTTAAGGTTGGCAATAATTAGAAATGTATGCTTAAGTGTTTTAGATGTCGTGAGAGGGTTGGATGTACAATTTTTATTGTGGTGTAATTAATTGAGAATAATAATTTGTAAAACCATATTTTTTTTATTGCACACATTTGTTTTCAGCATAGTAGTTGTGTGACACATCCTCTTCCAAAATTATACTTTATCAAAGAATTTAAAAAATTAAATTAAATATTTTTAGAAAGTACAATAAAATTCAACGACAAACCGAATCCAAAAGAGAAAATTATAAACGACAACATAGATATTTAATTAGTTGCGGCTGTGAAATCTTGCCACGCACTGCACAGAATTATCCGCACATCATCCTGGCATTTAAAAATAAAAATCTCTTCAAACTTCTCCGAAATATTTATGAGACTTCACAAAAAATAAATAAAAAAGTTGATATCAACATCACGTCACTGTACTGTGTGTTGGGGGCATCGTTTTGAAATATTTCAGGGTTTCGATACCTAACAAAGTATAGTTTTTATTTTTTTTAAGCTAAACCCATACCCAAAATATTCAGACTCGTAGCGCGTCAAAAAAAACTACAGTTTGATGAAAATGTAGGTTTTAATTCTATTCTAGTGTTTTTTTAAAATTATTTTCAAACCATTTACAATAATATTAAATATAAAAAAAAATTTACTACTTCGTTACGAGTCAGTTGCTAAGACAGATGATACAATCGTCATTCCTCAAATTGATAATTGTATGATCTAACAACAAAATAATATAATTTATCTTATAAAAATATCTGGAATTATACTTTTAAAATCTGCAATATTATCTTTGTGGTTAAGATTCATATTTTTATTTATTATCTTTGTTTTATTAACCACTAAAATGAGTTTAAATACATCTACCGGTTTCGAAAAATACCATTTTCTTCTTCAGGATATCATAACAATTAAGTAATGATTTGAGTTAGGTACTAAAAAAAAAAATTTTTTTTTTTTTTTAAATAGATTTTTTAAAAATAGATTCTGTCAAAGAAACAATATATGTTTTAGTTAGTTATGACATCCTGAAGAAGAAAATGGTATTTTTCGAAACCGGTAGATGTATTTAAACTCATTTTAGTGGTTAATAAAACAAAGATAATAAATAAAAATATATATGGAATTGTTCAGATATAATCTCAAAAGTATTATTAGTAATAATCTCACAAAAATAAAATCGTTTCACGTTATTATAATAAAAAAACAAAAAAAATATTTGTCAGAAGTGGGATTCGAACCCACGCCCTCAGAGAGGACCAGAAGAGCTCTGCACCCGTATGCACGGGTAAGGTATACCTTGAGTCTGGCGCCTTAGACCGCTCGGCCATCCTGACATGTGGACGGAGCGACAAACTGAATCATCCGACTATGTGATAACATTTATATAGTTATTTTTGGCTTTGGCCTTCTTGTGTATAATTATAGCTGAGCACGCTGAACGGTATCATACTGCCGATGTGACGCTCCAACTACTATGTATTAATTCCAAATAAAAAAGTTTATCAAATTATCATTTTTTTTTGTAGTAAATATTTGAAATAATAAATAACACGCTGATTTTTTTTTATTTTGCAGTTCTTGTTCAAATAATTGCTCTTAAATCAGTGTACACTAACCGTAAGTCGAGATCTATATCGAGATGTAATTGAACATAATTTTTTTCCTCTTCTTCGAGTATCATTAATGATCGCATGAACATTTTTTATATATAACCGTTAAGCAGGCAGCAATCATACTTTTCTTTCTAGATTGATCTAGAAGTCTGCTCTCTCCACCCAATTGTGCTTCTTTTAGATAAATCAGACAATTGATTTTCTTGCTATTTTTTATACAAATTAAATTAATCAACTAGAAATTTATACACAATCATTTTTTGTATGTCTTTCTAATTTATTAATTTAATTTGTATTAAAAATAGCAAAGAAGTTCACAATAAAAATGTGTTTTCATTTAAATTGATTTTCTTGTTTTATAACTTATATTTAAATAATCCAGATTCGAATTTAGTGGAGTAAGATGGATGTACTTAAAAATAAATTATTCTAATATACTATTTTGTATTATGAGTACAAGCGTTTTTTTTTTAAATTTCAAAAGTTCTTGATAACAAATATTTACGTATTAAGTACATAATATTTGCGAAAAATGCTACAAAATTAATTTAATAATCGTATACCCTCTACATACACACATACATATATATATATATATATGAACTAGCCAGTGGAGGTGTGGAGCCCCGGCTCCATAACTCACAATATGTATATATATATGGGACTCCATACCTCCACCGGCTAGTTCAGTAGCAAGCATGAGATGTGGATCCCACCGAGTCAAAGCTATCAGAAATCCTTACCTTACCAACGATTTACCAAATCTGCATTCGTCTATCGAGGCATAAGATAAATAATTTAAAATAACAAAATGATACATTTTTCATACTAAATAAAAACTTGATTGTCAAATGAACAAAATTTAATATATTGAACTCTACTTAGCAACAAATATGAAATTGTAACCTACTACCTTACATTTACAGTAGCTTAAACAAAAAAAAACGTGGACAATAATATTTACAGACCAAATACTCTTCCGATCCATATTGCATTCATTTTCCGAGGCCGCACCAAGATACATAACTCAGTGCGCCAGCCTCAGATCACAACAGTGACATCAGGGTACAGCATTCATAGTATGCCTTTGCCCCAAATACGGCTTGACAGGGCCACATCCTCTCCCATCAGAAGCATCAGGGTTTTGCCGGGCAGGACCAAAACCCTCTGTCCAGCCAGACAGTAGTCCCATTTTGGGTCACGTGGCCATCCCAAGGTGAAGAAGACCCTAGAAGGAATTAATCTTCTGCCAGGATCAAGGGTAGATAACCCATCGTGTCGCCATATAGTATTGGCTCCGCTTACCGGCTTGGAAACAATTCTATCTCCGCGTGACTCTTTTTACAGATTTAAAATATTCCCGCCGCAACCGAGTGACAGCCATAACTGCTGTCTCACTCGGCTAGGCCCCGATCCACGTCTGACAGCAGCGCTCTATCTTCCTGCCGCCCGGGAGGGCATGCACAGATTTTTAATTTTATAGATTGGTTATCACCATTGTAGAATAAAAATCTCCTATATTAATATAGTTATCGGGGCGAGTACCAAAGTGCAACGTTACAATATATATATAAGAAAACATAAAATGTCGGTACGGTCTCAAAACTCATAATGCAGATAACTTTTCTTTTAACCTGTGGCAAATTTATAACAACTTGTGTAATTCGGATGGACAAAAATTTACTCTACATTACGAAGTTACTGTTAATCACAGTGGTTTATTACAAAGAACATAGAGATTATTACAAATGTAAACTAGAGTAATTCTAAACAAATATAGTCTGCACGGAATGTGTGAAGTTGAAGATGTGGAACCGCCATCACGGTAGGTCCACAATCCAGCGCAGACAGAAAAAATGGAACAACAATATTACAAGACCTTGGGTCTGGGACGCGCTTCCTCCGTATTTTGAACTCGTTACTTATAATTCCTTGTTGCCGCGTACTGATTTGGAATGAATTAATTGGTTTATTGGCCCGGATCATCCGCTACCCTTATCGGTAGATCGTGGCCAGCGATTGGATACTCTTCCACAACCCGTTTGCGATTATAATGGATTAAATCCATTATGGATTTATTAATTTATACGAGCCCAAATTAATTCATTCTATGGCTGGCAGCGTCATCTTAGCGGCCGATTGAAAACCATCGGCGATTAACATGGCCAACTACTAGGCTTGTCTCTATGCGAATGAATCTCTCTGCGGCGCGGGTTTGAGACGCCCGGTCACCGATCGCGACAACCTACCGCGCACGTGCGAAAGTGTTGTCATTATTCAAAATTTTATTCTCCACCCGAATTATTTAGATGATTTAAATAATTCAACTGCTAACGTATTTATAACGTTACAATATATAAAAGGTGAAACAGACTTTGTTTACAATATTCTACAGTTATGAATGAACCTGAATCCGGAATTGAAAATATTCAAGCATTGCGAATTTTATACTATATTGTTTGAAATAAAGTTATTTTTTAAAAATTCTTCTATATAAGTTCACTTACTATCTCTCTGTATAATGTTTATAACTCTAAACCATTAAGATTTTGCACATACAACATGATAATTTTCAACTGAAATTTTGTCAACCTGTGTATTTCATGTAAGTAGGTACCTACATAGTTTTTTATGCCCTGCATACTCGTATTGTATTGTATATGCTCTACAATCAAATAAGTTTTTTTTTCTGAACGTCGATGCAATCACAATATTTTTTTAACTTTTTGGGATTGTATTTATAAATGAAATAAGAATATTTTTGACATTTTATAAAATAACATTTATTTGATTTAAGATAACGCTACAAAGAAAAACAATCTCACATACTATTTTCTAAAATATAAAGCAGAAGAATTCGCGTATACATTATGAGAAAATATACGGTTATAATTAGGAAATCAGTGAAAAAAATCTTATTTTTATATATGTAAATGAAAACATAATTGAATTCAATAACATAAAAAAAAAAAAAAATAATAAAGTCTATGTAATATGTTGTTTTAATTTATTTGAATTTTTTATGCAGGAAACAGTAAAAACTGATTTAATTCAAGTCTTAAAACAGTTGTTAATTATTTATGAGTGTAAATAAAATGTGTATATTATATAATGCTATTATGTAGGTACTTTAAAAGTTTTCGGCCTGATGTAGTAATAAATAAAAATATAAAGTATGTATTGAAAAAAGCAGTATTTAATCATCTTAATTTCGTTCTATAATCAGTTGTGAAAAAATACACTTTACGACCGCCATTTAATTATCTTGAAAATTCACCATTTATTAATGAAAAAGTCCACCTCAGGTAAGTTTAGTTTTCTCCTTAGCAAACTTATAATGTAACAAAAATTGCTGAACGTTAGATCTAGATTGTAAAGAGTAGGTTTTTAAATTCATTTCTTTAACGTTTTTTATTTTTATTACAAAAAAATAATAAATAATTATTACAAGCTGAAACTTACTTTTTGTCAATATATATTTTTTGATAATGTGCGGATGGATCTATTTGGCATAAATGTTTATGTTGGGTTATATTTCATTTTAAATAATTATTTTGCTAGAACTAAATTTGTACAATAGCGTCTATCCAATCAATGGATAGGTCATATATGGATAGGTAGGATCAACTAGGTCTTTCTCACATAGTCCCGAACTCTTTTTATCAAAAAATTAATTGCTCTTTTGTGAAAGTTATGGCGTGGATATTCGCCGTTCTATCTTATTGCTTGCTCTTTAAGACATATATATGAATTTACATGGGATCTATAAATAGCTTGCTGGTGATATTATATTACCCTTTACGATAACTTTAACTTTCAACATTATAATTTTGATTTAAACTGTTATTCAAAAAATATTAGTTAGTCGATATCACTTTGCCAGCTGCTTTGAGGAGTTATTGGTCATCTGTGCATCTGATACTGAGTGGAGATCGAAGGAACGGTCAACCTGTTTTAATTATTTTTACATATCGATCCCGGAAATTCTTCATGTGAATAAATTCATTGAAAATTAGACGGTGGAATTATTTAGATAAAAAGATAATAATAAGTAAAAACCGACTTGAAATTAAATAGCGATTAGCGAATAGTTGAAATACTATATAAACCTACGCTTCGATTTTTTTCTGTACTATATTAATCTGAATACTAAATGAAAGACCGAAAACTTTGAAGGTACCCCATGGTTGTGGTTTGATAAAAGATTTTTGACTATAATATTTAAGTTGAGGAGAAAAGTACATATATTATTTAATAGTTGTTTCTTAAATAACGAACTTCATCATTTAAACATATTTACAAATAATATCTTAAATGTAATAATAATACAATATTTTATTATAACAATTACAGACTATTTAAAATGATCCTGCCCGCCTTCAAATTATACTCTAGTAGTAAGATAACTATGATTTAAGTACTTTGCTAAGTATTTACAGGAACCGTATACATGATTCACTACGTACGACAGTGATAATTTGAACTATTACAAGATAAATAAATCTCACTGAAATACTTAAAAAATAGCATGATGCTACAAATATGAATATAATTATACATAGTGTTCAATAACATTGGATTAATTTTGCTGTTAATGTTTAGGCGTATTTACATTTTTACATCACAGAAATATTAAAACATAATATATAAGTACAATACTAAACATCTTGCGAAAGTTTTTAAAAATATTTATATATCTTTATTGAATGTTTTATATATTTTTAGTAAACAAAAACTGGTATAATAAAAACTGATATGGTAAAATAAATGGAAAACTTCATCCGGAAGCTAGTAAACTTTAATTTAATTTGTCACTTTATTTGTAAACAATGTATTAACCATTTCTTTTTTTGATTTTTCATTAATTGAACATCTAAGAATCATCTATATTTCTACGTACATATTTTTTATGTATGCATCGTTACTTAATGATATGTAATAACAATATTTTTTCAATATACAATTCAGCAACGAAAGCAATACTCAATAAAAACGAAAAATACTCTGTGATACCTTTTGTATAAAGATTCGTTGTTAAAAATCACAAGCAATTTTATTGAAATAACATAAATTAATGTAATAAATGGACTTATTTGATTTTAAGGGTAAACAGAGGACAAAATAAACCTAAAATTATCACAAATAATGGTTATACGAATGATGAATATAATTATTATTTTTTTGCATTTAAATAAATGGATGGATAATATTTTTCTTACGAAATGTGTTTGAAAATGGTTTAATTCATTAAAACATTGATGTAAGTCTAAAATTGGCTATTAAGTACAAATATATCAACGATAAAAAATATTATTTAAATGTCAAATAGAAGAATATGGTGGCTATGTGGCAAAGTGGTGAATAAAATATGATCTGGTTTAACCATTTAGTCAGGTGTGTGTAATCATTGGTTAAATATGTACATATTATATAGTAATTGTTATGCGTAAAAATGTTCACTGAATCACTTTACAGCACACTTTTGGCTAAAGAAAATTTTCTTGTTTAAATTCTAAACCAATAAATACTTGTTTCAAATGGCTGGATACTTAAGACCTTTCGTCATTGAGTCCCAAAAGTTAGGCGAAACAGCGTTCACCTTTTCAGCGTTATGCTATAGGGAATCTGGTCAGAAGATGACAGTCAGCGGCCTCCTGAATTCCCCGGATGACTGCGCCGCCGTCGGGTAGTGCTGGCCGTACTGGGGCACCGGGAGAAGTCCAGCGCCGGAGTAGTAGGCCGGGAGCGCCCCTGGAGAAGCGGTGGAAGCCGATGACGCAGAGCTTCCACCATCACCGTTGTTGTTACCTCCTCTGGGAGCCAGTTCTGGAGAATCGGCCGTGGACCTCGGGGAGTTTGACGGGGCGGCTCCTGCGGCGGCGGCGGCCGACGCTTCCGAGTACATCTTGCTGATGTCCATCGGGTAGGCCCTCGGACTCTGCTGTTCCATGTACATGTAGGCCTTGGACAGCGTGGAGTCCAGGTACCCGCGGGAGGGTTCAGCATACATGCCGTAGGCTCCCCGGTACTTTTCAGCCTCCAGGGAGTACTTGGACATGGCGTCCATGGTTGAGACCACCTGAGGATAATAAGAAAACTAAGATTAATTAGCGCGGTCAATATTTTATTCTTTTCTTTTCTCAAATTCACAATTAAAAGGCAGATGATTTACTAGCGAGCGCAAATGTCGCATTAACATTATAACCATCGGTTTAAAATGTAGCTCGTTATAATAGGGTACGATATAACAATGCACAAAAATAAATACTGTGTTTCATAAAACAAATTATTTCATTTTATTTAAATATGTACATTAAATAAATAAACCTAACCTAACCGTGCTAAATTTTTATTATTTTATTGCACAAATAATTCGTTCTAAGGAACAAAGTATTCATTTTAAAGTGCGTATCAATAGTTCCCGTTATAATATACTTAAGAACAAAAATCTGTATTGGCATACAATATGATGAAGGAGCAAGGGGTCCAAGTGACCTGGTACTCCGTAAGACCTGAAAACCAAAGTCCAAAAAAAAAATCTGTACGTTAATCGAAAACATATTCATCATAATCTCGTTGTAATATGATTTCATATAATTTTCTTTGAACGGTACATTGGTACATTATTTATTATGGATTTTAAAATTATATTTTGATTCGTTCTTGCATACATAGTCTCGCCAAACTTTTATTATCATACCTATTGGTAAATATAATATAATAATATACTAAGCTGTAAACAAAATACAAGTAATTTGTTATTTTTTTATTATCTATATCTTTTTAATTAATACATTTAATTTATATTTAAGATGTAATTTGCTTTAAATTGTTTAGAAAAAAAAAGGTTTCTGAACAATTTTATATTCTATAGATTTGAACCCTTTAATTCGCCAACTAAGAAAAGTACAAATGTATATACAGTAATACCCCAACGTTATGCGATAGGTGGTACAGACGAAAATCGCGTAGGTCGGTGAACAACTTTGCATATAAATATTCTATATAAATTTGGTTTAATTGGGACCGATGGACTAACAAAAGTACTAGTTTAGTTTAATATAAAATATATAGGTATATAAAAAAATGAGATAAGCAAAACATAGTTATTTCAATGTCGATGGCTTCATATAATCTAGCAAACTCGTCTGACGCCACAATGTCTTCTTTATTTCACGCAGAATTTCTTAGTAGCTAGCTACTTCGTTGGAATCTATGCTTTCTAAAATTTCTAAGGTTTTTTCAGCTTCTATTAAGCTTGTAATTGCCATGTGCTTTTCAGGTGGATCTGAGCCTGAAGTGTCAGATTCTTCAGTAATTTTATGTTCATTTTTTCTTATACTTGGGTATGTAAATATGAAACCGGAATTTTCGTATAGAAAATACACGTTCATTGTATGAAAATGAAACAAAATATTTTATTCGAAGTATTGCTCATGCTAGGCTATATATTTTTCCCATCTCTCTGACAATTTGTGGATGCCACGCCGAAAAAACTATTGCTCTTTTGAGGCAAACCAATCATCGAGCCATTTTTGTAAGAAGTGAAGCGCTGCTCAGCAAGTGCATGTCCCATCGAAGCAAATAAGTAGTAATCGGACGGAGCTAAGTCTGATGAGTAAGCCGCATACGAAAATATTTCTCAACTAAACGCCTCAATCGTTTCCTTCGCCAGTCTTGCTGTGTGTGATAGTGCATTATCATGAAGAAAAATCATTTTGTGTTGCCTTTTTTGATATTCTGGTCGTTTTTCACGCAAAGTTTGATTTAAATTAATAATTTGTTGACGGTAGCATTCAGTATTAACGGTTTCGCTAGGTTTTAGCAGCTCATAATAGATCACACCCTTCTGATCTCACCAAACACAGAGCATTGTCTTCCGTCCATAGCGATTTTTTTAAACAACTCAGAGCACTGTGATTTACAAAGAGTATATTCACCGTAAGCTTCTAAAAGCATTCTATGCGATTCTGTAGCAGTTTTCTTCAAATGGTATCAGAAAATCAATGCTGTCCGCAAATTGTAGTTTCCAGGCACAAAATTCGATATGTTCAACGCTATTAAAAACTATGCTGTTGTATGAAACTTGTATTGTTATGAGTTGAAAATCTTTGTCAGATGTCAAAACAAGAAAATGGCGCCAATGACGTGATTTGACGGTAACTACATTGACAGCTAGGGCCATCTATGGGCAAATTCCGGGTTCATATTTTCATACCTGGTATATATCTTATATGTATATTAAAAGATCGATAATGATATGATGTTTTCTGCGTACACAGAATCTTTAAATTTTTTATCTTAATTATTATTATTAAATGAAGAAACAAATTCACTTTAATTAATAATAATATAAAAGATTGATTAAAACACGATCACTTTCCATAAAACCACGAATTTTATCAAACGCCAACCGGTTTCGCTTAGCTCATACATCGCCATGGCGTATTTAAAACTAAAAATAAATACAAATAAGCGAAACCAATTGGCGTTTAATAAAATTCGTGGTTTTATATAAAGTGATTGTGTTTTATTTATTCTAATGTGTCAAACCGCAAAGTGATTGCGTTCTGCGAAAATATAATAATATTATAAATTTTGTCGACAAAATATCATTAAATAATTATAAAAAAAGCTACAAAAGTTTGTCAGACTCAAAAAAACGAATAAGACTTGTTGCTCAAGCTCAATAATGATTTTTTTATTGAGTTTTTATTTTACTTTAAGTCATCTGAGCTGTAATTTTTTAAAGTATTGAAATACAGTTAAGCTTCAATAGCGTGAATACCGAAAATGACAGGAGTATAGATTACGTAGTTAAGTACACAGCCCAAAATTCAAGCACAAGGTGAAAGGGAACAAAGTTATCTTTGCTTCGAACCAAAACTTAAATATTCTTTTTTTGATCACAAAAAGTGGAATAAAGCGAGCGAACGTAATCTGATTTCATTGTCATCAATAGGTTGACAGGCATTGTCATCCAAGAGACATTCCCAATAACGGCCATAATATATTGTATCCAGGTCGAAGTAATCTCAGGTCTTGTACAATACCTAAGAGATATAGGGTCACTTAAAAGTAAGTTTATGTTGATCGATTTTTCTAATTTTGATTGAGATAATACCTTTGATGATAGGTACATACAAAAGTGATTTTTTAATATACCTTATATATATCCACGATCGTTAACGTCAATCTACGTAGTCAGAAAAGTAATGACGGAAAACAAGTTAAATTTCAAGTACTAATAAATTATGAAGTAATAAAATAAAAAAAATCCGGAAATAAACAGATTTTCGTATTTGAAGTCGGTAACCTCTAACTTTAACTGTATTAGGTTTATTACCAATTATTTTAATAAAACGTAATCTTTGAATGTTGTACCCCAATATAATATTAACTAATTACATAGTTAACGCTACCCTTTAAAATACGCAAACAAAAGTTAAATCAGTTTATTAAAAATCACACATTTAATTCAACACTATAAATATGCAAGTGAACATTTTAAAGCATTTTTCTTAATCATTTAAAAAAATTAGATTAGACTTTAAGTCCGCAAGGGTAATTTTTTGAACATTGTGGAAATAATAGAATTCCAGATTCTATGTTCAAAAGTTGATGATTATAGTGAAAAGAGAGTTCTGAAATGGCAGCGAGGTAAGTTTAATTAATGTAAAAAAACTCCTTATTAACACATCAATAATGTAATTTTCATAAATAATTAAATAATGTGAATATCTATGTCAAATCCGCAAAAAAATTAAGTAATTTTCAAATTGAACATACACATATATTTATACGCATAAACTTCGATTCGTATTATATCATTCATTATATTCCGATAATTCTTTTTAACGTTTGCTTTTCCACTGGAAATTCAGACTTAATTGTCTCGATTATTTTTGGCACACTAAAACCCTATTATGGATTATCAAAGAGATAAACATAGAACACGATATTATCATTGGATTGAAATGTATTAAATTAATCTTAAGAATTTGTAATTTGATCAAATATAACAAATTCCTAATGAGGGTAATGTTAGTAATGTTTGTAGAAATACTGATATCAAAGATAAAAATAATAGAAATGTGTAGCCCTCTGAGGTCTATATTTCATACGGGAAATACTACGAAATATTAGAATAAATAAGATAAATCACTTGGTAAGATATACGGAAAAAATCTATGAATCGAAAAAATATACGTAGTGGCTACCGAAATAGGTACCTAGATTTTTTCTACATATCCCTCTAAATTATTTATCTATTTTATTTTAATTATCAAGAAACTACGTTCTGAAAAATCGTAACTTCATAAATAAAATATGCACTTATTGAAAATTAATAGAATATTATATTTTTAATTAATTTGATTGATTTTATACACACTTCGTGTTAACCCTGTAAAGCGCGTGTATAATGTTCCGCTCCCTTATAAATTCATTATTACACAGTACAACCAACCCTGTCTCCCTTCCACGTCCATGAATCATAATGTTATTTATGTAATATGAAAATAGGCACAAGAGACGGGAAAAAAGCCAATATGGTGACGTCTTTTCCCGCGCTTTGAAAATTTCAACCTTGGGCGGATATGCTTTGTGCTATTGCGTGGGTTCTACGGGAGCCTCCACTCTCGAATTAAAGTAGTATTTAATTAAATCATTTGAATTCCAATTCGAATATCTACTACTTTCTAGGAAATTTTACATGGGTAGTGTATTTATCGCAATATGAATTATTTCTCAAAGCGCTATATTTAAGTACAAAATATTTTTTTTTTTTTAGGATAACTGAGTTTTCATATTATTAGATTTAATGAAGATTCAATTGAAGAAAATATGTTATGTATGTTACCTTTATATTTATAAATCGTCAAACTTAGACTAACGTAAAGACGCATAGAAAGATGTATTTAAAGCATCACACGAAGAGACAAAAAAATAAGTATATGGGTAAAAGAAGTTGATATAATGGATTTTTTCAAAAAAATGAGTTGGCAATATGTAGGACACCTTAAACCGTTGGACAGGCCGCCCCGCTGACTAAATCATCAAATCCTGCGGAAATACGCGGCAGCGAATAACAATGGACTGAGAAGAGTGGGAGACACTTGGGGAGGCCTTCATACAGAATCGTGGGTCGGGATAGAAGAGTGTGGCGCTATAGCCTCCTATTAACCCTTTTTAAAAATCTCATATGTCTGATATGAAACGGTAGATAAAAATTTTGCTATCGAAAGAGAGACTTTATACATTTTATTGAATTATTATTGTTATTATTATTATTAAATTGCAAACCACTATAAACTTAAATTATTCATATTGTTTATCCATTATGTTCTCTATGCGTTCTTAAATTTAACGTAACGATATTTCATTTGATAATTTCCGAGACTTGTTTGAGATTGTTGAGAATTTTAGTGATTGTTTTTTAAACATCGATTTAGAAGATGTTAAATTAAAGCCGAAAAAGCTGTAAATTTGTCTCTACATATACGGGAATATTCCAGTGGGAGAGACAAATCGAAAACAAGTACATAATGTAAAAAAAATAGATTTTTATACAAATAAAAATTGGATTGTATTTACAATATAATATGTTGGTATATAAGACGAAAACACAGTGGCAGTCAAACTTTTATTACGATTTTTTCTGGAAATATCTGACTTTTATATTTCTATGATATTGTGGAATTATATTACAATTAATAATTTGTACTACATGTTAATCTACACTATATACACTAAAACGTTTCTCTTTTTATATTGAAAAGTAAGTATTTAGATATTGCAATATGTTAGTACACATTATTATGTTAATAATAATAATGGATATTTATTTGTCTGTTTACAAGTTATGAATTGCCTTTTTTGACATTAAATGGCTTCCAGCGAGCACCTGTATCAAGCCATCATAAAAACATAGGTTAGATATTTATAGTTTATGTAAATTTACAAACCATGACCAAAATGGCGAAATAATTGTGTTGGTTATTTAAATAGGTAGTATACTATATATAGATAATATTTCTTAGAATGCATTTTAAAATAGGATGCAATAAATTATATTACTGTCAAGTTGTGACATTTGCCGCCCATTCGAGAATTATGAATACCTGCATTAAGTTGCACAACTAACACATGCACATGTATGCAAGTGATTTATGACCATCTCACAAATGTTAACAAGGTATACATATTTCATGACTTTAAGAGAGATTTATAAAATCCTTAGGATCTACATATAAATATCTGGTTACATATTATTTTGCACATATCCTTCACATAGATAGACCGCTTCATAGTATATTCCTCACACACACACACACATTACTTTTTCTATATCCATACACCACATTAAATATTATCATCTTTAATTGTATAATAATTTAAAAATATTTTCAGACGTTTTTGTTCCACTGTAGGATGAAAGGCTGCCCAAGTGTTTTCCACTTTTCTCTGTCCATTGTTATTCGTAAATTATTTTATATTTAATTCTGAAACTGTTTCGTTTTTTGTCTCAAGACACACCGTGTTCCAGTTTAAATTACATTTTATTCAAGTGTTGAGACATTTTATTTAGTTGTTAAGATCCTCCATTATTTTCTAACGTTTTAAATATAAATTATTTCAAATGATTGAAGCATTATTTAAATTGACAGTTTTATAATCGTTTTGTAACACCGTATAAGAAAAAAGATGTTGATTCTCACGCTTTTAGGAACACACTGTGAAGAATGAGTGTACCTAGACAGGTACAGAGGCTATAGGCTATTTGTTATTTCACTTCTGGTTTTTGTCAACAGCTACATTGGCTTTTACATCGTTTATTGACCAGGTCTAATAAATCAAGCTAGGGGACAATAAGCCCATACCGTGGTAGGACGCCGCTGGTTCATGGCAGAGGCGGAACAGGTGAACAGTTGAACCAGATTCTTTAAAGTAAAGAATAATATAATTTAAAAATTTTGATGAAATAATTGAGTTTCTTTACTGTATAGTTAGATGTTTATAATTTTCATAAAAATGATAGGATTGTACGAGTGCCACTAGTTCGCACCACACATATATAGTTTTGCAAAGTGTCTTAAAAATCGAGCCACGAAGAGGATACAAGAGTGTGACGCTCTATACTCTTTCTAAAAAATGGAAAAATAATGAAACTTGTTAGTAAATTTTTCAATTACTTACATCTTCCGTTGCACATAGTTAAATGTTATATATTATAATATTGTAATATCAGGTATAACATAAAATATATATTTATTTCATACACCCAACCTTACGTTAGCAGATCTAAATGTTATCACATTGTTTGGATACGATGTAGACAACCTACTTATTGAGAAATTTATACGAATGGTAAAAAAAATATTTGAATATATGTGAGAGCCGGAGGCAACAGGAGTAGAATACAGCCATGAAAAATCTGTATTGGATATCGGAAGATGATTGATCCATATTGGTTGAGGAGTGGACATGTACGAAGAAGCGCCAGAACAGAAAAGTGAGGCATTCTATTATATTCTATTTTCATACTCCTACAAAGAATCAGCGTGTTAAATAGTAGGTAAGTTCTATTATTGAGTACGAAAACTACGAGTATGTTTAATAATAATGGTTTTGGAAAAATAAAATAAATTGTAGATCATACTTTTGGTAAAAAATTGGAATTGTTTATTTCACATATAAACAATGTTGGTCTTAAATTGATCAATTCAGAATCATTAATAATAAGTGAAGCGTGTAAAATGAACCAAAATATTATAAATAACTAACTAGATTTAACGAGTCCTAGTCTAAATTTTTTTCCAATAATTTTGCATAATTTAGTCGATTTAAACATCTTTCATCATCGTAACAATTTATGTTAGTCACTAGACTTATTTTTAAATAATAATAATAATTTAAAAAAAAAAAGAATTTTAAATGTATAAACAATTTGAAATATGGTTTAAGTTTGTTTATTTGATATCCTGATGAAGGAAAAGGTATTTTCGGAAACCGGTTGGTGTATTAAATCGAACTCATAAAAGTGGTTAAAAACAAATTTTTAAATAATTTATACTAAGACATTTTGATTATATCGTTGCAAAATAACACCTTATTGCCCATCTGAACTTTTGATCAGTAAACTGTCTTTTGATTTAAGTACTCCTACAAAAGTAAATTTCATTAAACAGTGATAAAGTATTAAATTATTAATAATAATAATAAAAAAATCCCCACAAATGGAACCTTCACCCCATTCACATAATATTGTGGAATTTGAAACGGTTGGCATGTCAATTGGACACACGGCGGGGACAATAATTATTATTTTCATTGTAGGGACCATCGCCCGGGAGATCATTGAGACTGAAAAGGATTTTACCTCTTATTGTCATTTGCCACAAAGGTTATTATATTGTGGTACATCGCGGTAGTGTTGAGTCTTCCCGGCACTGTATGACTCTGATTTAGCATGGTAACATCGGAATATGAAAAATACTTTTATTTATGCGGTCACGCTGCAGGTATGTTTAACGTATTTTACATTTATGTTTTTTTTGTATTAAAAAATAAACTGTAAATAATTCGGTGGGTAAATAAATCTTTTTAATTTGAATGTTGCATTAATTTTCGTGTGGTATGACAAATTAGGTAATGAATTACGAGTGTGTATTTGTATTAACTGCCCCTTATCGCATATTAAAGTATAAAAAATGAAAGGGTTTAAAAACTTCTGAAACGCCATAAAAATTTAATTCGCAGTAAGTATATAAACATTAAATAATCTAATAAATTTGTATAAATTAAGAAATAACAGTTAATTAAATATTTGAACGAGAGTGCATTCGGTGAAATTACTGATTTAGATTTAAATAAAGTGGCATATTTATGATGTTATTGAAATTACAATTAATCTATGGATAAATTGATTACTCGTTATACCAGTGCAGTAAATGATTTTAAAAATTATAAATATAGAATGACAATATTTTTAATTTCATGATTATGAGGTAGCCATCGTATTGCCAGGTAGCCTCACATTTGTTCAGATTAAACTTGATAGATTCCCCAATGTGTGAGTGTGATGCCGAGGAGGAAACCCTTGACCGCATCTTTTTTGCCTGCCCATTGCGGATCATAGGTTTTTTTTTTCAGTAATCTCGTCCATGGTAATTTTCAATTCTCGGTTAACTTGTGTCATCTTTTTTCCCTTAACTCGCCATATCTAAATTTTTAGAACGACAATGGTATTGACTTGTAATGTAATATTTCGTATTCTGTAATACTTTTTTCTATAAAATGAAGTTTTAGCTTGATAAATGGTACAAACCACTCTTGAAGGGTGGATTGCCTATTTAAAAGAAGAAGAAAAAGGTAGCGATCGTCTATGGAGTTTATTGCTATTGTATAGGTAAGGTTTCCTTATTGCATATTAAAG
Source organism: Eubasilissa splendida (assembly GCA_031772225.1). Lineage (NCBI taxonomy): Eukaryota > Metazoa > Arthropoda > Insecta > Trichoptera > Phryganeidae > Eubasilissa > Eubasilissa splendida. The sequence goes on along the minus strand of CM062846.1, from coordinate 33,608,009 downwards.
TATTCAAAATGGTATGGTATAAAATTCGTTAATTTTCAGTGTATATTAACTTTGTAAATATGTATGACACAAAATACATTCTTATGATATTTAGAAGACGGGAGATTTGGTAAAATTATGTACTGATTTAGATACAAATGAAACAATACATTTTTGTGAAAATAATGTTATTGAAATTAGAGTTTATAGTTTATTTATAGATTCATTTATAAGCATTGTAATGCCATTAAATATTAAGAATTGAAAATAATATAATATTTGAAATTCTACGATTACAAGGCAGCGATTTATCTCTGCTCCATAATTCAATACCGCCCTGAGGTTCTTGGCGTTATTAAATCAGGATTATCTCACCCTGCTACAAAATAAGAAGGACATTCTGATCTCGGAGAGCATTTATTATGGATGGAGACTTAGGTTATAGGACTTCACTTGACCGACTTTTATTATTTCCCTTTGAAAGGAAAAATGCGAACAAAACGAAAAAGGCCAATAGGATTACATTTTATCCCATTTCTGTGTGATTTTATCCCTTGACATCTTCGCATTTTTAATTTGATTCATATTATTGTAATACGGTAGGTACATTTTTTATTATACTCCTATATTGAATTATTTTAGTAACCTTACTTTTTACATCTTATTATTCATTATGATTACTGTGCACAAAAAAATACCTCATTGACCTATTTTTCCCACAGCATTTCTGGGATTATAATTAACTAGTGGTCTGTACCCAGTGTTGCTAGCATCAATTATAATTTAAAATAGGGGTTTATGGGGAGGGGAGAGGGGAGAGGGATGCCTTTATTTTGAAAATGCCCTAAAGAGTAATGAAGTGTGCTATATTTAGTCCAGGTAGGGGGAGAGTAAGATCTCCGAGAGAGATGATCATATAATTATTAGGGTACTAAAGTGTACCCAAGCAAAATTAAGAACGGATTCAATATAATACGTTTATTTTCGGTGAGAGGGTGGGGTGGCAAGGAGATGGGGGTAAGTTTCATACCTTTTTCACAAGGTCTTAAAGATTAACTATGCGAAATTTAAAACGAGTGGTATTCAGCGGATGACAAACATTAATGTCGAGATGGTGAGGGTGAGGGAAGTGGGTGGAGTGGCTTAGAGAAAGAGGAATGGTGATAATGTTTATCGCAGGGTCCTAAGAGTAATTATGCAAAATTTGTGTTATCTTTTGCATTTTTCCATGTTTCAGTATTATGAAGACGAGGTTTCTGACAGGGTTCATTCAATTTACAATACAGTTGATTCCGCTTAATTGAACCATCGGTTTATCGGGACATCCGGTTATTTGGGCCAAATCCCAAGCAACAGAAACCAAATAAAGTAACTAATAGTAATTCACTTCGGTTATTTGGGACACCATTCCGTTTAACTGGGAAAGTGAATTAAAAATTAAAATAAATATGTTAATAAATACCCAACGTCCGCACTGAACGCCTGCGCTGATTTAGTACAATTGAAATTCTATAAAAACACAAGACAGGCTACAATTGATGAATTCCTGCAGAAATATATTTTTTATTGTTATAAATGTACATTATTTTCATGACTATTTTTTTTAAGTTACTGTTATTATAATTGTTTGTTAATTTTTTTTTCATATTTATATATATATACCTAATAATTATGTTTTATTTTTCTGTAATTCAATAATTTAATAAAGTTCAAAAATATGTACACATTTACCTTAAACTTCGCTTATTAGAGCCAGCCGCTTATTTGTGGCCCAATTAAGCGGAATCGATTGTATATGTATTATTAAATAATAAAAATATTTTGTCGTATGCTTATCATTGGTTTTAATATAAAATATTTAAATTCAAGATTTTTTAATTTTTTATTGAATAGTTTCAAATTTAAGAGTCACTGGTGCTGTGTGAAGTACGAAAGAAACTGAAGTAATGCGTACTCCAAGTCGTGAACACCCAAACACGAATGAGCGTTACATAATTATGTAGTAAGCATTTGATTGCCATCAACATGTCTCGTCACTTAGGACGTGTGCTTTAATGACACTTACAGCTGTCACTCAGAATGTCAAAAATAATAACTAAGTATGTACCACCTGGGAGTGTGGATTTTTTATTGTGAATAATAAATAGTAAAGATTAGCTGCATATGATAAGTTATTTCAGTGCAGACTAGATTATGATAACATATAATACATGTGATTAAGATAATTAATTAAAAAATATCTGAAGAAATAGCTAAATTATTAAGGAGAACACGTTCTTATTGTGAAGATGTAATTATTCAGAACATCGGTATGTGATGTTTTAAATACTAGTTTAATGTATTAATTATACAGATACACATATAAAATCAACTTTATTGAAAAATATGGTTGTTACGCTACCGGGATTCGAACCTGGATCTCTTTCCCATCCGGGGAAGGTGCAACTATGCTACAGCGCTAGTATTTTTGATGACAAATTTTCAAACCTATATGTTACACTTTTTCAAATTAATACATCTGTTGTTCCATTATTTGAAAGCCATCCATATTCAAATACCGGTAGCGCAACAACAATATTTTTCAATAAAATTGTTTTTATATGTATATCTTTATAAATAATACGTTTAATTAGTATTTAATAGCTAAATGAATAAACCGATATGCTGCAATTTTAACACATAATTTTTTCATGTTTGAATTATATAAGTGCACATGTCACGAATTTGATTTTAATGATTCTGATTGACTTAAAGAGTTTCATTGTTTTGTATTTTTTTAAATGTATTTCTTGAAATTTTGCTTTATAATTGTTTGTTAGTGAAAAAAAGAACAGTGTTTGATTAATTTAAATTTAATCTAAAAACTCATGAAATTAATTAATTAAGCAAGAAACAATTATAAGATTCTACAGGTCATAATGACTGCGATGGACTGGCCATATTGAAAGAATGTCAGATGACAGGACACTAAAAATCATGACCAAGTGGATGAGACCTAGAGGCAGATCAAGGAAGTGGTGGGTTGACTGTATGGAAGAGGACTGGAGCATGATGGAAGGTTCTGAGAACTGGAAAAGAATGACCAAGGATAGGAGTCGGTGAAGAGTAGGGCCAAATCCCACCCTGGGATGTAGTGCTGTGGAAGAAGAATAAGAACTCGAAAAACAGTACTAGAGGTGTTTCAGAAGCTACCACTCAGAGTTTGGCATAGCGGAGGCTAAGAATGAAGAAGTTTCTTCTCTACTAACGAATTATAGTGTGCGAAACGTATCTAGATAGTGATCATAAAGATTTAAAAATAATTTTTTAAAAACGTAAATGTAATAATTTGAAAGTTACAATTAATCTTGCTGTTGTATTACAATAGTAGGTATAGCCCTGTTCAGTTGGTATAGCAATCGATTGACAATCGAGAGTCTTGGATCACGAATACAATCCATTTAATTGAAAATTAAAATATTTGAATGTAATTTTTCATGGCAAAACTGTAATTGTAATATGTATTCAACATTAAAAAACACGAAAGAATATATTATTTGCCGAGACGCAATATTTAAACACAAATGCAATAACATAACATAATAATGAAACCGGAACGAATCGGTTCCTTGCCACAGTTCACCGGAAGTATTGACAATTCATATTTACAGCCTTTGTTGATTTAAGTCTGAAGAAAGGAACGTGCAAAACTGGCTTTCGGTAAACAAAAGTTATTGAATGGACATAAGATGCACGAAAATCACTTGGGTCTTTGACAAATAAACGTGCTCTGCGTGCAAAGTAAGCACTGAATAGTTATGGTAACGATGCTTTTTTCTTTCTTTTGCAAAGTACGAAAATATGTGTCATTTAAATCAAGAATAAGTGTTACGTAAAGTAAAGGGGGTATGTAGGTATGTACATCGAAACTCGGTACAATATTTTTCACAAAGAAAGCCAAAATTTCTTACAAAACTTCAGAGTATTGATTTCACGCCAAAGGCTTTTCAATATGAACGTAACAAAATTAATAAGATGTTTCGTGGCGCATCACTTCTTCAGAAGGCGTTTTGTCTTCATTGAAATCTTAACAATTCAATTCTTGATTAAATTTTAATTACATTTTCGGCCCCCACAAAAAGGTATTGTACGGGTGGAAAGTGCACATTCACGTTCTGTGATAATACCGTGCCGGAGTTATATAGGCGGCTTCCATTGCCGTCGGTCTGTTTAAAAAATATTCAGAATGCAACCAATTAATATCATTGTTAGTGCAACAGACGATGATTTCGTTATTAAATGGTTGTCCCGCACATTCCTGGGGCTGTAACTAATTAGCAGATGTTTGGGGTAGTTTTGTTGTATAAAAAGGCGAGTTTTGCATCATCACGTCGCTCTGGTAGCTGGCGAGGGATAATGGATGGAGGAGAAAAAGGAAGCTGATGACATAATTCTCGCCCTGAGTGGAGGGGCCACCAGTCATCCTTTGTCTGGGCGTTATTGGTGAAGTTTTGACAATCGACCATAATAATAATCTTCGTCACTGCATTGTTACACGATTGCGCAATTTCTTTTCATGTCTTGCGGCGAAATATTCTTGATTATGTAACAAATTTAACAAAAAATGGAAAGTTATTTTTTACACATTTATCCAATTTAAATATAATATATATATCATTTAATGAAATTGTTGCAATTTAAGAGACTGACGATTAAATAAATGAGATTAATCATTTATAAGAAAAAACGGAAAATCAATCTATCGAAAAAATATATACAATAGTTATCACCGGGACTCGAGCCTGGAACTTTCTCTTACCAGGAAAATGAGTTTTCATTTACACCGCGGCAACAAGATGTTGTAGTGGTTATTTGTGGTTGTTATCAATGTATAAAATATTATTATTTATAGGCTGTGTGACTCTTTACATCATATTGGCAATAATGGGTATGTGAACAGAGTAACGGTATGCCTGCATGAAAATAGTTAGTAATGGGTTCGATTCTAATCTAATACACAAGTACAAAAATATGTATATTTTTATGACTTTCATTTTTGCTCGCAATTTTTTTCGATACCTTAAATAATCTCTAAAATAAATTCCAAAGTAAAACGTGTATATATTTCAAAAAAATTGATTGACAAAAAATTATTATTTTTAAATAACAGTAGCACGTGTTCAGTAAATCAATTACGACGGACAATCAGAAAAGTGCGTTTATCATCCACCGACAGTTTCGCTATTGTTGTACAAAACTGTATTTAAAAAAAATCCCTTTAATGACAGCGAATTTCTGAACCCATCAATTACAGAGGCCTGGCTGGTCGGAGGTTAGACGCTGCCGGATGAGTGATGGTGGATAGCTGCTGCCGGTAGATGCGAGGTGAATTCAAAAGATTTTAAACTGAAAATTACGTAGTTTAACAACCCTCCATAATGCAATTTCGTCGAAGGAGATGTCGAGTGGCCCGAAATGGGGGAGACTGGCGCAACGTGGACCGCGGGGCGAATCTGGAACTTGAGAGGCCAGGAACGTTTTCTTGTAGTGATACTTCAAGTTGCTATCTAAATGCCTTATACATTTCATTTTTAAACTTCTATCATAAATTGATTTTGGGTTGAAAATTGCATTAAGCTATTTTGACCAAATCTGTAACGAAAACTTGAATTTTTTTATATCTTTTATCAAAACACAAACTTAACTACCTGACTTCGCCCGAGATTTAGATTTTTGTGTACATTAATTTCAAGTTCCCTTATATTTCACTGAAAAAAATAATACTTACAGGAAAGAGAACAGCCGAAACAAGCCATCATATATTATTTATTCAAAGCGAGTCCAAATACAACAAATAAAAATTTCAAGATTATTTTTCAAAATTTTTTTCTCATTGAAACGTGGAATTCAACCAACCAAAATTCAATATTAATTTATATTGTATTGCGTTTTGTTCCAATAAAATTTTTAAAGTAGCATAGATCGTGATGAAAATAATGTTGCGAGCTGAAAACAGTCACGTTCACCTAGAAATTTCAAACAGAATAAACTGTGTAAATTTCATGACGTCAGTGCTCACCATTTTTGCTGCTTCAAATATATGGATTTTAAGATTTTTAATTAAAATATAACAGATTGCAAGACACTACATGATACGAGCATGTATGAATGATAAGACTATATATTATTAACATTTATTGATGTAATTATTTGTGTTATATAAGTGTACTAATGATAAAAAAAAACGTGCTACGTGTCCGCTATATGTACCAATACTATCTCGGAATGGAAAATATTTTTATAGTTCACTCCGCCGCCCCACTATACAGATTATTGTATTTTGTTTTGGTCTCTTCAATATTGTCTAAATTTTATTTCAAATTCAGATGGTGTTTTTTTGATGTAAGGAAAATCAAATCGATATACCCTTATTTTGTTTTATTTATTCTATGTTAAAATTATTTTTAATACAAATTAAATGTATCAATTATAAAGATATATAGATAAAATCAATTTATCAAAAAAATATTTTTGTTTCTACCGAGATTTGAACCTGGATCTTTTTGTATCACATTACAGATTACACTTTCCAATATAGTAAGTATTTTTATTTTTATTTGTTTACATGTTTTGATACATATTAAGATTTTATAAATATCATAAAACACCTTTGCATCCCTATACGTGCCTCTTTGGTACCTCCACGGAATCTTATTTTATTTTATTCAGAAAACATACAGTTTATCGTTAAATACGAAAATCATAATAAAGCTAAACAATAATTAAACCAGTTGCATGTTTTCTCGGAAGATACAATATAATTTATACAGTGAGTACAATTTAATATTTAAAGAGGACTATAATGTAGAAAAATGTGAGAGAAAATGTTGAGAATAAAAATATAAACTGAGCGAAAAAGTTATAAATAAGAAAATATTCGAGATGAACGAGATGGTGAGGGGAAAGGAAAAGGAAAATAGGATAGTGAATAAAAATCTGTGTGATAAAAATAAAAATAAAGGCCATTTAAGTTTATGTATTGAATTTAGATTTAATTAAGGTAACTGAAGTTTTGAAAATATCTAATTTGTTTGGGTGTGAATTGAAATATGAAAAGTTTTGTTTGGCATTGGTGTTGCAATGTGGAAGATTAAATATAAGATTAGTTCTGGTTGACTTGGTTGGCACTCGAATGAATATGCGTTTGAGTAAATTAGTACAGTTTACTTTAGAGTTGGCTATTTTGTGTAGGAAAACATGCTGTTATAAAAGTTGTACTCAATAAATGGACGGTCAGTCAAATCAAAAATATATTCTTCTCTGCTCAGCTGACCTCACTTTACCTACTTACTTTACTACTTGCGACCTGATTTGTTAGAACCACTGACCTGTCCTATCCTAGAACTTTTCGACCTACATGCTTTGATTCACTGTTTTGACTAATAAATTCTACTGAAGATTGATGGTATCACCCTAAGACAATTCTTACGAATAAGCGAACGGAAGTAAGGGTCTTTATTCTTTTAGCAATACTACACGTAAGAAAGTAATATTTTATTTCATAAAAAGTAGTGCTACTTTTAATAAGTATGGGTGTAAGTTTCCTCTCTGTCTACCCCTGAGGAGAAACGGCGTGATTATAAGTTAGCTAGATGGTTACTTTAAATAAGGAATTACTCACGAAGTGTGATTATTAACTATTCAATACATTTATAAAAAATCCTATAATAGTGCAATCAAAATCTATTTGAAAATATAATTGGAGAAATCACCCTTATACGGGGTGTAATAGACCTAGTCCACGATATTTTATGGGCGGATATCTGACTAAATTACAAGTCGAAAATGTTCAAGGAATATGTGCCTAATATCAACCATGTCAGAGATATAAGCATTAAAAAATAACGTAATTGTGCGACTATTACAATGAATTGAAATATTTTATTAATTTCAAAGCAGATATTGAATACAAAAAGTTAAAGTTCATCGGATTTCGAGCGTCTTGACTATTTTTTAACCATGATTATGTAAAAAATTCATACAATAATATTTTCCTTAACGGTGCAGTATTCACACATATTTCATGAACATTTTCTTCTCTAAATTTAGTCATGTATCCATTCATAAAATATTGTGGACTAGATCTGTTACACCCTGTATAAATCGGTGTACAACGAAAGGTTGTTTGAAAGTGGTGATACGTTATCATCATTATCTATTGAAAGAAAAAAAAATTACGTAAAAAACCTTAACATATCTTAGACATTTGATTGGTGCATAAAAACGCAACGCATTTAAAAAGAAGACAATTATATAAATCCAACCAAAATTCAATATTCATTAATATTTTTGTATATTAGTTGGAATGTTATAGTTTACCACCCCTGTAGGCAATAAGTACAAGCCTGCCCGGTGCAGTTCAGTGCTGAGCATCATCAGCCCCTAGAAATTATCCTGAGTCACGATCATCCCTACCGTGACAATCGATTGTGTTCATGGTGTCCGTTTAGGGGTGACTGGGTGACGCGGGATAGACTGTTCCTCCGGGTTGGCGAGTAAAAAACTAAACACCAAATTATCGAACACATTAAAAAAAAAATTTGACTGAATGTCAAATATTATCTATGGGATATTAAACCACTATTGTGACTGTGATTGTGTGATTATTATTTGATTTTAACTGGGGTTTAACTGTGGAGGTTTAATTTGCAGTGTACCAGTGATTGCTCGCTAATTTACCAATAGATATGAATTAGTAGCTTGTTACTAGTAGTTAAGACGTTGGCCTAGTGATCTAGTAGTCAGGGGTTCGCGCCTCGTTCCAGATGACCAGCAAGTTAGTCTTATTTTCATAGAATAAGGGATTAGCTTAGTTCGAAAATAGTAAAAATATTGACGTGATATGTATTCCTTGAAAGCATTCCCCCTTTTTTTTTTTTAATATTTTTTCCAAAGTAAAATTATTTTTGTTACCTCGTATACTCATTACTTTTCTATATAACAAAAAATAAAGTTACTAGTGTTTACAATTCATTGGTCCTTTAAAAAATATGCTTTTATGTGTTGGTATATCAATAATTGTGAGACTGGTCAGCGTCGAGATTTGTTAAACGAAAAGGTTTCATCTTTTTACGTTTGAATAGTGAGTTTTCCGCAAGGGTGAAATGGTTGGATAGCCTTTCATTTTATGCAGATGGGAGGAGATTAATGGTCACTGTCATCGAAACCGGCCCTTACTTGTCAAAGATAGGGCCAAACTAGTAGAAGGGCAATATACATATTTTTAATTAAAAATGCACTATATTTTACAAAACTATTCAGAATTAAATACATTCGTGTTTCAGCAAATGAATTCTGGATATTAATAAATTTGATAACTATCCTTTAACGCATATTTTATTTTGTTGATTATGTTTGTTTAATGTCATGATTTTAGTATGTTCGGCTGTTGTGCTCGATCACGTGGTGTAAAATCTGTCATTTTAATTAAATGATACGATTTTCAATAGAAATAAATATATTGTTATAGCATGACTGTTGTGAATAAAAAAGAGATATTATATTTTGGGAATAAATTTCATTAAGAACATTGGTTATGATTATGACTCTAGAAATAATGTTATGCGTACGTCAAAAATACAAAAAACCGTTTGAATACACGCTAATTGAGAAGTTAATCTCGAGTAGGTATATGATAATTTGAAAAAGAAAACACAAAGTGCGAGATGCAGTTACTGAAAAGATTCAACGGATCGTCCCTGAGCTTGAATGCCATACAAAGCCCCGCATGCAACACCAGAGCGAGTTTTGAGAGATCTTCTTTCAATTTACGCACACGAAAAAAATGGTAACGTTGATCATGAGAGGTAGCCATTCAATTTCCAAACATACACACACACACACACACAGAACAAAAATGAATTGATAAGGTTGATTAATAAAAGTCCGCCCCGGTCGTCCGCTGTCCGTCCGAGTGAAGTGTACAGATAGCCGGAGCGTGACTAGGCGATTCGCGAGCAGAATACCGGGTGCCTACCTACCTTCACCTTTCACGCCGTACCGGGGCCCTCTATTGTGCGTTCACACACATCCACACACCATTAGTCGTACATTGTTGGCAGCGCCTTTTTCAACACCTTAGCATTTCTCACACTTCGTTAGTTACAGCAAACATTAAATTAGAAAATTTTATCGAATGAAGGCGGGGGCAAGCGCGGGAAACGCGAGGCCCGCCGCGTTTGATCGGCCGGTGCGGAGAGTTGTGATCACCCGGTACGCGAGACACAAATGTCATTATTTAATCATTAGTTTATAATCACATTTTTTCGAACCATCCCTCCTTACTTTTAGTATCACGACTTGCGACATTTTTCTGTCCTTGACATTTAAATAACATTCAAGTGTCGCCTACACATAAAAACTAGAAAGTTACTAATTATGATTTGCATTACGGGATAACTTTACATAGATTGAAATTCACATTATAAAATTTCGCATAAATTGAGCAATATCTAAATGCCATGTGCTTAATATAGACATCAAATACAAGAATTATGACATAATTCTAATGCATAAAAAAATTTCAAATGTTTTCAATTAATACGACACTTTATCATCAAGAAATTGTATTAAAATATTTAGATATTTTCGTACGGATGATGTAATTGTTGAATTCAGTGTCAGTGTGTATCGATGATCTCAAAACTTAATTTTTGAATAGTGAGTGTATGTTATTCTATTTTTTATTTTTTTATCTAATATTTAAACCGTGAAATTGACGGATGTATTTTAGCAATAGACCAAAAGAAACATGTAATAGTTTGACTGGTACCAAAAAATTTCAGATGAAAAGAATCAGATTCCTTCTGATATTAAAACGGTTCCCATCACAGAGCAAAGAATTATCTGATACATGGTTCTTACTTCTCATGGAATCTTAAAGATGGCATTTTCCATTTTAAATGTTTTACAAATTTACAAGATCTCGAGCAAATTATTTTGAACTACTTTTGAATACATTTTAAACAATTGACGTCAATATATTTAGATAAGAAAAATCCGTTTTATCCCATATTCATATATTATATTGAGGCGTTTGTATGTATAATATATTGGGAATAACAGATTCTCCTGTAGATATTTTAAGCTTTTAGTGAAAAATTGACCTGTAATATAAGATATCACTGCTAAGTTCATTAATCATTTTTCAAAACAGCGGCTGTATTAAAAATGAATAAAAAATCGCTAATCCATTAATATTGAATGTAGAGTTAAAAAAGAAAATACACCTACTTTACACATATAAAATCGCTCTAATTTTTGCGGTCAATGCCATTTTGCTTTCGGTTTTGGGGCGAATTATAAACATTTATTCTGGCAGTCAATTGTTAATAATATAAAAGTAAACAAAATAAATTAGAAAATTTAGGATTTATAATAAATTTACAAATTAAATCTTGGAAAAAATATGTTGGTAATACTGAACGAATAGAATCGTAAAACTGAGAAATGACCAATGATATATTGTAATACATTTTTAATGTGTTAAACACTGTCCTCACTCACAGACCAGGAAAAGTTGTCGTTACGTAATATTTATTTCTCAATACAGTATTGAAAACTGATTGTTATAGCGATTAAATGAGACTTACTTCTGAGAAATTGATTTAATTTGCGATTTCTTCATAACAACTGCAATTATTTTCGTTTAATATGTATTACGCAAGACACTTCACTTTCGTTGACTAATAATTCATTTTTCGAAATACCAACTTGACTTTACAAAAACAGATTTATAATAATTATACAAAATCGTGTATATAATAAATATGTATCATCAGTAATAGTTTTCGTTGACAAAATTTAAAAAAATAAAAACATCAACTTCTAATTGTGAGGTCCAGAATCAAAAGCAAACATGTTCACTTTACCTGTTTTCGAGTAAAATGCATAAAATCATTATACTACAACTTCACTTTGGGATCATATTGAATATGACCTGTGGTTACAGGTCACATGACCAAATATTGTCGTCTTATTGGCTGAAAACATATTTGTCTGGGTTTGAATTAATTATCTATTGGACATATCTGTAATTGAAGTAACGAGCAAATTGTAAATGCATTTTTATACGAATTTTTTTTTTTTTGTCTAATTTCGATAGGCTGGTCTTATAGACATTCATTTGCTTTATATTTGTACATACATAATTCAAAAACCATAAAACTGGACATGTCTGATTTTGATTCTATACCTCACAATAACTAAAATATTTAAATTCAGAGTTCAGTTCATTAATAATCGCTTCGAGCAAAGCAATGAATTTTAATATTTGATAAACTTTCGCTGTGAAAGACGGAAGTTCGTATAAGGTGGCGTTAACATCGATCACTCCAAACAAGAAATAATATTTAGGTATAGTTGGAAATTTTCATACCATTATCAATCAAAATCGAAACATCCTGGTCAATTAAAATTAAGATTAATTTATGGCTTTCGTGAGCAAAAATGGCCTTCAAAACGATAAAAAAAATGATGAAACGTCGTCTGAGGGAACATTTTTGCCGGCACAAAGGTGCTGAATATTACACAATCCTATTTGTAGCTGGACACTTCCAATTGTTGTATGAAAAGCTTCCTAAATGGAGAATGCGCATTCAGAGGGGACACTGATTACAATACCATTGATGGCGTCACATCAGAAAAGCTGTTAAAGTCGATGGGTTTTTGTAAGCAGGACTTCCATGGATAGATCAAATGATACAGGTTAAAAGGGAAGCCATTGATGTGACAATTCTCTTTGAAATTTTCTGCGAAGGGTTATATTTTCATCAAGGTAAAAATCCCGCTACAATACAAAAATTGATTATTTCATGAATCTTTTGAAACGTAATTCGTATGCCCGATAAATGACAAATAATGAATGAACAGGTGAGAAATATTTAAGAGTGATAAAATAAATTAAAACAATTATAATAACAAACGTATGCGTATTTAGCAGTGGCGTGCACTAGGCATGGACTTAGGTTATGCTACTACTATCGATGCTGTAAAAGTAACAGGTGAAAAAGATTAATAATATTACTATTATTTTTGAGAAATTCTTCAAGTTATTAAGTGAAAAGCTTAAAATATTTGATACTGTATAATCTATATTCTAACGTTTAAAATTTATTGGAATGCATATATTCAATTCCGCTTCAAATACATACTTGCGGTGTTTGGCAACATGTCTGCTCAAGACATGCATTCAGAGCACCGCGCGGCCCGAGAAACTGAAATATTGCGATTAGTTAGTATACGTTTGTTATACAAATCACATGCGCAGCTTTATTTGTAATCTCTAAATTTTTCCGCTGGATGGTTCTAGTCAACACATTAACGTAAAAACTTATTAGAATTATAATTATTTACTTACATTCTTAATACATAATATATAAAATAAATTATGTATTTTGCAGAAATTATAGTTATGCACAGCTTTTTTGATTGTGTAAAGTGCACGCCCCTGGTATTAAGTCGTGATTTCTCTTGAACTCGTTGATACTTTATATCTTAAAGATGTCCGTCTACTGATATTTAATTACTGATTATTTTATTATATTAAATACTGACAAAAAAACATTTTTTCCAAATATTAATTATTACATAATATATACTCAAGTCTACGATAGGCTAATGGGATAATATCAAATATATTAAAAGTTCCAGTATTTTTATCTTCGTAAATGCTTGTTATTCTTTGTTATCCTGAAAATAATGGTCCAATTTAATATTATATTATTTTGAATGTTCTTTGCTAGGAAATATTTGTTCATTTTATTTTATTTGAATGTAAGAAATCTGCTGTGTTTATTTATTGAGTCGGGTATTTAATACATTACTTTAATCCTTCAGAAATAGAATTGAAAAAAAGAGAAAAACATGTTATTGATTTGCATGAATTTAGACTTGGGCACTATACATCACGCAATGTTAACCAAGCATGAGGTGAAGTAACCACTCCTGAACGAACAGTGCGGCGTTGGTTCAAAAAGTTAAAGGCGTAAGACTTCATTGTAAGACGAAGATGAAGATACTATTTCAAGTACCCCAATAATTATTTACGGCAAAAAAAATCAATAACAGAGAAGTAGCAGAATACGTTTTTAAAGAATTCTTTCATTCGTATATGCAAGTTTTATTCTACAGGTATAAATTAGCTTGCTATTCGCAAAAATGCGTAAAATTCACAGACTACATAGCCATGAACTAACGCTAATTGCTTGTCCTAATATTTTCATTTTGGTATCACTTTGGTACCACTAACACAATCAAAAGGCTCCGCGACTTTTTTTAAAAATATGACTCGATTGGCACGAAAATTTAAACGTTGACAATATTAATATGCATTTATGTAAAAAAAATCATCTTGTTTACACAAAGATTTATTTTCAAAGAGTAAATACTTTTACTGTTGCATAAATGTGTCATAAACTATCGGATTTATGTTTCATTTACTGGTCTGTGGTAGGGTTAAACGGTTTTTTCTTTGATTAATGAAGTTTATTTTATCTAATGTTATGTTTAATTGAATTTGACGGTTGATCGGTCATTATTTGAATGATAATAATTGGAAGATGTCACAAGAATCAAGATCAGTGATGCATATTGAAGAGTGCTGATGCCAATATTAATGTACTGAGGTGTAATTTGGAATTGGCTAAAAAAAATTGAATGTGGTGGAATGTATGAATAATCTATGTACGATAGAGTAGAGATATAATTAATTAAGAAAGAGTTGCTAACATGGTTTGGTCATATTGAACATATGAGTGAGGATAGGGTGTTAAAGAAAATATATAAGGTGAGTGTTGAAGGTAACTGGAACAGAGAACATCCGCCAAAGATCTGGCATGATCGGATAAATCAAACACTGCATAACGATCCTGCCGAAAGCGGGTGCATTAAAAGACTTACGAATATGGATGAGACAAGAGTCGTGTGGCGTTCTATTCTTTATGCTTACCACTGGGGGGAAACGGCGTGATGGTAAGTTAATTTTTTATTATTTTCAGAAAAACTTAATACTGGGTGAATATTATGTTCCAGGCCGATTTTTTTTAGCCGCCATTTTGGTTTGACAGACATTTGTCAGTTCGCATTTGGACTACCAATGATTGATTCAGTAATTGAATACAATTTATTATGGAGCATCTAACGCCTCAACAGCGCGTTGAAGTCATTAAAACAAACACAAACCCGACTTTTGGAAAAAAATCATTATGAGCGACGAAGTTCATTTCGACTTGGGGGGTTTTGTTAATATACAAATCAGTCATTATTGAGGCACTGAAAATCTTCAATTGATTCACCTACCCATGGTGCGCCCTAATCATCATTGGGCTCTATTTCTTTCAGAATGCAAGGGGCAATGCTGTAAAAACTTCTTATTGGTCGAATTGGGTCGATCGGGCTTGTAACATATGTGGTTTCAACAGGACGGTACTACCTCACACACAGCCCGAGTCACACTTGAAATTTTGATGAATAAAACAACATCGGCCTGGAATATAATATTCACCCTGTACAAGATGATAAAAAATAGATATAATAACAGGTGGATATATCTGAAACAGATATTTAAAATGAAACATTATTTTGAATGCGAGATGTTAAATAAGGCAACACAAGGTCTATTAGTAATTACCATTCATTTGCATTACGCATACTAAAAAGGCGCGCGTGGCTGAAGTGAAGAACAATATGTCTGTCGTATTTGCAATTATTGTTTGCAGCATTTTCATGCAGAGCGCATTGTGCTGCACAATGAGCGGTCTAATAGCCTCTGCTCACTGTAGACAGAGCGGTCTAATAGCCCTTGTTCACAGGCCGCGCGTGCTGGCGCGCTACACGGCACACACGGCACGCACGGCGCGGCGCACGCGGCCCAGCGCGGAGCGAGGTGGTCGCCGATAAATACGTCTCCTTGCGACCATAAAGCAGGCGCAGGGCTTACTGTATTATTCAAATTAGAAGATTATATTTTCCGTGGAATATTTTACTACATTGCTTTTCCAAAATATATGTAATGTTACACTGAATTTCTCAAAAATAAGTATGATAAAATGATTAAATCAAGGCTTTTCTTTAGCTAATCCACATTATTCTTTATTCAATAATGAGGATTGATAAATTACTTTTCATATTAATTTACTTGTTTATTTACATTTCATTTCCGTTTTTTTTTTTAAATTTTGTACTTGTGAATCATATTTTTATTACATTTAAAAAAAATGCATATATCTATGAAATGTATTTTATTTTACATAATGTTCGTACCATAATCCCAATTATAATTTTATGGTTTTTAACTCAAAGTGTATCAATGAATATAATGCGAAGCAGCAAAGTACAAAAACAATTTCTAATTTTGAAATTTCTGACAGTGGAAATGAAGTCGTTTGTTTTTCTACATGAAAATTTTTGTACGAAATTACCCCATACGTCATTGCCACGGATAAAGAAAAATGGACGAACGCAGGCAGGAGAGAGATTATCCTTTAGCCTGTTGCGTATCATTGTCATTGTATAAAGATAAACATATAAAATCAATTTTATCGAAAAATATTGTTGTTGCTACCGGGTTTCGAACCTGGATCTCTATCAAATTCGAGGAAGGTGCATTAACCGACTATGCTACAGCAGAAAGTACTTTTAAAGACAAATTTTGCACTATTCAAATTAATACATCTATCGTTCCATTATTTGAAAGCCATCTATTTTATTTTTACGGAATCTCAAATACCTTTGAGTAGTCCGATATGATAAATAGATGTATTCATTTGAAAAGTGCAACATATACGTTCAAAAATTTGTCGTCAAAAGTACTGTCTTCTGTAGCATAGTCGGTTAATGCACCTTCCCCGTATTGGAAAGAGATCCAGGTTCGAATCCCGGTAGCGATAACAATATTTTTAAAATATGAATTAAATATACTAATTAGAAAGATATACATGTAAAATCAATTTTATCGAAAAATATTGTTGTTGCGCCACCGGGATTCGAACCTAGATCTCTTTCCAAACCGGAGAAGGTGCATTATTCAACTATGCTACAGCGACTATATTTTTAACAACAAATTTTCGATCCTATATGCTACCTTTTTGATGTTAATACATTTAATCGTTCCATTATTTGAAAATTATTGATTTTATATGTATATCTTTCTAATTAATATATTTAATTCATATTTAAATTATCACAGACCTATGTTATAATATCACATACCTATGTTTTGAATAATTACAACTTCACAATAAGAATGTGTTGTCCTTAATGATCTTTTTATTATCTATTCAATATAAATGTGTAAACAAAACAACAATGTATCAGTTTTAATTCAATGTCTGTAATTAAAGTGTTGTTACCTGGGCGGGTGCAGTCAGGGCGGCGGACATGGCGTTCTGCTGAGCTGCCGCGGCGGCTGCGGCCATGGATGCGGCGCTGATGGAGCCGTACGCGGGACCGTAGTACGAAGACATGCTCTGGGACATTTGCGAGGCGGCCATTCCTGGGAGAAAAGGATTACCTTATTATACAGGGTGGTGCGATACGACTGCTTGAACAGGACGAGGCCTCAACTGCCCAAATCAGCGAAAACCAAAGGTAAGAGTGGAAAGAGAAATCGAATAATATATTATTCTCTTTACTGAGAATCGTGACAAAAGTTCATTTGGATAGCTATTAATCTGATCAGTCCATCGAGTTGAGATCTGTCTCTTATTTATTTCTTTGACCTTTCCCTTTCAGCTTCTTCATCATATTATCAATTCTCTTTGCGGAAGATGTGTCCGAATAATTGCAGGAAGCGTAATTGTTGACAATCTGTCTCGAATCCTTAGTTTCTCTGAAATCGAGGCATTAGTGCGCATAGTTGCATAAGGGATTCTAAGCAATCGTCGCCAGCACCACATTAAAAAGGCATTTACTCATAAAATAAAAAAACGATAATGTATCTATGAATTATTATACAACTCCTTTTGAGGTAATAATAATTTCGATAGATATCTGCTATTACTGACAGAACTTGAGATTATTGGAAAGAAGTTCAGATCCTGCAGGTAGATATGGATAGCCAGCTATACATATATCCACACAACCACTAAGAATGTATAATTTTTAAATAAAATTAAATAATTAAAAAGGGGTACAATTTAACAGGGAATTCTTTTAAGAGATATGTGCATTAAAATAAATACATACATTGTTACCTAAAACGAATTGTTTGTACATTAAATAAATATATCTTTAAATTAATTAAAACAAAATTACTTTGTATGAAACCACGAAATTTATTATACGTCAACCGGTTTCGCTTATCTCAAGTTTCATCAAAACGTGTTCGAACTATCATAAAAAAGTGCACTTATATATACATAAAGAGAAAAATAGAATATAAAATTACATCTCTCACTCTTACTCTCTTTCTCTTTCATATGAGATAAACGAAACCGGTTGACGTATAATACATTTCGTGGTTTCATACAAAATGATTGTATTTTATTTAATATAATATGTCAAACCACAAAGTGATTGCTTTCTACGAAAAAATAAAATATATCTTTACCTAACCTACCGTAAACCTTGATAATTTTAATTATTTTAATGCACCAATAATTCCTTCTAAAGAACAAAGTATTAATTTTAACGTACCTACGTATTAATATTTTCCATTAAAAAAATACAAGAAATCAACTATCTAATAACTAACAACTAAACAGCGTGATTTTTTTTTTTGTGAATAGATAAATTAAATGGTTTGTGTACTACCCAATGCAAGTGAATGTTTTCATTCCTGTATGGAAAGCTTCACACATTTGAAAGGTTGTGAAAATATTTTCTTTTAATTTCCCCGGAATAACTGTCGAGGGTTGGCGGGGCAGGGCGCAGGGCGCAGGGGTAGCCTATCTCACCTTCCGCCACTCACACGTCTACTTGCCTATCAAAACTTGACGGGTCTGACACAAGGGCTTTGTCAATCTGGTGTATAAACAAAATGGGTGCATAATGCATAATACCCCTAGTAACTGCGTCTGCTAAGGGATCCCATTCTAGATAAATAAATGTCATTAACATTCTCATATAAACAGGGATGCGTAATGTGCGCAGGCAGGGTAAAATATATTGTTACAGATCAATTTGTTATGAATTATATGAAATTTTCTCAATTTACTGAAAATTGAAAAAAATAAATAAAAAACAAAATTTATTTTGAGCTTACTGTAATGAAATTTTACAAATTATACATTTATGTCAAAATTTTAGCTCCCTAGCTTTGTTCAGAAAAAAGTTAGCTACAGAATATTTGAAATGAAATCAGCCGTGAAAATGCGCTTTGAATTAGGAATCGTGTAATTTGTACAAGTTAGCTTGAAAATATTAGCACTCTAATATTAGCTTATGTTTAAATTGTTATTTTTTTTATTTTACTATTTATCTTCATTGCTATTGATAATCTTGAAGATGACATTGTTTCAAAAAATAAATCGTGTGTATTTTTGGTTGTGACTCAGTTCAATTCCGTTCAATTGATGTAATTTCTTCATTTTCGGAATTATACCGATTGTCTTAAAACAGAAAATATATAGGTATGTAGCTATGTACTCGTACTTTGAGTTCAGAGTACATTAAAATTACATTGAATTTTTAGTCAACATTTAATTAAACCTTCCATAAAATTTATTTGTATCCAATATTATAGAATGCTAATAAACGTCGATGAATTGGTATTGAATTGTATGAATTCAATTGTAGGTACATAATTTTCAGTCCCGTCTCAATGTATTATAATCATATTTTTAATTCACATTGACAAAAATGTATTCACCAAATATCTTACAATCAAATTTGTAAGATGAAACATTCATTCAATTTGGACTCAATTGTATCGGTAATTATATACATATTGTCAGTTAATGTCGGTCGCTATTACCTACTAGTTTGTATGGAAACTGGAACGTGATGTTTTAATTATAATAGAAAGAAATCCAATAATTCTTCGTCACATTGAAATGATTCAGGGTTTACCAAAATATGATTAAAATTGGACATAAAAAACGAACATTGAAATAAATTCATTAAAAAATAAATAATACACATACAATTTGGTTTTGAGTGTTTAATATTCTTCCTCGTATTTTTCTTTAGTCAGGTATTTTGATGGAGGTCGCAAATTTATCTTATCAATGTGTAATTTAACACATTGTGGACACGGCGGCCACAACCGTCAATATAATATTCTCTCCTTGAATCGTCAGCTAAATACGATTCCGCGGTGAAAAGACATCAACAGTCATCGTAAAATGCATAGAAAATTAGAATTGTGTCGTTTCAAAAATATAAATTTATCTTAACTGTCTTATATATGTTTCCAAATTTGTAAACTATTTTTAAAATAACGAATGTGTCTTATTGGAAGATTTCAAAATTTCTGTGTCCGTGGATGTGTTAAACCATATCAGCACCCCAAAGGTAAACTTTGTTAAGTCCATTTAAAAAAAAAAAGTTTTCTTCTAGAAATTAGTTTGTCTTTCGTATTACGAAATAAAATTTAAAGGATCATTAAAGTAAAAATGATCCTTGGTCAGATTACAATGATTTTATTTGCATGGGAATGGCTCTACTGTAAAATTTTGTTTTCGTGACTTACCACAGTTTACTTCCGGGGTGCTGATATATTATCTTATATTGTGTAAAAGTCTATGTTGTTAAAACTATTAATAATTAAACCCAGAAAATATTATAATACATATATAATATTTGCTCGGTTTTCTTTTTAGTAATGTAGAATATTTTATAAAAATTATATGATATATTTAAAAATAAAGTGACTTATGCGTACCTACATTATTAATAATTTTATAAATACTATAATAAACAATGAAGAATATAGACAATGTGATAAATTATCGTTATATTTCATGTATAAATTTTTAGTCGTAGAACTGCCGCCCAGGTACCATATGTATGTTACGCACTAGGTTGGCACAACCCTGGCCTTCTAGATAAATAAATGTCATATACATTCACAAATAAGCTCCTTTTGTGTACGTGAAATAATGTCTGCGGCCGTGTGTTGGTACCGCCGTGACGGGTGTACAATGGACCACTCAAGATGCGATGTCACTTGCTTCGACGGATTGAAGCTTTGCTGAATGCAATTTTAATTTTTCGCGGGAGACAACCGTTAGAAGATCTATTGTAGAAGGGTAGGGATTTAATTATAGAAAAAAAATAATGTGAGGTAGACGTTTTCTGAAATGATTGTAGGTTGTTGGAATTTTAAGGTAATTTTTGGCCAGCAACGTATTATGTATATATTATACCTATAATTAAATCCAGTGCCGAGAGATTAGTTTATATACAAAAATGAGTAAATATAAATCATGTTTTGTTTAAAAATGATGGTGTCTTGAAGAATATAATTATAAGTATTATAAAAAAAGTTACTTTGTGCTGATAATTTTAAATAATTAAAAATAACAAGAAAAAAATGCGAATCAACTA
The DNA here is from genome assembly GCA_031772225.1 of Eubasilissa splendida. Classification (NCBI taxonomy): domain Eukaryota; kingdom Metazoa; phylum Arthropoda; class Insecta; order Trichoptera; family Phryganeidae; genus Eubasilissa; species Eubasilissa splendida. Next base: position 33,586,505 of record CM062846.1, on the reverse strand, counting down.
ATTTTTTCAAATAAATTGTCATTAAATAAATATTTATATTGTTTATGAAATCGTATTTTTGTTGTTAATTAAGAATCAAATCACTCTTGAAGAGAGGATTGTTAATTTAAAAGAAGTAGAAGAAGAAAGTTGCAATTATAGAACATATGTCTTCGATAATTAAAAAAAATCAAAAAACCAACAGGAAACAATAGATAACTCGTTAAAATATAAGTAACTCATGTTGTGTTGAAAAAATGAAGTGACATGGTTAACAGAGTATAATTGGAAACTCACCTCGCAACAAAATAAAGTTCCGGTTCAAGTCCCAGTGTTAACTACGTATTTTTCCGATAGATCGAATTTTTATATATTTCTAAGTGATTCAACTATTGGTTTAAAATATAAAATAAGTGTTTTTTTTAAATAATAAAATATAACCGTGAGTTCTGTAATAGATAATAAATAATGCTATAAAATAATTTGTCTTTTGCAATACCTATTTTTGTCAATTTTGCAGCCCAAGCGCTTGACTTAATTTGAGAAATAGTATAAATGATTATTCAAAAAAAAAAATCGTATACGGAATATATCACATCACATAATATTCATACTATTTTTCAAACTATTTTGGTGATATCCCGAGACGAGTCACAATTCCCTGACCACTTGGATCGATGCCTGAAAATCTCCCCGCCATACGAAACAAATACGCCTAACAACCGAAAATAAAGATTTGTTACCCACGTAAAATTTTTGTAATGGCGTACACAAATTGGTACCAAAAAATATTTCAACAGCGTCAGAAATTTTAATTCAAAGAACGGTAAATAACACAGTTAATTGAGTTATTAGGTACATTCCTGAGACTCGTATATTTCTTGGCGACAGGAAAATATATTTTACATTCCAAATTGATATTATACCAATAAATCAAAGAAATACACAGAAAAATAATAAATAAGAAGCAGTTGTATGAATATTCAAAACGTTGTAAATTCTTCATTTTTTTTTCAATTCATAGCTGACAGTGCGTACAAAATTCGTAAAAAAATACGAAAAAATATTATTATTACAGTTTAGCTCATTAGATGAATATTAACTGATCCTAATGAAATTTATGAATGAAAGAACCTTTAAAATATTGTACAGATTAATCAAAATGTCAACAAATATGGTTGTAACGATAATTGATAAAATAGCATTTTGTTTAATTATATTATGTTTCATTCGAATGCTGTAACTATTTATTTAACATTACACTTTTTAAACGAGTATCGCATTTATATATATGTCCGTACATAAACATATATGAATGTATGTCTGTCTGTCTTTTCACTATACCTACAAACCGATCCAACTAAAGCCATTTATCGATCCAAATCAAATGTTGAATATATACTACTCGTATTTAAGACCCTGTGTAAAACAAATTCGCCCTAGCCCCAGCTAACCAACCTTCTGACATTGATATAAGTGTATACTGTATTTTGCTCAGTTGCACTCTAGAACACTGAACAAATAATAGCCAGTCTACCTCCCGGACATCCTATCTTCCTATTGTCTGGACTATATGTTGTTATTTTTAATTTCGCATGATAATAATCAAACATAAAATTAACAAATATTGTTATTATGCTGGAATATGTTTTTTGCATAAAAATCATTTTTTATTAAATATGATGTCTTAGTGTAATCAATCATTTTTGTATATGTAAATCAGTCATTGTAAATATATTTTTTGCATAAATATCAAACAATATATTAGTACTGTATGAATTTTTATTATAAAAATACATTTTATTGTATGAATTTATTGTATAAATGAAATACTTTTATGGATTAAATTATTAATTAGTATTATTTAACAGAGTGTGTTTATTTTCTCTCGTAAAAGTAACAGCACTATATATTCAACATATACATTTACAGTAAAATGGAGTGAGGATATTAAAATGCTAGAATATGGTATAATATATTTAATTTTCATTTCATTAAAAAATGTATTTGAAATTGTGTAGTGATTCCATATATATGTAATAATGTTACTTAATATTTTTAAAATAACCAAAAATATTTAATATAGTTATCAATAACATAATAAAGAAAATATTTCCCTGCCCTGTAAAGTTCGTTCGCGAAAGATGCGACCGTTTTAGCAAACAACTCACTTTGACAATCATTGCTAATTTAAAGCGTTACAATGTTGCTCCTGGCTTAACTCGTTTCACAAGAGAGCGACAATCAAATGCATCCACTACCTTATCTGCATGCGTTTCCAAAGCCGTTCTCAGGGAATACAAAAGACACAGAAGTCGTAAAATATAAAAACATTAATACTTATTTTAATTTAGTATTTAAAACATTTGTGTTGAATAGATTATTCAACACTTTTGGAAAACATACGATTACATTGATTTACACCGATTTGCGTAAGCTACGCCTTCACCGTCGTTATTTAAGCACTCGCACTATTACATATGTTTGACAAAGAATATATAAATTATTACAAATAAAAAGATATTGCATTCATTGTTGCCAATTAAAATATTAACCGAAATTAAAGATTAAATTGTTGTCATTTACAAAATATACCGCATTTCTACGCACAGAACGAAATGCAAACATTCGTTATTTATATATATATATATGTACCTATTATAAATTCATAGGTCAACCGCCGCGACACACTAGCGCGATTAAATGATGGCAATATACTAAAATCAGAGGTATGGCTTTACATTACACGTGTAACCGCTTTTAAGGAATATTAGTTTTTATGGTGTCAATTACATTTGTGGCCCACTGAACATACAGTACGTACCAAGGTGTAAATATTTCCATTGATGCAGGTAGAACGGGTGGAAGGTCACATCGTCCGAATCACATCCATTTATACACCAGATTTTTTGTAGTCAATATTTTGAAGTCATTCACGCTGTCCTCTTTACTTATCTGCCAGATTTGTTGTGAAGTGAAACCGCAAAAAGTAAAGATCAAAAAATCATGAATTATTTATTAACAAATGATATTGTATAGTTTCTGTAGCCGTCTACGAAATTAATGCCAATTTTACCTATTACAAAGAGCTACAGAATAAACTCTTAACATTAAAATATTTTATAAGTTTGGAGTTACGTTGTATAATTTAATATAATACTACCGCGAATGTGGTCCACGTAGGAGTGATGCAGCTTCCGAAGGACTTAAGCTGACAGCCCATTCCTAACCGAATTCCCGACGAGGAAAACATTTCTTGCACAAGTAAATGCGCATCTCGCGAATTCCAGAGACATTTTTTATTATTTACGAAGGCAGTAATTTTTTATTTACCTCAATGCATTTACAATTTATATCGCTTCACACAATTTACATATTTGTACATTTTTTCATGACAGAAGATACGAGTCTACCCAAAAAATGAAAATAATTTCAAAATGTGAGTATAAAAAAAAATCAGTATCACTATTCAGTTTTGATTTATATAGGTAGACCAAAAATAGCATTATTATTTAAGAACTGTAACTGTATTTTATTATAATTATTATTTATTTTTTGTTTTGATATTCTACATAGCATGGAGACATCTATATTTATGACGATGAAAATAAGGTCAATTACAAGATTTTATTTTTCATGTAAATATAAAATAATAAAAATGTATAAAGGTGTTTAATTTTGACACAAAAAATTTATTACATATTGTTTGCATTGTATTGCATTGTCATATTTTCAAATTTATACGAAATTATATATTTGTTAGGTACCTACCTTCTAGTTCAGTATATTCGTTTTAAAAATATCTAGAGAGTAAAATTTTTTATATTCAGTCAAGTGCTAGACGATTTGATTATTTTATTAGAAATATGCATGCATATGGTTTCTGTTAAAAGTGTGACCTACGTGCATATAGCGAGATTTGTTTAAATGTTGATTATTATGTTGTTTCAACAAATGCCCAGCAGAGCAAACATTACATTATTTATATTAGATTTGTCGAGCGAGTCAAAGCTTCTTAAAAATAATAAAAAACAAAAAAAGGTTTATATTTAGTTTAAGTGCACCGCCTCATTTAATTATTTCACGTGGTATAACTCATGCAAATATGCAGAAGTTTAACTTGAGAATTAAAACATGAAGCAGTTAATATTCAGAAGCTGAAAACTTGTAGAATGTGAAGTTGTGAGGGGCCTACCCGGCTGGCGCGTGCGAGCGCGACGTGCACGCATACATACATAAGCGAGCACGTCACCAGAGGGGAAGTCATTCTGAAGTGACAATACTAGATTTGTAGTTGAATAGGAACGTAAACAATAGTGTTGAGAAATATTCAAATTGGTTGTGTAATCTGTATAATGTATAATCCTCCCGATTTGTTTTCTTGTCGGGAAACTGTGTTTTGCTGATGGAGAACTCGGGATATATTCTAGAAATTATTATATTTCATAATACACAAGAAACACAAGATATACATATATAACAAATTAATTTTGAAAAGTATAGATTACTTATTACAAATTTCATTAGTTATTATTTTTTAAATAAAAATAAATTTAATGTTTATAATGTATAATAAAGTATGTCAAGAATATAAATCAATACATTTAATTCTAACACAAAAATCTAACATTCTATCAATTTAAATTTAGAATATAATTGTGAATTTATTACTTTAAAAAAGGCAAGCTCTTTCATTTCTCGGTACCGTACTCTGCTTTCGATTTCGCTTAAAATATTATACATAATTTCTCATTTAAATAACGGATTTAAAATGTTTCATTAACAGTGGTCAAAAATATACATTTAAATAACTAACTTTATAAGACAAAACTCATTAAAGAAATAATTTTATTTCATTAAATAATCTAACTTATTTAATAATATCCCAATAAATGCAAACTCCATTGCTTGACAGATTATAATTATAACCTATAACTTTTATCTATTTATCCAAACACGTTGACATAATGACTTGGTTGGAATACATCATAAAAACAAAACTTTTAATCTGTTTGCAGTTTGAAAATCAAATATGGAAATATGTAGAAGTCATCATTGGTCGCAGTATCCAGAGAGGATTAATCCCTTTCGAAGACAACAAAATTAAACACTAATTGTTTGAAAAATGCCAAAATTTGACAGACGTAAAGATGGCAGTATAGGTTCAGCAAGGTATGATTGTCATACGGATTGAACAGACAACTTATATGAATAAACGAACCTACGTGCTGACAAATGCGCACAAGGTGCAGAATAAAATTATCTGTTCAGATCAAGGTAAAAACTTGACGAGTTTACTAATTATTGTTATCAAAAACTTACAAGACAGTTAATCACTTTAAAGTAATGATTGATGACTGGTGATTTTGTCTCTGCAATGCGTATATTAAAACGTCAGATACTCGGCCTAAGGTCAGTCATGAGTACTATATATTGGCGATGTTTTTTTTTCTCAACAAAGTGAGTTTATATGACTTATATTTTAGCAATTGGGAAATACGTCTAGGAAGGTTAATACAATAATTACAATTCCTAATTACGCTAAAAAATTCTTGGAGATTGCATTTCTCAATTTGGGACACCTGTTAAAATTTAAAAAAACAAAGCGTTACAGATTTTTTATATATCGAGATATTTTCTATCCAATAATGATTTTCATATTGTTTTTTGATCTCCTTTTTACTTGTTCCTAACTATTGCAAAAGCATATTTCTTTGTGTCGAAAAATTTCTTACTAATATCTTACTATCTTTCATATTTTTTTTACACATTTAAAAAAATAGGTTTTTGTAGAAAGTCCGTTTTGATTTTTCTAATAAAGTAATATTTCTAAAAGGTTTCAAAAATTATAAGATGGGTAAATACATTATATAATATTTATTATGTGTGATACTTTTGGATTAACACATTTTTTTAAACCAAAGTAAGCAAGTTCCTGAAAATATATATTTTTTTTATTAAATTAAAGATCACCAAGATTACTGTTAATTTTTTTAGATTCGTCACTAAAATAAGATGCGAGATTATTATGGTTCATTTGGTGGAAATAATATTCTACGATAATTTATATCAGAGTAATAGGTTTGTTTTTACATCCAATTTCTCTAGACACATTAAATTTGGTTTAATTTATCAAGAACGTATATGTTTTTAAGATTCATTCGTGTCATTTAATTAAATACCTACATTATTATTACCAAAAATAAAATCACAAGATTCGTAATACCACGAGTATCGAGACCAATAGAAGAAGTGAGTAGACTGCAAACTCTATGTAGAACTACGTAGATCTGAACGTGATCAAAGATGAAGCTCAGGATATAACAAAATGGAGCAGAATGATGAGTCGTCGACTCTAGATGAACGAGATAAGGCGAGGACAAAGAAGAAGAATACTACCAAACATATTTATTTTATTAACGTTGCCGTAGAAGCAATTTTACTATTCGACTATTTTAAAAGTATGTTTCGTCGACAGTCGCAGGAGGGCGGTAGCTTTCATGTATTATACCTATTATATGATCGATAAATTTAACACCTGCGTGTAATACTTTTTTCAAAATTATTTTCTGCCTTCATATTTATATTCAGGGCAATATAATCCAGAATTTGATATAATTACAATGACAGCGTATGTAAGCAGTCAATAGGTATTTTGGTTATAAAATATATACATTACTATAATGTAAAAAATACGCTTTAAAGTTACTCAATAATTCGCGTGTTTATAAAACACGGGTCAAATGTTATACTAATTTTTGGCACACAAAAAGTATGTCTTTGAAATTGTGTGCACATGTCAGAAAAAAAAAATTAAAACCAACAATGCAAACAATTAAGAGTCGACGAACAAATACGTCTTGTATAAGAATATTTTTGAATAGAAGATAAAACAAATTCGATTGTCTACCATAATGGCGGGACGAGGATCTGACGTGTCACGTGTCACGCGAAGATGAAGCTAATCGCCCGCGAAAATGGCCCCGGGGTTCACCTCTCGAACTTTCGTGAATCGCCGTAGCGCGTTCACGCTTCACGCCTTATACACAAATGTTTGCGTGACTCGATGTACTCACAATGGTATACACATGCACGACACGTTTGAAACACACATTCATATGTTAATAAATAATATTATAAGTCTATAAATTAAAATTACCATTCAAAATATTATTATTTAGCATATTTTGATATAAAATATGCGGATAATATAACCATGTATATACCATACGTATAACTAACTAAAATATACAAATTGACAATTTATTTTACTATCTGAATTAATATAAGATTGGTTACATTAATTTATTTTAATATAAAAATGAGGAGAGAATGGTAAAAAAGATATATGGCGCAAGTGTTGATGGCGCCAGAAATAGAAGACTTGGCATGACTAGGTACACCAGATACTAGCTTGTATGAGAAGATGTATGAATGAGGATGATGCGAAAATTGTGTGTCAGGCAAAACAGTGTGGCGCTCTATCCTCTCTGCCTACCTCTAAGATAGTTAGTTAGTTTATATATACAAATAAATATATAAATAAGTTCAGCAGCACCCACGAATACAAGTTGATATATTCGGTGTTGCAAGGGTAGAATTTTTCAAAATTTTTATTTATAAAATATTACGAAGCTTCTATAAACTATTTCTATATTTTCTTTTATTATCTCTATATTTTCAATACATCATTTTTCTCCTCGAACCCTACGCAGCCCTTTCTTATAGTCATATGTTATCCGCCGTGAAAATAATAGGTGCCCTTCGAACCTTTCATTTCAGGATCCGTATATGCATCATGCTGATATACGGAAATTCTAAAATATATATTATATATAACCTGTTAATAATATTTAGGTTTAAAATCATAATATTATTTTATAAAACTAAATAGGTGCCACCTTGCCGATCACAACTTTCTCGCGCGTCATCGGTGGCGTCCATTGATGCTACCCATTTCTCCAGTTTGTTCCGCGATCATGACGTCATGTCCAGTCTTCCAGCCCATTGTGCCTCTCTTGTTCTGGTAGCTGGTTCCGCGGGTCATAACTATCTCTTTATCTAACTCTTTGTAGAACACGTCAGTCAGCGCTACCGAACGCTAAATCACGCGCGAGCCTCAATCATTACAGCGTTTCATCTTTAATAAGCGGACGGATAAAGAGAGATAATTGACGTTTAAAAACTCAAACACATCCCGGCATCTGTGAATAAGCGGTCCAACCTTTTTCGACTCACGAAACAATATTTCTTCTCTCAGACGGGGAGGCGATTTCTCATGGCGGCTTAACGTCTTCGGATTACTGTGAGGCGACCGTGAGGTCGGCCATAATTTATACATACAGGTTCGTACAATAGAAACATTAATAACTGTAAATATTAAAGATGTTTTATACCAGAATCCTAAGTCAATAACTCTCCGTTTTGTATTAAGAGTCAATATTAAAGATCCCATTAATCATTATGTAGGTGCTGAATGTATTAGAGAAAAAGTGGATTTTTAGATACTGATCCGATACTCGTTAATAATTGACTTGACGGCTTTTGTGTTTAGTTTATTTTTAAGATAAGAATAAATATTGTTCCTTTCCAACTTCAGAATTGTCTGATCTGTATTTCGAAAATTCTTAATTGTAAATTATTTCAATTCTAAAAAAAACATAATTTTAACAATTTTCTAAAAGAAGTTTAGATAAAAATAGTTTGGTGAAATCTTAGAAATTACTTAATTAACAATATTTTCGACACAATTAATCATTTAACACACGAAGTATGTATATACATGTGTTTAATCTGATTTAATTTTGGCTTTAATTATTCAATGTGTTTAGGTTATATATTATGTTAAAATTATTATTTGGAGCCGTACTAGGTTGTCGAGTTGTTTACAGAATTAAATAAGTTGATAGTCATCAAGATAATTTTGAAGAGCTGAGTCGTTATTAAAGGTTTTTCGGAGATTCTTGGATAGACAGTGGAGAAGGTGAAAATCTGATGGTGCAGGATCAGGAAAACAGGGTGGATGAGGAAAACTTCCCAATCGAGCTCTTAAATAGCCGCTTTTGTAATGCTTTAACTCTTCGGTTAAATTCAAACAAAAGAATATGTCGGAAATGTTGAATATTTTGCATTTTATTTAGCCAACTAATAAGACAAACTTTCTACAAATTGAACAACATTTCAAATATGAATGAAATGTATTAATTCGAAAGATATACATATAAAATCAATTTCATCAAAAAATATTATTGTTGCGCCACCGGGATTCGAACCTGGATCTCTTTCCAAACCGAGAAAGGTGCATTATCCAACTATGCTACAGCGAAATTATTTTTAACAACATATTTTCGAACTTGTGTTACCTTTTTTATATTAATACATTCATCGTTCCATTATTTGAAAGAGCCGTCTACCTTATTTTTTATATTCAAAATATCACAGACCTATGTTCTCAATAATTACAACTTCACAATTAGAATGTGTTCACCTAATAATGAAAAACATTTCTTTACAAAGAGTTCTTGTCTTGGCAAACATAAACGCTTCAAAATTACGATTCAATAAAGATTATCGAATTTTGTTTTTAGGATCGATAAAAATATTATGTATTAATATCAAATTATTGTGTTTTTAATACAAATATTAGTTTTAAATGGTTATTTAACACCTAAAGAGAATCATTTTAAAAACATAAAATCTGAAAATGTCGCGCAAATTTATTATTTTTTTCAGTGAAAATTTAATTTTTAATCTTGGCTTCAAAATTATAAGGAAACATACTGCATATACACAAGAAATTCTTAACTTTAGATACAGAAACCCAAATGTTATAAATTACTGGTAAATTATGAATAACTAAAGATAATCTGAAGGAAAGTGCGCATAAAATCGCTAAAATTAGTGATCAATGAGATGTAAAAACCGTTGAATACAATGAACCGTTGAACGAGAGATATTGCTTCAATAAATATGTTGACAGAAAATTCATAATAATTACAGCGAACAACTTACATTGTCAATCGCACATGCGTGGGAGATTATTTAAAGGCGAGGCGAATTACCGCAGACGACTCTCGCACCTCACACCTTCACACAAACACGATGTATCATTACAAATAATATGGAGTTGTGTTAAATCATTTTAACTTGGCAGCGATGCGGAGTTAAGATGAAGCGGACATTATTTGTAGTAAACATTTACGGTCAACAAATCGAACGACTGGGAAAACAAACTTCCTCGTACAGGAAAACTGAAAAGCGACAGTCTGCACATATAGTTTGGAAATATATTTTACAATGGCATTAACTTTTCTAAAATCACATGCGTACATAGTATACTTTGAAATCACATACTTTACATATTTACTACTCATTTTTCGGATGAAAAGTACGAATGATATTAAAAAGGTTAAATTAGTAACCTCTATATGTACATGTACTTTATACGGACGTTTTGGACCTCTATGTATTGGCTGCATTGACGTAGTTACGCCACTGTATCAACACGACACATGGCCATTGCAAATAATTTTAATTCAATATTGAGTATTATAAAATTAAACCGTACATCAAACAGATATCATAAATTGAGATACAAATCACGTGACATTACATGTTGATACGGATAAAATACAAGCGTGTTGTTAAAATATGCTTTTTATTCAAACAAATCGACACTAAATTCATATTTTTTAAATTAGATTTTACGAGTAGAATCGCACTTTTTTTAATAAGGTGGGTGGGAAGATGCGGAAGGGGGGGAAGATGCTCAATTGGCTGTAATTCTTCAGTTTGCCATACGATTGCGATTGTTGTAGCGTTGCCGTACAGCCTGTCATATTTCCTACGCAAACTATCAGAGAACAACGTGCCACGGCGTGTTTTGTTTAATAAAATATTTTTTTGAACGGTGTTTTTTACGTGCTTTATAATATTTTCGACACATAATCTGTGTCATAACTTTTTAAGTAGTTTTATTGAGTGAACGTCCTTTACACGATGACTTAATTGATAATTTGTGTTTAATACAAACGACTGTTGTTTTTGATTCCTATTAAAGGAATTCAAATAAGGGGGTTAAGCGTCTTCCCCACATGTGTAGGGTGATTCGCCTAATGTTTTGTTTCCCTTTATTATTGTTGTAATATTGATTAAAATATTAAAAAACGACACGATTCTGATGGCAATGAGTATTCATCTTACGTGGAAGGGCTGCAATCTGAGTCTATACATTTTGGATGAAGACGATTACTGCGCAGTATGCAAAAAGTAACCATGTTAAAGCCGAGCCAAAAGTGGACTGGCCATGCTGCATAACCTGCAAAAGGTTGCGCGAAACCTGCACCACCTTAGAATCTATGTGTAAGGAATGTTTGCAGGAATTCGAAAAAAGTCAACCTTTTTTAATTTTAATTTGGCGTATTACCCCACCGTGGGGGGGAAAGAAAGCTTGAGGGTACATGTTTGGTTTTTATTTAATGTTTTGTTTTCGGATTATTCTAAATTATTGTGTATTATATAAAAAATATAGAAAAAAGATGCTTAATAAACGTTTATTCCTTTAAACCTTTTATTACCTACAGGTATCCTTCCAGATGCTGTCAAACCCTTAACATAGGCATATTATTCCAATTAAAATTAAACGCTTCAAAAAACTTAAGCAGTAATTGTAGAAATTTTTTAGCAATCACATAAATTGAAATTGGCCAAAATTTTCTTAAGTCTATATTCATATAAATCAAGAAATCTTCTACTCGTTACATTCTCCAAATCTTCTTGAAACTGTATTCTGCATTTGTCTTTTTTTTTTTACCAAAACACACATTTCACTGTTATTTAAATTACAAAGAATTCTGTTTCTTCCTTAGCCATTCAATTCGCCATTATGTTGGCCCGGGAGGGTGAAATGTCATGCCATTTATTACACGGGGCCCCTTGACTACCCCCGGCTACCGTTACTGCCCACCCTTCCCCTTACACCCGCCATGCCCAACCTGAGCGTGATGGTGTGGTGACATGCGATGTTTAATATAATCAACGATTAGGAGAAGCCTTCTAATAGAAGGAAAGCCGAAATATTTAGTCTAGTTCCGGTGCGCGTACAATAACCTGACATGAAAGTACTAAAGTAGTATTTGATATATAAGCTATCTTAAAATAAATATATTACAAAATTATCCAGCACTTCAAAAATGTATTAATTAACCAAGGATTGTTTCACAATTTTGACGTGAAATTTATTCTTTTAACTATAACTATATGCTGCAGGGCTGAATCTCTACTTGTTTCAATACGATTTGATTTTTATAAGATTATTATGATGCTCGCTTGTTAATTTAATGGTCGGAAGTTCAAGCCTCGTTCCAGAAGACCATCAAGTTAGATATATTTTCACAACACAAGCGTCTAGCTTAATTTAAAAATAATAATAATAATAATAATATTGATGTGACACGTATTCCGTGTGCACATCTTGCTTTAAAAAAAAATAAACATAGGGTTTCAAATTTCGACAAAGAATTGGAAAAATCTATAAATACTTTACCTATCGGGGGATATTAATTTTTGTCAGTCAGAGTTGCAGCCGAACCAAATAAAATTCCTAATCATCACAGAGGAATAGTCGACACTAATTATAAAAAAACTGCAGGTGAACTTTAATATCATTATAATCAAATTGTTTGACGTTGACATCACTCGTTTAAACTTGATAAATAGTATATTTTGTGTATAATACATCAAAAAAATTCGCCCTCTGCTGGTCGGTTTTGTATTACAAATTTTGTTGCGTCATCATTCGTCGATACACTTTTGATCCATTAAGAGTTCCGTCATAATAATATATCTATCATTACACATCTCGTTAAACACTACATAGATTTATGGCAGATGACGTCAGCATCCTACGAATACACGTGTTTTAATTCAAATAATTGGAGAAAGTATTTTTAACGAATTTTTTTCATTCTTTTAATAAAAATGAAAGTAAAATCACCCTCTTCTGAGTGTTCAAAGTTGGAACGGATAGAAATAATGACAACATATCTGAAACGATGTGATGCATTGTTCCTTGTTTTGTTTACAGCAATAAAACAAAAATATCTAGTTACTTCAATGCGGCCTAATTTTAGCGGGGCATTGTGAGGTTCCATCGCGGTGGATGAAAAGTAGAATAAATTTAGAAAAAAACTTGTGTTCGTAGAATAGTGGGCGCGGCTCTCTGGCGGGGTGGGTTTCCCCCTTCCGTGCGTTTTGTTCGGAACAGCTTTTACAGGATGTTTTATGTGCAATTAATGCAAATCCCCTCCGCGTGCCACCGCGGCCGCCATCTTACCCGGCCTGTAGGATCGATGGAGGAAAAGGACCCACAACCATATTATTTCATTGGCCCCATTAAAAAAATATATTTTACCATAAAAAATATTTTTATAGAGTGCACCTACGCATTAATGAATACGTATAGATTATTTTCACTTCAATTGTATACATATGTATATTTTTAATGTAAGAAAAGAAAATAAATCAAATATTTAAATATGAATTAAATATATTAATTAGAAAGATATACATATAAAATCAATTTTATCGAAAAATATTGTTGTTGCGCCACCGGGATTCGAACCTGGATCTCTTTCCTAACCGGGGAAGATGCATTATCCATCTATGCTACAGCGACAATATTTTTAGCACTAATACATTTAATCGTTCCATAATTTGAAAGAGCCATCTATCTACCTTATTTTTACAGAATTTCAAATACCTTTGAGTAAACTGATAGCAGACGCCAGAATTATCAATTCATTTTTATTAAATTTTAGACACATTGATACAATTGTACTTCCCCGGTTAGGAAAGAGATGCAGGTTCGAATCCCGGTGGCGCAACAACAATATTTTTCGATTAAATTGATTTTATATGTATATCTTTCTAATTAATATATTTAATTCATATTTAAAATATCACAGACCTATGTTCTGAATAATTACCATTTCACAATAAGAATGTGTTCTCCTAAAAATATTGATATAATTTATATAGCTTCATAATTATACTCATAGACAAAGCCAAATGACGAAGATCGAACATCACAACTTGTGATATATCGAAAAGCACATGTAATATTCAATACGCACAGTATAGCAAGGATTAAGGATATTGGAAGATGATATGAATGTATTCTTAATGGCCGTGCACAGCATCCTTAAACATTATGCTATACGAATTAATAGATATATGTAGATACGTAAGAAACGAAGGAAACGAATATTCTCTGGCATATTGAAATTTGATTGGCGATAGGAATATAAAGTTTTTTCAAATTTTGTAGAAAATAAATTCAATTTTGCATTGGAATTATTAAAGAATCTTAAATGAAACATTTTGACGGTTTTTTAATAATAATAATAATAATAAATTTAATTAGTATATTTCAGTCTAATTGGGTCGGTTGTGTGTGCCAGTCCCGATCCATCAAATAAGTATTAGACACAAAATAATACATAAAAATAAAAATATACAACGAGAGTGTAATTAAATATACACACTTAAGAATTTAATTGGGATAAGAATACATAATAGTTACAATTATATGGGTGAGCTAAAAATGTTATGGAATACGTTATAGCGTGAATGATGATACAGTAATTGTCCATTTAAGGATTTAAATTTTTTTTCAATCATTATATTTTATGGAAGTATGGGGTAATTACAGGACTTACGACTTGTCTTCGGCTGGCTTAAGTGATCACTTTATATATATATAGCATTCACCAATTCTCACCCCTCAATCTTTACATTTGTCAAATTTTTGAAAGTTGTATATATGTTAGTATGTGGACTCGTTTCGAGTACCACTATACCATCGCTATCTATAGACCAAATTTGATAATTCATTTTTTTCTTTTTTTAAACAGCATATATGTTATACTATAAGAATCTGATTTTTTTGAAATTATTTTAAAGCAATATTCTTTATCTGTAATTTTTTTTCCATATTATACTAGAATACATTCATACTTTCATATATTCTCCATTAAATATAATAAAAAATAGCTTTATCTCAATGAAATATCTGATATTTGTTTTATAACAGTGCCTTTGTAGGTAAAAATCCAGTAATTGTGTATTCTTGGATATATTCAAATATTGCCAATATATTTTATCTAAAAATTGACAATACCAATATTTCATTTAATTTTTGGATACTTAAATATATTTTTGTACAATATATATATAAAGAAATCTACGATTGTTTTTATGAAAAGTAATGAAATCATGATTTGTATGAATAAGGAGAAAAAAATCAGTTATTGGTTCCCCAATTACATTGGATAACTGAATTTTCTTTAACACTATTGAAAAAGAATGGCAGAACATTTCAATGTGGGACAGAGTAAGAAATAGAGTTAAACTATTATTGTTGAGGTTTGAACTTGAAATGGCTAATTACTATAGCACGGCCAATAGCTCTATTAATCACCCCAGCGCTTCTTCATCTTTAAATAAAGTCTACTAATCGTGCTGACACACATATTATGTTTAAGTGCCTTATTTTAAAAATGAAAGCTAGCACCCTCCGTTAATGCATATAAACGTACTGTAGTGTCAAAATTATATTTCCCATGTGCATAATTGACTGCAAACTTCCGATGCATTCTAGTCGCTTACAAATCATATTTGTTAAACCACACGCCTTGATGTGTTGTCAAACCCACTTGCCGCGCGACACAACTGTTTTAAGAGACTTCAAATTAGGGGGGCGGGCGAGACGCGTGCGTGTGACAACCCTGTTTACCATCCCCACCTTTTGCGGCCAACCTGTATAATACAGTCAGGGTAATGACAAATCTATAATCTGACGTATGTGATTTAATTTTAATTTCTTAAGAAATAATGTTGAAAATTTATTATGTTAAAATCAAAAAACGTTTAAAAAAACGGGTGAAGAATAATTTTTCTCTTTAAGATTGATCTCTCGTCTCAGAGATTTGTCGGTAAAGATCTGTATGCATTATTTGCTTTATACTATTCTGCGCACAAAATAAAATTGGAAAAAAATACACGGTGCGCTCAACTCTGTACTATCCTTAATGGTGGGTGTACACGAATGAGGGTTTTTTTGGAGACTCGCCCCGAGAGCGTGTAAAGGACGACCTGATATATCCTGACCTTTATCGTTAAATCTCATCATTTATAAATAAAGAATATAATAACAGAAATTAATGAATGGAATAAGTTTACACGAAAGTCGTGTGAATGATGCTGATAATTCGATGAACCCTGAATTATTTATTTATAACACATTTGATCGAATAAATTAATGTCATTTAGTTATGTCATAATCAATAGATGAAAAAATTGTCCAGGTTTATGTGTGTACAATATAGTGAACTTAGAAAGGAATGAATTGGAAATGAAGTATATTCAACAGAATTAAGAAAGGATAGCCGATGTTTTAGGAATGTGGAACATATGAGTGAAGAGAAGATGATCAGGAAAATATAAGAGGCAAGTGCAAAAGACCTAACATGATCTGTTAAACCAAATGTTTGGAAGGCGGCCCTGCTACAAGTTTCAATTATTAACGAGCGTGCATGAGGACATGTATGAAAGTGGTACACTAGGACAGAAGGGTGTGGCGTTCTATTATCTCTGCTATCACTACGGGAAACAGCATGATGGTAACTTAGTTATTAAAGAATTTTACAGATCACATTATTAAATAACAAATTAAAGACGCAATCTTGTTGATAAGGTGACGTCTATAATTCAGTTTAATTTTATATGACAGAGTGTGTTACATATAAAACCGAATCTTCCCTTATTTTTTGCACACCCTGACTCCATCACGAGCTCGACTCGCGCACCCCACTGTCCGATGACCGATTAGCAAATATTACCCCCTCTAATCCAACTAGCAGTGCTAAACACACTCTTGAAGTACCGACTTTCCTTATGTTTGTGAAAACAATTGACATAATGCTGGTGCAGGCGCGATTCTGTTCTCGAGTTACGGGGGTGTGGGTGTGGGTGTGGGGATGGGGGTGGTTTCCCTGGCGGCGCGCGTCGGGTTGCAGCGCAAATACTTGTCGCTGGGGAGGAAATGATTGAGTCGTCGTTGATTTTGATGGAATACTATGTCAACATGAGTATTTGTTTTTGATGGGGCGGAGAAAATTGGGAAAATTATTGCTGTTTAAAAAATACCGTTTTTTTTAACTCTTTGATGTGAAACATCCTAAAATAAACCAAATGCAGTAAATCATTGTAAACCGACAAATAAAACGAAATCTTAGTACGAAAGTGATGTCATGACCCTCAGTAATCGTGCTACAAAAAATAATTACTAAAATTAATTATTTTAAAACATATTTTTTATATTTATTAAAAATAGAGATTGATTATAAAATACGTGCCATTCCAGTATTTTCAAACTAAGCTAAACGCCTGTGCTATGAAAAAGGGACTAACTTGCTGATCTCCTGGAGCGAGGCGCAAACCCCCGGCCACTAAATCACTAGGCCAGCGTCTTGACCACTACACCAACCATCTACTTTGAATGCTATCTGTATTCTAATCTATTATTAATAATCGAAAATAAATAGATCGTTTTAATCATTGATTTTTTTTACATATGAATATATTTTTCTTTGAATTAGGTAGGTACGTATTATTATAAATATTATTATTATGTAAGAGTAAAGCAAAATTGGTATATTATTTTACATATGGCCACAATGTACTAAATGTGTAGTGGCTGTTTTGTTATTTAATCTACCGTAAATAATTATTGTAAATTTAAACCGTCGCTGATTTTGTCGGTACATTTTGATTGAGCAGTAGAATGAATAATTGAATTTATTTAAAAAAAATGAACATTTAGGAACGCATTATCATAAATTTAGATTTATATTATTCGTGTCACTATCATTGTGAACATATCCAGGGACAAATAAGCACCTGAATAAAGTGCATCAAACCCTGTTTGGGCAGACGGGCGGTGTGTTGAAAGAAAGCGACATATTTATTGGCAAACAACATGTCTGTTTGCTGGTACTCAGATTTTAGTGTCAACGCTCTAAATATCATCAAATACAATACTTAAGTATTTAGAAATGTAATCACTGCGAATCTATATATAAGATTGTTTGAAAAATAAAACGAAGGATTTATTATTTATTATTTTACAAATACATACTATAATGGTCCGTCTCTACGGAATGGGACACGATGAGATAAATTGCAGAGATTTAGTTGAGATAAATGGATAATATCGGAGCTGCTCGTGTGAGATTTTGGTCGGGGATAAACTCAGAGATCGGCTTGAGATTGTTATAAAAATATGAAAACTCAAGCCCGCACACACGACGTTCGACTTTACAGCGATCCTCGACGTGTGGACCCAAACGTATATACTTGTACATATATTTATTCTGAAAGTTTGGCAAACAGTGGGAATTAAATTACAAACACTTATTCCATTTTAACTGCTGCTGGGTAGATTCAAATTCACCCAACTGATGAACGAAACATCAATGCCATATTTATTGTTTCCGAGGTAAGTTTGTAGAACTCCATAATCACATATGTGAAATTAACACTTGTTTTTTGATTCTACCGATTATTTAAAAAAATATCATTCGTGTTGAACAAAACTATTTCCTAGAATCATGCAAACATTATATAAATTCGAGAATATAAATAATATCGATCTTGCCGTATTGTCTTCTTAGACGGTACAATTATATAGCTGCCCTTTTCTAAAAATTACCCATAGCATTAAAAAAGCATTAGTGTTGAAACTGAATGTTTTCTTAGAATAATTAGAAGCATGAAATATGTATAGAAATCCTCAGAATTCCAAAGAATAATGTTGTCCCTTTTTACTTCATGTAAATAATATTGTGTATCTGTCCCTCATTACACTTATAAGTACAAGTTGTTGAGTTAAATGCTCTTACAAGGCGAAACGCGTTTCGAGTAAATTAAACGAGTAGAATAAAAAAACGTGTAAAGTGTTTTATTTCACATATGACTTCAATAGCATTTGACGTACAGGTGTGACGTGAGGCGCGAGACGGCGAATCTCTGAGACACGGTATAGGTATACACGGAAAGTTGAGAGTTGTCGTCCAAAGTCCAAAAAATCTTATAGGAGCAAAATATATGTCTCAGAGATTTTCTCGAGTTAAAAATCTCATAAAAGTCTAATACATCGGCCAAAATGGAAAAAAAACTTAAAATTGCATCTACTTGGATGAATTTAAAAAAAATTTCAGACAATATAAACTAGTCGATAAGAAGGGACGAATTAAAAATATTATTAGGAATAAGATGAGGATGCGTTCTGGTAAGAGGATTTTTAATGGACTTGTCCAGCTCCACACTTTGCCCAGAGTGCAGCAAATCCTCCCAAAGTATGAGATTCATAGAATCAGCGTTCTGAGAGTCACTAATCAGGACGAGGCCCTAGGATTCTAGCCTCTACCCGCAGAGGGAACTTGATTGAGTTAATACAATTTGTGAAAAATGTTACTTAATACAGTAAATAAATAAAACACATAAATAAAAAGGCTTAAATGGCAGCAGGAGCGAGTCATAGTCTCGTTAAAAAAAATTAGACTTTATTGACATACATATTTTTATTGTAACAGAGGTGAATATATTATAATACAACATGATAAAACATACGACACAATTATATTGCAATTAAATACTCGTAGTTTATTGTGTGAGATGGAGTAGACTCCACCTCTGATATATACAGTGTTGTCCTAGCTACTTTACTAGACTGAAGTCTGTGATAAAGTTGATACATTTTTTCGTATTGTTTTGGTGTTATTTAAGATAAAGAGTCGACAGAAATAAAAATAGAGAAAAAAAAAGTTTTTTTTTTTTTAAATAAAAATGTAGTGGGAATGTTGTAGAACTAGTGAATTATTAGTGTAAGCACTGTATAATGATTATGTTAGAATATTGGATAGCCATGCTTCTGATTGCTCTCTACCCGATTGAATCATATATTGGGTTCATATTTGTGTAATCTTATTGGAGTTGAACGATTTCCAGTTGGTGCTGAGTGTGTTGAACAGTTTCGGAGCTAAGAACATGTAGAATCTTTGATAAAATGTCATTGTTGCTCTCGGAACTGGCGGGTAGATGTTTGTTGTTTGTCTTGTGTTGTGTTCATGATTTATTGTTAGGAGTGAGTTGTTGTTCGCATGGAAAAATTGGACGAGTCTCAACATAAAGATTTGTCTTATATCTAGGGCATTGTACTCTTCAAATATAAGATCTGATGGATATCTAAAGAGACGACCATTTATTACCTTAATAATTGTCTTTTGTGCTCTTCTTGCCGACTCTAATATAGTTTTTGCTATTCCTCCCCAAACTAAAATAGCATAATTAACAATAACTTTGTATGAAATCTCTAAATTTATTATACGTCAACCGGTTTCGCTTATCTCAAGCTTCATCAGTAAAATGGGTTCGGCCTCCGGTTGGATAATTTAGAAGCCCTTGAAATAAGAAAGGCAATAAATAGTGGTACGCCAATTCTTAATAATTAAATTAATTTATCTATTAGCCCCATATTAGGTATGTTTTGTTTAAAATAAATTTAATATCTATCAACACTGTATTTTACCATCTCTTAATGTTCTGCTTAACTGTATGTGTATTGAGTCTCTCTCTTTCACATTTAATTTTATATTCTGTCTTCTTGATGTTCCACTTAAGTTGTAATTATTCAGAACATAGGTCTGTAATATTTTTAATACTGGATAAATGTATTAATTAGAAAGATAAATTGATTTTATATGTATATCTTTCTAATTAATACATTTAATTTGTATTAAAAATTGTAATAAAAATGAAATATTAATTCTGGTGTCTCCTATCGGATTACTCAAAGGCATTTGAGATTACGTACAAATAAAGAAGATGACATTCAAATAATGGAACGATAGGTGAAAAGTGTAACATGTAGGTTCGAAAATTTGTCGCCTAAACACTGTGTTGGTATAGCATAATCAGTTAATGAACGTTCTCCGGATTGGAAGAGAATTCCGTTAGCAATTATAATATTTTCGATAAAATCGGTTTTCTAATTTACATATCTTTCTAATACATTTAATTTTTTTTTGTTTATTTCATTAAAACTCTTGTCTGGGTCAATTTTTTTCAATACACGGATAATTGAGTCCAGTGTACCTATTAACCATTCATATTATATAAACAATAAGAATTTATTAAATAATAATTTTTACTTTTAACGTAAAACAGACTAGTAGGTTCCTGAAAAAGTATTGTAAATATTGTTTTTTTCTACATTAAAAAAATGTTATTTAAAATGAATAAATCACAGTTGCAACGACCCGCAGTGGTTCGGTATGTCTGAGGCAAATATTTGATTTGTCGCCACCGGTGAGTAGTATATTTTCTATTGTAAACGACATCTGTTGGGAATGCAGTGTGCACAGTTCCCTATTGAAAATTTCAAGTATTTTCTTCATCCTTTAAAAAATATCTACCATTGGTTAAAAATAGATGTACATGTATACATATTTCAAATTAACACATTTTAAAATGTGTGAGTTATACTGGTTTAGTGCTACTGATAAATAATAAACTTGTACGATAAAATATTGGCATGTCTTTCATATATTCAACTTAAAATGTGTAATTATTATTATTAAAAAAATTTACTGACTTTTTACACTTGTGTGATGTGTTTAGTATACAAAAATAATATATAAGTAAATACACGCATCGTTGGAAATGGTTCATATTTTTAAATTCTTTTGTGGAATTACAATATAAAACGCCTACAAACTAAATTTAATATCTACGCGAATTTATTCGCATACCTATGTTTTACGGTTAATTTAAATATTTATGTAGCATAAAATAATTAGTTTAGGAACGTTCGGTATTTTAGGTACTACCTATATTTAATATTTTACCTGCACTAGTAATTCAGATATTTTATATTTCATAAATAATGGACATATCTTACAATATATAAATACATAATTATCCTCACAATCACTTCATCGTCACATGGATATCTTGAGATGATAAAGTATATAATGAAATATTATTTCTTAACCGTTCGTTAACATTTATTAATTAATATTCCTAAATGTACCGTCCATTTTCTTCCTTTCAAATGTTACCGTCCTCGACCCTTGCGAGATGTGTGAGGTCCGGCCTGAGGTCAGGCAGATGGTGAGCGAGGGAAGATCTAAGGTCAAACCTCACACAAGTACGTCGACATGAGTAATAAGCGAGTCAGAGTCGAGAGAGCTTTTTGAATGACAAGGATGCTGTTGTTAAGAGCATATCGGATGGTATGTACATGACGTATGTGCTTATTTTGATTTTTGTATAAAATGTCAACAATACATTTTTTATATCAAAACAAAGTTAAAGTTATGGCACACTTTTATGTATTGCAAATATTTTTTTTAAAGATAAATCTGAAATGCAAGCCGTACTCCTACTGCATCTCGAGTTAAGTCATAAGTTATGCATAATGTTATTTCGTTATTTTTTATTCAACCCTTATGGTTGTTATTTTTTACAGTATTATTAATTACACAATTAAATTAATACACAAAACGGCTTTGGTACTAATTTTCGATTGACACAGAAGGAAAAAAATATTTCCACATTTTATATAAATTGAAGTTGTACATGAGTTGTTCTGTGCAATACATACTATTTTTATGATATTTAATGTGGTTCAGAAATTCCAGTGTTTCACTGGTTGCATCGAAAGTATTTATGGGCTGTTTCACCACTTGTTCCAGATTGATCTAGCGTTATTCGCCAGATATACTCATAATATTACAATACGGTGCTTTATAATCGCTGGTTAGAGCTTTATTCCAGACAGTAAGATATTTAAAATATCAACAAAAAAAATTAAGTAGAATAACAAAATATCAAATAAATTTATACAAATTCACGGAGTTATCTGATAGTTTATCCAGAGGTATTAAAAAAGTCCCTGAACTCTAAAGATCTTCGTTTATTAAAAAAATATAGAAAAAGTTCTCAATATTCGAATGTAAATTGTGTATTTTGTGTTACGTATCACTGTCTATTATTGTAGGTATAAAACATCTGCTATATAAGTTTTATTGTATACATCCATTAAATTCCTTGTTTACTCGCACAATAGTTGTATATCCTCGTTTTGGAACAGGTGGCATCGTCTCCAGCAATCAGATGGACACCGAAGATGGAGATGAGAAGTGATGGACATTTCTGGTGATTTCTGCGAGTCATGTTCTACCTCTACGCTTCCAAGGGGTTCTTCGTCAGATTTCAAGCCGTATAAGGGGACATACTAACACTGGTATAGGTAATATTATGTACATATATATTCAATATGAGAATGGTAGCCTTAAAGCTTTACCATTTAAAAAAAAAGTAAAGCTTGTTACTAAAAATGTATGCTTTAGGAGGGCAGTATTTTCATTTTAAATAATTTAATTTCTCACAAATTTCCGAAAATACTTTTGTGTATTATTTTTTTTAACATAATTTATTTTTAAAAGTTGGCCAGTATGTACTAAACTGATTGGTAGAGTCCGTAATTTTTATAATTCATATTTTTGATCATTGAATCTTCATTAATAATCTCAGAATTCATTAATGTAAATTTAACATTAAATGTCAATTACGTACCTATATATCATTATATTTTAAGACTTTACCTCAACATATCGAAAGTCATAGATTATACTCAAAGATTTAGATGGGATCATTAGATATTTGAATTTATAAACTATAGTACCTGACAAACTAGGTATAAGATCAAGAATCACGGTACACAGTTTACCTGTTTAAGAAATATTTAACTATACTAACATTAAATTCAAACACATGTTAAAAGTGAAAATCCAAATTATGTAAAATCTTGCATATATATAGCAGAAATAAAAAGGTTCATATTATCGATAGCAATAATAGTTTCATATAGGATTGTAGGTACTTTTTTTTTCGATTTCTCAGCGTATCCTCGTTTATCAGTATAAATAATTTTATTTGACTATACTATATAATATACAAATATCTCTCTATGTATCATGCCATATACAGGGAAATTAAAACCTATGCTGATAATAGTGAAGTATCCATTAAAAATATATGAATTAGGTGGATCTTTTACTATATTTTTAAATTGAAAACAAATAAGTCTATTTCGAAATTGGAACATTGTAATACTGAAATAATAAATACGTATTCAAATTACTACCTTTTTTCACAGAAACAGTCCAATATATATAAAGCCTTTCGCGTTCGTTCTAAAACGTTAAATAATTTAATACAACACTAGTTTAAAATAAAAGATCTGAGCATTTTATGGCATGGCAATTTGACATTAATGAATTAGGTACGATATTAATAAATTACTTTGTGCATGTAATGGGAAACTAAATATTTAAGCTGAACTTTTTTTTGTTAGTAGTAGCATAGAAAAATATTATTTTGATATCGGATATAAGATTAAAATACTAAAATAAAATAAAATAAAATGTAATATCACAAATTTCGAAATCACATCGTATTGATCAGTAAATGCATAATAATAAAACTTTTTATATATCTATTTACATTAATGTTTTTTTTTTGCATAAATTAAATTAAAATAGTTTTTTACTTAAGCTGTTTATTTGAAAATACTTCTTCAAGTGCGTCAATCGTATTATGAAAGCCTTGTACATTTCAAAGATAATTTATTATCTACAATGTTGCCACGATGCGAAATATTTATTAATATACATCGAAACGAGTACACCCACCATTGTATTATGAATCAATATAAATGTCTCTATGGCAGGGACAAGACGATTGTTATGTTTAAAAACACCATCTGTGAACTGTATACAAGAGATCGTATTATTAAAGGCTTGTTCGTGAACGAGATAATATCATATCTGCTCAGCGTCATACTAGGTGCGTTAAGAAACAGGTACTCCTTCCATCCAATAAGAAAGCGGGAGAAACTGAAATTGATAACTGAGGTACCGAAGTTAAAAATGGACGGCTGTATAGATGATCGATATATGGTGACTCATTTATGTTCCTAAAAAAATTGTATGACTAATTTTTTATGCAAAGTCGTGACGTAATTTAAGATTAGATATAAGAAATTTTAAGATTATGAGAATCTGATAATAATATTACAATGAGAGAGAAGCGGAAATTTAAGATTATATGAATCTGATAATAATATTACAACGAGAGAGGCGGAAATTTAGGATTATAGAAATCTGATAATATATTATAATGAGGGAGAAGCGAAAATAAAATGAATGTTAAATGATTCTCCAGAATAGAAGGTACATTCAACCTATTTCAAGATCACTAATCAACATTTTTAAACTGCTTGACGATAGCCCTACCACTTTTAGTGAGCAAGGTAACTAGGTAGGACCTCTACCTGTTTCATTATCAAAATCTTTTAATTTTATTTTATTCTATACAAAATTAGTTATTCATATATATTCAAATACAAACATAAATATACTCGTATATTGTATTATGTGCCAATTATTCGAAATTTTGCTTAATTACATTCTAGGACCTGGAGAAAAATAGTCACCCCACCCTCTTGGACATTTCAAACTCCTCCTAACTGGACCAAATTTGCATACGTCGTTACTCTTTAGAGCCTGCGCAAAATATTGACTTCCAATGCAACTCCCTTCCCATCATACCCTAACGGCCTCCCAGAATTTCGAGCAACGCCGGACACGGACCGTTAAATGTAATAGTAGTAGTAATGTGTGAAAAAAGATGTCGCCATTGCTCATAAAGATTCAACCTGCGTTTTGAAGTAAGTTTTCCAATTACGTCTCTTAATTTATTCAATTTTAAGATTGTTAAATTCCATCAGCTGATAAAATCTATTGTGATCCGTGTTTGTAGAACTATAAATTAATTTCGAAAGAATACTGATACATTGGAGTGAAGTGTCAATTTCCTTTGAAATATAAAATTAAATTGATGTGCAACCTTTTGATTTTGAATTTGTAATAGGTATGTAATTCTGGTGTCCCGACAATTGCGCGCAAGACAACTGCGCGACAACAATAACGCGCAAGATAACTGCGCGCCGACGATAACGCGCAAGTCAACTACGCGCCGACAATAACGCGCAATACAAAAGTAAATGAGGACATTTATTCCCATGTATTTCATTATAAAAATTATTTTACTTATGTAACATATTCATTACATGAAAAAAATCAGGAAAAAAAATCGTTTGGATAGAAAGAAAAATTTAAAAAAAAAGTAATTTTTGTTAGGTTAGTGAAATTAAAACTATCTATTGAATATATATTAATTTTTTTGTATAATTTTTTGGTTTATATAATTCATGATTCTTTCACATTATAAGTATGTTTTAATTTTTATTGGATATAAGAATAAATATCCTCATTTTAATTAATTCTAGGGTTCAAAACACGCTTATCAAATTTTTCACGCGCGCTGTTGTCTGGGTTGTACTGCGCACTTTAGCCTTGCGCGCCGTTGTTTGCGCGTGATTATCGGGGTGTCGTATATCTGAATTTAGTAAGAATTATCAAGGTAATGTTTTGAAACCGGGTTTAAATATATATTTTTTTATTCACTTTTATTTACATATTTGATTAATCACATTGAATTACAAATAAATTCAGATTCTGAAATACACATATAACGTTTGTAACCGGGTAACTTTTTATATTTAAACAACTAACGTAAACGAATTGCATGTAAAAAGAAATGATAGACGTCGGCCTAGTCAAAAGAAAGATAAGTCGTAAAGTCATAAGCATTAAGCAATTCAGTGACGACGTGGAAGCTGGTATATTATTTTGTTCTTAGATGTGAAATATTAATCGTTTTTTTGTTTCACGTTGAAAGAAAGTAAATGTTACATGGCATTTTTTGCTACAACTGGCATATTTGTTCATATTAATGAATTTTTCATATTAAACATTTTCACGGTATATAAAAAGTAACGTCAAGTAAGGAGCAGACAGCATCTCACCACCGAGAATTTCGTCTCGTTGTAGTCGAAATCACCCCATCAAAATATGATTATATTTTGTGATGCCACTCGAGAAGATTGTTGACGGCTCCAAAGCGAGGTTCTCCAGCGTGTTTGCAGCTCTGAGGGGCGTTTCTGGCAGACGGATTCATTCGGTAACTAGACAGTTGTGCCAACTCACCGCGGTGCCGACAAACCTCACACAATTACTGTGAATTACCGTTAACGACGGACACATGCTCGGCGTGCCTACTATTGGTTTAATTATATCATAGTAAATGAACATAGTCTTATAAATTAATAGGATAGTTCCAAATTGGGATACTTGAATTGACGAATTAGTTAATTGCTTCCACAATCAAAGCAGTGGCGTCAATACGCCAATACGGCGCATCGGCGCATGTTAGATTGAGGCCTAAATGGATGTAGTTATTGCAGAATTAAAATAAAAAAAAAGAGATTAATTTTATCGGACGCAGTAATCAATTCTACATTAAATATGAATTAAATATATTAATTAGAAAGATATACATATAAAATCAATTCTATCGAAAAATATTGTTGTTGCGCCACCGGGATTCGAACCTGGATCTCTTTCCTAACCGGGGAAGGTGCGTTATCCAACTATGCTACAGCGACAATTTTCGAACCTATATGTTCCTTTTTGATATTAATACATTTAATCGTTCCATTATTTGTTATTATTATTATTATTATTTTATTCACAGACCTATGTTCTGAATAATTACAACTTCACAATAAGAATGTGTTCTCCCAATAATTCTACAATCAGGCCTATTCTCAAAATTGCAATATTGAAATGAAGGTGATTGTTACACCAACCCTCAAAAATAGTGTTATATTTGAATGAGAGAGAGGGAGAGAGAGTGAGGGAGTGAGGGAGATAAACGTACCATAATCTGTCAAAACTATCTGTCTATTTTTGAGTGTTGGTGTAACAATCACCTTCATTTCAATATTGCAATTTTGAGAATAGGCCTGATTATACCAAAAACAGTCAGCTCGCTTTCATACGTAAATTCAACCGTTTCAAAATCTAAGAAAAGTTTATAATTTGTAAAAATACCAAAATCTTTTCTTAAATCCTCTTAAAACTCATACAAAATTTGGCACCTGTATATGATTTATCATTTTATAGGTAAAGAACATGCAAGATTTGATTATTCATATTTATCTGTTTCAATTTTCTGTCATTGGTTGCTTTTTACATACGTTCATATACATTCACTTGCTATACAATACATTCGATATTTGTACTTTGTTCAGCGCTGACATGTAACTTTTGTAATCATGTAATTTTTTCTAGCGCTAAATAATGCAAATATATTTTTTAAATTCACCAGCACAAGAAATGGAATTATAAATTTAAAAAAACATTATCGACATTTAATATAGACAAATTTGCATGAGAAGATGTATGAATGTGGACGTGGCGAGAGTTGTGCATCAGGACAGAAAAGTTTGACGTTGGTTTGTTAATTCAGTGCCGCTAATATGTCGGGTAAGGAACCAGACCATCCCGAAAATCGTCGTAAAGATGAATGGTATTTTTTCATTTGCGAGAGGATATAAATGCTTAGAAACATAGTTAACTTTTTTTCATCAAAGTGTGTATATTTTAGGAGACAAGAGATAATTTTGTTCTTGGTATTTAATGATGAAACCGCGTAATTCTTCATATTCTTTTATACGTATAATACAATAGGGCGCAATGCATTTTTGAATCTTGCACTGGGGCCCAGGTTTTATTAGTTACGCCACTGAGTGGCAGCTCAGTTTAAGGTGTATTCATGCCCTGTTTGTCGTATTCCATTTTGTTTTTTTTTTAATTGCACAGACACAAACAACAACGCTTGATTATTGATTTAATAATCCATTTAAAAAGCGATAAATATGTATACATACGTGTGTACGTATGTTATCTCTGCGGTGTGTGTTTTTTTTAAACTTTTATTTAAAGCTTGAATTATTCAAATTACTTTGAATAAAATACATTATGTTACATTACGTTAGTACCGTTTGGTATATTTACTGTATATATGACAAAACAACTTCATTTATTTATTTAAATAAATACCCGTGTGGCGGATGTGTGCCACTGCCGGAACGGTACGTAACGTATCATAAAAAACTTATATACTTACGATTCTACACATTCATAATTTAGTTAAGTAGAAAATGTTTATTTTCTGAGCTGCATTCACTCGTATAGACAGACGTCTGCTGTTTCGTTTTGTGGCGAGAAGAAAAAATATTGATCGCCAATCGTCTAAAATACAATACTTGTTCACGCGGGCTTATAGCTTGATAGCATTAGCGAAGCGTGACAAAATCATGTGAAACTAGACAATGATAATTTAGTCAGTCGTGGGTCGGTGCCATACCTACGTCCAAATCCACACTCTGTTCACGGCTAGATCACTTTGAATGCGGTTGAATATTAATATATAAATTTTTTTACGTATGAAAAACGAGCCGTTTAACTTATAATGATTAAATTTAAAACGTGTAAGAAATATCTATATTTTTTTCAAACGCAGTTTTTATAACATACCTGGATATAATATGATTTAATTAACCGAAAATACGAGTAAAAAATTAATAAACCCATTTATTTAGCTTTTTGAAATAAAAAATGAAACAAAAAAGTAGTTAGATTTGAGTTACTGAAAAGTATTTTTTTTCCTAGCTTGTTATAATATTAATCTTTTTATTACTTAATCATATTTCTTGATTATGCATTGTTCCTATATTATAAGCTCTAAGTGAGCGAGACCATCACCTACTATCGTTCGTCCTTCGATACCGTGGTCATCTTCTTATATATTTGTGTAGGCCATCAACACATCTTCATTGTATTCACTTTTTATTACTGTCTCTAAAAAATTATTACTGTGTACTATTATATTACTGACAATTATATGAATAGTTGAATTTATACATAATCTATACCTAATACAGGGTGTAACAGACATAGTCCACAATATTTTATTGGTGAATACCTGAATAAATTATCAATCAAAAATAATCAGGGATTATGTGCCTGATCTCAACCATGTCAGAGATATAATATTAAAAAAATTACGCGATTATTTAGATTAAATTAAATATTTTATTGATTCCGAATTTTATATTTAATACAACAAATTAAAAGTCATCGGATTTCGGGCTGCCAGACTATTTATTGTTAGATAATTTAGGGCATGAAGCAAAGATATTATTTTATTCGGATAAATATTGCAAATACGTAACATGATTTAAAGCTAACATTATTGTGTAATAACAAAAACAATATTTCTTCCGTAACGCTGCAGAGTTTGCACATATTCCTTGAACATTTTTGATTCCATAAAAAACTGTGGACAAGATCTGTTACAACCTGTATATATTAAATTGCCTTAAAACGCTGCATACGTCGCGTATGGTGTTCACTTAGTCAATACACAGAAATACACGGCAATATCAATACGTCTCGCATTACCAGCCTCGGCTGAGAACTAAGGCGTCTAACTTTCCCTTTGGGAGAGCAGGTTCAAATCACCGGCTATGAGTATTTTCACTCTGTATATTTAGTCAAGACACATACAACTTTATTTGTGGCTACCGGCGATACCTCGAACATAATTGGTCACCAGGCGGCATCGCTGTCCCGTATCACTTAATCACTGGAACGGAACATTACGTATTGAAATCATTTTAAATGCTGAAAATAGGTTTTAAGGCCACCACCTACTTGAAACTATTGCCAATTGATTTCTGCTAGTTTTTAAATTTTCTTAATACTTGTTCGTCATTTTAATGCAGTGGAATAGAATATCAAAACATTATCAAAAATACTGATTATTGGAAAAAAACTTACCAGCTCTTAGAGCATCCATGGGTACTGATGGATAAGGGATAGAGTAGGGGTAACCTTCCTTTCTAAGGGTTTTAGGCTTCCTCCTGGGTCTGTACTTGTAGTCAGGATGCTCCTTCATGTGCATGGCGCGGAGCCTCTTGGCCTCGTCGATGAACGGTCGCTTTTCGTCTTCACTCAGAAGCTTCCACTCGGCTCCTAGAAAATATAAACATATTTTAAGATAGTGTCAAGTGAAAAATCACGTCACTGTGGGCGCAACATTAGAATTTAAATTTAAATGCGCGCTGTAGCAGTGTGGATTGAGTATTGAAAAATTACCACGCTAATGGAAAAGTATGGAGCGGTCCCCTGGCGACAGATGCAGGAAGCGGGGAACAGACTTGGGAGATGGCACGGCAGCGAGTGGCGTGCGCTGCTCGACGGCATGGCCGAGAAGGCTCGAAAGAAAGTTTATTTAGCAAAATAAAGAGATCATGGAAGACCCTGACGCATCAGATGATTTGATCATCGCCGGGCAGTGGCTGTGACTGTGAGTATGCACATTCAACTGCAGTATGGACCTGTTGAAGTTCCGCAATTTTATGGAAAACATCATGGAGTTTCTTTCAGTTAATTTGACCCTAATACGTAGTCGGGCTCTGATCCATGCATAAGATTGGTCTCCACAATATCCCCGGAAAAAGATGGAGAAGTATAATGTGAAATCAAGAGTTCTATTACGAATTTTAGTTCACAATGAGTTAGAAAATTGTTGTATTTTGTGTGAATTTCTCTTTGGAAAGTTATTTATTCATTTCATTCTCTTCCATTTTGTAATAATGTATTGATTTTTGGAAAAAGCGAAACCATTTTGTATGTAAAATTTGACATATTTGCATTTACTGGTCCATTCCCTCTGTCCGACAAAATATCCGACACCGCATACAGACTGAGCTGGTCGGTATGCTTTCCGGCGTTTGGTCCGCCAAAGCTGGAAAGCACTGTAACAATAGACTTTAGAAATTTGAATATGGAGTTCGACTCTTTAGCAGGTATAGATAGAAAAATATGTTGCCTACTTTTCATAAGTAATTAGTAATTATGGAGAGAAGTGTTATTGCATTTATGAATATCCCAATCTATCTGAATTTCTAAAAAATCACTTTTGGCGCTGACCGCACGAAGTAAGTTGAGAATTTTTTAACAGTCGCCATTATGAATTAAAATGGCAGATCAGTTTGTAATTTACTAGGTCAATTTTTCATAAAAGTTTGATCTAAATCCGATACGATTTAAATCAAACTTACGGGAGTTATCGTGTCCATAAAAGTCCGTCATATTTTATGTACATAATGTATATAGATAAACTATTCGATGTTTCCTGGTTTGTGATCGAAAAAAGTACATTGAAATATTCCAGGAGTTATGTTATGAGGCCCTCTGTAATTTCTAATGAAATCTATCTAAAATGTATTAGGCCAGACTTGAAGTGAACATTTTATAAATATTTAAGGACCGATTTTTGTAGCAATATTAAGTAACGTAAGTGAACATTTAAGTAAAATAAAGTAGTATATAAAATTATTTTTTTGTTGAATTAATAAAGATGTAAAATACCAAATAAAAAATTGCATCATTATAAAGTGTTTTTTTTAACATATTTTTATGACTATCAAATAGCACCCTTCAGTAAGTATAAAACTCGTCGTCGATTTATGGTACTATATGATGATGAATTTATAGCTCAGAAAAGAAGGGAAGATTGGTTGGCATCAAAAAAAAAACAGCAGTAGATAAATTTAAACTTCAAGACAATAGTTAGAACGTCTGATCACAAAGTTAGTGCTCAAAATTGCATTATTTTAAGCTATGGTTTTCTGTAACTATTATGGTGCTAATTAAAAAATTAAACAGACGTTGAACGCCAAAAGTAAACAGATGATTGCTAACATTAGAATAATCAAAATCGAACATACAAAACATAAAACGATGAGGCAAATCTGGCAATTAGACTCCGAAGGCTCTAAATTAAAACTGCCGTCTCGCGCATCCGGGAAAAATAACTGCCGATTGCTCTCAATAATGAATGGCTGTTTGGCTCCCGCGGGAGGGGTGGGCCACCCCCAGTCACCGAACCCCCGCCATCCCAGTCGATATTCAATTGTTTGCCTGAGTCGTCATTTCGGTCTCCCGATTGTGACGTCACAATGCAGCGACAATGGAGACTCTATCTGGCTCCATTGTGCACCCATACGCCGGCATTCATTTCCATTATCTCCGTCTGGCATAAAGGCTACATGGGCATTCTCCGTACCCTGGAGGAGGACCTGGTCCACATTGTGGAGATGGCGGAGGCTTTCACAGTAATGAAGAGTATTTTTGCGCGATTCGAGCACAATGTGTGTGTGTTCGTGTCTCTTCTGCTCCGTACGATCGCGCTTAGGTGGGTACCTACTGCCTGCTACCTACTACTCGCTTTTTGTTGGCGAGGAGTTTGCATTCACATAATGGGGCTGGATATCTGACAGTAACAATGGAACATTATCTTGAGTTGGATGTCTCGGAGCAGTAAAATAAATATTTTATCTCCTTTATTGACTGAAAATGGTTTATCAATACCGATAAATACGAATGCATTACAGTGATTATTTAAATTGATGAATGAGATCTTCATATTTTTACCATGGAAACTATTTTTTCTAAAAGGAAATGGACAATTGATTAATTCATTTGTTGTTAGTGCAAATTTATAATTAAATTAAATATATATTTTTTATGCTCTGCAAGACTCTTGCGGGGCTGATATTACTATTGAAAAATAAACGTACGTATATTAAAACTAATAGATAAAATGTAACTAAATTACTTAATATAATTTATAATACTTAGATTAAATTATCATAAACACTAAGTCAACGTAAAAAGGAATAAATATGATTAAATATAATATTAGTATCAATTATCATTATAAGACTTGATCAACCCTGACTGTTTTTTTTATATATACGTATATAACTATTTTGGTAAATACTGTCAATTAGCCAATGATAAAAATATTTTCCCATTTTTAGTACTAAATAATTATCAGAAACTTTACATGTACCTACTTCCTCTGATATTTATTTAATATGATTCGTATGACATATGGG
Organism: Eubasilissa splendida; assembly: GCA_031772225.1. Lineage (NCBI taxonomy): Eukaryota > Metazoa > Arthropoda > Insecta > Trichoptera > Phryganeidae > Eubasilissa > Eubasilissa splendida. Next base: position 33,552,466 of record CM062846.1, on the reverse strand, counting down.
TGGGAACAAAACACGTGGGTGATATTATCGTATTTATACGATATGTAATTTAATTTGATTTAATTTGAGGCGTGCTATAATTGCATCGTCAAAGAAATTCTGGGATCCTTCAATAGTCAATACATTTTCATGGTGAAAAGTGCTACAGCCATGTCTGAATTGTACGTAAGTGCCCTCTACATGGTTCTGCAAAACAATCGCGAATATTGCCACCGTAGCGACTATATTAAAGGATGCATTCGTTATTACCTTCGCATTTCTATGGAAAACAATATCAGCTCCGTTATTGAAATGGCCGTTGTGTCATTGTGAGCGTACTGAATGGTCTGGATTGGTACAAACGTACGAATATGCCGGGAACAATGCCGCCATTGAATGAAAGAGAGACAAGACAATTTGAATTCATCTTTCTGCAAGACAATGGATGGAACATTGTAGCTCGCTGTAAAGGAACAATCGGACGAGAGCTCGGCTATCTGTCCCGCTCCATAATACGGATCGGGACACGAGAGGAAGGGAGACGGATAGATGAGCTTTGTTGGCGGGACAGTGGGGAAAGAATGCCTGAATGAGTATTGTCAGTACAGGTGAATTCTACAGCATTCTGGAAGGAAGTAGCACGAAGGCTTCAGCACGATTAATGTCCGCGTTTTTCTCGCGATCTTTGCTGTCCCGTTCTTTTTGGACCCTACATTGGGCTTCTGTACACGTACATTTGTATATCTCAATTTATTGTATGCGTTGTGTATCTTAAAGGTAATTAATTCGATTTTAAAAATATATCACTGTAGGTGAAGTCTATTGGGTGTGAAGTCTATAGGGTGTGAAGTCTGGACTATTCCCGTCAAATTGGGAGAAATGTTGGAAAATTTGAAGAGAAAAGTATTGCTAAGATATATTTACCAAATTAATTATAAATATATACATATACAATCAATTTTGTCGAAAAATATTGTTTTTGCGCTACCGGGATTCGAACCTGGATCTCTATTTCCAATCCGGGGAAGTAATAATTCCTTAATAATATATTTACCTGTACAGGATGGGGAAGTTTGGAGAATAAGGTTCAACTACGTATTGTATAACATTACTTATATAAAAAAAACAGTTTTATTTATTTTTAAAAAGGACAAAATAAAAATCCATCACAACTATCAAACCCGTAGCAAAACTAATGAACGTGTTATTTAAAAAAATGTCTAAATTAGGAATAAGATAGATACATTCATTGTAAATTGCTACTAGATTGTATAACCTACTGCGAAAATCAATTAAATTAGCAGCAAATATAAATGTGTACAAAGAAGAGGTTCTAAGGTTTTCAAAATAATTATGTATTTGACATCTATCTTATTACCATGTTCTAATCTGATTTTTTTTTAAATATGAATTAAATATATTAATTATAAAGATATACATATAAAATCAATTTTATCGAAAAATATTGTTGTTGCGCTACCGGGATTCGAACCTGGATCTCTTCCCTAACCGGGGGAGGTACTTTATCCAACTAAGCTACAGCGGCACTATTTTTAGCGACAATTTTTCGACCCTATATGTTACCTTTTTGAAATCAATACATTTAATCGTTCCATCATTTGTATATATGTATATCTTTATAATTAATATATTTAATTCATATTTAAAATATCACAGACCTATGTTCTGAATAATTACAACTTCACAATAAGAATGTGTTCTCCTACAAAAAAAAATAAAATATATTTTTTTGTTATCAAATTTCACATTATATTATTATAGACCTTGATCTTGTTTTATATAAGTATCATTAGCCACTTATATAAAACATATATTATATATTACCACTTATATTATTTGGGGGTGCATTACTCTATTGTTGTATTATGTAGAAGTTTTTTTTGATCAGAATCCGAACTGGAAGACAGTTGTCGAGAACCGGAGCATGTAGTGGCGGAAGATTCAGGGGTTGGTAGTTGAAGAAAAGGCTTCACAGAGTGGAGTAGTTTAATCATACATGCTACACGTATGTAGATAATGAAACATAAGTACAATTCCATCACATGATTCAATTAATCATTTTATTTTTTACATGAACATGTATTGAAGCCATTCGAAAAATATCAAACTAAAAGAAGTAAAATGAATGAATGAATTACTTTACTCTTTTTTACTAACAGAGGCAGGTTAGGACAAAAATTCACGTTGAGGTCGATTCGGTCAAGGGGGTACAAGAGATATGTACGTGAGGGGTGATACTATTTGTTTCACCCAACTTTATGAATATAAATAATATTGAAGAGTCAAACTAAATATTATACTATTTGCAAAAAATAAATAAACACGTTTTAGTTAATAAGGCAATCTAAAAAGGGAAGTCTTGTATGCGCAACGTTTAGAAAGATCTAGAAATAAATTATTTTAATATAGATATAACGTTATATTTCAAATAATAGTAACAAAATACTTAACACGAGCACCTATCATAATACCAATTATTTTTTTATTATATAAAATTTTGAGAAATAATGAATTGCTTACTGACGTTATAATACAATCCTACCTTTAAATCAATTTCGTGAGTTATTTTATAAAATAGTATTATGTATTTTCAGAAGAAAAAGGTCATATAATCTAATTCATATATAATTCACACATTTCAAAGGAAATTGATACTTCACTGCAATTTATTGAATTAGTTTTCTTTAAATTTCCATACACATGACACACAAAAAGAGTACTGGAATATTAAATGCAAGATTTGCAATAATAATTAAAGTAAACAAGGGTAATTATTCTATAAGTTAAATGGAATAATTACATAGAAAATTTCGCCGAGCGTTCCCGGTTATTTCAATATAATTCATAATATATTAATAACTGAAGATAAATAATCAATATATTTAGTTCAACGAACGTTGAATCAAAATCTAATTTTTCACGTAAACTGCCTACTCGAGGAATACGCCACCACCTCCACGCGGCCACCCCCGCCCCGCCCGCCGCCCATCACTCCGCCGGTTAGTAATAATTAATATCTTATCTCGCCCCAGCAGCACGCAACAATGCCGACAGCATTACGCTGTAAAAGCACAACATGCCGCACTCCAGCCCCCGCTGTCCCCACCGCCCCCTCGCCACCCAGCACTGCCGACCCCCGCGCCCCTCCGCGCCAAGGAGGAAAACCCCCGGCAGCTCTTGAATATGTCCCTTTTTACTCGAACCTGCGCCCACGGAAAAGTCTGTTACGTTTCGTAAGTGGGCGAAAACCAGTTATCACAATCACAATATTATATTAATGTGATTCCTTTTCCTCCGATACGAGAAAATTATTATACTTAACTGAGCAGAAATCGTGACGACGAAATTGACGTAAAAAGTTCTATCGACAAGAATTTATATAAAATGATTATCAATAAATTTTTTTCAGAACGAACTCGAGAGCCTGCGACAATCAAAAATTCTCCTATATACACGGTGTTCCACATTTAGAAGAGGTGATTAATCTTTCGTATATTGTTTCTTATTTACTTAATCATGTTTTTTATCCTCAATGGCTATAAAGAAAAGTATTTTTGATTAATTTTATTAATATTCAACGATTTAATATTAGTAAATCACTGATATCTTTAAGTCACAATCACTAACAGTGATCGAGTTCACGAAAATATCGTGATTCTTATATGAAAATATTGTCAACTATACGTATTTAATTTTAAAATAAAATAAAATTATAAATAATAAGACAAAATACGTTGTTTAAAAGACTATTAATATTATAATTTTTTTTTTACTGATTTATACTATAAAGCTATACGATTGAATTGAATACTGTTTGGATACTTTTTTATTAATATATTTCGTTTCTTGTGATATGATCATATAAAATGATGAATAATAATCACTGATATCATCAAAAACTATTGAATATACCGATAAGTAAAAAGTAGCATTTTTTTTGTCATTATTCAATAATTTTCGATGTCACTGACGTGGCTGTACTGGGTTTTTAGTTTATTGATACTGTTAACTTTATACTGCAGGCTGTATTTGTTGTGCTTTGTGGTATATGTATTTAGAATAATTTTTAAGCAAAAATTAAATCGATCGATGACTTAACTAGGGCGTTGTTCGAACCTCGCAACTGGGAGTCAGGACCATTCTTATCCCAATTCCTAATATTTTCTTTATAACGAGATCGTAGTTATGAAAAAGCAAGATTTTTTATTTCTTTTTGTCGCATTAACATGATAGAATATTCATATTTCATAAAATATTAATTAGCATAGTTACATACCTAATAAGGTTTTAACTCAAATCTAAATAAATCGTGAGTCCATAAAAAAGTTATTTCAATATTTTTTCATTCTAATTCAATCCGTTTGCTTTTCTTTGTTAAATATTTTCACTTTACTCAAAATATATTTAAACTGCTTTACTGTAAGATGAAAATAATTTGTTACCATATTCATTTTCAAATCGTCAGCCAAGATTACGTTTAGAAAATTAAAATAAACTATATCTATAACGAGAGAATAAGATGAAGGTATAATTTACGAGTATATTTAAGTATGTATGATTTAAATTAAAACAAACGTTTAGTTTTCAATTACAAAACATAATTTATGTTTATTAATAAAATTAATTTGGGAGTTTTCGATAGCAAGAAATCAATGGTATAATGGGAAGTAAGGAATCAAATAATAAATTAATAATTAAATGCATTTTGACGCAAATTGTATTGATATACATTGATATGTTTCCTTGTGGCTTTAGAATAGGTTAAAGAAGACTTGGTTAAACTTGTAATAATAATAATAATAATAATGGATAATTTGTATAGCGCCATTTTCGTAAAAACTTTCACCTCAAGGGCGCTTTACACATAAATTATAGTTTACAATTATCTTTATTTTTTAAAATAAAAAATCATTATTTTCACTTATGGAAATGATTTTTTGAAAACGTGCGTTTTTAGTTTCTTCTTAAATAAAGTCTCTGATGCACTGTTTCTTATAACGAAGGGAAAAGAGTTTCACGCTTTTGGGCCTGCTACTGCGAATGCCCGTTCACTAAATTTAGACTTCTGGCAACGGCTGATCGGTTCTACAACCCTTCCTGCAGCTGAAGTACAGGCTGAATTGAGAGTTTGACGTCTACCATTTAAATTGTCTGGGATACAAAGTTCTTGAAGATATAAAGGCGTCATGTTGTGTGTCGCCTTGTACATCAACCGGCACAATTTAAATTCAACTCTTTCAGGGAATCGGAGCCAATGTAGCTGATGTAAAAGGGATGTTATATGAAAGCATTTTGAAACTCCATATATTATCCGTGCAGCCGCATTTAGAATAGATTGTAATCTATCCAGCTGAAACATTGGTAGGCCAGCATAGATGCTGTTACAATAGTCCACACGTGATACCACAAATGCATTTATAAGTAGACGGGCTGCCTCAAGAGGAAGATGTGTCCGAATACTTTTTAATCTGTCTCAGTTGATAAAAGCATGCACTGATAGTTTTACTGATTTGTATATTCATTGAAAGATCTGAATCAATGTGCACGCCCAACAACTTAACTGCAGATTTAGCATTCGTAGACATTGATTCCTGTATTAAGTTTTGTAATGTACGAGTAGATACTGTTGCAATGTTAATATATTTCTGTTGTTTTATTTATTTATTTAGATTCGCCAACAGAATAACTAAGAAACACTTGGATGGACATTCGATTGATAGTTCACTGATTACGGCATTAGGTACGTAATGACCTTTCAAAGGTGCAATATGTAGAAAATAAAATAGAAAAAATATTAAATAAGTAGAATAGTGTGTTAGTAATATGCATAACATTAAAAAGAAGATTTATCTATCGGATATATTAAAAAATTTACAAAATGAGGTCACTTATTCAAACTGGATTGTGTTTTATAATATAAGTAATTGTTATAAAAAGCTAAATAAAATCCTTTATTTCTTCTTAATCAACCATTCATAAATCGCCATAACCACACGTTCTTTGGTTTTTGCAACATAATATTGTAAAGTTAGGCATTTTTAAACCAATTCTTTTATAGAGATATCAATTTTAGCTATTTAAAACAACTACTTATAAAACATAATTTAATTCATATTCATGTCGAATATTCAAGAAATTTTCAACCTTTGTATTTTCATTCTTTATATCTTGATCGTTTAATAACACAAAACACTGTTTCATTTGACAAATCATTTTTTTTCTTCATATGTTATAATATGGACCCGCATAAAAGAGTTGGGGATTACGAAGATGATGGGTATCATTTAAAGAAAATAAAAAATTCACATTGACGGAAAATTATAACACAACAAACAAGTCAAATTTTACATAGAGTCATCATATAGATTAATTGGATTAAAAACAAATTCCGGTAGCGACCAGCACACCAAAACGCGAGTCTTTCCGTAGGGTTGCCAAGAGCGGAACGATCCCCCGATTCCATTGTCTATGTTTATTGGACGATTCCCGCCAACTCATCGCGTTGCATCTGTCACTAATGACCGGCCGAAAGCTCGAACGCCATTGGTCCGAGCTGACCCGGCGTGAAGCTCTACGACCAATGGTACACCAGAACCGATTGGATGCTACGAGAAATTATTGGCCTTCTTTGAAAAGCATCATTTCCGTACGGTGTACGTAAACGATACTGCGCGTCTGTTGTCGGGGACACAAAGAAGCTCCGCCATTGTTGACTATAATGAAACGACGTGACTTAAAAACGAGAGTTTTTGGGAAAACAGGAAGATGCTGCAAACATTTGTTGTTTAAAAATATTGTGTCTTGGAACTATTTTCGTTTATAAAAGAAACAAAGAAACACTGTTCGATGATAAATTTATTACGCGTATCTATAATTATTTCAGAAAGAAGTATCTATAATTATTTCAGAGAGAAGTATCTATAATTATTTAAGAGACAAGCATGAATATTTTAGAGTAAAGTGTAATTATTTCAAAGAGCCCTCAAGATTAGTCGTCAACCTCCTTGATAATTTTCTTTTCTATTCTAAGATAGACAGACATAACGTTTACGCAAGTTAAGTAGGTATTTTAAATATAACAATATTGGGGCGTATCCTAAATTAATCTTCTCGGTGTTTTTTTTTTAAGATGTATTTCTATAAACAAATTGTTGTCCAATTCAACGAAAGAAATGTGATTATTTTAAATCAGTTCACTATAGAACTCGAATCCAATACTGGATATGAGTAGCTGGCTCAGATTGGATTGCTGGACAACATTGGATAGCAATATGGATTACTTAATAACATTCGTGAACAAGTTTTAGGTCTATGAGAATTTTTGTGGATCAAAAAACCAAATCAATTTGTAAACATGTGTGGTGTGTTAATTCAAATCATGCTTATATTTATAAGCACCTAAATTAAAATGTACAAATTATATCCATATAAAAACGGTGCATAATTTTAAAGAATAGAACATATAAATCTGTTATAAAGCATATTTATTATTACAAAGGGAACAGTTAATGCATCAACCTCAGAGAAAACAATAGTCAAATTATTCATATTTTTGGTACTAAAGATCTTTATTAAAACAACGATAACACTTAATATATACATCATACATAGCTAGTGCAATACATAAAGTCTATGGCATAGTATGGGTCGGCCTACATTGATTGCAGACGTTTAAACAATAATTCTATTATACTTCAATAATATCATATGCTGGTGCCATGATTCGGATCCGCTTGCGAACTTTTAAAAATGCAAAAACATTACTGATACAACAGTAGATGCCATTGTATCAAGGATATTATAAATTAAACGGCTTCTATGTACTCGATATTTTTAATCGAAATACAATATTCATTTTTTCATAAAAACAAATAAATTGTATAATTTACGAGTTTTAAAGAATTTACAATGCTGTATTGATAAAATAAGATGTACCTAAATATTTAGTTTTATTTTTCATTTTATACCTAATAATTGGGTTATCTTGTGATTTGAACGGGTGGGTACTCTTGACTTTTGGATTCGTGAGTATGCATCCACACACCGAGCATATTAATATATGTACAATATAATTTTATTAAATCACATAAAAATCACTTTGCATGAAATCACGAAATTTATTATACATCAACCGATTTCGTTCATCTCAAGTTTCATCAGTACGTATTTGAAACTAATCAAAAATACAAAAAGAGTGCACTTATATATAAATAAAGAGGAAGATGCGTAGGTTTCCTTTAAAATCAATTTAATATCCATCAACACTGTATTTTACCCTCCTTTAACGTTCCGTCTATCTGTATATGTATTCTGTCTCTCTCTTTCACATGTTATTTTATATTCTACCTTCCTATTTACGTATATATAAGTGCACTCTTTTTGCATTTATGATTTGTTTTATTTATTTATGGGAAACTATACAATACATAAGTAAAAGTGGGGTTGGACTGTGGCCGTCTCACTAGAGAAATTCTGTGTTGAGAATTAGTTTCAAATACGTCCTGATGAAGCTTGAGATAAGCGAAACCGGTTAACGTATAATAAATTTTGTGGTTTCACACAAAGTTTATTTAATATAATGTCATACCACAAAGTTATTGCTTTCTATGAAAATATAATATAATTTTACGTAAACGTAGTTTTGATGTTAGTTTTTCTTAACCTCCAAACACTCGCAAACAGTCCGTTAGCGCTGATACCGTAAATTGATTAAAATGTAATTATTTAGGTATTATTGGTAGCCAACCGATTAATGTTAATTAACCTTTATTCTTTCTCAGATGGTTATGTCTACGGTATCTATAGGCTGAATTATTAATAGGAGCTTTATTTTTTCTAACTTATAATTTTTGGTAATAATTGGATAAATAAGTTAAGGTTAATTTGTTCTACGGTAGACCAATTCATTTTGTTTGATACTAAATAAATTAATGAGGGGGTGCATGACTTCTATATCTTCTATCTGGCTGTCTTCTGAATTTAATATGATAACGAGTCTCACGTCAAATCAATACACATTGTACAGGTGTGGCTCTGGTACGATAGTACTGGAGTCAACTTATATCAGTTAATGTCTGAATGCAATAATGACCAAATGTAATAATTGTGCTATATAATAAAGAAAAATAAAATGTTAACTATGAAGGGGCGCCGCGAGGTTTTAGTAAGTAACTGCCGGAACTTAACCAACTACTCTAACTTTAAAATATATTCCAAAAAAAGTTTTGAAGATTTTGTAAAATATTGCACGCGTTGCTTTGTTCAGTGGAATCGAAGCGAGAGTAAACAACTCTCAAAACGATTCCGCGATAGTGTGGGACCGTTTGGGGTTTCCTTCAAATTGAATTTAATTTTTGCGTAATGTTAATTAGTGTTGTTTTCCTTCATCGGGTATTTAATACTATGTAATATTACTGTTCGCGGTTGCAAACCTGGAGACGAAATAGAGAACTTATGGTGTTTGTTCTGCACAGATAACCGCATTATTTATTTTGACATTTTGACGCACATTTTGCAGATTGAAAACTGCGCTGCATTGAACGTAGGCAGTTTGGAAACAATGCAGTGCATTGAGCGTAGGTACTTGCACACAAAAGCGTGTGTATTAAACAATGTACATTTCATTCTATTATAGTTAGCGATTTTAATGAATACACTGCATTGTTGGTTCCTCATATATTTTGAAAGGCAATCAAACTGGCGTTGTTTCAGAAATATTCGAAACAATATAGAATTAGGACTGGGGCATATACCACAATGGGTTTCAGGCTCCAGCATGTACAGGTATCTATTTACTAATATTGATTTTTATGTCACAATAGTGTGTTTTCGTGGGTGTTGCAAGAATGGAACAAAAAATAATGATTGTATTAGAATTACAGATATTTTATTAATAAATATATTAATCTTAATAATTAGACAAAACGAGGGCACAAAGTAATTTTGCTAATATTGAAGAAGTTATTATTGCTAATATTAACCATCAAAATATGAAAATTTCTCATTTCGTATATTATTAATTTCTGGCATTCAAAATAAGAGCAAATAAAGCTTTTAATGCATTTGATATATTTCATTAGTATCTTATAAATATTATATTTTAATACATGTTAAATGTATCAATTAGAAAAATTCAATTTATCGAAAAAATATTTTTGTTTCTACCGAATTTCGAACCTGGATCCTTTCCTATCCGGGGAAATGCTTTAGCCAATTACATCACACCAACAGATTTTCATGTAGGTATATCTTTCTAATTGATACATTTAATTTGTATTAAAATATCACAGAACTATGTTCTGAAAAAACTTCAACTTCACAATAATAATAATGTGTTCTCCTTAAATTATATTAATATATCTACATAATTATAAAAATGAATTAAATAATTAAATCACTTGAATTGATGTTTAGTTTTACGGTTACGAGCTAAGACAGTACGCCGACTGTGGCGCGACACATTTATCTCTTTCACACACTATTAATTGTACCAACTTCGTGCGCGTCTACGCATTCGTCTCATAGATATCAACTTTAAAGGTGAACTATCGAAGTGAAAAATGGTTAAGAAATGTGGACAGGAGAAGATTGGGGGATTAAAATAATAATTGAATAGGTGGTCTTCTCAAGTTAAATAAAACATACGTAAACGACTAAAGGGGAAATGAATTTTTATAATTAAATATTACTGTCATTGTATTTTATTACATAAGTTCTGATTAATACTGAATTAATTATTCTATTTTTATTAACCGGGACTATACATGTTCTAATCGACTCTGCGAATATGGATAATATTTGACATTATTTTTTCTTGTTTAAACCCTGATTGAGATTCTGATCACTGGGCTAACATATTGGTTAAAACTCTGAAATAGCTGTAAGGGTAATTGAAGGAGGGTAGATTGCAGATTAAAAGTACCTATCACAGCTTATATAGTGCATCGAGAGATAGGGGAGGATTTGGGTTTTTGTTTTAATGCCGAAATCATTTGGGGTATTAATTGAAACTCCGCCGGGACAGCGACGAAGTTGGTCAACAAAAAGAACTCCAAATTTCAATCGGAGCACGTCGGAACGCTAACAAAAAAATTTGCTTCGTCGGTATCTACATAAACAATTTTGTTCATATGTATACTACAATAGTCACCGAATAGGTATTGAATAATTTTACTGAAAACTCTTTGTTATAAATATAATTTAAATCAAGCTTTGTATTATTAGAAGTGAGAGATAGATAGATAGGTAAGAGTTAGGAAATACCAATATGATACATAACTATTTTTATCATATCAGAACGTTATTAACATTGACGATATTCTTATTATATCTATAATACTCTAACGCGACACAATTATACGATCATATAATATAGTGCCATATAAGATGATATCGTCATGTCACAAAATATTATGGTGATCTGGATAATATGGTGATACCTCTCGAATCAGCTCTCAACTACGTCTCTCTACTACCATAATGTCCTCCGCGTACTGCTAAAGGTTGTACACCGAGGCGCCACGTAGCGGGCCGGCTGAGTGTTATGTCGAGCCCCCCCGCTAGACGATTTCACAATCGAACTCCAACTGGTTAACATCTTTCAATCTAACTCTTTACCTCGTAAGCTCACACTTTATTGTAATCTATATTAAATATTTTAAGAAAAAACATACTTTATTTTGCTCTTGCCACGCTATTATCTTAAATCATTTTATTCCTCATTGTAGCCATGGTGAATATTGAAATATTCGAACACGAATCATTTAATGGACTGTCAAGTCTATAGACCATAGAGAGCGTATCCTATTCGTTGGCATTTTTCCAACGTACATAGATATATGCACACATTTCTGAAATACATAGTACTAAAAATTCAATACAATCAGATTTTATGCGGAAACGTACATAGTACGGCAATATTTTATGGAATACTCAATAGGTAGATAAAATGTGTGAAACAGTGAAAAATATTTATCTCACCTAGTCTCTTGGAAATCTCGGAGTTGTGCATCTTCGGGTTGTCCTGAGCGATCTTCCTCCTCTGCAAGCGGGACCACACCATGAAGGCGTTCATGGGCCGCTTAATGTGATCCTCCTGGGGCCGCTTGGGCGGCTGGTGGCCCAGTGGAGCCATTCCACCCATTGCCATGCCGCCCATGGCCAGGTGCTGGCTGAGGCCACCGACCCCTCCGAACCCGCCCCGATCGCACATGGCGCCAGCGGCACTGAGAAAATATTAAATAAAAAAAATATTTTTGAACAATTAAAGTTGATTATTTTAAAACATCGGATAAAATATTTATTCTAGGAACTTATTTAAAGCAAGGTTTGATAGGCAAATTATATAAATAATATAAAAGTGTCAAATTAATTAATTAATCAATGTATATATAAATATACGTACCTATATATGAAAATTTGAAAGAAATAACGTTTTTCAAAAATCTTTATGATTTTTTAAAAATCTTTAATGTGCGATTAATCGATTTTTTCTAAAATTACAAAATGAATTCATCAATTTCGTAATTTTTCTTCAATTTCTTCACTCGGTCAGTCAGTAGTTAATATCTTGATTGCACTTTATCAGTGAAAATAATTCCATGTGGATTCACTGAATCGCAAATTCCTGATTTTCTTATGCCATATTTATATAGCTTTTAAGTCAAAACTTCATCCACACTCTGACCTGAGATATGCAGATCGTACAATTTCGAACATCTTGGAGTTCGTGCTTTCATTGTATAATTATTTAAAAGTTACTGGTCATAAAAATTCGCTGCAAGCTCAAGAGACTCGAGTCTTGCATGCTAGAGTTAAATTAGAAGTTCATTTTGCATTGTAGAATATTCTGTCTACCAAAGTATTAACGTCTATTTTATATAGTTTTATTTATTGTACATAATTTAGTTTATTATTCATAAACAATGCTATTGATTACGTATCAACATTTTTATGATGGTTTTTAATAACTTATGTACTAACTATTTATAATATTTTAAAAAACATCAATGGATAAAAAAACAATTGTGATTACATCACCTTTCTTGGGAATGCATAAGTTATAAACAATTATTACCGATAATTTTGTATTACGAAACATTAACTTTTTTATTTGAAATAAACCATGATATATTGCATGTAAATTTTAAACATATTTTCATATCTCCATTTTAATTTTAACTAGTAATTTATTGTGCATATAATATATTCTATGTATTTTAACACGGTGTAGATAGGTAAGTATGTAAATACGTACAAATTCAAAGACGAACCATTAAAAAAATGTTCGTTTTGTTTGAAAGCGCTTTTGAATAAGATAATCTTTATTTAAAACAGTAAATATTGGAACGTTACACGTAATGGCGACCAAAATTATTTCGGTGGTTGAAATTTCACTTAATTTCCATAACTAATGGAGGCTGTTCCGCGCGGAGGTGTCAACTGGCATCTACATTAATGGGACAGTAATTGTACGGTGGCCCATTCTTGGGACATTCTACATTCCTGGATGGTCACTTCACTGAATACGTGTACTTTTCATCACTGAGAATGGTCATTGTCAAAATTAGAAGGTACTTAATTGTCTATGTCACAATATAAAGAATTTTCAAATAATGCTTGTCAGTAATTTACGAGTATGTTTTTAGTAATAATTTCATTTATGAAAACACATTTTTTTCGTGAAATTGCTATTTTAGAACATACTTCCGAACATGCTAGAAAAAATATTTGGTTGTTACCGGAATTCGAACCTGAACCATTTCGCCATATCAAGTAATTAATTGGATAACGCGTTTCCCCGACTCAAAATAATCTTTCTAGTTGAATAATTAAATTTGTATTCAAAATAATTTCTTGTGTAGATTAATTAAAACATTTATTTAAAGTTACGAAAGAAGCTCATCTCTTTAAATTAATTGAAGATTTTTGAAGCGAAAATTTTTGTCGAATAGTTTCAATTTTTAAATTCAATTTGTTTAACATTTACCTATAAGGAATTGTGAAATTTTAAATAATTTTAGATTTTCTATATTTAAAAGAAAATTGTGTAATAAAGTTTTTGTAACTGATTGTAGTTCCAGGATTATAATAATATTAATACATTTTTTCATTTGCATCTAGCTAATGTAAGTTTTTTTCTACGAATTTATTTTAATTTTCGTATACGTATGAATTTTACACATACCAATATAAAATATACAGGGTGTAACCGGCCTAGTCCACGTTATTTTATGGGTGGATACCTGACTAAATTACGAGTCCAAAATGTTCAAGGAGTCGGTATGTGAAAATTCTTTACTGTTACAGAAAATACTATTTGAAAATTTTATAAAATCATGTTATGCCATTTGTCATTATTTGGAAAATTTATCAATTATTACCTAATCTATATCTTTGCTTCATGCCATAAATCGTCAAATAATGAAAGTCTGGTCGGACGAAATTCGATGACCTTTATATTTTTATATTCAATATATAATTTGGAATCAATAAAATATTTCAATTAATGGAAATAATCGCATAAATACGATTTTTTACAAATGCCTATATTTCTGACATGGTTAAGATTAGGTATATATTCCTTGAACATTTTCGACTGGTAATTTAGTTAGTTATCCACCCATAAAATATTGTGGATTAGGTCTGTTACATTATGTAAATGTACTTACTAGTTTTCTTTAAATAATCAATTATTTTTTAATTTTCTTTTTTTATTTATTTATTTAAAACTAATGTTAGGTCAAAACTTTTTAATTTGTAATTTAACTTTATTTAAAACTTTTATTAATATAGTTAAAGTTAGGTAATAAACAATACTGAAATAATAATACTAGTTTAAGCGGATTTACATTATGATACTTAAAATGATATGTACTACTTATTGAAATTAAAATACACATTTTTTTCAGTTTGTTCGTCTGTCACAATTTTAATAACGTGAGCTATATGCACACATATTTTCAATAAAAAAAAAACACTTTGTCACTTGACTGGATATGATAAAATATGGCTACCTGGACATTAGAATTTTTTATAATTATTCATCTGAGATTTACCTACCTAGGTATCTTACGTAGGTAGGTGCTTTCCATGTATTTAATAATACTTTAATTTGACACCAGAATGTAGATACCGAACGGCTATTCTTTGTAATTGTGAAAATATTTTTTGTCCTATCGTTATTCAACTTGTTAAGTAATAAAATATTTTATATGTGTTTTTGTATCACAAAGTTGGGTATTCCAAGCGTACTATAGAGCGATTGTTTAAGTTTTCGTTGCTATGTGGCGGCTCTTGTCAATTATATATATATAATTGAGATGGTACATTTATCAGCTTCTGGAGAAAACCGATAGAGGTGAGAGCTAATGTGAATTAAAAAGTATACTTTTATACATCATTTTATATGTCTCATTTATCCGTAATTTTAGACGGCCATCCTCAAAAACAGTGGACTCGAGGCGGCGAACAACTCGTTGTCCACTTTGCGCATCCTTTTGTACGGCTATGTAAATTTGTTAGGCGTCGTGCATTCATTAAAAACCAGTTCCCTAAATCATAAAGCAAGTGGACACTCGAGATGTGCCGGGCCGGCTTCTCGGAACACGCCCAACTATCGGACGGTATTTTTATGTTCCCTCGTAAAAAAAAAGCCTTCGGCATCCGTGTTTAATCGGCTACCGAAACTTTATTATAATTAATCACTTCGATTCGTGCCACTGTCGTCGCTAATGATTCTTAATTGTTTACTGTCGGATAAAAGGTAAGAGATATATGAACTTTGATGATGTATCAAATAAATAATTAAGTATCTTCGTTACGTCGCGTCGTGACTGAGACATTATCACGGGTTGCGGTTTAGCAAGTGAACCCGCTGCGCCAGAATTTTTACGCGAGGCGAGTAACGTTAATTGTGATTCAATAACGAATCAAATTATTCCTTTCACATTATTAACAACTGTCAGTCACGGAAAAAAACATAACTTTCAACACCTGTTTTTACAAATCAATGCCGACTTTTTTTATAAGTACCATACATTTAAAATGATAAAAGTGTATATAAAAAAAAAAAGGAAAAAATTACGTTAATTATTTTGATTGGGATTAAGATGGATAGTTTGCTGTAAACGGAAACTGTTTAACGGTTAATTGAAAGTTTATATTTTATTCAAAGTGGTGTGTACCAATAAAATGAGGCTAAATTCAGATACATACATCCACATACGATTGAGATTTAAAGAATATTTTAAGATTAAAATAATAGAGTAGTTAAGATAGTATAATAAGGCGGTAAAACGTATGAGCCAGTTGAGAATGCCTCTACGTGGATTTAGCCTCACCGATCGACGACGTATTCGAGAATATATGAATGCAGATAAGGCGTCAATGTTCAGGATATTAGATTACTTAACATCACGCCGTCTCTTTTACGGGGGTAGGCATCGGTCGGTGATTTTTTGTAGAAGGGATGCTGGATGACAAGTTTATACCTGCATACTATCAAATGTACAAATATAACATATGATCGAAGAATATTCAATGTTTCAATAATTCGGCTAATGTATTTAAGCCAAACGTTCAAAAATGGGTCGCACAAACAAATTTCTCAAAACAATCCTAAAACAATGTATGTTATTTTATGCATTATAACCATAAGCATTAAAGTCGTTTTTCATAGGTTGGATGCTGTTAATGAATGCGTATACAGTATTCGAAGACCTTGACAGGCATAACTGAATATCGAATACTTTCAAATTTTGTGGATACGGAACGAATGATAGAATCCACTGTTGCTGGTATCATTGAGAATGTATTTATAATAAAAAAGAGTGCGAGAGAAGGAGGGAGAGAGAGAGAGAGTTCAAAATAATAATAATGAATAATGGTAATGATCTAAAAATATTTGTACCTATGTGATTTAAATTATAAAAGACAAATGTAAATAATGATTACAATCACTAATTGGAATTGATTGACATCCAGAGAGACGTATTGATTAATTTAAAACATTTATTTTAAATTTATGTTATGCATTGAAAGTTTTCAAATTACTTTGTGGCGTGCTCTCGCAATGAATAATATTATTATTGCGTACTTGGGTTGTATGGACTATAAAAGAAAATATCATTAACATATTCTTCCATAAAAGTAAAACATTACTCTTATGTCTGAATTAAAAGCGTTTTAAGTGCGGCGTGCAAAAGATTTATAAACAGTAATAAAAAAACGTACTCCCCAATATTAATTTTAATAGGCATTGTCATCCCTTGGCAATATAGAAACTCTTTTAATAACCGCGGTGGTAAAATAATAATGTTTAATATATTCACCGCTCGTGTAATAAATAATGTCCCGGGACAGGAATGACTTTGATCGTTTCACACAACTTGTGGCACTTGAAATTTGTACAATTAGGTACATCATCTATAAAATTAGGTGCAAAACAGGGTTGCCACATTGATAAAATTCTTCTCCGAGAAATAAAGACATATTTTTGTATTATGCACTTCTGAAATTTTAATTTGACGTAACTCTCATCCATGCCGGTCCCTCATAACTGAGGATCATGATCTTCATTAACTCCCGCCTTGTATCCTGCAGATTTTAAGGTTTCACCAGAGAAGAGCCTAACCCTTTTACAATAGGATGGTTCAACGGGGGATCTTTCATTTCCTATCCGTCCTTCGACGTGGCCAAACACAAGAAGCTTCTCGAAGTTATCTTTTTTTCATCAACATCCATTAGCACAACTCAAAGACATTAATCTGTCTTTTCTCCTTTGTCTTTAGAGTGCATGATCCTATACCATATACAAATAATGCATCAGAGACTGCACAAGCAAAACCTTGATTGATGTATTTTTGATGTAACTCTATATTGAAACAATAAATGTGTAGATTTTAATTCTATCGTATAAAATCAATTTAATCGAAAAATATTATTGTTGCTACCGGGATTCGAACCTGGATCTCTTTCCAATTCGGGGAAGGTGTATTAACCAACTATGTTACAGCACCAGTACTTTTGACAACAAATTTTATCGGACTACTCAAAGGTATTTTGAGATTCCCTAAAAATTAAGTAGATGGTTTTCAAATAATGGAAAGATATATGTACACCTTCCCCGGATTGGAAAGAGATCCAGGTTCGAATCCTGGTAGCAGCAATAATATTTTTCAATAAACTTGACTTTATATGTGTATCTTTCTAATTATTACATTTAATTAGTATTTTAAAAAATATCACAAACCTATGTTCTGAATAATTACAACTTCACAATAAGAATGTGTTCTCCTTAATAAGATTTTAATTCGACTGTTCAACTAATTATCTTCTTTTACGTGATAATGGGATCCGAAAGTCCATGACCGCAGTCATACATTCATGATATCATCCCTTTACATCACATTGTGATCCAATCTGCTGGGCCGAGGTAGCTCCGCGGGTCCATCTTGACATTATCTATCCATTTACATACGTTTTGGTCTTCCCCTTGGTTTTGATCCTAAAGGTTGTCCAGCGGAAAATTTTCAGGTTTAATATTAAATAAAATAAAAAATTACAAAGTTATTCTCGTATTTTATTTATACAAAATGGAGTTTAACTATGCGGATTTTACGTTTTATAAACAGTATTGTCTAAATGCCGTCCATTTCTCTCAAGACACTCTTGCAATCGGACTCTTAAATTTGTGAACACGCAAGGCAAAGCGTTGGTTCAATTGCAGCAACTTCACGGCGGATATTTACTTGTAGGGCCTGAATTGTTCAAGGATTGTTGCTGTAAACTCTTAACTAAAGATATCCCCACAAAAAAAAGTCACACGGTGTAAGGTCCAGTGATCGAGATGCCCATGGTATGTCTCCGTACTTGCTGAATAATTTATTGGGAAATATTCCCCTTAGCTTATCTATTGAAACTCTAGCTGTGTGTGGAGTGGTCTCGTCTTGCTGAAATTATGTTATGTTGTTAAACCCGGGAAATAGCTACAGTTGCGGTACCAAAAACTCGTCGATCATTTGGCAATACACGTCAGTAGTGAATGTCTCTCGCTGGTTAAAAAAATAAGAGGCAATTATCCCTCAGGCAGGCACACCACACTGTCGTTTATGGACAA
The DNA here is from genome assembly GCA_031772225.1 of Eubasilissa splendida. Classification (NCBI taxonomy): domain Eukaryota; kingdom Metazoa; phylum Arthropoda; class Insecta; order Trichoptera; family Phryganeidae; genus Eubasilissa; species Eubasilissa splendida. The sequence continues at coordinate 33,533,349 of CM062846.1, read as the reverse complement.
TGCAAACGTTTTTGATGGCGTTCGCTCGGGTTGTCGGGGTATCAGTATCTTACGTTCTGTTTATTAACATAGCCATCGATATGAAAATGTGCTTCGTCAGCAAAGTTTCCAAGCGTTCGTGCTGTTTCAAAACGTTCCAGCATCGTTCTCGCTAAAGGTTCACGTGAAGAATAATCATTTTCGTTGAGAAACTGCAATATTTGCAGTTTATATGGATGAAACTGTAGTTTTTTTTTCAAAATAACGTATACTGTTGATTGTTTTATTTCAGTACAGGCTGCAATCTTCCTTATCGATTTATGCGGATTGCGCATAATATCACGTCAAACTTGAGCCACCTGTTCTGGCGCCGCTGCTGACGTTGATGGTTACGGAGGAGTTTGGTTAACCATTGTCCCTTCTTGTCTGAACTTTTGAATCCAACACCAGATAAGTTGCATGCTCGGCTCATTACTTAGTCGTTGAATATTAAAGTGAGTACAAAAAGCGCGACGCGCACGAACCAATGAACCACCGCACTTTAAATATTGCTCAACCGCGAACGCGCGGTGCGCTCCCGACCAGTGACTCATTGCGATTGGTAAATCCGCAAATTACGCGCGTCGAACAAAACCCCTCCCACTTACCTCACCCTGATGGTTTACGAGCAATTACAATTTAATCTTTGAATTTTTCCACTGGACACCCTATATTAGCTTGTGAAAGAGGCTTTTGTGTTTGTTGCGAGACTCGACTACACTCGCTATACGTCTCGCCCACTGCAGCTTGTATGCTTTCTTCAGAATATCTAGGGTGTCCTATAACTTGGAATTCTAATCAAAGTGTTGTAACTGTTTCATTATCATTTCAATATCAGCCCTTCGCACAACCCCCAACGTGGAAGATCAGGATTTTACTGTAAGGGTTTTACTTCCCTACTGCGTTGTTTCAGATTTAAGGCATCACTTATCATTTACTGATTTCGTTTCGAATTCGTGATGGTCGGATTAGATGGTGCTATATCACATTCATCAAATGTGGTAACGATTGAATGAATTAAAGTACTTTAGGTGAACGATTGCCTATAAAATCTGATCACAATGAAGATACAGCGATGGATGGCATTTGACTGCCTTGTATTTTCGAGTTCCTATGTTAAAAAAATAAGGTAATTAGTAATTAGTTTAAGGCTGGTAACACCATTACATATTCTGAAGTCTTTCCATATCTGATATTTATTTATGCATACATACATAAATATTTCATTTAAATTACGGTGGGTTCTCCACCAGGGTCTTCACCGGAAAATCTCATTTCAGTGTATTCAGATTGGTTATAGTATATGATACAATCGTATACGCTTTATAGCTACACAGTTATAGAATATTAAACAATGATTTATTTGATTTTGATTTATACAATACTAAAAATGGAATATTAATGGATGTTATAAATGTAAGCATTTAGTTATGTGCAAGGCTATGCGAGCGGCTAGAGTAATTGTTGGTTTAGCACATTTGTACAAAGAACAATTTTCCAAACCAACATTTATTTCTAGATAATTTCAGTGTATTTCAGCTTTTGAAAGCTATTAGCAACAACTGATTCTCTTTTTACGAAAATATAATGTATATTATGGTATAGATAGAGTGAGTAAGTACCTAAGCCGTTATTAGCGTCTTCATCTCCTAATTCTTTTCAATTACGTACCTATTAACCTTTTGGAGTATCCTGTGTTTAATCTTCACACTTTTAATTTTAAACCTAGATAAGGCTGTTGAATTTTTTAATCATTTTATTTTCAGAAAATTGTCTTATCACAACATATAATATTTCTGGTGAACGGTCGAGGTTCATTCACCATTTTCAAACGGATTACAGAAAGCTTAATCAATGATTCTACTATATATATAGGCATTAGTTATACTGTCGTTATCTGGATATATTTACACTTAATGAGAACATGGGCTGAGTATTTATTTAGTTATTTTATTTATTGATTAGTTTAATTATTTATTAGTTAATTAATTAATTAATTATTTTAGCTACACAGGTAATATAAATGTAAAAATATATTTGGACTGTGCACGTTATATTGCGTTATTACATTCTCATCGATACTCCTTCTTTTAAATAGGCAATCCACCCTTCAAGAGTGATTACAAAAATACAATAATATTATAGAATATTAAATATTATATTACAAGTCAATACCATTGTCGCTCAAAAAATTTGCTATTATATAGATGAAATGTGGTGAGTTAAGGAAAAGAAGATGACACAAGTTAACCGGGAGTTGAAAATTACCATTGACGAGATTACTGTAAAAAAAACCTGTGATCCGCAATGGACAGGCAATATCTGAATAAATGTGAGGCTACCTTGCAATGCCCAATTCTCATTCTAGAGATATTTGATATTATTCTTTTAGAGACTTTCCTTTTGGAGAACCAGGGGGTGTGGGGAATAGATGTTTGAATTATTTTAAACCGATTACCCTTATGATTATTTGGATCCATCCATTATGCAGTCCAGATAGAATTCGTACGTTTTTTTACCATATTAAGTCTGTCATACATCGGGATATGGAATTGATGGGGAAAAATTCCAGAAAGAGTGGCCTCCTTGGCCAGTTTATCAGCACATTCATTTCCATGAATTCCCTTTAATGCAGGAATCCAAATGAATGACACCTGTTTATTGTTGCTGTAAAAATTAAATAGACATCTTCTGGTGGAATAGATTATCTCATTGTCAAGCCAGACTTTTAAATTAGCACAGAGAGATTCAAGGGCCGCTTGTGAGTCGGAGAAAATAACAGCCTTATCGACGTTCCGGAGTACGCAGATGTCCAAAGCCTCTTTAGCGATACTCCTTTATTACCATGTATTTTGATAAATCTGAAGTCAGGTACTGAAGTTTGCTTTCAAATACTTTTCCAAATTTTTAGGAAAATAAATTAATATAATCTGTAATTTGCTGATGAGATAAATGAAAATATTTTCCGCTTGAAAAGCAATAACCCAATTAAAACTGGTTATGATATATTTTGAAATATCTATTAGGAGATACGCGGTACTAAAAAAATTTACAGAAAATTCTGAAAAAATGTCTTTCTTACTTAATAACTACTCATAGCGTTGCGTGGGCAGGTAGAGGTATTTTTGAATTATAAAGATTTGTATATAACGAGAAGTAAATTTATAGATTGTGTACAACAATGACAATCATATACTTATATTATAATTTAAATGTTTTCAGTGTTAACTTCGTAGTTAGACATAATTAATAGTTTTTTAAGGAGAGTGCAAAAAAATGTGCTTTATAAATATTTTTTCGATAAATAGATTTTTTCTGTATATCTTTCTAGTTGATTAATTTAATTCGTATTAATTATTAGTACTAATCACGTTATTTGCTTTGAAATCGACCGGTGCATGTACACTTTTTACAAATGCATATTACCTACAGAGTTGGTTAATAACAGGTTTGAATCAAAGCCTTGATAATGGCACGTATTATCTAATTAGAAGAGACATTAGTTCCATATGTATACATCTATAGATTTTAGGAAATGTCAGTGCAATCGACATAGGTAACCCTGTTTATGACAATTTTGATACTATTTGACATTTCATATGGTGATTGTCAAAAACAATAGGGTGGGTATGGAGAGATCGGAGGCTCTCAAAATAAACAAATATTTAAGCGTCTTGTATAAGTTTATGTTACAACCAATGTTCCCTCTAAGGTGTGCGGGTATGCGCGCGTACACCATTTGGCATCATAGCGCGCGCACACAAAATATATAGCGCGCACACAATTTTTAACAAGACTTCTAATGTGCCGTCTTCTATTGAAGGTTGGGAACCATGTTGCAGTATGTTGATTATATTCTGTATAAGGTCACCAAAATTTTGGACATTGAATCACTCTCTGGTGCTACACAGCCAAGATAATCTCTTTCTACGTACGCCTCTGCAGTCTTCTCTCTCCCCTATATAATTAGTTGTAAAATATCATATTTTTCATTGCAAAGAATATGACCGGAGTATGCATTTTTTTTATAGTTGTTATTAATTCTCTTGACTTATTCATACGTCTTGATACAATAGTAATTTGGTCAACATAGGCCCTTCCAGTAGATTTATACTGGTATGGTAATGTTCATCTTATTTTGTCCTCCGGCGTACAAATAATAACATCAGTCCTTAAATTTGGACGAAAGATTTTTTATGCGCACACTGTGATCTAAAATTAGAAGGCACATTGGTTACACCATGTACATAAATATTTTAATATAATTCCTCACTTATCTTTCCGAGGGAAATACATAAATTCAACAATTTATTTATCAAATTTGCGTACCACATATAGGTATATAATTTTATAATGATCTACAGGGTGTAACATACCTAATTCACAATATATTATGGGTGGATACCTGACTAAATTAAGAACCGAAAATGTTCAAGGAATATGTGCCTAATATCAACCATGTCAAAAATATGAGCATTTCAAAAAAAAAACATAATTATGCGATTATTTCGATTAATTGAAATATTTTATTGATTTTATATTATATATTGAATACAAAGAATTAAAGGTCATCGGATTTTGAGCAACCAGACAATTTTTCGTTAGCTGATTTAGAGCCTTAAAATTAATAATGGATCCATTTCTCAAATATTTATTTCGACGAACGTTGACTTAAAGCTCAACATGATTTTCTAAAAATTACAAGTAATAATATTTCCCTTAACGGTGCAGAATTTGCATATATTCCTTAAATATTGTCGACTCGTAATTAATTTGGGTATCCACTCATAAAATATTGTGGACTAGGTCTGTTACACCCTGTGTATAAAATAATACTACTGGAAGGATTACATTTTTTTTAAAGGTGGATGAGAGAGTGAGAATCATTTTAAGTTGAGAATCTTCTTGGAAAGCTATATATTATTTTCAAAATTTACCCCAAAGTTTGGTTGGAGATGTCGCGAAGAGAAGATTGTTTGCGTCAGCTGTGAGGTCAAACTCGCAACCCTTGGCTGTTAGGGTTATATTGAGGGGTCTTTTGATAACAGTGGACATTTATTTAATAATGTTCACGGCCGTTTAATGTTCAATGGTCGATTTGCGACATTACTTTATTTCGCTAACAAAACGAACATAAAACAGGTTATTATTTACAGATGTTGCAGAAAATTTAGAAAAATTATTGGATGTCTACTACGGCAAATGTGAAATATCAAAATGGATAAGAAAAATTATGGTTAAAGAAGTCTATAGGAAGTAAGTAAGTTGAGCGGTAAGACTCGTCTAGCGCCCAAGTTTTGATATATATATCATTATCATTATTTTTATTTGTTAACTTTGTTTCATTAACCACTTATAGAGTTTAAATATATCTATAATTTTCTTCTTCAGGATGTCAATACTCATCAAAGTTTAATTAATTTAAGAAGAAAATTGTATTTTTCGAAAACGGTAGATGTATTTAAACTTAATAAGTTGTTAATGAAACAGAGTTAACAAATAAAAGTAATGAATTTTAACCACAAAGTTAATTTTGCTAATTTCAAAAGTATATCATTATCAGTGTTACAATCCAGGGTGAGATTTGACTGTCCGCAGGATTTGTCATCACCATATCCTATTATCTACAGTATCTCTCTTCCAGTTCATCATTTTCCAGAATAAGAGCTCAGCTTCGGTCCATTCACTCTTCTACGCTCGTGCGTACTACTGAACTAAATATTCTTAGCGGGTTCTTGTAGGACATCGTCTGTTTTTTTTTTCGGATTCCACCTTAATGTAATGTTAATGCGTAGTGTTAACATTAAAAATAAATAAAATATAAAAATATTTCACAGTTCTTTAGTAAATTGAATTACAACGAAAAAATAACAAAATTCTTTTAAAATTGTAATTTTACTTTTATCTGTATTTTTTCGGAACATATTGTGACCAATAATATAAATATGAGAGCAATGCAATAACAACCCTACTGGGGTTTAGGATAACGCTCTGCAGGGTTGCCATAAATCATCAAGAGGGTTGGAGAGTAATCCCATCGGACAAATCGCGTCCTGTAGGGGTGTGTGTGCGTGTGTGATGGGGGAAGGGATGCTGTGAGCGCACTTAACCACCGCGATAATCGTTTTGCCGAGGGTGATGATGTTATCATTAGTCGTAATTTATTGAGTGAGAGAGATCTTATAAATATTTGTGGTGGCGGAGCGTAATTGATAGATCCGCGGCGGGTACCTATTCGATTATAGAGCGATTGTTTAATTGAAATACACGAACGCGTATTTCATTTTGCGACGATTCATTTTTACTAAAAATAAAAAAAAATAGGTGCAGAGGATTCTCGGCGCAGTGTTCTTAATTAATAATTTTTCAAAAATCGAATTGACTTTTTTTGTTTAATTTACAAATATAGCTAAGCACCTAGCTAATCAATTATTTTAATATAGTACAAACAAATTAGTGGACTGAAGATAAATATTTACATACAAATAATACATTTAAATATTTTTTCACGCTTTGTTCATTGTATGATTAAAAATTAGGTATTTAATATTATGTATTACGTAGATATTTATGTATAAACAATCAGGGGCGTGTAGTAAATACAAGCAAAAAAGCTGTGCATAACTATAAATTCTGGGAAACAAATATAAATTTAAAAATTGGATTAACATTAACGAAAACATTATTTTGAAATTAATGCCATCTGTGTACAAGTAGAGACTTTAATTGCTTAATTCTAAAAACTCACTGCAACTCACCGCTGTACTCATGGCACACTTTTTTAATTTTCCGCATCGTGCTATTTACATTACTCAGTTCTGTCTTTAAGCTAGTGAATTACTTAAGTCATATAAATGGCTATTTAATGAATTGAAAATTCCTTTTGGTTGATCCGTTTTGTATAAAGTCATTACCTATGCTGTTTTTTAACAGAACAACATTAGAAAAAGTTGCAACTGTGCGGAAATCATTGAATTGTCTACTTCCTCTTTTACTAATTTGCAAATTTTACTATCTTACTGTTTTTAACCTGTTGATTTCATGATTGTTCTTTAAATTTGGTGGATGGATTGGTTTTTGATTTGAGAAAAACAAAGAGCAATTGGCAGAACTATTTCCTACGTTAACCTAAATAATTGTTTCCTTTAGTTATTACGTGAAGTATTTTCTAACAATAAATGAATCATGTTCAGCCATAGAAAGTGTTCTTAAAAACGTCCATATATTTTTATATGGATAAGAAAGTAAAACTTAAACTTTAAAAACACTATTAACAGTACACAAAATATATAAATAAATACATGATAGGGTCGTATAAACGACGGATTTATTTTATCCAAAGACGTTGGTTAAACGAAACTAAATATATTGTATTACATATATTATATATGATTGTATAATATTATTGGTAACAGCGTAATCTAAATCTATACCTACTGCACGCCACTGTAAACAATAATATCATAATTTAGTCAAATCTCATAATTTTTAAAATTTTAGTTTTGGTTCTAATATATCTGCGACATTTCAACTGTGATACTACAGTATCGGGCAGGAGAGACAAATTGAAAGTAGTTTTAAATATTCTGATAATTTACGTTACAATTAGCCAAATAAAAAAATATAACAAATAAGTACACATTGCCAAGAAATATGGATATATTTGCGAATACGTACAACTTATTATTTTCTTGTTATTACTTTCGACATATGATTTAATTGTTGATAGGACTAAAATACCATTAAATATAATGTATAAAGGTATTCCGATTTATAATAAATTTACACCGTCGTAAAAAAACATACGTAGGTTTATATTTTTAATTTACATTAACAATAATATGTTTACAAAAATTGATGACGAAACTAAAATAAATAGTTATTAAATATTAATTTAACATATTGTTAAATCAATGTTGGGTCGATAAACGGATATATAGAAATATGTACATCTTTAATATTTGACTGAATAATTTTTTTTTGATAATATTGAGTTCGTATACGAATCTTGCAATATGCTTTTGATGAAGATATTGATCCGACAGGTAGGTATGCATACGAAAAAATATACGGCAATCTAGCTTACTCTGTAAGTAACAAAACTGTTAAGGGTGTGATTATCATGCAAGCAATTACAAATATTGCCGCTGTAGCTTAGTTGGATAAAGCACCTCCCCCGGTTAGGGAAGAGATCCAGGTTCTAATCCCGGTAGCGCAACAACAATATTTTTCGATAAAATTGATTTTATATGTATATCTTTATAATTAATATATTTAATTCATATTTAAAATTACAAATGAGCATTTTGAATTGTTTATAGGTTTTTGATTATTTGATTATTTCGAAACAAATCATCATCTGTCTCTTTCGGACGTCCATCATTTCCTTCTCCAAGTTAGACATCAGGATTCTTGAGGTCTTCCTTGATGTCTTCTGCTAGAATTTACTCTTAACGCCGTTTTGACGATATGATTGTTTGGTCTCCACATAATATGATCATACCTTCTCAGTCTGGATTCTCCCATCTTCTCTGTGATAGGTGCAACCTTAAAACCTTCTCTGGCGTAACTACGCATTCCAAACTCTATCCATGTTGTCGCTCCCACCATCCGTTAAATGTTCATATTTATATATCATTATGGCAAGAAGATAGATTCCAACACAATTAAATGTGAGTATGTCATAATTGATGAAACATTCAATTTTATCTGATAGCACTCAAAATATGACTGTTAAGATAGGTACCGAAAAGAATTTGATGTATTTAAAATATTTGTTAGACTATGACGTCCTACCGTGATAACGTTTTACAACTCGGCATGTGTATAAATATAATAATAACCCATACAGGAGAAGCCACCTCATCTCTATCATGATATAAAGGAATTGTATCTTGGCAATTCAAATCCACTAAACAAAGCTCACTGAATGGTGGTACAGTACAAGAGAACTTCAGAAGCATATTTAGCAATATGCAGACATTTTTTAAATTTGATTTCAAATTTTTTTTGATTAATCGTGTAATTAATAAGTGCATAAAAATAGTTTAGGTAGGTACTTTATTTCTTGAAAACCGGGTAGGCGGGTTTGGTGAAAGGATGATGTAGAAAATAAATAAATAATTTATATACCAATCTATTATTAAGGAGTCACATTCTTATTGTGAAGTTGTAATTATTCAGGACATAGGTCTGTGATATTTTAAATACTAATTAAATGTATTAATTAGAAAGATATACATATAAAATCAATTTTATAGAAAAATATTGTTGTTGCGCTACCGGTATTCGAACCTGGATCTCTTTCCAATCCGAGGAAGGTGCATTATCCAACTATACTACAGCGACAGTTCTTCTGACGCCAAATTTTCGAACCCATATGTTAAACTTTTCAAATTAATACATCTATCGTTCCATTATTTGAAAGCCATCTACTTTGTTTTCACGGAATCTCAAATACCTTTGAATAAACAGATAGCAGACGCCACAATTAACAATTCATTTTTCATTAAATTTTTGGACACATTGATACAACTTATATATTATTAAGGAGAACACATTCTCATTATGATGTTCTAGTTATTCAGAACATAGATATAACATAATGTTTTACGATAAAATTGGTTTTATATGTATATCTTTCTAATTAATACATTTAATTAGTATTTAATATACCTACCTACCTAAATACCGTGAAAGTCAATGAATCTACAAAGGTTTGATCGCCTTGGTGAATAAAATTATAAAAATTGTCCACAACAGTGTTTTGTAAAAATGTCTTCATAGACGGACATAAGATAAGAGTTTACTATAATTCGAATTATTACTCTCTTAATTAATAGTTCATTCTGAATTTATAATACTATGTTACTTGGGGAGTAATTAAGTTATAAGTGATTAGGTAAGGATCAGTAACGGCTGAGCCCATTGCATCGATATTTCCGTTTGATATAAAAAATATTGATTTAAATATAGGGTGCGGTGATTTTAACTTACGCAAATCTTTACTGTCTTTGTATCGAGTTCTGAAGAAATTCTAGCACTGGATAACGTTAGACTTGACCAATCTCACCAATTTTTTAATACAAATTCGTAAAAATGTATCTTCGTATAAAAAGTTCGTTATATTATAGATGGTCACTTCACGTCTGAGCGCCGCAATAGATATGTAATTTGCCCCATATTGAATACTTTATTTCGGATGTTCCGCAGTAGGTATATGATTATAAATATATATTTTTTTTAGTACGCATTGATGATTTAACGTACGAGTACTGCGCGCGCACACTGTGAAAAGAGCCGCTACTGGTAAAAAAATTTTAGGTGGTTAAAAAATTGAGAACTCTTGATTTTTTACATTGATCTATCTATGCCCGATAATTACCGAACTACATATATTTTGAAATGTTTTTCTGCCATAAAAATCAACACGCTTTCAACATGTTTGATAAAAAAAATCCACTAACGATGGTGTGTTGTCAGTGTGTTTTTAAACATCTAATATGCGGGCACTACTCAGGGTCGCAATCTTCCAGTTATTTGTACAGTCTATAATTATGCAGGTTTATGAACAGATGTTGGCCAAATTTTATGAAGGAATTTAGTTCAAGTTCCAACTGAGCGGCAAGATTTATTTGGTGATAATGTTGATTGTTATGTTTTTCTAGCATAGACATCTACAAAAATCGTAACCAATCACGGCGTTGCAATACCGAATTAATGTTCCCTCCAAGCTGTGCGTACGTAGTGCTCATGATAGTAGCGCACACCTGAAATACTCGTATTATCAGCGCATAACGTCTATTATTTTACCCCGGTCTAGAAATGAAAAATATCGAATGAATATCTTCGAAAGCAAATTGTATGTTTTTTGCGTCAACGTTGAAAACATGTGACGGGACATATTTGTCAAGATAATATTGCAGGCACAGATATTAAGTACAATCTCTTGGAGTGTGCAGTGAAAGCTTGAAATATTTTATGGATTCACGACATTGTTAACTTATCGACTCAAAAAAGATAAATAAATCGATTAATGTAGGTATGTTAAGTAAGTGTAATTACGTTAGGTACCTACATTGATATCTTATAGTGAGTATATTAAATAAAATTATCTATAATTATTGTTATTCATAATTAACATTAAAAAATTGTTTTAAAAAAAACCGCTCACGAGGATTTCTATTTACTTTGCTTAACGCGCACAAGTACCTACTCCCGTCTTAGAAGGAACGATGGCAGGTAGGAGGCAATCAATTAAATTGTAGTTTTTCATGCAGAAACCGATTTATGTATGTATAACGGGTTTCTAACAATATTTAAATAAATATCCAGATTTGGCGAAGTACTTGTAAATTTTAGTAGGTACATAGAGTGAATTTTTTGTTACACGAGTTTTACCAAAAATATGAGTAGTAAAAAAGAAAACGAGTACCTATGTGCCTTCAATGTTATTTAATTACTACAGTTTTATCCAATCAATTAACTCTATCATAAAGTAAATTACTCGAATTTATATATCTGGTTCCATAGGGGATTCCTATATCATATACCTATATGTTAAAAAAGAGTCGAAAAAGTATAGATAATACCTATCTACATACATTTGACTTCTGCAGGTCACACCGATGTTATATGATGAATTTAATAAGTAGATAGGTCGGAACCTACCAACCTATTAACTACTTATGTATTGATTGTTCATATCAAAGCACAATAAAATGTCCTTAACGTATTGGATGTTTTCATTTAGAATAATAAATAATATTTAGGTACATAAATAAAATAATCTTAAGAATTAGAAATACATGCCGTCCTTCCGTGTGCGCGTAGGGAAATTTTAATGGAAAATACATTACATTGATACAATACATTGGCGTTACTCGTCAATTTCCTTTGAAATATACGAGTACGAATTAGGTTATTAGGTAGGTACCTATGTTTTTCAAGCTCGTCCTAGGATGGGTTTTAAATGCTAGTTTAAATAAGATTGATTACATGTTGTTACTCATGAAGATCCTCGTCGGATTCTTATTTGAAAATAGATGTATATCATAATCTACCTAAGTAATACAGATTTGGTGTTACAACTGAATACAGATAATATTTAGATATGAAAAATAACCAGGAAATATATTTTGGGTTGTACCTACCGTTTAAATCTTTTCAGCAGTGCAAAATATGCCAAAATAAGTTTTGATATAAATATTTCTACTTCACTGGATAGGTACATACGTACCTAACCATCTAGTTGTGACCATTAGACATTTACATAAGGAAATAGCACAAACCTCATAAAGTGACCGCTGGCCCTTTGGTGGAGATCCAGATCCACGTTTATTTCTCTTTCTACTCAAAAAGTAAAGTCTTTCAATTATTCTAAAAACTTTTTAAATATTCGTCCGGCGACAGATGATCGATCCCTGTTGTTGAACACGCACTCGCAAACGTACCGTTAATATGTCAAAATCAAAACCAGTTCGCCAATACGGCCGCACGAATATTTATGAACTGAAAATAATAATATCTATTTATTCACTGAATGAACACGCGCTCTCACTGACAGTTCACAAATGTACAATAGAAAGAGAATCGAACTGTAAAATTAACGACCAACTTCATGCTGCAGCGCGTTGACACCGGCACCGTGTGTGGTGGCTAATTGGTATAATGAATTGATAATTGATAATACCGACCGCAGTAATTTCGTCCAACACCGCCGTGAACAATGCCGGCTCGTATCGAAACGGACGTAGAAGCGAGCCGCGGCGTACTGCCGTCAAATGGAGCGACAAACCCCGCGGTGGCGCGCCGGTCGCCGGCCAGCCAATGGGAGCGCTTGCCGCGCCCGCACGCCCCGGGCCCGCGCCGCCATTGGTCCGATCGCCTCGCAGCGTTTTTTCGAACGGGCGGCACGTCTCGCACGGAAAATGCTCAAGAAACGAGAAAGAGAGGAGCGCAGCTTCGCCCGTCCCGGCGAGCCGATTTTTCATTTTTCGGTGCGGCGCGCGGGCGAAGGTGCGGTGATTGCTTTCGGTTAATTATTGTTGTGGACAATGGCAAAAAATGCGGACACGTTTTGACAGCGGACCGCCGGTGTTGCATAATAAAAAAATGGCCGCTGATTGAAAGCGATTTTGTAAAATTTGGCGGTATTTTAATTACGTTACAATTAAAAAAGCATTGTCAGTCACGACATCAGAATAATATTGTTTTTGCGCGGGTATTATTCCTCAGGTTGGACCTCCTGCTAAATTAATTTTCAGTCCATTTTTTGCGTCGTAAAAGATTTGGCGATTCTCTGACAATTTATACGAAGGTATCTACATAAGTAAGTAGTCGAAGATAAAGTAGGTGGGTACCTACCTATCTACTATTTTTGATAAACTTAGAATCTAAGGGGAATCTAGTATGAATTAAATTATTTACATATTATTGCTTTCTACATCATCTAAAAATAATTTAAAAATGACTAGACGGATAAATTGAAACACATAAAACATGATACGTACCTACCTACTATTTACCTATCACCGTAGCATTTAAAAGGGTAAAATATGCTACGTATTTGATGAATGTCCACCTAAGTATTTTTTTATTTATTGCATTCAGATGTTACGTCACGTAAGAAAAAAAAATGTTATAGCGATACAACATATATGATATAAATAATAATAATAACACCTATATCTTTAAGATAGGTAGGTACCTGTGTATTTTTATTAAACGGCACTAGCGAGTTTTATAAATTTATTCCAACAAATATGTCCCTAGCGAAAATACGCCTTACAGTTAACTAGTGAAATTAGTATAATATAAATAAAGGTGTTTTTGCTTTTATTATGAATACATAGGTACCTACTCAAATCAGATTGTACAATTGTACCCGACTCACATATTGGTAACAGTAATTTCAAACCTTTTCACTTCATTGACGACTGTGCTATTTTAATTTAACCCTTTCGCTGCATTACTCGGGAATATCGTGGAAGTGAGCCCCTCCCTAATCTGGGCCGGACATCAATCATCAATCAAGACATCAATCTGGATATCAATTGTAAACGGCGATGTTCTTTAATGTTCTCGCAGTTAGTGCGCTATTTTATTGAGAAATTAATAACATATAGCAATAATGAGAAACGTAGGAAGGTACCTACCAGGGGCGTGCATTGCATATAAACAAAAAGGCTATTCTGAGAAATAAAAATAAATTAAATAACGTTATTATGAAAAGACCTTATAAAATTCTAGCCGTTATTACCCTTATTAGCGTAACCTTGTCTATGTGGTAACCTACGTCTAGCCGTGGGTTATTTGCAAATCACCTTCAAGTGCATTCTGGTCCGCGATTTGCTAGCACGTAGGTTTTCAATGAACCGAACTTATTTTTTCAATTCTTATTTTAATTGCACTGAACTAAATATTTTTTTACCAAATCTACGTTTGCGAATTTTCTGCACTTTTTAAACAATTTGCTTAAGTATACCGTTTTCGAAATGGATTAATCCTTACTGAAAACTGCGTAGAATAACATTTTTACGCATTTGTTTTACTTGACAGACTAAACGTTTTATGTTCTTAGTATATTCCAACCTATGATTTCATATTTCGGTGTTTACGTAGATTCAATTTATCATCTGTCAAGCGAGCGAATTTGCATTTTTCAGGATATTATTAAGTTAGATAATTACCAATATTAAATCAAATGTCAAAACACAATTCTTTGTGTTATGAGTTGTGGCTATGCTTATTTGTAAAGTTAGTTAATTAAATAAATGTTTTTGAACACTTGTTAATGAAATATTTTAAATCCGTTGTCGGAAGGAGAAATCGGAGAAAATATTTTTAGCGAAATCGAAAGCAGAGTACGGTACCGAGCAATAAAAGAATTTGTCTATTTTAAAGTAATAAATTTACAATTATAGTCTATTTAGAAATTGATAAAATTAATTGTTCTCAAAATAAAAAAAAAACGTACTTTTTTTGATACGTATTATACCTACCTATTGTATACGTAGTTAGCATCGTCGGTAACAGCGTAACCTAAGTTTGTGCCTACTGCACGCCACTAGTACCTACATATATCATCATCGGCTCTTGTAAATCTACTGCGGGACGAAGTTGTTTCCACAAGTGTCTATCCCTGGTGCTGCTTGGTCAATTTAGAATAATATCGGAACTCGTCACCCCAGCATGATTTTGGTCTGCATCGTAGTCTCTTTCAGCCCGTGGCACCAGCAGGGTTGTTTCTAGGTGTTTTGCTGCCATAGACGAGAATTGAAAATCTCGCTACCTCCCTTTTACTACTATCACTCTTTCCTCCTGTCATCCAGTCTAGAAGAATTAATGCATTCGGTATAAAAGAACTTGTATTTAAAATTAAACAATAAAATAAATCAAACATTAAATAACTAAATGAGCTCTGTTCATGATATTTTATTAACTTCAATGGTGCTTTGGGGTCTTTCTCTTAATCTAAATGTACCATCATTGCCTTTTATTAAGCAAAGTCTTTAATAAGATCTATAATGTCAAGCCGGTAAGCCATGTCTTTTTCTACTGAAATTGTGGCTAGTCTCATCTTCGTGCATGCCACTGATATCGGTAAGTCAACAAGTTACGAAGAGCTGCCACCAAACTAAGAAAACTTGTATCCTTGAAGAATATAGCTTAAGTGGTGACGTAGATAATACTTGGGGGAACCATATAACAATTTAATATTTAATCCAGTTACAGATTACAAATGATCTTATATCTATAAATAATAAGACAAATACTTTGTTTCAACTACTATTTTTTGATAAATCAACATGTTTCAATACCTATGGTATCTTTTTCGGGAAATAATGTAGACTAAAATAAAAAAGGTATCGTTTTATTTTTATGTGTGCATGCATCGCAAATATTTTTTTCAAATATTGCGCTATTGCGCTATATGAGATATGTGGAGCGAAGACGCTCACCCACTCGCTATCGGCTTACTTATGCATTTTAGCCTGAAGTACATCTCCATACGCACACATACACACAGACCCGTTGACATACCGCGCGCATGCCTGTCATTCCGTCATCATAGACATCACAAAAAAACATTTTCTAACTTTTTTAGGCACATATAGTTCTGCACATATTCGGGTTACGCATTTTTTATATTCGATGAGAATTCCTGAAAGTTTAGAGCAGAGAGCTGCCGCATCAATGTCCTTTAGAAAATAAGGGGTTTCTCTAGTACTACACCGGGTTAGCGTTATTTCCATTTTGATGCATAAATTTATGAGTTTTTTTTTGGAAGTATTTATCTTGAAGTCTTGAGCATTTCTTTGGAGTCAGCGGTGGGTTCACTTTCTGATTCGTAAGCGAACAATTAAAAAATTGGCTCAATATTGATTTCTTCAGCTATCTCTCGAGCATCAACCAAAACTCTCTCAAATTCCATGCCACTCCTCATGTTTTTTAGATACCTACTCCTTAGTATTTTTAACCTCGTTTACTGTTTTCTCAAGAGTAAAGTGCTTCTCTTGCAAGAGTCTACTGGTCAAATTGATTTGAAGTAATATACTGTTTCAAGTTACAATTGACACAACAAACGGCAGAGATAAATCAAGGTCACAACTCATGTTTGTTAACGTTTCGTACTCAGTAGTGGTTCTTTAATTTCTTAGTTTTGAGGTAGGTAGAGGCAATATTTACATTAGTCAAAGTAAATACTTATTAAGGAATTGTTCTGTATGCTTTCGAAAATAATTCAGTGTTTTAATTTTATCTCTATTTCATTTTTTTCTCCTAATTTGCACAATTTTATCGCTGTTTGGTTATTAAAAAAAAACCGCTCTTTTGCTGCCCCAGGCAGCCGTCTAGTAGAAAAAATACTAGCCGGCTGCCGGCTAGCCTAATGGTAGAAACAGCCCAGGATGCCATCGGAGTACCTATTTGATTTGTTCAACGTTACTCCGTTACTCTGGTCATATACGTCTATTTCCATCTCAACTTTTTCTTTGTTCTTCGGAATCTTCTAGTATAACCTAGAACCTAGAATTATCTCACTGTGTCATCTGGAGGTTCTTAGATATTTCAAGAGCGACACATAAGCTTCAGAAAATATAGTAATATATTTGAGTACTAATTAAATTACTATTATTATCACAGACATTCTGAATAATTACAACTTCACAATAAGAATTTGAGTAATATATTTCATAATAAATATGAGTATATTAATATAGCTTCATTAATGATTTGTCTGGTTAGGCATGTCCGAAAATGTTACTTTCAACGTATCTGTGAGAACTGTCACTTTTGTATGTGTGTGTGTCAGATGAGTGGTGGGGGTTATGGGTTATAAGAGGCCGTCACTGAGGGAACGGCTATCTTTTCCATCGTCCCTTCGCACTAGTAATAATCAATATCCGAGTTATATAGTTGTAAATTATTGTAAATACCTGTTGTTGTAATAAACGAATATTGTTACACATATATGCTGAGTTTCACTCCAAAGCAACTCGAGAGTGCAAACCTAAGGGAATCTGGTAGTACTTACTATGATACCAGAGTATCAATTTATGAACAATGCATCAGCGACACGACGCGACCACGGGAAAGACCTCGATGAAGATGGCGCGAGAATATTAAGAAAGATGCAAGAAAACTTGGCGACCATGACTGGACTGGAGGACTACTTGTAAAGATATACGGCAATGACGAACACTACTGGTGAGAAGACAAATATCCTTGATGAATCATAGATACATGATGATGACGCGTGCACTTGTATTAACCATATTATTAAAACTAAAAAAATCTCATCTCATTAAAACAAAAAAATGTCACGCGTAAAGGTAATAAAATGAATAATTTTGAAAGTTTAGAAATAAAAATGAATTTGAACTCGGGTAGGTATTAATTTGTTAAGCAATATTATATTTTCTAACTCATCTCCTCTCAATATTCCTTTTACAACCACTCCTCCACCTTCCACCAGTAACTCAGCTCCTCCCCCTCTATCTGTCGGTACCTAATTACTAGTATGTCAATCACTTAAGCCTTGTCTCCTATATTTGTGTGTAGTTAGTTTAATACTTCACCTGTCGATGAGAGTTACTGTTTCTCTAGAAACTCGAGTAGTGCTAATAAACTCGAGTAGAGTTATAATATTGTTTTATTTATATCCATCCATTATGATGAAACTCTATAAAGTTAACGACGATCCTATCAATAATAAGAAAATCTCCTTTACATATACAATAAGCAGTGGCGGTTTCACAATGTATCCATTTGTGGGCTAATACGTATACGTATTTAACTTACCTAATTATTATTCATAAATATTATCTACAATAATCTCATTGACATAATAATAAGAATACATGAAATATTATAAATAACACAGATTATATAGTATCCTCGTGCACTGTCAGAAGTACCTCGATATTTATAAAAAAATAATGCAAAATGAGCAGGACATACCTTTAAAACGTGCGACGGATATAGATGTTAATTTTTGTGGAGAAATTCACGTAACGCACCACCCTACGAGATGGACAAGAATATTAGGTTTAGTATTTCAAGTGTATTGCTCTAGGTAGGTGCTAATGCAACCAATACATCAAAAACAATACAATCAAAAACCAAGTTGTCCGTCAACTGTTCGTAATTAAAAAAATCGAATGGCGCATTTAACTAAATTTCAACTCATGTAATTGATCGTAATTAATTTTGTTGAATTTATACAAATATTCAATGATTGATATTATCGAGTAATATGATCGTATTATTATTATACCGATATCAGTCTCAAAGGTATGTATCCAGTTACGCAATAATAAAATAACATACAAACTCATTTAATACAGATAGAAATAACTTCTGCCCGTTAAGGTCATACGACGTTTAGCTATTTGAATAAAAATGGAAATTTCGTTAAAATTTCAATTTGAAAAGCTTTCCAGCTTATATATATATATATATATAGGTACCAACTGATTAAAATAAAATTAATTCAGGGCATGGCTGATGCAATTTTATTGAATGAGTTATCGATATTGATCCAGGTATGTACAATAGTCGGGTCGCTGTCTTATTGTATATAAAATAGATAATTACCTACATAAACATTAATTATAATCTGTAGTTTAAAGAAAACTGTACATTATGTTTTTACAATTTATTATTGTGTATGTATGTAATATGCATCTGTGCATTTTTTATCGCGACAACTTTCTTTTCAGAACAGCATTCTATGTTTTTGCCTAGAAATTTGGCCTAGAAACAAATATTACGATGAACTTATTGTCTGCTTCTAAAATCAAAAAGTATATTGTTAGATGTATTTATTTTGATATTATATGTGATAATTAAAAAATAGTATACTCAGAGCAGTTATAAATCATTTGAAGAGTTATAAAAATGATTCAAAGCACGGAAGAAAAGAATTCAGAAATTTGTAACTGAAATGATTAAAATATGAATTAAATATATTAATTAGAAAGATATACATATAAAATCAGTTTTACCGTAAAATATTCTTGTTGCGCCACCGAGATTCGAACCTGGATCTCTTTTCTAACCGGGTAAGATGCATTATCCAACTATGCTACAGTGACAATATCTTTAGCGACAATTTTTCGAATCTTTACGTTACCTTTTTGATATTAATACATTTAATCGTTCCATTATTTGAAAGAGCCATTTACCTTATTTTTACAGAATATTTCAAATATCACAGACTTATGTTCTGAATAATTACAACTTCGCAATAAGAATGTGTTCTCCTAATAAAAAATGATTAAATATAAAATATTATATAAACATATTCTTTAATTTAACGTAAACGAAAATTAAGTAATTAGTGTAGTTAGGTATACATATCATACTTCTAATGTCATACTAAATTATAATTCGCTATAGTGATGTAAGGATTATATGTAATTACATGAATTTTTAATAATACTTGTAGGAAAGAATTTAAATAATAAATAGTAAAGTGTTTTCCTGAAACGCTAGTTTTCATGGAGACACTTTTTCAACAACAGGGAAAATTAGACTACAAGGCCATTTGTCTTTGGTGGAAGGATTTTTTCATCTCTTTGGTCAAATCGTTGAAAAATTGATTCAATTTTGACGGAACTGAAAATATAGATAGTAACTGTGTTCTTTGTTCAATTGCGAGTTATTTATTCTAGCCATATAAAACTTTAGAAAAACAAGTTTCACAAAAATAAAAAATAACTTTCTAGAGATAAAATAAATTTATCTCCCCTGATATTATCAAAAGTACACAAATGACTTGTGCCCCGATGATAGAACATCAAACGTTTGACATGTGAAAGAAATAAATTATGTGAAAAATTATGCAATTTTGTCGCAATAACAGGTCGTTTTGTACAAGCGATTGTTGCACCAGCATCGTGAGCGGAAGACATGGTCCATGTGCTGCATATATTTGGATAATTTGATTATTCCGTTCCAGCCCGCGCGGGTCTGAACCAGGAAAACGAATTAACATGTTGTTAACTTGGCCCCTCTGGTAATCAAAAAACGTTTAGCCTTATGCTAATTTGGAATATCGAGTAACGCGCGTCTGAATCGATTGGTCCTGGTGGCATACTCTACTACTACTACTGACACTACACCGGCGTGACACGGCCTAACTGCAAATATAATACATTAACGGTATTTTGCATGCAATAATATGATTTTGTTCTAAAGTATAAATAAAAAAATATTTTTTAGGAGAACACATTCTTATTGTGAAGTTGTAATTATTCAGAACATAGGTCTATTTGAGATTCTGTAAAAATAAGGTAGATGGCTCTGTCAAATGATGGAACGATTAAATGTATTAATATCAAAAAGGTAACATATAGGGTCGAAAATTGTCGCTAAAAATAGTGTCACTGTAGCTTAGTTGGATAAAGCACCTTCCCCGGTTAGGAAAGAGATCCAGGTTCGAATCCCGGTAGCGCAACAACAATATTTTTTGATAAAATTGATTTTATATGTATATCTTTATAATTAATGTATTTAATTCATATTTATAAATAAAAATACCTGTTTTTGACTTTTATTTTTGATTTGCAATAGGTGTTATATTTTTCATAAAAAATAAAATTTTCGTAATACATATATTTACGTAATTACGTAATGAGACATCGCGTTCATTTTATATCAAAAAATATATATTGTTAAGAGGTATTTTGTATTTTTAGGATAACAAAAAGTATACGCTCCATTCCAAGCGATAGAATCGTACATAAATAAAAGTCTAGCTGCTTGGCTAACACTTTCTTTGCAGGCAAATTTGAAAGAAATCTGATACTTTATGTTCTTTAAAATACAAATTAAAGTCGTAAGTAACTTTGTGATTCTTAAAAAATTAATAAATAAGAATGATTTTAAAATTCTTTTTTAAAATCTAATATTTTTCAATTATATACTTTAAAATATATAAGTTTTTGTTTTATATCAGTGTAATCAATCATGGGGATTTAAAATATGGATAAATGGCTGGAAGTGGCATAATCAAGAAATCTAGAATAGGTTAGTGCCTCGATATCAGAGAACTAACAGAAATAATAGTTTCTGGGAGACATACGTCAATTTACACTTAATATGGTGTTTAAGGAGATGATTGAAATGTTAATCTAAATTAATCAAGAATTATTATGGCATAGTTATGCAACTGGGTGTTAAAATTATTTTTAATTGATTAATCTATTTACACGTATATTAATCAAATAAATCCATATATATATATAATAAATTAACAAATCAATTACGTTCTAAAAATAGACAAAACATCTTACGATGGGTTAACTCCTAGTTATACAAAATACTCATGATAATAGTAAAACATTAAAAAAATATATTTTTTCTCTTATGTACTATTATACTCTGACGTTCGAGGTATAAACATATAATTTAGAGGTGTCCGAGAAAAGAAATCGAAAAATTTGTTATTTTTAATTTTAATTTTTTTAAATGAAATAATTTAAAATTAATCTATATTGAAGTACCTATCTACTTAAATGACTTAAAAAATATAATTTTAACACTAATCGCACTAGAAAATCACATATATAAAATATTCCATTGCATCACATCAGTGAAATTTTTTAATAGATTTTATACAAAAAAAAATATGTAAAAGTCACCGTATTATCGGTTCTTACGGTTCATGGTGTTGAATATATTTTTACGGTTTCCCTATTTAACGCGTATTTGACATGACATTTATAATCATATTTTTTTTCTACTTTCTACTAATGGTACACTTTATGTACACGTAAAAGTATATTGGTGTACCTATATATTTAGTAAGAAATGAAAAATATATCAAAACCTTTATTGATTACTGAAAAACCTAATTTTTATATCTGTACTGCGAAAATAATATTCTCTGACTATTTTCGTGTTTTAATTGCTTTTATACAGAATTGAGAGTTTCGTAAATTTTGACGTTCTCAGTGTTGGAAGAATTTTGCTGCCATAACGAAAAAAATGTTTTAAAGATAGCACATTATTATTGTGATGTAGTTTTTTCAGAACATTGTTCTGTGCTGTTTTAATACAAATTAAATGTATCAATTAATAATGGATGTATCAATTTGAAATAGCTGCAACATATAAGTTCGAAAATTTGTCTGGATGTTTCCCTGAATAGGAAAAGTTCCTTGTTTTTATCTATATGTATATCGTTCCGATTGATACATTTAATTTGTATTAATAAAAATATTTAGGAGAACACATTCTTTTTGTTAAGTTGTTATTATTCAGAACATAGGTCTGTGATATTATAAATATGAATTAAATATATTAATTAGAAAGATATACATTGCAATGTAGCAACAATATTTTCCGATAAAATTGATTTTATATGTATATCTTTCTAATTAATATATTTAATAAAAATATTGCCATTTGACAGATTAATATGGTTTGTTTTGAAATATATAAATAGAAATATTAACTCGCCCTCGCGGGGAAATGGCAATTGAACGGGAAATGGTAAGTAAGTAACATTGCCCGAATTTAAAGCTAAATATATCTTTCAATTTTCAAAATAGGCTTGATTACGTGTATCGTAAAGTGCGGAATCTATAGAGATTTTAAAAAAACATCGGCAAATCTTGCAAATAAATATATATTAACGAACTTTGAGAATGTCAGCCACACATCGATGTGAAATAATTTATTATGTTGATGCTATTCGCGCTCAGTTCGCTCGAGAACTCCGACCAAATAAGATTGTAAAGGGCCATGGAAATCCTAAGCAAATGGCGGTACGTAGCTCTTTTAATTGAAAGTTTTCTATGGCGGATAAAAGGTGAACTGAGAAGGAAACACGTCCTAATCCGTCTACAGGGACGAACCAGCCTCAAGATAGCAAATAATAATAATTGTAATACCCCAACTAGTATCTAATTGCTATAAGGGAGTCTACCGATCACCTGTCGTTTAACCTTTTGACTGCGAAAATCAAAATTATTAATTCACTATTCACGATTGGCTTCTTGTTTGAAATATAAAAAATGATTAGTGTATCGAGAAATATATAGTTTTTTGTTTTTTGAAATTTTTTACAATTTTATATATGATTTACTTGATTCAATTACAAACTAAAGTTACATACTTTTTATATATCGCTGTACCTCTCCAAAAAAAGATCATCTTTTGTGCTCGGAGAGCGTAAAGTACTTGTAGGTTGGAGAGATAAGAGTGCTTTCTGATTTCTCAACGAGATTGATTCCGTACTAATCCATATTCATGATTTTTTGAGGCGATATTAGCCCTGATGATGAACCCCGTAGAAGAATCCAAAACGTTGGACGAAAAGATCGGAGGATTATCTATAAGAACTTAAAAACTAAATATTTAGGTCAATTCTGCATCAAAAATGAGAATATTAAGGTTGATTCATCTATCTATTATGAATGGTTGAGGAAAACTTGACCTATTGTCTGTTTGTTTCGAAAATATAATTTATTATTAATAAATCATTAAATTTGTTTTTAATCACTGTGAGTCAATTATGGTCACCAACATTTTTCTAAAAATACATTATTCTTGATCAGGGTGATAAAAAACTAACTAAAACTATGTAAAATTATTCTTATGTTTTAAAATATTTTTTTATAAAATAAAAAAATTATTTGACATATGGTTTTAATTAGTTTTTTATAACTCTACTGAAGAAAAAGTTATTAGTGAATATAATAAACTCACAGGGGTCAAAAATATACTTTATTAATTTTAATCACAAAGTGTTTACATTAAATATTTTAAAATAATAATAATTTATTATTAGACACTTATTTAAACATTTCATTTATTTCGTATTACCCTAAGTATTTCATACTATGTAAGTATTATTTATAGTATTTAAATTATTATTTAGGAACATAAACGGGTAAAGATGATTCCATGCTAATAAACTGGCTTAATTAAGACAGTAAGGAAATTTAAAAAATTAAATAAATATGTGGTAGGTATGTTTGAATTAAAAAATATATTTCTTCCTAATTCTACTCGATTAGTTCAAAACTCATGCAGTTTTTATTCATAGCGCCTCAAAACCTAGATTATCTAGTAATATATCAATTCTTTCACTTGCTCTTATAGAACACTCGTTTCAGTCAAAGGGTTAAAAGCTTTAGCTTGCATTGCGATGCATCTGACAGCACTGTTGATGCATATTGTACTGCAAGAATTGCGTTCTGACCACATAGCTAACAAATATGTTCTTCTATAAATTATTGTATTTACAATGGCATATTGTAGCGTTAAGGAATTCGCATTAAGGATATTGAATATATTATGATTTGTAAAGATGAATTGAAAATATGGTTTAGGCAGATTATATATAAATCTATAAGACTAATACCAAATTAAATGCAAATGCAAAATGTAGTTTAAAATAAATAATATAATACGAAGGTTGTTCAAAAAGTTCCTAAAATATAAATCTTTGAAAATATTTCTAAACTCTTACATAAAAACCTTATTAATGCTTTCATTAAAAAACTTTAACCCTTTAGACGATTTGTTTACGTAATAAGCTTAACGTCAGGTACAGCCAATAAGGAATTTTAAGCCTTACGTGATAAATTATTATAGCTATTTTAATTAAATCCTTATACTTTTTACAAAAACAAAAGACCTGCATACCTATATGTTGGTCCATGGTGAATTATGAGGTAACGCTGGGACATCAATATTTATTTAAAATTGTATTTTCAAAGATTTTTTAAGCATTTAAATAGTAATAATGTAGTATTTATTATATTTCAATAGTATTTTAATTGTATTTTTGATATTTAACGTAGACACGGTGTGATTATTGTATTCAATGATACAAAATACATTTACTTTGTTTTTAGTCACTGTGAGTTTATAATATTCAATTTTATTTATTATATTATTTAGTTAGTTTTTTCACTTTGATGAAGAAAAAAGGTATTTTTCGAAAACGATTGGTGAATATAATAAACTCACAGCGGTTAAAAACAAAGTTAATTAATTATTTATGAATATATTGATACGAAACACAATTTTGCTGTCATATTCCTGTAGAATCATCAAATAAATAACATTTATGAAAACGTACTTAAATTGTTTATACAATAATGCGTGAATGCTTTCCGACCATCACTAAGTAGATGCATTCAGAAACAGCTTCTGCTTCAGTAAATAATTTGTAGATTATTACGGATACATTAGATTCAATCGATGAATGCGATTCATCTCTTTGATGAATATCGGTATTCTCATCTTCACTATTGGCGTACAAAATAATCTTTTAAATTCGCATAATCCGCATTTTGTAATCCATGAAAACGTTTATTTATTTAAGTCTTAGGACCCATTTCTGATAAAAGAATCATCTGCGAATACCGGAGAATGATGAGGTAGGAATGAGTAGTTTATAGAGTTTCTCAAATTTTACAATGCTCTTCAGAAAACATGTTGTAATCCCATAGACAAATTCTGCACTTCATTATATTAAAATGAATGCAGCTAGCCATCATTGATTCATTGCAAAAAGGACTCGAGAAAATGGTGCGTGTCCGACAAAGGTACGGCAGAGTCCCAGTGTCCTGCTGCGGCGAGTGAAAAGGCATCTGGCTTCCTGTGAGCATCCGCTGTAACGGTAGATGTTTGTGTGTTTATTGCTTTATGACGAAGTTGAATGAGATCGATACTGACAGAGCGGTGTGCGTTTGATCACTTAATCTCCAGCATCTTCCGCAGGTACTTTGGAAGTGCGTAAGACGGGAAGTTATTCGAGATTAGCGCGGATGATCGATTTAACAATGTGGTATTAGATAGTTGGAAAATAAGCTTTGAAGGGTTATTCGAAGACTATGCCGATTCCTCGAGACAGACCGTCACCACAGTAACCAGGTGTGTGTGAGAATTAGGCACATGAATGTGTGCACTGTTCAATGATCTCTGTTTCATTGTTCCGTACAAGTTTCATTCATTCAATTCTTAATAACCCAGGTGTATGTGTAAATCGCAATTTTTGTAAACCAATATGCGTTACAAATAATATTTTTTAATATAATTTCTTACACGACTCAAATAATAATATTTCGTAAACGGCTGAATTTTAAACAAATAAAATCACAATATATTCTATATACATTCTAAAAAAAATAATAAGGATTTTTAACAATATTACATTAAAAAGTAAAATTAACTCTGATAGTAATTATTAATCTGTTGGAATAACCCATATATTATTTTCACTAGGTTTTGTTTCAAGGTGAGCTATGGTTTTATTATTTGGTGATATTATGTTCCAGGCCGATGTTGTTTCATTCATCAAAATTTCAAGCGTAGCTCGGGCTGTGTGTGAAGTGGCACCGCCCTGTTGAACCCACATGTGTTGCAGGCCCAATTTACCCGATTAGAACACCAATAAGTTTTTACAGTATTGCCTTTTGCATCTTGAAAGAAATAATGCCCAATGATTCTGCTGGCCCACATGGCGCACCATACAGTAAGTATTTATGTTTGTACGATATATTGAACATTGTACGTATATTGATGATGATGATGAATAGGTAATGTACGGGTAATGTATGTAGGGGTTCACGCCTCGTTTTCCAGGAGATCAGCAAGTTAGTCTTATTTTCATAGTTCAAGCGTTTAGTTTAGTTTGAAAATAGTAAGAGTATTGATGTGACATGTATTCCGTGTATGTACGCATCATTTTTTTATTAAATGTGGCCAAAAATTGGGAGAATCTTTAGTTAAACATAATGAATAAATATGTACGTATAATGTACAGATCCTCAAAACAATGATAAATATCATGGTAAAAATAAAATACACAATTCTATATAATTAATTAATATAGAATAAATAAATAAACTTTGTGAAATAAAAATTTCTAGTCAAAAAATTATTCTTTTTATAAAGAGAACACATTCTTAATGTGAAGTTGTAATTATACAAATTAAATGTATTAATTAGAAAGATATACATATAAAATCAATTTAATTGAAAAATATTGGTGTAGCTACCTGGATGCACTGTGATGGTGTAGCATAATCGGTTAATGAACTTTTCCCGGATAGGAAGAAATCCAGGTTCGAATCCCGGTAGCAACAATAATATTTTTCGATAAAATTTATTTTGTATGTGTATCTTTCTAATTAATACATTTATTTTTGTTTTTTAAAAAAAAATACACGTAGGTACATACATGAAAATAAAATGAACTCTGATAAGAAATTAGTAATACTAAGATTATCATTAAGTTCATTCTTATTATTTGTAGACAAATTAAAAGTAAGGAGTTTATTCAACCATTCCTGTTTCGTGACATATTAATTTAAAAAAATTATCAAAATTTTCTACATAAACATAAAAAGGCAATGTAATCACTTGTCACCAAGGTCGTTATGACCTTAAGAGTCTAATTTAATGGTACATGTGCACGAATGGGACTGACCTCTCGTCTCAGAGATTTGCCAATGAATAACGGTATGTATCAATAGCGTCATTCTACTCTATATATTAACTACAACACAAGTCCTAACTCTCCCCTGCCTCAACTGTTAACTATAATTTCATCGGGCAAAGACCTATAAAACTACGCTGTAAAAATTCGGCAAAAAGCGGTAGTATTGCATTTTTTAACCAGAAAACTAATGGACCTGGTAATAAAACAATACAATGTCGAAAGGTAACATTAATTTTAACAATACACATTTATAAAGATAGGTTAGGGGTAGATTTAAAAATTTTTTTACGTAAAAACAGGCTTGCCTAGTTGGGCAATGCATTTTAAAATCTGTGTAAAATATTTGTAATAAACTGTTTTTTCTTTAGCTGTACAGTACTTATATATTATGTGTCTAAATAAATATATGTATTATTATATATATGTACACGGAATGCATCTCACATCAATATTCTTACTATATTAAAACTATGCTAAATGCTTGTGCTATGAAAATCGGACTAATTTTCTGGTCTCCTTGAACTAGGCGAAACCCCCCGACCACTCGATATTAGATCAGCGGCTTAACCACTAGCCTAACATGCTACTCAAAAATTAAAAATAGTAGAGGCGACATCCTAAAATTTTCTTAAGGGCGGTACTTTACTTTGGGACGTCATTGTGTGTATATATGCCATAAAGATGATATGGATAAATGCGCCCTAAAATCTCAGAGATTTGGTAAAAATGAATCAGTTAGTCAATTCAAAGGCAATGAATGATTTGGCAGTACTTAATGGCTTTTATAAAAATTTATGTATTTTTTTAATTCTTTTCTTAGATTTAGTGTATCCATTTTTATTATAATCAATACATATTGGGTTTAATTACATGTATTTAAAAATATTCGGATATAATTTTGTTTGTTAACAAGCCTGACAATTTTACAAAAAAAAACAAGTGGTCTTTATATATTCCTTTCTTTTCAAGAATGCTTCTGTTCTATTCTCGTAAATCTTTATTATTCGCTTCATGGACATCTAAACTGAGTATCTCTTATACGGTAGTATTTTCAATCGTCATTAGATCTCCGTGTGTACAATTGATCAGAAAATCGAGGGTACGATTGTGTCAAACTAGGACTTCTATTGTCACAAGAACCGTTGAAATTTACCGCTCTGTGGATTTCGCATCTTCTCGATTAGATTTCGAAGATTGATAACTTGTCGAGTACCGGGGTCCGTTTGAAATCAATACATTAATACACAAATAACATCAAGGGTTGTGGTTTTATAAGATGTTTCGTAGATTATAAATATTTTAAAATCTGAGAAATAATAGTGGTATGTATCGCCTACTAGCTGCTATCTTACTTTTGCTCGAGTAATCATTATCTCGAGGAGGGAGGTCATTATATTATTTTTCTTCCTCCCTTCGCATCACATGTTTATGTTAACATTTTGAATCTTGTCCAATCTTGTGATCAATATGTGGGTATGCGCGCGCACACGATCTGGAATCAAAGCGCACACTAAGAATATAGCGCGAATGTTTTAATATTACACTTTTTCTCAGTGTGCCATCTTCTATCATCGAAGGTTAGCGACCAAGTTGCAGTATGCTTATTTATCCCGTATAAGATCACTGGCATATTGAAGTGATGGAGCCAAAATAACCCCTTTCTGCCTGCGTCTCTGCTGCCTTCTATCTTGCATAATGAGTTGTAAGATATCATATTTCTCATTGCGGAGAATATTGATTGATTTTCTTTGACTTATTTATGCGTCTTAGTATCATTTCATTGGTAATGTGACCAGTCTAAGAGATACAAAATTTTAATTAATACTTTACTTTGCACATAGACGGACTTAAATATTTGTCCTATACTGGTAAGGTAATATTTTTCTTAATTTCTCCCCATGAGCATAAATATTGGACCTTAAAACATTTTTTTATACGTACACAGTGATCAGAGATTAGCGGGAACAGCCCATCATAGCATCTTCGTCTCACCTATATGCACCTTATCTGTCTGTTTCTTTATACTCGACTAACACTTCGACCTGTAGAGCATAGTTGGCCTAACCGCTATTTTACAAAGTTTACTTTATTGTCTTTATTGGAGTCCTACTATCACACAAGACTCCAGCTTGAGCTGCACTGTGTTTATTATATGTTATATATAAAGGCGCATTGTGGCGTCTGCCGATATTTGAGTAACTTTCATCTAAAAGATCACAGATTACATTTTATCATACGCTTAAAACTTCATCGATATTTTTTAATTAAGTGCGATAGCTATCAGAGGTGAACCTCTGTCGTCACATCATATAGAATTAATAATCTGAACCATTATAACTGATGTATTTTAGTGTTTCATCGAAATTGTATTTTTTTCGAGGTGTGTCCATTTCACATTCTTGTGTTAGATTTTTGGCGTCATTGGCCATCATGTCCACAACCAACTACCCAAACGTTCCTCAAATATATCTGCCTTGAGCCTAATATCTTCAGTCTAAAATAGTCTAATCTGGTTATAACATTACTAGGTTTTTTTTAAACCTATAGCAAATTTAAATAGGATGGATGGACAAAAAACAGTACCTAAACGATGGATAATTTTTATTCCATGCATTAATATCAAGCATAGCTAACAAATACTCATCAGCATATTAATTATTATTGAATACGTCATTTAATTGTGTCTTAAGAGAGAGGGCATTTTTATTGGATCAGTGGTCAAAACAGAAACTAATGGCCTGTGCATTTGCAGGTTGTAGAATGCCACTGTAATGGGTAAAAAGCTTAAATTTCAATGGGCGTGCCACAGTGCAAGTCGCACGGATAACCGATAGACAAAGAATATTCTTCAATTATTATTAAAATTATTGGAGCGGTGAGAGAGACATGACGAAGATTGGAGAAAGACCAAAGAATTAGAGGAGCACCTACGTGATCAAATCTCGACTCCATTAATTTTTCGAAGATAATCTTGTGAATGAGTTTACAAAAATGACACGTTAAAATTTGGAACTAATAATAAATGAATGAAAACAAATTAAAGGAATCGATAGAAAGATTTTTTCTGTATCTCTTCCTAGTTAATTAATTGAATTAGTATTAAAATAGCACATAACTATGTTCTAGAAATGCAACATCACAACAATAATGTGTTTTCCTTATTTATGTGGTGTAAGTATGTAAAAAAAGCGCTCATGGAATATTTATTTTCTTGGAATTCTTGGATAAGTATTAATTATGTTATATAGAGATATTTTTATATAATTTACAAAAAACCCAAAAAAGCCATAAAAATAATATTTACATTGAAAATGGTGAATAATGAACAAGAACTACAGAGTAGTCTAGTAAGTAGAATTTACGATGTATGCAAGGAAAGCGACCTCATGATTAATGTTAACAAGTTGAAAGTGATGGTATTCGAGAAGGAGGAAAGCGAGACACCGTGCTAAATACTTGTCGGTAATGAATGCTTTGAACATGTAGATGAGTTTGTGTATTTAGGAAGTATGTTTGATAGAAACGGAAAGGCTGAGAATGATACCGAAAGGAGGGTGACTGCAGGGAATAAAGTGAACGGCGCTTTGAATAGAATTATATCTAACGGGAATTTGTCAACAGAAGCAAGACTAGCGATGCACAATGAAGTCCTGGTACCGACACTGATGTATGAAAGTGAGGCTTGGAGCTGACCGAAGAGGAACGATAGTAGACTGAAAGCAGTGAAATGAGATCACTTAAGGGAATATGTGGCAAATCTATTTGTGACAGAGTGAGTGCATTTGTATATGGAAAGGATGAATGAGGAGAGAATGGTAAAAAAGATATATGACGTAAGTATTGATGGCACCAGAAATAGAGGACGTCCGCGGAAGACTTGGCACGACCAGGTAAACCAGATAATGGAGGATGGTTCTGTTAGAAGCCTCAACAATCGGTGAGCTTGTATGAGAAGATGTATGAATGTGGATGAGGCGAGAATTGTGTGTCAGGACAGAGGAGTGTGGCGCTTCATCCTCTCTGTCTATCCCCGCGGGGAATCAGCATGATGGTGAGTTAATAAGTAAGTAAGAAAAATGGAATTATTTTTTTTTTTATTTGCATTTGACAGTGTAAGTTATGACGTCTGTGCACGTCTTAGTTTGTTTACCTTTGTAACTTTTTTGAATCTGTCAAAGATAAGTTGTCGTATCTGTCGGGTCTAAAGTCATATAATTTTATTTTATTATCCGTTATCAATAATCATCAATTAATTTATTATTATTAAATTAATTCCCATTATATTTTAATTTTACTTTATCCAAATAATTTATGTTATTCCTGCAAATGAATCGACATTGTCTCGTTTTTGCTCATTTATATGTGTACTTATTTAAAAAAAATATACCATAATATGTAGATAAAATGTTGTGGAATAGATACAATTTTATTTTTCACATAGATCTATTTGATATGTGTTATATTATATGTTTACCACAATATGATTTTATTATAAATATATATTATAGTAGTTACTAGTATACGTCATCGACTATACGTACAATATCAATTTATATACACAATAATTAAAATAATCAGAATAAAAACAAATATCATTTTTATTAAAAAAGTTGTAAAAATGTTTTACCGTTTACAAATTTCTAGGTAAATCTAAAAAAACATTGTGTGACATTTTGAGAGAATAAAATCAGGAAATCTTAGATTTAACCCTAAAAGGGCGTACAATGGTCTCAGATCATAAAAAACAAATTCGATTTCTATTTCAGTTGCTATTATATTATTATTATTATTATTATTGTAACAAACCTAAAAAAGGGCAGGTTAGACGGGCATTGTACCTATAAAGGAACCTGATATAATTTCATTTATTGCATTGTGTGACAGAGGGGTGGCCATTGACGGGGTAGAATGCCGAATGCAATTTGCGAGGGGTTAAGTCAAGGTGATGGTTGCGGAAGGGTTTTGGTTTTAATACGTACCTATATGAAACGTTACAAAGTGTATATTTATGATGTTATTCTGAGATTTTAAACTAAATAGTAAAAATTAAATAATACAATTTTTTTTTCGTTTTAATATTAATAGTTTCTTGGGCCCAAGCACATATTTTTGAAATACAATATAAACTTAACTAACTAAGCTTAAACTTCTGTACCGGATCCGGGATAGGGTGGTTCCTTCCTGCTTCCTGTCTTTCGGATGCATTGATTAGCTAATAGATTATCTTTCTATGGATTATATTTTGGATGCATTGATTAACTTCCGTAATAGACATATTGAATATGAATTTTCTGTTTCAAAGATGTCTGGGAAAATTCAAGTTTGTTTTAAGATGTTAATTATTCGTCTGAAAATTTAAAATATATGAATGATGAAAGAGAAAACGATTATAAGTATACGATAAAAAAAAAAAATTCATTGGTAAAACAATTATTACATGGTAGATATAACACACAAGGTATATTGTTTTATATTTACCATTTACTAACAATTTTATTGTTTTTATTGTGTAATCATAATCGGATTCTCTTTCGTCGTATATTTTCTATAATTGGCGACTAATTCATTGTCAGTTCCTTAAAAAAATATAGTATCTAGTATAGTAGGCTCTACTAGAGCAGTTAAAATATAGGTATGAATGAATTAAAAAACATTAAAAAAATGCATTAAAAAGTTGGTATTAATTTTCTCCCTTCACGTAGCTTCTCTAATACATATTTTATAACCCTTAGACTTAGTATTAGTTTAGTATACCTAAAACTCTGCTATTTATAGTTTGTGGGACAGGTATAGTTAGAGCCGGTGTTACGCACAAGCGGAGCAGGCGCCTGCCTGGGGTGGTCGAAAAATATATAAAAATTAAAAAACAAAATCACAAATTGCAAAACGATAACACTGTGTTATAAAAATAATCCAGGTAGGTATAAACAATCCGAGAAAGCAAATCCAATAATTAATATTATAGTTATTTCTCAATAAAGCAGTAATATGTAGTCAATTCTAGTGTCCAAAACGTCTTTTGGTAAAAAGCAGTCTTAACAAAATACCGCCCCTAACGTGTATGGCACGCGGGCGGCCCATTTATAGAGCGGCCAATTTATGGGGATGGTTTTACCAAAATTAAAAACATCTTCACTTAAGTTACTAGGGCGGAAAAAAATAATCTTGTCTGTCGCGGCAAAAAGTCTAGCGCCGGCGCTGGGTATAATCTAGTCAGGTTCTAAATATAGATTACAATAATATTTTTGTCCGAAAAGCTTATACATGATATTTTATGAAATTGCACAGCAGCTTTAGCAAAGACCAAAATGTCAGGGACATACAGCATCCGTGTGAATAGCATGGCGTAGCATCAGTGATCTGCGTATAATCTGTATCTGGAGCGATAAAACGAAAAAGTTTAAAAAAAAACAAACTAACCCTTTTGATGCCATCAAAGGCTCAGACGATCATTTCACATTGGGCCACGCTAAATTATGTGATTATACCGCCATTGTCAAATGTTTGCCAGGAGGTCCCGGTAAATACAAATAAATAAGTTTCAGTTTTATCCATTTGCACGAATGTCATTTTATGTTTGAACTGATGCATTGACTAGTACAGGGCAATCATAAAATAAATAAATATTAATTTAAACTTATATTTTAGTTTTCAACTTAGTCTTAATTTCAAAGCACAAGCGTTTAGCTTAGTTTGAAAATAGATTTGCCACGTATTCCATGTACTTTTTCATATCTTTATTTCAAAGTAGACTTTCACTATATTTACAGTATAAATCATATATAGATTTTTCTTCCTCTTTACATTACTGTATTCGATGGATATATTAAGACGGCATTATATTATAAAAACAAAAGTTGTGGTTAAATCTGAGCAAGAGGATTAGTTATTCCTATTCTATTCTATTCTATTCTAGGTTAATACTCTTAATATAACCCAACGTTCTGTATCCTGTACGATAATATCAACGTGGTTCAATCTATTAAAGTTGGTAGACTACTAGTTATATCACGTAAGATAAGAAAAGATGACAGATGTTACATATATTTTTTCTGACTCGTAATAAAGACAATGTACACTTCATTTAAAATTGAAAACATGTAAGTAATCTTAATCTAATAGCGTCTCACAGACTTGGCCGTTTAAGCAAGAACTTTAAAGCCACAAATGATGACACTTCCGATGCCGCCATGGCCGCCACATTCATAAAGTCATAGATATAGAAGAGGAAGCGTAATATTATTATGGTTACTCTTAATATAACTCAGAGTTCTGTATCCTGTATGATAATATCAGCATGGTCCAATCAATCAAATTTGGTATCCGACTATCTATTTAATTTTTTTTTTTTTTTAAATAGAGATGCGTACACGGAATACATGTCACATCAATATTCTTACTATTTTCAAAATAAGCTAAACGCTTGTGCTATGAAAATAGGACTAACTTGCTGGTGACCTGGAACGAGGCGAAAACCCCGAGCACTAGATCACTAAGCCAATGTCTTGACCACTACACTAACAAGCTATAATGTACTGATGACTTCCATGAGGATTCCCAAAGTACCTTGAATTGAAACAATAATGATCATACAAAAAAATCACAATACATATATACTAAACTTAACCAAAAATAATAAGTATTATATAATATATAGATACGTTATATAAGAGATGTTCAATACATTTAAAAATGTTCAGGACTTCAAAATTTGTTTAGTTTGTTTACTAATCTCAATAATCAGAAATATATTTGATACAAATTAAATGTATTAATTGGAAAGATATACATATAAAATCAATTTATCGAAAAAATATTGTTGTTGCTACTGGGATACGAACCTGGATCTCTTCCTATTCGGGGAAATTCATTAACCGATTATGCTACGCCAACACAGTGAGTTGACGACAAATTATCGAACTTATATGTTACACTTTCAAATTGATTAATCTGTCGTTTCATTATTTGAAAGCCATCTTATTTATATTTACGGAATTTCAAATGACTTTGAGTAATCCTATAGGAGACGCCAAAATTAATTGATAACTCATTTTTATTAAATTTATATTTATTCATTTTATATGTGCCTATAACCTTCCAATTATTACACTTAATTTGAATGAAAAATATTACAGACCTATGTTCTGTAAAATTGCAACATAACAAAAATAATGTGTTCTCCTTAAAAAAAGAAGAAATATATTGATTAAATAACATAAAATATTGTGTACATATTCATTATGAACATATAAATACACGCCATTAGTATCACCCTGTAAAAATTTGATCTACATCTGTTTGCAAAAAAAATCGAATATCCACTTTGCCTCCAAACACGGAATGAAAGCACAATAACCATGAATAGAGGTTTAATAAAATAATTTATGTAGGTTTAGCGATGGTATTGACAATGCAGCATTATTTATTCATTGGAAACCTTCGCTTGATAAATGCCTTTCCAATCGATCCGTTTTATTTCTCTTTTCTATTATTTCTGTTCCTCCCTTCCGTCCCAGGAGCCATCTCGCATTGTTTCCCTTTCCTTCCGAGGGTTGATCCGCTGCACGGAGAGCTTTTCGCAAACATGTCATCTACATTCTAAATCCTCTCCTGAGATTCGGTGCCATTAAAAATGGATTTATGTTATTAGTCTGCTATAACAATTTAATCGAGATAAAATAACTTTATTATATCACTTAATAAACAATTTTGTTTTACATATAGTTATCTTTTATAACCAAGATAGAATACGCCATTATATGTCACAATATGATTATTGTTAACTGCCAAGATGCCGAATGAAAAATGAGAATATGGAGGGATCATAAAACTGGGAAATGAGATATAATCTGGATGTTTAGGTCTATGTACTATGTAATCAACTAACTAATTTCTTCAATATTAGCAAATAGTTTATATAGATAATTTGAAAAAATACTTTGTTTAACAACAAATTAAAGAATAATATATTAAATAACAAAGATAAGGACGATATATCGAAAAAAATCGGGGGTCTACAAATTAATTTGCTATCATTGCAATTATTAAAAAAATAATAAAAATAAAGGTAAAATTTGCAAAAATTTTGATATAGAAGAAAAAATTAAGGAACTTTAGTAAACAAACTATTCTTTTGATATTAACAAGGGTTCATAAATTATACATACAAATACTAAGGGTGAAATTTTAGAAATAACAAAAAGTGATAAAAAGCAAGCTAAATATTATAAATAACCAAATCCTCTTTGCAAATAGTCACCTTTTAAATTTGTTTTCAAATTAGTTCTTATTTATTCACCACTTTATAGTTTTGTTTATACCTATGCTTGTATTTTTAATTTCAGTATACATTGTTTCCTAAGACGATACCATAGGTATCGAAACATGTTGAATAATCAATAAATAGTGGTTTAAACAAAGTATTTTGTCTAATTATTTAGCTAACTAATTTACTATCACGCTGTTTCTGTGCAGGAGTACGCAGAGAGGATGGAATTCCATACCTTTCTGTTACAACATTCGTTCTTAGGTTTCACGGCCGTTCAGAATTTTCTAGCCCATAAACCTCTGCACAGAAAACTTTAAACTGTGTTTCATTTGATTGACGCTAGTATATGTCAAAACTGGCAAAAATAACAGAAAGGTTTAAAATACTGTTGGTTTACTTATATATATGTTAAATCTGACTAAGTTCATAATATCAACACTACAAGTAAGATAGATAAAAAATGTAGTGTTGGAAGTATACAATAACAATGGTCGGGGAATCCCATACCTTCAATACTTCATAACTAAGAATGAAATTTTTATTCATTTATTGAATAGTATGAATATTGATATGATATATTTTCTAGCTATTATATATAAAATATGATATATTTAATAACATTAATAGGTGTATTATATATATATATACATAAAATAGATAGGAGTAATAAAATCAAAAAGACGAAAAAATTTTAATGGTATTTTTTAAGAAGAATAAAGCATAAACTCACATTAGTTATATATTTTATTATACTGAAATAATGTTACATTTTAATGTAGATTTTATAAAGGGTTTGTTCTGAAACACATAAATCTACTTTTCTGTTAAGGAGTGAAATAAAACGTCTCACCCCCTCCCCTATGACGAATTCGTTTCCGCAACTCCCTACCCGGAGACCCTGCGCCTATCCTCGACATACTGAGTTCCGGTCAGGGGTTCCCTAGACATGAAAATAAACTCTAAATGAATTTCTGCAAAATGCATTTTGAAATAATGAAAGATACTCACAAATGGCAATATGATTCATTTCTATGCTCCTCAGTTTTGTGGGCATTTTGTGTCACTTTGTCAATTAATTTATTTATATTTAAAATTTTAATTAATAGTACATGTGATTTGCTATTTGTACATCATCCATTGTGTGCTTTTCTACATTTAAGTATTAATATAATATGACATTAAAATATCATAAGTGCCGAATCAGAATTGTTTTATAGAATAACTAGAATCGTTCAAAAAATTACATGAATCACAAAATTCCAATGCATAATATTGTCTCTTTTCATCCCATGTAAATATAACTATATAGCTATCCTTCACTATAGATTAAAATTAATATGAATACAATATGAATTGATAGATTAATAATGGGCT
This sequence comes from Eubasilissa splendida, assembly GCA_031772225.1. NCBI lineage: Eukaryota > Metazoa > Arthropoda > Insecta > Trichoptera > Phryganeidae > Eubasilissa > Eubasilissa splendida. Next base: position 33,494,722 of record CM062846.1, on the reverse strand, counting down.
TAGAAGGCAAAAGGCGTCTCATAAAATAAATTAAACGAGTAGAATAAAAAAACCAAGAGTTTCATTTCATATATGTGATACAAACTTATCTCAGAAACGGTGGAAAAAAAGAATTACAAAAAAAAAAATTAAAAGTATTAAGATATTTGAATCAATACTACATGGAAAAAATGTTTTATGCAAAATAAAAAATGAATTTCTTTATCCATTCAATGCCCTTCCACAGTTCCCTGGGGGTAAAAGCAATAAATACGATATTGATCACGCCCATGTAGGTCACATTCGTGTTGAAAAAGATATCAAACAAAATTAATAGCCTTCTATAGATTTTTATATTCAAACACATTTCAAATATTAAAAATGGCATATTGGAGGTGTGTTCATTCGATAATATTTCAATAAAAAGCTAACTTGCTAATAAATTGATGGAGTTGTTAAAAATGGTTCGAACTACCTTTACCATTAGAGGATTTACGCTTTGTATTGGTATCATATTTTGTAACGGTCACCGAGGTTAACACGTACCTGCAAAGAAAAATATTTGCGACGATAAAAAAAGCAAAGTATTTGATATTCAAATGTATTTTGCAACACTGATATTCACCGATTACATTATCATTCAAACCATTCAGTTGTTAAAATCTATTTATTCACTATTCAGAAATTCTTTATGTAGGAAAATCAGGGTTACATACGAATATATGAACTTGTGTAAGTACATACTGCTGTTAGTAGGTACTTTTTCGAATCGTATGACATTATTTTCGAAGGATAAACTTAGGACCTCGAAGGGTGGATTGCCTATTTGAAAGAAGAAGAAGAAACTTAGGACCTCGATCGTCAGCATGTCTGTCGATGATTTCTACTTGAAATTTGTCTGGCAATAGTTTTATAAACCATTTTAAATATGAATTAAATATATTAATTATAAAGATATACATATAAAATCAATTTTATCGAAAAATATTGTTGTGATCGGGATTCGAACCTGGATCTCTTTCCTAACCGGGGAAGGTGCTTTATCCAACTAAGCTACAGCGACAATATTTTTAGCGACAATTTTCGACCCTATATGTTACCTTTTTGATATTAATACATTTAATCGTTCCATAATTTGACAGAGCCATTTACCTTATTGTATTGTCGCACCTTCCCCGGTTAGGAAAGAGATCCAGGTTCGAATCCCGGTGGCGCAACAACAATATTTTTCGATAAAATTGATTTTATATATATATCTTTATAATTAATATATTTAATTCATATTTAAAATATCACAGACCTATGTTCTGAATAATTACAACTTCACAATTAGAATGTGTTCTAAATAAACCATTTTAGTTATCCGATAACGTTGAAATTAACTTCACATAATAACTGAGAGCATACGATTAAAACTAATTTAATTAAGCTCATAAGTAAGTGATATTAGTGAATTCTTACAAGGTTATCGGAATCTAGTTGGATATTTAATTATTATCTTACGTGAATGAAGTTTATTTATTCAAAATACATATAAGTAATGGGTTTTCTGATACGACGATGTTAGTTATCTGTTTGTCAACATTTTAGTCAACGCGGATATAGGTTCATATAGAAGTATGAAAAGGAGTATGTTGCACACATTTGTTAAATTAAGTAATATTAATAAAATTGAAAAATACAAATGCGTAATATTTTGCGACAAATTTCAAATACCTTCGAGTAGTACACACTAGGAGACGCCAGAAATTAAATCAATTAATTTGTATTAATTTTAGATAAACTTTGATAAAACTAATATATTTTTAAAGATAACACATTATTATTGTGAAGTTGCAGTTTTTTAGATTGGAAAAGATCCAGGTTCAAATCCAGGTAGCAATTAAACATTTTTTTAGAAAAATTGATTTTTTGATCTTTCTTGTCGATACATTTAATTTGTATTAAAATACCACAGAACTATCTTCTGAATAATTTATGTAGCACCATTTTCGTAAAAGAAATGATGTATTTTTTTTTAATTTGAGACTGTTAAGAGTTCCACACTTTTGTATCTTTCACAGCAAATACCAACTGAATGTGGTCTTCTGGCACTTGCTGATTGGTTCTGAAGTAGAGGCTTAGTGGGGTACTAGGATACAGGGCCCTTGAATATACAGATGTGCGTGCTGTCTCCTTGAACATCAGAACTTGAATTCTATTCTTTCAGCTAAATTGAGCCAATGTAGTTCAAAAGAGATGAGATGTGCAAGGCTATTGATGTTTATTAAATATCCACGCTACCGCGTTCAGAATAGATTTTAATATATCTAGTTGAAACATTGAAAAGGCAGCATACATATTCTTAAAGTAATCCACACGTAATACTACAAATGCATTTAGTAGTATTTAGCGGCATTTTAGAGTAGAATCATCAGAAAAAAATTCTTACAAATGCTGAAAGAAATGACGCATAAAAGCGTATAACTTATACTTTACTTCGATATTTCAATTGAAAAATCATATATAAAAATGCGTTTACATGTATAAGACAATGACGGAAACTAACCGCAATTATAAATCAATGTTATTAAACAAATAATAGATCTGTCATAGAAACGACGTTATTTTTTATTATATTAATGGAAATATATGAAAGTATAGGTAATTACAGGGCTTACGATTTAAGTGATCACTTTATACAAATATAACATTTACTATTCTCACCTATTAATCAATCTCCATATCTATCAAATTTTTGGAAGTTGTATATATGTTATTATGTAGAAACACTTCGAGTACCACTACACTTTCGCCATCTATGGACTAAATTTGATATTTATTTCTTGAAACAGCATATATGTCACAATGAAAATCTTTTTTTTTTTTTAATTATTCAAAGTCATATTATTCATCTGTAAAATGTTTTTAACACATTATACTAGAATACGCATGAAAAATCAATTTATATATTTTCTTGTTTTGACCAGTACATTATTAGCAATATTTGATTATGTTTAAGAACACAATTATTTCCATTAATATAATAAAAAATAGCATCGTCTCTATGAAATATCTATTATTTGTCTAATAACAGTACCTTTGTAGGTGAAAATCTATTAATTTTGTGTTCTTGGACATATTCAAATATTGATATTAAAAGCTCTAACAATATGTGGATGAAAAAATTCAAATATACCTACCTAATATGGACCTAAAAACTTCGCATGATTGGAATATTTTTTTGGTATTTATTATACTATTATAAATGTAACGTTATAATCGAGTTTCAATGTATGCATTTATAAAATTGGCTATAAGTGTGAATATATATTTTATTACAGGATTATATTTCTATACAGGATCATCAATGGTATGCTAGACTGCCTCTAGATTGCTGGTTTGCTTGACTTTGACTTGTCATTAATTCATTGTTCTATTACAGTGGTAATGTCAGAACTCATGCATTAGCTAACTACGCAGTCCCCAGAATGAATTCTTTGAGGAATGAATATGCGGAGGTAGTCGTCATTTTTGCTGTAAATTTATCTCTTTATAGGATTACATTATTACAATTTTTTGTGTCTCAATTCAATGGTGACTGATAAATTGCTTTATTTCACATTTTATATTTATTTTTAATTTTGATTCCATATTTTTTTTCTTTGTGTATTGCACTTCTGATGAAATTTTCTATTATTTTACAAATTATGTTAATGCCTGAGTAGGGCGTGTATAATAATAATAAATAACATGCTCTATGAAATATAATATAATATATTCAAATTATGAATTAATTAATGAATATATATTTTATAGCATGCGCCAATAAATATACATTTATTAGATTAATTAAAACTGAGCTCCTTAAAAGCGATTAAAAATTCTTTTTTTTTTAAAAATATTATTAATTAATTATACATATGTTTAGAAAATAAATGTTCCTTGGCACACATTATCAATAATACTTTCTATTATAGTATGCTCCATAACAGCCAGAAGAATAATATTTAAGAGAATAGCGATAAAGGTTTGCAAAACAATATTTGAAATGAAAATGAATATCATTTAGGAGAACGAAATGCTATATTAAATATTAAACCACCCTGTTTGGTCTGTGCGATCGTTCACGAGGCGTTAATACTTAACATTGTATTGAATCGAACCCATTCACAATGTTACTATCGCCCAATGCGAATGCAAATAACACGTAACCCCATTATGGACGAACCATTGTCGTTTTCAAAACATTTTACGCTCTCGGGCATAGGATTTCGCTAAAATCGCGCTGAACCGAACCAAAATGTTACGGTTTTGTATTATTATTTTCGATTTGGGCATTATGCGCCGTGTAATACCGGCTTAACTGGTTCGAGCACTATTGTCCAATGCTTCACTGTAGCAATTAACGTGTTTATTGATTATATCGGATGCTGTGAGATAACAGGCAGCATTATTTTCTATCGAATGCGCCAATTCAAGTATTATTGGAATCTAATCACTAAAATTATATTGATAAATATGTATTAGGTAAATGAGTTATTTCGTATAGATTATTAGTTGAATATGCGAGTAAACTATTTATTATTATCTTCTTAAATCAGATTGCAAAGATGGTCTATCAGAAAAATGTGTAATCTTCTAAAGGGAGCCCTATATATTATTATTATTTTGATTAGAAATTCGTGATACGGTAATAAATATTAACTAAATCTGTTGATACACATCAACATTTTTGAATTGAAGCGTGTCATCGGACACGTGCGTCATAATGTTGTTATCATGGCGTTGTTTATATTCAAATATACATAATGTAAATGGCGAGATATAATATAAAATATATATTAGGAATATTAAACTATCGAGCTATAAAAATAATGCTAACAAGCATTTGATGACAACTGAAAATATCGAGCAAACATCAAAAATGTGATTCGTTGTATGTCATACGGTGTTCAACAGATTAAAGTAAAAAAATATAATCGTATTTGCAATAGCTTATTGGTATTATTTATTTGCATGATTATATATTTTTTAACTGAACCTTGCTCAAAGGATAAAGAACGCAAAATGTTATGTATTGCTCTATTTGCATGATTATATATTTTTTGACTGAACCTTGCGCAAAGGATAAAGAACGCAAAATGTTATGTATTGCTCTATTTGCATGATTATATATTTTTTGACTGAACCTTGCGCAAAGGATAAAGAACGCAAAATGTTATGTATTGCTCTATTTGCATGATTATATATTTTTTGACTGAACCTTGCGCAAAGGATAAAGAACGCAAAATGTTATGTATTGCTCTATTTGCATGATTATATATTTTTTGACTGAACCTTGCACAAAAGAACGCAAAATGTTATGTATTGCTCTATTTGCTGTTATCAATTCCAAACAAACTGGTTGTGGGATATCATATCACAAAATAGCCGTCCATATGATTTAACAGCAGCAGTCGGTTAAAGTCGAACATTTGCTATCAGCTTATATTATAAAACAATATCTAATTTAATATGTACAATGTAAATCAGAGGATGTTGGTATCAAGGAATATTCTAAAAACATTGTTCTAATTGGAATTAAAAAATAATTCTACATTATTCACTGATATTTGTACCCACAGAAATATAAATATTTTTTTTTTGTTTTGTAAATTGAGTCAAAACTCTGTTTTATTTCACTAAACTTTTCATTGTGTTAAATGATATATAACATATATTTTCCCATTATCAATATTATAGATCAACTAAAATTAAAAACACTTTTAGACAGTAATATATAATATTGATAATGGAAAGATGTTCCCGAAAACGTTATATATCATTTAACACAATGAAAAGTGTAGTGGAATAAACCAGAATTTTGACTCAATTTACAAAATAATCATGAAATTCCGCAAAGTTTCACCAAAAACCTTTGAAAAGTTATAACTAATTTGTTCCCATAATACAGAGTATAAAGCCTCTAAACCATTTTAAAACGAAAAAATATTTTACTTAGTTTTGAAAATTATCACCATTTTGCTCTTCACACTGATGCGCTCTTTCTAAGGCGTGAACTATCACCTGTCGTAATGTTTCTTGGCATATTTCTTCAATTTATTCACAGATTTTGGCCATCAATTACTGAATGGATATAGTGTAGTCTGTTTTTCAATTTCCCCCGTAGAAAGTAGTCAGGAGCGTTAAGTCAGGTGAGCTTGACGACCACTTGATTACAGAGTTTCGCGAAATGATCCTTCTTCCAAAAATTTGTCTTAAGAGTTCAATTATTGGGCGAGCTGTATGGCAAGTAGCATCATCTTGCTGCAACCACATCTTTGGTGTGTCCTCGACTGCGGGACGTACGAAATTCTCTAGCATTTCTCGATACCTTTCGCCATTGACGGTTAGTGCGTTTTCTGTCTCATCTTCAAATAAATATGGTCCAAGAACTCTTTCCGCATTTACACCACATCAAACCGTTACTTTTACGGGGTGTAGATTACGTTTGTGGACTGACTATTCTTGGATTTTTTGTCCCTCAAAATCGCATATTTTGTTTATTAACAAAACAAAATTTGCGTTAACACAATTGATCGTTGATTTTCGACTATTTTAACACGTTGCAATAAAAATAATAAAATAAATTAATTGTACAAAAGTTATTTGAATTTTAAATAGTCTAGCGACTTTTGGGCCACCTGTACTACCCAGCCGATGGTTGTTGAGTCACCCACTTGCGGTCTGTAAAATTGACATGTGTCTTGCGACTCTGAACGACAGAAAGTAAGCATGCCGATGGTAGAGCCTTTTATTCTAACTAGAATTTAGAATTATTGTTTTTTTTTTCTTGTTTCAGCTAGATGGAGTGCGGAACAGCTTATAAGAAATATAAAATAAGACGAAAAACATAGATATATTCTTGCTGATTTCCATTACTCAAATCGGCTGTAATGTAAAGAGACTAATTACGATAATTATATTTCAATAATTGTCAATTCTAGCAGCTATAACATTTTTTGCACAAATTAAGAAAAAATATGTGAAAAAAATATATCAATATTAAAATAAATATGCATTAATAAGTTCTGTGATATGAATTGGCAAAGACTGGCGGAGGACCGAACTGAAGAGGAGATCGCGGGGAGTCCTTCATCTAGCAGTTGACAGACAATGCCTGATTATAATGATGATCAGTAAAATATTCCGTAATCAAACAATTAAAATGTACAACTTAAGGAGCACAAAAAAAAAACAAATTTTAACATTAGACAACTTGAAAATCACGAGAGTAATTTTGATGGAAAATTTCTGCATTTGTTTTGAAAATTTTCAATGTCGTGATGCAGTAATTCGGTCAACAGTATTTTGGTAAAACATTAAAAGTTTTTCGGTGTATTAATTGGGTAAGCCACCTATTGAGAAATAATAAAACAACTTGCTGCACAAGTCAAATTGCTATCGTCTGTAAGTGAACTTGCGATTTTTTTCTTCTCCAGGTTCAATATTAAAAGGATTATGATTTTTTTTTGTATTTTGAATAGTGGTCATTTTAAACACGTTTGTGGATCAGGCTGGTTAGTAAGCTTATAAGTGATTACTATATTATTCTGTGATTAGCTAATTTTTTAGAAAAGTTTGATCGAAATCGAGATATATATGCACATACAGGGTGTAACAATATTTTATAAGTGAAAACCTGATTAAATTACTAGTTGAAAATGTTAAAAAAATATGTGCCTAATATCAACCATGTCGGAGATATAAGTATGTACTTCTAAAAAAATTTTAATGTGCCATTATTTAAATTAGTTGAAATATTTTACTGACTCCTAATATATATTCCGCAACTGGAAGTATTTCTATCGAAATCTACCTAAAAATGAAGCGTTTAAAACATAAAAAACATGACCACTTTTATAATTGGGTCTAACCATTGAAACATTCATAAATTCAACTATGAAACCATAATTCATAGAAACCTTTTTTACATCTCATAAAGTTCAATATCACAATTCCATAATGTGTTGCGCTTTATGTAGAATGCTCGCAGCTACGATCAGTCCGCTATCTTTTTGTTACTTGAATAAGAATACATGTACAATAACGTCTACTGTCCGATTGTCCGGAGTAATGATTTATTTATCCTAGTTTCCTATTTAGGGGCGAGGTGCGACTGCGCGTAATAAGGACCCCCCGACAATGGTTCGTGGACAATGAGTAAAATGGGGCATCTGGTGGCCAAACGATTTTACATTTTACCTTCTGTGCACTGCTTTTCTAAGATGTCACGCTTACCGCCAGGGCTCGGAGCCAGGTGGAATGTGACGGTTGCACAAGACACGACAACAATGAAAGTATGGACAGACATCTTACATTTTTATTAAACGTCGTTGAAATGTTAAATTTCTACGAATGGAAACGAACAGTTTTTGCTACATATTACGAAACAAAATATTGAAGTTTTTATTTTAATGTTTTAAAAAAATGCTGTAAGCATGGACAAATTATATTAAACTAGAAATTAAATACTGTCTGTATATAGGATATAATTTTAATAATTACCTGCCTACGTACACAGGAAATTATATAAATAATTACCTATCAACGTACCTAGTATATTTTTAAGTAATTATCTATCTACAGTATGATAGTACCATTACCTGAAGAAATTGGAAGTGAATAAAGAGATGAAGTGGAAAAGAAACTCGATGAATCTTCCAGATCAAATACAATATTGGCTATCGTATTGAAATGACGATCCGAATTGCGGGCTTCAGAGAAAAGTGGAAGAAATTGTCAAGGACATCAGCAATACACAACTTCAGGGTCACGACACGGGTAGACATAGGTAATAGGGCATCACACTCTTCTGTCCTGACACGCAACTCGTCTCATTCATTCATCTTTTCTTGTATCCGCTGATTGTTGAAACTTATAAAATGATCAAGTTCCAGAATATACCGGCAGATACTGTCATATCGTGAACAGGATTAAGAAGGGGTTAAGTGGTTCGGTTACGTGGAACGAATAAATGAGGAGAGCATGGTAAGAGCATCTTGTACGAGTGTTGATGGTATCAGAAAAATAGGGCTTTCGCGAAAGACTCGGCCCAACTAGGTAAATCAAATTTTGGAAAATGTTATTGCTAGAAGTCTCAACAGAGAGTTGTGCACAGCGGCATTTATTTATAGTACAGTTTTTTTTTTATGTTTCACAATTGATATAAAAAAAAAAATCATTAGCTTGCGTATTTAATTGCAACCACGCCAAACAGTATTCTATTCTCTCATATTGCAAAAGATCAATGGATTTCATTGTGCGTGCATCCATTCAGACACCGGACACAAGTCGGAATCTCAAGGAATACCCGAGGGTACGCCGCCCACCGGGGTATTCTAACTGCTGTTTCTTTCTTATCCCGTCTCTATTCGGTCCGCCCACGGCTCGGTGTGTCACATTCTACTATTCGATGGTTATAATTATGGGTTGTGAAAGGAACCAGAACAATGTTGCGCGATTCTCTGGTCTTTTCTCGAATCTTTTCGCCGTAGGTGTCGCCCCTCTGTGTGCTTTGTTGCCCCCTTTGTGTCTCGGTGTCACTGAATCCCTTGTTTTTCTCCGGAAGCTGCGACTTACAATGAGATCCCGACAATTCGACACCCAATCTCTTTCTTCCAAAGACACACCTATCGTTGGATAATAAAGGACGCCATGTCGACCGTGATAAATTTGGTTGAATGATCGAACAAAAGAAACACATTATTGCTTTCAGATTCTTAGAAAAATGCAAAAAAGTAATGCATACTTTTGCGTTTATGTATTATACAACCATCAAGTTTTATCTTTTTATTGCTAAAAATATTTACTTTATGTTACTCGTACTTTAGTAAAAATTTATTTTTATTTTTTAAGTTAAATTTTAATGACATGTTAGAATGAACTTCCTACATTTACGAACTCATAACTCCTATATTATACCACTCACATACATTTTACGAACACTTTCCACCACCACCATCTAATCAAATCTTACATAACCTAAATCTAGATTTTTTTAATTGAACGTAGTTATGAAGAAAATAGCCAGTCTACAATTTTGTGAAAATGAGATACCCTTTGTTCTTATCGGAAACAGTAAGGTCAATTCATAATAATTGCGTCTGAAAATTTTGTTGATCGGATAAACCCCATTTAAAAATATTAAAAAAACACTAAAATATATTTTTTCAAGTTATACCTAATTTGGTACCAATATATTATTTATCATTTTAACGATAAACATATTCAAGTCGCATAGATTTGATTGTTCATACTCTTCACAAAAGTGCGTTCATATTAGTTAGAATTTATTGTGGCTAGCTGCTTTCTGCATACTACGTTCAATTGTTCCTGGACTATTCAGGGCCAAAACATTTCTTATTTATTATATTTTGTTAACCATACAGACCGACCGACCATCACCACCAAATGTCCAAAACCCGTGAGCAACATTTCATTCATGTACGTACACGTGTTACATATATATTAGTTTCCAATCTCATCGCTAGGTGACCATAATAAGTAATTATAGACGTAATATGAAGGTATTCCATATTACTAAGAGTATTTCGAATAAACTTCATTTTTTCCTGTCAGAAATATACTAAGGGTTCATTATTTATCATAAAACATTTTTTTTAATAAATCTTATAAATAGTGTTAATATTATAAATTTGAAATGAAATAAAAAGAAATATAAATTAAATAAATCAATTAGAAAGATATGTTTATCGAAAAAATGATATATTTTTTCTGTATATATTTCTAGTTGTCTCATTTAATTCGTATTAAAATATCACAGAACTATGTATATTCCAAAATGCAACTTCACAACGAAAATGTGTTCTCCTTAAAAATAAGAAATGAAAAGAATTTGTGAGATTTTTATTAAATGTTGTAAAACCTCTTTTCAGTTGACTGGTGAATGTATCCTGGGTACACTATCAATGTTCAATCTTCCGTATCATCCATAGTCAAAACCCTGTCCATCTAATGTATTTCATCAGCTCTATTCACGCGTTTTAGTGGTACATTTTGGGGCTTTTTCCATTTAATCCTGATTTGAAAAAGTAATTTAATTGGGTCTGATCTTTCCGAGAAGTAATTTTAAATAAGTCTATTTTCTTTATTTGTTGCAACCATTCTCATCTGTAAATATAAATTCAAGGCAACATATTGTTTAAACTATGAAATAATAGAAGACACACAAGTCATTTTCAATATTTATTATGTATCGTCACATTCATGTGACAGCCGATTGCTTTCTGCTAGTAAATTATTTTATTTGTAGTTATGATGGTAATGTTAACCTAAGCACGATTCTAAAATTGAATTATTAGTAAATTTTTTATTGAACAACTAAGGCAACTAACGCAAGGCTGCTGCCATGGACTCATTCACACAAGATGATTCCCTTAGGCTCTACCCCGTCCTCCGGGCCACTGTAGTTGCTACCCTTGAGTTCAGGTGTGCGATTCAACTGCCAAAATACCCCCATTGTCCGAGCTGATTCCTTCATTGTGACCGGGCCCCCTCCACGCTACTCACACCGTGTCCCGCCGCGAGATTTTTGCAACATTTTCACAGTATTGAATAGTAATATTTATTTGTTCCGTGTGTCTTTCTAGTATTGTTGCCAAGTATTATTCCTATTGTGTTTTGACGATTGTATGCGCACGCACATTTCGATTGTGAATAGTTTTTTCTAGAGTTCTGTGTCTCCGGAGGTTGCGTGACTTGCCTAACTGGAAGCGGTGGGATGTAGGACGAGATTATTTTAGAAATTAAACGTGATTATTTCAAAAGCAGAATATGTTATTATTCTTCTTCATCATCTTGCACAACGTCACGGGGTGGGGTTCACGGATTTTCCCATCCTGCTCCAATACTCTTCTAAGATCGTCTTTGGTCTGCACGTAGGACCTTTACGCTGAGCCACCCATATGCTCATGATCTTTGGTGTCCTGTTATCTGGCAATCTTGCAAAAAACACGTTTCTGAAAAAATTGAAAATTTTGCTCTTCTTCTTTCAAATAGTCATAAGTAAAAAAATAGCAGAAAATAAAAATAATAATAATAATTAATACACGTTAAAGGAACGCGCCTATTCGAATCTGGTCAAACAAAAATAAGAATTTTACCCACCTATGTATCTGAGTATTGTTAAGTAAAATTATTTTTGGGGTTAAGTAATTAGTATCAAGGTTGCGCACCAACTAACGCAGCTTCATTAGTTTTCAAAAATTATCATCATCTGGTTATTTCTTGGTTAGCTTTGTTGGTCTTCTGTAAATGTCAAAAAAAAAATGACAATGCAAATTCACCACCCGCTCCAAAATAATACATTGGTTACCACTGCAATAAAAGCTAACATAAAAATAATGGTTGTACATATTATGGTTGTGTAGTCTAATAATGGATTGCCTCCAATCTCAATCCATCATTGTGTTCAATTGTTTAAATATTCAGAAATGATTTAATATAGAAGAAATTAGATAATCGGTTAAGGTATTGTATGAGTAAAATATTCATAGTTTATTCACAAATGGTTACAATTTATTTTAAATACGATGTTAAAAGATGACAGTTGGCGTGGTTGAGAATCTTGGAATCGTGGACATATCATTAACCTTTTTAGAAAAATATTTTTCTTTAAATACTCAGAAGGATCGTGAAATTAAGTTTATATTTAATTATTATTTTAGTTAGTTTAAGTTATTCTAACCTTTATGACCTTAATAATAGACAATATAATAAATATGTGAAAGTAATTAATAAAATAATTAATAAAAATATGAAAATCGTTAATTGATACGGCAATAGCTTCGTGCTATAATATTATTATTTTTACTTTAATTAGAAAAATATCGTACTTTAAACATATTCATACATATACAAATGACAGTGAACCGCCTAGAGACTGCAGAAATTCTTTTAAAAAAAAAAAACAATTATCACCAATATTTATTTATCCAATTCTCGATAATCACCACGACCCTTTGAGTTTTTTTTAGTTAGAGTTTTTCCTCAGTTGTATTTAATTAAATTAATGAGAGAAAGTGCGCCTCTCAAAACGTAATTATGTGTGTAGTCCAAGTGTTGTAGTCCCTATATATATATTTTTCTATTTTTTATTTATTATATCGGTAGAAATAAATCAGAATAATTGAATTAAGATTTATTAAATAGGTAATATAACTAAATGATATCTGAAAGTATTGTCTTTTGTCTTGTCATTTTGAGAAATATGTGCACATAAGTTGTCAATAGTTAATAACATAATGCTAGGAAATAGTTGATAGAATTCTTTGAAGATCACAATAGTCTTTCTTCTAAACCGTGTACTTATACATAATTAACAACAACTCTAGTTGTTAAAAATCTAATCATAACAATTTATTTAAATATTTTAAAAAAATATCACGTACGTGAGTGAAGCCACCGTATCAAGGCGAAATATATTTAGTTGCTATGTGAAAGAATAAGGGAATGAAGAATATTGGTAAGAGGTCGTGGTAACTGATTATATAGATCATTGAATATAACAAATCTATTTAACAAGCAATATTTTCACATAAAATTGTAGGACGATGGCGATGCAGACTAATCTGGGGAGACGTAGCCAAAATATAAATTATTCAAATAAGCGAGAGCGCAAACCATTCGCTGTTGAAGTGTAATATTTTAAAGTAAAAGCATACGTGTTCGGGTGGTATGTATTGCGTTAAATATTAGCATTGTCTAATCAAAAACAATTATTTTATTTTAAATTATTTATAAGTACGGTTGCATCCTATTCTTTCTTTGATCAAACCTTTTCGAAATCTTCCAGTTTCTCAGTATTTATCCCATTGCGCTTGTTCCTCATTGTACTTCAAAGATAGAAATACTGGGGTGGCTCATTGGTGGTATTATTTCTATTATCATTTTCACAATTACCCCCTGTCGCAATCTTCCAATGTGTAACAAGATTGTAGATACCTTGAAAAAAGAGTTTTGATGATTTTTGCTGAAATATTTTTGAAATTTGTAATCAGTTTATTAAACTGCTGTAGTACTAAAATCAAAGCTATTTAAATGTATATTAAAATAAATTAAATGTGAGGGTCCAGCTATAATATTATATGAATGATGTTAATGTTATTACTATATGACTAGTCACTAAGAAGTTTCAATGACAACATTTTTGAAAGTTCAATCAGAATACATTGAATGAACTAGCATCTTTAATCACAGTATACATTAGATAGTAGTATGACAAATTTATAAATATTTAATTTATTAGCATACATATTATTTGGTTATATTTAAAGTAGTGTAAATTATTGAATTGTTTTTTTAAAAATAAATTTAATATAATTTAGTAAATTTATGAACCTGGAAACCTAGCTTTGTGGACTTATTGAAATAACCGACATATTAGGAAAAATGGTGGTTAGTATTCAACTAAATTTATGGTCTTTTGGAATAAAGTTCGAACTATTAGGCTACACCAATAAGCTACTCTAATAATGGACTGAGCTGCACCTACTGGATACCTGTATATTAGAAACTATATTTTTAAGAAAAACGTCGAGTACCTGCATTTTGTTTAATGATTTCATCCTATTTTTGAATGATACTGAAATTTTATTTTTCAAAATGGTTTACTAGAACTTGAGATACACCTTTGACGACGATAACACCCGAGACAAATACCTATCACAGACTGGTACACGGATGGGAACTAGGGTTACCAACCGTCCCGGATTGGCCAGGATTGTCCCGAAATTGGAATCGCTGTCCGGTAAATATTATTGTAAAAACTCATAAAAATATAACGTTAAATTAGTTCTTTACTTGTCCCGGAGTTGTCCCAGAAAAAGTTGACAACTCTAATGGGAACAGAGCTGGCTGAGGATGTGGATAGTATAATAACTTCCGTGACTCTCGAATGAGTTATATTTTATGTGAGTGCCGGTGAGTACCTAATGATTTTTTTTCTCAAATTTCATATAAAGAAGAATATGTGAAATACAATAAAATTATAGGTCAGAATAGAGAATTTTGAATCATGTAAAGATTGTTAGAATTATATAACTAAATTTATGATTTATTTATTATTTTTACTACATTTTTTTCATATTCATTTTGCACTATCTATCCTAATGAAATGATATTTGCTGTCATAGAGTAAAAAACTAGTGCAGCAGGCAGGACACCGACTTAAATACTTACTTTTCTGCCAAAACTCTCAGCAACAATACTATTCATACTTTCATATTATGGAATGAAAACACTCTCTGTCGAATATTGTAAACTGATGAATGAATTGAAGGTATTATGTGACATTCTTTTATAGCATTTTCTTCTTATTTTGTCACATAATAAGTAAAAATAAAGTGGATAAAGTATATATGTGACAGTCAATTCTTTAGTAGATAGAAGTGTTATAAAAAAAAGGAATAATGATATATTTAAACTTAATTTACTACAAAATTTGTGTTTATGTGTGATATAACACCTTCAAACTTCGGTTGAGGGTACTAGTTGCAATTTCAGCAATTTCCATATTTTTTTATTGAGAGAAAAACGTGAAAAAAATATTTATTAATGCACTTATTATGAATGATAATTTGGTTAAAAACACAAAATAAATACAACACCTTCTTCCAAAAACAGTAGCAAAGACTGCTGTTGTTTGAAAAGTGGCAGCGAGTTAAAACGATTGATTTTGAAACTTATATGTATTTCTAATGACCAATTTATATCAACAAGAGCTAATAACAAATTAACACGATGTGTAAAGACCAAGAGAATAAAGTGAGTCGGAGTCCTGGTACCGACTCTGCTGTATGGAAGTGCATCTTGGAGCTAGCAGAAGAAGTACGAAATTAGACTGAATGTAGCGGAAATGGGATCTCTTATGTGGCAGATCCATTTATGATGGAGTGAAGAATGAAGAAATAAAGAGAGAATGTAAAGCTGATTTTAGTATAGTGAGTAAGATTACTTTATTATAAGACAACACATTCTTATTGTGAAGTTGTAATTATTCTGAACGCAGGTCAGTGATATTTTTAAATACTAATTTAATGAATATAAGATATACATATGAAATCAATTTTATTGACAAATATTGTTGTTGCGCCACCGGAATTCGAACCTGAATCTCTTTTCAAACCGGGGAAGGTGCATGCAATGCAGATCCAGGTTCGAATCCCCGTGGCGCAACAAGAATGATTTTCGATAAAAATGATTTTATATGTATATCTTTATAATTAATTAATTTAATTAGTATTCAAAGAGAGAGTGGTAAGAAAGACATATGACGCAAGTGTTGAACACCAGAGAGGACGTTCGCGGAAGACTTGGCACGACCGAATAAACCAGATACTGGAAGATGAGAAGATGTATGAATGTGATTGGAGCCATAATTGTGTGCCAGGACAGAAGAGTGTGGCGCTCTATCCTCTCTACCTACCCCCGCGGAGAAACGGCGTGATAGTAATAATTGTATTAAAATTTTTAAAAAATAATAGTAATACTATAATAGAGTAGTACTATAATACTGAGCGAAAACACTGCCCTTTGAATAAAGATGTTTCCTATGAAAGAGATTTCATACAAAGACATCTCTTGTGTGTCCTCAGAGACAATGTCGACTATTTTCAACAATTATTGGATAACCAGGAAGCTGTTCTGCTCCCTTATTACACTTATGCCATTCCACTTGGCGGGTAATGCGGATTTGAGGCCCTTCGACAAAGAATTATCTCGTTTTTCGCTCAGCTCGTTTGATGAAATCTTTTTTGCCGCCTAAGTCTCCCAGTGAATCACATGATTATTATTAGAGGACTCTTTTTGGATGCTTTGTGTGAGTATTAAATGACAATTGGGTGCGCTTCACACACAGCCGGGAAATAAGTTGTGTCAGCGCTAGTTTTTGTTGCGATTCAACATTTAGCACGCGAAATGTTCTAACTAACCAACTAACCCCAACAACGCAAATTCGGCATCATTATTATGTACTCCATTATATAATTCTAGTTTTATGTGGTGTCGTAGTCACATTTAGTTTACCAAACTAATGTTACATGTAAATTTGTATTTTAGTTACTCTTAAATGCAAAACTTTATTACTATATAGGTATCTAGGTATTAATTTGAAAAGTAGGTTTTTTAAATTCACTGTGGTGCTATAAAATAATCGGTTAATGCAAGTTCCCCAGATTAGAAGAAATTAAGGTTCGAATCCCGGTAGCGACAACAATATGTTTCGATAAAATTGATTTTGTATGTATATCTTTCTAATTGATACATTTAATTTGTATTAAAAACATCGCAGACCTATGTATTGAATAATTACAACTTCACAATAAGAATGTGTTCTCCATAATAATATATTTATATGATTATATTATATATGTTTATTATTATATAACAATTAACAAAGTAACGTGACGTGACCACATCCAGTGTTATTTTTCAATATTAAAAATATAATTTATTGTGAGAAAAAGAAAAGTACCTATTGACCACAGTACAACCTACCTTGATCAATTAACGGAAACAAATACAAATCGCCAAAATCCAAATCAAAATACCAATCTGACATATGATTTTAATGATTTAACATAAATCTTACAAGTCGAACCAATTCTGGATTACGCTCTCCTATAATAAGAATATGCCGAAATTACAATGATTTGTTCACTGATATTTATGTAAATATATTGTGTTTCATTATGAGTATTTAAAAATAAAATTAATAACATTCTTTGATGCTGTGTGTTCATCACTTAAATATTCTTTTTCTTATACATTTAACTCTAAATTTAAATCATTCGTATCGTTTTCTTGTGAAATACGATCGAGTATAAGTAATTTGTCACCATTTTTTTCATCTATGTACAATACCCCTTGTAACTCCGTTTCATTTCCAATTAAATAAATAAAAATAAAATAACGTACCAACCTGGCAATTAGTGACAATTGATAACATATTATGATAATTAAATATGCTTTACATTTTATAATTTGCGTTACGTCAATAATTTCAACGGCTGCGTGGTTGGTTTTATTTTATTAATATTATTGTCGAAATTCTTAGATATATTTTTATTTGTTATTATCATATTAATTTATTATTAAAAGATGAATAACATATCTGCGTCCAAAGCACAAGATATGTTTTTCCTTACTGCTTAAAAGCTTCTCTATTGCTGGTGTCGAGGGTTCTGTTTGCTGGCCTCTGCCCATGTGATGGATCCACGGTCTTCCGGTCCGAGGTCCACCTTTTTTAACTGTCTGCTTTTCTCATTAGATGCCCGGCTTTCAGCCGATTCAGTTTTGTCATTCTGTATCCTATGTTTTTAAGTTCGCTGTATATTTGTAGCTTCTCATTTGTCTCGTTATTTAACGAAGCAAAATTCCCAACGTATTCCCATAGTTCTTTAGGTTTTGTCATCATGGCATCAGTGAGTATTCATAAAGTCTCAAAAGGTTTTCATTCTAGAAAAAAAACCTAGATCTATTTATTGAATTTTAGATAAATATTACCAAGCATTCTAAATCTATCAAGAGTTTATATTGGGGGCTTAAGTAAGTGTAATTTAAATCATTAAGACTCACGTCAACTCTAGATATACACTTTTTTTTCAAAGAAAGCAAACAATTTGTGGCTTAACATTATGATTAAATAATAGAATGTTAAGTTTTAGACCCTTTTATTATGTACATACACTAAAGTCAACCGAAAAAAATAACTGAAATAAACTAAGTAAAATGGTTTAAAACTAAACATTCATTAAACTAAACATTTTTTAAATTAAACTATTATTTAATTTAAAAAAGTATATCTCAAAACATAAAAAAAACCCTATTGGAAACTACACTTACACTAAAGTGGTGGTAAGAGATTTAATATTTTGGATTGTTATTGATTTATCTATATCACATAGATTTATTATGGAGAAATATACTTAATATGTATATATCGCTTCATTGTAATTTTACATTGTTATATTTTTCAAAGACGTTCAGGATCTTTTGTAGGGAGTTTTCTGTTCGTATACTTTTGTATTTTGTGTGATCATGTCAATTATAGTGATCACTTATGATGTCGTATATAGGTATATGACTACGACATATTTATTTTATTATAAATTGCATCTGATTGTCAGGCTACGTTCTAGAATATTCAATATTTATAATAGTTTTTGCAATTAACTCGAAAATACGGATACATGATAAGGTGGATTTTTGATGTGAATTATTTTTAATAGATACAAATCAAATTAATTAATTTGAAGATATATAGAAAAAATCTATTTATCGATAAAAATATTTTGGTTGCTACCGGGATACGAACTAACATAACTAATAAACTGGGGAAATGCTTTAGCATTTCACCATATCAACCGATCACGTTTTCGACACATTTTGAACATGTATTCTGTATCTAGTCTCCATTAAAAAAAATAAATAATAATATGTGAATCAAAAATAATAAAGTTCTGTATGTTTCTAATTTAATTTGTATTAAAAAAATCACAGAATTATGTTGTGTATTTTTAACTTTACAAGAAAAATGTGTTTTCATTAAAAATGAATTATTTATTTAAAATTACTGTTTTAATAAATATTTTCAATCAATTGAACACCTTTTTTTGTTATGATTTTTCAAAACATTTTTCTGTGATAATTTAAACAAATTTAGATAAAAAAACTTAGAAAGATACACAGAAAAAATCTATCTATGGAAAAAATATAGTTATCATATGAAAATAGATTTCTCACTTAGCAAATTAATGTAGATGAAATTTAGCGACATCTGTATAGGGCATCGTTAATCGGCCAAAGCTCTCTATCGGAAACATAATATTTTGGGTTCAAGTCCCGGTGATGACTATATTTTTTCGATAATATGTCATTTATCTAAAAAAGTAAGGTAGTAATTGTATTGCTGTTATATAAATATAATGATATATTTTAATATTATATTAAGGTAAGGTATATAGATATATTTTTGCTAGAACCATTATTATATAAATAAATTTAAAATCATTTAATGGATGCATGGACAGCACGACAAGTATGAAAACAAACAAAAAAAAACATAAATGCAACAAAATAATAAAATATATTTATTTTAAGTGCATCTATTTTCAACGTTTATAAATATATTTATAAATTTTAGAGAAATGTATCTGGTGGTAAAGAATAATAATATGTAGGCGCATGCATTCAATATATTTATTTATACTCAGTTAATTGGAAAATTATTGAAATAATTGATATTGAACTAGATTAAAATGTAAATAGGTAAAACGATAATAATTACGATAGGAATACTATGAAGTTAATACATAAAATCGATTTTCTTCCCGAGAAATCTTATCATGTAAATCTAATATTGTGAATATAATAATATTAAATAATTCTTATTGTGAAGTTGTAATTATTTAGAACAGATGGTCTGTGATGTTTTAAATACTAATTAAATGTATTAATTATAAAGATATACATATAATATAAACTTTATCGAAAAATATTGTTGTTGTGCTACTGGGATTCGAACTTGGATCTCTTTTTCCAATCAAGGTGCGTCGTCTGCTATCGGTTTACTCAAAGGTATTTGAGATTCCGTAAAAACAAAGTAGATGGGTTTAAAATAACGGAACGACAGATGCGTTAATTTGAAAATGTGTAACATATAGGTTCGAAAATTTGTCCTCAAAATTACTAGCGCTGCAGCATAGTTGATAATACATCTTCCTCGGATTGGAAAAAGAGATCCAGGTTCGAATACCGATAGCGCAATAACAATATTTTTCGATAAAATTGATTTTATATGTATATCTTTATAATTAATACATTTAATTAGTATTGAATAAATACTTGAACTGCATGTCGCTGGCATAGTGTATGTAGTATTGGATTAATGAAATAATAAATATTTTTACAGCATTCATGCGAATATAAAAGAAACATAAATATACATGATACATAATATTCCTATGAATACATAATATACACATAGATAGATGGAGAACTGATGTTTCCATAATTTCATTCCTTTTGTATAAAAAATCGGTGTAATTATTTGTCAGAACTGGGTCCTAAAAACTGAGGATGGATTAAACCACTTTCTGGTACACGATTTAACAATTTAAAACTATCTTGTCATGTGATATTTGAAATGTCGCGTTTGTAAAATTATGTATAAATCTACTCATATAGATCAGCTTTATGTGTTATTCATATCATTTTTGATTAATGGTGACTAAATTAATTAATTAGTTGAATTTATTTATTAAGATATTTTATTGCTATCAGTGCGATGGCCGATTTACGAAACAATTAATACGGTAATATAAACGTAAGTTTAATACCTTTTCATCACAACTTTAATTAAAAATAAAGAAAATATATTAAAAATAACTTTTAAACTGCCATGCCGCATAAAACTGGGTACATAATCGATATTTCACCTACAATCAAAATATTATATATTTTTAAATAATGAATACATGCAAATATAACGATTAATACAAAATAAATATATTACACACCTCAGGATACAATTATAATTAATATTGCGATGTTATAAAATAAAATTTAATATTAATTTTTAAAATACCAACATAGTTTAAATTAACATTTTCAATGGATATAAACACATTTGAAAAACGAATTACACATTATAAATATTAACTGCACACGTGCATGGATAAAATTAATTTATAGATGTACATACATAGGAAGTAGTGATGAGAAAAAATGCTACTCTTGATTCACTGATGTGATTGTGATTGATATTCGTCAATATCAGTGATTGAAAACTGAGACTCTGATTACAGTTTTATTACTAATACGATATCACAATATACGAAATTAATTTTAAAAACATAATTTTGAACGTATTTACTTATAGTATTCAAACTTCATTTGCGTAAGAAACATATTCTACCATACATAAATTAATATCACAAAAATAATATGAGTTTATTTTTAGGGACAAATTCTCAGCATTCTCGGGTCAAATGCGTAAAACGTTTTTGGCAGAATCTACTAGATAGCGCTTATCTCGAATTATAACGTTATTATTTCATGAATATTTTCGTTTCATATGCACATGCGCCAAATCACGGTTCACAACAAAATATAAATAAAATAATAAAATTAATGACGTATCACGATATTCCCAGATATTCAATCACTGATAGTGAGTGTGACTGAAAATATCAGTGATTGACTCACAGTTCGTGATTTTGAACTCATCACTAATAGGAAGGGGCCCTATATATATGTATGTGAATACATTGATCTCGTAACCTAAGTAATAGTTTCAGGAACCTAAAACAAAAATAATATTGATTAATAATATTTTACTGTTTAGACGACAAAAACAAATAATAAGAGTAGGTATATATCTAATTTTTTGAGATATATTGAAATGCTTGACTACTTGTTGCTCTAGGGTATAGTTTCTAAATTGAATATTTTCATGGAATCCCTTTACATTTTGTAGTACACAACGGAACCCTTAAATATTTTCAGTTTAGCTTAAAAACATTATCTTCTATTTCATGCCTATAAACCTGGCAGGGAAAAACAAAGTTTTTGTCTTAATTAAATGATAATTATTGTATCAATTATAATTGTTTTATATTTTCTTTACTTTGCAAATTTTAATTAATTGATGACAACTGTATTCGTGCGCCAGGAACCACATCAACTCTGCTCCAATACTTGTTTTGGTTTCAGAGTGTAGCGGGAATATAATTTCCCATAGTACGTGCGTTGCGCGTTTAATGAGTAAAAAATAGTATTTTTTAACCATAGTTTTAAGGAACACAGGGGTAAGACTCAAGTAGTGTTCAAGTAGTCAGAGGTTCGAACCTCGTTTCGGGGGACTATGCAAATAATATTGGAAGACAGACGTACTAACGGTATGGTGCTTATAGTGTGTGCTGCGAATCCTTTCGACACTTACTAAATAAATATTATATAACGTTTGTCTTTTGCTAAGGTCGTCGATAAGGTGGACAGATCTGGCTAAGTTCACAACCAACGAATACTACAGTTTAGAATAGATGGCGCTGGTGTAGTAGTCTTTATGCAATTGTGATTTAGTTTGTCATTTGGCAGATTTTCTATAAACTGTGTAAATAAATAAATAAAAATATTTAAATGTATATTTTTTATACCACTCTACGAAGAAAAAATAATAGTAAGAAAACAATGTAATATTGTTCTAGCTATTCAGTTGCCGTAGGTGGTATACTACAATAATTGTATAAAATGATTACTCACGCTTTTACTGGATCTTGAATACGATATAATTGCCTTGGTCGCCTCTGAGATGGCATAATTTGCCAAATTTCCTGGAAGTATCAATCTGGTGGCTGTCTGAATCTCCCTCGCGGTGACAGTAGCCTTTCTGACATAGCGAACTAGTTTTGAGGCTTCACCGGCTATCCTCTCGAATATGTCATTCATGAAATTGTTCATTATGATCATGGCTCGTTTTGATATGTTGGTATTAGGATGAATCACTTTTAAAACCTTGTATATATATGTAGAGAATGTTTCTTTCCTACGTCTTTTCTTTTTCTCTTTTTCTTCTCTTCTCTTTTTTATCTTCAATATTGGAGTGACATGTGCAACTGGCACATTCGATATTAAATTATTACGTCTCACAGTAATATTTGTAATGTCACTTTTCTTCGTCTTTTTTTTACCCATATTAATTACAATTGCAATAAATATACATTACATTACATAAAATTATAGATTTTATTATGATTTCTAAGAAATTTTATAATAAACTCACACCTAGAAGTTGACAGACACGCGGAGTAATGTAGCGAGAAAGATTTTATGCATTATTGTTACATTTGAGTTAATTAATTTCATAATGCTTTATATGCATACTTGTCAATGAACATAATTTAAAACACTTCAAAGTATACCGGGGAGTGTTGTAATATTTACTGAAAGGTACTGTGCCATAATTTAAATATACTTTGTAAATTAGGTGCTATATATGTAAGAAGATACACGAGTTTTACATTACGCTAAAAGTGGTGATTTTAGTATAATAGTTATCTTATTTAAAAATAATATTAATTAAATATTTTAATAAATATGTAGATAGGAACAAATATTTTATTTTCTATAAAAATTTTATAAACTCTTCTTTTTTTAATATGTTCTTGAAATTTAAAAAAATTAACGTCTGACGTTTTTCTCTTTCACAATAAATTGTCACCGTGTGTTCTTTAAAAACAGTTTTTTATTTTTTAATATTACTTATTGAACAATTGGAAAATATGAAACAAACAATATGACGTCTTATCTTCTTTCTTGATAATGTAAATAACGTTGCGAGTTTAAAATTGCCCTAGAAATTCTAACATAATAAGCTGTGAAAATTTTCTGACGCCAGAGCTTACATATTCCGCTTATATTATATTTCCACTTTATAATTAAGATTATTTTGTATTATTATAAAATATTATTATTCTTATTTACAGATGTGGATTGACGACCTAAGATCGGTTCATAAAATTCGTACGGGGCAACCAGCCCATTACATTTAAAAAAAATCATTTACAAATAATATTTTTTATAGGTATCATATTAATGTTAATTAATATGTCTCTTTCTGTCGACAGACATAAAAGTTTCCAGTTTACTGTCATTAGTGGTACTTTGCAATCTATTTATATTTTTATCCCGCCAGAGAAAGGATAAGAAAAATAAATCTCTTGCGAGATGCAGTAAAAGTTAGTGCTTATCCAAAATCGTTTTATAATTTCTAATCAGTTTAGGATGAATGTTAATATTTTTCTTTTTCTTCCACGGCACTGCATCCCAGGGTGGAATTCGGCCTCCTTTACGACTACTCTCCACCGACTCCTGTCCCTGGCCATTCTTGTTCAGTTCCCAGATCCTCCACTTCAATCCTTTTTCATGCAGTCAGCCCACCTCTTCCTTGGCCTACTTCTAGGTCGCTTCCACAGGGGTACCCACTTGATCATGATCTTTGTTGTCCTGTTATCTGACATTCTTTCGACATGGCCTGCCAATCGCAGTCTTTGGAATTTACAGAATCTTAAAATTGTTTCTTAATTAATCAAATTTTCGAGCTCATGATTTATTTTTATTCTGTAAGTTCCATTTTCCAATGTTGGTCCATAATTTTTTTTAAATATTTTACGCTCAATGACTGCTAATTTGTTTTCTTCGACTTGGGCACCACGTTTTACAACCATAAGTGACTACTGGTCTTACTATGTTTGCTTCGATGACTCAGTATTTTGGATCTCAGTAGTTTTTTACACACGTATACGCTGTTATTTCCAGCTAGATATCGGATCTTTAATTCATCAGTTGTCTTATTTACCTTGCGCAAGTTAGAGCCCAGATATTAAAAATAATCAACCCCGTCATATACATGGTGATCTACGCACACATCTTGGGGTGCCTCTTGTTTACGTGTACTGACCATGTACTTCATTTTTGAGGCGTTTACATGTAGTCCAAATTTTTCCGCTTCCTTTTTTCAGAGTGGCAGCATGGTCGACCATTCATTGTTTAGATCGGTTCGTAATAATTAAATCATCAGCATAGGTACACATCTGTAATACAGCCCGTAATGTAAACCTTGCGAGCAGGCGCATGCAGTCAGTATATTGAAATAAGCTGTCCTTAATTACATATTTTGAGAAATAAAGTGAAATTAAATATTTATCTGACAGAACGTCATCATATATTAAAACATGAATAATATGAAAATAATTGTAATAGGAATATTACGAGATGCACATTTTATTTAGATTTATTTCGCAGAAATTCTAGTCAAGTGCAGCTTATTTCAATGTCCTTACTGCACGCCGTGCTTACGAGTTATTTCCTCCAAAACCAAATTAAATACCACGCAGAGTGCATCACCCAGTCTTAATCCAGATTCAATTTTAACAGTATCCGTTAGCTTATTTTCAACATTTACAACTGCTTTAGACTGTGATAATGTGAGTCTTATTAGTGTTACTGGCTTTAAGGGAATGTCTAGTATTTTCAGAATGTGTAGCATGATTTCTCTGTTTACACTCTCAAACGCCTGTTTAAAGTCAATGAACAGATGGTAGAGCGGCATGTTATATTCATGTGCTTTTTCCAAGGTTTGCCTCATAAAATATATGTGATCTATGGTGAATCTGTCAAATCGAAATCTGTACTGGTATTCATCAAGGATTTCTTCGCCATACTTCAGTAGTCTTCTATAAAGTATACAGGAAAAGACTTATATATTGCATTTAGGATTGTGATCCCTTTGTAATTTTCACACCTTGTTTTGTTACCTTTTTCAAAGTAGGCACTATTATACTCACCTTACATTCCTCAGGCAATGTTTTAGTATACCAAATATTTTTTATCAGTCTGCGAAGATGTGTTTCTAGTTCTTTACCACCACTCTTGAGTAGTTCGGATGTTATCATGTAAGTTCAAGGAGATTTATTATTTTTTAATCCCCTTAATGATCGTTTTACTTCAGTCAGAGTAGTTTGATAGAGCATTTTTTCCTGCTGTTTGAGATCATAATTATTATGATTCAGGATTTTTCTGAAGTACTCTTTCCATCGCTTTATGATGTTCGTCTAATCCACCAGCATTTTCCCATATCTACAGATAGCCAGTTTCGGCTAATATTAATATTAGGTTTACATTATTTTTATGGTTTGTAAAATACTAAAAAAACAAAAATCGAATTCATCGGCCAAGCGGGACTTCTCCCGGTGTCTCGGTGGGTCTATCTTTTAATGGTTATTTATAGGGCGGATCGAGTCTTGTACACATAATACGATTACTAATTATGTTATGTTATGTTTACGTAATTAAATAATGTGGATGACGCAAATAATAATTGTTATTTTACGTCATTTAATAATGTAGCTAAATGAAAATATTTTTACAAATAAATAATGAATCAATAATAAATAGTCATGTAATAATATATGTCAATAAATGTTTTTATCTATGCTGGTATTTTTAATTTTAGTATACATTGTTTCCTGAAGAAGACCATAGGTTTTGAAACATGTTGATTTATCAATAAATAGTGTGGTTTAAATAAAGTGTTTTCTCTTATTATTTTATATAATAAGTGGTCATAAAGTAATTTTGTTATTATTGAAGAAAATAATGAATCAATTAATTTAATTTAAATTTGTTATTTATTACGCAATTTTCTCTCTCGTTTTGGGTAATGAAAACATTCGAATTGTACAGCAACTCAAGAAAGAAATAATATACCGTCGTGGGTCATAATAAATGATGGTTTGATAAAATCCTTTGCCACCGCGGACAGAGGGGCCGCCGCTCCACAATGCACATTGTGGTGGTATTCTGCAGAAAATTACCATGGATACTGTTGTTCGCCCGCCGGACCGCGGGACTTTCCGGGACAATGGCGGAGTTGGGCGGCCATTGTGGGGGCCGGGACAAAGTTGGACGCCGTTGTCCCGCACAAACGCTTTGTGCCCCGTGTGTGTTCCGCTACTGCTTTCCTGGAAGTGTGAAAGCCCCGTGTGAAACAATCGGCCTTTCTTGCCTGCCAGCTTTACTCTGTTCTGCGCACTTATTACAAATAAGTGTTATATTATTATTTCATTAAAGACCAATACATGCTTAATAGTTGAACTTTTTTTATATATCTTGAATTTGCACATAATCGATTAATTATTTATTCTCCTTCTCACGCCTTATACGTTTAACAGACGTTAGCTAGCGATGGTTGATATTTGTGTCTCGGTGACAAGTCACCCCGGTACAACCAGTTACTCGGAATCATAGTAATGCCAGTGGATGAACCCCAGAATGACGTAGAAAAGACATTTTATTTATAAAACAAAATCGAAAAATCTCATTTTAAAAACTGAAAGAATTTTTCGATATCTTGAAATATGACAGAGTTGCGGATATTCAAAGTTGCGTGTTTTAAAAACGATCAGTTTATACTGTTTTATCGTGTGACATCACATCTTCCGAGTTTATAGTTCTTGGCGATGACGACAGATCATTTTATCGGTAATTTTTTGAATCAGTTAACCTTTACCATACCGCGATATAAAATACCCGAATGCAGCCATGCTGTCAATTCGTGTTACGGTAGATAACTGTTAGAAAAAATGTTTTTATTCGGTTAAATGGCTTTAATGGCACGAATTTACTTTAAATATTGAGCATTCAATTCTGAAAATATGATTAATAACATAATTTAGAGCATTCATTGAGTCGTATACAACGTGTGCTTCCTTCTTATCTCTCTTCATTTAATTAGTGAGAAAAAGACAATTATATTTGTATGTTTGTTGTTCTTTTCACTGTGAAAATAGTGTGTGATCTCTGTTTTTCATATCACATATTGTATTTTTACCAACGTATTAATTTTACAACGGATTGAACGGAAAAAATAATTGTTTTTGTACGATTCCCTTTTCATAATTGGTTTTTCGCTAGTCATTCCTAAGCGCTAAAATTTTCTTTAGGATTATCTAAAATATGAATTTTATGTTACATGTATTTACCGAAATATTACAGGTTTAATTTTGATGGTAAACCTATGTTATGGCATGGTTTGGGAAGGGTTAAAACATTTCCCTCTTGTCATCAAGAATTATGAACAGCAAAATGAATCAGTTTTTTTAACTTTACCTAATTGATCAAATTAGATCATGCATTTAAAAGTTGAAACCGGTTCTAAATGTAACCGGACAAGTGATCCACATTCATCCGAAACTGAAACTGGTGTTTCCGAAAATCGACGATATCAACCGTCTTAAGCTATCGTGTAGGCAATCATAACTTAGTTTACTGCGATCCGAAAAAACTCTACAGTACACTGGCAAGACCATTATACTTTTCCTGTTTTATGAGATGCAAGATCTGATACTTCTCAAGATGTCTCATTTGTGTCCAAGATATTAAACTTTTCGGATTTTCATTGTTTTAAATGGCTTTTTCTTTATTCGTCCGAATAATTACATCTTCAATCGTATTCAGATTATTTTAGCAGGTAGATCCATATCTAAAATGTTTTAAGTCGCCTTATCATTTCTTCGGTTAGTGTTTGTTTACGCGTCTTGTTACTTCGATTGGCACCACTGTGTTTCCTGGTTTATAATAATGTATATGTATGTGTATGAGTATTGTTGCCCTTTTTTTGGAAAGCTAAAAAGACGGTAAACGACTGGCGTTTAATTATATTTCGTGCTTCGACTAGTCCAGACGTCCAAATAAACCACCAGTGCGCGCTTCGGTCGGTCGACCTGGGAACCAGCTATCGAAGGCATTTACATCAACAGTGTCCATGTTGATTGTTTACCAAATAAATAAAATAAATGTCATGACTTGATCCTTGGCGCCACTTACACTGACTTATTCTAGTACTTACGACTGGCTCAATTAATAATACTGTTAACAAACCTATTATTGCACTTGATGCCTGAACAGAGTACATTTGTTATAATACCTGGAGGGTTTTGGAAAGCTCGTGTAGTTCGAGATAATCGGGCAAGAGGCCCCGAAACAAAGCGCCAATCTTGACGTTTTAATGGCACGCACAAACACCTTTGTTACAACACATTTTTTCACCGTAAAATACCACAACATATTTCATCCTATTTTGACAAGTGATGATTCTCAAAACACCCTATGGTATTAACTATACAGGTTTACATCTTTCTATTCTATAAATTTATATATTTCCATTAAATATAGATCAGATAATTTTCGGAGAGCTGTTGATCGAATTTAAAATTTAAATATATATTTTATTATTTTGACCAATATATTATATAAGAAATATTTGAATATGTACAAGAAACACACAATTACTGGGTTTTTACCTATAAAGACACCGTTATTAAAGAAATATCAGATATCTCATAGAGACATATATGCTGTATAAAAAAAGGGATAAATAAATGATCTAATTTGGTCGGTAGATGGCGATGGTGTAGTGGTACTCGATATGAGTCCACATATTAACATATACCAGATATGTAAATATGAAACCGGAATTTGCCCATAGATGGCCCTAGCTGTCAATGTAGTTACCGTCAAATCGCGTCATTGGCGCCATTTTCTTGTTTTGACATCTGACAAAGATTTTCAACTCATAACAATACAGGTTTCATACAATAGCATAGTTTTTAATAGCGTTGAACATGCCAAATTGTGTGGCTGGAAACTACGATTTGCAGACAGCATTAATTTTCTGTTACCATTTGAAAAAAACTGCTGCAGAACCGCATCGGAAGACGGTGAGTATGTTCTTGGTAAATCACAGTGCTTTGAGTGGTTTAAAACATTCAAAAGTGGCGATTTTGACGTGAGAAACAATGCTCTGTATTTGGTGGCATCAGGAGGGTGAGATCTATTATAAGCTGCTAAAACCTGGAAAAACTGTTAATACTGAACGCTATTGACAACAAATGATCGATTTAAATCAAGCTTTGCGTGAAAAACGACCAGAATATCAAAAAAGGTAACACAAAGTGATTTTGCTTCATGATAATGCACCATCACACACAGCAAAACCAGTCAAGGAAACAACTGAGGCGCTCAGTTGGGAAATACTTTCGCATGCGGCTTACTTACCAGACTTGGCTCCATCTGATTACTACTTATTTGCATCGATGGGACACGCACTTGCTGAGCAGCGCTTCGCTTCTTACGAAAATGGCTCGATGATAGGTTTGCCTCAAAAGAGCAAAATTTTTTCAATTTTTTTTTCAAAAATTGCCTCAAAAACGAAGCGTTGCATCCACAAATTGTCAGAGATGGGAAAAATGTATAGGCAGTATTTGGAATAAAATATTTTGTTTCATTTTCATACAATAAACGTGTATTTTCTATACAATAATTCCGGTTTCATATTCACATACCCATGTATACAACTTTCGAAAATTTGTAAAATGTGGAGATGGAGGGGTAAGAATTGGTGAACGTTATGTTTATATAGAGTGATCACTTAAGCCAGCCGAAAATAAGTCGTAAGCCCTGTAATTATCTCATACTTCCATATATTTTTCATTAAATATAATAAAAAATAGCTTTGTATCTATGGGATATCTGATATTTAATTAATAACAGTGTTTTTGTAGGTAAAATCCAGTAATTGTGTGTTCTTGGATATATTCAAATATTGCTAAAATTTTAATGTTTTGTGCGCGTAGGTACTATGAAAGTAATCCTACAAAACTTTATTCTCAGAATAATATGTTTTTACATGAAAAACATCGTTAATACTCAACAGAAATTATACGAGATGTTTAGCCGAGTTATATACTGTGATTGAACTTGTCGAATTTGAAAAAATATAATCCGATCATATTCTTGATGTATGTAATGTATAAATAATTATATCTAACTAATTAATTAAATAATCGAACCAAAGATGAATTCAAACTGCATTCTTAGCAGTATAAATTAGACTGCTTTCGACACAATATTGTAAAATAGTACTTATCATCAGATCATTATGACGAGAGACGCTGAAGATGGACATCTCGGATAGGACTCTCTCTTGACTGCCTTCATAAAGCTGAGCGCTACGTCTCCATTGCCTCATGCAGACGGAAGAAAGCCAAAACACCAAATTCAAATAACCATAACACCAAATTCAAACATATCGCATCAGCGACATCATCCCTGTTGATGGACTCTGCAGTGGAATTTTAAACGTTAGCCAGAGGTGCATGTAAAACAATCCAGAATACTCTGCTTACTTATCATCACGCCGTATCTCCACAGGGGTAGGCAGAGGAGACAGACTATACACGCTCTTCATAATTATCGTCTTATCCACATTCATACATCTTCTCATACAAACTCGTCGATTATTGAGGCTTCTAACAGAACCAGTATCTGGTTTACCTGGTCGTGCCAAGTCTTCCGCGGATATCCTATATTTCTGGCGTCATCAACACTTGCGTCATATATCTTTTTTATTATTCTCTTCTCATTCATTCGTTCCATATGAAAAAACCACCTAAGTGATCCTTTCTTAATCGTACTTACTATACTAAGATCAGCTTTACATATTTTCCTTATTTCTTCATTTTTTTCTCTCCCACATATAACGCCCATGTGATCTCATTTCATTCAGTCTACTTTCGTTCCTCTTCTGTCAGCTCCAGGCTATACTTCCACACATCAGTGTCAGTACCAGGACTTCATTGTATACCGCTAGTCTTGTTTCGGTTGACAAATTCCTATAAGATATTATTACATTCAAAGCGCCGTTTTATATTTTTCTCACCCTTTCCGTTTCTATTAAACATTCATCCTAAATACACAAAGTCATGTACTTGTTCCAAACATTCATTACTTACAAGTATCTTGATTTCTTCCTTCTCAAATACCATCACTTTTGACTTGTTAACATTCATAATACAGTCGCTTTCCTTGCATACATCATACATTCAACTCAAGTTATTTTTACTGAAAAATTGTCAATATCTTGTAATTTTTAAATTTTATTTTGACTGAAATAAAAATTTCTACAATAATAGATTTATTTATTTAATACTGAAGTATATTTAATACTAATTTTTAAGGCAAGAAAAAGTAAACAAATACTCACAATACCGTGAATGTATGGTGGATTATTTTCATATAATTTAAAATGCCTTTCTTCATGATTTGATACGTTATTTATTTCTCAGGCACGTTTTTGCGCAATAAAACTAAACGACGAGATAATTATATACACGGGGATAGGTACCTATCTACTCACCCAACCATATTGCAAGTCAAGTTATTTATTAATATAAAGCCGTGTTTACACTAGCAGGAAATTATACATCTTATCAATAGGAAACTTTTTATAATATTGCGAACTCTTTAATAAACCATTTATTTCAAATGGGTTGTTTATGATAAATCATAACTAGTCGATTTTTTATATTATTATTTCAAAAGTATATTGCATTTCAATTTTTATTGTTTCAATAAATACTATCTATACATATTTGTGCCGTGGTATAAGTCAAAAATGAGTTTATCAATTATTTCGCTTCACATTGTTTTCAATTAATATATAATATAATGTAAATTGTAACAATGTGAAAAATTTGAAGCGTTATACATATCAGTGTATTACTACGACGTTAAACGGTATTCCGCTAGCGTTTTTTTTTTGATAACGGAGTAAGTCATTTCAATCTTAAATTTTTATTTCCTTATAAGTTAAATTAAATCTAGTAGACTAAATAAATTTTGAAACACTTCTGTGTAATATAAAAATATTGTTGAATCAATTCAAACGCAAACCTTTAAATATCTCGAAACGAAAGAAACGTGACTTTGTCCAGTTTCATAATAATTGGCACGTTTATCGGGCAAAACACATTATTGGACCATTCAAATGAAACTTTTAGCAATAAGTTCTATAAACTGTGTACTTCGTAGATAATAGTTAGTCAAATGATAAAATACCTGCTTCTTGAACATAACACGTAAGGTGTTGGCTATTCGACATAAGAGTCAAATGTATGTTTCCCGACTTGTGCAAATATATATATTTTTTTATCGATTATAGAAATTAGTTACATTATGTCCCTGAATTATGAGTGTATATTTCTAGCAATTAATTAAATGAAAAATAAATACATAGAACGTTGAGAATTATCACTATCTCTTTGGATATGTCTTCTTGTAAGTAAGCACTAAAAATAAGGTGTTTATATGTGGACAATACGTTTCCATTCCTTTCTTGAGTATTGATGCATGTTGATAGCAGGGTTTAAAGAGGAATCTGTTATCGCCTTTATTTGGTCCATCTTGCAGGAGACTGTTCTCTTGCTCGCTTTTCTTCAACTCTGATTATGAGCTTCTCAAATCTCATCGTTTCTTCCGGCAACATGTTTAAAGTATGTAAAATTTTTTTTCCTGTGTGTTGTCGAAAATCTTGCTGTAACACTTTCTGAAACATTTGTTTGCCTTGTAGTTCACGAGATAAGCAGCATTTACCTCCAGTACCTCATCATGGCATTCGACATATTCCTTTCCTTCATTTTTAGTGTCCTAGTTTCCATTCCATACGTTGTTTCTTATTTAATAAGACTTATTATTAATTGTGATGTTCTTGAGATTTTATATACGTGTGTGTCAGAGCGCCGCACTGCCGGGGCGGGATGTATATACGTGTGTGTGAACGGGGATAAAAAAGGGACGCGCGCAAGGCGTGGGCTCTCTTTTGCGTTAACGTTTGACTTTATACTAGTTATATACCTTGTACCTTAATTGTATAATTCTTGTAATAAATATATGATTGTAACATAGAGTTTCTCTTGGACCTTCAACAAGTAACTACCAGGTGTACAACTGAGATGTACTTATTACGCAAGTACGTAATATTAATAATAAAAAATAAAATACAAAAAGAAATATAAAATTATTAATAAAATTAAACATCAATACAATATTATCACTTATCGTCTGTTAAATGAAAATCATTCGTGAGAACTTAATTTCACAAAACCTTGTTATATTTTATGCTGGTTTGAAATGAAACATCCCCTTCGGTGTGATTTGTGATCGGTAACTCAGAAATAAGCGGGCATTGTCCGCGTGAGGGAGAAACATAGTCATGCATCTCATTTTTTACTGTTCATTCATTTTAGTCGACTTGTGGAACTATCTTTACTGAATGAAATTTAGGTATATTTAAGACAACAATTTCGCATGTCTTTATAATATCATACTTTGAAATAAGTCTTAAATTTATAATTTATTTCTTTTTTAGATTTAAAATTAAATTTAAAATATATATATTATCCCCAGAATATAATCAGATTACAGCAGACTCCCTGTGTATGCGTTTACACACAATTAACATGATTGAGTGTATGTGTGTGCGTGCACCGTTTCATTAATTGAATTGATTATCTTAAGATATCAAGTCGTATTATTTTAGCAACATTTGAATATGTCCAAGAATACACAATTACTGGATTTTCACCTACAGAAGTACTGTAATTAAACAAATAATAGATATCTCATAGAGACGAAGCTATTTTTTATAGTATTTAATATAAAATATATGGAAGTATGGGCAATTACAGGGCTTACGATGTATCTTCGACTGGCTTAAGTGATCACTTTATATAAATATAACGTTCACCATTCTCACTCATTAATCAATCTCCATATCAAAAATTACCCATACTTCCATATATTTTCCATTAAATAAAATAAAAAATCTATTGTTTGTTTAATAACGTATTATATTATTTTAATTTATGTATGCAATACCTTATGACACGATTTATAAGTACACAATTGAACAAATTTCATGTTTTGTCCTTTATATAATAATTTTCCTGTTTAAACCATTTGATGATGAGAGGGACTGCACCCCTTAAAACTATAGTATTGACAATAACCCAACGTGTGTGTAGTATAAAGTTTAGTTGTAAAAATTAAAATAATCATGTTATAGTAGTTAGTTACTTTGAACCGTCATGTCAACTAATGATAGCAATTTCAAAAATTCTTATAAGAATTTCATTTCATTGACCGCATTGAAACAAGAAATATAAAAAGAACAAACCAATAAATAGCATCGAATTCTAGTAGTGTTTTTGTGCAGGATAATAAAAATTAATGGGCACAGTTTGTAAGTAAACACACAGAATTCATGATCTAATAATATGATTGAACTTCATCGCTATTGGATTTGGATCTGCATAATGTTAGTGCCCTTTAAAGTAGTCTTTAAAAAAATCCGCTAGATGGCAGGATAGATTAACAAATAATGAATATTAATATTAATTAACAATCTTTTCGCATTATGCAATAGATGTTGCACATGTTTAATATTTGTTAAAACTGCTGTGAATAATTTTTAGATTTAATTACTCGATAATTTTTGCGATGAATTTCAAAATGGTTTTACACAAAATGTCTTGTTCACTTGAGATTTAAAGTTTTTTTTTTTTACTAGTTCTATTATTTAATTTCTTTAGGTTCACTATATCCTTTGTGTTTATGCTTTTAATAAAAGTGTGATGATAATCATATCAATTTGATATAGCTCAAGGTGTACATATTACTCATATTTTCTTATTGAAAATAAAGAAAAGGTACGCTAGGTAGGTGGTGCATTATTAAAGCTTACTTACTTAATATTAAGCCGTTTCCCCGCGGGGGTAGGTAGAGAGAATAAAGCGTCATACTCTTCTATCCTGACACGCAATTCTCGCTTCATCCACATTCATACACGTTCGCCGGTTATTGTGGTTTCTAACAGAACCATCTTCTATCTATCTATATCAGTATCTGGTTTACCCGATCGCGTAAAGTTTTGTATTTATGGTGCCATTAACACTTACGCCACATATTATTAATTTAGGTGTTTAGAGATATTTTTTAATGAATAATTTTAAAATTTAAAGTTTTTGACGACAAAATACACAGTTTAGTTTGCAGGTACAAAACTATTACGCGTATGCAAAATATTCATAGGTGCAGGTACAACATACAACAGCCGTAACCCTTACAGACGTAGAACGATGATTGATCTTCGTCGAAATATAATATAATGCAAGTATTGACCAGAGTACTGCAACGCGGCAGCGGTCTCTCAATGCAACATGTCGAGAAGGGTCGAGGGCTGAAATGAGAATTCTCGGATGCAACCAAATAGGAATATTTTAAATAATAACATAAAATAACGGTACCTCACCAAATTAAATAATTCATTAGAATCACTGAAATCAATTACATTTATTTGTTTATTGTTTTTTTTTATATGAAGCTACTCTATAGAGGCTAAAATATGTTTCTTAGTATTTATATACCTAGAATTATATTCAAATTTTATAATTGTATAATGTATTTAGTGCCGTAACAATCTAGTTATTGTAACTGTTGTACTTTACACTATTTTTCTAATTTTTAAAATATTTATTTATCATGTTCAATAGTATATAATACATCTATAT
Organism: Eubasilissa splendida; assembly: GCA_031772225.1. Lineage (NCBI taxonomy): Eukaryota > Metazoa > Arthropoda > Insecta > Trichoptera > Phryganeidae > Eubasilissa > Eubasilissa splendida. The sequence goes on along the minus strand of CM062846.1, from coordinate 33,457,736 downwards.
CCATATTTCTTAAGCCACTGTAACTTACCTATTGAAAATGATACATAAGAATAAGTGTAAATTATATAGAGAAAATACTGTATATCTCGATACTGACTCTGATCTAATGAGGTGGATTGAATCAATTGAAGTTTTAAATAAGTAAACATATAAATATGTTTAAATATCTGGAAACAAATATGATAAGGAATATTGATATCCAATAATAAATAAATATCAATATAAAATCAGGAAACGCTTGTTTGTGACTTATCATGGAGGTTCTTGTCACAAAATTTAAAGATTAAACTGTATACAGCACTAGTACAATACAATCGGATATTCTATATGGGTGGGAAGTTGGATCTCTTGTTTACAGCAAGAAAAAAAGTTGAAAGCCTTCAAAAATGAAGTACGTATTGACATTTTTCATTTTCAGTGCCGATAAATCTGCGTTTATTTTCAAAACAACATTCCTTTAGAGCTTGCATAAATATAAAATCCTTAAATTAATCAATACACCAAAAACTAATTTTACCAACTCGGCCAATTACAATGTATCAAACAATTTATTTTAAATTTTATTCTTCAGTATCAGTGATACTGTATTTGTTCACAAACAGACGATCCAGTATACTCCGCGCATGAGATATGTGTCATTGATACCATCTGACGATAAAACATTTTAACATTAGCTGGTAATGTGTCGCCCTATAACTGTGTTTTGAAAATTAGTTATGTTATTATTATTATTGTTAATGTTAAAATAAGCATTATTTTGATAACTAGACGACTAAATAATTCAGATTGAATATTTTTTTATATATTTTAATTGACATAAACACGTATTATAAATAAAAACACATAAATTGACGTTTTACAACTGTCAAATTGACAATATATAATTTCGCTAGCGCCCATCAGTTAAATTATATTTTAGCTAGTAAAAATATATATCTTTCGGTGAAAATGTATACAAATATGATTTTACTAAAACGCCAGAAAAATATAACATCACTGATAAAACACATTCACTATACTTTAATTAAAATTTAAAACGTTTGTGATGCTTACTGCGTCATCATCAGTAATAAACTAAAACATGAAACTAGAAGATAGACTACCGACTACATGTTGGGAAGGGCTAATTAAAAATATGTCTAATATTTTTAAAAATTTAATGTTAATTTAATTACAATGGACTAATTAGTAACATATAAATACAAATAATAATAAAAATATTATTATTTTTTCAATTCTTCGAATTAGGTTCTCCACCAAAAATGTATCAGAAACAACACTTCGTCATTTATGATGGATGGGACAGGTAGGTACTCGATTTCTCTATGAACTTCTGAGTAGAAAAAACTATGCGTTCATGAATTGTGAAACGTGAACAATAGATTCTCAGTTTTTTTTTACCTGCGCACATATTTGAATCTGAGAAGTTTTTTAACGTTTAACAAAGGGTTGCGGCGGATATTGGGGTGCGGAATGATACCCAAATATATTAGAAAAATTTCAAATCACTTTTATATTTTATAATTATTATAATAATTTATTTGTAAATGATTATTGCTATATTGATTTTTTAATCACATATTTTCGAATTGTTTGAAAACATCTATCATAAAACTTAAGGTATTCAATCAATGACTACTGGCTACTTTAAAATATACACAAGTCTAACAAAGTAGCTAGGATAAGGTTGAATTTGTCAGGTGATACCTACTGTATTCCACACCGATATGTAAACTGTATTTGTAAACTTAATAGCAATTTATTTATAACAAGTGTATTATTTTATTTTATTATTATATGTAAAAAATATTATAAATGTGCCATAATTAAAATGCTGCGAAACATGGACTCTAAACAAAAGGGAAGTTTAAAAACTTAGAGGAACGCGAAGCGAAGAGGTATGAAAAGATATATTATGTTGGAAATCACACGAAGAGACAGAACAATAAACGCATAATACGTATAAAAGAATAGGCAGAGTGGTTGATACAATCGAGTACACTAAGAAAATGAAAAGGCAATGAGCAGGCCACATCGCGCGAAGGACGGACAATCGGAGTCGTTGAACGAATGTAACACCGAAACCGGCCGGACTGACGTAATCATAAAATCTGCGGAAATACGTAGCGGCGAACAACAGCGGACAAAAAAGAGATAGAGACACTTGAGGAGGCCTTCATCTTGCAGTGGATAGAAAACAGCTGATAAGGATGATTTATTTATCGATTTAATGAATCAAACACAACAATTTACTTTCACACATATTTTATTGAAATTGGTTGTTCTCCAATACCAGCAGCATTGTTTTGGATTACTATTTTATTAGCACTATTTAATGACGTATGTGACTTTTGGACTACACAAGTTAACGATATACCTCACTAGTGAGAAATCCGGAAGAAGGGCTCTTCGGATGTTCTCGTTGTCTCCAACAATCGTGTCGCATAATTTCTTCATCACCCTCTCCTTGCTCAAACGTTGCTCATGTTTAAACAATATTAACGATCGTTTCTTAATTTTCACGATTGAGAGAGAGAGAGAGAGAGAGAGGACCTAACCGACTATTTGAGTTTTCAATATCCTAACATAAAACAACATGTAATTAGAACCATATTAAATATTTGGTCATTCCAAGACTTAACAGTATTAAGGTGTGTAATACATGCAATAGTAAAAGTACTCGTATTTACTCTTTGAAAATTAAATTTTTGTGTAAACAAGACGTATTTTTTACATTAATGCATATTATATTGTCAGCGCTTAAATTTTCGTTCCAATTGAGTCGCGGAGATATTTGATTGCGTAAGTGGTACCAAAGTGATCACGTTGGTGAAACCAAAATGAAAATATTAAGACAAGGAATTTGCGTTAGTTCATGTCTATATAAATTTATTTAGTGGTCTGTGATTTTAACACATAAATACTAAAAAAGTATTAATAATTTTTTCTTAAATATTTAGATTAAAAAGATCTATTATGATGATGAGAATCTACCACAAAACGAATACTGGTCTAAGTGATTTTTTATCACAAATCTATAAAGGAATTTGCCATCAGACATTGATATCCTTATTCTCTCAACTTTATCAATCATCTCTATTTAGCTAATACCCGGACAGAATGAATTGTGTTTATACTCCGTCACGAGATACCTATCCTCAAATGTTTTCTTATCCTTGTCCAGGGATTGGCGATCAAATGAGCTTCTTCTGACACTTCACTAAACAGTAGAGCTTAAAATAATGTCATTTTATAATGATGAAACTCATTTTTTACTCGGTGACTTCGAATTTTAGAATATTTTATTGTATTTTTAGTTACTAGTATACAATCAAAGCAACGTCTCATTCAAATTCTCACTTTAAACTTATTTAGATTAAGTCAAATAGTATTGCAAGACATAGAGACAGATAAAAAGGGCGTAATTTGTACACCGTGTATTTTAAACTACAAGTGAAATATTCAGTCACTTTGTATGCAGTGTTAACAAATTCTTTACCGTTTTTCGTTTAAATTAATTTTATCTGGATGCTTATATTAAAATGCCAAAGGTGGCGACTGTCTGTCTCCCAGATTCTAGACTGGTCGACTCCAGTCGGCAGGGCGGTCAGAATGTGACCATCTCTCGATACTATCTTGAAATCCCGAATAGATGCTTTTGTAGGGTACATTATAAGCGCTGCGTTCCACGAAATTTAGGGATAGGCATTTATGACAGATAACTATGTATCACGTCACAGGTATTATCGGGCGGCGGTCCTTTTTGGAAAAAAATCCCGAGTGAGATTCTTGGCAGGGATCCCTTCAGGACCCTTCCAGACAATAGGGCTCCGTGGTCAGATATATTGTGTGGAGTTTTTTGTTTTGTTTTGGGACCCCTAAACAAACGGCGTAAAGGGGGTAATGATCAATTTAGGATGAGGCGTTCCCGTAGCGTTTAGCGATCAAATTTTTGTTTGTGTTATTGATTTATGTGTACGCGGTATACTGCAGCCGGTAGGTAATGGCTGCCGATTTTTTGTAAATAACACATGATTTATTAATAACTTTTTTTTTCGTCAATTAGTTGCACCTCATTCAAATTATGTGAGTTACATTTTTTAAATGTGACTGTAAACTTTGTATTGAATTGAAAATTTGAACGATTTAGAGGTAATGAGACATTCAAATGATGAAAAAACTTATTAAACATTCCATAATTTTGAGCGAAGAATACTGAATGTCAAACTTGCCGTCTTACAATTGTATGTATACCTACATCAATTATATAAATCGTACATATAATAAATACGTTTGTTTTTATATCTGTAAAATTAATTCTAGGTCAGTTTTCAGATTGCAATGATATTTTTACAGAAAAATCCGTAATTTTCTGAAGATGAACCCTCATTTAATACATTTTTTCTGCCGTACAAAAACTATTTACAAATATTTTAAATGTCTTAATATATTTGTTATAAGTGTAAACTTAATTGCTCAGCCCATGTCTTAGCAGAACAGTCTAGTGAAGCTGGCATTATATATTATCGGTCACAATATAGATACCCGCAGGGCCTAGCAACAGCAATCGACGACACCCGATTGTTTTCTACTAGTATAAATAAATCACAAAATCACAACAAAGAAAATAAGGTAAAAAAATATATTATTATTAAATCACAACTAATGTTGGTTAGCGCTAAAGTATACCAACTTTGCCGCTATTAATCTATCAAACTAAATAATCTACTCAAACCGAATAAAATAATGATGAATAAATGAAACCAAAATAAAAATTTAATTTTGCATATTTTTGAGTCTTAAAACATAAATATGACTATATTAAAAAGATCTAATGACAAATAATAAGCATATGTATGTATTCATACTTGCCAATTTATTGTTACACCATAGCATAGCATAGCAATTTATCATGGTGATTGGACTCGAACAAAAATACATAGTAATATACTGATAGCAGACCCCAGAATTATCAATTCATTTTTATTAAATTTTGGACACATTTATACAACTTATCAGATTACTTAAATGTATTTGAGATTCCGTAAAAATAAGGTAGATGGCTCTTTCAAATAATGGAACGATTAAATGTATTAATATCAAAAAGGTAACATATTTCATCGAGCCAGGCATGTGGCCACCGAACAGCCCAGATTTAAACCCAGTAGATTATGCAATATGGGGTGTTGTTATGATTTCTGATTACCTAAATAATCTGCAAAAAAAATTACATTAAGAATTATAATTAATTATATTATGTTTTGAAATAACTGAAGTGTTACGAGATGTTTTCACTTTTTTTGGGCCACCCTGTATATACTATAGTGTCTTATTTAGTACGTGTGTGCACGCGCACAGCTTAGAAGGAACATTACTTATAAATGCGTGCACATGTGTTTACATATGTAGGCACTTATAATGTGCGAACCATGAAAATGAAATAATTGTTCTGAATTTATTATATTATCCGTACACAATACTTTTCTAGCCACGTGACGTCTTCGTATCACGGATCACGCCCATAAATCTTAGTACACACAATTAAAAAAATCTCGACGTGAGAATGTTGCCAGTGAAAGAAACTATTAATTCCCGTATAACAGTTACAAGAGTGGCGCAATTTGTATGAAGCGCGTTGGAAATTGCCGTGCGGCAACACCCAGTTTCCACCGGCGGGTGACCACCGCGCGGCCCGTGGGCGGGGACGGTTCTCGCGATCCGGTTATAAAACTCGAATTAACTTATCAAGGTTCGTCATTATCGCAGAGGGAAGTCCGGGGCGGACCCGAGGCGTGGCAGCTTGCAGTCACCCTATTCGGAAGTACAGTGCCTAACTAGAAGAAAATAAAAATAACATTATTTTACTAAGTAAGGTATGTGAGATCTAGCACTATAATTACTATAACCAGAACTATATATTACTATTGACGGAAAATTGGTAGAAAAATGTTTTTTCGCGATTCTCCTGACTGTGAATTTTGTGTTGAATAACAGAAAAATTGTTTAATAAATTGAATATAAGAGATACGATATAATATGAGAGCACATCCATAATTATTTGGCTAGGATTAATGATTGTTTTCTTTAGGAAGAAGACAAATTTGACGCCTACGTTATACTTGATGGGCTGCAAGAGATTTCGCAAGGAAAAACTATCTGGCAAGTATCAGCAGCAGAAAAACGAATACATGAAATTAAAAATATAAAAATACTGTAATCATACTTTATTACTTTATTTTAGAAGTAACGAAAAACATAATTTAATTTTAATTTACTATGTAGACGTTTTGATTTTACTGTTACGTAAAAATATCTTGCGGCACACTATCTAAACGCTTGCAGTACACCGGTTGAGAACCACTTGCTGTATCGGGTGCAGAAATCAATAATTTATCTTGATTTATTTATATAGAAATGTTCTGCGTTAATTTAGCTTATATTTGACAATAATAAGATATAATGAGACACATATAGTAGATACAATTGGCGAGTGGATGGCACAAAATAGAATTGAATTCATCTAAAACAGACTTACTATGGACAGCAACATCTAGAAGGCGAAACGTAATACATGAATCAATGTGTGCAAATGCTAAATCTGCAGTTAAGTTGTTGGGCGCGCACATTGATTCAGATCTTTCAATGAATACACAAATCAGTAAAACTGTCAGTGCATGCTGCCACCAACAGAGACAGATTAAAAGTATTCGGAGACATCTACCTCTTGAGGCAGTTCGTTTACTTATTAATGCATTTGTGGTGTCACGAGTGGACTATTGTAACAGCGTCTATGCTGGCCTGCCAATGTTTCAGCTGGATAGATTACAATCCATTCTAAATGCGGCTGCACGGATAATATATGGAGTTTCAAAATTCTCTCATATAACATCCCTTTTACATCAGCTACATTGGCTCCGATTCCCTGAAAGAGTTGCATTTAAATTGTGCTGGTTGATGTACAAGGCGACACACAACATGGCGCCTCTGTATCTTCAAAAACTTGTATCCCAGACAATTTTAATGATAGACGTCAAACTCTCAGGTCAGCCTTTACTTCAGCGAACTGACTAACCGTTGCCAGAAGTCTAAATTTAGTGAACGGGCATTTGCGGTGGCAGGCCCAAGCGTGGAACTCTTTGCCCTCCGTCATAAGAAACAGTGCATCGGAGATTTTATTTAAGAAGAAAGAAAACGCGCACCTTTTCAAAAAGTCATTTCCATAAGTGAAAATAACAATTTTAAAAATAAAGATAATTGTAGAACTATAAACAATTAATGTGTAAAGCGCCCTGGAGGTGAAAGTTTTTACGAAAATGGGGCTATACAAATTATCCATTATCGTTATAAAATAATATAAAATAAGGTTTAGTAATTAAATAATTCATTATGATTGTATAAACAGCACTCTAACGTATAAGTAGTACCGGACCATCATATGCAGGAACCGGAATGATTGTCTATGAGAATACTGCTTAGTTGAGGTACTCATGAACTTTTTTTAAGGGCGGACACAGATCCGCCTTCTCCACTTGACTTCTTGACTGGGGCTGATCCTACCAGGATAATGATAGGGAGTAAGAGAGTCGGACTAACCTTATCCATTTTGAATACCTTATAGCAAATTTAATAAGGGGCTATTGTACAATATTGTTGATGCATCGATCGTGGGACAGTATCCTACTCTCTAGACATTTAATGAAGAATGTTAAATTTAAAAATAAATATTTTTATTTAAAATCATTTTACATATATATATATTTTTTATTATATAATATAATTTATTGACAATATTACTACAAATTGTAGAAATAAATTAATCAAATTCAATATTGTGTATAATATTCTACAATAAAGAAAATGTGTAAGATTTTTTAAAGTTATTTATTTACAATTACTATATAATAATATATAATAGTTAATAGTATGGTGAAAAATTAATTCATGGAAAAAATAAGTTGCGAAATTCCCCATTACGAAATAACAAATATAATATAAACAAATTGATCGTACGAACAAATAATGTTATTAATGTATAAAGTATTTCAAATATACAACGACAATGAAGGTAGGTACTGAAAAAAAAGATGACAAATGAGGAAGCCATTAAATTATTTCAAATAAAAATAAGAAAATATACTGGTACCGGTAATGATAATACAATGTTAATTTTTTTATATCAATATTTGTGTCAGCTAAAACATCTTTTTATACGAAATTTTTTATTTACCTACTGTGTATATGTAAAAAAATTTGTAAAAATAGCTCCATTTTTTAAATTATTTTCATAAAAAAATTCACATGTAACTCTTCACAAACCAAAGTTATATGTCACTGAATCACGCGAAAGACAAAACTTTGATAAAAAAGAGCCGCCACCTGAACATGACCCGGAATATTTCCATCGTCAGTAGACTGCTTTCCTAGCTAAGGTGTGCCAAATATGTTTGATTTTTTAACACGGTTCATTTTGCAGTTAGATGATATTAAATTCATGTATTATTTTTATGAAGTTGCAACTCATCAGAACACAATGTATTCATCTTGTAAATAAATAAATAATTAGGCCAATATAAAAATATCGCTTAACAATTCTAAAGTTAAATATTTTTTTTATTATTATGATGGATATACGTAAAAGATAAACGTTATACCTATTTTGAAACATCATCAATAAAATGAGAATGTAATATAATTTTACCATATATATGTTTGTTTTCAATTAAAAATGTGTCATTTCCGTAACATTGATATAGGTATGTACTCTCTGCCCTTAATAAAATACCCGCCTCGAATCAAACATCTTTTGATGGAGAGCATGTGAGCTGAATGACATATAACAAAATTAAAATTTCTGCATGACAATACAGATCATAGAAAAGAGATAAAAGGAGTTAGTTTCCAACACATGACACTTCATATGCCCTATTTCTGAAAGGGTACGTCAGACATTATGCCTTTTGACAAAACTAAATATTTCACGCACTGATAGTTTGGATTCTATTATTCATCTTTAATTTATATTGTCATCGTGTTTTTTTTGTGAATCTTTTGTACTCGAGTCTAAGAGAAAATCTATTGCTGACCAGAGACAGTGGTGGCACCAACTAAAATAGTACCATCGCTTTATACATCAATCTCATATTAGGTATGTAGTATACTCATATTACATACCTAATATAACGAACTTGTACTTTAAAAAGTCCAGAGTATATGGATAAAACATGTGATATTGTGATCCACGTACGATGAAACTGAAATGCAATGATAAATTATACAGTAACTTATTTATATTTTTATTTATTATCTTTGTTTTATTTTGACTTATTTCACCACCGTGACCAATATTGTTTACATGTAAAATAGGTAATTCCAATTTTATATTAAATTTTACATTTTCTAGTTTTTAATCACCCTGATGAAAAAAAAAAGATATAATTTAAAATAATGACTAACCATGTTTTTTGCATATCTAGATTGTATAAAATATTACTAAAATGTAAATGCTAACCTGGTTCATAAAAAAATATCGTACTGAACTAAGCTTACTAAGCTGCTAAAAAAATATAACTACATATTTAATCAATAAAAAATAAAATAATGACTGAATTGTTTCTGTTAAAGTTTTAAGTTCGAAATAGTGCTCGTATAAGCAATGTCTAGGATCATTTATATTTCTTTGGTTTTTAAGATACGTTGAGTACGAGTATGCATTTTGTTTGTATGCTGTCGATTGCACTATAGTATAATGTATATTTTGGTGAGCACCTCTGATAAATCTCTATCTAAATAAACGAGTAGAATCAAAAACAGCAACTTTTTTCATATGTTTGATTAAGGAGTTATATAACAATAAATATATCTCTGATAAACTTAAATCGTTGAAATTCATATATAATTTCTAAGAAGGCTCAAAAAATACAAGGATATGTATTGAGAGTGGCAAAAGATTTTATGAACCTCAACACATTAAAACTTCTATATACATCATTAGTGAGAAGTCAGGTTGAATATATCTCAATTGTATGGTCACCTTTTATAATGCGCATTCTCACACAATTGAAAGAATAAAAAATAAATTTCTGAGATTTATCAATCATAAACTGAATATACCACGAGAACAATTAAATTATGATTTTCTCTTATGTTCAATGAACTTAATAAAGCTGAGCGAAAGAATAATTATTTTTGATCTAGTATGTCTATTTAAAATTTTGCATCATAAAATTGATAGCTCTGATTTATTGCGGTTGTTAATGTACCTGCCTGAAATACTAGAATCATTTTATCTTATTACTGTAACAATATTGGGATGGTTGCTCAGTTTAATTCTCTATTACACAGAATTTAAAACTTGGGTAACGAGTATGCGGATGTTACTGATGTATGGAATATATCATTATCGAAATATATAGGAATTCTAACATGTTTGTTTATGACTAACAAATCGAACGGACTGATTTTAGACCAACACAAGCTACAAAGAATGTCAATTAATATTAAAATTTTGTCGATATTTTCGTATGTATATTTAATCATTATGTATATATATATATTTTATATAAAAGATTTTAAAGATGATGTATTACAAAATATCCATATTGTACCAACTTTATATAATTTTATTTCCTAAATTTTTTGATTGTGTATTATATTTGTCATGTATATAATTATTTTAACTTAAATCGTGTACTTTTTGTTTTTATCCTATATTTTTCGTTTTTATTTTACTTTACGTATTACTGTAATATATTATGTCTAGTGTAAAAGGCTCAATTGAAGCCGTTAATTAAAAAAATCATGTACCGTGTACTAATCGATAGATCACAATTTGAAAACAACCCCACTATCTGTATAACGTTGAAGATTTTCATTAGACCTTAGAGAGCCATAATGTAGTGCTCTTGTTCCAGGTAATATGATTAATACCTACCTGTTGGACTCCTATAATGAGTAAATTTTAATAAGTTCATTTTGAAAATATCATGAGATATGAAGTGCTCATTGGTACATAGATCATATTTTTCTTTCAAACTACGCCACTGAATTTCGCCCTTATGAGAGCCTATATTAACAATCACAATACAACCAGGTCAGCGCGATGAGAATATATAAAAACCATTCATCGACTGTCTTTCGTAATGACAGAGTCGGTCGTCCAATATTCTTGAAAACTCCTCGCTCAAGAATCATTATTATTGCCTTCAATATAAAGCGTCCCATGAAAGAGTTCCATATTTTGAAGAGTTTCGCAAACACAATGGGACCGATGATATTTATCTGAACAACAAAGGTGCGTGCGTGTGTTGAACACATATCGCCCAAAGCACGACAAAACATTTGCTTATTGAATTCCATCATTGATGTTAGTTGTTCAGTTAATCACTGATGTTCATTCAAGGTGTTATTCCCGCACAATGGCCTCCAACTACGCATTTCATATTTTAGGTTTGACATTATTCGGCGATTTAAATTCTTTTTCAGGATAATAACTAAAGATTCGTCCGCTGTATTTTAGCCCCCGGTCGTGCAGCTGGGACTTTTCTCTTCGCTGGTCCCATCATTTATAATGATGTAAAACATTTACGTAATTATTTAACAAACTGAATACTTATTCTTTACAAAAACATATTATTTTTAACAAATATACAATGTATATTTTATTTTAATAATAATTCTTCAACAAAAAATTGAACGTAATAACAAAGATGTAAGTATGTATCTACATGAAACCAAAGAGGTTTGATATAACATGATGTGGGAACTAATTTGACTTGGTCTGGGGAACAAAGGATGCGGACCACAGACCAGTAAATGAATAGACATGAAATAAAGTACACGTATAGGAGAGAGGGTTGGAACATTAGTTGCGGGAGGAGGGGCATTCTACACACATATATCCAACAGAACATAAATCCGATAATTTATGACACATTTATGGAACAGTAAAAGTATTTACTCTTCTAATTAAATCTTTTTCTAAACAAAACGTATTTTTTACAATAATGCATATCTTGTCAGCGTTTTAATTTTAATTCCAATCGAGTCACATATTTAAAAAAAGTCGTGGAGCTATTTGATTGTGTAAATGATACTAAAGTGATAAACAAATTTGCGTTAGTTCATGTCTATATATTAGTAGTCTATGATGCGGACAATCACATGATCGGCGTAGCCGTAAGTTACTAATGAAATGTCCTTGTTTGGTCTAGGTGTTTTGTACTTGACCAGGTTCGAGCTAGAACATCGCCAAGTAAGATATATTTATCGTGAAATGAAAAATGTGCACAAAGCTCAATTATACTCAGTTCCCAACTCCCAGTTCCCGAGATCACTGGTCCTTCGACTAGAACTCTTATCCTCTCATCGACCTCATCCTGTACCAAGGTTTCTCTACTTCCTCCTGTACCTTGCGATGATTCTGTGTGATTTGTCGTATTCCATTCCGCGGAACGTGACTCGGAGATCGCGCAATTCGTTAATTTAGATCCTGTCGATCCAGATTTACAGTTCGAATTCACTATTTATGACAAAGAAATTAAGGAAATAATGTAAAGCTGATCTTAGTATAGTGAGCAAGATTAAGAAAATATCACTTAGGTAGTTTGGTCAGATTGGTTGATGGCACCAGAAGTAGACACCGCGGAAGACTTGGCATGGCCAGGGAAATCAGATACTGGAGGATGGTCTTGTTAGAAGCCTCAATAATCGTCGAGCTTGTATGAGAAGATGTATGAATGTGGATGGGGCGAGAATTGTGTGTCAGGAGAGAACAGTGTGACGCTCTGTCCTCTCTGTCTATCCACGCGGAGAAACGGTTAGTACTTAACGCCTCTTCATTTGCCTGGGCGTGTTGCGGGCATTCGATAGGCTTTTTTTCTGGAGGCTTCTGACAATAAGCGCCTGGCGGCATTCAACAGTGTCCCGCACATTTGAGCCGAGATTTTTATACGGTATTAGAAGGCGCAAATATTATTACACCCTAATGCGAGATTTCATAAAGTTTAATTCTTATTCATCTTCCTTTTACTCTCTTAATGAGAGCAGTGGGGATCATGGAATTGCAACTAAATATTATGAATGGAGTGCATAATCTGTCGCCATATTCTCAGGTATTTTCTGCGCAGTTTAACCAGGACAGTCCTTCGTGTTGGTGACTTTCTACTACATCCGGTTCCTACTACATCCGGTTCCACGATACCTTCATTCTTAATCAGATTATTACTGAGCCATATAGTTACGGAAAACACTGTTCGATGTTTAATTCATCTATAATCGGAGAATTCGTACTGCGGGTTGTACAGTTTTCTCAGAGTTCACGTTTCAGCACCATCTCAGTGTTGTATTCTTGCCATATCTTTTTGAGCTTGTCCATAGCGGACAGAAATATAATAATCAGGTCATATTTGTTACAGTAAAAAGGCAAAACTTTTGTGCGTTTCATTTGAATTCAGAATCTTTTCTTCGTTATTTTGCTTAGATTATTCTGATCTTACACGAAGTTTATACGATGGTGTTGAGTTTAAATTTTTTAACTAGAGTGGCGACACAATTTCAATACAGCTTATATTGTAGTATAAGTTTAAATAAAAATATTGTTAAAACTAATGTATTATAATTAACAATATTTGAATATGTCTAAGAACACACAATTGCTGGATTTTTACATCATTGCATTGTTATTAAACAAATTATAAATATCTCATAGATACGAAGTTATTTATATTGTATTACATTATATGGGAAGTATGGAAGCATGGGTATTACAGGGCTTACGACCTGTCTTCGGCTGTGGTAAGTGATCACTTTACACAATGTAACGTTCACCATTTTATCCAATCAACCTTCATATCTATAAAATTTTTGGAAGTTGTATATATGTTACTATGTAGAAACACTTCGAATATTATTAACTACAACTTCACTATCGCCATCTATGGTCTGAAAATTTGATATTCATTTCCCCGAAACAACATAGATGTCACTAATGAAAATATTATTTTTAGCAATATTCAAGTTATTTATCTGTATATATGACAAATGATTAACACATTACACTAAAATACGCCCGAAATTTCAATTATATATATTTCCTATTCAAAACAGTATATTTATATGAACAAAATTTTAATATGTTCAAGAACACACAATTATTGTAATGAATTGATATTGTTGTATTAGAAAATGTAATAATATGGAATAAGTGAGGATACTAGTTGCAATCTCAGCAATCTCCATATTTATTTGGAGAAATATGTGAATAACCTATAGGAGCTTGAACAACAATATATCAATATACACCTATTATTCGCTATAGTCTGGTTTAAAATACAAAATAAATGCAATACCTCTTTCAAAACAAGTTAGCTTACATAATGGCAGCCATTTAACTTTCAGTAAAGTGAAGACTGCTATGTATTAGTCGAATCTTAATAATAATAATAGCGGAGAGCAAAAGCAACTGACTTTACAACTAACACCAATTCACATAAAGAAAGACAATGCGTGATTGTTATTTAATTAAAACAATACGTAAAACTGCATCAAAACTAGTACCCTCGATTGTAGTATTTTTATTTTATAAACACATTTATATGTAATAATATATAAATAAAAATAATTGGTACGTGGATAGATTAAAAGACCGGCTCTTAAAAAAAGCTAAGAATTTACATTATTGAGGAGAACACATTCTTATTGTGAAGTTGTAATTATTCAGAACAGAGGTCTGTGATGTTAAAGAAGAGGGCTTTCGAATAATGGAACGATACATGAATTAATTTGAAAAGTGTAACATATAGGTTCGAAAATTTGTCGTCAATGCACTGTGGTGCTATAGCATAATCGGTTAATGCACGTTAAAATTGATTTTATATGTATTTCTTACTAATTAATACGTTTAATTTGTTTTAAGGTTTTACAGTTTATAAATTTCCTCTAGTATAATATATCACAGTAAAAAATTCAATATAACGCTGTAACGAAACAAGAGACACCCTTTAAATCTGCCCAAGGGTTTTGAATCTTAAAATGGATCAAAACGAATAATAATTCAATTGTGTCCCCTGAATGTTGGGTGCTTTTCGATTTTTGTCCCCCATTCTTCGCATTCACCCGTTGTTTTGCTATCATTTTTTCTTTCATTTCTTCTCCTCCGTCCCATTGTGGGCCGCTCTCCCTCGGCGAGAGCCTCCTCGGGCGCAACATTGTCACTTCCATTCTTGCCTTCGCAATTATAACAATGGCCTCGAAAAGGGACAGTTGCGCGGAAATACCGAGGCGAATCAATAACGACGATAGGCGGTCGTATTATTCCATTGTGCGACTGAAAAATTATAATATCTAATGAAAAGAATCGCCGCTTTGTCGTCACTTTTGGCAGGACTCTTAGGATCGCCGTAGCTCGTGCTTGTCCTTCTGTGAACCTGATATTAGAAATCGGTGTCCTTTGTACGTGAATTGAACTAAATTTTTTGATGAAATTCTTAATTTAAAGCTTGTTACGCAAATACAAACGATCGCTGAAGAACTATCTGTATTCCGATAGATTGCAATACATATAGTGACATTATTAAATTGATAGCTTATAATAACTAAACATATATACACGAATATAAGAAAGGGCATTTAAAACTATAATAATCAAGTTTAAATATTTTCTTCTTCAGGATGTCATAACTAACTAAAACATATATTATTGTTTCTTTACCAGAATCTATTAATACAAATTTAAAACTAAATTTACAAAAAATTATAAACAACCAACTAAATTTAATTACGAGTCCCATTCTAAAATTTTATCTAGTAAATTTGTTCGAACAATTTGAGTTAGGTACTAAAATTATTATTTTTTTAAAAATAGATTCTGTATATATAAACTCAATTAAGTGGTTAATAAAACAAAAATAATAAATAAAAATATGAATTTTAACCACAAAGTTAATATTGCTAAAGTATAATAATCAATTTTACACGAGATACAACATGGTTGTTAATTTTAAAGAAAGTAAATTAATTTTTAAGAAAAACATGCAATTTTTCAGTACATAGATCTGTGATATTTTTAATACAAATTATATGTATTTATTAGAAAGATATACATATAAAATCAATTCATAAAAACAATATTTTTGTTGTTGTTGGTGCTAAGAAGGATTTCAAATAATGGAACGACAGGTGTATCAATTTGAAAGTGCAACATATAAGTTCGAAAATTTGTCGTCAACTTACTATGTTGGTGTAGCATATCGGTTATTGCATTTGCTCGGATAGGTAGAGATCCAGGTTTGAATCTCGGCAGCAACAAATATATTTTTTCGATACATTGATTTTATATGTATATATTTCTAATTAATGTATTTAATTTGTTTTAAAGTAAATTTATTTCGTTTACATTAAACACTTGTAAAAATTAATATATTGGGCATCTTACTGTGATGTAAGAGTCTTCACGATATGCCCACCTAACATATCGAAAATCAGAGGGGACACCGATGGCTAGATATGATCCAAAGACACCTACTTGCCCTTGAGGTCGACGAGTGTCAAAACAAGGTAGCAGAATCTGCTTCAGGACAGTAGTTCAATGGTGAATGAAAGAAAAGTATTATTAATAATAAAAAAAATATTGATATAATATAGAATATATAGATACCTACATCTATTAGGCGAACGCTTGTTTTAAGGAAAACTTTGCTAACATTAATATGTAGGAATAAAATGCCAACCGACGTTAATCCTCAAATATAACAGCTACAAACGGAAGTAAGGTGTCAGCAAACGATGTTGTACATTTATTATAAATATAATAATATTGTCGGTCGTGCTCAAAATCAGAATTCTGGGAACGCAGGTTCAAATCGCTGGCAGACTAGTTTAAAAAAAATAGCCAAGACGGTGCATTACGTTAATTTATATTTAATTTTAAAAATGGGTTTTACGAAAATACTGGCCGTGGCCTCTAAGCGACCATCACAATTTGTACATATTTATATTATACTAGTACATTACTCACTTAAATTCTAAATATTCTAAATTCTCATTTATTGACAAAATCATGAATAATAAAAATTCTCAATACAGATTTGAATTAGAACTTTATACATAATTAAATATAAAGTTCATTAGACAATTTCAAAGCGAGTGTAAAGTAATAAAATATTCTATATAACGATGTCTGAAAGAAATTGTTAAAAAAACAGTTCCATAATAGATATTTATAATCTCTTATTGCAAAAACTTATTTCATTTTTTTATGAATTGTATTAAGATCCGTTGGGATATCTCGTTTCTTCAATGGAGTATTGATTGTACTGGAGTTTAATCCCCTTCGTGGGGATTCAATTGTTCCCATGAGTGAGAGATTAGTTTAGATACAGATCGTCGAATATTATTATCCGTACCTACTGCATGTTATATATTTATATTTATCAGTTCTATAAGACGCATGTGAACGCTATTTTGATATTTGGTATCATTCCAGACCCATTAATAATGCACCCGTCGTAGGATGGGCACAAAAGACGTACATTTTTGATGATTTCTGCAAAAAAAATAATTCTATAATTATCTAATAATTAGTACAGTACAGCAGCATTAGTGTTCAATTTTTTAAAATTTCTTACAATAAAAATGGACTTGTTTTCTATTTGAAAAATTTACATTCAGAACAAAAAAGTTACATATCCAATATCCAACTAATTCATATAGTTTAAAGGAAATTGACATTCACTTCAATGTTTTCATCAAGTGCCTTTAAAATTTTCTTACGCGTGACACTCAGAATATTATGCATAAAAATAAGATAAGTTTTTTTTTCAATACAAAATACTACATACTTTGACATTGTTTTCATGTCAATCAGGGTACCGGGTCCGCTGGACCCCTTGCCTCTACAGTAGTATTCCTTTGAGGCCTGAAAAATGTTATTTTTAGGATTTTTAACAACAAGTAACAATTCTGCTTTTAAACATGTCGCAGGGAACTGCTAGCTGGCGCGACGGTGCGTTCAAATCGTGTTTAGCTAACGAATTGATGGTCTGATTTGGGTGCTTTTTGAGTCCATCGTAAAATCGTTTGGAGATTTGTGTAATGAACTCAAAATACTACATAAAGTTATTTTGTAGCTATTTATGCTGCATTGATATATAGTAGAGCTAACATTATCAAAAAATTGTTTTTCTGCCAGTGTCTATTTATAATACCACCAACCGTTTGCCATTTCTTAACAATCATATTTTAAACGCTATTAAATAAATAATAAGACTAAACACTTTGTTTAAACCAGTATTTGTTTCGATACGTATAGTATCTTCATCAGGAAACAATACACAACTTATACTTTATAGTTTTGTTTTTATCATTGCTTGTATTTTTAATCTTAGTACACATTGTTTCCTGAAGAAGATATCATGAGTATCGAAACATGTTGATTTATTAATAAATAGTGGTTTAAATAAAGTGTTTTATCTTATTATTTATATAATATGTGGCCACAATATTATATAAATTTTGCTAATATTAAAGAAGCTATAAAATAAAACTGAACGTTTCCTATATTGTGGCGTACTCAGATTTAATAGTATTGGAATATAAATATGAACATTAAACAGATGATAGAAGTGACAAGAGTGGATAGAGTTTGGAGTGAGTATATCAGTGGAAATTTTAAGGTTGCACATCCAAGATGCATTGCTGTAATATAATTATATATTTGACCGTTATTTCAAAGTACTCAAAGAGAAAAATTACATGCACGAAATTGTTTATCTGTCTGTTGCTTTTGAGAGTTTGAATAACAAACGCATTCCTAATAATATTGTTATACTCAGAAATAAATTAATGAATAAAAATGTACATACTTACTTAAATTACACAAGCAAAATTTACTAATTTACAAATTACAAAATTTTAATATTGTTAGTGTTCATATTATTATACGGAGGTCATTTGGAAGTCAAAACTTTATATGGAAGGTATGTCAATGAATTGAATCGATAGCAGATAACTGTATAGTATTATATCAACTTCGTGATTCACTAACAGCGATATTATACAAAAGTAATACATAGGGCAATAAAATCGCTTCAAGCAACTTGGTATTTCAAGTTTCTGGAATAAAGTGAGTCAATTTGTTTAATAAATCGGTTTCTGAAGATTTGAATATGTGTAAGTTATAAAGGGGTTGTTACAAGCTGAATCGTATGTAAACAATTCATTTATCAAATAAATTACTCTAACATCCATTGTAACGACATCCAATAAAATATAGTAGGCAAAATTACAAAGGGTATTCGGTGATTAATGCTTGAAGATAGCATAGAGATGGCGGTCTTTTCAATTTATTGATACAGTTATTATACCGCCGATATGTAGCTGGGGCATTAAAAATAGCTCTGCGTGTGAATGAACCAAAACACGTTTTCGTGTGAAAGTCAATTTGTATTAATTTATTCCGTTCACCTATTTCCAAAATTATATCACGATAAAGCGACAATAATGTGAATAAATTAAGAGAGCTGCGATAATGGAACAAGGTGGTCTTTCATGGCATAAATGGTTTCTTGTTACCGCTCTAATGTGATCGTTAGATATAGTTCTTTAAAATGAACCGCCTTCATTGGTGCTGAGGAAAGGATTTCTAGGGAGTTCCCTGGGAAAAGTGGGAACCTCCTTGGACCCCCGGAGTGGGAGTCCCTCCCCCTGACGCAGGACGCCCTCCCTGCGAGCTGTGGGACTGTTTTTTGACGAGAGCCGGGGTTGGTTTTTCTTTGAGAATGTATGATGAGAAATGTTTAAATGATTATTGAATTACGTAATAACTAAAACAACAAATGCGTTCAATTGAGGGGTATAGAGACAAAATCGCCACTAATCAATTGACGAAATTGAAATAAACGTATTTATCACTGATTTTATAGGCAAATAAATAATAATAAATGGAGCGCGCTTCCCCGAATAGGAAGAGGTCCAGATTCGAATCTCAGTAGCAACTAAATATTTTTCGATAGACAGATTTTTTCTGTACATCTTTTTAGTTGATTAATTTAATTTGTATTTATAATGAATTCTTCTAAACCATACAAACATGTGTTCAAGAGCGGTTATCAATTTTAAAACTACCACCATTGTCAGATAATCATTTTCAATTAAGTGACGGTTTTGTTTCTATACCCATCAATTGTAAAAAAATAAAATCGTTTTATATACTGATTGACCAAATTTTTGTAATGTCCTTTGAGAACTACATTTTTTATTATAATAAGTTGTTTATTCTTGGTTACTTTTTCGATCATTTGAATTCATAATAGGTACCATTTACTTAAGAAGAATCTTTCCAGAAGAGAAGATAAACATGGAAAGCCTTATTGTAGTGGGCTATATCGTAGGACTAAGAGAAAGAAGAAGACCTTCCACCCATTGGATTGACCAAGTGGAAAAAGCAACAAAAAAGTGGAGGAGCATAGTCAAGGGCGGGAATTCATGAAGATCACAATCCTATATGAGTAGAATTTAAACTATAAATTGGCTGATGTACAAGGCGACACGTAATATAATTCCTCTGTATCTTCTAAAGCTCTGCATCCCGGATAACTTGAATGGTAGACGTCAAACTCTCTGGTCCGCGTCTAATTCAGCCGCAGGAAGAGTTGTAGAACCGATTAGTCTTCACCAGAACATTTATTTCTGTAAACGAATATTTGCGGTGGCAGGCTCTATAGCGTGGAACTCTTTGACCTCCGTAATAATGAACAATGCATTAGAGACTTTATTTATTTTACAAACACTGAAATGCAAAATGTGTTTAGTTTTAGGGTTTATGCGAAGTGCTCTTCAAGTGATTTTTTTAACGAAAATGGCCAAATCATCAAACTATTATTATTATTAAGAGTAGTGAGTGGTCTTTAAAGAAGTACTGTACTAGGAATACCAGAATATCATTATTTCAAAATATATTTATCTTATATTAATGTTTCTAAAAAATATATTTTCGTCCCGCTTACCTTAAAAAATATATCAATATCATGCAAGAGAATTATCTTTTTCGTAAATGTGGAACTAACATTAATGCCTGACAAAATATGACAAAATTTCCAAAGCACACGTCAGCGATAAACAATCTTTTCTGACAACCATTAAGTACCTACTTACCTTCACGTATGCATTTCATATATTTTATCCAAATTACAATGCGTCGTTAAAGCGAATGTTGCATCGTGTTGCGAGAAAAATGTGCACTTTATTTATCCACACTGACGGGAATGTACAAAAAGAGAAAAAAGATTTATTTATAAAATTGTAATTTAATTCGTTATTATGTCCGCGGTGGGGAATGATCACTTGTCGCCCCGCTCGGCCACTCTGCGCACAGTGCGCGGAGTAAGTTTCACCAGTCTCGCTTATTAATATTACTAGATTCATTAATAACTTTTATTAGATTCAATTATTTATTCATTTTTAATATTTACTACAAAAACATTGAAAAAAATCTTTTTTCTTCATCGGGTGATAAAATGATTTTTTCGAAAACCGGTTGTTGGTTCATGTATAAAAATCACGTGGGACAACACAAAGTTACTGTTTAGACTTCATTATCAGCCGTTTTATAGCCAATGCTTGGTAAAGTCTTCCACAAGTGTCTCCCACTTTTTTCTGTTCACTGTTATTCGCCGTCACATATCTCGGCAGAATTTGATGATTTAGTCGGTCCAGCGGCTTTTAGGGTGGCTTATCGGCTTCTCGATTCCTCTCGGTCATTACTGAATGATGTGGACTTCTTATTGTCATTTCATTAATCATTTCCACCTCGATCTATTAGTGATGAGCTCAAAATCACGAACCGTGAATCGATCACTGATATATTTGAGTCACACTCACTATCAGTGATTGAATATCTGGGAATATCGTGATTCGGGATTAATTTTTTAATTATATTTATATTTGGTTGTGAACCGTGATTTAGCGCATGTGTATATAGAATGAAAATATTCATGAAGGAATGACGTTATAATTCGTGATTAGCGCCATCTAGTAGATTTTGTATAAAACGTTTTACGAATTTGACCCGAAATACTGAGAATTAGACCCGAAAAAAACTCACATTTTTTAAAGTTTTTCATTCTCTTTGTAATGATATTAAATTAGATAAGATATATATTAATTATACATTTTTTACGCAGATGAAGTTTGAATAATATAAGAACATACGCTCAAAATTATGTTTTTTATTTATTTCGTGTATTGTGATATCGTGCGGCGCATGCGTATTAGTAATGCAACTGTGATCACAGTCACAGTTTTCAACCACTGATATTATTAAATATCAATCACAATCACACCAGTGAGTTAGGAGTAGCATTTTTTCTCATCGCTATGATCTAGTGAAGTGAGTAGGGAATAAATGAAAGGAAAATGTAATGATGAATGCATTAAATAAATTAATTTTCTCGACATATTCAATTATATCAACTATTCTTGACTGTTCTATTTTCCTGTCTCTTCGTGTGATGCTTCACATACATTTTTACATATTTATTATTATTATTGCATTCTATTATATATTTGAATACTGGCTTAACTGAGTTTCACCCGTACCGAGGAAAACATTTAACATTTCAAGATTGATCAGTCACATTGTATTCAGTTTAAATATAATTTTTCAAAGTATACATAGCTGTATCGTACAGGATTGGTCGCCGAGGTGACGCCAATTATATTGACGTAATAATCTCGTCTCGTTAGCGATTGTCGTTGTATACTCGCTGAAAATGGTGGTAAAATTGTATGTAGCGAAATAAAATGAAGTATTCTGCTGGCGGGATTGTATCCTCGATTTTGTCGCCGTAGTGTATTAAGAATGAACATTTCTTTTGTTTTATTTATTTCGACCTTGTAATCATCATCAACATCGCCAGTTATGAGAAGCGGAGATCGGCGAACCACCCTGGACTACATTTATTGTTTCTCGTAAGGAACACATAGTAGTGGCAATGTACATCCTTATATCTCGCTTTCTGTGACACAGTAATTAATTTACAAAATTTAACATAACATTTCCGTATTTTTGCATAATATGTATAATCTACTTCATCTACTTGGAATTACTGGATAAGAATTTTACGTATTCCTTCGATAGCACGACGCATGAATACCTCAATTTCGCAACAGATCAAACTGTCAGGATTATCTACAACAGTGAACTAAATATTTATTAAATTCTTCGGCAATATTATGCATTATGACGGCCTAGAAAAGGAGACTATCGTGAGCACAACTTTGGGCCGAAAAAGACCTGTAAGAGTGCTACAACGGTAGATACGTTGCATCTAGCTAGAAAGAACTTGGAGTCAGCGAGACTGAGACTTGTGGAAGTGTCTCTGAGTCTCATCTGATTGACGATTTTATATGTCAGTACTGACATGAACGAGGAAAGAATATCATTTAGCTTAATATTATACATATTTCGTCATTGATTATTAGCATGTGCATATTGGCGATGTGGATCATCCAGATCTAACAGTTGACCGCATAAACCAGGCAGTTCTTCAGGCAACCCCCGAAACTAGAAAAATGATAATTGATTAGTAAAAAAATAATATTAAAAATACTTTTTTTTAAACACATTTTTGTCGTGAACAGAACGTAGTTTCAGAGTATAGTTCTGTGACATTTTTATAAAAAATAATGAATCAATTAGAAATATATACAAAAAATATCTGTGTATCGAAAAAGTATTTTAAATACTAATTATTGAATATTAATTAGAAAGATATACATATAAAATCAATTTAATCGAAAATTATTGTTGTTGCGCTACCGGGATTCGAACCTGGATCTCTTTTTCAATCCGGGGAAGGTGCACACATTTAATTAATACATTTAATTAGTATTTAAAATATCACAGACGTATGTTTTGAATAATTACAACTTCACAATAAGAATGGTTTCTCCTTAATAATGAAAAAGTATTTAGTTGCTATTGGATTTTTACTGTAAATTTCGGACCTGTATGGTCAGCGACAAATGTTTATGCACTCAAAGTACTATTTTTGGATGTTGGGGGGGGAGAATTGATTTTTTTTTTTCGTGAGAACACAAATTAATGAACCAATTAGAAAGATATACAGAAAAAATATTTAGTTGCTACCGGATTTTTTCAATATATATCTTTCTAGTTTATTCATTAATTTGTATAAATACTTTGATAAACTCACAAAAAAAAATTCAATCCTCTCCCAACATTCAAAAATAATAATTCGAGTGGCGAAACATTTGTCGCTGACCGTGCGCGACCCATGCGCGGGTACAGCATGCAATTTATAATGGCAATAAATTAATATTTTCGAGTGGTCCCTGACTGTTGAATGGCCATGTAGTCGCGGCCGTGAGTAATTTGTCTTGTTTACGACTGAGGCGGGAAGACACGGCACTTTCAACTTACTAAAACATATGTTTAATATATATTTATATTTCTTAAGATTTTCAAAATTTGAATTCCGCATTTGAATTGTTTTTTTTTTTTAATGGTTCTAGTTTATTAAGGAGAACGCATTATTATTATGATTATTCAAAACGTGGGTCTGTAATATTTTAAATACCAATTAAATGTATTAATTAGAAAGATATACATATAAAATCAATTTTATCGAAAAATATTGTTATCGCGCTACCGGGATTCGAACCTGGTTCTCTTTCTAAATCGGAGAAGGTGCATTATTCAACTATGATACAGCGACAGTACTTTTGACGACAATTTTTCGAACCTACATGTTACACTTTTTCACATTAATACATCTATCGTTCCATTATTTGATAGCTATCTACTGTATTTTTGTAAAAAAATTTGTTAAAAACAAAGTAAATGGCTTTCAAATAATGAAACGATGATGTATTAATGTGAAAAAGTGTAACATGTGGGTTCAAAAATTTGTCGTCAAAAGTACTGTCGCTGTAGTATAGTTGGATAATGCACCTACCCCGGATTGGAAAGAGATCCAGGTTCGAATCCCGGTAGCGCAAAAACAATATTTTTCGATAAAATTGATTTTATATGTATATCTTTCTAATTAATACATTTATTTGATTCTAGTTTATTTATTTTTCTTATACATTATTGTATGGCATGATAATGACAACGGCTAACAAAAATCATGCCAAAACGTCAGTATGGCAAATATGAGTAGAAGACCTATAAATATTAGGCAAATATTGTGAACACAATATTTAGGATACATAGGAGATTTTGATTTATCGCAAAATAAGAAAAAAAAAGAAGTTTTTAAATTTATTAAGTCGTTTTAATTTATTATAGTGCTATTGGTATTGTGTTGATTTTTTTTTTTTAGGACAGTATTGATGTCTATACTATCGATTTGAAACTATCGCAACTTATAGCATAAAGCACAGATTTTGTGCAGAGTTTATTTGGTTTTTCGTATTTTATATAGAGCAACACTTCAAAGCAGAATGCCTGATTAATACACATCATCCTTAACATTTGACATATCTCAGAAACTCAAGGTCAAAGGTCCGTACGTGCACACGAACTTGGAATGAACGAAACACGGCTTTTAAAGCTTTCCTTATTGCGAGGCAAGTATTAAACAGTACGGAGCGTTCAGAGACATTCATTACCCTTTGTATTTCGTACGCAGATCCACAACTATAACTGTCGCGTATCGATCTTTAATTTTTTCCGTATACGCGCAATCAATTGAAATTGTTGAGACCCGATACAAGACTGTTTATCCTATGCCTACCTATAAAATCATGATAAAATACCAGACGTCACGTGGGTACACCTTACCTAATGTGTTCGGCCGCGATAACTATCTAGACAATATTTATCTATATTTTTCAGCTAGTATTTAAATATTTTAAATAAATCACACATTGTACTGCACACGCAACTGAGTATTATTTTTAACATGACTTTAATTTCTAGAGGTGCAGTCCCTGTCATCAAAAGGTATAAATAACAATTGTAACTAGTGTAAAAAAAATTTTGAGGTTCTACACCTCTCAAAACTATGTGTAGTACAAATATTGTTTAATTTTAAAAAAAATTTATAGCATCACTACATACTTCCATATTGCACCACAAAGTAACTGCCATATCAATTAATTAATATATTTTTTAGTACATATTTTTAAATTTGTTATTAGAAATACCTAATATGTAGGTATATGTGTATTTAGCAAACTTTAGTTGAATATTGATATATAAGATACATGTTCATTCATTTTATTGGGGCAATTTACCCCGACTGATCTAACATTCCTGTCCCTTGCCCTATGCCCAACTAGACAGGTAATGACCTTTGGTCACTGCGGATTAATTCAGAACCAGTTGGTTTTGAGTCCTGCGTCTTAATGCGTGAGACAAAAATATTATGAATATCGATGCTGGCTCGTGTATTGGAAGAAAATACAAGTTTCTTCTAAAACATGGTATTATGTAAATATATGTGATATAAGTGATGATATTCAAGGAGGAGGAAAACAAGACACCGTGCAAAATACTTGTAGGTAATGAATGTTTGGAACATGTAGATGAGTTTGTGTATTTGGGAAGTATGTTTGATAGAAACGGAAAGGCTGAGAATGAAATCAAAAGGAGAGTGACTGCAGGGAATAAAGTGAACGGCGCTTTGAATTAAATTATATCTAATGGGAATTTTTCAACCGAGGCAAGACTAGCGGTGTACAATGGAGTCTCGGGAACAACACTGATGTATGGAAGTGAGGTCTGGAGCTGGCAGGAGAGGAACGAAAGAAGACTGAATGCAGTGGAGATTAGATCACTTAGGTGTATATGTGGCAAATCTTTTTATGGCAGAGTAAAGAATGTAAACGGATGTTAGTATAATGAGTAAGATAAAGATAGGATTACTTATGTGGTTTGGTCATATGGAACGGATGAATGAGGAGAGCACCAGAAATAGAGAACGTCCGCGGAAGACTTGGCACTACCGAGTAAACCAGACAATGGAGGATGGTTATGTTAGATGCCTCAACAATCGGAGAGCTTGTATGAAAAATTGTATGAATGTGGATGAGGTGAGAATTGCGTGTCAGGACAGAAGAGTGTGGCACTCTATCCTCTCTGCCTACCCCCGCGGGGAAACGGCGTGATGGTAATTAAGTAAGTATATATGTTGTTCGATATAAATATTACACAAACCAAACATTAAACGCAAAACTCATACAAGGATTCTGGGTTAAGCCTCTAAAAACCAATAGCAACAAAAATAAATTGAATACTAATTTAATGTATATATTTATAATTAATACATTAAATTAGTATTTTAAACTTCATAGACCTATGTTCTGAATAATTACAACTTCACAATGAGAATGTGTTCTCCTTAATAAAAATAAATTGATTTTATGTGTGTATCTTTCTAATTTATACATTTTATTTGTATTAAAATATCACAGACCTATGTTCTGAAAAGATGCAATACCACAATAAGAATGTGTTCTCCTTAAAAATTTTTTTTTTTTGGTAATTTTTGTATGAGTTGGGCGAATATATAAAGGACCCGTCCTTTTACGTGAGAGCGCATGGATAGATTCATTATTTTTATTCTTTGTATAAAAAGGTATTCATTATTTATATTTAATAATGAATTCATTATCATATTATAAAACAAACACCCAATGATTTATAACATCCGTTTTTTGCATCATATTGTTTGGTCTACTGAATTTATTTTAGCCTTGTTTTTGAGTTAACAAAGAATGTTATTATTCCACACACTATGTATTTAATAATACCTACTAGTCCATACAAAGTCGTCAACATGTATGTAATATTTGGTCTACTGAAATTATTTATAATGTTTTTTAGATGATGCAAAATTATATTAAAAAGTACTTGTCTATTTTGTATTGCTGATTCTCTTCTCCTCGATGTTGTCTACATTTAAATGCATTACTCTTTCTATAGTATCGACCATTTTGTGGTATGGAACGTGATTGAATAAATTATAAGCTGTTTTTTAACCGTGCACCGGATTCGATAACCGGACTATAGATTTGTATTTTAATATGCATTATATAACAAAAATGTTTGGTCAGGATTTGAAACGCTCCAACACTTTCTTTTGGACCCCTAACTTCAACAGGACCTTAACAACAATACAATGTACAAAAATTAGATTTGGGAAATTCAATTTTTTGGTCAAATGGATTCACCAAGGTGTATAACTGCCTTGGGGTGGCATTTTGGCGCATCGCAATAAGTGTCTCTACCTAATAAAAAATCTTAGACCATTTATATTTTATTTTCAATTTTGATAAATACTTTTCTAATATTATTATGGTCTATACAAGTAGTAGAATCATTGTTTTGATTTAAATGAGTACTTTTTTGTCCAAAATAAAGAACATTTTAAAATTATTTTTTTTGGTTAATCAGTATTTGAAATAATGTTTTCTATATCTAAAAGAGAGATATTATTATGTATTTATAACTTTTACTTACTCTTATCATGTTAGTGACGATATGATACAAATAATGTAATACAAATGCTACCAGTAGCAACTAAAATATTTTTTCTAAAAATTAATTTTTTCTGTATATCTTTCTAGTTGATCATTTAATTTCTATTAAATACTACAGAATATTGTTCTAAAAAATATGCAAATCATAATAATAATAAAAAATACATATATTTTAATTGCATATTTAAATTTATAGATATTAGTTATTGTTTGAATTAAATTAAGATAGAGTAATGATTACGTTGCATTTTGGCACATGAAGCTGAAATTTTATTCCATGAAATTTATAGTTTAAAATGATCAAAATCATACATTTTTTACAAAATTAATAAACTTTATACATTCTTATTTATATATTCAGATTTTACAAAATTACCATTATGCTAAAAACTTCAACGATTACTAAAATAACTTTTTATAATAAAAAATATTTATAAATAAAAATTTACATCGAAATTAATTACTTTACTCAATATTATTACAGAACATTGAGTAAATTATTTTTGTTTGTATGTTTTTAAAATAGTCATTATTGTTTTACGAGTTATTGTAACACAATGCATTAATTTTTCATATCAACATATTTGTTTATTTTTGTATTTACTAATGAGCAAATATAGTAGTGCAGCATATTTTTGCATTCATTGCATGTACCTACATGTGTTTACAAACTAGACTTGACTAGAAAAATGTAGCCCCAACTATTGAGCCGAAAGATAACAGGTTCATATCCCGCTCGCATTATACTTTTTAATAATTTAAATAAACAAGTAGTACAGTGGACGAGTAGAGAAATGATGGGCGCATTTTACTAATTCGTTGGGTTTTATCCCGTTATTTATTGTCGGTAGTTATAATAACAGTAACAATAACAATGCTTGGGAGAGCGCATGTCCAACAACACGGGAGTATGTTAACCTTGCCTTCGGAAGGCTTACAGGGCTACTTTTAGTAGTGCATCTTGTAAATAATGCTTTTATAAGGGCTCTCCGTCTCTCCGTGCCCGCGTTTCTCATTGTATCATCCTCGGGGAATTATTTATGGTCAGAAAATGAGTAAGATAATGGCAAATTCATTTAAATGTATGCAAATACGTTTTTACTACGTTAGAGAATTAAATATATAAGTTCTGCTGCTAAAAGGTAGGTGTCATTCGTAACTACTATGATAATATATAAGATGTTAAGAAAACAAAAAAAACATTGGTTAATCAGGTTAATCCACGATTAAATTAACTTACTATGTTTCGGAATGGCAGTACTTACCTATCATCTTCAGAAAATAAATGAAATTATTTATGTATATATACTGGTACCGACACTGATGTATGGAAGTCAGGCCTAGAGTTGGCAGAAGAGGCACGAATGCAGGGCGTGACAGATCCATTTATTACAGAGTAAAGAGTAAAGAAATAAAGAAAGAATGTAATCTTAGTATAGTGAGTAAAATTTAGAAAGGATCACTGAGGTGGTTTGGTCATATGGACCGGATGAATGAGGAGAGAATGGTAAGACAGATATATGACGCAAGTGTTTATGGTACCAGAAGTAGAGGATGTCCGCGGAAGACTTGGCACGACCAGGTAAACCAGATACTGGAGGATGGTCCTGTTAAAGAGCCTCAATAATCGGCGAGCTTGAATGAGAAGGTGTATGAATATGGATGAGAACTGTGTGTCACGATATCCTCTCTACCTACCCCCGCTGGAAAACGGCATGATGGTAAGTAAGAACTTTAAGGTTTTTAAAAATATATATTTGTAAAATTAATTTTATCGTCATTCTCTTCTGTATCTTCTGTTTTATGTGTATATTTTATATTTCGTTTATAATACTTACGCCAAAAATTGATTCTTCATATGACGGACCAGGTCTTGTATTTACAATCCGGTTACAAATTATTGTTGTTATACCTCACCGGCACGTAGCGACGTTAAAAAAAACATCACTTAGACAAATATTAAAAATAAAAATAATATTAATATAGATGTGAGTATATCTAAACATAATTTAATTCTGTTGGAAACATTATAATACATGGAAAATTATAATTTTTTAATGAAAGACATGATCACAGTGGTTTCAGAAGAGATATATATATATATAATAATATGCACATGATATCTGCATAATTTTAAGTAGTATTTATGTATTTTTTGTTAGATGAGGTTTAAAAATATATTAAGTCTGCAAATAGAGAACATTATATTTTTGTAAGTAATAATAAATTATATCTGTATGTTTTTTGATTTTAAAAATAGCACTGGATATAAAATTGTCTTGCATACTTAAATCTATGTCATGACATTCAATAATATATTTCGAAAGTTTAAATCCAACAAAATGGAGTACATATCGAAATATATTTTAAATGTCACTGTTTTAAATAGAGCACAATAAACGAGTTAGAAGCCACAATAACCGGCGAGCTTGTATGAGAAGATGCATGAATGTAGATGAGACGAGAATTGTGTCAGGACAGAAGAGTGTGCCGCTCTATCTTCTCTGCCTACCCTCGCGGGGAAATGACGTGATGGTAAGCAAGTAAGTAAATAAGTAAGTAAGCTGAATTGAGCACATACTAAAAATTTTCTGTAAATGCGATATAATATTTAATAGCTAAGATATAATAACAAAAATAATGCGTAAATATTTTTAGAATCAAATTATAAAGTCACTCTGAATTTAAAAGCCATTTGAATGCTTAAATTCTTAATTCAAATAGAAATAAACGAATCATTCAACGGGCAACGGTTTGAGTACCTCACGTGTTCAATACAAATATAAGGTAACTTCAAATTTCCCACTCTATAACTGTAAAAATAAATATTAAAAGCGTTATCATAAATCTATTAACAAAAAAACTTAAAACCACTTGATCCTAACGGCCGTGCAAGTTCATTATTCAATACAATTCTAATTGTATCGCGGCCGGCCAGTGTTCCTAGAACCATCACGTTTTATTCTCCGACATTTGGTACTCAAAGAAAAACAATCAACGCTGAACGGACGTTTTTCTTTGCGGATAAAAATTGATTTATGAAGCGATTTTTTCCACAATCCCCGTCTCTCTTCGCGAGAAACAATGTTCACAATGGGCACACTTCGTGCGTCATTATGTTTTAAATAACAATGTATTGTAGTCCTGTTAACTTTTTGATATTTAAACAATTGCCTTTTTTGTCTAAAAACATTGATCGATGAAGTGGTTTTGTTGTTTCGCCCATTAGCTTTGCATTCGTAATGAACTTCGGTCACAATAGCGCTTGCTTCACAATTGAATTTATAATTTCTGTTATATTCATCGTAAACGAGATTACTAAACGACTAACAGCATTTTTTGTTTTAAATTTACACAGTTTTAACGGCTAAATGTTGCAAATTAACAAATGTAACTATTAAGGAGTAATTTTTATTTACGTTTATGATAAATTTAAACATCAATTAGTGCTTGGTATATAATTATGTTTTTATGACACAGCTGGTTGTTTTTACCATTATTAGCGCAATTAGACTGATTACCAGTTAATAAAATAACCATAGACAAAATTTAAAAAAAAACGTCTACTTAAATTTACATATATTCAGGGCTTGGAATACATTGGAGTTAATCAAAATGGTGTGAATACATCTCCTGTTCATGGGATTCTCGCAATTGTATCTCCGGTTCATGGGATTCTCGCAATTGTAGCTTCGGCTCGTGATTTCAATAAAGATTATTGAAAAGTATAATTTTTTATTAATATATTTATGTTCAGCAATGGATATATTATTAATACAAATTAAATGTATTAATTAGAAAGATGTACATATAAAATCAATTTATCGAAAACATATTCTCGTTGCTACCGGGATTCGAATCTGGATCTCTGCATAAACCGATTATGCTACACTAGCTAGAAAGAGATCCAGGTTCTAATAACTAACCATTATACTTATTTTTAATATGAATTATTTGTTTACAAAATGAACTAATTCTAATTTGGTTCATAAAAAATTTCGGAAAATTTGAATCAGTTAATAATCTCTACGAAATAAATATACGATGCATATTTTAAACAATCAACATTATATTTTAAAATGTTATTGTAAATAATTTAATGTTGAATGTTGCCACTTAACTAGCTCTAGGGCACGTTCTTGAGTATCCATAATAAACCATATGGCCTGCCCATAGCCATTTTATTTCCTCGTCTATTTTATTGTGGAATTAGGTAATCTTAATTCTGAGTTATAAACAGTAATTATATATATATTTTTAACTAATAGAAAAATACGATTGGCGAATTAAGTATATATAGAGTTTAGTGAAAACTTTGTACCATTGTATAATAGATTCGTGATCGAAAACAAAACAAACATTATTCATAGACGATTTATTGTACTGAAACAAAACAACATCATTGACGATTTATTGCATTGAAACATAAAATGGCATTAATTCCGGCAAAAATCTTACATAACAATGTTATACTTTGGCCATTCATTTATTTTCACGTGAAAAGAAGTTGCTTGTCAACAATAAAAGTAGTGAACAGAAAGCTTCATGGCCGCCTGGAGCTTCCGCGGGGGCGTGGCGGTTTCTAGCGTGACTTTTTGTCAACAGCAAAACGGATAAAGGCTACTCTACTCCGTGGCGTGCTCGGCTGAATTATCAGTTAATCATTCGCTTGTGGCATACGCTTTGTCGCAGTAAAATACATTAATAAACTCTAAAAGCTCCGTCTTTCACTGCTCGGTGGTATTTCAACACACGGAACCTAATAAACTTTTACACGTTTGTCAGAAATACGACAGCTCTGCGAGAACGTGTGACGTGCGACGTGTTTCACGTGAAGGCTACAGTAATAAGCGTAGTGTGACGTTTAATCAAAACTACCGATCGATAAATTTATGAATAAATATATAAACACATAAGGCCGGTGATATTTCCCTATGAATCTGTATTAAAACAATTAAGACAACAGAAATGATGTATTAAGAAGATATATACACGTCTCTTTAATATATGAGTTGAATTGAAGTTTCCAAATTTAATAAAATAAATAAATGAGTTTAATTCTGACGTCTCCTATCAGATTTTTCTCAAAGGTATTTAAGATTCACAGTAATATAAAGTAGATTGCTTTTAACATTGTATCAATAGGAAATATTACAGAATATAAGTTAAGAGTTAGTCGAAAATGTATTCGATTGCTATAGCGAAAGTGGAGAGTGCGCTTCCCCGAATAGGAAGAGGTCCAGGTTCAAATCCCGGTAACAACTAAATATTTTTTTGACAGATAGATTTTTCCTGTTAGAAATTATGTTTTTTGTTATGAAGAACTGCACATCGTTAATCATATTTTAAATTTAGGGAAACACATTCTTATTGTGAAGTTGTAATTATTCAGAACATGTGATATTTTAAATATGAATTAAATATATTAATTAGAAAGATATACATATAAAATCAATTTTATCGAAAAATATTGTTGTTGCGCCACCGGGATACGAACCTGGATCTCTTTCCTAACCGGGGAAGGTGCATTATTCAACTATGTTGCAGCGAAAGTATTTTTAGCGACAATTTTCGAACCTATGTGTTACCTTTTTGATATTCATACATTTAATCGTTCCATTATTTGAAAGAGCCATCTACCTTATTTTTACAGAATCTCAAATACCTTTGAGTAAATTGATATCAGACGCCAGATTATCAATTCATTTTTATTAAATTTTTGGATACATTGATACAACTTTATTATTTAGGAGAACACATTCTTATTGTGAAGTTGTCAGAATATAGGTCTGTGATATTTTAAATATGAATTAAATATATTAATTAAAAAGATATACATATAAAATCAATTTTATCGAAAAATATTGTTGTTGGGCCACCGGGATCCCGGTATATATAAATAATATGTTTAATTCATATTTAACATATTTTAAATCTTAATATAAGGCATCGACAAGAATTGATATCATCAGAAACATGGTTAGGAACAATAACAAAATATGTATCATCCTTTAATCTTGATTGTAAAATGTCCCTTTTACCATTTTTACACACCCATGATTAGTTGATTGATAATTCGATAGAGGTTGATTACTGCATAAGATTGTAGTGATCAGGACACTCCTCCTACTTGACTGCCGAAGCAGCACCTAACCACCACTGTGGGATGTCAGCCTCACTTCAGCGCACAGGCTGAACGCAGCTACCGATCGGCGGCATGCGATCTCTGTGTTTTTTATAATAATTTAATGCTACATATTATTATAAAATGTTATATATGAAATCACATTTTCTACTACCATAATGTGTAATTTATTGATTTCTCATCATTTCTAGTCATGCACAATTTATTGAATGAATGAACTGGACGTGTCTGGTAATCGGATATATTTAATTATTTTCAGTGTTTCTACATATAAATATAAGTATTAAATAAATAAATAAATTTCAGTGTTTGTAATAGTTCAGAAACGTTATAAAAATAACTCTGAAACCGTAGATGACACGGGTTAATCGTCTAGTACAATTATAATATTATTAAAACCTG
This sequence comes from Eubasilissa splendida, assembly GCA_031772225.1. NCBI lineage: Eukaryota > Metazoa > Arthropoda > Insecta > Trichoptera > Phryganeidae > Eubasilissa > Eubasilissa splendida. The sequence continues at coordinate 33,422,686 of CM062846.1, read as the reverse complement.
ATGCCTATTGAGTATTTTTTTGAGGTAGGTATTCAAATGGAATCGTCCAGTTAACGTAACAAGATGAATTTCGAATACAAATAGAGAATGAATATTCAAACAAATTAAATCTGGCTCGGTGACTTTTGGAGTGTCTTTACAATGATGACTATGTAAATCGTTACGAGCCCCCTCCTGAAACCGACGGTAGACAGAGAGTACACCTTTTATGATCTGGAAAAATATGTATTTTGAAGTACAAAATTAACATACGTAAATAAAATAAAATAAATTTAAATTTATTTACACAATAGTTTATTTCTTAACTTTTTCTCACTACCGTAGTATGGTTGTTTCTGCGAGGGTAAGTATATAAAATAGAACGCCATACCCTACTATACTGGCACCTCGCTTAAATTAATAAACCTCATGTACGTTCGTTGAGGCTATTAACAGGACAATCTTACAGCATCCGGTTAATCTCGTCAGGCCAAGTCTTTCGTGAATGTTTTGTATTTCCGGTGTCATCAATACTTACGTTGTAACTGTATTTCTAGTCATTTATCATACATAACCAGACTCCTCCTCTTAATCCTGTTGACAATGCTACAATCAGCTTAGCATTGTTCATTCTACTCTCTCAGATATATTTTGTAGAACTTATAGGTGCCTTCCTATCCTAAATAGTATATAATTGTAGTACATATAAATACCAAACTAAGGTTGGCGACCACGTTGATTTATTCTGTATGGAATCACCAACATTTCGGACATTGAACCACTTTCTCAGGTTACATCGCCAACATAATATTTTTCTTCTTCAATATTTACAAAATTACTTTGTGGCCTCATTTTATATTACAAAATACTTTGGTATCTTCTTCAGGAAACAATATATACAGAAATTAAAAAATACAAGCATAGATAAAAACAAAACTATAAAGTAGTGAATAAATAAGATATGGAAACAAATTTAAAAGGTGACTGTTTGCGAAGAGTTATTTGGTTATTTATAATATTTAGCTTGTTATTAACACTTTTTCTAATTTCTAAAATTTCAATCTATGTTTGTATTTTTTAATTTCAGTATACATTGTTTCCTGAAGAAGATACCATAGGTGTCGAAACATGTAGAATAATCAATAAATAGTGGTTTAAACAAAGTATTTTGTCTGATTATTAATAAAAATACTATAGTTAGAAAATAAATAAATCATTAACACAAATTAAAATAATACTTTAGTAAATAGTAAATTAGTAATTTGGAAAATTATTTGACTAAGCCTATCTTCCCGTTCTAGTCACACTGTTCACTCCACTAGCTCACAAACTATTCACTCCAGTAAGAGTGATTTCAGAATCCTTGATATGTACTTAATTAAACTCCTTAATAAATAAAACCGTTGTACATAATGATGTCATCTTATGGCTTCTGAGTTGGTTGTTAAAGCGATCTCGTGTAGAATCGTCTGTCGATGAATTTTTATAATTAAAAGAACCACTGAAACAACAGTGATATGTTTCATGTTAAGGATCAAGCAGCAGATATATCTCAGTGCATTCAACGTCATTCTTCAAAATTTGGTAAATTTGGTAATTTGGTAAAAGTCGTAACATGCCGTTCATTTAAAATTCGCCAAAGGCGACGAAAATAATTTATTATTTAACAATCAGTAAAAATAATTTAATAGAGAAAATGTTTCATTTTAGGTCACTTACAATAAGATTAATAATTTGATTAAGGGATGTCACTGGTCAGCAGTGGATTGATAACCGGACCGGGAAGTTTTCGAGACAACCGCTGTCACAATATATAAAATCGTTTACAAAAAATATATTTTTAATTTGAATTTATTGTAATATAATGTATAATGTATTAATACATAATGTAGAAAATACGCATTTGTTAAAAAAAAATAGGTTACTCTTTAATAACCCACTTTATTCTAAATTAGATCAGTAATTTCGTCATTATCAATTTCAATCGATGAATATTTCTCTCTTAACAATAATATTAAACCTACACTCACTGATATTGTCTACTTCGCTCTTAAGATTAATATTAAACTTTCTGGTCTACTGTCGTAAAACAAAACAACGCCAAGAATGACTGACCGTTATATTTTTGTAATCTTCGTAATCTATTTTAAGTCCAGTCCTAGGTATGTCCATTGTTCTCTGTACGTACAATATTTTAGTACAATAAATGCTTTATTGCGTTATTAAGTAGTTATTTAATATCTTATTTTAAAACACAACTTGTTCAATATGTATTATATTTTATAAAATAAAATAAAAAATCTAAGCGATCGGGATTTTTCCCGGCATCCCGCCGGGCCCATCCGCCCTCGTCACTGGTTGTACATCTTACGAATGAAGATAATTACAGTAAAGATAGTTTGTAGTTGATTTCTTACAACTTTTAATCGCACATTTCACAATGATCAAACGGTCACGTGGCACGAATATTAATATCTGCGGTGTGGTAATTTGCAAAATATGCGTAGTTTATTGCCCATTTAATAGCAAAACCACATATCCATTCTGCGGTCGATTTGTGCGCGGAACACAAAGAGCATAATAAAAGTTGTGCGGAGGGACTCACACTTTTATGGCTGGCACTCGCGTTAGTTTGTCTTGTGGAATTTTAAGATGATATTATTTTTCAACTAATCCTTGTTTATTTTTTGCCTTTCCTGGAACCAATAATAAAACAGTCAGGTTTAATGGACACCGCATTTGAACACAAATATTACGAATCAGCCAGTCATTCTCGGCGTTGTTGTGTGTTGTATTTTGGAAAATATTTGCGTGTACGTGTCTGAAGCGTCAAAAGTTCTTTTCTACTGTAAAGATGCCTTCTTTAAGAACTTCAACTGATTTATTATTTATTATTATTTAAAATAGTAAATGGTATACTGGACGTCTCTAATTTAACTGAACTGATTATATACTGCGTTCCTGCGCGGAGTACCAGGTTGTCGGCGTTATTCCATGTAAATGCATCATATTTACTGATTTTTATAGGAATGCACCTGCACAAAGACTTCACAGGCATGGAAACGATTTTGGTCTTGCAGACATATTCCGATATTCAATGTTTAAATATAAGAGTGATGTTTTTGATGCTGTAGTCAAATATATAATTGATTTTGATACTCAGCCATTTCGTGTTAAACCAACATTTTTATTGTTTTTCTGTCTTTTTCAATTTTATATATTTATGTTTTTAAAGCCATATATGTATATTCTATCAATTTATATATATATATTTCATGCTATTTTTGTAGCTGCTCATGTTTATTATACCTAACCAGTTTTGTAAAAGACTACAAGGGCGTAAATTAATAAATAATGTATTTCTTCAAGGTAAACCAAATTGTCAATAAATTTTATATATAAACGGGCCAACTCATTATGACACCTTAATTCGTAAAATAGGTATCTACCTATTTATTACGTGCTTTTAGTTTAGTACATACGATACTCGCACAGTGATTTAGTGATTAGGGTGTAGGTCCCCTACTGGGGGTTTGCTGGGATGGACGATGCCAGAAAGAGCGGTGGCTAGGGAGACCTAACGGAGCATTCCACCGCAACCTGGACAGGATGTATTTCTGCCGAACTGTGATCGAGTTTTGCGACTTCAACACATAAATGTGACGTTTATCCTTTCCTTTTGGGAGTGCATGACTTCTATAGCTTCTCTCTGGCTGCCTTCTGAGTTTAATATGATAACGAGTCTCACGTCAAATATTATACATATTGTACTAGTATGGCTCTGGTATGATGATACCGGAGCCAACATATATCAGTTAATTAATGTCTGAATGTCATAATGACCAAATGTAATAATTGTGCCATATAATAAAGAAAAACAAAAAAGTTAACTATGAAGGGGAGCCACGAGGTTTTAGTAACTAACTGCCGGAACGTAACTTGCTGTTCTAACTTTAAAATATATTCCTAAAAATCTTTGAAAATTTTGTATAATATCGAAGCAAGAATAAACAACTCTCAAAACGATTCCGGGATAGGGCGGGACTCTTTGGGGTTTCCTTCATAGTGATCTATTGGTCGGGGATTGGAGCCTCGATCCAGGCCATCAAGTTAGTACTATTTTCATAGCACAAACGTTTAGCTTAGTTTGATAATAGTAAGAATACTGATGTGATGCGTATTCCGTGTATTGGAGTGATGTTAAATAAATTTGAATATACTTACATAAATATATAAATTATAATTATATTTTTTGTTATATGGAATAGAAATGCAGAAAATAATAATTGATCTTTTTTCATTGTTGCCACATGTATCGATAATGCACCACCCTCGTCATACGAAGATACATACTCCTTAAACTAGTGATATGTATCTTGGCATCATTCTGGACTCAAGACTCACGCCGAGCAAACACATTCAAAATAAAGTAAAATGTTATATCCCATAATGGGCAGAAGCAACAAACGGTCCAAATATAACAAGCTCCTCGTCTATAAAACCATAATAATATATACAGTAAAATTTCGATCGATCGTTCCTCAAATAATCGTTTTCCCGTATGTATCGTTTATTTCTTCCAGTTCCGAATAAATTTCATACAAAACTATGCTAAACTCGAGCCACCACGACACGGGTATACCTATTTAAAGGGATTCATTAAATACCTGTCCGAGGGTTTTTATGCTGTGATTCCGTCACATGAAAATCACACAATTAATATTCTCACCAATTACCCAAAATATATAATACCAAAAATTATCCTCCGCATCGAGTAAATCTCTGTTATTTTTTCGCAGAAGCTTTTGTAACCTACACTCACATAATTCACTTTTTCAATCTTGATTCTATTTTTACAACTATGAACGAGCAGGAGGTCCATTGATCCAGCATTCAATGAGCCGTGAGATTCAAATTTAAGTTTCAAGTGTGAAATTAAATATTTTTTATTTCAACGTTTACAGAGAGTTAACGCAGTGACATGTTAAAGATGTGATTATTTTGAATTCTCCAAAACTCCAGCTTCTTATTATTACCATCGTTTTCATTCCCTTGTTCTAAGAGGATCGGCAGCACAAAATGGTGACAAGGAGGCTTCGTCTCTTTCAGTACTTGGTGTTGTATTTACATCATGAAACTTGAAACTCTTGGATATCGGAGTGTGGGGACGGCATTTCAAATTCACCAGCTGTCTCCAGCTGACATCGATATCAGAGACATCTGTATTTAGCTTGCCAGCTCTGTTAATTTGACACAAGTGTCGCTCGGTGCTCAAGCGCTGGGCAGGACGGAGACCGAACACCACCGGCTTGTTCTTCTAACTCTTCATATTTCATGCTCCGCTATCTCCTATATTCTTCCTTTCTATCCTTGACTAAAAGAAGAACTTTACACAAGCCGCACGTGTCATTCAATCGTCACACAAAAGCCATTCTCCCTAAAGGAGTACCAAGTCTATGAACCCTTCTTCTTCTTCTTTAAAATGTTATATAAATGATGATTAAGATGTAAATAGTTATGTTGGTGTTAGATTAAAAAATATTTGTTCTGAAGATGGAGTGGGGTAGTGAGATAACTCCGTATGGAGGACCATTTTGATCGTTTGCGTGTATGAGTCTAAAGAATATTCTAGTTGTGAGTAGAATATTGATGCAGATGTTTTAATGGGACAGAACCACCGCTTAAAAACATTCGAACCGATTATGATATGAATGCTTGAGTAGTGATAGAAGAAATCATTTTTCTGGCATTTACAAGACGTGTACACGTCACTTTAATGAAGATCTGTCTATATGTAGAAGTAGGGGCTCCATGTCTAGGGTTTTCCTTATTGCGGTACTTTTCATTCGATCTATTAATGGCACATCTATTACCCCTGTATTGATATCACATTCTTTGTAAGAATCCATATTTGATGATGACATATTAAAGTGGGCTAGGATCAGTTTGGTCTTGACATTTAACAATGATTTTTATATCACTGTACTACAAGGGGAACGTAAAATACTAATCCAGCTTATCTCATCTATTATTAGTAAAAGCAGCTCGTTCCACGTAATCGGCTCCGCGATCTACAAAGACAGAGAGCGAGATCTATAAAGCTTGTAACGCTGACATGTCTCGGCACCTTGAGTTTCAGACTAGCTACTGAGCGAACCAATTGAAATATCTGTCACCTGGCCATATTCAAGCCATCAGGAATGAAATACCTCACCAGAGACCTGTGTTTATTCAATGTTTTATGCATCAATAAGAAAAAAGCATCAGAAAAGTTTTTGACGCGTAAACATCTTAGTTAGCGTCCTTCCACCGTTATAAAAAAAATATCATTAATAAACTTAAAATAATATGTGATAAAAAGTGACTAAATAATACGTTACCACGGTGACTATTTATTTAATTCAGCAAAAGTAAAAAGTTATACTTACGTTTTGAATTTTTTTATAAATTCACAAGTTTTTCTTAGTGAATTCAGTGCATACACGGTAACCACCTTCTAACTTGAAATAAATAAATAATACATACCTAGTACCTACCTACAATAAGCGACTGTTTTCTGACAAATTAAATTTTAAAATGTTAAAAATGAATGTGATCAAATTTCATTCCTTCCTTTCTTCCCGGTGAACTGTACACACAGGCGGCGTTCACACGCAACACTAGATTTTTTATAAGACAATAAAATAATTTAAAAAACGTTTGTTTTTTGGCGACAATCCAATATAGCAGGTTATGTAACGCCTATCAAACACGCACCTCGAACTCGCTCTTTATTGTTTGACGGAATTTAGGCACTTACACCGTGAATGCAAACAATATTATTTAACCACAATGGTCGGGCTACACCTCGTGCATTGTGAGTTATGAGTCACGTCCCCTATGAATAAAATGAGACTATTTCATTAATTTTATGTTTACCTATCGCATCATCTCATCTCGGCTCCATTAAGATAACATTTTAAAATATCACTACGCATTCCTGATTTTCGAGGCACGGCTCACATCCAGGATTCGATGTAGCTATTTTGTTATGAGTAATGACACGGAGTAATAAGAGAGAAGGTATTTACTAAAATAATTAATGTATTTAAATTATTTTTTAACGAAAACACATTTTTGTTGTGAAGTTGCATTTTCGGAATATAGTTCTGCGGTATTAATTCAAATTAAATTATGTATATACAGGATGGCCCAAAAAAAAAAATAACATTTCGTAATATGTGATATAATTACATCAAAATTAGTTTCACTATATCAATAATAGCTTAAATAGTTTACTAATTTACTAACTTACCTATTTATCTATATTACGTTTTATTTCGAAAATTTCCGGTCGCCATCTTTGATTATTAATTTTCCCATCGTTTATATTTGGTTTTTTTAAATTGTTACCCAGAATGACAAAAATTACTACAGAAGACCGTATTTTGATCAAAAATTTACGAATTGAAAAACGTTGGGGTGCTAGGAAAATGATCAAAGAGTTTCAAAACAATGCTTAGAGTATAGCTAGACATTACAGCATTACTGGACATTACAACAGGACAATGACAAGGACAGGAAATACAATTAACTTTCTTCGTCGTGAGAATGTTAATTTCATCAAGCCAGGTATGTGGCCACCAAACAGCCCAGATTTAAACCGATTTTTGATTAGCTAAATATTGTGCAAAAAAAATTACATTAAGAATTATAATTAGTTATATTATGTTTTGAAATAACTCATGTGTTACGAGATGTTCTCACTTTTTTGGTCCACCCTGTATAGGCATATTTAATAATACGTATGTAAGTACATTTCATAAAAGTTAAACGTAAATAACAATATTTCTTAAGCTAGTGTGTTAATATTAGGATGGATTTACAGATGAGAAATTTAGCTCCCGAATAAAAAATAAAGGTCGAAATTTTTTAGTTGGTTGAACAAGTCGCTCCGCACTAGCTCTGTGCAACACTTTACTCTAGTATCGAGATAAAAGTTTAAACTGTGTACCTTTAATTGTGATAAAAGTCTTACAAGCCATAATGTTATAATATAAGCTACAAAAAACACCAAAAAATTCTACACATAATGAAAAATTTAAGTTACGAATGAAATGTTCGTCCGAGCGGTGATTTATTGGTATAACTATATATATATAATATATTTATATATTTTTTACGTCGTATAATAGACGTACCAGAAATTAATCAGTCTAAAACAAAAAAATAAAACGATCGTGCTAATGCATCACAACAAACTACCTAGAAGATTAAGAGGCAAAAATGAGATTATTCTGAGCACAAATTTGGGCCAAAAGAGACATAGAAGAGTGCCACGTTGCATCTATTTGGAGAGATCTTGGAGTCAGCTATGAAGGCGGCCCAGGACCGGAGCTTGTGGAGATACATTACGAGCAGAGTCTCGTCCGATTGAGGCTACTGCATGTCAACATTGACATGAAGAAGAATATTAGAAGATCTTTTTCCAACTGTTTATGAACATTATTATTCCTTCGGTTGGCACCCTAGGTTTTCCATGTTGGTACCTATGATTGTTCAATTGTTCAAGTGTAAGGTTGTCGCTGTTTCTGCAAGTTTCAATTGTAGTCGGCCTTCCATCGAATAAGGACATACAAATACGCCACGGGAGTTAATTGTTTAGGCCGGTTGAAACAATGCGTGGAGTCAACAGTCGAGCCAGTCGGACCAGATCGGAGCACAAGGAAGAACAGTACAACCCACGACGAGCAAGGAAACAAGTCTCTTTAGTATTGGGCTAGTGGTGATATTTATGATTGCATTGACTTTCATATTATTCTCTAGTACACCAACACTAGCGTAACCAACTAACTAATTTACCATCACGCTGTTTCCCCGCGGGTGTAGGCAGAGAGGATAGAGCGCCACACTCTTATATCTTGACACAATTCTCGCCTTATACAGATTCAAACGTCTTCTCGTACAAGCTCGCCGATTGTTGAGGCTTCTAACGAGACCGTCATCTAGTATCTGGTTTACCTGGTTATGCCAAGTCTTTCGTGCACGTCCTCTATTTCTGACGCCATCAACACTTGCGTCATATATCTTTCTTACCATTCTCTCCCGATTCATCCATTCCATATGGCAAACCACCTATGTGATCCTTTTTTATTATTACTCATTATATTATTATAAAATACATAATTTTAAATATGAATTAAATATATTAATTATAAAGATATACATATAAAATCAATTCTATCGAAAAAATTTGTTGTTGCGCCACCGGGATTCGAACTTGAATCTCTTTCCTAACTGGGGAAGGTGCTTTATCCAACTAAGCTACAGCGACATTATTTTTAGCGACAATTTTCGACCTATATGTTACCTTTTTGATATTAATACATTTAATCGTTCTATCATTTGACCTTTCCCGGTTAAGAAAGAGATCCAGGTTCGAATCCCGGTGGCGCAACAACAATATTTTTCGATAGAATTGATTTTATATGTATATCTTTATAATTAATATATTTAATTCATATTTTAAATATCACAGACCTATGTTCTGAATAATTACAACTTCACAATAAGAATGTGTTCTCCTAAAAAAATACATAATTGACTAATAAAAAGAATCAGACCATACTGTACGGTCCATGCATATTCCTCGGTTTTACTTTTACTGCAGAATGCAACAATGATCTATCCGTTTGATTTACGAAAACTTTGAATGCATCGCTATAATAATAAGCTCGATGTATTATCGGAGATCTTTGTTCGCAAATGATGTTTACTTGCCTATTGTCAGCCCAGTGCGCTTCCATAACAGATAAATGCTTCGAAAAAGAATCAAATTCGATGGCATCGCCACCACATTTGATGGAAACGAGAAGCGATCGTAATGGAGCCTCATTTGTATTCCCCGTTTCCCGTAACAATGCTCAACACAGAGGAATAATCGACGTGGAACAAATAAACATATTTCAACATAGATAAAATAAACACATAAAGTCTGCCGCCATTGTTGGAGCTCTGCCGGTGGATTCGGTCCGTGTTTGTTTTTCCGATGGGGATTTTTTTCACAGTCGGGGGATGCGATGTTTGGGTGCCGTCAATTTGGGCCATAAAGACACAACGGAAGAGCGCGTTACTTCTGAAACATTACGCCCTTCGCTCTCCGCGGAGCCTCGCGTCACAATAGGGCCGGCCCTAATACTTCGCATGAACCATTTAACAGATCTAATAAAATCAATGTAACCTTTTTGACTGTCTGTTTATAAAGAATCGAAAGTAACGTTTTGTTATTATTATTATTTATTATTGGCACATTTTTCTGCCAACTTTCGTGTGAAATTGGTTCGCTATGCATGACAATTCAATGTCAATGTCAAGTCGATATTAATCTGAATAATTAAAATCATCAATAAGTACTTACATATCTCTTGTAGCCTACAATAATATCTCTATCAAAGAGATATATCGACATATATTTGTATTATTTTTTAGATTGTTTTAATATTTTTATCGTTAATTCACATTGATTTTACTAATTTGTGGCAGCTTCACGACCGGTATTTCCGTAAAATCAAATTTAAAATGTTGAATGTTGCTGTTTTAAATAACCCCCGTAGAACAACGGGCATGGCGTTTCTTATACCGTGGACTTCAGGTTCGAATCTTTGTGAGATCAAAATACACCTCTATGATTTTCTCATGTCTGGGTGTCCTGCGGTGTATTTAAAAATTAAATTAAAACATTTTTTATATCTATATATTGTTCTATGACGTACAATTCCGATGCTACTTCGCTATATAAAGTGGCTTTTATATTGACTAAAACTAATTTAAAAAAATTAATTGACCGGTCGGGGATTTGAAGTCGCGACCCCAGACCTGTTCCTGATTTCTAAATCTGGCGTTTTAGTCCACCCGTCTACGACCGATAATATAAAATGCAGTGAAATACTAGTGTAGCAGACAGGGTACCGAAATACATGTCTTAAATTGCTGCAATGTTTAGTCCTATTATAACAATAATATAACACATTATACTATGACTCAAAAAATAAACTATTATTATTATTATAAACGGATTTCTAATAAATATAGGCATCATAGCAAAGTACTCATTTCTCGCATTTGTGGCATAATTAAGGCTTGTGTGATATAATTAAAATATCATAATCCCTTGACGACTGGTAGGATGCGACGTTATTTCTAATATATCGGGCAGGATACATAGGTATAGCTTTGTGGAGTTTGCCTAGTTGCTGGGCATTCGTTAGATTGATAGAATCATCATCGACATAACATAAGTGGGACCAGAGTGATTGGATTTATTACATTTCACAAAAACCTTCGTTAACGCAAAAATAAGATTATCGAAACCTCAGAAAATAGGTTAAAAATAATACATACATACTGTGAATTTTTTTTAATCCTTTTACCAGAATGTCTTCAGTCTACAACGATGCAAAACAATAACCGAGCGAATTTACAACAAATGTGGTTTAATGCCTTTGACCAAAATAAATATAATAACATTAATAATATATTTCTACTACTCGCATACAAATAAACTGCATGGTAGTAATACAACACAATTATGAATAGCAGCATTCTATACGCTTATGTTATGAGTATTTAGTGTTCAGTAGCGTAACTAAAAAAATTAGACCTTTTATATAAAACAAAGTAGGTCTTTTAATAAGAACAGTAGTGCAGGGATAATTTACATTATAGCAGTTTTAATTTCAAATATGTTTTTTTGGATCATTTAATTTAAAGTAATGAAAAAAAACTTAACGTGTATATAATTTTATGTAATTAATTATGTTAGTGTAAATGCCTTCGATAGCTGGTTCCCAGGTTTCCGATTAACAATAAGCACACACATGATATATGAACTGCACTAATATTTTATTTTTGCTGTCTTTCTGGTCCGATGTTGTTGTTTTTTTGGCTGGGTTGTCTTCTTTAGATTTCGATCAACCGAAGCGCGCACTGGTGGTTTATTTGGACCGCTGGACTGATCGTAGCATGGGATGTAATAAAAATGACGCTTGTCGGTTATCGTTTTCTGAGCTTACTGAAAAAAGGACGGCAATACTCATTCATACACATGTACATTATTATAAACCAAGAAACTCAGTGGTGTCAATCGAAGTAACAAGGCGCGTAAACAATTCTGCACCACAAACTAACTACTATGCCAATTAATAAAATTAGTTATCCACCACTAATACTTTTATATAATTGTTTTATTTTTATCTATGCTTGTATTTTTAATTTTAGTATAGGTACATTGTTTCCTGAAGAAGATACTAAAGGTATTGAAACAAGTTGATGTATCAATAAATAGTGGTTTAGAGTGGTGTAGAGATGTTTACTGTTTATTTAATTAGACCGAAGTCTGAGCTAAAGTAAACGAGCTTGTCCATTATATCTAACAATAAAAATATTAAACTGTTAATATTAATCTAAACCAGAAATAATAAATAATTTTAATAAAGTAACAGAGAAATAAAATTAAAAACAAAAATATTCTCGCTTGCCCATGATTGAAACATAATACAGAACCTAACCTAACTCCCCGTTAGAAAGAAAACGGAAAAAAAATAGAAAATTAAGAATGCAAATGATGCACTCGCAAGTCTTGCATCGCTTCTGAACCTTAATCGACGTTTCTATGCATTGATAATGTTTTTACGATATTTTAAATTTATGTATTTCGTTGTGTGGTACTATAAGTATGTAGTATTATAAGTTATTGGTCAATATTATAGTCTCGCATAAGTTGTAATGATGCAGTCACGCCACTGCCAGTGTCTAAAATTTCAGTTTGTTTTTTGTTGTCAGTTTTTTGCTCTTCTTCGGTCCAGGCGAGCTCATGAAGCGTGATGCCATTTCAAAATTCTTCCTAAAGGCTGGTTTGGTTTCCGGTGCTTTGTGTCGGAGCTTTCGTAGCAGGGATTACGGCCATATTGACCGTGTCAAGGACATGCGGAGGCTTTGTTGCCGAAGGTTCGCTCTGTTTCCGTGTTCAATGCATTATTGATTATCGGCATTTTGGTACGACCCACAGTTCCTGAAGTGTTGTATTGTTGGAAATATATTTTGTTTGTAATCTGTGAATGAATGAATGAATTAGGTGAAAGAATGAATGAAATATAGGAGCCGATGATAATAGTGATATACGGCTTGTTTGTGTATAGGAATATAATTATTTAAATGCGAAAGAAGGTAATAGATAGATATTTTTTTTATTGTAAATTTTATGTTTATTTCTTTTTATATACTAAATACTAAGAAAACAATCAATCAATGATGTTTTTGGAGAGCAAAACTATTATATTGTTGGAAAATTAAGTACCTACTTCATTTTCTTAATAGTTTACAAATATTCATGTAATGCATCGTTGTATTAAAAGATTCGGTAGATATCTATTTATGCACTTAAACATTATAGTTACACGTTTTCAAAATATTATTTTTCATCAAAAATATTTTTTTTAAAGGATTTATTATTAAATACCTACTAATAAAATATATTAATTAGAAAGATGTACATATAAAATCAATTTTATAGAAAAATATTGTTGTTACTACCGGGATTCGAACCTGAATCTCTTTCCAATCCGGAGAAGTTGCATTAACCGACTATACTACAGCACACAGTACTTTTGACGATAAATTTTCGAACTTATATGTTACACTTTTCAAATTAATACATCTTTCGTTCCATTATTTGAAGGCCATCTATTTTATTTTTAGATCCAGGTACGAATCCCGGTAGCAACAACAATATTTTTCGATAAAATTGATTTTATATGTACATCATTCTAATTAATATATTTAATTCATTCGTATTTAAAATATCGCGTACCTATTTTTTGAATAATTACAAATTTACAATAATAATGTGTGCTCTTAATGATATATTAAAAAAAATAATTCCTGTGTAGTTTGAACTGATCAACATCATAGACTAAATCTTAATAAATATTTTTTTGCTTGTTACATCAATTTTATTACTATTTTCAAACCAGGCTAAGTGCTTGTGGTATAAAATAGGACATACTTCGTGATCTTACAGAACAAACTCCCAACCACTTGTTCAATAAGCGGGTGTCAAACCGCTATACTAAACAAGCATGTTAAATGAGTTATAATAAAATATATTTTATCAAATCGATAATTCCTCATTAAATGCGTTTAATTTGTTTGCTTTAATATAATATTTTTGTTACTGGTCAAATTTGTGTTTGTTTAAGTATGGGAAGAAGCTTAGCTACATTCCACCATCTCGAAAAATGTAAAAAAGAAATATATAGCACCAGGGCCACAGAAGGTGTCGGCTTGGTAGCGGTCACACAAAGAATCACAGGACAGGTGGGAGTACGGGCCCGGTATAAATATACAAATGACGGCCGTTGTGTGTGTATAATTCAGTATCTAATGGTATAAAACCGGGTGTTTATGAAAAAGACCGGCCAGGGCTTCTCGCGCTGCGGGGCGTCTACTGCCGGACTACGCCACTACCGTACTCCACGTGCTGCTCTGGTATCGCAACCAACAATTACTATATATTTAATTTTTATGTTCGCATTATTATTCTTGCGATAATAAATCGATTAAAATTTGTATTAATTTAGAGAATGCACAAACTATTTAATAAAGAGCCAAAAAATATGCATAATATGTAAAAAAATTCCTACTTATTACACGAATTAGTGGCAAACTAATTACTAACGCGTCTTCTACAGATTATAAATACGAATAGCCATGCGCAGGCCGTTTTATGCGAAATTTAATGTATATTACAGTCAGTGCTGCAGTCACAGACTAATAAATGAATAGACATGATAGGAAGTCTATATATAGGAGTGGGGTTCAGAACATTAGTTGCGAGACGAGGGACATTCTACACATATTCTTGGTGGACACATAAATCCGATATGACACATTTATGTAACAGTATAAGTATTTACTCTTCAAACATTAAATCTTTGTGTAAATAAGACGTATTTTTTACATGAATGCATATTGTATTGTCAGCGTTTAAATTTTCGTTCCTATCGAGTAATATTTTTAAAAAAAGTCACCGAGCTATTTGCTTGCGTAAGTGGTATCAAAATTATCACATGGGTGATACCAAATTGAAAATATTGGGACAAGGAATTTATATTTGTTCATGTCTGTATATTTGGTGGTCTGTGGATAGTCACTTTACAGAGGGTATACGTTAACGGATTCTTTGAGTGATATCGTGTATTTATACCCATATTTATACAATATAAATTAAACCTAATAAAATATTATTCCCGTATTGTACATTAGCGTACCGTGGATTAGAAAAGGGAAAATGAAAATGAAATATAAAGATTAGAATTATTTTAATTTTCGTCTTATGGTAGAATATTTTGATTTAACTAGAGAATATTACACTGTAGTGGTCCTGCTCGCGACTCACATACAGGCCGTGTAAGGAAACACCTAATGGCCATATAGTACTGAAACGAACTGACCAATAAGCAGATGTCAATAAATCGTGACGGATGTATCCTAGGAGCTAGCCGACGACTTCTCCGCAGACCGTTCTTTCACCAACATCTCAAGCGAGCCTCTTCAGCCTTCAGCTTTATTCGCGCTATTAACTTTATACTCGTCATACCTGCTATTATAAATCATCCCGCAATAAACGCCAACTTTTGTAAGTTCTGTTTTTATTTAAATACCTTGCTTTAGATACAGTATAAATAATCACACACGCACATTCATATACACTGCGATATGCACTAACACATGTGAGACTAGTAGAGGTTAGGGGCTTCAGTCTCACCATGCATAAAACCTTCTGATACGATCATACAATTAAGATCCTCACGAGTCAATAATAGTCGACAACTATAACCCTTACAACGCTATTTCTACGAATATAGCAACAGGGTGTATGGCGTATACCCCCATATACCCTTGACTACAGTACTGATTACAGACATGGAGATTTAAGATAATTTTTTTATCATTTCACGTATCTGCATATTTACTTTATTTGGAAATTTTGGATTATTTTTTTGTTATTATTTGTGAAAATATAACGACAAACATTAGGTTTGATTTATATTTTTTTAAGTGCGCAAAATAAATAAAGAATTAAACATAGGTATATAAAATGTTTTATTTGTGTTTCCATGGTAAAAGTGTTATATGCATATATAATAAATATAAATGTTAGATCTTTGTAAGATGGTTAATGAGGTATTAAACACTTTGTTAATATTTGATCAGAAAAAATAAGAATGATGTAACTCAATTGAGTGTGTTGTTTTGAAGGGTGGATTGCTTATTTAAAAATAAACAGAGTACGTGGTTGGAATCCTCCTGCCTTACGGAGTAACTCGCCGTTAGAGCCGCGGACTCGTCCAACTCCCCTTTATCACTTCAAACATCACACCTTCTTTCTTGTTCAACATGCCCTTTGGTCTTCCCTCTTACCGTGGCCTGCCTTTATCCCAGCTTTGTTATTTATGATCGGAAATGGCTTCGGCATTAGCTAAAAGCTTTGAATGAAAAATAATGATACTGATTATGGATATAATAAAATTCTACGCCAGGACCGATGTTAATTTTATGCCGAGCTGGGTGACTTATTTTTATGATTCAGGTTGGACAAGATGTCATAAGGTTCTTTTTATTCTTATGACCCATTTTTTGTCTTGACTCAAAGAGCAGCGCTATCTACAGGTTTTTTAATCGTAGATCTGATTACTCTGTGGATGGTTGTTTTATCATTTTTGTCAAGGTGTTTTTGACTTTATACGGGTCCTTAATTTAAAGCAATGGAATTCTGTAAAGACTAAATTAATTAAATGCCTCCTGATTAATTAAATTAAATGAATGTCCAGTTTCATAGGCACCCTTTGTCTTTACGTTTTGTATGTTGGTATAAATATAATCATTTTTTATGTACCTTATAAAATTAAATAAAGCGGTTTGTGACATGGTTAAATAAATAGACTGTGCACTAATGGTAAAATAATGATAATTAATTACGGAAATTAAATTTTATAATTAAACATTGACAAAAATCTCGCAACTGGCAAAATTCGAACCAAGGCTCTTAGAGAGAATCTGATTTCAAGTCAGATGCTTTAACCGCTATACTATAGTTGGTGATGCGAGTTATGAAGATTTTATAGTATTTATAATAAAAGTATACATCATAGGAACGTGTTAAAATAATATACATGCGTACTAGGCATGGTAAAATCGTTATTGTGACTGATTGTGTTCGATTGTAATAAAGATTGGTTACTAATTATTTGTAATTCTTCAAGGAATGTTTGGTATACTAGAAAGTAAACCTCTTTTTAATTTTTATTATTAAGGAGAACACATTCTCATTGTGAAATTGTAATTATTCAGAACGTAGATCTGTGATATTTTAAATACTAATTAAATGTATTAATTATAAAGATATACATATATATATATATGTATATACATGCTATCGGCTTACTCAAAGGCATTAGAGATTCCGTAAAAACAAAGTAGATGGCTTTCAAATAATGGAACGATAGATATATTAATTTGAAAAAGTGTAACTATTGGTTTGAAAATTTGTCGTCCAAAATAATGTCGCTGTAGCGTAGTTGGATAATGCACCTTTCCCGGTTTGGAAAGAGATCCAGGTTCGAATCCGGGAAGCGCAACAACAATATTTTTCGAAAAATTTGAGTTTATATGTATATATTTATAATTAATGCATTTAATTAGTAGTTAAATCTTAGTTTCCAATCATCGTTATATCTCAGATACCAATCATCATAATAATCACAATCACTTAACGGTTTAACATCACTAATGCTTAAATTTTATTTTACTTTTTTTCATATATTTTACTGATGCTTATCAATTATAAAAAATATTGTACCTAATAAAAAAACATTCAATAACATTAGCTATTAAACAGCTATTAGATATACAAAATGATATATGACGTACGCTGTAAAGCTTTTCCCAGTAAGTTGTTAGTCGCCTGCAGCTTCCGTCAGAAATTTGACGTTGTTACCGCACTCTTGCTAGTTTCCTACATCACACAACAGTGTAACACACGTTGAAGACTTTTATTGTTAAGACTCAGTCATTGTTCGTTTAAGATCGAGCGATTCAAACACGACTACCAGCTGAGGGAACCGAAATAGTACCGACTTGTTTTAATTGTCACTGTCCATTCTTTTCCACACATAAAGACATTCCACTTGGAAAAAACGCGCCGAGTTGATTTCATTGAAATTGAATCCACGTCATGTTTTGATTTTGTTTGACAATTGAAATTTGAATATGAAACGCCGGTGGAAACGACGAGTGTAAGATAAACAAAGTCTAGAATGGAGTTTGAGTTCGAACAATAACTGGCAGGTACGTTCCAGTGTACATAGATGGTGTTACATGCCCGTTGGCTAAATTGTTCTCATTGTTGGTGATGGAAATACAGTTTCCGAAACGTCGCGGTCCTCATCTTGGACATTGATCCGATTCAAAATATAATATGACAATCATTCTGAAAGCATTCTAAAGAACCGGTAAATCAACTTTAATGTTATGAAAATGAATAATACATAAAATATCGTTTATTTAACAATTACTAGATACCTCAAAGAGTAAAATTGCTTACGCGCTATACAAATTATAATAATATTAAAAAAAGAAACGTAACATTTTTGCAGTAAACTAAAATAGACACAGTAGCTGGTTGGGATCTCAAATTTGCAAATATCAGTTTAGTATTATAAAAATTATATTTAAAAAAGTCATATTTTTTATTGAGTTCATACAATTAATACATCATTATTTATATTTTGTTAGCACATATTAATTACCAACATTTTTGATAGATATATTTGCAATAACATAAAATTAAATATTTAGATATCTACGCGTCTCAAATGCCAACATTTTTGATAGGTGCTAAAAATTAAAAATATTTCTGCAAAGAAAGTGCGCCTCAAATGTCAACATTTTTGATGGGCGATTAAAATTAAAAATTTAGATATCTTCCGCAAAGAAAACGCATATCAAATAAATACCAAGATTTTTGATGGACACGTTTTGTAATAGGTGCTTAAAATTAAAAATGTAGATATCTTCTGACAAATCAAATGACAGAAGAAAAATAAAACAAATGCACGCAAACAATGTATGTCTAATTGAAATACATTCTACCAACGCCTCGCGGTGCATACCTTGTTAATACTGCACAATGGTCGCTTTGTGAAATTGTCTTATTGTTTCTTTAAATATGATCTTGTCAGACGGTGAGAGACGGAGAGGAGGAAGGATGAAGGAGCAGGAGGTAGATGTATAAATGGAAGTGAGATGGTATCGCTCACGGAACGTAATAACGCATTGTTCGCTGCTGCAGTCACTCCTATGCACCGGTGTTCCGTGCTTCAATCATCGGCGGCCCGGAATAGTACTGGATTAAGTATTTTTAAATTAATCTTCTTCGTCAGCACTTAATATAAAATATTTAAAAAAATATATTTTTTTAACTTAATCAGATTTCTAGAGATCAGCGCCGCCAAAATACCCTAAAATGACAACAAGACAGACGTTATCACCATTATTGCTATTCATTGTTAGAGACCAAGATTTTGAATCAGTTAAACAATTTAAACATCTGGGAATAAACGCGATAAAACATAATGATATCCAACAATGACTAAATAACAAGATGAAATCAAGAAACGCTTGTTATGTTGATATGCGGAACTTGCTGCCGTCGAAATTGTTGTCAGAGAATTAAAAAATAAACAGTATACAGAACTGGTATATCTGACCGCTCTATATGGGTGTGAAACTTGGTCTCTTACTTTAGCACAATAAATCAGGTTGCAGGTCTTCGAAAATAAAGTCTCGCGCAAGATTTATGGCTCAATATGTAAAAACCTAACCAGATAATGTATAACCTAACCGGAGTATGAGTCTTGTATTCTGCACAAAGCTCTCATGCATAAGCTAACAGGATTAAAATCGAAAGACCGAGAAGTAGGTAGAAAGACTTGTGAGAAGGCTTGTGCCCAGAAGACTGGACCACAACGGCGATGAGGCTGTTTAAAAAGAAGAAGAAGAAAAATAATAAATATTAATTGTTTAAAGGTTTTTGATGAAACTTTGTGAAATTCCATGATTATTTTGTAAATTGAGTCAAAACACTATTTTATTCCACTACACTTTTCATTGTGTTAAACGATATAACGTTTTCGGGAACATCTTCCCATTATCAATACTATAATTCAACTAAAATTAAAAACACTTTCAGACAGTAATATATAACAACTTATATATAGTTGCGCCAAAGGACGAAAGATAGACATTCTAGAATATTTAGAAATATTAAATAATAAAAATAACAATAAAAACATAATAAATATTCAAATACCGCCCATTACATCCCCTCTCTTCCATTTTAACTCCACCCCCACTCCCACCTCCGTTAACTCCTAAAACACCACATATACTGTAGTTGAATTATAATATTGATAATGGGAAGATGTTCCCGAAAACGTTATATCGTTTAACACAATGAAAAGTGTAGTGGAATAAAACAGTGTTTTGACTCAATTTACAAAATAAATATTAAAAATTATATACTTGTAAGATGAAAATACTGATGATGGGTCAATTAAGAAATTCCATCATGTGAATATATTGAAATACAAATTAAATTAATCAAGATATACAGAAAAAAATTATTTATCGATAAAATATTTTATTTGCTACCAGAAAAATGTTAATTATATAAGACAGTAAAATTATTAACAGCAGATACCCAGAAGACCATGAAAACGGAGAACATCCTTTAATAGAATAATTTATGGCAATAGTTTGAGAAGTCAACAGAAGATATTATTGTATATAGGCATGTACATACATAATTATGATGTGTGGTACGCAATGTCGATATTGTGTGTATTTATGACTTCATTTTAAAATAAATTTAATGCGTAGGTATTTTTATTTGATCCTTTATTTTTCGAAGCCATTCACTTGTCTCGTTGGGAGTGGAGGCCGCAATGTAGTTTGATGCTTTTTTTACATTTAACGCATCCATACAAGAGACACCGTATCCACTTATCCACGATTTATGTCGAAGTTTGCTACGGAAAAATAGAACTACACATATATCTGTAACCATTTTAAACATTTGTTTACCATTATAATATAAAACTTTCTTGCTTATAAATATACTGAATTCAGTGTAAGTAACGTCGCTCAGGTATATAAACGGTACAATAATTTGACCTAATCAAAATACAATAAAGTCTGTTTGTACAATAAATAATTAAAGCTACGTAATAAATAATTATATAAGACACACACATGACCAAATTAACAAACAATACTTATCATTTGTACATTAGTTATGGTTACGTAATAAACAATCTTGATATATTAAAAGACACAAAATGACCAAATCAAAGAACAATACCGATTATTTGATTGATTACTTGTTATATTACAAACAATTTATATAAAAAATACACATCTTGACTAAATCAATGAACAATCAAACTATTTGTACATTAATTAATTAAATTTGTATAATATATAATCTCTATTAAGCAGACACAACTGGATCAAATCAAAGAACTACCGATAATTTCATTGATTAATTGTTATGTTATAAACAATTCATATTAAAAAGAAATAATCTGACCAAATCAAAAATCAATACAGACTATTTTAAAATTAATTCATTAAAACTATGTAATATACAATCTCTATTAAAAAGACACAACTTGACCAAATCAAAGAACAATGCAGTCCATTTGTACAACACACCATTGTGGCAGAGGCAGAGGATTAATGCTCAAGGCTGCCTGTCATTTGGTGACCTTTCTTCATCCGCCCTCATCCATTACACCTGGTCTAGACTAGATCAGTCACAAAAAAATTAAAGTCAAAAGAGCGCCACCAAAATAAAAGCGATAGATTAATCGCTACTTGCTGATAATTGATTAGTATAACGAAATGTCTCCCTCCGATTGGACCTTGCAATGAACGTAAATCTTTACACTTTTCTAGATCAAGCTTTAACTCAAAAATTTTAAATACAGTTAGTGCTCGTAATCGAAACGTATCAATCATGTAAATAAAAGCAAGGTTATTTAATTGAAGTTTTTTAATATTTTTACATGTTGGTTATGTTTGAATGCAAACGATTCTTAACATGGCGAGGATGTGAACTTCGGAATTTGTTCGGTGTGAAGTGGGCGGTGCAGTCTATTGTGCTGTAATTTGGTGCGTTAGTTTCTTTTATTCCTTCCTGTTTGATTTTTTTCACTAGGCTCAATCGCTCGGACCTTTTGTGTTTGAAAAGGTGGGCATCATCTCGGACCCCCATCGACTGTCAACTGTCTTCGGCGGAGTGGGGGTCCACGGTGCCGCATCTATTTATCTAAACGCGGCAGATTTTGGAAATCACTGGCATATTTTTCATATCAATGAGAGCCGTTTGATGAGTGTGTGAAAATACATTTGTAAACTATGAATGATATTTTTTATGAAATTCCTTTTTTTATAAATGAAATTCCTTTAAAACACCTTGTACGGTTTTTGTCCTTTTGTCAACATTTTAACCCTTAAAAATGTATTTAGGCGTAGATTTTATGATAATGAAACACATAAAACTAGGGAACGAATTTGTTTGAAATAAATTATATATATTTTTTAGATATAATATACATCTGTGTTTATCATCATTTTTTGTAATTTAAAAAAAACACCTAGGTATGTTTTTGAAAAAAAAAACGACATAATAAACCTTATATTATATAACTAAGATGCGATAATCAGATATCAAGCAATTTGTTGGGCTAAACTGAAAACAAAGCGCAAGAGACAGAGATATGGAAAACTATATTCAACACTACACGCAGATCGGCAAAAGAAAATGATTAAAAGTGAAAAGGTACTTAAGGATAATTTTAAATGCACAATAATAAAATTTACACCCCCGTCTTAGGACGGGTAAAAGGTAACAACTTAAAATTTATGTTTGAATTCAGAATAGTAGGTGGCCGAAGGTTATTACCAAAAAAATACTATTAACAATATTTCAGCATTGCACATTATCAGACGTACTAAATTTGATCGTTTATATTATTAAATATTCAGTACAGATCAACAATCAAAATACTGGAAACGATTCTAATTTAAATCTCTGGCAGTAGAATCGAAACCGTTGTTTGAGATTCAATTTGAAAATATATTATCTTTAGGGAAAAATTGTTACATATCCACCTAATCGTATTAAAAATTACATTGACCCACTACTCTAATGTAATGTATCAGTTGTCAATCAAATTTGCTTGAGGATTATAAAGCGTTTGACCCAAAGATATGTGAAATGATTTGAATACTCGCGGTGTATATTATTTGAATATTCAAAACACTTCATTTTAGCAACATTTTTTTAGGATGCTGACGTTCATCAAACGCGTCACGTATTACTAGTATTTAGATTTGAGTATTATAAAATTATAAACAAAAGAAAACTTTTTTTTACGATATCGTAAATTATTATAATTAACTTTACATATTACAATGTTTTATAATATATCTATCATACGTGCACCTATCTTATAATGTTAGATATATTTTTAAGTGTTATTAGACCTCTTTTTATACATGTTGTATTGTTATTAATTCACATAAAACATTAAAAGTTTAGATGTATCAATGATGGGAAAAAATACAAAATTACCTTTTTATTATGAATTTTGATTCTTTCTTCTTTCACATTCCAAGTTCTCTTGACTTTGTAGATTAATTCGAGCAGTATAGGGTATCAGGTACTACGTCTGATATAAATAGATAAAATTGTAAATGGTATTGGAAACGTGAACAACCCTATACCTCTACTTATGTTATAAATTCAAGGTGTTGGATTGAGTTTTTTCTACATTTAATTTAAAAGGTCTGTTAGTTATATTGCCCCGATAACAAACGAAGGTGAACACATGACAGGGCTGAATGGGGAAATTATGAAATATATTTAAAAACAGAAAACTCGACCATGCTTGGGAGTAGACAAATCATTTTTATAAAATATTTAATTATACCATTAAGAGCATATAATCTGCTATATATTGTGATACATTTCTTTTTGTGTAGTCAGAATATCGTATTTAAAGTGTCGCAGGCACGATTCTCAACGGACTTGTGCAACATGTATATGTCTTGACTGGTCAGCATCCTGATGCTGTACCGTAATGAAAAATAGCTTCAAATCCAGATAAATGTATATAGCCTCCACAGAGCCTAGCGACAAGAAATAAGCGAGAGCCGATTGCTTTTCTGCTAGTGCATTCTGTATTGCCCTTCCTGGAATTATATAAACGGTGTTCTAAGTATCAATTTTGAATTAAATAGGTATATCTAATTAGTTATTCTTCGTCATAGATTACATTAAATACATTATTAAAAAAAGTGAGATCATATGATCTCAGTTATTTCTGTATTGTTTTGATCTGTAAACATTTGTAATAAGTAATTACTGAACAAATGCAAAACATATATTTAACAGGTGATTGTCTACGCGAGATGACAGATGGTCAATATAGTTGCCATTTGGAAAAATACAAACGATTTCGCTAATATATGTTTATTATACTCGTAATAAAGACAAAATAATACCTCGTAATAAATTGAATATATATATATATATTTGAGTACTGTATTTGAATATATAATGGAGTAAACATTTAAATAATCTTTACCTAGATGTATTAAAAACACGTTCGAAACATTCGCTACTTTGGTATTTTTTCTTACTGCCAATGCAATCATTATAAAATTTAGCTCCTCTCGTATTAAAATAAAGATAGATAGACGTTGCTTTGTGTTATATTTTTATTTAGATGATATAAAAAAATCTAATTAAATATTTTAATAAAAATTATTAGGTTGTTTTGTTATCAAATAAAAATTATATATAATATTGCTTACAAACTTGTTAAGGTTATTTTTAATATAGATGTTTAAGTAACAGATTCGTATTCTTTCGTGTAATTTAATGATAACGTTAATTATAAAAATATCAGGAGTATTTTTCTTTTAAATAACAATAGTAAAAGACGATACAATATTTTTGAATTATTATTATACATAAATTGGTTGTATTTAATATAGTATGACTAAGTGCCTACCTGTACCATTTATGAAGGATGTGACGTGTTATTCCCATTGAGACGCGGTCGCATTCCTCACGTGCCTGGGCAGACAGTGTGGCGACCTGTGGAGTCCAGGGCCCCAACACGGGGTCCGCACTCCGTCTCTAGCACAGGGACCACTCCAACTGTGGGCCGCAAGAAAAAAGAGGAAACTTTTTGATTAAATAAACGCCATATCGCGTACGAGACATAGTATTATTTTCCATGCATTTAGACATAAAAAATATTTTGTGCAATTTTAAAGACCAATGCCTTTTTTTGTGCACTGCGGGAGAAACTAATAAAAACATTACCTTGGTCTGACTTGATCACATTACTAATGAAAATGTATTGATATGCATAAATAAGTCAAGAGAACTATAAACAACCATCAAGGGAAGGTGAATACTTCGGACACATTTTCCGCAATGAAAATGTGATATTTTACAACTCATTATATAGTGGAAGATACATAGAAGGTGGAAGAAGCGGAGGTTATCTGCGTAACCTTTGAAAGTGGCTCAGTGTACAAAATGTTGGTGATCTTATACACGAAAACTCAATGTGGCCCCCATTAGGTAGAAAGCGGTATACGAAGAAGAAGTTTTGTTAAAAAATGTGTGCGCACTATATTTTTTTGTGTGCGCTATGATGCCAAATCGTGCGCGCGCGCCCACCCCCATACCTTAGAGAAAATCTTTATATATGTACCTACTAATCCAGTACAATTTAAAAATACAATATTGATAATTAATTATTGATAGCTGCAGCCTTATTCCGGGTTTCGCGCTAGTGTTGTATATTATTGAAAAAGGCTGCATACATATGTATTTCATATCGAGTGATTCATCCCCTTGTTCTCACATAAATTGATTGGCAATATTTCAATAGACTCAATTAACATACGGAGATTATTAAATTGTCTTTGAAACAGCATTGATAGTAAGTAGATTCTCTTACAGATATACTCTAAATAATATTCCTAAAATAAACACTTGCTCAAATGCTTTAAATTTTGAAATACGTCGGGCTAAGTCGGTATCTGCTATTATTATTATTTTTTTTTAATATAAAATAAATTAATTGACTAGAAAAATAAACAGAAAAAATCTATCTATCGAAAAAATATTTAGTTGCTACCGGGATATGAACCTGAACCTCTTCTCCACTTTCGCTTTAGCAATCGAATACATTTTCGACAAATTTTGAACTTATATTCTGTAATATTTCCAATTGATATATCTACTATTTCAATTTTAAAAGCAATACGATTTTTAAAATTTTTTGATTGATAAATTTTTTCCGTAACTTTCTAATTGATTAATTTAATTTGTATTAAAATATCACAGAACTATGTTCTGAAAATACAACTTCACAACAAATATGTATTCTCCTTAATTATTATAATATTATTTTATATATTATATATATTCTGAGATTAATTTTTAAATTATTATTCGTGAAGAAGTATAGAATTGTTTCTTTATAAATTAACTTATAGCTTATAATATATTATTAGTTATATATAATTATCTACTTGCATATTTAAATAGGTGCCATGATTTTATTAAATAGATAAATAAAAACAAAGTCAAAAATTCAACATGAATTATATATTTAATAAGCGGTTATTCTCTCAAAAACGAATATTATGCGTATGCGTATGATTAGACTTAATTAGAAGTCAGGATCGTTTCATA
Organism: Eubasilissa splendida; assembly: GCA_031772225.1. Lineage (NCBI taxonomy): Eukaryota > Metazoa > Arthropoda > Insecta > Trichoptera > Phryganeidae > Eubasilissa > Eubasilissa splendida. Next base: position 33,395,826 of record CM062846.1, on the reverse strand, counting down.
TTGAAAGATTGACGTATGTCGGAGATCAGCTGATAATCTTGGAAGGGCGGATTGCGTCGTCTAGAGCTACTGGTTCGCGGTGTTCACTCGGGAGGGGGGGTTAATTTTTTATCACTTTCCCAATATCTATAAGTAATATATATACCTACCTGTAATATATTTTTTATATTCAAGTAAAATTTAACGAGAAGTTACATTCCCTTCCAGCTAACCCCTACCATATATACTGAATCATAATATTTAATTTCTAGGATTGTAAATACTACATTACTGAGGAATATACCAGTATAAAATATTGATGGGTTTAATTACAACTTTGCTTCACCTAATTAAAGGGCTCATTCCCAAGCCTTGTTTGAAAGTTAGTTAAATATTATTATTAGTCCAAAATAATATCTATAAATCGATTAAATATTACACGACTTAATAAATAAATTTGCTGAAGTGTTAGAAATAATCTCGCGATCCTCCGTTCCCCGCAAACATATTGCATTTTTAATCTCGTCTCGCAATTGTTTATGTAAGATAGTATATTATACAGGCGGCCCGCTGGGTCGAGTCCCTTAAATTAAAATTTTTGCACCACCAGGAAAATCCCTTTTGGTAACCGTATAAAATATTTTTTAATAAATATGATAACGTGTCCGCAGGAGACATTCCTGATCTGCTGGGACCAGACATTGTGGCGACCGATACACGCAACATACTTTCTTCAACTTTATTTACATTTATTTTTTTGTATCACCAAATTAGTATAAAAATTATTAATTTATAATAAATATTATTTTCCCGTGTGTCCCGTCCTGGTGGCAGTTCAATTTTTTTACCAAAAATATATTTTTCATTGTATTTATTCAATGACATTAAGTGTGGTTTAATTATTATCAAGAAACGATAAGTTCAAAAAAGAAATATTAATAGCATTGAACATAATGTCCGTAATTTATGGCTAGTTTCGTTTCCAAAAATAATACTTAAATGTTTAACAAATTTTAGACCATATTCAATATTAAAGTGTTATCTGTAGATATTTGCTTCTTATTACTCTACTGTATTATAATATTTTCCACTAAAAAAATTGTTGTCCTTGTGTTAGAACCTAATCTAATCCAACAAAATATTTAGAAATGTAATTTATAAAATATTTTGGGCAATTGTATGTGCCATTTAGTCAATCAGTCTTGTCCTGTAGTAATTCAACTATTCACTCGCTGAAATTTTCGATCACATTCCAATGCATATGGAATTCTGTAACACCGCCTCAATTCAAGTACTATTTTTCTGAAACATTTATTAAATTTGGTATCTCACAAGTATTCTTGATTTTCATTATTATTTTAGAGTACAGCTCTAGGGATTCAGTGTTTAATTTAATAAACATTTGATTTGATTTACTTATTTAATACAGTACTACTCTGTATTTCTGTACTTGGGCTTATTTCAAATATTTATAAAAATATTAATTATTTTTATTCGTTAACTTTGTTTTATTAACCACTTATTGAGTTTAAATATATCCCATTTTCTTCTTCAGGATGTCAATACTAACTGAAAACATATATTATTATTTCTTTACCAGAATCTATTTTTAAAAAACAATTATTTAAAAAATAAATTTAGCACCTAACTCAAATTGTTACTTAATACAAATTTACTCGAATAATTTTTAGGAAAAAATTTTATTCATCGTTAAATTTAGTTGGTTGTTTATAAATTTTTGATTAGTTTTACACGCTTTATTTATCTCCAACGATTCCAAATTATTTAATTTGTGACCAACACCGTTTATATGCAAAATTGACAATCCCAATTTTTTATCAAAACAATGACCATTTTCTATCAAATGATTAGAAAATTCTGAAAACCCACTATTGTTCAAAGATCTTAAATGCTCCTTCACTCTTATATTAAAATTTTTACCCGTTTTACCAATGTAAAATGCAGCACAATCCATGCAACTAAGTTTATAGACACCAGAATTAATGTTTCGTGGTAGGTGTTTAGACATTTGATTGGAAAAGTTATTTATGTATAAAATCCTACGTCAATAATCATTATTATCATTATCTTTTATCTGTGATTTATATAAAAATAGATTATTAGATTCTTTTAATTTATTTTTTAAAATAGTGTCTATTAAACCGGTATTATATCCATATTTTTATTTATTATCTTTGTTTTATCTTAACCACAAAGATAATATTGCTGATTTTAAAAGTATGGTATTATATCCGTTATTAACTGCTATTTTTTTAATTGTATTCAAATCAATTCAATATTTAAATAAATAATAACATATGATTTTAGCTAGTTAGTATTGACATCCTGAAGAAGAATTTTTCTAAACCAGTAGATGAATTTAAACTCAATAAGTAGTTAATAAAACAAAGTTAACAAATAAAAATAATGAATTTTAACCACAAAGGTAGTTTTTCTAATTTCAAAAGTAAAAAAATAATATTTAATCGATTTACTAGATAGGTACATATTAAATTACATCAATAATAAAATATTCAGCATGTAAAAGTTTCTAATAAATCATCGAATGCCAAACATACATTACATACACATAGGTAGTAATCTATAGAAATACATCTACACCTTCCTTTAAAACTATAGGTACTACCTTAAAAACAAAAAAATCTATGATAACGGTTATAAGCGAAGGTATATAAGAGTACGTTCTCTGTCACAAAATAATTGATACCATCTCAATTGTCTTCATCAACTGTGAAAGCTCCCAAAAATAAACAGAAATTCAATTTGAGTTTTATGGATAATCTATATTTAAATGAAAGGGAAGCAATAGTTTGAAAATAGTATATAAGTTTTTTTTAACATTTTGAGAACACTTGTGTCTAATACACTTAACCACAAGCTATCTCACCCAGCCTTTACACCTTCTATAAATTCGAATGCTCCCTGAAATCTATAAATGTCTCGAGTCGTTGAATGGCCCCAGTTTTATACCCCTGCCACAATATATTACCGTCTACCTGCATTTCGGGTGTTGGCTCACGGAGCCGAGCCGGACCTCACGAACAATAAACATGTTCAATATTGCTGTTTCTTTCTATCGGATATACAGCGTGTCTGAAAGATAGCCAAAGGTATACATTTTTTTACAAGTACTTACTTTATTTAATTAAAATATACACCAGATGAGGGGATGTTACAATGAATAAATTCAATACTGTTGAGTATTTAAGTAAATTGGTTCAAACTTTTCTTGCTTTATAAGAACCAATCAGTGCAGATAAACCATCATTTGTAAAATTTATTCATAGATTTCTTCTTTATATTTTCTATAATATTCAAGAGTTAAAATGTTTTGACATCTCTAATCGCTTGTAAATAAGATGTTTTTTGTAACATAAGAGCAAAAAAACAACTAATTTAATTGTAGGTATGATACATTATCAAATAAACTAAACAACTAAACTAAAAACAGTTGCTAATTATTTTATGAATTTAAGACCTTAGTAATCACTAATCTGAAGATAAATGGCAAACTAATAGTGATGATGGACTACACAATAGGATCCGAAACGTATTCTAATGAAAAAAATTGAAGTTTCAGGTAGTACAATCATTTAAAATATTTACCAAATTAAAAAATCAGCTCAACTTCGTTAAACCGCCCAGAAAATAGTAAGTTATCATTATATTTATATAAATACTAGGCACAACTTTTATGTAAGTCCGTTGTCGGATATTTCCGGTGTAGCATTGTAAATGCGCAATTATTTACTTCATCTGTTGACATACCACATGCAACGTTAGAGACATTCACATAGTGTGGCCATTTTGTAGTGAGTGGTTGAAATATTCAAGACAACAGCCCGCTGACATTGAGATACGGTCCGTAATTCATTTTTTGAATGCACGAAACATGAAACCAGCTGACATTCATCGCCAAGTATGTTCTGTTTTGTCCTGATTTGGCGCTAAGTGATTTCCATATTTTACTTCATTTGAAGCTGTTCCTTGGTGGCAAGAGTTTTGATGACGAGGATGAACTTAATGGCGGAGTACAGACATGGTTTTCATCTATCCTCGTCATTCTATGACGAAGGTATAAAAAATTAGTGCCTTGTTATGACAAGTGCCTTAATAATGGTGGAGACTATGTTGAGAAGTAGTTTAAGGTGTGTAGTACCCTAAGAAAGTAAAGTGTTGTAGAAATGATTTTGTGTTTTTTTTATAAAATAATTCGGTACTTACTTAAAAAATGCGCCTCGTATATTGTTATCATCTTCGTTAGTCTAACAACCTGGGATAGCTGCCGATTCCTATCCCACGTGGCTGCTCAACATTTAATTTCCTCATGTTAATGAAGTTCGCTACGAGGTTGTTGAGCCTTCGTAATTTCGGTCATCCTTTTCTCTTACGCCATTTTGGGTTGCAAGAACTTTATTTGTTGACTCCTGGTCTTCTGTACGCTATACATGATATTACACACATACCAGTAAATGAATAGACATGCAATAAAGAGTACATATAAGAGAAGGGTTTAGAACATTAGTAGTGGGACGAGGGGTATTTTTTGGTGGAAACATAAATCCGCTAGTTTATGACACATTTATGCAACAGCAAAAGTATTTTCTCTTCGAAAATTAAATCTTTGTGTAAACAAGACGTATTTTTTTACATAAATGAATATTATATTGTCAGCGTTTATATTTTCGTTACAATCGAGTCATATATTTTAAAAAAGTTTCGGAGCTATTTAATTGCGTAAGTGGTACGAAATGATCACGTGTGTAATACCAAAATCAAATTATTGAAACAAGGAATTTGCGTTAGTTTACGTCTAAGTTTAGCTTAGTTTACAGTCTACCAACATTGATTGATTATCTTACAGCGTATTATAACGTTATCGCCAGGTACAATCTTCTTTAATTACATCAAATATATTAAGCCGCCTTTCGTCAATCTCTTTTTAAATGGTAAAGTAAATAAAATAGTATTACAAGTTGTTTTAGAATCTCAATTATTTTAAGACATCCTGTTGTGATGATATTTTTTCTTGCAGGAAGCCGAGAGGACCGCCATATTGTTGGATGAAATGAAGATTTTGTTCAGTCCATTTTTTCTTTTGTGGTCGGAGCTTGTTTGAAGTGCTAAGTATTTCGAAGGATTAAATCGTTCTCTTTTATCATTGCTGCATTCACGAGACAAAATTAGGCGTCCAAACGGCTGGACGTGTTGTTGGAAATCACGGAATCAGGGATGATTGTTCGCCATTGTGCGGATGTTGTGTTTTTCTATTCACTTGGAAGAGGATTTCATTCATAGCTTTTTAGAATGTACATGAATGGCTTATTGCCTTCCGAGTACGATAATTAAAAAACGACGAGGACATTTATTAATAAGCACTATAAACACATTATTTAGAATCATAAAAAAGTTTCTAGATACTGAGTATGCCTGCAAGGTGCAAGGAATAAATAACAGCCATCTAAATTATAATCCATGTAGGTCCTTCGTGACTGATGATCGCGATCTCCATAAACTCCCGCCCAATTTTCTCGGCATCCTACAGATCTTAGGGATGTCACCAGAGATGTGCCTGTTGTCTTTTTTATTTGGTCGGTCCAATGGGTGTGGAATCTTTTTCTTAGTCCTTCGACGTGGCTAACCACGACAAGCCGTCTTCCTTTCTCGAAAGATGCTCTAAAAATTGAAGGACTTGTCTTAGGCAAATGGTTGAGAGTCTGCCCTTGATCTTCAGTTTATGCAGAATAGAGACATTCGTGCGTCTCTCCATCCATAGTATGCGTGTCATGTGTCTCCAGTTCTACATCTCAAAGGGATCATTCCGTCTTTTCTCCTTTGCCTTCAGGGTCCATGATTTCACACCATATAAAAATAAAGAAATTATAGTACGATAAATTATTAGCATAATTTATTTTTCATATTTCATTCTGCTCCATTTTGTTCTGTCTTAGGCTGCATCCTATCATAATCATAATCGATAATCATGATTTTATGACTTATGTACCTAATTTTCCTACCCTCGCATTATACTTTCATCCCGTTAGAATTTGCCTTCCTTTATTTTATCAGGAAAGAGGAAAGAAATTTAAGAGCTACCCTAAAAGAACCACGGATAGATTTCAAAAATTGGAAATATGTCCTATCTCGTAACCCCATCTTAGCAATGTGCATCTTATCTTTTATTTATATAACTGATGAAGGCAATGAACAAAAATTTTCATTTTCTCTTAATTTTCAAAGATGGTTAATTTATTATTTATTAAAAAATATTGGCTGGTAAATAATTCCATCACAAATTTAATTGGTTCAATCCTATGATTACCCTACTAATTGGTTAACTATAATTGGTTTAAGCACTATTTTATAAGCTTTTTTCTTTGTCTTTATTGGAATCTACAATCGCACAAGACTTTCTATTATTACTTATTCTAGCTAAATTTTTCAGCTCGTTCATTTATTTGTTAATCATTTTGTTTACATAATTAATTTTACAAACTTATTAAGTTTAACCAAATTAATTTACCAGTAATAAGTTATTTGTAAAAGTAAATGATAAGTTTGTGAGCTTTACGTTGATTTGCATACTATTTACATACCTAGATACTACCAGCCGAATACTTTTTTTTGTAAAGTTAAGGTAGTACCTAAGTACTCACTTATAAATTTAAATATAAACCCTGGAAATATTGTGTATTATGTGCTAACCGATATGTTCTTCATTTATTAATATTTTCGATGTTTTTCGCTTTAATTTCGTAGAATTTAGAGGAGCTGCTAGTATGGTGAAAATTTAATTTCTGCTAACTTTAACCTAAAAATCTTAACCTATCTAACTATATAATACTTCACGGATGTTTGTAACAGTTGTAAAAAAACACATCACTACAGTACCTACTAATAAACCAGTTTTGAATACAAACAAATTAAAATAGCTTCAACCGAAACTATTGAGTAAATCTATTATGTCGTTCGCTATCGTCTAATTCAATCTGAATTCACTTTTAACAATTTATCAATCGGTTAGAAAATCTCTTTTCGCTTAGTTTGCTATAAGCACCCTCGATTTACCGCGACCTCAGGGGGGCATTAGGCTTAACATCGCCACCCCCTTCCGGCCGTCCCCACCCCGCGGACGCTCCCGCCGACGGGGCGCATCCCCCACTTCAAACCAACCCCTGGAGTGACAACTCGCGAAATATAAATGATTGTTCAAAAGCAACCCTTTGAATAAGTTTGCGATTTGCTCAAAGGTTGCAGCTCTACCATTGATAGCGGAATATGTTTGCTGTCGGAGCTATATACAAAACGTTTTCAAAATATACTTTGTTATGATTTGTTTTAAAGATTTTTTATTACAGCGTATGAGGTGTGAAAGTTTAATACCATGTTCATTAAATCTCCCTCTAATGAACATATACACCATAGGGTTGATTCCCGGGACCTTCGAGGGGAATACCCAATAACGAATATTTTCTCTCACCTGCCAGTCCTTGAGAAAATTCAGATTACTAATATTTGTGTACATACATGTCACATCAATATACATGTCACATGTGTTGAATACATATCACATCAATATTCATACTATTTTTAAACTAACCAAAACTCTTGTACTACGAAAATAGGACTAACGACTACACAGACAAGCTACTTAAACCTAAAGCCCATCTTAGGACGTCGTCTAAGCGTCGCTTGTTATGAACTGGATCGTCTTCCATAATAAAATACTTCCATAATAAATAAATAATTTGACGTTTGAACTTTGTAAAACGATCGTAATTAAATACTAATTTAATTTATAATTATAAATATATACATATAAAATCAATTTTGTCGAAAAATATTGTTTTTGCGCTACCGGGATTCGAACCTGGATCTCAATTTCCAATCCGGGGAAGTACACTACCAATTGTGTTATAGCGCCAGTATTTTTCATGACAAATTTTCGAACCTATATGTTACACTTTTTCAAATTAATACATCTGTCGTTCCATTATTTGAAAGCTATCTACATTGTTTTTACGGAAAATCAAAAATTTGTATCAGAAATATTACTGTTAATTTAAATGATTGCCTACCTACAAATACACATAAAACAGCATTTTTGGATAATGTACTTTCTGAACAAAATGAAGAATTGCGCAATTCTAAAAACTAGGTGCGGGCACTGGTGATCTTACTTATAGTGAAAACTTATTTTCATTGACAAAATTAGTATTTAGTTCAATTACAAATTTAGTTAATACAGTAATTAGTTATAAATAATTTTGAATGCGTACAATTTTAAACTGTTTGTGGATAAGAAGAGTAGAAGGTGTTGACGTGATAAAATGGTTTCACAAACCAAATATTAGGCGACGAAAAAATTTAGGTAGATATTTTTTGTGTTTGGATAATTGCTTTAAATTTAGATCAACGAAAATATTATAAAAAATCCTTACAACGTAGAGAACTAAAAGTGATCAAATTTTTAATATTGACATGAGGATTCAGGAATGGGTTTTGACTTTATGTCTCGTAAAACCGACTCCTTTTAGAATAATTCTATACGATTTGTACCATGTAAACATCGTACACCTACACAACATATTATGACTGATTTTAACTCGACATCCATTGTCTTGTTAATGCGAATGAGATTTTAATGATCTAGAAAACAAAAAGGAATAAAAACAATCTATCTTTAAATCAATTCAATTATTAAAAAAGTAAATGTATTTATTTCGTCAAAGTTTTTTTTTCCAAATAACCTATTTTATATGCGATACAAGAAAAATAGATTAATGTAAGTACATGAATAACCAAATAACTTAACTTAAATTTAAACAAATTGAAAGATTTACAGAAAAAATCTATCTATCGAAACAGTATTTGGTTATCGGGATACGAACCCAGACTTTTTTCAGGGGAAGTGCGATACCAATTTTCCTATGTTATCCATATACGATTTTGAATGATAAATGCAGTCTTATGTATGTATTTTCTAATAGGAATCAATATGTATTATTATGATGTACGTTAAATAATTTATTGAAACATTACATAATACGTTCAGTACATTTTATGGAAAAAAAAGGAAAAAAATAATTTAATAAAAAACGTACCAGCGCATCATCAAATTTAAAATATTTTCTCGGTATATGGGTAATATTTTTAATATGTATGCATATTTCGATTATAATAATAATATTATTTACTAATAAAAACTTTTTTTTTTTGCAACTATTGAAGAGGATATGAAGATATATATTTGGCTCTTTTTGCTCTAAAATATTACTCTTTGGAACTCTGGAACTCTTTGGAACTCAAAAAAAACAACCAAACTTGGCATATCTAACCTAGAAATATAACTAAATCCTATATATTAATAATTACTTTATAATTTTTTTATTAATCTGATATTTTTGATCACAGTATAATAATACAATACATTAAATATTTTTTCATGCTACACTTCTCTTGAAAGCATATGTTTGTGAAGAGAAGTGGAGCGTATATTAATAAAAATAAATTATTGTTTACTAGCATATAATAAAATAAAATACATATAATAAAATAATAGCATTAGCAATATAAAATAAGTTTAGTGGAGCATATTACTTTTTAAAGTGTTTTTTTAATAATATGTATTAATTAATTCTGTATAAGTAAATAGGTAACGCCAACTACTTTTATATATTATTAATTATTAAGGAGAACACATTCTTATTGTGAAGTTATTCAGAACATAGGCCTGTGATATTTTAAATACTAATTAAATGTATTAATTAGAATAACGGAACGATAGGTATATTAATTTGAAAAAATGTAACATATAGGTTCGAAAATTTGTCGTCAAAAGTACTATCGCTGTAGCATAGTAGAATAATGCACCTTCCCCGGTTTGGAAAGAGATCTAGTTTGAATCCCGGTAGCGCAACAACAATATTTTTCGATAAAATTGATCTTTCTAATTAGTACATTTAATTTATTTTATATAATTTAATTCCGTATTAAAAATTGTATACTTTTGATATTTTTTCTGTTATTATTCACTGTCTTCAGTATTGTATAATTTATTTAATTAAAATACACAGTTTATAAATATATTCTTTAAAAGAATTCTAAAAATATAAGGAATAATACTAAAATTTTAACAAAATTGATATGAAATATCCAGATTCCCCCGCCACGTTGTAGGGCCCACGGCCTCACTGCGCCAGGTCCAGGTCCCTCGGCGGGAATAATTTAGCAACAATGACATTTAATGATTGTCGAGGGCACATTGCATTATTCATTGCTCCTCTCGCAGCTCATTGTGGCCATTGCGCACTGTGCCCAGATTAGGAACAATCATCCGCGTGTTTTTTACACATATTGTACTCGTTCGGACATACTTTCTAATGCAATTCGTACGTGAGTAGGGGAGGAGTGTACTAGTTGTCACAAAAAACAGCTTTTTATTTTAAGAAAAAAAAAAACTAAATGATTTTTAAAATATTTTTCTTAGATTCTATATAAATTCATTTAATAATAAATAAAATCAATTTGTAAAACATATAGGAAACAGAAAATAGAATGCTTTTTTTTCCGGAAACACATCTGAGACAATATACCCCAATATAAAAATATTATATATATATAATATATTTTTCGATAAAATTGATTTTATATGTATATCTTTATAATTAATATATTTAATTCATATTTAAAATAGACAGTTTTAATAAAACAAAAAAGTTACAGGGAAAAAATAAGGAAATGACAATATTCCATTTAAAATAAAGGGAATACATAATATTAATATGATAAACATATTCACAGTTCCTTTTTAATTGTCGTCATCAGTTACAAAATTATTAGAGCGAAAAATAGAGATTATTTTAACATATTTTTTATGAGTCCAGGACTTACACTTACTTCTTCTTTTTCGCTAGTGCTATCAAATAGATATACCCGTTTAGTTATTCTCTGTTTTGGCTACTTAGGTGTTGGCAATTTTTTTAGAAGATTGTATTAAAGTCCAAGCATTTTTCTCTGGCGAATCTGTCGATTTCAGCTTCAGATTTTGTACTTCAATACTCGATTCAGTGCTGTAGCGTATTGGAATCCAATTTTTCATACTTTATGTGGATATAGTACCATAGTATATATCAGGATGTTTTGCTAGATATTTTACAAATTTTATTTCATCTTCGTCGTCAAAAACCTGCCGAACTTTTAAAATATATAGCTTTCATATATAAAAATATACAACTTTCAATAGTGGTGACAGATCACTGTTTGTACTTTGAGAGTTCACTTTCTTATTATAACGAGATAGTGTTCCATAATTTATATTAAAATTCTGCGCATGTATTTATCTGGTTTAACTTAATTTGCGGCCATTAACAGGTGTATTACCACCACGCTGAGTGAGTCGTTTTCTATTTCTAGGCACAATAGTTTAATAATAGTCAATGATAGTTTGTATGATTTAAAAAGAAAAAATCTACAAATCTTTAATATTGATAAGGCCAGTTGTCTCACGTGACAGCTGACCCCCAACATGTTGAGACAACTGGTGCAAAAACGAAATGAAGTAAAATAATCAAAATGGCATAAGTATAACGAAAAGTAGTTTAAATCATTCTTGATACACTTATTGGTACCAAAATATAAGATACCTATCAAGCTAAACTTCTAGTTTACTGAGATAATAAATAAATTGTAAGATTATTATTTTTTTACTCAAAACAATATTTTTTACACTTTGGATGACAGCTTCAAGACGTCTCGAACAATGGCGCTGAAAGTTTCTGGGGTTCGCCGCGATGTATCGATGGTTATATAAGCGGTGTTACGTAGGTTAACATATATTTTGTTTACTGGTAATTTAATTTGAGACAACTAGGACTCTGTGTGGCTAGGTGCTTGAAGAAAAGCTGTTTTTGATAAATAATATTTGAAAAAATTTATTTTATGGGAATTATATGAAGCCAATAACTTCCATCATTTTTTTAAACTTTTGGTATCGACTTATATAAACTAGAGAAGAAAAATAAAATGAATCAATTAAAATTTGTTTTAGTTGTTTCATTTTATTTTTCGAAGTGAATGTTGTAAAAATGCAACTTCACAACAAAAATGTGTATGAAAGATGTATTCAATTTCACAAATTTAATAAAATTGGTGAATTAATTTAATTCTGGCGTCTCCTATCGGGTTTTACTGAAAGGTATTTGAGATTCACCGAAAAATAAAGTTGATTTATTTTAAAATAGGAAGTTAGATGTATCAATTGGAAATATTACAGAATATATTACAAATATAAAATATCCACAGAATATAGGTTCAAAATTTGTATGTACATAAAGTTTTATGGTGTTCTGTATGTTAGTTATTCTAAATTAATATTTTATCAAGTTGAAAAATTGGAACATCGTTTATAGTTATAAATATTTATTTTTAATAAATTCCTTACTTGAAATAATGAATAATTCTCTTTTTAAGTATTGCATATATACATATGCCAAGTGTTTATTATAAAATGGTTTTAATTAGTTGACCAAAAATACTGTCATTTCTTTCTGTGTATACAGTAGGTATGTGGCATAGTACCAAATCGCACTTATATGTAAATTAAATTAATATTTTATGGGAAAGTTGATTGGAGACCACTCTGTAAATCTAAAGAGGAGTTTGCGCTGTTTGTTAAGCCAAATTTACCGCCTTCACAATGAAGGGAGCTTTTTACCCGCAACAATGGGCGGATTGAATAAATTGACAACGTCACATTGTGAAGCGTTTTGTTATCCAGTCACAGCTCATGCTCGGATCTGATTTGCGTGAATTATAAAAAAATATAATAGATAAAATAACTCGCCAGGTGTCCAGAATACAATATACGCAATAATTAGAAGAAAAAAAGTGTTATTATTTTATTTATTTATTAGCTATGACCTTGACGGTTGACCGTTGCACAGCGATTGAGGGTTGTGTTATTTGTACACTTTCAGATACGATTTTAAGGAATCTCCAGTCGTGAAATCCACACTACAGAACCTTGCAACCTTAAGAACAAGACTGTGATTCCCTCATCTTTGTTATATTCATCATCATCATAAGTGTATATATAATACCTTCACTGCTCCAATAATTTCGTATATCCATTAAAACTTTAAGCGTCCTCTAGGTTTTTTCCTTTGTTAACATTTATTTGCCAAGAATATTATTTGTTCACCGGTTGTCTCTGGATCATGAAATATGGCCCATCCATTACCATTTACTCTTGTGCTATGATAATGACATATTTCACCTTGGTCTGTGCTCTAACTCGCGTATTTCTGTATCTTACAGAGATTCCTAGCATACTTCTTTCGCCGTACCTACGCCGTACCGCTAGAAGCTTCTGACATAGGTTAAGTTGAGATAGAGTTATGATGGTTCGGCAATAGGTAATGGTAGTTTTTATCATACGATTATCAGCACAGTAATAGAAACACGGAGATTAAAATGAAATATATTTATTCAATACATAATGCAGTTTTCAAATATGGTTATTTTTTTAAAATTCTGCTCCTTCTTGTCTTTTGCATTCTTGTAGCCGGCTGTGAAAATATTACATAACAAGGTGCAAAACATTTGAGCTGATCACTCTTATTTCGTCAGTTATGTTGTTTTTCAACTCTTGTAATGACAAACATTCAGATAACCAAATAAAAAAAATCGCAGCATGTCAAATTTGGAGATCTTGCTGGCAAATTTACATCACCATTTCGAGATACCGCAGAATCTCGATTATGGATCTCGTTTGAGTAAACATCGTAACACAAAAAGTTCGTTGCTGCACGGGCCAAGAATTCATGGCTACTGAAACCGCATAACTTATTGCGTTCTATACTGTTCCCTACTCAGTTTCTGTATACCACCACCACCACCACCACCACAACCACAGCGCTCACAAATGCGTCAACACCTATTGCCGGACCCTGTATAACTAAGTTAGATTTGAGATCTTCGACATTAGATTATAGTATCATTTTAATGTTGACAATCACAGACCAGTAAATTAATAGACATGAAATAAATTGTACACATAGGAGAGGGGTTTGGAATATTAGTTGCGGGACGAGGAGCATTCTACACACATTCTTTGTAGAAACGTATATCCGATAGTTTATGACACATTTATGCAACAGTAAAAGTATTCGAAAATTAAATGTTTGCGTGAACAAGGCATATATATATAGTCAGCGTTTAAATTTTCGTTCCAATCGAGTCATATATTTATTAAAAGTCGCGGAGCTATTTGATTGAGTAAGTGGTACCAAAATGATCAGTTGTGTGATACCAAAATGAAAATATTGAAACAAGGAATTTGCGTTAGTTCATGTCTATATATTTGATAGTCTGTGTTGACAATAAAATACGTCATTTTAATGAATTTTTAAATATATTGTTTAGAAGTGCCATAACGTTACATATGATTTTAGACGGTTTGCAAAGTTAATAATTTCAAAATGGTTCAGTAAAAATAATCAACAAATTAGATCTATTCCACTTTGATGGTCGATGGTAGTCGCATGGATGGTATATCTGGGGTGCGCCAATGGTGAAACTGAAGAGTTTGCCGACCCGTTTAAACGCGATCACCACTCCTCACATGATACGCCGTGATTTGGGGTGACAACTATGGAATTTATCCGACATCACAAGGGTGGCTACAGCCCCATTCTTCATTGTTTAGATACTACTCCGTTCCGTACCGGGATATTCCATTTATTATTTATACCCCTATTTCGTCCACCTACCCTTTGAGGCAGTTGTGAAAAAGTGCTCGAGGCATAAATCTCACTTCAATTGAATGAAAAGTAGATGGTTTAATCGGCTCTGGTGAATCGGAGTTGATAACTAATTTGAGGCAGATTTCAGATGAAAACAAGATAAAATAACATTGGAAAGATCGCGGGTTCACAGCCACTGATCGAAAATTCATATACCAAGGACCGAATTACCCGTGTGGCGGATATGTGTGAAGATGGGAGAGGCTATTGCAAGCGGACGTATAATCTAAGAGGAAACACAACAGCCGGAAAATCATTGAATCATAGCAAGCTATTGTCTGTTGTGTCACGAAGATTATACAGATATTGAAAATAAATAAATAATTTAGAAAAAATTACAGAAACACTATTTATTGAAAAAATATTTGGTTGCTACCGGAATTCGAACATGGGCATTTTCATATCCGGGGAAACACATTTTCTCTACATCAACCGATACAATAAGTTAAATTAATCACTTAGAAAAATATACAGACATAATTTACATATAGAAACAAAATATGAATAGTTTCCACCGTAGCTCGAACCCGGAACATTCTCTTGCCGGGAGACTAAGTGACCAATTAATTACACTGTGTAATTTCACACAAATTTTTCGACTTTACGAGTATATATACGTTTCATTCAATTTTAGTGGGATATCTATTATTCTAACACAATATGATAACAACAAAATACGATTATTCAAAGGAAAACTTTGTAGGTACTTGTATTGTATTCGGAGTTCGTTACCTGGTTATCTATCAGTATTGTTGAGACGACATTTTTTGTAACGAAGTTGATAAAATACTGATGGTTAGAAATGAAATTAACGTAGATAAAAAATAAATTTTATACACACTACCACTGCTGATATTAAGTAGACAGTGAACATTTGACGATAGCGATCACCATTAATTACAGCATTGCCATTATTATTTAGATAATATGATTTAATGACTTTAACACGTTGTTGGGGCGTAACTATTCTCTATGACTATTAAATACAAAATGACAAATATTTGCCGAACCAAAATGGGAACCAAACAAAATCGGCATTGAATACAATATTCACCCTGTAAGTGTTTCCTGCTTCACCTAGATGCTATATCTTCATGGTTTCTCACAGAAAGAGGGATGAGATCGACAGTAATAATTGAAGAATTTCTGATTGTTGCCTTGCTGATGCTATGGTAGTCGTTTACGTAAAATTAAGGTATGCATGTAGTAAAGTAAGCGCCGGAGAAGACCAAAGAAGACACTGTACTGAAATGAAGAAAAACTTGGCTTAGCAACCATCGAAGGGACAACCAGAAGTGATGAAAGAGTGTTCAAACAAATGACCCCAAACATCTAAAATAAAAATAAGAAGACAGAAGAAGTTGCTATGTAGTAAAATACATACATTATAGTAATATGAGTAATGCCAACTTGTCGGATTACTCGTCAGTTATTTTTTTTATAATAATATTTCATTGAACTAATATATATTTAACCACACGTATTTGGAATATATTATTGAGTAATAGTAGGTATAATATTTTTGACATCAAATAAAATGAGCTGTTTCAACAAATTGGCGAATGCTGAACAATGGCGCTTCGGTTTACAATCTGTTATGGTGACCAACTTGGAAAATATCAATTATATTAATAATGAAAATTAGGTAAACGATTTAGAAATACCACAAATATTATCAATAATATTTATTTATAAAGTTTGATATTTTAAAGTACATTAAAGTGGAAAAAAGTTCTAGTTAACCTTTAGAGTAATTGTACGATTATTTCAATAAATGAAAAATCAATTGTACTTTTTAAATATAAAATAATATCTTAGTAGCTACAATTTCAAATACCGTCTGCATTTTCGTGTCGGTGTGAGAATTTAATTTTGAATACAATGTCAAAACTATTCCCCCATAAGCTCACACGTGACAATATAGCGTTTATTTTATCTGTCAATCATACTTTCAAAAAAATTCATAGCGTGAGGGAATCATACGAACTTACTATGGTAGATGTAAAGGGATGAACGATATTGTTGAGTTGTTTTCGGTTTTATATGCGGGGGATTACAACTGCACGAAAAAGAAGATTAAAATGATTCAAAATTTGAGAAAATAAATTACATTTCACCAACAACCCCTACTAAGTTGCGCATAATCAATAAAATTGATGTGCAACTTATTAAACCAGTAAATTATCATTCTGGTGTCGGTTTTATCTTCTTCATCGTGTGCTCGGTGCTGAACGTCGAGATCCCTTGAAATATCTGAAACTTTGTACCCAATACGTCTCCAATCATCCTGGTCTTCATCAGACTGTTGATTTTGTCATTCCAATTCGTTTTCGGATTTCTGCTTTACATCCTCCAAGTTTTGAAATGAAAGCACCTAGATCTATAAACTCATCAATTTCGTTATAAACAAGTAAAATAAAGTATATAATTTGAGTCGCTGACTTTCAATACCCGCTATAATACGTATTCATAATATCGAATCAAGCAAAACTGCCATATTTTAATGACAGGCATTATTACTTTTTACATTTTTTTTATTAATAATATTAAAATTATTATGTACTTCTATTAATTAATGTATTAATTTGAACCCAAATATATATTTCAGTATGATAAAAATACATGGCAGGTTTTTAAAGTTATTTCGCGTTTTACCGGGTTTTGCTCACCTTAAAAGCGTTAGAACATGCATTTTTATTTAAATAAATAATTGCGAATCTAATGATATATACTTATAACTCAAATTTGTTAAATAAGTGTTATAGCGGATTTTGAAATTCAGTGACACATTTAAAGGCTTGCTTAGTTGGTTTGGGGGTTGGAATGTACAAGTAAAGAGAGTGAGGAAAGTAAAGGAAAGAAAATGTATGAAGCGAGTTTTGCGAGACAATAAAAATAGATAGTCCATGATAGATTTGACATAGCCGGGCATAACTTGAGTATCTGCATCTGTTCTCATGAGGCTTCTAATAAAGACAGCCTTATAGGTGGATAATATTAAGACAGATCTGGATGAGGTAGGCGGGTCCTCGGCGAATCGGACTACAGAGGCAATGCCAAGGAATGTATGGCGCGTCGTTGTGACTTCCGGCGGCTGTTAAAGAAGAAGAAGATCTATCCTCTGCCTATTCTGAGTACAGACATGATGGTATTAGTGTGTCCCTTACATAGTACATATTGGACAGTACACAGTTAATTTATTTATTCTTAATATAGTGCAAACATAAATATATATATGTGTGCCTATTATTATGAAAGTGGTCTAAGTCATGATTCTTTCATTTCGAAATATTTCGAGATTTTCGAGATAAAGGTTAGCGATTGAATATATCAAAAAATATTTTTATATTAGACAACACAATATTTCAAAATTTAATTAGTCAAATATTGCATGTAATTTATAAGGTAACAAAACATTTAAGGTTGAAATAACTTACTGTATTATCAAAATAAACAGTAGCGGAATACCATTGGTACATCGTAATAATACACTGAATATAACGCTTCAAATTTTTCACAATTGTTACAATTTACATCATATTAGTTTAAAACAATGTGACGCGAAATAATTGACAAACTAATTTTTTTCAATTTCTTGACTTAGACCACTGTCATAATAATATAAACATGATCAAAATGTTTCATTTTTACTATAAATTATCTTGCACATATTTGCTTAATTTTATTTTGAATTTAAGCAGTTCCTGCTTCTTTCTTATATCATCAGGCATTTTATTGAAAATCTTCATTGCACTGTACATCACCGATTTCAGAGATTTAGCCTTCTTCCTGAATGGCAGTCTCATTCTAACTCTTCCTCTTGTATGATGTTCGTGCTTGTATTGATTTGCATCAATTTTTCTTTGAGGCTTTTATAAATATCAATACTATTATATAACACTGAAATATATTTTCTGCTAAAATGTCATCATATTAAGATCTTTCAGCATTGCACTGATCCTAGTATATCAGTATATTTTGCATTACTGATAATTGTTGCGTTTGCAACAGAGTTGTATAATATTTTACAATTCAGTACTAATGAATCTTCTGATCCTTTCTAAAAGTGAGATTTTTCAGCAATCTTTTTAGTCACGTGTCTTGTATTTTGCGAAATTTTGAATCTATTAACTCAATCAATCAAATATGTTTTCGGTCAAGATATAACCGAATTTTATATTGTTGCAATATCTCCAACCATATCTGCATAAATAACAGACAATCGGTTCAATCACTCCTATTGTCCCCAACTAATTGCCGAGAGATGTAACCCTATTGACGCTACTTGTTTTTTTATTCTCCAGCACACATACACCGCGACATTTGTACAAGAGTCGGGACTTTTTGAAAATGTTACATCTTTTGTTAACTTGACTGACGCGCCGCAAGTGAATCTATCATTGTCAACCATTATTATTTGATGGATTCCAATGTACGGGAATGTGGATAGATAGTTCGCGGTACCATGTTTTGGAAATGTTTTCATTGTTTGCTGTGATTTTCATATTACGCGTAAAAGCTTTTGGATAGCCGACAAAGCTTTCTGGATATGAAAGGCTGTTTGTTCTGACATTAATGAAATTGCTTGACTTTGATTCGGACGAATGGTCGAAATGTGTTATGTACATAAATGGCCAACGGTTTGTACCTATGAGTGAGACAATCGGCCATTAAACAGTAAACGCTTAATGTACGGTATTACTACTGTATGACGATTCCATTACAGAACATTAATATTTACTCAATATAGTATGTTAAGTTAATTGATAATATGTATTATTTAAATAAATTTGTATAAATCACTTACACAAAATACACAAAAAAAAATCTTTCTATAAAAAAAATATAGTCATCCCCCGAACTCGGAACTTTATACTGTCCGTAGAAAGCTTCACCAATTAAGCTATAATGACCTCAGAGACGGTCGTGCTTTTTCTTTTCCAGTTTTGCTAAATATGGCCAGTATATGTACATTGACGCACATCTACGACGTCGCCTGGCGACAGATGCACGATTCTGGATTTAACTAAGTTATATAGTTTATGTCTAGGGTAAATTAAATATATAAAATAAAACTGTCCGGCCGGAAATTTGAACCCGCGCTCCCAGATCTGATTCTAATTTCTGAATTTGGCCGGTAATATAAAACGCGACGATGTTATGGTATTTTTAATAAATGTACCAAATCGCATGCGATTTATAGTGTAATGTAGTTAAGGATTCGTGTAGTGAAAAGTATCAAAACTGTATAGTTTGCATAAAAAAAAAGTAATAGATTCCTGATTACCGTGTAGGTACATGCTGAGCACCATGATTTGATCAAAAGAATTCCTTTTGAGGAGTGAGCGCTTGTGAAACTATTCGTTTAAGTGTTTTCTATGGCGGAATAATGTCGACTTGTTAGCGATGGCACCTCTAGCACCTGTACAAATTTCAAGAATGGCTCCAATAATGGTGTCCGCGTGTTCCAAAGAAACCAATGCATATTGTAACCAAAATATTTTATGCGGCACACAAAGAATGCATGATTGAATGATAATGGCAGCTCGCAGTTGATAAAGTGGAAAATTGGTACCGGTAATATATTATAATACTAACCGGCAAAAAAGAAAGAAAAAAGTATTTACCTGTAAAAGGTACGTATACTGTTATAATTCTTAGACACTTTCTACTAATTTCTACTAATAGTATTACTGAAAATATAAATCATTCAAATAAGGTGTATATAAATATATTTTTTTGTCAAATAACGTGATAAAATGTGACACATAGGTATGGCGAATAGTTCAGACTTGACAAAATATGAAAGATCGCAGTATTTCCAAAACGAATTTCAGGATTGTACAGTCTCTGATGTGAAATTATGGGTCCTGAAGGCAAGCGAGAGAAGACCTTTGAGATGTGGTGCTGGAGACACATGTTGCACATTCTGTGGACGGAGAGACGCACGAATGTCTGTTATATAGGAACTGAATAACAAGGACAGACTTTCAACCGTTTGCCTAAGACGATTATGTTTATTTTTTGGCCATGGCTGAATGGAAAAGGCAACAGGCACTTTTCTGGTGATAGCCCTAAGATCTGCAGGATGCCGAGGAAAGTTTAGGAGCATCACAATCCTATGTCATGAGAAACCGACATGGATGATGATGATGAAAAAGTGAATATTAAGCTAAGACTTGTACTCTGAATTTATTTTAGTTTTCTTCTTCAGAAATTCTAATTAAATATCAGTTGTGTAGCAACAAATTACCGGATCCTCGGGCATATCACTGCTCTCCCCTCCCCATAAGATATAAAACGTTCCGGTAATTGAAAATAATTAAGTAAGTACCTACTTGAAAATTATTTTTACATATATATTTATTAAACCTACTTTTTAATTTGTTTCTAACATTTTTTAGGTTATACAGTAATTATTGAACTTCTTCAGTGGTTCCTGGCGCCCGGGTGGCTACCCAACACAACACCACTGTTAAGTACCTACAGCATAATCTAAACTGAAACTTAATTAAACCTTATACAATAAAAGCAGTAGAAAATTGTTTTTATTCACTGTAAATACTAATTGAGAATTTGACATTTGCGAACTGAAAATGTGCGCGGATTTTTTTTTGTAATAAATTTGTAATCAAGCAGAGTTGTAATTTTCTTAAAGGCACCTTTACGTAATCTAATGACGCATTTATGAAAAAATCGAAAAAATAACGTCTATATTCCCGTCTACTAATAAAAATTTCTTCGCTAAAATTTCAAATCATTTTTGGACTACGTCAGTTTTGACGCACACATTTCTTATAATCTTATTTATTGATTTAAATTTTATAAGATAATTCTTGAAAATTTTAAAAGAAATTAGAAAATTATTTCGATTTTGATTAGGATTTTTAAACTCAACCTGAATTTTCTTTATGGCTGCCGGTGACGGGATCAAACATTCGAGCTTTTAATATAGCCATATAAAACAATTTATTTAGTTAGATTAACTTGATGAATTGTTTTTTATTATAAAAATAAGTATTACTGCTATTATATCTGGTTTTTATTAGAGTTGAATAATTCTTTTAGGAATGTATATTCAATAATATGTATACATGCATGTATCAGCAATGCTCGTTTTATTATTTTCACCTGGCCATTTCTACTTGTATTGTTCAATATATGTAGATAAACGAACCATGTATATATTTTAAACCAGAGCTATTGTATACATTATACTAAGCATATTGATAAAAGTGATGTCCGTGATTCTCAACTTCCCTTGCAATGCAATCTAAACGGGTGCAAGTTGTACCGAATGAGCCGAAACTCATATTCATTGAAATAAAATAAAATTTAATAAATAGAATGAATATAATATATGAAATTTATATTCAATATGTTTCTCTGAGGAGCTTAAAAAGCAAAAATATTTATGCTTATTTCACTTATAATATTTTATTGATTAACGTTAAAATATTAGAGGACGAACCTGTTAAAAGCTTTAACAACCGAAAAGCATGCGGGAGATAATATATTAAAGTGGACGAGGCAAAAGTGGTATGCAAGTTCAAAAAAATGTGGCGTTCTAATCTATTTGCTTACCCCTGAGATTTAATAACGTGATGGTGAGTTAGCCTTCATTGATTTAGGAATTTTAATTTGTACCTATTTAAAATATTGCTCCGTAACGAATATTATACATAGAAGTTTCTCGAGTACCTACTTTAAACATGTAAATTTAAAAAAATACCATTTTAATTGTCAGTATCTGTTTCTTTATTTTTAATAATTTTGACTATTTTGGGCAAGCACAGGAATACCAATTAAATAATATTTTTAAAATGTAGATTGAATCTAAGGAAAAGGTTTAAAAAAAAATTATAAGTAATTGTTAACTTATGCGATCGAGTGCATGTACGAACTGAAGGTGTATTTCTTTAGTAATGATAGCAAGTTCTAACCAATATTATATGGACACAGCAGGCAAGTCTGGAAACCTGAACGCCCAGATAAAATTAATAAATAAAAATATATCTTTGGGCCACCGTATACTTTCTTGTATCCACACTAATACAGTATCATTTAATCTTTCCAAATGTTTTTCATAGATATTTACACAAGCCCCGTATAAATGTAGTATGAATAACAAATTCTCTTCACGCATTGATAATTTTCTGGCCGACTCGCCAATATTGGACCAACAATGGGAACGCGATTCGTTTGAATTCTCAAATTTTGCTAAATAAGTTGAGGACTAGCTTGCATTAGTAGGGCCTATCTCTGTGGGATAAATCAAACTTTGGATAATTTTGAATTTGATCTAGTTCAACGATGGACACTGCAAAAATTAAGAATTATTTCTAAGGGCGTGAGAAATAATAAAATAAATTTATTTAAATACAAATTAAATGTATTAATTAGAAAGATATACATATAAAATCAATTTTATCGGAAAATATTGTTACTACCGGGATTCAAACCTGGATCTCTTCCTATCCGGGGAACAATACATTAACCGATTATGCTATACCTACACAGTGCACTGACGACTTAAATACCATTGAGTAATTGCGGTATTCGAGATTCCGTAAATATAAAGAAGATGCCTTTCAAATAATGGAACGATAAATGTATCAATTTGAAAAGTGTAACATATAGGTTCGAATATTTGTCGTCAATGCACAGTGTTGGTATAGCATAATCGGTTCATGCATTGTTCCCCGGATAAAAAGATATCCAGGTTCGAATCTCGGTAGCAACAACAATATTTTCCGATAAATTTGATTTTATATGTACATCTTTCTAATTAATACATTTAATTTGTATTTTAAAAAATATCACAGACCTATGTTTTGAATAAATACAACTTCACATTAAGAATGTGTTCTTCTTAATAACATAAATAAACACCTATCGGCGGGAAGTGGCCAGATGTAGTAACCGGTGGAGGTATATTCTCGAAGAGGCCAGAACCCATATCAGGTTAGGTTGCCAGAGATGATTACCATGATATCCGAAGATGATAATATGTCTTCGAAACACATGTAGAGTAGCAGTAAAGCGCAGCACATAGTTAGTACTGATGTATTAATTTTGCAGTACTTTTAATGTAATTTCCGCTAGATCCGAGGAAATCATTTATATTCTTACAAAACATAGAAAATATAAGAATAATTAAAATATGACATATTATATATTATTCTAGTCAAACTACCACTATTATTCGGTGAATCAATTAATAAATAATATGATTATTGATTTTTAAATGAAAATAGTAGATTCCTGGTTCATATTTTAATTTAATAATTCATTCTTACATAATAAATAATTTATGTTTTATATAAAACAATATAGACACATAATCATCATAATTTTTATATTTTTATCAAATCACAACAAGCCATTGTATAAGTAGTTAATCATTTTTCCTGTTGTCTAGATCCACGGTACTGGGCAATCCTGGATTATAATACATTTTAATACTGCCAATTCGATGTTTATTTAAACCGGGAAAAATACAAGAACCGGAGCATTCCACATCTAGCGACAATTATTGCATGAATCAAGATTGCGATCTCACCATCCGAAGTCTGGGATCAATTATTATCGAGTTTGAAAACCGCTAAAGACCTTCAGCGTCCATTCAAACGGGAATTAGCGACGTGGAGAGATTTGCCGATCTTTCGTCAGCGATAAAACTTTTCTGTATAGCGCCAACGAATCGCGGTCCTAAGCCCTCTTTTGTAATAGGGCCCGATGTATATCGCTAAAATATCAAACAATACGAAAGCTTAATGTTATAAATAAATAATGCCTGTACAAACATTGAACACTTACCCGCCGGTAGGTTGACATAACTGCACAAATTCTTTAACCATTGTAAGCAATAATGTTCCCTACGACGAAGTACCTAAGGGAAAAAATCAAATGTTTTCGATTAATTCAAAGGAACGTATTAAATTACAGGCGGTCAAGTACTAGGCAAATCTGATTTGAATCGTGGTAGCCCTTTGTGATAGTTGGTTTTTCATGTTTTATGGCTCTCCGTAGGTACTCAAAATGCTGTGATGAATTGCTTGTATAATATTGTAATACGTAATTATATTTATAACATTTCCTTATTGTGCGATATTTTGATTGAAGCCATTATTTAAAACTGATTTTATATTGATAAGAAATTTATTTTTAAGTTTATATATGGCAATTGTTTAAATGCTCTTATTCTAGCGTTGTATTCAAAATTTTAAAATTATGAACACTTCGAATCAATCTTCAAAATAATATTAATACAATTTGTAAGTACATATTATATTACGGTCGTACAGTTGTAACAACTGTTAAAATATCATACCATTTATAACATATTATTTTTCTAAATACAGAAGCAATGTAAGTACCGAGAAGATTGGATATTTAAAAAGAGGCATTATCCATGAAAACACGTGTGAGACCGTACTGAAAAATGTGACAAGAAAAATGGATAATTTATTCAAATTCTTACGTGAATATAAAACATTAATGTATAAAAAAGGACACGAGATATATTTTTTTGATTTATCTATAATCTATTACAATGGTCGTGAACTGAACGTGTTAGAATAATAATAATTTTGCGCTTGTGAAAAAAGTATTAAAATATAAAAATAATAGTCATAGTGAAATAATAAATAGATTCTAAGTACAAAATCTAAATATAATGTTTATTATATTAATAAAATAAACACTGGATTTGTATTGTTGGTATATTGACAATAATCGTGTGTTGCAACACTTGAGGGATACAGATTTTCTGGCCAGTCTCGCGTTTAAATAAATTTGAAAGAAAAACTTACGAAATGTTCACTAAGATATCAATAGGCGTTCAGATTAAATTAGTTAATGGTTGAATTAGTGCCAGATGGTTGTGTGTACAAGCATTGTTACCCCCAGGCTGACCCCAGCGTACGCTTCCAAACATCCCCCACCCCTTGTTACGTATTGCGTTTAAAAATTGATATTTGGAATGTAGGTCTGAGAATACGAGGTTATTAGTTGATCAGTTTAATGAGGCGATCAGATATCGGATGGGCTATGTTCATATCGATGATAGATTTCATTAAAATTTTGAAGGGCTACACTCTAAATTATTCAATTTTATTAGCCAGAATATTTGTTTATTATTTTATACTAAAGATTTTTAAATAAATGCACAAATTTTAAATTGAAGTTAAGCTTTATACTATTCACATATTTATCTTGTGTTTAAAGAGGGAAGTCATTTAAAATATGTACATAATTATAATACTTAAATTTCAAATATAATTCAAAAAATTAAGAGTACACACCTACATATACTTTTTCAGATTATTTGTGTATTGAAATTTTCAAATAAATTGCCATTATATATGAACGAATTTTTCTCATGTATAAATGTGAATAAACGTCTCAACACTCTTTATTTAATCAGTTTAGATATGCCAAATGTAGTTTATTTTTAGTTTAATTTTGAATAGATTTAATTAATTAAGTTTATTTCTTCAATACTAGCAAAATTACTTTGTGGCCACATATTAATTATATAAACAATAAGACAAAATACTTCGCTTAAACCACTATTTATTAATAAATCAACATGTTTCTTCTTCAGGAAACAATGTATACTAAAATTAAAAATACAAAATGTTTTGTCTTATTATTTATATTAATTAAGTTTATATCTGGACATAATATACAAGTATGCTTATTATTTATTAATAAGTATCATTAATGGAGAAATGAAAAAGAACATACATATTTAATTACTTCTAACTATAGGGTTAGATTGTTTGTCGTGTTCAATTAAATACGCTAATTCTATAATAATCACCAAAGTTCTTATTATAAAAGAAATAAATAATGCCAAAGCAATATACTTTGTTATGTAATCTCATGAACTTTCTAAACAATCAAGATTTAATGATATATATTTTACAAAATTAAATAAATCAAAATATTTTAGATTGTTTAGACTGTTTATTGTACGCCGATGATGCAGTATTAATGGCGAATAATGAACAAGAATTATAGAGGCTAGTGAGTAGAATGTACGATGTGTGCAAGGAAAGCGAGCTTATTATGAATGTCAACAAGTCGAAAGCGATGGTATTCGAGAAAGAGGAAAGCAAGACAACGTGCAAAATACTTCTAGATAATGAATGTTTGGAACAAGTAGATGAGTTTGTGTATTTGGGAAGTATGTTCGATAGAAATGGAAATACAGAAAAATATATCGCAAGCAGGGTGACTAAATAATAATAATAATGGATAATTTGTATAGCGCCATTTTCGTAAAAAACTTTCACCTCAAGGGCGCTTTACTGCGTGACTGCAGAGAATAAAGTGAACGACGCTTTGAATGGAATTATAGCTAAAGGGAACTTGTCAACTGGGCCAAGACTAGCGGTTTACAATGGAGTCCTGGTACCGACACTGATGTATGGAAGTGAGGCCTGGAGCTGGCAGAAGAGGAACGCACGTAGACTGAATGCAGTGGAAATGAGATCACTTAGGCGTATATATGGCAGATCCATTTATGACAGAGTAAATTATGAAGAAATAAGGAAAGAATGTAAAGCTGATTTTAATATAGGAAGTAAGATTAAGAAAGGATTACTTAGGTGAATAAATGAATCACGGATGAATGAGGAGAGAATGGTAAGAAAGATGTATGATGTAAGTGTTGATGGCCGCCCACAGAAGACTTGACATGACCAGGTAAGCCAGATACTGGGGGATGGTCCTGTTAAGACACCTCAATAATGATAAATAAGATGTATGAATGTGGACGAGACGAGAATTATGTGTCATGACAGAAGAGTTTGGTGCTCTATTCTCTCTGCCTACCCCCGCGGGGAAACGGCGTGATGGTAAGTAAGTACCGTATAGTATATTCGATAGTTTACCTAATTGAAAAAAATTTCAAATAAACAGATAGCCGCCTGCCAATGACACGTAGAATAAGTGAATCACACGAAATAAAACATTGATCACGTGACATTTTATTATGAACAGTTGTAACTATATATACCGGTAATAATTTTGTTTCTTAAGAATGATCTCCTTATCTTGACGAGCCCAAAGTCCCGCCGGTAGGCCGACTACAATTTATAGCCATTTAGTTTTTCACGTGTGTATTGTTATTTTCCCGTTCGATTGATATCTTGTGTGGTTGCCTTTGTGACCACTCTCCATCGACATTTTACGTTCCATTTTTGCTTTTGACAGGGCGTAATTGATTTTTTTCCACTCCTTGGAAATCCATTTTGTTCCCGATCCGATAATGTCGATATACAGGAAAATATTTGTTGTAGAAGGGCTCTTAAGTGCTTGTCAAAAATGAGAGTAAAAAATATCGAAAGTTAAAAAATACTAATTTATTAAAGAATTAATGACATTTTTGTCTTCATCGCTAAGATTTGTTTGAGATAAACAATAGCTACTGATTGGCATCACTGATAAGCAAATAATAATTTATTTAATTTTAAGTTTTATTTTTCACTTTGATACCTAAAAATTTAATAATAATAAATATAATTTAGTGGGGCAAAAAATATGAAAAAACATTACCATAGTAGTGTAAGACTACTGATAAGGTACAGGTTAACCATATAACCAACGAAGACGCATTATTAAGGCAAGATAACTAATAACAATTATTAATTATAAGAAAACCTGTACACTTCGGACACATTCACCGCAATGCAAAATATAATCTTTTATAACTTATTATACAGGGGGAGATAAAAAGTGAAGGTAAAAAGAGATCATCTTGGCTGTGCAACCTCAGAAATAGGCTAAATATCCAAAAAATTTCTGATATTATACAGGATAAATCAACATGGTCGCCAAACTTCGACAGAAGGCGGCACATGAAGAAGAAGTCTTGTTAAAAATTGTGTACGCGCCATATTTTTTATGTGCGCTATGATGTCAAATAATGTGCGCGCGCACACCCGCACACTTTAGAAGGAACATCGACTGGAATTGTACAAGAATGAAGATCTAAAGATTGATTTTAGCCTTGTTCCAGGTACCGGGCCAGCATTGTGTACCGTTAACATGAGCAGTCCAAATGTCGCGAACGTTACAGCACAGTTTCAATAGAAGTGTTCAAAGATCCTAGTACAATATTTACATTCTAACATTAATTCAGCCCTAGCAATCGTGGTCATAACAAAAGACCATGAATAAACATCTACACACCAGTTCCGAGAACTACAGCGACATTCTTTAAACGTTTTTATGTGTTTTTAGTTCCGAAACTGTACAACACATTTAACACTAACCGAAAATCGTTCACTTACAAAAAAATTACACAAATATGGACTCAATATGTGATTCAATTAGGTAGAGATCAGTCAAAAGCATCACTGTCCAACATTTCAACTTTATCATAATACAATACACTAATAATTCACTTTAGATTGACATCACATTTACTAGATTTTTTTAACATCTATTTTTTTTATATCTCTTTCGAATCTTACTTTTTCTTTTTAATTTTAATTAAATAACACCACGACAGCATGAAAAAAAAAACTGTTTACTTTAACACAGACGGTAGTCTAGTAAAGTAGTCACAATGCTTTATATATCAGAGATGGATACCTCCTGCATTTCACACAGTAAAATTCATTGAAAAATAAGGCAATATTCGCGATTTAAAAACTTCTGGAGATTGATAAAAGTATACTGCTTTTTACAAGTGTTCTTTATCATATAGTATATGTATTTTTTATACGGATAACCAGTTTTTATGATACTTCTATTTGGAAAAATTTTCTTTACCTTTTTCACTTTTTTGTTTTTACTCTTCATCGTTATTTAACGTCTTTGCTCCCACGGTGGAGAAACGAGCAGGCTAGTATATATTGAAAAATGTATACGCCAAAGAGTATTGGAGAGGTCCATACTTGGAATACATGTGAGAGATTGAATACCTTACTAACAAATGAATCAGACAACCAAGGTGGCAGATTTTACCCAAAAAATCTGCAAATTCAAGTGGCAAAGGGCTGGACTTATTATCAAAGATATGATGGACGGTGGAGAAAAAAGGTCCTAGAATAGAGTCCTAAAGCTTGATGAAGCGACGATATCAGAATGATGACGGGCAATAGATGATTAAGAAAGGCTGAAGGCGATCCTCGGGAAAGGCCTGTAGCAGGGGAGAGACACTAGTTAACGATGATGATAATGATGTATTGTGAAAAAAAACGAATAAAAATCCTTCATTGGATTTGCGGTTGTTTGCCATTTCGGAGACAAAAATTTGAATTGCTTTCAGTTTGATTTTTAATGTAATTATTACGTTGTATTTCGTTCTCATCAATATATTTCTAACCCGTCCTGTTGTAAATTTACGACTCAAAAAATTTTATAAAAGCCAATCAAATATTTAGACCGTTACAACGTGATTTAATGTGCATATAAATCTGAATGTTTTTTTTTTTTGTAATGGCGTTCTCAATAATGAATAACATTATCTATTAACTACACTTGTTGTATAACTGAAATAGGACAAGTTAACAATAAACTGCTATTATTTTTAAATTATTCACACGGCATTCGATTCAAAGCGATACGTACCGAACGCTTTGTACGGTGAGAAATCAATATTAACTCTTTTGTATTTATAATACGATAAAGCGAGTGAAATCGCAAAAAATAGACCTCAACAAATTTATTCGAATAAAAGATGGCTGTATTAAATGCAAATAAGTGTTCACACGAATTATATAACTTTTTATAGCCGATTTCAATCTCCATACTTATAAATCGGTTAATTAAGTCGTGGAAAAGCTTATGTTGTAAAACATCAGGAGGAGGCGTGTAAATTTTAAACCATAAATATTTTGTGTCGAAGAATCCGATGGCGGTTTTAATGGATTTATTTTTAATATGTGGCTTACGTGTAATATTTATTGTGGTCATATAATGCCATTGAATAGAATGAACATCTAAGGTTAAGTATTGAACAGAAAGATGGCAGTAAAGTTTACGGCCGGCTTTATTGGGGGCAATTAACATTAGAAAGGATCCTCAAACCAATTTCTATGAACATTCCAAACTTGAAATTTCAATACGAGATGAACATACTCAGTTGTTTATTATTTTGTTTTATATTTTTATTATTATTTGATTAATTGTAACGAGACGTACCTACCCAAGAACGGCTTCGTTAATTTAAACCTAATAAATTATTTGAAAATATTTCCAATACCTTGGAGAATAATAAATCAACTTGAACCCTGTAATACAAAATGTAGTTAAGTCCCCTTCTGATATTTTAGTGATGAAATTTAATAAAAAAATTAGGCTTATTTTGGTAGATATATATTAATTTTAAACAATCATTTTTGAAACGATGAATACTACAATATTATTTTTAATCAAATATGAATATAAGCATAGAAAAATTTACTGAAACTAAATGATAACTGAAGCCTCTAATACAAGGTCAAATATAATATGATACATTCCACGTAATAACATTAATGTAGTCTTTAGGTCTTCAATATTACTCACGACTCTTACAACATGACTCATCAACATTATATAAATTATTTGATGTACCTGAAATTGTTAAAGTAGCCAATGTAGCAGTTCGCACCTTGAGTCAACTACAAACTTCCGTCCGCAAGATAAATTAATATTAATAATGATAATTTTTCAATATTCTATATTAGTTGTTTCATACTTACTAACTTACCATCACGCCGTTTATCCGCGGGGGTAGACATAGCGGATTGAGTGCCACATTATTCTTTTCTGACACACAATTCTCGCATCATTCATATTTTTTCATACAAGCTCGTCGATTATTGAGACTTCTAACAAAATCATTATCCGGTATCTAGTTTACCTGATTATGCCAAGTTTTCCGAGGATGTCCTCTATTTTTGGTGCCATCAACACTTGCGCCATGTACAAATATCTTTTTTAATATTCTCTCCTTATTCATCTGTTTCATATAACCAAACCACTATACTATGTTTAGATCAGCTTTATATTCTATTATAATTTCTTCATACTTTACTTTATCATAAAGGGATCTGCCACATATACTGACAAAAGATCTCATTTTCACTGCATTCAGTCTACTTTCGTTTCTCTTCTGTCAGATCCAGGCCTCACATACATCGGTGCCGGTACCAGGACTCGACAGTATAATGTTAATATAATCTTATATTATTAATAGAATCGGCGTTAACTTTGTAGAGTTTCATCATTATGGATGGATATAAATGAAACAATGTAATAACTCTACTTGAGTTTATTAGCACTGCTCGAGTAAAGTAATAACATTGTTTCGTTTATTAGTATAATCTTAGTTATTTATTAATGATTATATTAGATAGTTAGATAAATCAGTTTCATTTTAACATTTTTTAATTTTGTTTATATATTATACTAGATTTAAATATAACATTTTTCACGACGTTCCTGTTTAATATATTATTTATTATACTAACACAGCTATTCTCGGTCCGACAACAGCCATGTTTATGTTCTGTTATTTAGAAAAACAATTCAATTGTTCCTTTGGAATTTTACCACTCGGTACACAAACACATAACGTCTTGTTAAATTTAAAATACAATGCAATAAAATAGACTTTTGTGCGGATACAAGGGAAAGCTTGTGCACACTTGCAGCATAATGACATTGGCGTGGCATTGACGAGAAAATATACACAAAATGTGACCGAACCATAAATGGTTACCCATAGTGTGATTCTGTCTGAAAATATTTCATCGCGACAATA
Source organism: Eubasilissa splendida (assembly GCA_031772225.1). NCBI lineage: Eukaryota > Metazoa > Arthropoda > Insecta > Trichoptera > Phryganeidae > Eubasilissa > Eubasilissa splendida. The sequence goes on along the minus strand of CM062846.1, from coordinate 33,363,255 downwards.
CAATTAAGTAAGTATTTCATTCTTTTACCGCTCACCGCCGCTCTAAATGGCGTAAGGAACAATTGTGTAACGTTTACCGGTACCAAGTACTATTTTAACATTTTTGAAGCGAAAATGATTTTTGAGGCGCCGATTATCGACTTCGGTGGTAATTATCACATAATAAGCTAGTGCTCTACAATCTTCCTATTCCACTATTTGACTGTGGTGTCAAATTGTCATATAATTCTGATTTTTTCGTGTTGGAATATAATAAATTAACATATATTTTTAATATACTTTGTTATTTATACATTATTAACATCAAAATTTAATACTAATATTTAATTTAATTCAAAAAGTAGTTACCGTTTGAGTAATTTATTGCAAGTTAGTATTAATAAAGAACTATGGATATTTTTAAAAGCCTGTTTTTACATCTAATTTGTTGTGCAATGGTATCCTCACGAGGGGGAATTTAAATTAAATTATTTAACTTAATTTGTTCGATCCAGAAAAATATATATTCTATGTAAGGGTTATGCTGTCAGAGAGGTGACTTTTTTTATTCGTTTTCACTAATTCAATGGTGCAATAAAATATTAATCATTTAACCCATTACTTACTTACCATTTCCTAGGTGGTATCCTAGAATGCCACGCGTCCTCGCACACGATTCTCGCCTCGCCACATTCATACACGTGCACAACTGTAGAGTCATCTTCCGACATCTGGTTTACCTGGAAATTGCTAGCCTTTTGCAAATGTTCTCATTTCTGGTACCATAATACTAGCGTCGTACCTATGTTTTTCTTAACATTTCATTTATTTGTTTGACGTCTATCTGTGCGATACTTTTTTAAATAATGTGCATAGCATTCATTCCAAAGTGTGTTTCATTATTCACACTTCCATAGATATAGATTTTCCATACATACTTAAGGCTGAGCGAATTCAATTCCACTCCATTCAGTCAATTTTAATTCTTCCTGTTATCCAGCTACACATGCATTCACACATAAGTGTCGGTACCAGAACTCCACTATACATCGCTAATCCGTATCATAACAAAGGCTTCACGGATAATTGACCCAACGAAAATACGTCCATGACAAGATCCAGCCGACTAAAGCTCCAGCCGACCATTGATCCATGTGACATTAGATCCAACGACATAACGGCCACAAACAAAACTTCTATATGATTTTTTAAGAATGGCTTTCAAGAAATCGATGAATTGAGGGGTGACTGAAATATGCATATAACTTTTCGCAGATTACTAAAAATAACTAGCCGATCAAAAAAATCCGATGCGAAATACAAAGTTTACACTAAAAAATTGAAATTCTTGAAATTATTTAATTAAAGTCATAATTATACAAAAAACATATACGATGCTAAAATATAATAAAACTTTATATTTCTTTCAATGTTTCTCTAGTATAAAAATTAGACAAACTGTACGTATTAAAAAAAAAACATTTATTCAGTTTTAACTGCTGCTGGAGAGGTTTAAATTCACCCAACCGACAAACGGAACATCAATAGTCGATGAACTAATATTTAACGTGAGACGCAAGACGGCGAATTTCTCAGACATGGTATGTACGAGTACACGAGTTGTCTCTAAATAATTTCATGGGAACAAAATCTGTATCTCAGTGATTGTCTCGAGTCAAAAATGTCATGTGTAGACACGGGCCATTACCCCTTCCGTTTTTGTCAAACATTCTTCCAATGTTAACAACCCTTCTAATTTTTCTTTCTTTCTATCATATTTTCATATTTTTTGAAAACTACGACTATTGACAAATGGCATAACTAAAAAAATTTGGGCCTCAATATTATTACATCGTGATTCATCTATTAAATCGTTAGAACAAAATTTATTTTTTGTCTTCTATAATTTACACACTTTCATGGAAAGAAAAGAGAAGTGTCTGAAGTCGCAACTGAAAAAAATCTTTTCTTCAACATTAGCAAAATTAGTTTGTGGCCACATATTATAAATAATAAGACAAAATACTTTGTTTAAACCACTATTTATTGATTATTCAACATTCAATTTAAAAGGTGACTATTTGTAAAATATTATAAATAACCAAATCGTCTTAGCAAATAGTCATCTTTTAAATTTGTTTTCATATTAGTTTCTACTTAGATATCCACCACTTTACAGTTTTGTTTTTATCTATGCTTGTATTTTTAATTTCAGTATACATTGTTTCCTGAAGAAGATACCATAGGTGTTGAAACATGTTGCATAATCAATTTTCGGCGATGGCGATGGACCCTGAACCGTCATATTAGTCGGATACTACGAAATATACACGTTATCGTAATACATATGCGATTTTTTTATTTATGATTATCTCCTTAACCATCTGAAATTGTTAAAATTGTGAGACAGGATCATCAATGGTATGATAGACTGCTCTCAGATTATTAGTCTGATAAAATTTCACGCACCATTGAGGTCATCGAGACACAATTGATTGTTTTATTACAGTGCTAATGTCAGAACTCATGCACCAGCTAACTCCGCAGTCTCCAGAATGCATTCTTTGGGGCATGAAAATGCGGAGGTTGTCGACATTTTTGCTGTTAATTTAACTCTTTATAGAGCTACATTTCAATATTTTTTTGTGTCTCAACTCAATGATGACGGACAATTCGCTTTACTTCACATTTTATATTTATTTTAATTTTGATTAAATAAAAACATGCTGACACCATGTAATTTTTTTCTTTGGGTATTGCACTTTTGATTTTGTTATTTTACAAATTATGTTAATGCCTGAATAGGACGTGTATATTAATAAAAATAATAAATATTTATATTTTCTGCTGTTGTGGATTTTAAAAATTATAAATCCATGTGGGAGATATAATATATGTATTGCGGGGGGCGGACTTTTACGTGGACTGTCTAACATAGGCCGCAATTCGCCGCTTTGACTGCATTGTAGTTATACCACTGCTTTTGAGATACCATACAATACAGCCAGCGATATGAATTCTTGATACAATACAAAAAACACTCATTATCTGAATGATTACGAGTATAAGATTTGGTATTGTATTATTACATGGTCAAAAAGAGTCGTATTAAATATGACACAGCGATGAAGCGGCAGATAGTACACCTATAAGCTACAGTGTAATTACGTGACAGGTCTCCGAAAAGGTAGCTCGAGGGCATTTAATATTTCCCCATCAGAGATGGTGATAAGAGAACGGACCAGCGGCAGCGGTCCAGTAGCAATCACATGCACCGCGGGAGGTGTGCCGGCGAGAAGCACCGCCACACCTGACCTCGCACAGTGGAAACATTGTATCGGCCAAAAAAACTAACACAATGGAGGATGACGTTTGAGAATAAGACAAAACTGGAGATTAGAACACGTCCGAGTGCTAAGTTGGCAAATCGCTGTGTAATTATTACCAGAATGCGTGTATTCATTATCCGTCGCTTTTGTCGGCCGCTGAGGAATTATATTACATTGAATTCCATTTAAAATATAGACACACGAGTAGTGTATTTGTTCGGCCATTTTTGACGTGAATACGTCGTTAAAATCAGTTTGAAGTATGGGGTGCACTTTTCTAAAAACCGTCACGAAAAAGGTCAGACTTGCATCGCTTATATCTCAGAAAGTATACAACGCAGGTGAAAGTAAATGATGGCAATGAATTAAGGACAGATTTTGTTAGATTGCATCAACTATGCCCGCTCTCCTCTTTATGACTTCGGGATGCCGTATCTTGCAAACCATAAGTCCGATCGGGACGAAACAAGTATTAAAATATAGGTTAAAAATACAAAAACATGACGAAAATTTGCGACGTTTAAGTGAGAAGTTGCGGCAAAATATTAATAATGTAGAAGCATTTGGCTAATTAGTACAATGGCAGAAATAGAGAAATGTGTCTATAGAGATACAATACGTATCTCACTCACAGCGGCAAAAGGAAAAAGGGCGAACAGGTGGATTAAAGAGCGCGCTGCCGAGGCAAAACGTTCCGCACAGCACTACAGCGCCCAGTGTCGCCGCAGATACGCCGTCATTGAGTGGTTTGCAGAGAGATGCACGCAAGGCGAGTATTATAAATGGCTGCACGATACTTTCTGAGATGTTTGGCGACAACTAAATTATACCGATGGAGTGCGACAAACAAAGGAGCGCGGACATAGAATCGCGTTGGAACATCTAAAACGTATTCAATTTAACCCTGCGTTCATATGCATATAGTGCATGAGCTTAGTGATCTAGTGGTCAGGAGTTCGCGCCTTGTTCCAGGACACCAGCAAGTTAGTCCTATTTTCATAGCGTAGCATAGCGTTTAGCTTAGTTTGAAAATAGTAAGAATATGGATGTGGCATGTATTCTGTGTAAGCATCTCTATTATTTTTTTAATCATAAAAATTCAAATTAATTAATAGACTTGAATATAGCAAGCGAGCATATTTTTTATGCAGAATGATGTGATTTTAAGCAGTCAGCTTAAAGTCAGCTTACCGCTTATTACGTGGGATATCGGGGTTTCATTCTTCGCCAGGAAGATTTTTACTTTGGACCATTTCTATATTTTTAGAACATGAATATATTAGCCAACTTATCCAACTTTGTATCCAAAATAGTATGTATGTAAATACATATCTGTGTCTTTTTGTAAACAGTCTACTGAAATATCAAGTAGATACCCATCTGAACTATTAAAAAAATAAAGCGCCCAGGGGTGTGCGTTACATACAAGTAAAACATTTGTGCATTACTAAAAATTCTGGGAAATAAAAAAAAAAATATATTCTTTATCTTATGAAAATACCCTATAAAATTGCGGATCATTTGTGTACAATGGCAATGCTGGCGATATGCTAGTACGTACGCATTGGTATGCATCTAATTTGTTTGTTCAATCCGCGTAAGAATAATACTAATTACTTTCTTACTAAACCTATGTTTTTGTTGACATCTTTACGTCTGCCAATTTTCGACATTTTCAAACTTTTAGCTTAATTCTGTTGTCTTCAAAAGGGAGAAATCTTTATTGAAAACTGCGTGCAATAATAACTTATATTATGATATTATTATCCTTTTCGAAGGAAGGAATGAAATTTAATTTGTTGGAAATCACATAACAAAAAATATATTTTGATGTGTCAACATTTTTATGATTATAATATTTGTTAGTTTGAAATTTAGACTTTTTTTAATGTTCAAAGTAAATCGATACGACTACACGATTCAATAGATGTACAATTTATTATTATTTTCGATCGTATTTCTATCAATAAACAGTAAAATGTAAGTGAACAATTAAATCTCAATAGATTTACGACTCCCAGGAAAACATGAGTTTAGGAACAGTGCCAAAGAGAAGATTCCATCAGCGCGAGCGGCTCGCTGCCACATTGTCTAGCATCGCCGTCACAAAGAGCCGCCTTCGGGCGTGCGCTCCTGGTAGCCAGTCTGTTAATTACACGTAATTGAATTCTGAATTAGGACCATGACAATCGCTATTTTCAACCCTCTGATGATGCTGCGCTCTCGTCCGCTCCAGATCTCGATTATTTTTTGGCTGGCAACAAAAGCGGGCGTAGATTAGATTCCGAAGAGCTGACTCCTGCTGGGCGGCGGGAAAAAAGTGTTTTGTGAAAGGGAAGGCATAGTCGAAGTGTGATGGCTGTACAATTCGAGGTTTGAATTTGGTAGCTGGCCGTGTTTTGTTCTGTCATTGTGCCTCTCGCTACCGTTGGCTCCAAGGCGGGGGCGGGCGCGCTGTGTGGCCGTCACGGACAGTTACCGCCTTCGGGTGGGAGAGTCTTCATTCCGACGATCACAATGACAATCTAAACACTTTTAATGAGAATACACTGGAATTGTACCGTCCGAATAGTGGGTACCATGCTGGCCGAAAGGAGAGCAATGACGATTCAGTGCAGCGGATCTCTTCTACGCCGTTTTGTCATGCTCCAAGGTGGTCGACGTGTGACGAAATTCACACAATAGACTTGCTGTACGGGAAATACAAAATAACAAGGTGTTGCAAATAATACGAATACAAACATACGTTTACTTTGCACACAAATAATCTTAGTTTTCTACCGGGAATCGGTAGACTTCGATGCATTGCACACCATTACACGTATTTGGGAATATAATATTAAAATAAGCTCCCACATTCAATCATAACAAAATAAATAAAATAAAATATATAAATACAAACAAAAAATACATAAATATTGTAAAATGCATATAACCTGCTTACTTCTAAACAATACTCAAATAATCATGTTAAATATTATTTTTACTTTTGTGACGTTGCAATTTCAGAATAAAGATCTGTGATATTTTCTATAAAATTAAATTAATCAATTAATAAATTAATTAAAGAAAATATTTATGGACAATATATTTTGGTTGCTACCGGGATAACGAACCCGGAATTTTTCCTATCCGAGGAAATGCGTTATCATTTCGCAATATTAACCAATTAGGTTCTCGACAAATTTGAACTTGTATTCCATTGTTTTAATTCTGACGTCTCCTAGTGTTTTACTCAATTGCAGTATAAACTTGATTGCTATTAAAAATGGAATAACATATAAATTATAAAAAAACACTAGAATATTAATATGTTCCAAATTTGTCGATTTAATCAATAGTTTCATTATTTTATATCCTATATAAATTCCTCTATCCTGTTTTGGGACTCTTTTCAAAATAAGATTATTTTTTAAAATTGAAAGCAACGTAATACAGCAGTCTTTTCTCTCTATTTCATACTGAATTCGAACTGTAAATCCGAATCGATAGGATCTAAATTAACAAATTGCGCGATATCCGAGTCGCACGTCCCGCGGAATGGAATACGGCAATTCAGGCCCTATATCGGAATTACCGCAAGGTGTTGGAGAGAAGTAGGGAAACCTCGGTACAGGATGAGGTCGGTGAGGGGAAAAGGGTTTTAGTCGACGGACTAGTGATCTCGGGAACCGAGATTCGGAAGAACTGTAATCCATGCAGTCGCTGCCGAGATCACACAATGGCACGCGGATGAGCCGATCTCCGATCTCAATTGAATACGGTGATGTCAGAAATTCACCCACGGCACACAAATAACAAACAATACGTGATCAAAATACAATATCACAAAATACTGTGCTGGTGTACTGAAGCTATGTCCACACCGTGAATGCTATCGCGATGTCGAGATTGAAAAAATATCGGTCAAGTTGACGTCTGCTGATGTCAAGGTCACAATTCACACTGACAAGACGAGCATTAGAAAATATATGGATGGGAATTTGGACGCGGAAATGTGGTAATAACAGTGGTCGCGGCTGAATCGAAAGACGCGCCAAAAGTTTGTTTTACGAATACGGAACACATACACATGTATATGTACTTTGTCTCACTTGTATAGAACAATGTAGAACGTTAGGGATGTTGTAGATAATAATAAAATAAAAAATGTAAATTCAATAAATTAATCGAAAAATTGGGGTTTTACAATAAAGCCTCAATTCTGCAGGAATCGCAGCTTTTCCAAGAATATTTTATAATACATTAAATTTTGTACATAATTTCAGTTTCATTTTTTTACTGGAAATTACCAAATGAAAAATCCATGGATGGTCCTGTTAAAAGCCTCAATAATCATCGAGCTTGTATGAGAAGATGTATGAATGTGGATGAGGCGAGCCTTGTGTGTCAGGATAGAAGAGTGTGGCGCTCTATCCTCGTTGCCTACGGTAACGGCGTGATGGTAAATAAGTACATGAAAAATAATAACGAATACCGTTTAAAAATATAACATTTAAATATTACACTTTAGAGCAATGCCACCCAGTACACACAATTCACCTGATGTTTTGCAGAAACATTTGAAATTGTTTGCAATATTAATTAATTTAAGAAAGGCTGGCTGCATTTACTAGGAACTCTATTATTCTCGTTTAAACCACTTACTTTTCAGGCCGCCGGCCAACAGCACGGCGTCTGATGTATACCTACGTATTATACTATAGAATATTAGAACGGTCATTCTTGCCGTTTCACACATTGAGATTTTTGCTAAGTAATGATTGTCATTAAACCGTGGGTAAAAAATATCCTCAATGTAGCGTAACGCTATGGAATAGAATCATTTATACAAATGTTAGTATGGGAAACACATTAATAATCATTGATCTAATTCATGGCGTCAAATGAAATTTACCCCGACAATAGACGCGCTGGCCTCAATAGGATCAGTTGTGCATTGATGCAAATTTGTAATAGATATACTAGAAGTAACTCGTCTATAATGACGGAAAACTAATTATGTGCCCGTTAATATGAAACGATATAAAAATAACAAAAATATTTCCTTTTAAAATTAATAATATTAACTTTGTGGTTAAAATTCATATTTTTATTTATTATCTTTGTTTTATTTATTTATTATTTATAGGTTTGTTAGACACTATTTTATTAAATATAAATTAAAAGAATATAATAATCAATTTTTATATAAATCACAGATAAAACATAATGATTATTGGCGTAGGATTTTATACATAAATATCTTTTCGAATCAAATATCTAAACACCTACCACGATAAATTAGACCGGCATTTTATACAAATAATAGTATAGGAAATTTACTCATAAATTCTAAAGACAAAGATGATAAATTTAACAATTCTGGTGTCTATAAACTTAGTTGCAAGGAATGTGCTGCATTTTATATTGGTAAAATGGGTAGAAATTTTAATATAAGAGTAAGGGAGCATTTGAGATGTTTGAACAATAGTGGGTTTTCAGAATTTGCTAATCATTTGATAGAAAATGGTCATGGTTTTGATAAAAAATTGGGATTGTCAATTTTGCATATAAACGGTGTTGGTCACAAATTAAATAATTTGGAATCGTTAGAGATAAATAAAGCGTGTAAAACTAATCAAAAAATTATAAACAACCAACTAAATTTAACTACGAGTCCCATTCTAAAATTTTTTCCTAAAAATTATTCGAGTAAATTTGTATTAAGTAATGATTTGAGTTAGGAACTAAAAAAAATTTTTAAAATAGATTTTGTTAAAGAACCAATAATATATGTTTTAGTTAGTTATGACATTCTGAAGAAGAAAATGGTATTTTTCGAAACCGGTAGATGTATTTAAACTCAATTAAGTGGTTAATAAAACAAAGATAATAAATAAAAATAAAAATATTTCCATTTGAATTTATAAATTGTAAATATGTATTTTTATAATTTTAATCAATGACGTGGTTAAACACTTTAATCAATATTAACATCTTAGTAATAAATTGAGTTTTCTTACTAAATATTTACTTATATTTTCTACTGTCAATAATTTTCTGATATAAATAATTTTTATATTACTTAGGTATTATCCTGGTGAAGGAAAATATTCTTCTGATACCGGTTTGAGTATCTTGTCTAACTGAAACCTTCCTGTTACCTTTAACTCCGCTCATATATTTTCTATATCACAACCATCTCAGATTTACATTATCTTCTAAATCCAAGTCTAAATCTTTTCTCTATCTACATAATTTTTATGCTCTTAAGTGACTACATTTTCATAAAATATTGCACAAGATGCTGTACGCAAATGATGTAAAAAGAATACTCGTATATATTTACATATCTTTAAAACACGACGTTTAATAAATATATACGTAGGTATACAGTTAGAGAATTTTTTAAAGTTTAAAAAGGCATTCCTAAAGTATTCCTTAATTATTGCTATTATGTAAAAATTATTTACTTAACACATATAACTGTCAGCGAACAAAGTCATCTCTGATGCAGCAGACCTGTGCGCGCGCAGCGAGGGGGTTGTATTAATTAATTACCGTCACTATTTTCCAACGGAAAACCAAAGCTGAAAAGCCTCGTAAATTTTTCCACCCGCGTTGACAAAGAGTACGGAAAGTATTCTCAGTAGCTGGATGTTTTCAGTCTCGCCTTTGCTCACTTTATTCCGGAAAAGGCCGACACTTCCTCACTATGGAGAGAAAAACCCCTCTGAGCAAGTAGCTCACGATTAAAGTTTTGATCTTTTCACATCCTCACCCCCCTAGAGCTAAGGGGTAAATGGCGCGCTTATGCAAGTAAGGCTTTAGTTTCAAAGGTGCGAATAAGCCTCCCTTTTATAGGCTTTAATAAAGGAATTGGAGGTGATTTATGTGTTGTAAACCTAGGTTGGCGTAAATTTCATTTTTATTAAATGAAAATACGTAATCAGCTGTTTATCATCGACAACATCATCATCAGCCGACATCTCTCCATTTTTAATATATGCCTCATCACATCAGCATCGATGTTTCCTCTTAGTTTGGATCATGCCGTGCGCATAACAAATCTTTTGTGCAATGTTAAGTATGATGTTATTTGTGCGCTGGGGGAAACAGTGAAAACATTACCACACCGAGGCTACTGGTAGGGCCTGACTTGACCACATTACTAAAAATATGATCTTTTATAACTCATTTTGCAGCGGAAGACAGAAGGCAGTAGAGAGGTAGGTAGAAAGATTTTCTTGGCTGTGTAACCTCGGAAAGTGGATTAATATCCAAAATGTTTGTGATTGTATACAAGATAAATCAACATACTGTGACATGGTCACCATCTTTCGATAGAAGGTGACCATGTCACATGAAGAAGAAGTCTTGTTAAAAATTGTGTACACGCTATATTTTTTTATGTACGCTGTGATGCCAAATCGTGTGCGCGCACACATTAGAGGAAACATTGCTCAGCACTTCTTATCCATCTGTCGCTATGTGACGTCATCGCTCCATCGAGCTTGCTATTTGAGCAGATTTTTGGGCAACATCTGTTACCTTGGACCTTCTTGAATTTGTGTGTTTATTAGTATTTGAGCTATTAAAGATATTCTAAGCACCGCCCGTTCTTTTACTCTTTGGGAAACATTTATTAATTTGTGTTTGACTTTTAAAATTAAGGTCTACGTCACACGAGAACACGCACTGATTGCAGATTTAATTTTTAGATATTGTCGTACTACGATGATTATATATATGTTTCCTCTAAATTCCATTATACCTTTCATCTTTCTTTTCAAATAGCGGAGTGGTAAAATGGCGTGTCTAGTTAAATGCATATTAAATGCATAAGACAGTGCGGCGATCTATTCCCTCTGCCGCGGGAAAATAGTGTTATAATAATTAATAAAAATATTAAAAATTATCCATGGGATCCACACGCGATACTGCTTGAAGTGTTGAGATCTGTTGAATGAATAGGTAATTTTTTATTTAGAAAAATGTTACATTTATCAATAAAACGAATAACGTGTACCAACCCGACCATGACCTTAAAAACCTTAAACCTTTAATCAATACTACTTTCAGATTATTATTTGATTAATAAATTGGAAGTAATAACTAATTAAAGGACTGTCTCAGGATACGACAGATGACAGATAAGCGCACACTCTGCTTTGATCTGTGACCTGATCTCATCTGATCTATGTAAGTAAGCTTCTTCTGGCTAGGAGACCACTATGACAAGTTCACATTTAGTTCGAATAATCAGATTTCCTGTAACTTTGCTATAACCTAATTTATTTATACCATACTCCAAGAATCTTGTACCATAGTTAAATACACATTAAATGGATCTTTTAATTTTTACAGCTTGAAATGAAATATCATTACATGGTAGTTTTGGTTGCAGTAGGTGTTAAAGTTATTGCGATCAGTCAATACTGTATAGTTAGCAATTGCGTGTAAAGAACTAAAAGTGACGAAATTAATTCGTTTCTAAAATTATTCAGAATCATAAACATAAACGAATTTTTTTCTTAACGAGTCTTTATAGAACATATTAGTAACCTATAAATTTATGTATGATAATTCATGTGTCTGATTCTACGACAACTGCGCACAAGACAGGTGCACATGTATAAAACTGCACACAGAGACAACTTTGTATTAAATAACTTAACTTAATGTAACATAAATTAATCTAACCTAACGTAATGTAAATTAACGTACCCATCTTAAAGGAATGTAAGGTTGTAAGTACTTATGTTAATCTACATAATATTATATTATTTGTGTGCAGATGTCTATGTGTGCACCTGGCTTATGTGCAGTTGTCTCGTATACAGTTATTCGGTCGCCAAGTTTCCACATAACTAATATGGTACGCAGCCAAGCGGTTAACTTAACGGCGATTTATTCAAAAATGTAAGCGGGAGTATTGGCCGAATGCATGCAACTTTAAACAAGAATAACTTTTTTTCTCTCTCCATCTTTCACGAGACAATATATTTGCTTTCTTTATCAATCTTCTTGACGTTTTGATATGCTGGTATATGTATTAAGGCGGTATATTATATACATACAAACATTATTTTCTTGCTCCACGTTGGAACGTACCGCTCGTAGGATTAATTTTATAGTATTATTTATTTTGCGTTGAATTTAAGTTATTAGTAAATATATTTAACATCCTTCATGTCACTTAGATTTTAATTTTTTTCTTAAACGTTTCTTATATTTATTCCTCTTTCTCTTAACAACCTTGTATTTGATTATTATTTTAATTTTATAAATTATTTGTTATCAATATAATAAAAGCGAAAAGAGGTTGTGCATTCCAACCACTGCTTTAATTTTAGCTTTCGTAACATCTCTGTTTTATGTTGAATTGAACGGAGGAGGTATGAATGGCCCAAAGCCCACTAGAAGTTAACTAGCGCTGCCACCTTTCTTCAATGCCAATTAGTGGGCTCCTTTAGCCGGGCCCCTTTCGCCTTTGGCCTCAAAAAGCCCTTTTCAGTAAGGGGCTCTTTTGGTCCGGAGCTTTTGCTCGCATCACCGATCCGTGGACTCAAATTACTTGAAATAAAATATAATTAAAAAGCCTTTTCAATTAATTACGTGACGTTTCGAAAGCCGCAGTCAAAGGTTGGACAGGAATTCTATACAGCGTGTGATATGGTTTAATTTGAATATTTATGTCCGCAGTACGAATTGGATGCCACATTTCAGCTAGAGTTAATTCAAATTTAAAATGACGTAGTTTTAAATGTTTGAGAAGACCGTGCATGCGATGTTTGATAATATGTTTGCTTTAAGGGATGCTTTGAAATCACAGCTTTGACTCGAAAACGTACCTTTTTGGTATACGGAAAAATATTTCATTTATTAGATTCAAATGGTATACTTATTACTTAATCCAGGAAATGTATAGATAAATAATAATTACCGTGTAAAATATTCATTTTAAAATGTATTCAGTTTAATAAGATTTTAATTTTGTATGACTATAATATATATTTTTACTTTGTAATAGAAATATAACGCCTTTCAAATAAATTATGGTTTAAAAAATTATTTATATTCGTAATAAACATATAATTTATTAGATATTTTAAACATATTTAAAATTAGTAAATCTTTATAATTGAACTGACAATTATTATTTATTCATATAACTCATTTAAATATTTAAGTTAAACAAATCAGCAGTTAATTATTAAGTTTAAGAAATAGATCAAATCGAAAGCGATAATAAATTTAATTCTCTCTTTATTCTGAATTCTGTTATCAACCATTCAATTTCACCCTCGACAAACGTGAATATATTTTCCTTAGCTATTTTCACTTTCACAAAAGTGCAAAAAAAGGCTCGTGGAAAGCTTTTTATACATTTTTTTCAATTACAACACCAAATGAGTCGGCCACATGCAGTTACATTATTAGTTTTAAAGTTTTTCCTACAACTTAACAACAGCTTATTAAGCTATTCAAAATAGTATTTTCTTGCAAAGTATTTCAATAAATAAATGGTATATTTTTATGTTTCTATCATAATGCAAACTATTGTATTTTTCTCTCTTATAAACTAATACATTTTTTAAAAATGGAAAATTAAAATAGACTGAAGTGAACATAAGAAGAGCACATAAATATAGTAGTCGATAATATGAATACTTTCTAATATTCACAATGCGGATAGGGTAGACCGGGGTCAATTGTACCAGGGGGCAGTAGTACCAATGCAAATAACTCGTAAACTATAGTAGGAACATATATGACACGCCTTCAGGAGGTGCGTTTGACGCGTACATACTTGTCTTCAGTAGCTCACAGAAACGGTTGCATTTGTAAAATATTTTTTTCGATCAGATTCGTAGTTGAATATTATGATTTGTGTGCTCTGTTTTTATCATTTTATTAATTCACGTATTTCTTTCAATATGTGTGTTTATTTTATGACGGGTTTTGAAATGCTTATGGGTAGGGAACAATTAAAATTCTATATTTTAATTTGAAATGGCCGTCAGGAGGCAGTTGTACCATATTGTACCAGTATAAGTAAAAAATGGGTTTTCGTTGTTTATTGTGATTTAAATATGTTAAGGTATTAATGCATATTTGTTTTTTCATTTTGTTATATTAAAACAATTCATGTTTATACTAACACTTTACAAAAATTGTAAGAATTTTCACGAGGTTGATATAATTTGTATTATGTAAAATGAAGTGGAAACTTAGAACTACAATTTTATAAAACAATAAAGAAACTATTTTTCTTCGCCGAAATGATTAAAGTGCGACTAATTTTTGGCAAAATTCTTGGTTCTAATCAATTCCCCTACTAGTACTGATTTTATTCAATGTGTTTATAAGCTTATAGTTTTATTTTTATCATAATTAGAGAAACGTGAATATAATATTTTTGAAGACACCTAAATTGTCTATTGTTTAGAAAATTATTTTTCTATAGCAACGATGCAAAAAATTGCAATGCAAAACGTATTTTCTTACAATTGACCCTGGTTTACCCTTCTTATATCCAGATGCACGTCCAATTCGACATCACGTGCACTCAAATTTAAAAATAAGTAAAAGCACTAGCTGGAACTAAATGAAAACAAGATTATGTTGACCATTCTCAATAAAAAAAATTGTGAACTCAATTTTATTAAAAATTCGCATATTTAATCAGTTTTATTCCATTTTAAAGATTTTATTCGATTAATCCCTTTAATTTCAAAAGCAATCATATTTAAACCAGTTATCTATTAGTAGTAGAAAACTATAAAGATCAAAAATCTAACATGATCTGCAGCCAGTGTTATTAAATTTTGATCTTGATTTTTTTAGTTTATCAAAATTAAAAAACTAGGTACTTAATAAGACTAGGTTCTTTATAATTATTATTATTTTAAATATAAATGCGTACATGGAATACGTGTAACATCAATATCCTTACTGTTTTCAAACTAAGCTAAACGCTTGTGCCATGATAATAGGACTAACTTGATGGCATCCTGGAACGATGCTCGAATCCCCCGCTACTAGATCACTAGGCGAATATTGTAACCAATAGACCACAAGCACACAATTTATGTATTTATTAAAAAAATATTTTTTTATCAATAAACAGCAAAGATGTTTTTTTTTTATAAATGTATAATTAATAATATAGAAGATGTTTAATTGTTATAATAATATTATGAAAAGAAATTAAATCTTAAATTTCTTCCATGGTTCACGAACCATTACTACGGATTGAAATTAAGACAAGACTAGGCCCTACGGGTGAAAATAAAACCATTTTTTTATGTTTAAAATATAAAAGTGATTTACTACAGTACAAATCAAATTAAACAAATATGTATCCTATTAGATAAAGTATATACCTAATGATTTAAATACGTAATTAAATACATATGTACTTTTCTGGCGGTGATATATATCCGCCATGTTGCGTATTTGCCGTGCGACGCTACCTGGCGACAGAATGGTTATACAAAGTGGTACATCACCACTGGTACTACTGACATTTAGAGTATTATAATTAGAGATTTACACGAATCACACGAGTTGCAGGAACATACTTTTGCGTCGCGATGCATCACAGTCGCTTTACAATACTTGTAATGAAAATTTTCTCTTTCCGTGGGTAGGCACCTAATTAACAGTTTGTTTGACAAAGGAAAGGTGCCAAACAATAGATTGGTTAGAGAAGTTTGCAGGTGCGTTTGCAAGTCCTCTATATAATTATTGGTACTCTGAACATAACATCGTGCGTGAGCCGATGGTACCTCGGTATGTAAGAAAAAAACGGGAGTTCTAAAAATAACACCATTTTTCCAATTGCAATTTGTAATAATTTTTATTACCTCTGTTTAGATAAATTTTGTATAGCTAAAAATTGATATGTATTTTTTACTATGAAGTCATTTAACGATATTCATCATTTATTTTTTCCTAGTGAAATACTTTGTGCTTGGCGCTTATAGTTAATGCATTCAAATACAATACTACATTTTATTTTTGGGAAATAAATCGATTTTAAATATTTATCTGAATAATAATACTGGTGGGAAAGATCCTGTGGACTGTATCGAGTTTAATATTAATCAGTGGATGCAACGTGAATTGGAAGTCTGAAGGAACATACGGGCATATTGTCGGTTGAGCGTCGTCTTTACCTCCGATTGACTAGCACGTTTGTGGTGCAGAATCGAGAGATCACTGCACTTCCGGAACTATAGAATACACTTCTTCTTCGCAATCCCAGCGTTACGCACGGCGCGGATGTAGGACGGCAGATAAAAAGGCACAAGATCTTGATAGTTCGATGTCTATGCGCAATCTGTGCCCCTGTCGGCGAAATCGCAAATAATGAGTTGGTATAGATTATTGGTTTGTATATAGGATGGACAAAATGGATAAGGAGTGGATATTCGACTTGCGTCAATAAATATAATAGTAGCGTTAGAAATATTATGAGATAAATATTTAATGTAGATTTATTTCCCTGAAGTTAAAGTTAATTGTAGCTTATTTGAATATACGGACGAGGCAACTACAAGTATCCTTTAAGCTGATTTACATGTAATATTGTATGAAAGTCAGAAATTGTTTATTTTACATGTAAACGGTGTTGGTCTTAAATAAAATAATTTGGTATCATTGGAAATAAATAAAGCGTGTAAAATTAACCAAAATATTATGAACAACCGACTAAATTTAACCACAAGTCCCATTTTAATTTTTTTTTCCTAAAAATTATTCTAATAATTTTGTATTATCAAGTAACATATATATTTTCTGGAGTAGAAAATGATGTTTTTCGAAACCGGTAGATGTATTTAATTCATTGTTATATGATGTGGTTGTTAATAATACAAAGTTAACAATCTAAAATAAAAATATATTAATAGAACAGTTAGTTTTCGTTTAAGTCATTTGATACCTGTGAGTCAATAAAACTTATTTATAACTTCAACTTCTAGACGTAGATAGATTTAAAAGTTAGAAAATATCTTATTATTTTACTAAAATTACTAATAAGACCATGTGATTTCTATATTAGGACCAATGAATTCCGATTAAATATTTCTGCATCTTCGAGCATAATAATTATAATAGGTATATTAAAACTTCTCTAGTTGGTTGTCTCGTTGATGAAGAATATCGTCATCATTATTTGTTGCATAATATTGTAGTCCATAGAGTACTTGATTTCTGCTAAGATCTGATTGATTCCTAAAGTTGGAGATCATCCTCTTTCTTTCTTTATTCACATATCCAATAGCCTGTATTTCCAGATTACCATCCTTTCTGCGAGTAATCTAAGGCAGGTCGTTAATAATCTATGTTGGATTCTTATTATTACTTAATTGAAAAATTAAAAATATTGTTATTTATTTTAAGAAAAAATAAATTGTGAAATCGACGTTGTAAGTTATCAATTGTTTTGGATGTTTGAACAAAAACACCTTAATTTTAATTTTCACATTGCACACGTAGCGAGTCAATGCGTTCGTTTTCTTTGTTAAGAATTCTGCAATGCATTGTACCTATGGCATGAGATGAAGGAAAGTTGCACAGAATACGAAATATTTACCGAAACTAAAATCCAACAATGAAGAACGAATAACTTGACAAAAGAAGAAAAACGCCGGGTGCGGGAGAAGATAAAGTCATGGACACGAACAGTGGACGGACCACCCTAATTAGATATCAATATTTTATCCACAAGAGTGACACGGCAGGGGTAGGCAG
Organism: Eubasilissa splendida; assembly: GCA_031772225.1. Classification (NCBI taxonomy): domain Eukaryota; kingdom Metazoa; phylum Arthropoda; class Insecta; order Trichoptera; family Phryganeidae; genus Eubasilissa; species Eubasilissa splendida. The sequence goes on along the minus strand of CM062846.1, from coordinate 33,345,202 downwards.
ATGCTAGTCGACAATAGGACAGGGGTTGTGAGTCCAGATTTAAAAAAAAAGTTATTTATATTTTTTTTAAATACAGATGCGTACATAGAATATATATCACATCAATATTCTTACTATTTTCAAACTAAGCTAAACGTTTGTGTTATGAAAATAAGACTAATTTGATGGCCTCCTGGAATAGGCGAGTATCGTCACCGTTAGACCACAAGCATGTCACATTATTTAAAAAAATATTTATTCACTTTTAACATTATATTTTAAATGTAAAATGAATGTATTTTATAACAATGAAACATTATAGTAATTTAATACAGATTAGGAAATTATTGAAAAAATCTCCGGTCAATCGCGTGATAAAAATTTTTAAATTGAATTCGGAAATTTCGAAAAAAAATTGGGTAAGTTAGATAGATAAGCACAATACTGAGGAATAATTATATTTAAAAAATAAACGATACATATAGTGCACAAATATGGACGGCATGAGTGTGGAATATGGCAGAAATCGCAAAACAATGGCCGCATTCGAAAAATAAGAAAGTGCTGCTCCATCAAGCCAATGCACCGTCTCACACCTCACCATCTCCATTTTCTTTCTTTCACGAATTGCGGTTCGAACTAGACCACTCACTATATTCACCAGATTTACCACCCAGCGACTATTTTTCTATTTCCGTAACTCGAAGTTTGGAAACGCTTATTTTGCAGAGAAAGATTGGACGGGTTAAAGATGTTGGATCATCACGCTGGAAAAAGTGTATCGACTTTAAACGAGATTATGTTGAAAAATAAAACTGACTTTGACCGAAAAATAATAATAATAATAATATTGGATAATTTGTATAGCACTAATTTCGTAATAACTTTCACCTTAAGGGCGCTTTAAATATAAACTGTTTGTTACCAATAAATAAATATTTCTACAATTATCCTTGTTTTTTAAAATAATTTTTTTTTATTTTCACTTATGGAAATGACTTTTTGAAAAGGTGCGTTTTTAGATTCTTCTTAAATAATATCTCTGATGCACTGTTGCTTATGACGGAGGGGCAAAGAGTTCCACGCTTTTGGGCCTGCCACCGCAAACACTCGTTCACTAAATTTAGACTTCTGGCAACGGTTTGTCGGTTCTACAACCCTTCCTGGAGCTAAAGTAGAGGCTGAGCTGAGAGTTTGACGTCGTATAATCGTACATAATAGTAGCGATCCATGATGGGCATTGCCCTGCATTCAGTTTATATTATTCAGAGATAATAATTTTACATAGTGTAAATAAAGGGTGGGGGGAGGGGAGTGAATAAGTTTATCGCAAGTTCTAAAGAGAAACGATGTATGTATGCAAAATTTGGTCGGAAAAGTATGTGATGTCCAGGAGGGTGAGGTTGCATGATTATATTTTCCTCAGGGTCCTAGAGCGTATTCGAAAAATAATTGTAACGGGCATGTTTACGTCACGTTTCAAAGTTTTTATTTTTAATTATTATCATATGTAGGTACTTAAATAATTATTACATCAAATTACTGTAATAATTTTTTTTATAAATGTAAATGATAATTATTAGATTTTAATGTCACACTCGTTTTTTTGAAATACACTTTATTATGTACGTACTTACTACAAATATACATATTATCATGTAGTTTAATTACACAAAACTGAATTTCAGTGTGTTCAATGTAAGTTAAAAAAGGTTAAATATTTATTTATATCAAATTTACGCCTTTATGGGCATTTACAAATTATCTGTACAAAATAATACAACACAGTCAGTACAATTTTGTGGAAGTAAACACATTTACGCATATAAAAACAAAGAAACTATTTAAAAAAGAAAATTGAATAATATCAAAAAAAAAAACTGTTAAAGTACATAATATTAAATTGAATAGAAGTACCTACATATGTGTATAATAATAACAAGATATTAAAGAAGAGAAAGTAAAAAAAGATTTACAAATTGACAAAAATATAATATAAATTGGGTTAAACACATAACGGCTTAAATACCATAATCAATAATACCTTTGTCTCAATACAGCATCAAAAACATTCAATATGTTTACACTGCAAAAGTTTCTCGACCCCTGCGAGCAGCTTCAGGCCACGAAGTTGCCGGGTAACGCTATTGTTCATGGAACATATCCAACAAAGAATTTAATCGCCGTGCCTTTTGTGCAGCCAACGCTCCAACAATACAAGATACAATAAAGAAAGTTGCAAACAGAGGAAACAAAAATAAACTCAATTTTTTAGTTTATTTATGTGGCAATCCATTCACACGTGTTCTGCGAAACACCTTTCAACGTCATTGATTTTTTAAGTGCTTAAATATATTGATTGACGATCAGGGACCGGGTTCTGGCATAATGGCCGACTCATATGATGCGCTGAAAGTATCGATTTTGAGTTAAGTGCAACGTAAAGCCTACCATTAAAAGTTCTATTAAGTTTATGTATATTCATAATGTCCGACCTGTGGCAATGCGATGCACACCGGTGATATTGGGTAGTCCAATAAGTCTTTACGCTTTTGTTAAATTATTTTTCATGAAATCAAATTTTTGAACAAAAATTACAACAATTCAATCAATGGTGTATTCTCTATTAATATTCAGGACTTCATCTCATTTTTCAATTAAATTGACGATGCCTTTTCTATAAAAATCGGCTGGTCTGGATCAATTTCTGTGGTCATCGTCGTTGATGAACGTAACGTCACGTATTTGATTGGAGAGCAATCGAAAAATGTGATAATCTGACGGAGCGAGGTCGGGACTGTAGAGTGGATGCGGCAGAATTTCACTTTGAAAGCATTGGAACCTTGATTAAAGGCAAAAATGACTCAACTTGACACTTTATTATTAATGCCTAAAAATTTAGTAAAACTATAAGGAAACTAAGAAAAATAGTAAGTCATTTTTTGTCACAAAAAAACAAATAAGCATTATAAAAAAATGCAAAGACTTATTAGACGACCAAACATATTTTTATTATACTCGTATTATGTACTAGAAGGTCAAATCAATAGAATACTCGTTCCTAGTATGCAAGAAGGCTGAAATACATTCCAGAGTCGAAGAGTGGAAGGTCTAAATCATATTATATAGGTCAACTTCAAAATCCTCTTGTTGAAAAAATATCATTCCTTTATGTATTTTGAGATGCTGAATATGAATTTTGAGTTCAAAATCTTCCAGTATACACAATTTTTGACAAAATATTAGAATTTCTAACAAAATTGAGATTTTTAAAAATAATTTTTCGACATACTTTTTAGCAAGCTTCTACTGCATGTTGTAAAAATCAGAAGCTTTGACTCAATATAGTAACTTCTACGGTGTCGCCAGCGTGATTGGCGTGTTCACGTTCAAGTTTAACAATCACACTATTTTTAACAATACTTCTTCATGTGCCGCCTTCCAACGAAGGTAGGCTAACATGGTGAAGTGTGTTGTTTTATTCTGTAGAAGATTACCAAAATTTTGGATACTGAACCACTTTTTGAGGTTAAACAGCCAAGATAATCATTTTCTACTTATACATCTACTGCCTTCCATCTTTCCCTGCAGTAAGTATGCAGCTTTCCTTGATAGTTGTTATTAATTCTCTTGCCTTATTTATGCGTCTTCATATATCTTCACTAGTAATGTGGTTAACTCAGACCCTACCAGTAGCCTTATACTGGTATGGTAATGATTTTATTATTTTCTCTCCAAGCGCACAAATAATAAATAGCATTGGTCCTTAAAACTGCATAAAAAAAAAATTATGCGCACAACGTGATCGTGTGATTTATTTTGGACATTTTGAAAATAAAACCCGACCATCTTCAACAGCGTAACCTTTATGAAAAAAAGTAAATATATCGTATTACAAAAATTTATTTACAATAAACGGTAATTTAGTTTTAGCAACAATACACCACATACAAGATCTAACACAAAATGAACTCTATTGATCTATTAAAGTTCAGTTTAGTTGCCCATGCAGTCTATATGAAAGAAGTTATAAATAAGACAATAAAAATACGCTAAAAATATAAATAAATATAAATATGTTAAAATTGATTATTAGTGATTATTATATGTGTATAATATATAATATAATACATAGAAGAGTTGCAATGAGAGAATGAGATTAGAAATTCCTGATCCTTTATTTGATCACACAATTTGAAACGACGATCAAAGCGGAAACCGTGACACGAAAAAAATTGATTGACCGTCAAATGATCGATAAATCTTTTGAAATTCCTTTGATCGGATCATTTCCCGGAATTGCGGCGGGAGGTGAAAACAGGGTACAGGGGGTGTAAAAAACATTCCCACCACATGTTATCCACTTTGAGGTTATTTTCGACGAACGAAGTAATCGGACAATCATCCATGTCTGACATCATTATATGGGCGGGAAGGCTCTCGGGTCGCAGGGCTGGGTAACCCGATACGTTTAATAATCATTCTAATTTTCATTTAGCTAAATATCGTATAAAAACAATTTTAGATATACACATTAAATTTCGAATTTTCAATGTATGTAATATAGTATCTTAAGAGAATAGTTTATGACCAGTGAATTCTTCCAATTCTTGCCAATGGTAATGAAACCTAACTATCAAGACAACAGAGCGTATTATGGAAAGATGTACGATGGAAAATACAAGAAGCAAAAATAACAGGCAATGGGAGGTGGATTGCAAGATGCAATTTAATTCATTCGATGGACAAAAATAAATTCTTGACATCCAAAGTCTCAACGGGTTGATTAAACTATCGTAGCAGTGGAGGTGACATGGCGAATATTGGCAAAATACCGAAGAGAGCGGCAGGGTCATTGGGGGGAGGGCATTCATTTAGCAGTGATGTCCGATGATGATGATGATGATTATGATGAGTGCCGTTAAAATTTCGTAAAGTAAATAAATATACTGTGCTTACTTAAATAGATTTTACCACATAATAAACATATTCTAAAAAAGTATATAAATAATTTCACCTGTATTAAAGTAATACTTAAAATGATTAAAATGAAAACATAAACCATTTAAAACGATAATGTTGAAAATTCGGGATATCTTCTCTACACACGAAAATATTTACGAGGCCTTAACATATATATAAAAAACTAAATTATGTACTTAAATATTTTCAATTGATTGACAATCAAAATGCCGATAAATACAATCAATTATAAAACACAATTACAAAATCTCACAAATGTACAAGTATCGTAAGAAGTCAGATTTTTTTTTTTTTGTAGCATAAATAGTACATATGAAAAACGAAAGTAATTGCTTTACTAGACGTAGTCTGTTATAAAGCAATTACCTGTACAGTTTATAAAAGTTGTAAATGTTAAGAGGTAAGTAAGTATAATGAGTGAGTTATACAAAGTTATGTGTAAAAAAGTATAATCAAAAGATATTGAAAAAAAGTTATCAAACTATCATTTTCAGTAATATACAATAGTCGGTGACAAGAATGTGTGGGTAGTTAGGTTAGCACAAATGACAGATTGGTTTCATTTTGCTTTCTACCCACATAAAGTAACCACTTTGTGTAATTTTTGGTTTGAAGTTATTAATCACTTTAGACCCTTTAAGGTCTAGTGGCAATATATTAAATATTCTCGGAGCACAAAATAAAAAAGTACGTTGAGCGAATTTTGTATTAAATTTTGGCACTGAGTAGTATCTTATGGCTTTGCTCTTGGTTTCTTTTGGATCGGATAGACGAAGTAAAGTTAATTTTTTCTTATAAAATAGTTTGGGTATGGAGTATTATCATTTCTTTTAATCTTTTTATTTTATGATTAACTCTACACATAAAATATATTAAATATTGACAAAATGAAATTATTTTATTCTAAAAATTAATTAATATTTTTTATCTAAGATTAAATTGATTATGTGGATTAGACAACTGCATTAAAATTTGTCATATTATTATTCGTGCATATGTTAAATATTATAAATTGATCGTTGAGTGCATTGATATTTTCACATTTAACACATTTCATCAAAATTTACACAATTTATGAGAAGAATGATCTCTAGGACCACCAGTCGAATATAATAAAGACAGATACAGAAACCGCATGTATTGTAGATTAAAGACTGAAGAGGTCTATAAAACAAGGCTTAATAACGTGGAACCCTTTGCCCTCTAATAATAAAGATCAATGTATCAGACACTTTATGTAAATAAAGACTGAAATTTTTTACAATTACGTTTTCATGATTTCATAAATACTAGTGTATGAGTAGACTGTTTGTGTAAAGCACCCTTGAGATGAAATTTTTACGAAAATAGTGTCAAATAAACTATCTATTGTTCTTATTATTAATACCATGAGAGAGTACGAAAGCGGACTGAATGCAGTAAAAATTAGTTTACTTAGGCGGATATGTGGCAAAGCTATTTATGACATAGTGAAACTTGAAGAAATTAGGAGAGAATAAAATGATGATTTTAGCATAGTGAACGGGATTAAAGAAGGTGGTTTGGTCATATAGAATGGATGAATGAGGAACGAGGAATTGATGGTACCAGAAATCGGAGAAGTCCGCGAAAGTCTTGGCATTACCAGGTAAATCATGATACTGGAAGATGGTTCTGTCAGAAGTCTCAAAATTGACGAACTTGTTTGAGAAGATGTAATGAATGTGGATGAGGCGAGAGTTGTGTGTCAGGACAGAAGAGTGTGACGCTCTATCTTTTCTGCTTACCCCTGCGCGAAACGGCTTGATGGTAAGTTAGTTAGTTAAAATATTAATAGTTTGAATAATAATTATCGCTATTATATTAGCCACTGGTTGGACACCGCTGTCTTTAAGGGAAGTTTTAAAGGAAAGCATAGGGCGGGGGCGAGGATGGCTACCGAATTAGGAGCGTATAAAAACACATTAATTGCTTCGAAGCCTCGCCTCATCAATCATGCCCTTCCTCAGCTCGGGGATCACTCCGGCCTGCTTCACAGGGAAAAAATAAGAATTTGATGGGTCAACCAATTTTGATCCGTCATGGATCCCGTGCAAGCGTGTAATAGTCATTTGGTATTGTCAACATACTGATGATAGTCAAATTTTAATATTACGACAATGCCGTCGGTATTAAAATTTACGTTATATTTTCTACTTGTAATAGGTATATTTGATGATGCGGAATTGTATTCTTTTATATTATAAAATTTATAATAATGCAATTTAAATTAAATACAAGCGTATTACATTAGACAAAATAAAAAGCGAAGTCGTTTCGAATCGGATGAATAAACACAATTAAGTTACCAAAACAATTAAAATCATAAAATAACAAAATCTTGTACATATTACAAGATTTCCGAAAAGTTTCAGATTCTATATCTTATAATTCAAGTGGTACTGTGCATCGCCGAATCTCATCTGACTAGGAAATGCTCAAATAGGAGAATTCCTGAAATTGTTTTAAGAGCTGGTGCCTTAATATCAGTCAGCATCCTGATTATAGTGAAGCTACATTTATTTGCCATTCAGTGATTCTTTAAGGTGGGTTTGACCTTTATTTATAAATTAATAATTATACCTACCTTAATACAAACAACAATACAATGAAGTGGGGTATATGACGGAGGATAATCAACATAGTGAATATAAAAAAAAGAAAGAAGACAAAATAACAAAATAATAATAACATACTGATCCCAGTTTTATATTTTAAATATGTGTACCCTTATCAAAGTGTATACATATTTAAAATCAGGTTAACTATCTGATTTGAAACATGAGAACAGTACAATGAGCATATCACACTTCCTTAATGGATAAGGACGAAACAATCAAGAATCGTGGAACCACGGTTCCGGCAGACCTTCAAATAAGCCAAGGGAGAGACTCCACAGGGAGTTTTCCATTCAGGTATCAGCATCTCCAACCGTGATACCTAAAATACAATAAACTCTTGGAAGAGTCCAAGATTACAATCATTCCTGAGGGGACGATGACCTATTCCTTCTTAACCCTTTATCGTATCTTTTCTCGCATATCGTCAAATCGCACAAGATCAGAGAAAGTACTCGGTGGTTGAAGACTCTACTATTACGTATTGGTTTAAATAAATAATTATTCTGATTCTACGATGGGTTTTTAACAAGGTAATTATATCTAAAATGATAGAACATCTCTGGTAACTGAAAACGGAATGAGAAGATACCATTTCGATGTATGACATTTTATACTAATAAACACAATATATAAAAATGATCACAATTTAAAAATAAAATAAAATATTGTAATAATTTAAAAAAATATTTTTAACCTTATTTTATCAACACATTTCAGTGTTAGTTCTTGTCGATAGCGATTCTTCGGTGCGTGAAAAATCATTCATAAAAATAAACAAAGTTTAAACTTAAAAAAAATACTATTTTATTTTGAAACGATTTACTTCATATCAGCGATCTCAGTTACGGCTTTGAATATAGACGTGATTTAAAACTAATAATTGTGTAAAAATACCATAAAATATTAAAATACTGTGAAAAGGAAAATCCGTGAAAATACCAGAGAAGAGCTATTTGATTTACTACTCTTACATATTGTCATACAATACTTGAGATTATACAACCCAGGCAGGATAATCAAAATCAAAATTGTAATAACTATAAAGGCGTTAATAAGTCTTACGTGGCTGATATTATAAATAATATATAGATTAAGATTAATATTATATTTCTACTCAAATTTATTATATCTTAAAAAATAAATGATTGAGAATACTGTTTGCAATAAACTGGGTGAAAATTATTAATAAATTAATCGTAATTGGCAATTATATAACTACTTATACTAACAATATTTGAATATGTCTAATAACACACAATTACTGGATTTTTACCTACATAGGCACTGTTTTAAACAAATATCAGATATCTCATAGAGACAAAACTATTTTTTATTATATTTAATGGAAAATATATGGAAGTATGGGGTAATTATATAACTTACTATTACTATACTAATATATATACAACTTTCAAAAATTTGATAAATGTGGAGATTGAGGGGTGAGAATTGGTGAACGTTATATATATATATAAAGTGATCACTTAAGCCAGCCGAAGGCAGGTCGTAAGCCCTGTAATTACCCCATACTTCCATATATATGTCTCTATGAGATATCTGATATTTGTTTATCTACTTTTACGATTATTCCGGTAAACAATAAATTTAATTTTTTCCTACATATTGCATACTTTATTTTATTTGTTTATTCAATAATAATTGTGTTATGTTAAATTGAGACATTTCTGTAGACTGTTATATTTTTGTATATATATTTATCTTTACCATGCAATGTAAATGATATAATTTTTTATTTATTTATTTTTAGGAAGTAATAACAATATTTTTAAACATAAAATATACCTTTTTATTTATCTAGTAGTAGGTAGTAAGTAATACAAATAGATTAAAGTAAATACTCATGTTAGACTTACATATTATTTTGATTGCTAGCCATATTCGATATGGTAAATACTTGTAGATCAGACTTTTTTATCTTTAATTATATTTTTGCAATGTTGAAATGTGTGATCGAGTTATCTCGCTTTTGGTGTAATATTTTACGTGACAATTTAACTCGATCATGTCTTTTAAAATATTAGACTAGACTGAAACCAAAATATAATAGAATATCTATCAGAAAAAAAACAGAGTTTGTCTTTAGATTCCAGATTCTATACCACTATTATATACTATATATACCAGAGTCGTTGAGTTTGAAAAACTGCCACTTTTAAATGACAGGCATTATTACTTTTTTTAGAAAACTCGTTAATTACTTTCATCTTAAATAAAATCAATATATATTTACTTAATTATTGTATTAATCTGTGCCTAAATATATGTAGGTATATTTTATTATGACGGGTTTTGTAAGTCACATCGTGTTATATCAGATTTTACTCACTTTAATATTGTACTTAATATTGTTAGCTAACAAAGCGCATTTGAAAAAAAAACATATTTTAAATATTTCAAATCAAATCTATATCCATATAACTCTTATTTATTAAAAAAGTATTATAGGTAATTTTAAAATTCAGTGACACATATACAGAACGCAGGAAGCGAGCATACATACAGTCGATATAATCATTGCTTGAATACTATGGCTTTATAATAATAATAATAATACAATGATTATTTTTAAACAACCTGATTTGAAATCACTTTATTACTTTTAACCATTCCAATCATCAAAGGCTTCTTTATAAACGTTCCCTAAACACGTGTTTAAGAAAGCCTTTAAAATAAAGGTTGTTAGACAGCTAGAATAATATAATGAAGAGCTCCTCCATTTACGTGCGTCGGCAAAACCTTCAAACACAATGGGAGGTTTAGATTGAAGGTGTAAAAATGATATTTAACGCTCCGTAATGAGGAAGACAGAACAAAGATCAAAGGATGATAAAAGGCGGACAGCCCGGGGTAGATTAGGTTGTGAAAAATTGACTGGAATGTCGAATGTATTATGAACGGGGTAACATGAGGTGTTACATTTTTAATCTGGAGAACTTCAAACTGAAAAAAGTTACATCAATCGGTGCGTGGATAAGTTGATGCGCTTTTTTATCGTCGGATAGTTTCGTATAATTTTATCGGTGGACAGTTTCGTATAATTTTATCGGTGGACAGTTTCGTATAATTTTATCAGTGGACACTTTCACGTACAGTGATAAAATTAATGTATTTTTATTTACGTATGTTAATCAAAGTAAAAATTACTATGATAATTAAAGATATGATAAATGTTTTTTTTCGTAATGATCAGATTCACTTCAGATCACTATGTTTATTAATGATTTAATTGGACACCAGAAGATAGGTATCAATTAACAATTCTATGTAATTTTTAAAATATAATATTGACCTTCATTTTTGATGGGCTTTCACTGTGGTCCTAAGTTCTGAACCTAGGTTAACATCGTCATCGACCTTTTTTACAGTTTTTAATGTTCTAAATGAGTAATTTTTTTCTGGATTTTAAAAGATGAAAGAAGAACCTATCTATCAATTAAACCTTCAACATTTTGCATCATCCCCGAAGTACCTCACATCTAACCAGAGTATTATATTACCTACTCGACGACGAGATGACGTGTGGCTACACCTATGATAGAATTTCTTTCAAGAGATTTTAATGTAAGAATAAATATGTCAATAACACAAATTAAATTAATAAACTAAAAATATAAAGAAATATGGAAAAAACCTATTTATCTAAAAAATATTTAGTTGTTACCGGGATTCGAACCTGATAATTCAACTAAATATTTATTTCGATAAATAGATTTTTTTCTGTATATCTTTCTGGTTGATTAATGTAATTTGTATTAAAAATACCACAAAACTGTTCAGAAAATCCAACTGCGCAACAAAAATGTGTTCTCCTTAGAAATATGTTAACATTTGTTAAATAGATTTTATTTACTTATATACATTTGGAGGGCGTTGATTTATATAAAAGAAAAGTTAATTTTTATTTCGTTATATGTTTTTAAATGCTTTATAAAAATATTTAAAAATATTGTTGTGCTACTTGAATTCAATTCCATATTGGCGTCGTTTCTATTAAGCCCACAAGTTAGATATTATCGAGACACGTTTTTATTATTTTAGTTAACTTTTCCCATACATCAATGTCCCCTCGCTTAAACTTTAGCATACCAGGAAGAGGGATGATTACTAAGCAACCCTTAGGACTCGAACGCGATGACTATCATATTGTGTTGTTTGGATCATAAGCATTGTTACTTTGGCTGGACATCATTTAATTGAGAAACTCAAGGAACCCTCTTCAGGACATAATACCCCATTGGTAAAGCAACAATAAAGGATCTTTTTATATCACTGTTATTGAACAAATCAAATATCGTGATGCATGCGAATATTCGTGAACAACATAATTATCAAAGTCATCAATAAAAATATGTATATTAGCAATACAAATAGTTAATAATTAAGATTATTTAAAACCATTAATTACGTACATTATTTTAATTGTTTCAAAATATATATATCGCATAGCACACCAAAACATGGAATACTCGTTATCAGATTAGTTTGCATATTATACAGATATCTTTTTAAGATTTATTTGTTCTGGAAGAAAACCTTAACCAAAACACGCATAAAAGTCATTATTCAACTAGTTTTAGGAAATTATTTTGAATTATTCGTTAAATTCGCATAAATTCGCGTGTAGATATTTTGGCTAATAAATAAAACTAAAATATCAGAAAAAAAAGTTTTTTAATAATTTGGCATAAACAATGAAAAATTTAGCAATGATAAAACATTAATATTTCATGCATACTATATAGCTCTTTAACTGGAAGGATTTTTAGCAGTGGTGTATTATATAATATTGTCAACCGGTTTGCAGTGGTGTATTATATAATATTATTAACCGGTTCGCTAAACTTATTTTGGTAACAACTCCCTCACCACATCTCCGTATATTATACTAAATGCGTTTTTGGTTATAATTCCCTACCATGTCAAGTAACTATATTAATTATCCTAATTATTGGAGAGTCTCGAATACTTGAATGATTTTATGCATTTTTTCTCAATACATCTGATATTTATTACAATACTTGATATAATTATAAGTATTCAGCAATAAATGATTATTATTAAGAACACATTTTTATTGTAATAATTACAACTTCACAAGTTGTATCAATGTGTCCAAAATTTAATAAAAATGAGTTGATAATTATGACGTTTGAAGTAGGTTTACTCAAAGGTATTTGTGATTCCGTAAAGATAATGTACATGGCTTTCAAAAATAATGAAACAACAGATGTATTAATTTGAAAAAGTGTAACAAATAGGTTCGAAAATTTGTCATGAAAAATACTGGCGTTATAACACAGTTGGTAGTGTACTTCCCCGGATTGTAAATTGAGATCCAGGCTCGAATCCCGGTAGCGCAAAAACAATATTTTTCGACAAAATTGATTTTATTTGTATATATTTATAATTAATACATTAAATTAGTATTTAAAAAATGATTATTGTTTACAAAAAGTAGAATCTTGAATAGTTTGAAGAGTTCAAAATTCACAAACGAATGTTAGTCCCTGAAGTCGGATTATTGAACATTCAGTATTCTGCGACTGTACATTGGACCGTACGTTGGGATATAAGCTGAAAGCTGCCGATTGTGGTGGAGTTTGGCAAAGCTAATTTCCTGCTGATTGCGTCGCAGTCACTCTAGGATGGTTCTCGTGGTAGTCCTCCCATTCACGCGGTACCTTCCCTGCATCCTGCCCTGCATCCTGCTGTGCATCCTTGGAATAGTGTCTGCGAATGTTGGTTAGTTAGTGTGGAGCAGAACTGTTGTAAGTATGTTGTGTTAGTACAATATTGTCTCGATTGGATTTTATGTAGAAACAGTTATTAAATTTAAAAAAGTAATTTAATACAAACTAAATATAAAGGCGTGTAATTATTTACGACGTTTAGGTCAGACTTTAAAATACAAATGCGATTCAACTGAAATAAATTAATTTTGGTTTTACAAACGTCAAAATACTTTAATGCTTGCAAATTGAACATTGTGGTTTATTATGTTCATTTTTTTAATAAATTATTTAACTTTGTTTATAATAACCACTTAATGAGTAATTTTAAAACACCAACCGGTTTCAAAAAATATCATTTTCTTTTTTAGTTATTCACGTCATTCTAATGTTTAAAAAAAAATTATTTATATTTTTTTTCAATTAAAATAATAATTATTTAAAAAATTATTGAAGTATTTAACTTAAATTGTTGCGATGATGAAAGATGTGGAAATTGACTTGATGATAACAATATTATTTGAAATATTTATAGGTTTTTTTTTAAAATAGGACTTGTGTTTAAATTTAGTTATTTACAATATTTTGGTTAATATTACATGCTTTATTTATTTCTAATGATTCTAAATTATTCCATATACGATCAACATTATTTATATTTATGTAAAACAGATTATCCTGAATATTTATTAAAAGCATGATCATTTTCTAATGAATGATTGGAGAATTCAGAAAAACCATTACTATTTAAACATCTTAAATGCTCTTTTACTCTTGACAGCTAAGTTTATAAACACCGGAGCTATTCAATTTATCATCTTTGTTGTTGGAATTTATGAGTAATTTTTCTTTTAAATTATTTATATAAAATGCCGATCTAATTTTAGTGTTTGGTGTTTAGTTATATGATTCAAAAAATTATCATCAGCATCGCTCCATCTTAGTTCAGGTTTTCCCAAATATCTGTGTTCTATTGGATTGGTGTTCTATGGTGATTTTGAGCATTGCTCTTCTGTTATCATCTCCACATGGCGCAACCACCAATGTCTTACTATTTTAACTCACTGTACATAATATATATATATACATTGTAATGTAATGCAAACGCTTACGCTTTAATTAAAATTAATTATAGTACCTTCTTAATGTGGCTTATGAAAATAAGGTATGTTGATTACATTAATATTTGGTTAAAACTTAATCTTAATCAGAATATTTTCAAAGTCGTAAAATATTAATTCAAAACTGAAGAGAATTTAAAAAAAATGTTTACCTTTGATCTAAACATAGATGATACGTTTTTTTTCAGAAATCACTCCGGCTTCGTGCGACTTATCGGATAAGTTATAACTTGTAAAATTATGCATGTAAGTATACATAATAGCATGAACATTGTATATCTATTTAATTATCGGTTCATTCATTTACATGAATAACACTTCATTACAGGTTTACTAAATTCTAACGGTTCAAAACATTCGAACTTCGAGAAACAAACATAAAAAACTGATTTTTTTGTCGGAGTTCCGTGGGAAATTTCAACAATCAAAGAGCGTGTAAGATGAGTTTTTTTTTTAAGAATATCATTCTCGATTATAAAAGCATCGCTAGTATTTACAGCCCAATAACCGCCAGATCGAAAGAATTTTACTCATCAGCCAAAATGAATGTAACAGTTACAAAAGAGCTTCCAACATTTTGGATGCTTCGTTTGGATGTTGGAGTTTTTAATTGTTATCTGGACTGTCTGGCCGTCCCTTCCTAGTACCGTACTGCTGATTGAGAATAAAGACAATGCCTCATGGGACGACGGAATGATTCCGCATTTGGAGTAATTAAGCTGAAACGGCCCAGGCTGCAGTGGATGACAATTGATCGAAGGTACTCGACAAATGTGTATTGAAGATAGTCGAAATTTGGCTATTGCATGTAGGCATCTCTATCCAGTGAGTATGTATATTAAGTATTTGGAAATAGTTAAAGATATATGAATTTATGAGAAATGTTTAATGCGGGAACAATAAATGATAATAAATTTAAATTAATATTCATATTATACATACATACATAAGAAGTGTGGTGGGCTATCGCCTCCACAACTAACAACACTGCAGACGGTTCCTGAACGCACCCGGCAAATACCTGATTGCAAACCATCTTGCACATAATCTTGTCGGTACCGTCCAGATATTGACAGCATGCGACAATAATATGCGTTGGTAGTCGCCCAGCATGCCGGTCTTTTTGACTCACTTCTCGATCGGTTCTCTAGCAGACGCTTCACGTCTTCACTGCATATATTTTACCTGTAATTGTACATCAATCAGCAAAAAACGTCTATAAACTGTCAATAGTTTTCATTTGTCCAACTTGCTATAGCCATATTAATGCACATATCCATACACACACACTTCGCGTTATTTATTAAAAGAACAGCGAAGCGCTGGTGTAATAACTGGAGACGCCAGACGCTTGCACATATAATTTTATGATCCATAACTTTGAATTCTAACTATATATTGTCATTATAATACATAATCATTACCCGATCTTCTCAATTCACGAATCCCCAAAGAAGCAACGTATGCCTGTCTACCACCTAAGAATGGTTGAACTAATTTTGATGTGGTTTTCCCTAGTCTATTGGAAAAATTTTGAGCTTTATATCATCATGCTACAAATTCAAGAAATAGAACAGTGAACGCGGCTTATTAAATTCGACTCGACGGCTAAACTATAAGAGACATATCGAAATAATATATGAGAGACTTTAGAATTTTAGAGTCGTTTAGTCCGCGAGAACATATATGCCACATAGATAAGTCACAATTGGATATAAATGGTTTTTCTATATCTGGGAAAGGCCAGTTTTTATGTTAGAAATACCACAATGTGAATTTTTAATAGATATCTTATATTTTTTATTAAAATGAGGAAAAATAATAAAACAAGAATAAACATAGTTTAAGTACAATTTTAACATTCCTTAAAAACATATGATTTTTTAAAATATGTCATTGTACCTAGGTATTTATCAATTACGATTTACCCTAAATTAACATATAGATAGTCAATTAAACATCATCATCCCTTAATTTACAATCCAGAATGGGTCCTGGTTTCCTCAAGAACACATCTCCAGACATTATTATTGTGGAGTTATTTTGAGGGTTTTACACCATTTTTAATTTTCTTTTAATATAGATGTGAATACGGAATACATGTCACATCAATATTCTTACTATTTTCAAACTAAGCTAAAACTTGTCTCCTGGAATGAGCCGCGAACCCCCCGACCACTAGACCACTAGGCCAGCGTCTTAACCACTAGATCAACAAGCTACTCGATTCGAAGACATTCAAATGCTTTATGTGACGTGGCCATCGAAACCTTCCTAATATTACGAATTTTTAATTTTTTTGGTTTATTATACAGGTTGCAATGTTCCTGGTCTTTCAAATAAATCAAGTGTTGCAATTTTTTTTTTACAGGTTGAATCCAGGTTCCTAACGCTTTAGTAAGCCTTCAGCATTGATTTTATCAGAGTTTTATACAACAATACCTTTGTTTTTCTGATCATCATTTAGTAAATTAATAAATTTACATATATTTTTATTATAAATACCTCATAAGTCAATATCAATAATAAAACCAACTACTAAATACATACTAACTTATACACAAATATGGTTTTAAAATAAATTAAAAAATATTTAGCTTTTACAACATGAGACACATTTTAAATATTCATCAATTGAATTATTTCCGCCACGTACTATCTCAGGTAAATCTCACCCTAAACATTAAAATGCGAATTACACGCACAACCTGGGACGTAGCGGGGTGCACAGCCACCCCGTGGAGCGCTACATCCCCCTTAGGGGTGCACGTCTATATATGTCTGATAGTGGTGGACGAGAAGGATGGTGCCCCCACTTTCGGTGCGATTATGGGCAATGGATTGAAGATCGCATCAGACAATAGGTTACATTATTATCTGAGAGATTATTTGGGTGACTACCATAGTAACGGGAAGTAATTATGGACAGTATTGTTACTATTCATGTACCTATGTGTTCTAATTTAGAACAAAAATACTGAAGCTATTCTATAACATATAAATATGTATATATTATATTTCTAGTAGGTACCATAACCGGTAAAACGCTATAATTTATTTAAAAACTGCGATAGTTCAGATGCATGTATATCCACAGATAGTGGTTAGTAAGACACGTCGAGAGCGATTACGATAATCAATACACAGTCAGCGCTGAGTTATTAATTTAAACGATGTTTGTTGCATTTTATATAAAAATAAAATTGAACCTACTAATTTGTAACAACTCTATTAGCCGTCCTATGCGCGTTATGTGCACGCACCTTACAGCTGCTAAATAAGGATAACTCTTATTTATAATGACAGATATACATCGTTGTTTATTAACATACTCACAGTATGTATTTTTTTATATAATAAAGTCATAAATACAATTTAAAAAATAATTTAAGAATAGTTCTACTATAAAATAAATATATGATTTATAAACATCTAATAACGTGTTGATTTGACAATAAACATATTAAAAAAGGGATGCCAAAAAAAGAAGAAGATGAATGATGAACTATATTACTTTAACAGTATGTATGTAAATTTATACAGAGTAGCCCAAAAAAAGTGAGAATGTCTCGTATCACATGAGTTATTTCAAAATATAATATAATTAATTATAATTCTTAATGTAATTATTTTGCACAATATTTAGTTAATTAGAAATCATCAAAACAACCCATATTGCATAATCTACTAGGTTTAAATCAGGGCTGTTCGGTGACCAATTAACATTCTCACGACGAAGAAAGTTGATTGTATTTCTGGCTGTGTGAGATGGAGCTCCGTCCTGCTGTAATGTCCAGTTATGCTGTAATGTCTAGCTATACTCCAGGCTTTGTTTTGAAACTCTTTGATCATTTTCCTAGCACCCCAACGTTTTTCAATTCGCAAATTTTTGATCGGAATACGGTCTTCTGCAGTGATTTTAGTGATTCTGAGCAACAATTTGAAAAAAACAAATATAGAACTATATATATATATAAAACTAAATATAGGAAAATTAATTATCAAAGATGGCGATCGAAAATTGTCGAAATAAAACGTAATATAGGTAAATAAGTAAGTAAATTAGTAAACTATTTATGCTATTTTTGATATAGTTAAACTAATTTTGATGTAATCATATCACATTTTACTAAATGTTCTCACTTTTTTTGGTTCACCCTGTAATATGATTTACCAACTTGTTGATAATTTCAGTTATCAATGAAAAGTATTGTAAATTCACTGTTATTTTATAGTTTTTTTAAACTACAGGGTATCTCTCGATCACTGATTATATAACACTATAACAATAAATAATAAAAATTTAATGAAATCTTTTATAAATGCTGTTAATATTTGAAATATACTGTTCGCGTATTATGTTCGGTTAGTTGAACCATGGTTACGCCAACAATGAACCGTTTGAGAGCGCAGGGTTCAAATCCGGCCGGTGAAAAATGTGATATAAAACTACTCAAGAGGGATCACTTTTTGTCGTTGTGAATTGGGCCCGGTTTTTTCGGATCGCGAACAGTTTCGGTTTATGCTCCAGTGAATGAAATAATAGAATTAGGTACAGCTTTCAAGCGACAATTATTCTATTAAATGCTACGCACCGCTTTGGAACATAAACGATGTATTAAAATAATAGGCAGCTGATTGTGTTTTGTCGTTAGGACACCCCGAGTTGCGAGGACAATTGTGAGGATAGGAAAAATACTTTAGTAAGCACATATTTATAACAAACTAACTAACTTACTGTTTCCTCTTTTTCCGGTGCCGTAAACACATGCGTCATATATCTTTTTTTATCATATTTATTTTAAGGATATAAAAATAAACTATTTTTTTAAATAGAAATGTATACACGGAATACTTGTCACATCAATAATATTACAATACACTAGGCGACTGTATTAACCACTAATCCAACAAGCATATCAAAGTTTATCTTCTTCTTCTTTTTCACTTCTCATCTATTTGTGACCAGGTCTAATTAAAAATCGTCATTGATTCACCATGTTGCCTGGTGGCATCCTCTTCCTCTTGTCACTTTTGGATTGCTGAGAATATTTTTAGTAATGTGATCATCACCTCTAACGTAATATGGCGAGTTAATTACGAAATCTGGACTCTGGACTTGAAGCTAACTAACTTATTTACCATCATGTAGTTTCCCCAAGAGGGTAGGCAGAGCGGGTAGAACGCCACACTCTTCTGTCTTGACACACAATTCTCGCCTCATCCACATTCATACATCTTCTCATACAAGCTCGCCGATTATTAAAGCTTCTAACAGGACCACCCCCCAGTATCTGGTTTACCTGGTCGTCCTCTATTTCTGGTGCCAACAATACTTGCGTCATATATCTTCCTTACCATTCTCTCCTCATTCATCCGTTCTATATGGCCAAACCACTTTAGTGATCCTTTCGTAATCTTACTCATGATACTAAGATCGGCTTTATATTATTTCTTTATTTCGTCATTCTATACTCTGTCATAAATGGATCTGCCACACATACTTATTTCCACTGCATTCAGTCTACTTTCGTTTCTTTTCTGCCAGCTCTAGGTCTCCCTTGCACACATCAGTGACGGTATCAGGTCTTAATTGTGTACCGCTAGTTTTTACTCGGTTGACGAGTTCCCATTAGCTACAATTCCATTCAAAGCGCCGTTCACCTTGAAGCTGCTTCTGATATACGAGGTTTTTGAATATATATTTATTATCGCAGAATATATATTGTTTACATGTGTTTTGTATTTTTGAATTAAAAATTGAGATGACAAGTAAAAGTTTGGAGTAAATTAATATTGCCATTGTAGCTACTTAACAGTTATATTACAATTTTTCATTGCATGCGATACGTCCTGTTATGAAACACTAAAAAAAAAAGTTTTATTTTTACATGTGTGATTATGAAGTTCTACAAACTTATGTCGGAAACAGTAAATATATTAAAGATTATTTACAATATTTTGAGTATGTCCAAATCTTTGTAGGAACTAATTACTGGGTTTTATCCCCTGAAGGGATTGTAATCAAGATTAAAATATCTCACAGACACGAAGATATTATTTTTATATGAGAAGTATGGAAGTCTTGGGCATTACAGGGCTTATGACCTGTCATCGGCTGGTCATAAACCAAAAAGAATTTGATAGATGTGGTGGCGTGAGTAAATAGGTGAACTTTACATTGTGTAAAATGATCACTTAAGCCAGCCGATGACAGGTCGTAAGCCCTGTAATGCCTAAGACTTCCATACTTCTCATATAAAAATAATATTTTCGTATCTGTGAAACATCCTAATATTAAAGATTATTGTTCCGTGTACGAAAAATATCGACGGTTATAAAAAAAAATTATAACACATCTCATAAATGTTTCGGTTTAGTATAACACATGCTACATTAAGCGTAAAATGCTTTAATAAAAACTATGTGCCTTAATTAGGGTGCATTGTCACCCCGTCACATTAAGACGAGGATTATAGCTTCCAACCGAAATATTAGAGTTTCACACAGCGCATGCGCGTCCGTCTCGTCCCGCTATACCCGTTTCACATAATTCATTTTTAAATGCTTACATGCAATAAAGGTGGATTATATGTAATTGAAAATATAATACAAGGGGATGGAAACATTGAGGAATGTTGTGCTTTATGGCGCTTATCGTTATTGTGAAACATAAATTAATTCACAATGGAAGGCGACACTCCTCGCTAATCTCAAACAAGAAGCCCCAGTCAAAGGATCTCAGATTTATTTTCATAAACATCTTTTCAAAATGCGTCCCGCCGAATAATCATAAATTATAATACTCACCGGATATCGCGAAGGGGCTCTGTCGGATTTTCGATAAACTACGAGTACTTAGCATTTGGTCACATACACGGATAGGTAGGTACCTACCTACTACTGGTTGTATATTATTCTGAACCACAAAGTTATACTATTTATTAATATTTGTATAATTTTTTAATCGGTCAAATTATTGTTGAAATTTCAGTAATTACTCTCTTGATGACTTATTATACGACTGTAATAAATTTGTGAATCTGGATAACAGTAAAACAAAAAAATATTTATAATACTTGAACATTCATCTATAATATAATTAGCAAAAAACAATCGGCTTTGGCATGTTGTGACCAGTGCTCAGTGTTTTTGGAACTAATAAAACTAATAAAGAGAGTAATCTTTTTGAATCTTGTATCCCCTGAGCAAGATTTCGTCACAAATCTCTGATAAAGGAACAGATTAATGACAAAGTTATGGCAGGTAAGATTGATTCCATAAAATTTAAAATTCGTCGCGCTCTGTGCGACATAAAACGACTCATTTATGTGATATTAAATAAATCACATTATTGTCGTATTATCACAGTTATTAGTTATCATAAAATGTTTGTATTAATCTCACTTTCACCCTGTATTATCATTATTTTTAATGATCTAAAATTCAAACATATGTATGTTTTATTATACTTCTCGATTTACACTGATTCAAAATAAAATGTTACGTACGACTATACAGTACGAGTATCTATGTATATCTTAATACAAATAAAGAATATGGCCGCCATGCCATTTTTCTAAAAACTTTTAGCTATTGGCTGACGTCGATACGCTATATTTTTCATAGTAAAACAAGAACCACAAAATTAAAACGAACGCACAGCTTTTTTAAAATAAAATTTGTAAATATGCTACATATATAGGGTGTTCAGCGGAAAAATTTCAAGATTAAATTGTAATTGCTCGTAAACCATTAGGGTGAGGTAAGTGGGAGAGGTATTGTTCGACGCGCGTTATTTGCGGATTTTCCAGTTGCAATGAGTCACTGTACTGGAGCGCATCGCGCGTTCGTCGTTGAGCAATGTTTAAAGTGCGGTGATTCATTGGTTTTTGTACTCACTTCATTATTCGACGAGTAAGTGATGGGCCGAGTACGCAACTTATCTGGTGTTGGGTTCAAAAGTTCAGACAAGAAGGGACAATGGTTAACCAAACTCCTCCGGGATCATCAATGTCAGCAGCGACGCCAGAACATGTGGCTCAAGTTCAATGTGAAATTATACGCAATCCACGTAAATCGATAAGGAAGATTGCAGCCTGTAATAGAATAAAAAAATTAACAGTGCACGTTATTTTGAAAAAAAAACTACAGTTTCACCCATAAAAACTGAAAATCGTGCAGTTTCTCAACGAAAATGACTATTCTTTACGTGAAGCCTTAGCGAGAACGATGCTGGAACGTTTTGGAACAGCACGAATGCTTGGAAACATATTGTTTACTGACGAAGCATATTTTAATGTCGATGGCTATGTTAATAAATAGAACATGAGATACTGGTGTTTCGACAACCCAAGGGAACGCTCTCAAAAATGTTTGAATTGTCCAAAAACGATAGTGTGGTGGTAATTTCTGCCCGAGGGATAATTGGCCCTTATTTTTTTAACCATAGAGAGACAATCACTGCTGACGTGTGTTGCCGAATGATCGACGAGTTTTTGGTACTGAAACTGTAGCTGTTTTCTGGGTTCAACAACAGCATGCAATTTCAGCAAGACGGGGTCACTCCACAGACAGCTAGAGTTTCAATGGAGAAGCTGAGGAGAATTTTTCCCAATAAATTAATCGGCAAGTTCGGAGACATACCTTGGGCATCTCGGTCACTGGATCTTACACTGTGTGACTTTTTTTGTGGGGATACCTTAAGTCGAGAGTTTACAGCAACAATCTTCGAACAATTCAGGGCCTACAAGAAAATATCCGCTGTGAAGTTGCTGTCATTGAACCAACGCTTTGCTCTCGCGTGTTTGTGTCTTGATAGGTATATACTCATGACATAATTTAAACAAATACCTACTTACAGTACAGCGTTACAAAGTTCAAGTTTTTTAATACCTGACAATAGGAATGATTTTGTTTATTTTCTATTTGAGAAATGTATTTTCAAAAATAAATAAAAAAAGTTACAATCACATTTCAGAGGAAATTAACACTTCACTTCGATATAACATATCAGTTTCTTGTCAAATTTCCCTGCCCCTGACTCACAGAAGGACATCGAGATACAATAAAAATGTGTAAATAAAATATACAATTGTTATTAGTAATGTCATTTTATCGAGTAGTTAATCTATAAAGAGAGGATAGATCCGTACAACTTACAAAGCACGTTCGTCTAGTTTTTAAGTTTCCAAGATCTGGTATACCTAATCGTGCCAAGTCTTTTGCTGACGTACTATGTTTCTGTCGACCTTAACACTCACCTCATATATTTTCTTCATTATATATATGACCAAACCATCCTAATGACCCTTTTTTAATTATACCGAACAATAAAATGTATTTAATTGTCACACCAAACAATTTTAACGAACTTTTTTTAATTATATCGAACAGTTAAATATATATCTGTTATTTATTGTTAAATAATTTTTAAAAAACTGTCTGTCACTATGGGTTATAATTAAAAACTCGTAATGTTGTATGAAAAATAAATTACAATATGTACTTTTGATTAGTCCTAAAGAATGACCGCGAGAAAACGTTAAAACTCATTTTTCACATGACACGTTAGAAAATGTAGAATCTGCAAGTTGTGTTTGTTTAATAAGTTATAAATAATGGGTCTGGTTATTTCGTTTTTAAAACTCTTTCAAAAACGACCAGATAAATATTTATGGCGACCGGGGCACTACATCATAGGGCATATTAAAATAATATTATAACTAGTTTATCCCCGGGACGACAATAGGGACCTAATTTGCCTATTCTGCCCACCCTTCTATTATTTCGTCATAAAACGGTATTTATACGTCTGAGGAACGGATCCCAGAGGACCCCGCGCGGTCCTGAAGGCGGTCAGGACAAACGGTGAGAAGATTCGTCGCTGAGAACAATGCATGCTGCAAATCTGATGCGACGTATGTATACCTTGTACATACCTTGCCCGCTCTTTCAGAAAATTGTATATATAATAATGTTTATCTGTAATACAAACATATACATAACTTTAAACATATAATAAGCAGATACTTATTATACTAACTGCCAATGGCGTCACAACAAACTTCCAAATAGTTCAAGAGGAAATTTATTTGAGTACGCTGATCGAAATCTCAAGACGCGCACAACTATCCAAAGTTATTATAAATCAATTTACGAGAATGTAGAAAAATATGCTGGCCTGCCAATGTTTCAGCTGGATAGATTACAATCCATTCTAAATGCGGCTGCACGGATAATATGTGGAGTTTCCAAATTCTCTCATATAACATCCCTTTTACATCACATACATTGGCTTCGATTCCCTAAAAGAGTTGAATTTAAATTATGCTGGTTGATGTACAAGGTGACACACAACATGGCGCTTCTGTATTTTCGAGAACTTTGTATCTCAGACAATTTGAATGGTAGACGTTAAACTCTCAGGTCAGCCTCTACTTCAGCCGCAGGAACGGTTGTAGAACCAACCAACCGTTGCCAGAAGTCTAAATTTAGTGAACGGGCATTTGCAAAGGCAGGCATAAAAGCTTGGAACTCTTTGCCCTCCGTCATAAGAAACAGTGCATGGGAGATTTTATTTGAGAAGTAACTGAAAGCGCAACTTTTCAAAAAGTCATTTCCATAAGTGAAAATAACAATTTGTAATTTAGAACTATAAACAATTTTTGTGTAAAACGCCCTTGAGGTGAAAGTTTTTATGAAAATAGCGCTATTCAAATCATCCATTATTATTATTATCAAGCAAGTGTAGGGGCTGTGGTTATAGATTATGATGGACTGGTGAGGATCTTGGTTGTGTAATCGTATCAGAAGGATTTGTGCATGGTAAGACTGAAGACTCTAATAATCTTCTAGTATTGGGCGTGTTGGTGCATGTCGAAGTGTATATGAATGTGCGTGTGTGATTATTTATGGTGTGTCTATATCAAGGTATTTAAATAAAAGAGAACTTACAAAAGTTGGCGTTTATTGCGGGATGATTTACAATGGCAGGTACGACGAGTATACAGTTAAATACGTGTATGAAGTTGAAGACCAGAGTGTCTTGCTTGAGATGTTGACGGAAGAACGGTCTGCGGAGAAGTGGTCGGCTAGCTCCTAGGACTCGTCCGTCACGATCAGCTCGTTTCTGGCCTACATGGCTGTCAGGTGATTCCTTAC
Organism: Eubasilissa splendida; assembly: GCA_031772225.1. Lineage (NCBI taxonomy): Eukaryota > Metazoa > Arthropoda > Insecta > Trichoptera > Phryganeidae > Eubasilissa > Eubasilissa splendida. The sequence continues at coordinate 33,319,567 of CM062846.1, read as the reverse complement.
ACGGCCATGGTTCCTAGCACGTGCAGGACCACCACACAAGCAACTAAAATTATATTGACAATTATACAACGAGTTTTCTACACTAATAACAAATTAAAGAATTATATATTAAATAACAAGGATAAGGATGATTTAAAAAAAAATATGAGTTTACAAATTAATTTGTAATGTTGATTTGTAAATATTTGTATACATGTAATTAGTGATGGTAAACCGTTACTTGACTATTATTGTGTCGATGATTAGTAACTGAGATTTAACGATGATTGGTAACTAAGATTTAACTGTCGGAGGCTTACTTTCTTGTATACCAGTCATTGTTTGAAGAATTACGTTAATCAGTTATCACTCATAGTTATAATCGAACATAATCACAGTCACAATAACAGTTAAAATAATGGTTTACGTAACGGTTTTACCATCACTACATGTAATACTTTTGATATTAGAATTAAGGAGCACTTGAGATGTCCAAATAGAATCAACTCTTCTGAATTCGCCAATCATCTTTTGGAAACAAACTATTCTTTTGACATTAATAAGGGTTTACAAATTTTATATACAAATGCCAGGGGTTTACAGTGAGATACATTTGAAATATTATAAATAAGAAAAAGTGTTAATAGCAAATTAAACAATATAGATTACCAAATTCTCTTAGCAAATAGTTACCTTTTAAATTATTTTTCATGTTAGTTCCTTATTAGTTACCCACCACCGGACCTGGATTAAACATAATGATTTATCAATAAATAGTGGTACAAAGTATTTTCTTATTAAGGAGAACTTATTGTGAAGTTATAATTATTCAGAACATAGGTCTGTGATATATTAAATACTAATTAAATGTATTAATTACAAAAAATTGACAATTCTGGCGTCTCCTATCGGTTTACTCAAATGTATTTGAGATACCGTAAAAAAAAAAAGTAGATGGCTTTTAAATAAGGGAACGATAGATACATTAATTTGAAAAGTATAAAAAATGGTTTCGAAAATGAGTCGTCAAAAGTACTGTATGTTGTAGCATAGCTGGTTAATGCACCTTCCCCGGATTGGAATGAGATTCAAATCCCGGTAAAAAAATAACAATATTTTTAGATAAAATTGATTGTATATGTATATTTTCTAATTAATACAATTAATTACTAATTAAAAAGTGTTTTCTGATTATTAATAAAATTTTATTGGTTTACAATATTGTCTTTATAATTTTCATGTATACAGCATAAACTTGCACAGTCCACAATAGCACGATGCATAAATGTCTCAATCCTACAATAAAACCAACTACAGCTAGCCCTATCTACAGCCGTGAATAAAATATTCTTCCAATTCTTTGGACACATTATATGTCAAAGTGGCAGCCTAGAAATTGAAAATAACTTGGACACAATTTTGGGTCAAAGATGACCGGACCTCAAACAATAAAACACTTCAAACTATTCATTTTTCAATCCAGAGAAGTCAGGAGATACATTTAGTCTTATTTTATAACCCTGGGATGATATTATGATTAGGTCAGAGCCAATCAAATTGTGATATGAAAATGGTGATGGTATGAGAATGAACTATGTACAATTCTGAAAATTTCATATATCTATGACATCACAATTCTCTGAACTCCTCTAGACTTTGTCTTCAGTAGCAGATACAAAACAAAATTCACATAACCAAGAAACTTTTTCACAATACATATCTGAGAATAGGAAACAGGGAACCATAAAAAATTACACCACTATAAGGCGGCCACATTAAGAGCTTTAATAATTAACAAATGGTTTCACAAAATGTAGGTAATTTAAAATTTTTACTTGTATTATTGCCTCGTTACTGAGAGTCGTGATCTTTACGCCTTTGTCCTTGACGTACCTGGATATTTTACTGTACGCGTACTGAAGCGGAGGTTCCGAACGCTTTACACACATGACCTCCCTCTGCCTCTTCTGTCTTTTACTCTGACCATTACTTTTTCGAGAATAATCACTTAAACCGTAGCTATTTTTCGAATACACCATTTCTATTTGATATGATTAAAAGCCAGTGTTTTCTCTATAAAATAATGCGCACTACACATAATTCACCGCGCATAATTCTCAAAAAATAAATAAATATGACACTTCGCAAAAAATAAACTGTTTTCAAGAATTTTAATAACGATTATCTTGACCCTGTACCATAATAATTGGTCAAAATATTTCAAGGAGTCGGTACTTAATAATGTACATTGTTTTTTTTTTACTTGTAAGCTGAAAACCACCCTCAAAGGTTCCAAGCCTTTCAGCGTGCGATAAAAAGTTTAGATGGAACATTGATAAAATCATTAATTGAAAAACGTAAAATTACTTTGTAAAGAATCATTGTAAAATCTTCCGTAACGCACTCCAAGGAGCCATCAAATTAACGGCGATTTTGCATTCGTATCGTCGTAAAAACGATTAAATCCACATTTTAATTAATTTAGTTGTGCGTTGCGTCATTCTGTATTATCACAGCTGTACAATAACTCCAGTGTGCCGTACACAATGTGCGTCATAAGCCGTGTTATATCGGCTATGAAAGAGAATATTAAAATTACAAATTTTAATACCAACATAATAATACCTTCATGAATAATCAATGTTACATATTAGAATGTGTATTATGCGGCCATTCAGGCCGGCGTAAGTGGGGGGCCTCATCACAATGATGCGCGAAAAAAATATTTTTAATATCTGGTCCTCAAATTATTAATGCAGGGGGTCCCGGCTGACCCCACTCTCCCGGCCAGTGCTATGGAGGGATGATGCTGCCAAATTTCCATATTTTTCCTGTACATTCGTGTGGAAGAATAGGGTAATTTAGTATGCTATGAGGAAGTGTAATACAATAATATCTGCACTTCGCAATACATATAGTAATAATAAAAGTGTGAAAATGTTGTCATTGCAAACAGTGGCGTAACTATAAAAATTGGGTCCAAATGCAAAATGGCAGAGGTCCCATGTATATGTAATGTAGGTATATAAGAATATTAAGTATAGGGTGTTCAGCGGAAAAAATTCAAGATTAAATTGTAATTGCTCGTAAACCATCAGGGTGAGGTAGGTGTAAGGTGTGTGTCGGACTATGGTATCATATTTTTATTTATTATCTTTGTTTTATTAACCACTTAATTGAGTTTAAATACATCTACCGGTTTCGAAAAATACCATTTTCTTTTCTAATGAGTTAGTTATGACATCTTGAAGAAGAAAATGGTATTTTTCGAAACCGGTAGATGTATTTAAACTCAATTAAGTGGTTAATAAAACAAAGATAATAAATAAAAATATGATACCATAGTCCGCCAACGTACCGCATTGGCTGCACTGGCGTGTTACGCCACTGATTGCATGTTTCAGAGGCAGGATGAAATCAGTATAAATCGTGAAGAAGAACAGTTGGTAAATTTAGGAACGATTGGTGATGGTAAAAACGTTATTTAAACCATTATTTTAACGGTTATTTAGTTCGATTGTAACGATGATTGATGACTGATTAACGCAATTCTTCGAGCAATGACTGGTACACTAGAAAGTAAGTCTCCGATAGTTAAATCTTAGTTACCAATCGTCGACACAATCAGACACGTAACGGTTTACCATCACTAGGAACGATATATTAATAATCAATATTACTTATTTATAATAAGTACCTACAATAGGGAAACTTAGTTATAGCTATATTGTTAGCCACCTTGTAACAAACGTCAATATGCATAACGGGTATACGTAACTTAATATTTGTTTTAGTTTTATAGAACCAAACACACATTTTAATTTTTTCGATTTAAACATTAGTGTACATCGGAAGTAATATTGTTAACATACTTATATTTTCAGATTGCAGTTTGGTTGACCATAACTATAAAGCACAGTAATACATAAGTACCTATATATGTATTTTTTTAATAGTTATACCTTGTCCTTTAAATAATTTTGAATCATTAAAGCCATTTATCCATATCTTTCATCATGATAATTATGTTATGTACTAGGAATAGTTAGATACTAAATTAAAAAAAAAAAAAATTAATCAAACAAAAGTTTATAATTTAAAGTTTAGTTATAGTTTTTGTTACCATGATGAAGGAACTCATGTAAGTACAGTGTAATCCTAATTTTGCATGCCTGGAATTCACGTTTTCCCTTAATTTGCGTGTTATTTCTGCAGTCCCGTGTCATTTTAGTGCATTAAAAACTTTCCCGCAATTTACGTCTAAGGTTTATTGAAATTCGTTCGGCCAGTACGCTTTTTTCCATAGGGCCAACAGTGTGTTGGTCGTTTGCTTGTCGTATATATACATTTTTCATTCTCATATCTACGTAATTTGTACGTTTCGTTGTTTTTTACAAGCTGGAGTCAGCATGAAAATTGCGTAGAAGATAGTATAAACAACATTGATGGCTGAAAAAATAATTCATGAATAACTCTTGCAGACATACTTAGACGTTGACTCAACGTAATAACATCGGACGTAGTGGAAATTGATGAAATAGTGAGATAAATAGACAATCGTATAAACGAAAATTTGACAGAAGAACCTTCCTACGAAGAAGTGTCTGCTCATGCCATAAACCCAGTTCCTATAACGAATTTTTTTTATTACCCCCAATTTACATTTTCCCTCTGTTTACATTTTTTTTTGTTGGCCCTATCAAAAACTTAAAATCGGAGTTCCATTGTAGTTAAATTCAAAGTTAGTTCTATAATTTTATTAATACATAATAATTTTTTTTTTAAATTCTGATAAGAAATAAATATAAAAGATTTTTTATTCACATGTTGGTGTTCTGGTCTGTGCCTACATTTCACCACCCATGCTGGAATTGGAGCCACCTGTGATTTAATGTTCAAACGCGGTGACTTTGGGCGAGTTTATGCTTTGAATTTTCTGCCATGCTGCGTCAGAGTGAGTTTCTTGTAGCCTGCGATTAGCATTAAAAAAACTCTTAATCGGTGTTGAGCCGAGAAGCATATTAGATAGTTGGGAAGTTGTGGTGGAGCTGAGTGCTGCTCAACGTGTGTATTTTTCGATCAAAATATCACACAACGTATTTGTTTGCGTTAACTGGTTTATACCTAGTGTCAAGTTAACAAGTTATATATTTTTTAAATACATATATCAGAGTACTTATTCAGAAATTAGAAAAAAATGTGATATTACCAGTACGTCTTTTAATTTTACTTTAAATTTTAAGGTATGCCTTTTGTTAATGCTTTATTTATACATTCATTTGAAAACATCTGTGCTAAGATAATTATCATTGTAATGAAGAGATATTGGCTAACTGAAAATTTTATTTTTGGAATATATTGGCTGTAATTGTTTGCTTTTATTTCATTGTGAATTATTATTTATTTGGAATAAATAACTATAAAAATGATTATTTTGACGAACATACCTAAACATATCTTATGGTTTGAACCTGTAAAAACTAATAATAACTAATAGTACCTAACGCAATTATTAACATCTTTGACTTTATTGGTGTCATTAGTGTGTTTGTTCAGATTGAAGTACTTAAATGAATATCTACGACTTATATTAAAAAATAATCCTCTCGGAGGTAAATGGAGTTGTCACATAAATTAAAACTTTTGTTTAAGTTAATTTTAAACTGTTTAATTTATTAATTAGAATTTTTATATAATATCCGAAATTTTTTAATAGATACATTAGAAAATGCGTAGTGGAGAATCAGATTGAATCATGAACTGTAAGTTTTGTACGTGGATCGCTCGACTACGCTGGACCGGGCACGTCTAAAGAATGCCTCCTTCATGGTAACCACATATGTGACCACTCTTGTAACAACACTATATATCGGTTTTAGCATAGTAGCAACATTTTTGAACGGGAATTGTATTGTCTTTTGATATATCCTGTTCTCTATAATACTGTACTTTTTCTATATAATGTAGTTTTGACTTGTTGAACGCAAAAATCTCTCTTTAAGGGTAGATTGCCTGAGTAAAAAAAGAAATAATGTAATAGTGCTAAGTGGTAGTTATCTTAATATGAAAAATAGCAAGATTATTGATATGACGTATTTTACGTGGATACATGTAGCGCCTAATTCCAAAACCCCGTAAATCGACTTTATGTGTTTTTGAGTTATTGCTGAAAACGTATACATATTTTGAAAGCAAATGTACAAAATGTTTGTTTTTACATCAGTACCTTATAAAGAGACAACTCTGTGATATAAAATTTTATTTTTCTGTATACGTATATCATTCTGGCAGTCATACTGGATCACGTGGTCATCAACAAGCGTTGTGATTGGTTGATTTCATTTTAGAGGGAATAGTAACTTGTACCATGCTTTGGGGTATTTTGGATCGATCTTTGATTTTGAACAACATGCAATATCAATGGATTTAAGTTGGCTTTTGCGAAATACAATGTGTTCTGTATGTAGCTGAGAAAAAATCTACAAAACTGCATATTTAACTCAAATTATCTGAAATGCGTTTTAGGGGGTTATGGAATTAGGCGCTACACATCTCTAATAAAAAAATTCAGGGTTATCAACAAAGTTGATTAACTTTTAAACATAAAAAAAATACCCAAATTCGTTATTTTTTACAAATAACGATATACGTAAAATACTATAGTACATAGGTACGTATACCATGTCTAACGAAGAACCCCGCGCACACACCTGACCGCGTTCAATGTTCATGGCCGACTTGCTCCCCCAGATTTGCATGATGAGGGGGACATTAATTAATCCTGCACAAGAGCCTTAGGTATAATATTACGTCCGTATCGTTCACGAATCAGTTGGTGTGAACGCAGCTTTACTTTTTGGCGGATTTTACAGTTAACCGATTACCGGCGCACTTTGCCGGGGGTGACGGTAATTTTTATAATTTTCTGATATCAGTAATATGTAAATACATAATATAATAAATGTTTACTGTCTCATTTACTAGACCGAAGTCTGTGCTAATAGAGAGGCTTAATACTTTGTATTATATATTTTTTTTAAACTGGTTACATGTATCGGATACATATAGTACAAATATATCATCCCTACAGACTATGCAATTACGCAAACGTGATAGAAAATTTAACCCAAAATAACCTAAAATATTATTTTAACAGTAGGTATCGCAGCAATTAAACATATTTAATGTTAAAAAATACAAGGGATAAATCAGCGGTTTATCTTATTGTTTTAAACGATTAGTAAGTACATATATTAAATCACAGTATTGATTATACCAAATGAAAGTTAATAAATTAATTAAATAAGAAATACGCATAACTGTCAAAAAGCTTTTAAACACTTAATAAATAATAATTCAATGATTCAATAGTTAGTTATCTCAGTCAGTCTGTCTAAGGATATTGTTGAAACTTAAGATCACTTACTTAAGTGCTTCTGTTTTTTTAAGTGTGTGCTACGTGTGATACGTGAGATAAGTTATAAAATAAATGTAAGGTATTTTCTTTGAACTGAAACAAAATTATATTGCATTATGTAAATGCAATAAGAAATACTATAAGATGAATATTATGTTCTAAGCTGATGTTGTTTTTGAATAATTAGGGGATGAAACACAATGTATTTATTTATCGATTACTTGGCTTATTACAATTATGAATGGAATATGATATTGGCTAAGTGGCCTCCTCTGGCCGCAGCACAAATGTGTTTTCTTTTTAATATTATCGTTGGGAGCCGTCAAATCAGGTGGTCAAAGAAGCCAGTCGATATAAGCACTTTTGGACAATATGCGGCCGGGAAAAATTTCAAGCATAACTAGTGGTGTGTGTGAGGTGGCACTATCGGAATAAGTTTTTCGATTTTTTCGATAGCGATCACCGTTAATGGTTACGGCATTACCATAATTATTAAGATAAAATGTTTTGATGACTTCAACACGTTGTTGAGGCATCATGCTCTATAATAAATTGTAATCAATAACTCTTTTACAAACTTAGTTTATTCCATGTTAGTAACGGTTCATAAAATGGTGGTGTTATAATTATTAGTTTAAAAAATATATATTTAATAGACAAACATAATTCATACTTATGACCACAAATATTTATAGAAAAATGCATAACTATTAAATAGAAATCAAAAATTAAATGTTGAGATGTAATAATAGATACAAATTGAGGTAAACAGTACAAATAAATTAAAATCAGGAAGCTCATCTACATTTCGTACATTATTAAAAAAATACTCTCCTTTTAAATAACTTTAACACAATATACTACGAATTTACTCATTAGATACTATAAAAGTATGGTATTATTTATTTATTTATATAATACAAATGTAAACATGTGTTTGAACTGTGCCCGTCTCACTTGAGAAATTAAAACAAACATAAAATCAATTAAATAGGCCAAAGCATTAAAATCATATTTTATAAAACACCAGACTATCCAACAAATGTTCCAAATATAAAACAAGTAGAATTTATAAAAACTGTAAAAATTACAATTTTCAAAGGAAATTTGAATAAATTTGTTACAAATATTAATATTAGAAGATATGCAATCAAAGGTTAATAATTTACCAGCCAAGGTTGTTATTTGGAAATAGATTATTTTGACTGCGTATATTTGGACTTATCGATCGTATATTTACATAAAAACTAAAGCCATTTTACGATTCTAATAAATCTTACGAAGCCATGCAACAAATTGGACTCGTTTTTTTCTAAATCGACTGCGTGACCTAAGAAAATTCATACCGCAATAATTTATCATTTTCCTGGCGACATCAATGTGAATCAGCACGCACTCCCTACCCGCAACACAGGACCCGATTGATATTGAATTCTGATCAAAACTTTAAATATAAAGTCGTGCATGAAATTTTGTAAATGACTAACTCATCAGAATGTTAAATTAATCATATATATATTTTTTTGTATTATTGTATATATTACAAATATTCGTCAAAGGCGCAATATATTAAAAAAAGATATACCTATTTATAAAGCTACTTAATTAAACATCGGTACACAAAATTTTTAATTATAAATACTATTCAGGCAGTCTCCTACAGATTGTTTTTTTAGTTTAACGTACTTTAAAATACTATTAAAGAAAACACATTCTAATTGTGAAGTTGTAATTATTCAGAACAGACGGTCTGTGATGTTTTAAATACTAATTTAATGTATTCATTATAAATATATACATATAAAATCAATTTTGTCGAAAAATATTGTTTTTGCGCTACCGGGATTCGAACCTGGATCTCTATTTCCAATCCGGGGAAGTACACTACCAATTGTGTTATAGCGCCAGTATTTTTCATGACAAATTTTCGAACCTATATGTTACACTTTTTCAAATTAATACATCTGTCGTTCCATTATTTGAAAGCCATCTACATTGTTTTTATGGAATCACAAATATTCACTACTATTCACACCAAATTTTGCGCATTTGCACTCTAGGATCCTATGAAAAATATAGTAAATCTACCCTACCCCTATCGGACATTTTACCCTCTGCGCCTTATTTTAACTTACCATCACACCGTTTTCACGGGAGTATTCAAAGAGGATAGAGCGCACTCTCTTCTCTCCTGACACACAACTCTCGACTCATCCATATTCAAGCTCCTCGATTATTGAGGCTTCTAATATGACCATCTTCCAGTCATATGGTTTATCTAGTCATGCCAAGTCTCAGAATCAGAAGTCAGAGAAAATACATTTTATTAGTTTTTAGATTAATTTAGTTAATTTAGAACGATTAGCAAAATACAATTTACGAGTAGTAAAGTAAGTAAGATTTAACGCAATCAAAAGTAATGTTTTCCTTTTGAAAGATAACTTGTGAATATCCGTCATTCCGTTATATCGCAGATCATATTTTTATTGATGTACAATGATTACAGACAATAGATCATAAACATGTTTATATGTCCGTTTCTAGATGTGTTCTCAGTTCGCTGCCGGATTACACGACCTGATCATAGAACATCACATCGGCACCTTCAGTTTTATTATACCCAGGTGCTACTCAAATTTATATCGTAAAAACTCCTAATTCGTGTTATGACAAAATCGATAGGAATCCATTTTAAAACAGTCTCGTAAGATTTACTTTTGCGCACCCGCCATATTCTAATATGTTTTTAGGATTCAAAATCGATTGGCTTGCGAAGCATTTCCTTACCAATAATATAATTTATAACATAAAATCTGCGGTTGAATATTGAACAGATAATTTATTACAGCTCTTTTACGAGATCTCTCAGTTTTATTATTTTATTGCACAACTCCTAGAAATTTTGCAACCGTTTTTGGTTCTATAACTAGGTTAAAAAAGGTCAAATGATTTAAGCGCATTCCTTTTCTCTTTGTAATAAACATATGAATATTGACCACAAAAATTTGTTCATAAGAAATCAATTATGACATTTTGAAAAATATTGAACCATTAAAAAGCTCAAAAGAACTATATTGAAAATTTCAATCTACTTACTATTTTTGATTAGATTTTTACAATTATTTTTAAATACAATTTACATTAATCATTTAGATTACATTAACACTATGTATAGAGTATTTAATATCATTTATTGGAGTGGCAGTTACTTTGTAGTGCAACATGATTTTTTTTTGTATACTAAAATAAACTTTGTACTGCATTCACGGTGAGTTATTTTGTTATCTCTAGCCCCACCACACTACTCGAATTGGCCGATACAAAGCTGTAATAATCAATTACTAAGTTTGTTACAGATTAGTTATTAATTACACGTGATGTTATGAGGGACCGCACCTTTCGAAAGCAAAGGTGTCCAGCGGAAAATTTTCAAGTTTAATATTAAATAAATAAAAAAACTACAATGTTATTCTCATATTTTATTTATATTAAATGAAGTTTAACTATACGGATTTTACGTTTTATAAACAATATCGTCTAAATGCCGTCCATTTTTCTCAAGACACTCTTGCAATCGGACTCTTAAATTTGCGAATACGCGAGAGCAAAGCATTGATTCAATGGCAGCAACTTCAAGGCGGATATTTTCTTGTAGGGCCTGAATTGCTTGAGGATTATTGCTGTAAACTCTCGACTTAAGGTATCTCCCCAAAAAAAAGTCGCACGGTGTAAGGTCCGGTGACCGAAGGTACAAAAAGCGCGACGCGCACGGACCAATGAATTACCGCACTTTAAATATTGCTCAACTGCGAACGCGCGGTGCGCTCCCGACCAGTGACTCATTGCAACTGGTAAATCCGAAAATCACCCGCGTCAAAAAATACCCCTTCATTTACTTCACCCTGATGGTTTACGAGCAATTACAATTTAATCTTGAAATTTTTCCGGTGGACACCTTTACATACAGTAGTGACAAAATAACTCAACGTGTGTGTTGTAACTATAAAGTTTAGTTTTGTAAAACAAGGAAATGTCTAAAGTAGAAATATTATAGTTAGAATATTATTAAATATTATAGTATGATAATTATAGCACAGCTTAACGAAGATGCAATGAATATTTGTTTATATTAATTAAGATTTCAGCACAGATGTGATATGACGTATATATATAGGAGATGGGTTTGGAACATTATTTGCGGAGTGAGGGGCATTTTACACATATTCTTTGGTGGAAGCATCAATCCGATAGATTATGACACATTTATGCAACAGTAAAAGTATTTACTCTTTGAGAAGTAAATCTATGTGTGAAAAAGACGTATTTTTTACATTAACGCATATTATATTGTCAGCGTTTAAATTTTCGTTCTAATCGAGTCATATTTTTCAAAAAAGTCGCGAAGTTCATTGATCACGTGAGTAGAACCAAAGTGATGTACATGGGTGCCACCAAAATGAACATTTTGGGATAAGGAATTTGCTATTTAGTTCATGTCTATTTATTTGGTGGTCTATGGATTTCAGTATATTTTTGAGGAATTGCTTTAATTTACAGAGTGCCAGAGTATAAAGTCTCTATACATGCTGATTAGATTCTGTATACTCTCTTCCAATCAACACACTTTTTTTTCGTTTTTTTTATGAAGAACTTATTCCATGGTGAAGGCACGAAGTCAGTAAAACAACTGTGACAGAAAAAAAAATCTAAATAAATACTTGAATCTGGACTAAGAACTTGATGAAGAAGATACACACTACATATCAGCATCAGATGTGCAGTCCAAGTTACGAGATCCTTATAGAGCAGGAGTACTCAAACTTCTGAACAAGATTTCCAAATATTTATAATATTGCAAAATGATTTGCACGCTTTTAAGAGCGATAGGTATGTACAGATTTAAAATGAATTATTAATATTATCTCGAATAAACTAGGCTCTTATTACCTTATTATTATTTCTTATGCTTTAAATTTTATTTATTTATTTACATATATGTACATATGTACAATAACTACAATCTACAATGAATTAATAACAACATTTTGCAATGATAGATTTCTCAAATAAAACAATACACACTTTATTTTAAAATTATAAATAGTATTTTTTTTTAGAAAATTTGTAGTAATGTAATTAAAAAAACTATTTTATGTATGAAGAAAAATAATTGATTTGTGGTAAACGACTTGTTTTAATGATACAAATAATAGCCAGTAGGTAATGAGAACATTACTTAATTTGACCATTTGAGCAAATTACTTTTGTAAACATTATATAAATAATTCTTAATATATAATTTAAAAGAACGACAATAAACTTAATATTCCCTAAACCTATGTAAAACATTAAATAATTTCAGAACCATAGAATTCTATGGACAAATTTCAAAACAAACAAATAGAAAGAGGCGCGAACCCCCGGCCACTAGATGTTTAAGCCAATAGACAAACAAGATACTCATTATAAGTAGCTAGTGAATAAAAATAATTGTTTTAGGAACATGTAAGTGGGTGTTAGGTAATTTTTAAGTGACATTATTCTATTTTTTGTTTTTAATGTTTGTTTACCAAATAAATATAAATGAATAATTAAATCCATAGAATGTAGTTTCGATAACGACATCAATTAAAATTCTGTAAAATATTGCGAGATGGTCGATTATTATTGCTAGCATGACCAAATGTGTTCCAATAAATCTTGGTTCTAAAATAAGTCATGTTTATGGTTGCATGTATTCCTTCCTACTCTTTTGAAACAGCTTGGAATTTCCGCTGCAATGAAGTTGTCTTCCGAATTTTGAATTACAAATTAGAACAAGACATTACCACCCGAAGCCACTTTCTGGCACGGCATCTCGCTGTGATTGCCCCTTTAATGGCGGACGGGAATGTGTTCACAATAATCCCATCGAATTATCGGCTCGCACATTGATATCTTTACAAGTGATAAAGTGTCGAACCCGCGGCGGGGCGCCCCTGGCCCCCGGCGGCCGTGGTTCGAGCCGCGGCTGAGGAATTTATTATGTCCGCATATGGCATGCGTGCATGAAATAAGAATGAAAACACGAATTATGAGGAATATAAATATTTTAGCTTAAATTCTCCGGGATAATAAGTAACGCATTTGCGGGGGTAATTTGTTTGTGCCCGTTAATTTACTGTGCGCTCGCAGTGGCTGTTCGTGTTACTTTTATTTTTTTATTCCTATTTTAGGGCCACCAAGAGTCATTAATAGAGAAATTTAGACACAATTATACAAAAACCTTCACATATAAGCTAGCACTACTAATTGTTGATATTAAAATGTACAACAATGATATTTACTAATTCCGAAATAAGTTTGTAGAACTCCATAATCACATATGTGAAAATAAAACACTTGTTTTTTGACTCTACTCATTTAATTTACTTGAGACGCGTTTTGTATTGTAAGGGCATTATCTTGTAGTGCAAGCCAGTATCTAATAAACGACAGACTCTGCTTTCGACACGGTACTGCAAGCCAGTACTTAACCTCAACACCAAAAGACATACGTCACGTCAGCACTGATGATGGACACCCTGCTATAGGATCCGAAACGTCGGCCAGAAAGATCAAATATACAAGGCATATTAGCCCAGAAAACTATACACATAATACTCTGAACGACCGTGAAAATCTAAGAATATTTTAAAATTACATATTAATTTAATTCGTAATTAAAGGGATATTGACATTTCACTTCTATGTTTTTCAAATTTGTCTGTAAAGAAAGCTATAGTTAGAAATCCTTCTCAATGTTGTGAAGATTATAAATCAGTCTTTTAGAGTATTAAATTATTCTGATCTATTTGATTTTCTCGGTATGTTCAACGATGATCTCTATTTGGATTGCCTAAATAAAGGCTGTCCAGCGGAAATGTGTGCAATTTCTGCCCGAGGGATAATTGACCCTTATTATTTTAACCAGCGAGAGACAGTTACTGCTGACGTGTATTGCCAAATGATCGACAAGTTTTTGGTACTGAAACTGCAGCTGTTTCCCGGATTCAACAGCAGAACACAATTTCAGCAAGACGGGACCACTCCACACACAGTTAGAGTTTCAATGGAGAAGTTGAGGGGAATTTTTCCCAATAAATTAATCAGCAAGTACGGAGACATATCCTAGGCACCGGACCTTACACCGTACGAGTTTTTTTGTGGGGATACCTTAAGTCAAGAGTTTACAGCAATAATCCTCGAACAATTTAGGCTCTACAAGAAAATATCCACCGTGAAGTTGCTGCCATTAAACCAATGCTTTGCTCTCGCGTGTTCGCAAATTTAAGAGAAATGGACGGCATTTATACGATATTGTTTATAAAATGTAAAATCTGCATCGTTAAACTCCATTATATATATATATATATATATATATATAAAATATGAGAATAACATTGTAGTTTTTTTTATTATTTAATATTAAACTTGAAAATTCTCCGCTGGACATCCTTTATAATATTTTATCATTGATCCGCGCATACTATAACGTGTTATCTTAGTAGAGTGCATATAATATAAATACATTATGTTTATTCAGCGGGTCTCCCAGTAAATTTTGTCACAAAAGCAGAGTGTGTGGGTTAGGAAATTTCGTTACATTTTGTATACACCCTTGTTTTATATCGCGCTTTATTTTTTCCATGAGTGTGTGAGTATTGTAAGAGACAAGCGAGCAATTCTACTTTTAATTCGAAATGATTTAATCGTAATTCGAAATTTTTCGTATTTAAAGGATAAAAGCGCATAGTACTGTATTATTATAACTAATTTACTAACACACCGTTTTCCTCATTTTTATTTGATGAATATCGCTTGCGATGTCGAAAAACATATTTTTCGAAAATTAAAAATATTATTATGTCATAACTAACTAACTTACCATCACGCCGTTTCTTCGCGGGGGTAGGCAGGGAAGATAGATCGCCACACTCTTCTGTCCTAATACACAGTTCTCGCCTCATCCACATTCATACATCTTCACATACAAGCTCGCTTGAGGCTTCTAATAGGACCATCCTCCAGTATCTGGTTTTCCCGGTCGTGCCAAGTCTTCCGCGGACTTCCTCTATTTCTGGTGCCTTTAACACTTGCGTCATATATTTTTCTTAGCATTATCTCCTCATTCATCCGTTCCATATGACAAAACCATCGTAGTTATCCATTCTTAATCTAACTCTCTATACTAAGATCAGCTATACATTCTTTCTATATTTCTTCATTCTTTACTCTGTCATAAATGGATCTGCCACACATACGCCTAAGCGATCTCATTTCCACTGCATTCAGTCTACTGTCGTTTCTTCCATCCATCAGTGTCGGTACCAGGACTCCATTATGTACTGCTAATTTTTCCTTGGTTGAAAAATAATTCTTATACAAGAATATACAGGCGGTCCTAAAATTTTGCATTAGCGCCCATTCTTTTTTACAACATTATATAAAGCTAGTTCGTGTGTTACAAATATAAAATTTAGTGTTGATAAGAAAATATTGTGTAATACTTATTTACTTTTTTTTTTTAATATTTCGCTAGTTCGCGACAACTAGTAGCAATGACCATTAAGTAAATCCATCATTGATAAATTCATCATCTCATTCCAATCCGTACAAAGTCACGAATCTCGTTTCGTCCATGGCGTCTCCGCCTCGATTATTTGTTGTACAAGTTATGACGGTCCATGTAGACAAATACAGCATCCCAAATCACAACATGTCACATCTATCCTAATGAATGTATTTGAGTCTCGCAGTCGCTAGTCCGCTTCCACGAAGCATGAAATGTTGCGTGTAATAAACAAGCATTGTGTTTTTCGAAAATATTCATTCCGCGGCCAGCAGACAGACACTCCGTCCGTGAAACAGCCCCACGAAAATGAGCCTGTGAATCATTGCCATCTCAATGTCTTACTCTTTGCAAAATCCTTTCATACGCAAAAATATGAGGCATTGTGTGATATTGTCGGATGCATTGATTTACGGTCCGTCAGAAAAAGTATAAACCTGCAGGGTTTGAGCTAAACGGGGTCCAGCAGCGATGTGATCCTAATTTCTTAACAACCGGTTCGCAGTCTTATATAATTTTAAATAATCAATATAGACAGCATTTGCGTTCATTATTTTTGTAATTAATGTGTAATAAAATTAAAAAATTTACTAATAACAAGTAAACACATTTTTTTTACCACAGTTTATTGATAAATCAACATGTTTCGAGACCAACGTATTTTAAAATTAAAAATGCAAGCATAGACAATAACAAAACTATAAATATAAGTAGGGTAACTAATTAGAAACTATTCTGAATTATCCAATCATCTTTTGGAAACAAACCATTATTTTGACATTAACTAGGATTTAGAAATTTTACATCAAATACCAGCGGTTTACAGTTAGATAAATTAGAAATTTTAGAAAAAAGAATAAGTGTTGATTGCAAATTAAATATTATAAATAATCAAATCCTTTTTTGCAAATAGTCATATTTGAATAATCCTACGAATCTGGGGTAGGAGGGGCGATATCAACCCCTCTAATTTCAGACACAATTGTACTTATCGTTTGAAACTCGTAGTGCATTTTTAAAAATTAGGTTAGGTTTAATAAGAAATGTTATATAGTTTAAGAAATATTAATTTTTGTGTATATAAAAATAAATGTATTATATAGACCTATATAAGTATTCGTGTTTGTTTTATTTTTTCAGCATATCGCCCCCCTGTAAAAATTCCTGAATCCGTAGGTGCCTGAAGAAGGGACCATTGGTCTTGAAACATGTTGATTTATCAATAAACAGTGGTATGAACAAAGTGTTTTCTTATTAATAATATAATATATGTTGCCACAAAGTAACATTGTTATTATTGAAGAAGTATTTACGGTCCATAAAAAAAACCTTTACGATTTGAGCAAAATAGGGTGTTAAGCAATGGTGTCATCTAATTTTTTTAACAACCGGTTCGCTGTTTTTTTTTCAATTTAAAATAGAAAATCTGGACAGCGTTATTAATAGGAATGTAAGCATTCGTAGCATTTGTTTTTAAACATGTCTAATAAAACTCTAAATTAAGAAGTAAATTTGAGAAAAACCTTACTAGTGTCCAGAGCATTTGTGATCAAGATTAAAGCAAGTAATATATTTGATCTGGTTATGATACAATCTCGTGTATTTTTAGTAAATATAATAATATATAACTAATATTGTTTTTATTCGACTGTTTTAACTATTATTATAGAGACCGTGCTTTGCTTCGAGGGTAAGGCCCGGGAAGGGTTCAATACTCGAGCACAGAAAAGCATGCGTGAACAAGACAAAAAAAAGATGGTTCGATACGAATCTCTTATCACGTATCACAAAGAAATATCAAAATACGTTTTCGTATTAATGAAAGAACATCGTCACATCAAAATCCTACACTCACTTTACATAACTGCGAATTAAACGAGAAAACGACTTTCTCTTATCATTGTGAAAAATTATTCAAAACTATATCTGGGAGTACTGATAGATAATCATCTTTACTGGAAAGAATATATATATATAATATATTGAACCTAGCTAAATGCAAACTTATTTACTTTAAAAAAATACGATGTATAGTTGACTCTCGATTCTTAAGGTCGGTGTATTTTTCGCTTTGCTACTCCTTAATTAACTATGCGGTATTAGTCTGGGAAGGAACAGCGAAAACAGTATTAGCGTCAGCTTAAAGAGCTCAAAAGGCAATTTTTAGGGTCATAAATAATCAAACTTTTAGATATCCTTCGAATGTTTATTTTGAAGAGTACAATTTTTTAGATGTAAGTAAAATATATTTTGAGACTTGTTCAATATTTTTATTTACACAATAATAAAAATCACCATTAGCCTGTTATTTCGGATGCTGTTTCTCTGCTCATCATTGGTTCTATTGTTTTTCTATTGTGCTCCGATCTCGGGTCTGGATGCGCCGACACGATTACCAAGTATTATTTCGAGCGACGGAAATAATTAAATACAGGCATCGATTAAATAGGTTCTTATCTGGCGGAGTACCAACTGCAATTGTTAACCGTTCCAACCGTTGTTTGACAGTGAGAATGCGGAGACCTTCACACTACATAATCCAATCATACCAACAATACAATATCCTGGGGTGCCAGTCGAAGGAATAAGGAAATAAGTAAACACCAGTTCCGAGAGCAACAACGTCATACTATTAACGTTTCTGTATGTTTTTAGCTCTGTAACTGTATAATACAATTCACTTAATATATGTTCCAATTGGGTAGAGATCAGCCGGAATCATCGCTGTCCAATATTACTACATACACTCAACATAATACATTATTAATTCATTTTAGATTTGCAACGCATTCATAATATTTTTTATTGTAATGACATCTCAAAAGCACGAAAAAAACTGGCTACTCCTTCGCAGACGACGGTCTGATAAAGTAGCCAAGACAGCGCTGTTTTTATTAGAGGTGGATACCTTCTGCATCCCACTCAATAATAAATAAATTAATAAGTGTTTTATATTATACCGCGTTCACACCTGATATAAACAAATTACATGATACTAGATACGAGAGAATTTTTTTTTTTTTAAATGCTGAATCAAATTGAAACTGAAGAATGTTCATTTAATTGTTGTCAGACATCAGAACTAAAATTGACTTACATAGCCATAAATCTCCATAACATGTGTGTGGTAAATCGATCTATATGTGTTTTTAGGGTAATAAATTACAGTTAGTTGTATTATTTTGTATTTCTTCTAACCCGGTAGATCTTAGCAAACGGTTTAGCAAACCGTTGATGAATTTAATAATCGTTTTGGAAAAACAGGTGCCAAAAAAAATTGGATAACACCAGTATAGCAATCGAGAGATAAAGAATTCTATTAGGGGTTAATTAAAGGTATGATCGTTCTTATCTCATATGTAACAAGTAATACGGGGTAATTAATTACCAGCTGCATGGTCATTAAATTGGGTAATCCGAAGGTATATAAAAAGTTGTACTTTTGAGATGGTAGTCTTAATGCCGACCTTACTAGGTTTTTCCTATTCTGTAGCTAACATTTTACACTGAAAAAGGTTGATTTCACATAAAACTATTAAAAAAATGAAAAATGATCCAAAATATAATATCAAGTAAAACAAGAGAAAGATAATCAAAATTTTTTGTAAATTTACTTCGACTCTGATCATTAATAATTATATGGTTTGGATGTCGATACTCACATATTGGTTATGGTGTAATCAACTTGGATATGCTTTAAAATTAAACATCCGCCTACAAAAATTCAACACGGAGATTGGTTGTCGAACGTGCCTCGGAGATTGCAGAGAACAGCACTAAATACGTATAGGAAAATCGATTTGAAACGTTAGTTTACTCGGCAATGAATGCCACACATAAACATTGCACTTTATTGCATCCAATTATATTTATCGCGAGATAGACAATTGGAAGGATAAATAAGAGGGAACAGGCCCGTCCCGCGGGTACACACAACACCTTGCACTGTCGGTAAATTTGACGCACAATGTAAAAAAATAAGTAAATCACCGGTATTACAACAGGTAAAAGATGAAGAAATCGCGTTTATGTCCCAGTTTTACTGGACTCTCAGTGGTCGCCGTGGATTCGTGTCTAAAGTCCGAACTCAGATATTGGTTTTCAAAATAATACATTGGCGAAATTATAAAAAAGTTTCATTCTTCGAGAGTGTAATTTTAATGGTGTTTTTAATATTTTTAAAAACATATTAGTGCCATATTTTGGAAGGGCGAAATAAGAAAACGGGATGAGAAAAAAAATAAGATGAAGACGACGGCAAGAGTAAAGGGAGTGATGCTTTGAATGCACATATGTAATTGATTTTTATTTTATTAGTATAATATTTTTCGGTGCAACTCTCATCGCCACTGCCATATTATGTGTCTCTATTCAATCGATGGTCTGTGCGTAGATACTTATAACTTCTTCGGTAACTATAAACTTTACTTTTAAACTTAGTTTATCCGCAAACGCGTTAGGTCATCCCATTTTTGTCGCTTACTTTTAACTTTAACTATAAACCGCCAAAAATCTCCGCTTAAATGTAAACTTTACTAATGCACATGCGCACTGCGCGAGAGCCACCTAACAGATGTCACCGAAATCAAGAATTTTTAAATTTTTCATACAGATACACTTTTTTGTGCCTTAAATGAATGGTAAAGATCTCTATAACGTGTGATTCCAACAGGACGATGCCTAGATCGTGCGATTTAACGCAATTGCTCTTCTTTATCTGAGGTTTTTAGAAGTGAAAAGTTTATGTCAACAAGTCCACGACCACCCAAGCCTTGAAGGGAGAGATAAGAATCATATAACTGAAATTCATCCACAGTTATGCCATACCCAAGTTAAAAAATACACAAATGACATAAATCTCATAAATGCTTACAAAAAGTTCAGAAATAAATGTTAACTTTTAATCAAGATCACAAAAGAAGCTTATTACGAAAAGAAATTAAAGAAGCTAAAATGAGTTCCAAAAAAATATGGTAGGTCATTAATGACTCTACGCACAAAAATAAATACAATTATTCGGCCATGGCCAATATTGAAGTCCAGGACAATTTGCTGAAATTTGTGAAAGAGAATCCTAAACTCATTGCTGATGAATTTATTGATCACTATACCAACTTGGGTTTCAGACTAGCAGATAGCATTCTTAAAACACACCTAACTGGAAATATTTTTTTTTAACACACACCACATAGTTTTAAATTTTACCCAATTTCTTCAAGTGAATTGTCCACTCTAATTTTATCTCTACGTACAAACTGCGTAGTGGGACACGATAGGATATCCAGTTTCACAGTGAAAGAAATCAAAGACTTTGTTTTGAAACCTCTGCTACATATATTTAACCTTAGTCTAAAAACAGGAATAGTACCATTTACATTTAAAAGAAGCAGTTATCAAACCTATTTACAAGAGTGGTGATAAAACAAAGATAATCAACTACAGACCGATTACAAAACTACTGGAAAAAGTAGTAAAAAAGAGACTCATGGAATATCTTGAGACAAATAAAATTTTAACTTAAAATCAATACGGTTTCAGTGCCAATATGGGAACTGAGGATGCTATTACAAAACTAGTTGAACACACTACCACAAACATGTATTAGGGACGCAAAGTACTAGACATCTTTCTAGATTTATCGAAGGCTCTAGATACTATATCATACTTTTTTGATTTTAAATAAGCTCAATAATATTGGTATCATAGGCAGTTGCTTGCAAAAATTATCTTGAAAATAGGAAACAAACTGTAGAAATTAATGGCAACCGCAGTGATCCAATATACATTAAATATGGAATGCCTCAAGGTAACACACTCGATCTGATACTCTTTATAATATATATCACTGAATTTTTAAATAAAACTTTGGAGTATGGATTAAAATTATTTATGTTTATGATACTGCAATCATTATAAATGGTGATACTTGGGATGAAACATTTAAAAGGGTAGAACTAGCCACTGCAAAAATTAAAAGTACTCTAGACAATCACCTTCTAATACTTAACTCAAAAAAAACATATTTTATTGCCTTTTCGTTAAAAAAACAAGAAAACCATGTTATCCCAAATACAAATGTCAAATCAAATATGTAACTGTGACGTCATTGAAAAATTGAATGAGATAATTTATCTTGGATTAACAATTGATGAAAATTTGCGATGGGTTCCTCAATCAATCGAGTAAGCTCTAAAGTGAGAAAATTAATTTACATATTCAACATTTTACGCAGCTTCATGAGTATTACTTTATTAAAAATGGTATACTATTCACTTTGTGAAAGTCATCAATCAGTTACGCAATGTGTGAATGGTGTGGTGCAGCTCTTACTTCAATGGATCCTCTAATTAAGGCTCAGAAATGGGTCATCAGAGTAATAAACAAGAGGCCATTTAGAATAACTCTTTAAATCCTTTCTAGTTTTGGATATAAGACAAATGTTTACCAGAGCAATCTTATAACTATTTTTTAAGAAAAAAATAACTTAACTTCCTCTATCCGATCCAAAGTAAACCAGGAGCAAAGCCTACTTAGATACTACTCAGTGCCAAAATTTAATACAAAATTTGCTCATCGTACTTTCTTATTTTGTGCTCCGAGAATATTTTATAAATTGCCACTAGACATTAAAGGGTCTAAAGTGATAAATGACTTCAAACTAATGGTTGCTTGATGTGAGTAGAAAGAAAAATGAAACATTTGTCATTTGTGTTAACCTAACTACCCACACATTCTTGTCACCGACTATTGTATATTACTGAAAATAATATTTTCATAACTTTTTTTCAATATATTTTTATAACTTCTGATAATACTTTTTTTCATATAACTTTTTATAACTCACTCATTGTACTTATTTACCTCCATTTACAACTTTTAAAAACTATACAGGTAATTGCTTTAGAACAGACTACGTCTAGTAAAGCAATTACCGTTATTTTTCATGTGTACTATTTATGCTACAAAAAAAAAATACCATGATTGAAAATTTCGTCAAAGATCTCAAATGTGCCAGCCAAGCCGTGGAGGGCATTTACCAGATGTGTTGTTCCATACATAATTCCCACATGTCTACTTTATTATTAAATCAAAGTTTCAGAATTTTCTCAAATAAACTGAGTTTTATTTAAAATTTATTTAAATTTACCGCTCTTGTTGGGACACCTTTACAATTAAAAATGTATGACGAAAACATTAATGATGTATACAGTAGTTTTCCATCGTTGTAAAATGAAGGAAGGTTTTTTTTTCACTTGCAAGTGCATAAGAATAGCTATATGTTTTTTTCATCAAAGTATGAAAATTATAGGAGACAAATTTTGTTCGTAATATTTTATAGATAAATTCGCGTGTTGCATATTTTTACACCTTATATACAAATACAGGGGCCACTCATTTCCATTTTGCATTGGGGCTCAATTTTTGTAGTTACGCCACTGATCACTATGCATTAATTGCTAAATTGTCCATTCATCAATTTATCATCAATAGATTAGTTTATCAGCAATAGACCATCGCATAGTTTCCAATTATTATTTTGCAAGCTCCAGGCTTCAGTGATGTGATACATGAGCGCGGTCTTCTTATTTTCCTTCGTTATGCTCTCAGCTATGGTAATAATAATGACGATACCACAGTTACAATTATCAGACGTTATCTGTACTGACGCGCAGCATTCATGACGGCTTTCTGAAGTGAGCGATTGTTGCAGATTTCACTAAATCCATTCATCTAGTATCAAGCCAGATCCTTCGATTCTGCCATGCATCACTCATCTCTGCATTGCATCCGAACATATTGTGACATGTTTGAAGTATTTTAATACGTGCAGTTTTATTGTCGAAGATAGACTTGATCAACACTTATTTCGTGTAAAATAGGCTCATTGTTCTGCGAGTCGTATTAAGATTCACAGCATATGTCGCCAGCAGCACGTCTCTAATGCATCTATATTCCTGCGCAATTTTTATTTTAGTGCCTATGAAGTTTCGGGTTCATATCTCGGTAGCAACCAAAATATATTTTTAAAGATTGATATTTTTGTATATCTTTCTAATTGCTTCATTTAATTTGTATATAAATTAATATTATCTCTCACGTACAGCAATATCTAAGACCAAATCCTATCTATACGAGTATAGATTGCTGACTATGGAGACTATTAAGATGTCAATGGTCGTAGATGGAAGACAATACCGTTTACCCTTGTAATTTATGGCATCCGCGCGTCCCAAAGACTTCTCCGACTGTCTCCTGTCACAATATATGGTTCACTTTTACAACCCCAGTCTGACAGTTGTATAAATGTCGAAAAGAAAGACACAAAATTAAAATATGAACGGACAAAGCATACTAACAATACGAAAACCATTGACAATGCTTCCATACATGGTCGTAAACAAGACATAGCCACAAGCAAAAAATATATATAAGCCGACGTTGTTGCCCAGCGCTATTAAGTATTTTTTAAATTATGTTTATTTTCATTTTCTCTGCATTAGTATTTCCAGTGAGGATATTCAAATCTTGACGTATGCATTATTTTTTCAAAGAAACTGTTTTGTATCGCACACTTATGTGAAATGTATTTTTTATTACGGATATATAAACGTTGTAGATTTAATTAATTATTTTAGACAACTAACACAAACAACGTGAAAACTGGCTGGATGTTGTAATTCTGTCGATGTGACTGTAATGATTGCCTAATAAATAAAAAAAAGTCTTCTAAAATCTCACCACGACGAACTCGAATGTATGTCATAATATGTAGTAGGTAATCAACACAATAAATCAAACACAATCCAAATAATTGAACGATCGTTTCGGCTGTCTGGGCCATTATCAACTGATAAAGCAGAGAACAGTGTGGTGAGCTAATATACAACCAAATTTGTAAATAAGGTCACCATGTATAATAATAATAATAATAATGGATAATTTGTATAGCGCCATTTTCGTAAAAACTTTCACCTCAAGGATGATATAAGCTCACCTGTTCTATGTTTTATCAGTTGATAACCTAGACAGCCGAAACGATCGTATAATTATTTTGAAAAATTAAATATAGTAACAAAAAATAATCGTGTTTGATTTATTGTATTTATGGAGTTCTTTAAAATGAATACCGTATTCAAAAAATAAAATAATGTATTAGGTAGTCAATGGTTGCAATGTAGCTTTTTTTGATACACTGCATAATACCTATTTTCCTCCAGCTTCTGAATTGTAAGTACACATATACATTACATATATCGTATACAAAATTAGTTAATCTCGCTGAACGATACCGCCGCTTCACTTCAGAATTCACGCGCACCTTCTGCATCTTCACTCATTTATTTCTTTCATTCTCATTTATCTTCATTGTTCTGTCTGACTCAATAAACATCAACACGCCAATCACCTTTCTTTCATTTAACCACCGATCTAAGCCCCAAACCAGCAGCAGTGGATTCTATTATTCGTTTCGCATTCACAATGTTTGAAAGTATTTGACTTTCGCGCATGCGCATTCATTTCCGCCAGTCAAGGTCTTCGAATATTGTACACGCATTCGTTAACAGCATCCATCGTACAAATAATATAATGCACAAAATAATACATATATTACGGCTAGCGGATACTTTTGAGAAATTTGTTTGTGTGACGTATTTTTGATAGTTTGACTTGAATACTTGAAGCCGAATTACTGAAACATTGAATATACTATCTATTTAATTCATCATTTAAATAAAAAATTAATACATAAAATAACATGGATACTTCACCAACGTGTTCTAACCCTGTAAACGAAAATAGTGAATTGTGTGAGCGTAAAATTGAATCATTAATGTGTAAAAGTTTTGTCTCTCGACCATTTGCGCAAAAAAAAAACATTCTGGAGCATTCCTCGGCATCCCTATTACAAAACGTTACTGACCGACACTGGTACCTACGTGTATGGTTAATGTAAAATTTTAAATTATTTAATACTTACCTATCATATAAGGTAAAGTAATATTTCAATTTTTAAATATCTGATAATAAAAATGGACTTATTTGTTTTTTATTTGAAAAATGCCATATATGCCGTCATTGTCGCGCTATTAGGCTCTACAAATTGTTACCGCGGGATGCTCTCTTTCTGAAAATAGGGCATTTCAGCGTCTCGAAGCTGTGCATGGGGACAGCGGGATTGGCTATCTGAAATTGGGATGGTCCTGTTATATTATACACACATACATATGTGTATCCCTGATACATTTATATACATATCGTACTTCTTCACCTTGAAATTGAAGGATTTCAATTATCCTAGGATAATAATTACTGACGACGGTAGCTGCAAACCAGAAATCAGACGTCGCTATGTACCTTCCAGACTTGACAAGATATAAGTATACATATGTGGAGGACCTGAATGCGCCTCACAGTCACCTAGGTGTTAAACCAGGTTCTAAACAGCTATAAACACTCCTGATACCGACCTCAGGTGACATGCCACGATAATATTAAGCGGCCACTGTCGGGTAGACCGACGCGTGAGAATCACTCGCCTACCCGCCGTCTTCTCGACCACAAGCTTTAGATCAGACTTCAGTAGCTATTCGCACGCAACTTTGTAAAATAGTGTCGAATAAATCTAGTGTCAACCGTAAGTAGTTTCTCCTCTTATAACCTGCTTTAGTCCGCCATCATACATATTTCTTACACGCCGCGATCACTCTAACAAAAGTGCACACTATAAAAAATATAGCGCGCACACAATTTTTAATACGACTTCTTCTTCTTTATATGCTTCCGTTGAAGGTTGGCGACCATGTTGATTTATCCTGTATAGAACCACCAACACTTCGGATATTGAACCACTTTCTGAGGTTACATCGCCAAGCAAGTATTTTTCTAGCTACACTACTAGCTACTGCTGTCTTCTATCTTCCCCTGCAAAATATCATATTTTTCATTGCGAATAATGAAAATATGATCTCATTTCATTCCTTAATTGTTATGTCATACAATTTATTTGATCGATATTACATTACGTTTAATGGGAAATTTTTTGATATTCACAATATTTCATATCAAAAATATTTTTTCCATAAAGAGCTTAATTTAGAAGTGATATGAATCTCTTTTTATAAAATATCTACGAAATTTCTACGTAAATTTTGATTCTGAAACATGGTGAGATGATATGCCCGTACATTTATCCAAATATGTACATATTCCTTGAGTTGTTAATAGTTATCTTGACTGCATATTAATACATTTTCATTGGTAATGCTGTTATTGCAGGCCCTACCAGTAGCCATATACTGGCATGGTAATGTCTTCATTATTTTATCCTCCAGCGCATAAATAATAACATGAGTCATTAAAATTGCACCAATTAATCCAAAATTAGACGGAACATTGGTGGAGACTGGAAGATATAGGGCCCCAGTTCTCGTACTTATAACCTTCTGATCAACACACATTCACCACTTCTTTCGTCACAACGCAATTA
The DNA here is from genome assembly GCA_031772225.1 of Eubasilissa splendida. Lineage (NCBI taxonomy): Eukaryota > Metazoa > Arthropoda > Insecta > Trichoptera > Phryganeidae > Eubasilissa > Eubasilissa splendida. The sequence goes on along the minus strand of CM062846.1, from coordinate 33,292,093 downwards.
AAACACCTAAATATGATGACTGGCGACACACATCGTACACAAGTATAAACATTAAAAATCGACGACCAAGAATATCACAATTATCGTCAGTCATGAGGGACGGACGTGGAAGATATATTCGGCAAATAAATATCTGAATCAGTCAACCATTATTGAAAAACACATCAGGAAATACTGAAGTAACATTCACTTGGAAAAATTAATGGTTAAATCAAAACGTAATTTTTTTGTTTATGATTTTATTAAGTTTTTTTTTTATTAATAACTATTGATGAACCTCTTAATCATGACTAATACACGATAGACTTCGTAAAGCAAAATCCCGCACTTTGAATTTTTAGACCTCTCCGATTTTGTTATGACCGTTGTGGCATTGAACATTTTATTGACCGTCATATATTATTCGGCTCAAGGAAATGGACCGATACCGAGAAAACCCTCAAAGCTTGCGGTAAATAGGAGAAGACGACAACCTAAATGGACGTGGACATTTCTGCTATACCCGAATCCTCAACGCTACAATGAAGTTAATTTTCAATATATTGTTCGCAATATTGTCCCTTATTGTGTGCTGATTTGCAACACTGGCTTACACTGCCCAAATAATAATAAGTGCTGGAAGCGTATATAATGCTAATTGTCTCGGTTTACTCAGCACTATTGTTTTCATCTGAAACTAGCGGTGTCTTGGATGAGCGTTGGTCAGTGACTTAAACACGGTAAAAAGATGACGATAAAGAAAGAAAAACTTAAAATTAAAAATAAAAATATTAATTCATTTTACTAGAAATGTATAAATATAACATAATTTTACTTATGTAACGTAAATTTATTGATTTATGCATGTAAATGTTATATTTTGGTAATTAGTAAGACAACAATGTCATAAACTCATAAAAGATATGAGGTTTCGCGGTAAACTCCATGAGATTATATCTACGTGCGCAAGCGATATTCAGGCCTATTCTCAAAATTGCAATATTGAAATGAAGGTGATTGTTACACCAACCCTCAAAAATAGACAGATAGTTTTGACAGATTATGGTACGTTTATCTCCCTCACTCCCTCACTCTCTCTTCCTCTCTCTCATTCAAATATAACACTATTTTTGAGGGTTGGTGTAACAATCACCTTCATTTCAATATTGCAATTTTGAGAATAGGCCTGATCGTTAAATTTGTCGTAAATTTTACAGGCTGACAATATTTCAGGTGCGTTCTATTGTCTACTACACCACGTGCACGGCTTAGAGAGAACGTCGTTCTTCTGTCCTGACTCTCGTTTCATTCACATTCATACATGTTCTCGTACACGTTCGATGATTTTCGAATAACACGACCATCATCAAATACCTAGTTTACCTGGTCATGCCAAGTCTCTCACAGAATTCTTCATCTTTCATCCACATAATCAATGCACGTTAACGTCCCTTTCTTACGTCTGTTAAATAGTTTGAATGATATACGTCTATCTGTTCATTAGTTACTTAGTAGTACCTAACTAATTTATTAAAGGGTTGGCACCGAGCATGAGCATAGTACGCCACACTCTTTTGTCTTGGCGAACCACTCTTGCTCGAATACCTGGTTTATCCGTTCATGACAGGTCGTCCTCGTCGTTCCTGACGCCTTCAACATTCGCCTCGTATACTTTAGTTACCATCCTCTCCTTCTCATCCTTGCATTATTGTATCGAATACTAACCAATTTACCGTTACGCCGTTTCCCCGAGGAGGTAGGCAGAGATGATAGAACGCGACACTCTTCTGTCCTGACACACAGTTCTCGCCTCATATGCATTCATATATATTCTCATACAAGCTCGCCGATTGTTATGGATTCTAACTGGACCATATTTCAGTATCTAGTTTACCTGGTCGTGTCAAGTCTTTCGCGGACGTCCTCTATTTCTGGTGCCATCAAAACATGCGTCATATATCTTTCTTACCATTCTCTCCTTATTTATCTGTTCCATATGACCAAACCACCTAAGTGACTCTTTTTTAATCTTACTCATTATACTAACATCAGTTTGTATCGATTACGTTGGAAACAAATCTGCGTTCGCTCCTAATAATTCATTCTTCACTCATCATCCATACGTCCGCCTTCTTTCATTTTTCTCTTGCCAATTTCAGGCTTACTTAGGCACCTACTTCCATTACTGTTGGCATCGGGTTTCTTATGTATCGCTAGTCTAGTTTCGGAGCACAAGTCTGTTTATCAATCTGCATTCATTTTTAATATGTTTATTCTTCATTAAATTATTAATAGATTTGGCATACATATGCTTGAGAAACGTCATTTTCATTGCATAGAGTCAATTTTGAATCAAATTTTATCACTTCAGTGCTTTACTCCCATCAGGATTCCATAGTGTACCCTAAATCTTGACCCGACTAACAATTTTCAAAAATTATTGCATTCAAAGAACCGATATTATATCATATAATTTTATATCTTTTATAATTGGTTTTTCTTACCAAATAAAAAAAAAACTACATTTAATTAGTATTTAAAATATTAGTTAACTTATTTTCAGTAACATGTTATAACTTTTTCGTTCAAATACATATAATCTATAATTTTACTTCTAAACATATTCAGTCGCACAACGACTGATACATTTTATAATTAAGTTACTTAATTTAATGTGCTGGGATATATAGAAACATTATATAATTATAAAAATGTTAATACACATATCAAATTTTGTCCGTTTGTATCTTCATTTGACTTCTTTGCAGATAGGCTACTCTGTCGCTATGAAACTCAATGATCGTTTGTAGATTTTAGTTTTATTTCATTTGTTGAAAATCTCAAATTCCATTTTTATACATTTGTACATTTATGTATACAATTTTACAAAAATGCTGAGATTATCTGTCTTCTTCTTTAGTGTCCTTATGAGACTCGGATGTCCGTAACCGCAGTCGCCATAGAGCGCTATCCATCAATTGACATTGCCTTTGTGGTCCAGTCGACAGGGCACTCGCCTACGAATGCTCCAAGTTAATACAGACTTCTGACGTACTTTGCGTTGGTCGTTAGCCATTTTCTAACCGACTATTTCTACGCTGTAATAAACTATTTAATTATGTTTACATTTAACATTGTTGGGGTGTCAGATTTTCGCACAACCCTTGAACATATTAAAAAAGTAATTAAATTGTTCTATCAACATTTTTACGTCAACTTGATTAATAGACTTTTACATTCTACGATATTATCTTAATTTATAGTGTTTTTAATATGCTTCGTTTTGGTAAAATAAATCGCTTTTAAACGAATTATTGTATTTACACTCATATAACTAGGTCTATAATAATAATATTTTTGAAGTTGTTGAATCAAGTGTAGGTAGAATGAGGGTAGGAACAAAACACGTTCCATAACCACACTTCACAAGAAATTACGGAATATAGCGCGTACACAATTTTTATCAATACTTTTTCTTCATGTGCAATCTTCTATCGAAAGTTGTTGACCATATTGCAGTGTGTTGGTTTATTCTGTATAAGGTCACCAATATTAAGGACATTGAACTACTTTCTGAGGTAATAATAGCCAAGATAATCTCTTTCTTCCCCTGTATAATGAGTTGTAAAAGATTATATTTTTCATTCTGTTCTGTTTTTGGCCGGTGTTCAAATTCACCTACATGTCAATCTTCCCCTCTAAGGTTGCGGGTGCGCGCACACACATGATTTGGTACTTAGTAGCATACAATTTCTAACAAAACTACTTATTTTTGTGTCGCCTTCATTCGAAGGTTGGCGACCATATTGCTGTATATTGATTTATCGTGTATAAGAACACCAACGTTTTGGACATTAACATATTTCTTAGGTTACGCAGCCAAAATAATATTTTTCTACCTATACTATTAGCTCAGCTGCTTTCTATCTCCCCCTGCATAATAACTTGTAAAATATCATATTTTTATTGCGGAGAATGTGTCAGAAGTATGCAGCTTTCCTTGATGTTGTTATTAGTTCTGTTGACTTATTTGTGTGTCTTAATACATCTTCATTAGTAATATGGTCAAGCCAGGCCCTCTCAGTAGTTTTATACTGGTATTGTAATGTTTTTATTATTTTCTCCCCCAGCGCACACATAATAGCATTGATCCTTAAAACTGCACAAAAGATTTTTCATGTGCACACCGTGTTCCAAAATTAGAGGAAACATTGTCCATAAGTGATCTTATTATTACTCTCGAGGTTTTAAGTACTATATTATTAGCATGTTCACCATTTCGCTACAGCAATCGAAAATATTTTCGACAAATTTTGAACTTATATTCTATAAACTTTCCAATTGATACGTTTATTGTGAACGCGCTTTCCTGGATAGAAAGAGTTCCAGATTCGAATTCCTGTAGTAACCAAATATTTTTTCGATATATAGTTTTTTTTCTGCATATGTTTTTAGTTGGTTCATTTAATTTGTATTAAAATACGACAGAACTGTGTTCAGAAAATGCAATTTCACAACAAAAATGTGTTCTCTTTAAAATTGTTAACATCAATAGCGTAACATTTCACATATCATATCATTTCTCCAAATGACGACTAATGATACGTAAACATAGAATCTCTTGTTTGGTGTTTGCTCATACGTGCGTACCAGTGGCGTTATTACATTTCACACCGGACCGAAACTGCTCTGTGGCTCGCACTAATCAAAAAGACAATATTTTTCTTTCGATGTTTGGTGATAATCTGGCTACCTCTATTATCAGCCACTGGGTGTTTCAGATTAGTAACTATCTGCGTAATAAAGACGAGAACAGGTCGCAATAAATACAGAGGAACCTCTGTATTCGTCAAATGTAATTTTCGTCACATTTTTCGGAAAAAAAAAGATCCAATATCCCAACTGCTGACATAAAAGAAATGCTGTCTAATTGAGTCTAAACAAAGAGCAAGGTTGAGAAATGGCTCTCGCACAACGCCAAAATTAATTTAAATATAAATTTATGCAATGATAACGTAACTGGCTGCTTTTGAAAATATTTGAAATAAAATCAAAAACAGACAACACCGAACAAGTTATTTGCTAAATCGAGTCCAGTGAATCGTCGGAAAAGGTACAAAAAAGATACCGATCACCAGAATTAAGAGTGTCCAATGGTTTAATGGAGGGTGACTTTCTTTCTAAACAATAATTCCTTTCCACCTCAGTTAAAGTAAGTTCTGATTACATTTTTATTTGTATTTTTATGAGGCTAGGAACGGATTATTCTAATATAACTTAATTCTTACAGAAAAAATTGATTCTATATTTGTCCAATTCAGTTTTTCCTTCATACCTAAATAACGAAATAACGATGCATATAGACGTTCTTCTGTAATCTTACAATACAACTTATTTATTTAAACTACGGAATGATTTTCCTAATATTCAGTCAATACATTTCTTAAATACTAATTAAATGTATCAATTAGAAAGATATACATATAAAATCAATTCTATCGAAAAATATTGTTGTTGCTACAGGGATTCAAACCTGGATCTCTTTCCAATCCGGGAAAGGTGCATTAATCGACTATGCTACAGCACACAAGCAGACAACAAATTTTCGAACCAATATGTTATACTTTTCAAATTAATACATCTATCGTTCCATTATTTGAAAACCATCTATTTTATTTTAGTCGGTTAATGCACCTTCCCCGGGTTGGAAAGAGATCCAGGTTCGAATACGGGCAGCAGCAACAATATTTTTCGATAAAATTGATTTAATATGTAAATATTTCTAATTAATACATTTTATTAGTATTTAGAATATCACAGATCAATGTTCTGAATAATCCCAACTTCACAATACGAATGTGTTCTCCTTAATAATACATTTCTTATTTAAACCACCGTGATATAATGTTCTAAAGGTGTTTCTCAAAGAACTTCTTCATCATTATATTAAAGTTGTAAATGTTTAGATGGGTGGGGCACGTTGTCTTATGGTACGACTCCAGAGCACTCCGTATGGAATGTCAACATGAGCTTGGTTGCTGAAACACCCATAAATGAGATGCAGCTAATCTAATAATTTCCTGTTAGGATTCCGCAGCTCTAGACAGATGAGCCTGTAGGTTAGCTGTGCGTTGTGCGGTCAGCCATGGACCGAAAAAGAGCTAACTAGAGCTAACTAAAGAAAAAATATCACTTGAGAGTCGAGTCTGTGTGAGGAATGAGGAACTTCGTAATGATGAGAACCTGCCTGTAGTTAAGTTGATATGGTACGAGCTGAACTTTGAATAAACCAGGTCAAAGGAGGGATATATGATCAGAGTACATATTTTAAATCTCTATATGCAATATTGTTTACGCGCCTTGTTACTTCGATTGGTACCACTGGGTTTCCTGGTTTATATTAATGTACGTGTGAGTGTGTGTGTGTGTGTGAGTATTGCCGCCTTTTTTCGGAAGCTAAGATGACGGTAACCGATAGGCGTCATTATTATTATATCGCGTGCTTTGACCAACTTTGCTTTGGTAGATGTATTTTTTAAAATGTTACTATTATTACGAGTGCGTAGGTTGGAATGTAAACTATTAAATTTATACAAAAATACATTTATTTTTAAGTACAAATACAAATATTTTACAACATTTAAAATTAGGTCTGGGCGTTTTGGACTATGAAAATACGATTATCACAGAGTCCGACTTTTGGATCCAATTACATGTTTACACCGAGCCAACGTTTGAAATATTACCTTGTAATACCTCTGTCATTCGGATCATGGATCGCATACGCGATTTATACCTATATTTATCTTTTCGTACTTACATAATATTTTCAGTTCGTGGACCAAATGGAAGGTATTACGATTTCTTCTTATTACCGTTACCCCGATACAAAGAGGATAATGATAAAATAATATCTGTACATACCAGACTCCGACAATGCTAACAAGGCATCAAGGATTGTTTGCCCAGTGGGTACAAGGCATGAATGCTGCTGTGTTTGTGCTACTGTTTACCTTCCATTTCTCTCCTTGTGTTGTATCATTATTTTGTCTCCATTTTTCCATTTGTGATTGTACGGCGGACCTGTTTAACGTTCCGTACACTTGTCGCGCTGCGGCTGAGGATTTTTGTGGAATCCATTAGCTAAACAAACCGAACCGTTGTGTGCGCAGCAGTTACAGCGGGGCCACGCTTTACCCTCTCCAGTGGTTGGCAATCCTCAGATCGTACGTCGCACTGTCCGTGCGAGTGGTCGGCAAGGCAGCCAGCCAATCTTTCACGTTTTCGATTTCGTCGTGTGACGTTTGGAAGCTGTTTGACAAGTTTATACAAATGATTAGCGGTCAGATTTAAATATAATTTTAATTTACAATAGGCTACTAGAGATCTACGTATGGATCTCTGGGGTGGCCGGGGGAAGAGTTTTACCCAACCAGGCAAAACTTCGAAACGCATGGTTTTCGTGGGTAGAGTTTGGTAGTGATAATGGGAGGAGGTTACATATTGCATTGGGCCCGAAAGATCGGTCAAAGGATTGCGTTAAGAACACACTAATATTCATGTCTGATTTACGTTAACTTTAAGACAGAATGAATGTCAACTATAATCTATTAACGCGTTTATTGATACTTATGTCGTGAGTTTAGATACCTATTGAAAACGGTTTGTAGAGACCAGCTCGGATTCAGGTGAGTCAAGAGATTCTGAGCCTCTCGTTCCTTACAAAGTTTAATCCATCTTACTCCTGTTGAGAACTTCGCTAAATTGGAACTCAATCTTTTACGTATCTATAAAATCCCCACATTTAGTCTATTCTCACACGTTCTGACACTTAAATTCAATGAAAAATTTTAACGTTTTCGACGCTTACGGCGTCATCTTCAGTAATAAACTTATAAAATTATATCTCTTGGAACATGTCAGTATTTATCTCCCCATTATCTTAAAAAAATACTAGAACATCAGTATAGAGTGTTTATCGAGATCACCAATAAATATTTTTTATTTATACGAGTAAATAAATTTACATATCATTAATTGACATTGCGGTTACTTTATGGTGTAACATGATTATTTTAATTTTCATAAATAAACTTTGGAATACACACACGTTGGGTTATTATCACTACTATAACTTCGTATTAAAAACTGCGCTCCTTCCCTTCCCAATAGATAGCAACACTGTATTTAGTTTACTTATCACCTGATGATGAGAGGGACTGCACCACTCGAAACTATAGTATTGAGAATAACCCAACGTGTGTGGAGGTACGCAGTTTTTTCGATCATTAATGGGAATATGAACAATAGGGGTGGAAGTATTAGAAAAAATAAGTTAAATACCAATTAAATGTATTAATTAGTATTTAAAATATCACATACTTATGTTCTGAATAATTACAACTTTACAGTAAAAATGTGTTCCCTTTAATAATTACTAATTTCAAAAATTTTCAATTACACTTGATTGCGACATGGAATGCATCTTTCCAAACTATAGTAGTCACAAAATAACTCAAAGTGTGTGTAGCACAACGTTTAGTTAAGTGAGAAATTAAAATAATCGCCATGTTAATTAATGATACATATGTAGATCATTTATTTTTATCCGAATCGTGCATCAGATCCTATACCCTCGGCGTACTGTTCTTCATAACTTGATCATATAAAATTCTCTCCTTTTTATCGCGTAATAATTTAATAAATAAAGAAACAAAGAAACTTATATTATTGACTGACAATGTTTCTTGTCTCTGGCGCGCCACTCCAATGTCAACACGACCACTGGTTCTACAGCTTCCGTTCATTAGCGTCTTTGACATCCACACTCCAAGTCCATCTCGAGGCAAACTCCTCGGGACTACTGGACGTCCGAAGAAGGGGTTCGGGTCCCGGCTACGGACCAGGTACCTTCCGTGTTTGCTCAGTCATGATACCCACTCAGCGGGGACAATGGACTGGAATGTTTGTCAACTGTTTTGTGAGCTTCTTCATTTTCAGTTTGTTGAACCAATTATAATATCTTCAAGAAATTATAGTACACAGAAACATGAATGAATTATTTTTCATAATGTGTGTTGAAATCAGATAAATTTATATCAATGATTATAAGCTAACCCACTGATTTAACATTGGCGAAATTAATTTGTTTTGAAATCGTAATATCATTGTTTGTGAACCCTGTAAATGTGTTTCGTTATTATGAAGAAGAATTTTGGCTGTGCAGTTATTAGGTTTAGCAACTATTAATGAATTTGATTGTAAGTGTGTGAGTTAACGGATCAAAATGATTTGAAAATTATATTGTAATTGATGTGATTAGTGTGTGATGCCCCAAAAATCATCCACATACTCTCGCGGTCGTATTAATAATATTAATAAAAATTAATTGTCTTTGTTTCGATTCACAACTTATATGCACTCCGGAAATCATTATTAAATTAAGTTGTTGAAAAATAAATAAATTGGATTGGCAGGATGGTCATTTTATTGTTGAACAATTGTTTCAGGTATTCTTAAAAAACCCATGATGATAAAATCAAATATATTTTGGAGAAAACGCGAGTGCGAGAAAAAAAGAGTGATCCAAAAATATTATGTACAGGGTGAATATTATGTTCAAGAATGATTTTGTTTGGCCGCCATATTTGTTTGGCAAACATTTGCCAGTTTGAATTTGGTAGTCGTAGAGAGTAGTTGATTACAATTTATAATGGAGCATATAACGCCTCAACAACGTGTTGAAGTCATTAAAACATTTTATCTAAATAATAATGGCAATGTTGTAACTATTAATATATTATCACATGTTGGAAAACTTCTTGGTGGCCGAATTGCGCTTTAAATTCTGCGAGAATTTTTTTCCGGTCGCATAATGTCAAAAAGTGGTGATATCTACTGGCCTACTCGATCACCTGATTTGACGGCTTCCGATTATTTTCTGTAGGGGTACTTGAAAATAAAAATCTACGCTAATAAGCCGACAATAATTCCGATGCTACAGGACAATATTCGAAATGAAATGGCTGAAATAACATGCGAAGTGTGTGAGAATGCTATGAAAAATATAGTTAAAGGAGCATGCATTTCTGCCGCTGTCAAAGGCCGTCACTTGGCCGATATAATATTTTACACATAATTGTAATAAATCATATAATTGATAAATAAAAATTAAATTAAAATATTATATTTTATTTTCTATTTATTTAAAAATAATATCGGCCTGGAACATAAAATTCACCCTGTATTACAAAGAAAACTAACTGTGTCCACTTTACAATTCAAGCGATGTGCGAACGTTATTAATTTTTTAGAAAGTCTTACATATATTTTATTACTGCTACAATTTTATTTTATTCCGTCACAAATAGTCGTCGAAAATAAATTGAATATCATTACAATTCATCATTTTGGTAATACTATCATATACCTATGCTACATTCCGAATACTATGTGGACAAAAAGGTGTTACATTTTTGGTAACCACGCCTCATGTCAATTTATTTGTATTTATATCAAATAATTTATACATATAAATTACAAAAAAATTCATCGCGATTGAATATGAATGCACTTAATTTGTATTTAAAAGGAAATTAATACTTCGTTCTAATGTAATGTATTAATTTTCTTACAATTTAACGTACTTATAAATAAAACGTAAATTCATGATTACACAAACAGGTTACATATCTGCTTAATTTATTTATACTTCTTTTTAATGTAATGTATCAGTTGCCTCACAAATTGGTGTAAGTAGGTATAAAAAAAACATTAGTTGACAATACAGATTTCAGTTCATAATATTTTTTATTATTGGTATAACACAATTAAGTTAAATCTGTATACCTATACACATTTTATAATTTTTTAATCTTCCAATTACCATCCCTTTTGCATGTGACTGCAGTATGCCCTGTATATTGAATAGCTTCGTTTCCAGACACCCCTCGCGCATAATCTTGGCTGACAATTCCGCTCTAAAAGCTTCCGTGTCGAGGACTGCGATAGAAAATGCAGTGCAATAATTTATTAAATACTTTAAATACTATCACCGTAAAGATTTTCCAGACTGTCTTATGACCTCAATGTATCGCCTTTAAGATTGGTTTAACAGAAGTGGAAGACGGACTCAATTATGTTCCAGGCTCGGGACAATATGACAGGACGTAAATCATGGACGTAACAACAGGGCCTCGTGCCATTCGACGTTTTTGAATTACTAATAATCTAAATGCCAACGTCGACACATTTTGAATACTTTTAGAAAATAATATCAGTTTCTATACAATGTAAAAATCGTAAAGTGTATTTATTTGGCTATTAAATGTGTTGAAATATACTTAGAATACGATTTCATGAAAACAAATTAGATAAATCATTTAATTTAAATTCACCCTTTACTAGTTGACAATATTATACAAGGATTCCGAATAAGCAGTAACTTACACTTACTTGAAGTTCCTACGCAGTGGCGTAATAACAAATTTCCGGCCCTCTGGGCAAGCACGAATACACATAGTTTGACTTTTTATTATTTATTAAAAAAGAATGTAATAACTAGTAAATTATTTTCGTTGATATCACTGTCGATTTAATTGCGCAATCAAATTCGTTTAGTATTGGCGAGTTTTTGAATCTGCAAATAAATATATTATATTAATAAAATTTGTAATACTCGTACTCGTCAAATTACGTAGGTATATAAAAATAGTTTTTTTCACATTATGATATAATATTCGAGAAGGAGAAATGCAAAACAACGTGCAAAATACTTGTAGGTGATGAATGTTTGGAATAAGTAGATGAGTTTGTGTATTTGGAAAGTATGTTTGATAGAAACGGAAAGACTGAGAAAGATATCGAAAGGAGGGTGACTGCAGGAAACAAAGTGAACGGCGCTTTGAATAGAATTATGGCTAATGGGAACATATCAACCGAGGTAAAACTAGTGGTAAACAATGGAGTCTTGATACCGACACTTATGTATGGAGCTAGCAGAAGAGAAACGAAAGTATACTGAATGCAGTGAAAATGAGATCGCTTAGGCGTATGTATGGCAGATCCATTTATGACAGAGAGAATGTAGAAATAAGTAAAGAATGTAAAGCTGATCTTAGTATAGTGAGTAAAATAAAAAAAGGATCACTTAGGTGATTTGGTCATATTGGACGGATGAATGAGGAGAAAATGGTAAGGTAACCGATAAAACATACTTTCTACGATTTGCTATTGAACAGAAAGATAACACTGAAATTAATATTAAAATTCACACCAAATTCACAAAATGGGGAGGAACATAGAAAGCTTCAATGTCACAATTAGAAATCACTAAGAAAATGATAATAAAAATTATTCTAAAAAAAAGACTATCCAAGTATACAATTTTTTATAGATTTCAAAGTACCAAAAATAATAGACATACAAAAAAATTCAAACTTTAGAAGCGAATTCCGAACTACAAGATTTAGAGATCAAATCGATATTCCAAAACTAAAATATACCGCAACCCAAAATCACTATATTTATCAAGGCATCAAGTTTTTTAACAATCTTCCCATCACAAGTAGAAAAATTACAGACTACTATCAATTTGTATCTGAAGTAAAAAAAATATATACACAGACTAACTGAAACATAAATTATCTCGTATATACTCCTTCTCTATACACGAGTCTTACTCTCATAGAGAAGAAATAAATGTTAAATTAAATATATATATATATATATATCACTGATAATTCTAAAATGTATTATATTTTCTAATAATAAAATAAAAAATATGACATAAGTGCTGATGGCACCAGAAATATAGACGACCGCAGAAGACTTGGCACGACCAGGTAAACCAGATACTGGAGTTGGATGGAATGGTTAGAAGCCTCAATAATCGGAGAGCCTGTATGAGAAAATATACGAATGTGGATGAGGTGTGTGTGAGAAATGTGTGTCAGGACAGAACAGTGTGGTGCTTTATCCTCTCTGCCTACCCACGCGGAGAAACGGCGTGATGGTAAGTTAGTTAGTTATGACATAATAATATTTTTAATTTTCGAGAAATATTTTTTTCGACATCGCAAGCGATATTCATCAATTAAAAATGAGGAAAATTTTTTGGTCATTATTTCAACAATCTACCACTTATTTTTCTTTGTAGTACACGGATAACGAAAACATATTAGTTACAGATTATTAAAAAGGAATAAACATATGTACGTGTGCTATTTATTTAATCTTACGAGACGTATTATGGTCAAATTATAGAGGGTATTTTTAGATATCATTATCGAAGACAGTCCCAGGATCATGAAGTGGTCCTTTACGGATGTTAATGGCTACGTAATGATTGTTACGCTTGTCACTTTTGGCGCGCCAAAGGGTTCCGAAACAAGGTCCCGTACAATAAGTCCAGAAACCCTAATCCCATTTCAGTGACCATTTGCGTGAATCTCTGGCCCCAGAGCACGTAGGACCCGAACCCCCCTAATAGAGTACAGATAGTCGGCTTTAAAGGAACCATAATAGTAAAATTATTAATTTAGTGAATATATAAATTATTAAAATAAATTTGATTAATCACTTAGAAAGATACGCAGAAAAAATATATCTATCTAAAAATATACAATTACCGCTTTCTTTTACTGGAGACTGGTGGATAACCAATTACACTATGTTAATACGGATTTAATTTTATGTCGAATTTACTATTTTATACACGATTCATCTATTTGGTTTAATTTTCAAAGAATTATTCACAATAAAAATATAAATTAACAAATGTTATTATTATTATTAAAGAGAACACATTTTTATTGTAAAGTTGTAATTACTCAGAACATTGATCTGTGATATTTTAAATACTAATTAAATGTATTGATTAGAAAGATATACATATAAAATCAATTTTATCGAAAAATATTGTTGTTGCTACCGAAATTCGAACCTGGATCTCTTTCCATTCCGAGGAAGGTACATTAACCAACTATGCTACAACAGATAGTACTTTTGACGATAAATGTGTCCAAAATTTAATAAAAATGAATTATTAATTCTGGCGTCTCCTATCGGACTACTATAAGATATTTAAGATTCTGTAAAAATAAATTAGATGGCTTTCAAATAATGAAACGATAGATGTATTCATTTGAAAAGTGTAACATATAGGTTCGAAAATTTGTCGTCAAAAATGCTGTCTGCTCTAGCGTAGTTTTTTAGTGCTCCTACCCAGGATTAGAAAGAGATCCTGGTTCGAATCCCGGTAGCAACGACAATTGATTATATATGTATATCTTTGTAATTAATACATTTAATTAGTATTTAAGTTATTATTATTATTACCGTGTTGATTATCTACACATCGATCGGTTTTATAATTAATTTGAAAATTTTGTTTAATTTTTGAACCAATATAATCAATTTAATGGATATAACTTTTTAAATAAAATATGGTGTTGAAACCGGTCTAAACTAATTTTTAAAAAAACATGGAAAATATAAAATGTCAAATGTCAATGTAAAAGTAATCCAATGCTTGATGAGATTAAGTTTTTATATAAAGAGTAATATCTTTATGTTACATTAATAAATTTATGCCGATTTGATTTTCATAGTGCCTCTTCGTCTATAAGAGCTCATTTTTCAACTCGCTGAAATGTTTTTGAGTGAGTAGCCTCTGTTGCAGGCTGCACATACCAAGAAATTCCGTCGTTGTGTCACAATCAAAGAGACTCAATTCTCTCCTCTTTTTTCAGTGCTTAGGTATAATGCAGCCTCAAATGATGAATTATTTAAAAACGTAATTGGTTGATGTAGTGGAATAGTAACATATTTCTCCGGATAGAAGAGATCTAGGTTCGAATCCTTCTAGCAACCAAATATTTTTTCAAAAAATAGATTTGTTCTATATATATCTTTGTAATTGATTATATTAATATGCATTAAAAAATATGTTTTTCCAAAAGTAACTTAATGTTTACTTGATTAATGTCTAATTGATTAATTTAATTTGTACTGAGAAATATATATTTCCTAAAGTAACTTATAATTTAATTAATTATTTATAAAATATTTATTTCAAAATGTATCTTATGTTATGTCTCAGTACCTATGTTTAAAATTATACCATGCAAATTGTATTGAAATTAAAAGATAATAAAAATCTAGATAGAAAATACAATATATTATAGAGTTGACTGCAGAGGTTTCAATATACATTTCTGATACACATATTTTGTTATAATTAAGAAAATATTTCTTATTCAAAATGAATTATTATCACTTAGAAAAGTATAAAAAACAATTCTTCGATTTTGAAAAAATAGTAAAATAAAATAAAATTATTAAATAAAAACGTAAAAAAAGTACAATAAGTAACCCATTTTTTAATTAGGTACGTAAAAATACTTTAATATTCACTAATTTACAACTAGCAGAGCACCTTTTCAGCGCCTTAGGCTACAAACTATATCAATTGTTCGGATACAAATTTAGTCCACAATTCGTATTTTCTTGAGTCCATTCTCTAGCTATTTCATGTACTTGTTGAGTTTGATACCTAATATCGCGCACATTGTTCGGGACAATGCTTCCGCTAGTGAATCGGTGACTAGGGGTGGACAACCGGGTAGTCCATTAGGAAAGGGTTGGGGAAGTCGCACGGGACCGGACAATCGTCTTCATCATCAGTACGTGACTTTAGGGTTTCATTTATTTTACAGTGGCGTGTCTTATGTATCAATTTACTTAAAAATATCAAAAGTCTTCATTCGTGAGTTCAAACGCAGAATAAATTATGATATCTCATCATACGTCTATGTAGGTATTTTTTTAATTTTCTTATAATGATGAATGGTATGCATTTTTATAGAAATATTCTAGGTCTAATGAGGTAACTTACGGAAAATTTCAATGCTCTACAACAAATCTTCTTTAATCATAAACCACATTTCATTAAAAATTTAGTATGAGATATAACGCATTTTATAGACACGCCAGTTAGCCAGCCTGATACGATGTTGTTTCAAAGTGGTAGCTGATCATTCGTAATTCCGTTAATATTGAACCTAAAGAAATAAGTAAAAAGCACAATTTCACATACATACGAGATTTACTCAATTTTTTCTTTTTGAATTCTTGAACAGATTCTTTAATTGACAAAACTTTGAAGTATTCGTTGTAAACTAAATATTTTGTTAACTAATAGATTTATTCTGTATATTTTCTCTGCAATTCAATTTATTTAAATGGAATAGAGTATTATATAAGTTACTTAAATATTAAAGAAGTGTGTATGGTCTAAAATTGCATCTTCATATTAAAATTAGATTTCCTTAAAATATAAATAAATTCATCTATAAATATAATAAGTATGTTGATGATTACTCAAAAACAATCTTCATAAGATTATTTATTCGCGATGTTTAATATTTATATAAAATCACTCGTTTAAAAAATTAAGCCGTCACCACTGGAAGGACCCAAGCAAGGGCACCCTTCAGACACTCACCCCCCATCTTAGGGGACTCGGTCACGTTCAGGGGCCCCGAATATATACGTTAATGTTTATTTTATTTAACTGTCCCTCCTCGACATTGTGATGGATTGATCTTCTAAACGGACCTGACGTTCTTCCATACAACAACTCCGTTTGTTACTCTTTCTTTCCATCAGCCATTCAATCGAAGTGTCCGGCCGGTATTGCCCATTATTTCCTTATGCAACTGGCGTGTTCCTTATCCTATTTACAATCGGGGATAACATTTCAATGCGCGCAATAATACGACAATAGAAAAACATATGAAATTATACAAAAAAAATAGCTAGAAGCCCGTTATGTTCTGGTGGTCGCGTTAGAAATGGATTTCGGTGAGAGCCGTCATGTATGGGTCAAAAAACTTAATACGATTTCGGAGACCGGTTTACGGCTTTAATATTTATCACTTAAGCTTAGTCAAATTAGCAAAACAATTCGATTTATATTTCAGTGCCTTGATGCGTACAACATTGTATTTTGACTGCACAATTTTTTGTTATTTGGAACTGTCGCTAATGTTTTACACGCATTAAAAAAGACAAAATAAATCAACACCGTCATAAATATCACATCACATCACATAAATCCACACAACACTAAGAACTTAAAATAAATTTTATATTTTTAAACGTAAGTAGATAAAATTTGGTGACTAATATTTATAAGAAAAATTGATACAAATCAACATGAGCACGAACATCATACAAGAGGAAAAGATTCACAATTTCTGTGGCCTATTTATGCCAATGACTGAGACTGCCATTTAGAAAGAAGACTAAATCTTAGAAATCGATGATGTATAATGCGATGAAGATTTTTAATGAAATGTAAGAACACATAAAAAAGAAGAAACTAACTACATAGATTCAAAATGAAACTAAACAGTGTGATAATATGTGAAAGATAGGTTTTAGTAAAAAGGAACGATTTTTATCTTGTTTGACAATATAAGGTTCCGGGTTCGATTTCCATGGTGGTTGCTATACTTTTTTGATAGATAATTTTTTATAGGAGACGCCAGAATTTAATTAATTCACTTATTTTATTAAATTTTGAAACTTTCATACAGCTTATACATTAAGGAAAACACATTTTTGTTGTGAAGTTGCATTTTTAGAATATAGTTACTAAAGAACATGCTAGTTTAATAGATAGTTATTCTGTAATTATATATTACTAGTTGATTCATTTATTATTTTTTTATTAAAACGAGCCAAGAAGCAAATAATTATAAAAACAATTTTAAAAATTCAAGTGCTCAGTGAAAGGAAAAACAAAAATAGAAGTCTGGGTTTTAATATTATTTATGAAATACTATAAATATTCTCAGTAGTGTATATAAAACATACTATAAGTTATTTGGATAGTAATACGAAAACCAAGAACTGAATGATATATTTAGATATATTTTCACATAGATATATTTTCGCTTCTTCAATATTTGCAAAATTACTTTGTGGCAAGATGTTATATATAAGTATGATATATGATCACCAGATTCTTACAGTAATGAACGACTTGGGTGTTAATAATTACAATATTGGCTTTATCGGTCACATAAAGGTCGTTAAATAAAATTATCTGTCCCAAATTATTGTTGATTAAATGCCATACGAAACTTTCGACAGTCGTAACCTTAGAGATCTTGTTAAGGGAGTAAACATCGTAAAAGTGTGAAAGCTCTCTGCTTTTATAAGGCTTATGGTTACAGCTTAATCTATGCTATCGTTATAGCCTGTTGTATTAGTCGGTAAATAAAGAAATACAATATAATAAAATAGGAACATTTTTCTAAAAAATTTTCCATTCCGTGGATTTTGACTTATATATATTATATGAATAATTTTAATATCGCAAAACAAAGCAAATATAACTTTTGTTGGAAAGCCGAATTTGCGTTTTGATTGGTAAATCATAAGATGATATGGGAAACCATATTTTTATTTCTTATACCATGTTTTTAACAGTAATCTTGAAAACAAACCATAAACAAACTATAAAAACAAACAATTAAGAAAGTAAACAAATATCAGATATCTCATAGAGACAAAACTATTTTTTTAAATTATATTTAATGGAAAATATATGGAAGTATGTGGTAATTACAGAGCTAACGATATAAAATCAGATTCAATATGCTATTTCAAAAAAGGGAAAAATGTATTATCAAATTTGGTCCATAGATGGCGATGGTGTAATGGCATTCGAAGAGAATCCACATACTAACATATATACAACTTTCAACAATTTTAATAGATATGGAGATAGTGGAGAGAGAATTGGTGAACGTTATATGTATATAAAGTGGTCACATAAGCCAGCTGAAGACAGGTTGTAAACCCTGTAATTACCCCATACTTCCATATATTTTCCATTAAACATAATTTTAAAAATAGCTTTGTCTCTATAAGATATCTGATATTTGTTTAATAACAGTGCCATTGTAGGTAAAAATCCAGTAATTGTGTGTTCTTGGACATATTCAAATATTACTAATTAAGAAAGTATTCGTTCATTATTTCTGAAAGTATAGCGATACTACTTTGTTTCGAAAATATTTATTCACATGCAGCTCAAATAATATGCGGATGTACTGCTAAATTTATATTTATGTGTTATATGACGATTAAAGAGTGTTGTATAACGAATTAATTATTACGAATTTATATTTGTAAATTTAAAATCCTTTTAAAGAATGTTCTAGCTAGACTTGTACTGCGAAAGCTAAATTAATACTTTTTCAAACATGTTATGGTTTACGTTGGAGAAAGCGGAATTAAGGTGTATGAAAGCAATTAAATACATCTTGTGCTATTGGAAAAATAAATATATATTTATATACTAATAATAAATATGTTATTTAGAAGATAATTTAAATATACTTTATCTATTATTTATAAAATTAAAAGTGGCAAATGTTTACCATATTTATCTTCCAATATTGTTGTTACACTTAATCTCTACCTATTCAAAATTTAGATTGAATATCTGATAAAATGTTTATTTATACTAAAATAACAAAATAATAATAATAAGAGGGTGAATTGGGCAACGTTGCTCTATATTAAGTTGATGTACGTTTAACGAACCACTGTAAAAATATTTATAAGGGGAAAAAATGATTAATGGAGTTTTAAGATTTGATTCTTGTTAAAATACAATATTATGGTTGGTTGATATTATATTCAAGATATGGACATATGGCTATTAGTTATAAGTAAATTTGGATCGTAATCATGTACACCTATAATAATAATGTTCGTATGTATGTTTTGAGACTAAGGGTGCATATCAAAAGGTTGAAATGTGAAATCCACCGTTTACTATGTCGGTTTATATGGGTATGTCGCTGAGTCTATTTTTGATACTGTGTGAGATGATTGCAGACAGTAATGTCAAAATAGGTAAATAGAACACAACATAATTTCTTTACTGTTTTATTGAAAAACAACAAGTTGTCCATGTGGCCTAGTATAGAAATGGGCAAAGGTCGAGTACTTGTATACGACGAGAGCAATAATAAGATATGTGTACACATTTTCAAGTTTAGCAATAAATTAATCGTACCTGATCTGAATGATGATGTGAAATTTCGCTTATTATATATAATAATTTATTTATTTGTAAATAATATAGAATGTGTTGGGGTCTTCATTAAAAGGTTCTGTTCCAAGGTACATACAATTAATTATTACTTAATGTATATATCACTTTTTATATATACTTTTGTTGAATGTACGCCAAATTTTTTTAGACTCGTAATAAATACTTCACCACAACTTGTTAAGACAATATCAAGTGGGCGCCCGTTGTCCTCCCGTTTGCGGTTCCTGTCAGGCCTTGATTGACGACCTCTGACAGAGGCCCGCCTTCTCGGAGTTCTCGTCAAACAGAAATGTAGAGGTGTATTACTTATAAAATAGTGTTTTGTACATTATATTTTTTTAACTGATTTTAATAACAACATCAAAGCATTTTCGTTATAAATATAAAAATAAATATTATAAATATGAATTAAATATATTAATTATAAAGATATACATATAAAATCAATTTTATCGAAAAATATTGTTGTTGCGCCACCGGGATTCGAACCTGAACCTCTTTCCTAACCGGGGAAGGTGCATTATCCAACTATGCTATAGCGACAATATTTTTAGCGACAATTTTCGAACCTATATGTTACCTTTTTGAAATCAATACATTTAGTCGTTCCATCATTTGAATGTGTTCTCCTAAAAAATAATAAAGTTGTATCAATGTGTCCAAACTTTAATAAAAATGAATTGATAATTCTGGCGTCTACTATCAGATTTACTTAAAGGTATTTGAGATTCTGTAAAAATAAGGTAGATGGCTCTGTCAAATGATGGAACGATTAAATGTATTGATTTCAAAAAGGTAACATATAGGGTCGAAAAATTGTCGCTAAAAATAATGCCGCTGTAGCTTAGTTGGATAAAGCACCTCCCCCGGTTAGGGAAGAGATCCAGGTTCGAATCCCGGTAGCGCAACAACAATATTTTTCGATAAAATTGATTTTATATGTATATCTTTATAATTAATATATTTAATTCATATTTAAAATATCACAGACCTATGTTCTGAATAATTACAACTTCACAATAATAATGTGTTCTCCTAAAAAATAATAAATATTATGTTCGCAAAAATGTTAATATAATATATAGATTAGTTTCTGCCTATTAGCGTGCGAAATTTATTTCAACCGTAAACAATTTTTTTTTAAAAATAGGTAAGTACAAGCCACCCTTTATTATTATTTACATAAAATAAGATCAACAATTTAAATGTGATGTGAATAGATACGGGATAGCCAATAAATAAAATACAGATACACATATTTAAAAAATGAAATATTTAATATTTTTGTATGTACCGTAAATTAAAAATATCATTATTGTTTTACATGCCCTTGAGTGGCATTTACTTCATAAGGCGTTAGCTAAACACTTTTGATAATAGTTCAGTAGCTGATGTAAAAGAGATGTTATGTGAGAGAATTTGGAAACTCCAAATATTATCCGTGCAGCCGCATTTAGAATAGATTGTAATCTATCCATCTTCAACATTGGCAGGCCAGCACATATGCTGTTATAATAGTCCACACGTGACACCACAAATACATTTATAAGTAGACGGGCTGCCTCAAGAGGAAGATGTCTCCGAATACTTTTAATCTGTTTCAGTTGATAAAACAGTTTTACTGAATTGAGTATTCATTGAAAGATCTGAATCAATGTGCACGCTCAACAACTTAACTGCAGATTTAGCATTCACAGACATTGATTCCTGTATCTTGTAAATGTACAAACGCGTAGATTGATATTTTCTAGGTTTACGATACATTACTAAATTGATTAAATGAATAAATGAACTTTAAAATATATTCTTAGTGCATTCAAGACTATTTTTCTGATGTACTTTTTTATTATAATCATCGAGCTATTTATTTGTCGCTTGTTCTTAATAAATTAAAATATGTAGATGTCAAATAAATATTTCGTACTTTTTGCTGAACCAAATACGAGCTACGTAAGCTAAAACATAACTTACGTTAATTTTATGATGTGAAGGTAAAGTGAGAGGCAACGCTTGTGCAGGCAAATATGCCCACGGAACTCGCAGGGCTTAGCTGTATCTGGCTCAACAACTAACATTTATTAATAATCCGATATCATACATAAATTCATTTAGTTTAATAAAATAATGTTTTTGGTTTAAACCACTTTAATATGCGCATGTACTAAAGTCAACTAGTTTCAGTTGGACCCAACCTTCTCCAGGACAATATAATATATAGACTAACCTAAGTACAGATATTTAAATATGAGGTAAATAAGAGAGAGCAACAGTGAGATAAAGGGTGGGGATTGCATGGGAACAACTTTAATATCAGACTATTGGATAGATTTATTTGGTTATTTAGTATCTTAAATATGAATTAAATATATTAATTAGAAATATATACATATAAAATCAATTTTATCGAAAAATATTGTTGTTGCGCCACCGGAATTCGAACCTGGATCTCTTTCCTAACCGGAGAAGGTGCATTATCCAACTATGCTACAGCGACAACATTTTTGGCGACAATTTTCGAACCTATATGATATGAATACATTTAATCGTTCCATTATTTGAAAGAGCCATCTACCTTATTTTTACAGAATCTCAAATACCTTTGAGTAAACTGATAGTTGATTTTGGACACATTGATACAACTTTATTATTAGGAGAACACATTCTTATTGTGAAGTTGTAATTATTCAGAACCTAGGTTTGTGATATTTTAAATATGAATTAAATATATTAATTAGAAAGATATACATATAAAATAATTTTTATCGAAAAACAGCAAAATGCTACAGCGACAACATATACATAGTTGGATAATGCACCTTCCTCGGTTAGGAAAGAGTTCGAATCCCGGTGGCGCAACAACAATATTTTTCGATAAAATTGATTTTATATGTATATATTTCTAATTAATATATAAAATATCACAGACCTAGGTTCTGAATAATTACAACTTCACAATAAGAATGTGTTCTCCTAATAATATTAAGTATCTGGCTATTATTCTTGAGTGATTTATTAATTTCTAATGCTTCTAAACTGTTAAGGCGTAAACCTATTCCATTTGTACGTAACACTTGTACCCCTGTATTCTTATTAAAAGTATGGTTAGAATTAATTAAGCGTTCGGCAAATTCCGAAAAACCTATACTTGTTAAGCATTTAATATGTTATTTTATTCTAATATTTATTATTTTCCAACTGAAGCTATTTGACTTTAGTATATGTGCATAATAAAGTGATTTAAAACTAAAACGTTGTTATATTTAATTACAAAGTCAATCCACAACGTGTTTGCTTTCTTTGAAAATTTTAATTAGTTTAGATGTTATACCTGTTTTGACGTGATATTTTCATAAAACGTGATTTATTGCAACAAGTATCAATAGCATGGAAAGGTTCGATATTCAAATACGAATATATGAAATATATAGGCTTTTAAAAGCGTAAAGAACACCGCCTTACTTGTGAGTGGGGTGTCGGACCAATGCAATCATTTTACACTGACAAATACAACCAGAAGATCCTTATCTTTTCTACATCACACTGGCCATGGGCGTTTCTTAAAATCCTGGTATCCTTGAAATAATGCATCAGCTATGTCACTTATACGTCGTACATTATAAATATCGTAAAAATGATTATTATTTAATAATTTTAAATACATTAAGTGTAATTAAAAAATATATAAATAACATTATTTTCCTTTTAAAATTAGCAATATTAATTTTGTGGTTAAAATTCATATTTTTATTTATTATCTTTGTTTTATTAACCACTTAATTGAGTTTAAATACATCTACCGGTTTCGAAAAATAGCATTTTCTTCTACAGGATGTCATAACTAACTAAAACATATATTATTGTTTGTTTACCAGAATCTATTTTTAAAAAATCTTTTTTTTTTAATAAAATAGATTCTGGTAAAGAAACAAAATTGTTTTTTTTTAATATGTTGAAGCGCAATTACAGAATTTTTACCTATAAAGGCACTGTTATTAAATAAATATTTAAAAAATGTCAAATTATGATTTTAAAAAATTATGATTTTTTTTAAAACTTTGAGGTCCGCCCTGTCTGTCAGTTTATAGAAGCCAGTAAAACTGAATGTGCGAATAAAAAAGCTGGTCAGGTCGCCAGAATATAGATGTATAAAATACATTGTAAAGTTGAAAATCCTTTTATCTCAAACATTATATTGTGTATCATACGTACGAGTATTTGTATACAATTTATCTGAAGCTCCGTTAAGTATAGAGTGCAAACGAAATTTAACGCAAGTTGTAAACATAATTTTGTTCATCTTGACCGAACTTATTCAATGTTTACATTTAAAGCAAGCGGGTTGGTGTATCGCGGATAATTGTAAATTTCCCTCACGTTGAATTATAAAATCGGAAGGTAGAAACTTTGCTGATAAGTAAATTTGCTAAATAATAGAAAAAACAAAATTATTCGTCGTTATCGTATTTTAAATAAAAGTGTTTATCGAGGTTACTTTTTAGGTTTCGTTTCAATTTATTATTTATATAATTTTAACGAATTTTTTGGAACTTATTAAGGCAAATTTTTTTCACCATCACATTTTTTTTTTAAATTAGCGGCCACAATAGGCGCCCGCAGGGCTTAGCAGCAAGTAATTGACTATCGCCGATTGGAATTGTACAAACGGTGTTCTACTTTGAATTATATACATTCTTGGAAAAATTGAGATCATGTTTACAATAAATAATTATTGAACAAATGTTACAAACATATTTGACAGATGATTGAATACGCGAGATGACAGATGGTCTACATACTCGCCAGTCGGAAAAATTAATACGAATTGGCTTATATATATTTTTTCTACTTGTAATAAAGACAATGTACACTTCATTTTAAATTGAATATATATTTACGTACTGTTATTGAATATATAAAAATGAAAACATTTAAGTAATCTTAATCAAGAGATATCAAAAACACGTTTAACATATTCGCTACTTTGACGAATATGTCGAATTTATTCTTTCTAGAAATGACACTTACATATTCAAATACACATCCAATCATATAATAGTTTTTTGATGAATTAAGTTAAATAATGTTTATTTGATAACATGCAACATCTCTGCCACTGACAATTATCTGAAAACGAGATGCGTAGGTACTTAAGGAGCAATATTACAAGCGGGTTTTGGAGATATCGAAGTTGACCGAAACAGCGGGGTGTCTCAAACCCAGATGCAACGTCCATGGGCATAATGTCTCCTCGGGCCGTGGAAGTCTTTTGTCTTCATAATGTCATTTTTTGTCACCGCGTGATGAAGACGATGCGAAGGTTTCCTTATTCAGAGATAGCATCTTGTACGCTTTGTTTTGTCATGTGTAATATATGACCTGGCGGCGTTCATTATGGCTAGTGGACTGTCCGACCGCAGTACACACTGTTTTCGTTTCCAATGGGCTGTCTGTGGCCATTCTATTGTATTGTTTAGTTGTATATTAAGTGTTTGGTTGGACAAGGACTTGTTTACAAATTTTTGGTTCAGCTATTGTTAGTATTGGCCGTCATCACAATAATATATATGTTTTTTTAGGATATGTAACAATCTCTAAAATTGTCTAAAACTCGCAGCTGCCAGGTTATCCTTAAAATGATGTCTTACTTTTTTATTGTAAAGAGATTATTTTATTTTAATTGTATATTATAATGATTCTTGTGACTAAAATTAGCAATAAAAAGTTGATACATGGTGAAAATAATTATAGCGAAATATTTCACAATATGAATGAATGCGCATGAGATTTCGGCCACGCGCATCTGAACGAAACCATTCGTAAAACTTCGGAAAAGGGTCTACATTTCGAATGATTACAGTAGGTAAACCGAAAAGCGATCTTCTGTATTTAATCGGCTCTTTATTAAATTAATTATCGAAAGATACACAAAATAAAAAGTCAGTTTCTGTAGAGAATAATAGAATAATTAGTTTGAATGTCTCTATGAGCCTTCGTTCTCAGTAACATAACAATGATTTTTTTACAGAAAATTATTTTATTTATACTTATACTGTCATTTTTTCAAAATAAATACCCATTTTATTATTTTGATTAGAAATATGATGATAAATATAAA
Source organism: Eubasilissa splendida (assembly GCA_031772225.1). Lineage (NCBI taxonomy): Eukaryota > Metazoa > Arthropoda > Insecta > Trichoptera > Phryganeidae > Eubasilissa > Eubasilissa splendida. The sequence continues at coordinate 33,265,862 of CM062846.1, read as the reverse complement.
TTAAAACTTTGAGTAGCAGATTTTAAATTGAAATACACCATTCAAACAAGCGCAGACAATAGCATCATCGCTAACAAGTTTAGAGATGTGACATGACAGATATTCTCTTTCATAGTTGTTTGTATTACAGTAGTCATAATATTATGGTAATAATTATGACATACATTATTTGAAAGTTGATTAAATAATGCACTGACAGTTTTGTTGATTTGTGTAGTCGTGAAAGTTCTGGGTTATCTGCGGACATACAGATCTCGATTAAATATTGCTATCTGGCTGTCTCTCCCCATATAACGTTTTGGCCGTTTAATTAAAGACATTCACTGAATGTATTTATTTTCTTGCTGTGTTTTAAATTTTTTCTTTTAATTCTCATGTTTTCGTCCAGCTAATAAAAAAAAAAAATATGCATATCGTCAACTTGTTAGTGAAGCCAGTTCCTGCGAATTACGGTTGCTGTTTATCCCAGCTTAGACTGGTGCGACCACCAGTCGCCTTTCTTTCGTAGTAGTCAATAAGGTATCTTCCTCTAATATTCTCAAGATGTATCCAAGTCACTTTAAATTAAGATTTTTCTATATGTAGAATTAGGAGGCTTCATGTCAAGTATCTACCTTGTACCAGTACTTCTCACTCGGTTCAATAACAATACTTCTGCTACTCCTCTAAGATAACTCATTTAGGCAGTCTGGATTGTTGATTCCTACTCTCTCCGTAAGGAATCATATTTGGCAACCTATGTTACAGTGTGCCTATATAAATAGCTTTAAAAACAGTAAGTTTAGTTTTTGACATTTAACCCGGATTTCTTTAACACCGCAAAATATTTACCTAAAGGGAATGTAAAAATAACAGTAGTTCCTATATATATATGTATCCAAATCAGGTTGTGATATAGTCCAACCCCTTCAGATAATTATTGTATAGTGATTAAACGGTTTGACAACCCAATCAACAGTTGTTATTACTAGACCCGAACACATACCCCCACAATACATTCTCCGTGAATAGCCAGATGTCAGCAACAATGCGTTCTCTCAATGTGAAAGCTTTACCCCAATATAAAGAGTGGGCGTAATTCGTACGTTAATTCTTTGATACCAGCTTTGCAAAGCAAGTGTGTATAGACATATAATGTATTCAACAACAACAATGCGATCATTTTGGCTCCTGTCAACCTATTGTTCTTGATCAAAGAGGATAATCAATATAAATCAAGGTCTTACAAATGATTTATCTAAAAATCCAATTAAATGATGAGTATATATGGACAACTAAAATTCTGTTATATTATTCAGTTAAAAAAGAGAAAAAAATATTTTAAGAAAGGTTAAAGTAATATGGAATATTAATATAAATTTATGTTTCGACATTTCAACATTTCTATATTTTAGTTAATCAACCATAAATAACCTTTCAGTAACTAGAAACAATTTGAGGAAGGTTTTGAGAACGAACCATTTATTGAACGAATTGAGCTTATCTTCTGTATTATGTAATGATTCCCAAAGGAGCATTATCTTCAGAATTATATTTGTAAACTGTAGCAAGATCCTTCAGTGGTTAGATCGTATCTGAAGTTCAAACGAAAAAGAACTGAAAGTCTGCTTGTTTCGATACATCTCCGTGAACACGTTATCTCGTACATTTCGCACCTGTCTTATTTTTTTTTTTTAAAATCACAAGCACAGAATAGTCGTTTCAAAATCTCCCTTTGCGCTACCAGAATTCGAACCTGGGTCTCTTTTCCAATACGGGGAAAGTGCATTACCAACTATGCTACAGCGACAGTATTTTTGACGATGTTTAGTATTTAAAATATCACAGACCTATGTTCTGAATAATTACAATTTCACAATAAGAATGTGTTCTCCTTAATAATAAAATTTATTTATCTTCATAAGTCATTCGCAAATGAAACATATCAACAAAAAGTGAATGCAGATAATTGTTCTTATCTGTCTAATATTTTGTGATATACGATCTGCTGTTAATGTATGCTTAATTTGTTTTCAAATGTTTATATTAACCTCACTTTTCCTTCCGTATTATCATTATTTTTATCGTCCAAATGTGTAATTCGATTTATATTTTATGATCTTTTGAATCACACTGATTTATCATAAATTGAATACGATCATATTATGTGTACGTTATTATGAACTAAAGTAAGTGGCCGATATGTCATTTATCTTCAATTGTAATGATTGCAAATAACAAAACGACAAAAAATTACAAAATAATAATTTGGGTGCTATTTTGTAGAATATTACAGGTTTTTCTGTAAAAATACCAATGCAATATGATTGAGAATAATAAAACGATATCACTCATACATGATCATATTGATCAGAACATTAGTTTTATTAATTAAATAAGATTTGAAGTTCTTTCATAATCATCTTACATTCTACTCATTTATTATTCCAGTGTCAAGTTTGCAGCATCTTCGCAACATGTTTCGTTTCTTTGAGTAAGATTCATCCAACCTATTTTAACTACACAGTTTTTAATATGTAAAAAGAAAATTAAATTTTTTTGGTTAAATAACAAAAATTAAGAATTTGTTAGAATTATTGATTAATATGTTATTATAATTAAATACATACGAAAAAAACATTGCCATGTTTCAAAAGGTCATTTTTGACACTCCGATATAACAGTTTTGTAAATACCGGATGACGTCATGTAAAGACGTTTAATCTCTTTGTTCAGTGGGAATGTATGCATTGTCATTCAAAATAATAAAAGAAGGAAACAATAGAAGTAATCGATCACAACGAGAAACTCTGTTCATCCTAACGACGGTAATTTAACCGCGTGGGCGTCATATTACGTCACTTTATGTTAAATTCAAAGATGACAAAATGACATTGCTATAGTTGTCAAACTGTGTAGAAAAAGTTAAATATAAATTGAGTACTCGTTTTGTACCTTCAATAGATCCTCGATTAAATTTTTTATGAACTTTGATTATTTGTGACATTACAATTGAACCATCTAATTTTATTGTTTTTTAAAATCCACTAATACTAATATGGTAAAATACTACTAGACTTGGATTGCAAACATTTAGTGTATCTTGTCGTACAAGATAGTACCACATTTCAAACGCTTTTGCACTTCAGGTCTCAATGCCGTAAATAACAGGAAGAACATACTGGAAAAAAAGGTATCTTTCTTTGGTGTAATCTAATTAACGTATTCCTGTGCCAATGTGATGGTTACGAAAGGGAATTAATAAGTTTTCCAGTTAATCAAATATTCCAGTTTGTCAGAATTAACCGGGATCCTGTTTTAATTATAATTTAAAATACGCGGTTAGGGGCTAGATGGAGCGGAATGTATATTAGCGCAGACTCTAGAGAGTATCGATGTATGGAAAATTAGGTTCAAACAGAGGGAGGGTTTTGGTATCCTGGGAGGTCAGTCTAGGTGACTATATTTTCTTCAAAGACCTAAAGTGCAACTGAGTTAAGATTTTAAAGGATAGCATTAAATATACGAGTAATACTCATTTATATTAGAGGAGGATTTCTATATTTTTTGCGAGGTTTTAAATAGTAACCACTAATAATTTGAATTGTTATGTATCGTTAAAACATATAGAATTGTACCAATAATAGACAAACATACATATATTCAACTTTATATGCAAAGGTTACTAAAAATAGTTCATCGTAGAATTATATTTGTAATTGAATAAAATTTATAATACCATATTTTTATTTTTTATCTTTGTTTTATTAACCACTTAATTGAGTTTAAATACATCTACCAGTTTCAAAAAATGCCATTTTCTTCTTCAGGATGTCAATACTAACTAAAAACATATATTATTGTTTCTTTATTGGAATCTATTTTTAAAAAAACCAACAATTATTTCAAAAATAAATTTAGTACCTAATTCAAATTATTTATACAAATTTTACTCGAATAATTTTTAGGAAAATTTTTTAGAATGGGACTCGTAGTTAAATTTAGTTGGTTGTTTATAATTTTTTGATTAGTTTTACACGCTTTATTTATCTCCAATAATGCCAAATTATTTAATTTGTGACCAACATCGTTTATATGCAAAATTGACAATCCCAATTTTTTATCAAAATCATGACCATTTTCTATCAAATGATTAGAAATTCTGAAAACCCACTATTGTTCAAACATCTTAAATGCTCCTTTACTCTTATATCAAAATTTCTACCCGTTTTATCAATATAAAATGCAACACAATCCTTGCAACTAAGTTTATAGACACCAGAATTGTTAAATTTATCATCTTTGTCTTTAGAATATATGAGTAAATTTCCTATATTATTATTTGTATAAAATGCCGGTCTAATGTTACGTGGTAGGTGTTTAAATATTTGATTTGAAAAGTTATTTATGTATAAAATTCTACGCCAATAATCATTATTATGATTATGTTTTATCTGTGATTTATATAAAAATTGATTATTATATTCTTTTAATTTATTTAATAGTATTCACAAGCCTGTATTATACGCGTTATTAACTGCTATTTTTTTAAATTGTATTCAATTCAGTATTGAAATTGGATGTTGACATAGGAATATTGACTAACCGATGTATCATGGAGTGGAATTCTAAATGTTTGTGTGATAATGGATGATTAGATTCATTATGTATGATAGTATCTGTGAAAGATAACAAATAAAAATATGAATTTTAACCACATAGCTAATTTAAAAGTATTTGTAGTATCTACTTTCAACATGAGTCTTTGTGTGTTATCTGATATAAACGTATGTTAAAACAAATATTTTATATAAACATCCCGATATCTAACACAATACCAAATAATATATTAATTCAACATAGTCTCTCGACTAGTATTTTTGATTTTTAGTTTGGGTACTAATCTTCGTAAGTACCTAATAAACCGTTCATATCCCAACAACCCTGACATGTAGACGGTTGTGGAGTTGATGGAAATGCCAGGAAATCTTGGGATTTCCCAATACCTGTTAGAACAACAATGGCGTCAGACTAGATTAGAAATTCCCCCCGAAAACTGCATACAAAGGAAAAGCCAGCTATAGACTCGGGGATCAGGACAAAAGAACTATTGCGAAACTCCATCATAGGAAATTGCTGGTCTACGAGAGATCAGAAAATCAAATATGTGAGGGGTAACGCGGGACATCCGAGTAAAAATAATACTTCATTTCACCCACGAAACATTGAAATTTATAATTTTTGGATCATCTTTTTACCACTTCTTGTAATGTGTAATCTTTTAGGGATGGTAAATTGATGAACACTCAGATATGTGATTTCTCAAATAGTCGAACGAGTCTTCCGAAAACTCGTGAATAAGTCTTACATGGAATTGCATTAACATGCACTTAGATACGTTCTTTCAAGTTAAAATACTAAGTATTAAACATTGATATACTATGTATAAAATAAGATACATTTATAAATAAATGTATTGATTTATGACTCGTTCCTGAAATATATTATAATGAAACTTAAAGCTCTAAAAAAATTTATTCGACTATTTTACGTACTTTGTGAGGAAAAAAATTATAAACTTATAAAAGTTTCTAGAAGTATTTACTTAAATCATGTTACTGATAGCTGTACAGAGTGAATGCTTTCTCTTACTGGCTTTCTGCTTCTGAAAGAAAAAATGCTATAATAATGATTATAAAAAGCGTGAACGTTGTGAGGGTGTTGGCAAAAACAAAATGCAGAAGTAATTGTTGGTAGACGTGATAGTGAATAGATAAATTAAATTTTATTCTTTAACTAGTGAATGGAAAGGTAGAGAAAAAAGGAAGGAAAAGGGGAAAGTGTTGATGTTGCGATAGAAAATTTGAAGGAAAATAGATTTTAAATATGGAAATAATCGATTGTATGTAACCAAAGTAACGTATATTAAATACAAATTAAATGCATCAATTAGAAAGATATACATACAGATAAACTCAATTTACCGAAAAAATGTTTTAGCTGCCACTGGGATATGAACCAGGATCTCGTCCTATACGGGGAAGTACATCATCCAATTACGCTACTAAGTAAATAGTCAATAAATTTTCGAACTTATATGTTGCAGTTATTTCAAATTGAGACATCAAACGTTGCATTTATTTGAAAGCCTATTACGTTTTTTATTGCGAGTATCTACTTTGAGAAATAATCGCTAGGAGACGCCAGAGATTTTTCAATTTAATTTTTATTAAGTTATTGGATGTACTTTAATACAACATATATATATATTTTAAAGATAACACGTTATTATTTGTGAAGTTATAATTTTTTTGTGATATTTAATACAAATTTTAAATCCTAATTTAATGTATTAATTATAAAGATATACATATAAAAACAATTTTATCAAAAAATATTGTTTTTGCGCTACGTTCTGAATAATTACAACTTAACAATAAGAATGTGTTCTCCTTAACAAATTAAATCAGCTAAAATAAAATACTTTTTTGGTAAATTGAGTTTATTTGTATATATATATTTCTAATTGACGCATTTAATTTGTATTAAATATCAAGAACTATGTTCCGAAAAAAAATACAACTTCACTAATAATAATACCTTTACTTTAAAATATAACGTATATTATACAATGTATATTATTCATGCACGTAGCTGGATGAGAATAAATTGTAAAAATGAATTAATTGTTGTTTTAGGAAAACAAATTCTTATTGTGAAGTTGTAATTATTCAGAACATGGGTCTGTGATATTTTAAAGTTGTATCAATGTGTCCAAAATGTAATAAAAACGAATTGATAATTCTGGCGTCTGCTATCAGTGTACTCAAAGGTATTTGAGATTCCGTAAGAATAAGGTAGATGGCTCTTTCTAATAATGAAACGATTAAATGAATTAATATCAAATAAAAGTAACATATAGGTTCGAAAATATGTCGCTAAAAATATTGTCGCTGTAGCATAGTTGGATAATGCACCTTCCCGGGTTTGGAAAGAGATCTAGGTTCGAATCCCGGTGACGCAACAACAATATTTTTCTAATTAATACATTTAATTCATATTTAATTGTTGTTTCTTTTAAATTCTTTTTAGTGCAACCAGAAATGATAAAATACGCATGCATACTTTATTATTGATTGAATTGTTATGATTAGGTACTTACTAACTTTATTTAATATCTATTTACGTTTACACTCATATTATACCTGTATTATTTTACATTATTTAATATTTTTATTATGAAACTCCTGATTCATACGACATAATAAATTTAATGATTAATTAATGATGATGATTCATAGTAAATGAAAATGAATTGAGAACTGTTCAAAGGGTTTTGGTGAAACTCTGTGTAATTCCATGATTATTTTGTAAATTGAGTTAAAACACTGTTTTATTCCAATGTATTTTATTATATTAAACGTATTTTCGGAAACATCTTCCCATTGTCATTAATACAATTCAACTAAAGTTAAAAACATTTTCAGACAGTATTTATGGGTGTGTCTGTGGAGTTAAGCGAGGTGGGGATGGCGGTGGAGTTAAAATGGATAAGAGAGGGGATGTAATGGGCGGTATTTAGATGTTTATTAATGTTATTCTTATTATTAAAAAAATATCAATTTTCTGAGATGAGAATTTAGAACTTCTACATGGTTACGCCAAAGGACGAAAGTTAGATGTTTTCAACTTTATTTGAATTATATTATTGATAATGGGAAGATGTTCCCGAAAACGTTCTAACATTTAATATAACAAAATAAATTGGAATAAAACAGTGTTTCAACTCATTTTAAAAATGAATAAAATGAGAGTTAATTAAAAATTAAAATTAAACAGAAAATTGTAAAGATAGTACAGTATGGAGTGGCACTATTTAAGAGTTTCACTTTTTAGATGGATCAATCAATCTCGATTCTAATGTGCAATCATATGATATATCGATCAAGCCTCGCATCATGAACAGGTGTTGGGTCTCACAGGGCCGGCCCGCATGGCGCACTCCACACTAGCACGTCTGCGGCTGACGTACGGACGACAAAGGAAAGAGTTTGGTATCAAAGCAATCAAAAATCAACAAAAGGGAGGGACTAAAGTTTAGTAAAGTAAATACAATGGGAGCGCAGGCAAAACATTGCCTGCCACGCTGGCTCATCAGTGACGAGACAGGAGAGAATTGACGAGAGTTTGTCATTTTTAAAGTTTTTTTACTGATTACGAGCAACTTTTTAATATGTGAAATATGTAGTAACGTAATTTATTTGAAGGCTGCATTTTTTATTTTTTAACTAGAATTCAACACACCTTCCAAATAGGTATAGAAAAAATTGTTTAACATGAAACCAAGGTGATCAAAATCTATCATATTATCTATTATAATATTCATTATTAGTGTCATCCATTTTCTCTATAATTCCGCTAGATGGCAGTTCAGATTAGCTAAAAATAATAATGAATATTAATATTTATTTACAATCTTTTCGCATTGTGCAATAGATATCACTGATGTTTAATATTTGTCAATAAAATGCTGTAAATTATATTTATTTAAAACTGTTCTAGGTGTACATATGTGTAGCATATATTATTTTACTAATATTTTATTTTTTCTTACCAGAAATAAAGACATTATTATTAAAGCAATATAATAAGGGATTTCTGCATTTAAATATAAATTCTTCGGAAACCCTGATCTAGACTACCAAGTTAATCCAATATTTATATCACAAGCGTTTAGCTTATTTTGAAAATAGTAAAAATATTGAGAGGACACGTATTTAGTGTACGCATCTCTATTTAAAAAAGAGAGGAATGATAAATGTTGACCTTGTCAATAGACAGTTAAGTCGTAAAGTTATAAACAGTTAGCAAATCGATAATGACGCGGGAATGTTTAAAATAATGAAGGTGTTGTGTGGCCAGCGGCAATCATGTTTATTATTATATGTCGGCCTAGTCATCAGAAAGTTGAGTCATAAAAAATAAAGAGTTTGGTGACGATGTGGCGGCTGGTATATTACTTTGTTCTTCTAAGCTGTGAAAAATGTTTATACGAAACATTTTTGTTTCATCACATTGCATTTTGTAGGGACTAGAAATTTTTTTCATATTATCCAATTTTTCGTTTTAAACATTTTCATGTTAAATATTTTCCAGTGTACTTAATATTTATTTTTAATTGCACATTGACAAAACCTTCCCTGATATCCTCAAATGAGAGGTTTAGAAATAAAACCACCTCTATCCAATTGATAGAGTTTTATTTAGCCACTATTTAAATTAACATATTTCGTTAAACTGAGATATGAGACTAGATACCATAATATCCGATAACTGTGATTAAATGCAAAACCCTATATTACCCATAATAATAATTTACGTCATTGGTTGACACATATTTTTTAATTACTGGATTAACTAACTAGATTAAAAATGGTCTAACGATTACATAAATGATTTGTAGAATTGAATCAAATATTTGTTATATTAGCACACCCATTAATTATTATTTTTTATATATTTAAAATGAACTAACTTAATTAACTAACTTACCATCACCCCATTTCTCCGCGGGGGTAGGCATATAGATCTCCATACTCTTCTGTCCTGACATACAATTCTCGCCTCGTCCACATTAATACAATTTCTTATGCAGTTAATTGTTGAGGTTTCTAACAGAACCATCTTCTAATGTATGGTTTACCTGGTCATGCTAAGTCTTCCTCTATTCCTCCATTTCTGGTGCCATTAACACTTGCGTCTAATATATTTCTTATCATTATATCCTCATTTATTCGTTCCATACGAGCAAACCGTCTAAGCGATCATTTTTTAACCTATTCACTAAAACCTGGCGAAAGTATCACATATTACCAAAAATAAAAATTTACGTCTTGGGCTGACATATATTTTTAAAAATTGACTTGTTTTAGCTTCATTTAATTCAATTCCCAAGTAAATTAAGAAATATTTTTTGTTGTAAGTCTGCTTCAATCTACACGAGATGATGGAGATGCAGCATCTATGTTTATGAAGACAGCTGACTCTAACAGCACTTTTACTGATGGGAAAGTCCAATACGAGACCCACAACCGCACTTCCTATAGTATTGTAGATGTTAATCTACTACCACATTAAAGAAAAATAAATTGATACTAATTAATTATATTTATGAATGCCTAATTCATCCCTGTATTAGGTGTCAGGTTCTCTTTCTCTTCTATTGCCTCCGAACAATGGGAGTATATTAATACGAGTACAAGCATAAATGATTTTTCCAGGAACGATCAGCTGATACTCGAACCCATCACAACAGTGGCTTTTTTTACGAGTCACTCATTACGAATAATTCGAGGCTTCAAAAACATCGAACACGCACTAATGTAAAATTTTAATAATTTCTCAAAGAACAATAAATACGTTAAAAAAACATCACAAAATATATTAAATGTTTGCGAAAAATTTCAAGTTAATCGAATATTTTTTCAAATATCTCTTTCAATCTTTATCATTTAATAAAATAATTTACTTTTCAAAGGGAAAACTTTGCCAAACGCGATATCACAATTCGAATTGGGCAGCAGCCCATACACCAGAACTTTTCACTCCCAATTTCTTAATTGAAACTTTTCATTCGGCATTCGAGAAAAGCTATTCATTCTGCGACATTCAATGGGCGAGAACGAGGCATGAAAAAAACTTCGCGTACACACGGGGAACTTGGGGGCAAAAGTTACCGATTGAGTTGAGAGCTGTGTGTGTATTTATGTATTGTGACAAAGCGTTCCTTTTAATAATATTTTATAACTGCATGTTGTGCTTTTCGTCCCCCGTGCCCCCATTCGCCGGATATTTCAGGAGTTGCGTAAGAGTTGGACGAGAGTTGCTACGCCGCAATTTAAGGTTGTCCCAAAAGACATTTTATTATTTTCCTTCACAAAACTACTTCCTTAGACTACAATACCACCTCCACGTATGGTCTATGGATAATAGTGTTAAAATGATTATTGATATTTGATTAGTTGGTACGGTTAGAGGACCATTTTTAGTATTTAGGATTTGGACCGTATTTAGAATGAAAATTGTTAGCATTAATAATAACTAGCTACATGGAGCGGTTTGTTTAGCTTAATTTTGAATCAATTAAATTTACCATCCTTTAACATTTCATTGAAAATCTTCATCGCACTGTACATTACTGATTTCTGAGACTCGTTCCTGAATAGCTGTCTCATTCTGTCTCTTCCTTTTTCTTCATGGAACGGAATCCCTGCGTTTGGACAGATGTTTTATAAAATAATTTACTTTAAGAATGCCCGAGTAGTGATTGCGTTATGTTATTATGATCCCAATCGGCGCTTCAATAGCTATCGATAGCTTTGCAGTCTTTTTATCTGTGAATTTGCAGCATGACCCCAGCTGCAATTTGATGGCGAACCTATGACACGCGTGTCAGCGTGTCAAAGGTGGCACGCCACAGCGTTTTGGGCGATACGCCAACGTTCACTAATATCGGAGTTATCAAAGAACACGTGTCTCGCCACCAGACGTCTACCCGACAACAACGTTCAAATTTATCACTGCGTACGTATGTATCTCTTTTGGGTCTCACTTTGTGAAAAAAACAATTAATTGATATAAGCGATTAATTAATTGACATCAATATATAAATGAGTATGTTATTATATAGTATGGTATTATAAGTTAAATTAAATATTATATAGTTAGATTTTCTGAATTTTTGACACGCCGAACCCAAAAGGTTCGCCATCACTGGCATAGGCTTTATTCTGGTTTTATATATGAGGAGCTTGTTGTTTATGGACAGTTTGCTATTTCTGACTATTATGATACATTGCGGTCAGTGCCGTCAGCTCTTACATATCCTCCCTCCCAAGCCAATCCCATGTCTAGTAGTTCCAAGTATAACGGGTACAGTCGCTGCGGAACGCCGGTTTCACGGGTGTGTTTGAGAGCAATATTACAATATTCCCTCTAATTTCAGGCAACAGTGTGCTTATACCAGTATGAGGCTACTGGTAGGACCTGGGTTGACCTCAATACTATTGTATTAAGACGAATAAAGAAATCAATAGAACTAATAAAAACTATCAAGGAAAGTTTTATACTCCGGGTGTATTCTACACAATGAAAAAAGTGAACCTTGACAACTCATTATGCAGGGCAAGATAGAAGGCAACATAGCTAGTAGTGTTGGTAAGAAGAGATTATATTGACTGTGTAACCTCAGAAAATGGTTCAATGTGATGTTCAATGATAAATCGATAGAATATGGTACATAAAGAAGAAGTCTTTATAAAAATTGTATGCGCGCTATATTTTTTTGTGTGCGCTATGTTGCCATAGCGTGTGCGCGCGCACTCCCGCATACCTTAGATGAAGCATTATTTGAGAGGTACGCGGTTTTAGCGATATCCTCTTCTTTTATATTCTACAGTACTGTTCTGTATGTATATATATATATATATAGTGTATATACTTTTACTGAATTTGTCGTTCCACAGGAAAACGCATAAAAAAGACTAGATACACATATAAAAATAAAGGAAACGATCCATAATTTTCTAAAATCGCATAAAACTAATTAAATAAGTTAAAATATACCAAAAAACCCTTAAAATAGTTTATTAAATTTTATAAAAATCTATTCTTAACACATTCCTTCCAAATTTATGTAAAAAATTTTATAAAAGAAAGTTTATCATTTTGGCATATTTTTTCGTCATCATCGCTATATGACAATGTTCGGCATAATTTGCAAACTGGTTCGAAATTACTTTCATCACTAGAAGAGAAAGTCAGCGCATCAGATCTATGTCCTGAAGATAATAATTCTTCACAAACAAAATTAGCCTCAACTTCGCATGTTGATTTATCCCTTTTGACAATATAATCAGTGATTAAGCTTTGCGACGACTTTGCTAATTTTTTGTACAATTTCTGATATCCAGAAATGCTATTCTGAAGCTCACGTTGAAACTTGAACGCTCGTTGAGAATTATCATATTTTCCAATGAAATGGTTTGGCAATTTGCTGCAAAGTTGAAGACCTTCTCGAATTACACTTGCAGTGAGGGTGACTGGAGTTTCATTTTCTTCTGATTCATTTTCGTTTTCTTTTTCTTCGACGGTATCAAGAGTTATACCAATGATATCATTGTCATTAATGACATCATCCTCAAGTAATTCGTCGACATCATTTTGGGTAAATGTTTCAAAACCTTCCACACCAATTTCATGTGCTAGAGAAATTATTTCAGCTGAAACTGTCGACGTTTGGATGGTTTCATTGACTGTAACACGTTCGGGCCAAATTGTTTTCCAACAAGAATTTAAAGCTTGTGGTCTTATTTGTGAGATAGTAAAAATAGAAAAACTTTTTCAAATGTCAGTTGCTGTCACTGACTTATTTCCTAGACTTATCCACAATAGATCGATAAGTGCTCTTAATGTAATATTTTTTTAATGTAGAAATTATGCCTTGATCCAATGTTTGGATGATGTTTGTTGTGTTAGGTGGAAGAAACGGTAGCTATACATTAGGATGTTCCAAATATGGATGACATGGTGCATTGTCAACAATCAATAGAACTTTAAAATCAAGAGCTTTTTGCTTCATATATATTTCCACTTCCATTCATTAAGTGCAATTGTTACCCAGGCCTTTTTATTAGTTATCCAATGTACAGACAGTTTTTTTTAATCTTTACCTTTTAAAGCACGTTTTAATATTCGAACATCCGACGCATAACTGCAAAATAACAAAGTGTTTGCATATACAGACAAAATTCTCAGAATTTTTGACCTTTTCAACATGTCAAATTGGTCTAAAATAGTTATTTTTAAAAAAAAAGCTTCTTGAAATATAAACCGCATAACTTCAAAACTGCATAAAAATAGTACGCATAAAAAGAGACCGGAGTGTACATGTATAAAATATGCGATTCATGCATTACACACAAACCGTGAATTTAAAAAAATGGCTTATGCTACGACATGTTTATATATTGTCTCTGTCTTCAGCGCCGTTAGGGGTGCCAATTTGTCTCGCAACAAGCCTTAACAAGCAACAAGGCGCACTAAGCGGGGGCATAATCAGGGAGTTATGTGCGGCTGAGAAGGCAGGCTTTTAAGCCACTTACTGAACAAACTCTCCCTTTTTACGCGGGTCGCTGTTGATCGGTTTTATGAAGCCTTTTGATGCCCGTCCAATACAAAAATGGAAACGATTTTATTAAATATAATTAAATGAAATAGCAATACAAATTAGAGACAATATTAAAAGTGATTAATAAATATAAAAAATGTATCAATCTGTTAATCTTTGATAAATCAATTACACACCATTTCACCGTTCATGGGATTTTTTTCGCTCCTTATATTAAAAACATTTCATTAGCAGAATGTACTTAGCAATCTTGTGCCTGTGTTTCCGTAAGACTTATTTTTCAATGGTGTTACAACTTATCATAAAATAAAGAGGATTGGTCTACCTTAATTAATATAACTTAATGCGATTAACGTAATGGAATTCGTAAAATAATTTTAAGTATGTAAATAAATACGTTGTCACGACAATGATGCGATACATGTCAAGCGACCTGACAGAGTGTACACCACTGTAACCACTGGCGTTTATTGCGTAATTATCTCAAAATAAATTGTTGAATTCTGATATTCTGATATTCTAAAAGAATTATTCTTTTTGGAGAAAAGATTTTTTTGCTCCAATACTAACAAACATCTACGTCACAATCTAAGTAATCATCGCATATATTTTTTTGTCTAAAAATATTATTTATTTCTTTGACACTATTTTCGCTGTTGCAATAATAATTATCCCCTTTTTACATTTAAAATAATTATTCATGTGCATCAATAAAACTATATTTAGAACTTTGATTACAATTTTATGAATGTGTAGAATAATTATATATTAATAAAATAAAAATTGATGTACTTAAATCTTTTGAATGATTCTTGTTTACAACATGATTATCCAACCCGGATATTGCACAGCGTATACCTATAATATATTTAATAAACATTCACACACACCTATATACCGAACACGAGAAAAGCTAAATGTTTTGTGTTAGTTAATCTTGTTTCCAGCTTAATACGTATCAAAGTAAATTTTGTTTGCGCGCAAAATGTTTCACAGAAGAATGTCCAATTAAAATTCTGGCCTCGACCGTAACACAATAATGCCGAGCACAAATTACAAGAGAGACTTGCAAAAAAAAAAAACGAAAAAATTAAAAGTTGGGCGAATTTTAATGAAATTCGCGAGAAATAATTATAAAACTTCCTTCGAATTTACACGATGGCAGATTCGAGTTACGACAAATCGAAATAGGAAAATAAATAATGGCAAGTAAATACACAACAAAGTATGTAGTTCAAATAAAAAAGTCACTTGGTGGTACCGAGTCAACCCTCGCCATGCAGATTTAATCAGCAGTGTTGGAGTGTCTACCAGTCGAGTGCGGACTCCATTGCAGAATGCAATTATACAGGTAAATATTGGAAGCTGATTCGCATCTGGAATTATGCTCTGCAGTTTTGTGTATTCAAATAAACCAATGCTTAATTTTCGTCTAGCTCACAGACTTTACGAAAGAGCTCCGGTGAAATTTATTTCAGTTGGTATACCGGAGAATAAAATATTCCATTTGAAAAAAGTATAATTGATAGTTTTTAGATATCCTGAAATATGCGGATTTTCTAGTCGGGTGCTAAAACTAATAATAATATTAATTCTATCCATAATTATTTACTTCAAAATAGTGCCTTTGTGTAAATTAATATCATAATTATTAGTGTAATTTACTTATTACTGATGTGTTCATAAAATAATAATAATTAGTTTATTCCATCGTTTCCAGGTTTGTTTTTGCAATATATGTATACACAAATTACGACGTACATAATATACACATTTTAAAATTATATGTGTAAAACAAATAAGAAAAGAGTGAAAGTATAATTAAATATACAAACATATGATTTCAATCAAACCCAACTAAGTAATAATTAACCATTAAATAAACATTATTTTAAAAAGAAGCATTAATTAATAAAATAAAATACACTGTTGCTTATTTCACACTATAACACTTTAATTAAAAATTTTAATTAAACGGTTTTCGATGCTTACTGCATCATCTTCAGTAATAAACTAAAACTTAATACTATAAAACATTTTAGCGACTAATAGTCCCAATTCTTCTACCTTTTTCACCTTCCTGGCTGTTTTTAAATCTGTGTACAGATTTACTTTAATATATAATCATAAAATGTGAATTCATACGGACAGACTGACATCAAGAATCCAGGCTCCCGCAATGAGTTATTTTAGTGGAGTAACAGGAGTATTGAGTATTATTGGACCAAGTGAGAATTACATATAAATGGGAGACCCTCGGCATGGAGTACCTACTGCTACATTTAGAAGAATCTTAATTAAGGTGGCATGGACATGTCTTGAGAATGCCAGATGAACGACTACCGAAATGTATCTTCTTGGCAATTCCGGAGGAAAGGCGGCCGATGAATCTTGATTGGTCAACATGTACAGAAGCGGCGCAAGATGGGAGAATATGAGCGAGCCCCTTGTCGAGACTTTCGGCCCCTGACCCTCCTAGGATAAGGGGATAACAATAATGATAGTATTTATATGTAAGTAAGTAAATAAGGAATCTTTAAAAAAAATGCAGAGAGATTACAATTTTAATTTATTCAATCTTACATCAAACATGGAATATTTCATAATCCTACATAATAATTCTGAAAGATTTTGTCCTAATCCTACCTACTAATCCCAGGATTAATAAATATTTTAAATTAGGCCGAGATTGGATTGGTTTCCCTATTCATAAGTACATTAATTATAAAAATAATTCTATTCGTAATTATTTTGTTAAAAATATTTGTTTCCAATAAAATAGTGCCTAATGTATAAACATGTATTTAAATATTTATATCATAATTATTATTGTAATTTTGTTACTTAATTTATTATAATTATTACAAATATTACACTTATCATTATTACTATTTTAAATTAGTAAAATTTTGTTTATTAATTTTTGGTTTTGATTATTGAACTTAAAAAAACTGATTACCTACTTAATATTACTGAATAATTCATTATTAAGGAGAACATATTATTATTGTGAAGTTGTAATTATTCAGAACATAGGTCTGTGATATTTTAAATACTAATTAAATGTATTAATTAGAATGATATACATATAAAATCAATTTTATCGAAAAATATTGTTGTTGCTACCCGAATTCGAACCCGAATCTCTTTCCAATCCGAGGAAGGATGTTACAGAAGACAGTACTTTTGAAAACAAATTTTCGAATCCACATGTTACACTTTTCAAATTAATACAACATTTTTCGATAAAATTGATTTTATATGTATATATTTCTAATCAATACATTTAATTAGTATTTATAATAATTAATTAATTAATAATAATAATTAGTTTATTTCAGTGCTGTATGTTATTTATATCTTACACATACAACCCTATGTAAATAAATATACGAATTCCGATATGTAGGTATGTATATCGCATACAAAATAATACACCTGAAACAAAATACTAGAAAATAAATATATAATTAAATGTAGATAATAAAAAGTTCTCTTGCTTTAAAAACACATAATGTGGATGTATAAATATTACACATTTAATTCAGATTGTATTACGGCAATGCAGTCAAACTACATACAGATATATTAGTCAAAAATGGTTAAGTCGACCAACAATGTTATTTTATTTTGTGTTTTTTTCCCGTTAACTGATTCAATCAAGATTAAATTAAAAATAAAAACTATAACAAATTTTGGAACATCATTGTAGATATTTTGATTTGTAAAAATATACGAAAGCATTATTTGTGAAATCCTTCACCTATACGTGTAAATTAAAAATGAAAAAAATCAAATAAAACCACCTCTCGGTGAGTCTGCGTGACTCTATAATTGGCGGGAGCGCGTACCAGGAGTAAAGGAGTGCCAAGAGGCATACAGCCCGAAGCAATAAATAATATTAAAATACCCGCGAATGGGTGAGCTGGGGGTGGCGGCCCGGTAACGCGCCCCCGTTTACAAATAATAATGCGCAAAGGGTTGAGGTGGCACTTACCGTAGTAAAAACTCCGATTCATGCGGGGCTTATGAAGGAAATACACACGGTCCAAAATGCGATTTATTCTGCAGGAATGCGATCTCTGAGAGTGCCACCCTGATAATACGCTGATTCAATGGTCATTGTTATTTAAAGGTATTTTTTAAACTGCAGTGATTCTCTATTGATAAATTAAGATAAATATCAAATCTAGATTAAATATCAATTGGCTTCGTCAATGTTGCTTCGAGTGGGAATTGGTCGCCTCGTGACTAATAGCGGCGGCTGCGCAGCCACGACCAGTGTTTCTGGAATTGATAAAACAGAAAATAAAATTGATAATCTACCATTTGAGAAAATTTTAGATTCGCTGCCAGACTTTTATCGACAACGCTAAATAAAGCGGTTTGAATATAGAGTGAAAATAAGTGATAAAAAAGTTGCCGGCCGAGGATTCGTACCTGCATTACAGAGGAAAGATCATACACCTTAGCACACTCAACCATGTTCGGCAATATGAGATGCATCGTTATTACCATACGTGGATGCGGCAGTGTTCTTGAAGTAATATAGTTAAGGATGTTGACGACTCGAGCAGCTGATATGGAATTTCTTTGAGGATTAGGGGATGTAATCTCTTGGAACAAGGAAGCGATGATTAAACTCTCTTGGAATGAGGAACATAGGACTTTAGGAGATTAGGACTTTCCTGTGCTCAGGCTAAAATCAAGATGTCCCAGTCGCAGTAGATTCTCGTCTAAGTTAAACGAGAAACTAAAGATAAACTTTGCTTTCGGGTTTTAGAAATGTATCGGTAATCTGTTCGTCATTCTGATCTGCATAAAAATACAATGCACAATTAACAACAAAGGGATTGCAAATTTAGACAAAATAAATAAAAACGGAATTCTAAATTTGTATATGAAGAATTTCGGAATACGGTCAAATTTCGAAATTTTTTATATTACTTTTGGTCAATACTAATAATAAAAAACAGGTTATTTAAGATAATAAATTCATTATTATTTATTGTAAAAAATACATATTATTTTTTTAACTAAAAATAAATAGTTTTTTCTTGAGGATTAATTTAAATGGAAAACCTATATGTCAATATAACCAATTTACCCTATAATATTTTCACACGAATTGTGGTCATTTGCTAATGATATGAGTTTAAGAAGTCCTGTGTTTATACATTATATTATCCGGACATATACATTTATTATTATTTTTTGTTTCAGATTTCCAATTAGTGCTAGGTACTAAATAGTGATGAGGTATACTGTAATTGTGGCTATGATTGGTTAAGATAAACTGTGATTCTAATTTTTCAATATTTAAATATTCACACTAACCACACATAGTTGAAATCGAACACCAATCACAGTTTATTTGTGCATTGTTTATTTTGTATTAGATGCTAAGCTCATGTGTATGCTCTATTTTCTGCTACATCAGTATTGTTAACACAAGTCGAGTACCTACTCCCTATGCATTTTGTCCTTCCATATAAACCTTAATATATACCTATCCCGCTCTGGTCAACTAATTACATAGGGATTTCGCCGACGGATTGCCTTCCGACACCGAATTGTAAAGATCTGTATTCTTTTTTTACCGACCGAAAACAGCGCCGTGCGTATCGCTAGGACCACGAATAGGCAATATTCTAAACAGCTCCGGAAGTGCAGTGATATCTCAGTTCTTCACTAAAAAGAGTCAACTGGAGGTGAAAACGACGTCTAACCAAGGACTTTAGAGCAAGGTAGGCCATATCCATCTGCCATTATTTTCCTTCCTGAATCCAATTCGGGGTGCGTCAACTAATCATTATTATAATCGATACGGTCCACGGGATCTTATCCCACCAAGTATTCACAGTCCAGTATTCCACCAGTATTCTGTTTTTCACATTAGATTAAAAAACGTATGTTCTTACTACACGTTGTTGGAATGTTCAAACCAAAACAGTTTAATTTATCAGATTTTCAATAATTTGTGTGAAATGTCACGGCCTAAAAAAAACAAGAATTCTCTCCCACTTTCCACTCATTGTGCGCTTAGGTTCTCCACGACACAAAAAGGAGACGCTCAAAAGAGTAGCAACACAATGTTTTCGCTGGAAACCACCCCACGCAGAATGCATATATCTATTACTGACAAAACGTCACCGGGATAGATACACAGAACATATTGCTGGTTTCACCATGTTGTGTCATCATTACGCAAGCCATTAATCATACTGCTCCCACCCCGTATGGCCTGGTTTTTCAATCAAATACAATCATTAATTTTAACTTAAAATGTAGTGGTGAGAAAAAATGTTACTCTTAACTCACTGGAGTGATTGTGATCGATATTCGATAACATCAGTGATTGGAAACTGTGACTGTGATCACAGTTTCATTACTAATACGCGTGCGCAGCACGATATCACTATACACGAAATTAATAAAAAAAACATAATAACTTATATTATTCAAACTTCATTTACGTAAAAAATATATTCTAGTATATATAATTAATATATATCTTATTTAATAACGTCACAAAGATAATGAAAACCCTTAAAAATGTGAGTTTATTTTTCGGGTCAAATTCTCAGCATTTCGAGTCAAATGCGTAAAACGTTTTAGCAGAACCTACTAGATGGCACTTATCACGAATTATAACGCCATTCTTTCATGAATATTTTCATTTCATTTGTACATACGCCGAATCATAAATCAATAAATAAATTTTAAAAATGAATTACGAACCACTGTATTCCCACATACTCAATCACTAATAGTGAGTGTGACTCAAAGATATCAATGATTGACTCACGGTTCGTGATTTTGAGCTCATCACTAGTAAAATGTTTACATTCATTCAAGGAATATTACCAGAAAAATCTTTGGAACTGTGCAAGAAAATGATGTGTGATTAGAAATATATAACTTAAGTTGTACAATTTGTTTAAAGAGTCAACCATTGTACAGCACATAAAGGTGGGACGACTCTACTGGTTCACCTATGTAGCAAGAATACAACTGACTGCTGGAGAGACTCCTCAATAACAGCAAAAACAAAAACGCGATAAGAGTCAATAGTCAGAGAAGTGTTAGTAGACCAAAGTTAATATGATTAAATTATGTTTAACCAGACAAATTCTTGAGCATTAGAGACTGGAGTGAGATTGCAGCAAACGTAGTACAAAGGAGATGTTTTATCAAAGGGGTCAAGATTAACGATGTGTTGTTATCCCGATGAAGATGATGATAATTAAATTCGTAAGTTTTGTTTCTACAAAAACCTCATGCCTATGAAGCCGATAGTTTTGACATTATTTTGGCTACATAACGGAGCTGCAATCAGTGATGTGCCTAGGTAAAATGCAGCCCTAAAGCGAATTTCAGAATGGCGTCCTTATTATTATTAAAAATGTGATATCGATCATCTATAACTTGCTTATGATATAAATTTAATACAAAATATAAGTAAAAATGTAGTTAAATTAGAAAAAATAAAAAAACTCACCTACAATCATTGGGTTTACTATGCCTATATAATAGTTTTAAGTACCTACTAAATCATATATTGGGTCGTCCAATTAGTTGTTACGGTTTTTTTTTAATGCAAATTTCCCGCTTTTTTGTTGTTGTGAAATATGTGATATACTATTCGATAGCATTTTTCCTACTTTAAAAGACCAGTATATTCATTTTCCTGCATCTTACGAGTTTTTTTAATTTTTGGGCTTAAATAAGTATCAAGTTGAGAAAATGTTCATTTTCAACACATACTTAATTTCGACTTTAATAAAGGTCAAACTGGTCATACAGGAGCTCAACTGGGAAAATGTACCACATCCACTCTACAATCCCAATCTCGCTCCGTCAGATTATCACTTTTTCAGTCGCTCTCCAATCAAATGTGTTGCGTTACGTTCAACAACGACGATGACTCAGAAATTGGCTCGATACCAACCGATTTTTATAGAAAAAGCACCCACAAATTGTTTGAAAGATAGAATGAAGTCCTGATCAATAATCATCATTCATTGAAATGTTGTAATTTTTATGTTATAATAAATAATTTAACAAAACCGCAAACATCTAGCTGCAAGTACTCGTATCGAAGTATCGTAGAATCTAAACAAGTATAAAGAAATGTGATTCTTCGGTCATCTTCATCAGTTTGACTGACACAGGTGTATAGGGAACAATACGTATTTCAATCGATTCATTGATGGGAAGACAAAAAACTTAACGATTGATTCTTGCATAATATTGTAATGATTTTTAAGAATTTTGCATTGTACACTTATAGCCGGTAAAGCCGTTAGATGATAGAGGTAAGTATATGTATGAAATAAATCCCAAAAGGTCCTATCCTATCCCGGGAATCGTTTTGAAAGTTGTTCACTCTCGCTTCCATTTCACTAAATAAAGCAACGCGTGCAATATTTTATAAAATCTTCAAAAAATTTTGAAATATATTTTAAAATTAGAACAGTTAGTTACTAAAACTTTGTGGCGCACTTTCATAGTTCACTTTTTTCTTTTCCTTTATTATATGGTACAATTATTACATTTGGTCATTATTGCATTCAGTTATTCATTGGTATAGGTTATTATAGCCATACCTGTACAATACGTATAATTTTGACGTGAGACTTGTTATCATTTTGAATTCAGAAGGCAGCCAAAGATAAACCATGGAAGTTATGCACCTACAAAAGGGGGGGATAAACGTCACATTAGTGTATTGAAGTCGCAGAACTCGGTCATAATCCAGCAGAAATTCACCCTATTCTGGTCTCAAGAGGATGCGAAGTGGAATATAATGCCAGTGGAATACTACTTTAAATCTCCTTAGCCACCGCTCTTCCCGGCATCGTTCATCCCAGTAACCCCCAGCGGGATACCCACACCCTAGTAAATTCTCGTAAAAGCCCAATATTCCCTTCATTTCTTAATAAGTCATCGTTCCGGGGGATCCGATGACCTAGAAAAAAGTATATTTTTTTTAAATCTGGAAAATTCTGTAGGTCGGTTTTTTGTCGTAGCCGACGTTTCCGGTTACATTTTAGTAGCCATCATAAAGGCCAGACATCAAATTTAAGGTATTCAACAGTATTCCAGATGGCCAATAATTAACTGCTACTGAAACTTTTGGCTATGCATTGTAAATGTAAGGTGAATTATCTATACTTCGCCAATCATATGGAAGACGAGTATCGTTTTGTAGTAAAATTTAATCGCTTATAACTAAGATTAAAAAACAGTCCATTTATATGTTGTTATTTGCTGTTTCCCCTTGATTCGTCGTGCGCGGTTACAGCGGGGACCCAGAAGTACCGCCTATTCTTCCAGCCACAATCACTTATGGCACATAACATCATATTCGAGATTCATCCGTATAAATAATGGATTATTAGAATTAAGCACTGCGGTACACTCGCGCAAAGAGGATAGCTTAAAATAAATATTATTTTTAATTTATTAATACAATCATATTTAAAAATATATAATTTGCTCCTACAGCCTTACGTCGATCAATGTCCATTCAAGTACAATGATTCAATAAATATTTTTATTTGTTATCTTTATTTTTAAATAAAAATAGACTTCTAATCTGTCAAAAATAATTTCAAATATAGAATATCGTACTAGCATCCTTTTTAAGTCTAAAAACATAGAGGAAAGAAAAGATGGAAATTTATAAACAATAATGTATATTAATTTAAATATATATATATATTAAGAAGAACACATTCTTATTGTGAAGTTGTAATTATTCAGAATATAGGTCTGTGATGTTTTAGATACTAATTTAATGTATTAATTATAAATATAAAATCAATTTTGTCGAAAAATATCGACAATATTGATTTTATATGTATATATTTATAATTAATACATTAATTTAGTATTTAAATATATATACATTATTGATATCGTATTTTTTAAAAATAAATAAAGGTCATAAAAACTGTTCTATAACCCGCTTTATGTCAAACTATCCTATTTTAAATGTCTCCAATAACTTAGATATTTTCAAAGGTTCCTTTCAAAATTAACATGTATGTATGTATATAATTATATATTCATATATATATATACCATACATATACACTATTTTAGTTCTAAACATCTCCTTAGTAAATTTTAATTTCATTTCATTTCATTCCCCCCCCGCTCCATTCCTCTCCCAAAGGTATCCAATATTTGCAGAATTAAAAGTTATTTTGTTAGTATTTAACTTCGTGCACTTTCGAATGCTTCTAGTTAATTTAATAGTTTATTAATTATAAAATATTTTTTAGTATAATGCAACCTGTCATTTATAAAATAAATAAAAATTCGGCCAACTCCGGAAATTTCAGAATTACGTTGTTAATGTACAGTGTGTACTGTACAGTAGTTCACTCTCATTTCTGTATGTTAATGAATCCGCAGAGCGCGGTTTTATCACCGCCGATTGATTAATGTTTCGCATTCATCCGTTCGTTATATTATCCCTTTTGTGATCACTCTGTATTAATTTGTAATATTTATTTAACATTTGCATCTCGCAACCGGAGCACGGGAGAAAGAATACAATTGTAATTGTCGTTGGGCGTTCCTGGAGATTTTGATTAATTGTCTATGACTTTTTTTGGCTATTATAATACGTCCTTGATGCGTAGCACCGCAACAATTGGACAATTTATTTTTGAAACCACAAAGGCATGAAAATATATTGCATAATATGTAAATTCATAATTTTTGCATTGTGCAGTGAAATTAATAGAAGAAGGAACAATATTGATAATACTCAGCTGAAATGTTTTTTGAAGTTATTCGGACGTAGAGTCCTCCACCATCCACGCCATTACTGCGAAACTAAAGGTATGTTAGGGATAATCACAGTGGACTGTATGAAGAAATGTAGAGGAAAAGGCAGATGACATAGTACTAAGAAACCACTCAGCAATTGAAGCCTTGCTTCTCTCCACAATATGTTATGTAATCCCTCGACGATGCTAAAAGATGATTACTTTTAAGACACTTGAAATTGAAGAAAGGTACCATCGGCCACCCTACGTAGGTATCTAAAGGTAAGGCGATCAAATTAACACTGAAATGTGCCATGCTAGTTGGCGGGTAAGTAGGTAATATGTGTCTAGGATAGGTTGAGGAATCTATATAGGAATAAAGAACTTTCTCGAACAAGGTCCACTATTCACCATTAATAGCGCAACCACCCCGTGAATCCTATCCTCCTAAATAAACTTTCGCTACTCTGATCCATTAGTGCATGCGCGTCCTGGGTACCGCCATCCAACCCCCGCAGCTTTCTTTTTCCAACACTCCTTCGGTCAATGGGTTTTGCATTAAACACTTTTTTCGCTTGTTGTTCTGAATCCATATTTTAAACATGACTGACCATCCCACCTCAGTCGCTCTATCTTGATAACTTGGATAATGTTGGGTTCACCAAATTCAGTGTCTAATTAGTGATTGTAGGGTATATGCCATACTCTGTTTTCTGCTATTAGATCTATTATAACTCGGATGAAAATGAACAGATTATAATTAAAATTATAGTATAGCTTTGTAGAGAATAAATACAATAGAGTTGGAATAACATTCTTTCTATGATTAATGAAATATTATTTTGTAAATGGCTAGAATCTAAAAAATATGATTTTTCATAAAACTCACGTGGTTAAATACAAAGTTATTGAATAATTATATTAATAATATTTATCCAATCGAATCTCGTATACAAATATTTACAACATTTGGTAATTAATAACTAATTGTAATACAATTAAAAAAAAACAATATTTAATGCAAGTTATACAATATTGACAAAATAAATAAAAATATGAAGATTATAATAGTTATATTATAGTATTTTCTTATTCTGTATTTAGTTTTCTGGACTTTGAAAGACCTTTGCAGATTATTGAATGAACTTTTCAGTGTATTACGAAATTATCACTTCACTTCCTACTAAGGTTTGGCTTCCTCCACAAATGCTCTCCACTGACTCCTATCCCTGGCCATTCTTGTTCAGTTCCCAGACTCCCCCATCCTGCTCCAGTTCTTCATACATCATTTGCCCACCTCTTCATTGGCCTGCCTCTAGGTCGCTTCCACTAGGGTATCCACTCGGTCCTGATCTTTGGTGTCCTGTTATCTGGCTTCCTTTTTACATGGCCAGCACATCGTTGTCTTTGGGACCTACAGAATCTTATAATTGTTTCTTGCGCGAAATTAATTAAATACTATTTCTTATATCTTATATTCCTCGCGAGTTACTATGTACAAACGTCTTCAAGAGTTCAATTCAATAATGTGTGCCTACAGAATACTGTTCGAATTGACGCTTTATTGTAGCGCCTTCAAAATGTTTGCTGAAGACCATGTCCATCGAGATATCGTCTTACTGGTGTTGAAATACGGCACCAACTCTTTGGTATAAGTTACGTTCTCGTTTTCAATAATGGATATTTAGGGGTTTGCTCAAACCGCGAGTGCGCTGATGAATGCCATCTGAATAGTACGTATTGGAAAGGCTGAAATGTGAGGGTACAGTTGTTCTAAGATCGTTCGCTACCCTCAGTGTATCGCGAGGCGTATTGCATTAAGAAAATATATAGTTATGTAGGTGTAACAGACGGCAGGTATGGATAGAAACTACTTACTGTTGGCACTGAATTTATTGAAGCAAATTTATTACATTGGTTAAAATAGGCATGCGAATTATGTATCAAAGATCAGAGGCGGCATCAGAAGCAGCCGCTGCAGAGTACGTTGATAAGTGAAGTGAAGTTGACTGGTATGCGGAGTTGACGCGTGTACCCGATGTACGCAGCCAGTACTTATGGCTGGTAGTAACTGGTACCGCATTGACGATTGCATTCACTGCATTTTATTACGTATGGCTGACAGAGTGGCGGCGTTAGCCCTACACAAATCCTTAACCAAAATTAGCATCGACTATAAAGTAGTTATGTATGATTCTATAAACAATTTGTCTAAATTATATACGAACCGTTTTATTTACCAAACTTCCTATAGTTATTTTTAATTTGCTATTTAAATCGTTTGAATAACTTAATATTCTTCTCTTTTAATATACAAATTATATATTAAGTCTTTAATATAATTTTTAATACTTTTATGGCTGATCGGGTCTTATCTTGTTTTGTTGGAGAAAAAAACTTTAAATATTTCATCTGGTTTTTACAAAACCACCTTATATCTGTCTGTCTAAACATTCAGTAGACATTCGCCCAAGACTATTCACGCAAATGTACTATTATTTTTTTCACCCTTAGGTGCAAATAGTATTTATTTTCATTCTGATCATCTTGAGACTATAATACAAGTCCACCTATAGGGTGCGTGCCACCCCCATTCTAACCGGTACAAGTTATAACGGTATCGCAGTATCGAAAATGGAATGGAAATGGAGTCCAAATATCCATTTTGGGGGGACAAAGTTTGAATAAACCATTTCCATATGGAGCCTTTTGTGCAGAGAGAGGGGCCCGCCATTGTCGGTACATTCAGGCGATGCTATCGAGACATGGGAATATCGGACTCTCGCCGGATTGTAAATTTTCTTCGGTTACTCGTAGCTCTTGTGTACGGGTAAGTATCAAATAAATGAGAAAGCCGATCTGATAAGTATTGTCGAATGCTGTATATTTATTTAAGACTTTTTGATACGACTTTTTTTATATCTTTATCATCTAAAGATTTTATAGTTTGATTAAAATTATTGTATATTTTATACTATATTATGTAGTTACGAACCTGGAATATTTTGTTGTCGAGAAAATGAGTTACCAATTCGACGAATTTGTTTCATTTATCAAAAAACTACTTTCTAAAATTGTAATTTCACAATATAAATGTGATTTCGTTTAATATATGTTTTAATTAATGAATTTCGCTCTTCGTGCGCTTACCTCAGTTTTTCCTTCTTTCCTTTTCTTACTAATCCTCTGTATTATACCTTGGGGTGAATTTTTTTTACGAAAATGGCGTTATATACATTATCCAATATTATGATTACCTCGGTTTTATAGGTTTAATTTAAACTGTAATATTGGACATTGGTACATGCATAAGCAAATAATTTAACATTATAAATTAAAAATTACACAGAGCTATGAATATTCACAACTTCCCAAATAAAAAATTAATGAAAGTTTTACAAAAATTTACAACCATTTTCACGTATTATTGTAACATTAGCCTATTTCAATTGTACTTCTTTTTTTAATTTTTTAATTAATATTTTTGAATTAATCTTTGTTCGAAATACGAATAATATCTGGATAAGGTTACAAAGATAAATTATAAGATACATTTATTTATGAATCACTTAAGTATACTCATCATAGGAAAAATATATAGGTAGAAGAAATATAGTATCTAATCACCGGGAAACGAACCCTGTATTTAGGGAAAAAAATCATTTGTTTTTCAATTATTCCTCTTCCGATAAAAATATATTAATAAATAAATATTTTTATTATTTTGGATATTAGATATTGAGAAAGTATGACTCCCAGCTAGTTTTGAAAAATGTGTCACATTTATCAATTTTTCGAAACTTGGATAATGTATTCCGCATTCGAGAATAAAATAATTAATCAAAATGTATCCCATTAATCAATTTTTGCTTATCCTCGCTGAGTGTCTTCAAGTCATCTTGAATATCTGTATTGTTCCGCAAAACCGAGCTTTTGTTACCTATTGTCACAATACCTTAATCAAGGAGGATCCAACAACTAACAAATAATGTTCTCCATTGTCACGACGTCACAACAAGTCTTCAAATGTAACATACGAGTTCCGTAACAGGAACATTCTGAACAATGGGACATGTGTGTACATGATGGGCTTCGGAGTACATATCCTGAAATTCAAGTCGGCATCAAACTTAGGGACATTCATCAGTCACTCCTGGTTTCCAGACCATCGAACATTTCACCGAGTCAGATGACAGAGTAGAAAAGGTATATTGCAAAATGGTTTTTTTAAAACCCCTGAAGTAAGAAGATTGTATGTTTTGATTTGGTGCCCTGATTTTGCTTAGTCATTTTAAAAACATCTGAATCGAGCTTATCGCAAATACCTCATTCAGCAGACCATATTGAATTCGGCAGCCTGTACGTATCTTTGGCTGTATGTTGGATACAATGAGGGTAATATTAAGGGATGGTCCACGTAGGACAAGCTATGAGCCACCCACCCTGACCAACTCATTCTCCATAATCAAACGTGGGCCGGCTTCACTTATACGATAATAATATAAGTAATTTTTAGAAAAATGTAAAAGCCATTCCATATTATTGTCTATTATTATGCCTTTGAAAAACTATATTTAATGTTACGCTGTTTATTTTTTTAATATCATATAAATTACAATGTACACAGGATTGGGCTGAAGAGAGCTCGGAGGGGCTCACACGAGCCCCTTGTTAAATTTAATTTAGATCGGCGAGCCCCATGTTGAATTAACAAAAAATAATATTCTCAGATCAAATCAGTACCTAACTGCAATTTCTGTAGAAGGTTAAAATGTATTATAAAACAAAAGACTACATTGCCTTTTGAAATTTCTCGTAAAATATAATTATTTCGGGTGCATAATAAAAGAGACCTAGCCGTTATTTGTCTACAGTCTAACAATACTTAAAAACGCAAATTGTTTGATTTATTATTTAATGCTTCCAGATGTTCAACGCAGCATTTTTGTGAACGATGATTTGTACGATAATCCTTCATACTTCACAAGTGTACATTTTTTCCCATTACAGTTTTTAATATGTATTACTTTGTATCATCATTTATTAAGGAGTACATCAGTTTCAATCCAGTGTTCTGTGTTCTTTCATTTGCTCAGTTAGTTCAGCATTGATTGATTTTTTAATTATTGGGTATAGGAGTGATAAAATAATTTATCCTTTTCCGGAACACCGCGAATAGCTGAGATTAAGCAAGCCCTTTGCTAACGTATTGGCAGCCCAGGGCTGAATTTATATATATCTATGAGTAAGACTAAATAACTAAACTAATAAATTTAAAAAAAAAAAGTTAATCGATCTAAATTTATTTATTGGTTAATGCACCTTCACGAATTGGAAAGAGATCCAGGTGGAAATTCCAGTAGCAAAAACAATAATTTTTGATACAAGTTAATATTTTTCTAATTAAAACATTTAATTCATATTTAAAATATCACAGACCTATGTTCTGAATAATCACAACTTCACAATAATGTGTTCTCCTTAATGATTAAAATATATCTTTCTTCATTGTAATTTATAAATTAAATATTTATACGGGGCAATCAATACACGTTTTTTTTTTAATTTTAGATATTGTTCAAAAACTATTACTCTCTGCCTACCCCCGCGGACATACGGCGTGATGGTAAGTAAGTATATATAATACCCTGCCGGATTTAGGCGTAAGGATATATCATACATACATATGTAACGATGATAATGTTACCGGATGATGGTATCCTGACCCATTAGAATATTATTTTTATTTGTTAACTTTGTTTTATTATTATTACACTTATTGAGTTTAAATACATCTACCGGTTTCGAAAAATACGTGGTTAATAAATGAAAGTTAACAAATAAAAATAATGAATTTTAAAAGTATCGTTCGAATATTCATTCATAAAATTTTGTACCATTTTCACATAATCTAAAAACAATTTTGATGTCGTGACATCTAAGAAAAATACATTTACGGCGATTAAACTTCTATAGAAGAGTTTGAAATGTGTAATCTCCACGGTCCACCCCTGGTATAGGAAAATTGTATAGTGAAAGCCCAGTCTCATTTCCCTTCGCCTTATTCAATTTGAATACAGTTTCCATCCATGGATTGTCCCTGCGTTTGTAATCCAGTGGCAACTTGGGATGGGCTATTATCATAATTATTAATGTAAATGAATACCTAGTTACAATGTACAATGTGTGTGATTTATACACGTGTGTTTGTTAAACCCTAAATGTACAAAAGGACATTTTTTGAAATTGCCAAAAATTGAAAATGAAAATAAATGTTTTATATTTTTTATGTAGATATAATATATATATATATATATATATATATATATATGTATATACAGGTTGTACTATAAATAGTGGTCCAAACGAAAACCATCGATAGCTGAGACCATGCCCTATCAGAATAGCCCATCATAGGTCTAACGTCACACGGTTTTCGAGATATTTGAATATTTATGAATTTTTGAATAATTAGTACTCTTTGTTACTTTTTTTAATATCATTTCCAAAAAATGACCCTTTCGACATTAAAATAGCAATAACTTTTTTTTTAAGTAGAAATATTACTATTTTTCTTATTAGTTAATTCGCATTAAACGTAGAGGTTTTAAAGCTAATGGGCACTTAGGTCATAACACTTTTTATACACCGCAGTGTTTTAAATTTTGTTGAAAAATGTTAAATGGTTCAAATTTTCAAAACTGTTACTGTCTTTAAAGAACAGTGACACATTTCATAGGAGAACTTATAAGACATAATAATCAACAAACAGTTTCTTAAGTTTTGGAAACGACATTAAAAAAAGTAAAAAAGGGTAGCAATAATTCTAAAATTCATAAAAGTTCAAATATTTCGTGTGATATTAATTAGACCTATGATGGGTTATTCAAATAAGGTATGGTCTCAGCTATCGATGGTTTTCATTTGAAACAATATTTATAGGACACCTGTATAGAATTAGATGAGAAGTTTGAAACATTTTAACCATGGCTTGAAAAACGATAAACAATGCACTCGTGGTTTCTTTGAGAACCGATTCTGGTAGAGGGGATTGGGTGCAATATTCACATTTAAGATCACTAAAGTGGTTTAGTCATATAGAACGAATGAATAAGGAGAGAATGGTAAGTAAGATATATGAAGCAAGTGTTGATGACACCAAAAAAAAAGAATAAAGAAATGATTAGCTTATTAAAGAATACATTTATTTATTTA
Organism: Eubasilissa splendida; assembly: GCA_031772225.1. NCBI lineage: Eukaryota > Metazoa > Arthropoda > Insecta > Trichoptera > Phryganeidae > Eubasilissa > Eubasilissa splendida. The sequence goes on along the minus strand of CM062846.1, from coordinate 33,233,696 downwards.
AATTTAACATTTATATAAAACATGTTAAAAACTAAAAAATTGTCATTTTAATGTCAAAAATAATAATATTCTTAGAGACAATTTCTTGCCATTTGGATGTTTTTCTGATAATTCACACTCTCGAAAGTTAATATGTTAGTAAATTTATTAATTTCACTCACTTTAAAATTAAATATAGTAATTAGAAAGATATACATATAAAATCAATTTTATCGAAAAATATTATTGTTGCGCCACCTCTTTCCAAAACAGGGAAGGTGAATTATCCAACTATACTACAGCGACAATATTTTTAGCGACAATTTTCGAACCTATATGTTACCTTTTTGATATTAATACATTTAATCGTTACATTATTGAAAGAGCCATCTACCTTTTTTTACGGAATCTCAAATACCTTTGAGTAATCTGATAGCAGACGCCAAAATTATCAATTCATTTTTATTAAATTTTGGACACATTAATACAACTTTATCATTAGGAGAATAGTGAAAAGTGCTGTAGCAGCGGAGTTTTATAAAAGCTTTCAAGCGGCCATCTTTCTTTTCATTTTTGTGTGATGCGCACAAGCCTTCTATACCCAAGGATCGCTATTTCGCACGTTATAATAAAATAAATTCTTAAAATAATTGCGCATGATTAAAATGAAAAAGAATTCATCCATTTTCTAACATTTCAAATTATAATTATTTTATGATTGTATTAAGTGAAATGCCACTCTTACGTTAGTTACTTGGTGAGTTAAAAGCGATATTGTATGCAAAGTTTCAAGAATTTTTTTATTAAAATGAATTTTAAGAGTTGTGCAATGACCAGGGAAACTCAAAGCATAATAGTCATAAATTGAAAATGTTAAAAATAACACAATACTCTCTTAAAATGTTACATGAAGTTAATTAAAAAATATTCCATTATCGCTTAGAGTTTCAAGTTTTCAGACTATGATTAAAATTATATAATATTTTCCGTATATACTCGAGTAAAAGTTTTGGTTAGATTTTATAGGGTTTCAAAACGTCAAGTTAAAGTTAAAAATAATAATTACCAGACAGGGAATCCTTTTTAAAATGTTATTTTTATTGTTTATTATTACGATATTAAACATTTTCATGATGAGCCTGTTTTGTTATTGGCATTTTTAATAATAACAGTTTCGTATTTTACTATTTATTTTTATTTTTTTTGTAGCATAAATAGTACGTATGAAAATATAAACAGACGTAGTCTGTTCGAAAGTAATTACCTATACAGTTTTTAAAATTTGTAATTGTTTAGAGGTAAGTAAGTATAATTTTAAGTAAGTTATAAAAAGTTATGTGAAAAAAGTACAATCTGAAGTTATAAAATATTATTGAAAATAAGTTATAAAAATATTATTGTCTGTAATATACAATATTTGGAGACAAAAATGTATGGGTAGTTAGGTTAGCACAAATAACAAATTAGATTCATTTTGCTTTCTACCCACATCAAGCAACCACTTTGTTATTTTGGGTTTGAAGTTGAATAAAATCAAAATAACGAAAGAGTTTGAACCATGCTTATAGTTCTGACCTTCACTGTAATATTTCATTTTTGTATGTATTTTATTAATAGTGTACAATTATTGCATTACTTGTAAGCTGCGATAGGTAGTCAAATTTTAACTCATGCATGTGATGAGCATTTATAAGAATTGTGATGTCCAAATTTGTATTGTAACAATTGATTTTCTCTGAATAAGGTATACAATATAATAAAAATATTAAAAATCGAAAGAATTGCATGTTAAGGAAAATATTGTGTGCATATCCCGATAAACTGTACTCAAAGTAACCCCTCTCCGAACAAAATAATTACAAAAATAACCAAATCCATTCACAGAGGTCGTTGCTGAATTTAATCACGACGTTTTCCTTACAATTTCAATGCGGAGTATGTATATTCAAGGAAGAATTTAAAGGCATCGAGTGTATTGAAGTACGACGACAGTAATTACTTTTGATACGGGGGGCAAAATAAATGCCCCAGTCAAAGTTACCCCACAGCTCTCGGTCGGTTTAATACAGCCTTTCATTATTTTTAAGTCAAATGTCAAAAACACTTGATGGTACACTTGAGAAAGGTTTAGGTCGAGACTGTTGATTACGCACGTGTATTGATAGAATAATAGCCATAAAAATAAATAATTGATGTTTTATGAGGTAAAATATATAATACGAGTATATACGATTTGGTTGAAATACGTTTTTTTCTTCTTATTCGTAATAAAGACAATGTACACTTTATTTAAAATTTAATATATATTTATATACTGTTATTGAATATATAAAAGAAAAACATTTAAGTAATCTTAATCTAGAGTTATTACATTTTTACAGACCTGGCCGTTTAATCAAGCACTATATAGCCATAATAATATTACTGAAGCCGGCATACAGAAAGTCACATACATACGTAATATTATTATGGATAATATATTGAAGCCACCATAAAGAGTGCAGTACAATCTTAACTCTGAAAATTTATGATTGATTTGAGTAGTAATTTTTAATCTATTTATAGCGTTACTTAGTTAATATATTTTTTAAATATATTTAATAAACTAAACGCTTGGTACTCCTACCCGATACAATAATGCAGTTTTATCAAAGATAACACTAGTTTTGATGTGCTCTGTTTAAATATTTTATATACAATTTTTATGTCGAATATGTTGTGATTTTTCATTTATTTATAAAATAAATATTATCATCAGCCTACGTCTTTTCACTGATTCAAGGATCGCCCCTCTTCTGGTGTCATGCCGATGACCAACATTTCTTCTACCAGTGCGAGACCTCCTTTCCCATTGTTCATAACCTCTTCGACACATATGTTCACCCCATTGCCGCTCGAGCATGTAGATCTTTTGGGCAAAAATTGTTACTTTGGTTATCTAGCGAATTTTTATACGCCAAGTACTCTACCACTCGGAGATATTCCAAGGATATCCCTTTAAATTGCTTTTTGGGCACAACTTTTAATTTAAGCATGAAATTGAGGTGAGTGTCTACGTTTCGGCTCCGTACGTTAGTACTGAGAGCACGCACTGATTTATGTTTAGTCTGTAGAGATTGTGGAGAGAAATTGAAAGGCCGAGAAAGATATCGATAGCAGGGTGACTGCAGAGAATAAAGTGAACGACGTTTTGAATAGAATAATATCTAATGTGAACATGTCAACCGAGGTAAAACTAGCGGTACACGATAGAGTTCTGGTACCGACAATAATGTATAGATGTGATACCTGGAGCTAGCAGAAGAGGAACGAAAGTAGACTTAATGCAGTTGAAATGAGATCAATTGAGACCGGGAAATATTAGACGAGCTTGCATGAGAATATGAGACGAAAATTGGGTGTCAGAGAAGAAGCAAAAGAAAAGTGAAGCGCGGAGGTACCGCGTGATGATAAGTTAGTTAGTGAGATTGTGATATTTTGGCTTCGATCAATCAGTTAGGTATAAACAAGTTATTCTTCTTCATTGGTCCTGCATATCGAGCTTTGGCCTCCTGAATCCTTTGCCTTTACATGCTTAGGGTTCTCGGCGACTGTCTTCCATTCCGGAATCTGCAACAGTTCGTTTATTCACGTCATCCTCTTAGCAGCATCGGGGTTTTTCCACTCTTCTACTACCACCTGGGTCCTTCTTTAATTTCTCTTTTGGGAGGATTTTGCATCCTAAAACGTGGCATGCCAACATGATTCTATATAGTTTCATGTGGATAGAGATTTTGGAGTTCTGATAAATGTTATACAACTCATCATTGTATTTTTTTCTCCTAATAGTTCAACATGACACCCTATTTGACATGGATTATCTACGCTTTACACCCGTAAATTAGTACAGAACATATAAGTGTTTTATATAGTTTTAGTATTGGTATTGTATATTCTATTTATTGCGGTAATTATTTTTCTAACTTGAAGGCTATGCGTGGACCCAGTGTATTCGTTGTCTGTCTGCGGTGTTTCAATATTTACATTTATTCTAATTTTCTATTATACCATCATCTTTTGCTTTAGATTATAAGGAATAAAATACTTCTTGGACAGCTGGCAGAAATCTTACGTCGATGCTAATTAAGTTATTACAAATCATAAATATCTATTTAAAAAAATATATATATGTTAGAATAGAAACATATGTTTTATTCATATTCTTACAATTTCCAACTAAGTTAAGTACTTATTCTATGAATATAAGACTAACCTGCTAGTTTTCCGAAAGGAGACTCGAACCCTCAAGCTAGTGTACCCTTACCGCTAGACTAAACAAGCACGTGGAACAAACACTTCGGTTAGTTGAAATAATTAAATAAAAACGAAATTTTTAAAATCAATTATAATTAACCAATAAATGGCAAGTAAATTTGAGATACTTACGTTCAAATATTTATGAAAAAGAAATAATAAAGATCAATTTTACACAATATAACAAAGTTATTATAATTCAAATATTAAAATGACATATTTTATAGCTGATTAAAGTAGCGTATTTAAGCCTATTTATTAATTTAATACCGTATTTAAAAATATATCTTTAATTATACTGAAGTGACAAAATATTTTCAAGTGCCATCAGTTATTTATTAAAATGTTAAAAAAATATTCAAGGAAAAAACGTCGTTAAATAATATAATTACCTTATTAAAATGATATAAAAATAAAAGTTTCCTTAATGTTATTCCCTGACGATCTATAATATAATTTAATTTTTTTTGACTTATTAATATTTAACTTCTTCATCCCCCTCCTGATTTTTGACATACCGCAATTCCACGCGGCAGTAACGTTTGTTTTATTTCAACCCCTTATTAACCCAAACTTTTAACAATTTCATTTGACTACAGTGCGGAGGGCGAAATGCAAAGGGCGGTTAAACAGAATCGGATTAAACCAAAAATAAATCCTAAGTAAAATCTGTTTAAATTTGTATCAAATTATATGGATTTTGGATTTTTTGAAACAGGTAATGAATTTACGAATCTTGGTACCTATTGACCAATGATAAAATTGCTATAAATATTAATCGTTGTTACTTTGGTTAGCAAATACAGCTGTAGTGGATCGTGGTGTATAAAATCAAGGTAATTCGATAAACTCTTGATAAAACCTTACTTTGATAAGTTTTTGCCTGTCAGAATCCTGGACTCTTAACAATGAAAGAAGAAACAACTTATATATGTAAACAACGTATTTGAGCTTTCATCAACGGAAATCCAGTATGACATGGGCATTATAATCAGGGATTTTACGACATGTACGATGAGTCGAAAGTCACAACATTTATATAACTAGAAAGGTTTCAATGAATTTAGAGAATATGCATGTTGTGCAACCCCCGAAACGACTACTCAATAATAAACCTGAATTGTTAGTTCAAAAAAATTTATTATATAAATGTTCAAATATTTTAATAATTCTATTAATTTTTTGTAACAGTTTATCTTTTCAATTATTCTAACAATTATTCAATTACTCTATCGTTGTATTGATGTACCTATTTGCTTTTTTTATGTATTTTCCGAAAGCATTTAATTTTTTTCAAGGTTACTCAAAAAAGACGTAATGGCTACCTCGTATCTATTCAAATACTAAACTAATTACTCTTTTGTGTCTCATTTTAAGGAAATAGAAAGAATGGTAAAGCTTTTGCAAGATTATTGAAATATTTATGAATAATATTAATATATTAAATTCGATCTTAAAAAATAAGTACCTTACATTTAATGTTTTAGTAATTATTAAAAGTTTATCTAATTTAAAACAAAATTTATTTAAAAAGTCAGCGGTAAAGGTAGAACTACTCGAATTTTTGATAACAGTATTTTATACCAATCTCTTGATAAAGTTTTAAACTACATCAACAAAATATCGTAATATAACTAACTCTTTTATCTTCGAATTTCTTACGTAAAAAATGTTATAAGTATAAGTGTAATAATTTCTATAAATGTTAGCTTATTTTTTATTACATTCTTATCGTTTTCTCCCACTACGCATCTGGGGTTCCTTTCATTTGAACTAAGTACATATATTATAATAAGTTATATTCGTATTTTCAGACACAGCAATCTACATTAACCTGTTTTTACTTGATGAACATTTTATATATAGAATGTAATTGTTAATACGACAAAATCCAGGTACAGTGTAATTATTGTTTTGTGATGATTTCAATATCAAATATGATTATATTCTAAAAGGTACATTTCTTTGTTCTTTATTTTATACATATGTGCAAGTAAATGATATACCAATAATGAAAATAAAATTTGTTAAACGATATGCGGTCTTCATCACACATACACAATCTCTCTCTCTCTCTCTCTCTCTGAATGATTTATCTTACTCTTACAGAAGAATTTAAATAAGTTAAAAATTAAGTCAATTATTTCAAGAAAAATAGTTTGCAAACATAATACCCTTAAAAATGATATTTTACACACTATTTATTACCCGTTAGCCTTAATCTGTCGCATTGTTTAATCTCCCCCGATCTAATTCGATCCTGGCCTGCAGGGGTGTAGTGGGGGTATCAGAATGGAAAGTTTTCGAACAGTGTTATAAAATGAATTTATTGTAGTATTTGTTCTGCGCGATTCTCCCCCAACCCACCCCCGATCTTTTCAACTCTTTCTTCGGCGGTATTATATTATTTTCGTCCTTCCATATTTCATGCTCATTGTGCCTTCAAAGTGGGGGCTGGGTGGTAGCCATTCTGTTCGACAGAGCTTTGATTTTGGTCGTAGCATCAGCCATTTAGTTGAATGTATAATTATTCAAAGTATTTCAAAATTAATGTGATATACATTGTTTCTCTGGATGTCTGACTTATAGACATTCTTTTTTTTGTATTTATTTTAGGTTTTAATGAATTAATTTTTCGTCTTTATCTTTAACTTATTCTTTATGTTGAATGTAATATTCATAGTGTTATATACTAGTGGCGGTTGGTGAATTTGTGTAGAAGGGATGCTGGATAATAAGTGTATACCTAGTAATGATTCAATTATACACTCATACAATTCACTATTTTCGTTTACAGCATTAAGTTAGGTTAGGTTAGGTAGATTAGTGAAGTAAGCGTATTATTTTCTGTGTTTATTTGTTATTAAAATGATGAATTAAATAGATAATCGAAGGGTATCCAATGTTTCAATTATTTGGCTTCAAGTATTCAAGCCAAACTGTCAAAAATGCGTCACATAAACACATTTCTCAAAACAATCCACTCGCTTCATAATATGTATGCTATTCTGTGCATTATATCCATAAGCATTAAAGTACGTTGTATGCTGCTAACGAATGCGTATACAGTATTCGAAGACCCTGACGAATGCGCGTCTGCGAAAATCGAATACTTTCAAACTTTGTTAATATCGTGTTCGAAAGTTGAGAATGCATATGTATTTTGACTCGCTCCGTGCGTGCGTCGTATCGTAGTGTGTGTTATGACCGGTCTCTAAAGGACATGATGAATTTATTTACAGCAGTGCAAAGCTTTTTGACTCTAGAACACAAGGGATGCGGAGCATAAGCATTGGCAATGAGCTCTGCTTTGAATAATGAAATAAGCAATTCAAGGTGTATTAAAATGGGAAGGCTTCAGTGATTGGACTATATGGAAATTTCTCATAAAAGGGATTGATGGAAGAAAACTTTTGAAGAGGTCAAGACCCACCAGGGGTTGTCGAGTGAGATATTATTTTCTGTATATCTTTCTAATTGATTAATTTAATTAGTATTAATTATATTATCACTATAAATTAAACGAAAATTCTTCTGGTTATCAGGTGAAGGGAATACACAATAATACCACGTTTATATATATTGTAATGGCACGTTTACATTCAAGTCAGCTTCAATTACAGATTTTCGTCGAGTCGTTGATTACTTTTTACAGTTCTAATGAAGATGAGTATCAAAATACAGCGCGGCGTATTGGGTTATGTTAAAAAAAAATTGAAACTTTTTGTTAATCATACTAAATTACGCACGATTTAAAGGATAATCATAGTAATTATAACTATCTTGCCCAGATGGCTGATGCTACAGCTTATGTGACTGTATATCTGGCGTGTATTCCAGAACACCCCACCTCCCTCTATGTATAATATAACCAACCACTCTTTCCTAAAGGGTTTTCTTTGTTAATGTTCGCCTTGGCGTTTTCCACCACCCTCCCTTTCTGCCCGCAGCGGAGCCTCGAACCCGCACCATTGCGTCTCCGCTACTGAGGTATTCCATTATGTGCCATTGTGCCACCGGCCAGTTGGTCGAATTTCCACAATGTTGCCATATAATATGTATTATGGCGCCTACCTGGTCAATGCGGCATAGAGCCCGTATTGTAAATTTACAATACGGCATAGAGCCCGTATTGTAAATTTACATATTAATGTGTGAAATAAGTACGTCCACACAAAAAACAGAAATATTTCAAAAAATTCTATTTGAAAATCCAACTACATATTGTTTTCATTGAAAATATACATAGGTATATTAAGTTACACCAATCTAAATATGCTAGACAGCAAATATCATCCACGAACGTGCACTGGATGATGTCCTTGTATGAACCGGTTGCTAAAATATATTACACTTATATAATTTCACTGATCCACTTTATAATACATATGTACATTTATGTATAACAGACCCCGACCAGTATTTCCGTACTGATCGCATTCGATAAGTTCTCCTCGCAGCCAATGTTGGCTGCCGTGCTGCCACGGCCAGTATTTCTGTATTATTTTTTATGTTGAAAATATGATGATATTTTATCTTAACCAATTATGGGAAATATCCAATCAGATATATTTTTGTATTCCGGCGACGTAAACATATATGAGTACATACGTGCCACGTGCGACAGATTACGTTCTCTCGCGATTATTTAAAACCCTGCATTTGATATAAATCATTAAAGAAACTGTTATAATATAAGTATAGAAGTATCATTATGTAAGCTGTAAACAAATATATGTACGGATTTCTTAATCATAATAATTATTATTATTGGAAATATTGGATAATTTGTATAGAGTGAAGGGCGCTTTACACATAAACTGTTTATAGTTCTACATTATCTTTGTTTTTAAAATTAAAAATTATTATTTTTACTTATTGAAATGATATTTTGAAAAGGTGCGTTTTTACTCTCTTCTTAAATAAAGTCTCTGATACATTCATTGTTCCTTATGACTGAGAGAAAAGAGTTCTACACTTTTGGGCACAACTTTTTCTGCGGCTACAAGTAGAGGCTGACTTGAGAGTTTGATATCTACCATTCAAATTATCTGCGGTACAAAGCTTTCTAAGACACAGAGGCGCCATGTTATGTGTCGCCTTGTACATCAACCAGCACAATTTAATTCAACTATTTCAGGGAACCGGAGCCAAAGCAGCTTACGGAAAAGGGATGTTATTTGAGAGAATTTGGAAGCTGAAACATTTGCAGGCCAGCATAGATGCTGTTACAATAGACCACACGTGACACCACAAATGCATTTATATAAGATGTCTCCGAATGCTTTTAATCTGTCTCAGCATGCACTAAAAGTTTTGCTCATTTTTATATTCATTAAACGATCTGAATCAATGTGCACGCCCAACAACTTAACTGCAGATTTTGCATTCACAGACATTGATACCTGTATTAAGTTTTACCTTCTAGGTGTTGCTATTCATAGTAGTTCCGTTTTGGATTCAATGTAAGTCTATTTTGTGCCATCCACTCGCCTCTTTTCTCGATACATCTTGCAATTTTTCTTTTAATACCTCTGTCTCACCCGGCTTAGAGAAAAAATAAATTTGCGTATCATCTGCATAACCTGCTGAGGCCATAACCCTAATGATATTATTATATATTATATATATATATATATATCTTTCGTATATAAAATATATAATAGTGGTTCGAGAACTGATCCCTGAGGTACCCCGATATTGGAGGTAGATGGATGTAAGGGAGGTTGAATTTAATTTTAAAAAACTGGTTTGTGTCTCAGCTAAAAAAATAATAAACAGAAAGAGTGACTTAATCTAATTATAATTTCTGGATCCGGCATCTTAGACCACTCGGCTGTGAGTGATATTTAAAAGTTGGTCTATATTATCATGTTTATAATAAATTACAACTCCAATAGAATTTTTGATAAAAATTCTAATTTTCTTATTGACAGTAGAAACTGTACAACGTGATGAGTTCTTGCATCTCAGAGAGAATATAATAGGTATATTTAAAACTTTTTTTTTTAATTTAAAAAAAAATAATATGGAATTGAACAATGAAATATATTACTAAAATATTTAACATCTGATGTAGAATAATAAATGTTATTGATTGGTTTAAGATATAGATTTCTCAAAAAAAAAAAAAAAAACATGTGACAGTTTTATCGTCCATGTGACTAAAATGAAGCCAATATTCATATGTTTGACATTATATTTTCACATACAAACATGAACGGCGGATATAACTCTATTAACTTCTCCAATGTCAATATGTGAGTTGCGTCGGAGAAAAAATGGTTCACGATAAAATAATTAAAATCGTACGAATCAAAAAGCGCAAATATTGCAACTATTTCTAAAAAAAATAAGCGATTTTTCAAAAAACATACACATGTCGTGGATACCTGACTAAAAATGTTCAAGAAGTATGTAAAAATTCTGTACCGTTACAAAAAGTCTTATTGTCTGAGATTATTACATAATCATATTAAGCTTTAAAACTACGTACATCGAAACATATATTTGCGATCTAATATTTCTGCATGCTTTAAATCATCTAACATAAAATAGTTTGACCGTTCGAAGTTCGATGAATTTTATTTTTTTGATATCAATACATAATTGTGAATCAATTGAGTTTTAAAATGTAGCACATTCAGCTTGAATATTTTCTACTCATATTTTGAATATAATATATTGTACACTAGGTATGTTACACCCAGTTAATAATTAAAATTAATTTGAATTAAACCAGTCCTCGGTAACTATAAGATATTAACTAACCATCGCGCCGTTTCTTCGCGAGGTTAGAACGCCACACTCTTCTGTCCTGACACAGCGCTCGTCTCATCCACGTTCATACATATTATCTTGCACGCTCGTCGTTTGTCGATCGTCTTCCAGCATCTGGTTAACTTGTTTTTTTTTACATTTTCTTCTATACTTATATAATTGTTTTCATATTATTTTTCTTGTCATAATTATTATCATTTAAGGATAAATTTTATAATTTTGTAGCTGGTGGATTACAGCATCTATAAATTATTGTAAAATAAGGAAACATTAACCTTTTTTTTAACGTTAGTATCTACCTATTGTTAACGTTAATAGTTATAAAACAAAATTATAATTATTTACCTTGAAGCTAAACCAATTAATATGAACATAACTGCTGAAACTATTATAAAACTTGGTGCAAATAAGACTTGATGACACCTTAGTATCATTAGAAACTTGTGTTGTGTATTTTCTACTGTGATTGCGTCGATAATTGGTAACTAAGATTTAACTGTCGGAGACGTACTTTCTAGTGTACCAGTCATTGCTCGAATAATTACGTTAATCAGTTATCAATCATTGTTACAATCAAACAAAATCACAGTCACAATAACAGTTAAAATAACGGTTTAAATAACGATTTTACCATCAGTATTCAGATGTTCCTAAATACAGATATTGACAAATTTTCTTCTCAGTCAATTCAAAGAATGCTGCAGCGTTGATTTGCATCAACATCTTGAGTGTCCTTTGCATAGATTTTTCGGCTTTGCATTTTAACCCTTTTAAGTATCCATATATTTTTGAGACTCACCGAGATTAACTAATCCCTCATTTCAGAACAGTACATATTATCCCACACGGCAGCCATCCATTATGGACACAGCCGTCAACCACAGAAAAACTGCATCTTTACTAGATCAACAATACATATTACAATGGGGAATGTGTATTTACACATGTGTATTAATTTGTATTTAAAAAAATATCACAGACCTGTGTTCTGAATAATTTCAACTTCACAATAATAATGTGTTTTCTTATTAATATAATCAACAATTTATATAGGTAGTTTTGCATTAAAAACGATTATTTCAATGTATTATCAACTTATTATTTTAGCCGTATTGTAATTATTAACAAATTCGGTTAGGTTGGTTAGGGTCAAGTTAAGATTCCGCAGTCGGAATTGTAATTATTAACAAATTCGGTTAAATTGCTTATTGTTACAAGGGGTATTATGATAGTGTGAAAGCACCATAGACGCTGTTCATCTCGATACGGACTCTGATGTAGTGAAGTGAGCAGGGAGCACATGAAATATTGAAATTTTAAATAAATAAATAAATATTGCCAAACCGATATTGCCGGTATAGTAATATAGTGGATTACGGATAATATTATTAATCGCCTATTATAATCAAACTTCGGCTATTGTCATCGAAAGATATACATTTTTAAGATAGATACGAAAATTGATTCTTTCCTGAAGCACAACCGTTATACGGGTCGCACAAATGAATATACACAAGATGTATCAATAGGTTCAGTGCATAATTGTGATATGCCTAAAAATGAATTTGAATATTGGGTAGATATAGATAATAATATTGAAATGGTAGCTACAATGACTTTATCAGAAATGTGTAAAAAAGTTACTGATCATGACTCTAAATTATCAAAAGAGAGTGAATGTAACATGCACACAGAAGAATAAATTTCAGAAACTCCTGCAACTATTCAATTGTGGTGTTTAATAGAGAGTACCAAATTTTGAAGAGCAACACATTGAGAAGTTAATAAACTAAAACGACAGACAACAAGTAATGAATTTTTCAAATAAATTTTGTTGTATTTAAAAAAAATGTACTTTCATATAGTTTTATATTTTTTATTTTCGGCATTATTATCAGCCGGCTATTGTTATCAAAAGTTACAGGTCCCATAGTGATCACAATGAGCGAATTCAGCAATAATGTTCATTTTCATGTGCAAATCAATTATCATGTGGGCGATTTAATTGTTCAATGTTTAAAAATTCGATTCATTGAATATTAATTTAATATACAAAATGTGAAATATGCGTGAGAATTTTTTGTCATATTTGAAGTACCTATGCAATCAATTACCACCTAACCTACTGAGGGTAGGCAGAGAGGATGAAGCGCTGCACTCTTCCGTCCTGGGCCACTTTTTAGTATCTAATTTTCTTGGTCGTGCAAAACCTTCCGCGGACGTTTTCTATTTCTAGTGCCGACAACACTCGCATCATATATTTATCTTACCATTCTCTCCTCAATCATTATTTCAACATAACCAAACCATTTTAACCCTATTAAATATGTTAAGATCATCTCCTCCTAATGTATTAATTATATCATCAATGTATTTACTGTAAGTGCGTCTAAGTGATTTTAGTTCTACTGTGTTTCTTTTTCTACCAAGTTGTTCCAAGTTTCATTTTCATACATCAGTATTGGTACCAGGACAATTGCCACGCATATATACCTACCCTAAGGTCGCACTAAAATATATTATATGGATTCTCCTGAGCCTGGTTGTCGGTGAATTATGTATTACAAAATGTAGTAACTATCTAACATACATTTAATTTGTTTTTCTACTATAAAATACTTCCAGGATATACCCTATGTTCAAAAATGTAGATTGGATTTAATTATGTATGGCAGTAACCAATAAACCTAAAACATGCGGTGATATTTGAATATTAATTGTTGTACTATACCTATACTTATTGGAATTTATTTACTAGCAAAAAAACATTCGCATCAATAACTTTTGTTTGGTCCAATATGTAAAAGATAAATATTTATTTGCTTCAAAAATGTATATAATCTTAGAACAAAAACATTATTGGCGTGAATCGGAAAGTTTTCGAAAAACAAAAAAGTTTAGTAATTATGAGTCATTAAATTTATTCATTCTGTAAATAATCTTTCTACAATTGTTTACTGCAGGTTTTATTTAATTTATGGTAACCATACATACGTAGGTATCAAAATAAATCTTGTGTTTCGTTCAAAAAAAGGAAATTATTTAATTAAATTTTTATTTATCCCTTTTTAAATGGTGCATCTAATGTTTTAATATTTATTTATTGTATATTCAGTCATATCAATCAGATTATTCTTCAGAATTTTTGAAGAGTAGATAGGTATTGACAACACTTGACCTGATAGTACGATAATATCAGACTGGACAATATTCTTTCCTTTAGAAATACCTACAATATAATGTAACGCCAATTAAATAAACTAGCGTCATAAATTATACATTAATTTATTTATTATAAGTGAATGTCTAATTAAATTGTAATATTATGATTTTTATTATTAATATAGTTATTATTCTGTAGGTATATCATCATCATCATGGAAGACATCCTTGTCTTTCGATTGCTTTGAACTGTGATAAATAATTAAAACATTTGCATAGTTTACAGTAGTATTCGTTTATTTCAACAAAACAGTCATGAAATAAAATATACACAAATCACTAATAGAAATCGACTTCCGACACTAAATCTAATATTTACAGACATTTATTTTAAAATTACAATAGACTGAAACATAAATACTATCGTTGCTTAAATTTTTCAAATAAATTATCTAAAATACTCTTTAATACATAAATGACAATGTTATTTTTAATACACTATTGTTAGGTAAGTAGATTTAGTAACACTGGCCTAAGATCGGACTAATAAAATAACAGATTTCAGAGTAGATTATATAGACGAATATTATTATGAGTTTTACATTTTAGAGTTATACATTACGTTATATTATATGAGAACATGTTATATTTATGAATAATATTTGGAATTACCTGCAATTTTATGCATAATGTGTGCAATCTTTAATAATGGTTCACACAATAATGTATATTTTAACAACGCTAATCACGTAAATTGATCCATTTCATTACAATCACAGGATAAAGCAATATATTCATCACATTTAGAGTTGCGATCTCGCGAAATGCCGCTTATAAGAAATATCATTGGAACAATAATAATATAATCGAAAAACAATAAGTCACTCAGTCGCAACTCTCGCACACGTCAAAGTGAGATCAAATTTAACTTCCACCGTCAGCACTTAACAAGGTTCAAACAATCTTATTAGCACGGATAAATTAACTAACTAAAATGTACAAGGTTTTTCACATAGCAGAGATCCTCATCTTCAATAGATGACCGGCACGGGCCTGCGTAGCTGGTCCAGAGGTCCGTGGTCTCGCGGCGGGGAGGCGGACGTGGGGGGCATTTGGAACAGCGGAGGAGGGAAGGGCTTGTTGGGAGGGTAGAGGGAGGAGTAGAAGGAACTCACGACTGCGGCGGCCGAGGCGCCGGGGCTCGGGGGGCCCTGGGGCTCGTTCTGCGAAACCAACTTGGAAAGGTGCACCGGATCGAAGGCGGATCCGAAGTAGTGAGGCATCGGAGAATAGTTCAAACTTTCCAGGCTCGGCATTCCAGTCGGCCCGGCGAAGTAAGGAGGCAGGAAACCAGGAAACCCTCCGGGGCCCGGAGGTGCTCCCATTCCCGGTCCCATGCCTCCACCGAGCGCGGGTTTGGGCTTCCTCCTCGGCCTGTACTTGTAATCGGGATGTTCCTTCATGTGCATGGCGCGGAGACGCTTGGCTTCGTCGATGAACGGCCGCTTTTGCATTTCGCTGAGGAGTTTCCACTCCGCTCCCAGCCTCTTTGAAATCTCAGAATTGTGCATCTTGGGGTTGTCCTTGGCAATCTGCCTGCGCTGCAGACGGGACCAGACCATGAAAGCGTTCATCGGCCTCTTGATATGTCCTTCGGGCTGGGGCGAACCGCCCGTCCTTTGAGGCTCCATACTCCCGTGCAGATTGAACGGATACCCGTGGTGGCCCATCACAGACATATTCGACATAACTTACACAAAAAAGTTGCGACAAAGTGTTTTCAAAAAGTTTCAAACAAACTTTAAATTTTCACGTTTCTTCGATATACGAGGTGAGCGTGGCGGGAGGTTGTGTTCCTGCGAGCTCGGGCGCACGACTGATGCAATGACCTCACCGTCCGACGGTACCTCGACTGACAGAAAGGGGGCGGGACGTATATATTTTCCAACCAATCGTGGCTTGTCTCGGTTTTTACCCCACCCTTCTACGGAGTAAAGCCTTCCCTGCTGCTATCTCTTTCCTTGTTACCCGTATAGACATAAGTTTACCTCACTTTCACAGCGATCACAATTTAGGGAAGCACTTCACAGAAATATGGTGATCACGTATATCGGGGATATTGGATACAATATAATAATTTATTATTACTATCTTCTGTAAAAATTCGGGTATCACTTCATAATAAACCGCCAAGAAACTACAAACAAGAAATCAAACCTGAATTGAAAAGATGATCTTAAAACATTATCCCACTCAAATAAATCATTTTACTGTACCTATGTGAATAAGCTACTGTACCTGTATATTATAATTAATGCCAAATTAATGTATTATACATTAATTAAATTATTTTTTATTAACTTACTTATTATAATTTTTTAAAATAATTCGATACTAAAATAACAAAAAACCCACTAATTAAATAAATGTCATAATTAGGCTTTAGCTCATTTTCTAAGCATCGCGCTGTTTCTCCGCAGGAGCTGGCAGAGAGGTTAGAACGCCACACTCTTCTGTGAATGCTACATTCATGTCTCGTTCACTTTCATATATCTTCTCAAGAACGCTGTTCGGTTGGTAAAACTTTTAATATGTTAAAGCTTTACTACGCGTATCTAAGCTTCGACACTTAGGAACTAAACCAAACCTAACCTAATCTTATTGTTATTCAATAAATTAAACAAATATTAAAAATTACAAGAGATGTCACAAGTTATTACCTGTCTAGTAGGCATTATCTATTTACATCTGTAACATTTTTAACCAGCAGGGACATCTGTTGGATATAATCAACACTAACGCTACACCTAGGGGTAGATCATCACAACTATACAAAAATAATGGTAGGTATATTCGATCATTTTAAATGCTTAACTTGGACAATCCTTAACTTCTTTAAAAAATAATAATATTACTGAATCACGAATTTATTTATAACGTTGCAAATTGTAAATATGAAATATTTAGAATAATATTTGTTTGTCTATTAAATAATTAAATGGTGTTTATTTTATAATGGTTACATATTCGCTTAATTTGATTAGGATCCATATGAAGGTGGACTGTATTTTTCTTATGTGTAATATAACCAATATATATATATATATTGATTTTATATGTATATCTTTCTAATTAATACATTTAATTTGTAAAATTATCACAGATCTATGTACTGTATAATTACAACTTCACAATAAGAATGTGTTCTCCTTAATATTATGTATAAGTATATATGTTTATATAAATGCATGGTGAAAATAAGAAAAAAAATCAGATCAAATCAGAGGAAATTAAAATAATAAATCTCATACAATCTAATATTATATATATTTATAAAACAATAAATTTTTAAAATTGTTTCCCTGTGAGTTTTCTTATTGACCTATTGTTTTACAATTTTAAATAATTATTTTTTCGTTCTCAATTCTTAGGACACTAAACTGACTAAATACATGATATATTAACAAATAGTAACTAACTACATACAGTGCATTGTATGTTAGCGAAAATAATAAAAATGAAAAAAATTCACGTTTCTTAAAATTACTGTGAGCGAACGTTTAAAACACTCGAGTAGAAGAATTTTAACAATTTTTGTGTTTTTTTGTGCCTTCCAAGTCAAGAGTAACATTAAAAGATTTGTTGTCACCAAATAATTTGGAAAGAAGTGAATATCAAAATTCAAAAAAATTGAATAACTTGACAGATGGCGTTTATACCATGTTAGTACATAGCGCCGACGCCAGACTTTTTGTCGCCACAGGCAAGATTGTTTTTTTCAATTTTTATAAAATCAGCCGCAAAAATCGGCCGCCGGCGTACCACACACGTTAAGGGCGGTATTTTGTTAGGCTGGCATTTTGAAACTTGCCCAAGGGCGGTTTTTTACCAAAAGACGTTCTGAACACTAGTGTTGATTACAAATTACTGCTTTATTAGGAAATAACTATAATGTTATTTATTGGAATTGCGTTCTTGGATTGTTTATATTTGGATTATTTTTATTACACACTATCTATTATCGTTTTGCAACCGGTTTTTTTTTTTCTCAATTTTTATATATTTTTCGGCCGCCACATGCAGGCGCCTGCACGGCCTGTGCGTAACGCTGGCGCTATAAGTACATACACGTACGATGTATATTAATAACACCTCATTAGCTTGATGGGGCATTCAAATGAATGCTTAAAAAATTTGATACATATCTCAAACACATGTTCTTCTGCCACTTCTGCCTAGAATATGTGTTTCTGATTCGCTCCGCCTCACCATGTATACTGATCATTTTAATTTGTATTGGTCTCCTCAAATATCGTCTGAATTATATTTCAAGTTCAGATGGTGTTCATTTATTTTGTGGAAAAAAAACAATATGCATTTTATATAATTCTTTATTTTATTAATTGCATTTAATTTTTTTAAATATTACGTATTTTATAACACGTTTTTTAACAGAGTCATATGACATATTTACGCTGGCGCCTCCGTTAAAAATCTATGTAAAATAATAAATCTAAATTAAAATATTCAAACTATTGTAGATCAATTATTGCACTATGTTACTATTTGGTGGATAAAGTCGCTTAATATTTTTATATACAATACATATACGGTGTGGCCTTCCATTTTGATACTATTTTGCAATTTGTACTGGATCCCAATTTTTTAGTTAGACCACTGTTATAGATGTTGAAAACATTAACAAATAAATGAAAATAAATTCTTTAAACAATACGTTAGTTTATTTAAATTGGACGAAAGTACAAATGACTTTAAAGTCCTTCAATACAGACGATCCTCTTTGGTTAAAGTGATTTAATCTTTTCAGCCTACATTACACAGCCATTATTATGTGTTTTACAATCGACGAAAACCTTTCTCGGACGTGGTTATTTGTTTTAAAATGTCATAGAACACCGCCTTTCTAACAGTAAAATTAAAAATATTTAAAATCCCGTTTAAGTCTATAATTACTCTGAGCTGACCATTTAGTTAAACAGCCCTTTGATAACTCCGTTAACTAGCCGTAAACTATGAAACTGATGTTTTATCGAATGAAATAATTAAACGTTATTATTAAATACTTTTGTGATAAATTTTTAGTAACTTAAGAAATTAATCAAATATTAATACTTTTTAATTATTTTCTAAAATTAAACATTTATGTGATACCTTAGTATACATCCTAGGACTGGCATGAAAGGCGTACACATAGTGATTTCAAAAAATTAAATACAACAGTTTACAAAGTTAAAGTTTTAAGACTTCAATTCAATGTATTGAATAAATATGCTTTCAATTTATATATGTGTTATAAGTCATCTTAAGGAAAGCGTATATAATATATGTAATATAAATATACCTGAATTTAAAATTCATCATCATAAATTGATTTAATGTAAAGTAATTTATTAATTGATGTCAATTATTTTCTGAGTAATCACAATAAAGTTAAATTAAATATCTAATTATCCTTCTTCTTCTTGAATTATTTCAAGAATCACAAAACACATTTAATATCCACACTGTGATCTTTAGTACCGTTAAATACATGTTAAAAATATCTTCATTAATTTCAGCAGTCACGTGTTATAAAAGCAGTCAAGTGCATCTTGACTTATGACGGTGATTACGCGTTATGTTTATTGAATCAAATAATTAAACCAAGATGAACATAAAAATATTTTTGTTTAGTTGTTTTACATGTATAACAACAAATCTACAAATATTGAAGTCTGCGATGAGAATGCAGTTAGTTCTATTCTGCATGTGAAGGTCTATATAGCCTACACTCCCTACACTCTTGTCTTCACCGCCCGGCGTTAAACCCCGTTGGGAAGGCTGTATCTCGAATCGCCGCCGCTTTCCCAACAGCAGTTACATAAGTCGCCTCCGTAAACTTCGCGCGTAGTAACTTTATTGTACGGTCAAATTTCTCTGCCTGACCATAAATCAAGTGACAAATGTAAGCCCTTTATTCGTTTTCTAACCTGCTCTGGCCACATACACAATATACAACCCGCGATAATCAACCAGACACGAGAGTGATGGATGAATATTAGGGCACACATTACTCTCGCATGGAGTAGTCTCATCATCCGAGACATCGCCTGCATAATCCTTCTGATTCGCATCACACATATATTTACACGCACACTACTACATCATCCTTAAATTAGACGTGTTCATACAACATGTCTGAACATTCGCAATCGTTTAACCTTACAATGGTTGCTTAACTAATATTTATATATATATATATATCCGTCGATATTTTTATTTCCATTTTCACAATAATAAATAAAATAATGAGTTGATTTTGTCATAACGCAGTGTATAAAATAAAGTAATTTTATTACAAAATTTCACAAAGGGTAATATGGCACTGAACGGAATTACACGGCACCTTCCTAGAATAACATAAATGACAATAATTTGCAATCATAAAGTTTATTATTCATATATCATTTTTTCGGTTTTATATCTGAAATCGTTTGTCTATTGAAGAAGACCTATGGTCGGTTTTAAAATAAAAATAAAAGTTTTCTCAAGGAGAGACATTTACGTACACGAATTTTTTTTCAGTATATATGTACATTAACATACCTATACACATTATTCAATACAGTAAAATACGTGTGAAAAAAAAAAATCGTGATTTCCACAATTATCATAATTGCATTAGGAATCACAATAATATTTTATTTATATTTATTTCTCATGAATTTTTTTAAAGAACCTACAGTTTCTTTAAAGACACTGCACTTTCTTAATGTCTGAAAGCCACCAAATGAACAAAATTATTAAAATCCTTGAATTTTTTAAATTTTCAAAATTTAAATAAAAACATGGAGGCTTAAATTATTTATTGTAAAATTGAGTATGTTTTTTCCCACTAGTCCAGTATTAAGTTATTTTTCCTTTGCTCCTTTAATAAGAAAAATGTTTTAGTAAAAACATTTAGGTAAGTAAACACAAATAATCTAATATATGCAGCGGCGTGCAGTCGGTACTTTGAAATAAGCTGTACTAATTAAATTTAATTTCGCCATATTTCTCAAAATACATAGTTACGTTCAGTTTATTTCAATTGACTAACTGCATGAGCCTGAATATATGTGCTTTCTCCAAAAGATTTATTTTGTCAGTCATTCAATATTTCACAGAAAATTAAATATAATTAAATTCTCCGAAATCTTCATTATTTTATAATTCAGAAATAACTCGTATTTCTAGATTTTTTAAAACCAAATAAGTAAATGCCTCCAAAATTATCTTACATGCTATCATTATTTTTCGCAATTGCATGGAAGATACATATTCATTAATTTGTACATTTTGTTTGTTTCCTAAAATATACACATATTTGAACAATTGTTTGATACAATGAAAGAAACGTGTAAATCGAAGATATTAATATAATCTATGAAGGTCATCAGTATTTTTCTTATCAAATATTTATTTGAAATTTATTCACAGCTGTATCTAAATACACATATCATGTCTTCATCAGAATACCCAATTCATTACGAGCTAATATTGTTCATAATTTGAAAAATCTAGGTGATGATTTTTGTAGACTTACTTTTTTGTCATTTTAGAGGGATGTCCTTCAATATTACTCGTACGTTTGTCAAAATTCGCCTTAAGATTTACAGCATTATTTAACTGTTGTGATTTTAATGCGAATATCGTGGATGTAAATGGTTTGCCGACAAGTGTTTCGTAGACTTTCCTAATCGTTTTACAATCGCCCCTTTGCCATTGTTCTATAGAAATATAATTTAGACTTTTTGTCTCCCGGTAAGAGATTATATACCACCGATGTCTGGACCGTTGCTAGTAATTTGTTTATTGCTTTTAGTTCAGTTATACAAAGTCATGTTTATTACTGTTTTGTTTGTGCAAGTTCAAAAAATGTGCCGAAAGCCGCCAAGCCCCGAGCCTCATGTTATTACGGGTATTTCTCAAAACGGAATAATTTCGCCGCCATAAGTTTTTGGAAATGGATTTGGCTTATGGAAGATCATATTTTACAAATTTACGACATTTTTTAAGAAAGAGTATTTTTACCCTTGAGGTTTTTCAGTCTGGTGTCCCAATGCCGTTAAGTTCTAGAAATATCTGTGAGTACCTTTCTAAAATGAGTGTTATTATTTTTTACCATTGAGAAAAAAGTAATGTATGTAATACTTCCATCTAGTCGGCAATATTTTGCGGGAACGGGTTCCCTCGACTAGTGATGGGAAATCGCTATTGTGACAATGATTTTGTTGGATTATAACGATGGTTTGTAACTGAGATTTAACTGTTGGAGGATTAGTTTCTAGTGTTCCAGTGATTCCTCGAAGAATTACGAATAATCAGTTACCTATAATCGAACACAATTACAGTCACAAGTCACAATGCAGTTTAAACAACGGTTTAACCATCACTAAAATATAATATACATAATAACACAGCTAAATAAAACAAACTACCGAAATACAACTATTATTAATATCTGTAATGATTGTTGAATTTATTATTGTATCATACGTTATACTAACGTAATATTAAGAACATAATATTTTTTCTCAGTTGAATTCGGTGGAATCACAATATCATATTATCTTAATGTTAAGATAGGTAAAACATCCAAGCCAACGATAGATGGGTATCTATGCTGCTGGACTAAATAATAATTACTTATTAAAATGTGTGTATTATTAATTTTATTCACTATATTGTATTATATCGGATAACTAACTACATGTATATTTGATTATATATTCGTACATATATACAATTTCAATTGTAAATATGAACACTCCCAGAAACTTTAAAATATAACAGAATACATGAGAAAAGAATGAAGAAATAAGGAGATAATGTAAAGCTGACCTAAGCATAGCGAGATATACTTAGGTGGTTTGATTGTATGAAACGGATGTATGGAGCAGAGAATGATAAGAAAGATACATGACAATAATAAAGGACGTCCGCGGAAGACTTGGCGCGATCTGATATAGTAGATACTAGAAGATGGTCTTGTTAGAAACTATAATAATTAACGAGCTTGTATGAGAAGATGTTGAATGTGAATGAAGCGATAATTGTGTGTCAGGACAGAAGAGTGTGGCGCTCTATTCTCTCTGCCTATCCCCGCGGAGAAAGGACTCGATGGTAAGTTAAGTTATTTTAAAAATATTCGTGTACAAATACTAAGAGACATTATCTCTTTTTTTTTTCTATTTTAGGATTTACACCTACCAAATAATCACAAACATAATAATTAATAAAAACAATATTGGTGTTTCTAATTTACATACATTTAATTAGTATTTAAAATATCACAGACTTAGAACATTACCTAATTACAACTTCACAATAAGAGTGTGTTCTCCTTAATACATTTATTTTTAAATTACTTGTTTTAAGATGATTTTTTGTACATTTGATATATTTGCAGTACTTGTTATACTAAACTGTTTTCATTGCTAGGTTCTAATTATGTTGGTGCTATTTGAGGGTTTTTAAATATTTAACTCTACAGCGAGCTAATCGCGGAAGCGTAAACAAAGTGAGGGTTATTAAATCCTCGCCTTTAGCTGTAACTACAGGTGATCTGTGCGAAGCAAAGCGAAGATTAATTCAGAAATAATTGGATGCTTCCACCTTCATGAATCGGCGGTCGGCTCATTACAACGAGGCCGCACAGGGGTTGCCTAGCAGCACCACCTGAGATTTGCATAGTTCACAAATTTTTACACAAATTAGGTTTGGAATAATCAGAAACATAATAACATTGAACCGATAATTTAATCAGTTTGCGAGCATACCTAGAAGAAAGGTGTATTTCTCTATTAATGATAGAATTTTATCGGATTACGTAAATAGGTTAATAAATTTATATAATCCTAGTAGGTATTTCAATTCTCATTTTTGGGTAAAATATGAATACAAATAAATTATGAAAACATATATTACGAGGCGCGTTTTTTAGGTAAGTACCAGGATTATTTTCAAAGAAAGACGTCATCATTTTTACAACACTTTACTTTCTTCGGACGCTACACCCCTTAAATTCTTTCTCAACATAGTCGCCACCATTATTAAGGCACTTGTCATAACGGGGCACCAATTCTTGTATACCTTCGTCATAGAATGACGCCGCCTAGGATGAAAACCATATTTGTACTCCGTCTTTGAGTTCATCATCATCATCATCAAAACGCCTGCTACCAAAGAACAAGGAAAGATAGAAATCACTTGGCGCTAAAACAGGATACACAGAATGTCAGCTGGTTTCATGATGACCGTATTTCACTGCCGACGGACTGACCTATTGTCTTGAATAATTCAAACACTCACTACAAGATGGCCACACTATGTTAACGTCTCTAACATTGCATTTGGTGAGTCAACAGATGAAGGAAACCATTGCGCATGCGCAACATCGCAACCGTAGCGCTACATCGGTAATATCCGGCAAAAAAAACTCGCCTCATATTTAATATAAGTACTACTTTCATCGATATAGATATTTTTCTTGTATTAATTGATGGTCATTTTCAGAATTTTTAGTATATTGAATGTTACCTCTTCTTATAGTACATATATAAATATATTTTTTGGGACTGCCGTGCAAATATAGTTCTTAAATGAATATTAAAAATGTGCTTGAAATTTTCGTGCCTGTCTTTAATATTTGTCTAAAAATATACGACAATTAAATAAATATATTCGTTTGAATATACGAATTATTAATCACTATACATTACTACGCCATGGTCCAAGAGAGGGTAGAAGGAACCAGATGTCGTGGAACGTCGCCAACACGATGGACCAGCCTGGTTAAAATTTCAATGTACCTTCTGTCTGCTCTTGAAGTGCACATTGGAAGAAATTCTAAACAGGTGGCAATCATTTTTAAAGTAAGAATCGTTTTGTCGTTAATTTATTGTCTGTCTAATTACTATGAAATGTGTCATGAACTACTTTTCAGTATATTTTCCATTTTTGAGACCAGTAGACGAGCCCGACACTCTTGTCGCTGAAGAAGTCTGCCGTCTGAACCGGTTGTTGACAGTTTCGTGTACGGCGTCATTTGCCTGCATGCCCAAAAATTCATTTAATTTCGAGAAAATATGTCTGATGGCGCCAAGTCTGGGTTGTAAGGAAGACAGTCAGGTAGCTTCCAAGCAACCTCCTGACGTGTTTCAAGCAACAATCGGCGGAATAAATGATCGATATGGTTAATAAGATATCACTGAGAAATTACGTCTAATGCACTGAAAGGCAGGGTTACGTAAACATAATGACAAGTTTCCGACAATGTTTCAATCCAAAGCGTCCAGTTACGTTACATTCATACTGAAAAATGGCTCGTGTACTAAAGATATAAGTACAAAATTGATATATTTCCCTAAATTCCAAGAAACACAACAATACGTTAATAATGAATAAGTAATTCTAAAACCAATGATATAAACTTTCAGAAAAAAATATATATATTAAGGAGAATACATTATTAATCGTGAAGTTGCAGTTTTTTCAAAACATAGTTATGTGGTACGTAAGTAAATTAAATGAAATGTATCAATTAAAAAAGATATACAGAAAAAAAATTTA
Source organism: Eubasilissa splendida (assembly GCA_031772225.1). Taxonomy (NCBI): domain Eukaryota; kingdom Metazoa; phylum Arthropoda; class Insecta; order Trichoptera; family Phryganeidae; genus Eubasilissa; species Eubasilissa splendida. The sequence continues at coordinate 33,207,869 of CM062846.1, read as the reverse complement.
TTGCTACCTGGATTCAAACCTGTATCTTTTCTTATCCGGGGAAATATTTTAACGATAAATAGTTTTTTCTGTATATCACTCTAATTATAGATTTAATTTGTATTAAAAATCAATTATAATCAAATTGTGAAATTACAAAATAATTTTACGTATTAATTACCAACTGTTGGCGTACATTTAAGAAACAGTGGAATCTACAAATAATTAATTCAATATTTTCATCAAAGGAAAATAATTATGAGATTGTCTACTTACGAAAATTATCTCGTTTTGAAAATGCTATTTATTTATCCATGTAATTTCTCCTGGGAAGTCTTCATACAGTTTCTGCTTGCTTTGGCTCGTGGGTACGTACCTACTCACTAAGGTTGGTTCGTTAAGTCGAAACAATCGCACTGCTCTGGGACATGTCATTGAATGGGATGTACGAGTATACATGAAATGTCAGGAGCTATCACACATATATTTTTCAATTATTTATAGGTACTACCTACCTAGAAACTTAATGTCGATTTATATATATTTTTTAATATTTTTTAAAACCTAGTCTAGACTCTAAACTCAGAGAAAAATCTATGTAACAGGTCCAAGTGTCATGGGTTCATTAATTTTTCTTACTTAGATAATATACTATTTGGTGGGTACTTGTATCATCATAATCCATGTCTCTGCATTGCTAGACATAGATCTCCCCCAAGGATAATCAACTCTCCATCTTCAACCCCTCTCTGACATTTGTTGCCCGTCACCTTTATGATGTCATCGGTCTACCGAACTCAAGAACGGCCAACACTTCTTCTTCTTCTACCTGTGCGAAGCCTTCAATATAGAATATTCTTTACCCACTATCCATTTAAAACTAATGTAAAGAAAACTAACAAAATTAATCTTACATATATATATATATACACTTATTATACACAAAACAAACTATACATAGGTATATAAAAATAAATGCAAAAGTAGATAGGAAACGAATCCGGAATTTTCAATTGCCGGTAATTTATGGTGACGATACAATGTTACTAATGTAAAACTTTTCCAGAAGAATGATTCGCTTTGCGTTCGTGTTCCGGTGGTGATTTGATTTTTTCTGTGTATTTTTCTAAGTGATTAATTTACTTTTTTTAATTATCATTAAAATAGTGATATTATTGTTTAACGATCTAAGTTTAACTTCAGTTTTTCATCAATACGAAATTATAAAATATATTTTTAGACTTTATAGTAAAATAGGTGATATAAAATAATATTTTAATTATATTTTTATTTATTATCTTTGTTTTATTAACCACTAAAATGAGTTTAAATACATCTACCGGTTTCGAAAAATACCATTTTCTTCTTCAGGATGTCATAACTAACTAAAACATATATTGTTTCTTTGACAGAATCTATTTTAAAAAAAATCTATTTTTAAAATTTTTTTTTTTTTTTAGTACCTATTTCAAATCATTACTTAATACAAATTTACTTTAAATTAATTTAATTTAAATTTAAATTTAATGTTTTAGTTAGTTATGACATCCTGAAGAAGAAAATGGTATTTTTTGAAACCGGTAGATGTATTTAAACTCATTTTAGTGGTTAATAAAACAAAGATAATAAATAAAAATATGAATCTTAACCACAAAGATAACATTGCTGATTTTAAAAGTATAATATTTTAATTATTTACAAAGCGTGATATTCCCGCAACTACTGAGATTATCCTTTTAATTATTTATTACTTACGGATTACCGTTCTCGCGCACACATCATTGCCTCCGTCAGACAATGCGAGATCACACATCACACCACAGAATCACAGCTCTTCATCCCCTAGCCAGTTTCGTGTTGGCACTCCATTTTAATTTACTTCCAAACCTCGTGTAGGGATGGGGGGAGAAGAGAGGAGGCCCCTCGAGGGTGAAGAGGCAGAAGGAAATAGCTGCAGCATCATGGAGGAGAAGGTGGCCTTGGGCGATTCGACTGTTAGCAGAGGTTTATAACACTGCGAGTTCTTTTATTTCACACATAAGTTGTTCATCTTATGTGATGATTACAAATTACAGAAATATAATGGACACAACAGAAAAATCCTTTTTGGTGCACCTTTTTCTAGCAGAACTGCACACTTATTTTTAAATCCTTACACAGTTCCTCGCAAAATTATTACAATTAATGTAAAAAATCATATATTTCTGATGCACAATCAATTTTTTTTTCTTTCACATTTATTATTCTGCAAATACTCATGAACAATTTGCGCATTGGTAAAGTTATACGAGTATTGCATTAGACTTGAAGTTAGCAGCAGTTTAGTGCCACAATTAAATATACTAGAACTTGATTTTTCTTTTCATTGGAGTATTAAACAATTTACGTGAAAAATTCCATGGGTGTTGACAAATAAAAAATATTAACATCATGAATAATTCGACTGTTTCACAAATTTATTTTACAGTGAATCAAATAATTATGCAAGGAGCTGTAATACAAAAAACAAATAAACAATTTATTTTTATCATATCTTCTTACTTTATTACCATTTGAATTTTTTGTGTTTTGATGATAAATAACTTAAATAGGTATAATAACACAACGTAACTTCGGATGTACGGGAAAAAATCATAAAGCAAATTTAAAAAAATCACATATGTGCAAGTGAAAAAGTTATACTAATAACTCAATTATAATTTACGTTAATTCGAGTGTGGGTTTGGAATTAGATATAAACACAGACGGGCCCTGTTTATCTAAATTTTTGGAAAGTTTCATGAAGCCTTATATTTATTCTGTATGTATCTGTATATGTTTGTTATAGTAGATATTATTTGATTATAACATATTTGTACTACGAGTACTTGTAAAATTATTTGTAAAATTCATATTTCTTTAAACTATTGTCGTTGTTAGAGAATAAATAAACTTTAGACGAGCTTAATAATTTGTTGTTTTATATATTTAATACTGGTAATATATAGTATATACGCATATAATTAGATTCAGTTTACATAGTACATATTATACTAATCAAGTACCAATAACGTACACCACACTGTATCATATTAAAGCTTAGCAAAATAATTAGTGTGAATTACTTGCCGACCGAGTGTATTTTGTGGGTTTGTTAATGTTTTGGGTAAAGTATTGTGTATATGGAGTATATGAGGCGAACTTATTCTAGTGAAATATAAAACGAAAAAAACAAATTAAAAAAATTATCGTAGAAGACTTCTGTTTTATAATTATTTATATGAAAGAGGTATGTTTTGAACGCCATAAAGTTCTGCTGTTAAGTAATATTTATATATTCTTACTTAAAAAGGTACCTGAATAAAAACATGTTATTAAAATTATGCCCATCTCAACACTGATTTTAAATATCCAGCAATACAAAGTTAATAATTATATATAGATTTAATAATACATACAAATATTTACAATAGAGTAAATAAAATTTTTCAAGCTTGTGACAACAAAAACCATCTGAATTAGTTTCGCAAGCCCTGAAAAGAGTTTTTCTACATTTTGCATCAAGTAAATACAGTTAATAGGCGATGTACGCTTACGTGGCATAAAACATAAAAATAATAGGCTACGTTCGCGTACAGAATGAATGGGTATAGGTGAAATGTCAGGGGAAATTTGAATAAATTAAAATGGGATGCTGTGAATGGCGGATGGCGGATGGTGGGCACCGCTGCCATTGTCCCGCCCAGTCGTGGCGGCAGGAGACGCAATGTCATGAATATTTTTTAATATCTCAATTATTATTTTTTAGTTAAACATATTTGAATCTAAAATTACCAAATTTATTAATTATTTAACCAGCATGTGAGTAGCATTAACCCGCATTATATTTAATCAAAATATGTATTTTATATATAGCTCATACCTTTATTAACACGATTTGTTCGATGTTTATAGGGAGAAATTATATTCGTTGTATACTTGCGTGACATTTCTAACATACATTATTCTTCATATTCTTGTATGGTGCATAGTTGTGGAGGATTAAAGCGAGAAACAGAAAATTGATCTACGTCTTCTGCCGTATGTTTCATATTCCATGGACCGACGGAAGAATTAATCTCCATCTTCCAAGAGCATCAAATTGAGTGTCAGATTTTAAAATAAGATGGAAGTTTGAAGAAGCTTATTATGATCAGTAGAACCCCATTAACTAGACCTCTAGACCAGCTCTCCGATTCTACAGACCAACTAAACGACAACATATAATATTAACATCATAGTTCTGTGCCTGTACTATAGAGACACGAGACCTCCATCCAGACATACTGGGGATACATACAGATGGAGGTAGATTATTAAAATGAATCACATAAAAGATCATGTTTCTCAGCAGAGATCAGAATGAAGAAAGAGAGACGTGTCTTCCGTATTCCTTTCTACTGCCCTGTCAAATTGTAACAATTTAAAAATATGTGCTCGACTAGTGCCAACGTAATATTTTTAGTCGAGAGTGGCGACAAATGGAAATAATTCTATTGAAAATTTCGTGTGTTGTAATTCAGTTTTTCATTCACCTACCAGTGGCGGTCGGTGATTTTTTGTAGAAGGGATGCTGGATAATAAGTTTGTTCCTACTATCAAATATAACACACAATCGAAGGATATTCAATAATTAGGCTTCAAGTATTCAAATTTTCAAAACAATCCGCTCGCTTCGTAATATGTATGCTATTCTGTGCATTATACCCCTTAAAGTTGTTTTTTGTACGTTGGATGCAGCTAATGAACGCGTATACAGTATTCGAAGACCTTGACAGGCGGAACTGAATGCGCATGCGCGAAAGTCGAATACTTTGTGGATACGAAACGAATGGTAGAATCCATTATTGCTGGTATCTGTGTGCTTACGCGATTCATAGATGTTCAAAAGTTGAGAATGTATATGTATTTCGCTCCGTGCGCACGTCGTGTCGTAGTGTGTGTTATGACTGCTCTCTAAAGAACAGGATAAATTTATTTGCAGCAGTACTGTTTTCGGCTAGAAACAAAAAGTCTAAAGCTTTTTGACTCTAGAACACAAAGGATGCAAAGCATCCATAGCATGTATGAAACGCCCGCGTCTGATATATACGAGTATATAAATAATGTTTCCATATTGCTTTCATTAGGAAGAGGTATAACGTATCGTTTTCATTGTGAAAACTTTAATATACTGTACTAAAAGTTAAATTATAAACTGAACTAAGTTCAAATATCATGTAATTTTCATGTTTTACTTCTTGCAGTTATTTTTGGTAGATAAATATGATACTTTTAAAATACTTTTAAAATAAGCAATGTTATCTTTGTGGTTAAGATTCATATTTTTATTTTTTATCTTTGTTTAATTAACCACTAAAATGAGTTTAAATACATTTAAAAAAAAAAAAAAATTTCTTTTAAAAATAGATTTTTAAAAATAGATTCTGTCAAAGAAACAATGTATGTTTTAGTTAGTTATGACATCCTGAAGAAGAAAATGGTATTTTTCGAAACCGGTAGATGTATTTAAACTCATTTTAGTGGTTAATTAAACAAAGATAAAAAATAAAAAAGATAAATATGAAAACAAATTAGCGCGTAGTAGATTAAAAAAAATGTAATGTATGTATTTTGCCCCTGAGTTTATAATCTTGGTTGGTGAAAATAACATTGCATTTACTAAATCTCTAGAAAAAATTACTTTTAGTATATCGCTTTGACCTGCAGATACATAGAAATTATCTTTATTTATTTGGAGGTGCTCGTCTCACAAAATGAATGATGAAAAGTGGAGGTTCAAAGATGATTTGGTACTGCCAAGTCTGTCGAAATTGATCAAAATTTGGATCAATCGCTTCATCTCAAGAAATATACAAGCTCGTATAGTTAAAATATATGATCATGGTATTCTTCATAACATTGTATTAAATTGAAACCCGTACACTCACTGAGATGAAAAATAATAAACATGTTTGACTTCTTAGAGATGTTGTGTTGGTGTCGTGTGCAGCGCATATCTTGGACTGCGAGACGAATGAACGTCTCATCAGTATTTAGGAAAGGCTATCCACAATGTACAGGAAAATAATTATTGCGTTATTCTTATGTGTATGCAAGAAAGTGAGCAAAAGAACCAGAAGAAACTAAAGATCACCGGAAATGTTCAAGGAAGAAGATTGAAATATCAATCATTGAGTCTGAGAGTCTTGAGATTGAGAGTTGATCAGAGCCTCAATACACGTCATACTAAATAAGGCTTATAGATAGCAAAGGGGAGAGGTAATTAGTTTACATATAACCGCGATACTCGGACATGAGTATATCAACTTAACGAAAGAATGTTATAGATTCTACGAAAATAATCTGATTGAACGTGCTTCACTTCAAACTGAATATCATTTATATATATTTACGTTTATATTTTTCGAATTAGTTGATCTAAATATAACTATAATTATTAAGAGTTTAAAATATTGTAATATTTTAGATATTTAGCTTTCATATCATCTATAGATCAAATGCCAAGTTTTGATACAGACTAACTAACTAATTTACCATCACGCCGCGTCTCCGCGGGGGCAGGCAGAGAGGGTAGAGTTCCACACTCTTCTGTCCTGACACACAATTCTCGCCTAATCCATATTCATACATCTTCTCCTATAACCTCATTGATTATTGAGGCTTCTAACAGGACCATCCTCCAGTATTAGGTTTACCTGGTCGTGCCAAGTCTTCCGCGGATGTCCTCTACTTCAGGTTCCATCAACACTTACGTCATATATCTTTCTTAGCGTTTTCTCCTCATTCATCTGTTCCATATGACTAAACCACCTAAGTGATCCTATCTTAATCTTGTTATAGTAGTACAGATTGATACAGTACTTTCCCTAATACTGTTGTGATCAAGCCTTGTCACTTTTACCAGGATAAGAAAGAACATAGGTCGAGTATAGCCATTATCGATAAATTATATACGAATGCAACATACCTATTTCGAATTTGCAAGCTTTCTTATTAGATTCGGTAACAGACTGAAAAAAAAATCCCATTTACTTCAATAATTAAATTTAAAATTCAATCTGTGACTCTTTGCATTTGTACAATCTGAAACATTTCTACTGATGTTGATTAAATAAAAATCTATAATCGTCACTCGACAAGATAAGTAAAATAGTGCTGACGGAAAAAAAAACATATTTTAAAATTTATACAAAACGTAGGTTGGTAGGTTTACTCGTACAACTTTCTCGTATCGAATCAGAGAGCAATATTTTTTCACTTCCATTCAAGTGTCAGACGATTATTTAATTACTTTATTCGATAAATGCTTGCTTATGATAAATATCATTAAAAGTATATAACCAACGGCGAGAAATACTTTAATGTTCTTTATTTCAACAGAAATGAGAAATATAATTGAAAACATCACTCAATCTGATTTGAAATCTGCATTTTAATAAACAAAAGTAACCAAACAAAATAAAAGGCCACACTTAACATGGCTCCTCTGTATCTTCAAGAGCTTTGTATTCCAGACTTTAACGGTAGACGTCAAACTCTCCGTTCATCCGCAGGAAAGGTTGTAGAATCAACCAGCCGTTGCCAGAAATCTAAGATTAGTGAACGGGCAATTGCGGTGGCAGGCCCAAGAGCGTGGACCTCTTTAACCTCCGTCATAAGAAACAATGCATCAGAGACTTTTTTTAAGAAGAGACTAAAAAGGCACCATTTCAAAAAATCTTTTTCATAAGTTAAAAGATAATGTAGGTCTAAATCGTTCTTGAAATTATTTTTTTTTACAAAAATGGCGCTCCAAAAATAATCCAATAATATTATTATTAATTACCAAATTATAATACATTGTTTAAAATAAGACACATGAAATTTATTCAACTTCTCTCTTTCTTGTTAATAATAATTAATATTAAAAAATAATCTTCATTCTCGTCTGTTCAAATATGGCAGCGGAGCATCCGACCATGATTGAAAGGGTAAAGACTCCAGGACTTGGCTTCTTAAATAATCAGTCTGCCGTTCTCTGTTCCGCGGGAAACCAAATAATATAACTTCCGCCTCTGCTGCTCCCTTTTTGTTGTTTCTTCTTTTGTTTCAACTTTCCCTCGACCCGCTCCCATCCCCCATCCCCCGCCGCGTAACCCTCAGCTGGTTCGCATCTCACCTCACAGCCGCAACGAGTCGTAGGGGTGGAACACAAACCTATATTGATACAGAGAATTTATTCTACCACATTAAATCTAGTAAATACGTCATTGGTCATAGAAAATTAGCTAATAATTTACCGGTGGTTAAATTTTTATGTAAAATAATCCTATTCGTAAAATTAATGCAATATTTAGTCATATAGTATACGTACAAAATTATTTTGTACAATGTTACCTCTAAGGTGTGCGGGTGTGCGCGCGTACACGATTTGGCATCATACATAGCGCGCACAAAAAAATATAGCGCCCACATAATTTTTAATAATACTTTTCTTCATATGCCGCCTTCTATCGAAGATTGGCGATTGTACGTTGATATATCCTGTTTTAGATCACCGAAGTTTTGAACATTAAACCACTTTCTATCTTTCCGTAAAATATCATATTTTTCAATACAAATTAAATTAATCAACTAGAAAGATAGAATCTATTTATCAAACAAAAAATTTATTTGTTACCCGTTTATGTAAATGCCTTTGATAGCTGGTTCCTAGGTTTCCGATTAATAATAAGCATATGATATATGAACTGCACTAACCTTTTATTTTTGCTGTCTTTCTGGTCCTATGTTGTTGTTATTTTAGCTGGGTCGTCTTCTTTAGATTTCGACCGACTGAAGCGCGCACTGGTGGTTTATTTGGACCGCTGGACTGGTCGAAGCATGAGATGTAGAAAGAATTACACCTGTCGTTTACCGTATTCTTAGCTTTCCGAAAAAAAGGCGGCAATACTCACACACACACATGTACATTATTATAAACCAAGAAACCCAGTGGTGCCAATCGAAGTAATAAGGCGCGTATACACTACCCAGATTCAAACCTGGATGTCTTCTTATCTCCTCATATTTTTCATTGCGGAGAATATGTCCGAACTATGCAGCTTTTCTTGTTAGTTATATTGACTTATTTATGGGTCATACATCTTCATTAGTAATGTAGTCAACCCAGGCCCTACCAGATACTGATATAGTAATGTTTTTATTCATTTCTCCCCCAGCTCACAAATAATAGAATTGATTGCGCAAAATATTTTTTAAGCGCACACCGTGAAACCAAACTTGTGTACAAACTGGATGTCAAGTTAACGTTTTCATTATATTTAAACTAGCCACTTTAAAATAAGCTCACTAGTAAAATGTATATATCCAAACATATTATATCAAGACTATCGTAAAATGTTACTTGTTCATATGTCGAGATAAATATGTCTGTTGCTGTGACCTAGGTTATCATTAAATTTAACAAGAATGCACAAAATATTGTGAACTGAGTGAAATTATAAGTCAATGCATTCTAATTCGGAGCTAACGTTTTTGACCAGGGGGGGTGGGGGTGGGTTCACACTACAGTCAATCATAACTTAATAACAATCCTACTTAACGACTGGTCATATGCCATCATGCGCCTACCAACAATATTATCACGTTATATAAGGGGCGGGCTAATTGTCGTATTTGAGGAATTGGTAACATTTAAAATAAATATTTTGAGATTACTTCTTCAATATTTGCAAAATTACTTTGTGGCTTCATTTTATATTAATATTTTGTTTACATCATTATTTATTGATTAATTTTACGTGTTTCGATACCTATGGTATCGTCTTCAGCAATGTATACTGAAATTAAAAAATACAAGCATTGATAAAAACAAAAATATATAAAGTGGTGAATAAGTAAGAACTAATATGAAAACAATTTTAAAAGGTGACCATTTACAAAGAGGATTTGGTTATTTATAATATTAAGCTTAGTATTAACACTTTTTATTATTTATAAAATTTCTAATTTATCTAAATTTAAGCCCCTAGTATTTGTATGTACAATTTCTAAACCCTTGTTAATATCAAAAGAATGGTTTATTTCCAAAAGGTGATTGGAAAATTCTGAATAGTTTTGTTATTTACGCATCTCAAATGTTATTTAATTATAATATCAAAATTTCTGCAAGTTTTACCTATATAAAAATAATTGCAATCATTGCAAATTTATTTATAAACCCCCGATTTTTTTCGATATATCGTCCTTATCTTTGTTTTTTTTAATATATAATTCTTTAATTTGTTATTAGTGTAAAAAACTGGTTGTATAGAACTTGGAATATTTTTTTATAATTGAATTTAAAGTATTAATTAATCAATAAATAGTGGTGTAAACAAAATATTTTGTCTAATTATTAATTTTGAGATTAGTTTAAATGTGATGTTACAGCGATATTTCCTAGATTGCTATGAGCAAATTGCAATATAAGAATATAAACAGAGAGTTAAGGGATAATTAATGTCGCGTTACTTTCGGGATGTTAAGGGTTAAATCCCTGTCCGCTCTATCCCTAGTAATAGTTCATTATCCAGATTACAAGTTGCCGTTTTCTCATTTGGAGTATCAATTGTGATGTTCATCGTATGTATGGTCTCAGCATCGACCGGATCAGATATCTATTTCTTTTACAACGTGATTCTGATAAGAATTAAACAAATGTTTTTGAGAAAAGAAAAGAAACATTTTGAAATGAAATGGATTCATTGATGGGTTCGGGTGCACATCTATACCGACCGGAATGTTTTACCTTTAACTGGAACTCCACACAAATATTTTCATTACTGTATATGGACTAACGGCACAAAAGGGTTTCGAAAATAAAAAGGTTTTCAACTCCTATGGAAACAAAGCTTTGTAATCCCATGGCGCTCGACATTAAAAGCATCAGCGGAAAATAATTTCAACTATTGTCACTGAAATCAAAACATCATAATAATTTTTTCATGACACGATATTAACAGACATTAATACACGAGCAAATCAATAGCAGTTTTTTGTTTACATTATCTTTTATTCAATCTTTTATATAAATACATGTATGTAATATCCGATATTTGTAGTATTTTTGGGGAAATATTTTTTTTACCTGTGAGTTTCACATTTGAATATTTGTTTCCAAATTCTTACCGAACAATATCACCTGTTAGTTATTATCGATTCGTAAAGGAATAACATTAGGTTATTACCGACTCAAGTTGCAAAGATTCGTCAAGGATTCACATCTGATTACTCCCAACTCAAGCTGTGATCGATACGTAAAGTAGTAACATTCGGTTATTCCATCTCAAGTTGGCATCGATTTATAAACGAGTAACATTTGGTTATTCCATCTCAAGTTGGCATCGATTTATAAACGAGTAACATTTGGTTATTCCATCTCAAGTTGTCATCGATACGTATAGGAGTAACATTCGGTTCTCCCAACTCATGTTGTTATTGATTCGTAATTGAGTAACATTCGGTTTTCCCAACTCAAGTAGTCATCGATTCGAGAAAAAAAAAATTCGGTTATTCCCTCCCAACTCAAGTTCTCATCAATCAATATAAAGGAGTAACATTCGGTTATTACCAACTTGGATTGTACACGATTCATCTAAAAATACATTAATTCATTTCCAACTCAAAACTATCGTAAAAGGATTTTAGAAATACAATTATTTTGTATTGTAATTTCTATCAAAATATAAATATAAATGTGTACAAAAAAGAGGTTCTAAAATGGTTTAAAGATTTTCAAAATTATTAAATATTTATGTATTTGACATCTTTCCCAAGTTCTAATCTGCTCAACTTCTCAACATTTTTTATATTTTGTTAATTTTCACAATGTATTATTATTGATGTATGTATATATATTTTTTTATTAGTTGTAAATATTTTTTTACGTCTAGCAGATCTTGATCTTGTATTAAATAAATGTTGATAGCCGCCCCCATAATTCAAGATCTTTCTTAAAAAATTAATCAAATCTTAAAAAATTGTTATCAAAATAAATTCAGTTATTACGTATAACTATGTGAATATTTGTGTCCTGGTCTCCAATCTTCGATATGAATGAAGAAAAAGATGCGTGTTCTTTCTAATTCTCAACTTTCAGACTCACTGTTATACATCCAATGATGATTGATCAATGGGGCAATCATTTCCATGAAATGGTTCAATGATAGAAAAAGTTCAATTTATATTACGTTCCATATTGCGGTAAGACAATTCAAATTGTGTGAACTGGCGTTCGTTAAATGAAATGTTAATAGTCTCATATTAAACAGATTCATGTAAATAAAACAAGACGCCAATATTAATGCGATAATATTAAATACTAAATTAAATTCAACATCCAACGCGTGGGAATACTGACTGTCTTCCATTGCTGTGTTCAATTTGAAATGGATGCAATCAAACGGAACGTAGAACTGAAAACCAATCGTGACATCATATCATAATAGTCAATTAAAGATTCTAAATTGTTTCATTGATTTCTTAAATAATCAATATTTATAATAAAAATAATTGTAAAGTTGTATCAATGTGTCCAAAATTTATTAATTTATTAAGGTAGATGGCTCTTTAAAATAATGGAACGATTAAATGTATTTATATCAAAAAGGTAACATATAGGTTCGAAAACTTGTCGCTAAAAATATCGTCGCTGTAGCATAGTTGGATAATGCACCATCCCCGGTTTGGAAAGAGATCCAGGTTCGAATCTCGGTGGTGCAACAACAATATTTTTCGATAAAATTGATTTTATATGTATATCTTTTTAATTAACATATTTAAAAATAATTGTATTAACCCAAAATAACTCGCAGAGATAGATTTTTTTCTTTAAAATGTTGATATGACTAGACATAACAAAATGATTATTTTTATTTGTTAACTTTGTTTTATTAACCACTTATTGAGTTTAAATACGTCTACCGGTTTCGAAAAATACAATTTTTTTCTCGACATTCTGATGAAGAAAATGATATTTTTCGAAACCGGAAGATGTATTTAAACTCGATAAGTGGTTAATAAAACAAAGTTAACAAATAAAAATAATGAATTTTAACCACAAAGTTAATTTTGCTAATTTCAAAAGTATAAAAAAAAGACGCTTCTGATTTAACTTGCCAAATTAAACTGGTAAAATAGACAAAACGAGCATATAACAGAAAAAAAAAGAATATCTTGTGACCGGTAATCCCGTTCGATGACGTGTTCGCTAATTATTTTTTCGGCGCTCTTAGATTGGGTGTTTATTTTTGATGTAAGTAAGTAGATAAGGTAAATGCTTTGCAAAGCTAATAAATTACATTTAATAAAAATATCGACATGCATACATGCGTATTGCGTACTTATCAACCGAATTAAAACACACTACAAGTTTTGAACACGTCAATATTTTTAAGTGTAACGCATTAATTAACGCATGAACAAGGTTGGCAATAACGCAAAGTTGTGAAAAGGCGATTACAATACTCGACGCCCCCTTCTCTCAATTTGCCACAGGCGACACTCCGCCAAGCGACCGCGCGTGCGTGGGCGGCACCCGGGACTCGAACCCCGGCCGGCCGCCAATTTCACGCGCGCCTACCCGGGAACACAACCTGTAATTTGTTTACCTAATAATCGCCAACCGCAATTTAAGCCGGGGACGACATCTGTGGGCGACAAAGGGATACACGCCCATCGGCCGCGACCACAAACAATGCAGGCAATCATTATTTCACACATTCTTTGAGTTGTTTTTCTTTATTCAAATAATGTGGGAAACGATCTCGTTACAATATGTTAACAAGTTAATTTATTTGTATATATTTTGTATTCATTACAAATGATAAAAATGAAAGTAGTGAAAAATATTCTTCATAATAACAATAACATAAGATAATTTATATGCGGGAATTTTTGCAAAAAAATTACCTCAAGGGCGCTTTACACACAAACTGTTTAGTCCTACATTAGTATTTAAAATGAAAAAGTGTTTTTTTAAACATTTGGATATGATTTTGTTAAGAGGTACGATTCCAATCTCTTTTTAAATAAAGTCTCTGATGCACTGTTCCTCAAGTTTCCAAGAGTTCCACGCTTTTGGTCTTATCACCATAGATGCCCGTTCATTGATTTAGACTTCTGGTAACGGCTAGTCGGTTCTACAACCCTTCCTGCGGTTGAAGTAAAAGCTGATCTGAGAGTTTGACGTCTACCTTTCAAGTTATATGGGGTACAGAACTTTTGAAGATATAGAGGCGCAGAAAATTGAGTCAATGTATAATAATTCACGCAAAAGAGGTGTTGTGTAAAAAAAATTGAAAGTTATATATATATATATATTATCAGTGCTGCCATATTCAGAATAGAATGTAAACTATCGAGCTGAAACATTGACAAACCGACAAATGTATTTATGAGTAGACGGGCGATCTCAGAAGAAAGATATCTCCGAATACTTTAATTTATCTCAGTTGTGTATTCATTCAATGTGCACGCCCAACAAATTAATTGCAGATTTATCATTCACAGACATCAATTCATGGATGAAATATTGTATTTTAGGTGTCGCTGCCAAAGTAGCTATGGATTTAAATGGATTCAATGTAAGTCTGTTGGGTAAATTAACGTATTGAATAAATAACATATTGAACGCTTGAATAAACATACTCTTTATTTAGGAGAACACATTCTTATTGTGAAGTTGTAATTATTGTAATTATGTGATATTTTAAATATGAATTAAATCACAGACCTATGTTCTGAATAATTACAACTTCACAATAAGAATGTGTTCTCCTAAAATAATAAAGTTGTATCAATGTGTCCAAAATTTAATAAAAATGAATTGATAATTCTGGCGTCTGCTATCAGTTTACTCAAAGGTATTTGAGATTCTGTAAAAATAAGGTAGATGGCTCTGTCAAATGATGGAACGATTAAATGTATTAATATCAAAAAGGTAACATATAGGGTCGAAAATTGTCGCTAAAAATAATGTCGCTGTAGCTTAGTTGGATAAAGCACCTTCCCCGGTTAGGAAAGAGATCCAGGTTCGAATCCCGGTGGCGCAACAACAATATTTTTCGATAAAATTGATTTTATATGTATATCTTTATAATTAATATATTTAATTCATATTTAAAACATACTCTTCTTCGTCTATCGTCTAAATCGTCTTCGATCGAGGGTTGGTGACCATGTCACAGTATGCCGACATTATGGCCATTGAATCACTTCTGAGGTTACGCAGGTTACGGTGACCTCTTTCTATTTACGCCCTTGCTTCTCCTGTATGAAAATGTGTCGGAAGTATGCTGATGTCCTTAGTTTGATAGTTATTAGATCCATCGACGTATTCATGCACATTAATATCACTTCACTGATAGTGGTTAACCCGACAGATCTTTAGCAAGGGTCGATACATGATACATTTGAATGTCCAGTTTACATAACTAGTGACGCTAATTCAAATATTCGAATACCAAATTATTTGCCCATTTTAAAATTATTCGTAATTAGAATATTTGTCGTATTATTAGTATGATTGTCGTTTATTTTAGCAGTGAAATGTTGAAATATTTTGAGAATTTAATTTATAAATAAATGCTGCACTCAAAAATTATCCGCCGAAATATTTATGACAGTCCACTAAGCCATATTCCAGTACGCATTTCACGGCGAAATTTGCGTCTCAATATTTCGACGAAATCAGTGCACATTATTCTATTGCGAAACGAAAGTTGCCTATTTTCTACGAGGCTTTAAATCAGTTAACGTGGAAGCGTTGACTCGACATATAAAAAGTTTTTAATTGTACATCCTGTACGCAAACACTGTTTCATAATAACTAGCAGATAAGCTATCGGCTGCCGTCGATTGCTTGACGCTAGGCTCTGCGGGCGGCTATTGTGGCCGCTGCGTGGTCAGGGTCTCAATGAAATCTATATTTCAATGATAGAGCATTCCCCCAAAACAAACATGTCGATGTAATTAAAACTATTCCATCATTGTAAATAAGCTGTCAAAATGAACAAAAATGACATAAGAATTGTGGATAGACAATTTCTTTGTTAAGGTTTCTCCCTTATCATACACAGAAGAAAGATGACTGATGTCACTATACGATTTCGCTCAAATATGTTTTCATTAGATATCGAATACATATTTATATGTATTTAAGTCATCTTCCCTGCTCGCGTTTCACAGACTTGTGCAAGCGATAAAAATGTTTTTATATGTGTATCTTTCTAATTAATACATTTAATTTGTATTAAAAACATCACAGACCTATGTTCTGAATAATAACAACTTCACAATAATGTGTTCTCCTTAATAGTCTAACTTATTATACTAAATTCGTGAACGTCCTATGATTCTGTTACTTTCAACGTTCCTCCCATATATTTTCTTATCCTTCCTAATAACATACTATCCTCACTCGTACGTTCCACATGCACAAACCATATCGTACTTTTTACAAACCTGGAGCCTGGAGACGGGATTGCTACCGTATTTATTAGTAGGTTATTAATTAATAATTAATAATTTATTTTAAAAAATTCAGTGATTAATCTATCAGAATCAAATAATATATAATGTTAACTGTCTCTCAAAAGGTTGCATGTATATATGTAATGATGTTCATAATAAATTTATACAAATATACATATTAACGTGTATTTTTTTTAAAAACAATACACTTTTCGTCATTTCCCTATCATTATTTTCCATTGTAATAAAAACACGCCTTTTATATCACCCCTGCACTGGAAAGACATTGTGTTTTGTGTGATTTGCCAAAGTTATGTTGAAAAAGCAGGGCGTGCCAAATCAAACACAGCACCAAATGTATAATTATTGTGCCCAGTTACAATACGAGCGTGCGTGTAACATTTCAAAATAATGAATCACAACACCGGTAAGAGTGCGACGAAGGGATACAAAGAATAAGTTTAAACATTGAACCATCGATCCTCAACATATTTCATGATTTAATATTATTCGCGAGCTTTGGGAGAACTTAACTTGCTATTTATTTTTAAAAAAACACGGGTGTAAGTCATTCCATTCAAAATATTATAGTTTTAATTAGTTGTTTTTAGAGTTCTAGAAATAGGAAAAAAATACTGGATAAAATTATTCAGAAGAAAAATTTATAACCTGACCGGTTTTAACCTGGATAGTCCGGTTTTTACTATACGACGTATCGGTATGAATCGTCCGGTTTTGGAACAAAAAAACGAGAAACACACATAATGCGTAATTGTAGTCATATATACTTTAAAAAAGTAGTTTTCAATGGATGTACTTAAAAGGTCATCGAAATTATGTTTTTAGCGCACTTTCCAATACTTACAAAGAAAAAACTTTCTATACAATGATCATTATGGGAAAAAAAGTGCAATCTACAAATGTGCCAAAGATTTTTAATAATACTTACAATTTTTTTATGTAAACAACTATATAATTCCACAATTAATAATACAAATTTTCTAGAAATTGCATTAATACATTTACATTAATACAGCAATAAGCGGACTGCACCAAATTTGTTTTTTCTGTGACCACGTGATCGTTTTTCAAAAAAACAAAAAAAACAAAAGTTCATGATTTAAGTCGATATATTTTTAAAACATAGTTTCTTTATAATTAAACATTCATATATTTAAATATTTATTTAGAAAAACAGGGTTGCCACCGGGGCTATTCCAACTGAGGTATTTATTTTTTTCCTCAGAAAGCTACCAAATGCTACCGAAAACTACCTTTTTAAGGTGCAATGTAAATTATATTAGGAATATTTTAATGCAACCAATTCCACAAATAAATTAAATTTAAAAATATCACAAAATATATGTAAAATGCTTAGAAATATACAGAGTGCGGCATAATCAGATAACCGAGAATATTTGATCTTGTTTAGCAATTTATTCAAAAAATCAACAATATTCTCTAGAAATTGTTCTACGGAAGTCTTCAATCTGGATTTTCAATTTAGGCCTTGTAGCAATATAGACTTGTGAAGATGAAACATCCTTTTTAAACTCCCATCAGAAAAATCATGTTCTCTAAAAGTTCTCCTTGCTGTTAGGGAGACTGAACGAATGCCTCTGTAACGATCTGCATATTGTCTTCTGTAGTTACGGCCACAACGTGGTAGGCTACTAAACCTGTCTGCTCGAACCGCTTATTTACTTTGAAGATAGCTTGCCTACAGAGTGGCTGAGTACCGGAGAATTGTTAAACGAAAGCATCCTTTACATTTGCAAAATATCGATCAAGTTGCCACCACGTCTTCAAAATAAACACACGAAAGTTTTCTGTTAATTTTTGTAATCTATAAACAAAACTCGCAATGAATTCAAAGCAGACATCTAGCGTTCTTTTCTTACTATTCCTTAAAACAGGTTTCCCCCACTATTTCACAAATTACCACCGTCTGCAACAAATAATAATATTAACGTGATTTACTGACTATTTATGCCACACAAGGTATTACATAAATTATAATAAATATAAATATATAAGTGTTTCTACATGGTAACATATATGCAACTTCTAAAAATTTGATAGATATCGAGGTTGATTATGAGTGGAATGGTGAACGTTACATTGTATAAAGTGATCATTTACGCCAGCCGAAGACAGGTCGTAAGCCTTGTAATTACCCATACTTCCATATTTCCCCATATAATATAATATAAATAGTTTCGTCTATATGAGATATCTTTAATAACAACGCTTTTGGAGGTAAAAATACAATAATTGTGTATATTTGGACATACTCAAATATTGTTAAGAAAATATATGTTTTTAAAATGATCTTATACCTCCTTAAAAGGAAAGAACCTTAAACTCGTACATACCTTCTTAACCCAGCAGTGTTCGGACAGACTTCCACGGCGCGGCGCACTAACAACATTGACTTCCATCGATCGCCGCCGCCTCCGTGGACCCATTTGAATGACAATCCAACAATCCCATTATACCTTAGAAAAGAAAATATATAAGAATATGTAGATATACCTAAGTATTCGGCTTTCCCATCGCCTTCCTCACACAATATCCAGGAAAATTGTTTATTTTCAATCCCGCATAATACAACACTTTCGTTCCCGCTCCTGCAAGGGGTCTCAACATTTGATAAGTGAAAACTTTATTGAATTTTTTATTAACATGACCAACTTATAGAAAGGGTCGTCAACAAAATAATAAGATTAAAATACTTTTCTATTCATTCTTATATACCATGTTTAACTACAACACAACGATAACAATTGTATACCGTATTTATATTTGACACATTTAAAAATGATTTATTTAATTATAATATGTATCTAATATAATATTTAATTATAAATTAATCATAATTCCTAATTTAAATTTTAATAATAATAATAATTTATTTGATTCCTATATTATAATCGGATAAACATTTCACCAAAGTGAGACATACATTTGGGTACCCTGCCCGCTACACTAACATTTGACTGTATTATAGCAGACAGTGTTACCGGTAAAGTAGTAAACAAAGTGCAATGATCAATGTACAAAATTATATATATATAAAGGGTTAAACAAGATGTTATTATATTAGGTAAATACTTTGTAAAACTTAACGTAAATGCATTGTTCGGTGTATAAGATCTAATATATGGTATATGTAAAGAGTAAGATGCAATTAAATAACATATAATTAAAACATAAAACTTAAAGTTAGTCCAATGTACAATGTATAAAAAAAAAATATATTATAAAGATATATAAAGAGTAGAACAAGATACAATTAGATAGCATATAAAAAAGATATATAAAGAGTAAAAAAAGAAGTAAAAGAGTAATTCAATAGAGTGTTGCAGCAGCTGTTGCAATATACTCGATTACAACTGGATTTCGATCACATTTGACAGTAATGAATTATTTTTTTTACCGAGTGGTACTAGAAACTTTATCGAATTGGATAATAGATGTATCTAATATAGTTTGATAAATTTATAAATATAATTAGTTTGTTAAGTTTTTATTTATATTGTTTTCTAATAATTAATTTAACACCACATTAATATATATTGTTTAAATACTAATTTAATGTATTAATATATACATATAAAATCAATTTTATCGAAAAATATTGTTTTTGCGTTACCGGGATTCGAGCCTGGATCTCTATTTCCAATCCGGGGAAGTACACTACCAATTGTGTTATAGCGCCAGTATTTTTCATGACAAATTTTCGAACCTATCTATATGTTACACTTTTTCAAATTAATACATCTGTCTTTCCACTATTTGAAAGCCATCTACATTGTTTTTACGGAATCACAAATACCTTTGAGTAAATCGACTGCAGACGTAGAATAGTATTTAAAACATCACAGACGTATGTTTTGAATAATTACAACTTCACAATAAGAATGTATTCTCCTTAATAATATATTGTTTAATTTTGTGACTATTACTAATGTGGTTTGTATTTAGTGAGGCATTAAAAAATTGGAAGAATTTTTTTAACAATCTGTTCGTTTAGTAATAATTTATTTATTTTAATAGACAAGTCTCGCTATCGTGTAATATTGTTTATGTTTAAATAAAATTTATATTTTTTTTTAAAAATGAATCATATTTCATTTTAATTTCTCATGTTCAAACCACTCACAAAAAAATCGAAAGAATTAAAACATGTATAGAAATGTATTTATTAATATGAGAATATGTAGGTAGATAGCAGTGGCGTGCAATAGGTGTAGACTTAGGTTATGCTGTTACCATGATATTATACAATACTATATAATATACTATGTGTTACATTGTACATAGGTTTATGAACTTTCGTTCAACCGTCTTTAAGCAAAATGAATCCATCATAATAAAAATGCATTATTCTCGAACGCAAAGAACAATCATGAAAACAATTCGTTTAATAATATTTTCGAATTAGTAAAATAAGAAAGTAGATGATTCTATCAGCTCAAAGTCAATTTCAAAACTTTTCAGATGTCATTCTGTTAGAAAACAGCATAAGTAAGGACTCCGTGCAACATGGATCAGTTGATTTATTTCTGACTGCAGAGTGGAATTTTCTATTCAGTAGGTAGCAATTGTATGGATTGAATAGAACGACAGATTAAAACAGTGGCTAGCAATTGTAGTAGCAATAAATGAATAATAACCTCGTAGAGGACTACAGCGCTCCGGTGGAGTCGCGCGGTAGCATCCAGGACTACAAAACTGATGATTCTACTGATGCACGGTAGGCGCTAGCGTAATTATTACATATTAATCATTTAATTGATATTTGTTTCCCAGAATTTTTAGTAATGCACAGCTTTTTGCTTGTATGCAGTGCATGCCCCTGGTAGATAGATGTCTTCGTAGGGAAAAAATTCATACACATTTGGGTCATATTTATCAAGCACATTAATTCAGTTCTCAAATATATTATATGTCCAGATTCAAGGTTAAATTATCATGTTAAAATAGACGGACGTTTTGAAACGGAAAAAACAAGTAAAGAAGCAATATCCGAAAGTGCGCGAACCCTCTATGGTTAAACACAGGTTAATAAATGACACGGTATTTCCAATTCCCGAGATTTGATATTATTGTAAAGATTAACACGTTTAGCGAGTTTTGTTGTTTAAATTAAAAACAAAAACACGTCGTGTACTCCATATAGTCGGATTTTTAATTATTTTTTAAGCTCTCTATAATATAAATAAATTTTGAATATAACCAGTTTAGTTTAATTATTTAACGTTGACTAATTTAAAAACAACGTCTCTTCTATCACCAGGGCAGAATTTAAAAAAAAAAATTGCTTTAACATTTATCAGTTGATAGTAACAGATTTATCCGGTCCGTGTATTAACTATTTCTTTAATAAAAAATAATATTTTGTATCGATGTTCTTATGTAAGGATACCGGAAAGAATATAGTAAATAATGCAAGTACCAATGTATATACAATTATAGTATTACCTACTGAAAATATTTACTCACCTATAAAGCAGGAAAAATGTGAAACATTTTCACCTCGAATACCTAACGTTTTTATTCAAATATTGTTCAAGTTCCTACTCAGAGAGGGCGCTGGTAGGGATGGCGGGATGGGGTGGTCGAGGGTAGGCACCCCCCTCTGTCAACACAAAATAAGTTTTTCGGTTTTCACAATACATTTTTCTGACACAATGTCGACGTGGAAAAGAGGTGGCGATGTGCCGCGTACGGTCAGCCAAATCGGATCTATCCTACATTTTATTATACGCGACAGCCGGTTATTGTGTTCACTAGTTATTAGAGCCTATCGCATAATGTCTCAAATTTTAAATGTTTCTGGTAAGAAAAATTGATATGTCGATTGGGGATATAAACAATCTTAAAATATTTTTTATTTGTACATAAATTTGTATGTTTTCACTAATCTATGATGATAATAATGATATTTGAATCATGTAAAAAAAATATCATTTTTACGCGTTTCATGGCCATACCTGGTAATTTCAATACCAAGTATGGCCACAATAACCTATAGTTTAAGATTTTGGTAGTAAATTGTGTGTGTATTATGGAAACAAACATCTTTATTAACCTTTACCATACCGTGATATAAAATACCCGTATGCAGCTATGCTGTCAAGTCGTGTTACCGTAAGAAATTTTAATTGTGAAGAAAGATTTTATTAGTTTAAATGGCTTTAAAATTATTAATCCTAAAAATTTACTATAAATATTGAGCATTAATTACGAAAATGGGATTAATATCCTAATATAATTCGGAGCATTCATCAAATCCTATACAATACTACCTTTTTTCATATCTCTTCATTAAATTAGTGAGAAAGAGAGAACATATATTCGTATGTTAGCAATTATTTTTATTGTGCAATTAATGTACCATCTCTATTTGTATTACCACAAATTGTATTTTTCCCAGTTTATTAATTTTACAATTGACTGAATTGAAAAATAATTATTTTTGTAAAATTCGCTTTACACAACTGGTTTTTCACTAGTCAGTTCTAAACATAAACATTTTCCTTATAATTAACTAAAATATGAATTTTATGTTGCGTATATTAACCGAAAAATTACAGTTTTAATTGGTTTTGGAAGAGTTAATATAAATATGAGTGCAATAATGTATATAATGCGTGAGAAAATATACACTATTTTAGCAGTATTACGCAGTGCGATTTATGTATTGATTAAAAATTTACAACAAAAGGTATTAAAGGGAGAATCAGAAATATTATTGTAGATGTCTGTCTATTATTTCGGCGACTATCCTTTCTTCAAAACTAATTACAGTGGAGTCGTCTTTAATGTCCTTTTCCAAGAGATTAAAATAACTTGGTCCCAAATAATAGCTTGAATCGCTTCTACGTAAATAAATTTAATTGATTGTTAATATGAAATGGGTATACATTTTTTCCAAATTAAACTAAACTTGTGAATAGAATCATAGGACCTGTTCTGCTTTAATCGAGTAATGTTAATTTCATAAATCTGCTCCAATTGTATTTTTTTTAGTGACATCTATCTTACCAATCGAAAGCTACCGATATTATTAAATATTATATATTTTTAAATTCATTTCTTATCGCTAGATGGCATCAGAATGCATACAAGTTTTTTTAACCGGAGTATTTATTAGATATATTAAATATCTGGTATACCCGCAGAATAAACATATTCAATAATATGTTATATAATACTTTGTTAACTTATTAAATAAATATATAATATATTAGGTAGATGCATAAGTTCGTAGAATTTTTTTTTTCAAGGCATTTGTATTTTTTGGGATATTATTCATATAACATAATATTATGTCAATACCTAGTATTGTTTTATTGATTTTTTTATATTTGTAGTTAATTTAATTGTGTGTTAAATGGAGCGTTAAGTACAAAAAACGAAAGTTTCCGACATATTCTTTTGTTTGAGTTTTACTGAAGAGTTAAGGCACAATTCTCTCGAACTTGTTTCATCATATTTTTATATCTTTCTTTCTTTTAAAGGAATCTCGAACAACGAATAACGATTCTGCTCCTCAAAATTAGCTGGATTTTTTGTGGCGTAGAATCAAAAAACTGCTCAGATATTGAGAGACAATCATAAATAATGCAGGAGAATTTATATTATTTATTAGTTAATTGTTTTCATGTAATTGTTTTAAACTGTTGATTATATTGCAATTTTTACAGAAAAACATTGTTCCTTGATATTATTTATTATTTAAGTTTGTAGATAGGTACCTAACTATTATACTTTCTCGAGTACGTGATTTATTAACATATTTTGATTGAAAAAATTTTAGACATCTGTACTCGGAAAGAGCGGCGCCGCCTATCTAGAATCATAAAAAAATACATCACTTGAAATCTTCCATCTTTCCGATTCCGCCTTCAGACTATTCAACCTTTGAATCAACAATCGATCGCTGTTCTGCGCTTGGAATATTGAATTGTGAATTGCTGTCATGTGTGATGTTTGGCACCCACTACCTACGGCATTCTTCGTAACACTTATATTTACATGTGAATACCACGGCTGTATGAGGAATTGTTGGAATGAATAATACTCGTTTGCAGTGAAGGATTGGACGATCAAGTGCGCCGTGAGATGAAAGGATGAAAATATTTCGCCAGTCATGTGAAAATACACCCCTTCTATTTCGCGATGTAAGTTTTTGAAACGTTGTGCTGGCTCAGTGTAGATAATACCTTATGTATTTTTAATGAAAGTACTCACTCTAAATACCTATGACATAAGATGATATTTATTATTTTTCATTATCTTTATACATATAAAACACTGTTAATGGTGTCCACTAGGAATTCTGTATTCTCGACTTTTCTCAATTTTCGAGACTCGAAGTTCCCAGGAATTCCCGGGAATCATAACCATACATTTTATTAAATTAAAAAATATATATATTTTTATAAATATTCATATGTACGATGTACAGTAGCTATTAAGGTTATTTATCTGAATAAAAAAACATACCTATGTTCATATTAGATGTATAAATAAATAAAAACTGTTTGATGAAATATTTATTATTTCATAATGTGGCAATAATTTTTTATAATGAAATTAAGTTTACGCATATAACATATCGGAAGCCAAAGTCAACTGAAGTCCCTCAATAAAAATTTTCTAATAATTTCATCCCATAGATATTTTGTTTCACAAAATTACACAAATTTATCTTAAAGATAAAATATCACATTTTACAAATAAATATTATCCCCTGTTTGAACAAACCGAGAAAACCGTTAAACTTTTTTTTTTAGTATACTTACACATTCACCGCTCGTCGCTGGATCACTACCTACTGTATGACAATAGACAGTAGGATTAACTCAACTTGTTTAAAATTAATAATATTAAGGCAAATTAAGCAAAAAACCATGGAATTCCCAAGAATTTATCCCCGGGTTGTCTCTACACAGAATCCCTAGTGCCCACAGATGAGAATTTGATCGCTCTTCTCATAGATTTTAGTGCGTGTGTCAATGAATCACATCGCGCTTCGTGCTTATATCTGAACTGTCCTTTGCGCACTTTCGAGACGAGTCTCCGAGCCAACGATCTAAGCTGCGCGCGATTAGTGCCGGAATATATTGCTAATGAAATTCTTACTTCGCTCAATTCCCTTTGTTTAGCGCGAACTGGCACTATCTTGACAATTCGAGAGAATTCTTATCCATAGACTGCTATAATTACAATATGCGATGCACACACACCGTGCAATTAAAATAAATTAATAAAAACGCGATTATGTCATGAGTCACTACTAGATGCAGAAGATGAATGCTTATCCTGCTCTCTCTGTCACATTCTTCCTTAGTCTCTTCATATTACTACCACTTCTCCGATAAATTCGTCTATCCATCGAGACTTTGGGCGTCCTTTTGATCGTTTTTGTCTAGTGGATACTATTCTTTATCTATCAACAATGTTCCCTCTAATTTATTTAATTAAATATTTTTTGTGCAATTTTAAGCACCAACACTGTTATTTGTGCGTCAGGGAAGAAAATAAGAAAAACATTACCATATCAGTATAAAACCACTGGTAGTGCCTAGGTTGACCAAATTATTTAACGTGTTATGACGCATCAATAAAAAGAAAACTAATGATGACTAACAAGGTAAGCCACATTACTTCGAATACATTCTCCACAATATATATATATATATATATAGAGAACTCACTATTATTGTGAAGTTGCCGTTTTTCAGAACATAGAGCATATAAAGATAAACAGAAAAATTCAATTTATCTGAAAATCTGCAACTTCACAATAATAATGTGTTGTCTTTAACATATTAGTTATATCAAAGTTTATCCAAAATTTAATTAAAATGAATTAATTTTATTTATCGTGTTTTCTAACGAATATAACTCAAAGGTGTTCGAGATTTTCGCAATCAAAGGAATAAATTATGTATCAATTTGAAAGAATTGCAAACAGTTCGAAAATTTGTCGTCAACTTACTCTGTTGATGTAGTGTAATCGGTCAACGCATTTCCCGGATACTAAATGATCAAAGTTCCCGGTAGCTACAAAAATATTTTTCGGATAAATTGAATTTTCCTGTATCGACATGACTGTATATGACATTTAATGTGTATTAATATATATGTATATTGTTTTACAACTCATTATGCAGAGGAAGATAGAAGGCAGCAGAGATGATCATTATCTTGGCTGTGTAATCTTAAAAAGTGGTTCAATCTCCAAAATATTGGTGATCTTATAAAGGGTAAATTAACATTCTGCATTATAGTCGTCAATCTTAATGAAGAAGAAATCTTATTAAAAATATATGCGCGCTTTATTTTTTTGTGTGCCTTAAATACCAGTAAATAATGCCAAATAGTGGGCATGCTAAATGTGTGCGTTAAATACCAGTAAATAATGCCAAATAGTGGGCATGCTAAATGTGTGCGTTAAATACCAGTAAATAATGCCAAATACTATGCGCGCTAAATGTGTGCGCTAAATACCAATAAATAATGCCAAATAGTGTGCACTAAATACCAGTAAATAATGCCAAATAGTGTGCACTAAATACCAGTAAATAATGCCAAATAGTGCGCGCGCTAAATGTGTTTATTAGCCATCGATATGAAAATGTGCAGTAAACAATATGTTTCCAAGAATTCGAGCTATTTCAAAACGTTCCAGCATCGTTCTCGCTAAGGTTTCACTGTAGTTTCTTTTTCAAAATAAAGTACACTGTTGATCATTTCATTCCAGTACAGGCTGCAATCTTCTTTATCGATATACGCGGATTGCGCATAATTTCACGTCGAACTTGAGCCACATGTTCTGGCGCCGCTGCTGACGTTGATGGTCCCGGGGGAGTTTCGTTAACCATTGTCCCTTCTTATCTGAACTTTTGAATACACCACCAGATAAGTTGCGTGCTCGGCCCATCACTTACTCGTTGAATATTAAAATGAGTACAAAAAGCGCGACGCGCACGAACCAATGAATCACCGCACTTTAAATATTGCGGTGCGCTCCCGACCAGTGGATCATTGCGACTGGCAAATCCGCAAATCACGCGCGTCGAACATTACCCCTCCCACTTACCTCACCCTGATGGTTTACGAGCAATTACAATTTAATCTTGAAATTTTTCCGCTAATCACCCTATATTATAATCGTTTGGTGGTTATTAATTTGTTTCGTTCTAATATTATAGATGGCTCGATAAAAGTAAAGTTTCCCCTTTAAACATTGAAGAACAGCTGAAAGAAAAAGGTTTGGCATGTAACCTTTGTATTATAATGTACACGAACGAAGTTATGTATAACGTAAATGGAACAAGAAAATCGCACGACTCTCGTTACCCTTTAAACTACTCGCAAAAACGATTACCCCTAAAGGAATATCTTAAACTAGAATGGACAATATAAATTGAGCTATCAAATTACATGGATCGAGAAGTCTTTATATTGACTATACGACCTGAATCGACCGAGTTAATTCATTGACCTCGTCTCACCAAACCGGAATTCTCACTATTATCGAGTGAAGAGTTTTCAACAATAATTAAATTGGCATAAATACGAAAACAATACTAGCGGCCTCCGACGATCCCATGGCGAGCCTGTTTACACAATCCGCTGACACTTGAGAAATCACTCGATCCGAAAGCCTTTGATACTGATATGGGCCGGCCGGGATTATTTCAAGGAAACCACTCCAGCGGCTTGTACTCCCCTATTGGATATTCGAATCAGCGCCTTACACGATTTATTGTTGTCGAGAAAAAAATATACGCACCAGCCGGGGGTGCCTACCAAGATTTTACATTGGTATTATTAATAAAAATGTTATTATTTTTGCTATTCAAATTATTTTTTTGTTTTGTTTAGTGCTTAATGTATGTTTATTACATTAACTATATACATCTATGAAAATAAATATTTGAAACTCGAAAGAGAAAAAAAAAGAAAAATGAGGAAAATACGTCCCTTAGATTCCTCTTGCCCAGATTATGATAAATCTCAGCCACGTGAGGACTTCTAAAACATGGCAAATGTCATCCTCGCAAAGAGGGAGCGCCGAAAAAGAAGACATAAACATAGTTAGTTATTTACTTGTACAATTTTTATAAGTTTCATATTGTTTAGGTACATTCAGAAGTTATAAAAAAGATGTTTGTCTATAATATAATTGGAGACAAAATGTGTAGGTAGTTATGTTAGCACAAATGACAAATTAGTTTCATTTTGCTTTCTACCCACATCAAGCAACCACTCTGTTATTTTTAGTTAAAAATTGTTAATCACTTTAGACCCTTCCAAGGTTTAGTGCCAATTTATCAAATATTCACGGTGCACAAAACAAGAAAGTTCGTTGACCAAACCATTTTTCAATTTATCAATCAATTTTTGGCTCATAAAGGTTTTGCTCCTAGTTTATTTTGAATAGAATCGTAGATGTGAAGTTACATTTAAAAAAAAATTAGTTTTAGGATTGATCTGGTAAACAATCGTCTTATATCCAAATCTTTTAAGGATTTAAAAAGTTTTTCAGAGTTATATCTAAATAGCCTCTTGTTTATCACTCTGATGACCCGTTTCTGAGCCTTAATTAGAGAATCCATTAAAGTAGAAGCTGCATCGCCCAATGCACATATTGCGTAACTAATGAGACTCTGACAAAGTGAATAGTACACTGTTTTCAATGAAGCTGGGTAAAATTTTAAGATATAAATTAATTTTCTCACTTTGGAGCTCATCACCAGTTTATACCATCATGCCGTTTCTACGCGGAAATAGGCAGAGAAGATAGAGCGCCACACTACTGTCTTGAAACAATTCTCGTCTTATCAGCATTCATACATCATTTTATGTAAGCTCGAACAGGAATATCTTATAGTAGTCTAAAAGTTAAAATGCAATAAAAGATAAAAGTTATATAAATATTTCAGTTCGTGCATAGGTGCTTCAAAAATTTGAAATTTATTTATTTATTTATAAATATGAACTAAATATATTAATTAGAAAGATATAAATATAAAATCAATTTTATCGAAAAATACTGTTGTTACGCCACCGTGATTCGAACCTGGATCTCTTTCCTAACCGGGGAAGGAGCATTATCCACCTATGCTACAGCGACAATATTTTTAGTGACAATTTTCGAACCTACATGTTACCTTTTTTAATATATTTAATTCATATTTAAAATATCACAGACCTAGGTTCTGAATAATTACAACTTCACAATAAGAATGTGTTCTCCTAATATTTATTTTTGATTGATCTGTAGTATATTCGTACGTGTTTTGCTTATTAACACTTAAAATATGAATACGAAGTTTTATCCATTTACATTTACGTTATATTACAGTGGTAATGTCAGAACTCTTGCATTAGCTAACTCCGCAGTCCCCAGATTGCATTCTTTGGGGAATGAATATGCGGAGGTAGTGGATATTTTTGCGTAAATTTAACTCTTTATATGACTACATTATTACAATTTTTGGTGTCCCAACATAATGGTGACGGATACATTGCTTTACTTCACATTTTATGTTAATTTTAATTTTGATTATGAAAAACATGCTGATATTATATAATTGTTTTCTTTGTGTATTGCATTACTGATGAAATTTTCTGTTATTTTACAAATTCTGTTAATGACTGAATAGGCCGTATATAATAATAGTAAATAAATAATATTAACAAGATGTAATCAAGGTGACGTGCTCAAGAAGAATTTAGTCTGATTTAGTAAACCAGATCGTTAATAAGATCGAAATAAAAATTGTAATCAAAATCAAAAAACTCTGCCCCACTAGGGAGACCTGTTCAACACCTCGATCCTGCAAGTGCCGATCGCTTTCATCTTTCATAAAGCTCCCCGCATCGCAGCAAATTAAGCTGCATGCTAACGAGCCATACAGACGTTGTATCGCTTACAAAGCAAAACAAATCGGCACGCATTTCAGCGCTCGTCCAGCCATTCTCTTGCGCCAAAGAAAAAACATTTTCAAGTGGACCTTAGAAAAATATTTTAATGTGAAAATAATAGGTAGCCGGCTGAGTCGAGTGGTCCAGAGATGAAGGGGAACCGTATAGATGTTCCTATATAGGGGTTGAATAGTACGCGTGATTATTTTGGAAGTTCTGTGTACAGAGATGTTGAATTAAAAGCGGCTGCATAGTGAGATTTTGGAATGTTAACTAATAAATAAGTTAATTTGATAATAAACAGATATGTAAACCCAGTGATGTCTTCCTAAATATATAATTACAATTTGCTAAACCATTTTTGGCAAATGATCATATACCATCTCCTGCTGTATATATAAAATTCATTTTTATTTATTGTTCCCTTGAAAGGAATTTCAAAAAATAACACAAGTTATATACTTTTTTACTTACTTCATAAAAAATTAGATTCTTATAGTGATGACATATATGCTGTTTAAAAAAAAAAGGAAAAAAGAATTATCAAATTTGGTCCATAGATGGCGATGGTGTAGTAGTGCTCGAAGCAAGTCCATATACTAACATATATACAACTTTGAAAATTTGATAAATGTGAAGATTGAGGGGTGGGAATTGGTAGATATATATATATATATATATATATATAAAGTGATCACTTAAGCCAGCCGAAGACAGGTCCTAAGCTCTGTAATTACCACATACTTTCATGTATTTTCCATGAAATATAATAATAAAAATAATAAAAAATAGCTTTGTCTCTATGAGATATCTGACATTTGATTAATTATATTATATAATCATCTGTCACTTGACTCGATATTAAAAAGTATTGTTGTACCAAAGCAACTTACCAAAGTATGCAGCATTTCTCAATGTCGTAAAACATGCCCGATATCTCAATATGAGAGGTTTCAAATTTAAGTAATAACCAGTTCGCACTAACCTGTGTGTACCCAAAGAGAGACACTGGTTAAATCTTACCGTATAGTAAGCAGCGAGTTTTTTTAAATCAACGTATTAAATATATACTACAAACACTCAGACATTTTTACATATCTTGTTTACTAATTTAATGATACTTAAGACTGAATTTAAGTAATGAGAACATTAAATAATTAGGATCTTTAAGCAATTTTGCATGATGTATAATCAATTTCGGTACACAAGCAAATTGTTACTAATTCAATTAACGTTATAAAAGTTTATGCGAAAAATGGTATATTAATTATGTAGGTACATTTTGTATAGCTATTGCGGTTTGTCTTTCATTTTATGAAGATACTTCTATTCTTCAGTTTAATTAAAGGAATTTCACATTTGATTTGAAATATTAAATAAATTAGAAAAAGGATGTTGTTATTTATAGTTGTGGTATTTCTTCACACCGATAGAATTAACGTTTTTATTACCAGCCATAGAAATTGTGTAACTAATAGCCTTATAATGCATGCAATATATAACATACATTTTTAAATTATAATTTCATAAAAGTAGGAAACCTTTAATATAGTGAATTGTCAAAATAGAAAATCTAGAATCGTAAGTTAACTCACATCAATCACAAGTTATAAATATCAGATAATAATGTTATTAAATATGATATGCTCATCAGTGCCAAAAAATCAACAGGAGTTTACAATTTTATATCTTAGAATCGCTGCACTTTGATTTCAAAGAACTGTGACGTCACCCACCCCACAATCCATAGGGGAGCCCCACTCGAGGTGGTGAAACAATAGCGCCGTGGGACCGCTAACCGTGGGATACAGGGCCCCCAGAGTCAAGGGCTCTCGACCCGAGTACCTTCGTGCTGGAAGCTAGTCCTTCCTTGTTACCCTGAGCAGCCGGACTTCCCATGATATTATTTTTTAAATTGATTTATTATTGGAAAAGTCTCACTAAAATAGCAATATATATATAAGTAAAAATAAGATGACAATTTATAAGTTTGCATGACGTAATTTTTTATTTATTTCATACATATTACATTACAATTTTAGCAATTTTACGGCAACGATTGTTCTTCAATTAAAGTTATTAATGTAGTAAATTAAAGTTAAAGTAAAGTACGTACAAAATAACATAAAAATTTATGTAATTAAGTAACATAGTAAAAGTAAACTAAAATTTTATCAGTAACAATATTTAAAAAAAAATGTAATGCAACAGAGAAATCAAATAAATTGATTAATGATTTTATTAAAATTTTTTAGCATTACACATTCTCTCGTTCTCTCACCGTACACATTGTTCGATATCGGTGCTCTCATGGTCCGTCCCGAGGATGTGGTAGAATAGCTATGGTGAGGGCCAGTATTCATATTTATATTGTTTATCATCTCTTCTAAAATTATATTATATGTTTCTTTATTGTCAAAAAACTGGTAAGATTTTGCATTTTGTAAATAATTTGTAATAATTATCTTTATACAGACATTTTATTCTGTTATCTACTATAAGTTATAAAAATCTTAATTGTATCTGTTTAATTTTATCAGTGTATGTTCTATAAGTTAGTCCATGGCTACTCACTCCGTAACTGATAACCGAGTCGACATATAACATACCGAGAGTATTCCTCAGATTTATACAAAAAATATATATTCCTATAGAAATTAGTTCCCTGTTTCAAAAATGAAAAAGAAAACCGGTCGCACGTATTAAAAAAATTAATACTATTTGAAGTTATGAAATTTTTATTTTTAAGAACACATTTTGCTGTGAATCCCGGTAGCAAGCAGCAACTAATTATTTTTTCGATAAATATATTTTTTTATACCTATATCTTTCTAGTTGATTCATTTAACGGTATCTATGATTATGCTTTTAGAAAAAAGGCGTGGTTTCTAATAAACTACGGTATCATAATTCAAAACAAGCAAAAATGACACTTAAGTCGAAAATATTTCACTTTAGAATTTAATGGATCATCATAATATAATAATAATTATATACCATAATAAATGAAAAAAATCCAATAAACACACCATCATCAAAATGTATTGTTATGCATAACTTAACCAAACTAAATCGATCTAATTTAATTTAAATAGTATGAAAATTTAATTTAATTATCAGAAAACGAGCATTATGTAAAAAAATCTGAAAATTTAGTACTCGTATTATATAAAAGCGTTAAAGCGTTTTATATGTCAACATGTATGGTGAAAATTCGAAACATTAAAATATAATCACTTTTTAAATCCTCGCGACTGGATATTCTCTTTTCATTTTTGAAATCAGTGCACTCAATTATACAAGAAAATATATTTTTCGCAAAAATTCGAGAAAATACCATATTATCGATATTAGCCCCTCTCCACAATCATTCGTTACATATAATCAAAGTATCTAAACGAGCCTATCTTAATCATGTTCACTATGGTCTACTATGATCAGCGTTACATTAGCTTCTAGTTTGTTTCCTTTTATTCCATCATAAATACATAGATTTGCCGCAATATACGCATATGTGACTATTTTTTTTTCTGTATGTTTCTTGTTGTTATTTATTTAAACAAATTTTATTAATTATTTAAATAAATGTATGTTATTTGATTAAATAACTTCACGCCATGTTGTTGTCCTTGATGATCAAGCGATAAGAGGTGATCAAGTGATCGGAGGTTCAACCCTTGTTCAGAAAGATTAACATCCGTACCAAGCATCTGCCTAGTACGGTCAGCAACTTTATATAAATTACAGCAACTTTGTAATTTGATGTAATAATAAATGAACTCCCATGTGGGCATCTTTAGTTTTGGATTATATATTATTTGGTTTAAGATGTTGTTTATATTACATGAATAAATTGATTCAGTATAACAAAAGAACTAAATGTATAAGTTCAGATTAATATTAGCTCAACAAGATAAATTTAAAAAATAAAAGTACGAAAACAAAACTTTAGATACGTATTTATATAAATTAATTTATTAATAAAATGTTACACAATATTGCTCACATAGTTTTCGTAAAAATAATATTATTTGCTTGTTTATAGTGTAGAGATGAAATAAAAAATAACATTTTGTTTGAGAATATCGCGTGTGTTTATTTCAACGGAAATAATTTTGAATATGTACAAATCACACGCCATAATTTAAATCTAATTTGAGTAAGAGTAATTTTAAATCATTTTACATTCCTAAAGAATGTATTTTAATCCTTGAAGAAAGGTTAAATATAAAGACAATACGTGATAGGCGATAGACAAGACAGCTCGTAAGAATTTTTATTTGACTGATTTTATTTTTATTTCGTAGAAATAGGGTAAAACAATCGCGCTCATTCATTTCATCATATTGTGTGAAAACAAAAATAATGTTATTAATTTTAAAATTGTGAGTAATTAAAGACAAATACTAGATATTACTATTTCTAATTTCGTGGCACACAAAGTTAGGTATAAAATAGTGTATACAAAATATATTAATAAGGACATATTTAAATCCACGCTTCAAGAGTGATTTATGCCATTAATCAAGTTAAAACTTTATTTTATAAAATGGCACAAATCACTTTTGAAGGGTGGATTGCCTATTTAAAAGAAGAAGAAGACATATTTAAATTTAAATTGTAGTGTGAATCATCTCTGCATCAGTGGTGACTTGCACCACTAATTTTATTCGCACATAAAATAAATATCACTTTTATTTCTGTTACGCAAAAGTTACTGTAAAATAGTAAAATAATTATTTGGACTACAAAATACGTAGAATTTGTTATATATGTTTATTATTTCACTTAATTATTTAAAAAAATACAAATTATGAGAACGTAAAATCAAAAACACTTCTTACTAAAAAGTTACGAATCAAAAATATATAATTTAGCCTTTTTAGGTAATATAGCACATTTAGTATGTGCCAAGCAACGAAAATTCATCCAATAAATCTAGATCCTTCCAGATGAAGAATATTCCTTACTACTACCATAAGAACACTTTTAATACAAATTAAATTAATAAATTAGAAAGATATACCTACAGGAAAAATCTTTTTATTGAAAATATATTTGGTCGCTGCCGGGTTTCGAACATGGACCTTTTCCTATCCTAAGAAACACGTTATTATTTCCCCACATCATCCGAATACGTTTTCGGTCAATTTCGAACTTATATTCTGCAGATTTTTATAATTAATACATTTATTATTCCATTTTTAAAAGCAATTTACCGTATACTGCGATGAATCCCAAATACCTTTGAGTGACACACGGTAGGAGGCTCCAGAATATATTATTATATCTTTCTAATTAATTAATTTTATTTGTTTTAAAAATACTACAGAACTATATATGTTCTGAAATTGGAAGTTTATTAATTGGAACAGAAATGTGTTTTCACTAAGAATATTTTTACATTACATTATACGTTACAGTTGCAATCATCGTCAGTATTGTTGAATAATTATTATTGATTTAGAATCCGATTTTGACGATGCAAGAAGAAGTTGATTATCTAATCTCTTTTCCGTGCAATTGTTTTTTTGCCTCTTTGAGAGATGCCCGAGGATCTTTCAGTTTCATAGTGAAGTTTTTGGTCTTTCCGTACGTTTCGCAACCATAAATATATGAGCGCTGGAAGAAGAGAACAAATGAAAGGTTAATTTTGAAAATCACGTTCAAACAATGCATTATTATGCAAAAATTTCAGTGTTTATCCTCTCATATCACTCTGTAAGTTAGACAAAATTTATACCAAATAAATCAACATGTGCATTGTATAAGAAAAGATCCAGGTTCGAATCCCGGTAACAACTAAGATATTTCAAATATTTGTTGCAAACTTTACATTGTGGTTTTTATTAATTTTAATATATATTACGATTTAAAGCTTCGTTTTTAACCACATTATGACTTGAATTTAATAAATCACGGTGTATCTAAAAATACTTTTTTTTTCATCTAAATAAAATAAACTAACTATAACCATATATTTTTAATCATCATAATAATTTAAATTAGGTACTAGATTTATTTTCAAATAATAATTATTTAAATAAATAAAATATTTTAAAATATTAGAACAATTTGATATACCTATATATAGATATGGTTTTGTTAGTTTATTTGACATCCGAAGAAAATCGTATTTGCCGAAACCAGTTGGTGTAATAAATTCAACTCATAAAGTGGTTAAAAACAAAGTTTTAAATAATTTATATTAAAACTAAAATATTTTTTCGATGAATATATTTTTTCTGTATATCTTTCTAGTCGATTAATTCAAGTTTATATTTAATTTTGTAAATTGATCATAGTTTATGATTTTAAATTTATCAGTCTTCAGATAAAGTAGTTTTTTTATGAATTTTAAATCAGCGAAATTTGAAATTCAACAATTGTTGATGGATTATAAATTAATAATTTATGATGACAAATTATAGATATCTCATAGAGTATATTGTAGTATATTATATTATATTATATTATATTTATATTATATTATATTATATGGGAAGTATGAAATAGTATTACAGGGTTTACGACCTGTCTTCGGCTGGCTTAAGTAATCACTTTACACGATGTAACGTTCACCAATTCTACCCACAATAAACCTCCATATCGATCAAAATTTTTGGAAGTTATTTATATATATATATATGTTACCATGTGGAAACCATTAAAGTATTTTACTATAACTTCGCTGTTACATATAATATAATATAAATAGCTTCGTCTCTATGAGATATCTATAATTTATCTTAATAATAATTTGCCTTTGGATGTAAAAATCCAGTAATTGTGTGTTCTTGGACACAATTGTTAATAAACAAAACACTTATTGTTAATAATAAGTTTCTTGGTCATATTCATCCAAATAATGTCCCAATATATTAGCTTAAACATTTTACTAACTATACGTAGTGGAAATAGATATCGGGCATACTGAGCAATAGGTACGAACATGTCACTAATTTTGTATAGGTAGTCTTTTCCTCATGAGTGAGGGTCACGGTCCCGTGGAACTACGTGGAGTACGCTGCGATCAGTGATATAATGTGGTCATCTCCCTAATTTGGTTATACCACCGTATCCGTCACTTAGAGCGATATGTCCAAAGTGCGAGAGAATCCCTTTTCTGCATATCGATGACTTCCTTTCGATAATTTTCAGTTTCTGGAGATTGAATACGTGGGCAATCTCATTTCGAATGTATCCGGTATGTCTCTTTCTTTTTTTAGTGACATGTCTTCACCTACAGACAGTATTCATAGTGAATATGCAGATCAAACATTGACATCGCTAACAAATAGAAAATAGAATTGATCAACAAACGTAAAATGAAGTGATGGTATCACAAGCGAAAAAAATAAAAAGTACTGATTGACAATTTTCCACTGCAAAAAAGTAAAATTCCATTTTCGATATCGAAGGGCCGATCGCGGAAGATAAATGCGCGGACGTCAGGTTTTTCAATTCGCGTTGTTTTAAACATAATTTTTATGAAAAAAATATGCACTATAAACAATAAAATATTTTTTTATACAATTTGTCCATTAAACTCTACAATTTCCAGTGGGTATATTTACATTTAAAAATAAAAAAAATGACTAATTTTTCCTATATGATGTTATGTGAGGATTTAATCCCTAAAGTTGTAATTTTTTTACAACTCGCCACGTTTATATGAGGTAAACATTGAATGACTTTGGAAGACGCGCGGGGCGGGCACATTGCGCGGCCGCAGTGGCAAGTTCATTTGTACACGATTGGAAGAAATATCAGGGTAAAAATAATATCTTGTGAATATTAGTGCTCCATCTGTATAATATCGTAGAATTTAATTTACATGCAATTCTAAGATGAAGTCGGCGTCACGGGTAGCTGAGATGAGCGATGAAAAGTAGTCTCCATTATTGAACAAAAACTGACAAAAAGTAAAGTGTTGCCAATTTGAAAAACAAACCTCTAAAAAAACAACTTTTGTTATATTGAACGCTAATAAAATTGTATTTAGTTGGACTCGGATCAAGAGGAAAATATAGTCTATTCACTCCACTCCTCCGAATATATTATCCTCTCCCTGAAAATTATAACTAAATCTACCGCTAACTAAATAAGATCACTCGATAGTTTCCTCGAGGAAACCTAAGCTAACGTTTCGGTACGGTAATACGTGTCATTTTTAATGTTTTGCCTCAAAAGTTACGTTGCAACCGTGACTTGGAGAGATAGAATAAAATATAGTTTTCTGGGCCAATTTGCTGTGTACATCTAAACAGCCGTGAGAACTTAAGATTATTTTTAGAATAAAATAGATCTGTAATTCATAATTATTATTAATTGCTAATTTAAACTTGTTTTGAAAATTTTGACAGTCACTTTAAAAAACGCGCCAGCTTGTTTTGACATATTTGAAAAACTACACCGTGATTCAAAAGTTACATTTGGTTAAAGAATTGAATTGAAAGAAAGAAATATAATAAGAAAAATAATTTAAAAAATTCATAATTTAAGAAAACAGTACTCCGTCTTTGAGCATTTATAAAGCTAATTAGCTTACCATCACGCCGCTATATTTATTCGCAGGGGTAGATAGAGAGGATAAAACGAAACATTATTTTGTCTTGATGTACCACTTTTGTCTCTTTCACTTTGCACGCTTGTTGATTGCTGTCTTGTTATCCTCTAATATCTGGTTTATCTGATCAGACCATGTACTTTGCGGACATCCCTTTATCTTGATTCTTTAGCACTCATTTTATTTTCTTTACCAACCTCTCCTCACTATCCACATGCACAAATCATCTCAGCGACATTTTTATTAATTGTAATTCTATGAATTGATGATCGAGTGACAGGTGCATGCGCGTTCGGGTCAAACGTGTATGTGTGTGTTTATAGTGAGCATGAAGATACCTGTTAGGAGAGCATGTGTAAGAAGGACCGGCAACCGAGGTCGGCATCCTTTCGCTCCGCGTCTCTCTCCGAATATAGATCTAAGATAATTTGTAAAATTGTCAGTCGGTAATAAACACTCAATTATCACACTGTATAAACAGCGTATTATTCTCATCATCACATTCATCTCCAACAACGGACGCATCCGGTAGATCATCATCAGAGCCGACAAGTTATAACAAATTGGCGCAAGCGGTATAAACAACATAAATTCTATCGACTACGTTACAAACAAATCCATATTTACTCCTAATTTGTTAAATATTGACTTTATCGTTGATGTGTAGTCTACTTTAGTTCTTCTTTTGCTAATTCCAGATATCACATACACTCAAATATATATTTATTTTCGTATATAACAAATAAATAATGAATTAAGATAGTCACAATTAACACTGCTCACGCTGTAGTTGTAAGCAGTCGTGTGGCTATTGTGAATGTGCGTGTAGCCGAAAAACGAAATGAAAAATAAAAAGGGAATATTTTTAAAAATCTCCACGTCATCATTGTGTTGTGAAATGGAAAAAAACTTTGATTAATAATCAACCAGTTTGATCAGCAATTCTGTCACCCTCGTCGGCGTCAGCCAATCAGCGAGGAGCTAGTCGGGTATGTCGGTAGATACCCGACGGAAAAATGGAATTGTGTAGGCATTGACGAATCCACGTTCCGCAGAAACGAAGATATTTTCGAAAAACTTCTGTAATAAAAATAGTTTTTACTCCTCTGTAAAACTATTATTAATAACCAGATAATTATATTTTAACCATAAAAATGTTTTATTAGTAAAAATAATCAATTTTTATTAGTCTTTTGTTGTCTTCACTGCATAGATATTATTTAAATATATATATATTTATTTTAAGAAGAACATATTTTTGTAATGAAGTTGCAATTTCAGAACATAGTTCTGTGGTATTTATTGATACAAATTTAATTATTCAACTAGAAAGATATACAGAAAAAATCTATTTATCGAAAAAATATTTGGTTGCTACCGGGATTCGAACCAGAAAATACATATTTAATCATATATATATATGTGGATGAGGCGAGAATTGTGTGCAAGTCAGAGGAGTGTGGCGCTCTATCATCTGCCTACCGGCGTGATGGTAAGTTAGTTAGTTATGTAAATATATATACAAAAAGTACTTTTAATGCAAATTAAATAAATCAACTAGAATAATTCATCTACAGAAAATATATTAAATAATAATATTATCCTGGTAGCAACTCAACAAAATATCTATTTAGTTGATTAATTTAATTTGTATTATTAAAATACACAGACGAATGCATAAAATAATTTATATGTAATAATGTAAATATGCATATTGTTTTGACAATGAATTAATATTTGAAATGAATAGGTAATCAAAATTGTAGAATTTTTCATATTATGATTTGCTTCACCAAACTTTGTAAAAATAGGTTTATCGCGTATTAGGAGATATTTAGTAGAATACTGTATAAGAACATAATATAATTTGGAAAAAAAAAATCTATAACGATAACCACAAAAATGCGTTTAGTTAAACATGTTGAAAGAATCTTGACGCCATTGAAATGCGGTATTGGAGGAGAATGCTAAGAATCCCTGGAATGCGCACTAATTCCTCAATTCCGGAATAACTAAGGATACAAAATAGGTTGTCACAAAATGATGACACCCCTTAAAAGTATAATAGCATATTTATAATAATAACATCTCGCCTGTTCGTAAATTATCATTATTTGGACTTAAATATATGTTCTCTAGATTATATTATTTCTGCACAACACATTCACAAATTTTTAATTTTTGTATTATGATTATGCAGAGGGCGTTGTTTTAAACAAATTTCTCTTTTAAAAAGGGTTTGCGTTAATGTCATGCATTTGAAATATTTTATACTGTAATTGAACTGTACTATAACCAACAAATACACGTACAATGTTAAAAATAAATAAATCCAATAAACAGGTATTTAAATTTTCTTTGAAAAAATACTAGTGTTTAATTTTCATTATGTTGTGTACCCTGTAGATGTTTAAATTTTTTCGAAGAATTTCATACGCTGATTGTAGATTTTATTTATATGGATAAGTTTGATGTGTTGAATGTATTTTAAATGGATATAGTTATAGATAGGTAATAAAGCTTTGTTAAAATGATACGTATGTAAGCATACAATAAAATAAAGAAATTACATCAAAACAAATTTGATGAATTACTCGGAAAGATACATAGGTACACTATCTATTGCAAAAATATACGACTAGAATTTGAACCTGGAACTTTCTCTTATCGAGAGAATGCCATGTTAACTTTTACATCTAAGTTCCTTTTATTTTTTACAAAGTCATTGAAAATTGAATGTTCCGCTTTTGAATCCTTGTGGCTGTATAATTATTTTTATTTAATTAATAAAGTATTTAACGTTATAAATAATCATAATACTAAAAACATAATATATAGCATATGAAACTAATAAAAATTCATAGATATGTTCAAGTAATGTAGTAATGAAGTACATAGTATAAGGTAATATAGCAGTTTACAATATAAGGTAATATAATATTAGCAGAAGAAAATAAAAACTGGTAGGAGAAAGGGTGGGGAGGTTGGAACTACTGTTATGGTAAAAGGAGAGGAAGATGTGTTTGTAGGAAGAATGATTGGTTAAAATTTTAAATGTAGTGGTTCATAAAAAAAACTCTTTTAACGTAGTGCTGATCTTGTAAAAGTCAATTTCCTTTAACTTCTCATTATGGTATTTGCATGAACGATGAATGAATGAGTTTGGTATATAAGATGTTATATGTGGAAGAGCACGAATTGCCGGGTCAATCTTGATGGTGTGTGGAAGTATAATAATTATAATTAGCCGGGACAGTCTATATAACCTTGCAGTACTTTAAAGATAAGTATTTGGTTAGCACGTGTTCTTCGATATTCTAGGGTTTTCATATTGTGGAAATTTGCTGTATCTAAATAAAAGTTGAATGATAGATTCGATCTAACATTAAGATATCGAAGAAACCTATATTGTATTCATTCTAATCTCGCAATGTATGTAATCTGCCATGGGTTCCAGATTTGAGATGCGTACTCTAAGTGACTGCAAACGAATGAGTAATACAGTATTTTGAAGCAATATGCATTTTTGAATTGTTTGCAGGTTCGAAGTATGAATCTTAGCATTCTGTAGGCCTTGGAGGTAATATGGTTAATGTGATTTTTGAAAATAGGTTTTCTATTGAGGATTATTCCTAGGTCTTCAACATCGCTTTTATTTTCTAGCAAAGTGCTGTCTATTGTGTTAAGTAAAACGAATGTTGTTTAATTTTCTTGATGCATTTTTCTATAGATACATTTTTTCTGTATATCTTTTTAAGTTATTTAATGACAAACAAAACAATCATAAAAGTTTTCATTAAAAATTAATATTATATCATTTTAGAAATAAATTAGTATTAAGTTTACAGTTATTATTTTGGTCTGTAAAAATATCATTTCATATAGATATAATAGTTATTCAGCGGTGCCCTGACTGGTTTGCTGGACTCTTTATTAAGGTAGCTAGTGGTATCCAAAATTATTAATATCAACAAAATTATATGTCATAATATATACAACATATAATCTGCATATATGTTTCAAATTTGGGTCAGTATTTAAAAAAAATCTGTCGGTGAAGTATTTAAAATTAGTGTTAAGTGCCTAAGAATATATTTATAAACGTAATAATATATAATGTTGATAAAATGAAATTGTTGCTCTCGGTATTGGTGTATATATATGGTGTTAACCCGTTGTCTGATGTTATAAGTAAATTTATAACTGGAAAAATAACAGTATTAAATAAGTTTTACAATTATGCACCTTAATTAATTCTTTCGAATTTTGTATTATAATGTACAGATTAACGTAACAGAACTAAGAATATTGTGAGTTTATAATTATATTATATAATATTTAAATGATTTTTTTATATTTATGTTATAGATTTTATCACTATATATGCTTATTTAGCAAGTAGGTACATTTTTATACACTCTCACTTGTATCTTGTTTTATCTTCACCTATACCGGTACCGGGATCTACACCAGGCACCTCCAATTTTTTTCATCTCACATGCTAAGCGAGCGCTCTATCATCATTTTATCTCCCTTCTAGACCGTCGTGTCAAATTATCATACAAGCATAATAAAAATCAGCACTAGGGCTTTGATTATACGGTTTAATTTATTATATATCTTGTTAAGAGTTTTAAATACATTATATAACATTCGTATTACCAAATTATTGGCGTATGTATAAATCTACCCCGACAATGTTGTCAGCAGAAAATAGACTATGGTCAGGGGCGTAACTGGGTATTTAAATGGCCCAATTTGAGAATATGCGTAATATAAAAGGAGAAATACTAAAACGAATGATCGAAAAAAATCTAAATATTAATTAAATGTATTAAATAGAAAGATATACATATAAAATCAGCTTAATCGAAAAATATTATTGTTGCTATCGGGATTTTATATGTTTTTAGAATATCACAGACCTATGTTCTGAATAATTACAGCTTCACAATAGGAATGTGTTTTCTTTAATGAAAAAAATCTATACAAAAACAAATAATTTTAAAAAGTTATATGTAAATCGGTACCTACCGATAATACATTCTCAGTATTTAGTATTTTTCAAGCATGTACATAGTCATACTTTCAAAAATATGTTTCGAACAATTAGCATTAAATATATTCTCGTTGTGAAAAAATTGGTTTATGCAACTATTTACTCAAGAAAAATGAAATCATATCATTGAAAACCTTTCAACGACATTTTGTTATTAACGTCGCACTTTTATTAATTTTTTCGAAAATTAAAAAATGTACACCTATTTGATTACTAATATTCTTCTAATAATTGTTTTGTAAACCTGTAGTTTCTGAACGTTGCATTGTCAATAGATTTCTTTTTAGAAAATTATCATTTTTTATTTTTTTCACATTTCACGAACCTTCAGTTCTGCGCTCTAATCTGGCTGAGCCCGGAG
The DNA here is from genome assembly GCA_031772225.1 of Eubasilissa splendida. Lineage (NCBI taxonomy): Eukaryota > Metazoa > Arthropoda > Insecta > Trichoptera > Phryganeidae > Eubasilissa > Eubasilissa splendida. The sequence goes on along the minus strand of CM062846.1, from coordinate 33,163,433 downwards.
CTACCCCCATCTCGCCCACCCCTGGTTTCGCCGCTGTCTGTGGCCAGCGTCGAAAATTATCAAAGTGCTTCGGCATTGTCATTTCCTGTAGTCATCCATCATGGCCGATTTTGTACTGGCCCGTCTTTTGTCAAAACTATACAGCCGATGTTGTATTTTATACCGAGCACGCTTTGTATGCGAGTCCGACCAAAAGTTTTTGGGGTTACAATCTAGACGACTCAAACCGTGACCTACAACATCCCAAGTGTATGTGCCCATTTATAAAAATACTTTTGGTGAATAATTACATGACTTGATTTTATTTACGATTTATGACTGTTAGTGTATTGGTTCATTCGACTATTTAGTGTATTGTAATTTGAGCAATCATTAGAGAAATTTTTATTTAAAGAATTATATATAAAAAATGAAAAGTCTATAAATTCATTAGACTAGCATACATTATTTGAATGAATTTACACTTGTTTTGATACCATATAAACGATTGTTTGGTTGTTTGTAGTTACACTGAATTGACACTAAACATTATATAAAAGAGGTACATTAGACCTAATTAGAAGAATCCACTGTATTGCACCCATTATAAATTATTATATGTATTACGCCACATGCTATCCGTTCCAAATATTGCTCATTCGTACTCTAGGACCCTAAAGGAAAATAAAGTTCCCTCACAGTGCGAATTAAATAAAGTACATATAGTAAGGCAGTTTGGTTTTGCATAAATGCGTAGTGTATACACATATAAGTGTGTTAATGTATGAATAATATTTAAATACTTCAGATAAAGTGTAAGAAAATGAAATAGAATGGACAGACCGCATTGATCGGAGGAAGGACTGCAGGTAGATTTTTTGATCATGTTACTTCAAGTATTGTGTTGTGTCTCGATACACATCAATGTGTGTATGAGCGCTATCGAAGCGAGAAAGAGACAAAGTTATATGACCGCTTCACGTTAGACAGTAATGCAACAAAGCACTTGACGCATAATATTGGTTGTGTATACCGTGCGCAATGGTTTGCGCTTTTAATATGTATATATATAATAAAAGGAAACTTGACTCGTTGATAACAATAATTATTTAACCATTTTTAAATCTTTACGAAATTTCTTTAAAAATCCATTAAATTAATATAATACAGGGTGAATATTATGTTCCAGACCGATGTTCTTTTTATATAACTAAGAAATAAAATATATTTTTTTAATTTAGTTTTTATTTATTAGTTACTTGTTTTATTACAATTATGTATAAAATACGAAATTGGCCAAGTAGCTACCTCTAGCAGCGGCACAAATGCGTGCTCTATTAATTATATTCTTTATAACATTCTCGCACATTTCGCGTTCAGCAATTTCATTTTGAATACTGTCCTGTAGCATCGGAATTGTTAGTGGCTTATTAGCGTAGACCCTTTCAAGTACCTCTCCAAAAAATAGTCGGGAGTCATCAAATCAGGTGATCGAGAAGGCCAGTAGATATCACCACTTTTTGACATTATGAGGCCTGGAAAGTATTTTCGCAAAATTTCAAGCGTAGTTCAAACTGTATGAGGTGGCACAATCCTGTTAAAACCACATGTGTTGCAGGCCTAATTGATTCAATTCGGCTACTAAGAAGTTGTCCAACATATAACGTTAGCTATCACCTTTATTGGGTACAGCATTGCCATTATTATTTAGATAAAATGTTTTAATGACTTCAATACGTTGTTAAAGCATTAAATGCTACGTAATAAATAGTAATTTAATATTATATACGATTAATAAATAAAAACTGACAAATATTTACCAAACAAAAATGGCTGCTTAACAAAATCTGCCTGGAACACAATATTCGCACTGTAGAATAAACTGTTCACTTTTAAATAAATCTATGTAATAATAAAAATATATATATACTAGTAAGAGATTCATCAGTGCCCGACTGTATGGTGCCATGAATAAAAAATCGAATCGTGGACAGTGGACAGAAAAATTTGAGAGGCATTTGGGGTGGTCTTTATTTATCACTAGACAGAAAACGGCTGATAATGATGATAATTAATGATGATTAATTTAATAGCTCTATTTTTTTTCTTTAACGATCTCATTATAAATATGAATTAAATATATTAATTATAAAGATATACATATAAAATCAATTTTATCGAAAAATATTGTTGTTGTGCCACCGGGATTCGAAACTGGATCTCTTTCCTAACCGGGGAAGGTGATTTATCCAACTAAGCTACAGCGACATTATTTTTAGCGACAATTTTCGACCCTATATGTTACCTTTTTGATAATAATACATTTAATCGTTCCATCATTTGACAGAGCCATCTACCTTATTTTTACAGAATCTCAAATACCTTTGAGTAAACTGATAGCAGACGCCAGAATTATCAATTCATTTTTATTAAATTTTGGACACATTGATACAACTTTATTATTTAGGAGAACACATTCTTATTGTGAAGTTGTAATTATTCAGAACATTTCATTATCTCTGAATTCTCTAGTTACAACGATTCTGTTCTCGGGGTTGCAATCTTCTACTTCTTTATCGGTTTCATATGACTCGATAATGCACGACGGCTGTCACAGCGGAGCCATGAGCCATCACTCGCCCATTTACGTCATGGTATTCCCCTCGGACTCATCTGCTCTCGCTATACGTCCCGCCCACTGCAGCCTCATTGCTTTCACCTTCCCGACAGGTTCTTTAATCTCTTTCATTCTCTGGCTAGGTTATCACGTATTGGGCCTCAAATCTTTCGCTAGATTTTTTCGAACCAATTTTTGCGCTAAAATAAGAGACCAAACTTCACACCCGTATAAAACGATAGCTTGTATCAGTGTAGTATACCGTTTATTCTTTTATTTTGCGACAACATCCTCGATAATAGTAATTTCCGAGAACCAAAGTAACAAGCATCATAAATTTTAGATTATTATAATATCTATTAATTTTAAATTGTTATCGAAATAATTCAATACATTGTAAATTTCGTAAAGTTTGAAAAATTACGAAAAAAAATCGGTAGCGCTAAGCGGTCCAGCTTCGGTTTATCGCAAAACAAACTATAATCATCTCGTTGTGTTTTTTAAAATCTGTCAAATGCAGCTGCAGTCAGCCGCGCGAGACCAGTTTTCATTATTCTTTCGCGCGCGGTGTTTCTTGAATTCAGTTTGGGTGAAATTTACACAAATTGTTGATACGAATCTTGCAAGATTCTAATAGGAACGAGAAGAATTTTTTCAATTTTACTAACTAGTCCATTGCATAATTTGACATGGATTTGTATGCTTTCCATGGAAGAGTGTGAGAAAATGTATGTGAAAAAAACTATTATGATAAAACAGTTCTCAGAGAATTTACAAAACAATTAAATAATACAGATTAAAAGTCATATGTCAAATGCCGGAATATTTTTGTTATCCGGATGGCAACAAAAATATTTTTTCGATAAATTAATTTTATCAGTATATCTTTCTTATTGATACATTTAATTTATATTAAAATATCACAGGACTATGTTCTGTAATACTGCAACTTCACAATAATAACGTGTTCTCGTTAACAATTAAATAATGTTTATATATCTAACCTGTAAACCTGTATTTGGGATTATAAAAATTAAGATTTAAAAAAATGTTTTACATAACATTTGTAAATTAGATACAAAATACGTTTTAATTATTAAATAATGTGAATCTAATCATTATCTTCGTAGTTTAGTTCTGATTCGCTCGTCAGAAGATCATTATGGTCGAGCTTTAAAATGAATGGATATTTTTGACCTACTCTTTACTTTGTATTTTACATATTTTTTTACCTTTATCGTAAAACTCGTTATTATTCGAAAAATTATCGCCTTTCTCGGAACTGTTACTTAAACTTGACGCTATTTTGAATCGTATTTAAAGTTTTATGCGAAAGTAGCGTATAAGCTTATTACAAAAAAAAACGCCGTTTGCTGCCATCTATTATTATATTATTTAAATATTTTGAACTCCTATGGTAAAAAACGTTGAGAAAACATTTTTCTGAAAAACTCTTATTGCACACGTATCACCATTAATTATAGCAAGCGTTCCTCATAAATATTACCAATTTGTTAGGTATTCATTTAAAAGTACAGTAATCATCTTAAATAATAGTATCAATTGATTACAGCTAAATGTAGAATGAACACTAAAAGATTTAAAATTAATCAGTATTACAGCATACATTGAATTGGCCCCGAAACATGTTAAGTTATCAATAAACAGTGGTATAAACAAAGTGTTTTCGTATTGTTAATATAAAATTTACCACAGATTAACTTTGCAATTATTTAAGAACTAAAATATAAATATATCCTTTAAATTAAATTATCCGAATATAAAGGAACCCGTGTATTTGATTCACTTTTCCAATATTGTCGGTGCTGGCAGATTTTCCATGCTTGATTTTTCGCGAAAATGTGTTTATTTTCATTTGAAAATAAGGCGAAGAACGCGGATAAAAGTAGATTGAAAATGTCTCATCATTCGCACGGGCGCTTTTCAGGACCTTTAAGGGCGCAGAACTTTTATAATGGAGCTAGCGTGTTTTGATGGCACCCTCTGTCAACAAGGAATGTTTTCTCGCCAATTTTGAATTTTTAATAAACGCATTGAAGTATAAAAAGGGATAATGTTAAATTAAGCAGTATTCTGTTGCTGAATTACTATAAAATTATTGTCCCGTCTATATATTATCTTCATCTATCGTCTAAATCTTAGGGTCTGAAGGTATAGTCCTTGCCCTTGCATATCTTATCTCAACGTTCATAGGCGCGTGAAAACATATAAAGGTTAGTGTTATATGTGTTGTTCGTGATATCAGTAGGATAAAATAGGAATGGTAATCCGCCTCCAAGTCAATTTACCATTTTGTGTTAATTTATCTATGACGCTAAGTCCGTCATAGTTTCTTAATTATTGTGAAATGATTCCGGGCAGTAATGATAAATTGGATGGAGACGCATGATTTTACACTGAATTATTTGAAATTATAAGTTTAAAAGATACTGATTAATTGAACGTTAGTAGGTGGCGCATGCGACCTATGCATCGTGGTTACCTAGCGGTCGGTCTCTCTCTATGACGCGAGTTGTTTGACGAACTATAAATGACGGCAGGTGTCCTCCACAAATACATTATTAGACTCAGCCATCGTTTTAGTCGTAGACAATTATACTTCTATTATTATTGTTGCTTATAAGCATACATGCCGGAAGAATTCGGGATACGGAAGGAGTTTGGTACTCACCACAATCCAGATTCTGCTGGCACCTCCAAAATGTGGACTGTATGTTTAATCACTTTTTTGTCTTATGTTCCTTTAGACGACGACGAGTTCCGACATTCTAGAGACGCGAAGTCTCAAATAAATAATATTGTAATTCTTTCGATTCACGTATAACCGCATTCATTCAAGGTCGCCAATCGACTGATCGGCGGCGTGCCGGGAGGGGAAAAGAATGGGGGGGAATGCATAGTGCATTATTTTCGTTCAAAATAAATATTTATTTACACAAATAAACATATGTCCCAAACAATTATTATAATACTTTAAATTATATTCATATATATAAAAACTATAAGTATATCCATTACATTCGGCCTTCCGAAGTGTTATTCAATGTTATTCGCCCTCATAAGACATTTAAAATGTTACATTTAACGCGTACATAATTGTACTTAAAAAAACAATATTTTCAAAATCAACCTGTTCATTAAATGAATTGAAATAAAAACATTACCATTCCCTGTGCCACCCTGCCCCCCACCGCGCTCCTACCCTACCACTCGGCCTCACGAAGTTGCTCTTTTTCATTCTCATTTCTGTCACAAAAGAGAATATCTCTTCGCAAATTTTAATTTTCACAACTTCCATTATTTCTAACTTTTGCAGAATTCCATTATTTGCGTTTGAGCTACGCTCCTGGCTGCCTTTCAGCTCCGCAGAATGGTCGGGGTATACATTAAAGGCTCCTTTCAAAGAATTTTGTATAAAATATAATATTCCCCATTCTTAAGGCCATAACCCATTGAGGTGGAAGAAAGAGGAATGCTTGGAGCCAAGAAGCGAGCGCTATTCAAGCCATTTCGACTCCATTCTGCTGACTCCATAAAAGTGGTATTGTTGCCATCCAGCAGAGACCGAAATAAGCAATAGTCATTGTGTAAAGGATTGCGCGTCACTCGTCGTGGAACTCCCCTCAGCGTCGTGTTGGAAAATCCACAACAAACAACGAAATATTATATTCTCAACAAAAATTCCATTGGAAAATGGAAGCATTTAAAACGAAAACATAGATTGTATAAAAAGCCTAGAGTTAGAAATAATCGTTTTTTTATAAATGATTATTTCATTGAAAAGTCTTTGGCGAATGTTTTTTTGTACAAAATGGTAATTGAGAAGTGAGTATAATTTATTATCTCAGAATGTTGTGTATATTAAATTAATTCTAATTCTAAAATATGTTTATAGATAAACACCGAATAATTACGATGATTCGTCTATATGCGGTAGTACGTTCTATATTTTTTGAATAAATTATAAGATTACTTGGTTTAATATTAATTTTAATACAAATTAAGTTAATCAAATAGAAAGATATATATTTACGTATTACTATTTCGCGTTATCAATGATCCAGGCTTGAATCCCGATAGTAACTAAATATATTTTATATAAATAGATTTGTTCTGTATATCTTTCTAATGGATTAATTTAATTCGTATTCAAAAATACCACACAACTATGTCCTGAAATTGTAACTTCATAACAAAAATGTATTTTCATTAATAGTAATATTAATTCATTTTTATAAAATCACATTATATTTGTGAAGTGACATTGTATAATATCCTCATAGCCAAATTGGTTAAGCCTATTCACCGACAATTTCGGGTTCCATTCCTTGAGTAACTACTATATTTTTCCGATAGATATATTTTTCTATGTATGTTTCTAATTAGATTTAACAATAGTTAAATAATATTGCTCAGCCTTATCCGTATTACCATATCTATAAAGTTAAGCGTTCCTCTATTGCTAAAAAATTAATATGTACTTCGATATATTTATTGAGGCAACTACATACGCACTAATACAATTTTTCTCGAATTTATGGATTCATGATAGACCCTACAATGGGATCCTAAACGTCGGTCAAAAAGGTTAAATATACATGGCAGATTAACCCAGAAAACTGTACACATATCATTTTAAATTAATTTAATTAATGTGATTGTTTTTTAAATGTAAAAAAATGTATGGTTGTCGCACTGAATATGTGACTCTAACTATTGGTAACTGATATTTAATGACGAGGTTTATTGTACAATGTACTAGTTATTACTCGAAGAATTATTATATATAATTAATTACTAATCATTGTTACATTTGAACACAATTACAGTCACAACAAAAGTTTAAAAAACAATTTAAATAACTGTTTAGATAACGATATACTATCACTAATAATAACATCATGAAATTTAACATCACTGTATAGGTATATATATAATTACATTTATTAAAAATTCATTTTTTAGGTGTAAACAATAGTTACTTAAAAATTATTCTTCATTATCTAAATAGGTCGGATCTTTAAAGAGACTTCTCCACTCATCTCAGTATCACACACTTTTGAACGGTAATCAAGCAAAGAAAAATATTTATTTCCATTTAGAATGCAATGGGCGCACATTTCTCCAAAGTACATAAAAAATCTCACCGAACAATTCGTTTGAGAATAATGACCCCAAAACAATACACTCTCTGAAAGCGCAATGCGAAGTGAAAGAAAGAAAGAGACGGAGTACAATAAAAAGCTTCAATGGTTCCATAAAAATAGACTGCGTGAAAGGGACGGATTGCTTTTAACGTAACCACATGAATAATTAGCGCGATACCGTCTATAAAAATGTAAGCACTTATTGAATGTATTTATCAGCGGATCATCACTAAGCTAATTATTATGCGAATTTTAAAGTAACTTTTTAAGTGTTTCAAAATATTAGAACTATTCACATTTACAGAAATCTTAAAAATTTATTACTTCTAAATATAATAAAAATATATTATTACTAGTTGTTTAATCCGTAATTATAAGGAAAACAATAATTCTGGCTCAAATATTACGGTAAATTATCGTCAGTAGGAAAAAAGATTGTATACAAATACAATAGGTACATTGGAAATAAGGATAATTTAAAATTTGACGTGCTCGTTGGTCTAGTGGTTAAAATACTCGTTTAGTAATCCAGTGGTTGGGGATTCGAGCCTTATTTCAGGAGACAAGCAAGTTTGTCCTATTTTCTTATCATAAAGCTTATTAGGAGTGCTATTTTAAATATGAATTAAATATATTAAAATATCACAGACCTATGTTCTGAATAATTACAACTTCACAATAAGAATGTGTTCTCCTAATAATAAAGTTGTATCAATGTGTCCAAAATTTAATAAAAATTAATTGATAATTCGGGCGTCTGCTATCAGTTTACTCAAAGGTATTTGAGATTCTGTAAAAATAAGATAGATGGCTCTTTCAAATAATGGAACGATTAAATGTATAGGTTCGAAATTGTCGCTGTAGCATAGTTGGATAATGCACCTTCCCCGGTTAGAAAAGATATCCAGGTTCGAATCCCGCTGGCGCAACAACAATATTTTTCGATAAAATTGATTTTATATGTATATCTTTCTAATTAATATATTTAATTCATACATAAAGCTTAGTTTGAAAATGGTACCATAATGATGTGACACGTATTCCGTGTACGCATCTCTATTTAAAAATGGTAATTATGAAAAATTTTAACTTCATTCAGAATATTGAAATTTGTGAACACAAATGATGGTTCAAAGTAAAGAAATGGATCATCATCATTGTCGTATCTTTGTATATTCTCCTCATGATAACACACTTCCATTAATCACACTAAATGTTTGACTATTTCCTCAATAGACAATCCAGTGGTTATATGCATAGATGCATGCTTTTATAAACTGACACAGAATAAATTCATTTGTGGTGTTACGTGTGGACTACTTTAATATCATTATTGCTAGCCTGCCAGTGTTTCAGTTATTTCTAAAGTTTATAAATTCTCTCACATAACATATATTTTGCGTGAACAACATTGGCTCCGTTTCCCTGAAAGAATTGAATGTAAATTGTTCTGGTTGATGACTCTTTAAGATTATCTCAGAGTATCAATATCCCAGACGACTTGAATGGTAGACGTCAAACTCTCAGGTTACCCTCTACTTCAGTGACAGGAAGGGTTGTAAAACCGATCAGTTGTTGCCAGAAGTTTAAGTTTAGTGATTTTTTTACGGTGGCAGGCATAAGTTTAAATAATATTTTTTAATTTATATACAAAAATAATGTAGGACTAAACAGTTTATGTGTAAAGCATCCTCAAGGTATTTTTTTTTTTATGAAACTGACATCATAAAAACGAACTGACTGTGTACCCAGCACGTCCATGAAGCTCAGCGTGTGAGTGGAGTCTCTTGTAAAATAAAACATAAAGCTCTTTTGAAACTCGCGCATTAAAGGCATCATAAAACATTAATATACTAAAGATGGCGACATTTTTATGGTGTACAGTTAAAAGGAGGTGGCTAAAGTTTTCCATTTTGTCCATCCCCATTTTCCTGCTCTTTGTGAAGTTGCCATTGTAGCGGACACTCGTTTCAGTCTGCCGGGGCCGTCACGTGACCAAATATGTAGAGATCACTTAGAGAACGAGGAATGCCGGAAGGCATTTCGCAAACAATGAAGTGGATCTTTACGCGACGCGGTGACAAATGAGGATCTGTGAAGAACGGCGAGAACAACTGAGAGATTATTTTGATTGATTCTAAAATATAATGAATCATATTATATTAAAGTCGGTGATAACGCCGGTTCGCAAGGGCGTTCCTGACCCGCGTAATATTTATGATACCGCGGTATAAACAAATTATCCAAAGTTATGAATTTTAAATTTTATTTATTACTTTTATAAATTATTATAAAATATATATAAAAATCAATTCATAAATTGTAACGATTCTTTCAAAATAATTATGTTAATTTAATGAACAACACATACATACACATAAATTAGGAATATATTACATTTTCCACTACATCCACGATAATAAAGTAATTTAGTCAAAGTATTTTTTATTTCTTAAAAGATCTATTATATTCTCTTGAAGATTTTTAATTTGTCGTACTGTGCTTGTATGTGTTTTTTACGCTAGGTGCCTTAAACCAAAAATGGCTTATAAAAGACCCGCGGTATACCCAAATGCGCGTTATAAAAGATGCGTTATAACCGGCTTCTACTGTATTTGACTTTGTTTCTAAACCACTTTATGAGTTATTTTAATACACCAACGGGTTTCGGAAAAGACCTTAATAATTATTTAAAAATAAATTTAGTACCTAACTTAAATTTTCTCAAAGATGCAAGATGTGGAAATTTACTTAATGATACAAAATTATTAGAATTTTTTTAGAATAGAACTTGTGGTTAAATTTAGTTAATTATTTATAATATTTTGGTTAATTTTACACGCTTTTTTTTATTCTAATGATTCTAAATTATTAAATTAAAGACCAACATTGTTAAATGTAAAACAAACAATCTCAAATTTTTATGTTTATAAAAGTATGATTATTTTCTGATAAATGATGTACAGTAATGAGTGTACACGATGTTTGATCTAACAGCGAGATTTGACATGTCTACACAAACGTCACCTAAAATCTGTACAACTATATATTCTGTAAAGTTAACATAAGTCATTACATAAGACATTAAATTACAAACATTTGTTCAATTTAAACTGCTATTGGGGAGATTCAAAATCACTAAACTAACTATCGATAATGACATTTGACGTTTAACGTACGTGACAGTGAAATTTTCGAGATATGATATGTACACGCGTATTATGAAAGTTGAGAATTGTCCCCAAAAAATTTCACGGAAGCAAAATCCATATCTCTAATCTCTCAAAAATCTCAATTATGGACACGGACCATTAAGTAAAACCGTTTTAAATAGATTAAATTCCAAATTTAAAATTTCACTCAATTAGCTTTTTTTTTTATATATTATATACCTAACCATAAATATATTCTCGTACTTACTACAATATATCAACACAACTCTTATACAAGCATAATAACACTAGGTTGTGCAATAAAGAGCATTTATTAAATATATTCTCCCCGACAAATGCGAAATATTTGTACAAGTCCAGTGGCGTAATGCCGATACGGTATCTGCACCCACTTCACCCATTGAGACAAGTTTGATAAATAGACAATTTGTGACGCGGAGCGTGTCAGTAAATAGAACCATTTGTTTTGCCAGTTATAGTTTTATTATACCCGATTCATATATTTTATCCATTGTTGCCATTTCGAGTAAGTAATATAATATTTGACCTCCTTAAAAGGGTATTCAGCATTAGGGGTGGCAGAGCTGGAGACAGGGGTGACGCGTGGGAGGGTTTTATATTATTTGAAACTACTTTCATTCGCTGTATTCACAGAATCTTTATCAATTATAAATATAGAATATAAATTTTCTAATTTACGATTTACACAATATATCATATAATATATTTAATAATAGTTACACAGACTTCTAAAATAGTGTAAGAATTATTAATTGAATTAAGATATATTTTTCATTTAGTATTAAGTAATGTATGCAAACTTAGTTTTTTAGATAAACAAAAAAGGTTTTGCTACCCAATTACAATATTTAAAAAAATTTTAATAACGTTTTGATATTAAATTAAGCAATTAAAATTTAAAGAATTTTTATAACCGACTTCTTCATGTATGATATAATTGCTAGCTAATAAGTTAATATATACTGAAAACATAAGAAATAAAATATTGTATTTTAATAGGTTCTAGTAATAAAATAAATATTTGTTATTAGTTAATATATGCCTCAAAATTTACTATAATATAATGCGTGTCGTTAAAAATCCCGCATTTGTAAAACTGAAATATTTCACGAAATCACTGTAATGTTTAAAAACAATGGTCTTTAACTGGAGTGTCCTTCCAGTAATGATAAAAAAATCAGAAATGTGGACCCTGACATTTAGCTTACTGTAACCTGTCTCAATACATATTATTCTTTAGACAGGCGTAGTCCATTTTCAATTTTATAATTAGTCCTGTGAAGATAAAATAAATAAACAATCGTTAAAAAGCAGAGCTCGTGATGGAACGTTTACAACTGAAGACATCGATCCGTGATTGATGAAGTTATCTGACGTTGTTCTTAGAACTGTCAAATTCTTTCTAGAAAAATCATCATCATCAGATTATTAAATTGGGATGATTCATAACTGCCGGAAAAATTCTTCACTATGATATCGAATGTGACTGCTCACCAGTTAGTTTCTTCCATATTAGTGGCACAGTTTCAATCTTCCTCTTCTTTTGGGCTTCTCTGGGTTGATAGAAGTCATCTTCTTTACTTGTTCTTGTTCTTGTTCTTCCATATGTTGTATATGATCAAATCAGCGAAGTCTACCACATGATTGATTAGATCTCGCTGATCATGGTGCAGCACGTAGTGTTCGCATTATAGGTAAGTATTATTATTGTTAATTAGACCGAATATTCTACATTGAAACCATCATTAGAAAATAATGAAATTGGGTGTAGAAGAAAGGTCCTGGAATTGAGACAACGAATTTCTCAATAAAATAAAAAACGAGAAGTCTCAATGTAGGATGGATGATTTCTAGAAAATTGTCTAGAGTAGCGTGCTGGTCTAATGACCTAGTGGTCGGAAGTTTGCGCCTCGTTCCAGGAGACCAGCAAGTTAGTCGTATTTTCATAGAACAAGCGTTTAGCTTAGTTCGAAAATAGTAAGAATATTGGTGTGTAAGTGAGGTCGATATAATGAAGGATGAAAAACAAAAACCTTTATTTGTACTGCTTAATTATTTATTCATAATAGTTTATTTCTGTTTGTTATTCTTCTTAACATTTCGCAAACGCCACTGGAGAAATATCGACGTATCGGTTCGGCGGCGGCTGCGGGAACTAATGCGAATCTTTCCACGTGTATTAACTTAACGATTTCGCAGTTACTTTTGTCAAAATATTGTTACTAGCAATGCTTTATTGGCCGACATAATGCGGCATTTCGGATATTGGCTGAATTAATTGTGTTATGTATCATTAGTAGCGGGAGCGCTGTTGTCGCGAGGGCGGCGGGTAATGGCGCGAAACGTAGGAAGCCATTTTGTGATGGGTTTGATGGAAGAGGACTTCAATGGATTTATGGCATTTTGGTGATATTGTTTTCTTACGTTTTTTAAGTGTGTCTGTCAATAAATCAATGTACCCTTTTCGTATAATGTTTTCGTTTAAAAGAAGCAAACTATTTATTCTAGTTAATGTATTTAGATAATAAAAACAATTAATAATATTGGCGAATACGATTATAGCATTTTAAGAAATTCAGAACAACTCATAACTAGTGGACTGCCATATGAATGAACACACCAATTTACTTTATATTTATTAGCATAGTACTGGGATAGCAGAAAAGTTTAAAATAAATTAAATTAATCAATTAGAAAGATATATAGAAAAAATCTATCTATTGAAAAAAATATTTGATTTCTACCGGGATACGATCCCGGAACTTTTAGTATCAAGAGAAACGCGTTACCATTTCGCCATATCAACCAATTAAGTTTTTCAACTTTAAGCAATTGACTTTATTGCAACGAATCTCGAAAATTTTGAATTATACTTACGCGTTAGGAGACGATCGATCGATTTTATAAAATTTGGTTTAACTTTGGCACAATTTATACATTTTTATTGCGAAGTCGTAATTTTACAACATCGTTCTGTGATATTTAAAACAAATTAAATAAATCAATTACAAAGATATACATATTTTTTTTTATTTATGCTTATCTCAATTATTTCTACACCATGCAAGTATAAATTCATTACAGTTGTACTACCTACATATTTTGTAATATTCCTAAAAAAAATTAACATTATTATAAAAAAAAAACATATATAAATTCATTAATTATGTCTATATGTGGCTTTTTTATGAAATGAAGAAAGAACGCCAAGATGATTTGGACACGTGGGACGTGCGAGTAAGGAGAGTATGGTAAATAATATTGAGATAAGTATTGAAGCCAATTGGGAATAGAGGACTTCCACAAATGACCCGATAATATCAGATGTTGGAAAACGGACCTGCAAAATCAATCGAATTAAAGGTTTAGCGAACGTCGTGAACCCACAAATATGTATAATACTTTCGCAAATATCCAGTTATCGACGCGGTATTATTGCGAGACACTGACATACCATTTTATGATACGGTACAATTACGTTACAAGGCAATACGTAATATTTAGAATGGGTTTCTTATTACATTTCTCGTCTAACACTTCACCCGTATTCAAATATTTCGATGTAAAAGAATATAAACATGCGTAATCTGTAATACGGTCTTAACAATGTTCAACAAGAAACAAAATAAAATTACGTCCTGTGTGTCAGTGAATTTAAAATTTCGCTGTAACACTTTTATAACAAATTTAAATTATAGGAAATATTTTTTTCTTTTTCAAAATACGCTTTGTTAGCTAATAATATTAAGTATATTGTTATTGTTAAGGTGAGCAAAACTCAGTATAATGCGATGTGGCTTTCAAAACCTGCCATGTTATTTTTTTATCATAATAAAATACATGTCTGCATTTAAATTAATACAATAATTAAATTAGGAATGGGACATAGACATGCATTGCTCCAATGCTGTATAGCCAACTGTCAAAATAAACTAAATTTGCTGCAAATATAATTGTGTACAAAAAATAGGTTCTAAAACGTCATAAAGGTCTTCAAAATAAATCAATAATTTTGCATATATTTGACATCTTTCTTATTCCCAAGTTTAAATCTAATCAATTTCTCAACAATTTTTATAAAATACATTGTATTTTATAGATCATAATATTGTTTTATATAAATATCGATAGCCATCCCCATAGTTCAAGATCTTCCCTATTCAGGGGAGCAAAACTCTATTGTTGTATTCTATTGTTGAATGTATAAATGTATTATATATAACGTATACATCATATTTGTACTATTGTATCAAAAGGTGTTGTTTTAAACAAATAAATTTTAAATAATTAATTTAAAAAATAAAGTAAATACATACATATTTAATTTTAGATGAAAGTAATTAATAAACTTTCTATAAAAGTAATAAGTGTTGATTTTCTCAAAATTATGAAAACGTGTTGAAATCAGTCACTCATATCATTGATATATCTCTGATGATGAACCCTGAGAAGGATCTGAAACATCTTCCAGAGAGATCGGCGAATAAAATTTTTTACACAGAATCTAACAACATCCTTTAAATGTACAAGGCAATGTATATGTATGGGCTTACAAACTGTCATCGTCATCGTCACTATTGGCTCCACAACCCCGGTTGGGTCATGGTCTCAATAATTTTCGACTATCAGTTTCTATTACCCAACGTTTCTCTTTAGTCTTGGATTTTCATGATAGATATATCTTTGAATACATTCCATCTCAGTTTTGGTTTTCGCGTCTTCAGTGCTAAATAAAAAGTATTTATTTTTTCCATGTCGATATTTGATTTTAACCCCCTTCCCCCTTTTTCGTTGTATTAAAAAAATATATCTTAATATTGTCACATGTTATGATATATTTCACTTTTGTACTTCACTTTATTTTTTTTGCATTCTTGTAGTATCCATTCGCTGCCCGATGTTTGTTGTACAAAATTCTATATGGAATTTAAATGTAGGTACTTGAAAAGTAAGTTCCAATTCAAAAGAAGTATCGAGGCGGCGCCCTTGCCTGTCTCTACTATACCACCGCATACAGACTGTATTATTGATTTTATTTACGAAATAAAAAATGCGTTAATCAATAAAGAAATTAAATAAAAATTAACTCTAGATTAAACATAATGAAATAAGTTCGATTCTGTGATTTTTGAATACACAGTAAAAGTAAATAAATAATTTTATTTCAATTATTCGATTACAATAAACTATTTTGTACTGGTAAATATTAATTAATTCAGATACCATCATCAAACCATGATATAATTTGACTTCGACGACTGATTGAAAAAGTTTTTCAAAACGAATTCGAAAAAACTCAATTAATCTTACACCCCCCACAAAAGTAAACGCGAAGTAATGCAACTTACCACCGCCCTTAATTTGGTTGATTGGAGTAGACGGGGGCCGATTCCCTCCCTCTTCCCTTCGCGGGTAGCACCTACCTATTATCTGAATCAACACTTTCAATCTCGACTAAATATATAAATCTTGTATTAAAAATATATAATATAATTTGTTAACTGACCAATATTTTAAAATAATAATGTTCTGAATATATTTTAATGAAAATATATATTTAATTGTGATGTTGCAATTTTAGAACACAGTTTTTTGGTTAAATAAACTAAATTACTTAGTTAAAAAAATCTATCTATCAAAAAAATGTGTACGTCGTTACCACCGGGCTTGAACCCAAAAGTCTCTCTTACCGTGAAAATGCGTTATCATTACTTATTTAACCTTTTAACGGCCGACCGTATTTGAAATATATGACACCTCATAGGGTAAATTAAGGGTTTAGGAGTCTTGACTTAAAATTATTTATCAAAAGCTGAGAACTGTCATCCACAGATGGCAAATATATTTTTTAAATATGACTTTATGCATGGGACTTTAGTATATGCAATGTCAAAATGTGCGTGTTATTGAGAAGTATTTTAAGTAAAGTAAAATAATGAATAAAATAACCCTCGAATTGAAAGAGTTAACAAGGGGAGATAATAATAATTGTTATTTGTATTTACCAGACACTCAACACACTAGGGGATGAAGGAAGAGTGGCGACATATTGTCCGCAAAAGACAACAGCTGGGAGGGTTTTGAATATTTAAAAAAAATCACCGTGAGTGAAAACAGTTTTGTTACCCTCCGTGCCCCGGTCCACCAACCCTCGGTAAACAGACGAGGACTCTGATTGAATTTAGTAGGCTTCCACTTCGATTTCGTGGATAATTTTATTGTCCGAGTTAGGTAAATACAGACATATACGTATTGTCGTACACCTGTCAGCTAATAAATAAAGTACTATCAATGATAACCATTTTATAGTTTTTTCAAACTTGTGTATCATATCGATATTAAAGATTATTACAACTAAACGATATCGAGATTGAAAGTTTTAATTTTTGTTATTAAATGTCGAAATTATTAAATTATTAAATTGAATTCGGCGTTATCT
Organism: Eubasilissa splendida; assembly: GCA_031772225.1. Taxonomy (NCBI): domain Eukaryota; kingdom Metazoa; phylum Arthropoda; class Insecta; order Trichoptera; family Phryganeidae; genus Eubasilissa; species Eubasilissa splendida. Next base: position 33,146,036 of record CM062846.1, on the reverse strand, counting down.
GGGATTCAGATTTACATGTAATTTAAAATAGTGGTTTAGGAGGAGGGGGTAGCAGGTCACGTTTAGGGGCTTATTTAGGGTCTGCGAAAAACTTTGTCAAGTGTTTTATCACTAGACCAACGAGTCAATTGACCTATTTTTGCTTTCATTTTTATTTCTTATTACTATAAAAATAATAAGGTCACGGTGGAGGTTGGTGGTTAAATGAAACGGAGGGTTTCTATTTCAAGTAAGGTATTAGAAAGAAGAGAACTGAATACAGCTGAGTATGACACATCAGCGGAGCGCCGGGCAAGACTTATCGGGGCGAATGAGCAGGCGCTCCTCTCACCATGAGCCTCGTACCCGAGTGTAGATGTCGCCTGTGTTGTCAGTCAGCTGGTATCGGCGATGGTGGCGTTAGATTTAAATCGCCGCCCCCGCGCATGTTTTTTAAAGAGATTTTATACTAATGAGTTGGTCACCTTCGGCAGCGAATTCTGAGTATTTGAATTCAGCTTTCGAGCGCTATTTTAATAATTGCAGATGCTAGATATTAATTATAAGTACTTGTAGATTTTTTGTTTTTTTTTGTGTATCAATTTAATACAGATGTATTAATTTTAAAGAGCTGTAGCATACAAGTTCGAAATTTGGTCGTCAACTTACTCGGTTAGTGTGGCGAAACTGGTTAACGCATTTACCCGAATAGAAAAAGGTCCAGGTAGCAATTAAAATATATTTTAGATATATTGATTATTTCTGTAATACCACAGATCTGTGTTCTGAAAAAACTGCAATTTCACGATAATAATGTGTTTTCATTAAAAATAAAAATAAAGATTATTTAATATTTTACATATTTTTTATCAGAATCCTTTCTAAATACTGTTTAATTCATTATCTTATTCTAATATTATATGTTTTAAATTAAGTTTAAACAATAGATAAACAAAATAGAGAGTTAGAATAAGCTTTTGTAATCAGCGAAGCTCACAATCACTCGATATTCATGGCCTTTTAACGACATCTATGGACGTGATCAGCTTTCAATGTAGCGGATTAATTTACAGTTTATTTTCTTGGCAGTTGTCGTTAGGACAACTTCAATACCATTCACTCGGCAGAACAATCCCAGGGGAGGCGAGGGAGGAAATACGAGATGGCCTAACGTAAAGGGGTAGTTTTATCTGTTTGACGACGATATTCCGTAACAAAGTGTTCATTTTTAGAATACTAAGCAATCATTTAAAATAATATAATGAACAGTGCGAGAGTTTGTTAGCACATTTTTTATATTCATTTAGGTATAACAAATATATTATATTTATTTTATCAGTATAATGTTACTTTCATGAGTATAACTAATTAAGTTTTAAAATAAAATTTCATTTTTGGTTATTAAATTACAGATTTTTGGGCAGTGCATTTTATTTGTAAAGTTGGGTTACATTTTAGTTATACTCAGTGGTGTAGTGGGGTCAAGGCGCCGCTCTGTCACTTTTTTTGTACTTTTCAAGTACATTTAAAAAATATATTGATATAAAACATTTCGCATCGAATTTTGTACATCGTACAGCGGACGGATCGCAACTCGTACGAGAATGCAATACAAGGACCGAAGCATTTTCAAAACATGAAATTTATGAGGAATTTTATAATCTAGGCGCTGCAGTATGCCATTCTTTCAAACATTGACTACATGCACTTGGAGACAGATGAAATATATGAACTCAAATTAAATAAACAATCATCTTTAATATTAAGGAGAACACATTCTTATTGTGAATTTGTAATTATTCAGAACATAGGTCTGTGATGTTTTTAAATACTAATTTAATGTATTAATTATAAATATACACATATAAAATTAATTTTGTCGAAAAATATTGTTTTTGCGCTACCGGGATTCGAACCTAGATATCTATTTCCATTTGAGATTCCGTAAAAATAATGTAGACGGCTTTCAAATAATGGAACGACAGATGTACTTAGTGTACTTCCCCGGATTGGAAATTGAGATCCAGGTTCGAATCCCGGTAGCGCAAAAACAATATTTTTCGACAAAATTGATTTTATATGTATATATTTATAATTAATACATTAAATTAGTATTTAAAATCATCTTTAAATTTACACGTTATAGCTAGATAGTTTTTTTGACATATGTATGGTTTTAGCGATTATAAAAGCTAATTTATTATTGGCTAAAATCATTTCTTTTTAACATTAAACATATTCATTTTCAAATTTTCATGAGAATACATGGAATTAAAAAAATTTAATGCAGCCCTGGTACTTTTTTATTTAGCACTATACCACTGGTTATACTAGGTTAAGTTGTTATTACTTATTCATATTTTACTATAAATACCGACCATTTATTAAAAATACTGATAAATTGTTTTATTTTTAATTTAATTTTATTTTTTGTAATTTTGAATATTTTATTATGTACTATATTATTATAAACACTAATCAAACATGTATAATAAATACCACCCGTTTCTGAGGTCCTCGTCACATTAACTATATTATTGGCATCAACTGTCCAGTGTATTTGTTATATTTTGGATCTGTACAGCTGATTGGTGACTTAAGACTGGCCCGGAGATCACTCGAGATTGTAATTGGCCCAATGATAATCTTTAAAATCATTTCAATTGTGTTTTTACGTAACGTGATTGAAAAAAATCCTTAATGTGGAAAATACACGCATGCAAAAAAAACGATGTTAACAAAATAATGCTTGGTTATTCCATAGGACCCGGCGCAAAACATAACCTACATCCCCCCATTCCCTGGCCAACCCACCCCTTCCGTAGGATATAAATGTATATGATATTTGTTCAGATGCATTCTAGGACCCTGAGGAAAATAGTTACCTGACCCCACCTCACTCCCTCGGACATAAAACTCTCACCCTGCCATTTAACCAAATTAAGTACACCCCGTTACTCTTTAGGGCTCGCGCAAAACAATGGAACGCTTCCACTTCCTTAGTCCCTCCGTGAATCCTGGGGCAATACCGGGCACGTGTTGTTAGTTTTGTATATTGTATATTATCATCATTATTATCAGCCTTTTTCTTTCCACTGTTGGATAAATCTTCCACTCTTCTTTTCCCAATATCAGCCCAGTGGGTTTTGGGGTGGCCAATGGATGACTGCACTTATCTAATGACCTGCCCATTGTCATTTCAATTTTCTTAAAGTTTTCAATTATATCAACTTGTCTTGTCTGTATCTCTTATTCACACAATTATTTTCCTGTCTTTTCGTATAGTGCCCAGAATACATTTTTCAATGCCTTTTTGGGGTTTTTGGACTTGAACTTAGTTTTAGACCCGGTGGAAGATCACTTTTGAAAATCATATTCGAACGTCCGAGTGCTCTTTATTCCAGCTTTGTTCTGCAGTTTTATTGGATATGCCACCTACTATAGAAATATGTTTTCCTAGGTAGACTAGGTAGAATATCGACTTGTTTAAACTGAATTTCATTAAAATGTTAATGAAATTTATTATTTATTATTCACATTTATTATTATTACATTTATTATTCACAATGTTCAGAGGAGAGTAAAACTGTTTTTTTTTACCTAAATGGACACTGCCTGTGACTACCGTGTTTAGATTGATAAGCAGACACATCAATAATGGTGCGAGTATTCTTCGATGAATCTTAGTTTCTAAGTGAAATTAGTGAAATTAGTGATTCGATAGTCATTCATTAATGACTATCGAATTAACAGAGAACTTAAGCAGTTTCACTAATTTCACTTAGATAAATAATACTGGAAATAAAAAATAAATAAATTGTAAATTAACAATAATGATCCATAAATTGAAATAAATAACTGATGAAGTTGAAACTTTCGGCTCTTGCTATTTCCTTTAATATCCGTTAAATAGAATTGGTGTGTATGGAAGAAATAAATAAAAAACGCAATAACTCAAATTAGCCCAAAATGTTAGTTGGAACCTTGTTATTCTAAGGGGTCGATGTATTAAATGTACATATCTATGCATGCAACGTACTGCCAGTTTTGATGTATGAATTATGGTAATATGAATTATGTTAAATGAACCACGTGCAAGCTTAGCACGTAGCACTTTTAATTTCTCAGATTTAAGAGCGACCGCATCCATGTGTGGATATCATCTAAGAGGCCAGTTAACAGCCATTAAGTTCCAGAGATATAAATAAGTCGTAAAGGCCGGATGGACCAATCCCCTGAAAGCCAATCAGCCGTCTTATTCACTCTTTCTCACAGCGTTTACAGCCCCTCAATATTGATGAGGGAATCCAACACGGGGAGGGTTTATGTTGCCCACAAAACCAGCTTGGCTTTACTCAACTTGATTGAATTATAAAATGTATTCGGTTGATTGGGGCACTATTGCGCCTTGGCATTATCGAGTCATTAGAGAACTATATAATCCATCGAGGAAGCGGTATAATTAAATACTAATTAGAAATATATACATATTAAATCAATTTTATCGAAAAATATTGTTGTTGCGCTACCGGGATTCAAACCTGGATCTCTTTCCAAACCGGAGAAGGTGCATTATCCAACTATGCTACAGCGACAGTACTTTTGACGACAAATATCTGTTACACTTTTTAAAATTAATACATCTATCGTTCCATTATTTGAAAGCCATCTACATAGTTGGATAATGCACCTTCCCCGGTTCGGAAAGAGATCCAGGTTCGTATCCCGGTAGCGCAATAATAATATTTTCGATAAAATTGATTTTATATGTATATATTTCTAACTAATACATTTAATTAGTATTTAAAATATCACAGACCTATGTTCTGAATGTGTTCTCCTTAATAAATAAGTAATTGGTTAAAGCAGTTTAAATCACTATACCTTATACCGTGGCCTAGTAATGGTAAACCGTTACGTGCCTGTGTTTGTGACCAGTCATTTCTCCAAGAACAAGAAACGAACGAAAGTCTCAATTTTTCAGAAACTCTACACTAAAGAAAGACTCTCCAAGAAAATAATTGTTATACTATACTGTTTTAGAAAACAATCATCTTTATATTGCAACAAATATTAGATTAACATACGCTAGGAGACGCAAGAATTAAATCAATTAATTTTTATTAAATTTGGATAAACTTTGATACAATTTATATATTTTACCTGGGATAGAAAAAGTTCCAGGATTGAATACCGGTAGCAACTAAAATATTTATTTCTCTATGTCATTTTATTAAGTTGATGTATAATTATATGTTGATTTTAAATAATTATATTATAACATAACCAAAAACGAAAATAAACTCAAAACATATTATGTACAATTATCATTCGGGGGCGTAGCCACCGTAATCGTGGACTGATCGATGTTGAAGTTCTCAGCCAGTGTTCAAGGGGTATAATTTTAGTCCATATCTACAGTTTCCAGAAGGGCCTGGTTATCAAAATTCGAAGATCGATACTTCCTGACTTGTCGTCTAAGCTGGTATCACTAGCTTTAAAGCGAACAAACCACTCTCGGCATGCCCTTTTGCTAATCGTTCCTTCGCCGAAAAGATCGTTGAGATCGCGAAATGATTAAAATTGACGCGAAATGAAATGAAATAATTTATTGAAGTAGTACAGCATAATGTAGTGTTTACGTGTATGATTTCCGATGCGCATTTTAATTACCTAACTTAACACAATTCTATTAAACAATTATATTATGTTGTTTTATTTATTTTTATTTATTATCTTTGTTTTATTAACCACTAAAATGAAATTTAAAAATAGATTCTGTCAAAGAAACAATATATGTTTTAGTTAGTTATGACATCCTGAAGAAGAAAATTGTATTTTTCGAAACCGGTAGATGTATTTAAACTCATTTTAGTGGTTAATAAAACAAAGATAATAAATAAAAATATGAATCTTAACCACAAAGATAATATTGCTGATTTTAAAAGTATAATTATATTATGGCAACAAAACGTCACGAAAAAAATCTATTAAGCTAATAGTTGATAAATTTAGTTTGTTTTAAAATACCATAGAACTGTGTTTTAAATTACTGTAACTTTCATAGTAATAATGTATTCTCTTTAAAAATACTTCAATATTTAAATAAACAGTGTTTTATTTTCGTATTCAATTCAAAAATATTATTTTTAGATTGTTCCGAAAATAGTGACAGACAACCTTCAAATTCAATTAAAAATAACTGTTTTTAATAAATTGCATTAATCAAAGTAAGAGCTATTCTACGCCATTTTTCCAAATAAATATAGCTCAGGTAGATTAGGATCCAAGAATAAAGGTATTTCTGCTTCTTTTCCGTAAATTAATTTTTTGATCATAAACAGTAAGTTATCGAGATGTTTGAAAACGTGAGATTTCTCTAATAAAAAGTTACTCATTGCTGGTTGTTTGTCGTGTATTTTTTTTCACTAAAATATTTAATTCGTGATTTTAAACAACAGCAGAACGTCCTCGACCGTCTTTATTTTTAAAGCTTACGACTCTATTATTAAACTGTTCAAACCAACGCCACATTGTTCGTTCAGAAATGGTTCCTTCACCACATGCTCGGTTAATATTATGTACTGTTTTAAAAGCATATTTGAATAGAAATTCATGCAAAATTACACATAATTCTTATTTATTTAATCCCATTTCTGAAGTATTAAACAATAAATAAATATAGCAGATTCTTAACTTTCGAACAAAAAATGATAAAAGTCGCATTCAAAAAGATAAAACATAAAAAATATATATTTTCAGAACAATATAGTGTTTCTAAAGAGATCTGTTGTTGATGCTATAGGTCACGTCATAAACTAATTACAATTAATTACCAATGCGTTTTAATTATTGTGCCAGTCGCAAATAATTATCACATATTTTGTAAAAGCATGTGAAATTAGATTCACCAAAGGAAAATAATTTTTCATAAACCGAAAGATTCTTAGAATATTTCTCTCTTTCAACATCACATGAATATTATATATCTACCTATTTACTTAGATGGTTAAATATCAGAAATCGATCTTTGGCATTTTTCAGTGAATTCATCAGTCAATAATTTATGACGAAATTCAGGACCTTTTGTTCTTTGACTTTTTAATTAAATACAAGTTGATTAATGTCATTCATAAAATATACAGTTTGCTGTATAAAGTACAAATTTTTAATAACAACTCAAATATTTTTAAATCCGTAAAGCAGGAAATTTTAAATTAGTATAGTATATATTTTTAGATATAATAAATAAAGTGTTTCTTAAATGTAGGTATAATGTAGTTGGGTCATTCATTCTCTCTAAACTTGATAATTTGCTTTTCCTACAAGAGATTTAATTACTTTTCTAAATTATATTCGAATAATAAAGTTATAATATGGGCTGCCCCCAAGGCTCAGTTTTGGGTCCTATGTTTTGGAACATCATTTTTGATAACTTTCTTTTGCTTCCACTTCTTGCAAAATAGTTGCATATGCCGATGACACTCTGCTACTGGTTTCAGAAAATAGTTATGAGAGTACAAAGATCAAATGTATCGATGCACTAAACCGAATACATGACTGGATCGTAAGAAATAAATTAGCTCTGGTTTCGCACAAGACAGTAGCCATGTTGCTCAAAGGTAGGGATGGTCGAGCGAATATACACCTTAAGTCAGGCGGCACTAGAGTAAAATTCTAGGATAACGTTAAGTAACTCGGTGTTACCTTGGACACAGTTGGCTCATTTCTCACACATACCAAGCTGGTGGCCGAAAAGGCAATTGGCTTATTCGCTACTTGACTGTAGTGGAACGGGGTATCAAATCCCCAGGCGTTAGACTGGTTTATAAAGAAGTCTTTGAGTCGCTCAAATTACGCATGCAGCGGAGGTGTGAATAGAAGCGCTGTAGATCCATGATTACTTACCTCGTTCCTCAATTAAATGGCATTGATCTGGAAGAGCTGTGGTCTCAACAATACGGCGCAACATGCCACACAGAGCCGCGCCATAATCAATTTATTGAAGGAAACATTCGATGAGCGCATAATTTCGCGTAATGGACCTGTGAAGTGGCCTCCAAGATCGTATGATTTAATAGCATTGGATTTTTTTTTTTGGGATATGCAAAGTTGCTAGTCTACGCTAATATACCAGAGACAATACACGACTTGAAAGCCAACATTCGTCGTGTTATTCTCGATATATGGTCACAGATGCTCCAAAAATGGTCGTAATTTAATAACTTCCAGATTACGCTTTATTCGAGCCAGCCGCGGCATCCATATGCGCAAAATCATATTTAAACACTAATGCCTTAAAATTATCTTTCCAATAAAGCCAATACCATGACCATTACCTTGATTTTTATGTGTTTTATTTCATTTTAAAGTTCAATTCTTCTAAAAAAAACACTTTTTATTATTATTTATCTTTATCTTGTTTTATATAAATGTCGATAATTCAAGATCTTTTTTACTCCATTGTTATTTTATATTACGAATAAATACAATATATGTACATATATAATAATAAAAATATATATTAGGTGCTGAAGAATAGGTGTGATTGCTGTGGCTGCGAATAAAGGACAACGAATTTCTTTTATCACCCTCACTGGCGCTTATAGAACGGTGTCTACGGTAACGTTACCTGTCATAGCTGGAGTTTTTCCTACAGAAATCAAAATTATGGAGTTGTGGGCGCGTCGTAGCCTGAAATCGGGAGTGGATGTGAATTATTGAGGTACTCTTTTCAGACCTTCGGACACTCCCTTCAACGAGCAGGTTAAGAGAATGAGGGTATTAACATTAGAAAGGTGGCAAGAAAGATGGGATACAGCGCCGCAGGGTAGATGGACTCACTATTTTCTTTCCTGCGTCGCTGTTAAATCGAAGGGTGTATGGGGACATCTGAATCTGAATCAATCTGAGTGGCAGATGGTTACGGGGCACGGCCAATTCCGAAGTTTGATTTTAGACTCGTGGATGCCCCGTGGTGTGTATGTGAGCAAGTGAATCAAACTCCGGAACACATCTTGTGGCATTCCGGGATAATGAGGGATGCTCGTGATCGCATGATTGGAGGCTTAACTGAGTTCAATGGTTGGCCACCTGAAAACGCGGACCTGATCAGTAATGCGAGGAATCTCAAGCTGTATAGGGACTTCATCAAAACGTGGACTACGAGATAGGGTGTATTACGCAGATGATGACAAAATCGTGGACACTTCACTCTTCTAAGTCAAATTCTTAAAATAAACAAAATCGTGCGTAACTCCGTTGACCTGTAGCTGTATCGTGTGTGGTGTGAAGTGGGGTGACTCATGCATCATTTTGTTTCGTCCGAGTCCCTTCAGTACAGTAGATGGTTAGATGATAGTTAGCCCTTTAATAGCTGTCTTGTACCCACTGGTCTCTTTACTTCCGTACATAAAACTTGATTATCTGTTTGTTTGTAATGTTGTTATATACCTGTATTTCAAAATAAATAAAGATAGCACTTAAAAGGGCGCAGGAAGGTTTAGATTTAAATCTCTGTTCGTTTTCGCAATCTCTTACATTAGCTTTTGTTTTTTATCTCCTTTCTTTTGTGTTTATTAATTGTACATTTCGCGTTTCTGTAGTACTATGAGTGGAACCGATAAAATAAGTTGAAACTTCTACAACGGTTCTGGGAAAGGGTGGGTCTAGAACTTTCTCAACACACTAGTTTGAATTTTATAGCTAGTTTCGTTATATTTTTAAAAAAATTACAAAACACCAAAAATATCATTCCCTCACCTTTCCCCAGTAGGGGGTTGACATATTTGAAGACATTTACTGACTAAAATAATAGCTACTCCCTTATTTTACTGCTACCGAAACAAGATGTTGGTCTACTTTACACTAAAATATTTTAATATGTAAATTTCTATTTTTATTAAAAAAATATATGTCTCCCCACTTAATTACATCATTACCTAACCTACCTCAAAAATACCACCAGAGTGCGTTGTGTGCTGTGACACTTGACTCAATGCAGAGCAGCTATTTTGAATGCCTTGATGCATGGCAACTGATTAGTTATCATTGTGTATGTAATTTTTTTTCGAAAAATTAATGTCTATTTTTGCCTGAGAGTTTAAATTGAGCATCGTTCCTTCACCTGATGTATTCTATATAACGGTATGTATTATTTTATTTACTCTCTTAATCTCCTTACATAACCTATAGAGACAAATGCATGGCCATAACCTTAAACGAAATAATGTTGTTTCCAAGTTAAAATTATCATTCCCTAACAATGAGGGAATGACTAGTAAAGGAAAAATATATATTTATTTTATTTAAAAAAACATTATTTTATTAACGATTTGTGACAAAAATTATGATTTATGAGATGGTTTCATCTTTTAAGTATGTATATTTATTAAGTTTTTATTTTAACATACTGAGTTGTTTTAGATAGCTTAATTCAGTGCATATTTCATTAGGTATGACTATTTTCGACTATTTTTATTTTCGTTATGAATGATCTCGTATTTAATGACAGATAGCTGTAATGATTGATGCAGCAAATAATGCAAAACTATTCATATTGTATAATTAAAAAATAATGTTTCCATTTCCAAATTTGTCTGATTTGCTGAGAATGACCCAAATATTTGAATGAATAAATATTAGGTCATCATTTTTAAATGTAAATGTATAGTAGATATTTGTTATACATGTTAAATAGATATTTTTTAAATGTATAAGATAAAATTATTGGTCAGATAATATTTTTATTTTTTTAATGAAAACACATTTTTGATGTAAAGTTACATTTTCAGAACATAGTTTTGTGGCATTTAATACAAATTAAATTAATCAACCAGAAAGATGTACAGAAAAAATCTATCTATTAAAAAAATATTTAGTTGCTACCGTGATTCGAACCTGTGATCTTACTATTCGGGGAAGTGCTTTCTCCTCTTTCGCTATAGCACCCAAATATATTTTTGTCAAATTTTGTGCTTAGATTTTGTTATATTTAAGATACACGGTAATACAAAGTTGATTGGTTTTAAACTTAGAATAGTGAATGTATCTATTTGAAATATTACAGAATATAAGTTCAAAATTTGTCGAAAATGTATTTGAGTACTATAGCAAATAAGAAGAGCTCCAGGTTTGAATCCCGGAAGCAACTAAATATTTTTTCGATAGATAGATTTTTCTGTATATCTTTCTAGTTGATTCATTAAATTTGTATTAAAAATATATATCATCTAATTTAATGCTAGGAGGCATCCATCTTTGTAAAATTTCAACAATAAAAAATGACAAAGCTCACAGAGCCTTTGCTGAAAATTCCGTTCTTGGAATTTTCATATGCTCCCTTGTCACAAAAGGGAAAAAACCTTTTACCGCAACAGCTTTCAAAGCGAGCGAGCTTTCTCATCAGTTATTTCGAGCATTATTCTTTTGATATAAATTACTATCCGAGAATAGAACCATCGCGCATTTGTGCTCGGTACTCATGCAAATACTTCCCGTTGTAAATGTGTGTACGCAGAGACATCTATCGTCGTCTGCCGCAAACAATGCGCCTGTGAGGGTTCCTCTGTCAGTGCGCTGTTTAGCGACACAATGTCTGTAGGAGATGATTGTGGGCCGCCACAATACCAAGAAAGCTTTTTGCCTAACCGCATACGCCACTCGCTCTACATACAGAGCTTCGGTGTAATCCATAATACGACGAAAGCTGGCTCGGATCTTTTGTGGATATTATGTATTTATTTGAAAATATCACAAGCAAGAGGTAAAGCATTGTCATGTTTGAAGAATTTTTCAAAGCGCGCGAGCCCACGCGACTCTTGTTGTAGCAAAAGGATTACAAAAGGAAATCTTTAGCTGTACCGAAAAAAAGCGGAAAAAGTATGGCTGTTCCAATTTCATTATTTTTTATGCGGTTTTTAATCATTTCACTTTGAAATTACTTTGATAGAGTGTTAGGATCTAATTATTATACAGAATAAATAGTCATCATCTCTTAGATAGACATAATATATATTGTATAATTAAAAATATACTTTGTTACATGTAGCGCCTAATTCCAAAATTCCCTTAAACGACTTTATGTATCTTTTATTTATGGATGATAACGTATATTTTGAAAGCAAATGTACAAAATATTTGTTTTTTTAAGAGACAATTATGTAATGTTTTTTGTTTTGTACTGCGTATATCATTCTGGCAGCCATACTGGATTTTAGATAACATGATCATCAACAAACGTTGTGATTGGCTGATTTAATTTAAGCAGGAATAGCAACTAATACTCTGTCTACTTTGGAGTATTTAGGCATCAACCCAGATTTTGAACGTGTAATATCAATGGATTTCAGTGTCTTTTGCGAGAAACAATGTGTTCTGCATGTAGCTAACAAAAAATGTACATAACTGAATATTTAACTCAAATTATCCGAAATCTGTTTAAGGGGTTTTGGAATTAGACACTACACATATAAATTATTTAAATACATTGCCCGACTAAGCAAGCCTGTTTTAGGGAAAATTGACAAATAAATCATATTTCATAAACTAATGTAATACTAGACAAAACACAATTAAATATAAAATGAAAGTAAATACAAAGTAAAAACAGTGAAAAAATATTAATATGCAATAGTGATGGTAAACCGTTACGTGACTGTAATTGTGTCGATGATTGGTAACTGGATTTAACGATGATTGGTAACTAAGATTTAAATGTCGGAGGCTTACTGTCTAGTGTACCAATCATTGCTCGAAGAATTACGCATTTCATATATTTTAACATTTTAACAACCAATTCTTTCTTAAAGCTTTGATGTCACTTGAAGTTTTTATGTTATTATCAATTTGATTGTTATTCTAGGAGCTTGAAAAATGAATAATCTTTGACCAAAAGTAGTTATCATTCTTGGAACGATTTTAAGATTATTTGCTCTTATGCGATAATAATAATATCTTCCATCTATTTTTAGATCACGGTGTGTGTATAAACAATCTTTAGTGCAATTTCTAGGATCAATGCTATTTTTGTATGTGCTGGGGGAGTATTATCATACCAGTATACGGCTACTGGTAGGGTCTGGGTTGACTACATTAGTAATGAAAATATATTAAGACGCATAAATATGTCAAGAGAACTAATAACAACTATCAAGGAAAGCTGCATACTTTGGACACATTCTCCCCAATGAAAAATATGATATTTTACAATTCATTATGCGGGGGTAGATAGAAGGCAGCAGAAGCGTAGGTATAAAGAGGTTATCTTGGCTATGTATCCTTAGTAAGTGGTTCAATGTCCAAAATTTTGATAAATCAATATACTGCTATGTGGTCGCCACCAGTGGCGTGCAGTAGGTATAGATTTAGGTTATGCTGTTACCAATGATATTATATAATATATGTAATACAATATATGTACTTTCGTTTAAACAACATCTTTGAACAAAATAAATCCGTCATTTATACAATTTTATAATTTTAGAGTACTGTTTTTAAAATTTAAGTTTTATCGTGAAATAATATTATATAAAAATGTATGGACGTTTTTAAGAACACTTTCTATGACTGAACATGATTAATTTATTGTTTGAAAATCCTTAACGTAATAACTATAGGAAATAATTATTATTATTAAAGGTTAACGTAGGAAATAGATCTGCCAATTGCTTTTTGTTTTTCTAAAAATCAAAAACCAATTCATGCACCAAAATTTAAAGAATGTTTATGAAATAAATAGTATGATAGTAAAATTCGCAAATTAGTAAAAGAGGAAGTAGACACTTTAATGATTTGCACGCAGTTGTAATGCTTTCTAATGTTATCATGTTAAAAAACAGCATAGGTAACGATTCCATACAAAACTGATCAACCGAGAGGAATTTTCAATTCAGTAAATTGCCATATATATAACTTGAGTAATTCACTAGCTTAAAGACAGAACTGAGAAGGGTAAATAGCACGATGCGGTGAATAAAAAAGAGCGCCATGAGTACAGCTGTGAGAGTTCGTGAGTTTTTAGAACTAAGCAATTGAAGTCTCTACTGGTACACAGATGGCGCTAATTGCAAAATAATGTTTTCGCTTCGCTAATTTTAATCCAATTTTTTTATTTATATTTGTTTCCCAGAATTTTTAGTTATGCAAAGCTTTTTTACTTGTATGTACTGCACGTCTCTGGTAGCCACCCTTAGATAGAAGGCGGCACATGAAGAAGTTTTGTTAAAAATTTTGTGCACGCTATATATTTTTTTGTGCGCTGTTGCCAAATTGTGGGAAAAGAATACCCGCACACCTTGGAGGGAAAATTGATCATCATAATTTTTATTCCCTTATCCTATGAAAGTCAGGGACCTAGATTCTCGGCAAGGTGCATCCTTCTTCTTCTAGTCTTGCGCCGTTTAAGAACTTGATAACCAATCAACGCTCAGACTGTTTTCGTAAAGTCCAATGGCAGGGATTGTGCTACCATTAGATTATTTAAGGACAACTATCGGTAGATTTTTCGTTTGCGTCTCACTTCACGCTTTTCAAACGTCAAATGTCAGTCAATCGACTATTGAATTTGAATCTCCCCAATAGCTGTTTAAAAAAAAAAACAGATTCGAAGACGGAATACGTGTCTCGTTAATATTCTTACTATATTCAAATTAGACTAAAATAACGCTTGTGCTGTGAAAATAGGATTAACCCCCGACCACTAGATCACTAGTTGAGTGTCTTAACCACAAGACCAACAAACACGTCAAACGTCAGTTGAAATTTATTTTTATTTATTGACATACATATTTTTGTTATAACAGAAGTGAATATATTAAAATATAACATTGTAATATGTTTATTGTGTGGGATGGAGTAGACTCCACCTCTGATATATACAGCGTTGTCCTGGCTACTTTGCTAGAAAATGGAATAAATGTTTGTAATTTAATGCTTTTATTTGACTAAATTTCATAAAAAATATTAAGTATCTATAGTTCTAGATAACGTTTGTGCGCACGTATTGTGTCTCGCTACCAAATCGAACATCATGAATAGAATTAAATTATTGTCTATTTTTATCAAACTCATGCTGACCTCTAAGTCTATATCTATATCAAAATCATGTAATTTATCTCAGCAAAATTTCTGAGATTCATTTCATCGTGTTTCATTCCTTGGATATGGGCCATTAGTCTGAGGCAACACACCAGTCGCCTTCCTTCCGGAGCTGTCAAGAAGACATATTTTGGTAATCGCACTTCTGATATTCGCAAGACGTATCCAAGCCATCTCAATTATTGTCAACATTGGGAATAAACCAAAAAAAACAACTATTATATATATATTACAATATTTCACATCATACTGCATTAAAAACATTTTTTTTCTTCAAATTAAAATTACGTCACTATTTTTTAAATGTATGACAGTTAGAATAAAAAATCCAACATTTAAAAATTTCCCGCGATATTATGGATGCAAACAAAATGATAAATATTGTAGATATGTACTAATATTTTAATTTTATTATTTTAGGGAAACAAACAGTACCTACAAGTATATAATATCTTATATCTAAAAAATAAAAATATATAAGGAGCTGATCTGGAAAAAATAACGAAAAAACACTTCGTACATATGTATATATGTATCCATTCGAATTAAAATATAAAGTTTATACTACATGTGAAGTAAATTTCAGTTCATATCTATCTACTGGTATTATACTTCGATAAATTAATTATTTTCTCATTTTAATATATTCTTGTGTTTTTTCAATACATGAGTATACATATATACCTATGTAATTAAAATTATTTTTACTTGTAATTTCTAAATATATATGAGTAGGTATACAATATATAATATTAATTAGTTATTATTTTTATTAATACAAATTAAATATATCAATTAGAAATCAAAATCAATTTATCGAAAAAATATTTTGGTTGCTACCGGGATTCGAACAAGGATTTTTTCCTATCCGAGAAAATGCGTTACTGTTCTGCTACGCCAAACTGAGTAAGTTGACGACAAATTTTCAAACCAATAATACAGCATATTGTGTTGCAGCTCTTTCAAAATGATACATCGATTAATCCAATTTTAAAAAGCTATCACCTTTTATCGCGACAAATCTCAAATACCATTGAGTAATTCATTTTTATTAAATTTGGATAAACATTGACACAACTCATACACACAAATAACTATTAACTACAGAACTATGTTCTGGAAAAACTGCAACTTCACAATACTAATGTGTTATCCTTAATTATTATTATTTATTTATATGTATTATAACTGATGAGGGTTGAAAGATAGTACTCGCTTAGATGGTATAAAAGTATGATGTAAGGATAGGCAGCTACAAAGATAAGTGTGAATGATGAGAATCGTTCACCGATCACATGAAATTTAAACTTAAAAACTCAAAAAATGTAATTATCGAAAAATAACTAAAATATCACGATAGCGTCTACCATAAATGCTACCGCTATATTTATTCGATAAACAATTTATTTCTGTATATCTTTCTAGTTGATTAATTTAAATTTCATTAAAAATACCACAAAACTATGTTCTGAAATTGCAACTTTACAACAAAATGTGTTCTCTTTAAAAATAAATATTTTTAGCTATTAAATTAAAGTAATATTGCTTTTTTGTTAATGATAAGATTCTTAATAGTCCATAGATAAAATAAGCGATAAGTATGATTTAGAATAATAAGCTATATGTAAATAAGCAATAAGTATTATTTAGAATTATAAGTGGTGTTACTTTCTTTATCCTTGAGAATACATACATACGAGTAGTACTGATCTCAATTTCTATATAAAGGTGTCCAGCGGAAAATTTTCTAGTTAAATATTAAATAAATTTTTAAAAATTCAATGTTATTCCCATATTTTATTTATACAAAATATAGTTTAACGATGCGGATTTTACGTTTTATAAACAATATTGTCTAAATGCCGTCCATTTCTCTCAAGACACTTTTGCAATCGGATTCTTAAATTTGCGAACACGCGAGAGCAAAGCGTTGGTTCAATGGCAGTAACTTCACAGCGGATATTTTCTTGTAGGGCCTAAATTGTTCGAGGATTGTTGCTGTAAACTCTCGACTTCAAGGTATTCTTACAAAAAATTGTCGCACGGTGTAAGGTTCGGTGACCGAGATATCCAGAGTATGTCTCCATGATGATTAATTTATTGGGAAAAATTCCCCTCAGCTTCTCCATTGAAACTCTAGCTGTATGTAGAGTGGCTCCGTCTTGCTGAAATTGTGTTCTGTTATTGAAACCGAGAAACAGTTGCAGTTGCGGTACCAAATACTCGTCGATCATTTGGCAATACACGTCAGCAGTGACGGTCTCTCACTAGTTAAAAAAATAAGGGCCAATTATACCTTGGGCAGAAATTGCACACCACAGTGTCGTTTTTGGACAATGCAAACATTTTTGATGGAGTTCCCTTGGGTTGTTCGGGCACCAGTAGCTCATGTTTTGTTTATTAACATAGCCATTGATATAAAAATATGCTTCGTCAGTAAACAATATGTTTCCAAGCATTTGTGCTGTTCCAAAACATTACAGCATCGTTCTCGCTAAAGTTTCATGTAAAGAATAGTCATTTTCGTTGAGAAACTGCACGATTTGCAGTTCGCATGGATGAAACTGTAGTTTCTTTTTCAAAATAACATGCACTGTTGATTTTTTTATTCCAGTACAGGCAGCAATCTTCCTTATCGATTTACGCCGATTGCGCATAATTTCACGTCGAACTCGAGCCAGATGTCCTGGCGTCGCTGCTGATGTTGATGGTCCCGGAGGAGTTTGGTTAACCATTGTCCTTTCTTGTCTGAACTTTTGAACCCAACACCAGATATGTTGCGTGTTCGGCCCACCACTTACTCGTCGAATATTAAAGTGAGTACAAAAAGCGCGACGCAATGAATCACCGCACTTTAAATATTGCTCAACCGCGAACATTTACCTCACCCTGATAGTTTACGAGCAATTACAATTTAATCTTGAAATTTTTCCACTGGACACCCTACATCTTCACGAGTAATTTATTTTCTCTTTATTAACGCGCTTTGTTCCATAACTACACCGGCAATGACGTCATTATCTTCTTCTTCTTCTAGTTTTAAATAGGCAATCCAACCTTCAAGAGGAATTTGTGCCATTAATCAAGTTAAAACTTTATTTTATAGAAAAAAGTACAATAATATTATAGAATAGGAATTATTATATTGCAAGTCAATACCATTGTCGTTCAAAAAAATTTATATGATACAGATTAAATATGGAGAGTCTTAGGAAAGAAGATGACACAAGTTGGAATGTGGCGGAGATAATGGAAGATAGAGAAAGGATGGCACTTACTTTTTGGTCTGCCGATCTGGATGCTGGATCTATTGTTTCCCTTTCCACCACAAGACTTGCGATGCAGAATTATGTAACAAAACACTGTTGAAACTCGTGTTAAAGGAATTGCTTGTTTATATTAGCGGTAGTAAAGCAGATTTACAGTGACGACAGAGCCGTGTTCAGTTCCAAAAACACACTGAAGTCGTTCGGGCGTGTTAATTGCAGCGATATCTTCTTTCTCCCTCGTGCCTAGGGAAGAGGTTGGGAAAGAGAAAAGAAAAGGATATATTTTTGATAATCTAACACTGTGGGTGTGTATGTGCATGAGTACATTAAACGGCGCTAACACAAGTTAACCGGGAGTTGAAAATTACCATTGACGAGATTACTGTAAAAAAAACCTGTGATCCGCAATGGACAGGGAAAAAATATTTGGTCAAGGGTTTCCTCCTCGGCACCGCACTCACACATTGGGGTATCTATTAATCTAAGTTCAATCTGAATAAATGTGGGGCTACCTGGCAATGCCCAATTCTTATTCTAGAGATATTTAATATTGTTATTTTTGAGACTTTCCTTTTGGTGAACCAGAGAGTGCGAGGAATAGATCTTTGAATTATTTTAAGCCGATTACCCTTATGATTATTTGGATCCATCTATTGTACAGTCCAAATAGAATTCGTACGTTTTTTACCATATTAAATCTGTCATATATCGGGATATGGAATTGATGAGGGAAAACTCCGGAAAGGACGTCATTATCAATCCATACAATATGTATCTCTCTGGTGACGTAATATATATTTTCCTGGTTCTACATAACCGTTGATCTCTTCGTGTTCCTACAATATTTTATAAAAATAAATGGTTGATTTATTTATTAAATATTAATGCTTTCACAAAATATTTTTTTATTTGCCGATTGGTTTAGAATGAATTTTAATTTAATATTTTGAAAAATGGCATCAGAAATTGAACGCATCAATTAGATTTCTCCAGAAGTCCCGCCGGGCCCATACTGTGATTTGCTGAATTCCACCAATATGTCCAGCTTTTAGTCCATTTCAGAGTAATGTTTCTTGATGAAATTAATTCTCATGCAGGGAACACTTGAATTATTAACCAAAATTTATTTTTTACCATCGTGGATCAGAAAACATAAAGTTATTCAGTATTTAATTAATGGATAAATTACAGAGAGCGATTGTATAATATGCAACCATTGTTTTTCTGTTTTCTTTGAGAAACTCTTGATTATTAGACGAAGAAATTATAGTAAGGCTTCATTAATTAACTTTCGAAATAAAGGTGAAATTATTATGAATCAAAGAACATGAAGGATTTCATTTAGTTCCCTGCTACGCGATGCTAATTGGTTTTCGGAGGTTCTGTACAATGTTACCACCCTTCTTATGCAAGTTCAGGCAAAAGGCTGTTCTTCGGGGTACTTTGGGAGTTTATTGTGACGCGTTTCAATTATTTTCGAAGAAAATGCTCTCAGTTATTGTTCATATCGTAAATATTATTTCATTCGTTTGTTAGTGGATTAATTTTCTCCATTCCTATAACAACAACCCTTCACTTTGAATAAAAAAAAACATTGAGTATGTAATCCCATTTCCTGGTAATATACGTATACATTGCAACACCCTTGTAGTGATACAATCATAATTCAATAAAGACAAAGCGAAAAACGTTTGGTAACACACTCTTTAAAAATAAACTCTGACTTCAAGATCAATATATCTCACGTATATTCGCCATTTATCTAAATTTATTTTAACTATTACGTCTGTTCTGAAAAAATATAATTTTACAAGTAATATATATGAGTTCCAGACTCAAAAGCAGACATGTCCACTTTACCTTTTTTCGAGTAAAATGCAAAATACCCACCATTGTACCACAACTGTCATATTTGGAATCATATTTGAAATAATCAGTAACTACAGGTTACATGACCAAATACTGTCGTCTTATTGGCTAAACACATATTTGTGTGGATTTGAATTAATAATTTATTAGACATGTTTGCGATTGAAGTAACAAACAAATTTTAACTTGTAGTGATATTTACATAATTTTGATAAGTTAGTCTTGTAGACATAATTTGCTTTTTATTTGTACATACCTAATTTAAGAACCATAAAAATAGGGCAAGTCTGATTTTAATTCTATACCTCACGTATGATTTAATTAAAATGAATAAAATATATTATATTCTTTACAAGAGTGTGATTAATATGTTTATTTCACACGGTGGTTCGGGCCCGCCCCTTCTAGCGATATTACATGTCGTTAATAGGAGTGACGTTCAGGGTGGTACTCAAGACGCCGACCCCCACCTCACGACCTCCGCTCCTCTCTCCCGCATCGCAGGAAACAGCACCCTGTGATGCCTCCACGAAACCCAACTAGTCTGAGCCCTGTAGAACTGGGAAGTCCAGTTCGTCATTTCGATATATTCGGAAATATTTATTATCGACCTGCATCGCATCGGATCTTGTTGAACTTAACATAATACGTGTAAACGTCTAAGGAGTATAAATCAATGCTACCAGGTTCAAGTTAGGTTTACGTTCGGAAGAGATTAACATTTTTTAAATTATTATTTACTTTGATTTAATTTAATGTTTGAGCAACAGAGCGACAATGCCTTCAAATATATTCTCTCTTAGAAATCCAAGAGAGGATTCTAATAATATTCTCTTATTGGAGAGATATGATTTGTAATATCTATTAATGGAGAAAATTTATTGAGGTGGCCAAGATCCACAAAGTTTGTAAAGCCAATAGTAATGTTTTTTAAATCGAAGTCACAATACATACTTCTTCTGAATTAATTACTTTACTTCCATATTAAAAAGTTAACATATATAATAGGTAGATCCAAAATGAAGTAGCAGGATAATATAGATATTTAGAATGCTCCGGTCTCTAATTATATATAGCACTTGCGTCCAGCTCCGTTGGGTACTCTTCTGCATTCGAGCCAAAATGTAATTAATAATAATACATTTTAGGTTCACTTTTTACATGTATTATGTACTTACATTGATAAATAATTTCTAACGGTCTTAATTTGATGCGATGTATTCTGCATGCTATAAAAAAAGGTATGCATTATTAAGTAATAAAATAAATGTAAAAGTTAAATAATTTAATAATAAAATATGAATTAAATATATTAATTAGAAAGATACACATATAAAATCAATTTTATCGAAAAATATTGGTGTTGCGCCACCGGGATTCGAACCTGGATCTTTTTCCTTACTGGTGAAGGTGTATTATACAACTATGTTACAGCGACAAATTTTCGAACATATATGTTACCTTTTTGATATTAATACATTTAATCGTTCCAATATTTTAAAGAGCCATCTACTTTATTTTTACAGAATCTTGAATACCTTTGAGTAATCTGATAGCAGACGTCAGAATTATAAATTCATTTTTATTAAGTTTTGGACACATTGATCCCATTTTATTATTAGGAGAACACATTCTTATTGTGAAGTTGTAATTATTCAGAACAGGCGGTCTGTGATATTTTAAATATGAATTAAATATATTAATTAGAAAGATACACATATAAAATCAATTTTATTGTAAAATATTGTTGTTGCGCCATCGGAATTCGAACCTGGATCTTTTTCCTAACCAGGGAATAATAATTAAATAATTAAAAAAATTAAGTTCAAAAGTCTCAAAAGTTAAACACAATATTTGCTGCTGTTGAAGAAGAAACTAACGATGGTTAATATTTGTGTCCAGGTGATTTTTAATTGGTTACTATCAAGTTAACGAAATACCAAGTTACTCGATATTGTTGTAAACGGTTCCAAAGAATCGATTA
Organism: Eubasilissa splendida; assembly: GCA_031772225.1. Taxonomy (NCBI): domain Eukaryota; kingdom Metazoa; phylum Arthropoda; class Insecta; order Trichoptera; family Phryganeidae; genus Eubasilissa; species Eubasilissa splendida. Next base: position 33,123,839 of record CM062846.1, on the reverse strand, counting down.
AGTATCGCAGTATGCAAAAAATTTCGTAATCAAAAATTAAAAAAAAACGTTATTTGTGACGTCAATAGTTCTTGATAATGACAATGGTTAATAGTTACTTTTAGAACCGGTCAAATGATCCGATATTCATCTGAAACTAGAACTGATGTCACGTCAAATCGATCATATAAACCATCTTTAGAGGAAACGCGCTCGCTGGCCCCTACGCGTCCGCCTCTGTATTTCGACTCAGTCGGTAATAAGGTTCGCGCCGCTGCCAGTAGATGGCGGCCCATGTCTGTGGTCATCATGGACCTATCCATTCTTGGTGTCTGCAATTGACGGGAAGCAGCCAAGTGCAAAGACCGGTGGAGATGAATTCTTGGGGAGGCCAATACTCATAGCAGATTGTAGAGCCAACGATTAGGGTCCACGAAACAAATGTCAACTTAATTCACAAATGTCATTTTGATAAATGACGTTGGGTAAAAATAGCTGATGCATCTCTCCGAATCAATCTACTGAACCCAGACTTATCTGTGACGTAAACACTTGTCATGATAGATTTTCCACGACTGATTTGCATACAACCACTTAACGGAGACCCGTTTTGTCACCGCGAGATCGGAAAATGGAGAATTTTCCCTCTGTACCTATTGCTTTCCCCGATAAATCCCGATAATAATACTAATAATAATGATTTCGAATCCGAGGCGGTGGGACAAATTGGTTTTCTCTTCCATGACAGATTAATGCGAACGTTTTAACCCCCTTCAACTCCCTCGCTACCCTCGGCCTGCACGGGGGTGTGATTCCATCTACAGGGGATGGCCGAGATGATTTATTTTACGCTTGTAAATTAAAAAGATATTTAAATAACGTTACTATAATAATTATTTGCATCTGAATGAATAATAAAAATGGGATAGTGATAAATAATTATTTATGTACATATGGAGGTTTACAATAAGAGAACCAGTGTTGTCCAAAATCTGTGAGCATGGGCTGGATATATCTGTCGAAGATTTTATGGACGATTGGGTAAGAAGGCATTAATTTATTGGATTGAAGAAGTGTTGATCATTATACGTCCATGGAACGACGATATTAGCAGATATATGAAAAGTGCCGAATATAAAGAGAATTAGCGATCCTTGGGGGATTCCTGGATTCAGAAGTAGAAAGACATACTATCTATAGTAAAATTCAGTTATGGTATCAGCGAACTATTTGGATAATCGTGACGGTATAACCAAGCTACGTTATGATTAAGGTCGACCATTTAAAAAGTTAGCACAGTTAACATACTTTTTCGATTACCGCCTAAAGTAAATAAGGGCAGCAGCGGGCTGCCGATACGTAAACAAGGGCCTCGCTTAATCTCAGAGCCATTCGCGGTGTTCCAAGGAAGGGGTGGATTTTGTATCACTCTTATGCAATTATTAAAGCAATCGAATGTTATTTAATATACTTATATTATGTAACAACACGCAATATACCGTAAAATAATTAATATCGATAGCTGAAAAATGTACTTACCATCCTTTGATTCCAAGAGTGAAGAGTTCTAAGATTGACGCAGAAATGTGTACTTTACTATACTTTTCGCTCCAATCCATGTTTCAAAACAGAACACTGGATTGAAACTAAAGTTCTCCTTAGTAAATGATGGTGCAAAGTAATAAATATTAGAAACTGTCCTTCTCAAAACTGTTCGCCATTACGGAAAAGGAAAATAAATGTACACGTGTGAATAATGAAGGATAATCATTCACAAAGATGTTGGGATGAACATCTAACATCTGGAAGCAATATATATCAAAAATCGGCGTTTTTAAGCACCAGAAATAAATGTATTTTACGAAAAATTTCAAAAGGCAACAAAATATTATGTTTCATAATACATTTAAGCCATCTATAGATATTAAAGTTATGTACTAATTTGATTTGAAAATATTGTTTTTTCTTAATTTAACAAGGATCTCGTGCAAACCCCTCTGAGCCCGCTTCAACCCACCCCTGAATAAAGGTATAAAGACATGTATTCATTGATACATATAGATTAAAACTGACATTCCTAACCGAAAAAATAAATCTACCAGCTGTGCGGGTGACTGAATAATATATTTCCCGATAGTATTATATTTTCGGGAAAATTATTGCAGGTTCAAATGATTTGAAAAAAAATTTACAACCCTCATTTTGTCGGATTACTATATAAAATCGTCTCAATAAATGAAATAATCATTGATGAAATCAAAATGATCTGGTAATAGTATTGTTTTAGATCTTCAGGTATTTCATTATATATATATATCTTGTCAAATCTATACATATCACATTTTTGTTGTGAAGTTTATTTTTATATTTTAGATTCATCACAATATAAAAATGATTGCTTTTAAAATTGAATAATAAGTGTATCAATTAGAAAGATTACAGGATATAAGTTCAAAAGTTGTCGAAAATGTATTCGATTGCTATAGCGCAAATGGTAAACGCCCTTTCTACGATAAGAAGAGATCCAGGTTCGATTCCCCGAATATTTTTTCTATAAATAGATGTTTTCTATATTTCTTTCTAGTTGGTTAATTTAATTTGTTATTAATATATATTAGCAATATTTGAATATGTCCAAGAATACACAATTACTGGATTTTTACTTACAAAGGCACTGTTATTAAATAAATATCAGATATCTCATAGAGACGAAGCTATTTTTATTATATTTTAATGGAAAATATATAGAAGTATGGGGTAATTACAGGGCTTACGACCTGTCTTCGGCTGGCTTAAGCGATCATTTTATATAAATATAATGTTCACCATTCTCACCCCATCAATTTCATCAATTTATATATTTTCCATCAAAATATAATAAATACAGCTTTGTCTGTATGAGATATCTGATATTTATTTAATATGTATTACATTAATTAAATATAAATCTATAAATAAAAATATTATAATATTTATAAGTAAGTTATGCGATTTATGAAAAACTGCTTTAAAATGTTTTGGTATAACAATAATTTATTCTTAATATTTTTTCACGAATAATGCTAAATCAAGGTGTTATATTTTATTAATTTGCTTATAAAAAACATAATTGTCATCATAAAGCAATGTTCGCATGATGTGAGAGTACCAAAATTATGTTACGTACAATCTTTTAATAAGCATTCATAATAATAGGTATGTAATATACCTATAATCATCTTAAATTTTATTTATTATATAATTTTTTTTATTAAATGAAATATTTACGGCCCTATATATGATAAGCTAACCGGAGATTGAAGAAGGTTAACAAAATAAACCAAATTATTGTTGAATAAAAATTGATGATTACTTGAAAGGCAGGTACTAAATATATTTTGAAAAAAATACGTACACGACTTCTCTTCAATGCCTTAGAGTAAGGTTTAAGTCCCGGATTTACCGGTATTGGTGTACCAGTGTCGATGGTTGACATTAATGATGTATTTCCACTTAGCACCGCCAAACTCTAAACTTCGTTCCGTTTCGTTCTCTGATCCCGATTTCGATTACAGCGGACCCGCGGGATAAAAATAAAGATCATTCAATAATTATTTTATGAATGATTATTAATTATTTAATGATCATGAAGGTTGCTGTCTATTTGATTGTACTATAAGCGATATAAAACATAAGTCATTACATAAACACAAACAAAAATATTTATTGAAACTTATTGATATTTACACCACATATATACCTTGGCTTTTTTACAAATTCATAGATTTTTTTAAATGAATCACACCTAGAATAAATCTCTGTATTGAAAAAATATTGTTGAATTTTTTTACGGCCGGTAAACAGTTTCAACCAATTAAGCTATAGCGACACTATACAAAGTTGTCCGATTCCATCTATGCATATATGTAACCTTAGTAGTGCGACATCTATTTTTATCCATTGAATGCGAATATCTTTTAAAATACAATGTTTCTCAAAAAAATTCCATGTCCGTTTTGACTTCCGGTTCATTTTGTTAACATATATTGTTTAATGCAACCAAATGTGATAATTTTAATAAAATCGTAATTTGTTTATTAAGTTACGATTTTTCAGAACAAAGTTTATTTATAATAATAATAATTTGGTTTGTAGTAACTACCTGTTCTGAAAAATCGTAAACATTACAATTAAAATTCATAAATTATTTTATTAAAATTAATACAAATATTTTTCTTCTCTAATTTTAGTTCGTAAGCTTAGTCTATCTTTTAGTCTTGTACGAATGTAATGCTCAAGTAGATTGGTTTTAAATTTTCGAGTAATTTCAGATAGATTTATGTTCTTTAAGTACTTACCTATTTTAAATACAAAAATCATTACATTAAAAAAATATATTTGTACATATTAATTTGAAATCTCTACTAACTAGACAGAGATGATCAAGCGCCACACTCTTCTATCTTGATACACAATTCTCGCCACATTCACATTCATACATCTTCTCTTACAAGCTCGTCGATTATCGAGGCTTCTAACATGACCATATTTTAACATCTGGTTTACCTGGTTGTGCTAAGTCTTCCGTTGACGTCCTCTATTTCTGGTGCCATCCACACTTGCGTCATATATATTTCTTACTATTCACCCGTTTCTCATTATTCACCTGTTCTTTATGACTCAATATATAATTCTGAAAGTAATATATTTAAATGTTTTATTCGTAGGACTATTTCTTTCATTTAAAAAAAATTGGTTAATTTTTTTTGAATTTTGTTATTTAATATTCATTCTTCTGTTATCAAGAATCAAAAAAAATATTTTTTTGTCATTTTTCATTTCTCTAATATTCGTATGTGTCAGGTGTATCGTTTTTACTTTCATTCCACAAAATTTTTGATATAGTGAAACCTTTTAATTCCAATTTAGAAGATATATTTGTTCTAAATGATTCATTTAATTTGTTTTATAATTAAAACAACACATGTTCTAAAATACACCTTCAAAATAAAAATGTTTGTATTATAATATAGACGTGGCCCTAAAAAAATATAAGTATAGAATATTTATTTTAGCTATCAAAATATATTTCGTGGAATAAAAAACTATGAATGTAAAAACTTATTATGTATAAATGTTTTAATAGCGGCAGAAACAAACCGGCTGGCGTGATAGTCAATCGCACTGAAATGCAGTGAATTCGGTTTTGAAATATATCTTTGGATTGAATATGCAATCAGGAACAGAATATGTCTGTGACTCCTGAGCTGAATCACCTTTGTGGTAGTTCTGGTGCATTGCTGCAAGAGCCAGGAATCGAGGAAACCGCGCAGTAACACAAAAGAACCGTCAGTGACGAGATGGTGCACATTACCATGAACTGTAGAAAAGTTATTTTTCAATAATAATTTAAAGACCAGATTATAATTTGATACAGAAATTTCATTTTATTAATGCATTTATTACGATGGTGACTAAGTTGTAAAGAAATACATTATTGGGTCGAGTATATTTAACTTTATGTCACGGACGAGACATATAATCAATAACCCATTTCAATAACCCATTTCAAATCATAGTTATTTTTCTTTGCAGACTCTATCACAAACAGTGTAAGTCCCGACACAGATACTACAAGTTTATTATCCTGTTTAATATCCTTATTAATCTTAACAATAAGAAGGTGTATGAATGTATGGGGAGAGATATGTGTATCACAACAGAAGAGGGTGGTTCTGTATCTTCTTTGCCTACCTCCGTAAAGAAATTTCGCGATGGTAAATATTTGTTTTAATTAAGAAATATGAAATCAGGTTATGCGTTAATTTCAAGGCATTTCCATGATAATAAAATGAATTATGTTTGAGTTGAGTATCAAGATGTATCAATTTAATTTTCATTATTTTTTTTTTTTTTGTTACTTAATTACTTTAATAACTATGTGAAAGACAATCTTTTCTGTGAAACTATTTTGCAGTTTGGCAATAATTAAAATTGTAATGTAATATGTATGTAAAAAAGTAAAAAATTAATCAAACAAATGCACATATTTTAAAGAGAGCACATTATTATTTATGAAGTTGTAATTTTTTCCAGAACACAGTTCCGTGATATTTTAATACAAATTAAATGCATCAATTAGAAAAATATACGTACAGATAAACTAAATTTATCAAAAAAAAAATTTTGCTGTCACAGGAAAAAAATTACAACTTCATAAATAATAATGTGTTCTCTTTAAAATATATGTAAGTTGTATTAAAGAATATCCAAAAATTTAATTAAATTAAATTTAAAAATCTCTGGCGTCTCCTAGCGAATATTTCTCAAAAAAGATATTCGCAATAAAAAAGTGATAGCTTTTAAATAAATGGAATGTAAGATGTATCAATTTGAAATAGCTGCAACATATAAGTTCGAAAATTTGTCGACTATTTACGAGACTGACATAGCGTAATGGTTATCGCATTTCCACAGATTGGAAGAGATCCTAGTTCATATACCGGTGGTAGCAAATTTTATTTTTAATAATTGAGTTTTTCTGTATGTATATCTTTCTAATTGATGCATTAAATTTGTATTAAAATATTTATACAATCAGTTTTTCTCTCTCGCGTGGTCGATCTGCTCATAACTGATCTTCTAATCCACTGTTTGCGATATTGTTTTGTGCAATTTGTGCGATTTGGTCTGTCAATATTATTGTAGATCAAACTCTCGTCCCCCGTCTTGTATGTTCCCCCATTTCTCTATGCCATTTCCATCTCTTCGAGTAACATGTCCAAAGTATGAAAGAATTACATTCACCCAAATACTACTAAATATATACACATGAACTAACGCAAATTCCTTGTTACAATATTTTCAATATGGTGTCACCCACGTGATTGCCTTGGTACCATTTACGCAATCAATTAGCTCCTCGACTTTTTAAAATATATGACTTGATTGGAATGAAAATTCAAGCGTTGACAATATAATATGGAAAGATTTAATTTTCGAAGAGTAAATCTTTTATTGTTGCATAAATGTGTCATAAACTATCGGATTTATGTTTCCACCAAGAATGCACTTTTTCCCGCAACTGATGTTCCAAACTCCTCTCCCATACATTAACTTTATTTCATGTCAATTCATTTACTGGTCTTTTTTTGGCTCTTTAATGTGGAGTTCCTGAAGAATGGAGATATTCGTTCGTTTCACAGTCTCAGGTATCGAGCATGTTCTCCTCTTTTCATCTCTGGTCCGTTTTGACTCCATATAGAAATATGGAGAACACCATGATTTTAACCAATCGCACTTTTACGTTCATACAAATTTTGGACAGTTCATACAAATTTTGGGCAGTTCATACAAATTTTAGTCAATTTTGACATAGCAGACTTGGCAAAACTAATCTCGGCCTCGCACCTTCCATTTCTAGATCCATTCTAGAGAGATCCCAGACAGATCAAAGTATTAACCTTCGTGAATTATGCTTGTTCAACAGCTAACATACTACAATCTAATCATAACGGAGGAGTGGTGGACGTGGAACATTCGTACCAGAAGTGACTCTATTTCTTATGGTCGACTATTTATATATTTATTCCTAATCTAGTGCATATAAGAATGTATTCTCCTAATAATAAAGTTGTATCAATGTGTCCAAAATTTAATAAAAATGAATTGATAATTCTGGCGTCTGGTATCATTTAATTAAAGGTATTTGAGATTCTGTAAAAATAAGGTAGATGGCTTTTTCAAATAATGGAACGATTAAATGTATTAATATCAAAAAGGTAACATATAGGTTCGAAAATTGTCGCTAAAAATATTGTCGCTGTAGCATAGTTGGATAATGCACCTTCCCCGGTTAGGAAAGAGATCCAGGTTCGAATCCCGGTGGCGCAACAACAATATTTTTCGATAAAATTGATTTTATATGTATATATTTCTAATTAATATATTTAATTCATATTTAAAATATCACAGACCTATGTTCTGAATAATTACAACTTCACAATAAGAATGTGTTCTCCTAATAATATTTACACTTTTACTTTTGCTTACTTTCATTTTAAATCTATGTAATTTCTCCTCCTTTTATATATCATCTGGCAATTCGTCGAAAATCTTCATTGCACTGTAAATCATTGATTCAACCTTCTTTCTGAATGGCTGTCTCATTTTGTCTCTTCTTATTTTATGATGATTTAAAAAATAAACACCATAATGTTGAAATATATTTTCAGTTTAAAGGTCATCATATTAAGGTATTTTTCAGCATTGTAATAATTCGAGTAGGTTTTTTCTTATTAATTAATATTATTCTCGAAGCTTTATTTCGCAGTACTGACAATTGTTACATTTCATCTTCATTAACCACAGATAAATACTGCTGTAATAGTTTATATGACGTATAATAAAAAATATGTATACTATTTTAATGAATCTTCTAATTCTACCCAGAAATGAGATTTTTTTTAGCGATCATCGATTTAATCCCGTATTTTGTACATGCAAAAAAAAAATTAGAATCTATATGTTGCGTGCAAGCATAAATGCCGGAAGAATCTCAGAACAGGAAGTAATTTGGCACTCACCACAATTCGAAAACTGCTGGCACTTCCAAAGATGTGGACTGTATATTTTTCACTCACTATTTCCATCAAGGGTTCCCACAAAGTATAGACGTATAAGCCTCGAGATTTATATAGCAATATTAACTGTTTCGTACACGTTGTAACCGTACTGGTTTAAGGTCGCCAATTGACTGGTCGGCGGCGCGGCCGAGAGGGGAAGGGAATGGAGGGGAAGGCGCAGTGCATTATTTTCGTTTAATAATGAATATATTTATACACAAATAAATATATACCCCAAACATTATATGACTCCCAAATGAATGCACTGTGACCTATGACCATTATATTTGTTTTATTTACTGTACAATATTACTTATTAATTACGAAAATTAATTGAGAAGAAAAGCAACGCTAAAAATTCATATTTCCTATCTCCCGAGCAAATAAAAACATTGAGTACATCGATCCGTTTATTAGAGAAAAGTTGCGCAAAATAATCCACGGCGAACAAAACATCACGACAACAAGGCGCACATAAAAAAGCAAATAATGAAAATGTATCTTCAGTTTCCACGGACACAGACACTGGAACTGATCTGAATTATCTGATGACAATAGACAGAGGACCTCATTCATTTATCCGTTTATTATTAAATGCAATGGAATCAATTTGTGTCGAGTTTTGTTGGAGACTCTCTATTCAAGCGCGAACAATGCTGGTCAGTCCCGTGTGTCCACTATGGTGTGCACACAACATGGACAACCTGAATAGAGAGCCATTGTCAATCACTGCGATTATTTGATTTGATATCGATTGACAGAATAAAATAGCGGTGATCACTGAGTGTAGGATAATTGCAGTTCCAATCACAAAAAAAGAAAATTATTTTGTAAAGTAATAATATATATAAGTTATTAGTATTTACATTAAACATGCGTAAATAATGCCGCTGTGCGTTTTGGCAGCAAAGTTAAAACCTTATTTGTTGTCTTGTTTGCTACACTAGTTTTCTACTGCATTATAACAGTCGACTCGAATCGAATCAATTTTACGTATTTGTCGGAGCAAACGTGGATGCTGTACGGAAACATATAATAACATATAACAGGATAGTACGATTATAGAGCTTTTATGTTAAAATACTTAATGTATATTGAAGAAGATATATCTGAGACTCATTTAATATACAAAAAAAAAATTGAATGACATTAGGTTTTCTTTTTATTTAAAAATCAATCAGATTAGTTAGATGGAACTTTAAACCCCACTCATGGGGCTACGAGTTCCAGGTACGGGGGTAAAAAGTATCACCAGTACCAAAATCTTTTATTCGTTGTCTTGGAAAACCCGGCGTGCTGATCTATACCCATGTGCTGCTGTCTCAGGATTTTCTGATAACCGATTTATGAATTTCTTCAGTGATATTCTACAAATATCGAATTGTTTAAAAACAGCACACAAAGATTTATTTAACCTCATCACCAAATCAGCAGCTTGTTTCATAACGCTGACGGTAGTCTTCCCCCGCTCAGTTTTTCTCTTGTACAACCTTATTCTGCAAATAAGAAGAAACAAATGTGAGTGTACTCATTTTGTACAAATAGTAACGGGAGTGGGGTAGAAAATGCCACGGCGGCGCTTTTAACCCCATACCGAAATATCGAAACAAATATCAAATTACGAAATAATGACAATCTATATGGCTAAAAATGCACTCTACATATATAAATAAATATATAAGTGAATAGGATAACTTACTTGTCATACACAGTAGAAGAAAATGTAGCCACAAAACCAAAAATTGTACAATTTTGAAATTAAACTCGCCAACCATAAAAACAAAGTATAGACGTGTGCACCTCTGACTAGCACATTTACTCGACTGACGAAGTGCGAAGCGAGGCACAGAAGATATCTCCACATCACGCGGTGCTCACATGCTCGTTCACATGTAACGTTTATGAGATATTTCCAATGCAACTTTCTTCCCGCGGCATTTTCATCCTATCCCAACCCTATGTGTGTGTATATACATAGTACATAAAATATTTGAGATTAATGATTATACTACCTTAAGATGATTTCATAAAACTTGCTGTAAAACTGTTATGCAGTTTGGCAAATATTAAAAATTATAATGTATATGTATGGAATAAAAAAAAAACATACTACATTAAGACCAGATTAATCTAAATGTGAAACAGAACTAACGAGATAAAAACAAAATTATTTTTATTAATTACCATTAAAAATAAGTTTAATAACGTTGTCTCCGTATATATTTTTTAATATTATTTACGTCGTACGATTCCTTCCTATTTTATGAAGCCAGAACTTGACGTATTATAAATTAAAGTTTATTTAAACAATAAGTAAATTATCACCATTGTATTAATAATAGATTTAAAATTTTGAAAGAAAGCAAATACGTTGTGACTTGACATTATAATTAAATTAAATAATGTTTTTGTTTTAAACCACTTCAATATGCACATATACTAAAGTCAACTAGTTTCAGTTGGACCCAACCTTCATCAGGACAATATAATATATAGAGAGCAATAGTGAGAGAAAGGGTGGGGATTGCACGGGAACAACCTTAATATCGGACTATTGGATAGATTTATTTGGTTATTTAGTATCTGGCTATTATTATTGAGTGATTTATTAATTTCTAATGTTTATAAATTGTTAGGGAGTAAATCTATTCCATTGTTGTTCTTTCTTCTTTACCTCATATTTAAATATCTGTACTTAGGTTTGTCTATATACTACATTGTCCTGAAGAAGGTTGGGTCCAACTGAAATTAGTTGACTTTGGTATATGTGCATAATAAAGTGGTTTAAAACAAAAACATTATTTAATATAATTTTATAATAGTTTTTCTTATTATGGTGTCTCTATTTTTTATCGTAGCCGACGGTTTGGACTACGTTTCAGTATCCATCATCAGAACTTGTGTAGCTCGTCATCTCTCAGGATAGTTACAGAAATGAAGCTCGACAGAAGGTCGCGAGAGAATAACCCTGAAGAAATTATATGTTCATCTGACGGTCGTGAAAACTGTAACTTCTGTCTCAAAAGATTTTCTTCTAGCGACGCTGGCATCGCATAACAAGAAGTACATATAAAAATTGCGTACATAAATAGTTCTAACAATTATTTTAACAATGAAATTCATTACGAAATTGTATCTTGGGATTATCAAAAACATTATAGATAAAATTAGTGTAATAGTAAAACCTACTAAAATTATTATTCATCAGAGTGAAAATGACTTGTTTATGCAAAACTTGGAGATGGAAAAATTCAAATTATGATTTATCTAAAGCTAAATTAATCCTCACATTTCATTAGATGCAAGTAAACTAATTAATATCTTTTGAATGAATAAAATATGAAAACAGTTAGGTGATATAAACAATTCAATTATTTTAGCAATATTTGAATATGTCTAAGAATACACAATAGCGAGTCCACAGACTAACATATATACTACTTTTGAAATTAGCAAAATAAACTTTGTGGTTAAAATTCATATTTTTATTTGTTAATTTTATTTTATTAATCACTTAATTGAGTTTAAATACATTTACTGGTTTCGAAAAATACCATTTTCTTCTTCAGGATGTCAATACTAACTAAAAACATATAGTATTGTTTCTTTACCAGAATCTATTTTTAAAAAATCAACAATTATTTAAAAAATAAATTTAGTACCTAACTCAAATTGTTACTTAATACAAATTTACTCGATTAATTTTTAGGAAATTTTTTTAGAATGGGACTCGTAGTTAAATTTAGTTGGTTGTTTATAATTTTTTGATTAGTTTTACACGCTTTATTTATCTCCAACGATTCTAAATTATTTAACTTGTGACCAACACCGTTTATATGCAAAATTGATAATCCCAATTTTTTATCAAAACCATGACGTAACTATATAGCGTAAACTATAGTAGCGAATTCGTATAGATTTTTCCGACTGGCAAGTATTCTATATTGACCATCTGTCATCTCGCGTCCTACTGTCAACTTCGTACTGTTTACGTTTGTTTAGAAATTATTTATTATAAATATAATCTCAGTTTTAAGTGGAATGACGAAGAATAACTAATTAGATGTTGTAGCATAGTCGACATTATTAATACATATACCTGTAAAAAATATTATTTTTAACCTATCACTAAATAATAATCAGTTTTCACCTAAATGTATATTATAGCTACTAATGAAATTATTGTTAACATGAGATAATAAATTCGGTGTGCGCAAACATTTATTCGTTTGCGCGTTTTACATGTTTCTATCTTCCAGTCTTGTGTAGGTATACCACAAAACTTGCAACGTCAGAAGGAATCGGACCGCCATCAGACAAACCAGATTAGTAGCTTATCTCGCATAATCTGGAATTGCATCCTATGTACCTTGCCAATAGAAAACCCAGAATAAAACTGACTATCGAAGTAATTTACTTGAACACTACTGTTCCTTAAAGTCTCTTCACGTCCCAGAAGGCAAAAAATGGTCAATGCTTCCTGACCACCTCGCAGGAAATGGCGTGACGGTAAGTTAATTATCTTAATAAGTAACTCAAAAATTATTCGACAATTAATTGTACAGTGAATTCAGTGAGATGTAATTCGTAATGTAACAAATTGAATGATTAAAATTTTAATCTTTTGAATTATAGTAATTAAAATATTGAAAGTATTATTTGATAGTCTCCCATGTTTCACAACGTCGCGCGTTGTTTGTTCAGTAAAACAGGAGCGGTTTCAGTTGTCACGAAATTGTATATAAACAGATCCTGCATCACCCAATCAAGAGGATGTCTGCCGATAGAGCCACTCTGCCCCCTGCCCCCATAATAGCGGGCCATCGCGCCACAATAACAGATGTCGCGGCATCGCGACCGCAGACCAAATCATTATTACGCTGCAAGCAATTTCGGTGCAGCGAACAATCATTATCTATGCAAAATAGACAAATTCATTACCGTGCAGACTTGCCCGAACCCTGCAATTATGTCAGGTGTTGTGAAGCTTCGACTGGGTGGACAGCATGGCAATTATGGAAGCGACCCGACACTGCGAGATAACCATTGATTGCAATGACAGGTCACGGAATGCTGGCTGATGAAGTGCCCCGCAGAACGCCATCAATGTGGGTTTATTAATTGAGATCGGATTTGCTAATAAGTTTGCATTTCGATTTCTTCATGTGACATTCAGAATGTCTCAATTATTTAAAAACTGTAAAAATATGTTCATTTTCTGTTGTAAAGTTATGTGTTTGGAGGGAAATATCTGCCAATGGAGATATATCTTTATTATTCTTAAAATACATTTATTTAATTTTGCATTCGCGACGTAAAATTTCGAAAATTCCAATTGCTTGTAATTCTTTTTCATATAAAGCTTGAGAACTGACATTTAGAAACAACTATATAATGGTGACACTAATATTAGTATTTTATAAAATTGCTGAAATATCTAACGTTTTTATGTTAATAATATTTAGGATTTGATTTTATTCAATTATAATTTATTAATTTAAGTGCAATTATTTACTCGATTAAACCATTTATAAGTAAAATTCATATTAATTAATTTATTTATTTATATACATAATATTTTAATTTTTAAATATATCGTGGTTTCTCCACTAGACTCGTCGCATGTCTAAAGTTACAAAATACAATATCAACACAATTGTAGAACATTAAATAATAATTTATATATTACTAAAATTAAATGTGAAGGTTGTCAAATTTATGTTGGATAGAATAATTATATAATATTAAGGAGAACACATTCTTATTGTGATGTTGTAATTGTTCAGAACACAGGTCTGTGATATTTTTTTAAATACAAATTAAATTAGAAAGATATACATATAAAATCAATTTTATCGAAAAACATTGTTGTTGGTACCGGGATACGAACTTGGATCTCTTCCTATCTGAAAAAATTGCATTATCCGATTATGTTACGGCAACAGAGTGCGTTGACGACAAACTTTCGAACCCGGTAGTAATAACAATATTTTTCGGTAAAATTGATTTTAATTTGTATTTAAAAAATATATATAATATGTTCATAGAATTACATAGGAACGTTACAATATGAATAAGTATGTTCCAGAAGTATCACATCCGATTTAAAGTAACTAGTTCATTGGGCAGTCTCGGTTCCAAAAAGCTGAAATTTATTTTATCAAATGACGTTTTTAAGTGTCAATCAACTGACATTTGACACGTTCGTGTGCACTTTTTCAGTTTTAATAATACTTACTTTACTTTAAAATACTTTTATTTTATATTTAATAATAATTGGCGAATGTGTACTGTAAATATATTTTATTGTATACTGAGAAGCTATCGGCGATAGCCCGCATTGCGGAAGGTTATGTTGTGCTGCTGTTATGTCCGCTGCGTGACCACCGCCATTGTCTTTACCTTATTGGGTTATGCCCGTTCTGAAGCGAATACTGTTTGCATATAGATACTTATTTATAAATTAAAAATACATATATTATAGAAGTAAAAAATTGCAATCTTAATGACAAATAAACGAACGCTTTTATGATGAAATGATAAACATTCACATGTTTCATAATAAAATATAATTTAATATTAAACTTGGACAATAATAACAATATGAAAAATCTAATAATAATTTTATTTGAATGATATACAAAAAAACAGGTATATTTATTTTTTTAACTGCATTAAAATAATGTATCATAATTATCCACATCGCTTCCCTATGACTGAGGATCAAGATCTCCATTAACTCTCGCTCGATATGCTTCACCACTTTTCTCGGCATACTTCAGATCTGAAAGGTGTCACCAGGGAAGTGCTTGTTGCTGTTTCCATTTGGTCAGTCTGACGGGTGGGGGGTATTCCTCGTTCTCTCTGTTATGTTACATGGTTCACCACAATAAGCTTCTCCAAGCTTTTTTCCCTTATCACAAAAAATTGAAGAATTATTCTTAGGTTAGGTTAGGCTAAAGTCTTTCATTGGTGTTCAACTCCTGCAGAATTGAGACATTCATGCGTCTCGCCGACCACGGTATGCGCATTACGTATCTCGAGTACCACATCTCAAAGGTGTCGAAGCGTTTACTTTCCCTTGCCTTTAGAGTCCGTGATTTCATACCATACATAAATATTGTATGCAACAGAGACTGCATAAATCGGACCACTGTATATGTTTATGTAAATGCCGTCGATAGCTGATTCTCAGTTTTCCGATTAACAATAAGCACATATGTGATATATGAACTGCACTATCCTTTTATTTTTGCTGTATTTCTGATCCGATATTGTTGTTCTTTTAGCTGGGTTGTCTTCTTTAGATTTCGACCGACCGAAGCGCACACCGGTGTTTTATTTGGATCGCTGGACTGATCGAAACACGGGATGTAAAAGTAATGACGCCTGTCGGTTACCGTCTTCTTAGCTTTCTGAAAAAGGGTAGCAATACTCATACTCACACATGTACATTATTATAATCCAAGAAACCCAGTGGAGCTAATCGAAGTAACAAGGCGCGCAAACAGTATAATTATTAAAATAATGAATATATAATAATTACTCAATTGTATTTATGTTATAATTTATTAAAAAATCGCTTGCATAATAAGTTAAGGCAACAAAAAATACAACATTGATTCATTTTGTATATTTCTTCAAAGCATTTATTTAGATTTGATTGCGGCCGCGAGTTGGAAATACAACCAAATCAATACCATTCCAAATCATCGGCTTTATGCTTCCAATTCCCGGACAATGGTAGTCACAGCCCCAGCGGCCAAAGCGCATTCTTCCGCATTCGATTTTTCATTGACAGAATAAATCTGACACAATGAGCGCGAAACAATTTTATTCATTTCACAGCGCAAACACAACGGCCATTCAACAAGGCAGGTAAATATCATATTATAATAAACGATTGTTATCACGACGCAATTCTGCGCTACTCTGGACAGGCGCACACTACGTGTCCTGGTCATCAGTTCGTCACGGAAGCTCCGATGGTCGTGTACCTGTCACAGTTGGTTTCTATCGTAGATGTGATTTACCGCCCGCGATGGTGTGTCGAGCACGATCGTGTTTTGTGGTATTGTTGGATTAACAAAAATTGGCTCGATACTCCAGTGATTAAATTTTATTAAATACCTACATGTAATCATATAATCTACAAAAATGTTAAAAATATTGTGATTATTATAATAGAATATTTGTAAATTAATTATTCTTAACAAACTATGTTAGGAGATCCTTCATCTTTGCTATTGGAGACTTGGCAACAAGAAAACGTGCCGACTACCGTTTCGATGCCACCGAACCATATCAAACGACCGATGAATGCCTTCATGGTTTGGTCTCGTCTTCAGCGACGCAAGAAAGCCGCTGAATATCCGAAGATGCACAATTCTGAGATATCAAAGAGGCTGGGAATGGAATGGAAACTTCTGACAGATTACGAAAAAAGACCTTTTATCGACGAAGCAAAAAGACTCAGAACACAACACATGATCGATTATCCGGACTACAAATATCGTCCGCGACGAAAACCCAAGCCTACAGAGACAGCATCTTCAAACAGCATACCGCAACACATGCAAATATCCACAATCACTTCAACAGCCGTGAATCAGACGATACCAGACTATTCTAACGCTCTATTGCCTCAAGCGAGTCAAGCCTTTTCTTCATTCTCGTACATTGATCCTATGGATTCGTTTGCGAGGAGTTTTTTATCATCCGTTCCATCAAGTGGAAGTATTCTTTCCTCGCTCCAGCCATCGTTATTTCCTGCTTCACGAATTAGCGTGTCCATAGTTCCAGATAAGCCGCAGATACCTCTCCCGCCATATGCAAGTCTCGCTCCAACACACACCCCTCTGCAATCGGCAGTTCAGCAGCACCAGGCTATGATGAGGGCCTACCAAGATTTCCACATAGTTTCTCAGCAACAAGCATCAGATTCCTCTAGGTTTCATACCTACCCAGGTGTATATTATTCATGATCTAATAATATTTTACTATTTCAAACAAGCGTTTTTACTACTTAAGCATATCATATTTATTTATAATTTCGGTAATATCTCGTGTTTTTAAATCCTATACAGATAAAAAAATAATTTTATAAATATAACAGATACAAAGAATATAAATAGGTACATGATTATGGCTTAATTACTAGAAAGAAAGTATTAATTTAACTATTTCTACTGAATATTTTTGAATTGTTTAGGGGGAAAATAATTTCTTCCTTGAATTTACGCTTAATTTTATCCTAGCCAAAGGCATAGATATAGTAAACATATTAAACTTTTAAAAATATATTATATTTGTGTTGTTAAATTTTATTATTAAGAAGATTTTAAAAAAATGTGCATCCCTCATTAGAAATTAATTACCAAATACTATAATAAAAAATAAAAATACCAAATGTTTAAAACGCAGTTATGTTTTAAATACAGGGGAGGATCATTGGAGAAAAAAAAGACGTACTTTTTTTTAAAAATGTAACATTAATGACCAACAAAAACATTTTAGACATACATTAACAGATTAAAAAAATATATATACATATAATGTATTTTAGGTCATACAAATTAATTTGTTTTAGTACTATTTTATGTAAATGGTCACCATATAGATATAATATATTTCAAATTATGCTGTCTTTGCCGAAAGCTCAATAGAATTTGAATAACCCTTATATAAGAAAAACCTTATTTAATAAATCGTCTAGATTCAATATTATCTATTGTTAATAAGTATATAAAAATTAATCTGAAATAAATTTATAAATATCATATTATCAATAACTTTAAAATGCTTTGAACAATATTTAATTTTCAAATTGTACAAATATAAAATATTTTACTCTGAAAATATATTATAAAAATAGAAAACAAATTTTCAAATTAAGCTCTATTTATATTTTAACAAAATTCTCCACAATATTATACAGCATCCGAGCCAGAATCTCATGACTAATATTCTCCAAACTTTATTTCATATTACGAACGCTGAAATTTGTTCGTGTTATTTGTACTCCATGAACTGAAAATATAGTAATTTAAGGTTTTAAAAGATAACTTAGATACAAATATTAACTAAATAATCTGTGAATAAATATTGATAGTTTCTAAAAAAAATTAATTTGTATGTTTTTTAACGAAAAAGTCTACGGGACTAGTAAGGTTAAATATTTTTCCGAGAGTAACACATTATTAATTTGTTAACTGTAATACTAAATGTAATATTCGAATTGTGTATCTTCATTGATGTACTTTTGATATTTATACGTATTTTTGTTATGAGATATTGTTAAGAAGAAAATATTTTTTACAAATAAAAAAAGTTCTTCCAAACCAATATATCTATCGTCAATGTTTTATATTCCCACAATATTCTGAGCCTGGTACAGATGGTTTTTTTTTCTTCAAGTAGGTTCAAGAAAAATCATTCGTAACGCAAACCTTACCAATTCCAAAATACATACCTTAGGAATCAATAGTAGTGTGTGATATGAAATGGTTAGTTTTGCAATTACACGTGAATGAATGTTAGATTTTACAAATAATATTTGTATTAATAGTATCCTTACTACCAATTGTAAGATAATTTGAACCTAACCTGAAATGGAGTTGCTAGAGAAAATTACTTAAATGATCGGTGATTGTTTTGCTAAGGGATCTATTGAATAATTTATTTATTTTGTGTCTTTCTATTGATCGTATTGCAGTAATATTACATATATTCTTTAAATACTTATATTTGACATACACCTACGAGTATAACGATCATCTTTATCGTTACGATAGCGGGATACTCTTTTGCCGTATAATAAATAATTATTCAATTCAATGTCAATGACACCAGAAATAGAGGACATCCGAGAAAGACTCGGTACGACCAAGTAAACTAGATAATGTAAGACGGTCCTGTTAGAAGCCTCAATAACCGACGAGCTTGTATTAGGTGTATGAATATGGATGAGGTGAGAATTGTGTGTCAGCACAGAAGTGTGTGGCACTGTCTACCCCCGCGGAGAAACGGATGTTTCGAATAAAAAAAATATTTTTTTATAGAACCTTTTTGCCATACGATAATAGAAATATTGATACTACATTATTATAATTTGTAGGTATTTCAATATTTAGAAATTTAGGTAAGGGTTCCTTTTAATAAAAAGAAAAATATAATAATGATGCTGGCTTCACACAGAAAAAATACAAGAGTTGTAGCAAATCTGAATCTAACGATCCCCAAAATCACCAACAAGAATTTGTTTTTCTTACAATAAAAAATAATATGCCTGGGTTTTTACAAAAGAGCACGCTTTCTCCTAATTTAGAAGAAAAGATTAGAAAATGGCTTATAGAAAATAATCTGTCTTACCTGTAAGAATAATATGTATTGTATAAACGGTGACTGATTAATTGTTATGTTTTTGAATTTATTAAATGTAACAAATGGGTATAAATATACCTGCAGATAAACGTTTAGCAAGACGTTTTGTGGGTCAGGTGTTAATTGAAAAAAAAGAAAAGAATATTAAAAAAAAATATATTATTATATGTATGTATGAAGAAATTATATCTATGTCTATTTGCTATACGTAATGATTCATTTTACAAATTTCTAAAACAAATGTTACGTATGTGTGTAGATAACGTATACTTTGTTTAGCTTTGCATGTGTTCAGATACAGCGTATGGAATCCCCCAATCGCATATTATAATTTATCTCCCCTTTAGAAAATGAAATGTTGCGCTTCACACAAACACCCACAATATTGACGGATAAACACTTTTGTACCACCTTGTTCAATAGAATATTATTGAATGGCACATTATCCAGTAATGAGCGGTCGCGATAGCGGCTTGTCGCTGCGTCGCGCGATCACTCTGCATTATTTCATTACATTTATATCATTTTGTTTAGTGTCAAACATTGTCAGCGGAGACACAATGACACAGGATGCCTTGTAATAACTATAACAACAATAAACTAGTGCTAAAACTTATTCACAGTGTGACTTAAATGGCCCGACTGCGACTGTCGGTCATACTGCGAGGTGATTACCGCCGCATTATGGAAATGACTATGGACAATTCACACCGACGCGACGTAATTACGATGATTTTTCTAATGATGCACACAAAAAAAAATATCTAAATTAATGTCACCGGACAGGATACTGTAGATATTACACTCTCCTAAAACAGGTGCTGTAAAAATCAAACTTCAAAAGATGTAAATTTAAACTCGCATTTTCAATCCCCGCATATCAAAAAAATAAGAAAACCCCTATTTACATCTCGACTCGGCCATTTTAGTTCTATCTTCAGACCAACCACTGTTTATGATGAAGAACATCCTTTCTGGAGTGCCTGGTAGACAGAAAATGTACTTATTAAATAGACATGGATTTGATATATTTAAATTAACACACACAATTACTGGATTTGTACCTCCAGAGGCACTGTTATTAATCAAATTAAAGATATATCATAGAGACGAAGCTATTTATATTATATTATATGGAAAGTATGGATATTATAGGGCTTACGACCTGTCTTCAGCTGGTTTAAGTGATCACTTTTATACAATGTAACATTCACCATTCCACCCAATCAACCTCCATATCTATCAAATTTTTGGAAGTTACATATATGTTACTATGTAGAAAAACTTCATGTATTAACTACAACTTCACTGTCGCTAACCTATGACAGGTTGTAATAACTGTAATGCCCATATTTCCATACTTCCCATATAATATAATATAAATAGATTCTTCTCTTCTAGATATTTAAATGGTTTAATAGTTCAATGCATTTCTTTTTCACAATTTTATTTATGACTTTTCATGTTTTACATATCGAAGATCTTAGTAATCACTACGTTTATAAAATCAAATCATCTACATTTATTTTATGTAGGAGTACATAATATTATTTTAACAATATTTGAATATGTCTAAGAACACACTATTAGTGGATTTTTACCTACAAAGACACTGTTATTACATAAATATCAGATATCTCATAGAGACGAAGCTATTTTTATTATATTTAATTTAAGGGGTAAGAATTGGTGAACGTTATATATATCACTTAAGCCAGCCGAAAACAGGTCGTAAGCACTGTAATTAACCTATTTTTCTATATATTTTCCATTAAATATAATAAAAATAGCTTCGTCTCTATGAGATATCTGATATTTATTTCATAATATTATTACTTATCGCTATCCCTCATTCACGAAATAATAGATGCATGCTAAATTATGAATAGAGACAAAATAATAAACTGTGCGACTTCGGGATATACCTTAAAACCAGTTAAAATGTGTCGTATCTATGGTAGGTATGCTTAGTTATATACGACCGCGATATTAATTCAAAATTGTCCATTCCTGAAATCTCTTATAATAATGGAGCAAGGACACCGTAATTTATTATAAATTAGTATATTACTATCGTCCTTACGCACTTGCGATTCAAGTCAAAATATGTATAATCTTTTGGGTTTTTAAGGCAAGGAAAATAATGAAGTATATAATAGATTGTGAATATTAAATTGTATAAATAATATTTTAAGAGCATTTATAAACCAGCAGGCAATTGCCTACTATGAAATTTTACAGCTCTCATTTAAGCATCTAATTTTTATTAAGATAAATCCTTGATTAGTATTTATAATATTTATTGCAAACTTTACATTATGGTTTTTATTCATTGTAACTGCACTGCTTCGGAGAAATCTATTAAACGTGGCCGACGGGAAACCACCAATTTAATTCTTTAAATTTTTTAGTAGATCTTTACACCTATAGATATCTTCTATAATAATAACTGTTTGATTAGTGTACATATCATTTAAAAGTAACCTTTTTTTATTATTATTATTTGGCGGTATCTAGCCAGTGGAAATACATATACACAATAGAAAAATTCCTTCCAGTACTGGCAGCAATACACAAGTACATTTCTTATGAGTGCAATAGGATAGATATTTCCCATTTTATTGTAACTTATATGTACTCTACCATTTCTATCGAATTCGCCACAGGACTAATTCGTTTAATCTTGATTTTCACTCGGATATTGGATAGTGAAGGCATACAGGAAAATGTTTAAATGGATGAGTCCGAGAGTGAATTCAGCTAGAATAGAGTAATTATAACAGAACTACCCAAGGTGTCAATCTGCAGCATCTGGCAGTAATGACCGGATACATCGATCTCTTTCTATTGGTTTAATTATAATGTAAATACCTTTGCTTCATTATTGAAAAATCTACCGGATACAATACCATTCGTGTCACTCGGTATTATTGGAGAATAATAGATTTTTGCATTTATTGTAAAATTATTATATTACGTGAGATATTTTCGAGAATGAAAACAAAACACTGACATTCCTTCCGTTATATCCTGTTGTGGATATTGTGAACACAATTGTCAATGACTCAATGGGCACCGCAATGCTATTCAAAATTGCACGGTAAGTGCAGGTAATTAAATGACATTAATTATTAGCATTTGTTTTCAAATAATGCAAATAATCTCCTAACATGAAAGCAAAATAATATACTTACAGATTAGAAGGGCTATTTTTAAAGTAAGAATCATTTTATCATATACTCATAACAATTTATTGTTACTCAAAAACTACAAAAAAAAACTTACTAAATTATTTTTCGATATAATTCCTGTTGACGTTTAAACGTTTTTGAGACTAGGAGACTAACTTGACGATCGCTAGTTTCTTGAACTAGTCATTGGTAGTGTTAGGTGGACGCCATCGTCGGTTTTCATGGGTTTTCCTTATACAAATTACTTTATTTTGGAAAAATTGTATTTATTTAAATAATGATGTACGTATAGTGTAGCAGTATTACAGTGTTCCAATTGTACCTAAAAAATTTGAAATAGATTTATATTTAATGAAACAGAAGTATATTTCATAATAATAAAAATTTTCAACACATTTGAACGGAGAATGCAATACTCAATAGGCCACTGCGGCCAGTTGCAATATGCACGGAATATAAAATGAGTAACTGAAAAAAAAATGCAACAAAAGCAATCTCAATCTAATACAAAATATAATTAAATGCTAACAAATGATAGCTTGTTCATTGGTTATATGTTGGCATTGATTTTACATTATTTTTTTAGTATCATTACATGCTTTGCAATGTTTACCCGAGCTTTTGATGACTGAAAAGGGGAAAAGGCGGAACGACACGAGAACAATAAGCAGCTATTTTGATAAGAATATCTATTGCATTTTAATTCAAATAAAAAATATGTCCTAGCTTGCGTGTGCGTATGTATTGGGTCATCTCATAAATAATATGTTTTTTTCAATTACATGAATTAAAATTCGGAGGGGGGTGGGATAAACTACCTGCATCGGCTACAATTACAGCTTGCTATACCTTATGCTTAGTGCAAGTGTTGAAGAGTGCAGTTCGATTTTAACAGTTGTTTTTTCAAAGCTTTAGTGTATGTAACAAAAGAGCACATTCGGCATATTTTGTTTTATGAGTTCAATAAAGGCAATTACGCAATGGAAAATGCAAGGAATATTAATGCCGTGTATGAGGAGATTTAGAATACCAATGTAGATCAGCTGGGAGAGAATAGACCGATAGAAAGGTCCCGGGTTAATGTTTTAAAGAATTACAACTTCAATGATTTTGACTATGGTGACTTCCTGTTATCATAGTTATTATGTTTGCGACTAAGGGACGGAAAACCCTGGCCCTACAGATTAGCGTTAGGCGTAGGGCCAACAACCTTTCACCGGAAAAAATATACAGCATAAATATATTAAATAAAGGTTTGTAAAAAAATAGAAAATATAATAAAACGTTAGGATGATTATTTTTTAAAAGAGTCATCATCTTTCTTTGGCTTTATAAAATATTCAGTGCAATATAAATATCATACCTAAATTAAATGTTTTTTTTTCATTATTATATAACTTGCCTTGAAGCATGTTTTAAGAGTCGATATATAACTTCTCTAATACATATATAATAAATACACAGAGAAAAAAATGTTTTACTAAACGAAATGAAAATAATATTCTAGTTAAAAATATATTTTATAGATCATCAAAATGAGACTTCTATTGGCACAACATTAAAGCTTATTCCTAACGTTCAAAGTGCTCAATCGCCATCAAATAAGTTCAAGCTTCAAATCAAAGATGTCACTAGTATGAACTAACGCATTCATTGCGTTATTTAGTGTTCCGTCAGATAAATAGAAAACATCCAAAATTCACAATATTGTATTTCAGAAGGCTAGTGCTTTGTATTTATTTAATTTCGTATTCTATATTAATGATTAAATTTAGGTAGAAATGTATCTTTTTTTTATGTAAAAATTGTCTTAATGCTTGTAATTATTTTTGTTATTCTTTTCTATGTATAATTACTTAATTATGTTATTTCTCTGAAATGTCAAAATAATTACAATGGCCTAATATGATTATCTGTGGAAACATTTAATGAAATATTGATGAATTCATAAAAAATATATTAAATAAACCTATTTTTTTATCCTTATTTATTTAGCATGCCAAGTTCTCATTGTGTGTTAAAATTTTAATATAGATATAATATATAAATCATTATAAATATTATATTAAGATGACATTAAAATACATGTAGGCAGTGCTGAATAGATATACCCAAGAAATGCAATAATGACCTTGTACTTTGACATTCAAAACATAGATGGCGCTGTTTGAGAGGAGAACTCATAATTAGTGCAAAAAAGAGTTCCGTTAATGTTTTTCAGGTGGGTTCTATTGATACAGATATAATATAAATATGATTTTTTTCAAATAACTTAACTTATGTATCAAAGGGCCCCTTTCAATAATAATTAATCTTTTCGCGTTTTTTACGAAAACGTGAGTTTTTATTATTTAATTTTGGTATCTATATCAGAAGTTATACACTAGATTATATATTTTTTTATTAAACTTCACTTAGATAAGACATTTACACTAATATAAATTTAATAAACGGAATATTATTTTCCATAATTAAGATAACACAGCCATTAAATTCATGCATATACGAAATATATTTTCTTATAATCTTGAAGACAAGATTATGGAGACAAACCTTAATTTACGAATTAACAAAATATTAAAAATTAATAGAGTTATAAACCGTTAAATTTGCAAGACATTATTTAATTTTTTGATGGTTTTAAAGCGCGATATATTTATATTATATATTCAGACAATTTTAAATAATATATTATATTGTATATATATATTGTACTCACATCGCTTCTGAAGTATCAACTACTATTTTAAAACTAAGTTTTGTATCAAAAACACGATTATTTATTTCCAAATAATATTTATACCAATCCTATTAATGTGTATTTTTTTGTTTTTTTTTGCTTCCACGTGGTATCTTTATAAACAAAATGATTTAAATGTAAAAATTTGTTGATGGTACATGTAAAGTATATACATGTAATGTATATAAGTATATATATGTATATACTAAATACGTCTCAAAACACTTTTATAGGTATGAACTAGGTAGGTACTTCTATAAATTATTTAATTTTTGATCGATTAATTTAAATGTTATTTCATTTACACAAATGATTTCATTTCACAATATTAATATGAAAAAACGTGGATAAAACTCTTGTCTCGAATGCGAGGAAATTAACCATTTAATTGTCGTCTCTTTCTATTAAAAAAATCCTCTCAACAAATAACGTCCTTTAATATTTAGATAACGTTATAAGTAATTTAACTATCTATTAGGCTAATCGTGAAAGAAAGAATTCGCGTAGAATTTCTAGAATTTCAAACTGGAAAAATGAAAGTACCTACGCCCTTAATATAAAAACTACATTTTTCTCAGTATAATTAAATAAACCTGATGTTGTTTCAAATTTCCATTAATAGTTTTATACTGGATTTATTTTATTGTTTTATTTTGTATTGCAGCAGTGGCGTAACTTCTCTTTAAGCGACTGAAGTAAATTATGTTTATGCGCCAGTCCCCCTTTTTCTTATAAACAATACAATATGATAAAAAGGGCAAACAATTGCATGTAATTGCTATTAATACTGTAATAACATTATATGGCGACAATTTGTATACCGAATATCCTCTATTTTACACAGCTAAATGTATACATATGTGTGCTGAATCTAAAATGATAAATTGTTTTAAAAAAATGAAGATTAATTTTTTTACAGTTAATTGAACCAATGGGTGAATGTTGGGACGAGTACTGTTAAATGAATAAGTAATAAAAATCAATTGGGCCTAACGTACAATACATTAACATTCGATGTTACCACAAAATCGGAAAGTTCTGTACTGTTAGCAAATAATTACCGTATTTTGTAAAAGTGTGTGAAATTTGAGTAAACCATGATGAAATTATATTTCGCATATGTAATCGAATATTTACCGAAAACTTTTTGGAATACTTCACCGCTTTCGACTTTGTGCCTGAAGCAAACTAAGTATTGCAGTAAATATTGTTTGGATTATTGGTCACACTAAATCAGGTCAAATTATCATGGTTTGGAAGCCACATGCAATACATTTATTTTTACGGAGAACACATTATTGTTGTGAAATTACAGTTTTTCAGAACATAGTTCTGTGGTATTTTTAACACAAATTAAATTAATCAACTTGAAACACAGAAAAAATCTATTTATCAAATCACGTTTCTCCCAATTTGGAAGAAACTATAAAAAGTGGTTTATCGATAATAACCTGTCTTACTTGTAAGCATGAAATGAATTGTTTAAAGTGTGACATTGATTAGTTGTTTTGGTTTTTTTTTAATTTTATTAAGTGTAAAATAATGGATCTGAATATGCCTGCAGACAAACGTCTAGCAAGATGTTTTGTGGGTCTAGTTTTAATCAAAAAATATAAATAAAAAGAAGAAGAAAATATACATATATATATATATGTATATCAAATATTTTATGTTTAAATTACAGCGGATCTAAAGGCTGTTTGCCAATCTGGAGTTCATATAATATTGTATTTTATACAATATTGTACAGGATATGATATATTACTGGATATATAGTAGGATAAATGCTATAGGATCTTGCAGTTTTGTCCATCGAGAATGACAATTCCCCTGTATTAAATTAACAAATCTGTCATCGTTAAGGCAAGATAGGTGCCCATCTAATCATCGTAAATATATATATATATTTTAAATAAAACACTTACCTACCAAATACAATTATTTTATTTTCTAAAATTAGTCAACCTAACAGTTATTTCGGGGGCGCAATCTGAAGATCTCACACTATCTAAAAACATATTGCCAAGTATAAAAATATTCCTAAACTCAATAGTGTGAAAAACATCATTTTTGTTAAATATTTATTTATTTCCAGTACTATGGACGCTTATAGATGAGATATATTAAATATAAAGTTTTATGAGAAATAATGCGACGGAGAAACGGAATATTGAGAAACTTCCGGAACATTTACGACGCATAATTTAGTGAGATATTCACATATGAAATATTGTGTACTAGGTATGCTATACCGGGTATATAATATTGACTTCTAAACTAACCTAATAATGTTCACAAACGAAACAATAATTCTAGATGCAATGTATGGATTGTGAATCTTTTCAAATCTACCTACATACCTATCATGATACATAATACACCATAAACATTAAAAATTGTCATTTGCTGTTTTCCTACGCTAGGTTGGTATACTGGATATAAATAATAATAATAATTGAATTTTTTGATTCATAGTACAGTGCGTTATATTATTATAATATGATAAACATTGCAGCAAAGTAAGACATACATTTCGGTACCCTGCCTGCTACACTAGTATTTTACTGTATTATAGCATACAGTACATTTCCGGTGTAATGTTCAATGTACAAAAAAATAAATATAAAGGGTAAAATAAGATGCGATTAGATAGCATATAATTGTATATATTGTAAAACCTTAAAAAGGTAATTAAATAATCATTAAGGAGAACATATTCTTATTGTGAAGTTGTAATTATTCAGAAAATAGTTCTGTGATATTTTAAATACTAATTAAATGTATTAATTATCGAAAATTTTAAAAGTGTAAAATATGGGTTCGAAAATTTCGAAAATCAAAAATACTGTCGCTGTAGCACAGTTGGTAATGCATCTTCCCCGGATTGGAAAAGAGATCCAGATTCGAATGTCGATAGCGCAACAACAATATTTTTCGTTGAAATTGATTTTATATGTATATCTTTCTACATTTAATTGGTAATTAAAAAATCATTAGTAATTTATATGTATGATTGGAGGCATGATCGATTAATCTGGTATTACATGTTTGTCTTATTTTCCATTTAGAAGTGAATGGGCAAAATGCATGACATTTAAAGTCGTGTACATATATTTTATTTATGTATTGTACGAATCTTAAAATATATTTACATGATCTTCAATGACATACATAAGGTCTATACAATTGACCATTTGACAGAGATATTAGATATTATAGTATTTGTTTCTGCAATGTCCATGGATTTATTTATTATCAGGGTTTTAAAATGACGTCTTAAACAATCCATAATAATATTGCGTTTCTCCATCTTTCATAAATGACTTAGTGGACTGTATTGGACTATAGTGTCATTAACCAGCAAAAAAAAATCGAGATTTTCGTTACTTTGGCGTGTTTTTAATATCTTTAAATTAGTTTAAAATTACTTAAATATTTTATCTTTTGTATATTTAATAACTTCTATACAGTAGCATTACAAAGTAACGTTTATTTCTTTTAAATCTACTGGCAACTAAAGTAAAGGTTTCTGCTAGTAGCTATATAATGCAGATAATATTTTAGATGCACAATAATGTAAAGGTAACATAAAAATTATTATGCTCCATAATGATGAAGTATAAAACATTAAAAGTGGATTTAATAAAACTTCAGTAAATATGTAAAAATAGGTTTATTTTTAATTTATCGAAAAACAGCAATTCTCCATATTTTCTCCTTAATTACAAAAATTCTCCAGAATTCCCTTTCATTACAATAACAATTCATCATAATTCTCCGTAATTATTATTTTTTCTTCTTTTTTAAAAAGAATTGTAAATACGAGGCTCATTTTTTAAGTAAGTACCGTTGACGGATATTCCCGGTGTAGTGCTGCGGTTGCGATGGTTTCCTTCATCTATTGACTCACCACATGCAATGTCAAAGACATCCACATAGTGTGGCCATCTTGTAGTGAGTGGTTGATATGTTCAAGACAATAGATTAGCCCGCCAATTATGAGATACGATCCGTGATTCGTTTCTTGAATGCACGAAACATGAAACCAGCTGACATACATCGACAAGTGTGTCTTGTTTTGTCCTGATTTGGTGCCAAGTGATTTCTATTTTTTCCTTCGTCTGAAGCGGTTCCTTGATGGCAAGCGTTTTGATGACGATGATGAACTCCAAGACGGAGAATATACATGGTTTTCATCCCAGGCGGCGTCGTTCTATGACGAAGGTATACAAAAATTGGTGCCCCGCTATGTTGAGAAGTAGTTTAAAGTGTGTAGTATCCGAAGAAAGTAAAGCGTTGTAAAAGTGAAGACGTGTTTCTTTGAAAAAAATTCCGGTACTTACTTAAAAAAACGCACCTCGTAATAATGGCCCAGTAAGACTAGCATTATAAATATAACTGTATTTGGTAATTTATCTATAATAAATAATAATATACTAATTATGAAACCGTAATGAAAACACTTTATTTTAATCTAACGTGGCTGTAATGTATTCACTCTCTACGAAATCTTGGTCTACGTAACAAGTGGAGTTGATATGATAGTAAGGTCCATTTCTTCCTGTAAATTAGAAAAATGTCATCACATTTCCGTTCATATTTCGTTGATCAGTAACAACTAGGTTTTGATTCAGCAAAATAATTCAATATCATAAGCGACAATCTTTTGTTCTGAAGGTGTATTTGTATTTTTAAATGTACATATAATTTTACACAACCATATTATACTATACATACATACTAATAAAAATATTTTTTTTTAATTTACCGGAGTTAGTCCACAAAATAAATTATTTTGGATTAGCTCTGTTAAATCTAATTCAATATAAAGTTTTCCTGAAAAATTAATTTGAAAACTTCTGGATTGATTTTTAGTATTTATTTGTATTTAAACAGTCTGGTAAGGTGGGTACGTCATGAATACCAATATACTTCATAGTGCTGTTTGTCATTTTATGAATAACGAGAATAACAAGCGATACTTTTATTATCTACCAAAATAAAATTTTATCTGTCTTTAAATATATTTTTATTATAGATTTTATACATATATATTTATATATATTTAATTTATAATACCCGAAAAGTACTAAAATAAAAATACGTATAAAATTATAAAATAATTACCTCTCCGTATTGGATCCCATGTGTCTGACCCTTCAGAAGTTGGTATACCATTTATAGCAAAATTAGTCCAGAGATCGACCTATTAAGGAAGCAAAGGTATTAAAATTGCTATTAGAATGGAATTATTTTTATTAAAGCATTTTTTTTTCCAAAAACAAAACAAAAATTTAACACATTTACATATATTAGAACAGTAACATTAATAATCTAATATTTTAAAACGAGACTAACCCTCGTTTATTGCAATTTTGCTTGCTTCGCAAGAAGCAAACCCTTTAGTCAGTATACAAAGAATTATACAAGGTAGTCATCCGAATTGATATCTATATATGTAACATAACGACATTTCCTGTTCAAAAGATATAACTAGTAATATACCTGTGATTTTTGAAAAAAAAAAAAAGTTTGCTAATAGATTTAATTTAAAGTATTCGCATTTGTTTTGTAAGGTTACACTATTTTTTGCTTCTCGCGATAAAGTGAATAATAACTGATTTATAAAAAAGTAATCTAATATGTATTTAAAACGCCCGGTCCACCGTCTTACCATAATTTTCGACACTATAGTGTCTTCGTCATTTAATGGCTCGGTGTAGTGGTAAGGGAACAGGTAGAGAAGATCGTCGGAATGGTGAATTCCTCCATCAAATGGATATTTGGACGTGTCCTTCCCGTATCCAAATCTGGTGTGCTCCCCTCTGTAGTCGAATGTATATAGGAATGTTGATTGGTTGTACATGGAATTGATCTTTGCCTGTCGCAGTGTAGGAGATTTGAAGAAAAGCATTCCGGCAATCTATTGTGTAAACAATTTTACTTTTATTGTTATTTTATTTTTGTTTATTTTTATAAAAATAAGTAGGTACTCTTTTCTTAAATTTTTAAAGAATAGTACTTATACTCGTATGTACCCATTATATTTTTACAAAATAAATTATCATTTAATTTTATTACAAATAAATACTATACATATATTTAATTTGTCTAATTCAATGCTTTAGAAAAATCAATGAAAATGTATGTATATGCATATTATGTATTAAATATTTTAACAAAAAAATGACTTTATTTAAATTACATATTAATTCTATGTAAGAATATATAACTTAAACCAAAATAATTCATGAAACTAGCATACGTGATAGTTTGTCCAAAAAATGTATTGATTCATACAAAAAGTATAATATATATACATATATTTTATAGAAATGTAATTCTGGAAATATGTGTTTGAGAAAAATATCAATTTAAATCATGAGAAAGGATACGATGCATTATTGAAAATCGTTATTAAAAATGAAATGCTCCACACATAATTTATAATCGAAATGCATTATGATAACATTTATTTGATATTTTTTCCGATAAGATCGTTGTTAATGAAATAAAGAAGCTTTAAAATTAATTGATGAAAATATTATATATTCATAAATATTGTTAAGCATGCTCAAAATACGAAATATTATTTTATTGAATTGTATGCAATTTGCAATCAAACAATCTTTTAAATAAACGTTTACGTTTTTATTTAATTTCTGCAAAATTAATATCTGTTATTCATATATCTATATACACATATATCCATATATCTTTGGTGCTTACATTTATTATGCCAGAAGCAACGTCAACAAATGTTAAATCGTCATCTCTATCCAAAACATTTTTATAAAATTTATTTTCAAGAAGATCATTGAAGGCTCCCGAATCGTCTTCGATTCCTGAAAAAAATTAAAACTTTTTTAATACATATTATTATATGTTAATCATGAAATATTTTTTAGATTATCTTATGTACATTTGAGACATTAGGCACTAGTCGTCAAACTTTTAACTCGATCGATATAAATAGTTTAAGAAGAGTGATCTATGCATGGAAATATTATTATAAAACTTACCTGTATAATGAATGAGTAACAATTTCATTTAAATATTTATATCATTTATATATATAGTTAACATAAGTGACAATATAAACATGTATTATTTTATTTTACCTAGCATTTGAAGTGTATCTCGGGAAAAATTTCGCTTTAAGTATTCCGAATCGTTAACCAATTTATAGTCTTCTAATCGATCATATACGGCTGCAACAAATTATTAAAAATACATTTAAATAATAATAATAAGATGAGATATATTTACAGGAACAGGAACTTAAATAGGTGAATAATAAAATTTTAAGACCTAAAATTATGAGGCCAGTCAATTTTGAATCAATTTTAACAAATACCTACAATCTCTATAGTCAGTTCCTTCCAATACCTACTATCTCTCCCTTCCCACCATTCCTATAGATTGTCTCTTTATATACCTACCATCTCTATAGCCTGTCCCAAATCTCCATAATTTTCCTTCCTCTCTTTTACGACTTCTTATACCCTTAATCGGTGATTTTTGAAATCGTACATTTGATTTAGGTATATACTAACAATGTTTATAGAGTGTAATAGACCTAGTCCACAATATTTACACGTCGAAAATATTCAAGGAAAATGTGCTAATTTTGCACCGTTATAGAAAATATAATTGTTTGAACTTGTACTTCGAAATAAATATTTGCGAAATGTATCAATTATTAATCTATATCTTTGCTTTAGGCTCTAAGCCATCTAACAAACAATTGTCTGCTCGCTCGAAAGTCGATGACCTTTTAATTTATTACATAATTACATTTTTTTAAATGCTTATATCACTGACATGGTTGATATTAGGCACATATTCCTTGAATATTTTCGACTCGTAATTTAGTTAGGTATCCACTCATAAAATATTGTGGACTAGGTCTGTTACACCCCGTACATCATTAGCCTGTTGCTGAAGTGAAGCAAATGTAGAAGCTACCGAGAAAAAAAAACCTGGCGCAGAATAGGAATTGATGGAGAGAGCTCCAATAATGAACGCCCCTTAAGAGAAAGAAAAAAAACAGGTGCAGAGTTATCAAAAAATAAAATTCCTAAAAGCACACAGACAGATGTACATACTAAAATTTCTGAAATCTATTTATTACGCGCGAACCGCAATATTTCAAATATCAATTCGAACTTATTGTTCTTCAAATAGATTTTTTATGCGGTCGATTTTTTCAAAAAATAAAAATGCTGGGTACAGCACCATTATGGATTTATTTGATATGATCCTTTCTTATTATCATGGCATCCTTTCTTATTATTCACTGTGTTTTAATTCGTTTTACAAAAACATTATACGACTCGACAAACTCTTTAGTAATGCATTCACTCTCATTACCGATATATGCAAATTTAGTTGCTAATGCTACCGGCACTAAAATAAAGTTAGTTTAGTGCCGGTACAATTTTTTTTTACAGATGTCGTTGCTCGCGCGTGACGGAAAGTGTTGTAGTATGTTTAATATGTATATATATCTAAAATAAACTGCCTTGCGATATTACATTTATCGAATTATTGACTGTCTTAAAAAGCTACTAGTTTAGTGCGTAATAGTTAATATCTTACTTCGTACAAGGTAGGATCCATCGTGCCTTGCGACTCCAGCCATTATGGGAAGTGTTTTGATTTTTCCGAGCTTCTCAAGGTCAGAGGGAAAGCCTTCCAGGAACCTTACACTTCCAGCTTTTTGAATAACAGCCCTACCAAGATTGGAAGCTTTTGATGGATCTTTGGCCTGATATAAAAAATGCGTTAATTTTAATATTGTAAATCAGAAAAATCGTTATACATATGTAGCTTTCTAATAACAATAATATTTATTTGGGTAGCAAAATATTTGGGTAAGGAAAATAAGATTTATTTATTTTAGACATCGCAAAACTGACCACGTGACTTGGACCGCAAGGTACGAATTTCGGGCAAACGTTCGAATGCCGAGTCGAATTTTATTCAAAAAAGTTGAATGAATGCCGAGTTGTACGAATAGAGAGGCTGACAAATGGCGGTAATTCACTGAAATTTAATCATCAATTTTGTTGAAATAAACATTTCTAAAGATTGAATACTTACAATCAATGAATTAACTGCTGAGTATAACTCCAGAACAGTGGCATTTTTAAAATGCTCCCCAATAACGATATTATCAACATCCTGTGTTACATTCGTCAGTTCTCTGAATAACGCTATTGAAAAAATAATTGGATTGTTATCGATAATCCAATCACCAAATGCTGAACCAGACTGGAAAATTGCCTGCTGGAACAACCCGTCTTCTACCTGAAAAACAAAACAAATTTAACTTTATTAAAATTACTCACCGACACAGTTTTATTCTGACCATATTTTTTTCATCAAGTAATCACTTAATAACTTTGAAAACCTATATATTTCATGACACTTGTTTTATTCTTGCAGCATGCACATTTTTTTAAAATTTGAAATATAAAAACTTTAAGGTTGTGATATAATTTTTTTTTGAAAATCCTAAAAAGGCGATATATGTACCTAAATTTTTTTGAAATGTATTTCTGTGTAACTAGGGAATAAATACACGATTCATTTTATCACAGTGAAATGATAATACGTAATTACGGTATTTTATAATCTATATTTAAGTAAGTTTTTTCTCAATAAATAAATACGGTGAAGAAAAAAGTTTACTAGTAATGAACATAAATAAAATATATTTTATTGTATACTATGTAGAGATCAATGAAATGATATTAATAGTTTTCAGTTTGATCCACAGGGTATCACTTGACTTATCTCAGGGCTTACATACTCGTAGAGATAATCAAATTATATATATTATAAAGTAAGTTTTATAATCAATAAGATATAAGATCTATGTTATACAATAATTTTTTAATAAATAAACTCCCGAGTGCTGTTTATAATTTAATTAAATAATAAATAAAAATTAAACAAAAAGATATATAATAACCAAGAAAAACTTGTAATGACGCCGTCGTGTTTAGAAGTTTATGTTTTATCTTTTATTTATTCAATGGCGTAGAACTTTTATTAATTTATTATATGCCCTTTATTTTTTTATAACATAAAAAAAATTAAATTTTTTAATTTAAATTTAAAATCGAAAAAATGCTAATTTCATTTCAACAGATTTTTTTGTATCGGATGTAATCTAATAATAATCATTGAATATCCGAGGATGTGTATGCTTTTATTCTTTTATACACCTTAAAATGTCTCATTATTTTCACTGTATAAAATATTTATCGTAATTTATTTATTGTCTTTGAATATCTCCAGATTTTCCAATATCGACAATAGTAATAAAGTAGGTAATAGCAGAAAACAACCGGCTATCGCCGATTGCTTCAGCTAGGTAGTGGCTGCAACCAATATTTTCGTGAAACCAATTTTGAATGTTGATAATGATTTAATCCCGTTCCAGTTATGATGCGACACACAACTACGACTCCCCCCGATGACAGATTATATTCTGGGTCTCGCCGAAGGTCACAAAAAAAAGGTTTTTTGCCTTTGCTAAATAAACAGAGAGAAAAAAGTGTGGATTCGATGCTATGCTCCCAGAGCAAAAGTTGGACGTCTTGATTTACTTGTCCACAACCCGTGATGGGAGAGGTGTCGGTTTTAGCATGCTTATAATGAAAGTAATTTACGCGGATGAGGTGTTTTTGATGTGGTATTAAAATAGGTTAAGCATATATTTGTTGGTCCCTAAAACGCAGAATTATTTTCTGAATACTACTAACTAGCTACATATATTGAGTGAGGCGGCAACTTAAATAGAGAAAATACATTTTTTTTCACTTACAAAAAGATTTTATAAGATAAATTGAAATGCAGGTACATGATACAGAGGGATCAGATTCTAATATCAATATAAATCAAGGCACTCCGCCGTATGCGATCAGTTATTATGATTTATATGTAAATAATTTTCATTAAAATATATTACATTATTATGAAAATGGTCCAAGTCCATGAGTTTATCAATTATTTCGCGTCACATTGCTTTAAATGAATATGGTGCAGATTGTAACAATTTGAAGCGTTATACTCAATGTAATATTACGACGTTCAACCGTATTTCGCTAGTAATTATTTTGATAATAGAGTTAGTTATTTCAACCATTAATGTTTTTATTTACTTATAAGATACGTGCAAAATTTACATGTCGAAATAAATTATAAATCTATTAAATACTAATTTAATGTATATATTTATAATTAATACATTAAATTAGTATTTAAAACATCACAGACCTATGTTCTGAATAATTACAATTTCACAATATGTGTTCTCCTTAATAAATCTATTAGACTAAATAAATTTAGAGACATTGTGTTGTATAAACATGACTAGGACCACTTTCATAATAGTGGGCACAATTATGAATAATTAATATTATGCTATAAATGAAATGATTAAATAAATTACCGCTGGACTCAGAAGCATGAGCGATATGGAAGCAGCTCCAGCACTCTGGCCAAAGACGGTGACTCTATCTTTGTCTCCTCCAAAACTCTCTATATTCTGATTGACCCATCTCAGACCCAAGAGTTGATCCAAGAAGCCGACGTTACCAGCAACGTCGTCCGTATGAAGAGACATGAAACCTGCAAGTATCGAGTAAACTGTATTTATAATAGATTATAATATTATTAATACGATACATTAATTTAATTATAAGAATTTTTGACACAATAGTAAAATAGTCAAAGAAACATTAAAAAATAATATGAGTAAAAAAATATCTACGTGGCATACAAAAGAGATAAAAAATAAAACAATTATAAAATATGATAAAGAGAATGTGCTGAGGTCATATAAGTAAGTAGGTATTTATAGAAAACAACATAGCAATAAGTTAATATTGTTGAAAGTACCTATTAATATTGTATATAAACAAATATTGTAAATAGACAATATTTATTATGTCTGACAAGTACGTTTTAATGAGTCTTGACCTATTTATCATTATTATATACACTCATGTATTATATACTAAAATCTAAAAGAAGGTACGA
Source organism: Eubasilissa splendida (assembly GCA_031772225.1). NCBI lineage: Eukaryota > Metazoa > Arthropoda > Insecta > Trichoptera > Phryganeidae > Eubasilissa > Eubasilissa splendida. The sequence goes on along the minus strand of CM062846.1, from coordinate 33,085,890 downwards.
TTAATATCACATCACAATTAGAAAAATTACGGACTATCATACATTTGTAACTGAAGTAAAAAAAATATGTACACAGACTAACTGAAACATAAATTAATTCGAATATACTCCTTCTTTATACACGAGTCTTACTCTCATAGAGAAGAAACAAATGTTAATATATATCCACTGATTATATTGAAATTGTATTATATTTTAAATATTAATAAAAAATAAAAATAAATATGTGACGACAATACAGAAAAAATGATAGTAATTTTGCGTACCAAGGATGAGCGGCTAAAAGGGATCCGCAAAAAAAAAATGAAACAGTATATGTACATCTGTGAATGGTTAATTAAATAAATCATCACTTAATTAAATCATGATTGTGGTTGTGCTATTATCTTAGAATTCTATTATATTACGTTATCGATAACGTAAGGTTGCAATAATATATTTAAATAAATACATGTATACTTCTGAAGATGAGTAAAATAACTACTTGTTTATCGTTTGACTAACCTATTAATATCGTAAAATTATGTTTAACATATTCGTTCATTTATTTATCTTGGTTACCGATACATAATAGATTTTATGATAATCGTACGTATATTGAATTCGGTTAGTTTTTAATTAGTTTTGCTAATCATTATATATATTTATTTTCAAACCTAGAGGTCCCAGCCGGTACTGTAGTACAACGAGCACAACATCATTTTCCAAAAGATAATTAGGAGGGAAATATCTGGCTGATCCTTCATAGAATCCACCACCGTGAATATAAACCATGACAGGAAGCAAAGAGTCATTGTTGAATGAATCTGGAACCTATGTGAAGACATGGAAGTAAATATTTATAAAAAATGTTAACAATACAAAAAATAACTAGATAAACTGACGAATGAAGAAAGAGTGTTATTAAAAGATCTCTCTCTTTGATGGATACATACCTTTGGGCTAGCAGTAAAAATATGGTATCCCACAAAATATCAATCACAAATTATTTATTAAATGAAATCCTCTTACGAGGATTTCGCTATTTGTCAATAAGCAGCAGTAGTATATAATATTAGGTTGACGCATAATTTTCCGCCATTTAAAAAAATATATATTGTAAAATAACTAAAAATTAAAACAAAATCAAAACATAATGTGCAGTTATCATTCGGGGGCATATTCACCGTAATCGTGGACTGGTCAATGTTGAAGTTCTCAGCCAGCATTTAAGTGGTGTAACTTTCGTCCTCTTCCACAACCGTTAAAAGAGCCTGCTCATCAAAATCCAAACATCGACTCTTTCCTGAGTTGTCGTCTAAACTGGTATCACTAGCTTTGAAGCGAACAAACCACTCTCGGCATGCCCTTGCGCTAATCGTTCCTTCGCCGAAAAGATCGTTGAGATCGCGAAATGACTCAGCAGCTTTTCACCCTTTCTCGAAGTGATACGATATAATGTGGCGTATATGTGTATGGCTATTGATGTGCATTTTAATTTCCTAACCCTATTAAAGAATTGTATTATGACAAAATGTCAATAAAACGTCAAATACAAAAAACAAAACGTCGTGAAAAAAACTGTGGATAATTATGCCTTAACTTAATATTAATAATAAATGCATTAACTCAGTATTATATTTAGTTTGTGTCAATTAAAAAATCGTAATTATCCCAACTTCTCCTTTTGAAGTATACCATGTTCTTACCGGCAGTTCCAATTCTCAATTGATAAAATATTTCAAATTGATATATGTAATCAGTAGAAGATACATACAAATGGTGTGAACACGTTGAGGAAAAGGCAGTCTTCAAGATCTTCATCAGTATTGGATGGAGGCTGTGAACTCAGAAACTGAAGACAATCTCTTCCAGGTGAAGTGGCATCATAAAGCTCATTCCAAGGTTCCACAGATTCTGGAGGCTATAATAACAAAAATAATACTAAAAATGATTTGTGCATCAACCCACCTAAATTAAACAGTATCTGCCCAGATCGTTAGATGTATTTATATCATTCTGTTATAAGAAAACAATTAAGTAGGTATTGAGAATGAGTTAATTATAATGTCCTTGCTATGATTTATTTTTGGGGCCCAGATTTTTGTGGCCTTTATTAATTATGCCATGACTCGATTACATATATTCATATTTACAGTAATCCTGTAATGTATTAATAATCTTTTGATAACAAATAATTATATCTTATCATTTTATTAAAGAATTTGTATTCTTAAAAAAAATAAATCGTTTGCTTAAATTTTAGCTTTTAAAATATGAACTATTCATAGAATGTAGAATTGTATAACACATTCGTTTATTATTTATTTAAAAGATTATTTTAATCTAAATTATTATACTCATAAATATCAACATTTAAAAATGAGCTAATAATTTTCGTACGTAATAGTTAAATAGCATTGAGATAATTAAATACCGACATTTCTTACAATTATTCTCAAATAAAATGAGATTGTTGGATTCCAGACTAGACCTGGTACATGCTCACATATATACATATACCAAAAATTTATTTAAACTTGAATCAGATAATGTTTTAATTCAAATACAGTTATTCTTAATTTAAAACAAACCATAAATCTCCTTATACCAGACGGTGACAGCGCGAACCTTATTCCGTAGAAAGCGTGAATAGTCCTGTTCGTCCACGCCGATTCGGTTTCGATTCCCAAGACGGTTCCCAGTCCTGGAATTGTCACCGTGACAGCGCGAGCCGAAACCAACATATTCAACAATACCACCAACCTCATCTTGACACTATCGAAACCAGACTGAGACTGAACGCCGGGAGATAAAGCAACCAGTATATAAAGATAAGTCATCCAATTTTACACGAATGCACGAGTAGTAAAATATGCTAGTTTCCAAGTACACCGGAGGTGTTAGCAGATGTAATTCAAGGCCAACTCCGTATCATTTACAGTACCTTGACCTAACCAAATACGCTGATATATTCTGAATAAAAATATTAATGTAAAAATGCATTTTCAAAATATTAGATTAGTAAAAAATGTTGACTCGTAACAGCAAAATCGATAAGTGTATCAAACGAAAGGTAACAGCTCCTTATTTTACTGCCCGATTTTGAACATTGTTATGTAGAAGAATTAATAATATAGATATATAAAATTTAATTTTATTTTGCTTAATACCTACATAACTAACTCTCAATCTGGTAATCCGTAGTACTTCGATATAGATGCAAAGATCACCTTCAAGGGGCACAGGCTAAATACAAATTGTATAAACGTTACATTACATACATTGAATCTCTTTATAATATTTTCTCTTAAACTTCCATGTACCATGACAACTAAATATTTTATTACACATTCTTCTGAGTGTACTTGTACTAGCCATAGAAAGAGCTCTAACCTACCTTTTGTACCTTTTTATTTATATCCCCTTTTGTCTTTTATCATTCTATAAAAGTATTAATTTTGAATTCATTTATAATTAGATCAACTTCCTTGGATACTCGTACATTCTACTCTCTAGATTTTGTAAGTCACTTTCACTATTCGCTATTAATATGTATACAATAAACAGTACAATAATAATTCCATCAGATCAAGCATTTTCGCTTCTTTTATAATGTCAAATCATTGATTCTTACACATGCAGTTCTTCCTTCGTATAGGGATACGATTGCTTGTATAAGTATATTATTCATTTAGTACATAAAATTTAAACAAATATCAGATATCTCATACAGACAAAGCTAGGTTTTATTATATAATAATAATAAAATATATGGAAGTATAGGGTAACGGCTTACGACCTGTCTTCAGCTGGCTTAAGTGAGAATTGGTGAACGTTCACCAATTTTCACACCTCAATCTCCAGATTTATCAACTCTTTAAAAGTTGTATTTTAGTATGTGAACTCGTTTCGAGTACCACTACACCATCGCCATTTATGGACCAAATTAAATAATTGATTTTTCTCTTTTTTGTTAAACAGCATATATGTTATACTATGAGAATCTGATTTTTTGAAATTATTTTAAAGCAATATTTTTTATCTGTAAAATGTGCCTTTAAAATCAATATTTTTAAATTTTTATATATTTTCTTATTTTGACCAGTATATTATATTAGCATTATTTGAATATGTCCAAGAACACACAATTAATAGATTTTTACCTATAAAAGCACTGTTATTAAACAAATATCTGATATCTCATATATACAGTGATCACTTAAGCCGGCCGAAATTGGTCGTAAATCCTGTAATTACCGCATAGTACCATATATTTTCCATTAAATATAATAAAAAATAACTTTGTCTCTATGAGATATCTGATATTTGTTTAATAACAGTGCCTTTGTAGGTAAAAATCCAGTAATTGTGTGTTTTTCGACACAAAATTTGGTTAAAAATTTCAATAATTTTTTTTTCATTATTAGTCTCAACAATCAAATGCAATGATTCGACGATATGGAATGTGGCAATTTTGTGTAAGCGATTTACAGAAATCTAAACCACTTACATATAACTGTATTGTCGTGTTTAAACATTTATATACACATGCAGTGTGCTGGGCACGATTTTACTGATATAACACGAACTGAGTAATTATTTTTTTCTTAAATATATTGATATATCATATAATACAAATATATTAAAAGTACGTCGGAGAAAAACTCGTGTGAAAATAATAATATTTTTTAAATAGGTATATAATATTTTTTATTGTTGCGAAATATATTTATTATTTATTAATTCTCGTATTCGTATTCTCGAAGAATGTTAAAAATTTGAGGTCTAACCAACACAATTTATTTTTGTAGATCGTTTAATGTCTTTAATATAGTGAATGAATTTACTGTGAAATATTATAAAAAGTATCTATGTATAAAAGTCGTTTCGTGATAAAATATTCGGATATTGTGTTTCCTACTTTAAAAATAAAATATGTAGAACAATTATTTACAATTGACAAACCCTTATTATGCTAATATTATAATTAATTGTCCATGTAAGTTATATAAATATTATATAGTGTAGCTAAATTAAAACAATTATAATATATTATCTATCAAATATAGAATTTTTAGATACGGTGTTTGGTTGCCAAAAAAAATCGTATTTAAAATATTATTTGTACAACAAGATACAAAGCAATACTACTACCGAATTGTACAGGTTCATGATAAGATGAAATAAGTAAGACGGTAGTTGTTTTACATGGTAATTTACTAGTAAAAAAATTGAATAGAAGCGTGAAACATCATCAATACAATGAGAAGAGTTCTTTATTTAATGTTACGAGATTTTCATTTAAAAAATACCATTATTATGAAAAATATGGGACATCTTTAATATGAGGACAACCCTAAAATGCTTTGTTTTAAAATTTTTAATGAAATAGCATTTTATTTATGAAGTTGAGTTTTTTGGGATAGATACTTGATAATTAAAACAAATTACATATCTCGAAGGCCTTGTAAAAACAGGTATAGGTGCCAAATGTTGACCTAAAGTCATTGATTCATCATCAAAGGGTGTTTATTTTAGAGGTTTGTTTATCGAATTGGTAAAACTTTTTCCGGCGACAGCCAATTTGACGGTTTGCCGTTTTACTATGAATAGACTTACGCCAGAACAACGCTTGCAAATTGTGAAAATTTATTTCGAAAATCGTGCTTCAGTTCGCGAAACTTACCGTGCGCAACATTCATTTTATGGTCGACAAAATCGTCCACCCGAGCAAGTAATTCGAATAACCACGGATCGGATAATTTGAAGCCCCCCAAGACCTTGTTTATGTACCAGGATTATTTACATATTAAATATCTAGATATATGTGACAAAATTTAAAAAAAAAATTGTTCCTGCAGTGTTAATATACAATTCTGTTATGTTTTGCCTCGACATGTGCCGATAATGGCCTTGTTACAAAAAATGATACAATAGATTGGAGATGCTGTAAGATGCTGTACACGTTCTTCCCATTGTTTTTAATTAAGCTCACTTGAAAAATACTCCAGCGTATTAATTATTCAAAATATTCTCTTGCATAACAATATTTTCTACGTATATTTAACCAATGAAATAAATGTAAAATGATTTTTTTCGGTAATGAAATGGTACATGTAATTTTAAAAGTAATCTGAAAAGATAAAAGTGATTGTTTTAGGCAAGGGCGAATTATTTTCTGATATGAACAAGGAATAAACTAATATTTCGTTTATCATCTATCGATTACCTACATGTAATGTTAATGTAACGTTAACTAAGTGTATGCGTTTTACTACAAGACTAATAATTTAATCCCGTTAATAGAAATGAATAAAATAAAAAAATATTTGATACCGCAATCAAAAATGCAATCCATAATTGCAATAACCAAGACATAAAATTAATAAACATTGCAAGAATGCGTGAAAACAAAATAATTATACATCTTTCAGACACCGGGGGAAAGATTACCGAAGCAGATTCAATCACCAGTACTAGAAGGAAGACGATCCACAGACCCATGAGGATCTCGAAGAGGTGTAACTGTAACAGCCAAAGTCTCCGAGAAGTCTTGTCCAATAAACAGGCCCCCAACCGAAAATAAATTTTAGTTCATTTTTCAAAACAATTTAAATATTGCAAATAACTATGTGAATATCAAACATCTGACTTAATGATTTCAATACTATTATTAGTTATATAAAACATAACCTAAACTAATATAGGATATATACTCATATATACATTGTAACGTTATAAATTTTAGGAAACGAGAAGTAAATAACGGCAGTACCTAAATTAAAATACAATCACCATGGCTGGTAAATTTCACGCACAGAGCGAAACGCCGATCACCGGTTTCAAACTTCGTCGCAAGGGCGACCGGGTGTACGTATCGGACTGGCGCAAGTAGGAGCTCACTTTACATTCGCGTGTCAAGCTGAAAGTACGCACCCTGCGGGCGGCGGTAGCCGTCCCGCCACATTTCGGAACTTTTGCTTGGAGATGGAGCCTGAACGGAATCCAGGAGTGGATACGACGCCAAAATGGCATTTGAACGTCGCGCTAAGAATGCCGATTTAAGGGTAAAATAAACGTTTATTTAATCGATCTCATAACACATTCATTTCTAGCATTACAAATTCTAATTGTATCGTAAAAATCTCTATTGTTGCAGGAAATATTGAAATTTCTCTTCTTTTGACTTCTTTCTTTTTGATCCTTCTTTTTTAATCCTTCTTTTTATGCTTCATTAAAATTCTTCTAAGCTTCTTTATAATTCTTTCTACCTTATGATTTTTCCTACATTTTTACATTATCTTACCACGCGAAATCACGGTTTATTCCCAACACCCGTCTACATTATCTTACAATGGTCCACCTGGGAGAAGAGGACGCGTGCATGTGCCGCTGGTGGAAGGAGTGCCTGACCAAAATTGCCAGGCACTCGGATACCTCGGTAAAAGCTGCTCCCAGATCACCGCGAGAGACGGATGCGTGAAGATGCCGTATTTTGCCATGGGAACAAGAGGAATTGACGCAGGGCGACGTATCATAATTGTCGTCGTCGTCACCTGTTAAGTAGTTCCGTACCTACATTTTTTAGAGTTTAATTTGTAAAAGTAGTTATGTTCCATTGATCATTTGAATAAATTCAACTAAAACTTGTTGTTTCTTTTATTCTGGAATATCACCTACCAAATCTCATTTTTATTTTCCCAGAAGATGGTTAAGATGGATCAACACACTATGGTAAGTAGGTAGAATCTGATCACGAACAACTTACTAATCATGCTCTCCGTTGTAGCTAGGCGGTGGAGGGGCTGCCGTAGCATATACACCTCACAACATATAATATAAATACTAACGTATATATATTTCTATGTTCTGAAATTGCAACTTCACGACATAAATGTGTTTCATTAAAAAAAATTGTAGTTCTAAAGTCAAAGCTCTGCTCAGTTCCAAAATATAAAAATGGATAAAATTATCAAAAAAGTTTTCCATCGTAGACCTGTGGTTGTTTTAAACAATTACATTTTTTAAAGAACCGTTTATTGTGTGCAATTATGGTTCCAAAACTAGGTGTTATTGATTAATTAATTCATAATAATAGTATGCACCCCCGTCTATATCTATAACTTTCTACATGTGGCGGCCATGGCGACATCGTTAGGTGTTATTTACGTCGGTAGGCTGTAAAATACTTGCTTACACGGCCAGGTCTGCGAGACTCCTGTCATATATAAGAAAAGCATCTCATCTATATCTCATGGTCATATCGCGTCGCACTCTATCGTTTATTTTCTTATCTATGTCTCTGTCAAATGTGTCATGAATGTTTTGCTCGTATTTTTACGTTTGTACAATTCCAGGGAGAGCAATACAGAATGTGCTAACAGAAAAGCAGCATAAAGTGTTAATAATAATTGTCATAATAATAATAGTATTGAAACATCAAATTAAATAGTTATTTTCTGAATCGGCATTATTTTTTCAATTACCAATTTTGTCATTTTATCCCGACGTTCATAGAGCATAATATTTATTAATCCTTAACCGTACTGCTCTAGGAATCCATTAGTAATTGTAGTAGGGCAATCGAAGACACAAACCTGTTGATAATGAATTATTATCGTCGCTATGGCTCGGCGAGCGAACATTTCGAACCTATTGATAATAATTACGTCCGCTAGGGCGGCGGGAATTTTAAGTTACGTGAATAAAAATATATCTGATTGGATATTTTTGTTAATTGGTTAAGTTAGGTTGTACTTACCTTTTTTGATAATAAATTATATTTATAACATTAAAAAATAAATTTTACGAAAAAAATCGGCCGTAGATGCGCAGAGATCAACATTGGTCACGAAGCAAATTCTAGACTACATAGCAAAAGCAGTCGTTAACATAACCTGAAAAAGTAATAAATAATATTGTCTGTGTAAGGTGACCAAACGTACTCCTTTATTGACTTTTTTATTCCTTTTTCGTGGACCGTACTCTTTTTAAAACCTGTATTTTCCATACAATCGTTCATAATCAGAGTTTTAGAAGTGTGGGCTATACTATCCAATTATTTAAAAAATTTCATTAGTATTCCATTTGTACCAAAAATAGGTGGTCACCTTATAATAAGTCCAGGACAGGACTAATAATAATAATAAGACAGGATAGAAGTCGAACGATATTTTATAATACAAAATTTTTCACTTAAAACTACTAAATTTGATTTCTAAAAATTTTGGTCAACATAATATAATATTATTATGTACGCAATGTTCAATGAAGTACACGATATACATAGGTATCGAACTTACAAATTTATTAAATTAAAAGATACGTATTCAGCAAGTAATCAATAATTTAAATTTATATACGTTTTTAACGCGGCCGTTATGCATGACCGTGTGGCCTAATGGATAAGGCGTCGGACTTCGGATCCGAAGATTGCAGGTTCGAGTCCTGTCACGGTCGAAGCAACTTTTTGTTTATTTTGATGAAAAATGATACACAATAAAGAATGTATGCTATTTTTTTTTGTTTTATGAAATTTTATGTATTGTGATTTATTAATGTTCTAGAATATAATCAAAATAAACATTTATTCTAAACTTCATAAATACTTTAATTTCGTTTCTTAGATGCTGGTATTATACAATAAATTAATTTCCTTGTACATACAAGTTTATTACCTAGGCGGTATGGTGTACGGTAATACGTTTAATGGATGTAACGCCAGTATTAAAATGTCACTGTAATGTAAAAACATTATTTTGTAATTTATTGTTTTTTAAAAATAATTAGAAGAAAATCACAGTGACTTCAATAAACAAAAATATAAGTAGTTTGCACTGTCTTATAACCTCACATAACGTATTACCGCGTGTATTTGTAAATTGTATCCAAAGATGGCAGTAAGCTGTCATATTTTTCCCGATATATATACTTACGTGAAAATAATTAGATATTTGTAATAATGTATTTGATAAATAATATATACTACATTTCAAAAATATTTTTTTTTATCATCATCTATGGATGAATAATGAAATTAATCTAAAACCCTACTGAGAACTTACTGTAATCTCATTCGAATGGGTTTTGATAGTTTACCCATAGATGTCAGGATTTATTTATTGTCTCAGTTTTCATAATGGATGCAGTATTACTTGTATATTATGCTGATTTTTTAAATATTTATTTAAACTGATAGTTCAGGCGCTAGCACAAAAGAGTAGTGTTATGTTTTTTTAGTTTTTGAGAAGAACTACCACTAGCTAGACGGCTGTCGAATGAATTGGTTTTAACCGCTTTTATCTTACTGGTACCGATTCTGTGTGCTGAAATGTAACGCGATTATGTACTTTCCTCTTTGAGTGTAAAAATTACTTTAGAGTACAAAAATAAACTTAATATATGTGGCTAGAACAAAATTTACAAAGAAATTCAAGTTTCTGAAAATTCATGTCTTTTACACTTAAAATAAACGTGACCAAATTATTACATAATAATAATTAAGGCTTGGATGAAGTAAAATTAAAAAAAATCAAGTTTTTTAGTATAACAATAAGTATAACAACAATTTCAAAAACAGAGGGATTGTGCACTAACATATTTATGTATGCTGTAATAAGTTATAAATATGAAATTATTTAAAACATTTAAATATATGTCTACTACGTATAATGTAATATATTGTGTATTATGTATTGCCAGCATGAAAAAAACACTTAAGTGTCGTTTCTATATAATGTTACGGTACATTTAGCCAAGACATAAACCGCTCGTTCCAACTGTTGGATTATTTAAAAGCAGGCTAATAATCGGTTGTGTGTAGTGGAAATGGTAAATTACGTAATTATTTAAATGATTTTAAGTAATACAAAAGTTTCTATGAATTTTGTACCCTTTTTAACTTTCTACCTGGATCAAGTCGCTTTAACTGATCCTCTGACCCGATTTTAAAAAAAAGGTTGGTATTACCTATAAGCTTTTATCAAGTTCTTCTATAATAGTAACATGTACGTTTGATATTACAATCTTATAATAGGTCACTAAAATTCTTTTAAATATTCAGAGAAGGTCACAGGGTAATCCCGTTGGGGCTGATGTTACATTTCAACGGTTGCGCTATGACCTTTTGATACATGTAGTTGTATCTAAATGAAAATTGATGATGTAAAAATAATATTAGGTATTTCAATTTTCTGAACGCATATGAATTGGATTATTTTTTTTACATAACTTATCGAAAATACTTTGAATTCGAAATTTATTACCATTATAAATTTGTGCTTCGCATTTATTGGTATATTTGTGTCTGTCCCCCGATTTACGCTGTAGAAAATATGCGTACAATGAGATAAAACTGATACAAGATTTTAAGATACATTTTAGAGTATCGAAAGTCGCGTAATTTGAGACAACAGACATCATATAAATATCGAATGAAGGTGCCAAAAACCCAAGCCAATAAAAATCAATTAAAACATTTTTAACTTTTGGTAAAATTATTATATTTCGATACACTGGTACTATTTAATGTATGAATAAAAAAATAAAAAAACATGTTTATTTTGTAGGTAATTAATTTGCTTTATTGCCATCTTAATTGCTGACCTTTAATGTTATAACATTTTTTTCTAACTGGTTCAGTCTTCATCGTCATCTCTAAAAAAACTGTGCACATTTTGATTCATTTTGAGTAAATCTTTCAGAAATAGGCTTTGTTAAAAATTCTGTCACCAATTGAGGCAGGTCTAATTTATTCGGTACAATTTTTTATTATCAGGTAAAATTTACATACTGTAGAGATGGATTTAAAACTCTTTTTTTTTAATCGCGTTAAAGCAAAACCGCCAGTATAATATAAGTAAAATCATGTACGGTTATAGTATATTTATGAGGTCCAGAATCAAAAGCAGACATGTCCACTGTACTATTTTCGAGTAAAATGCAAAAAATCAATTGTACTACAGCTGTCATTTTTGGAATCATATTGAAAATGACCTGTAACTGTAACTGTCGTCTTATTGGCTGGAAACATATTTGTTTGGGCTTGAATAAATGATCTATTAAACATATCAGCGATTGAATTAACAAGAAAATTTTAAATGCGTTTTTATACCGAATTCGGTGATATTTATCTAATTTTGATGGTTTAGTCTTGTAGACATTCATTTGCTTTATATTTGTACATAACTAACTGTAAAACCATAAAAATTGAACATGTCTGATTTCGATTCTATACCTCACATTTGAGATGATTTCACAAAATTAATTTCAAAACCCCAACATATAGTATTTTTATTATATGTAGTCCCTTATGCTTTTTCAAAAACTCTTATGTTCTAATAATTAATTCATTTGTGAAAATATGTCACCTGAAATAATGATATTCGATTCATGATAATAGATAGTCTAGTATATTCAATTACGTAATTGCATCTCTTGATTAACTGTTTATATATATTTTTTTGTACATTGACCATTGCACTTTGCTTACTGTTATACCGGAGGAACACTGTCTGCTATGATACAGTAAATTACTAGTGTAGCAGGCAGGGTACCCACATATATGTCTTACTTTCTTACTGATATGTTGTATTTATTTTGCCAAATTTTATATGCATACCCTCGGTACATTTGTCTCATATTTGAAATATTACGCAACACTCATAGTCTAGGTGAAAATGTATACTTAATGAATATTAATTTGGAAGAGTAATACGTCAGACCATTAGACATTATTTATCAAGGTAAGTGCATAATATACGTAAAAAGTGAACCTAATAAATGTATTAAAAAAAAAAGTTGTGACCAGGATTTTTTAAGAACAGCATTTGGCAATTCTGAAATATCTGAATATGATGACCTTTAAGCAGAAAAAATATTTTAATACAATGGTATTTATTTACAAAATCAACAATAAGAAAATTCACACGAAAAATTGATGAGCATTCAACAGAGATTCAACATGAGCACGAGCATCGTACAAGGGGAAGGGATAGACTGAGACTGCCATTTAGGAAGAAGGCCAATTCTCAGAAATCGATGGTGTATAGTGCGATGAATTTTTTTAATGAAATGCCAGAAAACATAAGAAAGAAAGAGAAATTGAATAGATTTAAAATGAAACTGACTAAATATATAAAATATAAGTTTTAGTAAAAGAAAATACTTTAATTTTGTATATATTAGAGCATATATAAGGAGTGCTTATGTATGCACTATGTTAAGAATTAAATAAATAAAATAAAATAATTGATGGTTAATGTTGTATGTGGTTAATTCAATTGAGCTGTTGGTTAACAATTTACTATAACCGAATGTAAAAAAATACTGACGTCATTTGTCATACTGACACATTTTTTCTGTCAGATGTTGAGAATATTTGTATATTTGATGACAGCAGATTATTGTCGATCGGATATTGTAATATTGCTATATTAAAAACAATATGAGTACAATTAATTTGTTGGTTACGTGTAAACATTTCTAAATATTTTAATTTTCGAACATGCGAGTGTTGTCGCTTTTCGAACTTGTGAATTTCTAAAAAATGTCGAAACGCATGAAAATTTGAACCGACCATAGTAACGAGTATGACGCATTTTTTTGGTAAATTTATCGTCACTGAAATTATTCTAATACGAAATTTGGAAGGGGGTATGAGGTAATATATTTACACATTAAAATTACACATTTGAGAGAGAAATGCGAACGTTTTTGAAGCCAAATATGTTTTTAGCATCAAAATTTTTTAAATATGATTTTCTTTTTTTTCCATATTATTATAGCGTATAATTTTATTTGTAAAAAGGTACAGTTTGGATTTGAATCTTAATGGCATATTATATATTTCGAGAGTATTCTCGACTAGCAAATTTAAATGTTGGATTAAAGAAGAAATAATCATGGACTATTCCAGGATTTGACGTCTCACGTGACATCCGGTAGGTATAAAAAATTGAGAGCATCCTACCGTGCTATCTGATGGTTGTGAATCTGACTTACACATTTAGATACACGAAGACGTAGAAGATCAAGACGTGATATTATCCAGTTAAGTCTTATAGTGCCTAATAATTGGCATTAAATTTGACGCATTCTCCAGTGAATGTTCAAGTGTAGGTATTAAAGATAACTTATACAGAAGACGCAATGTATTCAATCTGTTAGAATAATATTATATTATCAAACCTTCAATCCAGAACAACGAATTGAAATGCATATTGAAGGCCAGTTGCACACCTGTTAAAATAAATACATATGTAAGCAGTATGTTTTGATTTCCCATACGTATTATATTTGAGTTGAGTGTGGCGTACATCGTTTTCATATCGTCGATGACATCATATGCTGCCTGTACTTTATTATTTCTTCCTCAATGTCAGTATTGACATATAGTGGCCTCAATGCACCTCCGCAAGTCTCGGTCCAGGGTCGCCCTCACAGCTGACTCCAGGGTTTCTCCAGCTAAATGCAGCGCATCTGTTCACCGCTGTGGAACTCTTCACTGTGGATTGTCACACATTGCAGAATTGAAGTATTCGTGCGAAATACTGTCCACGGGATACGTAACACCTCCGGAGACCGTGCACGCACCTCATAGTACCTGACTGTTAAGCCAGACTCTCAACAGCCGTATACTCTATCTCTACCAGTGTCGAAGCGACTACTTCTCTCCCGGCCGGCTTCTTGAACACTTCCAGTTGTAAACTTTATTTGTATTTTAACCTCAACTTATGTGCTGTAAATTGTGTATCAATCTTCAACTAACGACATTATTTTATTTTATCGACCTGCTCTAGCCACAACCACATTAACTCACACACTTTGCGACATCATATACAGAAATACAGTGAGTCCTGGAGAGAATTGGGCTTCCCAGTCTCCCCTTTAAATAGATTCTTCTGATACATCACCTTCTACCCCATATTGGTGACACGCCATAACCTACGAACTATTCATCCTCAAACCCATTCTCCAGCAATACATTTCGAAGGCGTCTATTTAACCTTTCCCAAACCATGCAGTAACACAGGTCTACCATCATAATTAAACCTGTAATATTTTGGTAAATACATGCGAAATAAAATTTATATTTTAGATAATGCTAAAGAAAATATTAGCGCTTAGGAATAGCTAGTGAAAAACTAATTATGAAAAATGAATCGTAGAAAAACAATTATTTTTTCCATTCAATCTGTTGTAAAATTAATACGCTGGTAAAAATACTATCTGTCATATGAAAGACAGAGATCACACACTATTTTCACAGTGAAAAGGTTAAAAAACATTTAAATATAATTGTCCCTTTCTCACTAATTAAATGAAGAGAGATAAGAAGGAAGGACACATTATATGTGACTTAATGAATGCTCTAAATTATGTAATTAATAATTTTTTCAAAATTGAATGCTCAATATTTAGAGTAAATTCGAGCCATGGCTTTCATTTAAGCAAATAAAAACATTTTTTCTATCTGTTATTTACGGTAATACGAGTTGACAGCGTGGCTGCGTTCGGGTATTTTATATCACGGTATGGTAAAGGTTGCTTGGAAAATTGGAAAGATGAGAGTGTGAATCAAGGTAATTTTAGTTTAGGTAAGATGTCACTATCTTTTTAAATTTTCGTAAATTAATTCATAGTAATACTAGCTACTTGTATACATCTTTGAATTTCCTGTCTACTGTCACCAGTTTTGCCTATACCTACTATGAATTGCAAAATGAATAAAAAGTCTCAATTTTTAAGAATCTGTACGGATTCCTGTGTCTCTATAAAACGGAGATAAACAATTCTATCATACATTGGGCATGTTGCTAGAAGAGATGGCTTGGAGAAATTGGTGATTGGTGATCACTGGGAATGTACATGAACACAGGTCGGGATATTAATTTCCAACAAGATGGATATGTCAATAATAATGGATAATTTAGATAGCGCCATTCTCGTAAAAACTTTCACCTCAAGGGCGCTTTATACATCAACTGTTTATAGTTCTACAATTATATTTTACTTTTAAGATTAAAAATTGTTATTTTCACTTATGGAAATGACTTTTTGAAAAGGTGCGTTTTTAGCTTCTTCGTAAATAAAGTCTCTGGTGCACTGTTTCTTATGATGGAGGGCAAAGAGTTCCACGCTTTTAGGCCTGCCACCCCAAATGCCCGTTCACTAAATTTAGACTTCTGGAAACGTTTGGTCGGTTCGACAACCCTTTCTGCGGCTGAAGTAGAGGCTGACTTGATAGTTTGACGTCTATCATTCAAATTGTCTGGGGTACAAAGTTCTTGAAGATACAGAGGTGCCATGTTGTGTGTCGCCTTGTACATCAATCAGCACAATTTAATTCAACTCTTTCAGGGAATCTGAGCCAATGTAGCTGATGTAAAAGGGATGTTATATGAGAGAATTTGGAAACTCCATATATTATCCATGCAGCCGTATTTAGAATAGATTGTAATTTATCCAGCTGTGACATTGGTAGGCCAGCATAGATGCTGTTACAATAGTCCACACGTGACACCACAAATGCATTTATAAGTAGACGGGCTGCCTCAAGAGGAAGATATCTCCGAATACTTGATAATAAATTTGCGTATCATCGGCATAACAGTGGGGTCTTAATCCTGACGATATTGTTATATATTCTATATCTTTCGTATATAAAATATACAATAGTGGTCCGAGAACAGATCCCTGAGGTTCTCTGATGTTAGAAGTAGATGTAGGGGAGGTTGAATTTTGAAATCACACCAATTGCGATCTATTACAAAGATATGATTTAAGCCAACCATGCGCATTTCAATCGACCCCAAAGGTTTTTTTGCAGTTTCTCAAGCAAGATTCGATGATCGACTGTATCAAATACAGCATTCATATCTAAAAAAGCAAGCAGGACCAGATGGCCCGAGTCAGTAAGTGTTATACTGTCAGACAGGACTCGAACCACCCCTGTTTCTGTAGAATGATGACATTTGTGTGCAGATTGCATTTTGGGAAATAAAGCATTTTCTGTTAAATACATATCAAGACGACATGATACAACCTTTTCCATTCTTTTTGAGAGGAGCGGCACATTGGAGACCGGGCAATAATTTATGAGGTCTTCGGGGTCTAGTGTAGCATTTTTCATAAAGTCAGGAATACTTGATATTTCTAAAGATTTGTTAAATAAATCCAACAATAATGAAATTTCTAAATGACAATTCTTAAGTAACGATGTTGGTATTGGATCTAACGCACATTGATTATTTGCGTTATTTCGGCGATCGACGTAAGCGTGAAATTGTGCAATCGCGATGTAGTTTCTTCCTCGATTACAGGTTTCAAAGCTGAGCTTGTCGAGGCAAGAATAGCAGTCACTTTGTTTGTGAAACTGTCATCAAGATTGGAAGCACTGGCAGTTGCCGAAATTTCCGCTCTACCGTCACCACGAACAGATTTGAGAGCTCTCCACAAATTTTTCTAATTTTATCTAATCTTGGAACACCAATATGCTGATTGTTTTGTTTGCCTGGTTGACCTGTAATTCATCTGCGTTTCGAGCCAGACTCTTCTATCAGTCTCCGAGAGAGTGCGTTTGAATTTTCGTTCAAGGCGTCTCATTTCTTTCTTTCTATCTCTACATTCTATATCAAACCAGCACTCAGAGCCACGATTCCTCCTAACTTTCGTGGTAACCGGAACATGTTTGTCGAGTTTCCACGAATTTTGATTACTCACTCTGTGAGCTTCTTTGATTTCAATTAACAATAATTCTAAATACCCTAGTTACAATTAATTAAAAATGATATAATTATTAAAAATAATTATAGATACCATAATTAAAATTAAGATTAAAAGACTTTTAATTAAAGATTTACTTGCTTTTTATAATGCTTTGTGATTGTTAAGGAAAATTATAAATGGAACTTCTTTCGTCACTGTTACTCCCTTTTTAAAATTAAGTTTTACTTTTTATTTACTTTACCTTTATATTCTCCTTTTGATATACGTATATATTTACTTAACTTTTTAATAACAGCTATTTATTTTGCAATTTTTGAAGTATAAAAGAAGCATCTTTCATCAGAATTATTAAGTTTTTTTATTTGATTTTTTATTAGTATTTTGATGTAGGTAGGTACTGTGTTTCGAATGCTGTGTATATATTATCGGAATATTTGTAATAATGGTATGTATGATTATTGTAAAACATAATTTTCTATAGATACCTACCCCTAATATAAACATTTTCATAATATTTATAAAAAAATAATGTATTTGTAAAAGGCAGTTTAATAAACAATTATGCACATTTAATAAACAGTTAATATAAATCTATAAATTATTCACATCTTGTATATATATACAAACACATTATTTTCTCATTCTTGTTTCTTACTGAATAATTCAGATATTCTTCATAATCAATTTCTACCGTATTCATCCAATATCTGTAAAATTGAAGAGTTTTTTTTAACCCTTCATGAATAGCTACAGGTTGATTTTTTGGTTATGACACTTCAATAATGTGTTGTGTACCAATTATTATTATTAAGACGTAATTATTATTATTTAAATCTATATTCATAAAATAACTAAATATTAACAAAATCCTATGCATAGAGAATGAAATAATATTATAACATCTTAATAATAATAATCGGTACACAACACATTTTTGAAGTGCCATGACTAAAAAATCGATCTATAGAAGCTGTTTTTCTGAAAGATTTATATCTAAGGGGTATACGCCGTTTATCATATTTCCGGTAGCCGCTGCTGTCTCAATATCAATTCCTAAAGCATAAACACACATACTTTAATATAGATGGAGTATATCATACAGTGGTCATAATATTTATTAATTTTGAGACTTGTGAATATGCTACAATAAGTTAATTCTTAAGGATTTCAAGACAGTGGGATAATTTTGAATATCGGTATCTTAATAATTACATTTTTGTTGCTGTTATATGCCATTAAAAGTATAGTCAATTAAAAATTATTCAGATTTAATAGAGTTGGAACCAATCTTACTGCTAGAAATATTGACATTAATTTGATAGATAATATTTTCGAAACATTAAAAAAGAAATAATGTAATGGTGTATATTTCAAGGAAATATTTTTAGCTTTAATTATTTGATATTATTATTAATTGAGTATTTATCATTTATTTAAAAAAATGTGTACTAAATGTTGCATTATTGGTAAATCTTCATCATATTACCTGGCGACGTAAAACAAAATATATAAAATGAAAACTAAATGTATTAATTAGAATTTTTGTTGCTATCGGGATTCGAACCTGGATCTCTTCCTATCTGGGGAAATGCAATAACCGATAGGTGTTTGAGATTCCGTAAATATAAACAAGATGGCTTTCAAATAATGGAACGACAGATGTATCAATTTGAAAGTGCGACATATAAGTTCGAAAATTTATCGTCAACTTACTGTGTTGGTACAGCATAATCGGTTAATGCGTTTACCCGGATAGGAAGAGATCCAGGTTCAAATCCCGTTAGCAACAACAATATTTTTTCGATTAATTGATTTTATATATATATCTAATTAATACATTTAATTTGTATTAAAAATATCACAGACCTATGTTCTGAAAAATTGCAACTTCTGCATAAAAAAAAATAATAATATATAATATTTATCTCATTAATGTAACGTGAATATAAATAAAATATAATATTTTTACAGAATTTTTTTCTGAAGCGAATAATAAATTGTACGAATGACAGAAATATTTTGGCAGCAGATGAAAAAAGACTTTGGTCGTTCTTGTCTTGATATATTCGAGTGGCATAAATATGTAAATCGTCCGTTTGGTCACACGGTATTCGTACCTTATTACTATCCGGGATTGAAACACAAATTTTTTGGGTTTCAAAGAAAAACTCGAATATTTAAAAGCGTAGAAAAAAGAGAAATTAGATTTTTTTTGTTTTTTGCAGAGATTTGCGTTTGAACTCGTGAAGAAATAAAGAGCTGTGTTGATGTTGTATAATATTGAATAATATATATGTAATATTGTGTGTGATTCGATTGTTAAGGAGGGACGGATAAAGGCTGAGTCTTCTTGTCCCCGACATATGAGGTAATAACAGTGGCGTACGATTTTTTTTGTTCGGGGAACATTGTGAAATCGTTTTTTTTTTAATTTCAGGTAATTTTAACTTTTTATGTAATTGTATTAAGTAGTAGCAAAAATGAGTAAGGTTTTTTATATAATATATGTTTGATTTTGTTATATTTTTTACAAATTTGTATGTTTTTGGTGATAGTTTTTATAGAATCTTTTTATAAATTTTGTTCAATAGGGTCAAGAACAGGGTAAAGAAGTGAAATGGGATAAAGATGACGGGGATCGGATGAGGGATCATATAGGCCGAGGGAGCTTATGGAAGGGTTTAGGATGGAAATAAATTTATAATAAAATTTAGAAGATAAATCATGTATGTATGTAATATTGTAAAATATGTTTTTGTTGTTTATAGTATTAACTTTGTGGTTGGACATTGATTAGTTATTAATTTAAAAAAAAAACTTTGTATAAAAACTTTGATTTATTTAACGTCGATCGGCTTAAATATTACCGTATCTTCGTCAAGACGGACGTATACTAATTGTTGTTGAGTAAGTGTACGTCCATCCTGACGAAAACACAGTAGAATTGAAACCGGTCGACGTTAAATTAATGAATGCAAAGTTTTTTTAATACAATTAATTTTGAAATATGTCTGCACGTTTTGGGAAGTTGCGACCAATTGATATTAATAAAAGAACAGATTGCGAGCGACGAATATCAGATGTAATTGAGACTCCGTGTTGTTTACCCGTGCCAATTGACTCGTCAGAATGTTTCTGGAGGTAAAAATTAAAAATAATTTTCTTAGTATTATTTTAAATCTAAATTAATGCAATATATTTAGAAACCTTCAAAACATAAACTGTAATTTTATTTAAAAATATATTTTATTTCAACTCACACTAATTTTTATCGAAAATTTTCAGTTTTCAAAGCTGGTCGCGATTATCGCACTGTTCGCCGTATGCAGCGCTGATGATACCTACAATGAGCAAGCCGACAAGGAGTTAGAAGAAGAGGATAATGTAAGTGATGCACTTTCGGAGGCTAAAAAGGATTTAGAACGGGGAGTGGAGAGTGTCAAGGAACATGCCATTAAAGTGAAAGAAGTCATTGAAGAGGGAATAGAAGAGGTCAAGGATCACTCGGAAGACGTCCACGATGAAATGGATGAGCAAATGGATGAAACTTTTCTCGAAACGCTTGAGAGACAAGCTAAAAACGCGGGACAGTCCATAAAGGATGCTGCCCATCATGTCGGTGAGTCTTTTAAGGATGCTGGGGAATACATAGGAGAGAAAATCGGAGTCGTTAAACCGAAGAGCAAAACTGAAGAAGTTTTTATTTCAGTTGGGGATGCAGTGAAGGAGAATTTCGGTCGATTTGATAGCGAAATGTCGTCCATGTACAATTCAAAGTTCATGAAACGATCTGTCTAATAATAATTTATATTTGAAAAATATAAAATAAACTTATTAAAAATTGTCAATAACGAGGTGTATTACACGAGTAGTACATCGAAGTCGTGCAATTATTTGTACACATCTTTTGTGATTTTAATTAAATATAATATGTTATATTTTGATTATCGATATCAAGCAAAATAATTTTATTACAATGATTTGTTTGATTTTGGTTGTAAACTTTGTGATCCTTCGATTTTATACATTTATTGGAATATTTAGACATTTTATAAATAGAGAACGTAACAATGTGATGGAAATTATAAGTCAAATACAATTGTATTTTTAAATAATACAAAACGTCATATATACTGTCAAATTAGAAATATAATATTTTTCTTTAATTAGTTTTGAGTCCTAGATACTATTTCTAGTAAATGGTATTATTTTGCCTTTCTAAATAGTCGGTTTATCTGTAAAGAATACATTAATAAATGCTAACTTTTTGTGTCTAAACAAAAAGAGAAAGATGGGCTGCCGAAATTAAAAAATTACCGTCTAAATTAAATTACAATGAAAGTGTACTTTCTAAACTTAATTAAGATGGAAATAAAAGTTGATTCAACTCTTCTCAACTAATTAACAATGCGGGTTCATTAGGATGTTAAAAATTGAATTAATGTTTTATAAGTGGATAATGGGTGGCAGATAAAAGGGTTAGAATCTGTACTAAAAATAAAAAATTCATCGTAATTTTTTAAAAGTTTTGATGTAATAGTTTTTAAATGGATAATAAAGAGAATAATAGTAATGGAAGCCAAGCATTTGATCAATTATTATTGTTTTATTTATAGTTCCCTACTAAACAAAAATAAACTTGGTAACATTTTTTCCTTGTTTAATATAACATTGTGTCTTGATACGTGGATAAAAACTTATTTGTAATTTGTTTTATCCTTTGAAACGTACAGTGATTCAAATGCCAAATAAATGTTATGAGTTGATTTATTTTATGTAATTCTAACTAATTCAATCAACAAAAAATTATCCAATGAAAATAATCGTTTACCTTATTATCATATTTTTACATTCGTATATAAATACTTGCGCAAATTGTCAATTGATTTATTCACTGATTAAGATTATTTATCTTTTTACATTGAGTACCTTGCATAATATAAATATGTAATAAAAGTGTGTTAATAAGTAATTTCAGAATGAAAAAATACGGGATGATACTACTACTAACTCAGATGATCCGTTAGGTCAACAGAAGTTGAGCGACAGTAGGAATTGATTCCACCTTGGCACACAACACTCAACAAGTTCCAACTTCCTGTTTGTCTCTTATCAAAACAGAAACTATTTATTAATGATATTAACGTTACACGTTACAGCTAAAAAAGTTAACTAAAGCCAATCCACATTGCGACAGTTCGATCATCCATGTTGATGCAATGGTTAATATTCCAAGAAAACATTTTTAGCTTTAATTATTTGATATTATTATTAATTGAGTATTTATCATTTATTTAAAAAAAATGTGTACTAAATATTGTATTATTGATAAATATTCATCATATTACCTGGCGACGAAAAACAAAATGTATAAAATACAAATTAAAGATATACATATAGGTAATATCAATTTATCGAAAAAATATTTTTGTTGCTATCGCGATTCGAACCTGGATCTCTTCCTATCCGAAGAAATGCAATAACCGATAGGTGTTTGAGATTCCGTAAATATAAATAAGATGGCTTTCAAATAATGGAACGACCGATGTATGTTGCGGCTCCATGATCATGGCTGCGACATTGTGTGTGTGGGTTAAACAATGTTAAGTATAAATACAATTTTAAAAAAAATTGATGACCTTTTATTATTTACGTGAAACATGTGCTCAGGATAAGCGGAGTGGAAAAATATAGTAGCGGACATAAAAAGTTTTTTTTTTTATTTAAACTTTAGTATATAAATATATATAAATTATAATTTTTATTAATTGTCAAACTGCATAATAGTTTTGCGGTAAGGATTGCCCTTCACATATTAGTTAAAAAGTTTTTATGAACATTTAAAAAAAAAATAATTACAACAAAGGAAACAAAAAAATAGATGCGAGTGTGTTCTTTTATTTTATATTTTAGGGTGGTTACTGGGGTCTCATAATTTGTTAATAAGTCTTTATTGATTTTATTAAATATTCTTGTTTCAATAGTGTGATCGTTCTCTTGATAATTGAGGTACAGTATATATTTATTATCTAATTAGTCATAAGTGACGATTTTTAGCTATACCTACTTATGTACTGTAAAATACTCTACTATATTTGATATAGAATAATTATATGTATAAAATAAGAATAGTAAAAAATAGAGTGTAGTCCTAAAATATTATAATTTTTTAAATAATTATTAAAATTTTTTGTTTTCATTGGAAAATAATATACAATGCTCTAAGATAGAGAGAATCGTTATAAATATTATAACACTAGTAACACATGCAAACAGAACAGAGTATATTAAATATTTGTTACTATGATAGAATTGAGTCCGTTTGGTAATAAAAATATGAATCTGTCATTTCTAAATTTCAAGTATCAATTAATTTTTTTGTTTTTCTATCAGATCGAGAGCGATGGCGTTTGTCAATCGCGATCTACCAAGTATAACGTGTCTAAAGTTCCGGCTGCATAATATCATTTTTTTTATAAAAACATTTTTCGCTCCAAAGTTTTGTTACTTGATTTGTATATGGGGCTAATCTATAGCTCGAAAATCTTACTATGTCAAATTAGCAATTTTATTTTTATGATGATACAATTAGTATCCTGATATAGAAAAATAAAATTTACGCGAGAAATTAGCCCTTTTGATTTTCCCTCCCTAGAGGATTTTCAATGAAAAATATAAATTCACGTTTAATGTTTCTTCCAGATTAATTTAGTTTTCAATCTTTCATTACTTTAAAAAAATAAAGAATCGTACATATCACATAAATATTCTATATATCATTTTAAACTAAACGAAGCGTTTGTGCTACGAAAGATAGTGATTGAATCCTCAACCTTTTGGTCATTGGTTGAACAATTTATCCCTAGACAAAACTTTATGAAAAACACTCAAACTGTCCAACGGAAAAAAACTTATAGATTTGCTACCACTGGTAAGTGTTAATCAAAAATGACTAGAAAAACCCTTTCTTTATAAATAAATGCGTCTTTATTATTCATTATTCACAAAAATAAGGCGTTGATTTCCTTAGGAGGCTTGGCTTGTAAATTGTAACATTGTTTCAAGTCCTCGAATTTGTCTTCGTTGTGTAATTAATTGAATTAACAGCGAAGGGAGGTTGTGTTAAAAGTTTCGCCTCTCTAAGTCCACGTGTCTTGGGGATTTTAGCTAAGGGTTGGGCCAAGGGATAGATCTCGATTGACGACTTTCGGAGTTCTTTTAGCGTGAAATTAGACGGTGCCTACTTCTGAACTACATTATACTACTTTTCCAATTTGTTTTGTCAATAAATGCCTCGGATTTGTTATTTCAACGAGAAAGCAAATTGATTTCTGTTTAATGATCCTCAAGAAAAAAAAATTGTTCACATCTGGATCTTATAGAATGTATTTGTATCCAAGTAAGTTTTAGCGAACGTTTAAAAGATTTAAAAAGTATTTTTGGCGTATAAACGGTTCACCCCCCGTCCTCAAATTTCATACAAAAGTAATTTCAGAAAAAATAAACACGTCGTACTCGTTACCATGGTGACTTTATATTTTATTCAGTATAAACGTCAGTACGAAAAAAATTCTTACCTAGTACCTACGTACAGTACAAAGATAAGCAGCCGATTTTAAGAAATCAAATTTAAAGAGTAAATTTAATGAAATTTATTTTTTCCTTCCTTCCCAACGAACTGTACACATAATCCACATACACACTCGATATTTACACACAAAAAGTCGTAGGTAATAGATAGGTACATTATCACATATAATGACAATATTGATGTCCATCAGTTTCTCTTCCCCTCACTAATCTTCTTATAGATTATAGATTTTTTCTGACTTGAATAATAATACTGATAAGAAATTATTACAATCTAGCCAAGTATATCCTGGATTTATTTGATCTGTTCAAGTGTCCTAATCACATCCTGCAGCATATCTTGTACGGTTAAACTAATTAATGCCTACGTCAATTTTTTCCAACTCAGAGTACGCAGTGACATCAACACACACTTAAAATGTATACAAGATGTAAATAAAAATTTAGATGTAGTCAAAAATATTCTAACTATGTCCAAAATCTCAACTATTTCAGAGATTTTTTAAAAGTTAATATTGCGCTTTCCTATCTATTATCTATGACTTTCTGAATGTGTTGGCGGCTTTGGACGTAGTGTCATTTGTGGATGTAAAGTGCTTGGTTAAACGGTAGGTCTAAGAGGCGCGAGTACAGTAAAAATGAACGTATTTTTAATATCTGTAGTATTTATTATTGTAAATTTACTAAATTTTGTTCATAGTTCTTTTTTTCCGTTTGAGAATTTTAAAGTTACTGAATTCGAGATGCAGAATGATAAATCAATTAATTAAATGTAAATATATATTTTTTGACCACAGCTACTTAACAGTGTTGAAATAAAATTGTTCT
Source organism: Eubasilissa splendida (assembly GCA_031772225.1). Taxonomy (NCBI): domain Eukaryota; kingdom Metazoa; phylum Arthropoda; class Insecta; order Trichoptera; family Phryganeidae; genus Eubasilissa; species Eubasilissa splendida. The sequence continues at coordinate 33,059,763 of CM062846.1, read as the reverse complement.
CTGGGATATTCTTTTCCAAAAATATTATATTTACAAAAAAATATTTTTATTATGCGTTAGCTAGCTTAGTAATTTGTTAGGTTATGGCAGCCATGTTGTTAAAGTGACATCTGTCAAATTTATTGTCAATTATTTAGTAGTATACGAACCATGGAAGGCTATAGCGTTGAACAATGTGTGCAAATCATCAAATTTTATTATCAAAGTCACTACTCCGTTCGAGAAACGTTCTGCGCAACACGTGATTTTTATCCAAGTTACAGCCGTCCTGCCGAGTTGATTATTCAACGTTTGGTGGTCAAATTTGAGTCAACCAGTTTAGTAAATAATCAACCAACACCAGTACTCTCTTCTGTGACTTCAACTTGGCGAATTTTGCGTTGGGACTTGGGTATTAAATCCAATTAACCCAGGAACTTAAGGTAAACGACCATAGACAACGCCGTGTATTCGCTGATTGGACTCTGGAGCAGTTGGAAGTTAACAAATTTCACCAAAAAAATCATCTTTAGCGACGAGACCCATTTTTGAATGAATGGATATCTGAACAAGCAAAATTGTCAATACGATACCAATCCATACGAGATACATCAGCACTAAATGCATCCCGAGAAAGTCACTGTTTGGTGCGGATTTTGGCCTGGCGGAATCATCGGTCCGTACTTCTTCCAAAACAAAACTGGTATTGCCATAACCGTCAACGGTGAGCGCTACAGATCGATGAAAAGCAACTTCTTGTAGCCTAAACTGGATGATATGAATACCGATAACATGTAGTTCCAACAGGGCGGTGCTACGTGCCACACGGCACATGCCACGATGGATATTCTGTACGAGCGATTTGAGGGCATGGTTATCTCGCGCGGCGGTGACGTGAACTGGCCACCGAGATCGTGCGATGTAACGCCTTTAGACTTCTTCCTTTAAGGCTATCTTAAATAACAAGTCTTTGCGAATAAACTGCAAATAATTGACGCCCTCAAAGTCAACATAACAAACTTCATACAGCAAATTCAGCCAGATTTATGCGAAAAAGTCATTGAAAATAGACCTCTCGAATACGTGCCATCAAGCAAAGCCGCGGCGGATATTTGAACGACGTTATATTTCACACTTAATGTCATAAAATATACTTTCAAATGAAAAAAAAATTGAGTGGATATCTCAAACACAACTTGTTTTATTTACATTTTAAAATCGAGCGTTTTTATTGAAAGACCCATTATAAGACTTTTCGAAAACAGGCGTAGTGGTTCGTTAGGAATGATAATGTAAAATATCAATTTGAATCATCAGTTGCCAGTGCATGTAGAAAAATGTACATGTGTACAAAAAAACACTAATTTTCATAAACATGTGCATATTATAGAATAAAAGAGATATTTTGTTCATTTAATGATAAACCATACAAGATGTCCTGATTTACAACGTTATCGCTTAGAGGACTGACCAGAATATCAAAATATGACCTTGGTAAAAAATCGTTAGTTTTCGAGATATTGGCACTTTGATGAATTTCATGAAAATCGACACCTTTTATTGACATTTATCAACGATTTTTTACAAAGGTCATATTTTGATATTCTGATCATTCATGAGTTGGCTTATCAGTCTTCCAAAGGATGATGTTATATATTGGGACATCATGTATTATAGTAATAATATTCTTATATCTAATTTATAATGTATATTTAGGGGGCTCTTCCATTTTCATAGCTTAGTCACCGCACATGGTAAATTGTAATATGTTTATATTATAACGATATCAGTTATATAAAGAAATATTAATTAGATAGGAATATAGAATAAAGATATGTGTTAAAATTAAAGTCCGCAGAGTAAGACATCATTTTTTCAAATTGATTTAATAAATTAATAATTGCTCAAAATCAGTTACATATTAGTAATTAAAATTAGGTCAAAATTAATAATTTTCATTTAGCCTAGCAGGTTGCCAGCGTGCTGGCTATTCTAATATCATAATTATCCCTATTGTAATTATCCCATCGTGGATTCTGAATTAATCTGGAGGGGTGCTCCTAATGTACGAGTAATAATACTTGATTGCGTTGTCTTTTGTGTGAAGCACCTCATTCTTATACTACTGACACATTGTTGAGATTATCGACTTAAACAAAATATTTCAAGCTCGAAAAGTCCCGCCACACCTTCAGATAACTCGTATTGTAATAAGAAATTTAAATGAAATTTTGCATGTTGCATTAATTAAAAATAAATCTTTTATATATTAGTTAAGCGAGCTATTTCCACAATTGATAAGACCGCAAGAGCGGAGGATAATACCTTTCGGCGGAAATTTATTAGCGAAGAAGCCGATACCACTATTGGCAGCCGAGGTCGAAAAGTTGGCAACCCTTGGTTGGGCTGATAACGCCATGTTAAGTTTTTTCCCTCGATTTTCTTGTGGCCGATCGCCATTTCTGATACGGGAATGGCCCGGATTCGCTTTCACATAAGCTCGCCACTTTAATTGTGGTCCGAGCAAGATTCAAACATATTGAGTCTGTTTGACGTGTAGCTGATATTGAATTGGTTTTTTTGATAATGTCAGCTAAAATATATTTTGCGCAGACCGCTTTTTTATAAGAAATCTACCGTACATCGTGAAATATTTGAGGATTTTAACGGTACATTTGATCGCATCTTTTTTTATTCTAAATTGAAAGAAAGTCATTGTCTTCTGGATAGCTGTTTCATGTGTTGGTGCAACGATGTTAAATCTTTATCTACGAGTGGATTCAAGTATTTTCGAAGTGACAGAATTCATAGTGTCCTAGTGCAAGTCCAAAATTTAGCAGTAAAATGCCCAAGGTCATAATTGATCGCCAACCAGATATGAATTCCCAAAATTGTATGATTATCTCTTCTTTGACGTTTGTATAGAGGATATATTCATGTCCTGGAACTCTAACAAATTTACTAGGATAAACGCCTAGTTTAATTTGAAATAAGATGACATAATTAATAGATTGAAAGATCTTTAATCTAATAGGATAATGTATGCATAATATATATGTATACACGTATTTTTATATAGAACTGGTATTTTTTTTCCGTTTTTTATTCGTTTTTGTAGACTATTTCCTTGAGGAAACCTAGGTCGATGTATCGGCACGGTAACATATTACGTTGTCTACTGTAGGAAAATTATATATCCTGCAAACAAGTACGATTGTACAGAAACTTTATGAGGTAAAGCCTTGACAATGGCACGTGTTACTGTGCCAAAATGTTGTCCTAGATTTCTATAATGAAACGCGATCTAGCCTAGAAGAGACACCAGATCCAAACACCAGTGCTCGCAGAAACCCTAAATTAAACACATAAGTTTACATGACAGAAAGTTAGCAAATATTATAATATAAATTAAATGTATCAATTAGAAAGATATACAGGGAAATTCAATTTATCGAAAAAATATTTTTATTACTACCGGGATTCGAACCTGGATCCGGGGAAATGCGTTAACCGATTACACCACATCAACACAGTAAGCTGACAACAAATTTCTAACTTATATGCTGTAGTTCTTTCATGTTTAAAAATTGTCACCTTTTATATCGAAAATCTCAAATACCTTTGAGTGATATTTGCCAAGGACACCGTTTAATTTACTTAATTTAAAATACCACAGAACTATGATCTGAAAAATAATATGTTCTCTTTAATATCCAAAATATTGATTTTTTGGACAGCTATCTATTGTATGATAATATATCTCTGTATCGTGCAAGTGTTATCAACGCCAATTATTAAGGCTCGGGGGGCTCAAACTATTGATCAAGGTATCATCAGATTTATATCGCCGTATTGACATTATACTACCAGTATTGACACACAGCTGTATTGACGTCGAGTCAATACTTGCTCAGTGTTTGACGGTATGCAGGGATGATCCACAGATCATGCCTGTTTAAGATGTGTGTCCACGGGGTGAAATATTTGTTTCGAGAAAATCTTTGAAAACATGATTATGCTCTCAAGTTGTGCACAGGGCTGAAAAGGCTCTAATGAGATGTATAAGTAATTATTAATGCAAAGCACTGTATAAACATGGAATATATTTTTAGAGTCTCGAGATTGAAATCGGCAGTAATAAAAAAAAAACGAGTAAGTACAATTGGTTTTCTCATGATTATTTGTTTAGCATGTTTAAAGTTAATGAGTTCTGCATAAAATATGTAGTCACCATGGTAAAGTTTTTTTTCTTGTATTTTTCTGCGATAACCTAAAATAGTCGGTCTCATCATGTATTAGTAGTTCTTATTATCATTGCAGCCATTTTTCATAATTATATATGTGTGCAGAGGTATAAAATGAAAAAGGTGTAAAGTGTAAATTAAATTATCACACCTTCTGTATTAATAATAAAAACAATTTATTTACAGCATGTATCTTAAAAATTGATCTGTTTATCAAAGAAAACAAAAATGTAACACATCCTTTAAATCTGTGAAATATCAAACAGCAACGACGAGATGCCTGACTTTGTTAAGTAGTAAGCCTGAGTAAGCCTCTTGACTTATTTAAAATGTCAATAGGTAATCTCGTAATAATCTCCGCTTCAAAATCACAACACGTGAATGTAGTCATGAGATTTTCCTCATCAATACTCGTATGTCTGAAACTTGTTTCGTCTGTATACGCGCTCCTTTAAAATTGGTATATTGCTTGATATATATCGTCCCTACATTCTGTTGTTAGATTAGGTGAGGTTAATTGATTTAGGAGTAAATCGTTCCTGTATATTCTTATAGTAGAAACTGGTACAACGCTCGTCTGGATTATGCCAGACAGAAGCTCGGGGTGTAGATTTTCCTTGCATATTGTTTAACAGAGGCGTGCACTCCGTACAATCAAAAAAGGCTGTGCATAAGTATAATTTCTTCGAAATAAATATAAATTACATATTTATTTGATATAAAATGTATTACTTAGCTATGTATGTGTGTGTCCACGCGTTTTAATTCATAGTTTACACGTTTTAACTAGAATAATTTAGCGAACTAATTTAGAAACGCTAAATAATGCTGCGTATGTATTTCCCACAATTTTTCGCAAAATGTGCCCTACACGTAGGTATACCAACCAATTAAACGCATTTACTTACATCTCTTAAACCGCATGGTAGTCTGAATACACATCTACGTTTAAAAAGACGCATTATAAAATAGCGTAAATTTGTAGGTATTTAAATTTGATGTCTACATGAATTAATATTCATATTTCTCAAGAACGGACTTACTATTAATTTTTATAAAAAATATGCATCCGAAATTTTTTTTTTCTCAGATGAATATAACCTTTGATCAAAATCAGATAACTTAGAAAAAAGCGGGGTTTACGAAATTTCATGCGGAGATTACAATAATAAATATATTGGACAAACCTCTACAAATCTCAACATTAGATTAAAAGAACATCGTAGTTGTCTAACTAATAACAATTTTTCCGAATTCGCGAATCACATCATGGATAATAATCATTCCTTTTATTCGTGCACCATTAAGCTTCTTCACCCTGTAACGCGTAAAGGTTAATAAAAACGTAAAACTGAATAATTTTGAAAGTTTAGAAATAAAAAGGAATTTGAACTCGGGAATTAATTTGTTAAACAATATTATATTTTCTAACTCATCTCCTCTTCTCTCAATATTCCCGTTACAACCATCCCAGTAACTCCGCCCCCTCCCCCTCCTACCTAATTATTTATATGTCTACCACCAAAGCCTTGTCTCCTATGTTTATGTGTAGTTGGTTTAATACTTCACCTGTCAATGAGAGTTACTGTTTCTCTCGAAACTCAAGTACTGCTAATAAACTCAAGTATAGTCAAGTACATTGTTTTATTTATATCCATCCATCCATAATATAGCTTATCTTGCTTTAAGAGTATTGGTATTAGTGGCATAACCCAAATCCATGCCTAGTGTATGTCACTGCAGTGTTTAATCATAGAGCTGGTACAATATTTGATTTGGGTATTGTGGGAATACGTCTGATAAAATTCACTTCATTCCATCCGGCCATCTTCGTTTGGGATTCAGTCCATAGCGCTGTTCCATACAAACTTATATCATGCAAGTCTGTTCCTATCTGTCACGCATGAGCTGAGCATTTGCCCATATAATTTCTAATTCATATTAGAGAGTATTTGGGAACCGAGTCAACGGAAATAGATAATATTTAGACGGTCAGAAATAAATAAAAAATATATTAGTTTTTTTTCCAAAAGGTGCACGTTAATGAGACATTAATATAGGCAAGTACATACAGTAAAGGAAATTCATTTTGGGACTCTTCAAATATTCTGAACAACTATGGTGTCATAATTTAAATGAACCCTTTATGTACATTATAAGTTACTTTCAGCTATAAACCTAATTAGTCAGTATAATAATCAGAAGTAAACAAAATATCATATGATTATTTTATTTTGTAAATTGAGTTAAAACACTATTTTATTCCACTATATTTTTATTATGTTAAATATTAGAATATTTTCGGAAACATCTTCCTATTATTAATATTATAATTAAACTAAAATTAAAAATATTTTTATTTATTATCTTTGTTTTATTAACCACTAAAATGAGTTTAAATACATCTACCGGTTTCGAAAAATACCATTTTCTTCTTCAGGATGTCATAACTAACTAAAACATATATTGTTTCTTTGACAGAATCTATTTAAAAAAAATCTATTTTAAAAAAAAAAAAAAAATTTTTTTAGTACCTAACTCAAATCATTACTTAATACAAATTTACTCGAATAATTTTTAGGAAAAAATTTTAGAATGGGACTCATAGTTAAATTTAGTTGATGATTATTGATTATCGGTGTAGGATTTTATACATAAATAATTTTTCGAATCAAATATCTAAACACCTACCACGAAACATTAGACCGGCATTTTATACAAATAATAGTATAGGAAATTTACTCATAAATTCTAAAGACAAAGATGATAAATTTAACAATTCTGGTGTCTATAAACTTAGTTGCAAGGATTGTGCTGCATTTTATATTGGTAAAACGGGTAGAAATTTTAATATAAGAGTAAGGGAGCATTTGAGATGTTTGAACAATAGTGGGTTTTCAGAATTTCTAATCATTTGATAGAAAATGGTCATGATTTTGATAAAAAATTGGGATTGTCAATTTTGCATATAAACGGTGTTGGACACAAATTAAATAATTTGGAATCGTTGGAGATAAATAAAGCGTGTAAAACTAATCAAAAAATTATAAACAACCAACTAAATTTAACTACGAGTCCCATTCTAAAATTTTTTCCTAAAAATTATTCGAGTAAATTTGATTTGAGTTAGGTACTAAAAAATTTTTTTTTAAAAAAAAAAAGATTCTGCCAAAGAAACAATATATGTTTTAGTTAGTTATGACATCCTAAAGAAGAAAATGGAAAAAACCAATAGATGTATTTAAACTCATTTTAGTGGTTAATAAAACAAAGATAATAAATAAAAATATGAATCTTAACCACAAAGGTAATATTGCTGATTTTAAAAGTATAAAATTAAAAATACTTTCAGACAGTAATATATATAAAAGTTGCTTATTTTAATAGTCACAACCAAACTTTGTACTACACGCACGTAGGATTATTAGTGTTGTGCGGTGTTTAGTTCACCTTGTGATGAAAGGGACTGCACCTCTCGCATAATTTAAATAAGAAGTAAACATTATCAAAATATTTGATTCTACTAGAATCATTGCCATTGCGAGATTGCAATGGAAATTTTTCAAATTATAAAAGAAAGTTTTCTCGAAGATAAAATAAAATAATTGATAATAAAAACAGAAATTTGATTATGAATCATCCCTAAATCCATGGTAAACGATTTGATACAATAACTGTTAATGGGGTTAATTTGACATTTGATGATGGAAGTGGAGCGGTCTCGTCGCGCCCTTCAAAACATTGATGTTTCAATAATCAGATTCGGATATAACGCGGTGATTCCTCACAAATGGTTCAATCTGCAAGGGTTAATTACCGGATTTGAAATTTCAGGCGACGTGATTTTCGGTGGAAATCGGCATTTTCATAGCTTGAATTTCAACTATAGTTCAAATCAAATATTGTAGATTGCAAACTCGGCGTTATATTGGTTTACGTATTTACCATATTTGTATACTGCATATATAATACTAGTAATACAAATAATAGATATCTCATAGAAACGAAGTTATTTTTTATTAATGGAAAAATATGGAAGTAGGGTTAATTACAAGGCTTACGACCTGTCTTCGTCTGGCTTATGTTATCACTTTACGCAATGTAATGTTCACTATTCTACCCAATCAACCTCTATATCTATCAAATTTTTGAAAGTTGTATATATTTTAATGAAACACTTTAATGACAGGCATTATTACTTTTTTAATAAATTTATTAACTACTTTAATCTAAGACAAAATTATTATGTATTTACGTTAATTATTGTAATAATTTGAACCTATGTATATATTTCATTATGAAAAAAATAAATTGGCAGGTTTTGAGAGTCATATCGCATTATACCGGGTTTTGCTCATCCTAACAAAGTTATTGATTCAAAATTACAATAAGCATTAATTATAATAATTTAATTTGTCATAAAGGTTATATAAAGCATTATATTGGACATACACTCCTTTACCTAACATAACCTAACACTAACAAACACACAAATATTTTTTAAAACCTAACAAACTATAATTAAAACCTACCTAACTTAACCGATAGTGCGAGGTAAACAAGATACAGGAGAATGGCCGCCTCAATAATCGGCGAGCTCGTATCAGAAGATGTATGCATGTGGATGAGGCGAGAATTGCGCGTCAGGACAAAATAGTGTGGCACTCTATTCTCTCTGCGCCTACCCCCGCGGAGAAACGGCGTGATGGTAAGTTAGTTTAAATATACTGATCACTTGCGCGCCTACGTCATCGTTTCATGTAAAATCTCTGTCTCGTTAGAGACATTATTCAAATAATATTTTCGCGAGTGTTTTATGAATGTACATGGACGACTACTAAAAATATTATTTAATTGAAGTACAATTAACAATTCACTATGCGAATCAAAAATGTATGTAATGTATGTAGGCGCATATGTTGGGGCGTATTTGTCGCGGGCGCGTTGTCGGGGCGCATTTGTCGGGGCGGTTTTGTCGAGGCGCATTTGTAGGGGCGATTTTGTCGGAACGCATTTGACGGGTCACCATTACGTAAATATATTTTATTGAATGTAAATTAACAATATTTAATTTTAATTTTAAAATTAGCAACTATAACTTTGTGGTTAAAATTCATATTTTTGTTTATTATCTTTGTTTATTTAAAAAAATTTCCAGTAATGATTTGAGTTAAGTACTAAAAAATTTATTTTTTATTTTTTAAATACATTTTTAAAAACAGATTCTGTTAAAGAAACAATAATATATGTTTTAGTTAGTTATGACATCCTGAAGAAGAAAATGGTATTTTTCGAAACCGATAGATTTATTTAAACTCAATTAAGTGGTTAATAAAACAAAGATAATAAATAAAAAAATAATATTTAATTTAGTAATATATTATTTTGAGATTCCAATCCCCTAATGACTTGTGTTAATCAAGAAGAATCCCGACATAAGTAAATGAGTACACAAAGTAATATACATTAGATATAGAAAATTCTGGAAAACCGAGAAAAAGTAATCTAATCTTGTACTTCACACACTTAACTAACTGTATTTTTACACAAATATAAATTCATATCGCATTTCTAAAATAACAGTGAAAGAACAACTCAAAAACCATTCATCTGAGTAGTCCTGGAAGCCGCAAGTGATGAGTGTTGGCTGTCATTTAATGTATATTTAAAGAAACCTTGTCATATCCAAATCTCGCTATTTTAATTTCCATAGCTACTTTTGAGTTCAACAATTAATTTGAGTTAAAAATTTATTGATTTACAGTGCTAAGGTATTTGAGATTCTGTAAAAATAAGGTAGATGGAAAGATTAAATGTATTAATATCAAAAAGGTAAAATATAGATTCGAAAATTTGTCGCTAAAAATATTGTCGCTGTAGCATAGTTGAATAATGCACCTTCCCTGGTTAGGGAAGAGATCCAGGTTCGAATTCCGGTTGCACAATAACAATTTTTTTCGATAAAATTGATTTTATATGTATATCTTTCTAATGATTATATTTAAATCATATTTAAAATATCACAGACCGTCTGTTCTAAATAATTACAACTTCACAATAAGAATGTGTACTCCTAATAATATGATTTATCCTCTAACTAATGAAGGTTTGTATTTATTATACACTGGATGGTTGGTCAATCCCAATAAAGCATCTCAATAATATACCCATTAAAAAAACATTGCCGAGGGTAGTTACGTTTTACGTGGCTGCGCGAATGAAGAAGATAAATTTGTGCACGTTATGTCAAAAGTTGTTCGTAAAAGATTTATCATAATAAAAATTGGAAAAACAGTACGAGAAAATTTACAATTTTTTTGTTGTAAAAATGTAACCTTTTTTGTCTGTAACAAAGTGACCTTCTTTGATATCTGTAACAATATTTTAACACGGTGCTACAAATAATTTGTGTTATCTTCTGGAGTTTCACATTTTAGTTTTCTGCTTTTGACAGTGATTAATTTGCTTGTACATGGAGCCACTCGGAGCAGTTTGCGATGTGAACTTGATGCAAGTTGATAGGAGGGCGGAATAATTACAGCACATAAATTTGTTGTAAAACATTATTATTATGTTTGGTATTATATGAGTGCTGAATATAATACTAATATTACCTCGTTATTTTTAACCAGTAGTATGCTCGCCTTTATTTATTGAAAGTGAAAGTGAAAAAAGAAAAACAACAAATATTCTTGAATATATAGACCATTACATAAATATTTTTTTATAAAGAACCGTATAAAACATAAAAGGAGTAATAAAAATAAATATTATTTAAAAATTATATGCGATAGTCTAAAACTAGTTCTGCTGATCTGGCAGTCATAAACGAATTTAAACAATTATCAGATATCTCATCGAGACAAAGCTATTTTTTATTATATTTAATGGAAAATATATGGAAGTATGGGCTAATTACAGGATATTTGTTCAATAACAGTGCGTTTGTAGGTAAAAATCCAGTAATTGCGTGTTCTTGGACATATTCAAATATTGTTAATAATCAAATTTGTTTGATTTTTAGGAGAGCCAAGTTTTTTATTTTATGTAATAGGAAATTAAACAGAGCGACTATGTGTTGTTACAATATTATAGTAATACAATATAATTCTAGTATTTCTGGTGTGTACATTATAGTTGGTCAAACTGAGTAACCTTCTCAGTATTGTTACAATAATATGGTAATATAGTTCTGGTATTTCTGATAAGTACATTAAAGCCGTAATACTTGTGGCTTGTTAATTTTATTATGTAATCTTAACAAATTACAAAAGTATGTTCATGCTGAATCATTTTTCAATTCATTAATTATTAAAAAAAGTTTTTTTGATGCAATTAAGGATAACCGTTTGGTTAACTATTGTACCGATATACAGAATAAAATATTATTTACACTTTTCCCTTTGAACTAAGTGTGTACTGGACGTTTTAGAAAGGGAAATTTTGAGATGTATCTTTGGGTGGGTTTTAGAAAATGAATTTTGTAGTGTAGACGATACAATAATGAGTGTAATGAGATAAGCGTCTTAAGGTTTATTAAAAAGAGAAGACTTTAGAGATTGGGTATAATCATATATTGAAAAATGCACCCATGGGTTCAAACAATAAAAGCAAATATGTATTGTGCTTTATACCATACGATATAATTATTGCAATTATTGAGACTTTAAACAAGCCTCTATAAATTATGCATAAAAAGTTAACTTTCCTTCATATCACTAAGGGTGTAAGTAATTTAGATTTGTTGTGATAAATCTTTACCTAAAACTTCTAATTTTTCGATAAAGAGTAAACAAAATCTAGTGATGGATATTCGTTGCTATTTACGACCGTCGTCATCGCCCCCCATCATCAAGCTGTACCAAGCTTACCAGTCTAACCACAAATCATTGATAATTTGTATTGTATTGTATTATATGTATATTATTAGTTAAGAAAAATGTATTTATTTTTTATATAATTCAGTGTATTATATTATAAATATTCTAACATATTTTAGATAAAATTTGCCTAGCACATGCATTTTAAATTATTAATACAGATGTAGATATACAGGGTAGATGGCGAGAATGAAGTGGAAAATGTAAAACAATGTGTGGGGCATAAAAATGTAACAAAAACTATAAAATGACTTGACTCATGAAAAGCTAAATCAGTGTTGGACGATTATGTATTTTAAATATGAATTAAATATATTAATTAGAAAGATATACATATAAAATCAATTTAATCGAAAAATATTGTTGTTGCACCACCGGGATTCAAACCTGGATCTCTTTCCTAACCGGGGAAGGTGCATTATCCAACTATGCTATGGCGACAATATTTTTAGCGACAATTTTCGAGCCTATATGTTACCTTTTTGATATTAATACATTTAATCGTTCCATTATTTGAAAGAGCTATCTACCTTATTTTTACAGAATCTCAAATACCTTTGAGTAAACTGATAGCAGACGCCAGAATTATCAATTATTTTTTATTAAATTTTGGACACATTGATACAAATTTATTATTAGGAGAACACATTCACAATAAGAATGTGTTCCCCTGATTATATTTTTAGTTGGATTCACTAAATAACTTTGTATATCTAATAGTATAGTTCATGTAAATAATTGTCTCTTCTCTTTTATCATAGACGCTTGGTATATAAGAACTTGAAATAATAGTATACAAATTTCTACCAAAACGACTGCTTAAATCTCGCCCTAAGATAGGATGTGATGTGCGGTATAGCCGGGGATGAAGAGTTTATACTGTACGATGTGTACTTACTAATTGCAACTTCCCACCTATGGTAATGACTTCGCCTTAGGGCGGGTGGTTTGTGTAGTGACGCAAGAGAGATTAACTGGAAACCTGTGGCAGGTAGGAAGGAAGGGGAGAGGCAAGTTTACATAGATTGGTGCTAGACAATTAGGAAACAGATTTTAAATTAGCAGCGTAATATACCAATATATTTTGCCTTAAAAATTGAAGAATTTGTTTTGTTTAAATGTCAGATAACATATCACATCAAATAAAATTTCCCATTAGGCAATACTAGAATAATATTATGTTGTTCTGACCATAACCAATTTTAACCTTCAAATTTAATTAAATATAACTCATGTCATGCATATATGATTACCTCTCCTAAATTCCTACAGTTCACTATCCCTGCAAAACAAATTACTCTTGTACAAAGCAATTATCCGTCCAATACTCACATATGCGAGCCACAGCTGGGGTTCAAGTAACACAAGCTTTTTTAAATCTAACAAAACTACATTCTTAGAAGAATCACAAACTCACCCTGATTAGTCAGAAACACAATCATTCACAGATACTCAAACATACCCTCACTCAAAAGACATACACAATTTATCGTCTAAATTTTATTCTGAATTAATTTCCATCCCAAGCCCTTCCATAAACTCCATTGACCTATATGATCCCTCATCCGATCCTCATTTCACTTTTTTACCCTGTTCTTGACCCTATTGAACAAAATTTATAAAAAGATTCTATAAACACTTTCACTAAAAATATAACAATTTGTAAAAATTTCAACCAAATCAAACAAAAAAGAATTACCAAAAAAAAAGTATTACATAATAATTTTGCCCATTTTTGCTACTACCTTATACAATTATATACAATGTTAAAATGAGTTGATAATAAAAAAAACGATTCCCGAATAGGCTCCCTCAAAAAATCTTTCGCCATTGTTGTTACCTCATATGTCGGAGACAAGAACAGCTCAAAAGATAATAATAATAAAAATAATTTCAAAAAAGGCTAGAGATTACTCAACGGAATATGTTTTTAACGATTTTCCTATTATATTTCATTTTTTTAAAGAGGATAAAATAAAAATTCACCATTACTATCAGACTAGGAGGAATACTAATGAACATGTTATTTTAAAATGTCCAAGTTAATAATATGACAGAGACATGCAACATACATTGCTCCTAAACTGTATAACAATCTGACAATATCAATTAAATTAGTAGCAAATATAAATGTTTACAAAAAATAAGTTATAAAAAGGATTAGAGATCTTCAAAATTATTAAACTATGTTTTTGACATCTTTCCCTATTTATAATCTGATCAATTTCCCAACATTTTTATATATTGTTAATTTTTATATTGTATTATTATAGATGTATGTATAAATTTAAAAATCTTTTTTCATTTGTAGTAAAAAAATTCTTACATTTAGTTAATATTGAACTTGTATTATATAAATGTTGAAAACCACCCCCATAATTCAAGATCTTTCTTATTCGGGGGTGCAAAACTCTACTATTTTTATTTTTTATTGTCGAATATAAAAAAAATAAAAAAAGAGGGCTCAGATCTTATACCCGCCTCCTTTAACAATCGAATCAGAGTGCATAAAAGATGAGTACTTTTCGATTAAGCAGTTCTGGTTGTATGTCGTATTTTTCTAAACCTTTCGTTTCTTTCACCCTATGCTCGGTTAACATAGCTTGCTCTATTCGAGATTCACAATACCCAAATTTATAATAATGCAAAGAAACTACGCACAATTCTTATTTTTAAACCTATTTCCGAAGGATTAAAGTAATCCAATTAAATTTCTGGCTCTATAAATAAATAAAGCTTTCCTAACTGTCAAACAAAAATAAATAATCAAATATTTATAGTAATTCGTAGCTTGTTGACGTAGTGGTTAAAACGCTGGCCTAGTGGTTAAGATGGTCGGGGGTTCGTGACTTGTTCCAGGACACCAGACATTTTTATAGTACTAGTGTTTAACTTACTTTGAAAATAGTAAGAATATTGATGTGACATGTATTCCGTGTAAGTAAAAAAAAAATGAACGTTAAAAATGAATTTTTTTTCGGAATAACCGTATTTATTGTAAAAAAACATGAATCTAAAGATCTTTCAAACCAAAGACCGTCATTACGGTTGAAAGAAAATATTTAAAATAAACCGAACGTGTGTGCGAATAAAGCCATAATGATATATTGAAAACTTAAATATTTTTTTACCGACCGACCCACAATTCAGCAAAGCTAACAGAAATAAACCCTCGTAAAAAATTCCACGTCGAAGCAAATTTCTATGGCTTGTTTACTTCGGCAGTAAAAAGGAAGCGTACAATTTATCAAAAGGTCTGCGAAAAAGGCCGAATCAAGAAAACAAAGAAAGTACTATTCGCCCAACAAAAAGCGTGTCCGATGATCCAAGCTCTACTTTCGACGAACAAAAAGACACAAAAAAACTGTAACTATTTTTATTTCTTTGTGGGAATTGTTTATTCAACGCTTCCACTCAACTCGTTTCATTTGAGGTTTTTATTCGCTGAAATGCCAATGATTCAGTATTCCTTGTAAGTCATGTTTTTCTTTTGATATTCGTGTTTATCAAGTAACGGCAGTGGCGTAATATTTTTTTGGCCCGAAAATATCACCTTTCTTTTGTATTTATTTTCACTTGGTCCACATAAATTAATCTCGCAAGGTCGCTGGAGTCAAATGACATTTTTATTCCAGAAAGATTACGATGTTTTAAATAATATAATGCTACTTAGTATATACCTACCAAGGTTTTGGGCAATTGCTCCTTAACAATTTCCCACATTAAGAGAAAAATACGAGAGAGCAAGGAAATGAGTAATGATACAATTTTTCAATATAAACACTTTTTTGTTGTGAAATTGCAATTTCAGAATATAGATCTGTGAAATTTTTAATACAAATTGAATTAATAAATTAGAAAGATATACAGATTTAAGATATGCTCAGATATGCAGAGAGAAGAAAGAAAGAGATAGTGTATTTTCTAAGAAATTAAAAAAATCAAATTAATAATAAATATTATTCTTGAGTTCTGCCAGTTTGTGTAAGCATTATTTAGATGTTATAACTATTTCAGTAGTCAGGACCATTTTCAAAGAGTGGATTAACCACGTACGATTGACTTATTTAAATGATTTTATTTACCCTTTTCTCTATGGGTAATTAGGTGGTTTCGATGGAACCGATGTACATTAATATTCTAATTCTCAGAGGCACTACACTTATCATTAAAAAAAATCCTCTTTGTATGTATACGCGATAGCGCTACGGCTACAGCGGTGTGTTGTCGTGGTACACAGATGGCGCTAATCGTAATAAATCCGTAAATATACGTTCACGATCCATATTATAGATTATTTTAGAATTTTTAAGAATTTTTAGTAATACACAGGTTTTTGGCTTGTATATATTGCACGCTCCTGGGTGCATCAACAACTCCGTGTTATGGCTATATCACCTTTCCATAATTTTCCGTTCAAAATTTCAAAGGACAGGTGTCACGACAACAAACCGCCTACCGATACCTGGGACATTCGTTGGTTAGACTTAATTGACGGAGTAGTGGAAATAATGTGGTGAGTGGCGTAATCAAGGAAAAACTTTCATCAAGCCTTAAACAAGGCTCATGATAATTATAATAGTAGGTATCTACCTATCATTATTTTTCACAAGTTATCAAATAATATTGTAAAAACAATCATCTCAGTGTATTTTTGAATTTAAAATATTCGAAATATGTATGTATGCAAAATAATAAAAAGATCTGAATACAAAATGAATATTTATGAAATATTGCAGCGTTCATTTCCAAGTGTCACACGGAGGACGCAGATACTAAGTTAAATAACATAACTTGAATATGAACCAAATGTGTTATCAAGAGATTTGGTATTCCGTTCACGTTCAGAATTGTATTTTGAAGTTTTCATATTGAGCAAAATGCGTTCAAAGCTGCTTTTGTTGATCTGAATTTTTTTTCTAAAAACATTGTTAACAACATATTCATATTTTATTAAATGTGATATGATCTGAAAACGTAATTAAATAAAAAATTAAATGATCTGAAAATGAAGGATATAATTGTCCCCATTATTATAAAAGTGGTCTAAATATCTCGAAACGAAAGAAACATGACTTGGACCACTTTTATAATAATGGGTACAATTATTAGTGATGATTTAAACTATTAAATATTAATTAAACCGTTATTGTGACTGTGATTATGTTTCATTGTAACGATATTGGTAACTGATTATTTGCAATGATTCGAGCAATGATAGGTACACTAATAAACCTCCAACATTTAAAACTTAGTTACCAATCATCGTAGAATCTCAGTTAGCAATCATTATTACAATCACAGTCACATAACGGTTTACCGTTACTAATAAATATAGACTTAATTTTATAATCTGGTAAATATTGTATTCAAGAAATCCACCCTCTACGAGAAGGCCCCCCGAAAGAGTTAAAAAATGAGACATATTATTGTATTGTTAATTTACTACGGTGTACATTATGTGCAAAAAATACAACTAGATATTACTATAGACTGAAAATGAGTCACATAATTGTAGTATTAATATGTATGGTGCATATTGTATGCAATAAATTCACTAATTACAAGACAGGTGCTATGAACGAGGTAGAAATTGAAAAAGAGTCACATTATTGTAGTATTAATATATGCGGTGCACATTATGTGCAAGAACTCCATTCACTGCAACGGGACAAATATCACTAGTGGGCTGAACTTGAAAATAAGAAGCATTATTATATTGTAGTATTAATATATGCGGTGCACATTATGTGCAAGAACTCCATTCACTGCAACGGGACAAATATCACTAGTGGGCTGAACTTGAAAATAAGAAGCATTATTATATTGTAGTATTAAAAAGTATAGGGCATATTGTATGCATGAAATACCATAGATATACAAGGGCTTGAGATTAAATCGACCAAACTATTGTAATATTAGTTTAATTCGCTCACTACAACAAGGCATATCATATAAATAAGTCGAAAATAAGATTTATTCTATCAAATAAAATAACAATAACTATGTATGAAACCAAGAAATTTATTATACGAGATAAGCGAAACCGGTTGACGTATAATAAATTTCGTGGTTTCATACATAGTTATTGTTTTTTTATTTAATATAATATGTCAAACCACAAAGTGATTGCTTTCTACGAAATAAATAAATAAAAGATTTACTCTATTCTCAAAACAATAATTTACCAGGGTGCTTGTATTAGAAATAAATAAACTCACTGTTTTAAAATATAATGGACAGAAAATGAAACATAATATTATTAAATTACATGTTTTAACAAATAATTAATTAACAATATTGTGAACGTATCCAAGAAATTCGCAAGTCGCTCGAAACCATGCCGAAATAATATTGTAATACAAATTAAATCAATCAAGTAGATTGATATACAGAAAAAATCTATATACAGATAAAATATTTGGTTGCTATTGGGATAAATAGATTCTTTCTGTATGTATTTCTAGTTGATTAATTTAATCTGTATTAAAATACCACAGAATTATGTTCTGAAATAGCAACTTCGCAACAAAATGTGGTAAAATAATAAAATTGTGGTTTATAATAATTTGTATTAACTAGAGACTATCCTTATGATTAATTTTTTTTTGCTTTAAGCATAAATATTGAGGCCACTGTATGTCAAAATTAATATGAATGACATATAGAAAAATAAAGTTAACCACCGTTAATTAGATAAGTTGACACCGTTAAGTACTTCTGTAGATTAGACGAATTATAGAAATTAAAGGTAAGTACTAGTATTTTATATGTAGATCACATTAATAAAAATCGGATAAGTAATTAAAATTATTTTAAACTTTACATTTGTCATTAAAATAATAATTTCATTAAGGATAACGATTTAAATGTCATCACTTTTTTGTGAATTTCCATTCGGTATTTGGGTGTTTCGGTTTCAATGTTTGTTTGCATGAAGTCTCCGGTTCGCAGCCGGCTGACGTTTCTCGGCTGGGTCTGACGGGCGGAGCCAAGAAGGGTGGAAAATTAAGCCGCTTGCATGGTGTGTGCATCGGATAGGATAGCGGCGGTGGCCGCGTCGTACCGGCTGGAGGGTTGCAAGGGAAGAAGAATTGGATTGAACGTACTCGAGGGTTTTTTAAAACTAATACATTTGTTTTGTAATTAATATTAATAATTTTAACGGAAATTAGCAAAACTTGTATGTATATTTTGTGGTTTTACTATCGTAGTAACTGTTTTGGTAAGGGTTAAATATTATACGTTTATAGGAATTCAGTTTCTGGTTAAACTGTAGTGCTATCTGTCGGGCTGCTATATACGGCTGTATTTTTGCCAGGACAAACGTACATGTACACGTGATGTAGTGTAATAATGTATAAAACCAGTCGACGTCAAAATAATCGATGTGTTCAAAATAAAGTTACTTATTTTTTTAAATTAATAATTTTATTTTGGAAAAAAAAAGTCACATACACAACTTACTAGTTCATTAATTGCATATTTGAAATATACTGTTTTTTTATTTGGCGGTGATGTGTGATCAGTAAATCGTTATTGTGAGATTGTTATTCGATTGCAACAATGATTGGTAACTGAGAGTTAACTTTTGGATGTTTAGTTCCTATTTAATGGTCGCTAAATTACAAATAATCCGTTACAAATCATCGTTATACAAATCGCAAGATCACAGTCACAATCACGATTAAAATAAAATGTAGTCATAACTATTTATTACATATTTTTTGAATTATTAATAATGTTTTGTTTGGATACAAAATACATTCTTATTATATGACAAGTAATATATATTTATATTTGATTTTTAAAAACTATAAATCATATTAATATTACAATTTATGTTGAGTTAAACAATTTGATTCACTTGAAGATAACGTGCATTTTTAGATCAATTTTGTCAATTATTATTTTTACTTTTTACTTATTAATTTTTTCCTTGGTTTTTTTTTTTCATTGCAATATATTTATTTCATATCTTTAATGTATAACATAATATGTATTATCTCTATGGCGAATCGGGTTAAAAATAAAAAATCTGATCACGCTGGAATAAATACATTATTATTATTTTTAAATACCTTTAAGTACGACGATGACATATGATAATTGAGATAAGCAAATTATTTATCGAATGGACATTATTTTAAAAATTAAAATGTTTCTTGCAGCCCTGAAACTACCCTCAACATTATAGAAGAGAGCCTGAAATCCGGCAGCGGGATCAAAGCACTTACCTGCATAAACGCACCCGTGTGTTTAAAAGTAAACATAATTTTAAATAAGCCCACGACATATTAAAGGGGTTATACGAATTGAAAATAAAACTGAATAATTTGCATATTATAATCATATGATTATTAAATATATATTGTTTTGTCATAATACTATTAAAAGAGTAAAATACGTTACATAAATTATTGTATACATTAATGACAACAAGATATAAATTATATGTATCATTAAAAGGAATTGTAATTAATATATATCCACGAATTTAATGTGCATATGTATAGACCAAATTATGTATTTCCAAGAAGCTTTTACCGACATATATTTTATCTAAGTATATGTTTACATTTCATGTCACCTATCATTATTACCGCTTGGGATTATTGAATTATGCTCCCATGAAGTTGTTACACCTTCAATATATTATATTACACAAGTATGTTACGGATGTGAAACATTTGCTAATGGAAGTCATCTCTTGTTAGTCTGACTATTTTAGTTATCTATTCCTTTTTTTAACCAGAGTTCTTAAAGTGAATGTAAAAAAATATTTAACGATTTGAGGAATCTTAATTTTTTTTTCAAATACTCATCGAAATTTGGTGACTGACTAATTGATTAAGTTTTCAGGAAACTCACTACAATTAAGGTAAATTATACAACTAATATTTAAAAAAAAAAAAAAAGATCTTCATACTAGTCTAGACCATTTTTACTTGCATATTTTATAATTAAAAATACCAATTGTAGAACTTTAAATAAGAACAGAACAAATATTATATACGTGTAAAGGAATACATAATGAAAATTAGAATACATCTACAAATAAAGGAATACATAATGTCTCATGTACATAATTTCCTGTGTGCCTCCTTTAACGGCAAAAAAGGACACCCGCAAGCCATGGATGCAAATAATTCCCACGTTTTTCGTATGTAAAAGACGTGTTCTGATGTATAATATGAAGGCCTATTTATATCACGTCCGCCATAAATGAGTAAATAGCACATACGTAAAAAATTAGCCTATATAAGGTGCCGGTAAATATTTTATAACCAGTTCTCTTGAATAAATCCAACGTAAAACGGCTTGACTTTTTTTATTAACGGAGTACATCATGGAATCGTAATATATGATTTTTACGCATGTCACTTTAAATCATTAGCAGCCAGTTTAAATATTCAGAAGATTGAAAAAACCCAGCACCTGAAAAATAATACGAAATCAAGAAAATACAGTCTTTATTCTGTACGTAATATATGGTATATCCATTTTGTTCTTTTCAGGAATAAAACCAATTTTCATTTATATATATGCGATGATTTGGCATAGTAAAATAGTAAAGAGATGCCTATAGGTCAAGAAGTTCTAGGATAGGTGAGGTCAATGGTTGAAATAAAAGTAGGTATGGCGTGGACGACTTAGAAGTAATAGCCTAGCTAAATCATCGGACGGCTATTTTTTGCACTAAATTTATCAGGTGTATACACAAACTTTTTATAGGAATTTTCAGTAGATTGTGGCAGATAGATTTAGTTGGGAATCCTGGAGACATTTTATGTTCGTTCGTAACAGCCACGCCGAGAAAATTAGACTATGGTCACTTAATTTTGCTAAATTAAAATCATAATAAAGATAATTCATGAGCTGTTTTTCAAAAAATTGTTACTCTTTTTTTAAATATATAATTCTTTAATATTTCATTTATAGTTTTTATATTAAGCTAAACTTAAATGCGCGAAATTTATATTGTTCGTTATACCGCGCGCCGTACGATGAAGATATTCTGGGGGATCATCAATTCGGCTTTAGAAGAGGAGAGAATTTAGAGCCCGCAGCATCACCGATCAGATGGTTTCTCGCCACCAGATATTTATAAAAAAAGTAGGAGTAGTAGTTCGCTGTATTATTGTGGATTTTAAAAATTATCTATGATTCTGTGCACATAAAGCGTTTTAATATAATCCCAGAAAAGCTTATAAAAATAATAAGACTGTGAAAGGACTACAGAGTTTATAAATATTGACTGAATGTCAGAATTTTTCGAAGTGACTGCAGGACTAAAACAGGATACACTGCCACTTTATAAATTATATTTAGATTTTAAAAAAGGGGAATGAAGGGTAAAGCGTCCTAAATAAGACCTACAAGTTACTAAGTTCGCAGATAAACTGGTAGTACTTGGAAAAAACAAAACCCAAATATTGCCTAATCTCGGGAATAGCCTAGTGAGGAAGGCATTGTGAATATAACTGTATTCATAATGCCTGCTTCAGATCCGGATCACTGGGAAACATTAAAACAGATGGAACTTCATTTGATAATACTCCAATATTAATATTTGATAGACGTGTTGGTTTTCAAAAATAGTTTTGGGAGCTAGTTAGAGAATTATTCGATAGTAATCAGTTTTTGAAACTCGGCAAGAGGATTCAGAATATTAATAAAATGTTCAGGTCCAGAGATATATCCAGAAAGATTAAATATCTAGTAAGGGTATTCGAGTATATATTTGAAAACATAATTCTTACAAACTCAGAGGTCTGCAAGATTAGAAGAGAGACTATAAAAGTATTATGAAAACGAAGAGGCTAAGATGGGCTGGCCACGATGTCAATCTTTGATTTAAAAATATATTTTTTTATACGTAAATTAGAATTCTTTTAAATAAATGAACCAGGTTATTTAAATGATAGTGAGTAATTACTTAAAACCAAAACATACACTTAAAATGGGAATATATTAAATTTAAACTAAATGTATATTGATAATGAGTAATTATTTGAAACCAAAACATACATTTAAAATAGAAACATTTAAATCTAAATAAAATTTTAACTGTACATATATTTTACTTTAATGTTCTTAGTACTGTAACATTCAGAACAGGGTATGCCGGGTGGTTGTAGCCATACCATATGTAGAGGGGTGTGAATTGCGTCATTTTCCCTAATTAGAAGTCACTTTACTTTGAAACCACCATCGACTTTGCCACGCGCCTACAACAAAGGAATCGTTTGGTGTAATTTTCACTTTGGATGTTTTTTCGACCGCTCAGTAGACCCCTAACCGGAGCCTAAATTCTATATTATTGTAATTACTATTTATTTAAATATAATAATTAATTCCTTTATATGTTAATGAAATAACATCTATAAAGAAGCAGATCCACGGGGTGAAATATAAATAAAATACAGTAATACTAAAATTACACAAGATTCTTTTTAAATAAATATAATAACAAATATTTGGAAGTTGTACATATGTTACTAAATAAAAAAATAAAAAAATTGATAGATATGGAGATCGATTAATGGGTGAGAATGGTGAACGTTATATTTGTATAAAGTCATCACATAAGCCAGTCGGAGACAGGTCGTAAGCCCTGTAATTACCCATACTTTTATATATTTCCATTAAATATAATGAAAATAGCTTTGTATCAATGAGATATATATTATTTGTTTAATAACAGTGCCTTTGTAGGTAAAAATTCTTTAATTGTGTGTTTTTGGACATATTCAAATAATACTGAAAATATATTAATTACAAAGTTGATCCATTAAATAAAAATAATAAAGAAGGAGAGGTCGACCTCTAATAAGATGTCGTCGTATTAAACAATGTCCAGGATACTCATGAGTAAAGGATCTAAATTCTTATTCGAATTATGCCGAACTTTCGGGGAAGATGGTATTATATATAAACATTTTTAAAATTCAGGACGTGTTTGCCTGATTTTCCATTGTACTGTATTTGCGATGCACTGAGTTTGTCGTACGCGTTTTGCATTGTGCGACTGCTACAAATCCAGGATTAAAGTGAATAATTTGTCGTATTTAAAATCAACCATCCCCGGGATATATACATAAGATGAATTAAATGGTAACGTCGATACAACGTGTACGTGTGAATCAGAAATATGATGACGAATTGGAACGGTCTGACCACAAACTAGTAAATGAATAGCCATGAAATAAAGTGTACATATGGGAGAGGGATTTGAAACATTAGTTGAAGGACAAGGGTTACACACATTCTCAGTGGAAACATAAATCCGATAGTTTATGACATATTTATGCAACAGATAAAGTATTTACTCTTCAAAAATGAAATCTTTGTGTAAACAAGACGTATTTTTTACATTAATGTATATTATATTGTCAGCGTTTAAATTTTCGTTCCAATCGAGTCATATTTTTAACAAAAGTCGCAGAATTACTTGATTGAATAAGTGGGTAATCAAATTGAAAATATTGGGATAAGAAATTTGCATTAGTTCATGTCTATATATTATATTTGATGGTCTGTGGGTCTGAAGAAGATATGAAAAAAACAGTAACAGTTGAGCATGTTGCCAGAAAGAACGACGAAAGTCTGGATAAATTCGTAATTACAGAAACAGTAGAGGAAAAGCGAGCAAAAGGATGTAAAGGAGTTAAGAGTATCCTTTTTAAACGCTAAAGTTAACATGATTCAAGGTCGAGAAGTATGAAAGTGATTACAGGTAGTTCAAAAGACCATGAGCACACGATGGAGAAAAAAATATACAACGTATCGAGTACAGGTCTAATGGCCCGTGTCTACCGAATAAGACACGATAAGTCTCAACAATTTTGTTGAGATAAATCTCAGTACCTTGTACACGTGTCGAGATTTTGATTTGAAGATGATCTCAGAGATCATCTTAATAGATATAATAGAACCATAGATACCTACAACTATTTAATATTTTTGATACAAGAATGCATTAGATTAGGGTGTTTTGAATTCACCAACGAACGTACGGATTATCCATACTCAGTGAATATTTGATGTTTGTTGTATAATAATAAAATGTCAAATAAACCACTAGACGAGTAGCGGTTCTCGAATCTCTAAGACTTGTTGTGTATGCGGTAAACTACGAAAGTTGTCTCCGAAGAATCACATGAGAGTACAATCTGTGTCTTAGATATTGTCTTGAGTAAAAATTCTTATCTGTGGACACGGGCTATATAAAAACCATAAAATTCATAGCAAATATCATAAAATTTTAGCTAAAATAAAAACTAATCCGCACAATATTAATTACAGAATTATGTTGGAAATTATTTTTGAATTCCATAGAAATAATCCCACGATATTGTATAAATCCAGATTATTCCATAAAGTGCGGTCTGCGCCGGCATAAATTATTAAAATACCGCGCATTCTTATTCAAAGCAGATGATACTCTAGTGCTAAACAATGGGAAAAAAATTTGCACATATTTCATTTACAATGCAAAATGGCCGGGATTAATTAACATTCTCTCAGCGTTGGATAATATTGTTTTTTCTGTTAAATGGTTTGTTCTGTTTAGTTCATTTCCTTTTTGTGTTTCGTGTGATTTATTATATTTCACGGGATTTTTCGTGTCATCTCGTCTGGTTAATAAACTCATAAATTCTTCTCATATTTACATGATTTTATAGTGAGTGAGACAGACAATGAAATTAACAAAATACAATAATCTTTTTTATGCAAATAAAAGATTTAAAAAAATTGAAAGTTGATGATAATTTATTGTAAAGTATGAGAGTCATTTCATAATACATCGATTATTTATATTCCTTTCGGTCGATTACAGAAAAGTATAGTTAACATATAAAACTAACGTGATTGTTGATAAAAGTCATACACAACGTAAATAATTATTATGTATACTAAATGAACAAAACTTTAATATTATTTTCTTTTGTAGATTGTCTGATTTATAATTAAAAATAAACGTATTGGTTTTTTGAATTTTAAATCAAAACTACACTACAAATCAATCAGATCAACTCTCTTTCGATGTTTGTGAGATATGATCGTTTCGACTACATGGTTCGCAGGCATGTATGCCCGCACTCGTTGCACGGGAGATATACCATAGATTTCAACTACGAAATATTTATATCTATCGTGAACAAGTACAGTTCTAACGTAACTTTTTATTTGAATAGTAATATAATAATAAATACTAATTAAATGTATTAATTAGAAAGATATACATATAAAATCAATTTTATCGAAGAATGTTGTTGTTGCGCCACGCGGATTTGAACCTGGATCTCTTTTCAAACAGGGGAAAGTGCATTATCCAACTATGCTACAGCGACAATATTTTTGACGACAAATTTTCGAACCTATACGTTACATTTTCAAATTAATACGTCTATCGTTCCATTATTTGAAATCCATCTACTTTGTTTTTACGAAATCTTAAATACCTTTGAGTAATCTGATAGCAGACTCTAGAATTAACAATTAATTTTTTTTAAATTTTGGACACATTGATACAACTTTTATATTATTAAGAGAACACATTCTTATTGTGAAGTTGTAATTATTCAGAACATAGGTCTGTGATATTTTAAAAACTTATTACATGCATTAATTGGAAAGATTAAAAATTGTATGTATATCTTTCTAATAAATACATTAAATTAGTATTTAAAATATCACAGACCTGTGTTCTGAATAATTACAAATTCACAATAAATAAAAAAGTGTTCTCCTAATAAAATATAATAATAATACAAAGTAAATGTAAATAGGAAAGATATACAAATAAAATAAATTATCGAAAATATATTTTTGTTGCCACCTGGATTCGAACCAGGAACCCTTCCTACCCGAGGAAGTGTGCTGACCTATTACACTATGTCAACATTGCTTTCAAATAATGGAATAACAGATGAATCAATTTAAAAGTGCAACATATAAGTTCGAAAATGTATCGTTATCTTACAATGTTGACGTGGTGTAATAGGTCCGTGCACTTCCCCGGATAGGAATGGTTCCTGGTTCGAGTGCGGGCGGCAACAAACATATTTTTTTGATAAATTGATTTTATCTGTATATCTTTCTTATTGATGCATTTAATTTGTAATAAAATATGACAGAACTATGTTCTGAAAAACTGCAACTTCACAATAATATGTTCTCCTTAATAGTAATATAATACTTTAAAATTAAAAAAAAACAGCTACAACACTGATCTTCAAAAGAATTTCAGTAGACGTCAGAATAGCGAATGCCAAAAAAAGATTAAAGCTAATTAATACGCAAGTCACATTTTCCCATAACAATAAGTGAGAAACATTCTTAACTACCCTCAGCTCCACCCCTTCCAGCATCTGTATGGAGATGAAGGAGTCGGCCGGAGATGCGAGGAAGGCCACCACTGATTAAACAAGGTTTCATTATTCTGCCTCGCTTACTGCGAGCACTACTTAACCCCTAACCATCCGTCCTGAATGAGCAACGGGGGTGAGGGAACTGTTGCAATGTCTGTCGGAATCGTATTGCAAATTTGTTCAAGTGTGTGCTACAGTTAGTTAATGGGTAGACAATTTATTGGATATTATGTATTTATAATATTTATCATGTCTTAGAAGAAAAAATGTTTTAAACATACCTAAAAGTCAACGGGTTTAAAAATGTCAACGGGTTTATTTAGATTTCAAAAATAGTGGATGAAAAATATAATGGTTGTTAGTTTATACAACTTGCATATAATGGATGACCCAAGAAGAGCGGAAAATTTATATTTATATAAACTTTTTTTGTTGATGAGAAAATACCAAAATTCTGATTTACTCATAAAGTAGACATGTGGGAATTATGTATGGAACAACGCATTTCATAAATGCCCTCCTCGGCTTTGCGTTCTTTTGACGAAATTTGCAATCACGGTTTGGTATAAATAACTATGGCTGGATTTCAGTGATACAGTATCTAATCTTCTTCTTTAAGGCTTGGGTGGTCATGGGCTTGTTGACAAGCTTTTGACTTCAAAAAACCCCAAAGAAAGAAGTGCAATCACACGGTTTAGGCGGCCAATTCTGGTCGCCCAAACTCAAGATTATACGACCAGGGAATATCTTGTGCAATAATGCCATTGTTTCACGTGATGTGTGGTAAGTGGCACCGTCCTGTTGGTACCACATGTCTTCAAGATCCATACCATCTATGAAATATTCCATTCTTGAGCACGATGCCGAATGGATGTTCCCGGATGCTTCCGGCCATATTCTGGCAAACAGCCGAGATGTTTTCTGCTGAACGACTTGGACTAACATCTGTCGATGGTCTGACATCAGTAATCGACCTAGTCTCCTCGAATTTTTCGATTGTTCTCATCACAGTTGATGCACTTGGAACATTTTGCGAATCATGGAAATCAAACTTTCATCATTTTTTAAATAATGTTTAACAGTAAGAATGCGTTGTTGTGTCAAATAGCGATTCTATTTTAACAATGGTGGACTGTCTACCATAGAACTGTCATAATGGTTTGGCTGTCAAAATACAACAACAAAGATGGCGTAAAATTTAAATTTTCCGCTCTTGTTGGGACACTCACTCTACTTCTATAATTATAAATATAACGTTTGTTAGTTTATACTACTTACATGTTTATATTTCTTTGTGCAGAATAAAAATGTCACAACATTTTAATTATGATTTTTTTTTTCAGATTCAATTGAGATGTATTTTAAAAATGAACAATATTTAAAAATAGCAGTTCCAGAAACTAACTGTAACAGTACTTACTGATGATCCAAGATTAACCATCTCTATGGTCTGCAGGCTTTAATTCTTGCACTAATTGAACTTTTGAAGCATTCAGAGTAAGATAGTTATACAAAATACGGTACAAAGTGTCATATGAAGTGCCTATATGCTGTTTATCTTATTGACACATCTGGACCATCGGCAACACTCCAGCAGAAATGTTTCATTTGATGTGGTTGGGCGAGTAATTTTTTCTTTTTTCATACCAGCAGCACTGCCGGAACATTATTATTTTTTTGACTCAAACAACAGTTGAACGAGAAGGCGTTTCAAATCGATCAAAAGCACTTCGAACTTTACAAAATATTTTCGTGAACGTTTCACCTTTTATGTTGTGAATTTTCACAATCTCAATGCGCTGTTCAATTGTGTATAGACTCAATTTTTTTTTTATAGTTGTCATATATGATGTTTCTAACCCAAAAATAAAAAGGAGAGGAATATTAAATATAATAGTTGAGCTTGGATTACCTTTTATTTAGGTTTTTATCCTAGTTTTATACACATTTAATTTATCTTGTGTATATATAGATATGTAATACAATTTGTATTTTATGTGAGTTTTCATTACAATATTTATTTTCCAATATAATCATTCATCTAAATCAAAGATTACTTTGATTTAAAGTAGAAATGCGTACACGAAATACATACAACGTCAACATTTTTACTATCTTCAAACTAAGCAAACGAATCCCTGACCATTTGATCAATAGGCAAGTATTTTACTACTAGATCAACATGTATTTATATCAATACGAGAAATTTAATAATATACTAACATGACTGTTAACTAAAATAATATTTAGCATCATTATTGGGATCAAATAAAAACTTTAAAAAAAACACTTTTTTTTTTTTGAAATAAAATATATTATACATAACTAATTTAACCAAAAGGTCGAATTTGATCTATGTCCATGTCCTGAGAAAGCATTAGAATAGTTATATTTTTATAACACAAGCGTGAAGCTTGAAAAGTTGTAATAATTTCGAAGTGAAATATAGGCTTTATAAAAAAATTGATGATAACTTAACATTAATCTTGAATCTTATTTATTGGAAGATTTTTAATTAATTCTACTTGGATGATTTGATATTGATTCTGTATAGAATATATTAATGACTGTGAAGAATATCTTTTTTTAAAAATGAATATTAATTTTTGTTGTGAAGTTGCCATTTCAGAACATAGTTTTGTATTATTTTTAATAGGAATTAAATTAATCAATTATAAAAATGTACCGAAAAAATTTATTTATCAAAAAAATATTTGGTAGCTACTAGAATTCAAACCTGGACCGGGGAAACGTATAAACAGTCCGCTACAGTAATCAATTACGTTTTTGACAAATTTAGAACTTATATTCCGTATATTTTTATAATTTATACATCTATTATTTAATTATTTAAAACATTCAAATTTATAATTCAATAAATTTCAAACACATTTTAGTGATACACGCTAGGAGACGCCAGAATTAAATCAATCTAGTGTTTAAAATTTAGTAAACTTTGATACAACTTATATCTTTAAAATGAAAACACATTTTTATAGTAAAGTAACACGTTAACCCGGATAGGAAGAAGTCTAGATTCGAATTCCGGTAGCAACCGAATATTTTTCTGTATATCTTTCTAATTGATTAATTGAATAAAATGTTACAAAAATATATGATGAGAATTTATTTGAGTACTCCAACGTACTCGAGACGTGAACATAGAATCAAGCAACTGTCGCGATGTTTGAATGTTAGTCACATTCCAACTATCATTGTTTTAGGTGTACGTACGCATTAGGGTTGTTACACATCCTAGACAAAGTTTAGGATGCAAATTGGATTGATTATACCCCTGGGAAAACGTTCCCTCAACCCCCAGACCTAAGGGTCTATTCAGGGGTCAATGTTGAAAACGTCGAATTAATGAACTGGTAGACTGTATAATCTACATTTCCTCTCCCCGTTTTACATATCATTTACATATTGTACAGCCAATCTAATACTTGGCTTTTTACGCATTCGTCAACTGTGATCGATATTGCGGGGTATTTGTCAACTGTTCTCCATTTGACAGCGACGGAATTGGATTTTGGATATTTTTCACGCGTGATGCCGTGCTCGCGCCGTATTGGGCACCTCACGGGGCCGAGTGTGAAAGGGTTTTGTTTTTGGCTCGGGGCCTGTTAGCATTGAAATCGAAAAATTATTCGGCCATTTTGGTTCATAAATCACCGATAAAATTGTATGTTTTAAAGAAGAGAAGGACGTAATGATTGCGAAATAGTAAACACAAATATAAATGTGTCGGTTTGAAAAAAATATGTATTGATTTCATTAATGTAATTTATTTAAAATAGTGACATTTTATTTTTAATATTTAATCCACAAAAATTATTAGTCGTTTAAAAAAATTATGCAGTAACTGTATTTTATTGTGAAGTTGTAATTATTCAAAACATAGGTCTGTGATATTTTAAACAATAAGAATGTGTTTTAATAATATATAAGTTATATCAATGAGTCCAAAAATTTAATAAAAATGAATTGTTAATTTTAGCGTCTGCTTTCGGGTTACACAAAGGTATTTGAGATTCCGTAAAAACAAAGTAGATG
The DNA here is from genome assembly GCA_031772225.1 of Eubasilissa splendida. Classification (NCBI taxonomy): domain Eukaryota; kingdom Metazoa; phylum Arthropoda; class Insecta; order Trichoptera; family Phryganeidae; genus Eubasilissa; species Eubasilissa splendida. Next base: position 33,028,227 of record CM062846.1, on the reverse strand, counting down.
ACTTTTTCAAATAATGAAATGATAAATGTATTCATTTGAAAAAGGTAACATATAGGTTCGAAGATTTGTCTTCAAAAATAATGTCGCTGTAGCATAGTAGGATAATACACCTTCCCCGGTTCGAAAAGAGATCCAGATTCGAATCCCAATAGCAACAATATTTATATATATATATATGTATATCTTTCTAATTAATACATTTAATTAATATTTAACTTTGTATTGAACCACCGTGAGTTTTATATATAGGTACACTAATCGGTCTCGAAAAATATTTTTTTCATCGTCAGGGTGAAATTTTAGTTATTTTCATCATCACATTTATTTGCTTAAGTATTTGTAATAATATGTTCAAAAAAACATTGTTTTCTGTATAAGAATGAAATAATAAATGTATCAATTATAAATGTCGAATCTTTATCATTCGTGAATTAATAACACCACAATAGCACGAAAAAAACTGGCTACTTTAACACAGACGGCAGTCTAGAAAAGTAGCCAGGACAATGCTGTATATATCAGAGGTGGAGTCTACTCCATCCCACACAATTAACTACGAGTATATACTTAATTGCAATATAATTGTATCTTATGTTTATCATGTTATAATATAATATATTCACCTCGGTTACAACAAAACATGTATGTCAGTAGAGTGTAATAAATTAATAAAAATAGATAAATAAATACATAATATAAGTTAAAAAATTGACAAAAAAAGGTAATCGGTTTCGATATGTTAATGTTAACCGTTTTCCCAAATATATTAATATTTATTCGATAAATACATTTTTTCTGTATATCGTTCTAATAGATTCATTAATCTGTACTAGAAAAAATTTGCAAGCAAATGATGTATTTAGACCATTGAGAATTATTGTTAGAGCATTAAAGTGGATGATAGGAAATCTTTTATTTGTTTGTTTTCCAAAAATATAAATAAATTATGAAGCAAATTTTAAAATACATAACAAATTAAAATAAATAAAATATTTAACAAGTATTATTAAAGCCTCCATTATTTTAATACTTTATTCTGTCTGAAGTATTATAATGAAAGATCTTGCCTTGAGGTCTTTTTTAATCAACAATCTTGAATAAACATAAAACTTTATATGAGAATAAGTAGATTATTCTCGCCCTTAAAAGCCTTACGCTACTAAATCTTTTAAGGAATAAATCATCACGTGTATGTAGTTCATATGTGTAACAACCCACCCCTGGACGAGGGGAGGAAAAATAAGTCGGTACAAACGGATGTCGTATCCTGTACGATCCCCCCGACGCTAAAAATCAATGAGAATAAGTACCCGGAACAAAACGGACTACTTTATTTCAGCTATTTTAAAAGACGTATAAACTGTTGATTTGTATTCTTTTACTTTTCCCAGTAGTCGTCGCATTGGAGTGGATCTTTCTAGATTCGAATCGACGTTTTATCGTATCAATGATTCAGCTGACACACAAAAGAAACGCAAAGACAGTTTCCGAGGAGAGACATGAATACGGCACCGTGTCATGCAATGTGTTAAATCGTCACTTTATTTCATCTTTATTTAGAAGCAAAGTCATACGAAACGATGACTGACGATGAAACATTTTATTGTTGTGATTTTAAATGTGTACGACTAAAGTGGCCAATGATTTAAAATTAACTCTATAACATACGCAACAAGCGGTTTAAAAGTAGTTCTATAAGGTATTTTTATTTATTATCTTTGTTTTATTAATCACTAAAATGAGTTTAAATACATCTACCGGTTTCGAAAAATACCATTTTCTTCTTCAGGATGTCGTAACTAACTAAAACATATATTGTTTCTTTGACAGAATCTATTTAGTTAGTTATGACATCCTGAAGAAGAAAATGGTATTTTTCGAAACCGGTAGATGTATTTAAACTCATTTTAGTGGTTAATAAAACAAAGATAATAAATAAAAATATGAATCTTAACCACAAAGATAGCATTTCTGATTTTAAAAGTATAGTTCTATAAGGAATTTTACAAGATTATTTCAAATTAATATAGTAAGTGAGGTATGTGACCAATACTGGCAAGATGATTTTTTTATGACTTTGGTGTTTATTAGTTATGTAGACTCGTTAGAGTCACTAATAGAGATTATTTGTGTCAGAAGGATGTGTACCTCCTTGCTTCTCTCGTATGTATATGAAAAGTTATCAATATAGATGCTGGTATTCGTATGAGCATTTAAGGTTAGAGCGGGCGTATTGTGAATGAAACAGCCCTTGCAATAGTTGCATTTATTTACAGTTAAAGGACAACTGAAATTAAACTGTTTGTTATATTATACAAAGTTCAAGTAAAACTAAGTTCACTGAAGTGCCGTGGTGCGTACGAGAAGATGTGTCCGAGGAGATGGGCATAAAAAGAGTGAGTGGTTTTGGTAGTTACTCAGACTGGTTCGATCGCAGTGTATCGTTTCCTGCAATTTTGTGGGTACCGGGCGGACTATATGGCTGTTGAGTGTTTATTTATGCAGATCTGTGAGGCGCGAGCAGGGCCGCTACAATTTTAAATTAGCTCCATACGGTGTGTGATTAGTAGTGATGGGATGATTTAAAAATAGCTCTGTAAGGTATGTAACTACTACTGAGAAGATCATAACAAGATGGCAGCGCATTAATTTCTTTATAATATATGAATAATATTTATTATAACTTATGCCACAGCCACTTTTCTGGATTTGGAATAATAATAATAATAATACTCAATACTCAATACTCAAATGATCAAACATAATAAATATGATGTCCTTGGAATTGTGTGTGTCTGTAAGTGTGTGTGAGTGACGCATCGCCGGCGCGTGTGTGTGAGGCTATAAAGGGCGGCGCGCAGCAGGGCGCGGCTCTCTTTCTCCGTGTTAACGTCGGCTTAGTAATATATCTTGAAATAATTGTAATCACATTGTAATAAACCAATAATTGTTACAAAGTCTATTTCTTAGACCTTTCCAGGACGAAGTATATACTAAAGACGTACTAAGAAGACAAGTACGTAACAAATAATTTCATATGAGATCAATTTAAGAGTCCTAAATCACTGATAAGAAGGTATACGGATATAGAAAAAATTGTGACAGAAATATAAGTTTTTAATTCAACCAACATTCCCACTATATCACAAAGAAATGTAATGTATTATTATAAGATATACGAATTTCAAATTTACACAATTTATTAGGTGAATATTATTGAATACAAATTAAATGTATTAATTAGAAAGATATACATATAAAATCAATTTTATCGAAAATTTTTTTTCTATAAAATTGATTTTATATGTACTTATATCTTTCTAATTAATACATTTAATTTATATTTAAAAAAATATCACAGAAATATGTTCTGAATAATTACAACATCTCAATAAGAATATGTTCTCCTTATTGATAATAAAATAATGATTATAATAATAAGTGTAATAAATTATTAAACATAGATGCGTATGTCGTACGGAATGTTTATATTAGTTAAAGTTAAATTATTATTATATTATAGTATGAAGTTAATGAAGCACTGTTTACAATTATTGTTGAGAGGGATTGCATCTCAATAAACTATAGTCGTGACAATAAAAAAAATCTGTTGCGTGTGTGGTACAAATTTTAGTTAGTTATTTAATAATTTAAAATATTTTCTGTATACTTTTCACAGGATTTAATTCACATTCATTCAATAATATTTTAGGAAGCAAGAAAGCATTGTAAATGTATATTTAATTAATTATTTTAAATCGTTGTGATACATATGTAGATTAAATATAATAAACGCTTTAAATACATAAATTGATTTGACCCTTGGCAAAATACATTGTTTTAAAATGAACAATTTCGTATTCTCTGGCAGATTACACGGATGATACTTTTGATTTCCAACCATAAAAATATGGAAAGAAAATGGCGCAGTAGGGCGATTTATATGAGTGGGATTTTCAACTTTGAGAACAGCTCAATATGTCGCCCGTAATGGTTCCGCACGTCTAGCTCTTTTTATCGTTTTCTGATAGTCGAAGATAAGTTTCACCAGATATTTTATACAAAACTGCTGAAGTAATCTTCAACCCCGAGCTTTTTCAAAGAGCCATCTTAAAATAAGATATATCGTCTACGCGGATACAGTGGTTTTCTTAAATGAATTAAAAATGAATAATAATAATTCCCTTGACCAAGATATTCGAGTAAAGCGTCAAGACCAAACTGACTGACCAAACTTTAAAGTTGTTATCTGGTCATCGAATATGGCCCCCTACGGAGAGAGTGTGATCAGGAATCGAGGCTGCCGAAATAAATTTAGAGAATAAGAGAGTGACAGATTATTAAACTGAAACCCCCGCCATGGAGCCCCGTATTCTACATATGGAAAGATCTTATTTATAATGGCTTGGAAACGTTTTGTGAATGCCACAATAGCGACTATCAAGATCGCCCCAGACTAAGCTGGAATAAACAACAACAAAGAGTGTATGAAGACAGATTGGGTCTTCATCGGTCAACACGTACCGAAGTAACGCAAGGCAAATAATGACGGAGGCGCTTTTCGACGGAAGCCCAAAATCGAGACCCCGACCCTTATACAATAATAACGATAATGATAAGCATAATACCGTATTTCCTCGATTATAAGATGCATGTTTTGTCCAATTTTGGTGTCTCTGAATTCGGTGTGCGTCTTAAAATAGATGACATCTTACAACCGTAGTCGAGATGAATCATCACTGATTACTAGTAGTACTGAGTCAAAATGTGATACAGAAAAATCGAACACTGAATCCGAAGAAATTTCAAATTCTGATGGTACATAAATAATACGCCTATTTTTAAATATTTTTCTTTGTGATTGTATGGCATTGTCTGTTATAATAAAGTTTACATAATGTTTTTATTTTTAATGATTGGTATATAAAAATAAAAGTGCATCTTATAATCATAATCAAATAAGTTATTGCACTATTTTTTCGAGACTGTGGTATATAGTATATGGGATGCCTATACTATCATAGATGGTGAAAGTATGAAGTATAAAGTATGACTGAAATGAAATAGTTGGGAGAAAACACAAGACACGTGACTAAAAATATTACTAAAAAAATCACACTTCTTGGAAGAATCAGAAGATTTATTAGTACTGAGTCTTGTAAAAATGTATACAACTCTGTTATTATTCCTCACATAAACTACTGCAGCAGTTTATTTTGGCTAATGAAGACGAAATGCAACAATTATCAGTACTGCAAAATAAAGCTTTCATAGTAATACCATTTTTTTGTAATTTTTTAATAAAACATCGACCACTTTTTCAAATTACTGTATATTTTAATATATTATTGCAATTTTGCACCAGAAGCAAGGTCTGTAATTGAAAAAAAAGTCACCTTAAATTTTTCTCAAAATGCCCCCTTCGGCATTAAAATAGCGATGAATTTTTAAGTAGAAGTATATATATTTTTTCGTGTTTCTATATTGGCATTAAACGGAAGTTTATAAGTTAATGGGCACTTAGGTCATCATACTTTTTTTTACACCACCGTTCTTCAAACTTTGTTGAAAAATGTTAAATGGTCCGAATTCACATCTTTAAACATTTTCCCTGGATAAATAGTTTCTGTTTTTAAAAAACAGTGACATAATTTTCATATGAAAACTTATAAATTAAGCAAACAGAAAGTGATATTTTTTGAAGTTTTGGAAATGACATTAAAAAAAGAAACAAATGGTATCAATTATTCGAAAATTCATTAAAGTTCAAATATCTAGAAAATCGCGTGACAATCATTACACCTAAGATTACTACTTATAGGATACCCTGTATATATGAGGGGGGAAGGAGTAGGTGCATCCATTTTTCATCGAAGCATAATGCATTTATTTGCTTTTTTACGCTCAAGAATCATTTAAGTAACCCGACATCCCTTAAATATGTTTATGTCCCCTTTTATTTCTTATTAACCCGAATCTTTCTATGTACTTACGCTTGCACTATCTAACTAATTCACAGTTAATCCATTTCGCATAAAACTATAAGGTTGTTGCATTAAAAAAATCGTCATTCAGAGAAATTCCTTAAGTGGTAATTAGTTGATCAGAAATAAGTAAGAATATTGCGATATTATATATGGAAAATCGATTAATTATGAATTTAGTTGCGTACTATTACAGCATAAATACAATATATCACAGACGTATGTTCTGAATAATTACAACTTCACAATAAGAATGTGTTCTCCTAATAATAAAGTTATATCAATGTGTCCAAAATTTAATAAAAAATGAATTAATAATTCAGGCGTCTGCTATCAGATTACTCAAAAGTATTTGAGATTCTGTGAAAATAAGATAGATGGCTCTTTCAAATAATGGAACGATTAAATGTATTAATATCAAAAAGGTAACATATAGGTTCGAAAATTTGTCGATAAAAATATTGTCGCTGTAGCATAGTTGTATAATGCACCTTCCCCGGTTTGGAAAGAGATTTAGGTTCGAATCTTGGTGGCGCAACAATAATATTTTTCGATAAAATTGATTTTATATGTATATCTTTCTAATTCATATTTACAATACAACTATCTGTACAAAATTTTACATAGAAAGCAAAGTTTTTTCTATTAAGTTGAAGCATAATTATCCGCCGTTTTTTTTCGCGAATAACATAATTCTTTAAGAGTTAAGAAATTAAAATATGCATTGAAAACCATCCACATACGAGTATACGCCACATTATGCTGTACCACTTGGAGAAAGGGTGGAAAGCTGCAGAGTCATTTCGCGATCTCAACGATCTTTTCGGCGAAGGAACGATTAGCGAAAGGGCATGCCGAGAGTGGTTTGTTCGCTTAAAAGCTACAGATACTACCTTGGATGACATGTCAAGAAAAGGAAAATCTAAGGATTTTGATGACCAGGTCCTTCTGGCGACTGTGAAAGAGGACGAAAGTTGCACCCCTAGGACACTGGCTGAAAACTTCAACGTCGATCTGTACATGATTGTTCGTCATCTCAGAGAACTTGGCAAGGTGTGGAAGTAGACCGAATGATAATTGTACATTATATATTTTGAGTTTGTTTTCGTTTTTTGTTATGTTATAATATGATTTATATTAAAGTATCATTTTAAAAAAAACGGCTGATAATTATGCATCAATCTAATAGTTCCTTCTTATGAATACTATAAAGGAATAATTTGTAATTCAAAATCAAATTAAGCGCCCATGGTGCATTTCTTAAAAGCCTTTTGATACCTTAGTAGAGATCTTAAAGACCAAATTGAAATACGTTCAAATTAAATGTCAAATATATAATGCCATATTGGAGAAGAAAAGTTGAGTAAATTGGTTTCATAAAATATCACATTTTAACGCATTGAAAAATATTGACTTATATTTTTTAATATTTTAAAGCATTTTTGAATATATTAATACTCAGACCTAGGACAAAGGTAATGCAATCATGGTTTAGAAATAATATTATATATGTTTGATTTAACGTTCTTTAAAAATATGTAAAAAGCAACCTAAAAACTTTTTGATTTCGTTTAAATGATAAAGGTGTCATACCTAAGTATTTTCATTAGGATCCTAGACCCAGTATTTCTTCATTATCAAATGAAAGTGTCTGTGATTTAATATTAATATGTGCAAGGTAGTGGTAAATTCACGTTAGTAAATTGATAATAACATCATGATAATCGTTAGATACGAACAGCAGTATTTCGATTTGGACAGTACTGCACGTCCAAACGAGGGAACTTTGTTCTTCAGATAGGTGGATTTCATAGTTAGATAACCTCGCAAACTTTAGGCCACTATCCAATTATCATATCCGAGACACAGAATTAGGTAATGGTTTCTATAGAATGCATTCATGAATATTTATTTGGATAAACAATTATGGTTCGTGAATTCTGATTTTTATCTAGCAATAATTTAATATATATTTTGGATGCTTTTTGAATACAGCTATAATAGTCACCAACCTGTATCTTATAATTTGATTTAATACATAAATAATAAACAGTTTAGTTAATGTGTAATGTAATGAAAAAAAATATTATTTGATTCAGAATATGCTTCATTATAAATACTCTTAAAATATATTTTGTATTATAAATCTGAAAATATACATAGCGATAGTGATTACATACCAGTAATACAATAGGTATTTTGTGTCATTCAGTATAAGCAATATAATTCTTAAATAAATATCAGATATCTCATATATTTTTAATGGAAATGATAAATAAATAAATAATAAATAGCTTCGTCTCTATGAGATATGTGATATTTATTTAAGGTAAAAATCCAGTAATTGTGTGTTCTATAATATATTCAAATATTGATATAATTCTTAATCAGATTGCATTGATATTTTTCATAATGCAAAACATTACATACATATCGAAGATTCAGCAACGGTAATGACAGATATGCAGACATTGGTTGGTTTAATTTTATAATGAACCAGTTCATAATAAAATTATAGAAGAAATATAATTTAAAAAAATATCAAATTGCACTTTGCGATAAAGAAAATAAAGAGTTTGAAAATGAAGTGAAAGTAAAGTTCGTGAAAACATTAATTTTATGAATTCATTGAGCGTACGTCAACAATGTGATTAGTTGTAAGTCACGTAATTTTAGATAGATTAGAAATTTAATAAGTCTTAATAATCTTGTTAGCAATATGTCTTTGGTATGATTAGTTTAATTTATCACAATTTTTACAAGGAGTATATGACACAATATAGTTGACTCTGTTTACTGTCTTATCATTGTGAAAGACAGTGGTCGTGGCCGCTACGCAGCAACAACATGATCGCTTGCACCGCCTGACAACAGCCATCAATGAACGCCGACTGTTGGATAGAATACATATCGTAAATACAAGACTACATAGTCATATTCTCGTAATATAAACATTGAAGATTGAACACGTGGAGTAGGTATACGTGTTTACATAGTTCTTTATTTAAGCGGGACAGGGTAGAAAAAAAAACGAAATAGAGATAAAAACTGTGGAATTATTTCAATTCATAATATTTAATAATGATGCATCGGAAAGAGTTTAAAATTGTACGAGGCATGTTTTTTAAGTAAGTACAGGATTTTTTTTTTTTTAAGAAACATGATATCATTTTTACAACACTTTATTTTCTTAGGACGCTACAGATTACTTCTCAACATTGTCGCCACCATTATTAAGGCACTTGTCATAACGAAGCATCAATTTGTGTATACCTACATCATAGTACGACTCCGCCTGGGATGAAAACCACGTATGTACTCCGTTTTGTGTTCATCATCGTCATTAAAACGCTTGCCATCAAGGAAACGCTTCAGATGAAGGAAAATATGGAAATCACTTTGCGTCAAATCAGGACAAATCTGGACACATTTGGTGATGAATGTCAGCTGGTTTCATGTTTCTTGCAATCAAGAAGCGTATCGCACAGTCGACACGCCAATCTATTGTCCTGAACATTTCAACCACTCACTACAAGATGGCCACACAATGTGAATGTCTCTAACGTTGCATGTGGTGAGTCAACAGATGAAGAAAATATCACAACCGAAGCGCAGCGTCGGGAATATCCGGCAACGGTACTTACTTAAAAAACACGCCTCGCATAATGCTGGATGGTAAGATGTCATGTAGTTGGAAAAGTGTGTTTGAATTCTTTCGGTTGACAGAAAATGTATGGTGAAATTATAATAGATCGGATATAACAATTATATAATAGATATAAATTATATAATTGTTATCTTCTTTGACGAAAATGATAAAAAATAAGATATATAAAAAAAGATATATATATAAAAAAATAGATAAAGCAGAGCACGTCCTAGAGATATTATTCTTATATTTAAAACACTTTGTTGTTGTTATTTGCATTCGGCAAAACTCTTCACATTTTGTGTCACACACTGATGAAATATAATGAGACTTCATTTATGGCTTCAAAGATTTGCATAATAATTATTTAAATCAGAGTTAAAGTAATACCGAGTTTAAAGACCGTTGAAAATCGCAAAGGGGTAATCATTTGTTTTGCAAGCGGTGAAAATACGTTTAAACAGAGAGGGTGCTAGGTACATTATCTGTTTCATCCTACCATAGCTTCGGAATATATCATTTTCAAACTTGTTTTATTTAACTACGGATTTGGTATTGCGGTTTATCTGTCCGCTACATGATATTAAAAGTGAAGCATTATCGAGCGTAGAGAGCATTTCGATGTGTGGCGACAATTACAGTTAAATTACTCTATTGATAAATAAACACATGTTAAATAAATAATACATGTATTTTAATAACTTACTAAAGAGATACAATTTTACTAACTAATTTACCGTCGTGTTGTTTTCCGAGAGGATCAAACGCCACCTAATTCACTTTCATACTTCTCATGCACGTTCATCAATCGTTGAAGTATCTAACACTCCCGCTCTCCAAATCTCTTTATGGTGCCTCATACGTTCCAAAGATACGTAAATACTCCCGAGTGACCAATTTTCTAGCGCATTCTGTCTTTTATTAATTTGTGCTATACTTTAATTGGATGATGGGATTAGAATTCTGTGTATTCCATGCTTCGAATGAAATTCCTATTGCACTATTCTTTCAATATTGTTCTCTACCTTGCCGTCCCGAGAGAACATTCTTCCTAACTACGAGTACAGACATTTATTTATACACGTGTTTATTTTATAAGTCATAATTTAATCTCTCTCTAACACCATCGTCAAGTTCATTCTCAATATGTACATCAGATATCCTAATCACCGGGGCCTGTGGATTAGTTTCTCTATTGGCTATTAACATAGTGTTATCTACACATAATAATCAGAGTATAGTCAGATCTTTCATTCATGTTCCTGCTTCCGTCCCATCAGCACAAGTTAAATAGCCTTGGTTACATTAGGCAGCACTGTTTGATATATTTTGTAATATCGAATCATTGATTTTAGAAATTAGTAATCAATTAACGTACTATTCTAAATTGGTATCGTATCATGGTACTTCACTGGACGTTTGTGTTAAAGTTCCATTTTTAGAAATATGTTTTAGTTATTTTCATCTATCAAAATTTCTTGTTTGCTTTTCGAAGATCAGAAAAAATATTTCTTACATTTTAATACATTAAGTGTCATTCCGTGTGAAATGGTCCAGAAATTAAAAAAATAGTTGATAATTTTTAAAAACTCATATTTTGTGTGCAAATGCATGTAGGTGAAAATGTGTGAACAAAATCTAGTAGACCGTTTTTATCTAAATAAATTACTTTTAATCCAATATTGATAGAATAAATAGGAGCTGAGATATTTCAGTTTCCACAAACCCTTTACGTTACAAAATATGCCACGCCCCGCCAAACAAATATTACCACCACGCAAAAAACAATAAAATTAAAATGATGGTCATTTTCAATTGCTAACAATTTTGGATGATTGCATAAAAAATATGAGAATATTTAAAAATGGTCAAGCAACCAGTGTTGGACCGTTTAGATATGCCGATAAAATGCAGCGTCACACGGTTCATCATACATCTTGTTGAGGCTTCTAACAGGACCATATAAAAAAAAAAATTAACATTCTATGATTATTTATTGTTATCGTGTTTAGTTTATAGAACTCCATGTTTATTTATTATGAAATTAAAAAAATCAAATCAAAAAATTGAGTTCTTGCTCTTGTGCATTGTTTAAATGTTACAAATTTTTCAGCGGTTAAGGTTATGAAGAGACCTGGACATTTCGCAATAGCGATAAGTGTAAAATAGATGCCTTCGAAATGTATTGCTGGAGAAGAGTGTTACGCATCTCGTGAACACCACAACGCGCGAATGTCGCAATCGTGCAACAAATCCAACCACAACAAGCAATAAAAAAAGATTCTTACAATTCTTTGGTCACATAATGCATTAAAGAAAATGAGATTGGGCCGAAGAAGACCTGGAAGAGTGCCATAAGGGTGAATATACATGTTGCATCTGGTCGGAGAGACCCTGAGTCAGCTCTGAAGTCAGCTGAGAGGGCGACCCAAGACCAGGTGTTGTGGATGTATATTACGAGCCGACTCTGACTGATTGAGCCCACTATATCGATCCATCCGACACTGACTCTATTCTGAGATAATGAGCTCGAAAGTGTTATATATTCATGTATATTTTGTTTTGAATATGCAAATATGATCCAGTTTTAATGTCGTAATATATTTTCAGTATTATTAATGACCACTGTGAGACGAGGGAAATTAAAAATAAATATAAAAATTGTAAATTAACAATAATGATCCATAAATTGAAGTAAATAACGTATGCAGTTGCAACATTTAGTTCTTGCTATTTCCTTTAATATACGTTAAATAGAGTTGGTGTGTATAGAAAAAACCCATTTCACGTTATAACTCAAATTAGCCTAAAATATTAGTTGGAACTTTGTTATTCTAAGGGATCATGAAGAAGAAAACTATAAGAAAATAAGTAATCGAATAAAACAAACATTCTAAATACAAACACAAACACATGTACTCGTTTCAAACATTCTTTACTAACCATTATTTCGCGCATTGTCTTATTTTCCTCCTTTTCGAACACCATCACTTATATTCATTTCCCAAAATATGAATAGTGGCATTGTTTAAAAGAAACTTGTCATCCGTGAATGTTTTCTTGCGTTGAATAAATGCTAAGGCAAAATGGCAAAACAGCACATGGTTTAAAAGTTTTCATTGTGACGGCTTACACAGAAAGATGATGTTGTACTTAGCGCGTGAGAGTTCTGCTTATTATCTTTGTGAAAACTTTCCCATACGAGTAGACATGAATCATATTCATATATCAAGCTTTAAGTACCTCTGTTGTAAATGTTTCCATTAACACGCTATCCCGTTTTGGGGCCGTTTTTCGCCCTGAAGTATGAAATATTCCGTGGCATCCCCTAACAAATGGCGCACGGTCCTTCGACCGCCCCGGGCGGTGGGGCGCATCTTCCCTTGTATGTAGATTTCGGCTCTGATGCGAATCGCGATAACATGACAATAGTCGTGCCTGTGAAATTAAAATGACATTATTTTTAAAACAACTCAACAAGTGGTTTTATTTTGTTTTCTTTTAAAAACAAATAGTGATGTGTGCACGGAATACGTATCACATCAACATTCTTACTATTTTCAAACTAAGCTAAATGTGCAGGCTATGAAAGTAGGATTAACTTGATGGCCTCCTGAAACGAGGTTCAAACCCCCGACCACTAGATAACTGGGTAAGCATTGAAATCACTAGACCACAAGCACGTCAAAAAAATGAGGTATAAATTAAATATTTTTTAATTTGAAGAGAAAATTAAATTGGATTCACAATTGAAAAATTTTAATGCGAAAGATAAAAAAAACAATATTTTAATACATAATATATAGAATAACAGTTTAAGATACCTTGAATTAACTTGTACCTCAACTCGCTGCACCAGCAACATAAAAAAATATTATAAGTAGCTGGATATATGATAAAGATGTTAAAATTTGCCTTTATCCAATAGTTAATTGATTAGGATTTACACTTTTTAATTTTGACCTTAATTAAATTTGATAGATGAGAATTTTTTATTTTTTTATTTAGAACAACTGTTAATATGAACACAAATATAAGTATATACATTCAACAGCAATAGAGTTGTGCACCTTCAAATAAGAAAGATCTTGAATTATGGGGGTGGATAGTAGACATTTATATAAAGCAAGATTAAAATCTATTATAGTACAATATGAAACAATAAACTAAATAATATTTTTTTAAATGTCAAGAAATTGATCACATTAGAAAATGGAAATAAGAAAGATGTCGAATACATAATTGTATAAATATTTAGAACATATTTTTTGTACATATTTATATTTGATGCTAATTTAATTGATTTTGGCAGTTGGTTATAAAGTCTAGGAGCAATGTACGGTGCATGTATCTGTTCTATTCTTAATTTGGATATTTTAAAAATAACACGTTCATTAGTTTTACTCCGAGTCTGATAGTTGTGATGGGTTTTTATTTTATCCTCTTTAAAATAGTGATATAAAATAGTTTTTTTTATATATAAGGACTGTAAATATATTTACACATCATGTTAAAGTAAATAAATATAATATAAAAATTAATAATGCGTACGTCTTTTTTGACAACCATCAAAATATTTTTAGGGTGTTAAATTTTTTGAAACAACACTTTGTGACGACCCTAATAGGCGGAGGACCGACGACCGGGTCTTGTCGCCTAACGAAGCTACAAGTAATTAAGTTGGTCTTTACTTACTTACTTGTATTAGTGCTGTCTCTTCTTATCTTTGGCAAAGTGTGTACTGCCACCGCTGCGGGGCGCACAGGGGGAGGGAGAAGGGCAGGGCCGGGTGTGCCACTTTTCAAGAATTTACAGAAATTACTTCCCCAAATGTAAACAATTTTCCAGCAGCTTGTTTCACTTGATAATGCAAACTAGAAAAAATTACCTACTAGAATTTTTTAGTCAATCGGAAAATATATATATTTTAAAGTTTCTTACATGTATATTGTGAGAGTAAAGACCAGTGTTTTATACTCTCACCGGCTTGTCAGTGGTGAACACAAGATCCACGGATTATTCACCTCAGAAACACATACCCACCCTAGTTTGTCACATTCTTCCTTCATCCTAAACTTGGAAAAATTTATAAAGAATACCTGGAGGTGATAAATAAAAAGGTGTTATTCGTAATAAATCGTATTTAATAATATAAATAATATAAAGGAAGCTAAAATCTAAATAAAATTCCTCTTGACAAATTCTCATTTCGTTGGGATGGGCGTGAGATCGACGTCTTTCAACAACCAGATTTTACAATAAATGGCATCACTCCGGTCCATGCCCGTCCGAGCATTCCTTGGCCCTTCATGGTGTTTGAGTCTAGGCATCCAGGCCGACGAGATAGGATCCGTATGTAGAATTGTAGAAGATTAGATGTAAAGTAGCCCGTGGTAATAACACCAAGGCTAAAGTAACCAAAGGAAAACATCTCATTTCCTGTAAAGATTATTTACCATGTGTTTAGATCAACAAATTATAGTAAATCATGCACTATTGGTTGAATAACATAAAAATATTTACTCTTTGGTTACGCTAGATTGCTCACAGTTACATATTAGAAACGTTGGTCGCAGCAATGAACCGCGCAAATTTGACAGCTCTCCTCGATAATTTGAAATAGAACCATAGATGGTGACTGTTTTTATAACCTTGAAAACGGATTGCGATACCAACGTAAGGGCAAATATTTGTAATTAAGAGGTGCTTGGCATTAAAACAAGTAATGGCAATTTCGAACGTGACCCTAATTTGTAATGTCACAACATATTTATGTCTACAATTTATATTTTTAATAAAATTTAAAAAATCAATAATATGAGGAATTTCACATAAACGGGGAATTTATAATGATAAGTGTAAAGCTTCTCAGAATAAGAATATTAATATACATCGGTTCCACTCAAACCATCTAATTAACCATAGAGGAGAGGGTAACTAAAATCATTTAAATAAGTCAATTGTACGTGGATTATCCACTGTTTGAAAATGGCCTTAACCGCCGAAACACCTGTAATACCTAAATAATGCTCACGCAAACTTGCAGAACACGATAATAATATTTATTATAATTGGATTTCATTGAAAATAAATGTGGAGGTCTATAAATTAAACACAATAACAATAAATACAATTTATATAATATAATTTAATAAAATATATATATAATACTTTTAAAGAATTGCATCTGGAGAAAATCTCCACAAAATTTCAGAACGATCTGAACATTTTTCAGGTAGTAAGCGCAAGGCAGTCAGTTACACGCACTGTCGCTGGCCCCTTTACCTGCGTATTTGACTCATTATATACAATACAATAGCGTTAGGATACGGTTATACATTCCTATTAGCAGAAGGTCTCCTATATGGACCTGGAAACGACGATTCCATGTGAGTTGAAGTTTTTTTTACATATATTGATTTGATCTTGAAACTTTCAATGCGTTTTTTTCGAAACCGCATTTTACAAAAAAGGCCGATTCGGTGTACACGATATCTCAAAAAGTATTTCACCCATCGGATTCAAATTTTGACTACTTATTTTACATATAGAGGATACATGGATGATCAAAGAATTTTTTTTTCCATGAAAACTTGTTATTTTATTAAGGAAAAACGTGAAATTTGATAGTTAAAAAACTGATTTTTTTGTAAAACCATTGTCATTTTGGTAAAAATCAAAATTTCAATAAATCTTTCGATCATTGACATATTCCAACAGATTTTTATTTGTATGTTTTATATAAAGTGTTCTCAAGTTATCGTGTACACCGTGAAAAAAAGTTTCTGTAAATTTGCTGTATCTCGCCCAATTTTAAATATAAATTCAAATAATTTATAAATTATGTTCAATACTAGCCTGTACTGTAAAATAATGTTTTTTTTGGATTTAAATATGTATTTATATGACTATTATAAGGGTGCGTAACCTCATAATATATTACAAATCAAACTTGGCTCTTTATATATAAATTGATCGTTTAAAATCGGTTTTAGTTGCAAAATCAGTTGCTTTTGCTGCTGCCATTTAGGATAATATATTAGGATTTGACCTATAGTAGTCTTCGCTACTCTGAAATTTAAATGGCCGCCAGTATGGGAACTAGGTTGTTTTTGAAAAAAAGTTGTTGAATATATTTTGTATTTTAAATCAGATTTTAGCTATTATCATTCATAATTAGAAGTGCATTAATTAATATATTGTTCTTCAAGCTCTTATCAATTTTTCGTGTTTTTCTCCAAATAATAAATATGAAGGTTACTGAGTTTGCAACTAGTATACTCATATGTATACATCTAATATACAATAAATCAGTAGCGTGTAGTGCAAACAAGTAAAAAAATTATGCATTACTATAAAATCTGGGAAAAAAATATAAATTAAATAATTGGATTAACATAAACGAAAACATTGTTTTATAATTAGCGCCATCTGTGTACCAGTAGAGATTTTAATTGCTTAGTTATAAAAACTACCACGACAACTCACCGCTGTACCCATGGCACTCTTTTGTATTCGCTGCATCAAGTTATTCATATTACTCCGTTCTGTATTATTTATATGACTTGAGTAATTGTGAATTACTCAAGTCATATAAATGGCTATTTACTAAATTAAAACTTTCGGTTGATCCGTTTTGTATGGAGTCATTACCTACGCTGTTTTTTTAAGAAAAAAACATTAGAAATGGTTACAACTGCGTGCAAATCATTAAAGTGTCTACTTCCTCTTTTACTACTTTACTGTTTTTAACGTGTTGATTTTATGATTGTTCTTTAAATTTAGTTCATGGATTGGTTTTTAATTTGGGAAAATAACTATTTCCTAAGTTAACCTTTAATAAAAATAATTATTTTCATTAGTTATTACGTAAATGATTTTCTAACAATAAATGAATCATGTTCAGTCATATAAAGGGTTCTTAAAAATGTCCGTACATTTTTTATATGGGTAAGAAGGTATTATTTTACGTTAAAACTTAAACTTTAAAAATACTATTATTAGTACTCTAAAATTATAAATAAATACATGGTAGGGTCGTATAAATAACGGATTTATTTTTCCTAAAGACGTTGGTTACGAAAATACATATAATGTATTACATATATGTGATTGTATATTATCATTGGTAACATCATAACCTAAATCTATACCTACTGTACGCCACTGTAATTAATACAGTAATAGTGACAGCCTTAGACACGACTAAACATACATTATTATTGTATTTATATTATTATATAACTTTGTTTAATATGGAACGTTTATTTCCAGAATAAGCGAAAAGCCTAGTGGAGAACCCAACTTAGTTTAGAAGATGAACATGTAGGCATGTTATAGGTAAAATAAATTAAATATGTTTTATCTTGATTTATACATGTTAGTTGTTCACTCACAAAAATGGCAAAAGTTGCATTTTGATATTTTCAGTATTTTTCATTTTTATGATTTTTGTTACTCTTTTGAATAATAAACTGATACGTGATAGACAAAAAATGGTCTATTAATTACATCATAAAACGTTTTAAACTTGAACTATTCAATTATTATTGTTGCACTCGCGCGCCATCTTTGAATTTTTATAAATACTTTTAGTGTCCTCAATTCCATTCTGCCTCATCAGTACAAAGTCAGAGCAAGATAAATGGACCTCATGTTTACTAAGCCGAGATTGCCGGCAGAAGGGCGCGGCCTTCGCAGAAATTTATACAAGAAATCAGGACAATTTGAAAAATTTAACAAAAATTCCTCTTTTACACTTCACAAAGTAAACCCGCGTAATAAAGTGTTCTGTGGAACAGTTGGAACTTTTGAATATTCAAAGGATTTGAAATTACAATAGTGAATATTTGTACTACAATTGTTTACGTACTTGTAAAAATATGACAAGGAAGAAAGCTAGAATGATAATTAGTGAGAATATCATATAATAATTTGACGTGCTTGTGGTCTAGTGGTTACGATACTTACCTAGTGATCTAGTGGTCGATGATTCGAGCCTCGTTCTAGGAGGCTATTAAGTTAGTCCTTTTTCATAGCACAATCGTTTAGTTTTGTTTGAAAATAGTTATAATATTATGTGACACGTATTCCGTGTACGCATCTCTATTTTAAATAATTAAATTATATGACCCAATATAAAAAAAATCGAATGAATACAATCAATTCTCTCAAACTCTCATGGTTATATGTAAACATCGCATATGTGTGTATATTACGTGTACAGTTTATTGGGAAGGAAAAAATGAATAATTTTTATTCTCTCTTGTTAATAGTACATATTGAATTCATTTCCATTCAATGCTACATTCTACAATTCTATATGATAATATTAAATATAAATTAAATAAATCAATTAAAAAAATATTTGTACAGATATAGGGTTCATATATATTATCGGTAGCTACCAAAATATATTTTTTTAAATAGATTTTTCTGAATGTCTGATTTATTTAATTTGTATTAAAATATCACATGACTATGTTCTAAAATTGCAACTTAACAAAAAAATGTTTTTTTAGTAATAGAAAATGGAAATTAATTAAAATTTCTAAAATACACACATGCTCATGCGATTAATTATAATAAACGTTTCTAAGAACAGTCATTTAATTATATTCTCGCGGATAAAACCCCATTAGCCCTAAACCGCATAAAATGATTAGTTCTATAATAAGGCCAAAAGCAAATCGTAATTTAACTTCTGTTCTAAAGTTCAGAAGTCGAGGGAATTTCCCACCGTGGTCCTCTAAATTTCCCGTTGTCAATCGATACCATTTCCACTTTGAGTAATGACGCAAAGTTACTTAGGCTTCGGTTCGTACTCTCTGTAGATTTATCTGCGTTTCAATGGTCGAAGTACGAAGACGCCTAATTCCGCGCCGCCATTGTCGTGATTTTTAAACTTTAGTCCGAAAACTGCCATTAATCATGCAGTCAGTCTGTTGTACGTAACACCCGACTTGACTGCCATTTTTGGAAAATAAAAAGCGCCTGAGTTATGAGTTTTGCTCAACGTCTTCGGGGAAACTTCAGCCTCTGGCTACTGTGCGCCGTTCGTTATGTGCTTTGTTACTTTCTAATCAATTGTTTCTGTCACGCGGGAGTGTTCGGAAAGTGTTACAGTAGGCACTAACATTTTGAACACTGATTCATTAAATCTTCTCGTGCGCCGAAATAAGACGTGAACAATATAAAGTACGACAATACAACATGTTCTTATCGTATTTTATTTTATATAATTTTCAATAGTAACTTGAAAAATGCAAGAAGATGTTATCGTAAGTGAAACATGTTTTTTTATTTTCTAGCAATCTGTGTCCGGTCTATAGATTTAGTTAGTATTTAAAATAAGTGTTTTAAATATGAAGTTGTTTTGTTTTGTTGGTGACCTTTGTTTTATGCAGGCCTTGAAAACTATTTTAAGGATCCTAGAGTGCAAATGAGCAAAATTTAGAACTCGTTTATAATATTGGGAAAGGATGGCGTAAGATCTAACGAACGAATTCAAATTGCACTATTTCCGGGTCACGCGTCCCGCGGATTGGATTACGACGATTTTGGTCGTAAATCGGAATCGCTGCAGGGGGGAAGGGAGAAGGAAGAAAATAAGGGAACCTGGAATATAAGGGTCGATGATGGGTAGAGATTCCAGTCGAAGGACCAGTGAACTCGGGAAACCGGAATTCAGAAGAACTGCTCGCCTTACCTCGTATATGGTGCCTCCGTCACTGCAGTCGCCGCCAAGATTCAGACAATGGATGGGTAGTTCTCCGCTTCCAATTGAAGACGGTGATATCACAGCTTTACCTGTGGTACACAAAATAACAAATGATGACAATCATTGTGCACACAAATCACAGGATCACAGCGAAATACTATCGTGGTGTCGCGGACGAACAAGTTTCGGTCACGTTGACGTCTGCTGACAAGACAAGACAAGCATGAGGAAAGGTTATGGGTTCGAATTAGGACGCGGAAAGGTATCAATAATATGGGTCGCGACCGATTCACAAGACCCGCCAAAAATATGGTTTACGAATCCGGAATAGATGGGGTGAATAAATGGAGGAAGGAGGGTGCCTTTGTTTTGCGTCTGGTCGTAGAGTAACAATGGGAAATGTGGAACGGGTGGCGTTCAATATAATATAATATACATTTATATCGCTGGTCAAGTGAAAGGGGAATGTTTGGACGGAGTACTAAACAGTAACGTTTTTAAATTTGGAGTGGATGTCATTAAATATAAAACACATTTATTTTGCCGGAAATGGTAGGTTAGACAGGATGAGAATGGATGATGTCTATATTTTGCGCAGGTTCTTAAAGACTAACTATGCAAAATTGAATTTAGCTTGACCAAATAATGTAGGATTGCATAAATGAAAGATAAAAAAATAGACAGACATTCGGTTTTATAGATATAGATAATAAGTCATGTGCACGGATGAAACTTGTCTCATAAGCGTGTACGGGGTTGAACGCTGAGCGACTTATGGCTCATTGTTATATTTTGTACGCAGAGTAGAATTACGCAACTGATACATATCAACTTACACCGACAAATCTCTGACACAAGAGATCAAAGTTTCATTCATGTTCATGCATCATAATAATATAAAATAGCACACGATAGGAATTCAAGAGAACAAGTCGCATATGTACACACCTATTGATTTTAGTATTTTTTGTTAAAAATGTAAAAAAAAACCCCGAGAATAATAATAATAATAACATTTATTTTACGTATTGGAAGTATAATAATAATAATAATACATTTATTAGGTTCACTTTTTACATGTATTATGTATTTATATTGATAAATAATATCTAGCGGTTTGACGTATTACTCTATACATTTTCACCTAGTTAATTACTATGAGTGTTGCGTAATATTTAAAATATCAGACAAATGTACCGAGGGTATGCATATAAAATTTGGGAAATTAATACAACATATCAGTAAGAAAGTAAGACATATATTTGGGTACCCTGTCTGCTACACTAGTAATTAACTGTATTATAGCAGACAGTGTTTCTCCGGTATATTTGTAAGTAAAGTGCAATGATCAATGTATAATAAATATATATATAAACTGTTATTAGGAGAACACATTCTCATTGTGAAGTTGTAATTATTCAGAACATAGGTCTGTGATATTTTAAATATGAATTAAATATATTAATTAGAAAGATATACATATAAAATCAATTCTATCGAAAAATATTGTTGTTGCGCCACCGGAATTCGAACCTGGATCTCTTTACTAACCGGGGAAGGTGCATTATCCAATTATACTACAGCAACAATATTTTTAGCGACAATTTTATTTGATATTATTACATTTAATCGTTCTATTATTTGAAATATTTTTCGATAGAATTGATTTTATATGTACATCTTTCTAATTAATATATTTAATTCATATTTTAATATAAACAGTTAATCAAGAGATGCAATTAGGTAATTCTATATACTGATGTAGCAGTTTTATTTTCAGCTACAGTTTTACATAACTTTTATAGTTTATTTATGTTTTTTACACTGTGTTTGTACACTCTTAGTATGTTATTGATATATATTTTGAAAATCTGTCATTGTTCGATTTTTTTGTCTGTTGTGGTAAATCATTATATTATTTTAACCTGCTACAAACAAGTCACGTTTGTCCTATTTTTGTGCTAGTTGGGCTTAAGTATTGAGATGTTCTTCTATCTCTCGTATTAATTACGTATTCATCTGAATTATTTGGATGGATATGGTCGGTTCAGAAAACAAGCAAGTCCATTTCTATTATATTAGAAATATAGTAATCGGAAAATTGTTATGTTACTGTACCTACTGTATGGTAAGTTGTTGTTAAGATTATGTTTTTCGCGTCCGTTTAAGACGAGTTTTAAAATATAATTAAATAAATTGCACTGAAATTAGAAAGACTCTACGAATTGTTTGTTGCCCCGAAAATGGACTGCTTTAAGTATTTATTTATTGGATTCATTCTTTTTCAAGTGCATACATAAATATAAATGCTCTATTATAAACAATATTAACGCACATATTTACTTAGTTTATTTTGAATTAATGTAATTTTCCTCCTTTCTTGTATCATCTGGCATTTCATTGAAAATCTTCATCGTACTATAAAACATTAATTTCTGAGATTTAGCCTTTTTCCTATATGGAAGTCTCGTATTTTCCTCTTGTAAAGGATGTTTTTTTTAAAGTTTGTTTTTCGAATTGCCAACACTTTTTCCAGCTACAGCCAATTTGACAGATGACAGCTGATTTGTGCTCAGTTTGGTTTCCCATTTCACAATAAATATACTAAAATTTATTTCGAAAATCGTGGTTCAGTTCTCGAAACTTACCGTGGGCTACGTCCATTTTAGGGTTGACATAATCATCCACCCGAGCAAGTAATTCAAATAGCCATTAATAGTTTTCACACTACGCATACTCTAATTGGTAATACGCATCTGCAGAGATATCGTACAGTGCGCACCAAAGAGGCTATCGCTGCAGTGGAGGGTAATATTGAGAAGGACGCTATCGCTATCGTGCACAGTAATTTTCAACTTTTTCATTTCCCATTTGAATGATATTAATATGTTTCAACAAAATGACGCAACATGACACATAGCGCTCGCCACAATCAATTTATTAAAGGAGATATTCTATAAGCGCATAATTTCGGGTAACGGACCTGTGAATTGGCCTGAGTGATTTAACATCTTTGCATTATTTTTTTTGGGGATAAGTGTAGTCGCTAGTCTACACCGATAAACCAGAAACGATAGATGACTTGAAAGCCAACAGCTATGAAATCGTCGCGTTATTGCTGATATACGGCTCCAGCTGCTCTAAAAAGTGGTCGAAAATTGGACTTCCAGATGCACAATATGCGTGGAATCATATTTAAACTCTAATGGCATAAAATTTCCTTTCCAATAAAGTCAATACTATATCCATTACCACAATTTTTGTGTTTTATTTAATTTTAAATATTTATACCTCTAAAAAACATCTTTATAATATTTATGCTCATGTTGATTTGCCTCTATTTTTCTTTTAATTTTTTCTATTATTTGTTTAAATGAGAATTTTTGAAAATATATTTTTATTGAAAATCATCATATTAAGGCTTTCAGCAATGCACTATATATATGAGTATATGCATTTTTTCTCTATATTATTCTCAAAACTTTATTTTGCAGTAGTTATAAATTGTTGCATTTCGTTTTCACTTGCCAAAAATGAAACGCTGCTGCAATAGTTTTTATGGGGAATAATAATAAAGTTGTACTAAACTAATTTACGTTATTAGAAATTTATAAATAATAGCGCATCGGGGTGTTACCGACACAATAAAGATGGCGTTCCCCTTTGCGGGGTACTATATTAATACCCCTCATTCTGTAGATAAGAGTAACATGAAAGGCCAAACAAACGATCTGGAGTAAGTAGAACAAACACCTTGAGAAAGTCACTATGCAGTATCTTAGAAACAAATGCTTCGTATCTTGATCAACGTATTTCACAGGGGCAAAGTTTTCGTGTTTTGATAACAAATTATTAATCACCAAAGTTGGATAGTTGTTGGAAGTGAGCTCTGAAACAAAACCGAGATGCTTCGTTTAATTAAGATTTCGCTGCTGACCAAATACGGATCCTTTGTCTCTCGACATTCTCAACTAATTAGTATTTTAAAGAAGTTTTAAGAAATGAACAGTGTTTTTAGCAAACGCTTTGTCTTATCTTCTTTCAAAGCTGAAACAGTTTGCTGGGCGCTATGAAATTTGACTCAGATGAATTAAATATTTTTTTACCACAGCAAAAAGCGAGATAACAAGTTTGATACGAAGTTGACCATTTCTTGATAAAGAGTAAAGTAACGGAATAAAACCAATGTAAAAAATGTCTCCATTCAAAATTAGCATCAAGATTATTCTGAAAAGTTTTTTAACCGTTTTGGTTAATAACTGGAGCTGTCACTGAAATGATCGATTACCTAAATCTTTGAGAGAGAAGATAAAATGTCACAAAATTTTTAAATGCTAGAAATCTGACTTAGATGTCAGTCTATTTTACATAACCTAAACAATTATTGAACGTTGCATCAGCGGCCTAGGTACAGATTTTTCTCTTTCAGGTGACTGATTCGGATAGTACGATATGTCTGCAAAACATAATATAGTAGTAAAAAACATTTTTAACAAAAGTTACAGCCTCTAAACTACCTATTTTTATTGAAGTATATATTTGCTTCATATGTTTCTAAAAACATAATCACAAAATAGAATATTTAGTAGTCGCAGTAGGACCAAATTAGACAAAGAATGAAGTCTTGCATTGGAATTTGGAGCAAAAGTCATCTCCCAGCCTACTGGGGATGACATTAGAAAGTTCTCAGGAAGCAGCTGGAAGCGGATGACAGATGATAGTGGAAAGGCGGCCATTTTCTGGACGTGATGAAGAAGACAGATTATTGATTTAATTTAATTATATGAACAAGGTGAACATATCAAAAAGGAAATCACAAGGTATATTTTATTAAAAAAGGAACATTAAAAAAAAATTGCTCCATCTTTTGAATAAAATGTTAAATCCATAAAACTATGTTTTTTTTCACAGAAAATCAAATTGAAAAAATACTGCATTTGAATATAAATTAAATTAATTAATTGGAAAAAAATAACAGAAAAATCGAATCTGGACCTTTTCCTATCGGGAGAAACGTATTATCATTCAACTACTTCTACCGATTACGTTAACGACAATTTTGAAACTTATATTCTGCATATTTTTATAATTAATACATCTTATTCCATTTTTAAAACCAATTAACTTCATATTGCGATTAATCATTGGTGCCAGAATTAAATTAATCAATTTTGTTAAATTTGGGTAAACTTTGATACAACTTATTTATGTTACAATATATTTTTAATGAAAACAATGTGAAAATTGTATTTAGTTATATTTCCATGTATACCTGTACATATATAATGAGGTACAATAATTGACGCTTTATTTGTATATATATATTGAATTTTATTCTCTCCGATTTGAAATGTTATTTTTAATGAAAACACATTTTTATTATGAAGTTTTAATTTCAGAATATAGTTCTGTAGTATTCTGAATAAAAATC
Source organism: Eubasilissa splendida (assembly GCA_031772225.1). Classification (NCBI taxonomy): domain Eukaryota; kingdom Metazoa; phylum Arthropoda; class Insecta; order Trichoptera; family Phryganeidae; genus Eubasilissa; species Eubasilissa splendida. The sequence goes on along the minus strand of CM062846.1, from coordinate 33,002,443 downwards.
GAATATTCTATAATTATCAAGTAGTCTGTGGTTAAAAGTTAGTCTCGTTTTGGAAAACTACAAATGCTTAGTTTAGTATTTATATAATGTATTTCGTGAAGAAATAAAAAAAATAAGGTCAAGTTACTACAAAACTAGCGGCATCAAAAACTAAAACTTAAGTTAATATAAAGTAGATTGATTTCAAATAATGAAATACCAGATGCATCAATTTGAAAGCGCACCATATAAGTTCGAAAATTTGTCGTTAACTTACAATGTCGACGTGGTGTAATAGGTCAGTGCATTTCCCCGGATAGGAAGAGTTCCTGGTTTGAGTCCGGATGGCAACAAAAATATTTTCTCGATAAATTGATTTTATCTGTATATCTTTCGTATTGATACATTTAATTTGTATTAAAACCTAAGTGGTTAAATATAAAATAAATTTAAGATGAATTTATTTATAAAAGCACAACTAATTTTTATCTAATTTCCTTGGTTTTCTTAAATATATTATATATAATAAATAATATAATGCAGGAGTTGTAGTTGTTTAATATGATTTACTCGTGATTGTGTCAGAAGGTTTTGTTGATGTGAGACTTAAGCACCTAAATTTTCTAGTCTCATGCGTGTTAGTGTATGTCGCAGTATCGGGTATCTGTTGTTGTAACTAGAGCAAGGTATTTAATTGAAAGAGCACTTAAAAAGTTTGGAATTTATTGATAGTTTGAATTATACAGAGGTGGTAGAGTAAAATGCGCATATTTTGTTGAACTCTGGAGTGGCTCGCTCGAGATGTGATTGAAAGAAGTTGTCGATCAGTGGGCGGTGTGCGGAGAAGTGGTCGCTAGTGCTTGGGCAGTGTCCGTCATGATGCATGTTGTCTGCTGATTGATAAGTGAGTTCTTACACGGCCATGTCTGTGGGCGTGTTCAGGGTCACCACAATAATAATAAAAAATATAAATATTCAAATATTTTCATACAACTTTTTCTTCAAATATAGGAGAAAAAACAATTTTCTAATATTAAAAAAAATAATTAAAAAAATTCAATGTGATTTAAGGAAATGAAGTTAAGCGTAAGCGGAACACAATAATTAATTTAACCGGATAATATAAAAATAACCTGAAAATATTTTCATTGGCTCTGCAGGTGCGTGTGCGTGTGTGTGTATCAGCTTGGCAAGAAAGTAAAGAAACGACTGTAACCACACATCACAACTGTCTGTGGGATTGAAAGCAATATTCAAAATTGTACCCTGTCGAGTGATAAAACTTTGTACCTCGTGATTATATTTCCGCTTTGTGGGAGCGTAAAAGCGAAAGTGTATTATTTTCATTTTCCTCGAGCAAAGACCTCAGGCTAAAGTAGTATTCTTATAACAATTCCTGTTTTGGCTGAGATTGGATTTTGCCAACGATCGTAGGTATTTGCTTCGCCGAATGTTCTACCGAAGTAAGCGGCCTAAAAATTCTCGTTATTTTATAATTATTAATCGTTTTTGCATAAAAATCTATTTTTTTTTATAAATTATTGTTATTATTGATGAAAATGAGTAGATTTTCATTAAAATTATATTTTACCATAGGTCACCTAATATATAGACACGAATTAATGCAAATTTCTTGTCCCAATATATTCATTTTGATATCACCCATGTGGTCACTTTGGTACCACTTACGCAATCAAATAACTCGGCGGCTTTTTTTTTAAAATATGACTCGACTGGAATGAAAATTTAAATACTTTTAAAATTAGCAATATTAACTTTGAGGTTAAAATTCATATTTTTATTTATTATATTTGTTTTAATAACCACTTAATTGAGTTTTAATACATCTACCGGTTTTGAAAAATACCATTTTCTTCTTCAGGATATCATAACTAACTAAAAACATATATTATTGTTTCTTTACCAGAATCTATTTTTAAACCGGTAGATGTATTAAAACTCAATTAAGTGGTTATTAAAACAAAGATAATAAATAAAAATACGAAAATTTAAACGCTGACAATATAATACCCTTTTATGTAAAAAATACGTCTTTTTTCACAAAGGTTTAATTTTTGAAGAATAAATATTTTTACTGTTGCACAAATGTTTCATAAACTATCAGATTTATGTTTCCATTAAGAATATGTGTAAAATACCTCACGTCTCGCAACTAATATTCCAAACCCCTCTCCTAAATGTACATTTATATCATGTCTATTCATTTACTGGTTTTTATATTTTACATTGAATATGATAATTTTTAGGTAGATTTCGATAGAAATACTAATGCAGAGAGTCTCGAGATGCAACATTATTTCAGGGCACTTTTTTCGGAGACAAGGAGACCTCGAATCTATTATCTGTTAAAAAGTTTAATTAGGGAAAAAAACCTAGTCCACAATATGTTTGCGTGAATACCTGACTATACACTACAACCTTTGCTTCAGGTCCTAAAATCATCCAACATCTGACCGTTCAAAGCTCGAGATGACCTTTTTTAAGAAATGAAAACATATTTTTCCTGTGAAGTTGTAATTTTATAACATAGTTCTGTGATATTTTTTATTACAATTTAAATTAACCAACTAGAAAGATATTCATAAAAATGGTTATTTATCTAAAAAATATTTCTTCAATATTTACTATTTATGGATAAATCAACATATTTCTATACTTATGGTATATTCTTCAGGAAACAATGTATACTAAAATTAAAAATACAAGCATAGATAAAAACAAAACTATAAACTGGGTATGGGTAAATTATATATGGGTAACTAAGTAGGAACTAGTATGAAAACAAGTTTAAAAGGTGACTATTTACAAAAAGAATTAGGTTATTTATAATATTTAGATTGCTATTAACACTTTTTCGTATTTCTTAAATTTCAAATTTATCTAAGTGTAAACCCCAAGTATTTGTATGCATATTTTTTAAACCCTTGTTAATGTTAAAAGAATGGATTGTTTTCAAAATTTGATTGATAAATTCAGAAAATACCATAGGTATCGAAACATGTTGATTTATTAATAAATAGTGGCTTAAACAAAGTGTTTTGTCTTATTATTAACAATAAATATTTGTTTGCTTTCTCGGTTCAAATTACACCCATATACAGGGTGCTAGAGATCTGGTCTATAATATTTTATGGGAGGATACTTGACTAAGTTACTAGTCGAAATGTTCAATTTTGTTAAAATTTCAAACATTTTCAACTAGTAATTTGGTCAGGTATCCACACATAAATTATTGTGGACTAGGTTTATTACACTCTGTTTATATATAACTTGGAAATATTTCAATTAATCGAAATAATCACATATCACTTTTTAAAAATGATTATAATGTCCTGACACGGTTGAGATTAGGCACATAGTAGCCACGTAGTCTGAGCTCATATTTTTTATTATGTATCTACTCAACATATTATGCACTGTGCGTGTTACATTAATATATATACCCTTATCAGATTTCGATCAAAAATTTTGAAAAATGATCTCGACTAAGTTCTAAAACAAGTCTGATCGGCATATTGTTTCAAAATGTCGTCTGTTAAAAAATTTGCAACTCCGACAATATTGGTCTTTTACTGCAAGCTGAGGTGAATAGGGACTTTGGAGAGAATAGGGATCATCGTAAGTTTAAAATCTTATTATGCCACTTTTGATTAAGTTTTATACAATATTTTTTTTTATCTAATGTGAAATTCAACAAAATATCAAAGCTTTTGCGGGTTAAAGGACAGAATTTTACATCACAATACTTTGTGAAATTGTTAAACAATTAGGTTTTTCGATAATCTTGATATTTAACAAATAATAATTTTATGCTAAAGGCTGGTATTTTTTTTGCAAGTAACATTTCAGATTAATAAATGTTTTATACTGGTGAATAGAGACAAGTCATGGGGTGAATATTGATATGTCATGAGATGAATAGAGACACATAGTATAAGTTCACTATTTTAGCATCATGTCTCGGTACTTCCAGATAAATTATTATATTATCGGTAGACAAGTGGACAAAGTCGAGAACTTACATATTTTATCTAAGGTGACAGTGATATTTGAAATACAAGGAAGAAGATTTTTAGAAAGCTGTTCCAAAAATAATGAAAACCGAGACGAAGCTACTATCCCTAAAAGCATATTTCCATCATTAATAGCCAAAATTGAAATATACCAATGAAGTAATTACACCAATACAGGTTTCAATAAAACAAGAAAAATGCCGTTAGATCGTAATAGACACCTTACTAGACTCCTTGTCATTTGAAAGAGTGCATTTGTGGGTCCTAAAATGAAATTATAATCTCTTTATGTATGCTTACCATGCATAAACGACGATTGAATTTTTTTTCTCTCTTCCTTATTTGAGTTTGATTTTACGTGATATTTTTATTTAAATATGTGTATTTTTATATCTTAAACAAATACAATTTAATGTAAATATCAGAACAGGTTTAGTAAATAATTTATTATATTTGTGTAACTCCATGAAACAGTAGTAAACACAAATAATAATTGTACTATCCCTATTGACCGCAGTCGTAAGGTTAATAGAGATACAGTTCATTTATGGATTTATCTCTGTATTGTGTTTGTGTCTGTATCTCTGAATTGAAAGTGTGTATTTCTTAGTAATTTTATTTGTTACAAGAATGTGCGTATTAAATTTTGTTCTCAACAGTCTCGGTAAAGGACAGTGTAGAATTTATGTTCAATATGCGGACACTTTCGTTGTATATTAAATTTTGCATGGACATTAATTGATGTATACCAAGCTTACGTCTCTCGTCCGACTCTCAGAATTTCATCTACATGGAGACTTTTGTCTCGTGAGTGGCGTTAAACGTTGATACGTATTAATTAGTTGTATCATTTTCTTCTTCAGGAACATTTCCTTGTTGTACATAGCTTTTTTGTCGATTTATATTTTGCATTGCTTCACTCCAACAAATCCATGAACATTTTTCTCGGCTGTTCTCTTCTTCTTTTTTCTATCCTTTCCTCTATCATTATGGTTACAAATTAGATGTCTAGAGAGAGATTATGTGATCAGCTATGGACCTGAATGGGCTTGAAAGTAAATATTATTTGGTTTCCCATCAGTTTTCTGTCAAAAATTCTAATAAATAAATCTATTTTTCCTAACAAGTATGTTTATTAAAAAACTCGCTTTCCATAAACATTTCAAATATTTATATATTATAAAATCATTATTGACATTTGAGAAATATTTATTTTATTTTTTATTCTTATTATGTTTTAGAATAGTCCTGGCACATTTAACTTTACTATTCGTGATCAAATTTAAGAACGTTTATTCGTTTGGTTGTAAGTGGGAAATTTTCATTACTCATTTATTTTGTTATTTTTTTAAATATATAAACATCTTAGATTAGTTCGTAATACAATAATCTCTAATAATATTAAAATATCTTGTGAAAAAGTGACAGAATAAATACGTCATTCTTGTGACCATGGTGATTACATATTTAATTCAGTACCTACCAATAAATATGAAACTTATGGTTCAAGTCCGTGAAATTATATAAACATCTAAGCTCGCACCATCCATCCATGGACGAAAAGTGTGGCTAAAAGTGATAAAATACATACGTTACAAAAGTAGTATATTCCTAGTACCTACCTATACAAAGTGCTATAAATTAAATTTAAAAATGTAAAAAATAAATGTAATAAAATTTCGTTATTTTCTATACTTCTGTTAGTAAATGGTGTATGTATGGTAAATAAATAAATAAATACGTTGCACATACACCTACCGTAAAAAAACATAACTTATGGAATGAATTTCTCAATGTAATATTTTCACAAAACTCTAATGTATCTCATGTCGTGTGACCATTATGGGCGATATTACATCCGACTGCCAACGTGTTATACGTCTTGTTATACCAATAACAGATGGCACTTGTAATAACACGAGAAAATACTTTCGCAATAATTGGAAAGGATTGGTGTTGAGAACTTCAAATGTTCCAGACTCGAACCGTGTATTTTGATACATCTAAGAAAAAAAATAAAACCACACATAATGCAATATTTAAAAAAAAAATTTACATGTTGACATATTTTATGACTTCGTATTTCTCTTTTATTTCTACTTTTAAAATCAGCAATATTATCTTTGTGGTTAAGATTCATATTTTTATTTATTATCTTTGTTTTATTAACCACTAAAATGAGTTTAAATACATCTACCGGTTTCGAAAAATACAATTTTCTTCTTCAGGATGTCATAACTAACTAAAACATATATTTTTTCTTTGACAGAATCTATTTTTAAAAAATCAATTTAAAAAAAAAAAAAAAATTTTTTTTAGTACCTAACTCAAATCATTACTTAATACAAATTTACTCGAATAATTTAATTTAATTTAATCGAACAACACCAACACCGATGGTCACAAATTAAATAATTTGGAATCGTTGGAGATAAATAAAGCGTGTAAAACTAATCAAAAAATTATAAACAACCAACTAAATTTAACTACGAGTCCCATTCTAAAATTTTTTCCTAAAAATTATTCGAGTAAATTTGTATTAAGTAATGATTTGAGTTAGGTACTAAAAAATTTTATTTTTATTTTTTTAAAATAGATTTTTTAAAAATAGATTCTGTCAAAGAAACAATATATGTTTTAGTTAGTTATGACATCCTGAAGAAGAAAATGGTATTTTTCGAAACCGGTAGATGTATTTAAACTCATTTTTAGTGGTTAATAAAACAAAGATAATAAATAAAAATATACTCTTTTATTTCGTTTATATGATTAGAGTTTTAATTCCTGCTTAAATGTGCGAATGGAGGATAAGGGCAATATTAATTAAGTGTACAATTTAAACAAATACGCTTTCACTGATATGTCTGAAATGGAGAAAGAATATTGATTCATGTTTTGAGAGAGTATGTTAGTATAAACTTGTGTTTTAAGGGAAATAAGTAGACGGTAGCAACAAATGGTTTTAAAATATGTTTTTATTTTTAATTAATTTTATTAAGGAGAACACAATCTTATCGTGAAGTTGTAATTATTCAGAACGCAGGACACATTAAATCTATTAATTAGAAAGATATACACATAAAATCAATTATATCGAAAAATATTGTTGTTTGCTACCGGGATTCGAAACTGGATCTCTTCCTATCCGGGGAAAATACATTAACCGAATATGCTACACCAACACAGTGCATTAACGACAAATTTTACACGTTACACTTTTCAAATTTATACATCTATCGTTCCATTATTTGAAAGTCATCTTCTTTATTTTTACGGAATCTCAAATACCTTAGAGTAATTAGATAGGAGACGCTAGAATTAATAATTCACTTTTATTAGATTTTGGACACATTGATACAACTAATATTAATTATTAAGGAGAGCACATTCTTATTGTGAAGATATTATTATTAAGAAGAAAATTAATAATATAATAAAATAAAGAAGATGACACGATAGATGTATCAATTTGAAAAGTGTAATATATAAGTTCGAAAATTTGTCGTTAATACAATGTGTTACCAGGGTAGGAGAAGATCCACGTTCGAATCCAGGTAGCAACAACAATTAATTTGTATTTACACATACATTTAATTTGTATTTAATAAATTTTGTTCATCTATTGAAAATTATGCATTCTGTCTATGAGAAATTTATAATGAGTAATAAAATAATTTTTAGAAGCTATTTCACCATTTCCAGATAAACTGTCAAATAAGTATCTACCGGAATAATTTATTCGATGGTTAAATCACCTGTTGTCATTCGAGTTTCCGTAATTTGAAACCAGTAGTGATTTACGCTGGTCAAACTTAACTAGATATGGCGAAATAATTGTTGCTTTATTTTTTTATCTGTATGCTTATCATTCAGTTGGGATAAAAGAATTTAATTAATTAAATTTTAAATACTAATTCTAATGTATTAATTAGTATTTAAAACATTACAGACCTATGTTCGGAATTATTACAATAAGAATGTGTTCTCCTTAATAATTAAATTTGAATTGCATCATATTTATTTGATTATATTCTAAAAAATAATTTAAAAAAAAATTGTTCTTAATAAGGCATAGAAATTACAATTTTTTCCTATGTTAATATTTTATAATTGAAGGGGATGAATGGTTAAGAGTCATGTATAAGTGGGAATTGATGATTTAATTTTACATGGATGTAATTGTTCTAGTATATGTCATAGATATAGAAATTTATTATTTATATGTAATAATCCACAAATTAAATGATCTCTATATATACACATATAAATACATATGCATAACTAAATATACACGAATAAAACTTCTGTCTCGAAACTTTTGTAAAATACATTATAGATGAGACCGACGGAGCAAGTCGTCACTCGTTGTTTATTGTCAGACCTTACGTAGTATGACAATAATTAAGTTTGATTTGAAAAATCACATAAAATATTATAGTTCAATTTTTATACTATAATTTTCACATATGCAGATGTAAAGCCAACATTTGCTCTAAAATGATAATACTAAGCAATGAGCAGTTTTTTTACACGATTTTTTAATGTTGTGTTAATAAATAATTAAAATATATGATTTTATTTGACATAGGTATAAATATGATAAGGTAACTTATGTAACATACATTTATTAATTTACGTATTTTTTAAGTCAGTAAGACTATAATGTCACAAACCCATAAAAGATTTCATCAAATTCTAAGACTTTGTACTTATATCTGTGCCTGCAATATTATCTTGACAACTCTGTCTCGTGATAAAGTTCACATTTTAAAATGTTGGATATTTATATTTATCTGAGGGAGCGTTGTTGAAACTGTGAATAAAACAGATAAAAAAATACGTCATGTTGATATTACTTTAAAACGTAAATAACTATAATGGATTTGACAGGACATAAAAAACAGTATATGAACCGAAAAAGTAGAGAATATAACCTCAAACTTTTTTTAGACACTAATTTTTAGCATCGTAAAGCACTTACGGGTAGACCAAGAAGAGAAACGGCCATATTTTCATCCCATTACCGGCAACATGCCTTGTCCCCGCCTGAAAAATATATATCTCCACTCCAACACCCCCCTCCATCCCCGTATTATCCCCCACTTCCACATTCCCATATTATATTCCCACTCGTACATTATAATGGAAACTTCCCGCCGAAACGCTATCACGGCTGCTGGCAATAAAAATGATTTGTTCTTTAACTTGTGGACTGAGGACTGAGGCTGCGACGGGATCAAATACGGTTCAGTCGACTCTTCGCAGATAAAGGTTAAAGGAGTCTGGCTTGTGGGACGGGGTCAGATCGGGGACTATTTAACAAGGAAATAAGTAAATGTATAGGCGATGACCTTACTCAACAGGAGGATAAATGATGATAATAATTGCTAGGGAGCACAGCTGTCAACAATTTTATTGTTCAAGAGACACAAAAGACGTAATTCAATGAAAATAAAATATACTTTCGGATTATTTGAAAACATTTTTTTAATGATTAAATAAGTTTTTGTGAAATCCACCGTATTAATATGTACCTACCTGTATACGATATATAGTGTGACGCGTAGTTTATCAGATTCTTTACATATTTCCATACGCGTATTACCTACAAAATAAACTATCATTTTTAGCATACATCATATAATATGTTAAGCATATAATATTACAGTTACCTGCAGAAGAATTGAGATATTATATTTAAAATATAAATTATTAAAAATTTTGTTCTTAACCTCTTTATGAGTTTGATTTAATACACCTATCGGTTTCAGAAAATTCTATTACATACAGGAAATGGCATTTTCCGAAACCGGTTGGTATATTAAATTCAACTCAAAAAGTAGTTAAAAACAAAGTTTTTAATAATTTATATTAAAGTGAATAAAAATCATGATGCAATGATGCAACAAATATTACAAATATCATATATAAAATACATACCTAGAGTATGTTTGTATGGCTAGGCACTTCCCTAGTCCAGTCAGAAAGCAGTTATTTATTGTAAAAATTTTACGTGATTTAATATATAATAAAATCTACGTCCAAAATAATTGGAAACATGATGGATGAGTTATTACTAAGTTATACTCTTGGACCATTATTCCGGCAGAATTATTCACATTCTTCTTTATTTAAATATAGAATCACATCACAACGGTCGACAATGCTCCTTCTATTGCTCCTGCCACATGTACCATAGAGACTTGTATCTTATATTCTATTTCTCATCGTCTACTCGACTTAGCAAATCGAAGATTATCGAGTGATGTATATTTATCTGTTAAATATGGTAGTTGCATATCGTCATTTATTTTTATGTATTGGGTTTAAATTATTTTTAAATATGAACTAAATATATTAATTAGAAAGATATACATATAAAATCAATTTAATCGAAAAATATTATTGTTGCGCCACCGGGATTCGAACCTGGATCTCTTTCCTAACCGGGGAAGGTGCTTTATCCAACTAATCTACAGCGACAATATTTTTAGCGACAATTTTCAAACCTATATGTTACCTTTTTGATATTAATACATTTAATCTTTCCATCATTTGACAGATATTTTTCGATTAAATTGATTTTATATGTATATATTTCTAATTAATATATTTAATTCATATTTAAAATATCACAGACCGTCTGTTCTGAATAATTACAACTTCACAATAAGAATGTGTTCTCCTAAATAAATTATTTTTAGTACGTTGGTCACGAAATATTTTTCATATAATGATATGTAGACAGATCGGTTGGCTCAATGATGCTTAACAATAGTTATGTTTGTATTCATGGTATCATTTTTATTCCGATATGATGTTTTCCTTCAATTTGCAGATGATACCAAACTGATTGCTGCCAGTAAAAACGAGATGGCACAACGACCCCTTAGAAGGTTCCAACTAACATTTTGGGCTAATTTGAGTCAATGCGTGAAATGGGTTTCAAATGCATTATTATTTATTTCTTCCATACACACCAACTCTATTTAACGGATATTAAAGTAAATAATAAGAGCTGAAAGTTACAACTGCATCAATTATTTATTTCAATTTATGAATCATTATTGTTCATCAATTACAATCATTTTTTTATTTTTTATTTCCCTCATCTCACAGTGGTCATTGATAATACTAAAAATAAGTTAAGACCTTAATCCTTATCATTTTTGCATACTCAAAACAAAATATATATGAATACATATTGAAATTTAATTAACACTTTTGATGACTACGAACAAGTTAGTGACTTTATCTATCTGGAATCTCTCGTCTCAAAAAATGGAGGGTGCGAAGCGGAGGTCCGAAGGAGAATTGGAATGTCCAAATCAGTCGCTGTTGAAGTTAACTACAACTTGAATGAACAGTTCCATCTCACAAAACGTAAAAGTGTAATTGATTAAAGCCCTGAATACTGAGAAGAAAAGAAAGGGGCATGCTCGACACCTTCGAGATGTAGCGCTGGCGTCGCATGCCATGCGTAGCATGGACTGCGAAACGAACGAATATTTGTATTCTTAAGGCACTATAACATGCAGATAAATAATCCTTTCATACTTTGGGCATATTGCTAGAAAATATGGAGATAGCCTGCAGAGGCTGAGATGTCGATTTTCAATAAGATGGACTCAAGTTCGAGAAATGAGCACGACAGAAAAAGATGATGTATTAATTATAAAGAAGTTTGATGCAATATTGATACAATAAAGAGAATACTGTCTAGTTCCATGTAAGTACATGCCTACAATTGAAAATCTACATATTGAACAAGCATAAATCGAAATCCATGAAATCAATTATGTTTTTGGAGTAGGGAAATTTAAATCCAAAAGTACGTTTTTCCATAAGAATCCAATAATATCTATTATCTAGAAGTGATAAATCTCGCGAGAGGTGTGAGGGCCAATTCTTAATTGTTTTTCAATTGACCTAGGGATGAAAAATATTCCATTCTGTTTTCCCAGGAATGGCTTTGGAAGTGGAGCTGATTTTAGTTTAGATAACCATTAATGGAATTTTAAGAAGGCCGTATATTTTACTGAAAGTGAAATGTGGCATCGTTGTGACACTTTTACGGTCTTATTTTGCAAAAAAAATTCGGGTATTCCGAATTAAATTCGTTAATTTTTCGAATTACTTTCGATATAATATATCAGCATCTGTGGTGTACACCACAAAGGTCGTTGTCCTTGGAAGTAGTTAACTACGGAGGCATATAGAGGGCGCCTCGTGAAGAACGACTCATGTACGCGATGGGAGGTGAGGGATGATGCGCAGCGGTCGTCAAGATTATTGTATTATTTACGTACTGGGATCTTGTCACACATCGTCAAATATAATTTAAATTTGATAACCTTTGTAACTTTAGTATTTAACAGATTATGTACGATTTTGATTCCTGTGTTGTCCATGCCTATACTTTTAGTCAGATCAAGTTGAATCTGTTTAACTGAACACAAAATAACATATGAGCAGTAAACAGATACACTTTTTGTAAAATTAAGATTTATTAATACAACATTACAAAGGGTGTCTAGCGGAAAATTTTCAAGTTTAATATTAAATAAAAAAAAAACTATAATGTTATTCTCATATTTTGTTTATACAAAATGCAGTTTAACGATACGGATTTTAGGTTTTATAAACAATATTGTCTTAATGCCGTCCATTTATCTCAAGACACTCTTGCAATCGGAGTCTTAAATTTGCGAACATGCGAGAGCAAAGCGTTGGTTCAATGGCAGCAACTTCACGGCGGATATTTTCTCGTCGGGCCTAATTGTTCGAGGATTGTTGCTGTAAACTCTCGTCTTAAAGTATCCCCACAAAAAAAAGTCACACGGTGTAAGGTCCGGTGACCGAGGTGCCCAGTGTATGTCTCCGTACTTGCTGATTAATTTATTGGGAAAAATTCCCATCAGCTTCTCCATTCAAACTCTAGCTGTGTGTGGTCCCGTCTTGCTGAAGTTGTGTTCTGTTGTTAAACTCGGGAAACAGCTGCAGTTGCGGTTCTGCTGAAATTGAATCTGAAATTGCTCACCACGATGTCGTTTTTGGACAATGCAAACGTTTTTGATGGCATTGGGTTGCCGGGGCACCAGTATCTCATGTTCTGGTTATTAACATAGCCATCCATATGAAAATATGCTTCGTCAGTAAACAATATGTTTCCAAGCGTTCGTGCTGTTACAAAACGTTCCAGCATCGTTCTCGCTAAGGTTTCATGTAAAGAATAGTCATTTTCGTTGAGAAACTGCACGATTTGCAGTTTATATGATTGAAACTGTAGTTTCTTTTTCAAAATAACGTGCACTGTTGATTTTTTTATTCCAGTACAGGCTGCAATCTTCCTTATCGATTTACGCGGATTGCGCATAATTTAACGTCGAACTAGAGCCACATGTTCTGGTATCGCTGCTTACGTTAATGGTCCCGGAGATGTTTGGTTAACCATTGTCCTTTTTTGTCTGAACTTTTGAACCCAACACCAGATAAGTTGCGTGCTCGGTCCGTCATTTACTCGTCGAATATAAAAGTGAGTATCAAAAGCGCGACGCGCGTGAATCAATGAATCACCGCACTTTAAAAATTGCTCAACTGCGAACGCGCGGTGCGCTCCCGACCATTAACTCATTGCGACTGGCAAAACAGCAAATCACACGCGTCGAACAATACCCCTCCCACTTACCTCACCCTGATGGTTTACGAGCAATTTAATCTTGAAACTTTTCCGCTGGACACCCTATATTTATAACATTATTTATGTGTGTCCTGAACTAAATTAATGTATTAATTTACAAAGCCAGCATCAGTTGCATGATAACGAGTTGTTTTTCTGACACATCCACTTGTGCGAGTTAATTTATAATTTACCTCAAATATAAATGGTTTACAAAAATATTACTCCTGTATCAGATGTAAACACGTATTAAAAGCTCGATGTATTAACGTAGTTTTAAGTGGACGACTACGTTCATTTCAATTTGAACATTGCATAAACTAATTGCTTTACTTTCACCGCTAGCATAATATGAGTGAGATGTTCGACGTATTAAAACATAAATTTAGCTCATTAGCAATGTTTTTATTCGCATACGTTACTAAATGCAAAATGCATCTCGAACATGTAAATTTCAAAAAGTGTTAAAATATATGATTAACGTTTATGGGCACCTACTTAATTAAATGTGTGGTCACAATGGTAACGTTATATTTTAAATTTACATTCTAACCTACCGGTCGCCATGTAACTTTTTAACAGGGTTTTTAAATCGGATCGATCTTATTCAATTTTAACTTTGAATATATTTTTTCAGAGATTCTACCTGCAAAATTAGTCGCGAAAAAATTCTCACTTAAACATTATATTTTATTATTAGGATGAATAATATATTTGTATTTATAATAAAGTTGTATCAATGTGTCCAAAATTTAATAAAAATGAATTGATAATTCTGGCGTCTGCTATCAAAGGTATTTGAGATTCTGTAAAAATAAGGTAGATGGCTCTTTCAAATAATGGAACGATTAAATGTATTAATATCAAAAAGGTAATATATAGGTTCGAAAATTTGTCGTTAAAAATATTGTCGCTGTAGCATAGTTGGATAATGCACCTTCCTCGATTAGGAAAGATATCCTGGTTCGAATCCCGGTGGCGCAACAACAATATTTTTCGATAAAATTAATTTTATATGTATATCTTTCTAATTTATATATTTAATTCATATTTATTATATTTTATTTTTATCTATGTATCAGTACCTTTCACATGTTAAGCCGAGTACTCTACCACCTCTAGCTGTATACGTCTCCAGTTGGCTGATGTACCAAATTGTCGTATACAAATATAATGCTGATTTTTACACCTAAAAAAATAGCCAAAAGAAATAGTAAAAATGTATTTTATGGTAGGCTCCCCTAGAACGTTAAAAACTAGCAGTAAGTAATCCGCAACGCGGAAATCTCTTATTATATTGCTTTAACAATGTACCACATAGTGTACTTCGTCATAATCCTAAATTGATCTGATATGTTTACAAATATTTGACATCTGTTGCATAATTCAAAAAGTCTGGAATGAATATTCATATTCATTATTTGCTAATCTGCACTACCATATAATGAATTTGTTAAAGACTACTTTAAATGACGCTAATAGATTCAATAGCGATGATGTGAAATTATTTAATATAGATTTACGGGTGGAGTGTAATTCACAACAATGTTGTTACAGATTGTGGACGCGAGTCGAACATTCATTCCCTGTCTCTTTCGTCCATCCAATAATCTATACCTGTCCCGCTCTGGCCGATTCATTACTTGCGATTTTGCCGACGGGAACAGACAGATTGCGATCCGATAGCGAACTATCGAGTTCGTGTGCACTTCCCTCTGCCGCCCTACATCCACGCCGTGCATAACGCTGGGACCGCGCAGAGGAAGTGTATTCCAGATTTCCGGAAGTGCAGTGATATCTCGGTTCGGCATAATCAACGTGCTCGTCAACCGGAGGTGAAGACGACGCCCAACCCAGGACTTCAAAGCAAGGTAGACCAGATCCATCTGCCCTTATGTTCCTTCAGACTTCCAATTCGGGTTGCATTAACTACTTAAAATTACTCTAGATACAGTCCACGGAATCTTATCCCACCACAGGTAGTTAGTATTTTTTAAATTTTAATAAATCGTTTTAAAATGCGAGTATTCTGAACATAGCTATACATAAAGCGATGTTCTTAACTCAAAAAGGTAGTGTGAATCATTTCCCGCCTTTTTGTGACTGTTTACCGTTCCCGCCCAACCTCTTACCGATCTCCGCGCGCCAAAACAGATGACTTTTCGCTTTTTGGGCGGGAGAAAGCGCTTTGTGATTACAGTTCCCCGTAATGATAACGCTGTTTTGCGGAACAATAGCCAAGAAAGCGCTATCTGCTGCGGCAATAAATAACATATAATTAATATGTTATTATCGCGTACTGCAACAATGGCGTCGGGCGATAAATTATAATAAGGAAACGGGCGTTATAAGAAAGAAAATATAGGCGGAAATAGACTAATAGGTATATCGCAACGTGTTGTTTTGATATTAAATCTAAATGAAAACATAATTCAATTTTTTTCTTTTTCATCATCATCGTCTGTTCAACGCTGAGCATCGCGGTCCCCTGATATGTCTGGAATTTGGTACAAAATACGTTTCCATCCTTCCCGCTTCTATGCCACATTGATCGCAGCATTTAAAGAGACCCCTTTAACTAATTTATATATATATATTATTTTAGTTACCTGGCTGTAAAGCCAGGCTCTTGATAGCCGTTAACACGACTGATACCAACGTCAGACAACATGCCACAATAATACCAAGCGACAACCGTCGGGAAGAACGACGCGTGCCGTCTTCTCGACCACAAGGTTTAGATCAGCCTTCAGTAGCTACTCGCACGCAACTTTGTAAAACAGTGTCAAATAAATCTAGTGTCAACCGTAAGTAGTTCTTATAACCTGTTTTAGTGTGTCATCATAGACATTCCTCATACTTTACGATCACATGAACATAGTGGAGAACTGGGAGATATAGAAGCCCCAGAGTTGCTGCGCTTACAATTTTTTGATCAACACACTTACATCGCGACATAATCCACATTTTATTTAAACTATCCCACTGATCATGAACTTTTCGAGACTCATCGTTTCCTTAGGTAACATGTTCAAAATATGCAAGAATCCTTTTCGTGTTGTCAAAAGTCTTTTACTAATTTTTAACTTTTGGAGAATAGAGACATTTGTGTACTTAGCGGTTCATGGGGCACTTACAGCATTCGCTTCTATCACCACACCTCGAAGGCATCCTGCATCTTAGTTTATTAAGGACAATTACAAGATATTTCTCAGATTTAAGGATTTATTTTAATACATTTTATTTTTCGTACTAATTTTTAAGACAAAATATAATAATCGTTTGTAGCCATAGTAGGTATTAATAATATGTCGAACCAAAAGAAAAGCCATCTGAAAAAGACTTTCAAACATCGTTCACTTACCGACAATCTTTTATTATTTATTTAGTTTCCAACGTCAATGTTTATAAAGAGCAATCGGACGGTTCTACCGAATCATTAATTAATAGTTATACTTATTTGACAAACTCAAATAATAAAATCCCCAGACATTTTAAATATTATTCTTCAATTTCAAAATTTTAATTCCAATTTTAAAAATTCTGGAATACTGATCTTTAAATATTTGCTCTGTAGTCTAGAAATAAAGCATTGGTTAATTAGTTCTATGAGTTTGATTCTCGATTTGATTTATTTAATTATCTATATAATGTCTAATTGTATTTGGACCGTGCCCATTTTACAAGAAAAATCTGTGTTGAGACGGGCGTAATATCTTTCACAAGTCACAATTACTAACATCGAGTTTTTAAAAATATCATGATATATACATTCTAGTTTCAAATAGTTTACATATTTAATCTATTACATTTTTTTAATTGTTTGTGATTTACTTATTTTTCTTATTGAGCCATGAATTATGTTATTTACGCAAAGAAAAGTTTAATAAATATAATGTTGGAATAGTATAATTGAATATTATTACTTGGGTGCTGATTTTTTGTTATTTTTTTGCGATATTATCGTCAAACAGTGGTTATAGTCATTAATAATACATCATTTGATACCAATGACACTGGTACCAGCGAGTTAAGAGTAGGAATTCAAAATAATAAAGTCAAAAAATTGTGCGGCCATCTCTCTTATGCATGGAAAAAGGTTTTCATGAGGCTCTAAGCTGTAGTCATTTATTTGAAAAAAAAATTTTTTAATTGGTCTTGCCTGCATCTCACACTGTATACATATTTATGAAAACCATAGATGGAACAGATACAGTACAGCATGTTGATGGTTAATGCTTTAACATAGCCATGCTGCACAAAAATAGATGAGAAGTGAAGAACTTGTGATTAGGAGAATGTATTCTCCTAATAATAAAGTTGTATCAATGTGTCCAAAATTTAATAAAAATTAATTGATAATTTTGGCGTCTGCTATCAGATTACTCAAAGATATTTGAGATTCCGCAAAAATAAAGTAGATGGCTCTTTCAAATAATGGAACAATTAAATGTAAAGGGTAACATATAGGTTCGAAAATTTGTCGCTAAAAATATTGTCGCTGTAGCATAGTTGGATAATACACATTCCTCGGTTTGGAAAGAGATCCAGGTGGCGCAACAACAACATTTTTCAATAAAATTGATTTTATATGTATATTTTTATAATAAATACATTTAATTCATATTTAAGAACTTGTGAGTTACAGTAGTCGTCTTGTCGCCTTTGTCATTTCGTGTTTAAGATAGTGCGGAGTGTGTTTACTCAAAAACCCTCTTTGGTTTCAGCTATACGCAGGGCTCGGAATGGACCGGAGTAAACCGGAATGCCACTTCTATTATATATATTCGGTTCGTGAGATTCTAACAAATATAGTTCCGGCACACTAATACGGTCTTGTGTCTTAACCCGGCGCCAATGGCGTGAAAATAATTACGCGGATGATGACACCGAGTCATTATGACCCGGATTTTGTCCGTGAATTTTCACAAACTACTTAATTTTAATAAATATTTACTAAATAAGGGTTCTTTGCGTACATACTAAAATAATATGGGCCGGTTGTGTGATCATTAGTAACTTTTTACTATGGTAACTTTTTACTAACGCCCGTGGTTAAAACCGTTTCCGGGTTTTTCGGACGTCATTTTCGAAGCATAGATGAAGATGTCTATAGGTGTGACAAATAATCATGGAATATGCTATTTTTATGCATTATCTATGGATTTTTTCGCCTAGGCGTTCAATGTCACTTTGGTGGTGACATTTTTTTGTATTATGTATAATAATGTGTATTAAACAAAGAGATTATCATCGGACAAACACTCATCACTAAAATAGCGGGATATTGAATGAACAATTGTCGTATACTACAACTTTCAAGGTATTAATGTGTCAGATGACTTTTAGTGCAGCGGTGAAAAGTCTGCCATATTTAACTATCGATTTTCGTTTTTACTATCGGATATCGCAGAGTAAAATGAGTTTACCACGGGATGTACTTTCGAGAAGTAAATATTTTTTACTAACGATCAAACAACTAATTTTCGCATAAAAACTACAGTACTGAACACACAACCAGCCTTAAATATGCCAATATATTTTATAAATCAAAATTTTATTAACTTTATCAATAATACGTGCAGAATCAACTTTGAAAACACAAATTGCGTATTTTTCTAGATTTTGTTAAATATTCTAAATATTAATAGGAATCAATAATTTTATACATTAAAAGAGAGATAATACGAACATCTTATCATAATAATAATATGAAATCAGTTTTCAGCTTCCGCATTTGATTCCGATGCAATTTTTGCAATACGGTATCAAATGCCCTGGGCATATGTAAATCTGTCTGTGCATTACAAGTATATGTTTTTTTTATCCTTTTTGGATGGAAATATTTGACATCAAATATACGCTAATACTACTCTTAAATACATATATAAATACAAACAGATACATTTTAAAAGAACTCAAAATATAATTTCCACACGGACAAATACAAATAGCCTACAAACCCCAAGAGTACATACAACATATGGTATTTTGGACATTTGGTATAATAGAATGCTAAAAGATTTAAATCAATTGAATTGTCCCAAGAACATGAAACTATATATTAAAACTTGGATTCGTAATATGGGTAGAGCCAGTATTGGTGCACCCAAACATATTGACTCATATCTATATTAATTATTGCTACAAAGTGAAACAAAAATTATGTCCACTTTAAAATTGTTCTTCATATACACCTTTTTATATAGTAATAAATGTAATTCTATCTACGACTTGTAATTCTAATTAATTGAACAAATGCTTGTAAACTATGCCCGTCTCGACACAGAATTTCTCTAGTGAGACGGGCACAGTCCAAACAGATTTTTACATTGTATTATATAGTTACAAATAAATCTCCTGTGAGTTTACTTTTGTAATTGTCGAGGTAAATTCACACGTGTCCTTCGGACTTGTAAATGTTCCTGAATCATACTGAGTCCTATGTTTTTTTAGAAAATGTCGCCTTTTCGTTCGTGTATCTTTATTATTAGTCCAATATGTCCCATTTATGCCCGATATATTCAGCATTGCAAAGAAAATCATCAATAGCCATCTTTTCGAGTTTCTGCTCATGTTGTTAGTAGCACAAAGTTCGTCAGCTACATCCACTCCGCTCTTGGTATAATTATAGAAAGGTTATTATTTTTCGTTTCCAGTTATCGCCTGTAGACTCATCTATGTTGTCATTGTGGTGCAAGCTCGACATCAAGAGGACAACTTTGATTTTATTTAAAATGTCCAAATAACAAATTAAAAATAATAAGATAATTAACAACAAACACTAAATACACGAATGAAAGTATGTTACGAAAATATTACGTCAGCGATGACGTTGGGTCATATTTACCCGTTTTGACTTGACGCACACGCATTTTACTGCGCAAGCAGTGTCACACTGAGTTCACCGGCGGTTCGGATAGAGAAGGGCTATCTCCAGCTACACAAACGTTCAATTATACGGTGGACGTAAAAAAAAATATATGACCTTTTGAAATCACCTCGGGTCAATATGACCCAGCATCATTCGCGCCGGGTTAAAGCTTTTGTTACTTGCGTCACGGAGGCTATATGCGAGGTGACTCGCAAAGAGCGCATTTAAAATCTTATGAAGTCAGTACGTCGCGAGCAGATTTTATTAATTAACTACGATGAAGTGCTCGGATTCATCAGAGTAGTTGTTTTTAGTCATTCGTACAGAGCTCTAATCTTAAAAGCGTAGATTATAGACGAGATCCTCGTGTGCAGCCTCTGTGGCGCAATCGGCTAGCGCGTTCGGCTGTTAACCGAAAGGTTGGTGGTTCGAGTCCACCCGGGGGCGTATTTTTATGCAATATTTATTTTTTAAATACGATACCAAACACCACAATGTACATATGTATGCAGGCAACTTTCGAATTATGATCATTCGATCCGGTATAACAAACGTCCAATTCACATAAAAATTCGGGTCTGCGATAGACATAGTTGATGTACACTACCATATCTACGCCTAGTTCACTTTCACAGAAAACATGAACTCTGATGAAAATATTGAATCCATATGTTTGCACGAAATATAAATTATATATTAATTTTCTATATATTTGTTTAGTAAATTAGTGATTCCCGAAACGAAACTCAAATCCTACCTAAACACTGGATCACTGGGCAACACAAGCACGTACTATGCTTTTAATTCAAATTAATAACAGGTACGTTATATTATTTTTTAATTATTTTATTAATTCATTTACAACCCCTGCTCGTTATTTAGATTTAATAAAAATTATTAAAATTTTAAAAGATTATCCATAAATACTAATTTGATTAAGTAATTTGTATCGTTATTCAGAGCTAATTCTAGTTACCACTTACTCATCAATCCTTCAAAAACGAAAAAACGCAATAGTACGTCCTTCCCTTTCACCGGCTAGACAGTGTAGAATATGAGATCTGCGGATTCTTTTACCTTGAGCACACATACCCACCTCATTTTTGTCATATTCTGCCTTCATCCTAAACTGGGAAAAAATTATAATAATACCTGGAGGTGATAAATAAAAGATGTTAGTCTTTAGTAAAAGTAAGACATTTAATAAAGAAAACACATGACTACAAGCAATAAAACAAAATAAAATCCAGACAACAAATCCTCATCTAGTCGGGTTGGGCGCGAGTTCGACGTCCTTCTTGTATGGGATACCAGATGTTTTAGTATCACATCACGTTTGGTCCGCAACATCCAGGCCGTCACGAACAGATTCGTAGACATGATTTGTTGTAGATAATCATGATAAAAATTGTCGCCTACAGTGAGGCGACTAACTCCAAGGTAAATTTAAAGTAGAAATTGAAGTTAAAACCCGAGGTATGCACCAGAGACATAAATCAGAGGTAAAGCCGGAGGCAAAAACCAGTGGGAAACGTCTTGTTTCTTGTAAAGATCATTAACCATGCGATTAGATTAACAAGTTAATAGTAGATTATGTACTAGTGATTGAACAATAAAAAATACTTACTCTCTGGGTATAGTGAATCACACACATCTACATTTTAGTCTGACAGCTTCGGCGATAGTTTGAAAGTGAACCATAGATCGCAACCGTTTTTATATGCCGAGACACCGAATGTGATACCAACTTGAGGGTAACTATTTGTGAAATGTTAAGGTGCTTGACAAAAGAAGTGACGGGGCAATTTTGTACGTGACCCCCATTTATAACGTCATAATATATTTAGTAAGTGTACTTTGATAAAACTAAGTGTAAAATTTCGGATGGTTCCAGTTTGTTCCAGTTCGTTAAATCTTCAATTTAGAACCTTAGCTACATTAGATTCGACAAAGATTGTAAATGGATTTCTTTTATGGATTCTAGTGTCAGATAACGAATACCACATACATTTGTATCCTCAGATGCTTAGTCCGTATAAACAAACAGCACAATCTACCCAACATATTATTTACTGCCGCCACGTAAACACTATTTCCTTGCAAACCAGCATCCCACTCATTGCCGTCTCTCACAGTCTGATGAATTTTATCATGATTTGCCACTATTTTTAAGTTTCCAGGCGTTTCGAAGTTTTCGTGTGAGAATAATCTCGACTCCCACGCCGTGGAGACAGAAGATTTTATTTTTTCAACGGTAACTCGGCGGTGGCCTTTATTATTTGTGATGATATAAAATATTTCAAACTTTGTATATTTATTCAATTTATTTTAAAAGTCTACCCCCAGTGACATTGTCAAACTTCGAATGAATTGAAAAATATTTAGAAGAAAGGTTTTGACAGAAGAGTGGTTAGAATATTGAAAGAGAAGTTGTTGAAGGGAATATTAAAAGTAAATCTAAAGTATTAAGTATTTTACAAGGGTAAATTATCATGGATTAATTTATGTTTTTAAAACTTATACCCAGAATTAAAAAACAACAATGTTACAATGTTTATCTATAAACCTTTTAGTGAAAGAAAACCACATATTTTAAAAAATAAATAAGCTTTTTAAGGTTTGTTATATTTAATAATTTGTCTAAAACATTTATATATATAGGTATCGAAACACATAAAATATATCTGTAATAAGCACTAAATATAATTTAAATGTATGAATGGATTATCACGAAATTGTATTTACAGTATTTTGTGAGATGTGAAATATATTTCATAATTTATCTAAAACGTTTAAAATTAACATTAGGTGTGAAAACACATAAAATATATCTGTGATAAGCACTAAATATAATTTAAATTATAAATTATTGAAATTTATAAATGGATTATCACAAAATTGTATTTACAGTACCTGTATCGCATTATTTTACAAAATATTTTGTGTGATGTGAAATATATTTCATAATTTCTCCAAAACGTTTATATATAAGTGTTTTACGCAATTATATTTATAGACAATGAAATTCACTATATAAAAATTGTTTCTTATGTTGCTACTCCATAAAATATGTTTGCCACGAACAAAAATAAGAAACACTTTTTATTTTAAATATTTATCATTTAAAAAAATATAAAAACAATTTTTCTGAAATAAATTATTGTTTATTAATAGATTCAGAAACTTACTGTTAGTCAATAAGTTAGTAGCAGTCAATATTTAAAAAAAGATGAAACTGAATTCAAATAAACGCTACTCTGTGGTGATGAATTGAATCGATAAAGTTTAGAGGCGTGAGTTTAAAACATGGAATTTAAAAAAATTCTGATCAATCATATTTTATTATTTAAAACAACACCGAGTAAAAAAAATGGAAGAAAAAAGCATTATTAGATAAAACTTTAATTAAAATTGTAATCATTAATCTAAAAAATAGCAAACTTTATATTAATCACTTGTTTCAACTAAATCTTCTTTATTACAGGCGTTGACTTACTTTACTTTAACTAACATTAAATTGATTAAAGTCATAAAAAATCCAACATTCGTTGATTAGTTTTTATTTACAGATCATGTCATATTTAATGTCCGCTGCTAATAGTCAAGCAATAACTTAATATAATTTAGTGATTTTAAAAATAGAATTATACTTATAATATTTGTTGCCTTACATATATTAATTTGGTTAAGATTTTGAAATATATAGAAAAATATTTTTAAGTAGAAATACGTTCATGCAATTCATGGTAAGTTAATTTGTAATAATGGATTTGGATTAACTTAGTAGCTTTCCTCAAGAGAGAACATCAATTGGTCGCTAAGCGAATGTCTTACTACTGGACTGATTACCATAAACACATAGAATTTTGATTATGTATAAGGAATATTTTTTTATAAAACCAAAATATAATAATTAAAGTAATAATGCTCTAATGTATTTCTTGTCTATTTAAGTAAATAAGCCCGTATTAAAAGGGAAATTTAATTATGTATACATTATAAAATAAATAAATTTAATTATCTTGCTTGGGTGTATATAAGCTATGGTGGATTGCTAACATTCGCAATGTTTAACAATGTTGTTAGTTATTCCAGCATTGATATTAGGGCAGGCGCCAGGATACTAAATGCCCTGGGTAAACATAACATAAATACATAAATAAATGATTTACCATCACACCATTTCTCTGCAAGGGTAGGCAGAGAGAATAGATTACCATACTCTACTATTCCTATATACTATTTTTATTTCTATACAAATTAAATGTATCAATTAGAAAGATGACAAATTTAATAATTCTGGTGTTTATAAACATAGCATGTTTTCTATATTCATAAATAGGTCGAAATTTTAACATTTAAGATGCTTTAATAGTAATGGTTTTTCTGAATTTTCCAATAATTTATTAAAAAATGACCATACTTTTGATAAAAATTAAAGATTGTCTTTTTTACATACAAATAATGTTGGTCTAAAATTGAATAATTTAGAATCTTTAGAAGTAAATAAATCACGTTAATTTAACCAAAATATTATAAATAACCAACTAAATTTAACCACAAATTCTATTCTAAAATATTTTTCAAATAATCTTGTATCATCGAGTTCATTTCCACATTTTTCATCATCAAAACAATTTAAGTTACTAGATTTATTTTCTAAAATAATTACTATAAAAAAAAAATAATTAAACACATTTTTTTTAAATATTAGAATAATATGATTTTTTTTTTTGGTCACTTAATATGATATCCTGAAGAAAGGCATGATGTTTTAAATTACTCATTAAATGGTTTTAAAAAACAATGTTAAATAAGCAGCTCAAAATGCTCGATGGACTTTGGATATCCTGAACCGTCAGCATAGATTCGTAAAACGGAATATTCTTTGTCTTTTAGGAATTCTTCTGCTAGAAAATTTTTATTTTCAAATATTTTTGGATGTTTCATAACATATTGTAATATTCAGATATATATTGTTTTGAGAATTTGAAGATTTATTTTTACTTTCCCATCCGAATCGAGACATTGTCATTAGTGGCCTATAAGCCCAGCTTATGTTTAATAGTCGTTTATAAATCCACATCTCAAATACAATAGCATTTGACAACACGTAGCATCACACCATTCTTAATCGTACATTTAAAATTAGCTAATGGCGGCACAATACATTCTTCGTGCAGAAGAATGCAGCTCGAGTATTCAATACATTTAATTTATTATAAAACGTTCCAGTTTTCTCTTGTAGACTCTTTATGCTTCTCTTTTTTATTTTTACATAATTTTTAAATACTATAAACAACATAGCTTGTTAAAAATATTCCACATTGAGTTTCAATTTTAAAAATATTTATCATGTTACAAACCTTAAAAAAAAAGTTTACATCGGCTAGCTTTAAATACTACGAGTATTTTGCTTTACTTATAATGTTTCTAGGTAGCTTTCTATGATTAATCTGTCAGAATCCATCATAGCACCGTTCCGTAACGAGTGGGAGATTTATTTTCTGCAAAAAGTAATGCAATTTTATAACAACATCATCTTATTATACAATTTTAAAGTATTTGAGATCTCATACCGGGTTCATTTGAAGGTTTCTTGGTATATGAAGAAGTTAAAAAGGTTTTTAATACTTAAGCGATTCTAAACGTTAACTAGAGAGGTCAGATATATACGGCAGAATAGCTCAGAAAATTCTAAATAGAAGGTTCTCAACGCACGTGAAAATTTTATACGGGCATTTTTAAAAATAAATACAAATTTTAATTTTTTATATTTTAATTTATTATCTTTGTTTTATTAACCACTTAAATGAGTTTAAATACATCTACCGGTTTCGAAAAATACCATTTTCTTCTACAGGATGTCATAACTAACTAAAACATATATTATTGTTTCTTTACCAGAATCTATATTAAAAAAAAAAAAAAAAATTTTGGTACCTAACTCAAATTGTTACTTAATACAAATTTACTAGAATAATTTTTAGGAAAAAATTTTTAGAATGGGACTCGTAGTTAAATTTAGTTGGTTGTTTATAATTTTTTGATTAGTTTTACACGCTTTATTTATCTCCAACGATTCCAAATTATTTAATTTGTGACCAACACAAATTTTTAGTCTGGTTATGGGACCGTTATAAGACTGGTTATGAGTTAGGGAGACAATATGAAATATTACAGTTCAGAGTTGCACATTATTTCAATGAGGATCAATGATGCACACCCAAGGGTTGCGCGCGTCACGGGTCCTGGGGTAAATATAAAGCAACACGGTCCCATTAAAAAGACGTTTACAAATTTCAATAGAACTTTGCACTGCAGAACCTTCCTGTCATACATGAGGGGTTGTTTTAATAATGATGTGACTAATTAATCATAAAATTATAATATAATTGGTAACGAGATTCAGGCAAATGCCATGTAAACATTAGTATGAAAAAATATTAGTAAAAAATCTATTCAGGAATGGTTTAAGATTCTTTAATATTCATCATGGTTTGATAGTTAGGAATATGTTATTTGACAGTGATGGAAGAGGCGTTGACGTAGAAATACAGTGCTTACTTTAGATACACCGCATTTATTGAAAAATTGATAATTATCAATGGATACGAGGCAGAAAGCAAGTAATCCTCCTTCCCTCGATATAATTGTAGTGAACACCATCCCAATTTTGGTCAATTACACTCTAGGATTTTCAGTAAAATGTAGTCATCTCATTCCCCCAGATATCTCACCCTTCTCTTACACCAAAATTTGCATATATCGTTAACACATATTTAGGGCCTGCGTAAAACAAAGACACACCACTCCCCCTAAAATCCTATTTTAAATTATAACTAAATCTGAATCGCGGGAAATATCGGGTACTGACTGCTAGTTATTCAAATATCTATTAAAAAAATCCCATGTTGGATACAATCGTTTCAGTATAGTTAGCATAAAAAGCTTCAGGATAAAAACGAAGGAGTCTTTTTTGTCTCTAAATGGCAGAAATTAAGTTTGTTGACGCGGGGTATGTATTTCAAAACTTTATCGCGTTAACGAGAAAAACCTTTTGGGTTTAATGAATAACGCGTTATTTCCACTTGTTTGTCGCGGCTTGAGTTATTACTCCAGCTGCTTTACGCCACGCACACGGGGGGTTGGATTACTTGCCAAGTCATTTAAGGAGATCATTTTGAGTATGAATTAATGTCCATGTTTATGCGTACATGTGTGTTTTACATCCGCAGCATGCCTACTTGAGACTAAATGGAAAGCATGGCGTACCACATCATCTTACTAATTTTCAAACGTGCTAACCGTTTGTTTTATGAAAAATGTCTCGGCTTGCTGGTGTCCCGAGATGAGTATCAAATTAAATCAAATGAGATAGTTCCATGAAGATAATAGAAAGTCAGGTATACGAAATAAAAAGTGAATATAGAGATCAAACTAACCATTGACGTAATCTTTGAAGGCAAAAGTTTACAAATAGTGATTAGTTCTAGTCCAAACATGAACTCTTACCAACAATTTTATACACAAACTTGAAGACCTCCATAATCTGGGATGAATAAGGACAGTATTAGTGTTTCCATTTCTATAAATCAACACATGTAAGAAATATTTATATACAGCCAGTGTTATTTATTAAGTCAACGGTTTCTCCATATGTTCGTATTCTACCTATATTTGATTCGATCATGAACTACAGAGAATTTTTTTTAAATAGAGATGCGTACACGGAATACATGTCACATCAATATTCTTACTATTTCCAAACTAAGCTTAACCCTTGTACTATTAAAATAAGACTAACTTTTGATAGTCTCCTGAAATGAGGCGTGAACCCTCAAGCACTAGATCTTAATCACTGGATCAACAAACTGCTTTAATATTCCATAAATCTGTATTGGTGTATTACTTTATTGGTTCATTTCAATTTTGGCTAATATATTTTTATTAAATACGGGAACATGCTTCCAGGGATAGCAATTTCTTCTCTGCCTTCATTATTTTTCCAACAGCTTTCTAAAAATTTCTCACATTTCAAATACCTCTGTTCCCTTAGATAATATGTGTAAGTTCTCGGCTTTGTCTATTTTACTACTAACAAGATAAAAATAAAATAATCGTATTATATTCGCGTGAATTTTGTATTAATTTTTTCTGTTTTTTAATATAAACCATTCTCAATTCCATTTATTGGGGTACCTATTTTTACAAGTGGGGTTGATACTATTTTTTATATTATTAACCTTTAGGCTCCTTTTAACGAGTAAATAATATATCCTTACCCTTTTATGCAAAAACTACCTACAAATAGTATACTATTATATTATTATATTTACAAAATATACATTATAATAAAGTTAATTACATTATTTACGTGGTTATTACACTATTTTGGTAATTCTAAAAGTTGATGAAGAATAATTGACTAAACATGTATACATACTCCGCTAGGTATTAAATAAAAACTGTTAAAAAAAAATTCCAACAAATTTTAACCGGTGTAATGGAGGCTTCCAGTTTGTTTACAAGTTTTTTGAGATGTGAAGTCATAAACATGTTATAAAATGGTATTTACATCATGAAAAATACTTTTTGTTATTATTTTAAAATAATTTGAAAAACCCAGTAGAGTAAAATTTTCCTCTTGCTACTGTCTGTTTAACGAATAAATTTACCTTATTTTATTGATTTAATGAACCCGTAAACAAGATTTCGCAAGACGTTTATCGGGCAATAAAAAATATCTTTAAATTCTTTCATGGGATTACGGTAAAAAAAAAAATATGTGCAACCTTGTAAATATTTTATTCTATTTATTGTTTTATTTATTATTATTTTATTAATATGCGTGTATTTTAATATAATTTATAAACGAGAAAAATGAAATAAAAACTGTCCAGGATAACGCCAGAGTGACTAATTTCATTAAATGATAAATATTATATTAAATCTTACCTTACGCTATATTATCGCTATATTAGTCTAAAGATAAAAATATATTTAAATACTGTATATACATATATGCAGTTCGTATGCAGTTTATAAAATGTGAAAATCTATGTCAAGGCATGTTTTTAGGATACGCGATGGGATATATTTTGCAGTGTGATATTTTATTTGCAGAAGAAGGATTTTTTTGAATTAGGTTTTGTTCCAGAAGTTAACTTTAATAATACGTGAAAAGTTGGAATACTAACTAAATAATTTTTCCGAGACTTAAAAACATTTCAAATACAAATTTGGTACAATATTTTTGTTAAATATTGACGCATTTTTGAACCGTAATCCTTCGTTCAAAAATCTAAAATATATTTTTTAATATCGTGATAATATGAAGTTAAATCGATTATTCTAAAATGTTTTCATTTTCTGCAAATTGTTAAGGGTATCTAAATATTCATTAAAACTTGATAGATAAATATGGTATACACAGTGTTTACAAACCCTTATTAGAGAAATATGGTTTACTTCGAGACGTTGAGTATTAGTACCTACGGACATGTATTTCCATGTCGATTGCACCGCAGTTTCTAACCCAGAGACGTATTTCACCCCGAGGTGCCAGTAGCATGCACTTCTCTATAACTTCTACCCAGTACTCTCGCTCACCTGAATTCACAATGGACTTAAACTTTATAACTTCTAAAGTATAACCTCTAAAATAAATATTTATGTTTAAAATTTTAATTTATTTGATATGTACACAAAGATTAAGTGAATTTTAAAATAAAATATCTGTTATTTTGTAATTTATGATTGTATTGTATATACATGATATCAATTTTTAATTTGTCGAGTAAAATGCCTTTACGTGCGATAACCAAAATTATATATTTTGAATTATGTTGAAAATATGTACATATGTAGCGCCTGATTCCAAAACCCCCTTAAAAACGATTTTATGTGTTTTTGAGTTATGGATGAAAACGTATATTTTGATAGCGAATGTACAAAATGTTTGTTTCTACATCAGCATTTTTTAAAGAGACAATTCTGTAATGTAATTTTTTTTCTGTATATGTTATTGTGGCAGCCATACTGGATTTTAGATTACGTGATCATTAACAAGCGTTGTTTGTGATTGGCTGATTTTATTTTAGGGGAACATCAACTTAAACTTTGTCTGCTTTGGGGTATTTTGGATCTAACTCTGATTTTGAACATGGCAAATCAACGGATTTAAAATTAAATTTTAAATTTAAAAATAAAATTTGGTGATATCGACAAAACTTACTTACTTACCATCACGCCGTTTCCCCGCGGAGAGAGGATAGAGCGCCACACTATTCTGTCCTGACACACAATTCTCGCCTCATCCACATTCAGACATCTTCTCATACAAGCTTGCCGATTGTTGAGGCTTCTAACATAACCGTCCTCCATTAACTGGTTTACCTGGTCGTGCCAAGTCTTCCTCGGACGTCCTCTCTCTATGGTGCCATCAAAACTTGCGTCATATGTCTTTCTTACCATTCTCTCCTCATTCATCCGTTCCATATGACCAAACCACTTAAGTGATCCTTTCTTAATTTTACTCACATACTAACATCAGCTTTACATTCTTTCCTTATTTCTTTATTCTTTATTCTGTCATAAATAGATTTGCCACATATACGCCTAAGTGATCTCATTTCCACTTAATTCAGTCTACTTTCGTTCCTTTTCTGTCAGCTCCAGGCCTCACTTCCATACATCAGTGTCGGTACCAGGATTCCATTGTGAAGCGCTAGTCTTGCCTCGGTTGACAAATTCCCGTTAGATATAATTACATTCATAGCGCCGTTCACTTTATTCCCTGTAGTCGCCCTCCTTTCGATATCATTGTCAGCCTTTCCGTTTCTATCAAACATACATAAATAATAATAATACACAAAAACTGATTCTGTAAAATATCATATGAAAACATCATTCATCATAAATTCATAGAAAACGTTGACGTTTTATCTCATTTTAAAATATAATATATGTATTTTATCAGATACTCCCCCCGTTGAATATGTTGAAATTAGAACGTTAAAAATAAGGCACAGGGAAATTTTGTAATATTTTATAAAAAAAATAATTAGTCATAAAATACTAATATATTATTATATTTTGGAGATATGTAACGCGTTATCGGAATTAAATGTCGTTTGAAAATAATTTTTAATATTCAACAATACCATTATTTCGCCAATGACAAGTGTGTATTAAAATTTAATCTATTACATTACATGTTTATATTTATATATATTTGTGAACTATTTATTTATTTATATTTTCTTTGGTTTTCTTTTCATAACATAAGTAATATTTCGTAACATTAATGTATTATATAATATGTAGTATTTTTATGGCGAATTTGGTCTTACAAAAAAAACCTATCACCCAAAACCCATTATTATTATAAGTTGTTTCAATCGGACTTCACTTAGACCTATATTATAATATTTATATGACATTTCATTTCCTTCACTTTCTTGATACGTTATAAATTTTTCAATAACATAAATTGTCAATTGTAAAATATGATTTTATTAACTGTTTTAATGTAGTTTTGGATATTTTACCTCAACCTGGGTGGATCCACTTTCATATTAATTATATATTTATTATTTATTACAACTTTAATATGCCTTTGTAGAATATTCTATTCTAAGGTCAGTAACGACGTGTTGATAATCTGTTACATTAAAATAAAAAAAATTACAAAAATAATTAAAAATGTTAATATATTAATAAGAAAAGTGGTACATTTGCCCAAAATAAGTAAACTGACTTTAAACTTTTTCTGACATTTTTTATATTTATTAAATTGCACAAAAATAAATATCACAAGCTAAAAAAAATATCTATGTTTTTTTCCTGCTTGCGGTGTATTTAGGGTAGATGCGTCATATTCGCGTCTGTAGGGATAAAATAAATAGTAAGGTTTCACTGTATATACTTGTTAGATGGTTCATGCTTGTGTCCGAGTGATTTTTAACCGGTTACCACCAGTCAAGATACTCAGTTACTTGATATTGAAATAATCGGTTACGCATAATCCAGCTAGTATCGTAGGGTGCAAGATATATTCTTTGAAACATTGGTATTTTTTGGGGGTATGTTAAAAATAACTAGTTCTTAGTAACGTTAATAGATTTAATGACGGTAACGGATCATTTGATTGGTTACTTACTGCTACAACTTTCAATTAAAGTTCTTTTTGCTGTTTACAATAATTTTTGGTGTCGGTGGGAGTAGAATGTAATTAGAAAGTTTAAATTAGTTCTAAAAGTAACAGAAAAAATATTTCGATAATCATCTAGACCTAAAACTGGTGTTCCAGCAGATTGACGATACCAACCGTCAATACATCCTTCTAATATAAAGTGTTTGTATGTACAGTTGAATATCTAAGAAAATTAATATAAAAAATAATAATACTGTAAATGTCCAAATAAACATTCAATTTAAAAATTGAAAGATATTAAGTTGGGAAAATGTGAGCCTGGCCATGGATGATGGTAGTGCTACCGCGGCGGAGCAGGGCGACCTCGAGTTATGGCCGCACTACTTCCGGCGAGAGATGTTTTAAAATAACGGTGCAGAATTCTATTTCCCGCACCGTCCACTTGGGCACGAGGAGTTCTTCCTTTTTAGCGGAGTTCGGCTTTTCATTGACGGCAGATTCAAGTGTCTTCCTTGGCTAAATTTCGATTACATCATATGTATTTTACCTCTAATTCAGAAAATATACTAAAAGTTGCAGTACGGTAATTTTATTTATTATTACAAATTACGATTAACTAGTTATAGAAAATAATGTTATTATAGTTCGACTTTACAAGAATATTTGATAATATTTATAAAATTACAATGTAAAGCAATATAAAAAAAATAATTTATAGACACCACAAAATACAATATATTATATTAAAATCTACTTTTAGCTTATTGTCCACTGTAATTTTTATATTTGTTTTATTCGAAAACTAAAATTTGTTTGTAAAAAAGTTTAATCAATTCGTTGTTAAATGCATTACTAAAAAAATAATTTGAATAATAATATGCCAAGTATAATAATAATCATTGTTAGTATACCTAATATTGACGTGTTTAAGCTATATTTTTTTTGATATGTTCCTGAATAAATAAGTAAAATATTAATATTCATGTCAAAAACTCCCCCATAAATAAAAAGGTTTTTTATGGGGTGCATAAAGGTATGTGGTGGACCTGCTCGTACCTCATAGATCTGCATAAATAAATACTCAGCAGCCATACAATCCGCCTGGTACCCGCCAAATTGCAGGTAAGGCACTGCGATCGAACCAGTCTGGGTAACCACCAGAACTACTCACTCTTCGTGCCCATCTCCACGGATACATCTCGCACGCTCCTCGGCGCCGTCTTCAGTGAACTACGTTTATCTTATATTTTCTATAGTATAACACACCAAGTTTTAAATTTAATCGTGCCTCAATTAAAAACAACCGATTGTAAGTAATCACATCATAATCCACCCACTTTAGCGTGCACGCCACAAGTATTAGCCAAAAATTGAAGAAAATTAACATGAGCATGAAAATCATGCAAGACAAAAAGATAGACTTACACATTCAGGAAGATATAAGAAACGAGAAAAAACTGTATGGATTCAAAGTGAAACTAACCAGATATGTGAAATTAAGGGTGTCTAGCAGAAAATTATCAAGTTTAATATTAAATAAAAATAAAAACTACAATGTACAACTACAAAATAGAGTTTAACGATGTTAATTTAACGTTTTATAAACAATATCGTCTAAATCCATTTCTCTCAAGACACTCTTAAATGTGCGAACACGCGAGAGCAAAGCGTTGGTTAAATGGCAGCAACTTCACGGCTGATATTTTCTTGTAGGGCTTGAATTTTTCGAAGGTTGTTGCTGTAAACTCTCGACTTAAGGTATCCCCATAAAAAAAAATCTCACGGTGTAAGGTCCGGTGACCGAGGTGCCCAGGGTATGTCTCCGCACTTGCTGATTAATTTTTTGGGAAAAATTCCCGTCAGCTTCTCCATTAAAATTATAGTTATGTGTGGAGTGGCCTCGTCTTGCTGAAATTGTGTACTGTTGTTGAACCCGGGAAACAGCTGCAGTTGCGGTACCAAAAACTTGTCGATCATTCGGCAATACACGTCAGCATTGACTGTCTCTCTCTGGTTAAAAGAATAAGGGGCTATTATCCAACAGGTACATTTGTACATCACACTGTCGTTTTTGGACAATGCAAACATTTTTGATGGCGTTTCCTTGGATTGTCGGGGCACCAGTATCTTATGTTCTATTTATTAACATAGCCATCAATATGAAAATGTGCTTCGTCAGTAAAAAATATGTTTCTAAACGTTCGTGCTGTTCCAAAACGTTCCAGTATCGTTTACGCTAAGGTTTCACGTAAAGAATAGTCATTTTCGTTAAGAAACTGAACAATTTGCAATTTGTATGGATAAGTTAATTTTTCAAAATAACGTGCACTATTGATTTTTTTATCCCAGTACAGGCTGCAATCTTTCTTATCGATTTACGCGGATTGCGCATAATTTCACGTCGAACTTGAGCCACATATTATAGCGCCGCTGCTGATGTTGACGGTCCCGGAGGAGTTTGGTTAACCATTGTCCCTTGTCTGAATTTTTGAACCCAACACCAGATAAGTTGCGTGCTCGGCCCATCACTTACTCGTCGAATATTAAAGTGAGTAAAAAAAGCGCGACGCGCACAAATCAATGAATCACCACACTTTAAATATTGCTAAACCGTGAACGCGCGATGCGCTCCCGAACAGTGACTCATTGCTCCTGGCAAATCCGCAAATCACGCGCGTCA
Organism: Eubasilissa splendida; assembly: GCA_031772225.1. Lineage (NCBI taxonomy): Eukaryota > Metazoa > Arthropoda > Insecta > Trichoptera > Phryganeidae > Eubasilissa > Eubasilissa splendida. The sequence continues at coordinate 32,967,040 of CM062846.1, read as the reverse complement.
AACAATACCCCCCCCCACTTACCTCACCGTGATGGCTTACGAGAAATTACAATTTTTTCGCTGAACACCCTATATAAGTTCTAGTAAAAATAAATGATTTTGATTCTGTTTATGTTAGAGCATATATGAAAATACTTATGAATGCACTATATTAAGAATAAATAATAAAAATTATAGGCATATTTATTTTGATAAATCTTAAATCTTAGACTTTATTTCGTCTTTTGATAACCAAATACTTATCACCCACTAATTATATGTAAATTAAATATATAAATTATATATTACATTTTTTTAATACTTTTGAAATTTATATGTGTTACTTTTCTACTTTTTCATGCTGATTATTATAAGATCCTGCTATTTGATATAACTCGTGTTATAATTAAATACATTACACACAAAGGTTATTTATTCCTAATGTTGAATTGCGCCTAGCAAATAATATAGATACCTTTTGGAATATTTGTATTTATAAGTAAGTACATTAATACCCTCTACATAAATGTTATAAGTGATTATTTTTTTCGTTTTGAGGTGGTGTGTAAAATGTCAAAATAGTACATTCTAATAGTTCAAACTGTGTTCAATGTAATTTATCATCTGTACCCTTTTCCATCAGTGACATAACATTTATAAAGGTTGTTCCAAAGTTAGCAGCGATACTGTATTATATTACAGTATTAAATGAACAAGCACAATTACGTAACCCTCTCAGTTATAGTTTTGATGAAATATAAATTTTTAATTTAAATTATCATCTATTATATATTATTATTATTCTACGATCGGCGTCGTTGGTCTCTTCCACAGTCGATGGTGCGCAGGATTGGAGGCATTTAATTTAATGGCGCATTTAATAATAAACTCGATGCAATACTTCAATTGATCTCTAATAGAAGTGCGTTAATAGATCGAAACCCCTGCAGACTGCAATTTTAATTAAAAAAGGTAGTGTAGTCGATTTTCTTCAAACGTTAATTTTATATTAGATCTGAAATAATACTGAAAGAAGATGTTGCTTTTATAAATGATAAAGCTGCATATTGGAAATACAAATGATCTAATTTAAGACTTTTCAAACTGAATTGCATAGAAAATATATTGGCTGCACTTGCTGTGAATTAAATAAATGAAAATAGTGAAAGAAGGGCGAAAGCGAACGTGTTAGAAGACGACATTTAAAAAAAATTATAATTTATTATCTTACATTTATCCGAAGAGACACTCTTCAGATATTTAATATATTATTCAATACCCTCTTTTCTCTTTAAAGTGTACTTGTCTGATAAAATATAAAGTTCTTTCTGTTAAGTCATCATTATCAGCTATCGTATTCGAGTAAGATTATACTTCACATTTGTGGATTCTAACGTGGCTGAAGAGTTCAATTGTGGATCCAGACAGTGGCTAAGGGCTGAATTCTTGTTCGCTTTTTTGTTTTCTCCCCTGGATTGCAACATGCCGTTGGCGTTTTGATTAAATGTTTTGGATGCTAGTCTATACCATTGCTTTCCAGTCAGATCTAGCTCTTGAAGTTAGTTCCCAGGTATCACTCTTCTTCTTCTTTTAAATAGGCAATCCACATTTGTGCCATCAATCAAGTTAAAACTTTATTTTACAGAAAAAAGGACAATAATATTATAGAATAGGGAATATTATAAGTCAATACCATTGTCGTTAAAAAAATTTGCTATCACAAAGATTAAATGTGGCGAGTTAAGAGAAATAAAATGACACAAATTAACCGGGAGTTGAATATTACCATTGATGGAGATTACTGTAAAAAAAAACCTGTGATCCGCAATGAACAGCCAAAAAAAATATGGTCAAGGGTTTACTCCTCGGCACCGCACTCACACATTGGGGAATCTTATCAGTTCAATCTGAATAAATATGAGGTTATCTGGCAATGCCAAATTCTCATTCTAGAGATATTTGATATTGTTCTTTTTGAGACTTTTGGAGAACCAGGGAGTGCGAGGAATAGATCTTTGAATTATTTTAAGCCGATTACCCTTATGATTATTTAGATCCATCCATTGTGCAATCCAACTAGAATTTGTACGTTTTTTTACCATATTAATTCTGTCATATATTGGGATATGGAATTGATAAGGGAAAACTCCGTAAAGAGTGGCCTCCTTGGCCAGTTTATCGGTACATTCATTTCCATGAATTCCCTTATGTGCAGGAATCCAAACGAATGACACCTGTTTATTGTTGCTGTTCATACATTTTCTAACGGAACAGATTATCTCATTGTCTGGCTAAACTTTTATATTAGCAAAGAAGGATTCAGCAGATGTTCAAGGCCTCTTTAATTGCCTTAACTGGTATTTTGAAAGTTTGCTTTCAGGAAGTCTGATGTGATTTGATAATAATAATTATTATTATTATTAAAACTTTTTGAAGCGATGAAATGTGTGACAATTATTTAACGGTAAAATATTATCACATCAGAATACTTTTCAAATAAACAGCTTTGCATCGGAGAATTTTCCCAACTGCTGTTTTACTTGTATGTGCGATGTCTGGCTGGATGGAGGGGTGTTTATATTTGGGGAGACAATAGTAATATCTGTCATAGCCAGTGTAAGGGGTTGCTCGGCGCTACTTGTTGTGGGGAGAGGTTCCACAGTACAAGGCAAGAAGGCTTGGAGCCGAGCCAAGGATTGCAATATTATCATTTCGCACGGAAACAAGTCATTAATAAGGCTATTTCAATATATTGTTAAATTTACACGGGAAACTGACCAAATAATAAATAAAAATAATTAAATATTTTTATAAATAAATATTAAACATGGATGGTGATCTGCAGAAGTCTGATGTTCTGTGAAATTCAATTTTTTATAATATATATAATAAATTAAATAAAAAATTGTATTATTGATAGAATCAGCAATTATTTTGTAGATTTTCATCATCAAAATGGATGGATATAGATAAAACAATGTTGTAACTCTACTTGAGTTTAATACTTCACCTGTGGATGAGAGTTACAGTTTCTCTCGAAACTCGATTAGTGCAAATAAACTCAAGTAGAAATATAACATTGTTTTATTTATAGCCATCCATTTAAAAAAAAATTATGTTCAAACACATTATAACATCACCCTCAATGACAAGAATTTTAATGAATTGAGTAATGAATATGCGTAGATTCAAGCAAATAAATAAGATGGTTTATATATTATATACTTAAAATACATCATTATTTCTTATAATAATATTTCATGATGATTGTATGATCAATACGGCAATATTCTCACTATCCTGACTAGAAATTAGACATTTTTAATGAGCGTAAGTTCAAATGCTATCAGCCCTGCGATTTTTTTTATAACGTGTTATTTTAAAATTGAGTTTTTTTACGTTATTTATACGCGCTACACACCAAAAATGATGATTTCACTCTGTACATTTAGCAAAGACACAATTTGTACATTATTTATTTTTCCAAACATCCGTCAAGTGCTGTCGATAAAAGCCTAGCGGTGAGTCTATATAACAATATATTATGCGTAACAATATTATTTGAAAACATTATTACAACTATAACGAATCTGTAAACAGTAAGGGCACATGTGTCCGCGGGCTATTATAACGTAATAAAAAACTATAATTATTTAAATTATTTCCATATTTACGCACATATCATTTGTTTATAAGCTCCATTTGTTATGTTTGTCATAATTTTTAAAATAATACAAAGGAATTAGACAAAGTCACGCTCTCATTATTATTTTTACTCATTCGCCTTGGGTATCTACAAATGAAAAGTTTTTTTAACAAAATAATGTAATACTTTTGTATTAGTCACGTGAGCTTTCATTGACAGACTGACTGAAAATTAAAAACCATAATGTTTTTGCGAAAAATTTAAAAAATATTTATTATTATGATTTTAAAAAATATCAGTGATAAGCGATCAGTTTCTTCATATAACGACGAGAGCAGATGGTGGAAGAATCTACGAAACGGAATAAAAAATATTAAATGAATACATCGATAGCCCGATAGAAAATCATAAAACTCCAACATCTCAAGAGCTTTGAGTGAAACGATATTCTAGCGTTGAGAACAAATATGCAGTGGCTCGTAATATCCTAAAGTTAAATATTTCAAAAAACTAGTAAGGTATCTATTTAAATGTAATTGACACATTTCTAAAAGATTAAATTTAGTAATTAAAAATATTTAGACAAATCTCTTTACTACATATACATAAATGAATCTATCTGTTTTCACTTCTTCAATAATTGCAAAGTTACTTTGTGGCAACATTTTATATTAATAATAAGAAAACACTTCGTTTATACCATTGTTTATTGATAAATCAACATGTTTCAGGGCCAATGGTCCCTTTTTCAGGATACAACGTACAATCAAATTAAAATTGCAAGTATAGACATAAACAAAACTATAAATATAAGTGGTGCGAGAAAATAAGAAAGAGAGAAAGAGAGAGAGAGAGAGAGAGAGAGAGAGAGAGAGAGAGAGAGAGAAGGGAACCCTTGTGTGTAAAAATAATGGTTTGTTTCCAAAAGATGATTGGAAAATTCAGAATAGTTATTGCTATTTAAACATCTATGTTGAATTATCAATAAATAGTGGTTAAAACAAAGTATATTTTCTTATTATTACTATCTATTTTCGTTTAATAATTTTTATTTTATTTTTTTCTCGGGTCAACCATGAAGCGTTTAAATTTCACCCTGTCACATGGCAATATGGCTCCATATTTTTAACAATATATTACATCACTAATTGACTCAGTGTAAATAATTCGCATACAGGCTTCTTTTTCATAGAATGTAAAGTAGACATATGTTTATTTTTCTCTGAGGTGTAAAAAAACATTTTTACTAAAAGTAACGTTTAAACACATGTATTTTTTTCCTATATCCGGGGGAATATAATATTACCTCCAATTTGATATAATATAATATATAATAATAACACAAATAGTATAATATTCTAGTTGCATGATCAACCGTCTAGCATACGTCATTCAACAAAGTTAATTTTTATTTTTCGTTGTAGGCTAATCTTAGTTCAATCATTGAAATCATACATTTTACTTACCTATCACTTGTATAATATTCACCACGAAATTATATCTCCATTTCACAAGAGTATTGGATTTATCCCCGCCATCTAGCGGCCGATTTTCCAATAATCACGTGTTGGTGATTAGCGACTCTCATTTGCGATTGGCTGATTATTGCCCGTAATCCAGTGCCGGGGTGTGGATCGCTGACCCTTCGCGTTGAGGGCCGCGGCTACGGCCGGGTGGGTTGGGCATGGGCGGGGGAGGGTGGGGTTAGATTTTCGAATGCTTTTGTTTCACCTACTTTATCATTGAATTATCCCCAGGCATTATTAACGGTTTGCTGGCGACGGTTTTTAATCGAATGCCGTTCAGTTTGACTGTTTGATCTTTGATACTCGACCGTGCGTGGCGGCCGCGGGCTGAGCCGCTTTTTCAAAAATTTGTTTTCGTTATTAATACAAAAGCGAGCGAACGAGATGAAAGCCGATTGTTTTTTAATCAAATCACCCGCAGTCCTTTCTCCTGGTCGATTCCAAATTTGATTGGGAATAAAGCAATCATTTCGGGACCTTTATTTCGATTGATTAACGATCGTTCTTACCAACGCGCAGCGGAGTTATTACCGAGCCGTCTATTTTATTTGAACCACCCATTCCGAAAACAGCTGGTCCACATTTTAAGAAAGTCATTTTTATAATACGTTTAGGGATGACATGTGGAAATCTATTACATTAGATGTCACGTGTAGATAAAAACGTAGAATCAATTCCAACAATACGCATGATTTGTACGTTTGCTAGAATATAATGAATGAAATGACACTAAATGAAAAAATAGCCAGTGAGCCAGCCAATTAACACACTTTATGCATGAGTCATATTATAATACATACATATTATTTTTTTAAATTATATTACTATTTTTAAAAGCTACAACATTGACAAATTGTTTTAATATATCTAATATTATATTTTTTTATAAAAATACATTTTTTCAGGTTTTTACAATTTCAATCTATGTTTTCTTTGTACTTGTATGTTTTTTAAGTAAATTTTCTACGGAAATATGTTAAATTACAAATCCAAAACTGGTAAAAAAATTTCACTATATAACTTAATAAAAATGAAATATTAACTATAAAAGTAATTTAATTTACCTTAAAGCTAAGTGGGTGGTTTTATTGAAAAATCAAACTGTTAATCAAGTTAAAGTTAAGAAGTAATTTTTTTCTATATATATATATTTTATCTTTGAACAAAAATTCATAAAAAAATTATATATATAACAATTCAATGAATAATGCAACATAGTTAGATAGATTAATACATAGTAGTTACATACATAGATTAATTTAAATTCTAGTTAAAAATTGTTAACTAAAACAGAATTTTTCAATATCTTACATAAATAAATGAAACATTAATAAAACGAGAATCTTTTCATATTTTAATAATGAAATTTCTCATAAAATACAAACTGTTCACAATAAAAAAAACTACAAAATAATTTGATGAGGATATCAAGCTGTAAGAATGCCCTTTGTTTCCCATTACCGCCCCTCTGAGGGGAAGGGGAGGCCTCGGCGGCGGGGGTGGGTCCAGTGTTTTTGATAATCACCCCATGACCACCGCGCCATGAATCATCCCCTTATTTATGACTTGATGCTGTCCGTTTTTTGTACAGTACAACATTGCACAGAGACGGGGTACAGGATCATCCTGGTGAGACGTAATATATCTCTGTTTTTCATTTCATTTTCTCTTCTTGCAAAATATATACAAAACAAATTCTATTGTATTTATTGTTGTTTCATAATTATTAATTCTTAAGTAATACACAGTGTTGATTATTTGTATTCAAATGAGAAATATTTATTCAATTGAAAAATATGATATGATATAATAATAAATATAATTTCCACAGTTAATTATACAGGGTAGGATTATTATTTTTTTATGAAAATTATAAAGAATACGGATAGCAAACTTTGTAAGTTATTTTTTGCCTAAATTTTTTTTCAAAATATAATTATGAATTAGGTTTAATCCAATGTTATCATATTATTATTGATTATTTACCGTCCCCGTTTTCACATAAGAACAATTATTTTAGATGATGTGATTTGCAAAATGAAAGTTGCTGATAAAATAAAAATATGACATTTATTATTTTTGTCGCATCTAGTTAATTTAAAAAATATTAAATTTAATACGTTTTTCAAAAATATTAATTAATGCGCTCGATATAACAATCATATATTCATATTTTTGAGAAACACTTTCAGGTGTTGGTCAGGGGTTCGAGCTTCATTCTAGTAGACCAGAAAATTAGTCGTATTTTCAAAAATAGTAAGAATATTGAAGAAACACTATTTAAAAAAAAATCATCAATCATCATACAACACTTTTCACATAAAAAAATAAATAAAATCAATGTGAATTTGACTATTAGGGAAAGTACATTTATTAAATGTAGAAAAAATTCACATACATACAATTTTACGAAAACGTTTTAAACAAAATATCATATATTTCCTATTTTTATTCTATATTTATGTTTTGACATGTTACCAGGATATAATAATATATATTATGTAAGTTCAGTTCATATACCTACGTGCATCTATTGAATTGGACCAAAATTATAAACAAACTAGTATAGGACGGCCGCGAAATATGTAAATAATTCTTAATACGTATAATATTTAAATTAATTTTATTTATATGAATTAAATATATTAATTAGAAAAATTAATTTTATCGAAAAATATTGTTGTTGCGCCACCGGGATTCGAACCTGGATCTCTTTATCTGTATTATCCAACTATGCTACAGCGACAATATTTTTAGCGACAATTTTCGAACCTATATGTTACCTTTTTGATATTAATACATTTAATCGTTCCGTTATTTGAAAGAGCCATCAACCTTATTTTTACAGAATCTCAAATACCTTTGAGTAATCTGATAGTAGACGCTAGAATTATCAATTCATTTTTATTAAATTTTGAACACATTGATACAACTTTATTATTAGAACACATTCTTATTGTGAATTTGTAATTATTCAGAACATAGGTCTGTGATATTTTAAATATTAATTAAATATATTAATTAGAAAGATATACATATAAAATCAATTTTATCGAAAAATATTATTATTGCGCCACCGGGATTCGAACCTGGATCTCTTTCCTAACCGGGGAGGGTGCATTATCCAACTATGCTACAGCTTAGTTACCTTCCCCGGTTAGGAAAGAGATCCAGGTTCGAATCCCGGTGGCGCAACAGCAATATTTTTCGATATAATTGATTTCATATGTATATCTTTCTAATTAATATATTTAATTCATATTTAAAATGTCACAAACCTATCTATGTTCTGAATAATTACAACTTTACAATAAGAATGTGTTCTGCTAATAATTTTATTTATTTTCATTTAAATAAATATAATCCTTTCAGACCTGGTTGTATATTAAAATGTACACTAAGACTGAGTTGAAGCTATCATCAAGCTATCATATGCATGATCCATATAAGATACATTTTTTACCTTAATCTCTGATACTTATATTATCCTTTTTTGAGACAATTTTGATTGTTTATTGAGAAAAATATTAAACAAAACGTCATAAGAGACAACACGGTGACGCCAAGCAAAAATGGTGAGGGTTAGTTATTAGTTTTATTGTATTTCGGTAATTAATATTATTAATTATATATAACCTATGCAAAATACATTATAAACACTGTATTACTATATTATGATATCATTCCCTGAGACCTTTTGCACTTTGCAATGTACATAGTGTAATTTATATAAAAATATTTTCCTCTTTTTTAATGCTCCATAATACAAATTTGAGTAAAAAATAAATTTTATCCAGGTGATTTAATTTAGGTCAGAAGGGGTTTTAATATGTACTTACGTAATACCTATAATTCCAATTTCAAAATTACCGACAACAGAAAATAACCTGTTGATAAATGTGCTTTTAGATCACATATCAAAGAAAATTGACACTACACTCTATTGAAATGTATCAAACGTATCAACGTATGATATACAAGATAAATCATGATATTACATCGGCCCATGGTAAAGTTTGACTCCAAGAAACTAATGGCAGTATGTACTTTATTTAGTAGTACTCAAGCGTTGACCTTTTACAATGCACAAGTTTAAACTTAGTTGTGCAATTTGGTAGTCACCTGTGGTGCGGTGACCGGGCGAACTAAGTGATGGATTTTTGACTTCGAAAACCAGTTTCGGTACATTGGCCACCGAAACTCGGTCAGATCACAGTCTAGATAAAATTTGCCGAGAATAACATACCGAGTAGATATTATGTGTGTGGGTGTATTTAAGCGAATAGGCGGTGCCGCGTCGACTGAAGGAATGTTAGTGTAATAGGAATTAGTACAAATTGCGCTAGACGATGATTCAATTATTAATTTCCTCTTCGCATACATTTGTCTGCTCTAACTAGCCTTGAATACGATAACTAGGCATTTGCCATGTATGTACAGTGTACCAACTAACGCACATTCTAATGCATTAACCCGCTCACCTACCATTTAATTATAGAATTGCGAATTATTTTATTATGAAAAACACATTATTCACAATAATAATGTGTTCTTCTTAATAATATATAAATTGTATCAATGTGTCAAAAATTTAATAAAAAATAATTGTTAATTCTGGCGTCTCTTATCGGATTACTCAAAGGAATATGAGATTCCGTAAAAATAAAGTAGATGACTTTCAAATAATGGAACGATAGATGTATCAATTTGAAAAGTGTAATATAAAGGTTCGAAAATGTGTCGTCAATGTACTGTGTACTGTAGCATAATCGGTTAATGCACGTTACCCGGATCGGAATAGATCCAGGTTCAAATCCCGGTATCAAAAATATAATTTTTATAAAATTGATTTTATATGTATACCTTTCTAAATAATACATTTAATTTGTATTTAAATTATTTTATTATTCTAAATGCAGTCACAAAAAGTTCGTACTACTTTCCAGTTGTTTTTTTCCTTTCTTTTGTATATATAATTTTTTTAGTGGTACCCGACAAGAATCAAGACACTGACATACTACCTTAAAACCCGTTAAATCGTCAAATTTTGCGAAAGTTTGTGGCAGCGGATATCAATGGACAGAGAAAAATGGGAGAAGAACTTGGGAAGCCCTTATCCAGAAGTGGATAGATGGATATACTCATATACGTGACATATGTAGGAAGGTATAGAGTTGGTTAGTAATGGGTTAACTTCCGACTGAAATTAACCAAACTGTGGGAGATTTATATCTCCGGCGAAAATCTACGGTTGTACCGTAATTTTTTGAGGTAACGCTTAGACGATGGTACGTGTTACCATGCTGAAAAGTCGACCATCAGTTAAAAACGCGATCTAACCTAGAAGAGACGCCAGTTTCATACACTAGTGCTCGCGGAAACCTTAAATCAAATATATGCATATATATTATATTTAAGGTTTTCAGTGAAAAATGTTCATGGGTAAAGGATAACGAATTGTTTTCTGGAGTTACCCGCGTTAAATAGTCCATAGAAGGACTTTTATACTTCCGTGTATATATATATATGTATACATATTGTGACCTTACAAAAGTAGGGTCACGAATTTATTTTTAATGCGTGCCACATGTCTTCTGCAATATGTAAATGTAAGGTATTTATCAATAGCAGCGTGAAGCATAAGATGGCGGAGCATAAGTAAGATGGCGGAGCGTAAGTAAGATGGCGGATTTTTGACGTTTCAGGATGTGAGCAAGAAGACGGGCGGCCGTGTGCGCTGTACTATTCTAAGTAATTTAATAATGTAAAAATCCGTGATCATTCAGATATTTATAAAAGGTAAATAAATAAAAATACAAGTGTACCTATATGGGAAAAATTCGTGTCTAATCTGCATTGAGTAATTCTTTGTTTTAGGAAACGGGCAAGTTTCCCTTAATTATTTGACATTCTATGTATTATATCTTTACACCGATGGCGTCTGTTAAGCAGGAGGTTATTTTATCATGGGAATTTTTCTACCGATGTCATCTTTCTTTTTACGATACAGATTATTTACACCTCGAAGTTTTTTTACGATGACGTAATTTTTCTAACGATGCCGTTCTTATTAAGAATAGCATAATATCACATAAAATAATTTGGATGCGAGTCATGTAATGTAGGCTAGTACCACAAATTATAAGCCCTCAGTCCCTGAAATAATAAACTTAGGAAAGTAGTGTTGTCTCATACTGAACTCTGTGAAATGAAAATGATAACATGGAGAGATAATTTGTGCATCCGTAAAATTGTAGGGAACGATTTGGTATACTTAATCTACATTTTTTTAAATCTTTTATTGTATATCATCGCTCTGTAATTATTTTTATTTGTTCTACAATGCAGCTAGCATAAATTATTCGCAAATACAATTATTACTTATGCCACTAGTACTGATGTTATTTGCACAGATTTAGATTTTGAATGCAGTTATCTGATTTAAATTAATGATGATAATTCATCTTAATGTTAAGCCATTATTGATATCTCATTTAAATTTAATTTAAATGTTAACTTCCTAATGTACAATTTTGTTAACGTTAAACTTCTTTCAATGTTGATAAATTTATTTCTCCATCTTTATTTTATTTTTCCACAAGTGAAGGAGATACATTTTGTTATTTAAAGGTAAGTAAGTAATTCTGACGTTGAGGACTGAAGGACTGAAGCTGTCGGTGAAGATCTGATCTTGTCTCATCTCTTACAATATATATATATATATACATATAATTTTTTCAGGCTTTGTTTTATTCTGCTCTACATGTTCAGGAAAACGGCAATATAGTTTTTTTAACTCGCATTCTAGAACTCAAAATAGCAAAGAAGACGATAGCTCGTCAAGCGCTATAATCGCCTCTGGAAAATTGGAAACACAGATGGGAATAGAGCCAACGGCGGGTGCGGATGACATGACATTCTAATTCCATGAATAAGTTTTCCCTGCGTGAGAATTTTACGCAAGTATTGGCAAGAAAATTTCACATCAAATATTAATTTAGTAGTAACTTAGGGAGCTTTATCTATATTTATATCATTATTTTTTTAAGAGCTTTTTTGTTGACAAAGATGTGTTATTTCATTGTGTTTGTATTTAATGTTATGATTATTTTCAGAAAATGTCACAAAATAAATAATGTATTTTTTCCACTATCCCCCCTTTGTCCCGTGACCTTTTCATTTTTCTTGGTATTATACCTACTTAAATACCACCAATTATTATCTTTGTACTTAAATAAAACCGTTTTTCTAAAAATAATGTATTTTTCATTTTTAAGTACTTATTCATCTACTGCGCAAAAATATGTGAAAGCAATTTCTACCTAAAAATAATAATACCTTAAAAATGTTAATATCTTTTCTGAAAATGAATGAGTCGAATCCAGAATTTAAAAGAAAAAACATACGTTAATAAAAAGTAATGAAATGATAAATTTTCTTAGTTAAAGTGACTTTATTAAAAACACAGTAGACTGTCTAATACCCGGGGTGGTAGGAAAAAAATACCGAATAATCAGAAAAAAATGCCAAAAAAAATAAACAATGTATCTAAACGCACCCACACAATAATTTGAAAAGACGCCATTAACCGGGATTTCCAATAATAATTTTACCGGTTTTATCAATTTTAATATTATGATTATTGTCAATTTCCTCATTAATTTTATTTAATGTAGTCAAACGAAAAATTAATTTTAAATAATATTTCGAAGTGTTATAAAAAAAAAATGTTTTATATAATCTCAATTAATCCGAAACCCAGTTAATCGAGTCTGATGTAGGACTGGAAACTCCAAGAAAGAAAAATATTTTTTATATCCCGGAAAATCGGGAGTCTACTGTAAAATTATTTTGAAATTATAATGTTAAGAATAATTTTCTAGTTTGGATATATGTAAGTGAACGATAAACATGCTACGGAGCTAAATGCTAAGAATTTAATGGTATAAAATTAATTGAAAATTGTTTTTGAAAATTAAAAAAAAAATGTACATATGTTTTATTTATTTCTATATTTATTTTGTTAATCAAAAGGCAAAGGAAAACTGAATAAGGTAGTTTGGTTCATGTTAACAGAAGAAGAGCAGCACTAAACATTGAAGTTCGTCGGGGGTGCCAACGATCCTTAGAATCCTGAAAATCTTAAAATTAACGGCCGTCTGCCAGTAATGTATAATGTAATGAAGAATGAATGAAAATAACAAAATAAATACATTTTTAACTAACTAAATAAAAATAGTAAAGAAAAGTTACTAAATAAACAAATTTAAAACTAAATAAAAAGTATTCTATTGTGGTGGAAATATAAGAAAGAAAGGAAGACACTTACTTTTCGTCTGTCGGATGCTGGTTCATTGATATATTCCTCTCCACCATAAATACAAACGTTGCGGCGTGTATACTTACACTTGTGTTAAAGATTATTTTTAAGTATTAGCGAAAATAAGGTAAGATTAACTAATTAGCGTTAGCAGAGGGAAGCGGAATGAAGCGACAGTAGTTGTTCGTACAAAATTTCCAAGCGCACTGAACTTGCTGCAGTTGGAACAATTTTAATTACTGCGACATCTTCTTTCTTCCTTATACTTAAGGGTAGGCTAGAAAAGAAAGGGACGGAGATACGCAGGTTAAATTTTGGTAAATCTCGAATTGAATGTATGCATGAGTGAGGCAACAAGTCAAACGTCAAAAAACTTAACAGATTTTAATTAATTTAAATGCCGCTAACATATTGTATTTTTCGAGTACATGTGCCATATCATTAATATCTACAAAGTACAAAGAAATTAGTTTTATCGTAAAAATCAGAAAAATATAAGATACAAGTGTCTCCTTTAGCAATACAGTATTAGAGACTGGCCACAATTTCCTAAATGAAAACGGAATTGAAATTTTACACATTAATAATAAAGGATTGGATAATTTAGAAAGTCTAGAAATCAAAAAAATCACTCAACACTAAGTACAATATATTTAATAACCAATTAAACCTTACAAGCAACCGGTTATTTAATATATTCCCTATTTCAATGCCCACCTGTCAATTACCTCCTCACTCATACCATGACTCCATCTACACCCCGTAATGAACGTCGTATAAATTTTATGGAATAGTTTAGTTGTATATCAGTCCTGACGAAGATACATTAATATTGAAACCGGTTGACGTAAAAACAACACAGTGGTTTAAACAAAGTAAAATATAAATACAATCTTATAGATATTTGTATTTCATAACTAATAGTATAGCTCATGAGATCTAATGGTAAAAACTACTAAAAGCCTAAAAATTTGTCGAAGCGTACATTCTACGCTTCAATTAGTAATTGACATACTTGTTCTGTTCTAGAGATAGATATAGTCTATGATGATTGAGCCTCGTCTCGTGAGACCATATTTTAATAACTTATTTTTCATGGCAAAAGTGCATAAAATAGTGAAAATATTAATGTGAAAATGCTCTCTATTTAAAATTATATATTGTAAAATGATGATATGATTACAAAAAATACTATAATTATATAGCATAGTGTTTTGTATTGTACTCGTGAAATTTCGTTCAGCAAGGAAGTTACAAGCGGTCCTTTGTATATCCTTGTTTGCTTATCTGCAGTGTGTTTACTTTTGAATTTGGAACGTAATTTAATTTGGCCAATGAGTGAGCCAGCCAGCGATAAGCAATCGCGACGCGCATAAATAATACCCAGTCAAAGAGATACGCCTGCTTTGAGCACGTGTGTCCTGCTCCGGGGCCTGGGGGAGGAAGGCAGGGAGGGTGGGGAGGGTTTTGGAAATGGGTGGTTTCCCGCCAAAATGGATTTACGTAAGCGTGTAGGTCCAGTCACAGTCACTCGTTTGGGATTGAGACCCTCTCAACACCGAGGCCTAGTTGTTGTTGGTTTCTGGAATATGTGTAAAAAATATGTATTTTATTTATTACATATATTATATATAAAAAAAATTTAAATGGCTTCACGGGTAAAATGTGTCACAAAACAGCGTTTAAAAAGCGTGTAATTTTATTATTAAAAAACAGCATCTCATTTTGAAATAAAATTCATACGGTGTTTGATGAGGCCTAAAATAAAAATAAATAAGACGTCCGGAAATTTTTATTACTTTTTATTTATTTAGAAATATCAAAACTTTAATTCTGATGTAAAGTAAAACATACTCGTATTATTTTTAAATTAAATTATTTTATTATTTTTAATTTTAAGATGGATTTGAAATTTACATTGTCTAATATACGTTTTTTTTTTAAATTAGATATTCGTTTACATTGGACCGGAGCCTTATTATACAAAACGTCGCATTAAGCAAGGTGCAAGATCGCGAAGAGTGGTTGCAAACGGTTTGCGCTATAGAAACATAACAGGGGACGATAATGCTTAGCCATAAGTACATCGACAGAGAGACAGATTTACTTAATTTATCACATGATATATGATACAACATAGATCAAATAAACAATTTTCAAGACAGCCGCAAGGCCTAGCAATAGCAATCGACGACATCCGCTTGCTTTCTGTTAGTCTTTAAACTTTCCAAAACATAGATATTGTACAGTTCTAGACAGAGATTTGAGTGAATTATTTAACCTTTCCTGATGTAATCTAACCTCGCAACGATGATGCAATTAGTATTGTGTGTGAAGTAAGGTGAACAAGTACCTGAGAAGTTTCGAGTGACTTACCATACTGCGAGAAATTAGTAATGTTGTAAAACAATGAACCACATTGCGAGTGATTTTGTTATTTGTCAATGTTAAATTATAGTTTATAATATATATTATAAGATTATATATATGTTGATCTGCTTGACTTTCACGCACCATCGAAGTCATCGAGATACAATTCATTGTTCTATTACAGTGGTAATATCAGAACATATGCATTAACTAACTCCGCAGTTCTCAGATTGCATTATTTGGGAATGAATATGCGGAGGTAGTCGATATTTTTATTGTAAATTTAACTCTTTATAGGACTACATTATTACAATTTTTTGTGACGGATAAATTTCTTTATTTCACATTTTATTTTTAATTTTGATTATGAAAAAACGTGCTGATATTATATAAAAAAAAAATTGTGTATTACACTTCTGATGAAGTTTTCTATTGTTTTACTAATTATGTTAATGCCTGAATAGGGCATGTATAATAATAATAAATAAATCCGCACTGCGGTGGTTTTAAAAGGCTAAAATTATATCCAATATTTAGCCACTTCTAATCTGAATAATAAGTTATTTTCTACCTACTTTGTTTGTTACTTCCCATAACAACATAAGTACAAAAGTTGTAAAAAGACTACAGGCAGCCAAAAAATGTTATTTTTACACTCAAACGCATCTTAAGACCTACTTGCTGCCCGAAAAGCTAAGATTCAGTCTTAAAAATACTACTGAAGTCAGTTCTTACGTATGGATCTGAATACAGGATACTTACTAAGAAAGATGAAAATTCTCTACCGGTATTTGAAAGTAAGATACTAAAAACGATATTTGGTGCCAAAAAATAAAACGGGGTGTGGCTTATATGCTACTATAACGAGTCAAACACAGAATTTGGTAAACACAATATTGTCCAAGTTGGCGGGAGAGCACGGTTGGTCACGTTGAAGAAAGTGTTTTATGCAACAGACAAGCAATGGTGGTTAGTTGGCCTTGAAAAAGGTTAGCGATGTGCAGATCGAAGTGGTGAAACTAACTCAAACAGGAGAGGGTTCACGCCATTGATGATGGTGGATGTACATTCGAACAAAAGTATAATAATTAGTTATGAACATTTAATAATATTTTTTCAATTAATTTAAGCCATTTTCCAAAAAAATTGTACACCTGTAAATGTTCTGCCCTAAAAGAACATTATTTCTTTATACAATCGTTAAAGTACTTTCTTATTTTGATATAAAATAAATAATACAGAAATATTTAGATTTGAGCAGTTTGCCACCAGGCTACAGAATGTAGGCGTGTCAGGACGGCCCGGACAGGCGCGTACAATCTGATCACTGTTGGTCGTAAATTATTTTTGTGATTTTAATATAAAACATGTCCAGTATTATTATTCAAATCCATGAAATTTATATAATTATATGTCCGCTTTGAGAGAATACGTAATGTCATTTTTTGTCATCGTTAAAATAAATTGTATTGTCTGTCGTAATTATGCGTGTAATTATAATGTAACGCAATGTAATTCAAGCCATTAAGTTCTGATTGTACGAACATTTTATGATTTACTAAATACATAATACAAAATAATAACTAATATGTAAAAGTTTTACAATATTCGGTTGGGTTGTATTGCCACTAAACTTTTTAATAATAAGTATAACATTTAAAATATATTTCTTACAAAACATATTTACTAAGAATACATATTTATTTTAATCGTATATTTGTGTACGATTTAAGTTAATGGATTTATTTATACGTAATTGATTTGAAAACGTTACTGGATAACGGTATGTTACAGTAAATAAAAATACTGGAAATTTTAAATGATTTTGAATAAAAAAAATTGCATATTTTTATTTATTATCTTTGTTTTATTAACCACTAAATTGAGTTTAAATACATCTACCGGTTTCGAAAGATATCATTTTCTGCTTCAGGATGTCATAACTAACTAAAACATATATTGTTTCTTAGACAGAATCTATTTAAAAAAAAAAAAAACTTTTTTAGTACCTAACTCAAATCATTAATACAAATTTACTCGAATAATTTTTAGGAAAAAAATTTAGAATGGGACTCGTAGTTAAATTTAGTTGGTTGTTTATAATTTTTTGATTAGTTTTACACGCTTTATTTATCTCCAACGATTCCAAATTATTTAATTTGTGACCAACACCGTTTATATGCAAAATTGACAATCCCAATTTTTTATCAAAACCATGACCATTTTCTATCAAATGATTAGCAAATTCTGAAAACCCACTATTGTTAAAACATTTCAAATACTCCCTTACTCTTATATTAAAATTTCTACCCGTTTTACCAATACAAAATGCAGCACAATCCTTGCAACTAAGTTTATATACACCAGAATTGTTTTTAACCACAAAGATAATTTTAAAAGTATTAAAAAAATTGCGTATAGAATATAAAATTGTTGCTGTTGGTAGATGAATCCATTATATTTACTTTACTCTATTTAATTTAAATGCAAAAGTACATATGTATAATACTTTTACACTTTTATAGATTAGTCAAAATTTTGTAACCAATTGGATTATTTCACAAAACAATCCAATTTAAATAGTGTGTATTCTATGTATATAAAAATATTGATATACTCACGATCCTATATTACATTATCGCAAGTTTGTCCAAGATTCATTTTGTAGTCAAGACACAAACCGCTTTGTACTGCCATAAACAGTAGCCAGGCGACTTCGGCATGCTTGGAACTTGGCACAGTATGGTTTTGTTGTTCTCTCCGTGCATCCATAAGAAACTTACACATTAAACTAATGACGAAAACATCTAAAATAATACAAATATGAAGTTCTTTACTTAGTACCAATAGTTTTATAGTATTTGGAACAAATAATGTCTTATGTACCAGTTGAGCATCACAAATTGGATTCTAGACATAAAAAAGATTAAATCTGTTACAATTATATTAGAAACATTCTCCCGGCTGTGCGAAAAAAGTACCGAAACAACTTTGTCACCGCCCAAATGGTAATGTGCAGCTTCTCGTTAAGCTGCCATTGTGTTTCTTTGTTTTCCTCTCTTTCCCGCCTATTTTTATTACAACATTCGAAATTTGAAAACTCTCCAAGAGGCGCCCGGCGGGAGTCGCGCGGAGGCGCCGGCACGCTGTTAAAAAGTCGATAAACTAACAGGGATCCCGGAAAAGTAATCGATACGTTTGATTTCAAGCCCTACTCATTGGTTGTGTTTTGTTTGGCGGGTTTTTTAGCCGCCGCCGAGTCTGTTTGGAAGAGGGCGTACGCGCGCTTTCCCGCCAAGTACGCCGCTGGGGTCCATTAATGCGGCCGTGATGGAAGTTTATAATTGAATTATCTTACAAACTACGTGCCCTCCTTTGTTTGGCGGGATTGTACTATCCTTTGCGACGATACATAACCTGCTTTCGCTGTGTTTCAGCCACATATTTGGAAAATCTGCATTTCGTACTGGCCTATTCGGCCCTGCGGGGCGATTTTTTTAACGCCTGTGATTTTCATAGAGTGCCATCTGTTGAGCGTCAGAGAAACAAAAATGTAATATTCATCTAGCGCAGGGGTGGCGAACCTGGGGCACGCGTGACAGAAATGACATGTTCATCAATTTAGCTGGCACGTAACAATTAACAGATATAGAAATCAAGTGCAATCTGGAAACAAAAATTTGTGGATTTGAGAAATGAGAATGCAGAAGAAGAAATAATAAGAACTTGGAACACCATTCCAGAAATCTTTAGCCACTAGTACTTAAGCGACTTTAAACTAGCGACAGTAATATTATCAACTTTCTCTTCCACATATTTCACACCTAGATCAAAACTAAGATAACTCAAAAAGTCATTTTTCAGTGAACAAAAAATTAAAAACATTTTTTGTTACTAAAGTTATGAAACTTAATAACATTTTAGGTCATAAATGTATCCTAAAATGATACTATTAAAGAATTGGGGCTAAATTGGTTGCGTATTTGACAGAGTATCCGAATAAAATAATAACTAAAAATTCTTCTTTTTTTGAGTTGTCTTACTTTTGATCTAGGTGTACGATATGCTTGTGAATCATTATTTTTCGAAATAAATTTTATAAAATGTAGTAAAAGAAGTAGATTGACCGATGAATCCTGTTGGGCATGCATTTTACCAAAAGTGACGACAAAATGAATATAAAATATTTAACATAAAATGTATAGCAGCAAAAATCTCATTAATACTTGTAACTTAAAATGTATTTTTAAACTTTTAACCTTTTTTTTTTTAATTTTTCCCCTATTAAAAATTGGAAGAGTGAACGAACCCATTCTATCTTATTGGACCACGCTGTTAAATTATGGCACGGTCTTCGCGTTATATTTTTAAGTAAATAAAACTAATTATAGCATAATTGCTAATTAGAATTATTTAAATAAATACATTTATTTAAACTGCTCGGCACGTCAGACAGTTGATATGTATTATTTGGGGATATTTGGTTCACTACCACTGATCTAGCGTATGCAAAATATGAATACAACATACATATTAGATCACAATATACATAAATACATGAAATAACTGCATTCGTTGAGTAGAATTTGTGTTTGTTAACATGTGCTTTAGACTAACCACTATAAAGGAGAAGAAACCTCATTTTTAATATCTCAAATAGTTTGAGGAAAACTTTTAATAAACATTTGCGATTGTCTGTTTTAAATATAAAAAATATTGATCTTAAATTAGACAAATTTTATTAAAAATCGTTAGAAATAAGTAAAGCGTGTAAAATTAACCGTGATATTTTAAAAAACCAAATTATTTAAACCACTCTTATCCAAATTTCCTAAAAAAAAATTATTTTCTCCACATCTTTCATTGTCGTAAAAATTTATGTTAGGTACATACTAGATTTAATAATAAATTTAATTAATATTACACACATTATTATTGTGAAGTTGCAGTTTTTTCAGAATATAGTTCTATGGTATTTTAATACAAATTAAATGTATTAATTAGAAAGATGTACAAGAAAATTCAATTTATCGAAAAAATACTTTTGTTGCTAGCGGGATTCGATCCTAGGTCCTTTCATATCCGGGGAAACGCTTTTATCGATTATACCACACCACATTTTCGAACTTACATATATGCTGCAGTTCTTTCAAATTGATACATATATTATTCGAAATTTAATCTATGTTCGAATTCTGGTAGCAACAAAGATATTTTTTCTTATTAAGAAGAACACATTCTTATTGTGAAGTTGTAATTATTTAGAACATAGGTCTGTGATTTAATTTTCCTGTATATCTTTCTAATTGATACATTTAATTAGAATTTAAAATATCACGGACCTATGTTCTGAATAATTCCAACTTCACAATAAAAATGTGTTTTTAATGATTATATAATATGCTAACAACAACTTATCCCAAACAATAAATCATGGACACAACACAAGACAAACAACGAACATCTACACGCCAGTTCCGAGAGCAACAACGACATTTTATCAAAGATTATATATGTTCTTAACTCCAAAACTGTACAACACACTCAGTACCAACTGGAAATCGTTCAACTCCAATAAGATTATACAAATATGGACCCAACATATGATTCAATTAGATAGAGGTCAATCAGAAGCATGGCTATCCAACATTCTAACATAATCATTATTCAGTGCCTACACTAATAATTCACTAATCCTACAACACTCTCACATCATTTTATTTTACTCTATATATATATATATATTTTTTTTTTTATCTCTATTTATATTTTTGTCGAATATTAAATAACAACACGAAAAAACTAGCCACTTTAACACAGACTTCAGTCTAGCAAAGTAGCCAGGACAACGCTGTATATATCAGAGGTGGACTCTACTACATCCCACACAATCAACATATTACCATGTAATATTATAATATATTCACCTCTGTTATAACAAAAATACGTATGTCAATAAATAAATAAATAAAATAAAATCTAATATACATGTATTATAGAACAAGCGCCTAGCTTCGTTTGACAAATAGGATTAAACTGCGTATATACAAAAAAACATTTAATTATGAATAAAAGCGAATAATTTTTAATTGATACATTTTATTTGTATTATAAAATTATTATTTTTTTAAATAGTTTGAAATATAAAAAAAATTTGACATATTATTGTATTTTAGTTAGTTTTTTTCATCCTGATGAAGGAACATATATTTTTCCGAGACGGGTGGAATATGAATAAATAACTCACATTGGTTCATAAAGAAAAGTTAACGAACCATTCGTGATTAAAAATGAGCCATAAACGAATTTGTTTTAAAAATTAAAAATATCAAGTAGTTTTGCTTATTGTAAAACAATGGACCCTGAGAAGGGAATTAAGGAATATGTTCAACACCTTCGAGACGTGGTGATGATGTTGTCTTCATAAATGCTTTCATATTTCAGGATTTCCGCACTAAATAATGGCTCTTTACAACATACAGGAAAATAATTATTTCTTATATTTTCATGTTGCTAGAAAAGGTGGAGATAACCTGGAGAAGTTGGTGACCACGGAGAAGGTACAATGATGGAGGGAGAGAGGTTGATCTCCAATAAGAAATATAAAAAATCTAATATTTATTTACGAAAATTAGTCATGTTTTGAATAAATGTTTGTAATAAAATAATAAAAACTGGAAAGAAATAAAAAATGTTGTTATATGAAAAAAAGGTAAGATAATATGAACGAGTAATAGTAATATGAAAAGGGGTGACGAGCAAGTGTGTGACGCCATTTTTAACTCAGATCGTATTTTGATTTTTATATTTTATATCGAATGAAAGCTTTTTGTAAGTACAGGCATACGAAGTAAACCGAGCATATCTTTTCTTGTCCAAAATGATTAATTATCGAGATAAAACCTAGAGATGGATTAATAACAATTAAAAAATAATCATTTCGTTCACTATAAAAAAATGGGTGTACATCATAGACCAGTAAATAAATAGACATGAAATAAAGTGTACATATAAGAGACGGACTTGGAACATTAGTTGGGGAACAAGGGGCATTCTACACAAATTCTTGGTGGTAACATAAATCCGATAGTTTTTGACACATTTATGCAACAGCAAAAGTATTTTTTACATTAATGCATATTATATTATCATCGTTTAAATTTTCATTCCAATCGAGTCATATTTTTTAAAAAAGTCGTGAAGGTATTTGATTACGTAAGTGATACCATAGTGATCACATGGGTGATACCAAAATAAAAATACTGGGACAAGAAATTTGCGTTAGTTTATGTCTTTATATTTAGTGATCTGTGGTAAACGTATATTTCAATTTGTGATGTAAAGTAAAATAAATCATTATTGAATTACATGTAACAGACTATTTACTTGTTATTGCTATTTACTCGTATAGTGAGATAATAATTCAGTTAAATTAAGACACTGTGGTCAAGTCTATGTAGATTTAAAAATAATTGAGAGGGCATGTTTATGAACGAGACTTTTCTCGAAACTTGTGTCAATGATCGCGTACAAGGACAGTACAGAATTGAGCACGGAGCGAGCTATCATTCTTTATCTGTTGTATTTAGTACACAGAGTAGAAATACTAACTTACCATTACGCCGTTTCTCGTAGGGGTATGCAGAGAGGATGGAGTGTCACACTTATCCATCCAAACACAATTCTCACCTCATCCACATTGTATATACATCATACATCTCATCTATTTATGTAAGCTCGTCGATTATTAAGACTTTCAACATCATTAAGGACCATCTTTCAGTATTTGATTTATCTGGTCATGCCTAGTCTTCCGCAGACGTTCTTAATTTCTATTGCTACTAAATAAGTTGGTTAGCAGAAAGACTTATATACTTACTTATCATCACGCCGTTTCGACGGTAGGCAGAGAGGATAGAGCACCACACTCTTCTGTCCTGACATAAAATTCTCGTCTCATACATCTTTTCATACATACTCGACGATTATTGAGGCTTCTAACAGGACCATCCTTCATACTTCAGTATCTGGTTGACCTGGTCGTGCCAAGTCTTGGCCATCAATACATGAGTCATATATCTTTCTTACCATTCTCTCTTCATTCATCCGTTTTATATGACCAAACCACCTAAGTGATCCTTTCTTAATTTTACTCACTATACTAACATCAGCTTTACATTATTTCCTTATTTCTTCATTATTTACTCTGTCATAAATAGATTTGCCACATATACGCCTAAGTGATCTCATTTCCACTGCATTCAGTTTACTTTCGTTCCTCTTTTGCCAGCTTCAGGGCTCACTTCTATACATCAGTGTCAGTACCAGGACTCTTGTGAACCGCTAGTCTTGTCTCAGTTGACAAGTTCCCATTAGATATAATTCCATTCAAAGCGCCGTTCAGTTTATTCCCTGCAGTCACCCTCCTTTCGATATCTTTCTCTATCTTTCCGTTTCTGTCGAACATACTTCCCAAATATACACTCATCTGTTTGTTCCAAATACTCATTATCTACAAGTATTTTGCACGTTGTCTTGTTTTCCTCCTTCTCAAATTTCATCACTTTCGACTTGTTGACATTCATCATGAGGTCGCTTTCCTTGCACACATCGTACATTCTACTCACTAGCCTCTGTAATTCTTATTCATTATTCGCCATTAGTACTGCATAATTGGTGTACAATAAACAGCATACAATCAAATTGCCCATTTTCGCTCCTACATTCATATATATCAGTTTCTTTCACAACCCTGCTTGACACCCTTTGTAATGTCAAACTATGGTGTGATTGATCCATTGATGTAGGGATGCGATTGCGTGTATAAGTTTGATATTCACCCTGTATTCAGAAATACCTTCTATAACCTTTCTCTAATAACTCTATTTTACGCCTTTTGCAGATCTACAAAGGCACAAAAAAGTTTTTAGTTTTTCGCTAAAAACTTTTCCGTTATCACTCGTAGAGAAAAAATCTGATCCATGCACCCACAAAGGCCCGTTGCATGTCCCGTACTTTTTCTTTCATCACCGTTCTTGCTCTTTCTATTAAAATTATTTCATATAATTTGCCCAAGGAGCTAAGTAGACTAAGTGCCCTATAGATACCGTATTCCATACGCGACCCTTTACCTTTGTAGAGAGGCATAATAACTGCTGTTCTCCAATCTAATGGAGTGTGGCTCTCCTTTAAACACTGATTGCAAGACGATTTGATGCAATGTACATGAGAGCAACGTCTCGTGTACACGCACCCTTATAGCACAACAATTGTTAGATCTCATATTTTTGGAACATCCTTAATTAAGAGAATATGAATTCCTAATTCACAAATATGAACACGATTAGGTTGGATTAATGCGAATGGGTAGATTCTAGATACGAGGGTGGATTAGGGAATAGGGTAGGCGATTTTGAATGCGAGTGAATTCGGACTGTTCAGTTGTTTTACATTCATGCAAAACAAGAATCTTTTAATAATAAATTTTCAACAAATTTGAGCACCGCTATTAAAATCTGTAACAATGGCGTCTTTTAACATTGTTTTAAATCTACACAAAGGATTTAAATCAGGCATGTATTTAAATACAAATGGGATGATTATGTTGTGTAAACATCTGAGATACTTTCACAAAAGGAAATATAATTTTGTCAAGCTTGTTACGACTTAATTTTCAGAAGACAACAATCGACAACGCTTTCTCTTGGTATTCAGAGAAAGATCTTTAGATTCGGGTCAATTGGTCCACGGGGTTAAATTTACTCGGCGGAAACTTTTGACTTTCAATCGCCGTGTGACACAGCCGAAATACAAACGCATTGTTTTTCTATAGACAAAAAGCGAAAATATCGAGACGGGCTGTGATGTAAATTGATTCAATTCATGTTTATGCGATTAAAAATCCTTCGGTTATTGCTTTAAAATAATATACGCTAAATATTATTAAATTAATTTTTATAATACTAAAAATATACAAGGCCCACAGTAACATCATAAATATATATATATATATATATATATATGTGTGGTATTTTTTATATCTTGTTTATTCTCCTCAATTGTTAATTAATAACATCACTTATATTTTTGAATGTTTATAATTACTCAACCATCAGATGTACAGTGTTGTTGCAGGAGTGGTCTTCATTGTCAAATGTTTTAGACCTTAACCTTAACCTTAACGTTATTCTAGGACTAGTCTGGATCGTTAACAACTTGTTTATAGTCTGTATATTACAAAGATAAAAATTATTTCCATTCCATGATTTTAGGCATATTTTTAATTTTCAATTATTTTTGGTTGATGTGTGTTTTGTGAGAGTGTTTCGGAAATATTCAAAATATAAGGGAGTACTAAAAATAAATACAATCAATACTTTTACTCAATTGTTAATAATATTGATTTTGCGTGAGAGTCGTGTCTATCGATTCATAATAAGATAGATTTTATTTTAAAATACTGGAAAAAATCAGAGATTTTTTACACATTTAAAAATTTCACCAAAATGATATCAAATCAGCGGATCAAAATATTTATCAAATGAGTGGGAAATTGTGACGGCGTTTTAATTAAATTGTTGTGTATTAATATACAAAAGCATCTACTTAACGGAAGCCGAAGCTGGCCAACACATGAGATGATCTGTGAAGCACCTAAATGGATGAAATTTCTAGTACACATTTAAAAAAATTGATGTTTAAAAATCTTGTGTTACGTGCAAAATATATTAATACTAAAAGTGTTCTAAAACACTACCGCACGAACATTTTATAATATACCACCACCAAACGCTTGTGAAATATTACATAACTATTTCTGAAACGTCATAGACCGCCAACTACGATGAAGGCATCTTCTGAAAACCGCTAACAATATATTCATAAAGCAGCTGGAATTTAAAATATTCTTCCAAACACCGCCAAATTCAAAAAAGTACAATGTACAATTAAAACGATATCTACCAAAGACAAACTTCATAAAAATCATTTATAAATATATATAGTCTCTTATAACATCATCATAAGAAATAACACAACGCTTTCTGAAATATCACCCCACCAATTTCGATAATGTAGGTGGGTACTTAGAAATTTTGTTTGGCCACGCGCAGGAAATTTTAAAATAAAATACTAAAACCACAGATTAGTAAATGAATAGACACGTATGAAGTGTATATATAAGGGAGGCGTTTGGAACATTATTTACGGAGCGAGAGGCATTCTACACACATATATATATACACGAAAATTAAATTGTGTAAACAAGACATATTTTTTACATTAATGCTTATATTCTCAGCGTTTAAATATTCGTTTCAATCGAGTCATATTCTTAAAAAAAGTCACGGAGCTCTTTGATTGCGTGAGTGACACCAAAGTGATCACGTGGGTGCCTTCAAAGTAAACATTTTGGGACAAGGATTTTGCATTAGTTCAATAGTTAGTTAGTGTGATTAAAACGCTATTCAGAAACTTCGAAACCAGAAATCAGTAACTTCACATCATTTCGACATGACATTTTTAATCATTCTAGTATTTTGCACGTATTTGATACTTTATTAAAAATCTGTAATTTTTTAGAATATTACGATTTTTAGTACCTACATCATAGAATACAATTTTTTTTTTTAAAATTTTTCATAAAAATTAGTATTAAATGCGTGCAAAATACTAGAATGATCTAAAATGTCATTTGTTACTTATAATACTTTACGTAGAAGGGGTCGATTTGTAAATCCGTCTACGAGCATCTTCAAAAATTTCCCTTCCAAAAGGTTTATTGAATTATCCCCAAAACTTCTTAAATATTGTTTCTTTCTTTCGAATGTTTAATGCAAGTTTATTTTTCATCACGCTCCGCCCTTGGCTGCAGCTGGATACGTACCGGGTGACCAGGCGGCAAGTACTCAAATTAAGTTATGGAATGCTTTTGAAGTGAGTGGACCGATTACAATCGGCGAGAGCGCAACAATGATTTGTGGTTATTGTAATTTCAGAGGGGTTTATTAGCACTGCGCTTTTCGCATAGCTATAAAATAACGTGTGCCGCCTTTTCACCCTTCGCCCGGGGAATACAAACCTGAAAATCTGTACGATAAGGTCTACATCCATTATAGTATCAACGACTATTTTTTTTTACAATTTGTATGAAAATACTTACTGAATTATAAAAAATTTAAAGAAAGTTAGGCATCCGCAAAAAATCATTGTCAACACGGTTGCACATGCCATGACCAGTATGTTATATTTGTGTGAAAAATTTGATATCAGTGGAGTTGTTGCAAATATTAAAATGATATTTGAAATAATGGTCATATTAACAAGGCGCAGTAAATGCACTTATGACCAATATTAAAATATACCTACATCTGCAGGGGCGTGCAGTGCATACAGGCAAAAAAGCTGTGCATAACTAAAAATTCTGGGAAACAAATATAATTAAAAAATTGGATTAACATTAACGAAAACATTATTTTACAATTAGTGCTATCTGTGTACCAGTAGAGACTTTAA
Organism: Eubasilissa splendida; assembly: GCA_031772225.1. NCBI lineage: Eukaryota > Metazoa > Arthropoda > Insecta > Trichoptera > Phryganeidae > Eubasilissa > Eubasilissa splendida. The sequence continues at coordinate 32,938,686 of CM062846.1, read as the reverse complement.
TTGCTTAACTCTAAAAACTCACCGCTGTACTCATGACGCTCTTTTTTTATTCGCCGCATCGTGCTATCTACATTTCTCAGTTCTGTCTTTAAGCTAGTGAATTACTCGTGTCATATAAATGGCTATTTACTGAATTGAAAATTCCTTTCGGTTGATCCATTTTGTATGGAGTCGTTACTTATGCTGTTTATTAACAGAATAATATTAGAAAGGGTAACAATTGTGTGCAAATCATTGAAGTGTCTACTTCCTCTTTTACTAATTCGCGAATTTTACTATCTTACTGTTTTTAACCTGTTGATTTCATGATTGTTCTGTAAATTTAGTACATGGATTGGTTTTTGATTTGAGAAAAACAAAAAGTAATTGTCATAACTATTTCTAAATTAACTTTTAATAAAAATATTTATTTCCTCTAGTTATTACGTGAAGTATTTTCAAACAATAAATAAATCGTGTTCAGTCATAGAAAGTGTTCTTAAAAATGTCTATACATTTTTTATATGGATAAGAAAGTATTATTTTATGTTAAAACTTAAACTTTAATAACACTATTAACAGTACTCTAAAATTATAATGGTTAAACGAAAGTACACATATTATATATGATTGGATAATATCATTGGTAGCAGCATAACCTAAATCCATACCTATTGCACGCCACTGTACATCAGTCACTCTTTTAATAACGTATAAAACCATTCGCATGTATATTTTGAATAAAATTTGTTATTGTCCGGCACTTTGAGTATTCAACATAGTTAAGTACACACTTTCCACAAGCTCAATAACAATTTAATTTTATACCAACTATTCTGTGTAAATTTGAATATATGAATTTGATTAACTTCTTCATCTAGCTAGACTACATAGTCTATGAAGAATAAACTATGTACACAGAAAAAGGTTTTCGGCTACCCTTGATACATTTTTAGTTTGTGGTTTTAAACTTTTTACCTAAATGCTGCCGAAATATATTTAGAAATATAATAACATAATCGTGAACGTATGTATTATACATACATTAAACAACATTTTTATAATACATGCTGTCTCTATATAGGAGATAAAATTTCGTGTTTAAAGGGGCAGATTGTTTACAATTTTGAAATATATGTTGTAAAAATACACTTACATTTATTTAGGGTAATATATTTATGAAATTATTTTTAAAATAGAGGAATAAGAGTGTTTTGTAGAAATGTGAATATTCCTATTGATTTATGTATGGACATATTAACAGTTGCACTCACTTAACGGCCGCTCATACTTACTACCATTATTGTACACTTACCAACACCACGCCCTCAGTACGAGAACAATCAGATCTCTGCATACAGTTGTCGTCAACAGAAAAAATGCATTTAACTTTATAAGGTGTGTCGCATCGTCTACATCTAGCGCCAACTGAACAGTCGTCAATCTATATTGATGGCATAGTACTACTTACTTCTTAATTAACGGTGCACTTTGCCTATATTTAAGCAGTCACTAAGTGTTCACTGTGTTGACCGATTTCATGCCATGCAAAAATTATTTAAATTAATTTAAAATACTTTACAACTAGTGAGGACAACCAATTAACATTTCCTCTCTGATGATGTAAACCAGGTTGACATTGCCTCTAATTATGTGAACATCTCTGTAAATATGCTAAATACAGAGTTCGTATTTTAGATATTCCTCCGTAATATATTTATGTATTGGATAAATAATTTCAACATATAAGTGTTTACCATACGAAACAATAAAAAATGTTTTCTCGAAGAATGTGAGGTGAATTTGTCAATAGATACATGCATGTGTACGTGCGGAGAGGTGCGGAAGGCGTAGTGCGCGGGGCACGGGGTGCCGTATGCCGACCGTCACTTTAGTTAGTGGCAGAGCATGCGTCGGCCGAGTTAGACGTGTGACCAATATTTTTTCTAATTTTTATCACTTTTACACAATAATTGATGTATATATATCATGTATTATTTTAATGAATAATATAAATAATAAATGTAAAATATTCATATTTATCCGACATAAAAATTGCAAAAGTCTACATGTACACTGAGTTTACAGCACCGAAATGCGCGTTTTTATTTTAGCACTATAAGAAAAAGGTTAATAATACGAAAAAGCATGGGAATTGAACATTCTGATGGAAAAGATGGATGAATTATTAAATGAAACTTTATTATAATATAGAATTGTGAGAAATGAAGTAGTTTAGTTATCAAAAAAGATAATGAATATCTTAATAGTGATGAATAATCATAATACCTACGTCGATCGATTTTGATTTTGAACTGGACTCAACGTTCAACCACCGTCTGGTATTAAGGCAACGTACTCATTGGTGTAAACAACCCTTTGTTGATCAGGGAGTAGAAGGTACCCTTTAGGCCATGATGCATTCATCGGCGGATTTAATGTCATTATTTCTGCGGAAACCACTAAGAGCTACGTCACCAACTACCGACCCTTTGTGTCAAGAAATGCGATTAAAAACCCTGGCGAGCCGGGAACATTTTATTGCCACTTTATCCTGATGCTAATCTTTATAAAGGGTTTAATGGAAAGCTTTTAAAAGGAAATCGTTGTGTTGAAGTGTTCAAGGCGATTTCGGATTAATTTTAAACTGAACATAATAATATTATGATGGTAACAAAATTTTGATTTAAATCGCAGAATTGAGAATATTATAAACAATTCATTTAAACAACAGAAAAATATTTCAAACGAAATTAAAATAAATTTATTGAAAACCAACATTGTTATTTGTTACAGTAAAAAAAAAATGGGTGTACATCACAGACCAGTAAATGAATAGACATAAAATAAAGTGTACATATAGGAAAGGGCATTCACCACACATTATTTGTGAAAATATAAATCCGATAGTTTATGACACATTTATACAATAGTAAAAATATTTACTCTTCGAAAATTTAATCTTTGTAAAAACAAGACGTATTTTTTCCATCAATGCATATTATATTTTCAGCGTTTAAATCCTTCATATGGCATAAGCCGAAAACGGTAAATGTATCGACCACCTGGACTTAGGTCGATAACTTGTCGCCTTTTTTAGCTATAGTTGTTTCTGAGAATATTATTTGGCTTCTAAATAAACCACCAACCTGAAGTTGACTCTCAATCAACCTTAATCGGGCGTAAAAAAATATTGATATCACTGGTAGATAAATGAGCCACTGAGCGTTTACGACCGCAACTCGCCGCGTCTGTGGGTGTCATCACATTTTTGAAAATTTTGGAAGTTTAGAAACGATTTAGAAGTAATGGTACGTATGTAAACCTATTATATTCTCTTTTCAATAAAGTCTTAAAACACCGTCCCATATAAAAATTACTATTCATAACGACAACTGTAACAAAATTACCTGTAACGACTCTTGTACAAATTTAAGCCCAAAAATAGAAATCAAATATCTTGGTGTAATTATTGATCAAAATTTAAAATGACACAGTCACATTAACGAATTAGTGAAAAGAATAAGAAAATGTATTTATATATTTATAAGATTAAGGAACATTCTAAGTATAAATAATTTTAAAAAGGTATATTTTGCTATTGTTCACTCACTACTCCAGTATGAAATAATTGGGTAGAGAGGAGCATACAATAATATAATGAACTCAGTAAAAATAATACAGAGAACAATTATTAAAGTGATATTAAAAAAAAGATCAACTTTTTCAACACAAACACTTTTTGCAAAATTCCCAGTTCCCAAAATAGAAAACATTTACAAAAAAACCACAATTAATCAATTAATTAAAGAAAATAACACTAGAAAATTTGAAACAAGCACATCATTAAGGTTTAAAAATAACTTTAAAATCCCAAAATGTAACACCAAACACTATCAGCAAAATTCTATATATTTAGGGATAAAAAAATTCAATAGCCTCCCTAAACAAATTAAAGAAATAAAGGATATAAAAGAGTTTAAAAATAAACTAAATGAACACATCAAAAACACATAATTGGACAATAAATAATATTACAAAATACTTCAGAAGCACACAAATGGACAATGAATAGAATATGTAAGGTATTATATAAAATTATTGTACTGTAACTCTCTCTCCAAACACAAGAGCGGGTCTTTCTTTTGGAGAGGTAAGCGAAAGAAAAACCATGTATGTATGTAACCATATATTTAAAAATTGAATTTATTTTGCCATTGTATTTTCGCTAAATTAAATAAATAAATAAAAATAAATGTATTTATTAGAAATAATTGTCCTAAATGGTCAGTGGTCGATAAATCAGCCACCTGAAAATCATGTTTTCCAGATCACCGAGTAATATTTTATAATTTTAATTTTAAATTATTTATTCAAATAATACACAAATTTAAGAAAAAATGTTAAATGTTTGAATTTAAGAATAAAAAAAATTATTTTATAAAGGGTTAAATTTTCGTTCCAACCGAGTCATATATTTAAAAAAAGTCGCGGAGCTATTCGATTCCGTAAGTGGTACTGAAGTGATCATGTGACACCAAAATGAAAATATTGAAACAAAGAATTTCCGTTAGTTCTCATAGGCCTCACTCTTGTCTCCTGCAGCTCTCTTCCTGTACAACCTGGCGACCTCTACTTCTCTTGTACAGCTACATACACCATTCCAGGATTTTCCCGTTGATCAGTCAGGTTGCCCACGTGTCTGGCATAATCCTAATTTAACTTGGCGACAGTTTGCACAATGTCGTCAACCTTGGATGCATTAATATATATATTTTTTTAAATAAATGAATCAAATATAATGCTTTATTCACTGTAAAAAATCATTATTATTGAAATATTCTATGGAATATACCAATTGGAACTATTTCAAAAGAAGTTCATGCGAAATCTAAACTAAAGATTGCAATTACTCCGGTTGCACCTACGTAGATAAAATGTTTTTTTTAAATATTATATTTTTTAAGAACATACAAAACCTTGACACTTTAAATTTGTACAAAATCTGTCGAAACCAGTATAATTGTCCGCCCCTTTTGTCGCAAATATATTTTCATATCCCATCGTCGAACTTATTCTGGATTACGTTCTCCTACAGCGAGAATATGCTGAGTTTACAATGATATTGATATTGATACTGATATATATTTTATTTCTCACTGATATTGATATATATTTTATTTCTTTACCAATATTTAAAAACCTAGTTAACATTTTTCTTCGATGCGGAATGTAAATGATTTTTCATTGTCAGTATTCTTTAACTTTTTATATATTTTTTCTCACATATTTAACTCTAAATTATGTTTTTTTTTGTGTCGTTCTTTCTTTTATTCCCCCTAATAACTTGTATCCGTTTTATTTTCAATAAAAATAAAATAAAACTTGTTTCCATCATCGTTATTTGTAGACTTAGAGTTACATTATTAAAACAATATTTAAGTTTAAAAATGTGTTATTAAGGAGAACACATTCTTAATGTGTAATTATTCAAAACATTGGTCTGTGATATTTTAAATACAAATTAAATGTATTAATTAGAAATATACACATAAAATCAATATTATCGAAAAATTTTGTTGTCGCCACCGGAATTCGAACGTGTATCTCTTCCAATCCGGTCTCCCATCGGTTTACTCAAAGGTATATGTGATTCCGTAAAAATAAAGTAGATGGATTTCAAATAATGGAACGATACATGTATCAATTTGAAAAGTGTAATACATAGGTTCGAAAATTTGTCGTCAATTCACTGTGTTGGTATAGCATAATCGGATAATGCACGTTCTCCGGATTGGAAGAGATCCAGGTTCGAATCCCGGTAGCAACAACAATATTTTTCAATAAAATTGATTTTATATGTATATCTTTCTAAAATTAAATATGTCCTCGCTTATCCTCAAAACATTGGGTCCGTCATTGTTAAACATTAACTACCTAACTTTTATGGTCACGCTCGTGTTTCCATTTTGAAAATGAAACATAGTCATTGCATTCAGGAATCAGAATGGCGAAGTGGGTTAAAGTACTACGGGGTAACTACCCCATGCTGGTGCTGTACCCGCGCTCGTTAATTAACTGAAATCCCAAGGAACTGTTTCAATCCATTCATGGGCAATAAATCTTACTCGATTAGCGGACTAACTCCCAGTCCGCCCCTGGTCGTTTGTGTCGCTTCGCAGAAGTTAACTGAACTCTTATTATACGAGGGAAAAAGAAGATATCCCCATCATTATGGTTTAGTTTTCACATACTTAAAAAACTATATACATATTTGTTATCTTAATTTGATTATTTCATTTAGAATATAACAATTTCGCAATAAACTTCCCAAATAGTAGGATGTGAAGCATGAGTACTGGTGACAGTGGGCAGAAAATTCGAAGCCGCATACAACTAGCTAAAGTTGCTGTGAACTAACTTATGAGAATATGGAAAGATAATGACAACAAGCGAGAAACTAAAATTATGTTAGTTATTTTCATGTATGCTGTGGAGACTTGGATAGTCCACAATAGCGACAAGCGTAAACTAGACGCCTTCGAAGTGCATTGGTGAAGAAGGATGTTTCGTATCTCGTGAATAGTATGACGCACTAATACCTTAATCCTGCAACACATCCAACCACAACAAGTTCTATCTAAAGGCGTGAACAAAAAAAAAAATTTCTAATTCTTCGACCGCATTATGCGCCAAAGTGAGTCGAAAATGATATTATCCTAGGTACAACTTTGGGTCGAAGAAGACGCGGAAGAGACCCACAGCGGTAGATAGATGCGTTGTATCCTGGAGTCAGCTGTGAGTGCGACTCAGGGCCGGGACTTGTGGAGATGCATTACGAGCCGAGTCTCATCTGATTGATGCCACCATATGTCAATACCGACATGAACGAAGAAAGAAGAAGTATACTATTATATATCTGTTTTGATCTTCTCTATGCAAGACAGCAACCAGCTGGTTCCTTCAACTAAATTGCCGTTCTTTCTTTAGTCGTGCCGTTGTTCTTCTTTCAGGTTGCGATTTTCTACCAATCTTGCCTTGCTTAAATACGTAGATGTAAAGTTGATTTTTTTAGGTATCACATGACATGTCTAAGCATTGTATTATTATTATTATTATTAATTAACTTTTAAAAAACTTTAAACAAAATTTATTATTAATTAATTATTAAAATAAAACACAACGTTGTTTACTTCACACTACACTTTAGTTATAAATTTAAACGTTTTCGATGCTTAATGCGCCATCTTCAGTAATAAACTAAATCTTAAAACTACAAGGGGGGAGGTGTATGAGAGCTTTGTTATTTTATACAATAATTTATTATTTTTACATTCAGAAGCAGTGAGCACCTGCGAGCAAAATAGCTTTTGGCAGGCCACGTATGAAGTGGGCTGACTGAGAAAGATCCCAACAAAATTGCTGCACATTAAAGCAGTTGTAGAAGAGCAGTTGTAAATGCTGCAGAGCAGTTGTAAAGTCGGTTTTAAACCTTAATGATCAATTAATCTTTATATTATGTAAACTAAAAATAAATTGTTTTTAATATTCTAGCTTACAGTTCTTACAGCAGTTATGGATGAATATGGAATAAGATATTCATTAATTTTATTAAATAATTGTAATGAAAAATATTTCACTATTTTAAATGCTCAAATATACAATCAATTATCGTTCGATGTGATTATAAACATTTTCTTTAAGAGCACATTTATTGCACTCATTGCCTCGTCGGAAAAGTATCAGGAGATGATGAAGATGAAGCGATATGCCGTCCATACATCCAGCCAATCCCGAGAGGGCCATCGCTCAAGCAGCGGGTCAGCCGCGTTAACACTTTGTACGGAGTAATCCAACATTACTGAACATAAACGAGGCTCTAGTAACACATATTTCTCCAACATATCTTCTCCTGCTTACGTGAGAAGCAATAATCAATCCCTTTTTATTAACAATCATTAATTAACTATTAGTGTTTATTTCGTCGTTCGGCGGATCAAGTTTAATACCAGAAGTGTGAGGTCACCCTATAATGAAAGGGTTTGAGGAACGCGATGAATAATCAAACGAAAAAAACTGCCGCGCACTCCTGCGATCCGGATACATTATGTGTTTGAAGTGCACGCTTAGATTTTTTTACATAGATCATAAATTTGAATTAGAGTATCGGTGTGATTCAACCATGAAAAAAAAAATTGTATCAGTTTTGAGAAAATATATATCAATTGTAATATCATTCAACTAAAAATATTAGTCGCTATTATGGAAATATGTAGCGCCTAATTTCGAAACCCCTAAAAACGGGTTAAATATGCAGTTTTGTAGATATTTTTGTTAGCTACATGCAGAACACATTGTTTCTCGCAAAAGCCACTTAAATCCATTGATATTGTATGTTCAAAATCAGGTTTAGTTCCATAATACCCTAAAGCAGTCAGAGTATAAGATGCTATTCCTACTAAAATGAAATCAGCCAATCACAACGCTTGTTAATGTTCACGTGATCTAAAATCTAGTATAGCTGCTAGAACGATATATATAGGTACAGAAAAAAAAAGACATTAAAGGATTGTCTCTTTAAAAAATGTTAATGTAAAAACAAACATTTTGTACATTTGCTTTCAAAATATACGTTTTAATTCATAACTCAAAAACACATCAAAAAAGTGTTTTAGAGAGTTTTGAATAAGGCGCTACATATTTTTCTACGTTTGTAAGCTCAACTATTAAATTGGCACAAATTCTCATAAAAGATTTACTTTCATATTTTGATAGCATTGCGAGGTCAGTACAATGAAATAAGTTGTAAGTATCTATATATTTTGGGAAATAAAACGAAATTAATATGTTTCTGACAATATTACAACATATTAAAATCTGAATATTCAGATATATTACGAGATACATATTTTATTTTGATTTATTTGGCAGAAATTTTAGTTTATTTCAAAGTACTGATTGCACATTACTAGTGGCGTTTATCCGGATAAAAGAAGAATGGCCTAATCAAAGAATTCTTAAAATAATTTGAAGAAGGATTCTTTAATAAAAATTGTATACCAATATTTATTATAGATAAATTCATGTTTGGGGCTAATCAGTAAAAAATTAAAAAAAACAATGTAAAATATTTTATTTTTCATTAAATAAAACATATTGCGGTGCAACTTAAATATAACTAGTATAAATAATATAGTGTAATCAAATAATAATTTACGTATTTTAAAGTATAAAATCACAACATTATACCAATATTTACATGATATAAATATAACTTCATTACCATCACCGTGTACAATACTCAACATTTAATCACAAACAAATGATTATTATTTCGAGCATCGAATTTAAAGTAAGTAATATATAATAGAAATACCATTATTCTATTTTATTATTCTTGGATTCTGGAGTCGTCACTTTCTTGGGTTTAGGTCTCCCCCTCCTCTCAAAGTCTGGGTATTCCTTCTTCTGCAGCCTCTCCCTCATTCTCTCACACGATCTGGAGTTTCTGATTAAATCTTTAGGACACGAGAGTTGCATTTCTCTCCAAAGGCAATGGCTGAACTTGAGACTTGAAGAATTGCATTCATTTTCTTTTTTGTCTGACTTTACAGTCGCTTTAGTGGTGATGTTATTAGAGTCTGCAGTTGTTTGCTGTAATAAAATACATTAGTTTTAATTAGTAATTACAAAAATAAGGACCAAATAAAATTGTTTAATTATTTAACATGGAGTGCAGTGTTCTCTATCCAGCTCAATCATGTCTAATGTATATACCTCAGCTACAAAACTAATCTTTTAAAACTACGCATAGATCAACATTTATGTGAGGGTATAAACAATGATTACGAAATAGAATAGATGAAGAAAAGAAGTGATAGAGATGGGATGTAGTCTTAAGGAAGGTTCCAAAAGATATGTGCCATCTTCCGAGAATCTTTAGAAATTGATTTAATTTGTTTAGTAACAAAAATAAACTGAATGAAATAAAAATGTTAAATTGTAGTTAATGACGTATTTGTATTAATGGGACCAGAAATAGACGTCTACAAATGATCTGGTGCTAAATATTCAGGTAAACTAGATTCTGGACGATGATACTATTATAAATTTTAACAATCGTCGAACGCTCACGGGAAGATATATTAATGTAGATAAAGCTAGAATTATATGTCAAGGCCTATTATATATCATCACGAGTGTGATGCGAGTATTATTGTATTTCTGCCTATCCTTGTGCAGAAACGGCGTAATGGTTAGACAGTTGGTTGGTGGAATCATATTTAAGGATATCTGTCTAAACGTTCATTCTCTGAATCACTTTAAGAAAATAAATAAGCTTTGTGAGAAAAGCCTTGAGTAGGTGGAACTGCTGAAAGGAGACGCCTTGTATCCGTATATCCAAATTCTTCTTAGATTTGCTAGAGCAATGTATAACAAAGGGATCGAACTAACTATTTTTCTAAAAATGGTTCTTAAAATTAAGACTGAGAAAATGTTTTGAGGGCATCCTTAATGTGTTCTAGTCTGTTTAACTAAAAAAAAATTAGTTATAGTGGAAGGCATATATTTTCAAGAGTATTCATTATCTGTGTGATTATTTGTGAGGAATGTAATAATATTTAGTGAAGAGAGTATGGATTAAGTACCTACTACGCAACATTATCTTTACGTGATGTATTTGTTAAAAAATATTTTTTATTTCTTATACCTCCTACCAACATTACGCTGCTTTGGTTGCCTATTGGAATTGAATGAAATATATAAAATTACAGATTAATTATTAGAATTATGAATTATCAACAATGATATAATTATGTATTTTTGCTACAAAATTATATCAGTAAGGTGAATCAAGATTTTTCCCTAAAAATCGGTACTAAAATAAATTAATTTGAATAAGCACTTATTTTGAATGTCTATGACGCTAATACATTTATATTATAATAATATGTGATAAAATACAATATTTTATGTTGCATTGGTGAGATCAAATAATATGATTGTAGGTAAATATACATTAGTAAAACAGGTAGAAATTTTAATATAAGAGTAAAGGAGCATTTGAGATGTTTAAATAATAGTTGTTTTTCAGAATTTTCTTATCATTTGTTAGAAAATGATCATACTTTTGATAAAAATTTTGGATTGTCCATTTTACATATAAACGGTGTTAGTCTTTAATTAAATAGTTTGGAATCATTGGAAATAAATAAAGCGTGTAAAATTAATCAAAATATTATGAACAATCAACTAAATTTAACCACAAGTCCCATTCTAAAATTTTTTCCTAAAAATTATTCTAATAATTATGTATCATCAAGTAACAATTTAAGATTGGCATTAAATTTATTTTTTAAATAATTATTGTTTTTTTGATTAGTTAATGACATCCTGAAGAAGAAATTGATATTTTTTAAAACCGGTAGATGTATTTAATTCATTAAGTGGTTAATAAAACAATGTAAACAATCTAAAATAACAAACAATATTTGATTCGAACTACTAGTACTATAACAAAAATGGTGAATATGGTGCTTGTGTAGGTAATTACAACTAATTACACTAATTTTTAAATTAATAAATATTTATTGTGCATTTTCAGTTATAATATATAATAAATAAATAATGGATCTCATATTTATATGGATTCTGTGAAACATAGATATTCTTGATCAAATATATGCTTCTGGGTATATAAGTATTATATACAAATATTAATTTAGATGTTACAGTTTAATAATTCAAAAGAGATCTACTGTGTATTATAGTGTACTGGATGAACAAAAAAAAAACAAACATAAGATTTTGCTTTTATTTAATCTTCCATTAAATATTTTTAGTCAAAAATGAATGCTCTCGGTCGCGCTTTCGTATTTTACTTACTGGCGCCAAATCTGAACTAATCACTTTGTTTATTAATTATTATGAAGGTTTTAAAAAATGAAATAATTTTTCATTTGTTTGACTGGTCAGATTTGCGTTATCACTCTTTCATTTTACATTTTAGTGACAATAATAGTGATTAGTGATACGATTTAAAAGTACAGCATATAATATTAGTTAGTAATATATAACAAACCGACAAGTAACAAAGAAAAAAACAATATTTTTATATTACGATTCACAACGAGATATACACATTATTGGAATTAAGCCAGTTTGAATTGATTTAAATATACAACTGTAAACTAAAATGATTAATATTTTGATAGTATAATACCTTTTAATACAAATTGAGCATTGTTTTATGTTATTTCCAACAGATGATGTATTTGTATATTTTTTTTCTCTCTTTTACAATTAATTTAACACGGCGTATTAAAATCCAGTATTAAATTTGTGTATCGGACGCAACTTCTAGGATATTAAGTACAATTTGTTTGACAGGTTCCTGCCTCCAAATATACGTAATATAAATGAATCAACGTTTCTCCTTTGACTTTAACCCAATATATTTTCATTATTCGATATGATGGCCATTTGGGACCTTTATTTTCAGTGTGTTTTGAGATATTAATTATTTTAATAATTTTCCGAGAATCAAAGACATGAGCACTTATCGTTACTGGATAATTAATGAGAAAACTTTCCTAGAAATATGATAATGTCTTAGGTGATTGTTTTATCTCATTAATAAATAATTGTATCTGTATGTATACCCACATACACAAATAAACTAACGGGAGTTATGAAAAATATTAACTATTATTATTGCAAAAACGTGGAAGAAAATTAAATTGTAAATAAATTCAAAAATGGTACATAAATAAATGATATTTTAAAAGTATGTAAGATTACAAACTTCTATAATGTTATGTTACATTATATATTGAAAATATTATAGGTTAATATATAGAATATGTATTTTTCATTGCATAGTGTATCATCATCATCATTATCAGGGGTTTTCTATCTACTGATGGACGAAGGCCTTCCCGAGTATCTCTTCACTTTTTACTATCTATAGTAATTCAATGTCACATATTTTGGATATTTCATCAGTCCAGCGGGTTTTAGGAAGGCATGTCGGCCTCTTGGTTCCCCTTGGATACCACTACATGACTGCGTTCGTCCAACGATTGCCCGTCCTCCGAGCGATATGGCATGCCCATTCCCATTTAATTTTCTTGCATTCAATTATATAAACTATTCTTGTTTTCTATACTCATCCGTTTCACATAACAACATTTTCCATACCTCTTTGAGTTAAGTTTTTGGAGTTTTTGACCTTTTTATGACCGACCTTACATTTCTATACAGGATCATCAATAGTAAGATAAACTGCACCCAGATTGGTGGTCTATTTGACATTCACGCACCTCATAGGCAATTTATTGTTCTATTACAGTGGTAATGTCAGAACTCATGAATTAGCTAACTCCGCAGTCTCCAGAATGCATTCTTTGGGGAATGAATATGAGGAGGTAGTCGAAATTTTTGCTGTAAATTTAAATATTTATAGGACCACATTATTACAATTTTTATGTCTCAACTCAATGGTGACGGATAAATTGCTTTATTTCACATTTTAAATTTATTTTTAATTTTGATTATGAAAAAACATGCTGACACTATGTAATTTTTTTCTATGTGTATTGCACTTCTGGTGAAATTTTTTGTTATTTTAATAGGGCGTGTATAATAATAAATTCGGAGAAGATACTAATTATAAACTTCACATTTTCTAACACTTCACCTTTACTGTCCATATTCTCGTTAACGACCGAAATCTCCAAACCCCGCTCTTCTACCCGAATAGATTACCAAACTGTATTTAGTTTTGTAATCACCTGATTATGAGAGGGACTGCATCTCTAGAAACTGTAATAATGACAGAATAACCTAATGTGTGTGTAGTACAAAGTTTAGATAAGTGAAAATTAAAATAATTGTATTCAAACCCGAATACACTCCAGCTCATTTCTGCGAACAATTTCATCATCGGATAAGCCTCCTGGTATGAAAATTTGTTGTCCTAGGGGTTGACGTAAACAAGGAAAAAACAAAGCTTAATGAGCATCGATCGACATAATTAGATGTCACAATTATTATTCACAATTATGTCGGGTCCATAATTACTGACCGTGGTAGCAGCGAACCAGAAATTAAATGACGCATAGGTATGGTGAAAAGTTCTATGTCTAGAAATTTTGTCAAACACAAATAATTATGAATTTCTTAAAATACTATTGAGATTTTAATAGATAATTGTTTTTATACGGAGCACAACACTAAAAACGTAGAAAAAAAATACTCACAATGACGACCAACGTATGTATATTAGTAGGCATTAGTGATGAGCTCAAAATCATGAACTGTGAGTCAATCACTGATATCTTTAAGTCACACTCACTATCAGTGATTGAATATCTGGGAATATCGTAATTCGTGATTCATTATTTAATTTAATTTATTGATTTATGATTCGACGCATGTGCAAATGAAAAGAAAATATTCATGAAGGAATGACGTTATAATTCGTGATAAGCGCCATCTAGCATAGATTCTGAAAAACGTTTTACGCATTTGACCAGAAATGGTGAGAATTTGACCCGAAAAAAAAACTCAAATTTTTAAGGGTTTTCATTCTCTTTGTGACGATATTAAATAAGATATATATTAATTATACATGCTAGATAAAGTTTTTTACATAATGAAATTAGAATAATATAAGTAAATACACTAAAAATTGTTTTTTAAAATTTATTTCGTGTATTGTGATATCGTACGGTGCACGCTTATTAGTAATGAAACTGTGATCATTCACAGTTTCCAATCACTGATTTGATCGAATACCAATCACAATTACACCAGTGAGTCAAAAGTAGCATTTTTTCTCATCACTAGTAGGCATGCCCAGAGTGAAACGTTATGAAGGTATCCGTTTACCCCCATGTCCGTATGCCCCAGGTTTACCCTAATATGAAACTGTTAATTCCATGTGGAATTCCATTTTAATGATTTAATTTAAAAATTTTACATTTTTCTCTTAAGCTATTTATACAATAGCTTTAGAGAAAAATATACTAGTCTATAGATGGCCGTGACAGGCTAAAACCGGTAATGGTTAAAAAATAATAAATAGTGGAAAAAAGTGAATTGTTATAATTAAATCATTACCCTATGTATAACTTTTTTGTTACTTTAGTTTCCTATTACGTATTGATCTTTGTTTAGAATTAAGTATTTAACCATAATTTTTCATTAAACGCTATTGGTTTGCGAGATCGATTTTTAATATTGTAATTTAAAATTTAAAAAAAAAAAATTCATAGTATTTTTGAAATGAAATTTTTGTTTAGAAATGTATGAGAAATTTAGTAAAATATATATGATATGACAATATGATGGATACATACCTGGAGACATTTGGCGAGTACTTTATCGATGATTTCCTTCTGCCAATCCTTGGTAACCAGCTCGCTCTTCACAAAACTGGTCACGTTTTCTCGCAAGAGGTTTCCTCCATCGTCCACCTAAAAAGATAAAATTGTATTTTAGATATAGGTACATACGTATATGTTGATACAGACATGGAACCCTGCGTTTGCTGGAAAAATTTCATATCAAAATTTGCCAATAATAATATATAAATTTGTATGAGATTGGACCGTAGATATGTCGTAATCGTGTCCATATAAATTTGGTAGATAATTAGATTGTGATAATTTCATAGAATATAGCATTTTATATGACTTTTACTAAAAAAAAAACTCTAAAAATATAATAATATGGTATCCAGTTGATCACTATAAAATACTTCAAATAAAATATATTTAATTTGTAAAAAAATATTTCTTGAATAATCATTTATCGAATCTTTCTGGATTTGATAACTCATCTTCCAATATCTTATATAATCATCATTACATTTAACGGCTTGGTACTACCATAAGCATTAGATATTTAAAAAAATCTTATGACAGCAAGCTCATTAGTTTGCATGAATTAAAATAAATCTTCAGCTGAAAAGTCATTAGCAGGAATAAAATAACAGTTTGTTATTTTATGCGGTTTTATATGCAAATTGATGAGTCAATTTTTATGTTAAACTTTTTTGCCGGCATCAACAAAAAAATCTCTAGAAAACGCTGCATCCTTCACGACGCGAGACGTGTTAAAATCTTCATTTTGAACATTCACCTGATGAAGAGCTTGAAGCAAGGCGTTCGTATCCGACTCCACTCGGAGACAGAAACATGAATGTTTGCGCCTCCAGATCTTTGTTTACATTGTCGGTTCGTCACAATCTGGGCCTGCCAAGAGATCATCGTCTGTTTGGGATCCCTCGATGAATACGCATCACGGCACATTCTGTATCATCATCATCATCATCATCATCACCATTGAAATCATGACTTTAAACTCTGAATAGTTACGCTAGTGACCTGACTGATTATCTCTCACTGACCCATATATGATATTCTTCAGAGAATTTTTATTTTTGGAGGCATTTGTGAGGGTTCATGTTTCACGCATACGTGACAATAGCGCGAATTATTATATGGTATTGATGAGTCTTTCAATAGAAAAAAAATATTGATTTCCCTTATAAACCCTCATTAGACAGTATTTTCGGATACGATTTAACTAGGAATTATTTTAAGATATATGTGCATTAAAATAAATACTTCGTTCTATAAAATGAATTATGCGCGCATTACTATAATAAAAAAAAACATAAAGTAAATATCCCTAACCTAACCTAAACAGAACTAATTCGTTCTAAGAAATAAAGTATTTGTTTTAACGTACGCATTAATATTTCTCATCATTTCGTAGAGTCAACGTGACTCCACGATATTTCTTCGTTCCGAACAAGAATAAAAGTAAAATAAAATTAAATTAAAAAAGAAAAAATGCACAGAAGTTTCGCTTAGAATGCGGGTGCTCGGCGCATATCTCGATTTTTTTATATTTGAGAGTGCTCCGCTGAAACTTGTATTCAAAAATTTGTAGTCTGCCCGCGAACTCAATTCTGACAGTAGTAATATAATATCAATCCTCCGAGACTCAGCAAAACTATAAGGGGGCTGCTTGTCTAAACTGAGGACTGAACTAAAATAACAATTCTATAAAGCGTGATATAAATACTTCCACCGAGGAAAAAATGCAGGCAAGACAATCTTATAAAATATATCTTAAAAATATACTTTTCGCGTAAGTGTCTCTGTGACTATGTATGCCGCTAGTAAATTGTACTGTAGGTCAGTGTGTATCGATGTCTTCTGTGCAAACGAATAATCCGAGCTGCTCTAAATCTAAGGTCCTTTCTAAAATGCTCTCAGTTTGTAGTATAGTCACTTGCAACATAGAAGAAAGGTCCTTATCTTACTAATGGTTCAGACAAAGTTTTCGTATACCCTGTTCGACGTTTTCGACTCTACAATGATTGAATTGATGCCGCTTTTCTTACTGCCTGTATTATGTTATGGTCTTAGAATGCTTATTGTATTATTCTGAACACGTGCGGAGAGTAGTCTCGAGTATGGAAGTGTTGTCTTAGCTAGTGGTTATGATACACTGTAATACTCCAGTGAATATCCAACATTGCCATACCCGTCGGTATTAAAGATTTTTGTTTAGGAAATGATC
The DNA here is from genome assembly GCA_031772225.1 of Eubasilissa splendida. Taxonomy (NCBI): domain Eukaryota; kingdom Metazoa; phylum Arthropoda; class Insecta; order Trichoptera; family Phryganeidae; genus Eubasilissa; species Eubasilissa splendida. The sequence continues at coordinate 32,921,109 of CM062846.1, read as the reverse complement.
AATTAAGGGAAAAATCTAGCATTGGAGTTAGTAATTTTATTATTAATAAAAAGAAAAAAATAATATTTTAAAATACTGGATAAAACAATCAACCACACACCTGCGGTAACAAACACCGACATATTTATTGTGTCGATAAACAATGTTCTACATTCAAATTATTGCGAATGGATCAAAGTCTGATCCACAGACCAGTAAATGAATAGACATGAAATAATGTGTACACATAGGAGAGGGGTGTGAAACATTAGTTCCGGGGAGTGGGGCATTCTACACACATTATTTGTGGAAACTTAAAACCGATAGTTTATGACGCATTTATGCAACGGTAAATGTATTTACTCTTCGAAAATTAAATATTTGTGTAAACAAAACGTATCCTTTACATTAATGCATATTATATTGCCAGCTTTTAAATTTCCGTTCCAATCGAGTCATATATTTAAAAAAAGCCGCCGAGCTATTTAAATGCGTAAGTGGTACCAAAGTGATCACGTGGGTGACATCAAATTTAAAATATTGAAACAAGGAATTTGCGTTCGGTTGTCTGTGGTCCGATCTAATTATTTAATATGCTAAAATTATTTATTAAAATATTGTTAATGCAATTTAGAAAAAATCAATTAAAACTATTTAGAATAGCAATTTAGAAAAAATCAATTAAAACAATTAAAACTTTTCTAATCACAGAACTGTGTTCTGAAATTACATCTTCACAACAAATATGTGTTTTTATTAAAAATAAAAAATATTGTATAATTTATTGTTATGCGACACACGTGTAGTCTCAATGAGATACATGGCTAGATATAATATGTGTAATATTTATTATTATTTTTGTATCACCATTCACCTTGTGAATTACCGATTCCGGCATTATTAATATTTATTTATTATATGTATTTCTGACACTGAAAATATTATGCATGTATCAATATATTTTATGTATGGTTGTAAGTTGTAATGCATGGTTTTGAAATGACTGTCAACATTTAAAGTTTCCACCGTATTTTACTTGGCGCATAAATCACTCCAACACAGATCCATAAATTCCTCGTTCTTCAGAAAATTTACAGTGGGCACTTGTCTAGCAGGTGTCTTCCATCGGCGTCGACAGTGGACTTTATTGTTGGCAGTTTTTCTACATTGTATATAACAAAATAATAATGTGAGTACGTACTATAAGTATAATGCGAAGAATTAATTGCATTGAATAAATATGATGTAGCAACATTTATTTCAAGAATTTACATGTTTCGTGAGAAGTCTCTCTCGGGAAATGGCCCGGTTTATGTAACGGATAATAAGTTTTGTTATATTTAATACTATATATAGGAGTTATATATGTATATATATATAACCCCTAAAATGTAGCAACAGACACACACACACACACACACGGATAGTAAAGCGTTCGTTCTAAATGCTAAGTACCGTGGTTAGTTTATTTCCCCCAAGTTAACTTATAGCGTAACAGGGCAACAAATTTGCACAAAATGAAAACAATTGAAGATTAATCTTGTACCCACTGCATGTACTCACGTTTCTCCATCAGGAATACATACATGCATCTTTATACATAATTAGAATACACTTTAATAATTATTATCTCATGTCGTATTGTAAATGTCTCATAAACATAATGAAAAATATACGCAAATGTTATTTTGATCATCAGTAATTAATCGAAACATTAAAAGTTTTTTATTCAACGTATACATTATTTCAGTGTGAAACTAAATGATCGCAGTATAAAATTATACCAAAAAACCTCTTGAAGTACGTGTGTGTGTTTAAACCTTAATCGTCAGGATTATAGCCTCACTATTATACAGACGATATGCATTTTTTTTTTAAAATACAAATTAAATGTATTAATTACATATAATATTAATTTTTATTCGAACTTATATATTACACTTTTTAAATTACTACGTCTATCGTTCCATTATTTGAAAGCCATCTTATTAATTTTTACGGAATCTCAAATGCCTTTGAGTAATCCGATAGGAGACGCCAGAATTAATAATGAATTTTTATTCAATTTTGGACACATTATTGTGAAGTTGTAAAGTGTAATATATAAATTCGAAAATTTGTCGTCAATGCACTGTGTTGATATAGAATAATCGGTTAATGCACGTTCCCCGGATAGGAAGAGATTCAGGTGCGAATCCCGGTAGCAGCAATAATATTTTTCGATAAAATTGATTTTATATGTATATCTGTATAATTAATACATTTCATTTTTATATAAAAAAATATCACAGACCTATGTTCTGAATAATTACAACTTCACAACAAGAATGTGTTCTCCTTAATAATTTTTTTTTCTGTAAGCCGGATGAGACAGAAGTATTAATAGGAAAAATTGCAAGAAATTGAGAAAATAGGCGAGTGCATGGCACAAAACAGACTTACATTGAATCCATCCATAACAGAACTACTATGGACAGCAACACCTAGAAGGCAAAACTTTACAGGAATCAACTTCTGCGAATGATAAATCTGTAATTAAGTTGTTGGGAGTACACATTGATACACCTTTCAATGAATTCACAAATTCGCAAAAAAAATGTGTGCATGCTTTTATCAATTCCGATAGATTAAAAGTATTCGGAAGCATCTTCCTTTTGAGGCAGCCCGTCTACTTATAAATGCATTTGTGGTGACACGTGTGTAAGAGTTGAATTTAAACTGTGCTGTTTGATGAACAAGGCGACACATAACATGGCGCCTCTGTTTCTTCAAGAATGTATGTATCCCAGACAATTCGAATGGTAGATGTTAAACTCTCAGGTCAGCCTCCACTTCAGCCAAAGGTAGGGTTTTGAAACGGGTATTTGCTGTGACAGTCTCAAAAACGTGTAACTCTTTGCCTTACGTTATAAGAAATAGTGCATCAGAGACTTTATTTAAGAAGAGACTAAAAACGCACGTTTTCAAAAAATCATTTTCATAAGTTAAAATAATAATTTTTAATTTTTAATACATAAATAATGTGGGACTATAAACAGTTTATGTGTAAAGCGCCCTTGAGGTGAATTTTTTTGTGAAAATGGAGCTATAAAAATTAACCATTATTATTATTATTAGTCTTAACCCTTAACTTTGAAGTACATTTCGGATTTCAACTGGACTCAATTTCGTAATATTAATGATTTTAACTGTTCATAAGTAGATTTCAGTAGAAGTACTATATAAATATATCATGACGCATCTTCCAGAAAATTTCAATGCATCCTTTTCTATCATGATCAGGAGATCTATAAATTATCGTTCGTTAAATCTCAAACTAAATATACATAAAAACACTCTTACACACACCGACAAAATCTACGTAATTCTTTCGGCCACGGATGGTTGAATTTTTTTTAGTAAATTAAATAAATAATTATGATGTAATGATTCCCAGTGCCGGTTATTTGATTGGTGGCCAAAATGGATTGTGTGATTGTTTAGATAGTTATATTATAATAGCGACAGTTAATATACTTTGTAATAACCGCAAAGCCAATCAGACTATCTGACTTCAGTCAAATAACTGGTCTAAACTCGGTATTGAAATTACACAATTGTGGAAACACATAAATTGTTTTAAATAGAAAATGGAAACAAGTTATACACAATTTTACTTTTCTCATTAAACTAATTTTTCGGTATTTTTTTAACTTTTCAAAATATTACTATTTACTAAGAAAAGGAGTGAATTTATTTTTGTCCAAGTATACGACGATCCAGTAATTGGATCCTCACCTAAGACATGTTCATATAATCAAGATCATAAATGTGATAAACACAATAAATAATAACAAAACATTAAAACGGTGTTGGAAATTATGTTTCTAAAATATTATTTAATTTTAGAGAAAATTACAAAGCTGGTAATATTTTGACAAATTTAAACCTGTGTAATGTTTGTAGTTAGCTATTAGATTTGAAATGTTAAATTTAGGTCTAAAAAGGAATATTTGTGAACACGAAACAATTCATGGAGCGGATATTGCCCTCGTCAACATTTTACACAATAATGTATGAATAAATACCTTCATGAAAATCAAAATTATCAAAAGGTGTGTGTAATTATAATATTTCCGTAGTTCAAATATTTTGCGTAAATTTGTATACTAATTTAAATTCATTAAACTACTAAGTAATTAATTTGTGAAATAACATTGTTTACTTTTATTAATAAAATTATGAATTAACACTATATAATTGAAATGAAATTAAAACTATGTAAAATTAATGTAATGGGAATATTTTAGTAATAAATTATTGCTTTATACATAGACATACATTTTGTCACGCGCAAATATACCATATACAGTTAGGTATTTAATGCATAACGGAAAAACTCTAAGCTGAAAATAACAATATAATATATAATGTGATTACCATAATCTACTCAAAAGTGTAAATTTAAAAATTATGTATTAAACGTTCTGTAAAACTTAGTGGTGTACAAATTATAAAATAAACTATTGCATTTTTATGTAGGCTTATCTAACGTGACCATACGTCCCATTTTGAACGAGACCATCCCGTTTTTAGATATCCACAAGCCTGCTAGCTCGCTTGCTCCTTGGTTGCGAGTATGCGTAGACAGCTCGCGCATGTTTCTTGACGATCTGTTAGAATGCGAAATTACCCAAAATAATATTATGTTCAAGGATACAAAAACACTTAGTCGAAGTAAGGGACGGAGGGTAATAAAACCAAGTATTGTTACACGCAGGTGCACCGACACAGCGTGGGAACAGCAATAAGGAATATGGAGTACGTGACCATAGTCACGTCGGCAAATGCACCATAAGAGATGTATCATCTTATGCGTCAGTTTTCACAAAATCTCGGCCGGGAGAACTCGCTCTACAAAAACGGGATCTAATTTTCAATTAGAAAATATAATCAATGTCAAGCAAGCGCTTTATAGATTGTAATTCCGGGTAAAATTAAAACCATGCGCCTTAGCTTAGCTTAGACTGTTATGTTCTTTGCGTTTAATTGTTGATGTAAAAGTATCAAAAAGGGTCCCGGTGGATCTATAAAAAGTTGATCAACATAATTTGGTGTAGCGAGAACAGACTATAGCTATTGCATAAGAACGTTGCATCCAGAGTCCCGGTTTGCCTGGATAATTGGGCACGTCTGGTGGTCAATCAACTACAAACCTGAACTCCGTTACCCTACGTTGACACTACCCGCAGCTGGCCACACTTCACGTCCAGGATCCAGGACTATCCTAAGAGGTAATCCCTTACGTGAGGGTCCTGCATAATCTACATCAGACAAGCGTCAACATAGACAATTTGGTAGAGAACTTTATGCTGGCATGATGAACACACATATTTAATGTTAATTTCAATATAATTATGTTAGAATAGCCTTATTAATGAGTGTTCAAGTAAAATGCTCATTTTCCACTTTTAACACATGCAAGTATCATAAAATATAGATAATAAACTTCCTTATAAAAAAATATTCTTTCATTTCATAACCATTTGACTTATCAATATTTAAAAAAAGAACCAGTTAGGCTAGATGTCTCCCTTCTGAACATGAAGCCGAGGCAGAAAGAAGAAATAACCTAACAAATCGATTATTTATTTTTTATCTATGTGTGTTATTGTAGTTAATTTTAATTTCTTGTACGTGAACTCTTCATTTTAACAATACCTAAACGCAAGTGGACTTTTAATGTAAACTTACAAACTAAGTATCCGTTTATAAAGTAAAGAAGTACTCCATTGGACGTCAGGTATGAAAAGTGTCATACATAATTTAGCGTAGCCCATGGAGTAGAGTCTCGTTTTGAGGACCCTAAAAATTAGTAGAGGTCCCGTTTTGAGGAAAAAAAACAATAGTTACGTTAGGCATATCCCATATATAAATATTTATTTTATGTTCAGCTTAAGTAATTATTTTATTCAACAATTATGGAACGCATTGTGGAACGTTTTGTAGACGATCCCATACGGTACCATATATATTTTATACTATACATATTTGCAATGTTAAGCTGATCTTAGCATAGTGAGTAAGATTAAAAAATGATCACTTAGGTGATTAAGTTATATGGAACGGATGAATGAGGAGAAAATGGTAAGAAGTATATATGACGCAAGTGTTGATGGCACCAGAAATAGGGGACGACCGCGGAAGACTTGGCACGACCTGGTGAAACAGATACTGGAAGATGGTCCTGTTAGAAGCCACGATAATCGGCAAGCTTGTATGAGAAGAAGTATGAATGCGCTTTGCGTGTGAAAACGGCGTGATGGTAAGTAAGTACATATTTGTGACGACGCAAATTCTTATTTATTTTTATCGAATATATTTCGACGCTAATAAAGCCAATGCAATTGAGGTGCACTCAAAATACTGTAGAAAATAGTAGATATAGAAATAAAAATTAATTTAAAAAATTACACATGACATATTTGAAGTTGAGAGATGTATCAAATGTAATACAAACGTATACCTGCCGGCCCATGTGCATACGATGCACAAATCAGTTTAATCAAATCGTGTGTACTATTAGAAAATATTATTTTGTTGACAGTGTGCCATAATAAAATGTGGATTCTGAAGCCTATGGCAATTAAACGAGTAACAGGATAGACCTGCAGGTATACACAAAAACAAATCTCCATATTTGATTGCAGAGAGTATTTGCAGCTGAGTTCAGATTGATGAGCGCCGATGACTGATTGGCAAATTTGTTACATTTACGTTATGGCGGACATTTTGTGTTTTGTCTACATATCTCGTGGAATAACTACTTGTTTGCATTGTTACGCTAGGCTATTCCCCGAATTATCTGCAATCATTTGACGAATAAAGTGTTGCGAATTCGTATCACGTTTGCATATTTCACCTGGTGGTATTAATTTAATTTTGATTTCGTTTGATCGTTTCGTGCTGTCCAATCATACAATCATCCGAAATTATAATAATGTCATTTTTATTACAGTTGAAATTATATAGAATGTTCAAATATATTTTGTCACTTTGGAAAGGATTTTTGTTGCATGTTATTTTATAGCATCTATGCCTAGATAGTTAGTCCAAGGTCCAAGGTTAACGTGATCATAACAACAAGATTTATTTGACAAAAAAAAAATGTAATTACGTTGTTAGACTTTTTTACATACATTAAAATTATTTTTAATTATTGAGTTACGACGTGGTAGTGGTAAAAAATACTCTCGTGTTATCTATGTAACGATTAAATTACGTTTTTTTAGTCAATTATGATATTGTTAAATTGTAATTATAATTTAAAGTTCGTGACTAAACAATTTAAAATATTATTTAACAGAAATGTTTATCAATTTTTTTTTATGAATTGTATTTTGACCATGATCGAGATCACCGAGATGATGCTGTGTCCTGGGATGAATTTAACCTTGGCCGTACAGATAATCCGGAGGCGGCGTGACGGTTAAGTTTGAACGATCACAAACGAACGTGACAACACGAACGCTCTGTCGATAGGACTTCGGAATCGCTTAGTAAAACGAAATATTGAAAAATTTTCTTGCGTTGCATTTTTCAAGATAATAAAACCAGTAATTTTGAGATGAAAAGAATTCGAAGACTTACCATTTTCTTTTTTCTGGCAACGCATTCCATGATGCACTGAAAATACGAAAAAAAGTAAATTAATTTGATATAATAATAAAATGCAATGTGAAGTTTTAAAATTATCAACAATCTGCTTCTGATGTTGTAAATACAATCAAATTAACATATAGGTTAACTGATTAGTTTTAGGCCAACCATATTTTGAAATAATAATTCATTTATTTTTAAAAAACCCTACAAATTGAACGATTTTATCAAATAACGAAACATGTTAGTGTTTTAAATTAAAAAAAGTATTTACATTATTATAAATATACACGAACAGGTGTTTGTAAATTTTAATATTAACTATTTATAAAAACTTCGAAATTGCACATTTTAATATTGTACTTTTATTGTATATTTATTGTTTTCCACATTTAATCTATGTAGAAATTGTTTACTTTTGTTCTCTTTAAGTATTGTATACTTAATATTGTTTTAATTTTTATTAATTTAATTTAAGTTAATTGTAGAAATGAATCTGCAGACAAACGTCTTACATGCTTTATGGGTCTAATATATGTTTTCAGAATATGTAAATAAAATTGTGAATAAATAAAAAATAATATCATGATCCACAACTTCTTAATATCCAATACTCAAACCACCAAAATAAAATATTAAATCAAATCTTTTTGAATCATCAAATTAAGATAATACCATAATCATTCTTATACTAAAATGATATAAATTCCTAGAAAAAATCTCAGAAGTTTGTCATGGTTTACGAGTTTTAAGTCCTGAACGACCCAACAATTTTGATGACCTGCAAACGAAATTATCACAAGTGAATTTTTTTTTTTAGTAAAAAAACACTAATATTTGTTTCACTATTAACAGAGAAGGCTAGTCATATCTACTGTATAGATGCAAATACTAATAGCGGGAGCGACGGTCATAAGTGGCATTTTCGCTCTTCTTCATTTGGGTGAATGACCTAATCAAACTATTGGGGTCAAGAGTGTTTTTCAACACATGAGAATTATTGCACTTTTTTTTTCTTTTTAAGAATACGAGTGCTAAAATACCTGGATTGTCTATGTCTAGCCCATTCTGAAAAAAAAACTAAATATTAATAGTTGTTAAAAATAGGTATGTTAATAGTTACCCAGACTGAGATCGCCCGCGAATTGAATTATACATATTTCGAAACAATCCATCATCTGTCAAATGTCAATATTATATTTTCGGAGGCAAAATTGGTTCTAACACTAAAATCTAAGTACGTCACGAATGATTCATAATTGATCAAATACTGTTAATAATTATTATTAAATATTATTTCATTCTCATTTGATGCGCTTATGACTGAGTATCATGGTCCTGGGATCCTGTGCCTTATTTGTAGCGAGGCTCCAGTTATATCTTGTTGGAGAACGAACCTTAGTTTATCATCCTTATACGTTACTGGTGATCACACATTTTTCATATGAAACCAACATCACACATCTCGGATGCGTCGAGCATATTTCTTTTTTTCATTTTCAGGGTAATATTATTTAATTAATATATGTGCATTATAATTTTGCTGAATCGAGACTACTAGTAGTTAAAAAGTTAGCTGGTCGGTATACACATAATACACGTATACTTACAACAATATCATCTTTCATCTTTGAGACCTTCTCGCAGTTGAAAATGTCCATCGGCATTTCTTCCTTGATTTCTGACCTCGACTTCCGAGCCAAAATTAACTCTGAGAAGCACTCCTTCCTTAGATCCTTCAGAGCTTCTCCGTGCATTTTCAGGTCATCTCTATCCCCGCAGCAGGCTCTCTGGTACCTGTTGTTACCTTGAGATGAATTTTGAGAACTGTAAAAAAAAAATCTTTGTTATTATATCATATTATTTATTTCATAAATTATAATACAAACTCAACCCTCATATAAAACAAAACAAAAAATATTAATTAAAAATATTTATACGTATAATACAATTATTAATTTAAAGATAAATTTATTTCTATACAGCTCTTTATTCTGTATTCATAATTTATAGGTAATTAATTATTTAAACGTAAAGCTTTAGACGGTTTTCAAAATGTTACATTTCTATGAGTTCTTTTAGAATACTACTTATTTACTTACTTACTTACCATCACGCCGAATCCCCGCGGGGGTAGGCAGAGAGGATAGAACGCCACACTCTTCTGTCCTGACGTACAATTCTCGCCTCATTCACATTCATACATCTTCTCATACAAGCTCGCCGATTGTTGAGGCTTCTGACAGAACCATCTTCCATTATCTGGTTTACCTGGTCGTGCCAAGTCTTCCGCGGACGTCCTCTATTTCTGGTGCCATCAACAGTTGCGTCATATATTTTTCTTACCATTTTCTCTTCATTCATCCGTTCCATATTACCAAACCACCTAAGTGATCCTTTCTTAATCTTACTCACTATACTAACATCAGCTTTACATTCTTTCCTTATTTCTTTATTCTTTACTCTGTCATAAATAGATTTGCTACATATACGCCTAAGTGATCTCATTTCCAGTGTATTCAGTCTACTTTCGATCCTCTTCTGCCAGCTCTCTTTTTTCTATTCAAGTAAGTAAATATTTTATGAAATTTTACTATTCTGGATTCTGCCCTCATATTTACATTAAATATTTGATTTCACTTAAAAAACATTATTTATTTTATACGGAAAAATAATGTTTAGGGATGAACTATTTTTCTATCTCAATTATTTTTAACTTCGTATATATATTTGAGTGGCGAAAAATTTCGAGGAAACTTGATTTTTGGAGCAATTATTATTTTTAAGGTTACATTGATATTATGGGCTGAAAAAGTTATTATGTAATGTAACTAATATTCTTGGTCAAACTATATAATGTACCGCTTAAAATGATGATACAACAATAATCTGCTCAGAATTCCCAGAAATTTTTTATAACCTTATTTAAAATTGTTATTTACCTGTATGTAATGCAAAATTTATATTTAATATATAGTATTATAGGTAACCGCCGTTCATCGCGACCCCGGCGAGTGTGGATTTGTTATATCACGATCTTTTTGTAATTTTTTTTTGTCTCGACACTTGCCTGACTTTGACATGTGTCAGGAATCGTCATATGAGTGGTTGCATGCGCGTGCTATCTTTCTTTCTCGCTTACTACATCATATACATGTGCACATAGTGTCCTTCAGTGCTATCTTAGCTGAAGTGTCAAACGTACACTAATCAAATTGACTACTTACATATTTTGTATCCCTTAGTAAATTTTAAAATGTGAAAAATCGGTCGGCTGCAGTAAATGAACTGCCATACTATGTTTCAAGAAAATGACGTCTCCGAACGTGTTCCCGCGAGTGTGAAAATTATTAAAATTGCCCTTTCTCTTCACAATCAATGCCTGGAGTTATTAGAAGAAAACGACGAAGATTAAAAGCGAGTGAGTGTTGTAAAGCTTGGTTGTAATGGATTATTTGACAGTTATCGGTAAATTTTCCATAATAAACGCAGAGAGGCCAAATAAGGTAATCTAGATTATTTTTTGCAACGCGGAACAAAATTAATGAATTATGTTATATATGACATTATTTTGCTATTAATAGTGTTCATTTAATTAATAAAGTGTTTTTTGGAATTTCAAAATGATTTTGAAATTGATCCCTCGTTGAGCGTTGTCCAAACAGTACCCCCCGCGGGGTTACCTGTATACAAATATTTAAAAAGAAACCAACATTTATTTCTAATTTCAAAATGAAACATGGCACACCTATATATATTTTAACAAATATTATATTAATACTAGAATAAAAGGTTGTGAGAACATACACTGAAATTTAAACGCAGTAATCTAATGCATTATAGAACGGCCTAGAATATCGATCTAAATATTCTTTTGTCATAAATGGCACGCTATTCAAAGGATATTCAGTTTATTGGAAAATTGTCGAGCCGCTATTGATTTCGAGGAATTCAAATAATTACCTCGTCCAACAATAATGTAATCAAGTTTCAATATAACCGGTGGGTGGAAAGTAATTACGTACTCTAGCACTGTGAACCTTGCCATATTAAAATGTAGTCATCTCGCTGTACACTATGCAGCTGTTTTCTGAATTTGCCGTCCATATCACTGCAACGTTTCTCTCTCTATCTTCTGGACAGTGCATCAACTGCATGATGCTAAATGCAAAATTTAATCGTATTTAATGTGGTCGTGCTTAGGTTATTATTGTCAAACCGCAATGAATATTTTCCAGACTCGTAAATATTAACACAAGTAAATTAATAGACATCTTATTATATACAAAATACTATATAAATATACTTTATTCTTAATTTTAAAGGTAATATTTAATAATATTAAAAGTTTGTTTGTCTGTCAGTACAGTTTTGAATTGTTTTGAAATGATTTAATTATAAGTTTTCTATAATTTTATTTATTATCGATAATGATCGAAAATATTGAATCGATAGAGGCCATTAATACATGCGTGAATGACGTCACCGATAGCCATCACTATCCTCAGTCTATAATAACTAACAGGCTTAGGAAGTGACATGGCTCCCATTTTCTTTCTAACGGTAAAAACATTGATAATACGCAGGTCAAAGTGAAGTTAAATATATTTAATTAATTATAATTAGTAGTAATCTTTGATGACGACTCAATTCTGATTAAGTTCATAGTGCCTATGAATACTGGGTTATATTGATAAAGCGTTAATAATAATTATAATAAAATGTGTTTATTCCAGCGCGATCAAGTTTTCTTTAACCCGATTCACCATAAAGATAATACATATTATATTATACGTTAAAGTTACAAAATAAATTTAAAGTTATGAAAAAGAAAACCAAGGAAAAAAAAATAAAAAAATTCACACACATGTATAAATATTAAAAAAGTATTATATTAAGATCATGCCAATATACTATGATACAGTAACCGAAAAATTAAGAATTAAAATTTATTCAAGTTTTGTGCATACACAAGACTTATATCGCATGCGGCAGATCAAATCAACACAATGTACTCACCGTATAAAGTATACTGTATTTTCTGAGAAAACATGTAACTGATTTATTTATTGTTTCGCTTTTATTATAATTTTTGTATTTACAGGTAAACTGTATGTTTTCCAAATAAAATAAATTAAATTAATAAAATTTGCGTTATGTTATATTATACATATAGGTATATTATATACTCCATTTTTCAATTTTAACTATTCAAAACGTAATGTGTCCATAGCACTTCATAAATAATTGAAATTAACTATTATAAACCTCGTTAATTTATACCTATATATTGAACATTACAAAATAAATCAATTAATATTTCGTGGATAATTTTATATTTTCCTTTTAACATTTAAATAAATATCATTAATAACAATAACAATAATTTAAATAATAATCGATTTAAAATAAATGTTTTGCGGTACATGATTAAAATTAGGAAAAAATAATTTATTTTATTCAAACAATTAATCTATTATAGTGCATAAATAAATGCACAATTATCTTAGCGTTAGCAGAGTTGTCGATGTAGTATAACATTTTATTTTATTTGATTCAGTTTCGCGTTACCCGCGAAAAATGCAAACGTTCCGCAGTAAATCCGAAACCCGTTGTTTTGCAATCTGTAGTCTGTAGTGAAAAACGCAAATTTGAATTGCAAAAATAGGTAAATTAGAATTCGGAATACATTTTATTTGTACTCCCGACAGCCTATTCAGATTATGCCCAATCATGTAAATGCGTTTCAAGCACTGACAGATTGGGGAAATATTCCGGCTTAGTCAATTTTAGCAAATTCGCTATACAAATTTGTAAACAGAGTGCTTTTATATTTCATGATATATTTTATTTACTCAATTGTACCATTATGCTAAGTTCTTCGAAGGTGGAAGCAGAAATTATAAAAATATTTATTGTCGCATCTTACAACTTACATGGTGACGGTTGTAATATGTAATACACTAGGGTCGACCATATTGCTATTCTATGGGCTCCGCCCCTGGCTGCTCCGATGCCCAACCGCCCATTGCCCATATAAAGATTATATAACGTGGACGCTATACGCTCTATAAATAAATTAATACCAATCACACCAACAATTATCATAGATGGTGAAAGTCTGAAGGAAGTGACTGAAATAAAATATGTGGGAGTCATAATAAATTCAATATTGAACTTGTCGCAAAATACAAGACACGTGACTAAAAAGATTGCTAAAAAAATCTCACTTCTGTCTGGAAAGGATCAGAAGATTCATTAGTACCGAGTCTTGTAAAATAGTATACAACTCTGTTATTATTCCTCACATCAACTACTGCAGCAGTATTTTATTTTTGGTTAATGAAGAATAAATGCAACAATTATCAGTACTATAAAATAATGCTTTGAGAATAACAATGCTGAAAGATTTGTATATGATGATTTTTAAGCAGAAAACATATTTCAATGTTGTGGTATTTATTTTTCGGATCCTCACTAAGAAAATATTGGCTGAATTTATAAGAAAAATTTATGCAAATCAACATGACCATGAATATCATAAAAGAGGAAAATATATACCGAGACTGCCATTGATGTCGATGATGTACAGTGTGATGAAGATATTTAATGAAATGCCAGAAGATATAAAAAAGGAGAAAAAACTAAAAGGTTTAAAATGGAACTAAGCAAATACGTGTAAGATAAGTTTTAGTAAAAAAGGAATATTTGATCGTATTTATATTAGAGCATATATAAATATTCTTATGTACGCACTATATTAAGAATAAATAAATATAAATATATGGGCTCTGATGTTAATGCTATGTAGAGGGTCACTTTAATATATAATCACCAAATATGAATTCTCACGGAGAGATTGAGGTTAAGAATCCAGGGTGCCAAAATAAGACATCTTAGAGAAGACGCAGAAGTGTTAAAGGTCTCCCAAGGAATGAGTGAGATGTATCGCGATAAAGGAATCTCTAAGCGTGGAACCTCTTCTTCGACATATAAAAACATCGAGGTGGTACAACAGTTTCCGTTCTTTAGGAGCTGAACATAAAGTCAACTTCGGAATTCGAACCTGAAAACACTCCATATCGCTTCAAAATACTGTATTACGCATTGTTTTGCATTCACTTAGATTACGCATCTCAAATCTGGAACCCATGGTAGATTACATACATTGTGAGATTAGAACGAATATAAAATAGGTTTCTTAATTAAGTAACTCATTCTTAACTTAATGTTAGATCTAATCTATCATTTAACTCTTATTTAGATAAAGCAAACTTCCATAATATTAAAACCCTAGAATATTGAAGAACACGTGCTGACCTTTATTACTATTATTATTAAGTAATTTCATGCCAGCATACAAGAATCGGTATAGTTAAGTAGTGAAAATAATCACTTCTTATGACTACATGCAAAACATTTATTTACCGACTCTATATGTAATATTTATATTTTGTGTGTACATATGTGTGAACTTTTTACTTTTTTATTTTTTATTTATTAAAATTTTCCTTGGTTTTCTTTTTATTTTTATTTTTCATAGCATTATATTTATTTCGTAACTTGAATGTATAACATAATATGTATTATCTCTATGGCGAATCGGGTTAAAAAAAACCTGATCACGCTGGAATAAACACATTATTATTATTATTATTGTCAGAATTGAGCTGTTGACATTAAATGCAGCAAAATGTAAAATACACGCTACAGATCGTTACAAAAAGACATGCCGTAATTTTAGAACATAGTTCACCGGACAAAGTTCCCTTCACGTTAAGCGCAAAATCTGGAACCATTTTTAAGTCTTGAAGAAATAAAGAGGCACGAAGTAAAAAATGTTGTAAAATACACAAATATACGCTACAACTATGTTCACTTTCTCTTATCCCTATTGGATTTGAGGTCATCTTTATCCTTAATTTTATAACTTATACCGGAACACATTACAAGTTATACTGTGATCAGTTTGCTGATAATAAGAAAAACGATACCTTAAATTTAACCTTAAAATATAATCCGTTGCACAAATACATTAATAAGTCAGTATCGAGTTGTTCTTTAATAAAATATGGCAAAACATATAAAATGTTTTTTATCAAAAAGTTGCTAAGTGTAAATCTTTATCGAAAAGTTTAAAATTTAAGTGTTTCATTGAATTATATTACATGGAAGTTTCATTGAATTATTTTACACAGAAGTTTGCATAAAATTAATGGTGAGCTCTTTCAAACAGAGATGCTCTCGCCTTACAACCTAATAATGCCGTCTGTTTTTTCCTAAAATGGTAGTACAAATAATAAAAAAAAGACATTTAATAACAATGTATGTTTTTAAGTAAATTTTGATTTTTGAAATGATTTTGAAACTAACAAAACCATATTTCTTCACAATTAACGATAATTTCCACTAGCTACATATTGAAAAATAGATCTTGTTGATAAAGCTGTATCACTGCATAAATGTGAAAAAACTAAATCTTCCATAAACCCTTTTGATTCTCTAGTTCTTTATAAGCAAACTCTAAAAAAATAAAAGTCATGAATCTCAGCCTTCTTGAATAAAATAATATTTCTTCTCACAGTAAATAAACTATACAACTGAATTACTGGCTCCCTTCGTCTGGCTTCTCGCCATTCTTTTCCTTTTCTACACTCTTCTCTACTTCTTTCTCTTCCTTATCTTTCTTATCTTTGGAGTCGAGCTTGGGTTCGAGCGAGGGGTCCAACACTATTTTTCTGATGTTATTACGGTCGTGCATTTTCTGCATGGCTTCTGGGACATCTTCAAGGGCTCATGTGGAGTCAAGGATGGGCTTCACGACTCTCTTCTCCCAGAGTTCCAGAACTTCACGAACGTACTTTGCTCCGCCGTGCTGGAACAGCAGGTGTCGCAGGTTCAGACCCGCCAGGGTTTTATTCTCATCAAACAGCTTGATCGGAGATACCTTATCTACCTGCCACCACGATATTACTGCACTGAAGAAGCTCTTCATTTCCCCGGTGACAACATTCGATGATCCATACAAAATATATTTTCTCATTGGCTTCAGGAGTGAGTATCCGCGATTACATTCTTCCCCACACAGGCAGTTCAGAACTATGTCTACATCATCTGGACATACTTTGCGAACTTTGTCTGTGTAATCGCTGCCCCTTTCCAGAAGGTGGTCAATGTTTCTACTTTCTTCGAGGGCTTCATGTTTGCTCTTTCAGCAGACACCGAAGACTGTCACATCCTTCACTGACTTGCACAACTGCGTCACGACTTGTCGAGAAAAGTCAAAAGTGCGGGAGTTCACGGAGATCACGATTCTGGCGTGAGGGACCGACGTGGATGATAATGAATTGAGATAGTATGGACACGTCTTGGGAATGGCGATAAAATGATTACCAACACTATCTTTTTGGTCGCCTCAGACTAAATTAGGATAAATATAGAGTAGAGAATAGAGAATTAGCGAGGATGGATTGGGCCCTGATTGGTCAAAAAGTACTGAAACAAAACAGGAAATCGACATTGAGATATATTTCAACATATATTCAAGTTTTAAGGATGAAAATATGATCAATTTTAAGGTCTTAACTTATTTTCAGTATGACCACTGTGAGATGAGGGAAATTACAAAGAAATTGTAAAATTGAAAAGAAACATTGTAAATTAACAGTAATGATCCATAAATTTAAATAAATAACTCATGCAGGAACTTTCAGCTCTTGCTATTTCCTTTAATATCTATTGAATAGAGTTAGTATGTACGGAAGAAATAGAGAATAATGCATTTGGAACCCTTTTCACGCAATAACTCAAATTAGTCCAAAATGTTAGTGGGAACCTTGTTAGGGTCGATATGTTAATGGGATGAAAATAATGATTATTATAAACAGTAGCTTTTTTGATTATACAGATTGCACAACCCTGATCGTAAGGTGCCAATACATCTTTGCACTCTGGCATACTCCATCCGGGCGCGACCAGCCACAAGCCAAACCGGAATATAAAAGAATGTCGCTCTTTCCTTTGTATAGGGCGCAAGAGCAACATAGCGTGACGTTTTTCGCCCACAAACGTGAATCAACACCACACTCTTTCGACCTTTAACCTCTCTCATCATACTCCCATAACATGGGGTGCAGTGCAACCCACAGAATTTGTTCAATTAGTGAAAAAAACAGAAAATATTTCGGAAATTTACAGAGTATTATGCATGAGTGGAAAATCTATATACGTTAAAGTGAAGAATGAACAAATTAGAAGCCGATATATGTATGTTTATAGCATGGTAGATAGAATTAAGAGAGGTTTACTGAGATAGAATTGATCTTGTGAAATATATGAGGGTGAAGAAGACGGTAAAGAAAATATATGAAGCGAATGTTGTAGGCAACAGGAACAGAGGATGTCAGCAAAATACTTGGCATGATCAGGTAAACCAGATATAAACAGCCTTATTAAATATTTATAAAAGTGGACGAGGTAAGCGTAGTAAGCCAGGATAGAAGCGTGTGGCGAAAATATGATGCTCTAATGATGTTTTTGTGAAATATGCTAAAGAAAATAATGAATTACCTTTTTAGTTGGTAGGATATAGGTAAATATTAATTTTCCTTACTTCACACATTCTGGTAGATCCTTAGGCTTCTCGGTGGAAGCTACTTCTCTGGTCACCCTGTAGTTCACTGGGATGAAGTCATCTTCAATAAAATCTGCATCGTCTAGAAGATCTGAATGAAGAATATTATCTGAAAAAGGAGGAATATTCAATAATTAATTCGCACTATGTCTCAATGTGAATAAATTTGCTTCATTTGAGAAAACCAACTCCGATAGCATTTGAAGTAATGTATGTTCTATTACTTTGTACCCAAAAATCACAAATTTTTGCATATTTTCGGGCATGATGTCACTGATGACGACATCAGCCTGATGATGGACCTTGCAATGGAATCCAAAACGTTGGCCAGACAAAAACTCTACATAGAAAAAAAACCATTGCATGGTGTACACTTTTCATAATTTTTTGTACTTTTTCTGTATCCTAATCAGAAAATTATATTGTCTGTATTAAAAAAGCCACAACAATAAAATAATTAAAAATTTTATTCAATTTTACAATACATGCTGTAAATAATATACTAACTTCTATTCCACAGTAAGAAATACAAACAAATTTAAAATTCTTAGCCCCCAGTCTTGCCAATAGAGGTTTCTTATGCAAATTATTAAAATAAATTAGTAGTCAATTCTGTAATTCGCTGTAACGTTTAGTTATGATTTAATATGTATATTTACTAACAAGAACCTTATAATATACAATGAATCCATAAGTCTAAAATACCAAAAAGAAGCTGAAATACGATATACAATTTTCAATTAGAATAATATTATAAATTTATGCAATTCTTTCAATCAGACAACAGTAAAATAAACGTATCAAACTAATAATGAGACTACCATGACAATACAAGAATATTTCTTATTAATTTGACTGTAAAATGTTATTCGCGACGAGGAATGTATGAAATGTGCGTGATCTTATTTTTGATTATCGTGTATGCTACAAAAAATGTTAATAACGCTCAAAAAGTACTTACACCAGAATGTGAAAAGGATGGGGAATGATTTACTCAATTAAATTTTCTGATCAAAGAGCTAATATTCTGAGTCTATGTTTGAAATATTATATAATAATAATTTAGTTAGACATGTGAATTCGGTATTGAAATCGAAGTCGTTGTTGTAAGGGATTTTGAGCGGCGTTGGAGTCAAATCGGCCGACTCTGAGTCCTTTAAAAAAAAATCTATTTTAATGAATCGACAATATATGTATCATAGATACTTTATAAAATAACGAATGCGCATATTTCAGAAGTCTGGGGCGAGAGTGAATCATTAACACCGAATACATATGCATACCGGTTACATTTACGCGGTCGGTTATTCTTTCGAATCGCGTTCACTCACGATGGTCTGAAAATTATTTATTGAAGAGATTTATTTAATACATTTTTCGCTCTCACAAAGTCACCCGGAGTTGGTAGATTTTTAAACGTCCACTCACCCCTGGATAATATTATCTATATAACATAGCATTTTAGTATAATACAATACTCAACCATCCATAAAAAAAATAGTGTGCATGTATGTAAATAGAGAAGCTATTTAAAAAAATTCTCATGTATCAATTAAAATTTGTTAATATGGCTAATAGACGCAGTATTTCTAAACTTATGATTGTTCATAAGGTTGTTAATTATTTATTGGACAGCCCTGAATAATTGAATTAAATTAATTTACATATTTCATTAAGAAGTACAAGATAACAAGCAATATTCCAATGGCATTAAAACAATTAAAACTTTGATTAAAACTGAATTGTTCGCTATTACCAAGAAAAGGCTGAGATTTCTCTAGAAACGTTGATGTCTTAAATATTAATGCAATTAATTAAAAAAACTTAATTCATAAACCATAATTAATAAATTACGACGAACTCAAAACGAAATATTTATTTGATATTATTTTTAATTGTTATTATGTCATGGATGAACCGTAGCATTTTTGAAATTTATTTTTAAAGTTGAGTTGAATTATTTCTGATAAATGATTTTTGACCGTTAAATTGTCATTTTTTGAACGCTTGCACGTGTATTAACCCTGGCAGCCTATTTGTTCTTCTGGTACGTTTAGCCATCGAAGCAGTCATGCTCTGTCATCAGATAATATTTATAAGGCGTTACAAAACCAGGATAGAGCGGACGTCGGACCGAATGCGTTGTTGTTGTATTGTGACCGCATTCCATTTATTACGTACGCAGTATAATGAAAACGCGTGCGAACGTTTTTCACCATGGACATTCAATATACACTAGCAGATAATAGTGGCTCGTGCACGGACAGGGTCTCGATAGAATCTATATTTCAATGATAGAGCTTTCCCCAAAACAAACCACACGTAAATTAAATGTCGATGCAATTAAAATTGTTTCACCTTTGTAAGTTAGCTGTCAAAACTAACAAAAATGACATCTAGATTGCGTGTAAGAATCGCGGATAGACAATTTATATGGTAAGTAAGATACCTCCCTTATCATAGACAGCGTAGATAAGAAAATATGACAGATGTCAATATACTCTCGCGTCTCACAGACCTGTCTGTTTAATCAAGCACTATACAGCCATGATGATACTACATCGAATACATTCAGAACTAAATGGGGAAGCACAATATATAATAAGGATACATACATTCCTGATTTCATATAATATTTTAATCGCTACTCAATTAAAGAACTTAAAGAACTTAGCTTAAAACAATAAACATAGAAATCAAATATCATTTAAGAGTCCTCCCGAATTCAACGAATGAGAGTGATTGTTAAATATTTATTTAGACTATACCTAATTGTGACTGTGATTATATTTGATTGTAAAGACGATTAGTAAGTGATTGTTCGTAATTATTCGAAACTAAACCTCCAACAGTTAAATATTAGTTACTAATCATCGTCACATAACGGTTTACCATCACCGGTAATATGTACTAACCTACTAAAACGAAACGCTTTTATTTTTATTTCGCATGACTAATAAATAAAAATATATAATTTTATTAGTACACCATGTATCAGAAAACTAATCATGTTTTTTCAAAAAAAAAACAGCCGACTATCTTAATATCCATTAACTTATATTATTATAAGTATAACTTTATAAGTTAGTTAACCTTGTAATCTTGATAGGTTTTAGTTACTCAGAGCTCGAGTATTATGATTGTCTGGAAATCTTTAAAAATGAAATATTTACTTTATTAAAATCACATATGTTACAAATTATTACAACTGAGGGTCTGAAGAGTGCAAGAAAAGAGGTCCATAATAGACATCGTCCAAAATCGAAGAGGTTAATTAATGGACAGGACACATTTTAAGACATAATAAATATTTTTTAAATGTAATTAAGGCTCGATAAAATTTAATTAACCAAATAATGAACGAGGCGAATGCAGATACCTATAAACAACTTATGTATGGGGTCCAGTAATGAGAGGCATAGTGAGCTTTACACCGAGAGGTACGTGATTCATTGAAATTAAGGAAGAATTAAGAAGATATGGATAGAAGAAAAAAAACGAAATAAGAACGAAGACGAAACAGTGGGAGTGACATGGCAAAGAGCAAAAGAGAATGGCAGAATTATGGGGATGCCTATAATGATGATTACGATAATAAAAGCATTATTCACTATAGTTTTGTATCACATTTTTTACGACTATGCACATAAATACATGGCCGAATAATGTAATGGTTGTTTTTAATAGATATCTATGCATAATAAAATTTACATACTTTTTAAAATTAATCTAAGGTCACCTTGAAATTGAAAAAAATAAAACACCGTGCAGCTGTTCGATCAGAAATTTTACATTTAAACAAAGGATCAGAGTTTATAAAATTAAAATAATCATCTGCGTATTTGTAGAAGGAATACAAATTTGTCCGATAAAACTTTAATTTTAATTTTATTATAATAATTCAATATTATACATGAGTTCTACAATACTAAAGAACTATAATTTTGTTTAATAAAAAAAACACTTACTGTAATCTACATCGGTCCAGTCATACGCACTCACTACGGAAACTAGAATGCCCATCACACAAAACACTTTAAAAATCATATTCATTTTGATCTAACTAAATAAACAGTTCATTGGACGGAAAAATATTTATTGCCAATTTTTTTGTATTAGGTATCGAAGCAAAATAAAATTACAAACTGAAACCAGGTCTCGCAGAGGACTGTTTATATAGGTATCAGCGTGACTGACTGGGAGAATACAGTGCTTCTCGAAGTGTATTCATACCTTGTACCTAAAACTATCTTTGAGCTATGATGTAGTAAATTCAAAATATTATCTTATTAAATGTAACCCCTCAATAATGCTGGAAAATTAATTATATCTCTGTTAATCTGGTGTTAATGTTTTAGACTAATGCATACAAGGTCGCCGATTGTTTACTGCAAAGCCCTGTAGGCGGCTATCGTGGGCGCTACGCAGTCAATAGTGGCCGATGCGTGGCCATGGTTTCCGTAAAATTTAAATTTCAATGCGTCCGAATTCACATTTTTAAACATTTTTCTTGGCAAAACTGTTTCTGTTATTAAAAAATAACGACACAGATTTCATAGGAAAATTTATCAAAAATAATAATCAACAAGCAGAAAGCGATATTTTCTTAAGTTTTGAAAATGACTTTAAAAAAGTAAAAAGGGTACCAGTCATTCAAATACTCATAAATGTTAAAATATCTCGAAAACTGCGTGACACTTATTAGACTTATGATGGGTTATTCTGATAGGGCATGGTCTCAGCTATCGATGGTTTTCGTTTGGACCACTATTTACAAGACACCATGTATATAGAATAGTTATACATATATATTATTTGTTCGTACGACCATACATTTGTACTTCTTTAATACCTATATCGCCTACATCCTCAGTCAGATTGTAATGCAATTATTACATTATATTTATAATCTAAAGATGAACCCCCAAATATATATAATTTTTTAAAAAATAAAAATCTAAAAAGACCATGTCATCAAAACTCGTCTCATATATTTTCTTGTCTAATGCATCACCACAATTAACGATATTCGGTTCGATTTTAACCAAGAGAAAATTTATTTGGGCTGACTGATTATGAATAGTAAACAAAATAAATTATCCTGAATATAACTTTAGAACGAAGAAGATGTAGAAGAATACCACAACGATGAATGGATGCGTTGCACTTAACTGGACCCTAGTCAACTGAGATAGTGACTCAGGATCAAGATTTATGGAGATGCCGTGTCTCATTAGATTGAGGTCATTATATATCAATATTTAAAAGACTTTTTTTAGTATCGTCTCTTCACTCATATATATTCACATGTCCAAACCATCTCACGGAAACTTTTTTAATTCTATGCCACAAATCTATATCTAGATTAACCATATTTTTGTTGTTGTTCAATCAAACATACTTACTTAGATCTTCCACGCGTACGCCTATACAAACTTATAGTAAAAATATTTATTTTATCACCTGTTCTTCATAAATATTCTATTCATTAACTCTCATATAATATTTGATTTTTAATAAAAAAAAAATTTCAATATCGCGCGAGCCACAGTTTAATACCCATCGGATCCATTCGTGCCTTTGCCATTAAAATGTTGCATGAAAAATACTAGTTTTTGAGTGCTTGATGACGGACTGGACCTATTCGGGTCTAACAAACGAGGTCAAAATAACATGCGGAATACAGTACCCGGAAAATAGGTTTTTTTTTCTCTCGTTTTTTCTTTCATTAATATCTGTATAATGTATTATTAAACGTGATTGATGGTTACTCTACTAACACTCAGGTAATTTCTTCAAATACCTTTTGCTACTTCAAACATAACTCATCCGATTACTGTGTAATTGAAAAATTTGTAATTGTTTTATTCCCTTAAATTCAACTACAAAGAAATATACCAATTTGCTTATGAATTTGTACCTCGTCAATATAAAATAATATTTTTTTGCTAACATAGTAATGCTTTAAAGACTCAAGGCACCATTTCACCGTAAGGTGAGCCGTTGGTTCATGAATTGGGTGCATGCGAGAAATCGGAAAGGAAAATGCCATTATTCATTATTACGGATACCGCAGTCCGTTCCATAGTAATCTGTATGTAAATAATAATCAACAGTATTGTGTCAATCCACTGTTAGTTGAAGGCTTTTGTATGACTCTGATATACTCTACGGCCCTCTGATAATCTTTACCGTGTTACTTCGACTGCCTCCAATAATTTTGTGTATCCAAATAAACTTTGGGCGTCTTTTGAGTTGATTTTTCGTCTCGTGAATACCATTCATATATTATATTCTCTGTCTATTAATTATCTGTGCATATTGACTATGCTAAAAGCGTAAATGATAATAGGTGAGAAATATTTTGAGATGCATGTAAATAAGATTACATATTATTATTATTATAAGTATGTATTCGTGCATGTTTAAAGTTGTAAAGTTTCCGCGAGCACTAGTATATGTAACTGGCGTCTATTTTAGGTTGGAGCGCGTTTTTTGTAAATGGTTTCATTGGGAAAACCTAGACCGACGTTTCGGCATTTCTTCGATATTGCCTGAATAAATTATGGGTCAGCTGTTGCTTTTCGTAGGAGATATAAATCTAGAACTCGACTGTGGGAGATATATATATCCTGCGAAAAAGTACCGTCTTTTTTGAGGCAACACCTTGACAATGGCACGTGTTACCATACGGAAACGTCAACCTAGATTTTTCCAAGTAAACCACCTACAAAAAACGTGATTGAACCTAGAAAATATACCAGTATATATATATATATACTGGCATCTTTATAATATTATATATATAAATATTGAGTTTTAAAAATATAAATAAAATTAATGTCGTAGATAAAATAAATATAGTTCGATGTCTGAAAATTCATACTTTTATGTGACGTGCAGGCAACTTTCTTATCTTTCTTATTTACATATAATAATATTAAAATATAATTTACTGTTTCCGAGGTAAGTTTGTAGAACTCCATAATCACATAGGTATGTGAAAATAAAACACATGTCTTTTGATTGTACTCGTTTAATTTACTTGAGACGCGTTTCGCCTTGTAAGAACATTATCAATTATTGACGGGAGATTGATGATTCCATTACAAGGCGAAACGCGTCTTAAGTAAATTAAATGAGTAGAATAAAAAAACAAGTGTTTTTTTCCACATATGTTAAAATATAATGTTGTTACTAAATTCAAGCATAATATGAACAAAAAAAATCTTCGTCCATAGTTAAGAACTGTACTCTTGTCGGTACAATGTTCGCTATGCTTGTCCTAAACATAATTCAGAAGCTTTTTGTAGGTGTCTGCATTAGCCTTGTTTATTATTTGGTCGATGTATTTTTGTCTTCTTCCCTCAATCTTTTCATCAATTAGATTTCTAATGTACGCGTTGTCCTATCTATTGCTGATTGAATGTGTCCTATATATTGCTCTTTTCGTTTTATGGTCTCATTACGGACTTCTTTTCTAGCATTCTCCATAGAACATTTCTATTTTAATTATTTCATTGTAGTTTATTCGTGCATCCTTGTTTTCTTATCATGATTAAGGTTTTAATGATAATGAATTAAAACTTACATTATCCTTTTAACTGCCAACTCTACGTGAAATGGAAGACGTTACATAGAGTAAAACTAGGCTCTAAGGGTCATGACTTATTTATCAAAAGCCTGGGACCTGTCGTCCACAGATGGTAAAATGATTTAAAAATATTACTTTAATCCCTGCAAGTATGCAAGCTTCAAATTTACGTGCAAACACGCGTATACCTTGGAGTAACACACAATTTTTGGCGTGTTAATACGCTCATGGTATCTGAAAGGTTAAAAAGATCAATATGATAAATAATTCGCTCATACAAGTTATGTGTAAAACAAAATTTTTCTGTAATTATCAATTGAATTATTTGATATCAGTTTTTTACCGAGCGCCTCACAGTTCATGCGTTGCTCAGTCACGGTGTGAATGGAGTTTTTGTGCCAGTTTGGCCGTGATATTGACAGACAAAAGTACCAAGGCTAATCTTCATAATCGGAATGGCGAGATCCGTGCATGGATAATGACCGGAGATACACGAGGAGAGAAGTTTAACATCACATTCAGCGTTTTGTCACCACTGAATCGCAAGGGTATTACAACACTTAAACGATTTCAATCGTTCATATTATATTAAAATGAAATCTTCTAGCATGTGCCTCATTACTATTTAGAACATTTGTAGAAGGAAGGGTGCAGAGAATTTACGAAAGAAATAATTATTTAAGACTTGTTCACATTACCTGCATTTCATATAAGATAATAATTTTCAAATTTCTTCGTCTAGTAATATTCTATCTTAATCTCTTTAGATACATTTTTAGAACCATATTCATCTATTGTAACAATTTTACTTTATTATAATGTAGATTTTATGTTTATGCTCATAGTGAAAAGGGTTGGTTTAAATGGAATTGGAAGATATGCATTTAAATATCATTAAATGTATCAACTAGAAAGATATACAAAAAAAATATTTTAGTTGCTTGACGACAAATGTTATGCTGGTAGTACATTGACAATGTTGTTTTGTTCAGATTTTTATGTACATAATATAATACCAATCTATTTATAGTTCAAAGTAAAAAACTTTGTTAAATTTACAAATCAATTTTATGCAGCGCAAATATTATGTGGATCGAATAATTTGCTTAAATTTAGATCATCATTGCTTTATGAATAAATTATATTTTAAAGTTTCCCGTTGCACGACACGACACAACTAATAATGCAAAATTTATTATCTAAACAAAGCTTTACGATTGCCCTCGGCAAAACATTGTGGTGCCGTGACCTGTATCTTTGTTTGTAGTTCCATTCATTTTAATCTGAAAACAATCTCCAATTTCGCTAACGGTATTGTCTCTCTCTTTCAGGGTTGTGACCTAAACGATGCAAGTAGGTTGGCTTTTTAAAACACAGTTATAATTTTGAATATCGCCCATAAAACATTATGTTAATAATAGATAAATGATTTTAGTGACAGATCAGTATGATTTTAATTATCTGAAATTCTTTAATAATGTTTGAAACTCCGATTTTGTGGTAAAACATCTCTTAATATTTACTAATCCTATTAAATGCATAAAAAAAACGAAATTAAAAATGATGTACAAGTCTTTTTCTGCTCTGAAGAGAAAACGGTTTTCTCTGAACCGGTGGGCCCAAAAATTAAAAAATCCAATGTTTAAATACAATGTTTAAATACAGGTACTTTTATTTTTTGTGACAAACACAGTGCATTTTATTATTATTTTAGTAAAATCTATGAATATTTTTGAGTAGGAATTATTAATTCATTATATGTAGTTCTAACATATTAACTTTAATAGATTGCTGTTTCATGTTTGTATGTACCAACTATAATATTATATATATTAAGTTCTAATACATACATGGAGTCAGATAAATTATTTTAATTATTTTTGTACGGGAAAAATTGGACGTTTGAACTAAATGCACGGACATGTGGGTACGTGCAAAAGCAAATGTTATTTAACAATTTTTCTCATTTTATTTTAAAATTATTGTTATAATACAAAAAGTAATAATATTAGGTTGATGCATCCGCCGTTTTTTAAAAAATATATTGTATCATAAATTATATAATATTATTAGGTATATTGTAACATGACCAAAAACGAAAACAAACTCAAATCAAATTATGTACAATCCTTTCAGTATGATCAGAACCGCTATTCTAAAAACCTCAAGGTGTTAAATATCACGCAATTATTCATAAAGACTCTGCTTAAAGACATACATGAAAACAGAACCCTGCGTTATATCATACATTTTATGTGTACTCGGGCAAAAACTCAAAGAAAACTATCTGTCCCGCTAATGAAAACCTCATTTGCTCAAAGACATACATATTTTATAGGACCGCGGATATACAATAAGCTATCACAAGAGATGGAAACGGTATTGTATTCTCAATTTTGCGTGCTTATAAAGGAATGGCCTTTCAAAATTGAAAGAAGTCAGCTGGAAGAGTTCTTTAAATGATAAAAGCTACTCTTTTTATGTAATTCTTTTTGTCTTTACATCATCTTGAACTTATCATGTTTTGTTTGTTCCCTGCCTGTTTCTTTTCTTTTACTTCTTACATGTCTTTAGTCTGTGTCAAAAATTTTACTTTGCTCATTTTACTTATTCTTTACTTGTCTCTTATTTGATTTTTATGTTTTCTACCATTTAATTAAATTTGTTATCTTACATCCAACTTATATTCTAGTTTATTGAACCTTATGGCTAACTACCTCAGAACAGGTACTCTATATGTACCTAGCGAGGTAGGAAGCGGCCAACAGGCTTGCATGTGTACATATTGTATTATTAATACTTGTATTATGGATTTTTATATTGATGGAAGCTGTAAATGAATGTTGTTATAAAAATAAACGCTGATTATCGGCACTGAAACTGAATTATCATTATCATGTGTAGTCACCACCAACATTAATTACTGCTTCCCATTTGCTTAGAAGACGGTCGATTCTACGGGCGAAGAAGCACTGTTTTTTTAGGCAATCCACGGTTTGACATCCTCTATCAACTCCTCCAAATTGTCATAAACTTTGCCAACATGCCAATTTTTCAGAGAGCGGTTGATGTGGTAGTCTGTGGAGGTCTTGGTGGAAGAGCAGGGTGGATGGGCGACCAAATCCCATTTCTTGCTAGCGATGGATTCGATCACACGGCGTTCGACCCGAGGGCGAGCGTTGTCGTGGTGGAAAACGATTTGGTTCTTTTTTCACGTTATAAAGGCCATCAAGCTGGGTCAAGTACACTTCGCTGTTGATGTTGTACTACCTTTGGTCATTTACGTCCAGATTTCCCAACGCAATGTCATTCTAATCAAATTCTAAAAACAAAACGGCGGTTAATTATGCATCAACCTAGGACAATTGTTAAGTTTTTACAAAAATGCTCCATTTAAGTATTATCAAAAATAAAGTTTTAAATCAAAATCTTCAAGATGTCTTAAAATGACAACTCACATATTGAAATAATAGATTTGTTTCAATTTCTATATCTTTGTTCTTTAAGTAAATATGACATTAAAATTTGTTTGATATAATTTAAAAAACCAACTCTTGTTTTCTTCTGTTTTATTATAAACTATTCACATTTAATCAGTCGTGTATAAGTTTATACGTAGTTGAATCGGGCATTTAGAACACGTGATTGAAAAGAGAATTGTAAAGAAAAAAATACATGACTCAAGTATTAGAAGCGACACAAACAAACGACATTCTTAAATATTGTGTATTGAAAGATGAGTCTATTAGAAATCAGGTGCTTGAGTTTAAGTAGGATATAAGATGGTATTCCAGGTTATATACTAACAACTGTATGTTGTACGTCTTTCCAGAAACGTATGATAGTGAACCTATAAACAAGATCAATTAAAATTAAGTAACAAATTTTGAATACGTTTGTTGACTGCGGCAATGACTTCATTCGGGTTGTTTTGGGAGTCATCAAGTAAACTAACTCAAGCAACCCTCCTTAATGACAGTTGTTGTCTCGAGTGTGCAGCTCGCTCGTTTCGCTCACTTTGATCTGCTCAGAAACTCTGTAATGTCACTAATCACAAGTCGTTCACAATCACGTCAATACGTCGCCGCTAGATAATCATTTCGAGTTAAAGTACAACTCTCGACAGATCATACAAATTGGTAAACATTGCAGAAGCAATTTCTGGAATGAGGTTTGAAATGATTCAAGAGTGGAATGTTCTAGACTATGTCGGAATACTAATTGTAGTATTCATCGTCATCATCTAGGGTTCGACATTCGCTTTCTGCATTAGGCTGCTTGGACAGCTCTTTATTTATGTTGTTCTATCATTTCATCTGCGGTCTAGCTATACTTTATCTACCTTTTGGTTCATTATTGAGCAGCCCTTTCGTGGGCTGCATATTATTCAAACGCGCTACATAGCCAAGCCATCGAAGGTATCCTAATGTTATAAATTTTGTGTCTTTTGGCTTATTATATAGTTCGTTTAGTTCCTAAATTAAATTTTATATTATTAAGGAGAACACATTCTTATTGTGAAGTTGTTATTATTCAGAACATAGGTCTGTGATATTTTAAAAACAATGTAGATGGCTTTCAAATAATGGAACGATAGATATATTAAGTTGAAAAAGTGTAATATATGGGTTCGAAAATTTGTCGTCAAAAATACTGTTGCTGTAGCATAGTTGGTAATTCATCTTCCCCAGATTGGAAAAGAGATCCCGGTTCAAATCCCGGTAGTGCAACAACAACGATTTTATATGTATATCTTTATAATTAATACATTTAATTAGTATTTAGATTTATATTTATATATTATGTACTTTATTAAATAACTCTATTTATGAAGGTCTACTATGCCTTTATTCGATAATTCAAACTACTAAATTTAGTTTTGATTTTATCAATGAAAACATAAAAATTGAAATTTACTTTATACTTATGTACATTATAAGAGATTTCACTGGTCATTTCAAAAAGCATATTAAAAAAAAATTGCACTTTGATCCAGAATTCTCTTATAAAAATACAAACATTAATTTTTGTTGTCGTACTGTGATGTATAAATATGAAACAGAAATAAGGATGTTAATACGGAACAAAGACATAAAAAAGATTTAGTCTTTTAGGGTGACCAAAATAGAATTAAATATCGCGGTTATGTTTTATTTCTCATAAATTAAACTAATATTTAAAATGTCTAACCACAAATTAATTATTTTAAATTTTGTTTTAACTTATTATTTTTAAACATGTCTGTTATACATTTAAAATACTATTAATTATAAAATTACATTTCAACGAAGCCTACAAAAAGTGACATCCTTGTATTTATGTAAGTACATCTAGGCGAGTGTCCTAAATTTAATAAGTAGTTTGCTAACCCAAAGTGGTCGTATGTCTTTCATATCGCGCCATTAGGAAGATGCGGACACATAACATCCGAGTACATGCAATATATTCCATGGATGAATATTAATCAAAATTTAATTCCTAAGTCAGAAATGATTAGAGCTATTTATATTTATTATTTATTTTATGTGTTTATTTATATATTTCACAGAAAGAGTAGGTATCGAGGCAATAAATTTTAGTATCTGTACCTATATCCATTAAAAAAAATTTAGGTAACGATTTAAGTATGTTTAAAGTTTGATTATTATGTAGGTATATGACAATGCCTAAACTACACGAACGAAATAATAAACATATAAAAGTATGAAAATAAAAAGCAAATATTTTAGAAGCAAAAGATTATAGAAAATTATACATATTTTATAAATATATTGAACCTTTCGAGATACTATATATATTAGTTTATTTAAAACCTTAGTTAAACTTATACGTCGAATATATTTTTAACTCATCATTCATAATAAATTAATCTGTCATTAATTAATCTTTCGAGCGTCAATAAAATGTAGATACGAGATATTTTTCCTATTGAATAAAATTGAAGATGCTCTAGGGAAAGTGGGGAATTGGATTCTCTGAATCATTAATATTTATTACCTCTCCATTTGTGAAAATTTGCATTTTCTCCATCTTACGACATTTGTCATTTACTGGTATGACTCAAACAGTTCCCTCTCAAATGTACGTTTCAAGCATCGTTCGTTTTCCGAATGACACGAATCCCACCACACTGTGAGTTATTTTTACCTGGGCAAATATTAAAAAAAAACTTGCTTTTCACAATGACCCCAACAACTTTCTAGCTACTCACTCAATGCGTAAAAAATCTAACAAAAGACATCTTGGTTTAAGATTATATATGTTTAACACGTAGATACTTATACGCTTATAGAAAGTTATACGCTTAAAAATTCAGTTAATATGCCTTAGTTATTTTGTTTAAAGACGAATATGTAAACAGTTAGGTTAATGTATTTTACCTAGTCATTTATGTGTATTACTTGATATACAGTAACATGGTTATGACCAATTAGATTTGCAATAATTGAGTCACAGGTAACTAACAGATCGACAGTAATTTAGTAAAAAGAAATACAATTAAAATAATAAGTATTGGTATTTCTTATGAATGTATGTTTTATATAAAGGAGAATGGGCACTTTGCCTCAAGTTATAACATTATGAGTTATTATAATACTATAAATTATAACACTGAGTAATACCACAAATGAAAAGTCTAATTTTAGTTAATATTTTATATTAGGTAGTCTTTAAACTCCAAATCATGGAGGGAAAGAATTATTTTCAATATACACATTTTATACTTGGTAATTTTCAGGCTATAACGTATTATATCATTAGAAAAGTACATATTTTGTGTAAAGTCTGTATTATACTTCAAACGAAGATATAAATATATATATATAAATGTGTTCACTATTAAAAATTATAATTTACAATAAGTTTTACAAACTACTCTTCAATCACTTCTCGCCCCGGTGATCCGAGCTCACGAAGCAGTGACAAAATATTTTACACCAATAACGCCGTAATTAACAAATTTTTGATAGGACTTAGAGCAAAACACGCCGCCAATCTTCACAAAAATAAAACCATGTACGCCCAGCATCTCATCACGGTCCTCACGAGCTTCGCCGTTCTTTTCTTCAATTTTCTTCACATCTGGGTCAGACTTCATCAATCGCAATTCACTTAAAAAACAGAAGTGACTGTTCTCCAATTTTGCCTCACACCATAAATCGTCTTCGAATAACCTACTTTTCATTGGCTGATGGGACTACGGTGGGTTCCACGCACATCGTGACCTTTTTTATCTAATTGTTTTGGGGGGCTCACACACGGGTACGCATGCATCACCAACGTCACAATATATATATCTTATTACCGTTTAAAAATGTCGATCGTGGTTTCCTCAAGGACACCACCTATAAAAAACTCGATCTAACCCTAGAAAATATACCAGTTCCGGATATATTATACACAAACACATTTTTTAAATGTTTTTGCAGTAAAAACAGCAATTACAGTAAAAACGTGTTAATAACAACTAAAAATTAAATTTAGTCAGGTAAAGGATTTATCAGACAGAGTGGTGGGTTATGAAAGGGTGGGGTTAATTTAGGTACTTACTGGGAATATTGATAATACAGAGGTGAAGTGTTTAGGAAAGTAATATCATAACTTTTTTTACATCGTACTATCCTTTTTTCGTGTACTTTATTTTCTTATCTGTGTGAAATGTGTTAAGATGTAAGTTAATTGTCAATTTTTTTTTTCTATTACCAATGCTCTTATACTAATACACGTGTTATTTCCAATAAATAAATATTGTTGATTAATATTTTATCTGAATTGAGATTTTTCTGGATTTCTACAATTTCTAAACTATTCATTATTGTTCTTTTGTACTGAATGGAAGTTTACGTTTGTAGCTGTCGAATAATGACGAGTTTCAATAATATGATTAGAAAATTCAGAGAAATTATAGTTTTTTATATAGTGGCGATACTCTTTTATTTGTGTATTTAAATTAATCGTGGTTTGGCTAATATATTACATATCATAATCTAAATTATCGCAAGTCCATGGAATGGTCCGCTTTTCCCGAAGTTAGTGAAAAAAAAAAAATACGCAATAACTGTGTATATAGTACAAAGTTTAATTAAATATCTTTTAAATTATTAAGTATTATTTTATCTTTAGATGTTGAAACATCACGACTTTTGTCGACGCGTCCTCAAGCCACACTGGTTTCAGTTGACAGAAGTACCCGAACCGAAACGTCTGACTATGTTCCGTCTCGATGTAATTAAATTAAACTTCCGGATAACAACAAAGTTAAACTGTGACTGAAACTGTCTTTGAAAACTTAAAGTTTACGGTAAACTCTCAATTAACATTCGCTCCGGTCTGATTACACAGCGTCACTTTTTCCGTGGATAGATCTCAGTCATGCGATTGTTGTGGGGCTGCTTTGTGCCTGACGATCGGGGTTATCTAAGGAACACTTCGGCGATAAAGCTAAATCACCCCTTCAGCCTCGGCAGCCCCATCGTGCACCCCGGGTGATTAAAGCGCGCCACCCAACTTCTAAGAGATTATGACGAACAGTTAACAATTCTACTTTGTTTTAATATAGACCCATTTGTTAAGGTGAGTAAAGTTAACAGTTCTGAAACACAACTAGCCTGATAGGAACGATATTTTTTATCATGTTCTTTGGTGTTTCTAAATCGAATTCGGAATTTGGAAAAGGTTAATATTTCAGACTCCTGAATTATTTGCAGATTATTTAATTTATACCTGCTCTCTGATTCTGATTGGATTATTAAAAAGGGGAGGGATAAAGGCTAAGCCCTCTTGTCTCCGACATATGAGGTAACAACAATGGCGTAAGATCTTTTGGGGGACCCTATTCGGGGAACATGGTGAAATTGTTGTTTTTTTAAATATGAGGTCATTTTAATTTTGTAATTTGTAATTTTGTTTTAATTGTATAAAGTAGTAGCAAAAATTGGTTAAGTTCTTTTATAAACACATTTAAAAAAATATATATTTTGTTAATTCTTTTTTCGTTAGATTTTGTTGAATTTTTCTTCTTTTTCTAAATATATCTGTCACTGTTTCTTAATTAATGTTTATTTATGTTGGTTTATATAAACAATGATACCTAATTGTTGTTTTTCTCTTCTACTTTTGAAGGTTTTAGAAAATCGCCACGTAACTAATAATTTACTGTTTTATTTTCGATATAGATGTGATATATTCATTTCTTCTTTCATAATACTTTTAATATATATATATATATAAAATAGTATTTGTGGGTGTGTTTGTTTTTTATTCAAATCTACAATTTTTTTCTGAGCTTGATGAAATTTTGCACACCTGATAAATAAAATAAGAGGAAAATTACTGTCTACATCTGATTTCGAAAAAAAAACATCTCCCATCCCTCTAAAATAAGTCTCTTCACTCTGCGTAAAGCCTGGGCAATGCCGGGTACTTCAGCTAGTTTCCACATACTTAAACTTTTAAATTTGACTGTTATTTTAATTTATTTTTGTAAACGTTTTTTCTATTTCTAACAAGACTTCAAAAATCATAATATTTGCTTTTAGTTCCTATGTAAAATAAACAGTTATGTAAAATAATATTTAAGCTATATTTTCTACTTATTTATTAATGATTTTGATATATTTACGTAATTTTCTATAAATAATCTTGGCCATACTTGTTCAATCTCTATGTAGGTCTTTTGTTTTTAAAACATTTAAAATTAAAAAAAAATATTTGCCGCGAACACGTCTGGTATCGTTCTAGTATTATTATACCAGTGCAGAACAATTCATAATTTTATCGAGGTATCTGTAACGTTGTAGTACTTTAAGAAACTATTATCTTCAGTGATAATGTGTACAGAATATTAATTTTCAAAAGTATTGTAATAAAGGTTGTCCAGCGGAAAATTTTCAAGTTTAATATTAAATACAAATGAAAACTACAATGTCATTCTCATATTTTATTTATATAAAATGGAGTTTAATGATGCTAATTAACATTTTATGAACAATATCGTCTAAATGCGGTCCATTTCTGTCAAGACATTTGCAATCAGACTCTTAAATTTGCGAACACTCGAGAGCAAAGCGTTGGTTCAATGGCAGCAATTTCACGGCGGATATTTTCTTGTTAAGGCCTGAATTATTCGAGGATTATTACTGTAAACTATCAACTTAAGGTATTCCCACAAAAAAAAAGTCGCACGGTGTAAGGTCCAGTGACCGAGGTGCCCCGGGTATGTCTCCGTACTTGCTGATTAATTTATTGGGAAAAATTCCCCTCAGCTTCTCCATTGAAATTCTAGTTGTGTGTGAAGTGGCAATATAATTTTTTGTTCCCTAAATATATTCATAAATACGTCTATCAAGTACTTACCTATAAATATAGTTTTGAATAGTATAATATAAACAATTATTATTGGTGAAGTATTATAATGTGTAGAAGTATAACATTGAAGTACTTGTTTGGTCTAGTGGGTAAAACACTCACCGAGTGAGCCTCGTCTCGAGGGAGTTAGATCAATTGTCCATAATTTGAGCAAAAGTGAAAATATAAATATATCAAGTGAATGAATCTCTATTATTATATTTGTTAAAATATATCACATATAAAATGTCGCCATAATCTTTTATTTTAATATACAATCATACAGATTATACATAATATAATACAGGTGGGTCAAAAGTCACTTTCATTAAAAATCTTCAAGAAATGTAATATCATTTTGTATTTAAATTGCTTTTTATATTTATCTATTGCAACATAGTACCAATTTTAATTAATTAATATATAAAAATTATCATTTACAAGATATTGTAAACGACTTCATAAACGATAAATTTATGTATTGTTAAAATAATCTCAATTTTATGTAGTGTCATATAAGAAAGAAAACAGAAAACATAAAAATGAAAATATAAACAATTAATTTTGGCCCAACCTCAATATTAATAATGTATATATATTTTTATAATATAATATTTGTTGAGGGTCTTAATATTGAAAAGGTTTTTAACAGGCGTATACTGTAGAAACCCATATTATAGAATTCGAGTTTAACAGAACATTAACAAACCCAAGACAGTATACCAACATAATAATTTTTTTTTTTATTGAGTTAGAGTATTTTAGTGTATTATAGCAGTCAGTGCTTAGTAGGGAAGGTAGACAGATATAGTAATAAACAAAATATATAAATAATAATGTTCAATGTATAAAAAATATATATATAAAGGGAGGTACAAGATGAATAATGACACGAGATTATCGGATTCATTATGCACATTTATTTAGAAGCTGTGATTTTATGGCGATAGAAGTCCGGGATCTTTGACCGGTTGAGGTTAATGAACCAAGATCTGCCTTCCTCAATCAGTTAGACGTTTTATCGCCATTCGGTGTATGGCTGTATATTTGGCCGGCTGCATTTTAAATGCATATGCTATAAAGTGAATATAGAGTGTACATCATTACAGGCATTCGTAGCATAATATAATTAAGGATATGACTATGATTAGTGTTTTAGCGAAGATATGTGAATATGAGAGATGTCTTGGAACAAATAATCGCTTAATTAAGTCATTTAAATTACTGGAGAACACATTCTTATTGTGAAGTTTACAACATCACAATAAGAATGTGTTCTCCTAATAATAAAGTTGTATCAATGTGTCCAAAATTTAATAAAAATGAATTGACAATTCTGGCGTCTGATATCAGATTACTCAAAGGTATTTGAGATTCTGTAAAAATAAGGTAGATGGCTCTTTCAAATAACGGAACGATTAAATGTATTAATATCAAAAAGGTAACATAGGTTCGAAAATTTGTCGCTAAAAATATTGTCGCTATAGCATAGTTGGATAATGCACCTTCCCAGGTTTGAATCCCGGTGGCGCAACAATAATATTTTTCGATAAAATTGATTTTATATGTATATCTTTCTAATTAATATATTTAATAATTCATATTTATTTATATTACAATTTATTTTTATGTACATAAATGTAATTAATATAGTTTGTATATAATATATAGTTTTCAGACATCAATTTGTAGAATTCAATATTCAAATGATGTTTAATGTACCAAATAGTTTTGATATATATAAGGAAGAAATTAATAATAATTTAATTTTTACTTATAGTATCATATACGGATTCTTCTATTTCTAAGTTTGTTATTTTTTTAATGAATAATTACACAAGGATACATACATATTTTAGAGTCGACTTGTTAGGCAACACCCTACGTTGAGATATGATAAATCAAATAAAAATAAAATAATATTATAAAAATGAACAACAAAAAACAAAAAACGATTAGTAAAACAAACCCAAATGTAATATGAGTATATATTTACAAAAATCATTAAATAAATAGTGTTACAAATCAACTTCTTAAATATATAGTAATATAAAAAATACATCACTTTTTAGTTACAACATCTAACTTACCATCACGCCGTAGACAGAGGATAGAGCGCCACATTCATACAAGCTCACAGATTATTGAAGCTTCTAACAGGACCATCCTCCAGTATCTGGTTTGCCTGGTCGTGCCAAGTCTTCCGCGGATGTCCTCTATTTCTGGTGCCATCAACACTTCATCATATATCTTTCTTTACTATTCTCTCCTCATTTATCCGTTCCATATAACCAAATCCATGTGATCCTTTCTTAATCTTACTTACTATACTAAGATCAGCTTTACATTATTTTCTTATTTCTTCATTCTTTACTCTGTCATCAACAACTATTAGTAAATATAACTAGTTAAAAAAATGTAAATGAATTAGATCAAATATTCAGATTTAATACAATATTACATAATAAAGTAAAGGTATTTTATTAATAAAATAATTAAGTAATACTAAAAATTATATAAAAGTGGGCCAATTGCTCGGAATATTATATGTTCACATTTTCTTATTAACATCGTACAATATAGTTTTTGATAAAAATGTTAATGTCAATTTAATAACTTACAAGCAGTCAATACCTGACATTATTCAGAAATTATACAGTAGACATCTGTCTTAAAAAAATATTAAATTAAAAAATAATTTTAATATTTTAAATTATGTACCACTACTGTGTTTGAGTGAAATTTCGTATGCTTCAGATCAAAATGATTTGTACCGATCCAAATATTCATCTTTTAAAACAGTGTCTTAAGCAAGAATGTTTAATTGCCTTTCAACCGACGAAACTTTAATAGATGTCGTCTTTGACAAAGAATAATTTTTAACGTA
This sequence comes from Eubasilissa splendida, assembly GCA_031772225.1. NCBI lineage: Eukaryota > Metazoa > Arthropoda > Insecta > Trichoptera > Phryganeidae > Eubasilissa > Eubasilissa splendida. Next base: position 32,882,031 of record CM062846.1, on the reverse strand, counting down.
AGTAGAAGGGTTAATACACCCAAAGCGATTTTGATATCTGACAGTCGCAGCCTCCCACAAGATTCAGTAAGACGCAAAACATTACCCTAAATTATTTTAGGCCTACGGACTCCGTTCGCGGGACAATTTTAGTGCTCGACTTACGAGGACCCTCCCTGCGAATGTACACTCCATATTAAATGTCCACAGTGCGTAATAAACCCTTAAATAATGGCCAGAGATACGAATCATCGTCCTTGTAGGGATTATGAATTGTGTAGTAAATCTCCTCTCACTTAATTACCTCTTCCTTAAATACACTTGCTATGGAAATGTGGTTTACAGCTATTGGGGCCTTTGTGCTTTACGAAACTCGATCGAGTAAAAAAGGTTATTTATGCTTATTGAAATTGTTAAACCTAAATAGTTAATTTATTGGGAATAAATAAATTCAGTTTCGAAGCATAATAGCTGCTTCGTTACAATACTTACTGGTATCGAATAAATAAAATGGTTTTGAGATAATGTTGCTGATTTAGAACGTAAACAATAATGAATTCATTTCAATAACATTACAAACAAATGCATTAAACAAATCTAATCTAATAGATCATTATATTATATATTACTTATATATTTGGAGAGTACGTGACACGTGTTTGAACGGAAGGCCTTGTTGTAAGAAATAACGAACCGCTTCTACATTTCTGGCTCGTCATTCGTGTTCAAGTTACTTACTTTATTCACTCTGGTTAGTCAGAAATGTGTATTTGGGTAGAAGCATAGTGCTTACAATAATAATTACGAAAAAATGTAGCGAAATATGTTAAGAGGGTCGGTTTCGACGGAAGAATGATTGCTCGGGTACGTCAGTTGGCCCACAAGTCGACTGACCCCTGGCGGCCTGTGCCCCACCGATATTACTTCCGGAGTGACTCGTGCCGCCATCGCTAAATACCACACTGTGTCCAATTCATAAAATATGTACTAATAATATAGAGTCAATGAAATGGAGATAATGTTTATAAGAACTTAAGATGCTAATTGCTTACTAGTTTTAGAAAATAGTCAAATTCGAATTTAAAGTTCATGATTTTATAAATTTTGCTTTAAATGTACCACAAATACTATCTAATAACATATATATAAATATTTGCAAAATTAGTCGTTGGCACCACATCACATAATATATCAAAACTAGTTACACTCATACAACAAATTTCTATATGAGTAAAAAAGTTAGAGTATGAAAACATTGTTACTGTAATAAGTTTGATTTATAAATGGAATTCCAAATTCATACGTCGATCTTAAAATAAAGAAAATTTTCCAATACGAAAATTGCATTTAAAATAATAAATTGCAAACATCTTTAAGATGTAAACAATGTATGTATCAGACCTTAACGATTCCTAAATGTATTCTACTAGTTATGCTACAGAATCTAACGTAAAATATATTATTACCCAAGAGAATTTTTTTCACGCCGACAGCTATATCTTTATTTAATACCGTGTGATTAATGAACTATTTTGAACTGAGATCTCTGGATAGTGATGTATTTTATCTCTTACGCATGGCCGATCAATTTGTATAATTAACTATTCAAATAATTATGAAATTCTATGTTAAATTTATAGGTATACCTTTAGGTTCAACTTTCGATAAATTTCAAAACAGTTCTACAATAAAATTTTGTTTTACGTATATTAGTTTATTGCTATTGTAATACATATTTTATTATGTTAATTACAGAACCCTAAAAAAATAACCTTAATTAATTAAAAATACAATTGAACAACATAAGGGTTTAATTTACGACAGAAAATAGGTTATATTTATCAAAAAGTAATTATAAAAATAATGTAGGTCTAGTCTGTGTATTAATTTACATATATAGTACATAGACCCTAAAATATAACTTAAAATGTAAACATCATGTTTTAAGAGTTGTATTGTTTAGTAAAAATAGTTAACAACCAAATTAAGTACAATGGATACTTAATACATAAACATCATTAATATTTATTTGGGTAGAATTTTCGTACATATTTTTAAGCTAGTAATCCGAAATTATGAAGCTTTTTTAGGTGAGGAGTAATTACACTTAGATGTAATGTTATTTAAAGGGTATACTTGCTAAAGATCTTTTAACTATTAATACCCGTGTCGACGGGAGAAGACAACCTCAGAGATTTATTTGAGATACATCTCAATATTATGTACACGTGTTGAGAATTCGATCAGAAGATAAACTCAGATATCAGCTTGAGTTAGGTAGAAAGACACAAAAAGTCAAACCAGTGTACACGACGTTCGATCCGCGATATTAAACACGTGCATTCAAATGTGATATATATCCGTACAATTGAAGACGTCATCCGTATAATGATGTACTGCATATTTTGGGCTGTGTTGAGTTAAGTATGGAACATTGTTGTACGCCAAATTACTCACATTTTGGTGTAGTCAATAGTTCAAAATTCTACTCCCTGACGGAGTTACGGCATGTTAAAATATGCTCTGTGGTAGAACAACACTGTAAATCACTCAGGTGGTGGACTTGTCAGATGTGGTTGTCTCACCGAGTGATGTTCGGAGATAAACAAAAAGCAAGAAAAAATTCTATGTCAAACTGAAGATATCAAGAGTAAAATGATGAAAGATGCTGGCCAACCACATATTTTGAAAGAGAAAAGTAGCTGTTGCTGCAACTAAAACTTCAACTGTTGTGAGTAGAACAACGCTATACAACACATTTTATTCATTAAACTCTGCCAAACATTATTTTGAAAATGGTAATTATATTATTTTAACATTTTTAGTTTTATAAAAATCTTTCAAGCGAGTGATATGTATTCTTTGTAGTGATGTGAAAACATGCTACACTTGACTCACTGGTGTGATTGTGATTGGTATTCGATAATATCAGTGATTGAAAACTGTAACTGTGATCACAGTTTCATTACTAATGCGCACGAGCCGCACGATATCACAACACAAAAAAAAAACATATTCTAGCATAAATAATTAATATATATGTAATTTCATATCTTCACAAAGAGAATGAAAACCCTTGAAAAATGAGAGTTTTTTTGGATCAAATTCTCAGAATTTTGGATCAAATACGTAAAACGTGCAGAATCTGCTAGATGGCGCTGATCATGAATTATAACGATATTTCTTCAAAAATATTTTCCTCTCGAATACGCAGTCGTCGAATCACGGTTCACAACCAAATATAATATAAATAAAATAAATAAATTAATCACGAATCACGATATTCTCAGATATTCAATCACTGATAGTGAGTGTGATCCAAATATATCAGTGATTGACTCACGGTTCGTGATTTTCAGTTCATCACTAATTCTTTGTTATTTTAAAATAAACATAACTTTCATATAATATAATCTGTTTGTATTTTCACCTTATGAAATAACGCAGTCAAGCATATGCCGTATAGCATTGTTCTACTGAAAACAGGTTTCAAATATGCCTCAATCTTCTTATTTTCATCTTAGATTACAATTTAATAAAAAATATATTATTAACATTTATGTATTTAATGTATTAAAAACACACATCGAATATTAATTTTTCCCATCATCAGATAAAATGAATAATTTTTCTCAGTTACTGTAAAATCACCATAATGTGCCGTACATCGTTGTTTGGGTGACATCTTTAATTAAATATATTAATTAGAAAGATATACATATAAAATCAATTTTATCGAAAAATGTAATAAAAATAAATTGATAATTCTGGCGTCTGCTATCAGATTACTCAAAGGTATTTGAGATTCCGTACAAATAAGGTAGATGGCTCTTTCAAATAATGGAACGATTAAATATATTAATATCACAAAAGTAACATATAGGTTCGAAAATTTGTCGCTAAAAATATTGTCGCTGTAGCATAGTTAACTTCACAATAAGAATGTGTTCTCCTAATACATCTTTAATTATCTATTTTGGCAAGTTAGCATAAGTCATTAAAAATGAACAATAATACGAGGCATTAAAGTACATACAAAGATTTTTTCAGTTTTAACTGCTGCTGGAGGGTTTCAAAATGACGTTGTCAAATGTCGAACGGCAATGACATTTGACGTGCTTGACGAGCGTGAAATAAGGTGCGAAACGGCGAATATCTGAGACATGGTGTATACACGGTGACATGGTATACACAAAAGCTGAGAGCTGTCTCCAAAGAACCTCATGGGAGTAAAATTCGTATCTCAGAGATTGTCTCGAGTTGAAAATAATAAAATCTTATTCATGGACACGGGCCATTACAGCGTTTTATACGTTCATTCTCACCATGTAAACCATTGAAGGGGCATTTTTTACGAGTAAAATAGCCATAAATACTAATACTCGTACATGTTTAAAATTTAATGACAATTTGTATTACATTTCATTATATTACTTGGTTATTAAAATAATAACTATTAGAAAGCAATCAGCTTCGGTGCACGGTATGGCCAGTTCTTCCGTGTCGATTATTTTTACTATAGGCTATTCCTCATTTCCGAGGAAGATTGTTCTACACGATTATAGGTCCTCAGGTGACTGAAGAGCCCGATCCCAGATCCATAAGTTCTGCAGCATCTTGGGCATCTATAAAGTAGGGTTATGTAGGTAGTGGCTGCTTGCGGCCAATATTTAACGCTGTGTGACGACGGCCGGTTTTTGTGTAAAACTTATTTAACAATATTGAAAATATTATTTATTACTAAAAAGTACCGCAACAGTACAACTCATCTTAGACAATTAACGCAAATAAATACCCAATCAGACATATTCTCAAAATAATAATTTAGTTTACCGTTCTGGCGACGTCCAAGGATTCGCCGGCTTAACTCATTCATTATTTTAAAGTCTGCTTGACTAACAATATCATACGGATTAGTCGCGTTTTTAGATATATACTTTTTAAAAATTACGCATTTATCAACAAAATATATATGATACATAGATGCATTACACTTTCATTTTGATGATGCTGTATATGCTGCCTTAATTTGACATTCTCAAAATAATAATTGTGTTAGTATTCCGAACATCCGTAGCAATAATCACTATTACCGTAATCTAATCGAATATACGCGGGCGTACTAGACAATTATTGCCGACGAGGATGTTAAAACAGAACGATCGATGAAGCTGCCTGTTTCGGGGGATGAGCTCTGGGGATGAGTCGGGGGTGTTGTTCGTCACAGTAAACCGTCACAAGGACCCAAACTGCAATAAAGATAAGTTCCATTTCGTCAAATGGGAGTAATCAAATAGCACTCTGCCTGCACTGTGCTCAAGCGCTCAGAATGCATACGCTTAGATTCCACTCATTGCGCGCGAACGTCAAACGATCGTGTCATTTGAACTTTAATAAATCATTCCATTTTTTAAATTAATTTTGAATTAAATCACATTTTATTTACGAACATAGTTCCTTATTCATATATTAGCTTCCAATGGAAAAAATGGATCTCACTAATAAGGTATGTAACATATGTAAATAAAATTTAATGATATGTATGGACAATGAATTATGTTGGTGCTGGCGTTAATGTACTTGTTGGTCTAATGATTAAGACGCTCGCCAGTGATTTAGTGGTCAGGGGTTCGAGCCTTGTTTCAGGAGACTAGTAAGTTGGTGATAATATTGATGTGACATGTATTCCGTGTACGCAACTATATTTAAAAGTAAATGAATGTTATTATTATTTATTGTCTATCTTCAATATATAATTCTGGGTTCTATTCCAGTAGTGAATATAACTTTTTTATATATCTTAATTTATTATCTATTTTTTTTGTTTATTAATATATGAAATATTATTTTGGTTACTCATTTAATTAAATTCTATTTTGTTTATTAGCATGTGAGTTTTATATTACGCGGTATAAAAAGTTAGTTTTAGTTTATATTAAATTTTAATTGTATTACTACAATTTTTTTTAATAAGCCATACCACTGCGTGTATTTTTCTGTAAATGTGTGTGATCTTTTTACGATTCTGATTGATTGAATTGAATTGAAATTGATTTAATTTAGTCATACCAGGTCATTGTTTACTGTATTTGGAATATTGAGGGGTGATTATTCAATTAAATGAGACTAAGACATTTACGAAAATGACCATTTAAAAGTCTATATCATAGCGATCCTCCTCGTAAAAATATAAACGTAATAAATGTAACTTTGTGAGCAAATTTACCCCAAAAAGTTTTGTTCAAATGAGATAAATTAGCAACAAGTTATTTTAAGCAAGTTGTTGAAAAATTATTATAATAAATGATCAAAATTATACTTACTTACTTACTTAGTATCACGCCGTTTCCCCGCGGTGGTAGACAGAGAGACACACTCTTCTGTTCTGACACACGTTTCTCGTCTCATCCTCATTCATACATCTTCTCATACAAGCTCGTCGATTACATAAACATATCTACTTGTTCCAAATATTCATTACCTATAAGTATTTTACACGCTGTCTTGCTTAATTAATTCTTAAATAAATCTGTTTCGGTAAATTATTTCAATTTTAGTATTCATTTTGAGTTGCAATTTTCTACCACAATTAATGTGCTTGGTACGGCTACAGTAAAATGACATCCTATAAACGCTGTATCACCGCTGTAAAATATTAAATTGTCAGTTATAACAATGCTATTTTCACCCCTTGATACGTCAAACTATCTTGTCCTTACACAGTATACCGTCTAAGTTCAGCGTTTTCGTTTCTCTCTGCTACGATTATCTCGACTCAACACAACCAACTATTCGTCAAGCGCCTCAAAAAGCTTGATAAGGTGTGAAAAAAGGCACAAAAAACAGAAAACAATTGTTCTAGAATGAATTTTTTGTTCTATTATTGAATTAACTTATAATTAAAAAAGGCATATTAATTTGTTTGCAAGAGCAAATAATTTACTCTTGTAAACGTATAATATTAACTTAACTGTACTGCTTGACAATATGTAAGAAATAAACTAAAACTATTACTCGGCAAAAACAACATATTTTTACTTTTTAAATTATTTGGAAAATTGTCGCTACTGTGTATAGGGCAGATTTTATTGGATACTAATTGTGTTAAAAATTCTATCAAGGTGTTATAAACTTATCTTTAATAGTGATAATAAATCTTCGAAAATTAATTGTAGTAAGTATGAAAGATGTTAATGATCTAAAACATTTTTTGAAAAATTTATATTAAGTACCATATAGAGCAAGTTATATTATTATTATTATTTTTAAATGTAGACTTTTTTTTTACATTAATCTTTAAATTATTAATCGGGTCGTGGGCCTAACGCTTGGATAGCACTCTTCCACCGCTCTTTGTCCTGCGCAGTGTCGATTACTTGGGGCCACTGATAGTTCCATATTTCATCGCAGAGTCTCATAACAGTCAACAATTTGAAAGATCTCAAATGATATTTATTTAAAAATGTTTTTGATAAAAGGTCAATAAAAATATTTTAAAGTCAAAAATTTACATGTAGGAACCAACAACTTAAAATCAAGAACATAATTATCGAAATATTACAAATATATATATTTATTATTTTTAAGTTATTTAAAACACACAAAGATAAACATAGTATTTTAATCATTATTCGTTTTATTATTTAATATTTTAACAACAGGAGAGTTAAATATTTGACAAATTCTTGTTCACTAAAAAATAACTCGGGTAACTATAAATACTTGTTAATAACTTTTACATGGCGAGAATCAGAGTAGAGTCATTGTTATCTACCAATATCCATTATTCTTGAATTCATTCAGTTAGTCATATTGTCTTCCAAGTATCTGACTTATTTATTGATTGTAAAATTTATTTGTTTTTTTTTATTCACAGTACACTTACCACATAAATATTATTGCAGCTTATATATTTCTATTAAGAAATTGATTCGAAGGTTATAAATCTACTAACAGATAATAACCATTCTAGAGTTTGTCGTCGCTCTGACAAAATCTGTTGAGCAGTCTTTCGTTTCTCATGCGAATGATATTGTTAGAATGCGAAATTATTCAAAATAATATTTTGTTCAAGGATATACGAGTATAAGCACTTAGTCGAAGTAAAACTCAGTATTGTTAGACGCAGGTGCACTGACACAGCATGGGAACAGAGATAAGGAATGTAACGTACGTGACGAATGTCAGGTCGGAAAACGCACCATGGGGGAGGCATTACTTTAGGCGGGCAGTCTTCACAAAATCTCGGCCGGGAGAACTCGTTCCACAAAGACGGGATCTAATTTTCAATTAGAAAATAAAATCGATATCGTCTCTGAAATATTAAGCAAGCGCTTTATAAATTGTGATTCCGGGGAAAATGTAAACTGTGCACCTCGAGTTAAGCTTAGACTGTGATGTTCTCTGCGTTTAATCGTTGATGTGAAAGTATCAAAAAGGGTATATAAAAAGTTGATCAACATAATTTGGTGTAGCGAGAACAAACTGTCGCTATTAGGGCAGAAGGTATCTTATAAGACAATTGGGCATCGTCTGGTGGTCAATCAACTACAAGCCTGAACTACGTCACCCAACCCTGGCACCACAAGCAGCTGACCACACTTCACGTCCAGGATCCAGGACCATCCTGAGAGGTAATCCCTTACGTGAGGAATCTGCATAATCTAAATAAGACAAGCGTCAACATAGACAATTTGGTAGATAACTTTATGCTGACATGATGAACACACATATTTAATGTTAATTTAATTTTAATTATTTTTGAATAGCCTTATTAATAAATGTTCAAGTAAAATGCTCATTTTCCACTTCTAATACATGCAAGTATCATAAAATATAGATAATAAACTTTCTTATAAAAAAATATTATTTCATTTCATAACCATTTGACTTGACAATATTTAAAAAAAAACAGTTAGGCTAGATGCCTCCCCCCTGAATATGAAGCCGAGACAGAAAGAAAAAATAACCTAACAATATGTCCAAACCAACTTAGTTGAGATTTTTTTATATTTGGAGCAGCAGCGAGTTTATCCCAAGATCCTTTCGAATAACATCGTTTATGATTTGATTTATTAACGTCATTCCTGTTACTCCTCTTAGATATCTTTTTATGTAGCCTACAATATAATCTATGATCGAATTTGTTTAATATTTATGATTGAATTGTTTAAAAATAAAAACTGGTTCGCAAGCGCACTATAATCCTGACCATATGACTTAGGAGCGACAATACACCTAGTCAATGGTTTTCTGCTAGTTCCAAATATAGATACACATTCTTTTTATTATATCTTCAACCCTTTTCAATCACTAAGTCAGTAAAATTTATCGGAATTAAGTAAAATCCCCCGAGATATCTGTCAATCGCGTCGTGTCTCCGAGAGTCAGAAAGCGAAAGAAGATTTTTTCACCTTCGCTGCGGGGATGAAAATGTCACCCTGACTCAACTTGACGTCTTGTCAGCCCCGTTTTTAATATCGCGCAGGAGTTGTATCGAGAACATGGTGACAATACACCTTGACGAAGAGTGACGTAATAAAATACTATGTATCTAACGGATCTTACCGCACTTTTCCTTTTTGGTATCGTGTGGAATTTTAATATGAAAGATATGGATTTTCAGAATGATAAATGAATCAAAGGTGAGATGTCATTGGGAAAAAAAATCGAAATAGGAAAAAAAAAATTTTTTTCTGACTTGGCTAAAAAAACCACTTCATTTCAAATATAAACAGTAAACACAGCTAAAGTATGCATTCGAAACACAAATTATTTAATTATGGTTGCTTTATAGAAAATTCATGATACAAAAAAATATTTTACATGATGTAAATGAAAATAAAACCGATTAATCAAGCGTTTTAAAATTACATAAAATTCTACTAGAAAACCAGGTACCACTGGTATCCTATTCGGTGTACGGCGGTGAGCAGCTTTTGACAAAAATTACAATGTGGAAGGCATTTTATAATTTTAAGAATCGACAACCTTGAAATCAATGAATAAATTTATTCAAAACTGAAGGAAAAAATGGCGCAGAAAGTTTTCAATTTTTGAGGAAATTTTTCAAACTTCAGGGTTAAAATTTACATTACGGTAAATTTATACAGTCAAATATATCAATAAATTTTAAACAATAAAATAAATCATGTAAATAAAAGTAACTTTCGGTTCAAATTTAAATTGTGGATTCTTCAAATTGCTCACATGGAACAGTATTACAAAAGTAGCATAACATTAGATTCTGTAGAATATCATTGATAGATATATTTCTTGAAGAATTATTAAGCAATGTAGCTGAGGTATTCAACACCAAAGTATGGTGATTACAAAAAAGCGATAAAATTAAATTACATATGTAGAATTCTTATCTAATTAATCATCTCTTTGAAATTTGGAAAAACCTTTCTGGTAATGCAGAGGATTTTCTCAAATAACAGCATCCCCGCAATCAATTCTCCTGTAAAGTGTAAGTACATAAATAAATTAAACTCTTAAAAAGGAATGTTTTGGTTAGATGTAATTAATAGGGGGTGAGCTGTCCCTTTTCGTTCTTGTAGGCTCGAGATTTGTGACTTAAATAGCTGTTTTAATTTCTTTTAGATCAACAACTGTCGCCCGAAGGATTCAAGAATAATTGAGTCCCAGGGCTGCAACATTACTCACCGTCAAGACCCTTGAAAGAGAAAATATCTAAATCTAAGAGACATTAAGAGTACATTTTCAAATATAATGGAATTTTGCATCTTTGTAATAGAGCAACTGGTTGGTTGAAAGACTATTAGTCTTTATAGCTTGAAAGCTATTAACTCCTTACATTTCAATATTATTTGCGTATAATTATTATTAAATCATTATAAAAAATATGTGCTTGAATATATGAGTAGCAAGAAAAACTAATAATAAGTAAAGCGGCCATATCAAAATATAAAATTAGTATATATTATTATTAACTTCTGATATTTCAATACTGTCCCGTCTACAGCAATATAAAGTAATATCAATTATTTAAAATTTTGTTTTTAATACTGTATGTCAAATAAACTAACTATAACCGTATATGTCAAATTGATTTAAGGTTTTCAAAATTCTTAAAAACTTAATGTAGTACCTACCTAAGTTAAATTGTTACGATGATGAAAGATGTGGAAATTGACTTATTAATATACAGAATTATTAGGAATAATTTTTAGGATAGGACTTGTGGTTAAATTTTTTCTAATGATTCAAAATTATTCAATTTATAACCGATATCGTTTATATGTGAAACAGAAAATCCGAAATTTTTATTAAAAGTATGATTAAAATTCTGAAAAACCATTACTATTTAAACATCATAAATGTTTCATGTTTCTGAATAAAATAAATTGTGTAAAAATCGAATTTTCTGGAACAATCATTTATTATCATGCAATGTTGTTTATCTAGAAACTTTTTTGTGTCAAACACATATTAAATTATTGTACTTAGAATAACTTTTTATAAATATCTATTTGGGCGATAGGGATGCAGTTAACAATTTTTTTCAATAAACTAAATTTTTTACTATGCACCTATTGAGTTATTTTGTCACTACTGTAATTTAGAAAGATGCAAAATCAGGTCTCATAATTTGGTGTCGACCTATTCGGGTAGAGGAGCGGGGCGAGGAAAAAAAATAAAATATACAATTTGTCACACAGATGCAAGTGATTCTAGAGCAACTATTATATAAAGATCAGTGCCACGTAGTGTACAACGGTAGAGTTCCATACTAGCCACTGGTGTGGGGGCTATCCTTCGTTAGCAGTTAGCCGATGATATGGACAATGGAGGCTAGGCTTGTGATTAGGAGGGGGCTGCTTGTAATTTGTTCTACCCTGGTGGAATTCCCTTCACCGTCTCCGTTTGTGTTAAGCTTTGTGCGAGGACGATCTATATAAACCAGGCGTAAATAACATTTTGTAAAATATTTTTAGCGCCTTTATATCAGATATCGATACAAGGACACGGAAAAGAAAGAATGAAAAATTCTTGTAGCCGTACAAAATTTATTTTTTGGAGTTTTTTTGACTTCACCGTGATTGCCATATTTAAAAATAAAATAAAATTTAAACCATGAGAATATTACTTAGCGTTGTTAATAAAGTAAATGCACTTTTTATACATATCAGACCAATATATTTACATACCTACAAATCTACAAATTTTTGCGCTCTGTAGTAAAAATAATAGTTATGGAAATTCACATTTTTCAACACATGTTTTCTATCATATCCATACTCTTTTAAATGTTTAAATCATAAACCGATTAAATTCTACATTTAAATCAATGGGAAGATTTATGTTATCTGTAAAAAACACACTTTCTTAATATGACGTCATTTTAAGTAACCGCAATATATATTTGTTTTAACAAATGTTTCTTAGATTTTTGCATTCCTTTCAATTTTTCGCTATCTGATCCACCGTGCATAAAACCAATAAATTAATAAATTTACACACATTATTCAAGCAGTTATAATTTTGTTACAAACAGTTATTTTACTCGATATATAATATAATAAGTCCTACAGTGATTTATATCCCTAATTCAGATACATATACACTGTGTACTATGGATACATTAAGTTAAATAAGAGTACGTATCTATTTTGATTATTAATTATTAAATGTATTTCGTAATAATAATAATGGATAATTTGTATAGCACCATTTTTGTAAAAACTTTCACCTCAAGGGCGCTTTACACATAAACTGTTTATAGTTCTACAATTATCTTTGTTTTTTTAAATTAAAAATCGTTATTTACCTTATGGAAATCAATTTGTTTTCTTTATAATCTTTTAACGCGTAATAAAAATAATTTATTACACTTAATTATAATGTGTATATAAGTTAAATAATATTGAATATTTTTTAAACAAATTAAATTAATCAATTAGAAAGACATAAAAAAATTTATTTTGATTATTACCGGGGTACGAACCCGGAACTTTTCCTGTTCAATGTTAACGCGTTACCTCCGATTGGAAATGTTTCGGGATCGTATCACGGTAGCAACTAAAATAATTTTTCGTTAAATAGATTTTTTCTATAAATCCTCTTAATTGATTAATTTAATTTGTATTAAAAAATATTACAGAGCTATTGTATGAAATTGTAACTTCACAAAATGAGTTTTTATTAAAAATGTAATATTTGTATTTTTAAATGCATTTAGAATTTGTAAGTTTATAAATAATATTATGAAAATATATATACTCTTAGGAGGACACATTCTTATTGTGAAGTTGTAATTATTCAGAACATAGGTCTGTGATATTTTAAATATGAATTAAATATATAAATTAGAATTAAATACATATAAAATTAATTTTTATCGAAAAGTATTGTTGTTGCGCCACCGGGATTCAAACCTGGATCTATTTCCTAAATGGGGAAGGTGAATTATGTAACTATATCCCGGTGGTTTCGATAAAATTGATTTTATATGTATATTTTTCTAATTAATATATTTAATTCATATTTAATTCATATTTAATTCATATTTAATTCATATTTAATATATATACTCATTAGAAATGTTACGATTCACTAACCTTTACCGTGATTTATGCATAATAAAATAATTCAGAATGTTTAAGACCCCGTGTTGTAGAATTTTTAATGTTTCCGCTCACCAAGTGGAACCATATCAAAGATCCTGTCGTTTCCACTTATGTTCCCATCATACCATGATGTTTAATCTAATTTGTAAGACTTTGATGCAGGAATATACTATTAGGTATTATAAACGAGTTTCTGAAATCGAATCGCTACTGAAATAGTTATGTAAAAATTATAAGATTTTATGTATTATTTATTTTTAAAAATATATTACTTTTAAAATTAGCAAAATTAACTTTAGATTAAATTAACTAAAAGAAACAATAATATATGTTTTTAATTAGTATTGACATCCTGAAGAAGAAAATTGTGTTTTTCGAAACCGGTAGATGTATTTTTAAACTCAATAAGTTAATAAATAAAAATTAAAAAATATATTATTTTTTATATAAAAAATATATCACAGGTAATATTTAAAAAATTTCTTCTACGATTCCGTCTGCATGCAGTTACTCTACCACTTCACTCAATTTATTTTTCTCTAGGACTAAATATTAGTTATGATTATTTAAAATAATATATTATTTTTAAAATTGTTTTTATTTTACTATAAATACACATACATAAAACATTACATAATTATATTAATCAGATAACATTTCTGAATGATGATTGAATTGCCCTACTAGGCAAGCCTATTTTGGAGCAAGTTAGCATTTATTTACTAAAGTATAAAATGCAGTATAATTAACATAATATAGCTAAGATATATTATTTATAAGGTCAAATTTCATAAAAAGCTGATGAACTACGAGATTTATTGTGTCCACAAAATCCATTATATCCCATATACAATATTATACAAAATATACATTTTTTAATGGAGGGTGGTTTTATTGTGGATTAATAACATAATTTAAAACATTCATTAAGTCATATACAACATGTCCTTCCTTCTTATCTCTCTTCATTTAATTTGTAAGAATGAGACAATTATATTTGTATGTTTGTTGTTCTTTTCACTGTGAAAATAGTGTGTGATCTTTGTTTATCATATCACAAATGTTATTTTTACCAACGTATTAATTTTACAACGGATTGAATGGAAAAAAAGAATTGTTTTGTACGATCCCCTTTTCATAATTGGTTTTTCACTAGTCATTCCTAAGCGCTAATATTTTCTTTAGAATTATCTAAAATATGAATTTTATGTTGCATGTATTTACCGAAATATTAGCGGTTTAATATGATGGTAGACCTGTGTTACTGCTTGGTTTGGAAAGGGTTAAATAGTGAAAGACACGAAAGAAAACTAGTAATTAAAATCTGGTCACTGAACGCTGTAAAACAACTAACAAACAAGGTATCGAATTATAATAGTGGTGTTACAATCTCGAATAGCCGTATGAATGTGGAGAGCATACAATACGCATTACGTTTTCGTGTAATAATGTTTATCTTTTTCTGAAATATATACACAATTCAATGAACATTTTTTATGGGAACATTACATTACTTTTTTAAAATGACTGAATTAGTATTTTCATTTTAATAACACTTTTTTATAGTATTTTCATTAAATTTTGAATACTTAAAAAATATGCTTAATTAGATTAATAAATTTCGAACTCAACGAGGTACAAACAAAAGAACTGGGGCTAAAAAACTGTGTCCAATTATGAGATGGGGGTGTTTGAACGGAGAACAAAGGCGCATTATACCCTTCTTAGCAGCTATCGTTAATGGTTGAATGCCTTGGAAGTTAAAATGCCTCGGGGGTTGTTAATGTCACATGGCATTGCAGCGTGTCACTACACAGAGCCTCCCGATACAGGGAGGAAAACCATCTTGGGGTCGTGAGATTGCAACTTGTTTCATGTTATTCATTGATAAAATCTTATATGTATTTGTATAAAGGAAGTGAATTTAACTGAAAACTAAGTAGTCTGGAGAATAGTAATATGATTTGTTCCTACATATCTTGTATTAGGGGTTATACTTAATATAAAAAATATTATTGTCATTAATTAATTAAAAATATACTAGCACTACTACCATTAAAGACTATTCAATACATTACGTGTATTTGAATTCTTACAATCTTTTAAATATCGTATATTCTAAAGCAAATTTTCAAAAATGATGTATTATTTTTGTCAATGTTAATCAATAATAAAAGTATTGATTTGATATTTATGTCTAAGCCTTTGTAAGCTTAATATTAAACATCTTAATCTTATTTCAAATCTCAGATCTTAAAACTATGTTTATAGACTTAACTTTTCGTTGTCAGAATAGCGACAAACATATAAATTTCTATAAAAAGTTTGATTTGTAAATAATGTTATCTTATAGTCACATTCCACATACCAGAACTAAGCTCGTCATCTAATTATTATTCTTCTTCAGTCTGATAATGTGAAATGTTGAGTATAGAGCTCTCTTAACCACTAGACCATCACTCCTCTCTATTATCTATCGTCTCTCCTCTGCATCCAGTTGGTTCCAGCTGATTCTTATTTAATAATTCATAAATTAACTAAACATAATCTAAACCATGTCATCTGTACAATATACTGAATAATAAAATAGTAGGATTACAAATACGATACAAACTTAATGAAACCATTTATAAATAGATTTTGGAATGGAATTTTAATACTTTTAAAGATAACATATTTTTGTCGTAAAGTTGCATTTTCAGAACATAGTTCTATGGTATTTTTAATACAAATTAAATATATCAACTAGAAAGATATATAAAAATAATCTATATATCGAAAAAAATATTTAGTTGCTACCGGGATTCGAATCTGGACCTCTTCCTATCCGGGGAAACGTATTAACCAATCTACTCCAGCAACCGATTACGATTACGATAAATTTAGAACTTATACCTGTATATTTTTACAATTGCTACATTAATTATTCCATTTTTTAAAGCAGTCAACTTTATATTGTGTTGAACTCAAATTCTTTTAAGTAAATACGCTAGGAAACGTCAGAATTAAATTAATTATTCAATTTTATTAAATTTGTATGAACTTTGATACAACTTATATATTTTTAAGGAATAAATTTGTGTTGTAAGTTACATTTTCTGTGGTATTTTTAATACAAATTAAATTAATCATCTAGAAAAATATACGGAAAAAAAAAGTTATTGAAAAAATGCTTTTTAATTTAATACTGGCGTCTCCTAGGGTGGAGTCTCCTAGTGTCTCCAGGGCTTACTGCATAAAGGAACAATGTTGAAGTTTGGAAAAATATATTATTTTATTATTCTTAAATTATTTTAAAAAAAAATTCTATGACCGTCTAGAAGTCTATGACCGTAGTCAATACAGAGCGTCATCCATTCCATGACATTTCTGTTTTGGTCCATTCTGCTGGAACTCGCCCCACCTCTAGTAAGTCTATTATTTGCCCATCTACGTCTTGATCATGATCTTGGAGATTTGTATGAGTTATGGGACTCATCCACTCTTGCTACAAAAGCATCAGATGAATGCATAGAGGTAGCAAAGTATTTATAAATACAAATTAAACAACATCTACAACCATTTTTAAAAGCATTTTATATATAAAAGAGTTTGAACAGATCAAAACTGTGTAAAAAAGCAATAAATATCTCCTTCCAATTTACCCTTAATATCTCTGAATTTACTTATCACAATATTTATCGAGTAAACCAGCTATGTGAGAATTTTCTAAACATATAATTGAAACGAACCATTATTTCAACAGACGATCTAAAATTATTCCACTCAGTACCATATAGGAGGATAATAACGAATAATCTTAAAATGATAGAAATTCAGAAAAATATGAATTCGGGGAAAACATTAATGAATAATATCACATTTTCAAATATTATCGATGTTTCCAAGAAACAATAAAGTCTCTTCCACCATTACGTACCGCACTGCCCCATAGCCAACTGTATTTATTTAGTTCAATTTACACCTGTAGATGGAAAGGACTGCTCTTCCCGAAACTAGTAGTAATATTAACTCAAAAAATTGTGTGTGCGTAGTACAAAGTTAAAATAAATATTATATATTTTTAAAATGAAAATGTTATGCACTAATTAAATGTATTAATTATAAAGATATACATATAAAATCAATTTTATCAAAAAATATTGTTATTGCGCTACCGGGATTTGAACCTGGATCTCTTTTCCAATCGGGGGAAGGTGTATTACCAACTATGCTACAGCGACAGTATTTTTGACGTCAAATTTTCGAACCTATATGTTACATTTTTTCAAATTAACACATCTATCGTTCCATTATTTGAAATCCATCTACATTGTTTTTTACGGAATCTCAAATACCTTTAAGTAAACTGATAGTAGACGCCAGAATTAACAATTCATTTTTATAAAATTTTGAACACATTGATACAACTTATATATTATTAAAGAGAACACATTCTTATTGTGAAATGTATATCTTTATAATTAATACATTTAATTAGTATTTAAAACATCACAGACCTATGTTCTAAATAATTACTACTTCACAATAACACTGTGTTCTCCTTAATAAAATATTACACCACGAAGTAACTGCCAAATTTCAAAATATTTAAATAAATATACATACTTATTTTATATTTAACTTATGTTATAATAACATTATTATAATGTGTTTGTATTTTAAAATATAAATATTTTTCTAATATTGAATCAATGGTTACCAACGAACGAATATATTTATATCAAAAATCATAGTCAGTAGTCAATTTATTGTACTATTTTATAGATTTTGAGGTATTGGGTAGCATTTTATAGCCTGAAACATTTGTTGTAGAAGAATATAAAAAATGCTGTTTAAAAAAAGCAGTGGGCTATTCGTAAAAGTCCGTCACAGAAATGGTTGGCACACGTGATGATAAATCGTAATGTTTAGTTCATATTAAATGAAAAGGAAAAACATTTTTCATCCAACTCTCGCGAGTATGATACATCGTTACTTCATGCGCAGAGGGCGTAATAATAGTAGTACCTACTCCCTCAATCCTGTTGTTAGAGGTACAACATTTTACAATGGATTCATGTGTGTACCTTTCTATTTTATTAATGAAAATAGGATTAAGTTTTTACTATGTATTTATATGTTTTTAACGCTATTGCATGTATCATTTACCATATAGATTATATGAAGGAGTATTATTACTCAGGCGACCAAAAAAAAATGTGCTGACTGTGTGGAAGAACACTGGAGCAGGATGGAAGGGCTCGGGAACTAGAGAAGAATGGCCAGGGATAGGAGTCGGTGGATGTAGTGCCTTGGAAATAGAAGATAATCATTTTTACAATACGAGATCAAAATATTTATTACAAATTAAATTAATCAATTATAAAGATACACTGAAAAAGTCAATCAACCGAAAAAATATTTGGTTGCTATTTTTTATACATATATATCTTCCTAATTCTTAAATATCACGGAACGATGTTTTAAAATTTGCGCAATAATTTCACAATAAATGTGTTTTCATTAAGAATATTTATAATTTTTTGTTTTATATGATCTTCTATTACCCACAAAACTTTTATTGTGTATTTTTTAATAAACTTTTATTATTATACTAATATCACTTATTGCTTTTAATTTACAGGGTGGGCAGAAAGCCGGGACAAGTGGGTAAATTTAAAAATAATAATTTAATATTTAATAAAGTTCATAGTTTTTCTTGTGAAAATAACATCTATGTTGAATGTAAAAAAGATTGACGTAGATAATGCATTATGTTAATTTTGCAAAACAAGGTTAACAGTGGCGAACATCACGTGAAAAAGTCATTAATTAAATAAGATTATAACTAATACAATATATACATAATAATTATATATTTTTGCCCATGCTGTAGATAGTGCTGTAACTAAAAAATAAATAATACTAGCAGTCCACTCTCGCCTAGACATAGTGAGAGGAGTCGAGCACGAGAATATACTGCAGCTCTCGGCTTGCATCGCCTGGTCTCGAGTCGACTCGGGTCGTCTGGTGCCATCCGCGAGTGTACAGCCCGTCCTCGGTTTCTATGATAATATTTTATAACGAAAAATATCATTTTGAGGTCAGTCACCCATAATGTCATTTATCTCATAATGTCGAGTTTACTTTTGGAAAAATAAAAAATATACCGTTTAATGCACATAAGTTGTTCCCTTTCTTTGATCACAATTAAAACAGTGAAACATTAACAACACTCTTCATTAAAAATATTGAATTATCTATGATTTTGTATATAGGTACATATGCATAATCAATTGAGATTTTCATTTGTAATATATAATATATACAAACTAAATTTTAAATGTAAGTAATTATTGTATTATATCATTGTAGTTATAACAGATTAATGAATAATAAATAAATAACAAAATATATAAAATATTTAAAAACTAGAAGAAATATAGTTATGTGTCATTTTTACCAAGAAATAAACCTATTTTATAAGAAAACCGTTAATAATAATTGAACCCACGATCATGCAAGAAAACGGTTATCATAATGCCATAGAGGTACATATATTATACATTTGTATTTCGTTGTTTTCATGTTATTAAAAATCTACGCATTAATTTTAATTGATAATTCATTCATTTATTTAATTGTCAACTAATAACATTTTCAAATTTGTTGTATGTGGTTGTATAAAATACCGACAGAGGTAACTTATTAAAAAATATATTAAAATTTTTGGTTAATATAATAATTTATGTAAAATGAAATAATATTTTGTCTTATGATATTCGGTCAAATACCTCATATATACAAATGATAAACTTCAGGAGATAAAGAAACAAGCAGCGACGTGTGTGTCTCCCGTTAGACAGTGGGGTTGGAGTAAATGAATAAATTTTCATCCCTCTTTTATTATACCAAAAATATAAAGCGGGAACTATAGCGTTAAATCTTTTCTGCACTTTCAGGGGGAGGAATTTAGGCGTCACCAGCACTTGGTCTCTGCTGAGCATGTGCATGGACCCTTCATCATGGTTCTCACATAAGTTCACCGCAGCAGGGCGCCTCGTGCTGGAGCAATCGATGTTTTATTACTGCGGTCGTGGAATAAGCAAAGAATCAAATTTGTTAAAATATTTCATTTATTCTAAATACTAATTAAATGTTTTAATTATAAAGATATACATATAAAATCAATTTTATTAAAAAATTCGGGATTCGAACCTGGATTTTTTTCCAATCCGGGGAAGATGCATTACCGACTATTCTACAGCGACAGTATTTTGGACAACAAATTTTCGAACCCACATGTTACACTTTTTCAAATTAATACATCTATCGTTCCATTATTTGAAAGCCATATACATTATTTTTAATTTAAATTTAATAAAAAATGAATTGTTAATTCTGGCGTCTGCTATCGGTTTACTCAAAGGTATCTGAGATTCCGTAAAAACAATGTAGATGGCTTTCAAATAACGGAACGATAGATGTATTCATTTGAAAAAGTATAACATATGGGTTCGAAAATTTGTCATCAAAAATACTGTCGCTGTAGCATAGTTTGTATACGCTATGCATCTTCTCCGGATTGAAAAAGAGATCCCGCTTCGAATCCCGGTAGCGCAACAACAATATTTTTCGATAAAATTGATTTTATATGTATATATTTACAATGAATACATTTAATTAGTATTTAAAATATCAGACCTATGTTCTGAATAATTACAACTTCACAATAAGACTGTGTTGTCCTTAATATTATTTATTTATTAATTTTTTCATCTTATGTCTAAAAAAATTGGGCCTAGGAAGGCAAATTTATATATTTCGTCATGATCATCTACGTATCGTATCTTACCTATCGCACGTTGACTCACCATTAAACTTTATTGCTGAGAGTTTATGCGTCATTCTAATCTGATGATTTAAAACACGGTACCGTATTCGAGTCGAAGTTCATTCGTGGACACGGGCTACAAAAATAATAATACTCTATTATATATTTACTGTGTTACGTTCTATGTACTATAGGTACCTATAAAATTATAAATTTTATTATTTTATTTCTAAATGATTTAATATTAATAGAGTTTTCATCAGTTACGGAAAAGTTTAATGTTTAAAAAACATTAGGAGATAGTAAAACTGTTTTTAAAAATAAATTTGCCTGTTCAGGAATTATAAATATTTAAAACTACTGCAAAATGAATTTTATCTTTAAAATATTTATTTATGTTCGACATAAGATAACATAGAAAATTGCTCAGTGTTCTTTAAAAATGGGCGAGATTCACTTATTAAATCGTACTCAAAATTGAGAATTCTAACAATACGCAAAAATCTAAAATGATTAATGACAATATATCGACTCCTTTCACGTAAATCAAATACTGATCATTTTTAATTAATCTAATATTTCGCATACATTTGATATATTATATTTTAAGTGGTAGTATTTTTTGGAATTTTTATTTTTATTTTGTTCTTTTGAACACAATATTTTAAAACGATATTGCTACTTAAAGTATAGTATTTTAAATATAGGTATATGAAATATATGAGATTAAATAAAAATAAAATATTTGTCAGTTAAGAAACATCACGAAAGAATGGTCTATATGTTGATTGAGAATTATTTTATGAGCACACAATAATGAGTGCGCAATAATATTTTTACTATTTTCAAACTAAGCTAAGCGTCAGTTCTATAAATATAAGACAAACAAACCACTGGCTAGGCCTAGTATCTTAATCTCTAGACCAACAAGCACGTTTAATATAATTATCTATCTTTTCATCTAACATAAATTTAATTTTTATTAAATCAAAAACATTTTTTCCTGATGTACCTTTCACACCATCACCGACGCTGGGGTGGCGAGGGCGGGGGCGGAGGGTGCAAGCTGTCACCTGCAGATGACCGTCCGCCCCGGCTGATTTACTCCCGACCAGTTCTTCCGCGGGATAATGTATGTGACCAGTAAGCCGAGCACATCCCATAAACTGGAGCCAACGCATTCCAATCTCTTGCTGCTGTACAAAGTTTAGAGAAATGGTTGAATCATGTTTTGAATTTAGTTTGGAAACATAATTTTAACAAAATTGAAATGAAAATTGTTTAAATTTACAGTAGTATCTTTCTCATAGTTTTAGTAATAATTGTGAATTATTTATAATACTTGATAAAAACACGTTATTGTTATTCATTTTTAATAAAAATGTATTCATTAACTTTGTTTTTAACCACCGTATTCACCATCTGATACCATCAACAAAGTTAATAAATTATTTATCATTGATTTAAATAGTCGTTATGGGTCTGATATTCTAATTAAATATTCGATTATATTTACAATTATTTTGCATGAAATACCGGGACCACAGACTGAGCATCAAATACTCAAAAACTAAGGTTTGTTCTGGTATTCATGGAGATCTAACAACGTTTGTGTGTTTGTAAATAATTTTGTATATAAATGCTTGTTTTAAAAATTTCGTACTGTTAATATTTATTTCGGTTCATACTACACACAATATATTTCAAAAACTAGTGTAGTGTAAAACACGTTCTAGGATGGGTGTGAAATACATACATAGGACGGTTTTGTATTAAAAAATATTTAATTGTAATAAAAATATATGTTTATGTATTGATGGATATAATACCTTAATACTTCCCTGATGACGATGTATATATATTTTTGTTGACGTGAGTACCGTATTTGAGCAGATTATTTTACTTCAAATCTTCCTTCAGCCTTAGTCTTGTAACATTTCACTTAAAATGATCCTTATGAATAAAATGATATTTCTAAACATTATTGAAAATAAACGTAGATAGATAATTATTAAATGAACACCTAGCTGCATAATATTCGTATCAGAAATATTATTGTTTCCCAATTTTAATCTTCAAATTTCTGACAATAGTAATTGAAATGTGTACTTTCTGTAAAAAAGGTCTCCTATTCATCTAATTTGTATATTTCAAAGGAAATTGACACTTCACTACAATGTAAAGTATCATACTTCCCTAGGGTTTTAATGAACATTGAAATTCGATTTGATCTAAATATTTGCAGTGATTCGATACGAAGCAAAATTTAAATTGTATACAATATACCAATATTGCTTGTACACGAAAGGCCAGCACGCCCTGTCTCCAGCTATATATTTCATTATTATACTTGCAGATGTGAAGGTAACATTTGTCAAGGGTCCGTCATCAATTTCCCTCGACAAGGTAGTTTAGCCCCAAACCACGTACTGCGCTAGAAGTGATTGATCTTAATATGTGCATCGGTGCGTTACCTACGAGCTTGGTGACTGAACTTGTTGGGTCGTTATTCATCAAAGTAGTTGACCTGTAAAACATTTAAAAATGGAAAAAAAAGTAATGTATCAGACTAACCCAAAAATCTATGATTTTCAATACTTTTATAAACCTTTGTAAATATATTGATATGTTGCAACTATGAAATTATAAATTGATGTTGTCTTATAAGTAAAAATATTACGATTAAATTTTCAAATAATATCGGTCTGGCGTGATATTCATACAATTAAATGTATACAAAGTCTATCCAAAGACAGGTTCACCAACATGGTGAATGTAGAAATTAAAAAATAATTAAATGTTCATTAGGAGAATACATTCTTATTGTGAAGTTGTAATTATTCAGAACATAGGTCTGAGATATTTTAAATATGAATTAAATATATTAATTAGAAAGATATACATATAAAAAAATATATACATATAAAAAAAAAATCAATTGATAATTCTGGCGTCTGCTATCAGATTACTCAAAAGTATTTGAGATTCTGTAAAAATAAGGTAGATGGCTCTTTCAAATAATGGGACGATTAAATGTATTAATATCAAAAAGGTAACATATAGGTTCGAAAATTTGTCGCTAAAAATATTGTTGCTGTAGCATAGTTGGATAATGCACCTTCCCTTAAAATTGATTTTATATGTATATCTTTCTAATTAATTCATATTTTAAAAATATATAATTGTATCTGTAATTAACCGTCATTGTAAAATATTATAATTAATTGTTGATAAAATGTATAGAGTGAGTTATAAATTGTTAAATTTGCATTTGTTGTAAAAAGAAAAATTAACCTACAAAATATTTAATGACATTTTCATTTATTCCCATACATGTATATCCATTTATTTATATAAATTTTGTAGGTTAATTTTTCTTTTTACAACAAATGCAAATTTAACGATTTATTACTAACTATACATTTTAACATTCTGTATTTGTACACATTTTCCGTAACTAGAAAATTTTATGGTATACTGTAAATTAATTAAATGATCGTTGTCTTTCAATTAATGCATATATTGTCTTAATTATGATAAATAATATTCAATTTATTATATTTATATTAGTACAAATATTTTATCTTAGTTATAGTTTAAACAAATCTAAATTGGTGTATATGATTTGATTTAAATGAATGATAAAAACATTTTCGTAAAAACAACGTGAAAAAATGAATTAGTATTGAAAGGCTTCTCTGAATCATTGATTTTCATTCTAAGTACTATTACTTATATCAAAGACAGTGCTTACCTATTTATTAATTACAATTATGTCCAAATAATATTATGTTTTATATTAAACTTTTCTTGAAGGGTAACATAAATAAATTCATTCAATTTCTAAACATTGTGTCCTTTATGATTTAATAATTTATAATTCGAATTGCCCTTCAGAAAAGTTCCGTTATATTCGGTTCGCTTCATTATATTCTCATGTGAACTTGATATCTTCTTATCACAGACTACCACATATCTAGACATGAACTCACATGAATTCCTTGTTTCAATATTTTAATTTTGGTGTCACTCACGTGATCACTTAGGTATCATTTACGTAATCAAATGGCTCCGCGACTTTTTAAAAAAATATATAAAACTCGATTGGAATGAAAATTTAAACGCTGATAATATAATATGCATTCATTTAAAAAATACGTCTTGTTTACACAAAGATTTAATTTTCGAAGAGTAAATACTTTTACTGTTGCGTAAATGTGTCATAAACTATTGGATATATGTTACCACAAATAATGTGTGTAGAATGCTCCTCGTCCCGCAACTAATATTCCAAACCCCTCTTCTATATGTACACTTTATTTCTTGTTTATTCATTTACTTCATGTGCTTCTCATATATTATTATCGTTATGTACATGTATCACTATTTAATGTGGTAATTGAATGTGCACGTTAATAATAATAAAAGTTCTTCTTGATTATCGGTTTGTTAATCCGTGTGAAATTGACATATGCTTCTAGAATTGCAAACGGTCTATCGTCAGTGGAGAGATTGCAATGGAATTAAATATGAGAGTAAGGGGATGTTGTCAGGCGACGGTAGTTGTTTGGACAATCGGTGAAAAAATCAATAAGATTACAAAATTTAAAGTAAAACGAGTGAAAACAGTTATTACTATCATGGTTGTGTATAAACATTGTATATGTTATGTGTAAAATTCACTGAGAAGGAAGAAAGGAATTAAGTTTTTTTTAGAATTACACTGAACTCTTTTTTTACACGGTTTTGAAATAACACGGTCCAAAAAAAAGAACGAATACATATTTTTATAATATTTTTACATGAATTATTCATTCTAATACGACTCCCAGAAATAATTATATTACATATTTTCGATTTTGCGCGTTATTGCGACCTGGTGTTTAATAAATGGCACAGAACATATAGGAGCTTAACAATTCTACCTATCCTTTACAGGATCGAATTGTATTACAGAGGCTTCTACCTTAAATGTTTGTTGGAAAACAATTTGGTTAGAATGCATTAAAACTAGAAGTTTTGTGCCACAACAATCACATGATATTGACATGGAATGCTTTGACAATATGCAAAGTGCAGAACCTTTAAATGATGAAGAACTAATTATAGTTATAACAGATTGTGGTGGTAGTGAGGACCCTAACAACGAAGATGAAGATACGGGCTAAATTTATCAACTTACAGCTGCTTTGATTCACGAGGGCTTGCGATTTGCTACTAATATGAAACAACATTTTCTCACTCATGATACCGACCTAGAACAAGATTTGAAATTCCAACGGAACCTGCAGATGTGTATGGCTGGGTATCAAGAAATGTATAAACACCTTGTGAAATAAATAAACTCAGAAGCGGATAACACATTTCCTAGTAACTAAAAATTCAACAGTTGTTAATAATAACAAACAAAAGGCTTTCATTGACTTCTAACACATTAGACATGTCAGAAGTTTTTAGTGATGAAAGCGATTTTTGTCCAGTCTCTCATAAATTCGCTCGTAAATTATGAAGTAGCGATGACTGGTATATTGAATTATTACACGATTTTCTTTACCATATTGTTGTTATTTTTTCAAATAAAATGATTTATTATATTTAAGGAACCAATCTTAGATTTTTCTATGAATTCTAGAAGATATGTCTTTTCATATCTTCTATCACTTTTTTACACGAGTTTTGGTGGAACGTATCTACTGTGTGAAAAAAGAATTGAGTGTATTTTAGAAACTTTAATTAAAAAAAAAACGTTGCTTTAATATCGTCCGTTGTGTAGATAAGAACTAGGCGTGTATTATTTTTTTAATTCAAATTTTCAACTGTCAAATTCAACACACCGAGTAGGTATTGAATTCACAAAATGTCTCAACTACTTACCGGGATGCGAAATGATTTAATATTTTTAATTTTTTAACATGTTGTGGGATTTTGAGCATGTGAATATCTAAAAAGTATCAAAACGTAAATTTGACGTTTATGGGTACTGAAATATGTAGTCATCATGGTATCAAGTATGACGTATTTGTTTAGTTCCTTTATCGTCACACATGTTTCTAAGATTGCTCAGATATTATTTGATATGGCAAACGAGCGAATGATAAATTATAAATAAACACACATAATTATAAAATTGTTATCATTTGAGATTATCTGCTTCAGTCTAAACCGTTAACATTATAAATATATTTAACGGTTTAGGTAAATATCTATATTATTAGTGAAGAATAAGTGAGTAGTGAAATAACGGTTATTTCATTCCCAACGGCGTCCGACACTCCCGAAGAATTCCTCCTTTAAATCTATTCCCACCGAATGATCGTCTTATCAATCGCACGAATCTATCCGTCCACCCTTGATTTATTTGGCCACTTCCCTTAAGAAGCGCCCCTAGCTCGGGCAATAATTTCCCTTCAGTCCCCGGCAAGTTACCGCCGAATGAAACAGCGGAGGATAATCACAAGACCCTACAGAAGATACGGTTCTAGGAAAGGATAATGTCTACTTGAATACGGAAGCGTATAAATTTCCTAGTAATTTCTATTGAAATCTATTGTTAAGTAAATAACAGGCAGGGATAAAGTAAAGATACGTGAGCGCTTAATACAGTCAATATTGCTTAATGTCGGATATATTTATTTCACTAATTTCTAACTAAAATCTTACTAAACATAATTAATCAATTGTATAGGTTTTCAGGAAGGGATTGAATTAAATAATTTCGATTATCTTTTCGTTTAAAATTAGACAGATTAAAGGTTGTCTTGATAAACTACAGTTTCCAAGTACCTTTTCAAGAGTGGTAATAAAGTTTTTCAGGAATACTCCATTACCATAAACTTGGTTCAATGTGCGACATTTCTTTGTGCGTCACAAAAAACGAAAGCCTGGAGATTTCATTACAGGGAGAACTTTCAATTTCTGCCACTTCCCTTTCAGGAGTTCCACTTTAATTTGTCAAACTGTGAATGGGTTCCATCTCCTATGCAATTAAATGAGTTGATTTTCCTGCCTAAGTTATCGCGAAGTCGCGGGTCAATTGGCGTTTCAATTCACAAAGAAAAATTCTATTGGAAAAATGGCTATTGTTAACATTGAAAAGGCACAATTTTATTCCATTTTCATTACTCAAGTAAACGAATAATCATGAAATTATTATATATTCTAAGAATAATTACTGCTTCGAGTTATATAATAAATTTACCATTATCCAACATTGTAAACCAGATGGAATACATTTTTTAGGCATGTTGGGTTAGAAAAAATGTTTTCTTTTCATCATTGATACGGTGTGTCAACATTTATTCAGAAAAATGAATCAACTGGTGGCAAAGATTAGTATGTATTAGTGGGTAATTCTGCTCTTGTGCAAAATACAATAGACAACGATTGACAACTCGCTCTGCGAATAAATCTGTACTGCCTTTACGCGAGTTTGGAAGGCAGTCGCCGAAAACCGAAGGTGGTAATATATTCAGGAAGCCAATGCTCGATATGGGCTGCAGGGGCATTGAAGAAGAAAAAGGTCACTGCGTATTTATAAATTCTATTAACACATCATTATGTCAATAAAAAAAAGTAAATTTGTTAAAAAAAACATTTTTTTGATAATTTACGTTGTCAAAAAAAAAATCAAATAGTAAAAACATTTATTTTTAAATGAAATGCTTTAATATACAAAATTGAAGTCATTAAACTTTTTAATTACTCGTTGCTACAATGAAAGTACTATATTGTGTTTTAATTAGCATCTTGACATATCTCATTAATATTGATTATCGACAGGATATGATCTAGACTGCATCAAATTATAGGTTGCAAATTCATGGTGTAATTATCGAAATCAAAGAGATTATTAAAAAAAAACTAGAGGAATATTTGCCGAGTTGGTCATTAAAATTGATTTTACTAAACGACTACTTGTACTTTAACCGATGTGATTGAACTGAGTTTTTTTTAAAGTCAATGTACATATCTTCAGATATTATATTCACCCTTGGCATGCCGGGTAGGGTCTGTCAAACCCACCACTTTGAAGAACTGATATTTTTTTAAATTTGAAACTTACTCCTTAGTAGCTTTGCGTCATAGAACAGTGGTCACTTTGTCGCTCCTACCGTATTCCGCAGCGCGTTCGCGTCAAGTCAAGTCGCATGCGCATGCGTAAAGTGTGCGCGACCCTGAGAAACTCTACCAGGCATACGAGAGATATACTATATTTTTAGTTACCCTATTTTAAGAAGTATTTTAATTCAAATAATAAAAATTAATAATAAATTTATTGATTTATTTTTATTTATATACTATAAATATAAAATGAAAAATAATAGAAAATGCGAGAACTAACATTCCTAGCACATTACTTCATATAAAAAAATGATTTTCAATTATGGGTCCATCAGATCCACCAGGCATATCAAGGGTCAATTGAGACAAAATATCAACGTTATAATGTACATAAAATATTTCCTGGAATTTAAGGAGGTATATTAGAGATGGAAATAAAATATAACAAACGTAAAGCATTTTAAAAATACTGTATTTTAATTTTAGTAACCCTGGCGTATGATTCTACTGACCCCGGGCAAAAAGTATTTGAGAGACCTCCGTAATAAGGAGTGGCCAGGGGTGGTAAAACTACCGAAGGGGTCGGTTTCATGATACAAGGGGTCAGTGTCCACTGAGCACAGTTTGCGCAATTTATTATATCTGATTGGGTCCTTTAGAGCGCACTTTCTGTTTACTTGTAAACGACTCGGGCCGGACAAATCCGATTTATAAATTGCAACAAACTTTTGTGTACACGTGTTAAAAAAGTAAACACGTTTTTGTTATCCACAACTGAACATTAAGAGAAAAAAGATTTCATTTTTATTATTTTTGTAGAGGGGTTTCTAGATTTTTTTACATTTGAAGGTCTAGACTTATTGTATAAGATGGATAAAAGTTTGTTTATTAAATAATGTTGACGGCGAACAACGTTGTCATTTTTATTTCAATTACTTAATATAGCGTTCACATTATAAAAATGTCACTTATTTTGTATATGCCTTAATTAAAGATAATAATACATATAATTATAACAGTTTTAAGTAAATATGTGCAATTTATTGGAATAATATTATCCATAATTAATAGTTTATTAACTTTGTTTTTTAAACCACTTTATATTCACTAATCGGTTAACTATTAACTATTAAAATGAACCACAATGTGTTTGAGTTAAATATTAAACATAATATTAACCAGTTTAAAAGATAGATTTATCGTGTTAAGAACTGGAGTATCGTGCAATAATGGTATGGTACTTGTAAAAGTATGGTTCATAGTATTGGTGAATATGTTACCCTGATGAATGTATAGGCATTGCTCCGAAACTGGTTGGCATTAAACAATAAAATTAATGTGGTTATATGAGCTATGAAGTTATTTTGAATTAATTATTATAATGTCTAACCACAATGGTATTGCTTCAAATATTATGAGTAAATAATAATATTAATATATATAGAGGATCTAGAACTATTTAAAAATGAGTTTTACATTAGATTATTA
The DNA here is from genome assembly GCA_031772225.1 of Eubasilissa splendida. Taxonomy (NCBI): domain Eukaryota; kingdom Metazoa; phylum Arthropoda; class Insecta; order Trichoptera; family Phryganeidae; genus Eubasilissa; species Eubasilissa splendida. The sequence goes on along the minus strand of CM062846.1, from coordinate 32,851,095 downwards.
TAATGGATAATTATACTTATTATAATTATGTATATCGTTTCATTTCATATTAAAAACAAATTAAAATAACTACTTATAATTTATTATTATCACTGATATTTTTATTTTAGGTACACGTTATAAAAAATCAGAAGCGGCTTTTTATTCAAAAAAGAAAAATATTAAATTTTAAGAGACAGAAAACACGTAATACAAAAAAATATTATTTTTAAAGGAGTTTAGTATTTATTTTTATAGTAATTAGTTCCTACAAAGATTTGGACATACTCAAAATATTGTATTTATTATTTGTTACTTATGACTACAATTATCTGAAATGCATACAAGAAATTGAGCGCACACGATATTTAGACAACGGAATACAGTATAATGTAAATAAAATCAATAATATATTGACACTAATTACACCAGATCTGATTACGAACGAAGCAATTGGTAGCAAAATGTAGTAAGAAGCGCGAAAAATAAAATGATGAGAACAACCATTAGCAAACATTGTGTAGTAATTTTTAAGTGTAACGTAATAATACATTTATCTGGTAAACCCTTCAACCCCAGTCAAAATGAAACGGATTATTCCGTTTCTAAAATGTTGCAAACCAGTTTCTAAAATGGTTAAGTCAACCACGAAGTTGTGTAGGAATTTACCAGATACGTATTAAGTAAAGCATTTCTATGTTACATTTATCTTAATTGTTAGTCTCAACTGTACTCGAAGATTTGTATTCGGCATCCATTAGTTTCAACGGGACACCACAAATGTTTTGAACAAATTTAAGATTATGTATTCAGCAAGATACGCGCTGCATCACAATGTCAAGATGTTATAAAATTTGAATGTAGCGAATTACAAGATTGTTTTAAAAATATATGTTTCAAGACATAAGCCTGGATGCCCATTGAAGGGTAATAGAATATCCATACTGGTTAATAGAGGAGAGTAACTTGTTAAAAGAAGCCATCATCAAGAGTCTGGAGGCATACAAGATGTGGCTTGATTAGTAGCTTGTTGGTGTAGTGGTCAAGATGCTGACCTAGTGATCTTGTGGTCGGGGGTTCGCGCCTCGTTCCAGGACACCAGCAAGTTAGTCGTATTTTCATAGTATAAACGTTTAGATAATAGACAGCACTCAGCTAGATATTAAAAGCGATGTTAAAGACCAGGAATAATCCTCGATTGTAAACTTCTTTACAAGATTTACATTGACCATATTACCCCTGAAGCTGGGATTCATACTTCAAACCTGAAAATACTTCAAAAATCCATATTGCTTTAAAATACTATAATATGCATTCTTTCGCAGTCACTCAGAGTACGTATCTAAAATCTGGAACCCACGGTAGATTGCATACATTGCGAGATTAGAACGAATATAAAATAGGTTTTTTCGATAACTTAATGTTAGATCTAATCTATCATTCAACTCCTTTTTAGATGCAGCAAACTCTAGAATATCGAAAAACACGTGCTGACCAAATATTTATCTGTAAACTACTACCAGCCAATTAGAACTAATATCCTTCAACATACCATCTAGATCGAGCCGGCAGTCTATAGTCTATACTCTTCTATATTTATAGAAGTAGAACATCTTACACACAAAACTCCTATATTCACCGTTCATGCAAATACTATAATGAGAAATTAACGGAAATTGACCTTTTCAACATTAGGCTTACTATGCTTCAAGAGTTATTTTTATGAACTACTACAATTTCTATTTTAAGTAAAAAAAAAGTTTTTTTTTTGTATTTCTTTCTAGTTGATTTATTTAATTTGTATTAAAAAATACTATAGAACTTTGTTCTGAAAATGCAATTTCACAACTATTCTTCTAAATAATGTAGGTACTTATTTACCCAATATTCAAATGCAATATAAACACGTCATAATACAATTCTACATTTATCGCATTAAAATTTCTATTTTTGCTAAAATAAAATAAGCGTGGACTTTGAAACTGGATGAGACAAATTTTGTACACTATAATTAGATACATTTTCACATAAAATTACGTATCCGTGTTTATTAACGTTCTCAAAGAATGAAGTAAAGATTCACCTATTTCAGGTACAGGTGGGTATTAAAGTACATTATCCTTTTCCTTCAACAATTTCTCTCTGGACAGGCACATATATGGGGCGGCATGTTTACACTCGCAAATTGCAGCTTTAAAAGCACTCAAAGAGCTCCGATAAATATTTTGAGGCGATAAACACGTAAACCACAGGTACGGTGCTCACCGTAACTATTATAATATTATATTATGTACCTTTTTCTTCTCAATGGACGTTATTTTATCATTGTAAATTTCTATTAATTTCTGATCTTATTTCTTAGTTACATACTTAGCTTTTGTATCCGTTTCACTCAGAAACTGGCCCATACATGTTTTAGTTTCCTTCTATCTTTCACTTTATCATCAGGAATACTTACTTTGTGGTTAAACTTTTTAATATAGTCATCACCGGGACTTGAACCCGGAACATAATTATTACATTAATGGCAGAGGGTTTTAACCGATTATATTGTATACCTACGCTTAGTCAAATTATCTGTGATTATTGTAAATAAAAAAGTAGTAAATCTGTATATGGTGTTGAATTTCAATCACAAGTGAAATATATATACACATAATTATTGAAGTATTTATTATATGTTCAATTGATTTCATAAACAATAATGTACGAAACAAATCAAAAACATCTCATAGAGACGAACATGATATTATATGGGAAAATATGGAAGTATATATTTCGACTCTATGAGATATCTTTCGTTTGTTTAATAACAATGCCATTGGAGGTAAAAATTCATTAATTGTGTGTTTTTGGACATACTCAAATATTCTTAATATAATATACTGGTCTAAATGGGAAATATATAAAATTGAAAATTGACTTTTTAGGCGTGTTCATCATTTGTCATAAATACAGATAGAGAATATAGCTTTCGTATTTTTAAAAATAATAAGATTTTCATTAGTAACATCTATGCTGTTTCAGGAAAATGATTACTAAATTTCAGACCATATATGGCGACAGCAAAGTAGTAGATAAATACTCAAAGTGTTTCTACATGGTAACATATATACACCTCCCGAAAATTTGATAGATATAGAGGTTGATTATAGATGGAATGGTGAACGTTACATTATATATAAGTGATCACTTAAGCCAACCGAAGACAGGTCGTAAGCTCTGTAATTACCCATGCTTCCATATTTTCTTATATAATGTAATGTAAATGGCTTCGTCCGTACTCAAATATTGTTAATAATGTACGAGTTTAATGTGTAATTTAATATGTACAATGTCATGTACAAATATTCATATGAATTTTCATATATTTCTAACCGATTACCTAGCATTCAGATTAATTCGTGAGAATAAACCCTCAGGAGTGTTTTGTAGATTTAAATCTTAGTTGTTCGGATCAGTAAGTTAGTCTTCCGAAGTTTTCAGATGCCAAAGTAACATTTGTTGGTCACCAGTATTATTTATATAATGTTTATTCCTATGTCGTTGTATGTTGTATTACGTATGCAGAACGTCCGATGGCACAATTTGCTTCTATCAAGACCAGGAGGTCCTCACCAACTTACACATATACATGTGTGTTTACGCGCTATGTTACTTCAATTGGCACCACTGGGTTTCGCGGTTTATAATAATGTATATGTGTGTGTATGTGAGTACTGCCGCCCTTTTTTCAGAACGCTACGAAGACGGTAACCGATAGGCGTCATTCTTATTACATCCCGTGCTTTGATCAGTCCAGCGGTCGAAATAAACCACCAGTGCGCGCTTAGGTCGGTCGAAATCTAAATAAAATAACCCAATTAAGATAACAAAAACATCGGACCAGAAAGATAGCAAAAATAAAAAGTTAGTGCAGTTCATATATCATATGTGTGCTTATTGTTAATCGGAAACCTGGAAACCAGCTATCGAAGGCGTTTACATAAACAATATGTGTATGTATATGGAACTGATGTTTCCGGAAATCTTAAATAAAGCATATACATATAATGAATTCTATGGTCCTGATAATATTTGTGAGGGAGTTCAATCAAACTTATCTGAAATTTTCTTGTTTCAAAACGGTGGTTCTTCAAATACTTTATTTGCTCATAATTCCGTTTGGTCATAAAGAAAATAAGTAAGAAAGGAAAAATCTAGGGGACTCTTGCGACCAGAAGGTAATTTTTTTTTTAAAAGTATATGGCCCCGGTACAAACTAGATGCTGTTGCATTTATCATTTTGAAAGCTATTTTATTAATCCATACTTATTGTGACGTCAAATATTCCGTCAGCGAAAAATGTTTCTTAGAAATGATCTCTCACACCACTTTTCTAGGGGGATGTGTGCAGCATAATAAAAAGCTCTCCACTCGCGGTTCACGCGTCGGATGAACGTAATTTGATAAAGCGAAGTTCTTGCACTGCGCAGGCGCCGCCCGCCTGGCCTGGAAGCTTAATGCACCCGAAATGCTCAGCTCACAGTAGAAACACTTGTTTTACGACAGGCGAAATTGCATTAGGGCAACATGTGTTTGGGGCAAATTGACTAACAATATTTCTACCGTTACCGTCAGTGCAAATACGACCCGACAATTTCTCACTAGAAAGATTACGATTACAAAAAAAAAAAGTGTTTATGCACATAGCATAATAACGTCATACTCTAGAACAAGTTTCATTTACCAATTGAAACCGAAGAGAATTTATTTTTTAAATATTTTTGAGATCTTTCCTAATTTATTATTACCTTATAGAGCAAAAAAATCAAATATTATATTATAAATATTTTGGATAAATTTAAACCTTTTGACTTAGACGTATTATAATTACGTTACGTAGGCATATTTCAACATTTTGAAAGTCGCGAGTGAGTTAAAAACTCAACATTTTCATACAAAAAAAGTCTGGTATGTCTAATATGGCCGGAAACATATTTATATAAATACATGGTTAAAAATAAAATCTCACTTGTTAATAGGAGTACTATTTGAAAAATGATAAATAAAAATACTGATTATTATCACCGCTTTGCACAGTTCATTTACTGTACAACACCGACGCGTCTGTGAGAACCGGTCATGTCGCAGATTTGAAGATGGCGAGATCGAACTCCACTTGAATTTTTTTAAATTAAATTTAGATTAGATAGAAACCAATTATTTAATCAAGTCTCTATTTATTTCTGGCCAGCGTGGGCTCGTAGAGCCCACTATTGGAATTTTTAAAAGCAGACTTTTAAATAATCACTATTATTTAGATTATTTGAAAACTATGTCCGATTGGGTATTTGTGTTAGTTTTGATTGAGAGACAAAAATCAAATAATGAGTAAGGCAAATGTAGATATCTACAAACGACTTCTAGACGACAAAGACACGTAGCGAGCATTGCACCAACAGAAATACATTTGTTCAATCTAAAAGAAGAAGAATCCAACAGAATTGTTTACATTTGCTCTAGTAAATTCCTTCAATAGCTTGTTATTCCCTCGTTTCCTATTGATAATATGAACATCAATGCGGGTAGAGAAAATCACCACTAACCTGGTATTACGGATGCTGTTTCTCTGCTCGTCGTGGGTTGTATTGTTCCTTTTTTGTACTACGATCTCCACGAATTATTTCGATCGGCCGAAACAATCAAATACCGAAGCCGATTAATAGGTCATTATCTGGCGGAGTACCAAACTCCTCTCCGACCATGGTTCGATAGCGATTTTACCGGTCGCAGAAAGAGGCGACCTTCACACTACATAAACCAATCATACCAATAACAAAAAAAATCAGGGGTGTCAGTCGAAGGAATAAGAAAGTGCGTAAACAACACGTACCTAAATATAAATTTTTATTATCCTCATTTGATCTGCCTTACATAAATATTTGCTTAATATTTATATTTCTTTTTAATCAAGTGTACAAATAAATGATCAAATTACTTGTTTTTACCTTTTTACACGTTTTAAGTATCTATTTGCACAATTACAGTTACATTATCATAATTAAAAACCTAATTGGTAAACTTTTATTATCGTACTCTTTTGTATTTTAATTCTTTAATATGACTGTTAGCTGAAAGAATTTTTTTTTTTTAAGACTATGAATTAATTATTATTAGATTATTAATAAGATAGAAATTTGACGTGCTTGTGATCTAGTGGTTACGATACTTGCCTAGTAATCTAGTAGTCGGGGGTTAGAGCCTTATTCCAGGAGGCCATCAAGTTAGTACTATTTTCATAACACAAGCGTTTAGTTTATTTTGAAAATAGTAAGAATATTGATGTGACACATATTCCGTGTGCGTATCTCAATTAAAAAAAAAATTCTAAACAAATAATAACGCTATACAATTTATCTTTTAAAAAGATTATGAGTTAATATGTCCATCATTAATAAAATAATTATATTTTATTCCATTATTAAATTGTGATATATTATACTTTTTAAATAAATTATTATAATTTATTCGTTATCGTACTTTACGGCTCATTAACTGAATTCAATATTGAAATTGTTAACGTTTGATGTTTTCAAAGGAAAATAACTATCAAGAAACTAAATATGAAATTAAATTATTTCAAAATAAATGTAGGCTCTATCCTAGTACTAGTTAAGATTTTTCGCCTCCCTCTGTGCCGAAGGGAAAATGTCTAAGCGACCGACGAGGGTGGTTTCATTAGCCAGCGAGGGCGAGAAGGGTGGTTCTGAAATGCACCCTGAAGGGATGATCCAACACGAGGGTGATTGATTTATGGTGCGGGTTTGCACAGCGACACGTGTAATTCGATTGTATTTTTATATTTCTTACTATGAAATTTATGATTTTTAGTCACGTTTTGAAATATTTATTTATGTTACTTTATACAGTACCTTTACTACATACAGTATACAGTATACAGTATACAGTACCCTAAAAACATAAATACTTTTTGTTGGGATAAAATTAAAGATACAGACAGTCAGTGAACCATGGTGAACATCCAGACTGAGATAAAAAGTTAAAAATAAGCTTCGACCATATTTTTTTGCTGCAAGAGTAGTTAATACAAAATGTAAAGAATTTGAAAAGCGCTGACGTTAAAGAACAAGTAAAACAAAAAAAAAACTCTGGATGCCTTTAATACTCGTATACTACGCCATTATATTATTGTTTTAATATAGCGTATGAAATATTATACCTATATTTAAGCATTGAACTAAATAAATATCAACAAAATTAAATTCTATAAATAGTAAGACAAAATACTTTGTTTAAACCACTATTTATTGATTATTCAACATGTTTCGATACCTATGGTATCTAAGTAGGAACGAATATGAAAACAAGTTTAAAAGGTGACTATTTGCAAAGAGGATTTGGTTATTTATATTATTTAGCTTGCTATTAATATTCTTATTATTAAAATTTCAAATTCAATTCTAAATGTAAACTAAATAAAAATAAAAATCCGTCGGTATAGACGACAAAGCACTGAGCTGGATTCAAAGCTATCTTCACGAAAGACCGCAAAACGTAAAAATTATCAAAACTCTAAGCCAACTCCTAATCAGTGAATTTGATATACCACAAGGAATATTTTTGGATCCACTTCTTTTTATAATTTATGTCAATGACATTTTCAAACTAAAATTGACCAGAAAAATTATATCATACCCCGACGACACTGCTATCATTGTTGACGGACAAGACTAGAACACTACAAACGAACATGCAAATAACGTCATGAACACACTCAAATCCTAGTTCGATAGTAATTTACTTTCTTTAAACTCCGAAAAAATCTATTATATTCCATTTTCAATCAAAAGTCTTAAAACACCGCCCCATATAAAAATTACTATCCACAACTGTAACAAAATTACCTGTAACGACTCATGTACAAACTTAAGCCCAAAAAAATAAATCAAATATCTCGGTGCATTTATTGATCAACATTTAAAATGACACAGTCACATTAGAGAATTAGTGAAAAGAATAAGAAAACGTATTTATATATTCATAAGATTAAAAAACATTTTAAGTATAAATAATTTAAAAATGGAATATTTTGCTATTGTTCACTCACTACTCTAGTATGGAATAATTGGGTGGGGAGGAGCATACAATAATATAATGAACTCAGTAAAAATAATACAGAAAACAATCATCAAAGTAATATATGCAAAATTCCCAGTTTCCAAAATAGAAAACATTTTCAAAAAATATCAATTAATTAATTAATTAAAGAAAATAACACTGTAAAATTTGAAACAAGCACATCATTAAGGTTTAAAAATAACCTTAAAATCCTTAAATGTAACACTAAACACTATCAGAAAATTTTATATATTTAGGGATACAAAATTTCAATAGCCTCCCTACACAAACTAAAGAAATAAAAGATATAAAAGAGTTTATAATAAATATAATAAAAAAAAAGTTGAATAATCAATAAATAGTGGTTTAAACAAAGTATTTTGTCTTATTATTTATATCATATATGGCCACAAAGTAATTTTGGTAATATTGTAAAATAAACTGAATTCATTCCCAAGCCAACAAAGTGTTTGTACTTGTGAATGAATAAATGATTTATTTCTGAAAAAATTATATGCTTAAACAGCTTAGAAGATCTAATATTTTGATAAGCATTCGGACGATATCAAATCAATCAAATTAAGAATATCCAGCTTGCTTAGACATGTTGATATTTTATATAAAATCATTAAATGTCAAGGTTCTTTAATACGTCACAGCAGTTAATATGAAGCTCATTAAAAATCGTGATTAGTTTGTTAATTTTTTTTTTCACTACTATTTAAATAAATTACTTAAATGATTTCAATACACATAATATAATTAATTATTATTGTAATTGAAATGTTATTGGATTACAATTTTAAATCTCTTTTATTTAATTATTTTATTGTGACATGATATGTGAATTGTTACATTTAAATTGATCTGAGCATTACGATTCAGAGCCCAATTTGAATACAATCATCACATTAGCCAAGTGTTGCGATTCCCATAATCCATCGATTATTAGTTATTTGATGCGTTATAATACAACCACTGAATATCGACCTCGATATATTTGACAATCGCAGTAATTAATAAAGAAAAAACAAAGGAGTCAAATCATGTTTATACATATCTGATCCTTTGGTCTACTTTTTAGTTAGAACAATGTCATATAATATTTAATGTACATATTTCATCGATTTTATAATTTAATTTTGTAAAGAATCATATATTGCTAATTTGTTTATGCAAATCGTTACAGAAAAAAAAGATTGGTGGCTTTTATACCCTACTAAATTGATAAAAATACATTGCTGTCATAATTTACTATCTAGTGCCTGTATAGGCTCAACTGGCCTATTTTATAATCTCTTTAGCTATTTTAAATATGAATTAAATATCACAGACCTATGTTCTGGATAATTACAACTTCACAATAAGAATGTGTTCTCCTAATAATAAAGTTGTATCAATGTGTCCAAAATTTAATAAAAATGAATTGATAATTCTGTCGTCTGCTATCGGTTTACTCAAAGGTATTTGAGATTCTGAAAAATAAGGTAGATGGCTCTTTCAAATAATGGAACGATTAAATGTATTAATATCAAAAAGGTAACATATATAATACACCTTCCCCGGTTAGGACAGAGATCCAGGTTCAAATCCCGGTGGCGCAAGAACAATATTTTTCGATAAAATTGATTTTATATGTATATCTTTCTAATTAATATATTTAATTCATATTTAAAATATCACAGACCTATGTTCTGAATAATTACAACTTCACAATAAAAATATGTTCTCTTTAGCTATTGTTTTGGATTCCATTGCAGTACCATCATCAGGGTTGACGTTGCAGATGCCTTATGCATAGCAGAATGGCCCAGAAACCTATACAAAAGATTCTAAACAGTCGTGAAAACTGTAAAACATTTTTGAAATACATCATTAAAAATAAGTTATATATTTTAGGTGTTAGTTACTTAAAAATTAAAACGTCAAACTATTTTCTTGACGTTTCATTCATTTTATAAGACGGTTATTAAAAAGTGCTCATGGTGTTTCATTTTTAATATGTAATAAAAAACGATTCAGTTTAGAATAGTTTTTTGATGTATTCTATGTAGTCACTGCCATAAATAACTCCACCCCTAGTAAAGCATTATTCACTTATTGCTCACTAGATTTTCGAGACGGTATTTCTATGACAAGAAAAAAAACAGTTTAATAGTTTGCGTATTTAATTCTTTATATGTTACGAATATGTTTAAATATTAGTCCGAGAACTCACTCACTATATGCATCTACCTAAATTGGATTCAATGTATACAAATTAAATATTATGTTTTCTACGCCAATCGACAAATGAGGAACACGTGGACGAAGTAAATAAAATATTTCTATATACTTGCGTTCGAGTTTACACGTTAAAAAGAACACCTGCACTATTTACTATGCATAAAGTTCTATTTTTATCAAGTTCACTCGGGTCTACATAAGAGTAAATAACACACGGACAACACATATATTGTAAACCTGCCTATATAAGGCACACTAAATATTTTAAAATTAATTCTCTAATAAATCCGCTATATAACAACAACCTGAGTTTTTATTCATTGAGCTAGTACATTCTAAATCTTCTAATATATAACATATACGCATCTCTACTGCGTTTATTATCGTTTATAATAGTATAATGATTGACAAAAACCAGCACCTTAAAACATTATGACAATCGGAAATACAGACTTTGTTCATATATGTATAATGCAGATATGTTATAAATAATATATTAATTCAATTAATTAAATATTACAACACATTTACGTCAGAGATAAGTGTGTTACCCCATGCCGCGCCGTAACGGAAATATTAAAAGTTATGACGTGTGTGTTACAAACAACCCTTGTTACTTTCAACCCCGACTCCCTCGCGAAACGCGTCATACCTACGTTAAGATTTCTCAGCACGAAAGTTATTAACTATTGTGCGGTTGAATCCACCGAAGGACGTATTATCGGCAACAGTCGCGTACAAAATGTACTCCAATATGCACTCCCTTCGGTGCAAACTTCAAGTTTGAATTGAACAAACCCCGATATCGCTGTTTACATACAGTAACAGTTTTAAGCCGAACTCAAATAACGTCGAGACTAAGTTGTATATTTGAATATAAACACATTGCGGATTTAGTTTTATTTGATTGGGTGCATGCGGATCGACAGCAAAAATGTTTGATGTTGAATTGTATAGGGGCGGTGTTTTAAAAGTAGACTAAACTAATATGGCGCCGTTTCGAATAAGAATAAATTGAAAAAACGCCGTAAATTGAATAATCATATTTCTTTATTAACTTTTATTTTAAGTAGAATAAAATTTCGTCATATTTTGACAGTAATTATTGATTTATTTATAGATTTTTAGAAAAACTTGTTAATATTTATAAATATTTTTGTGAGGAATATGAATCACAGAATCTTTTCATATTTCAACGATATGGTCATGCCATAAGATAAAGAACTAACTTCAATTCCATCGATACAGACTTATATAGATGGTTTGGACATGCGTAATGTGTGAGTAAAGACAGTCGAATACCATGATACATTCGTTGGAGATAGGATAGGACATTGGAGAAATACGCGGCATGATAAGATAAATCAGATGTTTGAGAACGATCCTATTAAAAACAATTGATGAAGTGGACGATGCAATAGTATGCAACAAAGATTTTGCCTGGAAACAGGAAACTTTAATTTATCCAAAATAATTTAAACATTTCTGACAAAAATAGGTGTTTCTGGAATTTTGATGGTAATTTTAGTTATTTTACTGTTTTACGACCTGCGAAGAGTTGCAAATATGAGACGTTTTAATATTTATTCCTGTATATTATGATCTATATTTAAATCAATACCAAATTTCATAACATGATTTGAATAATTTAAATTTTTTATTAATCTGTATTGGCTATATAACCCTCTAGTGAGTCTGATTCTATACTATAAATTATTTATTATAAATGATAAACTTATTAATATTTTTAATTAATCTTGATGAAATTTATTCACATGAGAATGATTTGAGATTGGTAATCTCGGCCTAGCTGTAATTCAAAGTACATCATAATAATTTCGGTTCTATATAATTAAAATTAACATTAATAAAATAATTTATTAAAAAAACTACCATACATACGTTTTAATACAAAATAAATTAATAAAGTTTTTTCAAGATAGGTAAACCTAGACCTAGTAGAATAGATATAAAAATAATATTTGAGTAGGTTGTTGGTCTAGTGATTAAGATACTCTCTTAGCGATCTAGCGGTCGGGAGTTTCAAGCGGTCGTACCAGCAGACCAAGTTAGTCCTATTTTCATCGGACAAGCGTTTAACTTTGTTTGAAAATTAAGTATTAACGTAACACGTACCTATTCCGTATATTATATCTTTAAATCGTATCTATATTTTAAAAAATTTAAGTTATGAGTTGCATGGAATAATACGGAAGTATTTTTTATTACATTTGTTTTTCCGACAATAAAAAATAAACTACCTGGATCTTTACAAAAGAGCACGTTTTTTCCCAATTCAAAAGATATTATTAAAAAATGTCTTATCGTTAATAACCTGTTTTACCTGTAATAATGATATGAATTGTTTAAACGATGACTGATTAATTGTTATATTTTTGAATTTATTAAATGTAACAAATGGACATAAATATACCTAGAGACAAACGTCTATCAAGACGTTTTGTGGGTCTAGTTAATGTTAATTAAAAAAAAAGTACAATTATGATGAGTATTTTACTGTAGGTACATGCAAGAAATTAGTATATTTAAAAAATTATAATTTCAAAATGGTTCCAGTTAATAGTTTTATCAATTTTATAAGACATTTATTTTAAAAGTATAATTTTTAACATCAAAGAAATATTAATATTACGATTTTAAATATTACTTATTATTTGAGTAGGAGTGTTATTATATGCAAATGTTTGTAGCAATTTCTTAGCCTACTTTAGCTGGTGTGCGGTATTATAATATAACAGGTACACGTGAAACAGTCGGCATGGTAGGAGATCGCAATTACCAATGCATTATAGCTTATAAATTATTCATAACTGACACAACTCCCACTGGATTCACGATATCTAACTGAAGTCGTGGAATTGTCTGGAAACTTCTACGCTGCATCTATGACGGTCTAATGCAAAAATCTTTAATTTACATAGAACAATAAAAGCATTAAACTTATAATTAAAATGACAAATTAATTTTTGCGTCATTTATAAATACACTAATTCTTTGTGAAGAATTTCAAATATCAATTTGGAAATTAGCTACATGTAAATAAACGTATATAAGGGTGTATTTCCTCGCTGGTAATCGCAGGTTGATATTTTTAAATTTGAGTATTTTTCAACACTTGAATCGATTATTATATAATCTCAAAAACCTGGAAGCGCGAATTCAAATCGTTCTCTCAGTTTCTTTAACTATGTATATTTAGTCAAAATAAAAATGGCTTTATTTTATAGCTTAGAAATGAAACTTGGAATATATTTTATCCACTCAGTTATCTATAGGCATCACAGTCACGTGTGTCGATGGAATAATTAATTAAATTAGACATGGTCAAATTATGTTGTATTCAACATTTAAAAATAGGTTTTACGGAAACACTAGCTGTGGTCACGTTTTTTTTTAAATTTTAATTTTTAAATTTTATTTCTATTGTCAAACTAAGCTAATCGCTTGTGCTATAAAAATAGGACTAACTTGCTGGAGTCCTGGAGCGAGGCGCAAACCACCGACTACTAGATCACTAGGCCAGCGTCTTAACCACTACACCAACAATATTGATTTCTATGTATGGGTTTTATATAATTAATGCGTTAACATTAATAAAATATTTATTAAATCAGTACGAGTATAAACATACTAAAAAATATATGCATACAATAAAATAATACTAAAAAAAATATTTTATATTCAAAATTATTGTAAAACAAAAAATAATAATGAATATTATTGATTTTATGACTCGATGATTATAAAACCGATATATAAAGTATTATATTTTTATAATAATATTTACTTGTTTTTTATTAAGTCAGTTCACATAATATTGTTACAATATGTAATCATGTATTACTATACATAGCGTAAAGAATAATTCTGAAATAAAAGCATTTAAAAATAACGGTTGAAGATTTTCTCTCGTCAACATTACATTTTCATATTTTTACTCCACTTCTGGATTAATAATACGTCTTTTAATTTATTTGTTTTTAACCATATGCAAAGAATTTATTAAGTAATTTTACTAATAATAATAGATTTAACCGTGCAAAATTGATGAATTAATTACTGTAATTATTAATCGTAATGTTGTTAACTATGACAAATGAGACACGTTATTAATTAATATTAACTTAAAGAAGTATGTACATATTTTATTAAATATAATATATTTAGTAAGTGTATGAGTATATGAAATAAATATATGAGATTTTCAATAGGCAGACCTGAAAATGGGAAAGTATTTAGATACTAGGTATTGAAATCGTTCACCCCAATACGGAACGTATATTTCGCGATATTAAAAGCCTTCGCTCACGAATGTTCACTTCTACATTTACATTTGAATACGGCATTTGTCTCACAAATGCTAGCAAACAATGATTCCCTAACGACCCCTGTATAGCATCCATTTTGAGTTTAAGAAAAATTTTCTCTTGCAAAACATTTCCCAAGCTCTCTGTGGGTAATAATATTTTTGAGTGCAAAGTTTGAGAACTGGATTCAAGCGGATGTGAAGAGTTATAGCGACAAGACACGGAACCTTCGGTTGTTCTGTAATAATTTAATGTACACATCAACATCGGCATTTATCTGTTAGACGGTCAGAATAATTTTTATAAAGCAGTCAACATCATTTCCAATTAAATGTTTTTTTTTGTGAGATTATTTAATTTAATGTATATAAAAATAATTATAATATTATTGTACAATAAAGTGATTAAATCAATGTTTTTTTAAATATATAATGTAAATTATTCTGATATTTCTTTATTATATTTGCAAAATATTTTATGATGTCTGTGGTGCACCGATTATTGATTCCCCGACAGTTGATCCCTCGGACAGTTGTTCCTTCTGACAGTTGTTCCCTTGGACAGTTGATCCCTCGAAAAGTTGTTCCCTCGGACAGTTGATCCCTCGAAAAGTTGTTCCCTCGGACACTTGATTCTTCGAACAGTTGTTCCCTCTGCCAATTAATCCTCCAAAGCTTCTTATATTCTTATATCGTATGTTATAAATATAGTGTGAGAAAATTTATAAACTATATCTCGTACAAAATTACATATAATTTCAGATAATTACGAATGTATTCATTTTATAATAAATCTTTTTTATGTTAAATATTATTACTTTCACGAATTAATATAATTTTGCTTCCACCTATTTATGACATTCACGGATGCTGGTATTTACAAATATAAATATGTACATTAAGAAGGTTTGGGGGATCAATTTTCCGGGGAATCAATTGGCAGAGGGAACAACTGTCCGAGGGATCAACTGACGGAGGGATCAATTGTCGGGGGATCAACTGTCAGGGGATCAATCGTCAGGGAATCGGTGTCTGTATATAGGATTTTTCAACAGCAAGTATCCAGTGAGCTTTGATAGGTACTTAAAATTAATGGAATCAATGTGAAATGTTTAGTTCGTACAAGCTACACCAGTACGATTTTTTTATGACCCGCGTTCACGGATGAGATTTTTAAAGACAATCCCGTTGGCAGGGATTATGCTTCCATAAGATTCACCGAGACACTTCTCCTGAGTTTCCATGAGACAATTCTTAGCTTTCATAGTCCACTGTGTACATCGTGCACACCAGTCTATCATGCGCCAACTAACGCTAATTTTTCAATTTTTAAATGTCAGTTCATAGACCATTGATGTTCCGTTTGTTAGTTGGGTGAATTTTAATCTTACCAGCAGCAGTTTAAACGGAATAAACGTTTGTAATTTAATTAATTTTCAGAATAAATACTTATATATATATATATTCATTATATATTTATGTTGCAATGCTTTAGGACCCTGATGTAGTCAACCCCCGAAGATCAACATTTTTTGGTTATTCGTTATTCTTAAAACAATGATTCTACCAATGATAGAACGCAAGGCTGATCTTAGTATAGTGAAAAAGATTAAGAAAAGGTGACTTGGATGGTTTGGTCATATGGAACGGATGAATGAGGTGATAATAGTAAGAAAGATATATAGAGAAGTAGAGGACGTCTGTGGGAGACTTGGCACGACCAGGTTAACCAGAAACTGGAGGATGAACCTATTAAAAACCTCAATAATCGGCGAGCTAGTATGAGAAGATGTATAGTTATTGATGAGGCGAGAATTTTATGTCAGGGTAGAATAGTGTGGCGCTCTATCCTCTCTGGCTAGTTAGTTAGTTAGTTATTATTCTCCCCCTAAAAGTCTATATTAGATTATAATTAAATCTGAACCCGGGTAACGCCGATTATGGGCCACCTGTTATTTACAAAGTAGTAAAATGTTTACTTATGTTGATATTACTTTTTATATATATATATATATATATATCTGTAATTTTATTAAGCGAATTCTCCATATTATGAAGAAACATCTTAAAATATTACAAGCAAAATAATCCATTACGGTAGATAGAAACCTAGAGAATTTATATTTAAAAAATTCTTTGAGAAAGTCTAGCGCCGGTAGTAAATCTTGCACTGTACCAATGCGCATGCAAATAAATGGTACTGGAAGCTGCACGGCAGCAACAAAACAAAAATATTTTACCATACAAAAGCAGAGCTCTCCAGATCATTTTATCCAGCATGACTATCGGTGGGAAGATCTCTTAAAAGTAGCAGTGCATATCAGGTACATTAGAATTGAATTTACCCGCGTACATTTTAATATTAATGTACATTTGTAAATATTTTTCTCAAAATAATATAGGAGTTTTGAAAATGCATATAGCTACAGACAGACCTGTAAGTGTAACAGACCTGGTCCACAATATTTTATGGGTGACTAAATTACGAGTCGAAAATTTTCAAGGAATATGTGCCTAATCTCAACCATGTCAGAGATATAAGTATTTAAAAAAAATTGTAGTCATGCAATTATTTCAATTAATTGAAATAATTTCTTGATGTTAAATTAAACATAAAATACAAAAAATTAAAGGTCGTCGACTTTCGAGCGGGCAGATTATTTTTTGTTAGATGATTTAGGGTCTGAAGCAAAGATGTAGATTAATAATGGATACATTTCGCAAATATTTATTTCGAAATACGTAGATTTAAAGCTTAACATGATTTTGTAAAAATATCTAACAATTATATTTTCTGTAGCGGTGCAGAATTTACACATATTCCTTGAACGTTTTCAATACATAATTTAGTAACGTATCTACCCATAAAATATTGTGAACTAAGTCTGTTATATCCTGTATAAATAAAAGTCGCTAAACCTTAGTTTAGAGACATAATGAAGCGTCCATTTCTTTTGAAATAGCAATTAAGTTAATATGTAATCGTTTAGTTCTGAACATCGAATAGGAATGTTTTTAAAAACAAAATTCAATGTAAATGCTTCTAATATTTTATCACTGCAAATCAATCGCGTAGGTTCAAAATCAAATTGATTTTGATTTCGTTGTCATTTTCATAGAAGTGATACGATCAAGAAATCATTCAGGTGAATGTTCAGCTTCTGGGAGACGTATCTACCAGGCACTTCGTCACACGGTCACTTCATACATGTTTTGGGTGTTCCGCATCCCTTGTGTTCTAGAGTCAAAAAGCTTTGAATTTTTTGTTTCTATCCAAAAACAGCACTGCTGCAAATAAATTCGTTCTGTCCTTTAGAGAGAGACCAGTCATAATAAACACTACGACGAGCGAGTCGAAATACATATACATTCTCAACTTTCGAACATCTATAAATCGCGTAAATACACAGATACCGGCAACTGTGGATTCTATAATTTGTTCCGTATCCACAAAGTTTGAAAACATTTGACTTTAGCGTATGCGCATTCAGTTTCGCCTGTTAAGGTAATCGAATACAGTATACGCATTCGTTAACAGCATTCAATGTACAAAAAACGACTTTAATGATTATGGGTGTAATGCACAGAATAGCATACATATTACGAAGCGAACGGATTTTATTGGGAAATTTGAAATACATGAAGCCAAATTAATGAAGTATTTAACATCCTTCGATTATCTATTTAATTCAACATTTAAATAAAAAAAAAAATATAGAAAAAATACATTTATACTTCACCAACGTGTTCTAATGCTGTAAACGAATATAATGAATTGTATGAGTGTATAATTAAATCATTAATGTGTAAAAGTTTTGTGGCTCGACCATTGGCTGAAAAAAAACACATTCTGGATACTGGAAAACCGACAGCATCCCTTGTACAAAAAGTCACCAACCGCCAATGGTACCTACATCAATTTACACGTGATACGGTAACCATTCAGATGTTTGAATTGTAAATCTTAATTAACCAAATAAAAAATATCAAGCCATTTTTATTTTGTTAATTCATTTTTACATATTTCTTTAATCACAACGTAACTAATGACTGAGCCTTTAATTCGTATGCTTGTATTACACCCAACGAGGTCACCGTTATCTTTATTAGATTTTTATTGTTCGAATGTTGATAATCCAGTGAAGTGAAGCATATCTCAAAGTAAATAATACAGAGATAGTAGAGTTAAATATTTATGAAAATAATCGATTAATGTTTGGTAAGCAGATATTATATAGCCGTCTATCTGATAAACCTCATTCGGCTTGACCACATTAATATAACTTATTGTTTATATATTTTTTTATTAAACACGTCCAAAGGGTCTAAAAAATTAGTGTGCAAAAATAACTCGCAAAAAACAAATTATCAAAAGCTAATTCTGCTAAAAATAATGTTTTAATCACAGACCAGTAAATGAATAGACATGAAATAAAGTGTACATATAGAAGAGGGGTTTGGAATATTAGCTGCGGAATGTAGAGCATTCTACACACATTCTTTGTGGAAACATATATCAGATAAAATAAGTATTTACTCTTCGAAAATTAAATCTATGTATAAACAAGATGTGTTTTTTACATAATTGAATATTATATTGTAAGCGTTTAAATTTTAGTTCCAATCGAGTCATATATTTAAAAAAAAATCGCGGAGTTATTGGATAATGTAAGTGGTACTACAGTGATCACGTGGGTGGCACCAAATTGAAAATATTGAAACAAAGAATTTCGCTTAGTCCATGTCTATATATTTGGTAGTCTGTGGAAATAACAAACTTGGACATACTAACTTAGGTTTGCACCCTCCGTTACGTGAATCGAAAGCTCCCAGGTACATAAACCCATCATTGATTTTAGAATTTATCAAAAACCCACCATATTTTAGAATTTATCAAAAACCCACCATATTTTAGAATTTATCAAAAACCCACCATATTTTAGAATTTATCAAAAACCCACCATATTTTAGAATTTATCAAAAACATTAGTTGTCGTGGTCAAAGCGATGTACTCTGAGTATCTTTGAAATTTTCTCGACTCTCTTCAGTTATCCTTGTAACCTTGCTGTTTCATTCACTCGATTGGTCCACCGCTTAGGGGATCGTATGCGGTTTCCCTTTTGGCACATTTCCCACAGTATGGGACACGCCCCGTGATAGAACACGAAGACTTTCACACATCCTCTATTACATGCATACGAACAATTTCAGCTCCCTACCTCTCTCCCCATGATCATTGATTAAATATACACAGGGATATGCTCGCTTGTTTGGTATAGCGGTAAGATGCTCACACAGATGATCAGGGGTTCGAGCCTTATTACAGAAGACTAAACACCTAATTTAAAAAAAAAAAGAATATTGATCTGATATGTATTCCGTGTATTTAATGAAAAAAAAACCTTAAATATCTAGAAGATTTTGTGATATATGCTAATAATTATTATAACAAATTAAATTAAATAATTAGAAAGATATACAAAAAATCTACATATCTATAATATTTAGTTACCTTCCGGATAAGAACTCGGATCATTTCGTAACCGGGGAAATGCGTTACTAATTTGTCAAGATAAAATTCTGAAATTGCAAATTGCCAAAAAAAGTGTTTTCGTTTAATATATATAGATGGTTTCCTTAAGGAAACCTAGACCAATGTTTTAGCATGGTGACACGTGCCGTTATCAAGGCAAGGGTTGAGCGCCTCAACTGTGGGAGATATATGTCTCCCGTGAAGTACAGTTGTTCCTTTTTGAGGCAGAGCCTTGACCATGCCAAAACGTTTGCCTAGGTTTCCCCAAGGAAACTACCAACAAAACAGTGATCTAACTTAAACTAGAAGAGACATCAGTTCTCTATATATGTAAGTGTATGTTGTTTTAATGAAAATACATTTATGTTGTGAAATTGAATTATAAAAAAGACTACAAAATATAAGTAAAATTTGTTTAAAACGGGTGAAATAGCGAAAACAGTAATGCTTTCCCCGGATAGGAAAAGGTTCATGTTTGAATGTCGATAGTAACCAAATATTATTTCGATAGATAGAGTTTTTCTGTGTCTTTCTAATTTATTAATTAAAATTATATATATATATATGTACATAGCAATTTCATATTTTAAGCCAGCAGTTTTCCCAGTTTGTAAGGTTTTCGCTTTGTGAATAAATGATGTATTTTCGTGTTGTCTTTAACTCTGCCTTCTGAATCTTTCTAAGAACAGCCTCTCAAACAGATATATCTCAAATGCTAAAACTGCTCGGTAATAAATTAGAAGTTAACGCGGCGTTCAGCGGCGGATAATGTTTCGTAGTATTTCCATACTTTGTCATAAATAACAATCGTTTATTACTCGACTGTCTCTTATGACATTTTCTTACATTATTTGTTGCAGGGGAAACTTTTACCAGGCACCTGAACATGCTACGGCGTCGAATGCATCTCACCGGAGGAAACTTTCCATGATGATGGAGGGGTGTTGGAAAAGTATTTGATTTATAATGAATACACTCTGCTAATGAAAATGTCGCGTTGCAAGCTGTGCACTTTGGACATTTTCTATTTCATATTCTTACATTATTCCGAATGAAATAATATTCGAATCAACAAGAAAGATATATAGAAAAAAGCAATGTTTCGAAAATATATTTTAGATGCTGATTCAAACTTGGACCTGGATAAATAGATTTTTTTTTTTAGGAGAACACATTCTTATTGTGAAGTTGTAATTATTCAGAACATAGGTCTGTGATATTTTAAATATGAATTAAATATATTAATTATAAAGATATACATATAAAATCAATTTTATCGAAAAATATTGTTGTTGCGCCACCGGGATTCGAACCTGGATCTCTTTCCTAACCGGGGAAGGTGCTTTATCCAACTAAGCTACAGCGACAACATTTTTAGCGACAATTTTCGACCCTATATGTTACCTTTTTGATATTAATACATTTAATCGTTCCATCATTTGACAGAGCCATCTACATTATTTTTACAGAATCTCAAATACCTTTGAGTAAACTGATAGCAGACGCCAGAATTATCAATTCATTTTTATTAAATTTTGGACACATTGATACAACTTTATTATTTAGGAGAACACATTCTTATTATGAAGTTGTAATTATTCAGAACATAGGTCTGTGATATTTTAAATATGAATTAAATATATTAATTATAAAGATATACAAATAAAATCAATTTTATCGAAAAATATTGTTGTATAAAGCACCTTCCCCGGTTAGGAAAGAGATCCAGGTTCGAATCCCGGTGGCGCAATAATATTTTTCGATTAAATTGATTTTATATGTATATCTTTATAATTAATATATTTAATTCATATTTAAAAGATTTTTTCTGTATATCTTTCTAGTTGATTAATTTAATTTGTGAGAAAGGTGAACGTTATATTTGTATAGAGCGATTACTTAAGCCAGCCGAAGACAGGTTGTAAGCCCTGTAATTATCCATAATTCCATATCTTTCCATTAAAAATATAATAAAAAATATCTTCGTCTTTATGAGATATCTATTATTTGTATAATAACAGTGCCTTTGTAGGTGAAAATCCAGTAATGGTGTGTTCTTGGACAT
The DNA here is from genome assembly GCA_031772225.1 of Eubasilissa splendida. Classification (NCBI taxonomy): domain Eukaryota; kingdom Metazoa; phylum Arthropoda; class Insecta; order Trichoptera; family Phryganeidae; genus Eubasilissa; species Eubasilissa splendida. Next base: position 32,828,843 of record CM062846.1, on the reverse strand, counting down.
GTTTAAATATTTCTAAATTAATTTGTATTCAAAACACAGAACTATGTTCTGAAAAACTGCAACCTCACAATAATAATATATTTAAAAAAAAAATATATTTTCGTGTTCAATGGTCTTTTAAAAAGTAATAAAACGTACACAGTCTAGTTAACAACTCACTGTAACATGGATCAGATTGGGTTATATTCTACTGATTGTGTTCCGACTCTTGTTAAACCGAAGCACCAGTTTCCTGTCTATGTTAACCAATTGGTAAAAACCGAATGGGCATAATTGACGGAAACCCGAATAAGTGGAGAAAGTTTGCTCTGTGGAGCAAAACGAGCAATCCCAAAGTCATTAGCAGTGTATCAATGAAGGGCAATCAACAATATAACTCATATGTACATACAAAGTTACAAATTACATTTTTTTTCAATTAAACGTCTACGTTCTATGTATGATGGCTTTCTTCTTCTTCTTTCAAACAAGCAATCCACCCTTCAAGAGTGATTTGTGCCATTAAATAAGTTTAAACATTATTTCATAGAAAGCAGTACAACAAAATGGCTTTTAAATTATACAAATAAAAAGTCATCAAACTTTTGGTAAAAGTAACAGATACGATTTATTATATATATTTTTTTGATTAATAAATAAAAATTACGTTTTATTTTTAAACGTACTTAAAAAAGAGGACACTAGGAATTTTTTTTATCGCTTTCCTTTCAAGTGTCAAAAATTCAATGTGAAACTTTTTGCTTAAAACTCGCATCAAATTTACATAAACATAACGCACTTTTTTGTTGTCACTCAGCACATATAATGATAGCTACATATTCTTGTTCTGCATATAATTTTTATTTTAAAAGAATTTTAACGTGTAATATTCTTTAACATAGGTATTATATATTGATATTGAACACAGTGGATATATAAACAATTAGAAGAAAACATTACAAAAGAATACGATAAAATATAAATATTGTCTGTGAGTTCCTGGAGGATGTAGTAAAAAATGACCGATGACTTAATCAATATAATTAATAAGAAATAACATGATTTCCGGTAAAAGTAGATAGATAACCTCTCTAATAACTTTTCTATACTTAAATGTCAAACATCTAGACTTAACAACATTACTGACGACACTAGCATGTACCTCTGTGCATTGTACAAAGCTTATTGTCTGAGCAATTAGTTAGCAAAACATTTAATCCCGTAGGATGTTACAATTTCATAATAAGAAAGTTGCATCGGAAAGACGTACCAAATATGATTTACAGTTTTAAATTATTTTACGTATTAATAATCTACTACAGTGATTTACCGCCTTAATGAAAAATAACGACACATTATTTCATCAGGAATTGCGAAATATAAAATGTGGCTCAAATCATTACTGCGATAAAAACTAACCACGGCAAAATAAATCAAAATAAATTATTTGATAAATTCGATCGTCGTTAAAAGCTGCGAGTATATACAATTCAATGTACTTTAATTTAATTATTTAACAACTGTTTCATATTTTAACGATAATTTGATAACCGCTTATCTAGCAAAAAGAAAAATACATTGGACTGTAGGCACTGTTATCGGATTTCATTGATCGTGTATTATAACTGATAGATGGCAGTTCTTCACCCCTTCATTTACAAAAAAGATTAAAAAAAGGTCCAGCGAACATGACCAACGGTAGTAGATAGTATATATATATATCTACATATTGACAATACCCTCTGCGAGTCATTGTCAAGTTTGATTAAAGCATGCATTATTAAGCAACTTCACAACGTCTATGAAAATGAAGCCACGAAGTAGAAAATTTCAAGTTCTGAAGCTTTCATAACACGAGCACTAAATTGCTTTACACAAAGAAGATAAATAAAATCAAAAATTTTACAATGGCCCTCGAATGTATAGGACGTCAGTACTTAAGCGTGTATTGTGTATGCTAAGCTACCCCTTATAATTTAGCCCTTTCATTAATACGAGCAAATATTTGACGACGGCAACTCCTTAATCATAGGGGCGGAAATCAATATTTCACTACAAACTTGGTTTTGCTTCTAATTTATTATTCATTCGCAATCATTTTATCTAATCATAAAACTTCATTTTCAAAATCAATTTGTGAATAATTATTTATAGGTAGATGTACACAATATTTTAAAACAAACAGAGTAACCCTTGTCACTCTTCCACATTCTAAATCCATAATAATATTATAATTATTATATTTTCATGAGTTAGTTACTTATATAAGTAAAGTTAATTAGACAAATCACTTAGAATAACAAAATATATGTATATATATAATACTTATCACCGGGTCTGAACCTGGAAATTTATCTTGCCGGGAGAATTATTCATCAATTATATCATGGTAATTATTTACATTCTCTTAGAATTTTAGAACTTTTATGGTACTTATTTTACCCAATTTTGCCTGTAATTTGGATTAATATTAATAATAATAATATTGGATAATTTTTATAGCGCCATTTTGGTAAAAAATTTACCTCAAGGGCTTTTTATACAAAAACTGTTTATAGTCTACATTATTTTTGTATTTAAAATTAAAAATTGTTATTTGAATTTAGTCTCGTATATTTTTAGTCTCTTCTTAAATAAAGTCTCTGATCCACTATTTTTTATGATGGAGAGCAAAGAGTTCCACGCTTTTTGGCCCGTTGTATATATTAATTTCATATTCCATGTTTCACTGAAAACGCTGAAAAAAAAATTGTTGTATGAAAGGAAGAAAGAAGCTAAAACAAATCATTTATTCATAGTCTAATTATTTCAACACTTGGTTGTGCAAATTTTTGCTTTCGCTCCTGCGTGGATGGCTATGTTCTTCAATGGCTCTGAAAATTGCATAAACTCTGGTAACTAAATCTAACCAGCGAAACAGTACAATCCTGGTATCTTGTCTTTAAACTTCAGAGCATCACAAAAAGATCACGACATGCGCCGATGACAATCTGAGAAAAGTTGGAATAATCCTGACGTAATAATGCTTCGCATGCTTATGATCTTTTCTCTTCATATCTTTGACGCTTTTGACACCTGTTGTTTTGTGTTGATTTGAGTTTAATTGAAAACATTATATTTTTATACTATGTTTATTTGGCTCAGCAATACTGACTTATTTTAGCGAGTTCTTGGTTCAAATCATGGTTCAAAAAATTATTCATTAAAAACTATAAAATGTGTAAAAATATTTTTTGACGTGTGACGTTTTTCTCTAACAATAAATTTTCTCCACGTGTTCTTTCAAATATGTTTTTTTGAAATTTTTTTCTAAATTTCAATGCTCTTTTTTTAAAATTTATCACTTGTTGATAAATATGAAACAAAAAATATGGTGTCTTGTCTTAATTTTGATAACTAGATGAAATTTTCAAAGCAAGATATCTCATGATGGAAAATGGCGTCGGCCTAAAAGTTCCAATCAACTGAAAATTTGATGACGAGAGTTTTTGCTACTTTATATAAATTTTCTGTCTTATATATATAAGATTCTTTGTATTACGTCCCCTGTCTGTTGTGTTTTACTTCCAAATTTGTCAAATAACTTGTCTAATGTAATTTAACCATTTTATCTTAGTATGGGTAAAAAGCTATTTCATAAATATGAATACAGTTTATTTACTTACAATGTTGTAAGAATATTTGAGAATAAATGAAATAAATTTTATGGAAAAAAATAATTTCGTTTGATGTTTGGTTTGTAATTTTTATTACAGAATAATAAAATTATAGAATCACAGATCGTGCAACATAAATATCATAATAATCAAAGCAGAGTACAGTCGTAACATGATTTATATTATCCTTTTTACACTTTTATGTGAATAATAATATATAATAGAAATTATGTAACTTTTCTATTTTATCTAGACTTTTTTTAGAGTGGTTGCGGTCAATAATTGAATACAAATATTTATTATCCATTATAAACAGGTGTATTGGAGATGTATGAAAAACGATATGTTGGATGCTTTCGATATGTGGTGCTGGAAGCGGATGATACGTACTCCGTGGACCGCAAGGTGCACACATGTCTCTATCCTCCAGGAGTTAACAACGTCACAGAAATACTTTCGGCACCATGCACTAGAATAATACTCACATATATTGGACACGTTACTAAAATAAACGAAGATATCACAGGGTCAGTTGAGAGAAAGCGAGCATGGAGACAGTCTCCAGCGAGATAGATAGACCAAATAACGGAGTTAATGGGGTCCTCTTTAAACACTACGATCAACATGGCTCAAGATCAGGAGGAATAAAGACGTATTTTATCGCAAAAGACTTCGATGTCGTTGCAACAACGCCAAATAAATGATACGATAAAAGACACGAGACAGTTAATAAAAATATTTTAACTGTGAATCATCAGCGGAGCGCTAGAAAGACGTGAGGTAGATTTCGATTTACAAAGATTGTAATTTTTTAACAAAATACGACGGTCGCTGCCTTCTCGCTGAAATGGTGGGAAATATATGAATGAATTGAATATGTTGTTTGTATGCGAAATAAAATGAGCTATTCTGCGGATTCTGCAGAAGGCATTCTCAAGTCTGTCGCCGTAGTGTCCCAAGATTGAACATCTTTTGTGTTTCATTTCTTCTGCCCTCATCAATCATCGCCAGTTGAGAGAAGCGGAGATCGGCGAACCACCCTTGTCTACATTTCTTGTTTCCTATACGGAATACGTATTGTGCATCGAGTTTAAAATACTTCAGGGGATACTCAGCATTGAGCATGCGATAACTTACTTACTTACCGTCACGCCGTTTTTCCGAGGGGGTAGGCAGAGAGGATACACAATTTTCGCCTCATCCACATTCATACATCTTCTCATACAAGCTCGACGATTATTGAGACTTCTAACAGGACCATCCTCCAGTGTCTGGTTTACTTGGTCGTGCCAAGTCTTCCGAGGACGTACCATTAATACTTGCGTTATATATATTTCTTAAAGCATGTGATAAAGAATACAAAATATGCATAGAAGATGTATATGGCCGATGTATTATCTATTATTTACTAATTATTTAAATACGACATAATGTGAGTTACTACAACTAAAATTAGCATGTGCCAATTTTAACAAATACCAATGAGGGTTATCAAATGATAACCAGGGAAAATGTATAAACTATTCGCTTTTGTACCAGATCGGGTTGTTATCATCATCATCGTAGCAACAATAAAACATTTTCACTCCAATGTGCAACCACCCTATCTCCAGTTTCTCATACTCGTGGCTGCGATGTTTCCCTCCACAATATCCAACAACCTTAATTTAGGCCTCTCATTACTCCATCGATCTGCAGGCTTGTTGTTAAAGGAGCCTCCTAGGTGGTCGGCTATCGACAATTATTCTTGCTATAGATCCCAATAGAGTCGCCTGATTTAATTTTCTGTGTAATTGGAGGCTTTTCAAACAATTTGTATAGCACATAATTATATTTGTTATAGTTAATCCTCGTGGTTTAAGTTTAGGTTTTTTAAAATGATTAATTAAATTAATGAGGCAAAATGATTAATTTATTTGTGTTCTATGTTCTTACGTTGTATTTCTATTACAGAAAACAGGCAGGATAAAATGCAACATTCTTCACCAATATTCACAAATATTATGGGTATAATTAATAGTTAATATAAGTTAAGAAAAGTAGTAGGTTTATTAAACAAATACCTACTTCACACATAATATTCTCAAAATATAACAATTTAACAGATTTCAAAAAAAATAACAAAGGAAGTGTTTGAAATAAGAATTATTTTTATACTTGTACACACTTGGGAATTTGTTTCGTTAATATTACAACTGACTATACCCTCTCCTAAATTCCTACAGTTCACTATCCCTACAAAACAAATTACTATTGTACAAAACAATCATCCGCCTATACTCACATACGCGAGCGCCATTCGGGGTTCAAGTAACGCAAAAATTTTAGAAGAATCCAAACAAAAATACATCTTTAGGAGAATCACAAACTCACCCTGGTTTATTAGAAACACAATCATTCAAATATACTCAAATATCTTCACTCAAGCAACACATACACGATCAATCGTCTAAATTAATTTACATCCCAAACCCTTCCATAAACTCTCACGGCCTGTATGATCCCTCATCCTATCCCCATCATCTTCGTCCCATTTCACTTCTTTACCCTGTTCTTGACCCTATTGAACAAAATTTATAAAAAGATTCTATAAAAATTTTCACTAAAAATAAAAAAAATTGTAAAAAAATTCAACAAAATCAATCAAAAAAAGAATTAACAAAATATAAAATAAAAATACATGTATTGTATAAAAAACTTGACCCATTTTTGCTACTACTTTATACAATTATATACAAAATTAAAATGACCTGATATTAAAAAAATAACAATTTCACCATGTTCCCCGAATAGAGTTCCACAAAAAATGTTACGCCATTGTTGTTACCTCATACGTCGGAGACAAGAGGGCTCAGCCCTTATCCCTCTCCCGTTTAACAATCGAATCAGAGAGTTTCGTTAATACAATAATTAAAAATGTTTTCATGCTTTGTATGATACTATTTTTTATTTCAACTTTATTACATATACATTATAATTTTATTTTTTGCCAAACTGCATGACAGTTTTACGGTAAACAGCAACACCTGATGATGGATTCTGCAGTGGGATCCGAAATGTTGGCCAAAGATGTTGGATTCACATGGCAGAATGACTCAATGAACTCTACAAACAAAATAATTTGACAAAACACTTTATTTAAACCACTACTTATTGATTATTCGACATGTTTCGTTACCTATGGTATCTTCTTCAGGAAACAATGTATATAATTTTATATAAAATGAGGCCATAAAGTAAGTTTGATAATATTGAAGAAGAAATTAAATTGATTGAGAAAATGAAAATGTATTTTCTGATATTGAATTATTTTACACAGTTACTCGGTAACAGGTAATTTAATTTAATATATTATATATAAATAAAAGTTAAATAATGTGTGTCTGTCATGTGACGCTATACCTACGTAAATTTTAAGTGGTATATATAACACATTACTGTCACCTGTTTTTTATGCCTTTCTCTGAGATAAAGCGCTTTTTCTGTATGTATAAAATTCCGACGCATATTCATCTTCACCTTCTTCTAATTCCACATCGAAAAACTTTAAAACAGAAAAGTTGATCAAAAATGAAAAAAAGTCTCGCGGTTCGTTCCAAGAGATTAAATCCTTGTCTTCGCTGACATTTCTGGACAATTTAAAATTAATATTAATTTTATTTTGAAATGTACATGCGCCTTATATACACCTGTACAATGTGTTTTTATATTGTATACAAAAAAATATATTTGGAATCATATTTTCAAATGAGATTTTTACTGTAGGTACTTATCATCCAGTATGGAATTAAAATACGATTAATACAAGGGAAGTATTTACGTTGAATTAGAAAAGTGTTAACATATCCACAAATAAATATATAAATATATAGTGAGATGCAATAAAGCCTCCAAGTGAGGCTGGACGTTCCTCTCCAATTAGACATGGTAGAGCATGAAATTTAATGTATATTCGATTCGAAATTCTGATCACCTACTCACCTTTTACTTCATCTGCTGGTCATCATCAGAGGAATGTGTATTTTTGTCATCTGAAACATGTAGTGTGGTTTTTAGGCAAGAAGAAAGGTTTTCAGAATGAAAGCGGACTTAACATTAAAACAAAAATAATTTATTCCATAGATAGTATAAACTGGTTAAATCGTGAGGCGATTTGTATGGAAACTTGTCTAACAACTATTAATTACAGCCTAAAGTTACTCCCATGTCTATGCCACAATAAACTGTAAAATGTCAAAATAAAATTAGATCATAGAAAAATCACTCTCACTGAGTCAATTAGCTTGCATTTTAGGATTATCCTTCTCCAACCTAGTCCACAGCAGCTCCTTGAATCCAAGGTAAAGAACTTAGTATCCCAATCCTTCCATATTTTCCCGTCTCAAAATCTGTCATTCAATAACACATATTTTCAAAATTAAAAATCAATTAAATATTAGAAACGAATTCCGATCTACAAGATTTAGAGATGAAATTGATATTCCAAAACTAAAATATACCGTAACCTAAAATCACTGTATTTATCAAGGCATCAAATGTTTTAACAATCTCCCCATCACAATTAGAAAAACTACAGACTACTATAAATTTGTAACTGAAGTAAAAAAAATATGTACACAGACTAACTGAAATATAAATTCTCGTATTTACTCCTTCTCTATACACGAGTGTTACTCTCATAGAAAAGAAATATGTATATTCTACTGATTATTTTTAAAATGAATTATATTTTCTAATAAAATTTAAAAAATGGGTCCATTCAAATCTCAACCATGTACCACATGACTATAGCATCCTCCAGTATAATATCCAATGTTGGCAAAGCTAATAGCACAATTATGCAAAAGATAATATGGCTTCGCCGACTTGATGCTGTTCTTCTTCTTCTTTTAAATAGGCAATCCACCCTTCATGAATAATTTGTGCCATTAATCAAGGTAAAACTTTATTTTATAGAAAAAAGTACAATAATATTATAGAATAGGAAATATTATATTACAAGTCAATACCATTGTCGTTTTAAAAAAAACTATTATATAGATTAAATGTGGCGAGTTAAGGGAAAGAAGATGACACAAGTTAACCGGGAGTTGTAAATTACCGTTGACGAGATTACTGTAAAAAAAACCTGTGATCCGCAATGAACAGGCAAAAAATATATGGTTAAGGGTTTCTTCCTCGGCACCAAACTTACACATTGGTTAATCTATTCAGTTCAATCTGAATAACAATGCCCAATTCTCATTCTAGAGATATTTGATATTGTTCTTTTGAAGATTTTCCTTTTGGTGAACCAGGGAGTGCGGGGGATAGATCTTTGAATTATTTTAAGCTTATGATCGTTATTATACCATGGAAAAAATACTTTAGTAGTGACCTGGGAATAGCGGTCCATGCGCGTCTCCCGTGTAAGAGCGAGAGTGAACCTCTCCCTGCGACCGCCTGCCGACATAATCCATAGATTCAAAATTTCATGCTTGCTAAAAAAAATTATTTCATAATATTAAATTAAATCAAAAAAAATAATTGTGATGTCCTTGAAATTGTACAGATGTGTGTGTGTATGTGAATGCCGCACCGCCGCATGTGAATGCGTATCTGTGGGCGTATGTGTAAGGGTATAAAGGCGACGCGCGTCAGGCGCGCGCTCTCTGTCTGCGAGTCCATCATATTTAGCATTTAACTTGTACTAGTGATATACCTTGTATCTAAATTGTATCATACTATAATAAACGTGTAATTATCACAAGGAGTTTATCATGGACCTTCACATTTACGAGGTGTATGCTGAAAACGTACTTAGAAGACAAGTACGTAACATTGGCGCAGCCGGTAGTATATGTACTTAGAATACAAGTACGTAACAATATTTTTTACAAATATATGACATTACTTTGTAATGTCATAATATATTAAAAATAGATTATTTAAAAATAAACAATTCATTTCCGTGAAGACATCCAACGCATACAATTGTGTCACGTGGCTGTTGGTATTAAAATAGTCAAAAAGGGACAGAGGTGATACAGAAAAAATCCACTTTTTCGTATTTAAGCGGAATTAAAATTTATGCGATGAAACTCATATCCTAGGATTTATGAGGCAGCCCCTAGCAATTGTGTACACAGGTCCGGACTTGCATAATGTGGATCTTTATGAATAGTGGGACGAGCCATTTGCATATTATTATGCTTACAGTTTATACGCCCTAATCTACTCTGGTCATGCGGCCAGGATTTCGTAGAAGGTAAATCCTGGAACACGCGTACATGTGTTTGTGATTGCAATATTATTTGATAAATAATTGCTTAACTAACACGGATACATAATTTATTACATAAATTTCTTAAATATAATTATATAAATAAAAATTTGAATGGTAGTTTTTTGTTTTTATATAATAATTTATTTTTATTAAGGAGAACAAATTCTTATTGTGACGTAATTATTCAGAACATAGGTCTGTAATATTTTAAATACTAATTAAATGTATTAATTAGAAAGATATACACATAAAAACAATTTTATCGAAAAATATTGTTAATCCCGGTAGCAACGGGATTCAAACCTGGATCTCTTTTCAATCCAGGGAAGGTGCATTAACCAGCTATGCTACAGCAGACAGTACTTTTGAGGACAAATTTTCGAACCCATATTTTACACTTTCCAAATTAATACATCTATCGTTCCATTATTTGAAAGTCATCTACTTTGTTTTTATGAAATCTCAAATCTCTGGCAGACGCCAGAATTAACAATTGATTTTTATTATATTTTGAACACATTGATACAACTTATATATAATTTATCTTTCCAATCCGGAGAAGGTGCATTATGTCTACTTATGAATTATAAAATAGACAAGAATGAGAAATATGAATAATAATTTTCTAATTTAATTTTGAAAAAGAGAAAAAAAAAATTGTCTTGATTTATTGTGTTCAAATATTTAGTAATAGTTCGGTTTCTCTATGCTAAGATTTATTAGCTATATTATTATGTACTTCTTATTAATTTTACATCCTCGTTTTAAGCCAATGCACAAAAAGGGTGTGAGGAAGCTGGTATGTCGTTGACGGAATTTAGTTTTCATTTTTGGTACAGTAAATTGTAGCACGTTATTTCTTGTGCCGTAACAATGATTTATAATAGTGATATTTGTGGTGTCTCGTAGAAAATATTGTCTTGTTGCCTGACATAAACCAAAGCTCACTTTCAGAATAGAATTATAACTTAATATTGTACTTCTAATATATTTTTAAAAATTATGTAGCTATGTATACAAAATGATTTTACAAAATTTATTTGACAAAATTTTTAACTTCTTCAATTAAAAGGCTTGTGTATACGGGAAAGTAAATGCTAATTATGATGAAGCTTCTAAATTTTTTGGCACTTCGTTCCCTTAGAATCACAAGGTTTCAACTATCATTTTGGCCTAATTTGAGTTATTGCATGAAAATGGTTCCTAATGCATTATTCTTTATTTCTTCCATGCACACCGACTCTATTTAACGTATATTAAAAGAAATAGAAAGAGCCGAATGTTCCAACTGCATCAGTTATTTATTTCAATTTATGGATCATTATTGTTAATTGGAAATGTTTTTATTTATTTTTAATTTCCCTCATCTCACAGTGGTTATTAATAATACTAAAAATAAGATAATACCTTAAAACTGATCATATTTGCATACTCAAAACAAAATATACATGAATATATGTTGAAATTCAATCAACACTTTTGAGCTTATTATCTCAAAACAGTGTTAGTGTCAGATGGAACCTTGTTATTCTGAGGGGTCGCCTGAGAAATGTACCCATTTTTCTTTAGTTTTAATATCATTCAATAAAATTGATGAATATTTCAGTATCATTAAACAACCTTTAATATTTTTTTGAAATTAGAACAATACAGAATGCTTTTATACTTTCTAGAACTCAAGATAATTTGGGCCTTTCGTAAAAATATATTCGATCTTATAATCGGTAATTCTATTTAAAATCTTATGATTATTACATCGATAAATTTTAAAAATAGATGTACCCAAGATATCACAGTGTATAATTACATGATGGACAAGAATTTTAATTAGATGAAATTAAAAAAATAAATAATTATTATTTTTAAATATTTATTTTAAATCTTTTGAATATATTGCAGTTATAGTTATGTTGCAGACGACGCTTCCGTCCCATCACCAGTTCTGATGATGGCAATATTATTAAAATTAGGAAATTATATTACAAGATTGCTATCAAATCGATCATTAAATTGCATGTAGGTAATTGTTTATTGAACTAACCCCGTTTCAAGGGAGTATAAAACTAAACGATATTTTCTAATATTATCTATATTTATGCTTAGTTATTGTGAGGTAATTTCTTCTTTCTGCCTCGGCTTCATGTTCTGGGGGGAAGCATCTAGACTAATTGGTTCTTTTTAAATATTGACAAGTCAAATGGTTATGAAATAAAATAATATTTTTATATAAGAAAATTTATAATCTTAAGATACTTGCATGTGTTGAAAGTGGAAAATGAGAAATTTACTAAAATACTTATAAATAAGGCTATTCAAAAATAATTACAATTAAATGAACATTTAATATTTGCGTTCATCATGCCAGCATTAATTTCTCTGCCAAATTGTCTATATTGACGCTTGTCTGATGTTGATTATTCAGGTCCCTCACGTAAGGGATTACCTCTTAGGATGGTCCTGGATCCTGGACGTGAAGTGTGGTCAGCTCTTTGTGGTGCCAGCGTAGGGTGACGGAGTTCAGGCTTGTAGTTGATAATAAGATGATCCAGGCAACCGGGACTCTAGACGCGACATTCTGATGCTATAGCTACAGTCTGTTCTCGCTACACCGATTATATTCGTCAACTTTTTGATACTTTCTCATTTACGATTAAACGCAGAGAACATCACAGTCTAAGCTTAAACTCGAGGTGCGCAGTTTAAATTTTTCCCGGAATTACAATGTATAAAGCACTTGCTTGATACTTTTAGAGACGATATGGATTTTATTTTCTGATTGAAAATAAAATCTTGCCTTAGGCGAAGCCACTTATCTCGGCGGAGAATATCAGAAGATTGCTCGCCTATGATGATGCATACCTCAAGGTGCATTTTGCGGACGTGACTTTAGTCACGTTTGCTGGATTACCGCCGCTGTACCCAAGCTGTGTCGGTTCACCTGCGTCTAACAATACCGAGTTTTTATGACCGTCCGTCCCTTACTTTGACTAAGTGCTTTTGTAGCCTTGTACAAAATATTGTTTTGGGTAATTTTGCATTTTAATATTATATTAATCAATATCTTATGGTAGAGTTGTGGCAGATTTTATTTGGTCGTACATGCAGATTCTGTAGGTTATTTATTTATAGACTTTATTGACACACATGTTTTTGTTGTAACAGAGGTGAATATATTATAATATAACATGATAAACATAAGATACAATGATATTGCAGTTAAATACTCGTAGTTTATTATGTGGGATGGAGTAGACTCCACCTCTGATATATACAGCATTGTTCTGGATACTTAGCTAGACTGCAGTCTGTGTTAAAGTAGACAGTTTTTTTCATGTATTTTAGATCTGGTGCAAGTACCCAGTTACATTTAATTTCCTTGATTAATATAATAACACTTATTTGACTTTTTTAATTACTTCACTATGAATTTTTAAAAATAATTTAATTTTACTTTGTAAAAGAATTGCAAAATACATTTACTTTGATAATCCTAGATATTTATATGTATGAACTGAAAGCCAGGTGTTCCAAAAACACCCTTTACTTCACTGAAACTACCCTTTCAGCAAATAACATTACCTCTCTGCTGTGTTTCGTAGAGTGCAAGGCGTATAAGTACGTATCTAACATAGTTTTATAATATAATTTGCATTTATGCACATTTATAATATGATGCATAAATGCATATTATAGAGAACTCCATTTATGTTACCATTTACATTTTTGGAATATAATGGTATACCTACTGGAAAATAAATTAAATCAGCAATATTACCATATAAATTACATGTGTACAGAATGCACTCATATGACACTTTTTGACAACTCTCAAATTCATAGAACTTTTCGGTCTTCAAGACAGTTACAACAACAGTTAGTTAACTACTTTAGGACTAAAAGTTTTCTAATAACGAACAGTCGCACCAAATCCACGAAACTATTTTGGGAGCTGTTGCTCTCATATTTTCATTCTTTCAAAAAATAATCCCGATCATAATTACGAAACTACATTTATTTGGCGTTCAATGACCCTTTAAGGTGGGTTTCAAATAGGACTTTCTTCAAATATTTGGTTCTGGTGGTTGGTTTATCGCCGGCTAATTATAGTAAATAGGATCAAAATTTCTAAATCATTTACATAAGTTCAAATAACAATTTTAAATTTTAAATACATAGATAATGTAGGACTATAAACATTTTATGTATAAAGCGACCTTGAAGTGATTTTTTTTACGAAGATGGTGTTATAAAAATTTATCAATATTATTTTTATTATTATTAGATTTTGTAAGCCGTAAGCGTGTAAGCGTAACTTCATACTTAATTCCTGCCATAGAGATGAATACTTACTTACTGATATATATATATTTTTTATTATATTTTATTATATGACGCCATGTATGCACATCCACCGGCTTGCTCAGAGGATCGCATGAAGTGCGTGGGTCTGGTTCACAGAATTCAACATAATCTCCTGCCTCTCACTTTAGCCAGCATTCTCAGGGAAAAATAAAAAGATTACTGAAAATTTTAATCACAAAGTTTAATACAAAAAGAAACAAGAACATAGAATATAAAAATAGAAAACATTAAGCGTTCCATCACAAAATGTGATGTGATGAAACAAATGATTTTGGCAATTTTGCCACAATAAAATAATGAAATTTACTATTAAAATAATGAAATTAACAAATTTTGTACAAGTAATAATGTTCAATCTGAAATCTTCATAGGAAATAGCACACATAATTTGTCACCTGACAGTTTGTCGGGTCAGATGTAGTACAGAAATAACTTGACAAATAGATTGGTTAACACGAGCAGAAAAACCATTAGTTTTAAATTAAATGTAAAGAAACAAATATGCTACAATAGAAAATTATTTGTTTTAAATCAGAATATGAAAAGAAAGATTAATGCTACAATAAAAAAAATCATAAGTTTTAAATTCTTAGTACACAACAAAATTCATTTTTACAACCAGTTTACGCGTAGTAATTGTCCATTGCTGCAGAGATTCACAGCCTTCATTTTAATTTGGCCAGTCCAAGGAACCCGTTAAAACTTATAACTCTTACTCGCCGAAACGGCATTTGGTTCTTCATGGATTGCTCGCGTCTCCCTTGGTTGAAAAGATCATCTCATCGGGTACTGTCTAGCGGCAGATCAACCTGTACCCCTCCTCCATTGTACGGGAGAAATCCTTTCCGTGGCATTCAGTATGTCGTGGCGTGACTCCTCTTCCATCATGTCCGCAGGAGTTTTAACAAAGGGCAACAATAACATCACTTTGACGAAATTTAAAAGTGATATAACTAGGAACGAGGAAATGAGTTAAAAATAGGAATGAGAAAATAAGTGAAACGAGAAAGTGAATGAGGGAGAACGGCCATCCTGAATTACACATATAATTAGTCAACAGATAAGTTCAAATATGATGCAGGACAGCATAGATGTCAAAATATTAAATTATTCTCACCCTTCCTCACTTATATGAAGTCACATTTTCGATTTATGCACCGGATTAGACCGTCACCCGAAAAAGACCGTTACTCGGATTCCTTTCCTTACGCTGTCAGTGTTACCAACTTGTCAATGTTAATTCACAATACATATTGTGAGAGGCAGGTACCATATATAACGTTATAATATATATATATATATATATATATTTATTTTCTTTATGTATCTTAATATAAATTTACTACTTATAGAAAATAGTTTTAACAATGACTAAAATGAAACGAAAAAACAAGACAAACAGAAAAAAAGGAGAAAATTGATTTTTTGTTTTTAGATCTTATTTTAAAAATATCAATTTTATGTGTATTATAAAAACCGACTTTTATCGTCAAACTTCTTTAATTTAAAGTAAGTTAAAGGTTATATAAATGTATTTTATTATAATAAAATTACACAAATATGAACCCAATATATGATCCAATCAGGTAGAGACGAATCAGAAGAATGGCTATTCAACATTCTAACATAATTTATACAATACCTACACTAACAATTAACTAGTCCTACAACACTCCTACTACATATTTTTTTTATTTCTCTTTTTATTCCTGTCGATGATTTAAATAACACCACAACAGCACGAAAAAAAAAACTGGCTACTTCAACACAGACTTCAGTCTAGAAAAGTAGCCAGGACAACGCTGTATATATCAGAGAAGAAGTCTACTCCATTCCATACAATAAACTACGAGTAATAATGGTTTTTTATGTTTATTATGTTATAATATATTCACCTCTGTTAGAACAAAAATATGTATGTCATCTAATAAATAAATAAATTATAAATTATAATTATAAATATAAATATTTAATTTCCTGGTACAGTATAAGCGTATGCTATGTTATGTTTAAAATTGAATATAATAATGATATAAATTGAGTACTTAATGGTGCCCCAAATTCTACATACTATTTTAGATTAAAATCAGAGCATTCGATGGCATAATTGCTAATATTGAATTTATTGATAATCTTCGATACATTAAAGAGAGCACATTTTATTTTAATACAAATTTCTCAAAAATGTATTCGATTGGTAAAGCGAAATCGGAGAACGCGCTTCTCTGAATAGAAAGAGTCCAGGTTCGACTCTCGGTAGCAATTAAATATTTAATCCATAGATAGATTGTTTCTGTACATCTTTCTAGCTTATTAATTTAATTTGTATTAATTTACGATATAATTACTAAAAATAAAAATTCATGATTCATAAATATGAAAGGATACCAAGAGTAATACTGATAAAATATAATATTATTAAGGAGAACACATTCTTATTGTGAAGTTGTAATTATTCAGAACATAGGTCTGTGATGTTTTAAATACTAATTTAATGTATTAATTATAAATATATACATATAAAATCAATTTTGTCGAAAAATATTGTTTTTGTGCTACCGGGATTCGAACCTGGATCTCTATTTCCATTCCGGGGAAGTACACTACCAATTGTGTTATAGCGCCAGTATTTTCCATGACAAATTTTCGAACCTATATGTTACACTTTTTCAAATTAATGCATCTTAATAATTAATACCTTTGAGTAAACCGACTGTCGGTTTACTCAAAGGTATTTGTGATTCCGTAAAAATAATGTAGATGGCTTTCAAAAGTAATGGAACGACAGATGTATTAATTTGAAAAAGTGTAACATATAGGTTCGAAAATTTGTCATGAAAAATACTGGCGCTATAACACAATTGGTAGTGTACTTCCCCGGATTGGAAATAGAGATCCACGTTCGAATCCCGGCAGCGAAAAAACATTATTAGTACAATACATTAAATTAGTATTTAAGATATAATATTACTTATAAAGAGAATTACAAAAATCACTCAACTATCTGCACGCCTTATCGCGGTGGAAATATTATTTATAACATTTTTATGAAAATATTGTTTAAGTTTAAGTAATGTTTATTTTTCTATATGTAATATATATAACTTTGTAGTGACTGGCTAACGTCGCGCATGTATGAAAGTTTTGTAAACGAATGAATTGCACCAATCAAAATCTTGAATCAGTAAAAGTTTAAATTAGTATTCATCAATTCATAATTAATTTCCCGCCATAATAATAATATTCGTGTACACTTCAAGTAGTTAGAGATTTTTCTGAACAAATATCGAGGGTGATGGAGTCATCGGCTACACAGACTAACAAATTAATCATTATATTACAAGCATCCCTTTTAACACTCCAGAAAAATGTGTATAGCCCTTTTCATGTTTTATAGCATAATTTACTTAAAATAACATTTCACGCATTCGCTAAATGTGAAAAGTTTTTATGATCTAAACATAAAACTTACTTACCACTAGTACAAAAACACGTACAAAACCTTAAATTTCAGTAAAACTTTCACATAAATAATATATGTTCGAGAGATCTCTAAAACGCTCTAGTTGATAAAATGTTTAGCAGGTAAAATCGTAGCTTTATGACGGTATATTTTGCTGTTGCTTCATTGTAGATTCAGCCCGTAGTTGGCGTCATTCACGCATGACTTCAGGTGTAATTCCCAGGCGGCCCTGGATTGCCAAGAGGCGGATGTTTATTCTCCCTTTGCCAAAAAAAATCCACCCCTTTTGAAGATATAAGAAAGGATAGAAATTCGAGATGAATGCGAAATATACTCCGAGGAAAATTGTACGAATGGAGGAAAAAATTAGAATGGTATGTCCTTTTTCTTTATTACAGCATTTTAATGTTTTTTTGTCACATAATTGTTCTTATACGCTTCTTTCGTAGCAACTGCGTGCTGCAATAAATTAATTGTCTTTCATTCCCCTTTTTGTAGCACCTAAAGGTCCTGAAAAATATCGAGACAATAAATTATATTCTTCCCTGAATATGGATGGTGCAAGAAGTAGGAGACCATTATATAATCAAATTCAAAAGTATTAGAGGGTGAATATTATGTTACAGGCTTATTGTGTTTGGTCGCCATTTGGGTTTGGCTGATATTTATCAATTAGAATTTAATAGTCGTAGAAAAAGTAATTGATTATAATTTATTGTGGAGTATCTAATGCCTCAACAACGTGTTAAAGTCATTGAAACCCTTTATCTAAATAACTGTTCAATTGTAAATACAAGAAGAAAGTTGCGGGATTCTTTTGGTTATCACGTTCCAGGCAAGTCAACTACTCAACGTGTAGTGAATAATTTTAAAACGCTATATATAGGGGTGTAAATAAACCAAAGACGGAACGACAACGTAGCGTACGTATGCCAGAAAATATTGATGCAGTAAGAGGGAGTGTTCGTGAAAGTGCTGGCACTTCTTCTCGACGTCGAGCACAAGAATTGGAAATGTCTCAAGGAACTTTCTTGAAAATACTCAAGAAAAATTTGCATTGCTACCCGTATAAAATTCAATTGACACAAGCCATACAAAAAAATGACCATATAAGTCGACGCAGACACGCATGGTTACTGTATGGTGCGCCATGTGGGCCGGCGGAATCATTGGGCCTTATTTCTTTCAGGACGCAAGAGGTAATGCTGTAACGATTAATGTTAATCACTTTCATCACATATTCGAAAACTTCTTGGTGGCCAAATTGGGTCGATTGGGTCTGCAACATATGTGGTTTTAACAGGACGGTACCACCTCACAAACAGCCCGAGCTACGCTTATAATTTTGCGAGAAATTTTTTCCGGCCGTATAATGGCCTCCTCGATCACCTGATTTGACGGCTTACGACTATTTTCTATGGGGGTACTTGAAAGAAAAGGTCTACGCCAATAAGCCAAAAATGAAATTGCTGAAATAACACGCGAAGTTTGCTTGAATGTTATGAAAAATATTGTTAAAAGAGCACGCATTTGCGCCACTACCAGAGGCGGTAACGTGGCCGATGTCATATTCCATAAATAATTGTAATAAAAAAAATAATCAATAAATAAAAACTAAATTAAAAAATTGTGTTTTATTTTCTAGTTATTCAAAAACTACATCGGTCAGTAAACATAAAAGTTTGTCTAACATTTGTTCCACGCGCCTGTGTGTTGTCACCCAATAGTGCAAGTTCACGGTTGAGATTAGTTTCAGAGAGTCGTCTCGAAAATCGCATGAACAACAATAAAAAGTGCAGCATGGAGCGAGCTGTGATACATTTCTATTGCATTTTGTACGCAGAGAAAATGGAGCAACTGATCCATATCGACCTTTACTGACTAATCTTTGAGACGAAATATATGGTCTCATCTGTGGACATGTGCAGTCAATACGTGCTGCGATAATAATACCAAATATTTTACTTGAAAATTATTTTTAATTTATATTTTTCCGTATTTTTCCCGTCAGCAACTAATATATTTTTTGTATATCTTTCTAATTGATTAATCGAATATGTATTATAATAATTAACTTTGTTTGACGCGATAACCACATTTTCACTTGATAACTAATTTTGTAAGTTTTATGTTGCCGTGCGATGTGGATAGTCTTTGTTTTATATTGCTATGCGACATGCACAGACAGACCGACATAAGGAAATTGTAAAATATATGTTGGAGAAAAAAAAAAGTTGTATTTTTAAACTTAAAAAACATTTATTTCTAGGGCTATTTTGTTAGAAATTGCAATGGCCATAAGTGACAATACATGTTTTTTACAAGGGAGGCAAACAATTTTTGAGATCTTATATCCTTTGATCTGTTGGTCTGTATATTGTAAGCTATATATGTATGTCTTTTACGCCTGAGATCAATTAATTTCTGAACTTGCTGCTGTTCGATAACATGTTTGATGCTACATTTCAAAATGCGTGGCAGACCGAGCGCTGCATTACCAACTGGAGTAGATGCGGTTGAGGAGAGAGAAAGCGAGAGTGGAAGGGGGGAACTTTTTGACAGGCGGTGGTGGAGGTCGGGCGCGCGGTCCCCGTCGCACGAGGTAAACAATGGCGGCGGACGCAGATACGAAGCCTGGAAGCCCGTCTTAAATTTAGGATAGGTTGGTCTCCGAATTTATCCACGTTGAGGAACTCGCGTCGGGATGGCCTCGACAAAAAATAAGGCGAGAGGTTGGACCCGTGGAGAGGTGGGACAACAGCAACACCCGGTTGTAAATCTACGGGAATGGCGCAGATTCATGGAAATGCAGAAGGAAGAGTTTTGCACTGGACGTGGGACGAATACTACTACGTACGTTGCCACTACCTGAGCAAAGTAGAATGTTTTAACCTTTACCATACCATGACATAAAATAATCGAACGCAGCCATGCTGTCAACTCGTGTTACCGAAAATAACAGTTAGAAAAAATGTTTTTATTAGCTTAAATGGCCTTAATGGCACGAATTTACTCTAAATATACAGCATTCAATTTTGAAAAAATGATTAATAACATAATTTTGAGCATTCATTAAGTCGTATACAATGTGTCCTTTCTTCTTACCTCTCTTCATTTAATTAGTGAGAAGGAGACAATTATATTTGTATGTCTGTTATTCTTTTCACTGTTAAAATAGTATGTGATCTCTGTCTTTCATATCACAAAATGTATTTTTACCACTCGTATTAACTTTACAACGGATTGAATGGAAAAAATAATTGTTTTTGTACGATTCCCTTTTCATAATTGGTTTGTCACTAGTGGTTTGTCCTAAGAGCTAATATTTTCTTTAAGATTATCTAAAATATTAATTTTATATTCCATGTATTTTACCGAAATATTACAAGTTATATTTTGATGGTAGACCTGTGTTACAGCATGGTTTGGGAAGGGTTAAACAAAAAATGGTGATTCAGGCGTGTGGCGCCGAATTATGAGATGTCACGGCGAAGTCGTTGGCTCCTTCGAGCGGGATGTGTTCCTAGAACAATTTCATGCGAGTTGTGTAGATTTGATGTGTAAATATAGTATAATTAATGAGTGAATGAGGGTTATTAGTGTTAGTGACCATTCCCATCCTTCCGAGACGGGCATATCGATACCACATACACCTTACCCACAGACTGAGTCTAACCGGTGGCATTCGATCCACCGGTGCCAGCGCACTACGTAATAATGTATTCTCGCAATAATACTTCTCATAAAGAATCTGTTTGATAGATGAGTCGACCATCAAGCAGATGCACAACCTGCCCTAAATATTTTGGAAATTATTTAGATTTTAACGTAATCGAATTTACTGTTTTATGGTTTGTCGTATACTTTAACACGGCTTTTAAAATGTCTTATTTTATATTATAATTTATTTGAAAATCAATGAGACTATCAATATTATGAAAGATATCTTGCAAAATAATCGCAATGTAGCAGTACATTTTTTTAAGATAATCGCTGCTTTATTATATTGTAATTTAATTGAAAATCCTCAATTATTATTATATATTTTAAAATGATGGCATACTTCAGAAACGACATTAATGGTATCAAAAATTGGGTATGTTGTTCCTTAAAATTTAAATTTTATGCAACCTAGTTTTTGTTTTTATAATAAGGTCTTACCATAAAAACTTTTTAATTCCATCTGTAACGTAAAATTTTTATAAGGAGGTCTTACCATAAAAACTATTTCCACCTGTTATACGCGTGTTCTTATAATGAAGACTTATAATGTTTATCATTTAGATACTTTTATTTTAATATAATACACTATAACGAACAATGTAATTTTCAAATTGCCTGCATTTTAGACTATAAAATGTTTTTTTTTTTTTTCTGAATGTTTGTTTAAAATAAAATTCACACAATCACAATAAATTGGTTAACAAACCGAAAAAGGCGAACTTACGAGAGTAGGGTTCGAATCAAATATTACAATGAGACTGACAACCGACCGCTTGGCTGATTTTATTTTCACGTTTTTCTCTATTTACCTCTACTGTGTTTCTTTTCATTTGATTACGTGCGATCTCAAAACTTTGGATTATAAAAAAAAAATATTGTTCTCAATGTTATACGATGTAAAGGGTGTCCAGTGGAAAATGTTCACGTTTAATATTAAATAAACTAAAAAACTACAATGTTATTCTCATATTTTATTTATAAATATGGAGTTTAAACGATGCGGATTTTATGTTTTACAAACAGTATCGTATAAGTGCCGTCCATTTCTCTCAAGGCACTCTTGCAATAGGACTCTTAAATTTGCAAATACGCGAGAGCAAAGTGTTGGTTCAATGGCAGCAACTTCACGGCGGATATTTTTTTGTAGGACCTGTATTGTTCGAGGATTGTTACTGTAAGCTCTCAACTTAAGGTATCCCCACAGAAAAAGTCGCACGGTGTAAGGTCCGGTAACAGAGGTGCTCAGGGTATATCTCCGTATTTGCTGATTAATTCAGCTGCAGTTGCGGTACCAAAAACTAGTCGATCATTCGGCAATACACGTCAGCAGTGACTGTCTCTTGCTGGTTAAAAAAATAAGGGCCAATTATCCCTCGGGCAGAAATTGCACAGCACACCGTCGTTTTTGGACAACGCAAACGTTTTTGATGGCGTTCCCTTGGATTGTCGGAGTACCAATATCTCATGTTCTATTTATTAACATAGTCATCAATATGAAAATGTGCTTCGTCAGTAAACAATATGTTTCCAAGCGTTCGTGCTGTTCCAAAACGTTCCAGCATCGGTCTCGCTAAGGTTTCACGTAAATACTAGTCATTGTTGCTGAGAAACTGCACCATTTGTAGTGTCTATGTGTGAAACTGTAGTTTCTTTTTCAAAATTACGTGCACTGTTGATTTTTTTATTCCAGTACAGGCTGCATTTTTCCTTATCGATTTACGCGGATTGTGCACAATTTCACGTCGAACTTGAATCACATGTTCTGGCATCGCTGCTGACGTTGATGGTCCTGGAGGAGTTTGGTTAACCGATGTCCCTTCTTGTCTGAACTTTTGAACCTAACACCAAATAAGTTGTGTGCTTGGCCCATCACTTACTCGTCGTATATTAAAGTGAGTACAAAAAGCGCGACGCGCACGAACCAATGAATCACCGCACTTTAAATATTACTCAACCACGAAAGCGCAGTGCGCTCCCGACCAGTGACTCATTGCGACTGGCAAATCCGCAAATCACGTGCGTCGAACAATAACCCTCCCACTTACCCCACCCTGATGGTTTACGAGCAATTACAATTTAATCTTGATATTTTTCCGCTTGACACCCTTTATCATATAATGTTACAGAAATGTTTACAAAATAGTATGTTTACAATAGCTCTATTCTAGTACGATATCTATAATAATACATATATATTCAATCTTTATAATTTATTCATGGATAGCTGGTCACCGTGACGTACGTATATTAGTGATTCCTGTCCAGTACCAACCAACTACCCCCTCCTATACCAGAACACGATCTTTTTCTGTGATGTGTCCTCTATGGTATTTTGGTTGAGTTGAAGTTGTACCTTCGAACTGAAAGTAGCATTTATGATTTTGGGTGCGTTGACTGCCGCTAAGTTTGTAGTACCATGTGGCCATGAATTGTTGGCTGGTGTTAATTATCATACTGCTATGTGAGGCTGATATTTGTTTGTGTGTAATCGGTTTCTCACTACCGTGCGACCCGATTTAGTGCTTACATCTCGTATGTTGTTGTTTGACACTTTCGCGCGATCACCAAAAGTGTATGTCCAAGTGTACTTCATGCTGAACAACATTGTTCGTGTTCTGGATCCAGTGGAAGAAGATCCAGATATCGGAAGGAGCGCTCACAGGTGGGTCGTGTTTTCTGGTTCTGGGTGGTTCTTCAGCCGCCTCTTGTCCCCTAACCACTCTTTCCCTCTCTCGAATTTCTTCCACCTTTCTTGCATCCCAATATTTCCCCAATTCCTCGTTCACACACACACACACACACAAACATACATATATATATTTAATTACTTATCTATATGATGCATACATGTATAATTGTGTCCGTCTCACTAGAAGAATCTGTGTTGAGACGGTTATAGTTTACAAACACCCAAAGAACCTTGGACTATTATTATAGAGTTCTGCTAGTTTAAGTAAAGCGTAAAGCTGTTTTAAAATAGCCCTAACCACCGTAGTGTAACAGTAACCAGCTGTAACATTTAAATAATGCTTTACATAAACCAGCAGAGCTCGATAATAATATTTATTAAAATTAGATTAATTAAATTTCTTTAAAAAATAAACATGGAGTTCTGCAAACAAAATACAATAACAATAAACAATATTAATAAGCGTGCTGCTGAATGTTTTAAAAGTATGCTAAGTAACATTTAATGAAAATACGTGACGGCAGCTTTTTCCTTAATACCTTAAAAATGCTATTATACTTTTTATAAAATCAATTTATTTAATTATGTTCGTGTTCTATTACATGTATATTTTAAAAGCGCTCGTGCTACGAAAATATGACTATCTTGCGTGTCTCAAACCACTGGCCACTTGATTACGAAACGAGTACTTTAATGTATGATATTTATCATTAATATTTATGTAAATAACCATATTTTTCGTTATCCTCTTTAAAAATTAATCATGACTGGACAAAATTATGGAAAAAATTATCCGGTGTCGACTATTCTAAATAGTAGCATTTCTATCTGAAGTGAGTCATCGGTTGATTCATTAAATCTGTTTTTGGCAAAAATCTTCCGGAGCATCTCTTAAAGCTTTACTTTACTTTACTTTAATTCTTTTCATCATTCTCTGCATCTTTTCCTCCAAATCCTACTAAGCTTCTATGTCGCTGGTATCGCGAGTCTATTGTCCATCCGTTATGTCCTGTTATGTATGTCACTGGTCCAGTGAGCGCTTGACCTGCTCACATTTCGACATCCGGTTCGGGGTCTCTCATTCATTTACCTTTTTAAATCATCTTTTATCCTCTCGTCACATCAGATGCTGGCCTGCTACCATTTCGGCCACGCCATCAGGTATCCATAGTCTTCGTGTTTGGTTTGGCTACAATCTATTAATTCGCGCTTACTATGCGTTTTCTGTAGTATCACGATTATTTATTAATATAGAATTGATTTAGAATAAGCATCTTAATTCAAATGAAAAAGTTTTGAAAATAAGGCACACGAAATGTTTCATGCTGTAGACTGAGAATAATGCCACAGTACTAATGAGAATTAACAATGTCTCCAAACAAAGTTTTTCAGCCAAGAGGAAGTCCCGTTGAGATTTCACACGAATGATATTATTATCATCTTTGTGACTAATTGTAGCAGTTGGAAGTTGTTGAAGCAACTTTAAATATCATAATGAATACTATATAAGATCTGGTAGTAAAGTCAACATAAAGCTAAAGTATGCTGTAATACGACTATTTAAATTTATAAAAATAATTTAATTATAAGAGTTTAAATACTAATTAAGTGTACTAATCAGAAAGTTTTCCATATAAAATCAATTTTATTGTAAAATATTGTTGTTGCTACCGGAATTTGAACCTGGATCTCTTCCAATCCGGGGAACGTGCATTATTCGATTATGTTATATCAACACAGTGGATTGACGACAAATAATAAACAATAACTGGATTTTCACCTACAAAGGCGCTGTTATTAAACAAATAATAGATATCTCATAAAGACGAAGCTATTTTTTATATTTAATGGAAAATAGCTTCGTCTCTATGAGATATCTATTATTTGTTTAATGACTTTATGTGTTTTTGAGTTATGAATTAAAACGTATATTTTGAAAGCAAATGTACAAATTTTTGTTTTTACATCAGCATTTTTTAAAGATACAATTCTGTTATGCAATTTTTATTCTGTATATATCGTTCTGATAGCCATACTACTATATAGCTACTAGATTTTAGATCACGTGATCATTAACAAGCGTTGTGATTGGTTGATTTCATTTAAGGGGAATAGCAACATATACTCTTGTCTGCTTTGGGTTATTTTGTGATTTTGAACATGCAATAGCAATGGATTTAAGTGGCTTTTGCGAGATACAATATATTCTGCATGTAGCTGACAAAAGAATCTACAAAACTGCATATTTAACTTAAATTATCAGAAATTGTTTTTGAATTATGCACTACATATCTCAAATTTGTCGCAAAATTGATTATTGTGATGATTGTGGTAACGTATTTCACCAGGAAGTAAAAGTTTTGGGTTCGTATCTTAGTTAAAAACAAAATAGTTTTTGGATAGATGATGTAAAAATATATTAAGTATTATAAACGAGGAGTTCATAAAATAATTTATAATATAATCAATAAGACATGTAATTTTTATATTTGAAGTAAATTTGTATGAAATATTTATATTTATGTTTAAAAATTCACAGGTAAATGCTCATGTTAATACAACACGTTTTAATTAATTAAAATCTGAAGCATTTGTAATGGTACTTAATATAATTCTACATGTTAAAGTTATAAATATAATCTGTAAGAACAAAAATAATGTTCAAACTAATTCTCATTTCAATTGCCTTAAAAACCTCAAAGCTATTACAATTAAGCATTTGATGTTTCAGTATGTTTCTAGTTTAGCTCCGTATTTTAAAATATAAAAGTTATAATATCACTCGTAAGACTTTTCAAAAACCACAGCTTTTCAAAAACTTTCTCAATATGAGATAAAACTATCTTCTTCTTCTTCTCGTGGACTATCCGTTCAACGGACGTTAACTATCATGTTGGCTATAATCACTTTGTTCATTGCGGACCGAAAAAGCTCTACTGTAGACTGGCCAAACCATTGCCTTAGGTTCTTCAGCCATAATGTTCTCCTTCTTCCTAGATTATGAGATACAAGATCGCATGTCGAGATGTTGAAGTGTTTGGATTTTTATTGTTTTATTTACTTATTTTTCTTTACTCATTCGAACCATTACATCTTCATTCATAACTCTATCCATCTAGCTTAACAAGCTAACACGTAGCATCTGGCCAATCGCATTCTTAATCTAAGATTAAGATTATCTTATTTATGCAGATAAAGGTTGTGTAAGCTTACTCAATGAGGCATTTAATTTCAACAGAAGGATCCCATCTTTCATTTATATTGCATATAAAAATTTTCATAATATAACTACAAAACCCAAACCCATATTTTTTGTAGATGTTTTAAGGGGTGAAAGTATTTCTTAAAACTTCGATTTCACACACTAACATTAAACAAATAATTATTATTTCATTTTTATATTATTATATATCGTAATGTATTATATGATGGTTAACTATATTCATAACGAGCTGACATGAAATATAACCTTTTTAAATAACATATCATGTTTACATGTACCTATACATTTGTAGTACACTGTCTAGACGAAAGAATGAGTTAAATTTACATACTTTTCCAAAGAGATAAAATTCCAAACAAGCTGTTGTAAGAGTAAAAAACACTACAACCGAAAATTTGAAAAAATGTTCAGCTTATTTTTAGTACTAATAGTAGGCATATATATATTGTTAGATTATTTACCTATTTTTAGATTTACCTATTTACTTATATAAATAACTTTTAGTAAAATTCAAATTGAATGATTTGAATATTTTTTATTCTACATAGTTTTAATAACAATCAAAAAACTTCTTGTTATTAAAATGCCGGAAAGGGGTAGATTGACAGGGGAAAAGATCTAGGGGTAGTAAGAAGAACAGAACGATTCATTAACAATTCATTGCCTTTTGCATATATGGCAGCTAACATAGCACATTTCAGCGATATGGCCTATTTGGGACGAAACAACAAACAAATCTATCATAGGGTATGTGCTTTCGCTGGAGAGCCTTCACACAAAAGTAATCTATTAATTCATTGCTTCAATTAAACTAACAGTGTACTTTATTATTATTACTTTTTACTATTTAAAGTTGAATTATAGATTTTCCTTTCTTTCAGCGCCCGTCACTTCTGAATATGGGAGGAACACGAGCCTAAAACAAAGACTAGATTTGCCTAAAAACTTTCTTCTTCAACGTATGCTCAAAGCTGACCATCGTGCACCCTTGAAGTTTCTGAAACTTGATGCTAGATTCCATCAGTCCTGAGCCATGTTGATCGCGTCGTTTAAATAATATTTTGTGTATTATTCTCCCTCCCTTATTGACTCCCTTATTTGACCATCCTCTTACTCGCTTTCTCTTAACTATTCCAGTGACCGCGAGCAACTGGCAACAATTCTGACAACACGTACAAAATATGTTATAATTTTTCTTTTTATATCAAAAGTCTTTCTGTAATCTTTAACTCCAGGAGAATAGATATTTTTGCACCTTGCAGATATGCAGAATCTACCTCTAGCATCATATTTCGAAAGCATCAAACACATTCGTTTTTTTTTATATTTCTAAATATTTTTACATACACAGTGGGTATGTAAAAATATTTACTCAAAAGTACTTTGTTAAAGTTTATGTAAAAACACAATTAAACCAAATTAATTATAATTAAAATAAAATAGCCTTGTATATAACCACATGAGTTTTATTATTTAACATTTATTGGGTTCGAAACAACATATGTTTTTTCATAAGGGCTGTATGAAACTTAATCATTCTATTCTATGAATCCCTAGTTTCTTTTACATGTTAGAAAAAAAAACTCATCAGGGTTGTAGATAGTTGGCCTTTATGATACAAATTATAAGCTATGCATCATGTGTATAAAATGTCTAACCACAAAGTTATTTCCTTCAAACACCAACATATAATTAATTATAATAACAAAACAAACAAATATAATTATAACAACAAAGCAAATCTAAAAAATAACTCAGGCAAAGTAAAACCTGAGAAATACACGTCGTTAAAAATCAAAAACGGGGACTGTTTCATGATCACATACTTTTGATTCTTAAATATCGAAGCGAAACTATTAGATTTATCCTTCGAAAGACGGAAAAAAATTATATCTGCTGTATTGATAAAATCGTCAAAATCAACCGGGTACATTTTCGCCAGATAAATAGTTGTTTTACTAGGGTACGTGCGCAATTGCGATTTTCTGTCTCGTGATTCACATAAATGGAATTCACAGCACAGAGATGGTACCTAGTGATGCAATTAGCCTCATTTTTCTAGTGATGTATGTATCATTTTAGTCCATATTGAACAATCCATAAATCATTTATGTATGTTTGATACAGATATTGAATCTGTCATTAATATTTCATCAAAAAACAAATGTAGGTTTTTATTATTCATTTATACACTTAAATAGATTTTTTTAAAACAATATATTAGATAAGATCTGTGTTCTAATATAAAAATAATAAACTGAATATTATTTGTAATAATTAGGATAATATAGACATTCATTGACCAGTGATTCAAAACCAATATTATTGTAT
This sequence comes from Eubasilissa splendida, assembly GCA_031772225.1. Classification (NCBI taxonomy): domain Eukaryota; kingdom Metazoa; phylum Arthropoda; class Insecta; order Trichoptera; family Phryganeidae; genus Eubasilissa; species Eubasilissa splendida. Next base: position 32,799,152 of record CM062846.1, on the reverse strand, counting down.
TTAGGAAATTAACAAAAAGTTAAAAATGAATACAGTTATGAGTCGTTAAATTTGCATGAAATTATTTAAAAAATTGAAAGTGTATTCGTATAAAAATTGATAAAATAAATATATTATTTTTATGTACAACTTTTAGGGCTTTAATTATTATTCAAAATTATAATTGGTATCAAAGATACAATAATTTTTATCGGTCCTACGATTGTGTATTTATACTGATTTTTTTACCAAACGAGTCGGTGATTTTCCACAAAAAATAATGAGATGTATCAAATATTGTTGTTTTCGCATGTGATATGTTATTTTAAATCCATTTGGAAACTGACAAAAGTTATGGGTGGTTAGTCGCAAGTGTGCGATTTTGCCGGTTGCGATGTTTATCACAGTGACAGACAATCGCAGAAAGCTACGCGCCTAGCCTTAAAATAATTATTAAGAAACTAAATTAAAACATTGTCTCACTAACCATCTTGTTCACATTCAGTGAATTTATAGAATTAATTAATATTGTTACTATCTTCAGTTTAGCACTGATTTAAAGAAAAAGAACTACTATAAAATATATTGCCTGGACAAAGGTGTTTATAAGTTGATGTTTATTCGCAGTGCTTTGCGCTACCCGCTTCCCGCGTTCACGGCTCGCCCGTTCAGAGACGGCGTAAATATGCAACAAACAAAGGAATATAAATGCACGTGCGAGAGTTTAAACAAGCTAGCTAGATATACCCTGCATTATGAAATAATATTATTATGTAAAGAAGATTGTAGAAATAGAGTTTTGCGAGTATCGAATCTTTGATTTGGTTATAATAAGTATTCATCGGATCTCCTTTTTAAAGAATAGGATTTACTAGAAGTAAGATAAATTTATATGCTTATAAAGACTTATCCAAACTTATACAATACACTTAACATGAACATTAACTATAATTGAAAATTGTTCACTAATTTAAAAATAATTCTAATATGGACCCAATATATGATTCAAGTGAGTAAAGATCAGTCGAAAGCAAATATTAAAAGTTCAATTCAAGAATTAAAATACTAAACCCCTATTTTTTGGATTTAACACGTTTATTATAAATTTATAAATTAGTTTAAAATTTTAAGTACTAATTTATTGTATTAATTATAAATATATACATATAAAATCAATTTTGTCAAAAAATATTGTTTTTGCACTACCGGGATTCGAACCTGGATCTTTATTTCCAATCCGGGGAAGTACACTACCAATTTTGCGCCAGTATTTTTCATGACAAATTTTCGAACCTACATGTAACACTTTTTCAAATTAGTACATCTGTCCATTATTTGAAAGCTATCTACATTATTTTTACGGAATCTCAAATACCGGTAGCGCAAAAACTATATTTTTCGACAAAATTGATTTTATATGTATATATTTATAATTAATACATTAAATTACTATTTAAAATATCACAGACCTATGTTCTGAATAATTACAACTTCACAATAAGAATGTGTTTTCCTTAATAGCTTAAAATTTATAAAGCAGCACAAAATAGGCTACTTTTATACAGAAAACATCAAAGATGATACCTACTGCCAGCGGCGTAACTAAAAATAATGGATCCCACGACAAAATTGAAAAAGTCTCCCCTAAGTATATATGCATTGTATTTTATAAAAATATTAAGTTCTGGGTGCGCGGTTTTATCCATTAAATCATCTTATTCACGGTTCCATTTTCAATCTGAACCAGTGCAATGGAATCAGTCTTTAGTCAGGATATGCATCTTCTTCCTGCACCGAATTTTTCTCGAATAGTAAAAATGAAATATTATTTTATTTGTTAACTTTGTTTTATTAACCACTTATTGAGTTAAAATACATCTACCGGTTTCAAAAAATATCACTTTCTTCTTCAGGGTATCAATAACTAATCAAAAACATATATTATTGTTTTTTAATAGAATCTATTTTTAAAAAATAAATGTAGTACCTAACTCAAATTGTTAGGTACTTAATACAAAATTACTAGGTTCTGGTATCTATAAACTTAGTTGCAAGGATTATGCTGCATTTTATATTGGTAAAACGGGTCGAAATTTTAATATAAGAGTAAAGGAGCATTTGCGATATTTGAACAATAGTGGGTCTTCAGAATTTTTGAATCATTTGATAGAAAATGGTCATGATTTTGATAAGAAATTAGGATTATAAATTTTGCATGTAAATGGTGTTGGTAATAAATTAAATAATTTAGAATCGTTGAAGATAAATAAAGTGTGTAAAACCAATATAATGACCCCCTATTTAACGTGGGCTTCAATGCGCTGCATTGGCGTGGTTACGCCTATGCATACATAATAAATACATAAATATATATATAAATAATATGTAATCTTTTAAGGAAATAAAATCTTAAAGGTTGATTAAGTGACAGAATCAATTTTTTTATTTAAAAACCAGAAGCTGCTATTATTACCAAACTAATATATTTAAAATAAAATAAACCTTTACGTATATTAAATGTTAGTATAAATGTAAATTAAAGTATAAATTAGACAGCACTTTTTGATAAAAGTTATACATATTTTCTACATCCCTTCGGAATTCCTCATTAAAGAATTCTAGTATTTTATTGCTGAGATATTTCAGCTGAGACAGAGCCACCCCTTAGAATCATTTTCCTCCCATAATACACATTTTTTATAAATTTTAATATTTTGATTTTACATTATTTAGTTTAGTTTTGTAAATAATTTAATTTAACTTCTAATGAATTGGTATTAAAAAATCTTTAAAAATTGTTCGTAGATTTAAAATTACAAATTTTTATTTAAACCATATTTTAAAGCATTATAATACGACTAAAAATTAAGTATTAAATTTACAATATACTCGTATATCTATACTTGAGTATATCTTTGCATTTGTAAATCTTGTGAAATAGTTTATTGTATTTTCAAGGATAATGGAAATTAACTGTAAATAATTGATGGACCATGGCTTGAGATTCTCTGCTCAAAAGGTAGAACATCTTGACCCAGATGCAGTTTAATTAAATGCACCAAGCTAGATTACTCTGGTGAGTGTTTCGAAGCGTTACTCGAGATACGAATTGTGTTTGACGTAGTCCGAAAGCTTTCAGGGCGCACTTCCTCGGTGCAATTGTAAAAATTGTGAGTCGACACAGATTTATCTCTTTAGTTTGTTAATCAGTAAAATGTAGAATGTTGAAAATAATATTTATTATTATTATTTGTGAAGAAAAAACCTCTCAAAACTTTCTCAAAATCATTTTAGCACAAGGTTTGAAAAGAAAAACTGTAAATATGTTTTTTTTAAATTCTTTCTATTTTATTTTAAATGTCACAACATGAACAGGTTAATACGCACATTCGTTAGGTTCATAATAGGACTGAAGGTTTTAATATTCTAATGTTCCATTTAATACATAGTGTGACAGATCACAATGGTGGTGATGAAATCAGAACGGGACGGAATAGTGGGAGGAAATGGGTAAATGGGTAGTTGGAAGGAGTTGGGAATGGAATGCGGAATGAGAAAGGAAAATATGTAATAATGAGAAAATCCTTAGATATTAGCGGTCCAGTGTGGACTACGGAATAAGGAAGACATCTCGACTCACCTGATGGATGACGCCGTCCCTGGCTTCTCCTGAAGTTCTCCCAAACTTAAGCAGCACGACAGGCAACCCTGACGAAGTCACCGTACACTGTTCAACAATTACACAAACACAAATTACTATGAAGTACGTCTCACACTGATCAATTAACTACAATGATTACAATGGATTCCAAATCTTGCCGAGCTTTCACCAAAACTAATAGAACAACCAGCCGAAATGCCAGACGGACATGCACTTCCATAGGATCCAAACGAATTATCACAGCGAGGACTCCAAATATCGACGAATTTCACAAATACAAAACGAAACCAGTCTAGCTGAGGGAATAATGTGTATTGAATTGGTAATGGACTAAGTGAGGGAACAAAACTAGTTTCAAGTCATGGAGTATATGCATGAAATAATTACGATTGCGGAACGCATAGTGACTAAATATTCTGTGGTTTGATATTTTTCTAGTAATTATTTAGTTTTCAAACGTTAACCATCATGTTGATTATTATTATTTTCTGTGCGGTAATTCAAATTGTTTGGACTATGGACTTATCGAACCATTGCCTTAGATTTTTCAACCATGATGTTCTTCGTCTTATCCATCAGGTTACTAGGGAGATTATTTTTCTAGACACTAACGGATAATTAACATTGATAAATAATTCAATTATTAAGGAGAGTACATTTTTATTGTAAAGTTGTATTTTCAGAACATAGTTCTGTGCTAATTTAATATTTATTCAATTAAAAAGACATACAGATATGGAAAAAATCAATTATTATACAAAAATACATTCTTTGGTTTTATAATAAAATGGACATTGATTGTTCAATATAAGAAGTTTATATATAATTGTAATTTATTTAAAGACAGACGGATGTTACATTTAGCCTCAGCTATGGGGCAAAAAGTAACAATGTGTGGGATAAATTGTGACAAGAATAAATTTTGCCCAAAACAATTTTATTAATATAAATAATACAAAGTTATAATACCATCCATGCTTCGGAACCTCAACACTTTTTTATGTTGTATAAAACAATGGAAAGTAACATGGAAAATTTCAAAATGTTTTGCTACCTGACATTAACAACTTTCTCTGCAGATTTTTTTGTCACATCACTCAGTTTTTCATTTGTAATCCCGCATTCTGTAAAAAGTTTAATTTTTTTAATAAATGAAAAAAATGGCGTGTCATCCAATGATAGGATGTTATTGCCAACCACTAGTCAAGCTCAACAGAGCAGCTCCAGACAGTGTAATCTAGCGATGGAGATTTCTCCATATGGACCAATTCAATAGTCGAGCAGTGCACTGCCACTTAAATGCACGCTTACAGCTGGATAGAATAAATTTTCAGGAAATTTATAATTAATTTTAGAATTGAATAGCGGCAGTCCGTGAGTAATACTTGTATGCTTGTTGGAAAATGAATTTTTAGCTCACTTAGGTCTTGAAAAAGGGACGGAGTACCAATATTTATCGGGCAGTTCAATAATCCTCCTGTTGGCATTCGCAAATTGGGGAATCGAGCACGTGTATTTTAGCAAGTAGGGAACGGATAGAGCAATGACCCAGCCGCATTCGACAAATCATTGACGTCTCTCTCTTGTTCAATTTAATCCCGTGGAACCAGGGAAGAGTTGGGATAGTTGATTAAATGTAGGCGTAGTGTAGTAGACCTTTTGAAACTTTGCTTTTATCCCGATGTGTTTGCCACTGGATTTCAATGTCTCTTTTGATAATTCTGAGAAGGTCACTCACTAGTATGGAGGAAAATATGTCATCTCCTTGTGTGATTTACTAGAAATGCCTTCATGACTTGGGATCCAAGCCAAGACAATCTCGATCTTATCTAATCATAGATCATACATTATGACTCTGATTTACATGCACAATGGGAGTCTGAAAGAATTAGACACTTATGCATTTCCTTTGATTTATATGTCTTCAGCGCTTCACGGATAGCCAAACACTCTGCTATAAAGACAGAGGTCTCCATGGGTAGTTTGAATAAACCTTGATCACCATCACTAGGGCAGTAGTAGCCGGTTGATTGGACTTTGGATCCATCAGTGATAATTTGGGTCCAGCAACTCCATTCACTATTAATTATATCTAAGATTTTTCCATTGGGTTTGGAGAATATTTGTCAATTCCGAAGGAATTGATTTTGGGAATAAAAATGTGTTGGCAGAAAAGCAAGTTGTGAATAGGCAGAAGAGGGTTTAACTGAACACGAGAAATAAATTCTTTGTATTTGACAAAACTTTGATATTTAAGAGGAGTAGGCTTATTTTTTCAATACGCATTTGAGATCACGAGATTTGAGAAAGATCGAGATACACGAAGACTAGGGTGGTTGGTTTCTCTGAAACATTTTATTACAAATCTATCAGCTAAATATTGCCTTCTAATTAAGAGAGGGGGCTCCAAGGTCTCTACCTACAATGCATTAATCGGCGTTGATCTCATAGCTCCAATAATTAACCTCAAGCATTTTGATTGAATTTTGTCTAGTTTTTTTGCTAAATATTTAGGGAGAGGATCGAATAGGAAACAAGCATAGTCTAAATAGCATTATACATGAGTTTTAAAGATAAAGGATGGGACCCCTACCGTACACCTGAAGTGGCACGAAGGGGGTTGATTTTAGATTCACATTTTGCAACTATGGAGTTTATCTGAGGGGCTTAATTAAATTTTATATTTAGGATGACACCTAAGAACTTTACTTGATTGGAAATAGGGATATTTAGGTTATCAAATCTGACGCATGTTTGAGAAATACAATGTTTTCTTGAGAAAACTATAGCTAGCTTTTTGAAGGTGGCATTTGTAGACCATTGGTAGAGCCAGGTGTTCAATAGTGAAAGAGCTCTAGCAAGCTTCTTTAATGCATGAGATATATCTTTATCAGAACAGTATATTACTATGTCGTCTGTATATTGGAGAATGGAATACACTTCTTGGGCGGTTGTTTCAAGATTAGATGTATATAAACTGTAAAGAAGAAGTAATTTTAATGATAGTTTTTTGAGACGGACCATCTATTGAGATCGTCCTTTCACAAAGAATATTCATAACTAATTTTACTTTTAAAATTAGCAATATTAACTTTTTGGTTAAAATTCATATTTTTATTTATTATCTTTGTTTTAAATTAAGTGGTTAATAAAACAAAGATAATAAATAAAAATATAACTAATTTTAATGGAAGGCCCAGTTTTAAAAGTCTACATTTTAAAATGGCCAGGTTCACATCGTCATAGGCTCCACGAATGTTATGAATGCCGCTGCAGTACAATTGTCGAGGGACAGAGATATTCGAATGTCTGAGGTAAGTATGCTAACATTATCTAATACAGATTTTTTTTCTGAAAACCAAATTGAAATGCATGAAGGAGTGGATGCTGGAAAATGCTGTATAAAAATATAAGATATTTTATCCGGGCCGGGATAATTTTTCTTACTGTTTTGGAGCGGGTAGATTAATTCTGGAATGCCAAAGAGAGCATCTAACCGTGATGAGGGACTTGTGAAAATGGATTAGAGATGGAGATTCACTAATATGGGTTACTTGTGGAGGGGCTAGGTTGTCAGCTAAATCTTCTAGCCAAGAATGATTTAAAGATCGTTTAACTGAAGCTATAAAAGATGAGCGATACCTACGAATTATTGTCCATACTGATAAAATGGGAGTAGATGGGGATAAAGTTGTACAAAACTGTTGCCAACCTTTTCTTTTTTTATACCTCAAGAATTTTTTGGTTAGTGCTTGAGTTTTTTTAAGCACTAAAAAATTAGCCATACTCATATCTTTTTTATATGTAGATATAGCTATTTTACGAGTTTTCACTGCCTGGAAACATTCTTAATTCTACCAGGGAGGAGAGACCAGGAATATCGGATTAGGATTTGATTTTGGGATGCTTTTATCCGCTGCAGACTGAATAATTGAAATTAGATGAGAATAAGATGATTGCATTTCATCGGTGGTAATTGATCTAGGAAAGGTATGGGTAAACAATTCTAAAAGTTTGCAGAAGTGATTCCGGTTTGCTTTTTTAAATTATATTTTGGGTTAATTCTATTAACGGATTGAGATTTATATGATTTAATGACATATGTGAGAGTTATAGGGAAATGGTTACTAGAATGAGTATCAACTAATATTGACCAACTGGTCGACGAGGCTAACGAATTAGGACAAATAGATAAATCTACTGCACTAGATCATTGAGACTGAGGTGAACCTAGTGGGAGAACCGTCATTAGGAATAATTAGATTATTGTCGTCAATTAATGAAATTATATCATTACCAGATCGGTCAGTGAACGCACTACCCCATGACTGGGAATAAGTATTGAAATTCCCGAGGATAAAGAAGGAAGGAGGAAGAAGACGTATTATAGAATTACAGATATTTATGTAAATGTAACAGTACATTGATTCTACTGAAAAAACCGCAGCTAGCCTAAACTGTAAGAAATATATTAAAGATAAAAAATTTAAATTATAAAAACAAGTGTACTAAGAATATTAATGTAAATATCTGTTTTTTTTTGTAAATATCCAATTAATCCAAGAGAGCCTGCACAAACACAACTGTCACACTCGATGTTACATTTTATCCCACGATGATTTGATAAGACTATTTCCCAATTTTAATCTTTCACATGAAAGTATATAAAGAAAACACTTTACTATTCTAAAACTAACTATTATTAGATAACTTACAAAGATAAAGTGGATACAGTATATTGTAATGTTATCTTCTGAATTGAAAGAAAAAAAATAACCAACATTTTGCTCAGTGTTACTTAGAGATCTTGCACGCCTCAACATGTGGGATATAAAAATTGTCAAACGTTTTGCGGTATATATTTTTGGGCATGTTACAACCTACCCCTGTTACTTCTAGCCCCGGTCTCCCTTATACTATTTAGGTAATTTATTGAATTCTTATATCTGGATATAATATTTTATTTGGTAACAAGTGATGAATGCAATAAGAATGTCAAATAAATAAAAACGTGATTTGGGTGAAATCCTCGGTTTCACAAAATAAATTTCATTTTTTGAAAATAAAACCTGGGTATTTTATTAATCATCATATTTCCTTATCATAGTCATAGTCTTAATTAAAGTCTTTCCCTAGTGTTGCAAAGATAGGCTTTCAATCTACATACGACCTGACGAACCGTGGCGACAGACGATTACTCGTACGTCAGGTTACGCAGAGGTTGCGAAATGAGCGAATGGAGTATTCTTCAACTTCTTGGTCTAATCCCCGAGGAGTGACGTGATGGTAAACAAATAATGCTTTGGAAAATATCTGTCCATCTTTTCCTTCTCAAAGTCATATTGTAGACGATTCCACGTCAGCCCTTGCGTCCCAGTGGCCGTAACACTTTCATAGGCCCCCAAGGGCTGGCGGAAAGTGCCATGAAATTGGACGGACGCCACTTTACTACCCCCTTCCTACGGACATTACGTGCCCTCCGGCCCTGGTTGCAGCTTCCATATCTTCATATCAATTTCCATCAGTGGACGTGTACCTACGATACGAAAACATACCCCAATATAAAAAGTTTTACAACATTATTAGTATTATTAATTTGATATATTGTTTGGTGCATGTGGATTGTATTATCGCAAGAACTATAAATTATATTGATAATTAAATCATTATAAGAATATATCTGATTGGGTTTTTGCTTCCGTTAATTAGTTAAATTAGGTTGTTCTATGGTAAATCACCATTTTGTTAAATTATGTTTTCAACATTAAAAAATAAATTATTGATAGAAGCAGCGTTAACTTTGTAGAGTGTTATCATAATGGATCCATCCATCCATTAAAAAATAGATAAATAGCCACTGCTTTCTGCTAGTTTATAATTATTTCTATATAATAAATTGGTGGTCTACTTACGTAGATTAAGAATTTATAATATTTTTATGACACCCTGAATCTTTGAGAGCGATCACTGATCGTAGTGGAGATGTGGATAGTGTCACGCAACAAAAATGATTGCACAGGTGAATATTATGTTCCAGGCTGATATTATTTATAAATAACTAAAACATAAAACATATTTTTTAAATTTGATTTCAATTTATCTATTAAATAATTTATTACAATTATGTATAAAATGTTATATTGACCAAATAATACTCTTTGACAACGGCACAAATGCCTGTTCTTTTAACCATATTTTTCATAACACTTCGCATGTTATTTCAGCAATTTCATTTCGAATATTGTCTTGTAGCATCGGAATTGTTATTGACTTATTGGTATAGAATTTTACTTATAAGTATCCTTACAAATGATAGTCGAGAGTCAACAAATCAGGTGATCGAGGAGACCAGTCGATATCACCACTTTTTGACATGAAAAATTTCTCGCAAAATTTCAAGCATAGTTCAAGCTGTGTGTAAGGTGGTACCATTACTGTTAAAATCACACGTGCTGCAGGTGCAATAGACCCATTTCGGCTACCAAGAAGTTTTTCAGCATGTGACGATAGCGATCACCATTAATAGCTATTATAATTTTGATAAAATGTTCTATGACTTCAACACGTTGTTGAGGCGTTAGATATTAAATTGTATTCAACTACTCTCTATGAATACCGAATTCTAACTAATAAAATCGGCCTGGAACATAATTTTCATCCTGTATATTCAAATAATCGAATACTGTATTTATTTTCAAATAGTGTGTTTATTTTTATATAGTACCCAAAATGCCATATAGAATTAGAAATTCTTCTGATATGTTGTATTTATTACACATTAAAATAAGCTGAACAAATGAAATATACTTTTTTTACAAGTCTTTTGTAAAGATTAAAAATGTAAAGAAAATATATTTGTTTATGTGCTAATTAGATATGGCTAGTTAAACTATCCCTATGGTACACATTTTTGCCCTTTGCTCACTTGCACACTATAACCTTGAGAAAAATATAGCTACCCCCTCCATGGACGACTCATCCTCCCACTGTCTGCATCAAATTTTGCATACTTTTTAGGGCCTGTGCAAAGCCAAAATACCTCTCTCTCCCCACCAACGCTTTAGTATAAATCTGAATACCAGGCGACAAGCGGTATGGACATAATTAAATAAACTAGTATTAATTAAAAATTTTAACATTTTTATATACACTTAAAATGCAAATATACCAGTGGTGTGCAATAGGTATAGATTTAGATTAAGCTGTTACTAATGATATTATACGATCATATATAATATATGTACCACAATATATGTTGTACATAAGATTATGAACTTTTGTTTAACCAATGTCTTTAGACAAAATGAATCTGTCATTTATACGACTCTATCATGTATTTATTCGTAATTTTAGAGTACTATTAATAAGGTTTTTAAAGTTTAAGTCTTACCCATATAAAAATCAACATAAATGTGTGGACATTTTTAAGAACACCTTTTATGACTGAACATGATTATTTTCTTGTTTGAAAATTCTTCACGTAATAACGAAATAATTATTTTTATTAAAGGTTAACGTATGAAATAGTTCTGCCAATTGCTTTTTGTTGTTCCCAAATCAAAAACAAATTCATGCACCAAATGCACCTCGAACGCAAAGAACGGCCATGAAATCAACACGTTAAAGACAGATAGTAAAATTCTCGATTTCTTCTTCAATGATTTGCACGCAGTTGTAAGTCTTTCAAATGTTATTCTGTTAAAAAATAGCATAGGTAATGACTTTATACAAAACGGATCAACCGAAAGGAATTTTCAATTCAGTAATAATAGCTCAATGCGGTAGCGGTACAGCGGTGAGTTGTTGTGGTAGTTTTTAGAACTAGGTAGTTAAAGTATCTACTGGTACACTGATGGCGCTAATTTTAAAGTAATGTTTCCGTTTATGTTAATCCAATTATTTAATTTATATTGGTTTCCCAGAATTTTAAGTAATACACAGCTTTTTTGCTTGTATGCACTGCACGCCCCTGGTAAATACTTACATTGTAATCCATTCCACTGTTGTAATACTGTACTTTAATTACTGAACGAAGAATTTTCATTAAACGTAATTATAATTTATTACGTACAGGTCACAAAATTATATTATATTTTACACATTTCTGTGGCTTCACGTTATGCATATTATTTGAAATGGTGATGAGAAGTTTTGAGGCACCCATTTACACAGAAAAATATTATTACTACGTTGCGTAAATTTTTGACGGAGAGATGTTTGTCGGGCCAACCAGCTCGTGTATGTGACGAGGATGTGACTTTTTTAAGTCGGTGAAAAAATATCCAATTTATAAAAATATTTTTCTACCAGACATAATTATATTTTAGTTTAGTTTTTCTGAGAGAGAATGTATTTGTTGAGAGTACATCATATGAAATAAAATATTAGTATTTTTCTTATAGTTTTTTTATTTGGCATATAAAAATAAATAATGAATATTTGTTTACGATAAATAGTTAAGCTAAAAGAGCTTAAAAACTTATTATATAATATTATGAAAATATAATTTTAATAAAAAGTTTTATTAAATATAAATATTTTTAATATTTTCAATAACTTTGTGGTTAATGTTCACTCTTAGTTTTAAATTTGTTTCTTTTTGTGGTAGCGGTTAAACTTAAATATTAATTAATTCTACAACCGGTTTCGGGAACAACTATTTCATTTTTCGGGATATCAAATTAACTAAAAAAAAATATAAATATCATATTCAATTATCAACTAATCAAAAATATAATTATTACGTTTTTATACAAAATCTATTTAAAAAAAAAAGATTAAAATAATAAATATTTAAAAATAAATCTATTAGGTGCCTAACTTAAATACAAATGTGTTCAAAACATGCTCCATTTTATACATTGGCAAGTAATACTTATTACTTTCTGCAAACTAGTGTCTTAGTGCAAATTATTTTTATTATTATTTTAAATTTTTATGAAATTATAAATTAATATCGCAAGCAATTAATAAGTAATAGTAATAATAAGAGTAAGAGTAATAGTAATAGTAATAGTAATAGTAATAGTAATAGTAATAGTAATAGTAATAGTAATAGTAATAAATAATAATAATAAGTAATAGTAATAAATAATTAGCTTCATATTTCAATAGATAGAAGAGTAGAAGACGTACGTATATGCTTGAACCCGAGAAAATAAAGTCATCGTGTTTTAAATTTAAACTATTGACATTACTGTTGTAATCAATCAAAAATCGAAGAAACTAACATTGGATACCAAATGCATTACGTAATATGTAAAACATGAGATTTGTATGGTTCATAAATAGTCAATATGAGAAATTTATTTTACGCTTTTCAATGAAAAAAATATATGTATACCTTTACCTGTAGAATATCAATAAATATAGAGATCTCGATATATTTTTTATTCCATGACACTTTTGTTCATCAGTTATTTTATTAAAAAAAGTGGTTAGGTCATGTGGAAAGAATAAATGAGGAGAGAATAGTAAGAAAGATATATCACGCAAGTGTGATGGTGCCAAAAATAAAGGACGTCCGCGGAAGACTTGGCAGGACGGTCCTGTTAGAAGCCTTCATAATCGACGAGCTTGTATGAGAATATGTATGAAGCAAAAATTGTGTACCAGGACAGAAGAATGTAGTGCTCTAACATCTATACCTACCCTCGCGGGGAAGCAGCGTGATGGTAAGTGACTTAGTTAGTTATTTTATTTATCTAAAAAAAAGCGTTCTCAGATTGAAACCATAATTACAAATTTTTTATTGTATTTAAATATTGTTATTTTAATGATATGTATAAGAATGTTTATTATTAAAGTATTTAGTTAAGTTGAACTATTTTAGTTATTGTTTTTATAATTATAATTGTTTATCCATCTTTGTCTCTATATTCTCCTTGGTGTGCATACTTTCGGTTTATGTGGAAGAACATTGTGAATTTTAGGTCACTCCGCCTTCGACTATAAATTCTGAGGAGGACTGTATTTTCATATGCCTACATTATACTTTTATATGCCATAGAGAACGACAGAGTTTTACAAATTGCGAGGTATCTGATTATTTTAACATCATTTAGTCCGATTTTTCAAACATGTCTACGAAATCGTGCAAAACTTGGTGTATAACTTTTAAGAGTAAATCTGATGTTACTGTTTTGAAGTAAATTTTCTATAGCCACGGAGCAGTAAATTCAATTAGTATTCAAGGCGTTACACGGATACGAAAATGAATAATCAAAATGTTTTACAGAAAGACTACTTTTATTCTCGTCGCTTATGCCATTGTATCGTTGTGAAATATTTCAAATCTGTGTCTGTGCATGCGAAAGAGATGACACCGGTCGCGGTGTCACATATTAGCGGTCGCGAGATTGCGGCTTATTCTTGTAAACAGTTGGCCTGTGCATGCGAAACAGGTGACGGCACTTTCATTATTAAATAAATAAAAATCAAATGCAAAGTGACTAAAGACATATGGCGAGAGAAAACTTGCGAATGAATCACCTAAGATAAAATAAACAAAAAAAAATTTGCAACTCAATGTGTTGTAGAAATTGGATAAACAATCCAAATGATTCCCTTTTACATATTACTAACTAACAGATAACTAAAATGATTGCCATTTACATATTACCGACAACAAATTAAAAAATATTGGGTTATATTTTAGTTAATAAAGTCTTGAATAAACTATATGACTTTAAGTGACGTTAATTTTGCTTCGGAAGGCGCACAATAGATTGAAAACAACAATTAAGTTTACCTTAATCCATGTGAATATACGCTCAATATTCAAAAACTTTAATAAATTCCTGATAGTTACAAATGACATAATACAATACTTGGACGTGATAATTCTTACAGAAGTAAATATCATAGAAGAAGAAGAATATATTTAAAATAAAGGATATAATTTAACTATTCAAAGGTTTTTAGTGAAACTTTGTGGAATGCTATGATTATTTTTTAAATTGAGTCAAACTCTGTTTTATTCCACTACACTTTTCATTGTATTAAGAAGAAAAAAGCAGAGTCTGCAAGTTGAATTGCAAGGATTGTGACAATAAGAAAAAGATTGAAATAACACAAGAAAGCCATAAAAAATTCAGTCTAATCCCGAAATGGCTGAGCACGCAAGAATGGAGGGCCATTAATTTGATAACAGTAATTTACAACTCATACATAGTTGCGCCAAAGGATAAAAATTATACATTTTAGAATCTTTAGAAATATGTAATAATAAAAATAAAAACATAATAAATATTCAAATACCGCCCATTACATCCCCTCTCTTATCCATTTTAACTCCACCAGCACCCCCCCCCCATCTCCGTTAACTCCAAACACACCACATATTACTGTCTGAAAGTGCTTTTAATTTTAGTTGATCTATAATATTGACAATGGGAAGATATTCCCGAAAATGTTATATATCATTTAACACAATGGAATAAAACAGAGTTTGACTCAATTTCCAAATTGATATAATTTATATTTTCAGACAAGGAAAAATAGAAGAGATACTGGTATCATTATTTATGTGAAAGAAAAATGTTAATTGAAATAAAAAATGAACAATTAAGTACTGGTTAAATTATTTGTGGAAAGCTAAATATTTGAAAGAAAAAAATCAATTTATCGTCCACCTAATACAAATAAAATGTTTCTAATTATGAAACCATGCTATCTGAAAATGGGAAGGTTAAATTAATAAATAACCTTAACCGTGATTAGTTACATAATAACGTGTTCTTCTTTTCATTTTTAGATTGTAAAGATTTGTAAAAAGAAATATTGATATTAATCAATTATTCATTATAAATAAATAATTACCATTTTATATTCGTAAACTAAGAAGTTTCACTTTAATAGTGGGTAATCATTACTCACACATATTTTTTTTCTAATATGCGTATATACTGTATGAATATTATTTAAAAATCCAAGATATTTATTAATTATTTGCCTTCTACCTAAATGAAAAATACACACCTCCTCTGCAAAATGACAGCACGACAGAGGCTGTCAAATTTTGGTTACACCCCCGAGTCGTTCAAATAGAAATGGCAAGGCCACCTCACTTTGCATGTTTATTTTATGAAAAATTTTTAGTGTTAAAATATTTTATGATTCTTTTATGGTAACCTCATAGCAGGAAGTGCGTGGTTTTGACGTATTTGACAAAAAATGTTTTGATAAAATTACAATTATATTTAAATATATATATATATATTATTACAGTAAGTAGTTTTTTAGGAAGTTCCTCACATATATGGTTATGTTTAAATTCACATTGTTATGACATATGTATGTGTAAGTTACTTGGTATTTTATATATTTAAAAAAATTATGAAATATCGAGATTATTTTAGAAAAAATAAGAGAACTGTTATTTTGTAACCAAAATACAATTTTCTCATATCATTCAAAAAAAGCAAACATTGAGACATGTGCGTATTCGGCATCAATTTTTAATTCAGCGATTCAGCGATGAGTAAATTCTACTTACTTACGTTTAGTATAATGTGTTGTGAAATTATGAAGAAGAAGAAGAAGAAAGTAGTGATTATTTGTACAGGTAAATCATAATCTTTAATCCCACACAAAAATATAGTAATAATTTGTAATAATAAATAAATGTAATATTAATTTAGTAGTAAAGTTATATAATAAATAGATAGTTGACATGGTATTGTATTATATATTGATTAATATAATATATGTGGATGATACGATGAGTCTGGCTGATTGCGAGGTAGATTTATATGTTTTGGAAAATATGTTCGATATGGACCAAAGTTGAGAAGCATAGACGGCGACAGAATTTTGTAAATGCCTGAACAAAATGTGGCATGTAGAATGTTAACAATTTTATTCGATAGTTTTAAGTATGTACGGTATAAAAGTCTAAGGAAAAAATAGCAAGTTATGAAAAACGACGATATCTATCGATTTAAAAACTGATAATACTCAATCTGAACAGAAATATGTGGCAATCGTAAATAGCTCTATTTCACTGAAATATCAACTGCATTACACGTCATAAGTCTTTACGTTTTAATAATGAAAACAAATATTTCACTATTTCATATAAAAATATTTTGTCAGACGTTTGTCCCGTTATATGGATTAAATAAATTATTAATATTTTTAAGAACACTTTATTATTGTAAAGTTGCAGTTTTTTCAGAACATAGTTGTGTGGTATTTAATACAAATTAAACGTATGAATTGATTTAATTTCTGGCATCTCCGAGAGTATATTATGGTATAAAGATGATAACTTTTTAAATATACTTTTTAAAAATAGAATAACAGATGTATCATATAAGTTTGAAAATTTATCGCCTACTTACTCGATTAGGGTGGTGTAATTAGTAACGCATTTCCTCGAATAGGAAAAGATCCAGGTTCGAATCTCGGTAGCATACAAATATTTTATAGATAAATTGATTTTTTCTTATATCTTATTATCTTTTTAGTTGATATATTTAATTTGTATTAAATTATTAATCGTTTGGATATAACACAATATGTTAACGAAATAATAAAAATGAGTAAAAATGGATTTTATTTGATGGAAATAGTTTTACGAAAACTAATGTTAACCAAAGGTTTGGTTCGGTATGCAAATGCCAGCACTTAAAACAGATTACCGGGTCCTTCTGACAGTTTGTTTGGAATTTCCTAGTGGTTTGTTTCTCCGCTAATGTGTAAATAAAACATCTGTCGGGAGAGAGTGAAAGCAACGAGAAAATGATTGGACATGAGTTTAAAACAAAGGATTCCCTTCAAAGTTGGTCCCTTTTTGTTTAGCCCGGTCGGTCAACTTTCGTCAGATGACCGTGTGACAGGCTTGTTGTGTTTTCCATTAATTTGGACTCACTTCAGAACTTGTCTAGAAATTACATTTTTTGTCGGTCTACCGTCGGATAATTTCTACCCCATACGCTGCACATCACTTAGTTATAACAATTATACACGAATGGAAAATGTAACGTGCGCGGAAAAAATAACATTATTATTGAACATGTTATTTTAAAACATTATTTTAGAGAAATACGTATTCAGCATGAAAATAAAAAATACGTTTTTAATTAGTCGTAAAAATATGTTGAAGCTACATTATCAGGTCATACGTGTGGCAAATTTCATAATGAAAGTAGAGTATTTATGGTGCAGTGCTCATTTTTATAAAGATAGGTTGAAAATTTTTTCGATATTCACAAAATTAAAATAACTTTGAAATGATTTATTTGTTACACGATAACATAAAGCATATGTGATTTTCTGTCATTACTGTCACGTGAAAGTGTGCAGTTATTGCGTCTAACACGTTAAATTGTTTTTCTAATGATTATAAAAAAAAATATTTCCCGTCGTTAGTGACGGGTTATTTATAGTTGTGACATACAATTTAAAGCTAAAATATTCAAGGGGTTAAAGATTCAAGTAAGAAAATAAAATTAATACGACTTTGCGATATGTTTAATATTTTTTAGAATTACTTAAATTAAGCCCGTCCAACTTCCCACTATACAATTAGTCTTGTCCGTTTCTTGTATTCCCTAGGCAAGTCGGGCAAAAACATAGGACTCCCTTGTTTGCGACTCTTTGTAAAGTAGAACGGTCAGCGCTAATAGCAAACGCTCGTATGGCCGCAAGGCTTTAGGGACGCCGCGCCGCGACGCCAGCGACACTGCTACCCCAGCAGATGCGCACCTATTCTATTACACGTATCAGATAAGTTGAAAATTAAAATTCTATCATTTTTTAACTAACATTGTGTTTTATGTTTCCTTTACAGTGTGGTGGTAAAAAAATCGAGTTAAGTGTCGAGACGAAACTAACAGTTTTTAAAGCCATGTCCAATCCACATTAATATGTGGGCACTAAGTATGGACACTACGTATTTTTTGTAATCTTGTATGGAATGAAATCATGTACACTTAAACGCAAATGAAGTTATGTGTTTGTGATGTGGTTCCGAGACGATTACTAAAATCAAGTTGCATCGACAGGGTCGCTTTTGATAATGTTTTAATTCGGATGTAAAATAAGAAAATAATCGTTAAAATAATAAAACTCAGTAAATATAATATTATCAGATTCTGTATCTCATAATTCAATGCACTATTGCTAACAAAACAAGCCCTGGAAGACGGAGATGACCAACTGATGAATTTAAGATAATGCTTCGGGAAACCCAAAGTCCAACTATTTCGAGATGTTGCAAATAACATAACGATAACGACCATGGTTGGTACCGTGTGTTAAATGGACAAACATTAAAATAATAAATATATTCTTTGTATCACGAAGAGAGAGAGATCAAGAATTCAAGCTGCCGAAATTGTATTTTTATTTTTAAACCAAATGAAAAGTACCGCGGTAAGAGAGAAACTCGGCATTAAGACAGTCGATACATCTTGTGAATGCTGGAAAAAAAACCACATATTTTTGGCTATTTAGAAAGGTTGGCGGATGGTAATTCGTCCTTGTATCAGGTGTAACAAGCATCGATAACTAGATAGATATAGAGGAGGAAAAATGGAAGCACGTTGTCAAGAATTTGGACCCCGGACCCTTCTAGGATAAGGGGTTAAAAATGAAGATGATTTTTAATTTTTGAAAACACAACAATTTATTAAACGCGTGTAAAATTATGTTATGTTTGAAGAAATATACAGTAAAACATTTAATTTAAAATATGAATTAAATATATTAATTAGAAAGATATACATATAAAATAAATTTTATCGAAAAATATTGTATTAATATCAAAAAGGTAACATATAGGTTCGAAAATTGTCGCTAAGGATATTGTCGCTGTAGCATAGTTGGATAATGCACCTTCCCCGGTTAGGAAAGAGATCCAGGTTCTAATCTCGGTGGCGCAACAACAATATTTTTCGGTAAAATTGATTTTATATGTATATCTTTCTAATTAATATATTTAATTCATATTTAAAATATCACAGACCTATGTTCTGAATAATTACAACTTCACATTAAGAATGTATTCTCCTAATAAACATTTAATTATTATTCTAGAAAAAACTTCGTAACATTGGTGTTTTAAAAAGTAAAAAGATTGTAGTACAAAATTAATCCAAAAATTAGAATATTATCTTCATATTTATACGTATTTAATCTCATCAATAAATTATCTGATAACATGATTCATTATAATCGCAGCAATATGATTTATACCGCCTTATAATTGCCATTCTAACATAATTTTTTTTTAAATTCCTGGAGAAATTTCATAATCAAAATTCTTAGGAAGCAACTTAATACACTATGTGCGGAAGTATTCGTAGTAAATTATAATAAATGATACTTATCAACCAAAAAATTTGTATCAATCAGTTGAGACAAATCAGAGAATCGGGCTCATCACATAGCGCAATACTGGTTGGTCATTCGTTACATGAACAGTTAACCTAAAGTCTGTCATGTTCGGTGGGAATGGCTACTGATATCAATTCTAGCTACTGTACCTACGCAAAAACTTGTTACGGGCTACTACACAGTGCGGACTTGTCGGGATGGTGCTCAAGGGGAAGTTTTACTCTTATCACATTCAGGAAAAAACTTGTTTAAGATTTTTTTTTGTTGAACTATATTTTTTATTGTGATATTACACTGTAGGTATTTTAACATTTATGAGTATCTAAGAATAAATAATAATTCAGTTAAAATTAAGTATGTTTGAAAAATAATATAAATAATTTATTGAGTATTCAAAGAATATGTGGGAATGTGAGTTCAAATATCATATACGTGAAAATAAAACACCCGTTTTTTTCTCTCAGAATTCTTGTATCAACGTATTATGCTAAAGATATCCTAGATTGACCACATTACTAATGAATTAACTAATAACAATTATTACGGAAAACTATATACTTCGGACATACTGTCCGAAATAAAAAATATGATAATTTACCACCCATCACACAAGGCAAGATAATTATGTTGGCTATGTTGCCTCAGAAAGTGGTCCAATCTCTAAAATGTTGGTAATCTTATATTGCAACATGATCGCCAACCCTCCGATAAAAGGCGGAACATGAAGAGAAATGATAAAGATATTAAAAATTGTGTGCGCGCTATTTTTTTTTGTGTACACTATAATGACAAATTGTTTACGCGCGCGCACACTCACACACCTTAGAGGAAACACTATTTGCTACATGTTGTGCTGAACAATAACCGACGGCGAGAAGAGTGGAGACAAATATTTCATGCAGTAGGCGATTAGACAACCTCAACGGTCAGGCACGAGCCAGTTGGCTAGAGAGGAATAATTCTTGTCAACCCTCTCACGAGGGATCTATAATCTGCTTTTCAGATTCAAGGATTTTAGGTCCGAGTCACCCACGGGGACAGATGTTATGTAGGGGACTTTTAAGAGGACAAATGTCGGTATCCGGTAGAAGTGGAGTTTCAATATTTAATTTTGAAATTTTAATGATGATTCCGCAATTTCGGAATCAGCCCGGGATTAAAATCTCCACGATACTCGATCTTCTGCTGCCCATTTCAAATTGTTCACCAGCAGCAGGTTCTTAGTATTATTGTTTACAGTGTCTTCTCAGTGGAGCCTTGCTCATTAATAATACATTTAGAATAAAAGCTAGAAAAATAAATAAAATGGTGATATATATTTCATCGTCTTGATCTAATTTTGATAGATATCCCGAAATTAATCCAAAATATATATTGCGAACGGGGCCGGGATTCAGAAATTGGAATCCCAACATATTTATTTTATACATAATAGCCATACATAAAATTTATCAGAAAAATTGTGGTTATCTATTATAAATTTAATAATTTATTAACATTGTTTTTAAACCACTATGAGTTAATTATATTCACCAACTGGTTTTGGTAAATACATTTACCTTCATAAGGATAACAAAAAAAAAGTCTAATTATTTTAGTGTTTTCAAATTCATTTTTAAAAATAAATCTAGTACCTGACGTAAATTGTTACTATTATGAAAAATGTGGAAATTGACTTAATAATCAAAAATTAGAGAAAATTTTAATGTTAAATTTAGTCGGTTATTTATAATATTTTTGTTAATTTTACACGTTTTACTTATTTCTAATGAAATTATCTTTAAAATTAAATTATACAATTTAACACCAGTTGGTAAATATAATTAATTCATATAGGTCTTTTTTAAAACAAAATTAATAAATTATTTAATAAAAAAGATTGTAAAATTACCCAATTTTCAAATTTTTATTTCAGATTCAATATAAACGTCTTTTAGAAATATTTGTTAACTGTTTTATATTCTGATGTAATAAACAATATTTTCGATTATGGGTTAATACTCGGTACACGATTTTAAATCAATTATTATTTTTAATTAAATAGTAGTCTTTGGCGGCAGACATAAGGAGGAAGAAATGATACTTTTTTTGGTCCAAGAGTTTAGAGGTTCGATTCTTTTAACGGAAGACCATAAGCCAATCCAATTTTTTATAGAATAAGTTAGTTTGAAAGAGTTTTAATGTATTATTTTATTTCAAACTACCTAACTTATTTTCCGTGTATACATATCTATAAATTATTTTATATGACCTTTTACATATAGTTAAACTATAACGTTATGAACAAATTAAGATCATTTTTCACTTTAATATTTTTATTCTTTGTCTTCGCCTTATTCAGTTCATCTGGGGTCGGCTACTCTAATCATACTGGTCAATTTTAATGTATTCTAAAATGAAACTTTGTTTACGATCAAATCTTTAAGATGGCGGCTGACTGAAGCTATTCGTGTTGCCAGTGTTCTTCTTGGTCTTTTACTATTCATGGTTTTATGAATCATATTATATTCCTTCCTTTGAATAACATGTCCATACCATCGCTACTTTTTTATTTTTTAGGGATTTTTTAAGAGCCACCCTAGAAGTGAAGGATCACTAAAATAATTGTTCATTTTTACGATTCCACCAGCCCGTCCCAGCATTTTAATCTCAACTACATATCTATTTCTATATATATACGGACGCACTCTGACCTTTAGTGCAGTGTTGGCCAAACCATTGTTTTAGCATATAAGTGTATTTTAGATAAACATGACTTAATTGGACATTATGCGGACACCACTAATATATAAGTATACAGCTATGACATATTGTTATTACAAAAATATATGACTATATGATCACATTAGTCTTCATAGACTTATAATATCCGTCAAGTCTATTATACGAAAACTTATATCTATATAAAGATAATATATGCATTCGTGTTTTAACATCTAATATTAATTAAATTAATCAACTAAAAATATATACAGAGTACACCGTTAGAATCCAGAAAAATTATGTTTGAAGTTCCCGCTATATTTGAATTTAGGGTTAGGCGCTAGTTGGCGCTTAAGTTAGCTAAATATGTCAGTAAGACTTTCATAACCTCAAAATGGCCGAGCCTGTCAACCCAAGACATGCATGAAGTACGATAGAAAAACGGCGATTATAGAAAGCCGTCGTACCGGAAGAACTCCCACCGAAATTATTCAATTCTTCAGGTACACAAGATCTACTGTGTATGACTGTATGGGACGTCCATAACCCCAAGGACGTCCCTGTGGTGGGCAAGACAAAGTTTCTGGCCAATATCCACGTCTTGAGCGTCGTCTCAAGTGAGAATGATGTCATACCACCGAACTTCTTCCAGAAGGGCAAAACGGTCACGAAGGAGGTTTATTTAGAGGTCCTGAGGACAGTGATAGAGCCGTGAATGGAGACTGTGGCCTCTGGAATACCGTATATCTATCAACAAGATGGAGTACCCGCTCACACAAGCCATTGAGTGCAAAATTGGCTCTCTGACAACGTTGGCATATTTTGGTCGAAGGACTTTTGGCCTCCTAACAGAGACAAACCAACAAGTCTAGGCACCCTAACGTCAACCCCCTATCGAGGTAGAGTTTACGCCCATGAACCGCGATCAGTTGAAAATAGTGTACTCGTGCTTTATGGCAAGGATTGAGGAGGTGATACAGGCGCAGGGTTGCTTTATAGAATGAAAGTTTCCATCAAGGATCCTTTAAATGAGATATAACAGGATTTTTTGGTATCTTTGTATATTGGCTTAAATATACAACTTTTTGTAATAACGTTTTATGTCCAAACGGCGTACCGTGTATAGAAAACACGTTTATAGAATAAATATTTTAGTGGTTACCGGGATTCATTTAATTTGTATTTAAAATATACGTTTTAAAATAGTTTAATATAAGGTAATAGTAGTTTAAGGTTAGGGTAAATTAACTTTTTGAAAAAATTAATTTTTCTTCAATAATAAACTAAATAAAACTTCAAATATCTTCATTTTATCGACTACATGGGGTGGAGGCTATATAAGAGCAGGGTTAGGAAGAGGTTTTCGGTTAGGGTAAGATTGTAAAGGAAAGAAAGTTGCGGTCGATGCCTGTGATTCGAGATTAATAATTAAATAAGTTAGGCACCTAAAAAGTTGTCTGCAATTATTATTGCTTGTAATTTCACTCTTAAATATACTTAATGTCATGTGTTTTTGATTTTGTCTATTGCATACTTATGAAAAATGAAGAAACTAGTTTGTATTTGTATATTATATTCAATATATATGATTGTAAAAAAGAGCCATTGTACATTTTTAGAAAGCAGTGTCTAATAAAATAGTTTACTAGCTCTTCTAGTTACTATACTAGTAGAGTAATTTAAATGAACGCAACGAACTAAGTGATATAAAAAAATATCTGTAACGTTGTCAGATTTATAATCTTAAATAAAACTTGCGTGGCTACAGTACCTCGACAAAATTAAAATGGAAACAACTAGAAAGTTCATATCCAAAAAATGGAAAACAAGTTGTAAAACCTTATTTCCTGAGAAAGCATAAAAGCAGTTGCTTTAAACAGGTCGAGGGTGTGGGATTTCTGGTGTAAGAGCGCAAAGAAGAAAATTAAATGAAGGTAGGTTCACAGTTTAAGGTTTATTATTCTTAAAAAATAACAGTATCGTAAATATATTTGTTATATTCTTCAAAATTCACATCAAATTTCTATGGTTTGAAACAATAATACATACATATTTTAAAATATTAAAAATACACATTTTGTTGAACCAATATCATTAGAGATTAAATGAAACACAATCACTTTGTATAAAACCACGAATTTTATTAAATGCTAACCGGTTTCGCTTAGATCAAGTTTCGTCAGGGCGTATGTAAAACTATCAATAAATAAAAAAGAGTGCACGTATAAATACATAAATAGGGAGACAGAATATAATATTACATGGGAAAGAGAGAGACAAAATACATATACATTTAGACAGAACATAAAAGGAGGCGAAAGTACAAAGTTGATGGATATTAAAAGGAAATATACCTAATATGCTAATGGATATTTGTTTATTTAAAAAAAAACATTACGTTGCATTTTTGTGTAAATGAAATATTGTTGAATTTATTTTATTGTCTTACCATTTCAAAACATGCTATTTCTCAAAATGAGTGAGCGGGAACGATGATAATACATCCATCACCTAATTTCACGAAAATAGGTGATGCAATTGGCTCCGCGGCCAATGCAATACAGTTTCCGTAAAACCTAGTTTTAATATTGAAAAAATAATTTATTATGAAGAATAGAAAAGTTATCTATAGCAGTAGAATCGAGCTTACTAAATTACCGCAAATAAATACCCAATTAGACATTTACGTAATGTACAATGATGACGTTTGTGATACCACCTGGTGGCAAATTATATAAACCGTCGTGCATACTATGCGGTACTGGTTTTTTAGCGTAGTATAATTATAGATGGAAATGTTTGAAAAGGGAATTTTAAATTCATGACACCCAAAACTATTTTCAATATGCGTAATTCTTTTTTAAATGTAGCATTAAGTACTTGCCATAGATATTAGTCTTAATATTTAATTCTAGTATTTTGTACTTCATAGTCCTATTTTATTAAGCTAAATAGCTTTCTTCATTTTTTCTAGCATCGATTCACCACACTAACGCGGAACATTGCCAAGCGATAAATGTTGAAATCAGTAAAAAACATTAGCCCAATCTTCAATATCTTTTTATCTTTCGCGTGACAAATAATTAAATACGTATCTCTTTATCGATCACTGGGATGTCTTGTCGACGACTCGATACGGTTTCACTTTTATATATCATATTATCCTTAGGATTTGTGTTAAGGACAGCTAGAAACTTTAACTCGCTCCGCTCTCTAACTACTTTATATACATCTATTGTAAGAAGTACGCTAGAATTTTACTCCACTATGTGGTCTCCCTACTGGCTCACATATAAAGATTTATAAGATTTATCAAATTTATATTGCATATTCCGATAGAAAATATAAATTACGTTTATTTAATTAGTCTACTTCATTTGAAAAAATTAGTCTGGAGACGAGATTTGAGCGATATAGTATTTCTATATAAAATTATCAATAGTATGTTGGACTGCCCTGAGTTGATACAAATAGTTTCGTATAAAATACCATCTCAAACGAGACAACATAAAGTGTTATTTATAACATTTTTCGTTATACATACCTGATTTGAAGAAATATTTGTATGTAAATTATACCGAGTTTTTTAAAATGTTATTTTTAAACTATTATTGTGATGTCTTTGGAATGGTGGGATGGAGTTTGTATGTGTGTATGTGTGCCGCACCGCCGATTCGGGTATGTGTGGTTATAAAGACGGCGCGCGGGAGTGCGCGCGTCTCTTTTATCTGCGGTTTGTCGGCTTAATAGTTTGACCTATACTAGTGATATATCTTGTACTAAGTTGTAGCTTATTGTAATAAAATATTAATTATTACAAAGCCTATTTCTTGGACCTTCACATTAAGAGGTGTACTATGAAGTTAAGTACGTAACAGTTATGTTAAAATGTTAAATTAAAAATGTACTGTTATTTTTTAATTAAATACATTTTTATTCTTATGTAAAAGCCCACAAGGGCGTTGATGGAATTAAAATATAAATAAAATATCTTGTTTTTTGCTATAAACACGTTTGTATATTTTATTTTGATTGCTTGCTTATGTTAGAAACCACTTTTAAAATAAACAACTAATTGGAGTAGTTCGAGTTATTTTGTGACTATCCGATAGCTATAAATTGTAAGAAGTAAGAAACCATTCAATTAGGGGTTGCAAAACGTACCACTTAACGGCCAAATTACTTTTGTCTAAAAAAGTGGAGTTAACTAAACGCCCGCAAACTATTAATTCATCCTAACCCGGTTCGGTTCGTAGGGAAACTTTCGCATCGTTAGGTAAGGGTGGACTAACTAAGCTGTGGTCACCCTACACGGGACACTGATAAACTGGGAGGGGCGCTAACGATTGCCGGGAATCCGGGATACGGGACATTATTCTAAAAAGACACGCCGGGACGCTAAATCAATTGGGGCAGGAAATTAAAAAGTGAATGTGGGACGACCGCTTACGGGACATTCATCTTGCAGCCAAGGGATGTCCATTTAATAAGGTAAAAGGTTAAATTTATTTAATTGCTTGTAGTATATGGTTTTCCGATAACCCATACATAATTTTAAGTTTAAAATAATTATTTAAAATTAATAAAAACACGAAATGACAGAGGTTTGCAATTTGTGAATAATATGGTAAACTCAGCAGCCTGTTACCTTGGTCTCGGTTCTCGCCGAAATTATTATCTTTTAATTGGTTCCAGTTGGCAGTACTCTACTCAATGCAGTATCACAACAGTAGTGGATGGCCAGGATCAATAATAGTTCTACTATTTTTGAGAAATTTTAGCTGTCATACGTCGGTTATGGCGTACGTTACAGCTATCGTTCCCTCAGAATAACAAGATTGCATCTGACACTGACACTTTTGAGATAATGAGGTAATAAGTGTTGATTTAATTTCTACATATATTCATGTATATTTTGTTTTAAGTATGTAAATATGATCAGTTTTAAGGTATTAACTTATTTTCAGTATTACTCGTATCAATGACCACTGTGAGATGAGGGAAATTTTAAAAAAAACATTGTAATAATAATGATCCATAAATTGAAAAAAATAACTGATAAACTTTCAAATAACTTAAATAACTTTCAGCTTTGGCTATTTCTTTTAATATCCGTTAAATATAGTCGGTGTGTATGGAAGAAATAAAGAATAATGCATTTGGAACCCTTTTTACGCGATAACACAAATTAGCCCAAAATGTTAGTTGGAACCTTGTTATTCTAAGGGGTCAATATGTCGGTCAAAGTTAAGAATATGAATAACCCCGACATTTAAAGGTTTAGAAAATCGTGATAAACTCCAAAATTTTAGGTAAGCACATGTTAAATTATTTCATATAACATTTACAATCATATTCACTTCATTTTAAAATCAAATTACGGTAACTCATTAATAATTATTGCCACAACTTTTATTGATATTACATATTGGCATAACCTATCTATGATATATGGAACTAGCGTCTGTTCTTAGTTAGATCGCATTTTTTGTAGATCACATATAATACAAATAAATCGACAACATGCGATATTGTCAAGACGTTACCTCAAAAAGTCACTGAACATCTGCAGTTTTACGCAGGTGATATAAATCTCACACACTCGAGTTGATTTTAGTTTGAAGTCAATCCATTACTAACCAACTCTGTACCTTCCATTCCGTAACTTTTTGATGTAACGCCTTGATAATGACACGTGTTGATATGCCGAAACATTATCCTAGATTACTTCAAGGAAACCATCTACAAAAAATGTTATTTAATCTAGAAGATACACCAGTTCCATACACTAGTGCTCGCGGAAACTTTAAATCAAACATGTAAACAATACATACAGTTGTACGAATATATATATGTACATTTAGATACCAGGCGCATGCAGTTAATACATTAAAATAAGCTATACATAACTGTATACATAAAGCGAAATTAAATATTTATCTTAGAGAATATCATAATATAGTAAAATCTAAGAAAATTATAATAATTTTGATATGAATATTACGAGATACATATTTTATTTAATAATAATTTAATTGCATTCTATTTCTTTCTCCTCTTCTACTATCCTTTCAACATTTTGTGGTGTTTTAAAATATTTTGCTTAGGAATTAGTTATATTTTTTAGTTTATCAGTTTGAAATTTTACTTTTTTCTGCTCCGAAGAAACTTCGCTAGTTATATTTAAAAAAATACATTTCATGTATAATTTTTATAAAGTTTTAAATATGGCATAATTCTCCCTATATAGAGTAAAGTAGACCACCAAATCTTAAAATATTATCTAATTGCATCTTCACACAAAGCAGATAATCTTAGTGACTGCAGATAGAATATCTAAACCGTTCTTACAATGGTGTATTTGCATATTATGTAACGCATATTGAGAAGCACGGCTCGTTTTTGTAGAAACACCAGCTGTTGCTTTGGACATTTTGAAAAGGTTCTGTGCTTTTTACATCGAGCCATTGTCAACAAATAATTTCTACCGGCAATCCCGTTAAGACCCTAGTTGGTGTAACTTTTTACAATACAGAGAACGTTTTTTACAAAACATATTTATTAAACATACTAAGTAGCACTTAAAACGTGTACCGATTTAGTGCTTTGGTGTTTTTCTTTCAGAAATAGTGTGGCAGATTAAATTTCTTATACCAAAAAAATTTACGGTTTGGTTAAAGAGATAGATTAGCACCTTTATATATTCATTTGTAACAAAATATTGATAATTATATAAAAATAAATATTTTAAAAATAATCTGGCACGCGCGTGGCACATATCTTCTAAGTTGTGGATCACTCATTTCATGTGATTAAATTAAATAACATCTTCAAAGTTATTTTACATATAGAGTGCTGCATATTTTTTTCGTTTTGCTCAACTCGGTGATGTTTTTATAAATGACCAAATGTTCATAAAATTCTATGATTTTTAGTTTGAGGGTTTAAGATTTTTTACAAAAATAAACAATGATTGTAATAAAACAATTAAAGTGGGTAAGAAAGGCGTACAACATTATATAAATCTAACAGAAATAAATAAATTAGTTAAATATCCAACAAATGACCACCCCTGCAACAACACTGTATATCAGTTTTGAGCAGATCTTAGATATAAATGTAACAACGTTGTATATGTTCTCGAGCATCGAATGGTTTATTAAACAACCATATACAATCAATTAAAATACTATTAAACACAATTTATAAGTAAGCTTTCTTGCAACAACACTGTATATCATCTAAGATAGCCGATGCTCCGTCTATCTATCAACATTTGTAAAAACTAATGTACAGTGTTGTTGAAAGGGAGGGTCTCAATTATTGTATTGAACTATATTACAACTGGTACGGCCGAGTCTTATACATCGTAGCTGAACAAAATTTAGATGAACCGCTCTATCTCAAGGAACGTAAACGTTATCCAACTAAGACCTGGCGTTCATCATGGAGAATACTTGACTTTTAACACCAACGTAGTCGAAACATGGAATCTGGTGCTGATGTCGTATGGTGCGTATGAACTTCGAGACGAACGGATGTCTCTATTTTTCAGGAATCTTGTACTAAAGAATGGCTCTCTATGGCATGCAGGAAAAGAATTTGGTCATATTTTAGGCACTTTGCTAGACGAGATGCAGACCATCAAAAGAAATTGGAGAAATGTTCAAAGATTACCAACCAAATCCGAGACATGACTGGAGTTTTGCTACACGTCGCAATAAACAAGACCCAGAATCACAAAGAGTGTAGGCAAGCAATTCATAAACTTTTCAGTCATATACTATTTTGTATTTAAAATTAAAAATTGTTTTTTGAACTTATGAATATGATTTTATGAAATATATATTTAATAAAGTCTCTGATGCACTGTTCTTTATAACGGAGTGCAGAGTTCCACGCTTTTGAGCCTGCCACCGCAAATTCCCGGTCACTAAATTTAGACTTCTGGCAACGGCTGATCGCTTCTACAACCCTTCTTCGTTCGAAGAAGAAGCTGACCTAAGAGTTTGACGTTTACCATTCAAGTTGTCTGGGATGCAGAGCTCTTGAAGATACTGAAGCGTCTTGTACATCAACTAGCACAATTTAAATTCAACTCTTTCAGGAGTTGTATGTTGAACAGTTAGTGCATTTACGAGTAGATGAGCTGCCTCAGAGGAAAGATGTCTCTGAATACTTTTAATCTGTCTGTTAATTAAGGAATGCATTGATGATTTTGATAGTCTAATAATTTATTATAATATTTTTAGACTATTAATAATAATAACGAATAATCTTATTTCAATTAATAAAATTAATTATTAGCTTAGAAAAATGTATTTAAATTTGAAGGTCATTAACCGCAATTAATTTCCTACCAACCTTAAGAGATAGAATGCCTTTCCAATTTTTTTTTAAATGTAGAAACTAACTTACGAATGTATTAACAAAAGTATTTAACTTTTCTTTACAGTCCGGAGTATTGCCCGATAAATGGAAAATTATTTATATATCTCCAATTTAAAAAAATGATATATTGAATTATAGACCCACATGCATACAGTCCATGATTCCAAAACCGTTTGAATCTGTATTTCTAAAGAAATTTATTATAGATACAAAAAAATTATTTCCCCGTTGCAACATGTAATGAAAGCGGCATTTCAACACTTTCTCTTATACGAACTGTACCTCAATAAAAATATGAATAACCATTTACAGACAGACGCGGTATATACGGACTACAGCAAGGCATTCGACAAGGTTTCACATAAACTACTATTAAGAAAATTAAAAGCTCTGGGAATAAGAAATAATACATTAAAATGGTACCCAAATTCTAGAAAACTTTACGTTAAAATACAGAATTCTAAATCTCTTCAATTTGAAGTATCCAGTAGGGTACCACAAGGGTCCCACCTTTGGCATATTTTATTTTTACTATTCAAAAACAACATTGTTAAAATTTTTAATGCAGTTCATGTTCTATTATTGTTTGCAGATGATCTTCAAATATATAAAGAAATTTTTATCATAAATTACTATTATTTTACAAAATAACACCAAAGAACTCTATTTTAATGTAGAAAAATGTAAACAAATAAGTTTCAACATACGTAAAAATCAACTCCCTTTTCAATACGGCATTAACTATATTGATCCAAGTAGAGTCGCAGCTATGCGGGATTTGGGTGTGCTCTTCGACCAAAAATTGTTATTTGTTCAACATTACAAAGAAATTTGTAACAAGGCGATGAAATCCTTAGGATTTGTGTTAAGGACAGCCAAAAAACTTTAACTCGCTCCGCTCTCTTTATATACATCTATTGTAAGAAGTACGCTGGAATTTAACTCCACTCCCTACTGGCTCACATATTATAAAAATCGAAAAAGTGCAACATAAATTTCTAAGATTTCTCAATTTTAAATTGCATATTCCGATAGAAAATATAAATTACGATTATTTAATTAGACTACTTCATTTGAAATAATTAGCCTTTTAGACGAAATTTGAGCGATATAGTATTTCTATATAAAATTATCAATAGCATGTTGGACTGTCCTGAGTTGAAACAAATGGTTTCATATAAAGTACCAACTCAATCGAGACACCATGAAGTGTCATATAAATAATTATGCCGGCTTGGTAACATATTGAATTTCGTTGACATTTTCGTTGTAGGAGCATACCTGAATTGAATAAATATTTGTACGTGAATTATACTTAAATTTTTTGTTATGTTAAATTGTTATATTAAAAATGTACTGTTATGTTTAAATTTAATATTTTTTTAATCTAATGTAAATGCCCACAAGGACGTTGATGGTAATAAATAAAAAACAATTATTTTCAAAAAAAATTTTAAAACGAGATTTTCAAACAAGTCACTGTATAAATAAATTAACACCGCACGAGGATTAAATACTAGGCAGAAGCGAATATTTGCTTTTAATCAAAGTCTTAATTTACTTTGAAATGTAAATTTCATAAAAGCGCCTTGAAGTAGCTCAAACTATCTTCAGCAGATAAGATCCAGAGCAGGTACTTCACCTACTCTAGAATGCAAGCAGAATTCTTGAATTCAAATAATTAATATGAGTCTTATAATTTCAAACGTTAACTTCAGTTATACATTAGTTATTTAAAAAATGCTTTTATTTGAATTATTTTAACTAAGTTACCTTTCTATATCATTATACATTATCAATTCCAATAAGTTATGATTTTTAATTATTTGATAGTCTGGGTGAGTTGGTTGTGCAAAAAAAAAACATATTTTTAAATTAATCTTATTAAATGCTCGTTTGCATCTTATTAAAGGCGGATCATACATTAAATTAACAAACAGGGTGAATGTTATGTTCAAGACCGATTTTATTTAGCTACCATTTTAATTTGGCAGACATTTGTCAGTTCGCATTTGGTAGTCGTAGAAAATAGTTGATTACAATTTATTATGGAGCATCTAATGCCTTAACAGCGTGATGAAGTCATTTAGACATTTTAACTAAATAATAATGGTAATGCTGTACCCAATCGTCACATGTTGGAAAACTTATTGATGGCGGAATTGGATCGATTGGGCCTACAGCACATGTGGTTTAAACAGGACATAACGACATAATTATATTCTTACGTTTGTGAAATTAATGTATAATCTCTTTCTGTCTTGATTACATCAAAACGTATTTTTTCCAAAATATCAATTTTGCATCGAATTGAATTGAAAAATAATTAAACAAATTAAATATCTCATAGAGACGAAGCTATTTGGAAGTGTGGGTAATTGCAAGGCTTACGACCTGTCTTCGGCTGGCTTTAGTGGTCACATTATACAAATAAAACGTTTACTATTCTCACCCATTAATCAAATTTCATATCTATCAAATTTTTGGAAGTTGAAAATGTGGAATCACTTCGAGTACCACTACTCTATCGTCATCTATGAACTAAATTTGATATGAATTTCCCTGAAACAGCATATATATCACAATGTAAATCTAATTATTTAAATCAATATTCTTTATTTGTAAAATGTTATTAAAGATATTGATTGACAGGTCGTAAGCCCTGTAATTACCCATACTTCCATATCTTTCCATTAAAATATAATAAAAAGTAGCTTCGTCTCTATGAGATATCTATTATTTATTTAATAACAGTGCTTTTTTAGGTGAAAATTCTGTAATTGTGTTTTCTTGGATATATTCAAATATTGTGAAAAATAATTATTTGTATGATTCGCTTTACATAATTGGTTGTGAAGCGAATCTTACAAATCATTTGTTATTTCAAAGCGTTAATATTTTTAATTTATTTAGTAAAAATATGTTTATTGTGTTACGTATATTTACGAAAATATTATAGTTGTAATTGGGGCGGTAGACTTGTGTAACTGCATGGCTGGAGAAGGGTTAGAAAAACAGTTTCGATATTGTTGTTTAAAAATGATTCATTTTTGTTTTCGCTCTCCTGAAATATTAACTTTTTTCACGGTATCATTATAGATGTGATTTTACTGAAGATATTTTGCAATTTATAAATGAATCAATTTAAAAAATCTACTAATATTTTCGCAAAATCAGACTAAATTACCAAAAAAAATATGTTCAGTAAAAAATTGTAGTTTATTAAAACGTTGTGGGTAATTTAATAAAATTTCTAAATCTTCTAAAACATTCTTTGATTTTCATTACTGGAATAATTTCGAGATACTGGTACAATAGTTCGTGCTGGCACAGCTAACAAATTCCGGCCCAGTGGAGGGGCCGAGCCCCCGGAGGTAATGGCTTTACGACGGCCGGGTACTCCGCCCCTGCCTTGCCCCCCAAACGGCCGCCCCGGGAGCACTAAGGACTCGGAGCTGGCGGAAACATTTATGATAGGGTGAAATCCGATGCTGTAATGCTGACCTAGAGAAAGGGAACTTTGCAGGATGTAGGCGTAATGCTTAATAAGTTAAAATCTGATCACGCGCGAAGATTTAAAATATTTGAACCAACCATCTTCTAAGTGATCTCTGTATCACACTTGTGGTAGACCACCTTTTTCTAAATAATGTGATATTTATTGAATAAGTAATGGAAATAATTACAGTACAGACGATACAGTTATAGAAATCAGCGAAAATACCCGGTCTTTAAAGAAGTGACAATAGGAATTCGATTAATTAAAAAAATGACTACATTACAATCTGATAACTCTAAATGCCGATAAAACTAATTGATCAGGGCTGTAGGGGGCATGGTCAAGCAATTTCCAGCCGAATTTGTCCAGTAGGGCGGTGGTCTGTCGAGAGACATGCGGGCGAGCGTTGTCGTGGTGCAGCCTAACGCCCTTGGTCAGCCTTCCTCTCCGGCGATTTTGGATGGCTCTTTTGAGTTTTGTCAATGTCTCGCAGTACCTGTCCGAATTGATGGTGGTCCCTTTAGGCATAAACTCGGTCAGCAAGACGCCTTTTCGGTCCCAAAACACCGTAGCCATCACTTTCCCTGCGGAAAGCGTCTGCTTAAACTTTTTCGGCCTAGGCGATTCAGGATGGCGCCATTGTTTGGACTGTTCTTTTGTTTCTGGAGTGACGTAGTGACACCACGTTTCATCTCCCGTAATAATGGAGTCCAAGAATTCTTCGGTATTCTCGGCGCATTCTCGAAGAAACCCCTCGGCACACTTGACACGATTGTCTTTGTGGGTTTCTGAAAGCATGTGTGGGACCCACCGCGCGCACACCTTGCGATAACCAAGATATAACATTTTCTGCAACAAAAATAGGGCAACTAACTGACGAATATAAACTTATCTTGCATTACCGTGAATGTGATTTTGTAACAAACACTATTTGTCAATGTAACTGTAAAAAAAACAAAGAACAACTAAGTATAAATATTTTGAATTAGTTCTGGATAATACTTTCAACTTCAAAAAACACATAACCATCCTAAATAATAAATGATGTAAATTTTTTATTCTACTTCTATGTCCATAGACAATATTGAGATTAATAACTTCTAAAATTATGTGCCATGTATTGGTTTAATCAATATTACAGTACGAAATACTAGATTGGGGTTGAACTTGTCATATAAATCTTAAACTAATAATTAGAACTCAAAAGATAATAGTAAAAATAAATTTAAAAACGCTGGAGATTACCCGAAAAATTTTTCCTGTTTTAAATGTATCTTTCTTATATAAAAACTGTTTTATTTAATTTTTTTAAAGAGGACAACATAAAAATAAATAATAACCACCAGACCCGGAGTAAAACCAATAAGCATGTTATTTTTAAAATGCCCAATTTAGGAATTGGACAGAAACATTGCTTCTAGACTATAACCGATAGCCAAAATCAATTAAATTAGCAGAAAATATAAATGTGTACAAAAAAGAGGTTCTATAATGGCTTAAAGGTTTTTTAAATAATTATATATTCCGACATCTTTCTTATTCACAAGCTCTAATCTGATCAATTTCCTAACATTTAAATAAATACTTATTACTTCTTCAATAATACCAAAATTATTTTGTGGCCACATATTATATAAATAATAAGACAAAAACTTTGTTTAAACCACTGTTTATTGATAAATCAACATGTTTCGATATTTATGGTATCTTCTTAATGTATACTCAAATTAAAAATACAAGCATAGATAAAAACAAAAGTATAAAGTGGTGGGTAACTAAGTAGGAACTACTTTGAAAACAAATTTAAAACTTTTACCTTTTAAATATATATATTATGAATGTAAACAAGTCGAAAGTGATGGTATTCAAGAAGGGAGAAAGAAAGACAACGTGCAAAATACTTGTAGGTAATGAAGGTTTGGAACAAGTAGATGAGTTTATGTATTTGGGAAGATTAATTAAGAAGAAAAATATCGAAAGGAGGGTGACTGCAGGAATCAAAGTGAACGGTGCTATGAATGGAATTATATCTAATATGAACTTGTTAACCGAGGCAAAACTAGCGGTACACAATGGAGCCCTGGTACCGATACTGATATATGGAAGTGAGGTCTGGAGCTGGCAGAAGAGGAACAAACGTATACTGAATGCAGTGGAATTGAGATCGCTTAGGCTTATGTGTGGCAGATTGATTTATGATAAAGTAAAGAATGTAGAAATATGGACAGAATGTAAAACTGATCATAGTATAGTGAGTTAGAATAAGAAAGGATCACTAAGGTGTTTTGGTCATATGAAACGGATGAACGAGGAGAGAATGATAAGGAAGATATATGACGCAAGTGTTGATGGCACCAGAAATAGAGAACGTCCATGAACGACTTAGCATGACCAGGTAAACCAGATACTGGGAGACGATCCTGTTAGAAGCCTCAGTAATCGACGAGCTTGTATAAAATGTATTAATACATTTTAAAAGTAATCAGTAGGATATATATATATATATATATATATAATTTCTTTTAACATTTATTTATTATCTAT
This sequence comes from Eubasilissa splendida, assembly GCA_031772225.1. Taxonomy (NCBI): domain Eukaryota; kingdom Metazoa; phylum Arthropoda; class Insecta; order Trichoptera; family Phryganeidae; genus Eubasilissa; species Eubasilissa splendida. Next base: position 32,762,034 of record CM062846.1, on the reverse strand, counting down.
GAGAGTAAGACTCGTGTATAAAGTGTATGAATGTGGATAAGGCAAGAAGTGAGTGTCAGTAAGTTATATATATTATATTTCTCTTCAGGATTTACATATAAATATTTAAAAAATGACCATGACCAAACAGAGGATCACTCAATGGGTCACGTTTGTTTTTAATCAATAATCTGCATTTTTAATTTATCATTTCTTTTTTCTAGAGTAGTGTCGTTTGTCGTACCGTCAAAGAAAATATCTTAAAAATCACAATCGACCAAACATTTAAAACATATTTTTATGGAGAATACGTTATTATTTTTTAGAACATAGTGCTGTGGTATTTTTAAAACAAATTAAATTAATCAACTAGGAAGGTATACAGAAAAAATCGAAAAAATATTTTACTTTTTTTTTTTTTCATAGAAAGCAATCACTTTGTGGTTTGATATATTATATTAAGTAAAATAACAATCACTTTGTGTGATTTTAATAATAAATTATGTGGTTTTATACAGTGATTGTTATTTTACTTAATATAATATTTTAGTTGCTTCGTTTTCCGTTCATAACATATTTAACATTATTCAGCGTAAACCTCTAAAATGGAGTCGTCGAGTATTGATTCCGGAACCTCTCACATCCTAAGCCTGTGCTTTGCTATTATAGCTACTCCCCTAATAGGCAGTGATGTCAAATTGTCATATATGTTTAGAATGCTGATTTTTTGCGTTTGAATTTAATGCAAACTTATCATTATTTACATATTCTTAAACCTCAAATTTCATTTTAAAAAATTGTTGCCTCCTATTGAACTTGTATAAAACTAATATTAATAAGGAGCTTAAAATATATGTAAACTGCCGCTTTTACGTACTGTTTGATCAAAGTTAACGCAAAGGAAATTAATTATGATTTAATAATCATTAATATGGAGAATGGTATGATATAAGTTTAGATCACGAGGATATGCGATGATATTGATAGTCCGACTTGCGACGTGCTACGCGAGCCGCTGTATCATACTACGCATAGACAGCGTCGTATGACGTCTGTGTCTATGTAAACTATACCATAGAGATGAATATAACCGATTAATATTATATACATGATTAATATTTTGAAATCCATTGAAAAAATTTCTGATTTTCATTTAATTTCGAAAAAATGAAGTAAACATGTTTCTCTGTGCCCCATGAAAACCATATTAAAATTATTTCACCCCTTAGTTGTCTCTTTAATAATTTTTCGCAATAAAGTTTGCGATTTCTGTGAAATAATACATGTCGATCCATAAGTGTTTCACTATTTATCAATAAAAAAAAGTTCATACAACAAATAACAGTTCCGTAATTAAATTTAAAAAATGGTTCATATTTGTTTTTATTCTAATGTTTATATGTTTTTTTTTTTACTTAATAACACTTTTCTACTGAGTGTGCGATATTTTTTTTATGAGATAAACATGACTACGTATTTATCTATACGTAAAAAAAATGTAATTTAAGAGATATCCAATTTTCTAACTCTAAACTCGCTAGATATTTGTAATACTAAATTTTTAAACTCTGATCTCCATTAAAATTTCAGTGAAACATGGAAGCCTCTAAAAGAGGCATAGGTAACTGACCAACACCAAGAGTTTAGAAAGGGCGCCATCCCCTATTTACTGATGGGCAGTACGAGACACGATGTATGTTTTAACATCCGATTTTCAAGTGACCGTTTTCCCAACGAAATACCAATAAACCACGAAGATTGCACAATTTTTCACGCCTGCTTCGAACCTTCTAAACCCTTCTCCGCCGCGTCCATCTTGGCTTCCGCTCGTGACCATTTAATTTCCCGAACAAAATGGCGGCAATTTTTCTTAGTCATTTCTCAGGCTGATATTTACATTTTCTGGCCAATTTGCAGTATCTACCAAAACACTATATCTACGAAATTACAATTTATACATTGATTTTATATTATAATATAATTCTATTGTATGCATGGATTAATGTTTTGCATTCAAAATTGTTTTAATATACTTATCAACAGGTACCAAATAAAATTTGTCAAGAAAATTACATTAAAAAATTTTGTAACTTTTTTAAATACTCTCACTTTTACTTTGTATTTTATTTTCACTTTTACACGTATCAGGGTTTATACCAGACATATCAATCCCGAAACCTTTCTCATGCTAAGCCTGTGGTTTACCATCCTAGTTACCTCCGTAATAGACTGTGGTGTCAAATTGACATATATTTTTAGAATGCTAATTTTTTAACATTAAAATCTAATGCAAACTTAAAATTATTTACACATTCTTAAACTAATATTAAAATTTTTAACCATTCTTAAATTCATTTTAAAAATATTTACCTCTGTTGAACTCTGTATGAAACTAATATTAATAAGATATATGTAAACTGTTATTTTTACGTGCTGTTTGATTCCTCGGCAGTTTAATGATTAGCATGGTAGGGATGTAGTCCTTTACCAGGGTGAATGTTATTTTAATTTTATTTTTATTAGAATTAGTGAATATTTTTTCGAATCAGTAAACAATATTTTATGCAGGGGATAATATAATACACGTGATATAACGCGGTTTTAAAAAAATATTATTTTTTGATTAACTGTAGTATATACCTAAGATACCAACAAAATATACATTGCTCAGCTGGGTAAACTTAATTATTCATTTATAATATGAAATTACATATATTATTGGTAATGCCAATTATATATAATAATTAAACGTGTATTTAAATAAATGCATACATTATGTGTGGAAAAATACAATATTTACAGCTATTGTATTAAAAAATTCCTTTCGGCCACAAGAATCTAGTAGATTTCCTCTGTGTATGTTAAGTATGTTTTTTATTTTTTTCTAGGTCCAATATTTTTTTGAACAGCTGCTCTAGATTGTTAAAAAGAAACCTATTAAATAAAATATGCTGAAAATTTTTATAGAAATTTGATAAAAACTACGGAAGTTATCATGAAAGTATATTAAATATATATACATGGTGTAACAGACATAGTCCACAATATTTTATGGATGGATACCTGACTAAATTGCGAGTCAAAAATGTTCAAGGAATATGTGCAAATTCTTCACTGTTACCGAAAATATTACTGTTTGAAATTTTTACACAATCATGTTAAGATATTAATACCTTTCTGATATTTTTACATTTAATCAATCCAAATAATGGAACGATTAAATGTATTAATATCAGAAAGGTAACATATAGGTTTGAAAAATGTCGCTGTAGCATAGTTGGATAATGCACCTTCCCCGGTTAGGAAAGAGATCCATGTTCGAACCCCGGTGGCGCAACAACAATATTTTTAGATAAAATTGATTTTATATGTATATCTTTCTAATTAATATATTTAATTCATATTTAAAATATCACACACCTTATATATGTATATACTTATTTAACGTAGGGTCGTTTCGTAGAGTACGAAGAAATTTTTCGACGCGAGATCCTAAAAACGTAGTTTTTCAATTTATTTGGGAAAGTATTATAATGTACCTAATTTAGGTACTTACGTTCATGAAGAAAACATCACAGTGAAATTATTATAATACGCCAATGTTGAAACGCGCTCCGCTGGCGGAATATTAATACCCACATCGAAGGTGTTATGGGCTAACAAATCACTTAATAATTCAGACAGTCGGTGCCTTCTTAAAACCACTGACACGTCTTAAGTCTCGCTCGGTTTATACAGATTTTCGCAGGCCACAGATGGTGCCTTCTCTCAATTTTTAAAACAAAAAATATTACGTCACAAAAAAGACAAAGAATCGTTCCTGGGCGTCCCGGGCGGCGCGCTGAATACACTCAGTGTTAAATGCGAGAAAAATGCGCGCCAAGACGTGAAGACAATGCAAATGGCCCCGTGATGGAGAGGTCTCAACAACGGGAGATTTGGAATATTCAGTTTACCATTCTTCCATCTCAGAGGTTGAGGGATTGGATGGGTTTCACGGCGAAAATGCGAGATAAGAAAATATTTTATTTTCGGTGATACGTGATACAATAAACGATTTTCGCAAAAAAGGACTCGCATATATTTTTCTTCGGGAATCTTGATCAAAAACGAAGAATTTTGATCAGAAAAAATGTACTCTGAGGGAAAAATGTAAGAATTTTTTGTTTTAAATAATAAGTACTCTATATTACAATTACATACATTTAATAGTGATGGTAAACCGTTACGTTACTGTGATTGTGCCACTGATTGGTAGCTAAGATTTAACAGTTGGACGTTTAATTTTTAGTGAACCAGTCATTGCTTCAAGAATTACGTTAATCAATTATCAATCATAGTTACAATCGAATACAATCACAGTCACAATCACGGTTTAAATAACGATTTTACCATCACTAATATTTAATGAGAATATATTTTTTTGCGATGTCTCAATTTCAGAATATAGTTTTTGTGGTATTTTTATATTCAATACAAATTTAATTAATCAATTGAACCTCTTATTTGAGAAACAATACTTGTCCACCAAACTTAAATGAAGATTTATTTATCGATATATGGTCATTTTTACAAATAAAGAAAGAAATATGACCAAATAAAGTATTAACAAAATATTATCTACAGCAATTACTTCTCAATATCTTCAGATAATGTTGCCACTGAAATAATTGATCATAAAATTTATTTAATTCATCTGGGATGTGTGGATTAACTTGCCTTGTGTTATCAATTTTTATTTATTTATAACAACTTTACAATCATTTTAATTCGCTTGTTCACTAGGTAGGAAAATATCGTTTTTTTATGACCAACTTTTTAAAGGTAGATGATACCAGTCCATCAATAAATTGACGGGCTCACACGTACAAGTATCCACTTGTGATCTACCAAATAAGAGAGAAATATGTTACTTGAATATCTTATGGTAGTAGGAGTATTTGACATCAGTATTGGGATATTTTATTTTGAACTTGTCGCGCATGATTCGCGTATTTAGATGTTCATTCAAATATCGCACTTCACGAGAAAAACAGTGACTTCACTTTGTTGGATATGAGTTAATATGCTGCAAAACATCAGTAAGAACAGATATCGGCTTGACATTTCCCGGAATTTTCATGCCCCTTTGATCTACAGTTGCTTTTCCAGAAGACTCGTTCATTAGAAATACCATGAATGGTTAAGAAATCTTTTTTGCTTACTCATTTCTTACCTAAACTGTTATTTATGTTGTACTTGTAATTAGAAGTTCTGGGCTTCCTCTCGGTTTTATCATCATCTTGTTTTCTAGATCTCCTCCTGACATCTGGAAGTGCTTCCATAGATGCCCGCCTTCAATAGATAACTTGAGAAACATCATTTGTCCTGGATAAGCGTTGTTTTCCAAACAAACGTTATTTTTAAGGGTATAGAAAATCCATACTGGATACGGGACAATCGTTTTTTTAAATATAATTTGTAGCTCTAGTCTAATAGAAAAATATGTCATTCATAACTCCTAATGTGTGGACAAGTATTGTTTTTTAAAATAGCGCTTCAATTAGAAGGATACAGAGAAAATAAATTCAGAATCGGTATTTCTTCTAGGTTAGACCGTGTTTTACTAGGGAGAATCTAGGTTGACGTTTCGGTACGGTGTCCTTGTCAAGACTTTGCTTCAAAAGATACTGTTTAACTGTACCGCGCACAGGAGATATAGGGGGAGTGTCATACAGATCATCAACGACCTGTTAATAATCTGTATACAAAAAAATTAGAGATACTATGAACCGGTCAAAAGAAATAATACTGTACATCAAACGAAAGAAAGCAGCATACTTCGGTCACAAAAAATAGGGTCTTTTCAACTCCTTATGTAAAAGGAGGTAGCAGATATAATTAATTAATTAATTTTAATTTTTCTATTTACATAATCTCAGAAAATAGATCATTTTCTAAAATGTTCAATGCTCTATGTTGTTCACATTTTTTGTCTTGACTTATATTTTTAATTTTCTCAATAGTGACAATATTAATAGTGACAATGTTGATACTTGTATTTTTTTTACTTTACGTTTATTTTACTAATTGCTATATGGATATTATGTTATTTATAATACACATTTTTGTTGTGAAGTTGTAATTTCAGAATATAGGTCTGTGATATTTTTTAATACAAATTAAATTAAAGAGAAATATATAAATATGGAATACGAACTTGGAATTTATTCCGAGTTCGTATTCCATATTTATCCGGTAGCATATTTATTCGGTAGCAACCAACATTTATTTTTCTGTATAGCTTTCTAATTGATTAATTTAAATTGTATTATTAAAAAATATTATGTTAATTTTATTTCATCGATAAAAATAGCTCATTTTATTTATTTATAAGTTTCATGTCTCGTGTCCACGACAATTCCATAGAGTCATTGATCTCTGAGAGTCGCTAGAGGTACGTGTGTATTGGATGCGTCATTTGAATCCGCGCACAAAACATGTAAAGTAATGATTCGTAAATTGTTGTTTTACTCGCGCATTAACGACTCTCAGAGATCAAAGTTTCATTGAGAGGTCATCTTGGACACGGGCTTTTAAGGCTATTGCTGTGACATGTTATATTTTTTGATCCTCAACTATCGTAAGAATTAATAGTTGGAAAATAATAATGAAAATATTTTTAATTCTTTAAATTGATTTCCATGCATACGTTTTTCTCGGCGAAGTAATTTACACAGTCCGACAAACAAATGTGCGGCCGTTTCTTTCATTTAGCAACGGTAAATCTTTCCGTCTCTCTTTCATCTCGGGGAAAGTTCCTCCAGCCTCTTCAATCTGTCTTCCACAAGTCTTATTAGGGTTTTAATCTTCCATTAGATTCCACCATTCATCAATGGTGGGTGAGCTATTTCAATAATAAATCGCGTTTGAAATGAAACTCGTAACGTGGTTCAACTTGTTTTCTGATTAGGTCTTTTTTTTCTGGTCTTTACTACACGAAAAAAAAATAAAAAACAGTGATTTTTTAACATATGCATTTACATATTTCTTAATTGGAATATTTTTTATATTTCTCAAACAAAGAGTAAGATAAGAATAGACAATCTAGAAAATAAGGTAAAACGTATATAATCAATTGAAATAGAAAGGGTTAGATAATCAATATTTGAGGCATAAGATATCTTTAAGGATTAGTAGATGTTATAAGAAGGAAACGAATAAGATAAATTACTAAAGGCTACAGTGAGAGCAAAAAGCCAAGATGGATGGAGAACACTTGTATCAGCAGTAAAATCCCAACCCTTACAGAAGAAGTTTGAAGAAAGTAAAAAAATAAAATTCAGTAATGGATAAGTTTTTAGGTGAATATTCAATAATATAGTAAATACAAAACAAAATGGGAAAATTTTTTAAAAAACTTTTTCTTTCTACAAAAAATTCAGATCTATCATCGGGGCTCGAAATTGGAACATTTCTGTTATCGGTAGATTTCTCTCCCAGCTGAGTTATCAGCGCTATTTTTTCGAATAACGAACAATCTTATTTTTAAATTGCAATATTTCTCAGATTAAATTTTGGTTGAATCTATCAAGACTATATATTTTTACTGTTTCATGGGTAAGTTTGTAGAACTCCATAACAAAATGTGTGAAAATAAAATAGTTGTTTCAATCTCTCGATTGATTGATAATGCCCTTGTAAGACGAAACGCGTCTCAATTAAATTAAACGAGTCTAATAAAAAAACAAGTGTTTTATTTTATATTATTGTTTTAAGAAGGAATAGTATTTTTTATATGTGTAAGTAGGTACTAGATATTAATTATTTTTTAATTATAATTATTACAGGCATTGTGTATTAGTTATTACAGGCATTGTGTAGATATTGAATTCTTACCGGGATGTTTCTAACATATTGTATATGCTTTTGTGTTCGAACGTTAACATGAAAATGTCTCAACATTTAAAAGATTAAAACATAAGAATAAACGAGTATGGTATATTAGTTTGGTACATTTTTTGTCACAACATTTTTCGAGAGTACTGTAATAAGAAATTTTGCTAGAGAGTGAAACACGACATGATCACAGCGGAATGTTTACAAATCAAAAATATTAAAATATTTTTAAGATTACGACTTAAAGCAGCAAATATCAGACGTATCCTAATTAAATTAAGGTGAAGTTTAATTATTGCTAATAAATGGATTCAACTAATAATATATGTATCGAGAAATCGCAGTACGCCCAACATACGCAGTGCTCGCTGAAATCAACCGAAGCTGTGCTGTTATTTATTACTCCCCCTGTTATAAAGCTACCCTAGGTGTAGGGGTGAGAAAACACAGAAAATACTTCTTATCTTTAGATAGTATCACCATTATAGCATAACAAAACTTGGATGAAACTTTTTATTTATTTCATTAATTAATCATTATATATATATCTACAAAATATGTGAGTAAATAGTATTTCATCAGCTATTTTATATGCCTCTTCTTAGGCCTCCCCAAGTATCTTGCATTGTTATTCGCTGACGCGCATTTCTACAGAGCTTGATAATTTCATCAGACCAGCAGTTTTAGGGAGACCAATCGGCATCTGGAATCCCTTCAGGTACCTCTGGATGACTGCGTTTGTCCAACGATTGGCGATTGTTTGCAAGACGAGTGAATATATAAAAAAATATTTTAAAAGTACGATTAATATGATTTTAATGAAATATATTACCAAGTTCCCATCACACCAATCCTCCCATACCATAGTTGTAGGTCGGCCCCAAAGATTACAAATCGAAAAGCACACTTACAAGCTATTTTATTCAGGTTGCTAGAATTTAAGTAAAAAGTATTACCAAATAAGACAAAGTAAAAAAGATAATTGAACATTTGAGCTCGACAGTAAAAAGTACTTACGAACCCCCGTGAGGTTACACTGCTGAAAACTGGGATGGCGTGCTGGTACCGGTCAACCGCTGGCCCGGCGCGACCGGTTTGCGTCGTCTGGCGCTCCTAGCGACCGTATTAGTAACTCATCTAGTAGAACTTTTCTATTCCGCCGACAGAGCGGCAATATATTACCACATATTTAAAAAGAAGATCCTTATAAAAAAATTTGCTCGGTATTCGATGACTGCGATAAATGAATACAGCATAACAACTTCTATTCGAATGATCCGAAAACACTAAATGTGAATTGTGATGAAATAAATGAACAAGTCACTAATCATTTAAATAACGTTTTATATGTAAGTTTAGCAATTTTTCAACAGATCTTGATATTTACACGAATATAAAAAATATGAATATCACAAGGTAATTTTTTTTTTTAAGGTTAATTTTAATTAAATTAAATTTGACACCGAACAGTCAACCCTAGCGAATTCCAAAAAGTAGGGACGTGCTGCGGATTCATTTCCGGTCATTCTCACCCGCACCCCTCCTTCACACCCGCCGCCAACCCGCGGTCTGGGCTTTCCTCTCCGTGGGTGAGGTGAAATATTGTTGGGGGTTTGAATTCACTTCGGGCTCGGGTCCACTGCGGTCGGGCCCAAAGGGCTGGCCAAGTTAGGACACAGTTTCTTGTAATTAAGATAAAATAATAAAAAAAATCACTGCTCAACTAATTTCATGTACCTATGTATTAATTAAGATATAATTTAGTTTAGATATTCTGTAACTCTAGCGTCTAATAGGGATGTGTTTTAATTCGTGCAGATAAACTGTCTACTCTGAAGTTTCGGCACCTTTTGTTCATTAATAATTAATTAATTAACCTTATATTATCACATTGATTATTCTGATTATATATAGATTAAATAGCAGATATCCGTCATAACTAATATACAGTGGTATTCAGTTAAATCGAAATCAGTTATCGTTAAAGAAATCAATATGGTTTATCTAAAGTTAATAATTTGATTGATTTAATACTTATGTCATGCCACAATATTGACGCTAATTTGGTACATGTTGAAGGTTTTAAGTGAAGGTTACAAGAGTTGGTTGTTTATCTTAACAAAATGTGCTAGGGGTGTGTAATAAAATAGTTTAAACATATTTTAAAATACTCAATATTTCATTCCTATAGTAAATACAGATACTAAATATCTGAAATCGTAACCAATTATTATCATTGCCACCTCAAGTTGTGATCCAACATATTTTACATGTTTGAATTATCAAAAATATAACATTAATCATCAAATAAATTTAATATTTCCTATAGTTTAATAATTACACAAATATTATCATTCATTAATTTTCTGTTTAAAAAGACAAAGTCGGCTTATAATAATCAAATGTGAAATAATATAAAAACGTTTAGTGGCATTAAAACGTTGAAAAATATTATTTTAATTGGTTGTTAAAACTAGGTAAAGCAGATACGGAGAGTAAACTGTTATAAATATCACAGACCTAAGTTCTGAAAAATTTTAACTAATAACTAATAATGTGTTTATATTTATATATGGTTTATTTTTTTACTTAGCTTTACATTATATGCGCTTACATTATATTTATACATATTGTATTGCACATTAGTATTTTTATTCTCTGATTTTATATATTTTCACTCATACTTTGCCTTGTATGTACTTTCGTTTTGTATTTTGTGTTTTGCCTAGTATTGAAAGAGTTTTATTGGTTTATTTGGTTTGTGAACTATGATTTGTTTGCCAATTTGCCATAAAACAAGTTCGCCTAGTTGGGCAATGCATTTTAAAAATATGTTTTAAATATATATGTTTATGTAACAAACTGTTTTTTTATCTATACAATATATATTATATGTTCTAAGAAATTAATAAATAAAAATCATACGAATTCAAAATGTCTTGCTGTTATTATTTCCTGCATAAATTTATTTCACATAATTCAAATAAAATTATTGACGTAATTACGTAATACATAACTATAACACAAATACACCTAAAAGTATTGAGGTTAAATGTGATCTAAGTGTTATCATACAACTAAGACAGAAAGAGGCACTTCTGGATATCCTTTGATATGTGAATCGGAAATATGTGTAATTGGGCGTACGGATTATATTTCTATCACTCTCTATTTCATTTCCCCCAACGTATTGGTATGGCCGCATCAATAATAATTCACTGTGATCACTGCCAACTACCGCCGAACTGCTGTGCCGGCACTAAATAATGATCTCTCCGATACAGTTGGCCTGCCATTCTCAAATATATCTAAATAACTATCTTATATCATATAGTCTTTAGTATAACCAATAAAAAATATTAAATTAATCATTAATACATGTCGACCTGTATTTCAGTTAAGTTAATTATATATTTTTCTATTATTATGATTGTTTTTATATTTTTTGTTATTAAACCATACAAATATAATTTTATTCTAATTGGCTAATTACATCCGTTAATTGAAATATTATAACAAACTTTTTATGAGCCACTTGGATGGTAAAATCAAAGTGGCTCATATAATACAAAGTTTGTTATTTTTAAAATTAATAATTATGTACAACTACAAAGTAAACATAAACAATTATATAAAAGCATATATTTCATTTTAATTACTCCTATATCGAATTATTTTTTATTCTTTCTTGTAATTTTCTCTCCACACATCTTATTATCGTATGTATTTTTAAAATTTTCTTTGTTTATTTTAACTATTGATAAATACGTTATGTAATTCCAATTATTAAATTCATATATTATGTTTACATAATACATAAGCTGGAAGCTGTCTGAATAAAAGCATCCGCCTAGCTCATCAGTAACTAATCAATATATGTATTCTGATATGTAGTATATGATTAAATAAATAAATAAAATCAAATAAATTAATTTTGCAGTAATAAAATAGTTCGGATATGGACAGTACTAATGGAGAACATAAATTAATTTTATCTTTATAATTATATGATGAATAAATTCAAAATTGTATGTGTTATTGACTGAATTTTAATTACATATTTTAAAATGACTTGATCGATTGAATCGCACAAATTACCGATAGATGTAATGGTTTTATTTACAAATAAATCGTTTGATTAATATTTAAAAAAAAAAAATTCACAATAGTCTGTAATCAGGTCATAACCACTTTCATTTTCAGGGTTATTTCTTACATATTTCTCAAATAAGGTTTAATTAAAACATGTTAAAAAATAATGAAGAAACCTTCAGACCAGTTCACGGTGTATATTTAAAATGCATTGGCGTGCCTCAGTCATTAATCCTCAGGGTTGCACCCCCCCCATAATTCGACATTAGTCTTCGCCCTCCGCAATCAACTAATTGGCAAAAGGCTAATTTATCGACTTTACCGTAGTTCACTAAAAGCGCGGGTAAAACTTTAAAGATGGTTCAAAGTTCGTTTACTTTCACCTTCTTCCGGTTTGGTTGAATTGTAGAAAGTTTGTATTTTCATCGGCAGAGGTGGGTAATTTAAAATACTTTAAAGTATGCTGATTTGAATTTTATTATTAAATTTATTTATTTAGATGTTTTAAATCCCGTGGACGGTGAGACGAATAAATGTTCGGAAACATGTAATATGTTGTGCAAACGTACATTTGTATAAAATAAATATTGCAAAATATTAAAAGATAAAACTTCTTGTACTCGTATCTGGAAAGAACGTCATTTTTACATGTGTTTATAATTAAATCACAGTAAACTGTATGATCGAGTGTTGGAGAAAGAAGCAAGGATGACACAGTACTAATAAACCACTCATCTTTTGAAGCCTCGCCTCTCTCTCCACAATCATGTAATCCTTCGATGATGCTGGAAGATGATCACTTTTAAGACACTCGAATTGAAGAAATGTACCGTTGGCCACTTTGCATGGATTTCTCTAGATAAGTAGGCGCGTAATAAAAAAAAGACAGTTTTAGTTGTTTTCAGTAAGGCGATCAAATTAACACTGAAATGCGCCGCACTAGTTGGCGAGCAAGTAGGTAACCAAGTATGTATCTGGAATAGGTTAAGGAATCTATATACGAATTATGAACTTTTTCTAACATGAAATTATAAATTTAAAACAATAAATTGTTGTTTTACCAGGTACAGCTGGTTTGAAATATATTTAATATTAACGTATTTATATGTATTGCGATAATACATACAAAACACATACAGTACTGAGGTCAGAAAATCGTGGATTCCGAGTTGAACGTGTGTCTTTGGATTCATGAATGTGACTTTTTGAAAGAATCAGGCCAAAAACTAAATTTTTCCAAAATTGTCCGAGACAGATCAGTTTTTTAATTTTTTTATTTTTAATTAATATTAAAAATATAATACAAATTTGAATAATCAGTGGATATATATATTTTAACATTTGTTTCTTCTCTATGAGAGTAAGACTCGTGTATAGAGGAGGATTTAAAAAAACATTTACTTTATCATCGGCTCAGATAATGAAAAATCATTTTCAAGCAAGCTTTGGATTTGTAGCCCTGCTTAAAATTTAAAAAATACCAGCTTCGTACTAGACTTACAGAAGCTTTCCTTAGAAATGTAAAAATGGTATATTTATTTGTTAAAAATGTTGTGTTATTTTGTTTTTAAATATTGTTTATTTTTATATGGTTTAAATAAAGTTAAGTGTAATACTCACTGTTATTAGTAGATTAAAATAATTAATTAATAGCAATTATTTTGGACTCTTGATCTAAAATGATGAATATTAGGTAATCTCAATAATTTTCAATAAAGAGATAAATCATTGTCTCATTCTCGTGTTAATTTACATTAAGATTTTTATTTAAAGCTTAAGATTTATCAGCATAATTTTGTTATGAGATTAATCACGGAACACATGAATAAATCTCTTAAATATTATTCCTCGGTTTCGTATTAAATTGGCTCGCTTAGACGTTTAAATGAAAATTTACATTTGTAAGAAAATGGATGTCACTAAGATGTCTCTTGAATGTGGGTAGAAGGCTCGGAGCGTCTGAGACGTCGGCTCACTTATTTCAATTCACATATTTAAAACTTATAAAATAAAAGTCAAATGTGGTGAAATCGTATATTTTAACATGTCGTTTTTTTTTATCAAATATAAATATTTTTAATAGAGTAAATAACATAACATACCAACACTTCGAAATTGATTCAAATAAAATATTATTTTACTTATCAGAAAAAATATTCCTCTATTTTAAAAATAATGGTCGATCTTAACTTTAAAACTCTATTTAACGCATAAATACAACGTTTAGTTAAACAATAAAATAAAATAAGATCCTTATTTAAATTTTCACAACTTAACTTTGTATTACACACATATTGGGTTATTGTCACTACTATAGTTTCGAGAGGTGTAGTCCCTCTCATCATCAAGTGATAACAAAACTAAATACTGTATTGTAGTCTATTTGGGTAATGGGGAGGGGCTTGGGAAGAGAGAGAGGTTTCGGTCATTAACGGGAATGCGGACAGTAAAGGTGAAGTGTTAGGGAATGTTATTAATTAGTATTTTCGAATTTCAGAATTTAAATTCTTTTGTATTTCAACGGTTTCTAAATTATTAATTACTAATCCTTTATAATGTACCGAGTGGAGAAGTTTTTGTTTATGACTTTGGAAAAGGTGGTTTGTTTCAATTGTGTGGTTAGAAAATTCCGAAAAGTTGTTATTTTTGATGATGAGAGAGCCTGCACCTCTCAAAATTATAGTATTGATAATAGCCCAATATGTGTGTAGTACAAAGTTTAGTTGTGAAATTTAAAATAATCATGTTATACTACAAAGTAACCGTCATGTCAATTAATGATACGAGTATAATACTAAGAGTTATTTGATTCCACGCATTTTCGATATAGAATAAAATACCATTTATAAAAATAAAACTCAGGTAGACTTGAGGCCAATAATTCATTTTTAATGTTATACAAATTAAATAATTCAATATGAAGATATACAGAAATATCTATCAAAATAATATTTGGTTACTTCCGGAATCAATGCCGGACATTTTCCAATCCGGGGAAATATTTTCAGCTGTTTCTCTGATATTGATTTTTTTGCCGAAAATAGTAATCAAATTACTTGAAAACATGAAAGTTATCGTGAAGAAAGGTAGGTTTTTTGAATATATCTTGTGTTTTCTTCTACTAAACTTTTTGATTCGTAATTTTCAACCGTAGCAGAACGTTCTCGACTCATTTGATCTTTAAAGCTTAACTTTTCAAACCAACGCTGAACTGTTAGTTCAGAAGTGGTTCCTTCACCTCATTCTTTATTAACATCGCGTGCTAATTGAAGTATGTAGGAGAATGGTTTGTGTATGCAGAGTGTATGTCGCCAGCATCGTTTTACGATAGAGAAAGGTCAAGAAGATAGGGGTCCTAACCATTCTCATTTTTGTATTCCTAGTTATGCTTTGGTGTTGCCAGATCTTCAGTAATATAAATAATATTTAAGATACATGTAGTATTTTCAGAAATTTTAACGAACATCAGTTTTATGCTGTTCTTACAAAGAAGTGATCTCTTCAAACATGTTTATCATATGATATCAAAAGATAGTCATAAAATACAATTTTTATTATTGTTTTATTATATCAATTAACAACTCGTTTTTTGTGTAATATCTTTGCCTGTGCTTGCATTCCACTCTCTATGAGTTCCATGCACCATTACATTAGTTACAAATGTAGAATGATGTAAAAACATACTTAAATTAGTGAATATTTATGTAGAAATAATAATGAGATATTATTGTATGTGCATTATAAAATAATTTTCAGGCTTAAACGGTACTATTTAATAAAATCTTACTCTCATTTTTAATAACGCAGCTGCTAACCCGGTGGCCACATTTTCTCCCCACCTAAATGCTTTACAACATTTAAGCGGGCCTGTCATCATGCTTAAGCAGAATGGATTCTACTTTAACCTTGGGCCATATTAAATCTCAACAACAAAAGATGTCGGAGGAAAATGGCTGTCAAGTCAGCCGCCGAAATTGGGATTGCCTGAAATTATTCCTTTCAAATGGGAATGAAATGAAAATTATGCCTTGGAAAATTTCAAATATGTGAATCTTTTTCACGAAAAAAATGTTATACGTGAAAATATTTTGACCGGATTCAAAATATTTTTATTTTCTTAACATTTGAAATAGATGCGATAGTTTGAGAATAAGTGTTGCTAAAAATATATTTGTGATGCCGCGGATACATTAATACGGAAAATATTATTGTGATGTCACAAACATAATAAAAAGGACAATATATGTGTGATAATGCCACATACATAAAAATAATGAAAATATATTGAAGATGCCACAGACGTAACAATATGCAACATAAATTTATGATGCCATAAATATAACGATTATAAATTAAAAAAATTATATACAAAATATATGTTAATATTTTAGTAACTAAAGTGGTAAACGAAATAATTTGTGCAATTACTATGAAAGTAATGCTGGTGAAAAAAGTTTATATCTTTCTCTATTTTTCATTAAAAATAATTATGATATCATAAATGATTGTTCGGTTAATTAGATTGTTCGGTGAGTGTTGAATTAGATTAATTGGATACCAATGCTATTAAATTAAATCTGAGAATTGTGTCTGTAAGACTGCATTTGAAATAATAAAAGAACTGGTAGAAGTAGATGATGATGAAGTATATGTAGAACCCTTGTGTCTACGATAATACTCCATTTTGTTCAAATGTAAGGCATTGTATGAATGATTAAGTATTGAGCGAAGCAAGTTTGTATTCCAGAAATATTATGGTTAATTCTCCCCCTCGACTCTGAAATTCGTCTAATTATATATATTTTAATTTTTAACAATTTCTTCATTAATAACACATTTCAACTTTTTTTTCGAAGACTCGCGTATAGGGAAGGGAGTATTATAGATGAAAAGCTACAAATTTAATGTGAGCAGATGTTCACAGGCATCTTATAATTATTTGTATGTATCTGTTAGGTGTCTGTATATATATTTTTTAGTTTCAGATAAACATTTACAGTAATCTGTTATTTTTCTGATTGCAAGGGGGAGATTATTGAAGAATTTAACGCATAGAAAAATAAAGTAGTTTAGAGTTGCAGTATATTTAAGTTTTGGAATGTTAATTTTATCTCTAAATCTCATAGATCGGAAATCGCCTGTAACGTTCAATTTGTTTGTAATTTAAAAAATTTGGATTATAATTTTTTTTGTATATATTTTATATAAACTCATATTTTAAAAAAACATATTTTAATCACTTATTAAATAAGTATCTCAGATATAATTTTATAAATACACAAGCGAAAAATATTTACAGAAAATAATATCTTTTGAAATATTAAACGAAGCATTAGGGGAAAAAGTTCTACGTAAAAATATTCGCTTTGAGCATTTCATCGTACTCTGAGCATCGTTGAGACCATGCAATCTGGAGTCTCCGCATCTTAAAGGAAATGCAGTATTACAGTGGTTACGGGAAAATCATAACAAATTGAATATTGTAGAGTACGACTACTAACTAGGATGAGTCTAAAAGACGATAACCTTATAAAGAATATTCCATGTACGCATCTCTATTTTCTTTTAAAATCCACTAGAGTCCACGTTTCACCCTTGTAGGTACATAAAAAAAGTGTTAGAATGCGAAATTACCCAAAGCAATATTTTTTTCAAGGATACAAAAGCACTTAGTCGAAGTAAGGGACGAAGGGTAATAAAAACTCGGTATTGTTATACGCAGGTGTACCGACGCAGCGTGAGTACAGCAATAAAGAAATTCGGCGAACGTGACTAAAGTTACGTAGGTAAATGCACCTTAAAAGATGCATCACCATAGGCGAGCAGTCTTCTCATATTCTCCGCCAAGAGAACTAGCTCCATAAAAGACGAGATTTTATTTTCAATTAGAAAATAAAATCTATATCGACTCTAAAAGTATCAAGCAAGCGTTTTATAGATTGTAATTCCGGGGAAAATTTAAGCTGTACACCTCAAGTTTAAGCTTAGACTGTGATGTACTCTGCGTTTAATCGTCGATGTGAAAGTATCAAAAAAGATCCCGCTGGATCTATTAAAAGTTGATAAATATAATTAGTATAGCGAGAATAGACTGTCGCTATAGCATAAGAATATCGCGTCCAGAGTCTCGGTTTGCCTGGATAATTGGGCATCGTCTTGTCATCAGCTACAAGCCTGAACTCCGTCACCCTACGCTGGTACCACAAGAAGCTGACCACACTTCACGTCCAGGATCTAGGACCATCCTAAGAGGTAATCCCTTACGCGAGGGACCTGAATAATCTACATCAGACAAGCGTCAACATAGACAATTTGGCAGAGAAATTAATGCTGGCATGATGAACACAAATATTTAATGTTGATTTAATTATAATTATTTTAGAATAGCCTTATTTATAAGTATTAAAGTAAATTGCTCATTTTTCACCTTTAACAAGTATCTCAAGTTTTTTATCTCACTTTTAACAAGTATGCAAGTATCTCAAAATATAGATTATAAATTTTCTTATATAAAAATATTCTTTCATTTCATAACCATTTGACTTGTCAATATAAAAAAAAAGAACCATTTAGGCTAGATGCCTCCTCCCTGAACATGAAGCCGAGAAAGAAAAAATAAATTACCTAACAAAAGGTAGTACACATTTTATGATATTGATGTATCTGTAGTCAATCTGGCATTGCCAGTGTACCATATCATAGCGTAATACCATAATCAATACCTCAACTATGTCTAAGGTTTTTTCAAAATCTATATTTGCCATTTAGTGGAAAATATAAATATAGTCAAACCAATTACACTTAAACTTGTATTTATAGCTTATTTCATTTAAAATTTATAACATTTTTATGTATTGCATTTTGCTATAGATTGTAAAAATAATATGTTAATCAGATCGACATATGATAGTCGATGAGCATTCCAAACAGATTATATTCAATAATTTTGAATTCCTTTTAAATATAATATAATTGGATGCACACCTAATATTAAAAATTATACAAAAAATACTTTACCAGCTTTTTCCCGGTTTCCATTTTGACGGATTTTATCTAAAGACGGATCACCGTTTTTCAAGGAAATAACTAAATAAATGAATTCCCCAATATTCCTGTTTCAATATTTGATTAATAATTTATAAAAAAATGAATTACATAACACGGAAGCAATATAATAAATATACAACTCCCGTATTTGTTCTAATAATAAATTTTGCATCCGTGAAATGAAAAAATATAATATTTTTTTGCCGGTATTATAACATTAGAAGATACGCAGATTGTAGACATCATTTATTTTAGGCGTTAGCTATTTTTATCTGAACTGAAGCTAGAATTTTAAGGACGTATATATTTATTTATTTTATTTACTCAATATAATAAGTAAATAGAGCAGTAATATTTTAATAGAAACTTAAAAATTACTGCTCTGCTGCCGCTGAGAAATTTTACATTGTTAAAATATAAATTTTTGTGCATAATATTGTATAAATATATATAAAATTTATTCGATAGGTATATAAAAGTGCTACTATAAATTAGATATATATATATATATATATTATATTGATTATACTGCTTCAAAATATGAAGTTTTTTTTTTAAATGATCTTAGTTATTATGAAAAATGAATTTATGAAAATATATTAAATCAAATTTATTTTAAAATATAATCAGGAAAATATGTGATAATTTTATTATATGAGTAATAATAAATTATAACAATTGTTATATTTTTATAATTTTTAGTTACATACATTAAAAGTATAAAATAATGATTTCAAATTAGGTTGTCGTAATTCTCACTGAATGTAGAAATAATATAATTAAATTTGATAATGCATGAAAATTGAAGATTTAAAAAATTAACAAATATATACGTAGGTTATTTGTCATTCTATGTAAATACTATGTATATAAATAAGCACACATTATGTTCCTGACAACAGGTAGACAGTCTGTGGCTACCACCGCATGTCCGGCGGTTGGGCGCTGTCGGCATCCCGTGAAGGCTACTCGCCTGTCACGTGAACGTCGCCCCTATGCAAGCCTCCGATGGAAGCCTCCGGTGAAAGCCTACAGTGAGTAATTAGTTGTCAGGTGCGTGTCGTCGTTTTCGGAAACTAATATTGTCTTGCATTCTGAGTCGAATCATTCTCGTAATATGGCATAGATTTCGTCACTTTCTGGATAAAAAAATGTTATAATACTAAACCTACATGCTTATGTACGCAAATATAATTGATTAACTAATTTATTATAATTACATAAAAAAATTGAATGAGTATATGAACGATTCAATATATTTCAAGTATTTTAAAATACGTTTAATACGATCTGAAAGAATAGGGCTTTTTTCGGACTAGATGCTAAACAAAAATGTACTAAATGTAAAAATAAAATAAGAAAAGTGAATGTTCAAAAAATAGTACCTTGTCAAAAATTTCATGTTCATAGTCATGGTTACATTCTCAAAATGGTAGAATAAAATCAAAATAGCTCTCCAGAAGTCGTAATCATAAGAAAATATTTTTAGGTAGATACTTACTGCATCATATAAATATTATTTAATTAATTTTGAAAGTTATACAATAAATGCATTTATTCCTTTTCTTAAAATAAAAATATAGGAACTGTATAATGTATATTTATTGAGGATCAATAGAAATATAACTTAATTAAATATAATTAAATTTACCGCAACAATAAATGCGCATATATGTACTTTTACCTACTATTTAAAGAGAGTGATGTGTAATTTAAAGTACAAAAAATCAATAATTTTAAACATATTATGTAAATTCTGCACATCATTTTCGAAAAGCGTAATTTTAGAAGTTTTCAAAATGACGTATTAATAATAGACAAGTATATTTATAATCTATAACATATATCTTGTACCAATACGTCTGACTGTAAGTCCTTAGATCGAAACCATAAATAACCAACATCATTTACCACCCTTCATAGATAAATCTTCGACAGAAACCTAACTCACAACTGCGCCTATCAAACTTTGTTTTGACCCCTTATCTGCGTATGATTCACTGGAAAAGTTTAATTCGGTTTTCAAATAGGAAGAGTATCCTGTGTGTTTATTTTTATTGTGATCCTGTGCTATTTGCAATGTACAGCAGGATTTTTAAAAAGTTTATTAAAAAATCCGGAAGATATTTCAAGAATCATGGATATTCATGTTCGAAACTTTTTCAACAGATGTCGCCCTGCGATACCGTTTTCATAGAAACTGCATAAATTTTAAAATCGTTTTATTTATTCAGAATATTTGATTCCGATTTCTCGCAAAAACGTGGTGGCAAATTGAAATGAAGATTTCTTACTTAATATTTTTACATAAATTAAAATAACCAATATTACATATAATGTATTTTTGGTCGATTTTCTCAAAAATAAAGCCGATGATTTTGTTTGAATAAAACTACGAAAATTACGATAACATCATATTCAAGGCGCGTTTGGTATTTATGACAGTATAGTGTGTGGATGCACCTATAGGTTTACTATACCTATCTGCCCCTCCCCCCCTTCACTCTTATCTAAAAGAACCTTTTTTTGTGTGCGTGTTGTCTATGACTTTGAACTGTCAAGAAGTGTTAACGTCCTGCTATGTGCTCGTTATACTGGTCTGATTGTACAGTGTTTCGGTTTTCTCGCGGCGCGTGCCGAAACTGCTATTGAATTCAGAGTGTTTTGTGTAAATCGGCAAAGTTGTTTCTGAAGTGTGGGAGAGCTGTGATTACAGCAAATAAAATCCAGGTAAGTTGTGCTTTCTGGTTGGTCTTTGAGCTCTTATTGTTCTGTTCTTATAAAAAAATTCTATCGTCCCTCCTTATATCCTGTTTCCCCACCTCTTGTGTAAACAAATAGATAAAAATGCATTACGGAAGTTATTACGTTAAAAACAAAATTAGTAAATTAATAAATGGTAAGTAACATTATTTTAAAAAATACACCTGCAGAAAAGTATTTAGAGAGAATCTTTGGGGATATAGCTATTAATATTACATTAAAATAATGTTTAAAAAAATAAATCGCAAAAAAGCTTCACTTAAAAAATGTGTGCTTGGCAGGAATTCTTTAATTTTAGCTTTAAAACAGTATATAATTTAGTATCCGTTAATATAAAAATTATTATGTACATAAATTAATTTTTAATATAAACAATAACAATTTACCTACTGTTATAATTTTTGTACAAGGTAAAATTTTGCGAGTGAATTTAAATATATGATATTAGACGAAATATAATATATATTAGATATGTTCATTAATTCAAAAATACGTTCGTACAATAATTTGATAATTTAGATACTTATTTATATATTTCAGTTACAGAATAAATTAAGCAATGTCAGTGAAATTTGAAAGGAAATTAAGAAAAAAATGTTAAAATATTTTATATTTGATGGGAAAAGATCCATTATCAGAAAACAGATTCCCTACCACTTCTTAATGTCCTCGTCGTTTTCAGTAATCCATAAAAGCTGTTGGCATTAATAATGTAACGAACACTTCCAGGTCTATATTCAACACTTTATTAAGTATTTCACCTGCTAAAGAAGCTTTTAAAATAAAATAAAAAACATATAATATAGTGCAGTCCAAAAAATGCCATAAATTATTTAACCAATTATCAGGCGCTACCCGAAACAGCTAATGGATAAACCCATGCTGCCATCTATTTTAGATTTTTGGAAACTTTATTCGGGTTTTCCAACCCGCAAATTGTTTAATCCCAGTGTATGTTTTCTTTTAAGAATACAGTCTAAAAAGTAAATATTAAAAGTAAAAGCGGTTTTGTAGTATACTTTTAAGTATTAATAATAATATTTTTCTCAAATTGAAATTGATTATACAGTAACAAAATAGTGATAAATATTTTTTGTAATGATGAAGATGATTAAACGATAAAAAATACACTATTATCAATATTAGATTGAGTTTTTTAAGTAATGTTAGATAGACTATGTGTTAAGAACACCGTTTGTTCAAGAGATATTAATAAATATACTAATATCCATACTAGCAGATAAGCTAATAAAAAATCGTAAGATTTCATTCACGGCTTCTATGATACGATGCGAGGTGACCACAGATGAGAGAGATGACAGCTCAAAACTCGTACTATTTCGCAATGTTTTGATTTACAATGTACACTTCATTTCAAATTGAATATATAAAAGAGAAATCATTTAAATAATCTTAACATAGAGATATTAAAAATATATTATTTTGTGGCATGATCGCATCTCACAGACCTATCCATTTAATCAAGCACTAAACAGTCATAATGACACTATTGAAATCGAAGCTGAAGCCGGCATTCAGAAAGTCACAGATGTAGACGGGGAAGCGTAATATTATCATGGGTGATGTATATTTACAAATATATTATATATTTGTGAAATTTGCTTAGTTATACACAACATAGGGCATTGCGTAGAGTTTTTTTACAGCGAAGTATAATAATTAATTTAACTAATTAACTTACCATCACTCGCGGAGGTAGACAAAGAGGATAGAGCGCCATACTCTTCTGTCCTGGACACAATTCTCGCCACATCTAAATTCATACACCTTCTTATACAAGCTCGACGATTAATGAGGCTTCTAATAGAACTATCATTCAGTATTTGGTTTGCCTAGTCATGCCAAGTTTTCCGTACGCATCGACACTTGCGTCATATATCGTTCTTACCATTCTCTCCTCATTCATTCGTTCCATATAACCAAACCATCTAAGCAATCCTTTAACATTAATCTAAATAAATATAATTCTCGCTTTCTCGTTGTAAGTCATACTTTTAAATAAGGCTTACACTCACGTAAGAATATAGGTACCTGTTAACTATTCGGTGTCAATTTTAAAATACGTTTTTTTTCTTGTTATTCACTCAATACTTCGAATATAATATATTATTGATAGAATCTGCGTTAACTTTGTAGAGTTTCATAATAATGGACGGATATAAGAGAAACAATATTATAAATCTACTTGAGTTTATTAGCACTACTCGAGTTTCGAGAGGAACAGTAACTCTCATCGACAGGTGAAGTATTAAACTCAAGTAGAGTTATAACATTGTTTCATTTATATCCACCCAACAGAATATGTATATCCAGAAAATGCCCAAGATGCCCTTGAACTTTGATACAAGATTGGACTTTTCAGCCATCAGGAATTTACGATCGCGAAGGAGTCTTTCTCGGTCCGAGGAATAGCTGATGGTGATGATATATATATAACAAAGTTAAAGTAATATTATTTTTATAAAAATACAATGTTATAATGTTCACTGGGTTCAGGGATGCGGCCACTCAAACGCATATTTTAATGCGTGGGGGTAAATTATAAAGCAGAAGCGCTGATTTATAGTCGGACCGGCCAATTTATTATACTTATGATGATTTGATTATGAAATATTCCCCAAAAAACAGTCTCCCGAGGGCACGAACATTCGGTAGGCCACAGATGATGAAGCTTTTATTGTTTTATTTGTGTTCATAATTTCAACGAAAGCAAATAATTGATGGTAAATAATAAATGCTTTGTTTTGAGTATATTTATATTTACAGTATGTTATGAAGTGAGTGGCGCAAACGGAAATCACATAAAGGAGCGCAAAATTTATTCATGAAATTCTTGTTTTTTTATTTATTTTTTGTTTATTTTAATTCAGAGATTTGTATTTAATAATTTAATTAAGTATTTTATGCTTTCATAATTAATATAAGTGATCTTCGCGTATTTTAAACTTAATTAAAAGATTTATTTAAAATTTAAGTATTAACCCCTACAGCCGTAAAATATTAATGTGCGATTTTTTGAAATATAAGAATGATAAAATTAAACCTTTTTTTTCAACAGAAAAATATGTTTCAATTCGCACTCATCAGGAATCAATTAGAAACGATTTTAAAATTAAATTAAATCTAGCTTATTTGGAACTCTTTGAATTACTAATAAAATTGTTTTTTATCGAAATCACATTTTATTTGTAAACTTATGATCTTTTAGAATATAGTTCCGCGTAATTAAAATAATTTTACATAAACCATTTAAAAAGATAAATCTGTCATAAATGAAGACTCGAATCCAGAACTCTCTAATGTCGGTAGAGAGTTATTTTTCCCGAAGGGAAAAAAAAAATGTCTCACTTAGAAAACGTATGTTATTAGATGAAATTTAGAGAATTTTATATAAGTCAATCTATCGGCAATAGAAATAATATTTTTCGATTGTTAGATTTTTTCTGCATGTCTTTCTGTAGGAGATAGCGGTTCAAATTTACCGCTATTTCTAGACGATACCGACACCAGCGACATCTGCATTCGATACCTAACCTGCCACTAAGTGCTGCTACCACAGTCTGGCCCGATCGCTCACCGACGATATATCTTCCATTCTTCTGCTCCGCCACCGCGCTCGAGGCCGACGGAGCCGACACCGAACATCGCCGACTCTCTCTTCAACATCTACGCTCTGCAGTTCTCACTTCTCTACACTTTATTTTACACGCATACCTTATATACTTTCTGTTCTATCCTCTGTTACAATAAACGTTTCTACACCAACAGCGCATTTCCACTTCATTCTTACCACCTATCCCCACATTTCTAAGTAATTTATGTATATGTATTTGTTTTTCCAATTAAATATTCCAAAAGTAACAAGAGTAACATACTTATATTTTTTTCACTATTAAACATGTTAATTGCATCTCATTTAATTTATTTTTACGTGATGAATTATGTACTTCAGAAGCTTAATATAGCTTGTTAATTAAATATTGTATTAGTAGAATCCTTACTTACACACCATGCAAAAATCATTAAGATTTTCATTCGTCTCGGTGTGAAACTGAATTATTAATTTACCTTGGTGTTTAGCGTGAGGGCCGCTGCAAGTGGACCACTTGGCGGCGACACGTTTCGGCTGGAATATAACAGACAGCAGGTTTAAATTTTAAACGTGCGGTCTGCTAAATCCCAAGCATAGAGCGAAAATTAAATTAACATAATTCACCGCGATGATGATAGGGCTATTTCTGCCAAAATCAAAAACGCCAAAAATGAAAGATGGTCTATACATTAATTAATAAAGGATGGCATAGAATATCACTAAATTATCGGTATAATTTACGATAATTTAGTACGAGAATAATCCAGAATCTGAAGGTTTTTAAACACACAGTCCCTTAATCTATTTCTTAAATTAATCATTGTTCCGTACAGGAAACAAAAATGTAGATAAGGGTGGTCGCCGATCTCAGTTTCAGCAGTCAAAAGAAATTAAACACAAAATATGTTCAATATAGGTATACTACGATGGCAAAATTGAGAATGGCTTCCGCATGCAGAATACTCTGTTTTTATTCAGATTTAAAACAATACATATAGTCATATTTGCAAGTACCTATACGGCGACAGGCCGCCGCTGTAACGTCTAAAACATCTTTGTTTTCCTAAAATCCATCGCATGGGTTTTTTGACACCACGCTGATTATTACACCTTTAAATTATTGACACGTTATATGGCACCTCCTCGGCAAATAATTCTGTGCGATGCAATCACCTTTTCTATTTAAACATTTTTCATATCTGTTCACGAGCTTTAAGTCCCACTGTTGTAATTATCTATCGTCAGTCCATTTAACCAAATGTTAATTGCAAACAGCAATTTAACTTTTTAAGCTCAATATGAAGGTGAAAATCGTTCTGAGCAAGTTTTGGACTATAAAGTGGATGAGCGAAACCTCCCACCCAAATCTGTCCGAGGTTTTGGGCACAGTTAGTTACACGGACCGACGGTGGACGACTACAACAGCGGGACTTGAATGATGTGAATTGATAAGATATCAATATTAACGAAATATGTGATTATGTGATAAAATAAATGTGTGTTTAAAATAAAAAAAAATTGTAATAAAATATTTTCTTAATTTTTTAATGCTTTCTGGATTACTTCATACATTACCGAATTAAAACATATAATCAAATAATTGAATATAAATGCACCATATTAAAACTAATAATAGTCTTAACTTGATACAGTATTAGGGAAAAAATGTTCGTTTACAATAAAAGGTAGGTATATGGGCGAGTTTTATATTTGAGGATCTGTGATGTATTTTAAAATCTGCTTATCAATTTTTTACTGCCAAATATAGCACTTGAATAATCTGAAAATGCCTTTTCATTAATCTATTTAGTTCTCGTACATATATCATATTATAATGTCTTCAGTAATTCTGTTTTTACATCAAAATGCATATGATTCCGAATCAATTTAGATTTCAATTTTAAATTAATTAATTAAAAATTATTAATAAAATATTTGAGGTTATATTATAATCCTTAATATCCAACAGTTCATGATATTATTTATTTATTTGTAAAAACGACAAACATAAGATGAAATTTAAAAAATGTAATTTTTCTATGATAACACGTAAAACGTGTTATAATATTTTACATGGAAACAAAACACACGTTGTCAAGTTTTCACAACCATTGAATCACATGTTTTCTGAAAATTTTCTTAGCAATTGTGCCGTGTTTATTCCACTTCTCTGGCAGACACAGGATCCCATTAGTTAATCGCTAATGCAACATCAGCTCTGATAAATCAATGTTGTCAAATTTTCACGACCATTCAGAATCGTTCGTCTTCTGAAGAATTCTCTGTGAAATTTTTCCTTGTTTATCCTACTTCTCTGACTGACCCAGGATACCAGTAGAGTACATCGCTGATGCGACATCGGCCCGATGGACACTGACCAGAGAGGTAAAGAAACAGATGGCAGAATATTTCAGAAAGAACGAACAGTAAATAAAAATAACTTTCAGTTAATTAGATATAGCAAATGTTATTAATATATTTTACTATATAACAAACAGTTGTTGATATTATAAAAATATTTTGTGTTATTTGTACAAATAATTTTATAAAAATGTTCTAATTTTTTTTTTAAATTAGCAAAATCAACTTTATGGTTAAAATCTATTATTTTAGATTGTTAACTTTGTTTTATTAACCATTTCATGAATTAAACACATCTACCGATTTCGAAAAATATCATTTTGTTCTTCAGGATGTCATTAACTAATCAAAAACATATGTTATATTATTTCCTTAACAGAATCTATTTTTAAAAGACAATAATTATTTAAATATAAATCTAGTACCTAACATAAATTGTTACTTGATGATACAAAATTAATAAAATAATTTTTAAGAAAAAATTTTATAATGAGACTTGTCGTTAAGTTTAGTAATACATAATTGTTTTGTTGTGGAAAAGGTATGCTGATGATATCGCACACATAGATCAATACTAAGACAACTCAAAAAAACAAAAATTTTGAGTTATTATTGTATTCGGATACTCTTGTCATATACGCAACTAACTTTGTCCCAGTTCTTAAATAGTGTCATTTTAGGATATATTTATGACCTAAAATGTTAATTAGTTTCATAACTATAGTAACAAAAAATGGAGGAAAATGTTCTAATTTTTTTGTCTACCGAAAAATAACTTTTTGAGTTGTCTTAGTTTTGATCTAGGTGTGCGATATATTGTATATTTGGTCAGGTTCACAACGTCAACTAAGAACATTTTTAATCTCATTAATTCATTTAATAATCAAAATACAATTTACATTAGAAATGGAAAATAATTAGAGCCAAAATTTTTTGGGTCTAACATTAATTAAAAATAATATAAAATTGAATATAACATTTTTATGAAAATCAACTTTCATAGATCCTATCATACATAGTGAATCTAATAATCCATTATCATACAAGCATTCAGAGCTCCACTCTATGATACATAATTTAGTCAATATTCCTATGTCGATATCCAATTTAAATATTGAATTGAATACAATGAAAAAAAATAGCAGTTAAAAACGGGTATAATACAGGTTTAATAGACACTATTTAAAAAAAAATTAAAATAATATATTGGTCAATTTTCATATAAATCACAGATAATAAAACATAATGATAATAATGATTATTGGCGTAGGATTTTATTCATAAAATTTTTTTTGAATCAAATATCTAAACACCTACCATGAAAATAAATCCAAATTAAATTAATTAATTATATATATATACAGAAAATCTATCTATCGAAAATATAAACAGAGAGATTTTTTCTGTATATCTTTCTAATTGATTAATTTAATTTGTGTTAAAAATACCACAGAATTTTGATAGTAAATTGCAACTTCACAATAAAAATATATTTTTCATTAAAAAAAAATCACCTATTTTTGGAATAATTTATTACTATGCAGCATAGTACCTTTTATATACTATATTTATCGCTTTAGAATATGTTCTATAAATTTAATGTCTTTCAAAAATAAACTACCAAATTATCTTCTTGATATGCCAGAAACATGTCAGAATGTTGTTTTGATACGAAAGAAATTAAAACACAGACTCGAATACAGAACCTTGGACGCTTAAGTGCATCAACGAGTGCTCTGACCTTGGGAGCGCGAGGCACACCTGCCCGGCCGGGGGACCGCCATACCCCGGCCATTATAAGGACAGTATCATAAAAAATACCTTATTTTATTTAATACAAAACTTATTTATACAGGTAATCTATATAATATTATTCATTTCCCCTGACTACATACATCACTGTGGAAGAAAAAAAAAGTATAGTATTAGATATCTCAATAATACATTTTACTATACTGAATCTTCAAAGAAATAGCTATTTAGGAAAACTATATCAATGTCAAAATTTGTTGCAACGATTTATATATAGTATAAATGTTTATACTTTTAAAATCAGCAATCTTTGTGGTTAAGATTCATATTTTTATTTATTATCTTTGTTTTATTAACCACTAAAATGAGTTTAAATACATCTACCGGTTTAGAAAAATACAATTTTCTTCTTCAGGATGTCATAACTAACTAAAACATATATTGTTTCTATGACAGAATCTATTTAAAAAAAATCTATTCTTAAAAAAAAAAAATTTTAGTACCTAACTCAAATCATTAATACAAATTTACTCGAAACAATACAAAAATAATACAAAAAATTTTTAGAAAACCAACTTTTACAGATACTATCATACACAATGAATCAAATCATCCATTATCACACAAAAATTCAGGGTTCCACTCCATGATACATCGTTTAGTCAATATTCCTATGTCAACATCCAATTTCAATATTGAATTGAAAACAATTTAAAAAATAGCAGTTAATAACGGGTATAATACAGGTTTGATAGACACTATTTTAAAAAATAAATTAAAAGAATATAATAATCAATTTTTATATAAATCACAGATAAAACATAATGATTATTGGCGTAGGATTTTATACATAAATAACTTTTCGAATACCACGAAACATTAGACCGGCATTTTATACAAATAATAGTATAGGAAATTTACTCATAAATTCTATAGACAAAGATGATAAATTTAACAATTCTGGTGTCTATAAACTTAGTTACAAGGATTGTGCTGCATTTTATATTAGTAAAACGGGTAGAAAATTTAATATAAGAGTAAGGGAGCATTTGAGATGTTTGAACAATAGTGGGTTTTCAGAATTTGCTAATCATTTGATAGAAAATGGTCATGATTTTGATAAAAAATTGGGATTGTCAATTTTGCATATAAACGGTGATGGTCACAAATTAAATAATTTGGAATCGTTGGAGATAAATAAAGCGTGTAAAACTAATCAAAAAATTATAAACAACCAACTAAATTTAACTACGAGTCCCATTCTAAAATTTTTTCCTAAAAATTATTCGAGTAAATTTGTATTAAGTAATGTTTTGAGTTAGGTATTAATTATTTTTTTTTTTTTTAAATATATTCTGTTAAAGAAACAATATATGTTTTAGTTAGTTATGACATCCTGAAGAAGAAAATGGTATTTTTCGAAACCGGTAGATGTATTTAAACTCATTTTAGTGGTTAATAAAACAAAGATAATAAATAAAAATATAAATGTTTATATAACGTCATTTTGTTTGATAGTTCGCATCTCCAAGGATGTGGGGCATTCTCTGGCGTTTCGACGATAAATGTAAAAATTTCATCGTACTTTGAGAAAGTCTGTTTTTGTCGGTGTATACCGAATAAAAAAAACCATTCATTATGTTTAGCTACCGAATTATTTCGGAACACAATTGTCAACCAATCTGATTTTCAAATCAAACATGCATATATAAAAAATATTTATCTACATGAGGTAAACTTCGCAAGATTTATTTACAGCCCAATACGTGATAATGATAACCTAACTGAAGAATGGAGAAGGAAAAAGGTTTATAGTTATGGTGGCTAACTATCTGCCGTAGCAGAGGTATTGTAACAAGGTAAGAAATAACCCTACCGCATTTAGAAGACTAAGCACATATACAATCATCACAGGTGTATTAAACGAAAGTACGTATCTCAGTATCATTTCGCGTTTATACTCGTCTAAGTTATACTTGATCTAAAGTTATGTACTAATAAATAATTAAGTCTGTCACCAAAAATATAGCACTGAAAAAGTTCTACTGGTCACACCTTGGCTTCGAGAGAGTGGCGGGTCGGCCCGAGCTGCTTCTTCTCTAGGTCTCCACGCCTTCTAATTCAGGTTTCCTGAACTTCTGTTGATAGTGCATTAAATTGTATGACACCAGATATCAAAATCAATCAATCAATATAAAATAAATATCAATGTGTAACAATTTGTTTATATTACAATGTTTTTTTTCAACTTTTTGACACCTTCATAATTCAGAGTTTTCCCTATTTACCGGTAATGCCATTTTTCGGTAAATTTGCATGCTCTAGACTGCAGTCATAGACTTCAGAGTCCCATGATACCGCCAAATAAGAAGACAAAGACATAATTGAACAAACTATCCAATGACTCAAAAATTAAACATCGTTGGCTTTTGATATGGAATGCTGTTCATTATTCTTTATTACAAAATAATATCTCAATTCCTTTTCTAATTTATATTTGCATCAGAATCGTATATAAGCGTGTTGGCTTAAATTTACACGATTATTAAAGCAATATGTATTTTGTAAAACAGATTGATTCATAGTAATGCATTTCCAAATTAAATAGTATTCATGAACATAAATTTACTAGTCACGGTGTAGAATTTAAATCAATTGCATATTTTATTAACAATCTTCTTTTGTAGAAGTCCAAAATGATATTCAGTCATGCCAACAGAAATACGTTGTGTAATTCTGATTAACTGCAATAATGCAATGCATTATTTATACGGTTAATAATTCATATTTATTGTAGGGAGGCAAAATATATTACTTTAACCACGCGTAAAAATATTTTATAATATAAATGTACGTTATAAATAATGTTATGAATATGTGTTTTTTATGGTTTGCGATTTATAATTATAAATCAACATTAAAACTTAATACATCGATCGAGAAACACACTTATACACATATAAAAAATATTAAATTAATGCTGCAATTAATTCACTCGCAAATCTTGCCACTTGTTTACCATTTTATAAAAATTTAATTTTAGATTATTGTAGTTTAATTTAGGTATTTCTTATTTTAACAAGTTCACTTTATTTTTAAGGAAAACACATTCTTATTGTGAAGTTGCTATTTTACAGAACACAGGTCTGTGATATTTTTAATACAAATTGATACATTTAATTTGTATTAAAGTTCACTTTATATTAATTTACATTTCACTTATGCATATTCACAAAGTAATTAACACTGCATGTACCAGGAAAGTATGTATGTGATGTTTTGTATAGATACATTACGTTATAATATATATATATGAAATTGGTGTCTCTTCTAGGATATATCGCATTTTTTGTAAATATGATTTCCTCGAGGAAATCTTGGCCGACGTTTCGGCATGGTAACAAATATTACGGTCAAACCGTAATATTTGAGGTAAAGTCTTGACAGTGGCACGTGTTACCGTACCGAATCGTCGTACCGATCTTAGGTATCCTTAAG
Organism: Eubasilissa splendida; assembly: GCA_031772225.1. Classification (NCBI taxonomy): domain Eukaryota; kingdom Metazoa; phylum Arthropoda; class Insecta; order Trichoptera; family Phryganeidae; genus Eubasilissa; species Eubasilissa splendida. Next base: position 32,729,051 of record CM062846.1, on the reverse strand, counting down.
GAAACCATCTTCAAAAAACGTGATTTAACCCTTAAAAACATTGCTTACGGTCAAGAATTCGGCAATGAATTACAAATCAATAAAAAATTACCTGCTCGTTTAGTGCAGCGGTATGTGACCAAGTGATTAAGGGTTTAGGTTTAGGTCGCGTTCGGAAGATCGACAAGTTGGTATTATGATGCTATTATTATAATTAAATAATAAGGTACCTCTGTTCCGTAAATTAAATAGAATGGACAAATTCAATTAAAAGTGTTTTTAATTGAGCAATTCTCATTCACAACAACAAAAACGCAACCAGTAATTTCTAAAGTATGAATAAAAAACAAGCATGTCATATTATAATATAATATTTACATTTACAATATAAAAACTTCATGGTTGTAAGACGTCATTGAACGTGATAAACGAATGTACGTGATGGATAGGTCACATTGAGAATGAAGACCTGGCTCTTCAGTTCTGGCCCCCGAGATCTCCTGTGACCTCACGCCATGTGACTTTTTCTTGTGAGGGTTCGTAAAATAAATAGTTTATGTATCACCTCTACCAATAACTTTGAGCAGCTGAGGTGAACTCGATAACACAAGACGTTGTGAGTATTCTCAATTTACTTCATATTTATCACTCGTTCGAAGTTTTACAGATAGAGCTACTAAATTGAATCCATAATTTTGAATAACCCTGACATAATATATTGTACAAGAACTAATTTATTGATCTGAATCATTATTTCGTTCATACAGATTAAAGTTCTCTAAAAAATTTGATATATCTTGTAAATTCATATTTTAGGATATATGGCCAGATGAAAAGATCTAAGGGTAAGTGAAGAATTAGGAGATCTTTTACGCCGGATAACATTGGACTATCAGGAGAGGTGGGTGGGAATTGTTCAGTTGGGCGTGGATTGCTATGTGATGTGTGCGGAGAGGTGCAGGGTGGAGTGTGGTGGTGTGATGATTCAAGTGAAGGGTTTCGGTTTAATGTGGAAAGGTATCGATGGGTATGGACAGTTATGGGTGGCGATGGTGGGTGAAGCGTGGGGGAGCGCGGTGTTAGGTGGGAGGGGAGCCATGATTGAGTCATTTTTCAGTCAGTTCAAGGCAAATTTGTTTAAGATATATTTTTTTAAATACTAATTAAATATATTAATTAGAAAGATGTATATATATATATATATATAAATATTTTTCGATAAAATTATTTTTTTATGTATATCTTTCTAATTAATGCATTTAATTAGTATTTAAAATATCACAGACCTATGGTCTGAACTTCACAATAAGAATATGTTCTCCTTAAGAATTAATAATATATATTTTTAGTAAAATAGATTTGCGTACACTGAGACGTATCATATCAATATTATAACTATTTTTCAAGCTGACAAATTAAGTCAAGCATTTGTTTTTTCATGGATGGGATTCGAGAGGTAAATATTTCGATGATTTACCAAATATGAATGTAGCATTTTAGTAAAAATTTGATATTTGTGCACTTTTCATTCTGTCATAAGGAACTCTGAAATATTTCGGTTGAAAAGATAACGTTGCAAAAACATATTTTAAAATAAAAAAAATGTAATTGTACAGCGATTGTGATGCAGTCCTGATCTTAAAATGTTTGTTTTTTGTACAGGTGCTGCATTCTCGTGGCGTTCCGCTTCTCATGATGCATCAACTGCACGATGCATTTCTGCACCTGCTTTGCAAAATGATTTCATTCAGGTGTACTGCAGTCGGTTTTTATTGATCAATTTAATCATTGCTCTTCATAAAACAGGAAAATTATTGATGAAAGATAAATTATTTAGATGACATATGATGATATAACAAAAAATTCTTACATTCGTTTTCAAATTTGTAAATTTTGAATTTAAAATATCAAAAAATACAAGTATGCAATATTTAGTAAATTTTTTAGAAATACTGACAATTTTAACTACAGACAGCTTAAATTAATGTAGAAAAAATCGAATTTTATTACATACATTTGTCCTCAATATTAATATAATTTTAGTTTTAATCATTAATTTGAATTTAAACCCTTTTATCGGTGTTACTCTGTTTCCAATTAATTAAGTTATTTGAGATCTTGGGAGTTAAAAGGACAGAGGGTACAACCTTTTAGTCTTCTACTTAAAGTTTAATTAAAATAAATATAAATCTAAGCTCTTTATTTGTAGATATTTAATAATAGCAAATGTTGAACTAAAAGCCTTCTGAAAATCCAATGGAGATTCAAATATTTTCTTCACTCTAGCCTAATCAAGTTTTGTTTTTTTAATTATACTCTCTCAGATCTTTTGGTAACTAAATAAAATATGTTTTCTTATTTTTCTCACGTAATCACACGCAAATAATTTTAGTTACTTAAATTCACACATTTATTCAATTCAATTACACTCTAAACAGTGACTAGTATAAACATGCATTATTTTATTTAACATTAATTTATTAGTAGATACAAAAATTCTCATTTCAGTCCTAACTAGTGTGTATTTTATGAATATAAATGTAAAAATCTGTTCATTCAATAAATTTAAACATATTTAAAATATTTTTTATGGAATTTATGATAATATTATAAATTATACTATTTTAAATATATATCGCAAAACCGTTGTGGTCATTCATTTTAGTAAATTATACATTAACTTTGTATTTAACCACCGTGAGTTTGCACCAACCAGTTTTGAAAAATCATTTTTCTTCATCAGGGTGATGAAAGCTAAAATTGTATATCAAATAATTCTTATTGTTTTGAAAATTCTCTTTTTTTAAATGTTAGAAAATTAATTTAAAAATAAATCTGGTACCTAGCTAAAATTGTTATCATTTAAATTTTTATTTATTAAATTATCTGTTTTTCTTCTAAAAAGCATGTGCTTGTGCGGAGAAGGTGATTACATATTGAAAATTATTGTTTACAATAATTAGCTTATAATAAAATAAAATACAATAAATTAATAGCAACATTATAAAAATATTATAAATTTCGGGGTACATGTTTATCTTTAAAATATTTTTTGATAGCGTTTATTATTTTTTTGTTATCATTAATCTTCCTGATGTTTTTGAATAAGCTGTTAAAATTATTTTTTCCTATGTGCGTATAGTGGTGTTGTGCAAATGATGTGTTAATTTTTGAGCATACAAATACAAATTTAAACCTAGTACGATTTTAAGTAATAAAATGATATTTTTCTTTTTCTTTTAATATTGAATAATAGAATTTCTTTTACGTAAACCATACAATGTAGGTACTTGTAATTCTTCGAAAAGTAATTTTTTAGAATAATCTTTTGGTGTTTTTATTATTATTATTGTTATTATGATGATAAAAGATTTGAAAACTTACCTAAAATGCAAAATTATTGTAGAATTTTTTAGGATAAGACTTATGGTTAAATTTAGTTTTAGGTTAACATTAAATTTTACATATTTATAACGATTCTAAATTAATCAATTTCAGATTAATATTGAAATCCCAATTTTTTTCCGAAATATGATAATTTTTTAATAAATAATTCAAAACTTCTATGAATCCATGATTATTTAAACGCCTTAAATGCTCTTTGACTCTTACGTTAAAATTTTGACCTATTTTTTCAATATAGAAAACAGTACAATATTTACAAGTAACTTTATAAATACCGGAATTGTTATATTTTTCATCTTTGTATTATGAATTGATGATAATATACTATATAAGTATATAATTTTGTCTTTAATAGCTTAAATATAACCTAATTGGACATAATTTTTTATCCATTTGAATTAATCATTAACACTCACAGGGTAGGTACATTTTTTGGACATGTTTATTCGAAAGAAATGTTACTTTTATTAAGGAATGTCTTGTAAATTATAATATATTAAATAAATTTCAATCATGTTTTATTACTAGTCTACTTTGGCTTTCGTGATGTGATGGATAGTATTTTGATAGCTATCAAGTTCAGCACCACCGATCATACTGTGAGGATACAACCGCGTTCTTGTTTCTTAAAGTTAAATTCTATTACGTATTACATTATATGTCAAAAATAAAATTTTATAACGTATTTTTAAATGTATTGAATTCGTGCTTGGTACCTAGATAAGTTTTACTTATAATTGTATTTATCATTCCAAAGTTTGGTAGTCCAGGCACCAGAAAGATGCTTAGTGCCAGGTGTATCCATTGAACTAAAAACTATTTTTATGGGGACAGGTATATTGATCGCAGACTGCTTTCACAAGGAATGGTCACAAAACATTACAATATTAATCAATTTCTTGATCTTGATGCTTGAATGGACTAACAAGACAGTGTCGCCAAAACTGTGTTGAATATTTATATGAAATGTTTATTTTATAAATATTATCAATTCTTTCATTATATTTAAAAATTACAAAACATTACATACTTGCATATTATTTTATGTCATTATCATAGATTCAAGAGAAATTATGTACTGAATAATTACAATGAATTTTGAAATGAAGGTTATTGAAATAAATAAATTGAAACAAATAATCATTCGATAATAGAAAAACTTTTTTGAAATTCATAAACATGTCTGTTTTTTTAAATCCCTTTCTGTGTTATTCTTAAAATTATTTATATTTAAATAATTTCCATTCCCTTAGCAGTATATTCATCACTTATATTGCTAACATCGCATTATTTAATGTGTTATTCTGTATAACGGTTGATTTTTTTAATTTAAAAAAAAAAAAGTAACTATTAAATTAATAATATCTTTAATGGGCGACTTTTAAGAGACTCAGTAGAGAATAAAATGTATAAAACAAAACACCTGTAGTACTTGCACTTGTAGTAGAAAAATATTTTACACACTTATGTATATTTGTGAAAACGAGATGTATTTAAAATGTATGCGTGTTGCTAAATTATGCTGTAAGTGTACGTATACAAAATTTATGCGGCCTAATATTTTAAAAGATTCAAAAATGACCACATTAAATTATACTTCTTCCTCCGAAATCGCATCGACAGCAACAACAAACCATAAAAAATATTTCCCTTTAGCAGGTGCAAGTTATGTGATATCCGAGGACCTTTTTTTTTAAACTTTTGTTTTCAAACCAGATTCTCTGCTTCCATCAGGGTCGGCGGAGATAAAGGTACCTATTGTTTTTATTTCTCCCGTCGTTTTATTAAATTATTGTCTTGAAGATCACCTGTCTCTCTAATACTGCAACAGGAAACGTAAATCAAATTGTTTTTAAGAAGATATTATCTAAAACGTGCAATTAAGAAACTATGATAATTATAAAAATATAAAGTAATAACATTGGTTTATTACTAATTAATTGACAAAAAATATTATAAAGTATTTATAGTGTACCTAATATATACTGAAACTAAAACATGGTTGTAAAGTATTAAGATAAAAACTGTTATTCTACGCTAATATAAAAATGATAGTTTTGTATTTAAAATATTAAAATATGAATATTCGTTTTTTCTTAGTTTATTATCAATGAAATCATAAATCAACAGATAATTAATTTATAAATAATTAATCTATCTTGTAATATATTTTAGTTTAATTTTACTCGTATTATCTGTTTTATAAATGTTTAAAATATTTTACTAAATCATCATCCTTATTATTTATATATATTATCAATCAAATTATCATAATTTTTATTATATTCAATACTAGAAAGATATTTCAAGAATTAGTGCTTTTTTATTATTTTATTTTCAGATATAAAAAAATAATAAAACACAATGTAATCAAAAATTATCAGTTTTTTGTAATTTTAAAAGTATGTAACTTTTAGTTTTTAAATTAGATTATTAAGGAGAACACATTCTTATTGTGCAGTTGAAATTATTCAGAACATAGGTCTGTGAGGTTTTAAATAGTAATTTAAATAATAATGTAGATGACTTTCAAATAATGAAATGACAGATGTATTAATTTGAAAAAGTGAAATATATAGGTACGAAAATTTGTCATGAAAAATACTGGCGCTATAACACAATTGGTAGTGTACTTCCCCGGATTGGAAATAGAGATTCAGGTTCGAATCCCGGTAGCGCAAAAACAATATTTTTCGACAAAATTGATTTTATATGTATATATTTATAATTAATACTTAAAATTAGTATTTAAATTAGATGATGGTTTATTTTAAATGATCTTATAAAGTATGTTATATATATGTTACCCTTCTTAATTGATTTATCAAAAAATCTAATTAAACATTATTAAAATGCTATTTTAATATTGAATATGTACATTTGAAAAGGCATCACCATTTTTTGTTTCCTGTTTCTTTGCTTTCCACCCTAAATATACAGGTATTTACGCTTTTTGGATTATCAGTAGAACAGGTTACAGATGTTTGCGTTTTAAGGGTCGCTTCGGTCTCGGCTTTTATCCCATTGATAACTTAGAATCAGTTGGTTCCGACACTCACTAAAGACGATAGTGTTGTGCCAAAGATGTTTGTTTCTTGTTGGAACTATCTTCAGCACTTCAATTAGGTAGAGAACAAAGATACGAAGGGAAAGGGACACATTTAATGGTTATTCAAAGACGAAAAGTTTCTGGCTAGTATGCCTGACACATTTTGCAAGATAAAATATTTTATTTTATTTTAAGACCTTTTTTATCATAATTTAATTCAGATTTCGATGTAACTAATATGTTCATATAAAGTAAACACCTGATGAATATTAGTTATTTGAAAATGCTGAATTTGTATAATTTATTTCATTAAGTCAATATACACAATTAAGAAAATAATTCTAAAAAATAAGTGCATTTATAAATGAGTTAAAAATGTAATAAACATTATTTATAACTTTGTTATTAACGACTGTTATGAGTTAATATACATCATTTGGTTTCAGAAAATTCAATTTTCTTCATGATGATGAAAGATGTGTAAATTGACTTAAAAAAAAAAGAATTTTTAGGATGGTTTTATGATTAAATTTAGTTGGTTATTTATAATATTTTGGTTAATTTTACTCGCTTTACTTAGTTTCAATGACTTTAAATTATTCAATTCAAGACCAAGATTGTTAACCTATATATATGGAAAACAGACAATCCTAAATTTTTATCAAAAGTATGATATTTTTCTAATACATGATTGGAAAATTCTAGAAAACCATTAATATTTATTTAAATATGTTAAATGCTTGTTGACTCTTATGTTAAAAATTCCACCAGTATTTTCGCATATATAAAGTATTACAATCTATAAGGAAATTATATTTTTCAAAACAAGTTGGTGTATTAAATTTAACTCAAAAAAATTGTTAAAAACAAAATTATAAATAATTTAAATAAAAAGCACAACGTAAAGTTTGCAATAAATATTAAAAATAATAATTCGTTATATGTTTCTATCTACATGTTTCCACTAAAATTTATTACTTTCTGACTATCACGTCATTTCCCCGCGGAGATAGGCAGAGAGGATAGAGCGCCACACTCTTTTGTCCTGACACACAACTCTCGCCTCATCCACATTTATATATCTTCTCATACAAGCTCGACGATCATTGAGGCTTCTAACAGGACCATCCTCCAGTATCTGGTCGTGCCAAGTCTTCCGCGCACTTCCTCTACTTTTGCTGCCATCAACAACACTTGCGTCATATATCTTTCTTAGCATCCGTTCTATATGACCATACCAACTAAGTGATCCTTTCTTAATCATACTACTATACTAAGCTCAGCTTTGCATTTTTTCTTTATTTTTTTATTCTTTACTCTGTCATAAATGGATTTGCCGCATATACGCTTAAGTGATCTCATTTTCACTACATTCAGTCTACTTTCGTTCCTCTACTGCCATCTCCAGGCCTCACTTCCATACCTCAGTGTTGGTACCGGGGCTCCATTGTGAACCGCTAGTCTTGCCTCACCAAAGAGCCGTTCACTTTATTCGCTGCAGTCAACCTTCTTTCGTATTTATTAAACATATTATGTATATACATTTATTTAAGTGCTTTTTAAAAATGTTCGTATTATTGCGGTCCACATGTGAAACATATGTTTCCAAATGAACTTCATCTTAGTATTTTGCATAAAAAATTAATGTGTAAATAATGACTATTTATTTGTTTTTATTGTACAAATTATAAACAGATCTTTGACGACCCTGATAGATAGTCATTGTATGACATTAAGTATTTATATTAAATGTCTATTATTTAGAACATGACATATTACACATATCTCATAACAATCTTACAGAAGCAGAGAAAAATAAATAAGCTTTAGTGATTCTTTTTTTAATTAGCGATATGAATAAATATTAATTTACTAATGTTCAAAGTTCTCAAGTCATTATGATTACCAATTTAAAATCTTATTATTTTGAGTATTTTATTAAATTGTTGGTATTTTGTTAAATTTTATGTATTTTATTAAATTGTTGATATTTTATTAAATATATAATGAATAAAATTTGTTCGTAGTATATATATGTATTTAGAATATGTAATTAAATAGTGCTACGTAATAACAGAACCATAATAATGAAAGGAAAATAAAACACTTCAATAAAAACATGTTCATAAATTAACAAACCTTAAATACAATATATCGTCAATTTATGAACATCAATAAAATATTTAATTCTACTGTGACATATTATGTTGATATAAATATACACATAAAGGTGGTTCATAAATTTGTTACTATGATAATTTAGAGTTATTTTGTAATTTATATCGCAACACGTTGACCTGCTTAAGAAAAGTGTACTTGTAATTAGTTTTTTTCGAAATTTTAAAATAAAATTTTAGTATTATTTGACCCAAAAAAATCATGAATGCAAGCCGCATCTCGCTCAAATCAAATACCTGATGAGGAACAAAGACAAGAGTGGAGATTTGTGTTAATCCAGCGCGCTTTACTGGAGGCTGTGACCCAAAGGCGTGGGTCAGGAAGGGTTGGAACCCCTAATAGTTGTGGTCATTCAAAGCAGACATTAAATTTAATTGGAGATTTCCTGGTAGCCACTATCTTCCGCACACCTTGATCTTTGCTTTGCTTCTTGCCGTTCGCTTTATGTAGGTTCTATACCGCATGCTGAGTTTACGTGTTCCAAGGGATGCCTATTTTGGAAGGGATGTTGTGTTCAGTTATTATTATTTTGACACTAAAACGCTTACCTACACATACACATATTTACATAGCTCGATAGAGAGTTCGACAGTGTGATCGATTTGTATCTAATAATTTAAAAAGGGCATGACCACTTATCCAGATAAATATATTTTATACATTAGGTATATTTTATAGAGCATGATTACTAATGCAGATATTGGTATATTTTATATAGGGGGAGAGCATACGAGTAAACAGATATTGGAAGAAAATAAGTATGCATATAAAAGTACACATTTATACCGGTTTCATCATGGTAATGTAAAATCATCTATCATTACGATCGATTACATAGAATAGAATCGTAGACACCCTCTGTAATGATGCTAAAATCCCTTGATATGTAAATATACCGTTTACTAAAATAAAAAAAGTGCTATTCGGTACGAAAGGAAACAGAAATCCTTAAAAATATTTTGGCCATATCATGAGATACTCAGTAAAATATCAAATCCTACATCTTATCATAAAAGCAAGAAAAAAATACTGGCAGAAGAGAAAAAAAATGAAAGTGAAGAAGTCAAGATCAAACTGACCAAATGTGGATCCTAACGTAGAGAGTAAGATCATCGATCCATGCTTAAGAGGTGAGTTACCTTAGAAGGTAGCGGAAGTATCATTATTGTCTCTCTTGTACTCTGTTTGGTTTCTCGAGAATGCCAGAGGGATGACTACGAAGACGTATCTACTTAACAACCTCAGCGGGATGGCGGTCGGTGTACTAAGCGGGGGTGGACTAAGACTAAACTAAATAGCAAAATATATTGTATGAAAATATTGGCTGATCAACTAGTACCGAAGCGGTACAAGACAGTAGAAGATGGAAGTGCTTTACCAAGTCTATGAGCCTCCGACCCTCCTAGGATAAGAAAATAAAGATGATATAGATTCGAATATCCACTGTTTCAAGCTGCTTACTTACGTTGAGCTGATATGCACTAGAAAAAGAAGAAGAAATAGCCAAGAAAAAACAGGAGGATTAGCAAACAAAAAACAGGATTAGATAATCCCACAGCAATTCTTATTAAGATCTAGGCAAATTACTTAGTTTTTCTAATTAAAATAACAAAATACTATTCTTTCTATTTATCACAACGCTCATTAGCAAATTATTAAAAAAGTTTTTATTTGTATAATAATAATTAAGATATTTTGATGTAAAAATATATTTTATATTTCTCTGAAGTTGATATTTCTGGTACGTATTGAATCTCAGTAATCTTTTTAACATAATGCTGTTGTTTAATAAGTGATAAAGAATTTAATTATATGGTGCCATGAGTCTACTTTATATTCAGTCGGCGGTGATTTCAGACTACAATTGTGGATATAATAAAAATTTTGTGTATTTACCTAAAACTATCTATCGCGTGTTTCTGCGGTTTCCCTCATTTTGTCATCAACTTTGGCCCGAGATGCGAGAGATGAACGCGAGTGATGGTGCTTGTATATCTCGTATGTAGTCTACTCTAAGCTGTACTGAAAATTTTAGTCGAATGTTAGTATATGTTAGAATGTATTTAGAATTATTAATAAAAAATACCTGTATTACCTGAATTATTAATATTAAGGAAAACACATTTTTGTTGTGAAGTTACAATTCCAGAACACAGTTTTGTGGTATTTTAATAAAATTAAATTAATCAACTAGACAGATATACAAAATAAAATCCGAATATTGAAAAAATATTTCGTTGCTACCGGGGTTCGAATTTCTCTTTCTATATAAAAAAGTATGTTTATCAATTTTACATATTACAGAATATAAGTTCGAAAATCATCGAAAAATTATGCGATTGCTATTGCTAAAATGGAGAACGCGCTACCCTGGATAGGAAAAGATCCAGGTTCGAATCGGGGTAGTAACTAAATATTTTTTCGATAGATAATTTTTTTTCTGTATATCTTTCTAGTTGATTAATTTAATTTGTATTTCATTTATGTTTTCAAACATTGTTTGTTGGCGATTTGGCGCACTGCACTATCAAATAAGCCATGATTGCCGAAAAAAAATGATCACAGTGTGTCTAACGACCGTCATATACACCGTCCTAAGGTCTCAACCCCCTAGAGGAGCTAAAGAAGCAATTGATACAGCCGGACCTAGACCTCAGTGCGGTTTTGAGTAGTTTGAAAGTTCGCTCGGAAGTTTGTGGTACCCGGAGAGTACGGCCCAGAGGCTTGCGGTCGCTTTGGTGTACACGGACGGAGCAGGGTTCGATTCTAAAAACATGCAAATGTACTAAAACTTGCCGGAAGAGATAAACTTGTTCGAACCACGCATTAGATGCTCATTCACAATGCAATTGAACTGCTTTGTCGAGTTACAGCGTGTTTTACATTATCTGAATTAAACAACACATTTACCGAATTGTTATGGTGTATCTTATTTAAAGTGGTATAAACGGTACCGATACTAGTGAACCGTGGAAACTTGGCAGAGTAAGCGAAAGCAATCCGAATGCAGTCAGCGGGCGATAAAGTTATTCTTTGTTATATTTTATTAAGAAAACGAAATTATTAATAATACAAATTAAATATGTCAATTAGAAAGATATCAAGATAAAATCAATTTATCGAAAAAATAATATGATTGCCACTGGGATTTGAACCAGGAACTATTTCTGTCCGGGGAAATGCGCTAATCATTACACCACGTCAACCAGTAAGTTATTGACAAGTTTTCGAACCTATATGCTGCAGCTCTTTCTAATTGATACATTTCATTTGTATTAAAATACCACAGAACTATCTTCTGGAATAAAGGTAACTTCACAATAATAATGTGTTCTCCTTAAAAATATATAAGTTTTATTAAAGTTTATTCAAATAATTAATAAAAATGTATTGTTTTAATCTCTGACGTCTTCTAGCGTATATTATTAAATGGTATTTGAGATTTCATCACAGTAGGTTGAGTATTTATGGCACAGCGCTTATTTCTTACGAAAATCACAAAAGTTCAAGTAATACTAAACCATTGAAATTTGGATCACCCTAACAATCCAATTTATTAACCGTAGGATACGTTTAGATAACTGTATTTAAGACATTCTGTATGTAAGTAGAGCATAAGAATTTTTTCAATGCGTAGTATTTCTATTGATATCTCCATTAAAAAATCCTCCAAAATATCTCCCAGATACATAATATGTGGTTATAAATGTAAAATAATTATTTAATAATTAACTAAAATTTTCCTTACATAAGTCGTGTGCACATAACATTAGATTCAGTGTATTTAAGCATATTCTATTGTTGATTGAGTTTACGTGAGAGATTTTTTGTTTTTTTTTTTAAATTACTAAATACCCTGAAAAAATATACCTATTAATTTTGCGTTGAATAAATGATACCACGAAGTTGTATCATCACCTTTTCAAAAATAAATCGTTAACTTGACATGAAAATATTACACAGGTACTAACGCGTCGTAAATGCTTTACAATTATGTCATCTGTTGCAAATTGTTCACAATAAGGTATTAATTCATTTTCACAGGTTATCACTAATTTTGTTTAATTTGAAATATGTATACATATATTTGAATCCAGGTGGGAACTATAATTTAAATTCTTTGAATGCCTAGTATAATTTAATGTGAGATACTACCTACACCTATATTTTTGTTTTTAATTTTATGTTGGTCATGAAGTGACACTACCCTTCGATTTATTTTTAGCTAGTTTAGTAAAGTGCAGCAAATATAATGTTGTGTTTTATTTTCTAAATAAAACCATAAAAATTATAAAAATCATATAAAATAAACGTAGGTATTTCTCACATTCACTGCAACGACAGGGTAATCTACACCCGTAACCTTGAATCAATGAATAATCACCAAGACCACAGGCCCTGTCTAACAAGGGAACAATTTATTCTTTCGCTGTACCTATTTCTCCCGTAATTGCTTTGTTCCATACATAAAATACAGAACAATTTTAAAAAATCGTATTAATCTATCTTTGTTATTTTACCGTACAACGCTCTTCTTTGTACAAATTTCTAAGAAAAAACACATAAAATTAAAAAATATTCGTCTCATATTTTTATTATCTTTCAAATATAAATTATGACAAAATTCTTAATAAAAGTAATTTATGAGTATTTTATGACTTTCATCTTCTGCAAAATGCCCCTCTGGGAACAATACGACCGAGAGATGCCCGAAAATTAGAAAAAATATTTACGCATAAACAACTTTATTACTGCCAGCGTCCATCGATACTGCATCCATTAATCATCCGGAAAAAGTATAAATTATAAGGAGACGTCTTACGAAAACTTTCGGCAAAACAATGGACAAGACGCGGGAATTAATCCTGAAATTTCAGCCGGTTTCAGGGTTTTATCAGATAATTCCCACCGCTTGTTAACCTCCCCCAAACCCCGGTTATAAAATTTGAAATAAAAACTTTCCTGTTATCCTCGCGCATTTCGAGCAAAAAGAAAAAAAAACTACGCGGCAGAACAACGCCGGAATGGATGAGAGAATAAATAAACTCCCTTAGATAAATTTATTGTGGTTAGTCGGTCAGTGGGGATGAAATTCTTGGAGCGTGGATTTGGGGGCTGGGATAGGCTGATTAGGATCCGTTCCGTGATTACAAAAGATGATCATGATTTTGTTTATACTATATTAAATAAATTTTATGATGTGTACGTTTCATATTTTTAATTGCAATGTTGGATTTCTAAATAATTGAGAACTTTTTATCGAGACATGAATAGCCGAATTCCGAAGTACCGACCAATATGATGAACTTTTCAATAATGGAGTTTCAACATCGGATTTTCAATACTAGCAAAATTTTATAAATGGCTTATTTTAAATACTAATTAAATGTATTAATTAAAAAGATATACATATAAAATCAATTTTATCGAAAATATTGTTGCTATCGGACTATTCAAACGTATTTGAGATTGCGTAAGAATAAAGTAGATGGCTTTCAAATAATGGAACGATAGATGTATTCATTTGAATACTGTAACATATGGGTTCGAAAATTTGTCATCAAAATTACTGTCTGCTGTAGTATAGTCGGTTAATGCACCTTCCCCGGATTGGAAAGAGATCAAGGTTCATATCCTGGTAGCAACAACCATATTTTTCGATAAAATTGATTTTATGTGTATATCTTTCTAATGAATGCATTTAATTAGTATTTAAAACATCACAGACACATCTGAATAATTACAACTTCACAATATGAATGTGTTCTACTTAAGAGACTTATGTGATGATCACAATATGATGTGTCCTACACTTCGAGAGCGTCGAGCCAGAAATCAGGTAGTGTCTTTATTATTAATTAATGTTAATTGTTATAAATATTATAATGTTTAATAGTTAATTATTTTTAAATTATTGAACCTAGAACATATGATTTGTAAGTTTTATTACAAACTTATAAATATGTATTTAACGTCTGCGTTAAAATATATTGTAGTTTCTTAGTTGATACTATTTTATTTTTTATGTCTCAAAATAATACCTCTATTACTTACTTACTTACTTACCATTACGCGTTTCTCCGCAGAGGTAGGCAGAGAGGATAGAGCACACAATTTTTTGTCCTGACACACAATTCTCGCCTCATCCACATTCATACATCTTCTCATACAAACTCGCCGATTGTTGAGGCTTCTAACAGAACTATCCTTCATTATCTGGTTACCTGGTCGTGCCAAGTCTTCCGTGGACGTCCCCTGTTTCTGGTGCCATCAACACTTGCGTCATATATCTTTCTTACCATTCTCTTCTCATTCATCCGTTCCATAAGACCAAACCACCTAAGTGATTCACTCTTAATCTTATTCACTATACTAGGATCAGCTTTATATTCTTTCCTTATTTCTTCATTCTTTCCTGCAGTCACCCTCCTTTCTATATCATTCTCAGCCTTTCCGTTTCTATTAAACATACTTCCTAAATACACAAATTCATCTACTTTCTCCAAACATTCATTACCTACAAGTATTTAGCACGGTATCTTGCTTTCCTCCTTTTCAAATACCATCAATTTCGACGTGTTAACATTCACATGAGATCGCTTTCCTTGCATACATCGTTCATTCTACTCACTAGACTCTGTAGTTCTTGTTCATTATTCGCCATTAGTACTGCATCATCAGCGTATAATAAACAGCATATAATCAAATGGAAAATGCAACCCTCCCCCATTTTGAATAATCGATGACCCATTTAAATATTTTATTTATTGCCGGTGTTATTGTTGAAATGAAACGAAATTTAGACTAGAAGTCGACAGAATATTCTACGTCACTGCACATTAGCAATCTACAGTAAACAGTAAATAGCGTAACCATAGAACCTTACAGAGAGTACCTGTTGTTGCATTAGAATTTGCAAGCTATGTTAAGCTGTCTGATATGAACTAGAAGCGAATTCTAAGTGACTAATTATGTCTGAAAATCAAGACCATGCAAGTTTATTTAAAGGACGATTAACTAGTTTGGATCGAGGTATATAAA
Organism: Eubasilissa splendida; assembly: GCA_031772225.1. Classification (NCBI taxonomy): domain Eukaryota; kingdom Metazoa; phylum Arthropoda; class Insecta; order Trichoptera; family Phryganeidae; genus Eubasilissa; species Eubasilissa splendida. The sequence continues at coordinate 32,713,399 of CM062846.1, read as the reverse complement.
GAATTTCTAAATTATATAAATTTGCAGTACGAACGATTGAATAATAAATATTTTATTAACACATTTTTATTGTGGAGTTGTAATTATTCAGAACATAGGACTGTGATATTTTATAAAATACAAATTAAATGTATTAATTAGAAAGATTTACATATTAAATCAATTTTATCGAAAAATATTGTTGTTACTACTGGGATTCGAACCTGGATCTCTTCCTATCCGGGGAAAATACATTAACCGATTATGCTACACCAACAAAATGCATTGACGACAAACTTTCGATCTTATATCTGGATCTCTTCCTATAATGGAAAGATAGATACATCATTTTGAAAAGTGTAACATATAATTTCAAAAATTTGTCATCAATGCACTGTGTTGGTGTGGCATAATCGGTTATTGCATTTTCCCCTGATAGAAAGAGATTCAGGTTCTAATCTCGGTAGCAACAGCAATATTTTTCGATAAAATTTATTTAATATGTATATCTTTCTAATATATATATAATTTGTATTTAAAAATAATATTTTTTTACTCGACGAGGAATCAAGCTTGATTTTTTAATAGTTAGGAAACACCAATTTCTAAACAAAATTCCAAGAAAGGGCTTTCATATCTTCAATTTTATTTCAAACATTTAGAAAAGTTAAAAATACATTTTAAAAATTTATTTCACATGTAGGTAACACATAATTAGCTAATCTTTAAGTGAGGGATTACAAATTTTACAAACTTTCTCTAATCATTAACTAATCTTTGACACTCTATATTTCATAAAAATTATATTCCAGTAAAACGCGAATCATATATTAAATTAAAAAGGAAATTCCCATAAGACGATCGCTGGTGTATTGATACAGATCATAACTCTGGCTTCCCCGGAGGCATAGTTAGTAATGGATGCTGCGTTCCTGGGGCCAGCGGTCAGCAGCGTAATCCCTACTTTAATACTGCAAGGTGCTGTTACTCGTAACAGGGTAGTTAAAAGATACTAAATAAAAATTACAGAAATGTCAAAAATAATTATAATTGTGGTCTTAACATATTGGGAAACATTATAACACTAAAAATATTATTCGGTGTTCACGGCCGTTCAGAAAACTGTACACAGAAAATTTAACACTAATTAATATATTTATAAATCTATTTAAGGTTCAAAATTTATTTTCGGTGAACTACATTGGCTCCGTTTCTCTGAAAGAGTTGAATATAACCCAAAATGGACCAAAAAACGCTTTGAATAGTGTATCAGAGACCATTTATAAAGAGACTAAAAACGCATCATTTCACAAAGTCATATCCATAAGTTCGAAGAACTATATTTTGTAGAACTAAACAATTTATGTGTAATGCGCCCTTGAAGTGAAACTTTTTAAGAATATGGCGCTAGATAAATGATCTAATCCTATTATTATTATTATTATTATAATCCACAATATTCTTTCTAGAATATTATAAAATAAATATCTCCATGCAGTAAGGAGGCATAATGAGAGCCTGTAGAACAAATAGTTAAACATGAAAGGCGAGTGGTCCACCACTGATAAAATGGACTGAACAGTGACTCATAACTTGTTACTATCAACAACATCCAATAAAAATAAATGTAGAAACAGTTCATGCAATTTGGAAGTATAATAGTGCGAGACAACGATGCTAGGACTACGATAGTAAGATCTGATCCCACCATTAGGGTGACTGTCCACACTGAAGACATTATATTAACATAACAAATCGCAATCCTTTTAATGTGTTTAAAATCCTATACGCATGAAGAGGAGATAAAAAAAAATATAATATATACAGGATGTAACAGACCTAGTCCACAATATTTTATGGCTGGATACCTGACTAAATTAAGAGTGGCCTAATATTATATAAATAACTTGCTAATTTACTGTCATGCCGTTTCCCTGTAGGAGTATCTATCTACTCCTGCTGAATTTGATATTATCTCCTCTGTAGAGAGGATAGAATGCCAAATCTGCTCTCTTAACACTACCTCGCATTTCTTACTTCGTCCACTTTAATACGATTTTCGATCGTTGAACCCTTTAACAGGGCTGTCCTTAAAAATTTGTTCACGCCATCATCCGCCAATAGCCGCAGTTATGTGATCATGACTGCCCTCATTTAGAATAAGATGATAATGAATTATATCATGACATGTCTTTTACGGGTTTCCTCTGTTCTTTTTGCTTTCAACTCTCACTCACCTCACCTCGCACATATGTTCCATATGATAAGATTATTATTATTATTTATTTATTTATTATATATAAATATATGGCATGATATATGTATATATATATATTTTATTTTTTTTAAATAAAGAATAATTCATTAACTATGTCTTTAACCACTGTTATTTGATTATATTCACGAACTGGTTTCTAAAAATACCATTTCCTTCATAGGATGATAAAAAAACATTTTTATTTAAACTCGTTACATATTATAAAAACATATGTACATTTTATCTTTCCATTTTACTACAAATAAATACAGATATTCTGTGCACATTTGTTTTATTACTAAAATGAGACTTGATTTGTTCCAGTATATGAAATAGTTATAAACATCTAAAACAGTTTCTTTTTTGATAGGTGAACACATAACTTCTACATGAATCAAAATTATTGTTGTTAAATGAAGTGTTATTGTCACCAGCTTTTTGTTTAGTTCCTACATCTTTGCCCATTCCTAATCAATCTACACCTATTCCCCAGCTCGACTAGTTCGTTTTTGAATGTTTGAAATCCGTCGAGATTTTAGAAATGAAGTGGTGTTCTTGCTGGATCATTCGTTGGATTCACTGGAATAACAGACGATTTGTGTTTGTGGAATATAGTGAATAGTACACGGTGAATGGTTTGAAAAGTTCAAGTTTTTGGGGTGAACTTCAAGATACGTCAGGTGAGTCGAGATGTCCTCCTTATTCTGTAAGCCATCCTGGTTCACTATTGAGGGATTCCTTTACCTTCATTCCATACTTCACTCATTTTTAATTCCTTATTACATTCCTCACTTCATCCATCTACCCATCGACCCGTTTCCTCCACCCATTCTGACACTTCCGATTCCATCAGTGACTTGCGTCGGTCAAAAGTATAAATACGAATAAGAATTTATATATTGATATATAATATATTAAATTATAAATATATTTACGTGAAATACAATTTAAACCATACTGTACCGAACAGCATACTATTTTCCCGCTTAAAAGTTCTCAAGGCTTAAGCCCCTGCGTCATCTCTGAAGGCTTAAAAGGCTTGCTGTGTAACTTGACTTAAAGCCTTGATGCACCGCGTTAAGGGTACGTGTTGTAACAAGTAATGCTCATTTCTCGAGTAGAAAGTTTCATAGAATTTAGTACTTAAGTAAAAATCACCCGAGTATTATATATATTTTTTTACAATACTCGGGCTGCTTTCTCATTTTTTTATTGGTTTAGACCATTTACTGTTTACCTTTGATCAGCCGTACAGATGGCGATGGAGTAAATATTTACATTTGACAGTCTTCTAATATTCTGTTCTTAAATATATATTTAAATATTAACCGTACACACTTTTTTATAATTTACTTTTATTTGTTTAAATATATGATATTTATATGAGAGTTTATAAACAAGCCTTTAAAACTAAATTTTTGAAATATTTATGACTAATATATAATCACAATTACGAGTAACACTAATAAAAATATATAATAATATAATAAATAAATAAATAAAATATTTAGTTAATAAAATAATAATTAATAATGGATCAATTACTCATAAGTATTTGGGATTATCGCAATATATAGTTAATTACTTTAAAAAAATTGAAAATAATAGATGTATCAATAAGAACAACTACTGAATATACCTAAGTACAAAATTTGTAAAAAAGTGTTCGATTAATATAGCGAAAATGATACCGCGTTTCCCCAGATAGGAAAAGATCCAGGCTTAAATCCCAGTTCTTAGCGACAAAATATTTTATTGAAAGATATTTTTTTTAAATTAAATTGTGTTAAAAATACCATATTCATGTTTTTAATAAATATATAAAATGTGTATAAATAAAATTTTCGTGTTATATTGAGAATCATGAAGTACTATTTGCTCGACTAATAACGTAACATGTATTCTGTTAATATTCAAATATAGACATAACTCAATTACATTTTTTAAAGTATTATTTATGTTCAAATTACATGATAAAATAATACTACAAAATATTTGTAGTATTTAAATATACATATTTGTATGTATTAATATATTTATGTAGATTGTATAGATCAAATTATACATGTCGAGTTAATGGAATTAATTTACATCAAAATGGAATTAATACATTATTTTTGTTATAATTCACCGTTGAATTGATGTATATTTTTTAGATACAACATTGTAAAAATAAACTATGTTTTATATTATACTGTTACATTATATTTCAAGCATTAATTAAAATATTATTAATTAAATAAACGCTTTTACTCAAGAATATTTCATATCATACGCATATTATATATTGCGTCTAATAAAATATATTTTATATCTCACATGCACATAAATAAATCGACCATACAGCTATTTTATAATAAACATTGATATAAATATTTGATGAAAAAAATATATATTGTAATTTTTTCCGAAAAGACGATATCATATCTGCCATGTGAGAGCTCATAAATCAAACACACCAGAATAACGCTACTAAACGATTATTTCCGCCGATAAAACTGGTATTCACTGACAACTAGTGCCACCTAGCGCTTAACTACCGCTCCCGCCGTCACGTGACATCCGGTTATCACCCAATTTGCGCGGCAAACGGATAAGAATGTCATTATAAGTTCCCTGCTTTTAGTTAAGCTCTTATTTTACCTGAAATATAGAGACGAAGCTATATTATAAAAAAATATTTGCTGAAAAAATACACAATATTATATTATATTAAAAATATTTTTATCCCATTTTTTTTAGTTTACTTGTTTAGTACATTTGGATGGTGTCTGAATTATGTACGGATCTAAATTCAATTTCTGCATCCGGCATCCCATTAGATGATTTTCATATGACCTGAACGTGACATAGTCTACAGGTGTTCCAATAAAATGTATACACATGACACATGCGCTCCAAAATCGAACGTCAAAAGTGAGCCCATTGAAAAAGTTTAACTTGTTTATAAAGAGTTTTATTTCCACATCAGCACATTCTAACTACCACAGTAATATGAGGACCTATTTTGATGAATATCTTGCCAAACAGATGAATTGGTCGAAGAGATAAATTTTAATATGCCCCGCATTCTCCGGGCCTCGGGCCATTGCACTTTTTTTACGGGGACACGTAAAAGATCAGATTGGTGATGCAAAACTGGCATAAATTAAAGAATTAAAAATAGCTGTTGTCATTGATTTGAAATAAAAACACATAAGTTTAGCTTAGTCAATATTGAATTTATAACTCTTCAAAATGCAGGTATATACATTTTTTGGGAGACTGTTTAGTAGCAACATAGTGTTAGGTAATTTCTTCTTTCTGCCTCGGCTTCATGTTCAGGGGGGAGGCATCTAGCCTAACTGGTTCTTTTTTTTTTAAATATTGACAAGTCAAATGGTTATGAAATGAAAGAATATTTTTATATAAGAAAATTTATAATCTATATTTTAAGATACTTGCATGTGTTAAAAGTGGAAAATGAGCAATTTACTTTAATACTTATAAATAAGGCTATTCTAAAATAATTATAATTAAATCAACATTAAATATTTGTGTTCATCATGCCAGCATTAATTTCTTTGCCAAACTGTCTATGTTGACGCTTGTCTGATGTAGACTATTCAGGTCCCTCACGTAAGGGATTACCTCTTAGGATGGTCCTGGATCCTGGACGTAAAGTGTGGTCAGCTTCTTGTGGTGCCAGCGTGGGGTGACGGAGTTCAGGCTTGTAGTTGATGACAAGACGATGCCCAATTATCCAGGCAAACTGGGACTCTGGACGCGATATTCTTATGCAATAGCGACAGTCTGTTCTCGCTACACCAATTATATTTATCAACTTTTTATAGATCCAGCGGGACCTTTTTTGATACTTTCACATCAACGATTAAACGCAGAGTACATCACAGTCTAAGCTTAAACTCGAGGCGCACAGTTTAAATTTTCCCCGGAATTACAATCTATGAAGCGCTTGCTTAATATTTCAAAGACGTTGTGGAGCCAGTTCGTCTTTTGTGGAGCCAGTTCTCCCTGCTGAGGTTCTGTCCGGACTGCTCGACTATGGTGATGCATCCCTTAAGGTGCATTTGCCGCATTTCTTTATTGCTGTACTCTTGCTGCGTCGGTACACCTACGTCTAACAATACCGAGTTTGTAAGTGCTTTTGTATTCTTGAACAAAATACTGCTTTGAGTAATTTCGAATTCTAACAATAGTAAGTCGAATTGAAATCTTATGATGTACGTATCTAGATGTTTTATTGTTTCATAGTTATTACTATATCGTAATTATCATCATCACAATCACTATTATTAGCATTGTCGTCATCGTCCCCCCAAGAGTTTCTCATTTTTCTCTGCTCATTATTATTCGCTGCCCAATTATATTTACGCAGAATTTGATATTTTCATCAGTCCAGCGTGTTTTAAGAAGGCCTTTCCCTCCGTTCTTCGAGCAATGTGATATATCCATTGCCATTTCATTTTCTTGGCGTGTTTATTATGACACTGTGTAGTTGCTTAGTTTATGATCGATTTAAAAAACATTAAGCAGGTAACAAACATCAAGTGCTAAATAGTAGGTTAATGATGGGCTTGTTTGTCTAGTGGTTAAGATACTCGCCTAGTGATTAGAGATTCGAGCCACGTAATAGGAGACTAGCAAATTAGTCCTATTTTCATCAAGCATTTAGCTTAAAAATATTAAGATTATTAATGAATCCATGTACTGAGCTATATTTTTTTTAAATAATTAAAAAATGTTGTTATGCCCACATCATTCTTGGTCATAATTATTGAATATGGTACGAGGTTACGAGGCGTGTTTCGCTTTATTGAGGTCATACTATATACGTCAATACTAATAAGAAGAAAAAAAAAGAGAAGGATATATATAATTAAAATATATGTTGGTAATTTTGATATGCAATCATTAATATCTGGACTTCCTTTATAATATAAATATTTTCCTATATTATCTTTGTTTTATTAACCACTTAATTGAGTTTAAAAAAATCTACCGGTTTCAAAAAATACAATTTTTTCTTCAGGATTTCATAACTAACTAAAACATATATTATTGTTTCTTTACCAGAATCTATTTTTAAAAAATCTATTTTAAAAAAATAAAAAAATTTTTTTAGTACCTAACTCAAATCGTTATTTAATACAAATTTACTCGAATAAGTAACGATTTGAGTTAGGTACTAAAAAAAATGTATTTAAACTCAATTAAGTGGTTAATAAAACAAAGATAATAAATAAAAATATGAATTTTAACCACAAAGTTAATATTGCTAATTTTAATAGTATATCAATGTTTTCCCACCATCAAACATAACCGTTTGTATATACGGATGAGATATTGATTTCTCGTCTCAGAGATTTATTGATAAATGTCGAGATATATTAGATGCATTATTATATATTGAGTACATGTGGTGGTGAATATTATGTACTGTTCTTTACGCACTTTCGATACTAGTCTCCGAGACAACTCTCATTCCTGTATGCGTGTCATATAAGACAAAAATGACATGATAAGAAAACTTGTCACAAGATTAAGAAATGGAAGTGTAGCATACTTCTCATTTAAAACAGTCAGCAAATATCAATAAGAAAAATTCAGCTATAACATGATAATTAAGCCGATGGCATTGTATAAAGACAAAATCTGAAACCATCCAAGTATTTCAAAAAAAAATCTTTAAAATACTTTGATCAGTCAGGCAAAACCGTCAAATCTTAATAGTATAGCTGCTCTAATGTCAAAAAAAATTGAGATGCCAGACAAAGTTGAAAGGTCTTCGAAGGAAGTCCGGCGGGTACGCGGCCCCCGGGACGCCCAAGGATAACATGGGCAGAAATATAATATGCAAATATGCAATGCGACTGCAAACCCCCTGCTAGAGGACCACAGCTCACAAAGGAGTCGCCTGGAGAGAGGGTGTAAGGTAGGTCATGGACCTGAAAGGTTTTTACAATAAGCAGTGGCGTAACTATAAAAATTAGGCCCCAATGCAAAATTGATAAAAGGTCCCCGCTATATATGTATTGTATGCAAGAACTACGAATATATCGATAAAAATCTTAAATGGAAAAATAAAATTTGTCAAGTTGTTAAAAAGATTAGAAAATTAATATACATATTTTTAAGAATTATAACATTTTATCGATAAAATATTTGTACTTAATATACTACGCATTAATTCAACCCACATTACTATATGCCATCATCAGTTGAGATATAATATTAACCTGATTCCAGTAAAAAACTTATAAAAATAATAAAAAAAAAAACTGAAAGATTATTCGACAAAAAATTTTTTTTTTAAATTTTAAGTGCCAACATTTTGTGACCTATTCAAATGAAATTAATTTCTTTAAATATTGAAAGAAAAAGAAAAATATAATTTTATCACTGAAAATTGTACTAGAATTTAATTTGTATTTTTTTGCTCTTAAATCATTACACATCATTTGCATAATACCACTATACGCACCTAGGGAAAATATTCTTTAACAGCTTACCTGAAAACATGAGGAAAATAAGTGATACTAAAGAACTATCAAATGCTATTGAAAAACACTTCAAAGTGATCTTAAAAAGAAACACGTACCTCTTAACTTGAATTACAATATTATTTATATCGCTAATACTATTATTTTTATCACATATTTGATTTATACAGTCCACTTCTCTACACAAGCATAGGCTTTCAAGAGAAGCGTAGTACGAAAAAAAAAATTATACCTACCATAAATATTCTTGAAATAGGAAAAAAATATATATATTTAAAAAAATATTAAGTACTACGTGGTAATAATAGTGGAATAAAATTGTACACTTGTCTTATTTAATATTTACCGTTTCTTGAAATGTTTTAGGTATTTATATGCACTTTCACTGCTGCGCTTCATGTTGATTTTTGCTTAGAGTCTAGGCTGTAACCCGACATATTAGCCTGTTCCTACTGTATACGTCGAAATGATTTTTTAATTTAATAGTTATATTACTTGCTGCAGAGTATTTAAAAAATGATTAGTTCATATTAGCGCTAGGGAATGAATTGTAAGGCGCGAACAGACTTTTTAGCCCCTATCTATCATTGACCCCATAGCACCGCATTGTGTGGTTACGCCACTGTAATAAGTAGATGTAAGATCAAGAAGACGTAGGTAAGTAATAGTTTTCTCTTTTCTAGTGTGAAAAAATGATTTAGATATTTACTGTTTCCGAGGTAAGTTTGTAGAACTCATACAAGTTGTGTTAAATTGTTAGATTGATAATGCCCTTGCAAGGCGAAACGCGTCTCAAGTAAATTAAACGAGTAATAATAAAATAAACAAGTGTTTATTTTCACACATGTATTTAGATATTTCTTGCCTGGTAGACATATTTTTTTAAATGTATCTTGGTTCTCCTTTGAGTACCGACGTAAAATTTTAATTTATTTTAATTTTATTTAATTCTTAGCATAGTGCATACATAAGCACTCCTATGTATGCTCAAATATAAACAAGATTAAAGTATTTTCTTCTACTAAAACTTATCTTTTACATATTTAGTCAGTTTCATTTTAAATCAATTTAATTTCTACTCCATTCTTATGTTTTCTAGCATTTTATTAAAAATCTTCATCGCACTATACATCATCGATTTCTGAAATTTGGATTTCTTCCTGATTAGCAGTCTCAGTCTATCCCTTCCTCTTGTACGATGCTCGTGTTCATGTTGATTTGCATCAAGTTTTCGTGTAAATTCCGCTGATATTTTCTTATTGAGGATTTTTTAAATAAATACCATTATATTAAAATATATTTTCTGCTTAAAGGTCATCATATTCAGATATTTCAGCATTGCACTGATCCGAGTATATCTAATTTTTTTGTAGTATAATTTTCAAATCATTATTTTGCAACACTGACAATTGTTGAATTTCTTCTTCGTTAGCCGAAAACAAAATGCTGCTGCAGTAGTTGATGTGAGGTTATTAATTTATTGTGTTTTAATACTACTCGAATATAAGTAAGCACCTATTAGTGTATATAAAAATAGTATATGTGTGTCTGTATAATCTCATTCACTTGAATGAGTTGTATTTGACCTCTGAGAGGCAGTATAGGTAGATATGTACTAATCGCATCATTCTATTTCGAGCAAAAAATTCAAGCTTCGTACTGTCATTTTCGTGCACTCGTGCAAATTTTATCCGCGTATACGCGCCATAAGACGGTTGAATGTCTTTTCTTATTAAATAAATTTCTCCAGCATAATCAAGAATTCTCTCGTCAATGGTAATTTTTAACTCCCGGTTAACTTGTGTCATCTTCTTTCCCTTAATCAAGAATTCCGCTAGTTTTGACTACTTACTCATCACACGATATTAGCTCTAACATCTCTGACAGCTAATTAACTACTATTGCTCTACATGCACGTATATAAACACAAGTCAAAACTAAACAATCTAATACTATAGTGCTTCACTATTATTTTTTACCAATTTATTAATACATCTAAATCTAACGTAAAATTTTAATCAAAATAAACTTTTATTAAGAAATTAATATTTATAAAACATAATACAGCTCCTCTAACGTTACGAATGAATTATTCCACATTTTTTTAAAATAAATCATTGTGAATAATAATACAAAATATCACAAAACTCCGAAAAGTAAATAAAATTAATCTAGGTACCATTTAATTACTCGATTTCAAAGTATATTTTTATTTTTAAAATACAGCTGTTCAGGTTATTAATGGTTGCCTTATAACTGTATAAGGATTTTTCTATCAAAAAATATAATATAGATGTAAGACAGATCTATATATGTGGAATTTTACCATACATATTTGGTGGTTAGGTCGGTGGTTAAATGAAAGAGTAATGATTGGCGTGTTGATGTTTATTATGACAGTATGAACGAGGTATGAATGAAGAACAAGGAAGACAGATATTATGGATAGAACATGGAAATGAAGAGATGCAAAAGGTGCGCATGTATTATGAAATGAAGCGAGTCGGTAGTCTTAACGGGCAAGCCCGCCGTTGTGAAGCGATGAAATAGGAGAGACGGATCATCGCTGAAGGATCAGGCTGTCGGCTGCCACTAGCATCGATGCCGGCTGAGATGGTATTAGATTAAATTTCAATACATGGTAACTAGTAAGCATCATCATACTAGTACCGACAACAACTATAATACAGGGTAACTATTAAGCATCTTCACACCAGTACCGACAACAACTACAATACAGGGCAACAAGTAAGCATCTTCACACCAGTACTGACAACAACTACATTTTATCAACGTTTATATATTATACTCTAAGCTCCGAAACTATACAATATACTTAATACGAATTAGAAATTATTCACTGGCAGAAACATTATTCTAACAAGTACCTACCCAATGTATATATGATATTGGTATTGATGTCGGAAGCAATATTATTTTATTATTTATTTATTTATTCATCTGTTATAATTACATGAAACAATAATAAGTTGTTTTTTTTAGTTCTATATCTTCTCTAAAAAGTATGTGCTTGTGCAGAGAAGGGGATTACATATTATTAATTATTGTTTACAGTGACTAGCTTATAATAAAATAAAATACAATAAATTACTAGCAACGTTATAAAAATATTATACATTTCGGGATACATGTTTATCTTTAAAGTATTTTTTGATAGCATTTATTATTTCTTTGCTATCATTAATCTTCCTGATGTTTTCGGGTAAGCAGTTCAAATTATTTTATTATCTGACATTTCAAGTTAATTCCAACACTTCAACCTCAAATCACCTTTTTTTATATAGGTTTAAAACGTACACAGTAAATTGTTTATATAAAAACTATGTACGCATATTGTAATTTTTATAATTTAATATCATAATACAAGTATGCGTGTATATTATTTTTAATATATTGTCACGTGACAAATTGTCACTGTGGATGTCGCATTAGAATTTCAAATTGGAATGCGCGCGGTAGCCGTGTGGATAGTGTATTTGAGAACCTCTGCGCCAATCGGAGCGCAGGGAGTGGTTCCCTAGCGGCGAAGGTGAGAATACACTTCGCAACAGACGGCAGCGAGTATGGGCCGGTCGACTGCCCGCCGGAATGGCTGGCGAAAAAGATCATCTCCGCGACAGGAAGGCTCTTTGGATGCGGTGAATCAGAAGATTATTAGGGCCCTGATTCACCCGCAATTTTAAACTATTACTGACTGGCTGCAGGGTTGACCAGTCTTGGTCACACAACTTGGATTTCAATATAGCGTGCCCGCTGTATTATTGGGGAGCTAGGAGATGGAAATTTCTACTCGGATGTGACCGTCTTGGGGTCGGCCCTCGCCACCACAACCTGGGAGGAGTAGTAAAGTATTAGTGAAAATTAGATAATTTTAAGTATCTACGTCTAACATTGAAAGTGGCACACATTTCTAGAAAGAACTTTAGTTGAAACGGGTCACAAACAAACTTAACGAGTTTGCATTTACTGGTCCATTTCCACCTATCTGACAGAACATCCGGTGCTGCACCTTGACTGAGCTAGTTGGTGGCAATGCTTTCTGGCGTTTGATCCCCCAGAGCTTGGAAGCACTGTAATAAAATTTAATTGTTTTAGAAAAAAAAAAGACAATGCATAAAAAAAATAACGCTACTTTAACACAAACAAAAATCTTACATAAAAAAATATGGTAATCTAATATAGCAATTTTTTTCTAATATATAATACATTTTACTTTATTATACCTTTTATTGGATTTATAGTACACTTCTCATGCTAAAATAATAATTATTAGCATTATTAATATTTTATTTTGAAAATATTATGAAATCGAAACTAGGTTAAAAACGAGTGTTAGCGCCGTTTAAAATTAATTTAATTCTATTAAGTTTTTTGACGTTTGACTTGCTGTCTCATACATATATTCAATTTGCGGTTTACCAAATTTTAACCTGCGTGTCTCCTTCCCTTTTTTTTCCTCTTAAGCACAAGGAAGAAAGAAGATGTCGCAGTGATTAAAGTCTTCCAACTGCAGCATGTTCAGTGCGTTTGGAACTTTTGTACGGATAACTACCGTCGCTTCACACCGCTAACGTTTATTAATTAATCTTACCTTAATCCCGCTTGTACATAATAATCATTTTCACGAGTGTTAATACCACCCCGCGACGATCGTATTTGTGGTGGAGAGGAATCAGCAAATGACGAAAAGTTTATTTCTTTCTTCTTTTCTTTCTCATATTTCCACCAACTAGAGTCTAGCAAAAGTAGTCAGAATATGACTAAATAACTATCAACGTATAGCATTCTAAAAATAAATGAAAAAACATGTAAAAAAATTGTAATTATATCATTATTTTTATAGTAACAAAAAACGACTAAAAAAATTAACTTTATCTTACCTTATATTTCATTATTGTGCTATAGTTAAAAAATATTTGTTACGTAGCTATAACATTATTGATGTTATATTTTGAAAATATTTGAATGTTATAAATCGCGAGAGCAAAAAATAGACGAGTAAAAACGCCGTAAATACAAGGCAAACAAAGTTATCTTCATCATTCTACTGTTTGCAAGTTTTCTCCATTTTTAAATAAGGCTTATCGTCGTTTGCTCGGTGATTTATCGCTTCCTACACTTTTATTGGGATTCGTTCCTAACGGGGACTTTATACTTGTCAGTGAGTGTAGGCTCTTCAATATCGAGTTTCGAACGAAAGTCGTTTTATTTTATTGAAATCATAACTCATTCCGGATTAAAATCTATATTTGATACCTTTACGCTGTTTATCTACGACTACTTTAGATCTGTAAATTGACTTTCCGCAATGCTATTCATCTTCTTTAAAATCGATTTATTGTTTATTCATTGCATAAGGAAAAATGTACCTCTGAAGTATATAAATAACGAAAAGAATACCTACTTGATATAGTGAGAGAAATATTTCAATAGTGTAAATTTTTTTTTAGTATATTCCCGACACTTGGGAACGAGCCTGAGGATTGGTTGATTGGCAACATCTAGAATAACAAAAAACAAAAAACATTTTCACCAATTATTTTTAAAATATTAGTTAGTTATTTTATTGCAATTTAAAACATGGATATTCGATAATTAAATATATCACTTAAAAGTTCACAGAAATATTTATCTGTAGAAAAAAATACGGTTACCACCGCCAATAGAACACGGGAGAATGAATTACAATTTCCAATATATTAACCATTTACCTACACGTAAAATGTTTAATTTAATGAAATTCGACGAGAAAGCAAATGGCTTCTCGGTAAGAGAAAGTTCCGGGTTCGATTCCCGGTCGTAAAGATAAATTTTTCTAAAGATTTTCCATGTATCTTTCTAAGTGATTTTTCTGATTTATTTTTGAAAAAAACATTTATTTCAGGTTATGATGCATCTATTTATTATATTATAATAAAGGGTCTTTCAATAGGGACACTCGAAATTTTTTAAGTTATAGCAGCCATGTTGTTAAAGTGACATCTGTCAAATTTGTTGTCAATTATTTAGTAGAATACGGCAAATTACCATGGAAGATTATAACGTTGAACAACGTGTGCAAATCATCAAATTTTATTATCAAAGTTACTGCTCCGTTCGAGAAACTTTCCGCGCAATACGTAATTTTTATCCTCGCCACAACCGTCCTGCCGAGTCGACTATTCGACGTTTGGTGGCCAAATTCGAGTAAATCGGTTTGGTAAATAATCGGCCAATACCAGTACGTAACGATACGCAAGATTTGCTGAAAACATCGCTGTTGTGCGTGAGAAAGTACGGGAAAATCCAAGGCAGTCAATTTTTCGTCGTTCACAAGAACTTGGCCTTTCTGTGATTTCAACTTGGCGAATTTTGCGTCGGGACTTGAGTCTGCACCTGTATAAAATCTAACTCACCCAGGAACTTAAGATAAACGACCATAGATAATGCGGTATATTCGCTTATTGGGCTCTGGAGCAAAAAATCATCTTTAACGACGTGGACCATTTTTGGATAAATGAATATGTGAACAAGCAAAATTGTCGAATTTAGGGCAATACTAATCCATACGAAATCCACCAGCATCAAATTTATCCCGTAAAAGTTACTGTTTGGTGCGGATTTTGGTCTAGCGAAATCATTGGTCCGTACTTCTTCCAAAACGAAACTGGCATTGCCATTACATTGCGTTAACGACGAGCGCTACAGATCGATGGTAAGCAACTTCTTGTAGTCTAAACTGGATGATATGAATACCGATAACATGTGGTTCCAACAGTACGGCGCTACATGGCACACAGCACATGCCACGATGGACATTCTGCACGAGCGATTTGAGGTCATGGTTATCTCGCGCGGCATTGACGTGAACTGGCCACCGAGATCATGCGATTTAACGTCTTTAGACTTCTTCCTTTGAAGCTATCTTAAATTACAAGTCTTTTCAAATAAACCGCAAACAATCGACGCTCTCAAAGTCAACATAACAAACGCCATCCAGCAAATTCAGCCAGATATATGCAACAAAGTCATTGAAAATTGGACCTCCCGAATACATGTCACCAAACAAATCCGCGGTGAATATTAGGACGACGTTATATTCTTCACTTAATGCCATAAAATATACTTTCAAATAAAAAATAAATTCAGTAGATATCTCACACACAACTTGTTTTATTTACATTTTAAAATCGAGCGTCCTTATTGAAAGAGCCTGTAGTAAATTGTAAAAATTATAAAACTTAGTAATAATTTTAGCTTAATATATTATATATATAATTTAATCCTATTAATTCAATATTTCGTAAATATTTTTAAATCGGAAGAGTAAATACATTTTTTTTTGTTATCCCCAAACTTATTTTACATTTCACATACAATTAAAACTTGCTAAAATGATTAGCATCATTATATTAATATTTTTTTCCTAATTAGGTATTCTTAAAATTTATTTTATGTTTGTATATTTTGACATATTTTATAAGCGTTATCTTTTATAATTAACCATAAACTTCAACAGTATGTATTTTTTTTGTTAATTCACATATTATTTAAAAACAAAACATTTCTTTAAGCTGTATTTATTTAATGGTATATTCGGTATTAAAAACGAAATCTTAAATTATGATTTTAAAAACCGAATATATTATTTTGAATTCCATTTAAAAATATATAATATATAAAAAATCGAATATACTATCTATTGAATGGAGAAGAAATGTTTCGAAGTCTGTCCCCCTGCAGTCCCAATGGCAAACCAATAAGGCTCTCGAGGAACCCTTTAGAAAGTCAGTTCCTTATTAGGAAATCATTGTTATTCCAAGAGTCACCCTGGCTAGAAGTGGATAGCTGCCCTTATACGGTGGGGAGTTTTAGCAATCGAGTGGTCATACAAAGAAGTTGTGAAAAAACTGCCAATCTTGCAGTGGATGTGCGTGAAAAAAAAATAGCTCGATAAATTGTATATGTTAAAACTGGTGGTCTAATGTATTATTTGATAAGTTGTATAATTAATTCGTTTCTGATTAAATCGATTACTCACATATTTATCTCGCCTAAGTGAAATAAATTCATAAATATTTCCATCTTGATACGTCAACGAAGAGGCGTCCCGAAATTTGGGGATATATATATTTGGGACTATACTACATCATATTCCTCAATTCACGCACAATTTTAATATATTAATTATCATGGAAGCAATGCTGTTTTCATAAACTATAGTAAAATAATTCTTCTAAGTTATTAAGGGAAGTTATAAAAAATTAAAATTCTCGTTAGTGATCCATGCTAATGGATACGAATAAAACAGTAAGGTGTGTCCTAATCAGAAATCTTCCATCCACGCCCTGTTTGTGATAAATTGTGTTTTGGTTTTAAATACATTATTCGTTTTCTAAATTACTTTTCTTTTTTCATCACAGAAGCTGAGCTAAATTACATTTTGTAATCTGAAATTCTTGTTTCACATTAACAAAATATTGTCACATGGACAACGTGGTATATAAGTGAGGTGATCCCTTAATGCCTAACATATATGATCATAAATAATTATATATAAAATAAATTAATGTCATTACATTTTGATTTCATTTTTTGAGTAATCACAAAATAAGTATTTTCTTATCAGATTGTGAAACGAAATGAGCAAAGCTTCTTTATAATAATATTCCTTTAAATAATTTTCATCGTCGACCTTCCAATATTTGTGCGTTGTAAGAATTTTTAACAGCTTATAAATAATACTATAATTTTATATCAGGTTGTAAAGATTGGATGCTTTACAAACACCTTTCTTTTCGCTTTGTATGCAGCCGGTTTACCTTAGTTAAGGGGGCATCACGGTTCGACTTCCGCTCGACGACACTATAAAAGACGTTAAGGGTAGTTTGTAAAAAAATGGTGGCAGCACTGTACTAGGGAAAAAACAGGGGCTACAAATTTATTTATTTTTTATTAATTAGTTTAAATATTAATAATATTAAATATTGTTTTAAAAATAAGAAAAAAATATTAAGGTTATGTGTATTTCAGCATAAGGTTTACTGTTGAATTTTTATTGTTACTACTCCTATTAATAGTGTAATTGTGTTTTACCGATAACTGAGATTATATTTACATAAATGATTATTGAACAAACGCAAACATTATGAACAAACGTCAACATTCATCTGTCATCTAGGGTACAGACTTTTTTTTCTTGGTATGTTTTTTTTTATGTATATGTATTTTTATGGTCGCACTATCGTTTTACAGTGCGACCACAGATAATAAAATAAATTCTACGACGCGAGATGACAGATGCTCAATATACTTGCCTGCCGTAAAATTTCGAACTATTTCGTTAATGTATGTTTTTTCTTTTTTGTAATAAAGACAATATACACTTCATTTCAAATTAAATATATATTTACGTATTACAATTGAATATATAAAAAAGAAAATATTTAAGTAACTTTAACCTAGATACACTAAAAATACGTTCTTACTGGCAAATGATACTTATATATCCAATAATATATCCAGAAAAAAGTCATAGATGGGGAACCGCAATATTATTATTGATTTGGAGATCTTCGTTATACTTTAACTGTAATATAATTATAGCTTTTAAGATGACTAAAATAAATTAAGAATCCTCGTAATAGTTATTAAGACATAAGCGTAATAAAATTACACGATCCTGAGGAAATCTTTTTTGAGAAAACAATAATTAATATTAGTACACCAGAATTTTTCCTTTCCAGAAAACCGCCCACCGGGAAATGAGAAGATCTAATATCTCTAACGATGGCGACCAATTCTGGCTCGCAAAACGTAAAAAACGCCCTTTCAGGTGAGAAAATGAAGGTAAACCAAAATACAAGTCTTTTTGTGGAGTAAAATGGGGATATAAGTGACGGGACAAATAATTGGTGGGATTAGGTTGATTACAATTTTCGGTTTTGTTTTGTTCTTTTCGTAAAGAGCGTTATTGGAAGAATGAGGGGGTAATAAGCAACCCTAGCAAACGATAGCCAGTTTTTATTGTTGCGCATACTCTTAGATAGATTTCGATAGAAAGGCTACGAATTTCTGGATAGATGTCACATATATTTCTCATTAATTTCTCAAATAACTTTGTATATTTATTTATTTATTGGTAACTATATAATACAATGTAAAAATATGTTTGGACTTTTGTGTTGAGGCGGGCATAGTTTACAAGCAATTGTACAATGAATTAGTATTACAGGTAGTAGATAGAATTAATATATTACCTTATATATAATACATAAGGTGTATGTGAAAAAACAAATTTCAAATACATTATTTAGGATAAATTTGTGGCAATAATTATTAAAGGTTTGAATCAATATGTTTGGGTGAGTGCACCAATACTAGCTCTACCCATATTACGAATCCAAGTTTTTATTTTCAGTTTCATGCTATTGGGCCATTTCAATTGGGTTAAATCTTTCAATATTCTCCAAAATATTTGTAGTTCCTTTGGCCATATGTTGTATGTGCTCTTGGGGTTTGTAGGTTATGTGTATTTGTCCGCGTGAAAATTATATATTGAGTTCTTTTAAAATGTGTCTGTTTGTGTTTATAATGTACTAGAGTAGTATTAGCACATATTTGTCTTATATCAAAGACATAAAATATATTTAAAATTTCGTCAATGCTAGTTGTGATTGAGGATAACTTTAAAAATAATTTTCTATATAATATAATAATGTCATAGTCAAACGTTTCCTTTAAAATATAACGTGGGTTTGCGTATACGCAGTTTGGCATCATAGGGCGCTCACCATTTATATCGAGGTTCTTCTTTATGGTCTCTCGTTTTTTTCAATTTTTTTTTGTATCTAAACGAGACTTGAATCCTAGACCACTTAATCATAAACGATTTTCTAATGACAGGTCCAATAATCACGCCAATTATCGATTATCATTTTTTATTATTTTACTCTTTATAACGTTTCCACTTATAGTTTATTCCGGCACTACGTCACAAATGCTACCGGATATTTTATGATTTAATGTTCATGTTTTACTTTCACGTACTCACAATAATGAACGTAAAATTAATAAAGTATGTACAATAATTAGATTTAAAAACGGTAGTGCATTTGTTGTGTGCTAGCATATTTTCATAGATATTAGGTATATAATACATAAACTTTTCATATTGAGGGTGTAACAGACCTAGTACATAATACTTGACGGGTAAATTTAAATTACGAGTCGAAAATTATGCCTAATCTTAACCATATCAGAGATATAAGCATTTACAAAAAATCGTAATAATGTGATTATTTTGATTAATTAAAATATTTTATTAATTCCAAATTATATATTGAATACAAAAAAATAAAGAATAACTAACTTCGAGGGGCTGGACTATCTTTTGTTAGATGATTTAGGGCCTGAAGCAAAGATATAGATTAATAATTGAACAATATTGCAAATATTTATTTCAGAGTACAAGCTTAAGACGATTTTGAAAAAAATTCATACAATAGTATTTTCCCCAACAGTGCACACATTTCTTGAATATTTTCAACTCGTAATATAGTCAGGTATCCATCCATTATATGTTATGTACTAGGTCTGTTACACCCTATATAATGTTATAAATTAATTTTAAGAAAAAATTAAAGTACCTCATCCCTAAATCAAACAAACTAAAGGTCGAAAAGAGATCCCTTGGTCACTAAGCGTATTTTTACCGCTTCACCTAATGGGCTGTTTGTCCAATAATGGTATAAAAACCGATATAATCGTCACTCGACAAGCATATTGTAACAACAGCTATTGAAAAAACTATCAAAAGTTAGCTACGGCTAACACCGAATAACAGCAAAATAACCCGGAATAAATCCTGCCATCAAGTTTTCTTATTAGGTATTATCAATTTTGTTAAAATCACATTTTTATTTTTTATGATTTTTCGAATATGGTCCCTTAATGATTAAATCTATCGAAAACATATTTTATTTTGATAGATGGAATTTTTCAGTGCACGGTCGATTCAAACCTAAAACATTATTTTGCCTGTAGATGGGGAAAAAATAAATGTTTTATTTAGAAATATTTGTATGTAAACTAAATTTGAAGATTTTCTGTGTTGCGATTATGACTTAATTCAGTGGCCTAAGTATGCCAATGTAGCCAATGTAGTATATTGGGGCCCACGTTAGATGGGGGTTCAAAAAGTTCGCGCCCACTACGCGCACAATCTACGAAATTAAATTATAAAATTTCAAAAATCATTTCTCTATTATATTTCAAAAACACGTGTACAGTAAGGCTCCTAAATATGTTGAAATTGTGTCCATCGCCGTAGAGTTTTTTTTTTAAAATAGTAAGTGCAAATGCCTTGCAAAGTGTAAATATTATATGAGACAAGAGACTAATTTTATTCTTATTATTAGGGATAGACCATGTTGTACTTATATTCGTATATCTTGTATGCCATACTTATTTAGTGGTCCTTTTTTCCATTCTGAATTGGTGCCCAATTTTTATAGTTACGCCACTGGCTTTATTGGTAAATCTGTTCGATATCCGACAATAGAATGTTCCAGGTTCAATCGCCGGTATCTTCATGAATGATTTATCTAAATTTGTTATAATAAAAATTATTTATTCACGAAAAAATATTTTTTTAATAATTCACTCTTAAATTATTTAGATTATTCTAAAAATAATCTAGAACCTCTGCTCATAAAGATAAAATTCATAATATGGCAGTATTAAAAATATAATTTCGTAAAAATTCTTACAAAAAAGATTCTCATTGTTTTACTCTTCACAGTCCAGCGTTCCGTGGGCTTTCCGGTTATAATTCAGTTCCGTACCATAGCAGTCCATTGTTCCATGAGCTGCTTACTTCCGAGGATATCCGGTGCTTCTGCAACCTGATTGTTATGTTATGGAGTGTATGGTGTTATGTCATTTATGTCATGTGTCGCATCGTACGTATGCCTGCTGTCGAGATGTTATTACGTATACTATTATATAATATATTTGATGTAGAAATAATTGTGAAAATTGATTATATTCAAAATATTACCGTTTAAATGTTTGTTTTTCTTTGTTTATGTTATAATGAATTCTTACAACAGCTTATCAATGCGGATAGAAAAAGTCACCACTAACGTGGTATTATAGATGCTGTTTCTCTGCTCGTTGTGGGTTGTATTTTTTTTCTTTGTGCTCTGATCTTGGGTCTAGATGAGCCTAATTGATATCCACGTATTGTTTCGACCGGCTGAAACAATTATATACCGGAGCCGATTAATAGGTCCTTATTTGGCGGAATACTGACAGTAATTATCAACCTCTCCGACTGTGGTTTGACAGTGATTCTCGGGTCGCAGAAAGAGGCAACCTTCACACTGCATAAACTGATCATACCAACAACACAAAAACCACTGGTACCAGCTGAAGGCATAAGAAAATGCGTAAACAGCTTAATTATTCGTTAATGCAAATGGTTCAAGATTATTCTATTGCTTTACATGATATAAAGTTCAATAAAAGATCGTGAATTAGTTTCACGGGATAAATCTTTATTACAGATTTCTAAAGATGACAAAACAATGAAAAAATGGCTCATACAATAGAATACCTATACTAAATAGAATATAAACTAGTTACGAAAAGGTATTAATATACCTGTAGAATATATATTGTATTGATTGTACGCGACGTATAATTACTTACCAGGTACGTTTTAGCGTCATAGCGCACACAAAAAAATATAGCGAGCACACAATTTTTAAAAATACTTCATCTTCATGTGCCGCCTGCTTTCATGGCGATCATGTTGCAGTATGTCGAGTTATTTTAGACTTTAACCACTTTCTGAGGTTACACAGCCAAGATTATCTTTTTCTGACTACGGCTCTGCTGCCTTCTATCTTCCCCTGCATAATGATTTGTGATGGGTATTACATGGCCTACGATCTGTCCTCAGCTGGTTTGAGTGATCACTTTACACAATGGTAGGTATCGAAACATGTTGATTTATTAATAAATAGTGGTTTAAACAAAGTGTTTTGTCTTATTTATAAATGGAATAGTTTATGACACATTTATGCAACAGTAAAAGTACCAATTAAATGTATTAATTAGAAAGATATACGTATAAAATTAATGTTGTACTGGTATTCGAACCTGGATCTCTTTCCAATCTTGGAAAGGTTCATTAACCAACTATGCTACAGCAGACAGTACTTTTGATAACAAATTTTCGAATCCATATGTTACATTTTTCAAATTAATACATTTATTGTTCCATTATTTGGATTGGAAAGAAATCTAGGTTCGAATTCTGGTAACAACAACAACATTTTTCGATAAAATTGATTTTATATGTATATCTTTCTAATTAATATATTTTTATAGAGTTACATATTTAAAAAAGTCGCGGAGCTATTTGATTGCGTAGGTGGTACTGAAATGATCACGCGAGTGACATCAAAATGAAAATATTGAAATAAGGAATTTCCGTTAGATCGTGTCTATGTATTTGGTAGTCTGTGTAAATAACAAACTTGGACATACTAACTTAGGTTTGCACCTTGCGTTACGTGGATCGAAAGCTCTCAGGTAGATAAACTCACCTATGTTTTAGAATGTTTAGAATGTTTTGAAATATATGGATATATGAGCAAAAATGGGCGATTTGATTGTATGCTATTTATTGTACGCCGATGATGCAGTACTAATGGCGAATAATGAACAAGAACTACTGAGTTTAGTGAATAGAATGTATGATGTATGCAGGGAAAGCAATCTCATGATGAATGTTAATAAGTCGAATGTGATGGTATTCGAAAAGGAGAAAAGCAAGACACCGCGCTAAATTCTAGTAGGTGATGAATGTTTGGAACAAATATATGAGTTTGTGTATTTGGAAAGTATGTTTGATAGAAACGGAAAGGCTGAGCATGATATCGAAATAAGGGCGACTGCAGGAAATAAAGTGAACGGCGCTTTGAATGGAATTATATCTAACGGGAATTTGTTAACCGAGGCAAGACTAGTGGTAAACAATGGAGTCCTTGTACCGACACTGATGTATGTAAGTAAAACCTGGAGTTGATTGAAGAGGAACGAAAGTAGACTAAATGTAGTGGAAATGAGATCAGTTAGGCGTATATGTGGAAAATCTATTTATGACAGAGTAAAGAATGAAAATAAAAGGAAATAATGTAAAGCTGATGTTAGTGTAGTGAGTAACATTAAGAAAGGATCACTTAGGTGGTTTGGTCAAATGTAAGGGATGAATGAAAAGATAATGGTAAGAAAGATATATGACGCAAGTGTTGACGGCACTAGAAATAAAGAACGTCCGTGGAAGACTTGGCACGACTAGGTAAACCAGATAATGGAGGATGGTTCTGTTAAAAGCTAAACAATCGGTGACCTTGTATGAGAAGATGTATGAATGTGGATGTGGCGAGAATTGTGTGTCAGAATTGTGTTGCATGCCTAAGTAAGTAAGTAAGTAAGTAAGTATGTTTTAGAACTTGTCAAAAACATTAGTTGTCGTGGTCAAAGCGATGTACTTTATGCAGTATCTTTAACATGTTTATGTATATTTCAAGACTTCAAGAATTGGTTAAATTTGATATTATTATTAAAACAATTAGAATTAATAATGTGTGTAAATTTATTTATTTCGTAAATCTTTCAGTGGTTATTGCACTTTATTAATTAATAAAAAAAACGATTCAAGTATCATTCCAACTTGAGTAGAATAAGGCTTTAAGCCAAGCTGCTTTTTGAATTTAGAACACTTGATTATATTGAGTGTTTCTCAGAAAATGGTGTTTAATTAACTCCACGTTGTAAACACGGTTCAGCTTAAAAGGTTTTCTCATTCATAGAAACATTATATATGCCTAACATACTTGTGCAAGGCTTTCTGCGATTAATGGAATCTTTCGTATCTTTGTAAAGATTGAAAACCTATGAACTAATAGTATTTAATAATACATTAACACAGATTATATTATTAAGGAGAACAAATTATTATTGTGAAGTTGTAATTATTCAGAACAGACGGTCTGTGATATTTTAAATATGAATTAAATGTATTAATTAGAATAATATATATATACAATCAATTTTATCGAAAAAATTGTTCTTACGCTACCGAGATTCGAACCTGGATCTATTTCCAAATCGGGGAAGGTGCATTATCCAACTATGCTACAGCGACAATATTTTTAGCGACAAATTTAAACTGTTAGTAATACATAAATAAATAAAATAATAATTAGCATAATAACCTAACCTATCCTCAGATAGAGTATAATTCGGTCATATGGTCGCCACACTTCATTGTTTACTCGATAGCGGTTGAAAGAATCTAGAGAAAGTTTCTAAGATTCATTCATTTTATATTAAATATACGCTCTGAGGATATCAATTATGATTATCTCCTTAGCTGTCTGAAATTGTTAAAACCGACCGACCTTACATTTCTATACAGGATCATCAATGGTATAATAGATTGCCCCCAGATTGTTAGTCTGCTTGACTTCACGCATCATTGAGGTCATCTAGATAAAATTAATTGTTTTATTACAGTGATAATGTCAGAATTCCGCAGTCCCCAAAATGCATTCTTTGAGGAGTGAATATGCGGAGGTAGTCGTCATTTTTGCTGTAAATTTAACTCTTTATTGGACTACATTATTACAATTTTTTGTTTCTCAACTCAATGCTGAAGGATAAATTGCTTTATTTCACATTTTACGTAGTTTTTAAATTTTGATTAAGAATAAACATGCTGACATTATTTTTTTCTTTTTTTATGTATTGCACTTCAGATGAAAATTTGTTATTTTACAAATTATGTAAATGCCTGAATAGGGCATGTATAATAATAATAAATATTAAAAACTTAATCAGTATTATAATATTACGTTAAATTAATTAAATTAATTAATTTAAATACAATACAGGTCAAAAAATTATATTATCAGTATCACTTAAATTACTCGTATATGTATAAGCAGTGAAAATGAATACAACATATTTATTTAAAATTATATAAGGATACATAGTTCGTTAGAATAAGTCGTGATAGTAGATTAGAAGATTTCGCTTCCATACTTAAATCAATCTAAAAGAATTTTAAATCTTCAAACAAAAAAAAATTATAATATCAAAACAGAGCTAACAACTTTAAATCTCATTTGGTTATGCTTTTTGTATATTTACAGAGCCAATTTACAAAATTCAAAGATAAAATTACATGAACATAATTCGATCCATTTTTATAAACTGTCTTATTCGTCCATAATGTGTTAGCATAAACGAAAGGACTGGTTAGAATTTTGTCTTGTGATAGCAGAAAGGGTGTGTATTCAGGAAGGGTGTGTATACGGGAAGGGTGTTTATACTCGGGAAGCGGAAAATTTCCCAGTAGTTTTCATAATCTCCTCTGGGTCACATAAATACTGGGTATTAACATAAGGCTCTCGGATATTTCATAACAATTCATCTACATTATTTTGAAATAATAATACTAGCATACATTTAGTTATTTTAAACCTTTCAGGGATCCAATACGTATTACAAATCTGACTGAATTTTTATTTTTAAAATTGACAAATTAAATGTCTACCTTTTTAATTTAATTGAATTGAACAGTTTACTGGATTTATTTGTCATGATAAGAACTATAATAACAATATATATTAATAATATTTTTTACATGTAATCAAAACCTTGAAGATGTGAAGATAAACTTTAATACATGTAATATGTAATCTGGATAGTTCAAAAATCGATTTCTGTACTCTCCATCGTTTTTGATATTGTCAAATTAAACAAGTAATATTCGATGATAATAAATCTGATATGAGTCCAGTTGAGGGGATGATTTTTTTATATTTATTCGAATATATATATTTTTTTTACTTGCGTTCATCGCATGTTCGTCAAATTTTAAATTTAAATGTTTTCGTATGAATGCGTATTCACGGCCATCGAAACGTGGCGAGTCGATAAAGCTTAATATATCAACTGGTCGGTTCAATCTTTTCTCCACATAAAATTCAAAATAGATCTGATCACATACATCACATTATGAGTCCATACTGTGTGTGTGTGTACTGTATTACCAGCAAATAATACAGTACACACATACTTTGGATGACAAATTTTCGAACCTATATGTTACACTTTTCAAATTAATACATATATCGTTCCATTATTTGAAAGCCATCTACAATGAAAATATGTCGTCAAAATTACAGTCGCTATAGCATAGTTGGGAATTCACCTTCCCCGGATTGGAAAAGAGATCCAGGTTCAAATCCCGATAGCGCAACAACAATATTTTTCGATAAAATTAATTTTATATGTATATCTTTCTAATTAATACATTTAAATATCACAGACTTATGTTCTGAATAATTACAAGAAAGTGTTCTCCTTAATATTAATATAATACGTTTATATATTTAATTTTTAAATGCGTAGATTTACAGCGCATATGAATATTTAACAAATAATGTCGGTTAACAAAATTAATGTTTCTTGTTAAGGGATGCCCATAGTTTATTTCTTTAGAACGTTAATTTTTTATTGGGTTTCGAGCATGTTGTTGAGCAGTTTACCTCAACCGCTCTGTTTTCGTAGCAATCCCGTATAAAAACACGGCGTATATGGTTTTTGGTCTTTCTCAGCTCTGATTCGCTAACGGTTAATAATCGTAACAAGGACGACGAAATAAAACCGTAATTTATCTGCCCGTGTAGTACCCTAAAACAATATGTCCTTAAACAAAAATATCCTACACGGTCACGCGGTCATGGATATGGGATAGGAGAATTTTCAGAAAATCACGATCGCGAAAACTACAAAATAAAACGTAAGTACATGGTTGTATAATAAAGTGTCTTTGATTCGGCACACTTCTTGAAAGAGCAAAGATGGAATGAATCGCCTATTTTGACGAAGTGACCGCGCTTTGAGGACTCTGAGGGTAAGTTATCGGTGACGTGTGTCCGGGTCCTAAAGCTTTTTGTGGCGCTCGTGAATCACTCTTGACAGCGCGGGATAAAATGGTGAAAAACAACAACTGACCGAATTAATGCAAGTTATCCCATAAGCAATTTTGATTCTATTATTTTTCTTTAAAAATGTTTTATATTAAATATATTATAAAATAATTAAACTGTTTAAATAAATATATGAAACGTTTAATTACAGAACCCCTAAAACGACTTATGTGTTTTTGAGTTATGAATGAAAACGTATATTTTGAAATCAAATGTACAAAATATTTGTTTTTACATCAACATTTTTTAAAGAGATAATTCTGTAATATAATTTTATTTCTGTATATATCGTTCTGGCAGGTTTTAGATCACATGATCATCAACTAGCGTTGTAATTAGCTAATTTTATTTTAGGGGGAATAACAACTTATACAGGGAATAACAACTTTTGGTGTATTTTGGAATTTACCCTAATTTAAAACATGTTATATCAATGGATTTAAGTGACATTTGGGAGAAACAATGTGTTCAATAAAACAAATCTACAAAACTGCATATTAAACTATAATTATCCGAAATCCGTTTTAGGGGGTTTTGGAATTAAGCGCTACATATGTATAATCCGCTAGATTACACCCGGAAAATAACAACATTTTTATAGTTTAAAATTAGGAATAAAGCAGCACGCCCATCTTAGGACGAGTAAAATGCTACATTTTAAGTTTCTACTTTTAATGAAAAAATTGTATTATTTAAATAATATATTCAATCTTAAATAAAACTAAATAATTTCGAAAATTTTGTTTTTACTGTTAATAATATTTCTGTGTAACAAATTAAAAACAAATCATTTATATATTTTTTTTATTAAATGATTTTATACAGTATCTATATAAATGAATACATATATCTTTAATGAAGGCATATAATATGAAGCTGTAAAATTCAGAAAGAAATAATCAGTAGAAATGAAGTCATTTGTTTTTCTATTGGAAAATGTATAATATTTTCAGAACAAAGAAGTCACATATCCAACTAATTCGTTACTTAAAGAAAATTGACAAATTGTAATGTATCAGTGTTCTTTCTAATTTACGTACGAAGTGGGTTGTTCTATTACTAATATATTGTATGAAGCATTTTTTCAATTAATAATAAATTAAATACGAACTTTCTTTGAATTTTATAAATTATTTTACTGTTTTAATAATTTTACAACCTTTTTTTTTAAACACTTTTTTTAAGGCTTGTGAATTTCTGTTTTGATTCTTAAAAAAAAAAATTAACATAATAAAGTCTACATTATTTGAAAACAGATAAAAAAAATTCGATTCCAAATAATTTTAGTCTTTTGATATCAAGGAATATATTAAAACATTATATTATTTTTGGCAAATAGGTCAATACTAATTTAAGAATCTAAAAATGGGCATCAAATGTTCAGAAAGAGCTGCGGGTCAATTATTGTACAATTAAATCATTATGAATCAGAATTTTGAGAGACAATTTTGCTTCATCTTCTTCTTTAATGACATTGCAACTCATATCGAGCCTTGGTCTCCCGAATTTTTCTCTGGTTTTCGGGGAAATCTGCGGCCCGTTTTAGGTAGGTCTCCCAGCAAAGTCGAAGTCTTTCTACTATTCTTCTACCACCTGAGTGTCCATTAATAATTATTTTTCAGTTCCATGTTATCTACATCCCCTGGATGTGACCAACCAATGCGGTTATAGTCTGGGATCTTGATAAATGTTATATAATAACTCATCGTTGTATCTAATTCTCAAATCTATCTTATCCCATCCAAGTCCCTAAAATCTCGGCAGCATTTTCCTGTAAAAACTGTCTAATATTTTATTTACTTTCATTCATCTAGTGTGATTTGCCATGGATTGTCTACGCTTCATACCATGATGATTTTGCGATCACAAGAAAAATATACACGTGTGAAATTTAAAATTAACAAGAGTTAAGACATGCGGGTGGTATGGTATAAATTGAAGATATCTTTTATTATTAAACATGGCTGTCATATTTGACTCTCAAGCTATTAAATTCGTAAACTTTTGTTTCGATAAATGCAATATATTTAGTAGGTATATGTACAATTAAACAAAAATAATATAACGCATTGGTTTATTGTTAAATCATACCACGCAATATACCTGTTATCAAATCTTTATTATTATCGATTATCTCGATTGACTACGGAGCGGAGTGATTAAATCAAATACGCCTTTTATAATGATGAATAGAAAATTAAAAGAAAGATAAGTACTTGGAAGAATCTTAAACAATTATCATAATATTATTTTAAGTTTAGTAATAATAAACAATATCTATTGGCTATATTGATTATTACTTTCACTTAGGTTAAATCAAAAAATAAAAATGGTTATTGTGACGACCTGAAACAAACTTCTTTTCGAAAAACAATGACAAAAGAAGCCTTAAGCTCATGGCTTTGCTTCTAAAACGCGTAAGCAAGGAGCGTAGTGCGTGAGATCCTTAAACGGGCGAAATTAACATCAGCATTGTTGAATTTTAACTGTTTATTAGCATGTTTAATATTTAACACGAATTCGTTAAAATGGTACGTATTGTTTGCCCGGAGGAATTAACAATTATTATTTAAATGAGAATTTTAACGTTTTGATATTCAAACATTCAGCCTTGATAAATACTGCGGAACATTGCGGTAACTTTGTTTACAAATGTTTTGTTGTAACCAGTTTCCTTACATTGTCACGATCTGTGGCATGGCATTATAATCATTTTATGAATTTATTAGGACCACAAGTATCCCGGTACATCGCGAGAACATCGCGGTAATAAGGACTCTGATAAAATTCCTGGATTTGTATAAATTATTGGCAATTTCAAAAGTCTTTCTGAATCGCTGCGGAAATTTCTAAGGAAGAAAAATACCCATATTATTATGACAGAATTTCGAACTTCAAAAAAATAACAAAGTAAAAATCTATTCATATAAAACAGGAATTAATTTATAAAATGTAAATTATTGAAATTATATTTTTTACGATACTTTGTAATTAATATTCATTTTTGAACATAAAATAATACATAAAATTTATATAATATACTTTCTCGAGGAAAAAAATAATTTATGGACGAGTTAATAAGATTCCGTGATAGTTTGTAAACATTGTTACGAGGCCATAACTCTGATACACTGTCCAATAAAATGGTAAAAACCTTACTTCGATTTTTACGTTTCTTGATGTTTAGGGGTGGGCGGGTTCGGTCTGAATGAAAGCTTCGGAAACGCTGAAGGACTTGATGTTTAGTTTTCAGTTGATGCCAAAACAAGATTGATGAGCTTCCTAGAACGTGTTATGTTTTCCCTGGTGTTAACTTCCATTCGGCTTAATATGGGTTAACAGTTAATAGGGTGAAGGTTTCGACTAAAAATTAACACGCACCGCGCGGTTAACGATCCCAGACGAAGGGTGTGTGCTGAATGTTAAGGTCCCTGATGAGGGGAATAATGAACAAAGATAAAAGTAAAATTAAATATGTGCTGATTATAATTATACCGGTGAGTCTTGTGACGTGACGATGAATCCTCATGAACTATAAGGTGTGAAAATTAGATTTACAAACTACAGAAAAAAATTCTTCATTCAATAATATTTAATTGTATATTTTATGCATATATTATGTACATGTTTATACCTACTACACCGTAAATTATTCGTTCAGTTCAACCATTTTTATACAAGTTTTTAGATTTAAATTAATTTTATGTAAAATTTTGAGATATCTTACATACATAAATATGAGGTTCAGATTTATGTATGTTTAATTATAAATTGGATTTAAGTATTGGTTTTTGTTTTTGGCGATTTTACCAAATTGAAGAATATCCTTTCTTTCAAAATATTATAGTTTTTTGCTTATTTCTCATTACTATCATTAAAATCCACCAAAAATTTTAGTTTACGAAAAATATACTTTAAATAACCTATTAGGAAAAAAAAAATATGGCATCCTAAAATATTTTAAATTTAAAATCCGGCGGATGTCCACATAATTTTCTGAAAAGCCGTATCACAAATTTAAGGCTAAACAAAGGATTTTAAGAGTTACAACACCACTATATGATAACAATCGCACTAATATTTAAATACTGTTAGGAATGGGATAGTTTCCGCTTCCTTGTTGTAGATACGACTATGTAACAATGACGGCTAAATTATATTTAGAAACTATAGAAATAAATTGCAAAATTTACCAGATACAAATACAAAGTACTAAATTCATCCAAATACGAAATATTTCCTGTACACAATTTCATGACATAATTTACGAATAACTTTAAATACCACAGATTCAATTATGAATTCTGCTTTACAATGACAGTTTCTTATTATTCTCACCCCCAGAGTAGGAGGATGAAAATCCAATAAACCGCGATGGGTTTTAAAAATTATATTAGACGAATAAAGAGCCATTATTTATGTTCATTCGATCGGAATCGTATCATCAAATTTTGCCCAGTAAGAATAACTCTGGCTCACTGCTTACATTTCGTTAATAACTGCCGTTCAGATATTTTTACAAAGACAAAGAAAAATACTGTTTTCTATAAATGGGGAAAAAACTGTTGAAATATTTCATTTTTCCTGCTTTCCGATAATACTAATCTTTTCGTACGAAGTATGATAAATATATTATATCAAGTATAGTTTTATAATAAATTAAAAATATGAATGTAAAAAAATATGTTTTTACATTTGCATTATCGTCGACTTATACTTCATAAGTATACATATTATATTTTATTTATGTACATAAAAAAATCGTATTTATACATTTTATAAACAAATAAATACGTCACATAAAATTTGAAGAAGTAATACAGTATCATCAATAATCAAATAAAAGAAATTGATTACAATAGAATGATGTTGTGAATAATTTTTTTTCCAATCGATTCTGCTTAATTGGGGGGAATGTTTATTTGAGCTAAATCTCAAGGAACGGAAACCAAACCAAGAAACTAACAGTAATTTAGATCGCTTAATTAGGACAATATTTCACTTATTTGAGACAGTAAATTTAAGATGACAATGCATATTATACACATAACTTCAATGTTTATCAATGATTAGTGCAAAAATTACCTTTTTGAAAGTTATACAGTTGGCGAGCTTTAAAATCCAACACCATACAAAATTGCTTTACTGCTTGCGGCTTTAAACCTTCAGACATTCCCGAAATTTTGAGGAATGAGGAAAGTACGGACGTGTTAGAAGTTCTTATTGTTAATTATCAAAAATTTTCGACAATAAATTTAGATAACAATTTACCATGTTACTATGAAAATGAAGACTATGAGAATGCAATATTGAAGTCATGAAATCGAAACATCAAAAGTTAGATGAAGACGATGATGATAAAGGTTCACCTGCGCTTGTGAGTAGCTACGGGGTAAAAAAAATATAAATTTAATGTACTAATTATAAATATATACATATAAAATTAATTTTGTCGAAAAATATTGTTTTTGCGCTACCGGGATTCGAACCTGTATCTTTATTTCCAATCCGGGAAAGTACACTACCAATTGTGTTATAACGCCAGTATTTTTCATGACAAATTTTCGAACTTATATGTTACACTTTTTCAAATTAACATATTAATAGAGATCCAGGTTTGAATCCCGGCAGCGCAAAAACAATATTTTTCGACAAAATTAATTTTATATGTATATATTTATAATTAATACATTAAATTAGTATTTAAAACATCACAGACGTATGTTCTGAATAATTACAACTTCACAATAAGAATGTGTTCTCCTTAATAAAAAAACTATAGCCTGGTTGCAGCGTTATTTTATGCAGGAAGGCAACGTAGGGAGCCAAAATATTCATCGTTTAATTTTACGCTCACTTCGGTTAATTGAGGCAGCCGCTTAATTGCGCCAAATGTTCTGATCCCGAGATGTCATAATTAAGCGGAATATAATAATAATTACATAAATTCAATCAAATGTATCGTTTTAAATTGTGCCAATCAGTACTACTTTTATAATGTAAATATGATAATAATTATTTGGCGTTGATATGCAATATGTTAGAAGCAATTATATTGTTTACGACTTTTATTAGACTATATTTTTTAGAAGATTGAATATTTTTTAAAACCTCTGATAGTAATTAGATATTGACGTATATAATCATTTATTTCCCATATATATGTTTATATTACAAGTGCTTACCGATAAATAATTATATTCTAAATTGAAGCAATAATTATAGTTATAAAATATATAAATATATATTTTACATAATGATGGTATAAAATAAAAAATATTTTTTATTAACCCGGGAGCAGTGGCGTAATCAGGGTACCCCTCATCAAAATTTTAAACTGTCCGGCATGTAAAAAACGCGTGATAATGTTGCTTCTTCCCCCTATACCTTCTGACTACTCCTCTGGGATATCAATGCGACTAGAAACGATAGGTTTAGTACCCAAGAGACTGTGCCGTGGAGAGTTATCTTCACGTGTTTCTTCCAGCTACCTACCTTCATATATTTCTTCTAATTAATTATATTACTATTACTACGTACTAATTAGACAGTTTATCAAAGTAGATGCAATTTATATAAGTTGAATTCATACCTACATATTATAATTGAATTCGTTTCTGTTTTTACTTTGAGTTACATGTCAGGCCAATGAACTCGGTTACTTGGAAGCCCACTTGAGATATCAAGGGTCGGTGTATAGGTTAAACAGCGAGTTAATAAAAACTATTGGGACCAAAATCTTCCAGTAAAATAAAAAATGTTAATATTAAACAAGAATAAAGGATTATAGATAATAAAAGGCCCGAAGCCATAGCTAACAGATCACTGTGTTTTGGGTATCGGTCATGGGAAGTTCTTCTTAAATAAATTCATTATTTTCTCTTGCGAAGTGTACAAAGGATGCACTTCTCCTTTTAATTCGGCACCACGCTGGTGCGAGAAATATAATTCACGCGCCTCGCAGCCGTGAAGGATTCTCCCATTGAGGCACTAATCTATCACTATCTTTTTACGGCGCAATTTTTAAAAATTACTTTCATAAGTTTTGATTAATCGCAAAAGCAATCAATTTTTATATGCAGTATTTTTAAAGATAGTATTTTTAATTAAATAAATTTTTTCCCGACATGTTATATGAAGATTTTCTGATTTTTACATGTTTTTTAGATGAGGATCGACATCGCGACAAACGGTAAATCTGACAAATTTAGAAGATGCAGTCGGTACTATCGCTTCATGGCTGAAAGAAGAATAAAAATATGTTATTTGCTCGATCGATTCCGACAGTGACGGTGAGTGAACATTTAAAGGAAAAGGCTAAACCAGAAATGGTGACTTTCTACAATTTGACCAAAGGAGCTGTTGATATAGTTGATGGTATCAAAGGTTATATTCAACTACCAGGAAGAATAACAGATGGACTTTTACCGTATTCTATTCCCTTTTTAACTAATACTAATGCAGTTGATAACAGTGCATTATGTACCTAGTATTTTTTATAAAAAAAACTGTTTTGAAAAAAAAAATTTCTTCCTTTTTTCAAATTTCAGTTTAATATAATTTACTTCCAAGTTTAGTAATAAATGTTATAATTTGTAACGAAGGAGTGTTTCATTTATCATACGTAATACAAATAATTCTAGAAAAAGCAATTGTCACTTACGGTGTAGGTCATGGGTATGCCACTTCTCCCGGGTTAAATATATATTTTTTTGTGTTATCTCAAAAAGGATTAAATTTCCATTTCCTTCAAATTAACAAACTTTTACGTGATTCCGATTGGACGTTTGTCGATCAACAGTCCACATTTCTAAATCTGCCCAACCGCACTCTCAAATATATATTTGCATAAAAGTAAATTCGTATAGTATATTATATACCGGATAATAAATTCCGTCGGAGGTTCTATGGCTAGGGGTAGTTTTAAGGCCTCTACAAACTTTTACAATCGCCGCCCGCCAAACAAGTGGCACCTAATGAGAGAACTTTCTTCCGGCCCGCCCCTACGCGGGGAATTGAAAAAATCTCAACAGATGCTTAAAAAAGGAAAGAAAATTATCCAGACTAAAACTTTGAACTATTCATCGGCATTTATTTCATTGTACTGAGTACTGACGATCATTGGCCAAAAATTGTTACTCGAGTGCTTCGTAAGTTCTAATTGTATTAATTATTATTTTACGGAAAATACATTATTATTACGAAGTTGTAGTTTTTCAAAATATGGTTCTATGGTATTTTAATATAAAGTAAATGAATCAACTAGGACGATATACAGAAAAAATCAGTATATCGAAAAAATATTTTTGTTGCTACTGGAATTCGAACCTGGACTTTTTCATATCTGAGGAAATGCGTTATTCAGTTTCACATCAACTGAGTTGACTGACGACAAATTTTTGAACTTATATGCTGTACTCCTTTCAAATTAATACATTTGTTATTCCGTTTTTAAAAAGCATTTCACCTTTATATTGTGACAAATCTCATATATCTATGAGTAATATACGCTAGGAGATGCCGGAATTAAATACTTACATAAATTATTTTCAATAGTTAAAAGCTAAATAAATCATACAATCGTTATTTCAAGTAGTTTAACTAATTTATGTTCAAAATTATATAATATGAAATTATTGTGAAATAATGTTTAAAACAAGTCCGAAGCCAATGCAGCATAGCATTTGTGAACTGGATTTCATATTGATTAAACACAACACTTTTTTATGACCAAAGTCTTGAAACTGATAAAAATAGTTTGAAAGTATTAATTTTTAAAACGATATTTATGAAATAATAATTATTTACCTTCATAATTGTCTTATTTCAACGTTAATTTAAATAACCATAAATAGTACAACATAATTTTGAAAAATGAACCTTCAGAACAAAAAGGTCACAAATGTATATTTCAAAGGAAATTGAAACATCACTCCAATGAAATGATTAAATTCACTATAACATGTGGAAAAACATTGGGATTGTATGTAAAATAATGGACCCCGATAGTCTATTAGGGATTAGGGGGTAAAACGTATTAAATTTCTGAGTAAACAAAATATATATTCGCTAGTTTCTGTTGAAAAAATATATCTAGTTTTCCCTTTGAGAGTTTTTGTAAGTAATATGTAAGTTTATACACAGAAGGTTTTGTACCTTAAGACCTTTTAAAGAGTGTTAGAGATCTCGCTTTTCACAATGTGGCCAACCCATCTCTGTCTCTTATTTAGGCTGTTCGTACTACAATTTCGAGTTTATGCGAATACGTTATAAGCAACGGCGGGCAGTGCATATAAGCAAGAAAGCTGTACATTACTAAAAATTCTGGAAAACAAATATAGGTTAAATAATTGAATTAACATAAACAAAAATTTTACAATTAGCGCTATCTATGTACCAGTAGAGACTTTAATTGCTCAGTTCTAAAAACTACCTCTACATCTCACAGCTGTATCCATTCGCCGCCTTGACCTATTCATATTACTCTGTTCTATATTTAAGCTACTGAATTACTCGAGTCATATATGGAAATTTCTTTCGGTTGATCCGTTTTGCATGGAGTCGTTACCTATGCTGTTTTTTTAACAGATTAACATTAGAAAGGCTTACAACTGCGTGCAAATCATTGAAATGTCTACTTCCTATTTTACTAATTCGCGAATTTTACTATCTTACTGTTTTTAAAGTGTTGATGTCATGGGCATTCTTTGCGTTCGAGGTGCATTTGGTGCATGATTATTATTCCGTTTAGTTTTTACGTGAAGGATTTTCAAACAATAAAATAATCATGATCAGTCATAAAAAATGTTCTTAAAAACGTTCATATATTTTTTATATGGGTAAGAATGTATTATTATACGTTAAAACTTAAATTTTAAAAACACTATTAATAGTACTCTAAAATTACAAATGTATACATGGTAGGGTCGTATAAATGATGGATTTATTTTGTCTAAAGACGTTGATTGAACGATAGTTCATAATCCTATGTACAACATATATTATATATGATTGTATAATATCATTGGTAATGGTATAACCTAAATCTATACTTACTGCACGCCACTGGATATAAGCTATACACCAGGACTGGCCTAAGTATTCTGTGGGGAATTTTGTTTGGGGTACTTAGAAGGTCATTTCTTGATTATCTGTAAGAGTCCAGATTTACGCATACATTAGTGGCTTCATTAGTTGGCGCAAACCTGGTCTTTCTGAACATGAACAGATTATGTAATGTAAAAAGTAAACTGAGTAAATATGTACAAGATAAATTATGGTAAAAGGGGTAATATTGATGCTGTTTATTATAAATCAATATATGTAATGTTTAGTATATATGAATATATGTAATGCAATACAAATAATGTATAACAACATGCGGAACTCATGCCAAACTTGAAATGCTAATAATTTTCACAGCGTGCTAGCATCGTTAATACCTATGCAATATATTCGAGTATTTACATTTATTTTTCATCCGCATATTTTTTCTACAATGAACAATAGATGAACAAAAACTAGACATATTATTTTAAAATAGAGAGGCAATTTTTTAAATTAAGATTAAATAGGAATGCGAGTCACACCAATACTCAAAATACGCTAAGCACTTGTGCTTTGATAAAATGACTACCTTTGTAATTTTCCCGCGAGGATGTTCCACTTGGTTACTAAGTGACAAAACATATTGTTAGAAGAAAACATTCTTATTGTGAAGTTGTAATTATTCAGAACATAGGTCTGTGATATTTTAAATATGAATTAAATATATTAATTAGAAAGATATACATATAAAATCAATTTTATCGAAAAATATTGTTGTTGCGCCACCAGGATTTGAACCTGGATCTCTTTCCTAACCGGGGAAGGTAAATAGTTGGATATAACACCTGTTAATGGTTAATAGTTAAATCCAAGTTCGAATCTCGGTGGCGCAACGACAATATTTATCGATAAAATTGATTTTATATGTATATCTTTCTAATTAATATATTTAATTCATATTTAAAACATATTGTGTTAATATGTTAATAAAAGACTCGACATTATAGTTTAATTATAGATTTAAGTTGCTAGAAGACCTTACCAACAACGTGAAGATGCCTCTTAAAGATACTCGAAGAGTAACTTCAGAAAATAATTTGTTTAGTTTCATATTAAAAAATGGGAAGAATCGCAACCCTTAGTTATTAAATCGCGACAGAATCTTGAAAATATCAAACTTACCTAGAATTTAAAAAACTGAAATATACTAGTATATTGAGAGCCTTCAACTTGCTATAGTTGACCTAATAAATAATGGTAATATCTCAACTAAAGTAGAAAAATAAGCATAGTAAATAACAACTTTTACCAATTAATTAACAACGATTATTTTCATTTAACATATATTTGAATATAATAAGCATTTTTAGGAATTTTGATGAGTTACTAACTTTAATTCACAGTATTAATACAGATTTACATGTAGTAGTACTAACCGAAATTTAATTCAATAATTACATTCATATTTTTGACATGTCTGTCTATACTGTGTGTTCTGCAAACACTTTTCATAATAAATGTGATGGTATAATAATATACGTAAAAGATAATATTAAAATTAAAGAAATAAAATGTATTCCGATTTCAGACTGCAATAGTATTACTGTTATATGTTAATACTATGGCTTACTTTTTTCTATAACTACAGTATACAAGTCATGGGACCTTAAAATAAACACATTTAATAAAGCTCTAGAACAATTTTTGAATATAAATAAAAACATTTGTAATCAAATTATTTTAAATATGAATTAAATATATTAATTAGAAAGAAATACACATAAAATCAATTTTATCGAAAAATTATGTTGTTGCGCCACCGGGATTCGAACCTGGATCTCTTTCCAAGCCGAGGAAGGTGCATTATCCAACTATGCTACAGCGACGATATTTTTAGCGACAAATTTTCGAACCTATATGTTGCCTTTTTGATATTAATACATTTAATCGTTCCATTATTTGAAAGAGTCATCTACCTCATTTTTAAGAAATCTCAAATACCTTTGAGTAATCTGGTTTGGAAAGATATAATTTCACTAAGATATTCGAAGATTGTATAAAAAAACGTTTAGTACGCTTTTTTGAAAAACAGTGTCATATCAGTAGCTTCTTGGTGTAGTGGTCAAAACGTGGTCTGGAGTTTGCGCCTTGTTCCAGGACACCAGCAAGTTAGTCCTATTTTCATAGCACAAGCGTTTAATAGTAATAATATTGATGTGACATGTATTCCTTGTATACATCTCTATTTAAAATTTAAAAAAACTAATTCCGGTGGTCCAACAACAATATTTTTCTTTAAAATTGATTATATATATATATTTACATTTCTAATTAATATATTTAATTCATATTTAGTAATAAAATAATGTTTTTTATCATTTTATTTTATCATTATAATTTTCCTCCCCTTATCCCATAAGAAGGTTGGGGGCCCAATGTTTCGACAAGGTGTTTTCATTTTCTCCCGTCAAGCTCTGCTTTAGTATTTGATGACTACTCATAGCCCAACCTATCTACACAAAGTGTTTGTTGTTATTTACTCCAATTTAGTCTGAGGCGACCCATCGGCCGCCTACCCTCCGCAGTAGACAAGAAGATACGTTATGGTTACGTCTAGCATTTGTCATGTCCATGCCACCTGAATTGAGATTCTCCATGCCGAGGGTCTCCTTAATCGCACTACTTCTCATTAGGTCAATTAATGTGTATCTCATTTCGGCAGCCTTGAATTTTTATCCCCTTATCTAATATACACATCTTTTTTGTACCTGCATACATGTATGTATTTTGGGTAGCCGTAAAATGCTACGCCATATTCGTGTTACTCTATGGAGTGGAGGTCTAGACTATTTCAAGCTATTGGCTATACTGATGTTATTTAAACATCTCTTGAGTTAACCACATTAGCAATGAAGAGATATTAAGACGCACGAATAAGTCAAGAGAACAAATAACGGCTATCAAATGAAAACTGCGTACTTTTGACGTATTCTCCGCAATGAGTAATTAGAACTTAATGTGCAGGAGAAGAAAAAAGGCAGCAGAGGTATAAATAGAAAGAGGTCGATGTGGCTGCATAAACTCAATGTTATATGATAAATCCGCATACTGTAACTTGATAGCCAACTTTCGATAGAAGCTAACTAACTTACTACCACGCCGTTTCCCCGTGGAGGTAGGTAGAGAGGATAGAGCGCCATACTCTTCTGTTCTAACACAATTCTCGTCAATAAGCTAGTCGATTATTGAGGCTTCTAATAGTACCATCTTCCAGTATCTGGTTTACCTGGTCGTGCCGAGCCTTGCGCGGATATCCTCTTTTTCTGGTATCAACGCTTGCGTCATATATCTTTCTTGCCATTCTCTCCTCATTCATCCGTTCCATGTAACCAAACCATCTAAGTGATCCCTTCTTAATCCTACTCACTATGCTAAGATCAGCTTTACATTCTCTCCTTGTTTCTTTATTATTTATTCTGTCATAAATTAATCTACCAGATATACGCCCAAGTGATTTCATTTCCACTGCATTCAGTCTGTTTTCGTTCCTCTTCTGCCAGCTCCATTTCCATACATCAATGTTGGTACCAGGACTCCATTGTGAACCGCTAGTCTTGCTTGGGTTAACAAGTCCCCACTGGATATTATTCAGGTCAAAGCGTCGTTCACTTTGTTGCCTGGATATCTTTCTCAGCCTTTCCGTTTCTATTAAACATACTCGTACTTCTCAAATACACAAACTCATCTACTTGTGATAGTAAGCTGAAAATGTATAAGATTAGAGTATTCTGGGATAGACCTGGCTAGTCAACTAATATATGGTTCATAGCCGGTTGAAGAAAATTAATAAATCTGTCAGATGAGTTGGTCATAGTTTTTAAACCCGTTCTAGAGTTTGTTGATATTTATATATAATATAAAGTAAGATAAAAGTTAAAGGAAAATATAATGCTCTCCTCAGAATAATAAAAAAACATCGTTTAAGACTTTTCTGGAAATCGTTTCAGGTAAAACGATCTCTAAATATTAACACACGTCTCGTCCTCAGGTACACCCCAAGGACTGTCTGTATTCAGTCCCGAAAACAAGTA
Organism: Eubasilissa splendida; assembly: GCA_031772225.1. NCBI lineage: Eukaryota > Metazoa > Arthropoda > Insecta > Trichoptera > Phryganeidae > Eubasilissa > Eubasilissa splendida. Next base: position 32,671,449 of record CM062846.1, on the reverse strand, counting down.
AACCCTTAAGAGTAATCCTGGCTTATTTACAAAGGACAAGCAAATACTCCTTAGCAAAGTATTTGCTGTAAAACATTAAAGGTTTTTTAACATATACAAAGGAAAATATTGAACGCTTGACAAGATGAAAGACCATCTTCTACAAATATAAATTACTTTTTAACTTATATAATTCAATTTTTAAATATTGAATATTAAAAAACACAAATCACAGCATTGTTTTAAAACGCGCTTACGCAGACTTCTGATGAAAAGTTAAGTCCCAAAAAATAAAACAATATTATGATACAAAAGTTATTTAATAAAAATCTTTAAGTCTATAAAATATTTACAGTACATACAAAAATATGTTTACTAAATACTATAATTGGACGTTATATGACGGGTTTTAAAATAAAGCATTTTAAGTATTTTCAAAGATGTATAATAAACGTATTTACACTGCTATATAGGGTATCCAGCGGAAAATATACAAGCTTAATATTAAATATTAAATAAAAACTACAATGTTATTCTCATGTTTTATTTATACAAAATGGAGTTTAATAATGCTTATTTTACGTTTTATAAACAATATCGTCTAAATGCCGTCCATTTCTCTCAAGACACTCTAGCAATCGGACTCTTAAATTTGCAAACACGCGAGAGCAAAGCGTTGGTTCAATGGCAGCAACTTCACGGCGGATATTATCTTGTTGGGCCTGAATTATTTGAAGATTGTTGCTGTAAACACTCGACATATCCCCACAAATAAAATCGCACGGTATAAGGTCTGGTGACCGAGGTACCCAGGGTATGTCTCCGTACTTGCTGATTAATTTATTGGAAAAATTCCCCTCAGCTTATCCATTAAAACTCTAGCTGTGTGTGTAGTGGTCTTGCTGAAATTGTGTTCTATTATTGAACCCGGAAAACAATAGCAGTTGCGGTACCAAAAACTTGTCGATCCCGATCGATTATCCCTCGGTCAGAAATTGCACACCACACTGTCGTTTTTGGACAATGCAAAACGTTTTTGATGGCGTTTTCTTGGGTTGTTAATACACCAGTATCTCATGTTCTCTTTATTAACATAGACATCGATATAAAAATGTGCTTCGTCAGTAAAAAATATGTTTCCAAGCGTTCGTACTATTCCAAAACGTTCCAGTATCGTTTTAGCTAAGTTTTCACGTAAAAAATCGTCATTTTCGTTGAGAAACTGCACGATTTGCAGTTTGTATGGGTGAAACTATAGTTTATTTTTCAAAATAATTTGCATTGTTGATCTTTTTATCCCAATACAGGCTGCAATCTTCCTTATTGATTTACGCGGATTGCACATAATTTCACGTCGAACTTGAGCCACATGTTCTGGCGTCGCTGCTAACGTTGGTGGTCCCGGAAGAGTTTGGTTAATCATTGTCCCTTCTTGCCTGAACTTTTAAACCCAACACCAGATAAGTTGCGTGCTCGGCCCATCACTTACTCGTCGAATATTAAAGTGAGTACAAAAAGCGCGACGCACATGAACCAATGAATCACCGCATTTTAAATATTGCTCAACAACGAACGCGCGGTGCGCTCCCGACCATTAACTCATTGCGACTGGCAATCCCAAAAATCACGCGCGTCAAACAATACCCCTCTCACTTACCTCACCTGATGATAGGTAGGTAATAGGGTAGGTACAGTTATAGATTTTGTTTATTAGTGTACACATACCTACTAATTAAATTCAATAAATATTTTTTCCCTTTTTCAAATAGATATATTTGTATATGGAATAAATAATTTCGAATCTATATTCTTATTATTTTTCAAGTACCGTATTTTTATGAGTATAAGCACTATATCTTATTATTTTAAAAATATACTTGCGACTAATACAATGCAAGTCAAATTTTCAAGTTATAAAATATTCGCACATTATTTAGGTACTTGTAAAACTTATTTTATTTTCATCTTCTATCCTATCTATGATAAACGACTATAGACGGACGTGACACTAGACACATGCTTGAGAGAGTATCAAAACAGAAGTCATTATGAAGTCGTTCAAAAAGACAGGAATCTCAAACGTGCTGGGTGGGACTGAAGATTATGCAATTTATGAAGAAAATTTTGATTCAGACATTGACAATGTTCAGTAATAATGCTATATGTTCATTAATAATATTTTTTAATAAAAAATTATTTCAAAAAATTTTATCCATAAATTTAGGGTGTGAATTATACTCGTAAAAATACGGATATATATTATTTATTTATCATACCTTTACATATGTGTTCAAGGTTATGAAAAATACGACCAACATAGAGGTTGACTCATCAGGTTGGCCATTTGTCTTTAACATGCATTGACAACTAAAGAATGTACGAATAATAATTACGTGTTACGTAATTAATTGTCTCGCCAGGTAAGACTGGCTGGAAATTACGTTACTTGATACATATCAAAATACGTAATTTTCAGAGAATTTTTCTCGCAATATTCAATTGAAGAAAAAGAACAATATGAAGTTCTTCTGTTCATATCCACTATAACCTTTCCCAAATGACTACTTTTATTCTGACCAGCGTACAAGCTGTATGAACATATTTAAATCTAGCGTAAAATCAATAAAAAATTAACTTTAAATTAAAAATTAAAATATTTAAAAGTAAAAGTGCTAATTTTTTGAAAATGTATTTTTAAATATTTTCATTTGAACTACTATTAATAATATGCTTACCTTATATAAACAAATATTTTGTTATTTAAAGCATTGTAAATGCACCAAGAATTTTATAATTATTTACAATACACACATACGAGGTGTGACAGTTTGATTCCCGGAATAGCCGCATAGTCGCTCTTGTTTTACGTAACGTAATTGTTACTAAATCAATAAAGGTTCATATTTGAACATCTTTTAACTAATACGTGCGTAAATTTCAAGCTAATAGAGTTAGTCGTTAGTTAACTATTGGGAAGGTAACATATATCTGTGGGTACATTTAAAAATAAGTTATATAAATTTTGTGCTCACTGTGAGTGTCTTTCTGATCAAATTGAATCATTCTGCTTATTTATCGGACTTAGCTTCCTGTGTGATTTGAAACTATTTTAAAAATTAAAAGCTGCGCTAGAGGGACGGAAATTTTCTAGAACAAACTGATATCCAGCAGAATGCCATCTTACCTAGTTATAGATGCACTAGAGAAGTACTTTGAAGATGACATAAGCCACTAGTGTATCGGTTCCACACATCATTTTTAAAGGCACATTCCGGGAATTAAATTATCATATTTCATATTTATTTGTGACATTTAATCAGTGTGCAACACTAAAAATTTTATACTTTTGAAATTAGCAAATTAATCTTTGTGGTTAAAATTCATATTTTTATTTATTAACGTTGTTTTATTAACCACTTAAAATACTAATAATTTATATTATTAATTTTATATTTGTTATCTTGATTACAATAATTGTGTTTATAAAATAATAAAATATTTAAAAAAAATACTAACCTCTAACCTGTTTGTGGCACAGTTTATTATACTAGTTATGAGCGAGTTTTTATCGCTATAAGATATTCAATTAAAAACCTTTTTTTTCCACTCTAGTAGTATGGTTCTTCAAATGATGTGTCTAATTCGTGATTGCATCGTGTGTCCTGCTTTCATTCTTGACTCCAAATATTCAAGTATTACATTTTCACCTTATCCGGCATTCAGATATATATCCGAGTGAGGAAGTATAATAATAGTTATAACCACGGCTATGATGCTGTTTGAGAATCGATCAAAAATATGAATAATGTACATCGTGCGTGTTGAGATGAATAAACATATTCAGCAGGAAATATTTTTGCCGACGCCCATCCGGCTTGCCGCCGACGCCGCTGCCGCGTGCCGCCGGAAGGTACTGTCTTGTTGTAGGTACGCAAGAATAAACGGCCTCTGAAAATTTAAACTGAAATAAACACCGAAGCCGGCATTGCGCTTCAGCCGGATATTGTTAGGAAGATGAAGTAACGAAAAGACGTGATGCTTACTGCTACTGTTTGAATCATTAATAAACAGAAAGACGGACGAGACAGAAAATTACTTGAGCATCCTAAATGCTTTGCAACAGTTCTACATTTTCATTTCCGAATGTTGCTTCTCTTTAAATTGAAAACAGTCTGTTTATTTTCATTTCTACCGGATTAATGTTACAATATTCTACAAAGTTTCCTTTGTTATTGTATTTTTGAAAATCAACAAAATAATAATAGTATGGAAGTGAACTCACTGCAAATTTAAGTCATTCAGATTGGAATTATTTTTCTAACTTTCTGTAATATTTCCGAGACTTATATGCTCGATTTACATCAGTAGCAATTTGATAAGGTACATGAAAATATATTCTGTAGTTATGATCTCATCCTTAAACTACGAATGCAAATAGTCAGATGCTAGGTGTTTTCAGTATAATTTTGTGGAATAAAATCATGGATTCAATCATAGATTTATAAATAAATAATATAAAATAAAATCATAGATTTACCAAAGAAATAAAGCATTTAAGTGGATCTACAGAACAAAGCTCAAAATAAGTTAGATGGATAAAGTTACGAATGAAGATATTATAGTTCAGATGAATAAAAAAAATGTGTTTACAATAATAACTAACCTCGGACATGCTGTTCCGTACAGGAAACAAGAACTGTATGCAGGGGTGGTTCGCCGGTTCGCTCTGGTAGCTCGGATGAAGATTGTCTGCAGCGTGGTGCAGCGGTCCAGGGGGGTCCAAAAATCTCGTCCAGTGTAGCAGCCAAGTCGTGTAGTAATTCCGGTTCCGTGTCCAAAGTCGATGCCAAGTCAGGAAGCCAGAAGATCCAATAGTTCAAAGTAGTAGCAGGGTCGAAAAGATGAGATGAATAAAAAGTCGTAATTTGCTTATCAAGTCCAGTGGTGCGAGAGACGAGTGAGACGAGAGTGATCTTTGCAGCCACTGGACCATTATTTATTTCACATCTAAAAATACCACGAGCGCTACAGGCTCCAGGAGATCTCCTCCAATCAAAATGCCGGATCCGTCCCCCTGCCGCCCCGCTGCGGTCCAGCGCAGCCACCCCCTGGCGGCGAGATCTCGAAACTTGGTTCATTTTTCTCGCCGCACAGTTGAAGACGGCAGACTCCGAATTTCTCCGGCATTTCCTCTCTCCTCTTTACAATTTTACTTTCTCAGGCACCGCGAGTATTTTATCTTATAGTCTTTATTGCTCCTCGCGATGCCTGATAAGTCTTATCCGGGGCGATGGCCCGGGAATTAATTATCGCACCTCAAACTTGAAAAACTCGTTTTCGATGCCTAAATGATTTTTGAGGTGCATAATGCGCCGGGCGATCGCCCCTTCCATTCTCTTTTTATTGATATCATATTTTCATTACAAATAATTTTCTACGACTAGTTATGCTAAAAATTATGTGCGGCATAGTCTGCGCGCCGGCGGGGGCGGAGTCTCGCAGCGGCCCGCTACCCCCTCCACGCGGCGGTCCGTTGGCGCAGCGGCGTGGAAAATCCAGTGGCGCGGGGTGCCGGGCGGAATGTTTTGTGACGCGGAAAAATGGCCCCTTTTGTTCATACATTTCTCGGGCCACTCTCTACCGCGTCCGTGGTTCGCAATGCTGTGCGGAATACATGCAATGAGACATCCAGAGAAGTATTAGATTTTGCACTTCATAATGAACTTTGCTGAGTTTTGGAGCCCTGAAAAAAGAAGAACATCGTGGCTATAGAACCTAATGCAATGGTTTGGCTAGTCTACTGTAGAGCTCTTCCGAGCCATAGCAATGTGATGATAATAGATAAGGCACTAGAAAAAGAAGTCAAAACGCCAAAAAAACTTAATATATTCGTGGTTGACCAATATTTGTTAACCTGATTTATGTGTGTGTAAAAAACTCTTCTACGAACTGGGTTGAGAACACCTGAAATTCTTCTAGAGAGTACAAAGATCCAGTGAAAACTGTCGCAACGATAGATGATCCTACCTATCGCTATTTGATATCGGGTTATCCATACAACCTTCGAGTGTTTCTTATAACCCTTTGACTCTAGTCCTTCAGATTTCCTAATACCCACAGCTTCCAAATCTCACCCCCATCCCAAATCCCAATTCCATTCTTCTTTCTAATATATTTCAATATCTATTCAGTTTTTAGCATCTAAAAACTATTTTCAAATTTAAAAATATATAATATACTCGTCTAGAGAACATATGTACCGTGTTTGTCTCATTCTCAGAAAGAAATGCATTAAAACTTTGACTTAAAATATTAGGAGTTAATCAGTGTAACAGTTTTAATTTAACTATCGACCGATTTTTGGCGACGATGACTCGTGACTACAGAGAGCGACACATGCTCAGAGCGGTGACAGAGAACTGCACATATCTTCACCAATATTTTTTCCTGTAAAGAGGAGAGTATAACTATTATTAATAACTGAGATGAACTGGAAGAGTCACAAGATTGAACTAAATTCTTTATTTATTTTACTTGATTTCTATTCAAAATGTTAAAATCTATATTTTTTTTAAATGAAAGAAGGGCGAATCCGATGGTATGGACATGTGATGCGAAGAGAGAAAGATCAAATTATATATTGAACTGTGAGTACCGAGACCGATATGAGAAAACCGGGAAGACCATCGGTGATATGGATAGCTTCAGCCATCATAGAGAAGTGAACGTGACCAAGGATGCTACCCAGATCAGAATAAGATTGAGCAGAATGATAATAGCTATTAGATAAATCTCAATACCATGTTGAGGTTTTGCTCTGGAGATAAACTCAGAAATCAGATTGAGAAAGTTAGAAAAATACGATAATCAAACCCGTGTACATGACGTTTGATGTGACAGCAATACTCGAAACGTGCGCACAAACGTCACGAACAACAACTATTTAATCAAAAAACCAAGGCCTTAAGTTATAAACATTTAGCCTGTCTTAACTACTGCATTCAAATTCACCCAACTGACAAACGAAAAATCAATGATCAACGGACTGATATATTTTGATTTTTGAGGAGAAGCGCGAGAAGGCGAATGTCGGATACATGAGGTTCTTTGGAGAGGACGACAGGCCTGCCAATATAATATGTAAAATGTGGACATGTCTGGAATTTTATATAAGTAAAACGGCATGGAATTTTAATACTAGAATAAACTTTGAACTTAAGAACACTTAAGGTGCCTTAACAATAATAATTTCTCAGAATTTTCCAACCACCTTTCAGAGATAGGCCACAATTTCGTAAAAGACGGCATTGATATTTTACACATTAATGGTAGAGGCTTTATCATCTATATAAACTCAACACCGCGTACGAGCCAATAACTTCAAAATACGTTTTTTTGACCAATAGACTGCTTACACTCAGCTAATGTCAATAACGCGAATAAACTATCCCTACTAAATAAACAAGCCATTTTTTGTCCCTCTTTACCATTTTGGAAAATGGTTCATCCGCGGTATTGGACCTACACCAACGATATATTGGATAATTTAGAAAGTTTAAAAATCAAAAAATCACTCAACATAAAGTCGAATATAATTTAATAACCAATTAAACCTTACAAACAACCCGTTATTTAATATATTCCCTATTTCATTGCCACCCTGTCAATCACCCCCCCCCACCACTTTTACCAATAATCCGCCTACACCCCGTAATGTATGTCATTTCAATTTTATGGAATAGTTCAGATGTAGTACGTGGAGGGTGAGTCTCTTATATGTTTTTTTTTGATGCCGTCTCGTTTCCCGGAAGGGAGTGCCTCTTCACTTCCCCTCTGCTCCCCGGCCTTGTTAATTGTATTATTTTATATTATGTATTGTAAATATTATTTATTTATTTACTAATAAAGTGTGTCAACCGGGGACAATGAGGTAAAATTTTGTTTTCGCAGATGTGCGGTATTGCTATCGAACAGCTGCCTAGTAGCATTAAAAAATGGCAACCAGACGGCAAATGAGTAACACCCAGATAGGAGCCTTGAGCTTATTGCATCGATCCTGAGTAAGCGGTGGGTCCGCCCTCATTGCTGTTCATAAAGTTGTACGCCAATCCTGACAAAGATACGTTAGTATCAGAACCGGTTGACGTAAAAACAGCACAGCGATTTAAATAAAGTTAAATATAAATACAATTTTAAGATATATTCTACATAATTGTACAAAATAAAATTTCAGCAATAATTTGTCCAAACCAATGTTGGTTTATATTTTTATTTATTATCTTTGTTTTATTAACCACTAAAATGAGTTTAAATACATCTACCGGTTTTGAAAAATACCATTTTCGAAACCGGTAGATGTATTTAAACTCATTTTAGTGGTTAATAAAACAAAGATAATAAATAAAAATATGAATCTTAACCACAAAGATAACATTGCTGATTTTAAAAGTATAAATGTTGGTTTGTTGGTCTTATATTATTACCCACGCTTACCAACATCTTGTGCTGAATGGCTGGCTCGCCCGCACTCAACAAGCCAGCAAGACGTGACTTGTACGATGCACCGACTGGTCTATATTGATTGCCGGCCCGCCTGCACTACCTGCTTACCAAATGGATGCATTGGCATTGATTTATATCTGCTAGATGCATCGTGTGGCCTGAATGAATTGCTGTAGGTAGCGTGGTTTGTTTTATTCAAGTACTTTTCATTCGAAGATTTTTAGATGTTTTTAAAAATATGTATACAATGTTTTATGATAGTTTTAATTAGTATATTGAATAAAACCAATTGTACAACATTTTAATGTAAAATCATTCTAAATAAAATAAATGTAATATATAATGTACATTTTACATACCTACCTAGATATAATGTATATTTAAAAAACATCTGAAAGAACACCGTAAACTTGAATAGACGCATTTTATCTAACTGTAGAACATGGCACAGTATACACTACCCGTGTCAAAAGTGAAATCCAAAATCTCGTTTAATGTAATAAATTATCGAAGTAGTGGGAGTGATATGGCGTAAATTTATGAAGGTCCGAAAAAAGTGGCATTTTCATGGGGAAGCTTTCATCCAGCAGCTATTTCGAAAAACTGTTTTTTTTAAATAGTCACCATTTTTGGATTAAAAATATTAATATGAGTAAGTCGTGACAGCTTATGGGAGTACATCAATTTCAACATGTTTGCATGTCTTTTCTATTATTTGCAACTAACTTAACTTAAAAATATATATATATATATATTAATAATAATAATAGTTTTCATATTTGTATGATAGACAACGGATGAACCTGTGTCCTTTAGTGCAGACTTCGGTTTAGTTAAGGAGACAGTGAACATCTCTTACATTATGAAGCTTGTTCGCCTTTTTTGTATATTTATAAAAATGTATATAATATATAATATGTATGCATATTAAGAACATGAACAGAATAAATAAGTATCTTATAAGGAAATAAAAAATAAAAATTTAAGGTAAGGATGAGGTAATTTGGAACAATAATTATACGTAACGTTGTATATTATCTAGTCTGCAGATTAAATCAATTAATTACAAAACTATTACTTATTTCAGTAAGTGTGCGTATTCGCTTACCCACTTTACAAATAATGCTGTATGTCTTCAGGAACGTGCCAAAGAATTCACCAGAGAAGGAAATAATCTAAGCTGGTTTAAACTTTCAGTGAATTACCGAAGCAATACTCCGATCCGCGCTCAAGTGCGCTCAAATAGTTTTCTGATCTAACAAAGGCTTAAACAATCTCCATTTTACGGTGAAATGGGCCAGCGTTACTCGTGATGCGTTCTTATCGACCGACCTGTGGAGCGCGGCCGAACCGCGGCGGAGGATAAGCCGGATGAAAATAAAGGGAAGAGTGAGAGAAAGCGGTCCATGGAGGAGGAAAAAGCATCACGTGGCTTTCTTAAATGTAACGCTCGTCAAAAAAAAGGCGGTCTTAACTCGCGGTCAGGGGAAAAAGCAAGAAAAATTGGATTAATGTACAAGTGCGTAGCGTTTTTGTTTTCCAAGGCGAGAGTGATATATAAAAAACAAATTGACGCACGTCAATGCCAACGTCTTAAATTTTTCAAGTATATGTTAACTTATTATTGGCTAAATAAAATAAAGTTTCAATTGCAAAAAAAAAACATTTCCAATACATCATTTTGTTTGAGTTTAACAGACGAGTTAAAGCATCAATTGAAAACTACTAATACTATCCCGGTGGTGTAAAAACAATATTTTTTGATAAAATTGATTTTATATGTATATCTTTCAAATTAATACATTTAATTCATATGACAAGACTAGACTAGCGGTGCACAATGGAATCCTGGTACCGACACTAATGTATGGAAATGAGACCTGGAGCTGGCAGAAAAGGAACGAAAATAGACTGAATGCAGTGGAAATGAGATCGCTTAGACGTATATGTGGTAGATTAATTTATGACAGAATAAAGAAACAAGGAGAGAATGTAAAGCTGATATTAGCATAGTGAGTAAGATTAAGAAGGGATCACTTACATGGTTTGGTTATACGGAACGGATAAATGAGGAGAGAATGGTAAGAAAGATATATGACGCAAATGTAGATGGCACGAGAAATAGAGGACGTCTGCGGAAGACTTGGCACGACCAGGTAAACCAGTTAATGGAGGATGGTTCTGTTAGAAGCCTCAACAATCGGTGACCTTGTATGAGAAGATGTATGAATGTGGATGAGGCGAGAATTGTATGTCAGGACAGAAGAGTGTGGCGTTCTATTCTCTCTGTCTACCTCCGCGGGGAAACGGCGTGATGGTAAGTAAGTAAGTAAGTAACCATCACTTCTGAGGTTTATTGCCAACAATATATATCACCTTGAGGCTGTAAATTAAGAAAAACTACTGTGAAGACGGCATCAGGTGGTTTTTCATATTGATAATATTACAAAATCGGCTATTCAAGAGCTCGGTTGGGAAGTTATTCCACATTTGCATTATTCTCCTGATCTTGCCCCGTCAGATTTTCACATTTTTCGCTCGCTCTCCAACAATCACCAGGAATCTATTTTGATAACGACGCTGTTTGTTAAAATTGACTTCACCTCCAAACTACCGGATCGAGGGAAATCAGGCGGGAAATCAAAAAACTACCCCAATATTAGGAATCAATTGTAAGCAATCCAGGAAAAAATATTATTAATTGTCATATGAATTAAATGTATTAATTAGAATGATATACGTATAAAATCAATTTTATCGAAAAATATTGTTGTTGCTACCTGGATTCGAACCGGGATCTCTTCCTATCCGGGGAACATGCATTAACCGAATAGTGCATTGACGACAAATTTTCGAACTTATATGTTACACTTTTTAAATTGGTACATCTATCTTTCCATTATAGGACGGTAATAAAAATATTTTTCGATAAAATTGATTTTATATGTATATATTTCTAATGAATACATTTAATTTGTATTTAAAAAAATATCACAGATCTATGTTTTGAATAAATATAACTTCACAATAAGAATATGTTCTTCTTAATAATATTATTGATTAGTTTATGTTTTAATACTTTGTTTATTTAAAAAGAACAGTAATAGTAAAAATGTTACGAATTTACGTGTTAAGCCGATAATACATAGTATGATTCTTTTGCACATAAACAAACTGCGGTAGATTATTATACAGATAACTGGTAAGTTAGTGTTAGCTTTTTTATTGATTTTATATGTATATATTTATAATTAATACGTTAAATTAGTATTTAAATCATCACAGACCGTCTGTTCTGAATAATTACAACTTCACAATAAGAACGTGTTCTACTTAATAATTAATAATTGTATAAGCTACAAATGAGTCGTGATTGTGCTAATCTTTATTTTAATTTTATTTTATCAATGTACATACATACATCACTATAAAATTAATTACTATAAAAAATACTTGTACCCTTACTGTCCTGCAGTTTAATAGGATGCTGGATGTATGTACCATATTATGCAATAATCTTGCATTTCACACATTTCCCAGAGAAGAACTAGGGACGCCTCGCGGCTCCAGATATGAGAAAAGATGAATATGAATTTCACATTCGTTCTCTAATACCTGTCTCTTCACGTTACACCTTAATATAACCAGCTTACTTTTGAATCCGATAGTTCATAAACACATTAATACGTAGTTTATTTTTATTTGTGTTATCTTTGCACTGATACTGTTGATCTGATCTGTTTTATATGTGTGAGAAATAATTTTTTACTAATAAAGGTTTTAAATATGAATTAAAATAAATTAGAAAGATATACATATAAAATTAATTCTATCGAAAAATATTGTTGTTGCGCCACCAGGATTCGAACCTGGATCTCATTCCTAACCGGAGAAGGTGCATTATTCAACTATGCTACAGCGACAATATTTTTAGCGACAATACCTTTTTAATTAATATATTTAATTCATATTTAAAATATCGCAGACCTATGTTTTGAATAATTACAACTTTACAATAAGAATGTGTTTTCCTACTTATAAAGGTATTTAGATATTTATTATTTTTAATAAGTATGTATAAAAATCAAGCGCTTTATAACGGCACATTTTATTCTCATTATTTACTTATTAAAAAATTTCTACGTTCCGAAATTGCAATTTGTGTGTTTTTCAACAAATGTGTTTTCAATATTTTCTAAATCTTTTTCTAAACACGAATATTTTAATTTATTAAATACGCTTACCAAACTTTGTACAACAGACAACAGAGTATTACTATTTTTAGCACGTCTATAGTTTCGAGAGGTTCAGTCCCTCATCAACAGGTGTAAATAACAACTAAATTAAATTCAGTCTGGTAACGATCTATTCATTTAATGGGGTGAGGTGTGGTAAGGGGAAAGAGTTTGTGATCTTTGTTAGGAATATTGAAAGTATTAGGAAAAGTGATGATATTAATTAGTGTTTTTTTCAGAATTTAGATTTTATTTACATTTCAATTGTTTGCAGGTTATTTTAGTGAAGAAGTTTAAACTTATGGCTATCATAAAGAGATAGTCTGGGGATATTATCATTTTTAGGGTACAACAGTTGGCAAATTTCAACGGAACCAGTTTTCATTCACTAATAGTACAACGTAATGCGATATTTTATGAATTAGCTGAAAAAGTCATCCTAGGACGTGCAGTTTAAATTTGTTTAACTAATTTTTCAGAACATACTTTAATGAACTATAACTTACAAGAGCCAAATGGCTTTCTATCGAGTTTTTACTTTGAGAGGATAATGCATTTAAAAATTAAAATACCTACACAGTAGATTTGTTCACTAGAAGATTCATCTTATATTATTATCAGCAAATAGGTATATAGGATGCATTTTCTGAAGTGGCGGCCAGTTATCTGATGCGGAATTTCGCCTCCGACTAAAGATGCATTCCTGAATACGAGACATAGTTCCGACTATAAACATGTTGAGAGTTCATTTTATCATAAGAAAATTCTCTTTAATGGGACTGTCGTTTATCTGTACTATTAAATTATTCCGCTTATATTGTGTATTAATAAACCTTTTTATCATTTCATATAATTCAACAATTACCTTATCCCATGGATAAGAGTAAATAGAGTGTTTAAATAATTACAAGCGACCGTTTAACAAATACTTCCAGGCGATAATTATCTAACAGTATGCCCAAAATAGCCTCTACCACCCGTGGAATTCATTAATTAGAAAATATATTAAATCAAAATTACTATTTGCACTATTCTCTAACAATATTTTTCATATGTAAACACAACATTTATGTGCAATAATAATGTTCAAATAACATTTTTATTTTATTTTAATGGTTTTTTGGTCTTCAATTAATTAATTAATTAGTTCAATATTTTAACAAGTTGTATACTTTAACAGACTAAAATCTAGAATGATAGTCAGGACAAAGCTAAATAACTAAATATCAGAGGTGTTATTGTCACTGTAGTTGTAGTTCACTTTTCATGTGAAACACTGCATACATTGTTAAATTTGTTAACAGTGTTCGATACCTATAATACCATTATATTTTTAATGTTTGCATTAGGCATATTTTATGATCTTTTTTAACTTAACTCTTAACTTATCCGCCATAAGTATTAATAATATGGTAGATTACGCCTTGCACACACGACCCAGTTACGCTATTATGAATAAATATTTTTTGCAAAATTAAAATATTTTAGTTAACTTCGCTTTGATTTAATGATTTTTTTTTCCGAAATAATTTATGACAAATACAGATAGATATCTTACATTTCTAATCACGCAAACAAGCCTGCTCAAGTAATTCAAATGTTTGTCGCCGTTTAGAACTTCATAATTTGTTGGTAACTGTATATGTATGAGGTTTCTTCTCCATAGTTATTCATATTGATACCATATTCAAAAATAATGGTTGAATATTAGTAGTATATAATTATTTTTGATGCATTATATACATCAATATTATATCGAGTCGCTACTTAATCTTCTAAAAACGTACATGAAAATGTAAAAATATTTAAATAAAAACAAAAAAAATGGTTTGAATGGCTTTTGGCGCGGTGTCCTTGAATTATTTGAAGGGATTATATATTTGCTCAGTGCGGAGACTCAGCTTAAAACCTCAGGCTATCAGGAAAATGCAATAAGTGCACGGCGCGAAAAATCGGAATTTTCGTCGAAAACTTGAAACGTCTCTGGCGTTTTCCGTATCATGTGATACGGGATATTACCTTATTTGTATATTACGTATATAAATACATAAATATACCGTATGATAAATCTATACAAAAATGACATAATACAATTTACTTTGGTTTGATTAATTCTTAGAAATATTATTTTTTAAATATATTTAAACAATAAAAGATTGTGAAGATAAAATCTATGGATTTATTATCTACGAGTATTACAGTTATCGACTCCTTAGAATAACAAGGTTCCAACTAACATTTTGGGCTAATTTGAGTTATTGCGTGAAAAGGATTTCAAATACATTATTATTTATTTATTCTATACACACCAACTCTATTTAACGGATATTAAAGGAAATAGCAAGAGCTAAAAGTTCCAACTGCATTAGTTATTTTTTTTTTTTAATTTACAATATTTTTTATTTCTCTCATCTCACAGTGGTCATTAATAATACTGAAAATAAGTTAAGACCTTAAAACTGATCATATTTGTTTACTCAAAACATATATACATGAATATATGTTGATACTTTTGAGCTCATTATCTCATAATAGTGTCTATGTCAGATGGAACTTTTTTGTTCTGAGAGGTCGTTATGCCGTCAGCACTCTGCATCTTTATGGCTGGTGGGAGTTGTGTTTCAAGTATCGCCTTGCTGGGTGCGTTCAGTTTCGCCGTGCGGTCTTTTAATGACGAAATTGAAGGCGATAGCAATTCACAGAACTACTTATAATTTAACGTTTTATCGTGATAACTAATTACAGAAAAAAAAACTATTTTATATTTATATGGCAGTGAGAATTTTTTAAATGTTTAATGTATGTAATTTTTTCATAATTTTCAGTCATTCCGAGAAAACGAAAAAGATGCAAATCTTTAAGTTAATGTCGAGAATTTTAATAATTAAGGAAATCAAAAAAAATGGCCCATTAAGAAACATATACAGGATCAATATATGCAAGCATTTCAATCTTATTTAGCATCAGGGACGGCTCGAGGGCGCCGAGCAAGTCGGGGGGCGCCCTCCAGATATCATCACAAACGTCTCCGCTGAAGTGTTGCCCTGGAGAATAGCAGCAAATTCTTCAGTATCAAAATAATTACAACTTATGGAGTGCCGTTATAAAAGACTGACCGAAAAACTCACCTGGGCTGTAATCTTAATAATAACTGGGAAATAAGGTAAGAAATCAATGAAGATTCGGAAATTTAAATATTTTGCCTAAGCGAAACTTGAGAGATATATGTAATACAACACGCTCCTCCTTACAATCAGCGCAAGGTCGAATCACGAAAAAGAGAGTCTGGTCGCAGGAGAACATTATAGTTGCAAAATCTAAGAGAATGGTTCAACAGATCCATCATTTTTTTGTAATCAAGAATCCTTCGCCCTAGGGCGCCACAGAGGCCAGAGCCGGCACTGTTTAGCATCCAATATAATTGATGATTTGATAGAAGAACTTGCCACAAGTTGAAGGAATGAAAATGCAGCATACTTCGCTCTAGAAACACTGTCCAGGTTCAAACTATCAAAATATACAATATCATGCATCGACAACTTATAAGATGAGGTAACATTAAAAATATGATTTTGTGTATTTGGGAAATATTATATGTTTGATAAGAAATCGAATTGAAAAAAATTGAAAGATATCGAAAGGAGGGTGACTGTAATGACTAAAGTAAACAGCGCTTTGAATATAATTATATCTAACGGGAACTTGTCAACCGAGACAAGAATAGCGGTACCCAGTGGAGTCCTGGTACCGACACTGATGTATGGAAGTGAGGACTGAAGCTGGTAGAAAAGAAACAAAAGTAGATTGAATACACTGGAAATGAGATCACTTAGGCGTATATATGATATATCTATTTATGACAGAGTAAAGAATGAAGAAATAAGGAAAGAATGTAAAACTGATCTTAGTTTAGTGAGTAATATTAACAAAGGATGGCTTAGATGGTTTGGTCATATAGAACAGATGAATGAGGAGAAAATAGTAAGAAAGATATATGACTCAAGTATTGATGGCACCAGAAATAGAGGACTTGGCATTTCCAGGTAAACCAGATACTGGAGGATGGTCTTGTTAGAAGCCTCAATGATCAGCGAGCTTGTTTGAGAAGATGCCTGAATGTGAATGAGGCGAAAATTGTGTGTCAAGACAGAATAGTGTGACGCTCTATCCTCTCTGCCTACCTCCGCATGGAAACGGCGTGATGGTTAGTAGGTTAGTTAATACATATATAATAATACTTAAGAACGCAAACCAATATAACCAAATCTGCAGAAAATTCGTGAACGAAAAAATATGTTTATTTTGTCAAATCTTTTACACACTTTACTACATTACCGAGAAATTTCATTGCTGAAAGTTATATAAATATGTTTACTCTAGGTAAATATGATCTTAAAAAAGAGAATGATAATTTAAATTCGGAGAAAAATCGTATATTACTATTATTATCCGGTATCTATCAGTTACCTGAATAATAAAACTCTAAAGGATTCCCGTGGAAATGCCAGAAAAGCTCGTGTAACGCTGGAAACAGAGAAGAAGAAAAAGGTGTTATAAATGGTAAAAGCGACAATAATGCTTTATAGAAACATAAAATTCACAATGAAAAATTATATGTTCTATGAAAAATAGGTTTTGTGCTATTTTAACTTAGGAAAATACATAGTATTTAATAATGTATGAATTAATTGGAAAATTTAATTACCTATCTGTGGTCCGCAGCATTAGCATTGCATTTATTGTTAAACACACAGTTTAAGCTTTTGTCAAATTGGTTTGGTGGTTTTCGAAATTTTACAATCCAATCAAATGAATTTCCGAGATATTATATATTATTTGTCTGTTTGTTCAGTAAATGATTCCATATACATAGATGTATCATTTTGACGGAACCAAAGTCAATATTTAAAAAAATGACAGGTACAATGACAAGATATTTATTTATTACTAAGCCCTTACAGGCTATTACGAAATTTTAGTTTTTATATATTCGATGCATTTTTATTACATGTGTCGGCAGTCTAATATAATTTTAGCATTGCAATTCATATCGGTTTTGCACAAAATATCGTATTAAGTAAAAAAAATTCACTATATCTATTTATAAATTTAAGATAGCTCTATGTACAAATGCATTATTTTTACTGGAAATTAAGACAAAGTACACTACACGGTGCATTGTTAAAGCAATGTAATATAAATTAATGATTGATAAAAAAAAATAGGCCAAATTAATAATATTGGTTGAACACAGAACGGCTTTAATACCTTGATCAATTATACCTTTAAATATGAATATATTATAATAAATATATTAATTAGAAAGATATACATATAAAATCAATTTTATCGAAAAATATTGTCGTTGCGCCACCGGGATTCGAACCTGGATCTCTTTCCTAACCGGGGAAGGTGCATTATCCAACTATGCTATAGCGACAATATTTTTAGCGACATATATTATCATCATATATTATTTCATAAAATATATAAACACAGTGCAATGATAATTTAATAAAAAATCTATTATCTTCTTAATATGCATCACCCTTTTTTACATCATTTATTTTCCAGCGTTTTTTGTTTTGTGTTACATATAAAGGAATATGAAATTAGTTTATACAATATTCCAATAAAGCTAGTAGGTATAATATAATATATAAATGTATGACTAATTTGAAAAAGTGCATCCGATTATACACGAAGAATCCGATTATTTAATACCCCACTTCCGCAAATAAACCCAATTGCTACATTTAAAAATATGATATCAACAATTTGAATTACAATGTGTGCAATGCAAATAGCAAACGTGGGGAACTCGCGTCAATTTGTTTACCTTCCACGTCCGGACAGCTGCGATTATCTGGTTAATTATTGCCCGTGGTCATAACAATGCTTTGTAATGATAATTCCGTCCTTGTGTTTTTATTCAATCCATGCGAGGTAATGAATGAGATTTCCTATTCTTAATTAAATTGTTAATAAGTAATAGGTTTCTTGTAGGACGTAAAAATTCAGGGTTCAAAAATAAAATATAATATATTTTTCTGGCTTATTTACAATTTATATGCGAGCGTTGATTCTCCGTCATAAAACTGTCTAGAATATTAAATATATATTAATTTAAAAATACTAATTAAATGTATTCATTATAAAGATGTACATATAAAATCTATTTTATCGAAAAATAGTGTTGTTGCACTATCGGGATTCAAACCTGGATCTATTTTTCAATTCGGGGAAGGTGCATTACTAACTATGCTACAGCGACAGTATTTTTGACGACAAATTTTCGAACCTATTTGTTACACATTTTCAAATTAAAACATCTATCATTCCATTATTTGAAAGCCATCTACATTGTTCTAGAATAGTTGGTAATGCACCTTTCCCGGATTGGAAAAGAGATCCAGGTTCGAATCCCGGTAGCGCACAAACGATATTTTTCGATAAAATTGATTTTATATGTATATCTTTATAATTAATACATTTCATTAGTATTTAAAATATCACAGACCAAGTTCTGAATAATTACAGCTTCGCAATAAGAATGTGTTCTTCTTAATAATTTCAAAATATATTGAATAAAAAATAATTGCGATACGTTCGTCTGTATTAAACATAAATTGAGAACAAGATTGTTAATTACCTTATGAATATTATTATTTTTCAAATCTTCTTTATTTTTTCATTATTAATTTTCAATTTGATTTGTTTGTTTATCTGATTCGCTCGATGCGCTCATGACTGAGCAGCGCAAACTGCTTGCCTCCACCCTTTGTGATCTTATTTAGTGTCATGTACAGCGAGTCTCCGGTCATTTCTCGGACTTAGTCATTTTATTATATTGGAAATCGACTTCTCGCCCTCCGCCCTTGAACGTCTTCCTTGATGACCAATCTCTTGTAGCAACATGCCCAAAGTATGAAAGGATTATTTTCCTTAAGAGAGTTTTTTATTAGTACGAATTTCCTTCATTTGTTTTGCAGTACATGGTACGTCCACGATACATATCTTCTCATGAATATTAGTTAATTGTTCAGGCTTCTAATATGACCATCTTCTACTAATTATCTGGTTTACCTGGTCATATCTACTAATTCTTCCGTAGACGTCCTCTATTCTTAGTGCCACCATCGCGCGTATCATGTATATTTCTTACCATTATCTCCTCAAATATTCGACCCATATGACCAACCGCCAAAGTGATCATTTTTAACCCTGTTCACTATGCTACGATAAACTTTACAAATAAAATATTAAATCATTTTGTTTTATTTAAAAAAATGTAAATTAATGTAATCACTATTTTGATTTAAATAGAGGTTTCGAAATCTAACATACCAATACTAAGGATTTTCACTTGGATAACCTATAAATATTAGAGATTAGGGAAAGTGTTAATAAAAACATAAATAATAAAATTAATGTTGTAAATAGCCCTCTCTTAAACCTGTTTCCATTGTAGTTACTTTTTGCCTAATTATTTTGTAACCACGCTCCCATTTAACGCCCTCCCACCACAATTAACAAATTTACCATTCTGTGCTTGTAAAATAGTTTTAGTACATTTCATGTCCAGACGAAGGAAGCATTGCTCCCGAAACATGTAGATTTTTTAAATAAAAATTAATCGTGGTAAAAACAAAGTGTTTTATTATTTTAATTATAAAATGGTGCCACAAAGTGAATTTGCAAAATTTGAAGAATAAATTTAACATTTTCCACCTTATTTGTTGATTTGACATATATGCGCAGAATTCTCATTTCCACTGCATTCAATTTACTTTAATTCCTATTCAGCCAGCTCCATGCGTCTTTACATACATCAAAGTTGGTACCAGGACTCCATCACGTACCGCCAGTATTGCCTCGTCTGTCAGAATTCTATTAGAAATTTGAAACGCGGTGAATATGCTTCAATGGATATTTCAATAGCAGGTTATCCCGGATATTATAAATAACTTTTTTATATAAAAATAATATCGCTGGCAAACGAATCTGAAGAATATGACGTCACTAAAAGCCAGAAGGTAAAATAATTTATTATTTTGAAGTCAGGATTTTGTTTCCAATTGAGTCCAAATTTGTGTCTGTGATGAAACTTTCTATCGGATATTTTGCTTTATAAGTCACCAATTAATATTGGATTATTATATAGTCATTTTCGTAAAAAAAAAAATACTTCAAGAGAATTTTGTGTATCTATTGGTTCATTGTCTACCTACAGTATTGACTAGAATATAATTACTATAGAATATTTTTTCAGTGTTTATTTAAAAATATATTGTACTATTTTCCGGTTATAAAACCGATTCAACCGATACTTAAAAATGGTGGGTTTTATTAAAAATTGTCGAAATAAACAATTTTATACGGACACTAAGAACGTGCTCTAAGGCTAGTCGAGTAGCAAGACACCTTTTTTTTTAAATACATAATAATATTGCCTTTCCCCATCTTTTATCTATGACTTTCTGGACGTGTTGGGTTAAGACGTAGTGTCATTTGTGGCTGTAAAGTGTTTGTTTAAACGGTGGATCTGTGAGATGCGAAGAAGACAAAAACGAACGTGTTTTTAATATCGCTATTGTGGCCGTGGTGACTACTGCGTGGCCAGGATTTCCGTAGATTCTATATTTAATATAAAGCAATATAATAAGGATATACAATGCACTATTATTAAATCAATATTGTAAGGGATTTACACATTAAAATATAAATTCAACTGAGACTCTGATCACAATGTTATGTAGCGGCCACAATGGCCGATTGCTTATCTACTAGTATGTACTGAGTATAACACACCTAGCACAATATTTTATAAGTAGATAGATGCATATACATATACTATAACTACGAGTGTAAAATGTTAATGTACCTAATCTTAACCATGTCAGAGATATAAGTGAGCATTTAGAAAAAATTGTAGTTATGCGAATATTTCGATTAGTTGAAATGTGTTATTGATTCAAATTTATTTTGAATAATATATAAGGTATATAAGGTCATCAGAATTTGATCGGCGTGACTAATTTTTGTTAGATAATTTGATTGAAGATGAGAGGATCTAAAGGACAGATATAGAATAATAATGGTCAATTTTCCGAATATTTACTTCGATGTAGGTACGTAGACATAAAGTTTAACATGATTACGTAAAAACCTCATACAATTATATTTTCTGTAACGGTCAGAATTTTTACACACCACTTGAACATTTTCGTCTCATAATTTTGTCAGGTATATGATATATTGTAGACCAGGTCAGGTATGTTCCGTACCTGCCCACAACGTATTAAAATCTTTTTATTATATTTAATTAGTAATACCTACTTCATTTCAGCTATAAACAAGTAGAATTTGGATTAATTAAATATATCATATGTATATTTTTAGTATGCAATCTTTATATTTAAATTAAATTAACCTAGATATGCCCAAGAGATTTTATTAAATCTATAATATAATTTCAATAGTAATGTCTAAAATGATACTAAAATGTTAATAATAATGGATAATTTGTATAGCGCCATTTTTGTAAAAACTTTCACCTCAAGGGCAATGTTGTTTAATAAATGTCCAAAAGACAATAGGCTGGTGATGTAATAGTACCATCGATTACACAAACAAAAAAAATATTAGAACATCGCAAATTCCTGTATTATTTTGAAAATATGAACATAATTCAACCGTCATACATGTAGGATGTTGGACATACCTGAGTTAATCAACTAGAAAGACATACGAAAAAAAAAATCTATCTATCGAAAAAATATTTAGTTACTACTGGGATTCAAACCTGAACCTCTTCCCATCTATAGCAATCGAATACATTTTTGACAAATTTTGAACTTATATTCAGTAATATTTCAAATTGATATATCTACTACGTTTTCCATTTTTAAAAAAAATCCTATTTATATGACGGAGAATCTTCAATACATTTGAGTAAAATCCGGCAGGAGAAGCTAGAATAAAATTAACCAATTTATATATTTATACTTATATATTAATAATGGTAATCTTTATATTAATTTCGAACATTTTTTAGTATAGGTACATATTTAAAAATTAATTTTTATGTATAAAATTATTTTAAAGGCATTTGAATTTGTAAAGAAAAATACTAGTGGAAACATTTTTGAATGAGTGATTTGATTTCTAAGACACAAAATAAAAGGATACTTTTATTTATGAGCTGTTGAATAGCTAAAGTTAAGGGACTTAAATACTTGGCGCCAAAATATCTCGCGTGTCTGTCTGTCGCCGAGATCCTGCACATGTCTTAAATGAGCTGACAACAAACGGAAACAAAACACTTCACATCATCATTAGACAACCACCTTAAATTCTAACGCCCTCGTCCTGCGGAGAAAAAGGTACAGTTGGCTAATTAACACATAGTTTTACGGAGAAATATTTTAATTTCATATAAAACTGGGTGTCGAACTACGGTTTGGGGAGGATACACGATCTCTTATTTCTCTTAGAGATACTGTGTATTTAAATTGTTGACAAGTCATCATAATTTATTTCGACGCCGATTGAGTTTGATTTATTTTTAAATATTTAACACCAATTTTAAATAAATCTTTTTTTTTAACCTCAACATTTAACCTGACACCACTATTGCATCATATTTCTGAGTAATGCATGTATTGATGCATGATTACATTATTATTATGAATACGCTGAATAAAAAAAAATGATTTAAAATTTTATGTCCAAGGCTTAATTCATTTTTGTAAATATTATATATGATAAATAAAGATGGCAGATTATAGATTTGTCGTTATTCATATTTATCACTAAGCTCTTTAAATCTATTATGAAGCGATATTTTAAGTTTAGAAGATTTAACTGTGGTTCAGTACTAGGGTGAAACGGTAAACGTACGGCTGTAAAACTACTTAATCAAAAACAGTTCGCAGAGCATTGATTTAACATATTTTTTCAATTTTTTAAATCAATTTAAATTTTAATCATGCCACGTTATTTTTTTTTTAAATCTCTATGAATCTGATATAAAATAAATATGATATCTTTCAAATAACTTCATAATTTTATGGAGACTTACGTTATTTAAAAAAATAATTAATTTTAGTGACGTTAGTATTAATCAATTTTGATTGAAAAATTACTTTTTAATTCTAACAAAATCTTCAAAACACTAAATAAAATATGATCACTTGGTGAAAAATAATCAGTCATTTATACTCTTTCATTTTTAGTTCGACGGTCACGACAAACAATTTTTACAAAATGCCGATCAATCAGGAGAAATTGTTGAATGCTTCTGAACGTGGCAGTAAGGGTAACTTAGCCCCATCGGTTAGTGTCAAACATGTGTTGCGATCCCTAACTCGGGACAAAAAATCTCATTCATCAGAGGGCAATGCTTTTAACAGCTGAGAAAAAAAATTGCTTCAAAGATATTTTTAAAAGATCCCCGACTACCGGATTTCTCCTTCCCCCGAAATGTAATTATTACGGGCAAGGGATGGCGCAAGTAAATTTAACCGTAACATTAAAAATCATTCATATTTAGCGCCTTATTCCATAACCCCCTAAAACTACTTTATGTGTTTTTGAGTTATGGATTAAAACGTATATTTTGGGTAGGCCGCTGCGGAAGGGAGAAAGGAAGTATTCTTCCCGAATGACAAGGCAAGCCTTCCCTGGACTTGATTTCAATGGATCCACAAAAAAGGGATGACCACCGAAGACGTAATTCGTACTAAAACAAATTTCACGGACGTGCGTAACGAACAAGCAGGGGATTGGTAGGAGGACCATTTGGAGAAACAGACGCACACTTGACAACTTGATGGAGTGTAAGATATTTCTAGTCTGAAGTCCTCATTTATGAAGAGTGGTTAACCTACTAAGATAATCCCACATTGTAACATTTAACTGAACACTTCAATTTTATTTATTTCTTGAAATATATTACATATTCGATATAATTTAAAGGTTAAACATATGTAGCGCCTAATTCCAAAACCCCCTAAAACGACTTATGAGTCTTTTAATTATGGATGAAAACGTATATTTTGAAAGCAAATGTACAAAATGTTTGTTTTTAGATCAACATTTTTTAAAGAGATAATTCTGTTACGTATTTTTTTTTTCTGTTTATATCGTTCTGGCAGCTATACTAGATTATAGATCACGTGATCATCAACTTGCGTTATGGTTGGCCGATTTCATTTTAAGGGGAATAGCAACTTATACTCTGTCTGCTTTTTGGAACTAACCTTGATTTAGAACATGCAATATCAATGGATTTAAGTGACTTTCGAAAGAAACGATGTGTTCTACATATAGCTGACAAAAAAAACTACAAAACTGATTATTTAACTCAAATTATTGGAAATCCGTTTTAAGGGGTTTTGGAATCAGGCGCTAGAGATTATTTTTACCGTTCAAAAAATAGTCATTTCATCAACGCATGTTTTGAAAGAAATACAAAATCATAGTTTGATAGTTGAACATAAACTGCATTTTCATACACAATAATAAACTCATTCGCCTGTTTTATGGTGCAAATCTCTAAAAAAATAAATAGAAAGAAAGATAGAAACGTAGCTTAACGAATGAGTATATTTATGTAAACATCTTCGATCGCTGGTTCCCAGATTTCCGATTAATTTATTTATTTATTTATTAGATGACATACATATTTTTGTTCTAACAGAGGTGAATATATTATACATAATAAACATAAGACATAATACTCATAGTTTATTGTGTGGGATGGAGAGTAGACTTCACCTCTGATATATACAGCGTTGTCCTGGCTACTTTGCTAGACTGAAGTCTGTGTTAAAGTAGCCAGTTTTTCGTGCTGCTGTGGTGCTGTTTAAGTCATCGACAGGGATAATAGGTACATATATGATATATAAACTGCACTAACCTGTTAACCTTGCTGTCGTTAGATTTCGGCTGGCTGAAGAGTGCACTGGTGGTTTTAAGACTATTGGACTGGCCGAAGCACTTCGAATTCTTCGTTACCATCTTTTTTTGATTTCGAAAATAGGCGGCAATAATCACGCATACAAATGCACATTATTGTCAACCAGGAAACCCAGTGGTGCCAACCGAAGTAATAAGGCGTGTAAACAGAGTATATCAATGATAAATTTAATAAGTCCACATCTATAAGTGTAATTTTATACATAGACAATGATTACATCTAACAGAAGTGCAATAACGTCTGAGAATGACAATGAATACAAAATTTTAAAGATATTAAAGGATATTTTTTGTAATAAATAGTGATATGCCAGATATGGTGCTAAAATTATTTGGGCCACTTGCGGTTCTGGTAGACTCCGGTTCTGGTAGAAGTATTGCGGTGTTCTTTAAAGGAAGACTATAAATTATTGTAATATAAATTTTGTTTATAGATATTAAGAAAATGGAACACTAACATTACTTTAAAAGTGAAGTGTTTTAATAAGTCATTATCACACACTCTTTAAGCAGTAACGTCCAATTGAACGAACCTGTTATTCAAATAATAAAATATAAAGTAATCAGTATATTTCATACATGACAAAGACCACCAAATATAATATATAGACATGAACAAACGAAAATTTATTGTCCCAATATTTTCATGTTGGTGTCACCTACGTGATCACTTTGGTACCACTTACGCAATCTAATAGCTCCGCGACTTTTTTTAAATATATGACTCGATTGGAACGAAAATTTAAACGATGACAATATAATATGTATGTATTAATGTAGAAAATACGTCTTGTTTACAGAAAGATTTAATTTTTGAAGAGTAAATACTTTTACTATTGCATTAACTATCGGATTTATGTTTCCATAAATAATGTGTGTAGAATGCCTCTCATCCCGCAACTAATGTTCCAAACCACTCTTCTATATGCACACTTTATTTCATGTCTATTCATTTACTGGTCTGTGTTGTATAAGACTCTCTGCTTATTTTGATACAACCGAATATGGAAGTGAAGCATGGAGTTTACGAAAAAGATATGAAAGAATTGCAATATAAGTGAGATAGCTCAGGTGTATATGTTGCAAATATATTTATGATAGAGTAAAAAATTTACAAATTATGGATGAATGTAAATTTTTATCCTATCTGGTCTTGGCATAGAGAACAGGATAAAAAATGGTCACTTGAAAACACCGAAAAATGATGAAAGAATGGTAATAAAAATATATGAGGTGAGTGTTGATGGTAGCAGAATTAAAACACATTTGTTTAAAATTTGGCACTACTAAGTAAACCAAAT
This sequence comes from Eubasilissa splendida, assembly GCA_031772225.1. Taxonomy (NCBI): domain Eukaryota; kingdom Metazoa; phylum Arthropoda; class Insecta; order Trichoptera; family Phryganeidae; genus Eubasilissa; species Eubasilissa splendida. The sequence continues at coordinate 32,644,451 of CM062846.1, read as the reverse complement.
ATAAGAAGTTGGAGCTATTCAATATATGGTCAATAACTTCCGAGCGCGAATGAGAAGATGTAATAATGTGGATGAGGCGAAAGCAAGACAGAAAATTTTAGCACTCTATCTTCTCTGCCTGTTCTCGCGTGGAAACGACATGATGGTAAGTTATCTATTAGGTTATTCAATAGTACTGTCCAATAAAAAATGTCCACCACGTGATCGGACATAATAGTTTAATAATTACCTATATTTCTAGTGAAGGTAAATTGTATGTTCGTAAGGCTTATTTACAGAAGGTGTTGCATAACGATTTACTTTTTATTCGGTTTTGTCGATTGTGTATACTGACGAAAATACTTTTTGCATTCATCCGATTGAATATTAACAGCAATAATTTTCAAATAATTGTTACAACTAATGTTTAATTCTGTTTTTTTTATATTTACTTTTTTCCAACTATTTGATATTTTAGGTTACATCATTGTATGATATTTAGTAAGTGATTGTATTAAAAGTTTGGAAGGTTCAACAATCGTTGAGCGAAGATAAGATGTACGAACGTTAACAAAGAAACAGTTGGATGATATATAAATAATTTTTGATTTAACCCCTTTATTAACCACGTTGCGATACAACGAAAGATGTGTAAGTTAAACGAATATCATACATACTTTTTAAGATGAAGCGATAATGAAAAATAGTTCAAATTAACCGTAGTTTGAGAAAATTGCAAATATATATTTTTAATTGATTTGAATCACATGTTATAGGAATATATTTGTGGTAATCAAATTTTAAAACAGTCGAACTAGGATACAACGATATCAAAGAGGCCGTAATGTTACAACCATCACAACTAGTGGTGTAGTGAGGCCAGGGCGGGCCAGGGCGCCGCCCTAGCACTTTTAATATGAAACTTACTTTTAAAATACATTAAATAATATTTTGATACATAATATACCGCATTGTATTTCGTACATCGAATATCGTACAGCGAGCGGGCATTACGAGGATGCAAAAAAAAAATATATATATATTATAACGTTACGAATTCTTGGTATAAGAAAAAATGTAACGTTAGTGTACCTAATTAAAATAACGATCACCCTGGTTAGTTAATTTCACGCGCAGTTCGAAACACCTAGCACTGATTGCGATATTTGCCGCTAGGATCACGTCCATCGATTCGAGTGACGGGCCGGCGCTGGACAACGCCAGAGAGGCGTTTGGACGTCGCGCCAAGGGTAAAATCCATATAATTAATCAATCTCACAACGAACTCACTTGTAGCATTACGAATTCTAATTGAATCGTAAAAATTTCTATTTTTGCAGGAAATAATGAAATATCCCTTCATTATTTACTTCTTTCTTTATTCATTTTTTGATTTCTTTTTTTTTATCACCTTCATTCTTTCTTCATTATTTACTTCTTTACTACTTAAAATTATGTCTTCTTCCCATTACCCGTTGACAATTTCTTATCACGGTCCACCTGGGAGAAGAAGATTCGTGCATGACCCGCCGGTTGAAGCAGTGTTCTGACCAATTGCCAGGCACTTGGAAATGGTGGTGGATGCTGCTCCCAGGACACCAAGAGGGACGGATGCAAGATGATGTTAATTTTTACCGCAGGAGTAAGAAAAATCGTCCCAGGTCGACGTATTATTTGTAAAATTAATATTGTCGTCATCACCTGTTATGTAACTCCGAAATAAAATTATATTTTTATTTATCAAAAATATAATAATTATAGTAGTTTTCAGTTCTTTTTAATTTTTGTAATAAAATTTTACGTAAAACTTGCTGACTCTTTTATTATGAAATATCACCTTTTATGTTTTCCTGTTTTTTTTAGTAAAGTTTATTTCCCAGAAGATAGCAAGGTGGATCTCGATATTATGGTAAGTAGGTAGCTTCTGATTCACGTATTCACAAATTCATGCTCTCCCCTGTTGCTAGTCTATATAGGATAGTCCGCCTACGTATACGCCTCACAATGACGCTTCCAAGTCGAGTCGGGCTACACCTTACAATATATAAAATCAGAGCATTTTACAAAACATGAAACTAAAATTAATTAGAATTTTATTTGTTAAGAATTAGATCTTCAGAATCCCTTTTTAGTATTAATTCATTCATTCATTCAAGTTATGTAAACAGTCATCCCTAAATTTAATTGTTATAGCTCCATATTTTTTTTATATATGCATGTTTTTAGCGTTTACAAAAAGTAATTTATTGCTGGCTAAAATCATTTCTTAATAACGAAAAAGGGGTGGGGAGGTTAAAATCAAATATCACCCTAGTGCATTTTTATTTAGCACTACACCACTGATTATATTCAATATTGAACCTATTCAAAAAATACAAATTAAATGTATCAATTAGAAAAATATTTATACAGATAAACTTTATTTATCAAAAAAATATTTTACCTGCCACCGAGATTTGAACCAGGATCTCTTCCTATCCGGGGAAGTGCGAAAACCAATAAAATAATTATTTGATAAATTGAGTTTATTTGTATGTATATCTTTCTAATTGATGCATTTAATTTGTATTAAAATGTCACAGAACTATGTTCTGAAAACAATTACAACTTCACAAATAATAATCTAATCAAATAACAATTTAAATAAATATTGGTGGTGAAACGCTATATGATTTTATAAGAAAAACAAATTCATTTGTTATATTGCTCTGTCAATTGTGTTGTTGCTCTACTAGTATCCGAAGGTTTCGAGGTAAACTGATATTGCTTCAAATATATTTCATCATACTAGGTGCTAGCAGACCTTGACAGTTTGACCTGACCCCGAGTTTCCACGAAACGTAATTTTTATTACGGGCTCTTGACGCCATTGTTTTACGGTTATTTAGGATTTAGAAAACATTTCTAAAGATGGGATGATACGATGGTTAGGAACCTAGATCATGAACAGACATTTACTCTTTTCGAATCTTTATACGTCTTTAATCTGTTTTTCTATGAGACTACGATGTCAACATTTTTATACTCGCTACAATATACCTATAGTTTTTGTATTAAAACCTCTGCTTTCTAGATAAATATTTATCTTTTTTATTACAGCCGTAACCACTCGCATTTTGTAGATTTAGTATTGTTGAGTTCGTTTTTTATAGAAAATAATCTAAAAAAATTGACAAAATAACATTATTTATAATTTTTTTCACTTGAAATAACACACAGAATCCCAATAAGAGAATTTATTTGAAATGAAATTATTGTCAGTGAGATAATTAAATAAATACAGTCAAACTCATCGAGTGGTATCATCTAGCCGGTTTTAAATGGTGTGGTTTGAAATATAATCCACTAAATTGTAAATAAAGAAAACCAACTATTTTTAAAACTACAGCCACATATTTATTGATCGATCTTTCATATTTTTGTTATGTTCCGGTACTAGTCAGATTTTTGACCGAAAAAGTCAATTTCTAACTGAAAATTGAATGACGATTATTCTTCAGTTTAATTTTGTTTGCTGAGTCTAAAGCTTTTTATCTATTCTTGAGTAGTATCAGGCTTTTTTAAAGTTATGGTTTATTATATAATTAATATTTAAAACAGCTGAAAACAAACAAGACTGGTAATAAATTGTTTTAAATACTAATTTAATGTGTTAATTATAAATATATGCATATTGAATCAATTTTATCGAAAAATATTGTTTTTGCGCTACCGGGATCGAACCTGGATCTCTATTTCCAAACCGGGGGAGGTGCATTACCATGTATGCTACAGCGCCAGTATCTTTCGTGACAAATTTTCGAACCTATATGTTACACTTTTTCAAATTAATACATCTGTCGTTCGATTATTTGAACGCCATCTATATTGTTTTTACGGAATCTCAAATACCTTTGAGTAAACTGATAGCAGACGCCAGAATTATCAATTTATTTTTATTAAAATTTGGACACGTTGATACAACTTATCTTATATTTATTTTAATAAAATGGAACAATTTAAATAATTAGATATGTACGTACAGTAAGGACAGTACAACAGTGTTTTAACAATAAATTTCTACAATACATAGGCTTGTTTATTTTAAATGTACCTCCAAAACAAAAATATAATATTTTATAGATTGAGAACTTCTGACTTAAGCTGCAATGTGAACAAAATGATTAATATAACGAATGTTCAAAGAAATCTAAAGCATACGCCAGAACTCAAGAGAATGAGCTTATATCGAGAGTTGTGTCGTCGAAAAGCTTTCTATCGAAAGTTTTAAATACATCTTACAAAAATTCAATATTCTGTAGAGTATTGTTGAAACATAAGGGTGGTATTTTCAGATTTGACTAAGGGCGGAACTATATTCAACGACACAACCCAGACAATTTTCACACGCGTGATACATATAAGAATATTGTGTAATAATAATTAGATATTATGTAATAATTTGTGATAATTTCGAATACCTACTATTAAATTTTAGAATGTACATTAAGATTATAATGACTAACAGAAATTTTTGACGTTCTCTTTGATCTTGTTAGATCTCCAATTTGTATATATTACAAACAAGGTTCGATTGACATTTTTTCTATTTCTTGATTTCATTTTGTATTTTTATTGCTTTTTTATTTTATCATGCCTTTCTTTATAACACTTTATTTTTAACACTTCGTTTTCCCTTAACACAAACAAGTATTTTTTTTTATGAGACGTTATATTAAAAGTCTAAAATAAAACAAGACGACTCTAGTATGTATTTTGACGTAAAAACAAAATTACCTGTTCATAAAATCGACAATTGCTTTGGTGCGAAGAATTCCACACAGTTGGTGCTATTTCCACGTTTCAAACAAATTCAATCACTTGTTTATTATTTCTTCCCATGACTGTAAATCAAATAAGGTGAGTAGATTGAGCCCGCTCTCCAATATTGGTACTAGTACGTACTTGAGTAATATTAGGTAGATTTCGATAAAAATACATTAGAAATCGGAAAACCATGAGGATAAAAATATTTTTCATGTTGACTAAATTTTTTTTTCTTCCTTTCCCCCCCAAGTCACCCTTCGTTAAAAAGTGGCAACGTATGTATTCCAAGATATATGTAGGTATGGAATAAGAGATTTTATGGATACGATGACTCTTGTAGTGTGGTTCTTATCGGATTTCGATCAAACATTAGTTAAATATTAATCTTGTAAATATCTTGCATGAGTTCTTTAGCCAGCGTAACTGGCTATTTTATTTCAAATTAACGACTGTTTAAAAGTTCCAAAATATTTTAGATTTCATTAATATTGTTAATAAAAAAGTAATCTCAAATAAAAGTATTTCGAAAGAGAACAATAAAATTAGAGTACATATAGATCGTGGTGTTGTGCTAATTAAAAAAGTACTAGGATGGTAGAAAAAGTACCTACTAGGATGGTCTTTTAAATGTACTTGAAAAGCAAGTTCTATGTCAAAAGAAGTACCAAGATGACGCCCTATCCCTACTCCACCGCTGCTTACATGATACAATAAAACGAAAAATATCCTTTACTTTCACACACCGTTGAAATCTACCTGATTACTATTGCAGCCAGTACAATGAAAAAATGTTGAGAAATCAATTAAGGCATTTCCATTCCTAATTTCACAAGACCTATATTACAATTTTAAAACTATACTAAATTGTCTATGTTTTAAAAATAGATACATTATTAACTAAAAGCTCTACGTTTGTTTTATTGGATGGCCACTAAGCGCTCGACCACATGCTAAGTCAGTTATTCTTCGGGTCGGGGGTAAAACGGATACGGAAAAGCCAGGTCTATCCACTTAGACAACCCGAAGAGAAGGATTTGAAAGGGTAGCAAGCACCAAAAAAGTTTGTCAGTTTTTTAGAGACCTTTCTTGAAACAAAACTTTATAGCAGCTGCTCATCAGAGGATGAAGAAGTAACATATCAGCTATAATTTTGTACCTACAATACAATATTTATAATAGCAAGTATTTTGAGTATTGTGGCAAAATATGCACAATTTTACATTGAAAATGTGTATAAGTGTAATTGTAATGTGAAAACTTGTTATTTTTAACTATTTATTAAGTCTAAATATTAATTTTTAATATATGGTGGCTTCTTTCCTAAGCGTTTCATGTATAAATTTGATTACATATTTTTATAAAATACTACATAGCTATAAAATTATATAAACTTAAACAATGATTTATATAATACTAGAAATTGAATAATAGCAGCTGTAATACATGTAAGCGTTTAATGGAATGTAAAGTTATTAAGAAGAACACACTCTTATTGTAAGGTTGTAATTATTCAGAACATAGGTCTGTGATATTTTAAATACAAATTAAATGTGTTAATTAGAAAGATATACATATAAAATCAATTATATTGAAAAATATTGTTATTGCTACCGGGGTTTGAACCTGGATCTCTTTCAATCCGGGGAACGTGCATTAACCAATTATGCTACAGCACACGGTACATTGACGACAAATTTTCGAACTTATATGTTACACTTTTTAAGTTGGTACATGTATCATTCCATTATTTGAAAGCCATCTATTATATTTTTATAGAATCTGTACTGATGGCAATCGACTACATTGGCAAAATGACGTGTACAGTATAAAAATTAATAACTCATTGCCATATATTGGCTTATTTTTGCCACAGAAAAAGATACAGCGTACCTTCAATATGTTGTAAAGCGGTCAGAGGTTCTATGCATATCATTATCAATACAAATAGGGGCTGATTGACTCTCCTCTATATGAATGTAGAAATGTACCAAACTATGCACCACAATGTCAATGATTGACCAATGTATTCATTCCCTACGGGATCGCTACTGGGTGACTCAAGAATCTGTGCCATTGCACTAAGTATATACTTACAGATTAAGCTATATGAACATTTTCTTGCTCAAGAAAATAATAATAATAAATTAAATAATACAATGTTTCGTTTTAAACTACTTTATTATGTACATATACTAAAGTCAACTAGCTTCAGTGGGACCCAACCTTCTTCAAGACAAAGTATAGACTAACCGAAGTACAGATATTTAAATAGAAGGTTAAGAGGAAAGAGCAATAGCGTATCAGAGTGTGACGTAGTAAAAAAAACATATATATTTTTCAAGTGAAAAATATATTATTTCTTGTTGCATGACAAAATACTCGTAGATATTTTCGTTAATTTTCTACGAGTTTATTTATAGAGTTTGTGGAATTTTTCACGCTATCATAATTTTAAATATAGATAAAAATTACATCTTATTCAATAATCTAACTATTACGCAATTTCCATGAATAATATAGCTAGGTATTACATTATTTGTTCGTTTGGTTCCCCTGACAGAAGAACACATTAATTTAATTTCCAATACTTTTAGTAATTGATGTTATATTTCATATTAAGTTCGTTAATTTTTTTTAAAATAGAGATGCGTACATGGAAATCGTGTCACAACTGTATTAATACATAAATTTACCATTTTCTAACTAAGCCAAACGCTTGTGCTATGAAAATAAGTCTAACTTGCTGGGCTCCTGGAATGAAGCTCGAACCCTCCATCACTGGAAATAGAGATCCAGGTTCAAATCCCGGTAGCGCAAAAACAATATTTTTCAACAAAATTGATTTTATATGTATATATTTATAATTAATACATTAAATTAGTATTTAAAATATCACAGACCTATGTTCTGAATAATTACAACTTCACAATAAGAATGTGTTCTCCTGATTAATAATTGTCTAACATAAATGAATAATATATATTTTTATTTCTTAAGCTGGTAGGGCCTTTTTTAAATATATAAGGCAATTTAACAAAATCAATTAATTGATTATTTTAAATTTTTACTGCTTAAATTTATAATAATATTAATGACCATCAATCATTATTTATAAAGACTTGATGGTGACCGAAACATTCAGCCGATTCAGCAGATTAATTAGTACCTAATGCTGATTGGGAACTCTCGATCGATTCCAACTATCCTGAAAATGACAGATCATTTTGAATCGGTTGGTCCATTTCACAGGTCTATTACGATGGTTTTGGTACCTAAACAAATAATGGTAATAACTTCATTACTTACCAGTTATAATTAGTCCCAATGCGTAAAATACACTTTTTAATGATATAAGACTGGGTTTACTCAATGACGAAATATATAAGCGAATATAAATACGCTTCTTTATGATATAAAACAGGGGCAACTGTAAAAAAATACAGCAATAACACGGCAATTTTTTTAAATATCAAACATTATTTTTTAATTGCATTTTTTCATTTTTGTAGTGTTTAATATGCATTTTTTTTAACAAGTTATCCTTGCTGTCAGATAGGTGTATTATATCAATGGTTGTATGGAAAAGATATATGTTGAGATTTTTTTTTGTCTTTATATTCATTCTTCATATTGCTGTATCATCACACTAATATTAAAAAATAAAAATAAAATAGCGCAAAAATTGAGAATATTGAATACTTTTTTTTTTTTTTTTGATAAATTCGTTTGCCATACAATCACCGATATATAAAAACATTTGGCTGAAAGAGAAAGTGAATGGTTAATCCAAGTATTAAAAGACTTTGTTTGTACGTAGAAGTGTTGATGGTACCAGAAGGAAGGGACGTCTGAATGATCTCGTTTCCGATGAATCAGAGTTTAGACTACGTGCCTAAATATAAAATGGCCATTTTTAACCTTTATACCGTGCTAAAAATACCCTACGCAGCCATGCTGTCAACTCGAGTTACTGCAAGAAATTTGAATTTTGTAAGCACTTTAAATGGGAAAAAAATGCTTTTACAAGCTTTAAAATAGTTAATGTCATAGTTACCATAAATATAATAATAAATGATAAATATAATAATTAAATACATTCATTTTATTATAAAAAAATATTCTTATAACGCATTCGTCTAAAGATTCATCTAAAATGATCTTCATCATTATCTCTCTTCATTAAAATTAATGTGTGATCTTTTTCACGTGGTATAAGTGGTATTTTTAACGCAGATATCATGCAACACATCAATTATATATAGCATTGAATTAAAAAATTATTATTTTTATTATGATTCGCTTTACATAATTGGTTTTCTACTAGTCATTTATAAACGCAAATGATTTTTTTAGTACAAGGTAAAATGTAAGTTTATCATTGTGCATATTTATAGAAATACAATGTAATTGGCTCACTAGACCTATGTTACTGCGTGGCTAGGAAAGGGTTAAGTAGATGTTAAATAATATTTTGAAATATTTAACACTAAGAAAAATATATCAATAAGAACTTGCCGCGACCAGGTGAATCAGATACTGGAGGATGGTCCTGGTAGAAGCCTTAATAATCGGCGAGTTTGTATGAGAAGATGTATAAATGTGGATAAGGCGAAAATTGTGCGTCGAATTCTCTGCCTGTCCCGCGGAGAAACGGCGTGATGGTAAGTTAGTTATGAAGCACAATGATGACCTATGAGTATATGAACGATTTTTCAATCGTGTTTTCGTACTGGAGCCGATATGAAAACATGATTGACCCATGCAAATGTTGTATTTAAATATAGGAACCAACTTTTCGCGTTATTATTTCAATCTTAAATATAGATTCTGCAAATTTGTTGAGTATGTTAAGTATTTAAATGATTTATGGAACATAGATAATGAACGTACATTGGGACATCAATGATGTACCTACATACTTAAGTAAGTATTTAAACATATATCCATGATGTCCCGGCGGAGAGTGAAATTGCGTTCAATGTTGGTACAACGATAATTTAGCATGCGTTGGAAAGGTCCACCAGACTGGATATATTGAATTGATTACCGCAATAAACATGTGTCTGACGTAAATGAGACCCTAGCCGTTGGTCAGTTTCGGTAAATGAATACCCGAAAAGACAATAATTTCGAATATTCCAGCGGAATTTCAATAATTCGTACGTCAAATAAAAATCACGTGCGTCGAATAAAAATCACGAGTATATAAATAAGCTCATTACATCATTAGGTACTAGCGGCAAGTAATTGGCTATCGTTGATTGCTTTGGCTAGATAGAGGTCGCCACACGGTCATGGCCTTTTTGGATTTGATAAAACAGAAAAAAAAATTATTAGATTAACTGCTATTTGAGAAAGTTCGGAGCGGTTTGTGTCTTGGTTAAATATACTGAGTGAATGTTTCACGTCCTTTCGGGATAAAGCGGTTACCTTCATTAAATTACTGAGTCAAAATAAAAGTTGAAAAAAACTAGACAGTTGTTGGGAATTTAAACCTGTGCTCCCAGAAGAAGTCAGAGTTCTTAGTCTATTCAGCCACGGTCTTGGCCAAGTGTACACCATACATAATTACCGGATATAATTTTTGAAGTGCTTTTGTTTTGAAGTAATTATTTATTTTAATATACCCAGAAATTATTAACAATTATTGTTAATGACTCTGATAGATAATTCTAGTATGGCATTAAGGTATACGTGTAAAAACATTTTAAGACAATTAAGGGAATAACACGTTACAGATTGCACTTTTTGTGGTTGAGAGTTTAGAAACACAAATAAATGTTATGTGACTAATTAACATTTGAGAAAAATGAACAGGATATTAAAACTATCGCACAAGAACAGAAATGGATGGGTTTCAAAGGCAACGAAGTCATGGTCAAGGTCAAGTCATCGTAATCATGCATAACAAGTTCAAATTGTAAATTCATAAGGGTATATAATATATTTAATATTACAATTTATAATGTGTTGTAAAAAACTGTAAAATGAACAAAAACCTCAATTAATTCGCTTGGGTGATAGATGGACCTCGTGAGGTGAGAAAAATCTAGAGTAAATATCTTTTTTCCATCAAACTGCACGATAATAACGTTTAATAAATTTTTGAATTATCAAAAATACTCTCAAAAATATTTCAGTCAATCTAAATTAATATCAAATTACAAAAACAAAATTCCAGTAAAAGTGAATCATTATCATCATAATCATCCACGTTGGTCCCTCGTGAGTGAGAATCTCCGTGAACTCTCGCCCTCTTAACTATGCTTGTCCACTTTTCTCGGCATCCTGCAGACCTCAGGGCTGTCACCAGAGAAGTACGTGTTGCCTTTTTCAATTGGTCGGTCCAACGAGTAGAGGATATTCCTCTTCTTCTTTGTCTTTAAACATGGCCCACCACAATAAGCTTCTCCAAGCTATCTTCCCTTCTTGCAAGATGTCCAAAATATTGAAAGATTCGTCTCAGACAAATGGTTGAGAGTCTATTTAATTCTTGCAGAATGGAGAAATTTGTGCATCTGAAGTGAGTCATAAAATTAACACTTTTCTACTTGAATGGGGTGAATCAGTATGCTTTTAATATCATATTAAGTCGGTGTATAGATATACTGGAGCCCTTCGCATATGTCAAGTTTGTAATTTTGTTTTTTTGTTTTTATTAATATACTTCTTTATTTTTATGTAGTAAAAACTCGTGTCAATAATCACCTTCATGTTCGCCATATCACACTTTAACAATTTGCAAAAGGTTGAATTGCAGCAGACATTTCGCAATGTCGACGAACTCTTTGGTGAAGGAATGTAAAATTTATTTTCGAAAATGGTTCAATCATTTTAAATTCGGTGACACAAGCTTAAAAGATGAAAGAGAAAGTTGTCATTCGTCTGATAAGTTGACAGTTTGACAACAAGGAAACAGTTATTGAAATGTGTATGTAGAAAGCCATTATGTTCTAGAATGACCATTTAAATATGTTTTGAGTGTATTTTATTGATTTATATTTGAATTAATTTAGAATCAAAAAATCTAATGTTAATTATGCACTATATTAATAATATTTGTATCATAATATACTGGTTTTAATATAATATACTGGTCTAAATAAGAAATATATAAAATTGAAAATTGAATTTTCAGGCGTATTCTAGTATAATGTGTTAATCATTTGTCATATAGATATGTGTTAATCATTTGTCATAAAGAAAATAGTTTCAATATTTTCTAAATAAGATTCTCATTAGTGATATATATTAAATATGAATTAAATATATTAATTATAAAGATACACATATAAAATCAATTTTATCGAAAAATATTGTTGTTGCGCTACCGGGATTCGAACCTTTTATATTAATTTCATTTCACTAACAACTATACCGAAAAAATACTAGTACAGCAGGCAGAGCATCGAATTTCATTTTTACTTTTCTGCAATTTTTGCTCCCTATTTTTATAGGAAAGGCATAACTCTGTTACAAGTCTGCAGTATGAATCTAAAAAACAAATTATTATTATTATACTATATAATTTTTTTCTTATTTTAAGCTTTGAATTGTCCGGCTATCATCTTAATATTATAATCTGATTAGGGATGCCTACCAAGGCACGGAGCGCCGTGCAGTTCTGCAATAAGGCGGGCAAGAATCAGTCCGCCTATGCCGGCCCAGAGGCTAACGACCCGGTGGAGATGGCAGCAGTTTGCGTGTTCCGCCCTGCCGATTATTAGATTTGGATCCCTGGTACACGATTTGCATCCGAGTTTGGATCAACATGGTCGGCTATACATGGTAAACCAAGCGTGATTTATGTAAATTTATCTGTTTCTGCCGATTCCTCGGATACACTTCCCAACTAAAACCTTTTAACCAGTGGCGTGGGAACTTCTTCACGAGGTTAATGATTGAACAAGACACTGCCATTTCGTGACCTTGAAACAAGATAATAATGAACTTTCATGTATCAAAATTTGGATAGTAATTTTCCCTTTAAAATTGTGTCACAAACAATGTAATTTTTTTTAATAATCTAGGAGATAACAAGAAAACAAAGTTATATTTTAGTAGAAATTGTAATATTTTTTAGAACAACTGTTGATTTGAACACAAATTAAATATTTCAGTTTTATTATATAATGTGTCCAAAATCAGGTATTAGTTTACTTTAATACACTAAATTATATACCTAGAAACATGTATTTGAATAAATTTTACCTCATGGATTGTGAACTGAACTCCGTCGAAGAAATCAAAAAATGAATTAATATCAAATAACCTTGCTGTTCCGAAGGCATGATTTATTATTTGAGCTAAACGGTATATTATAGAAAATTTAAAATCTTTTTTTTTTATTCTAATGTTTGTCAGCTTAACGAACGTTAGTGATCGTTTTAGCGATCATTGTTTTATTTGTAGCAGTTCAAAATGTGGATTTCCCCGCAAAGCTATGCATGTCACGCCAAGTCAAAAGCATGATTACACGCACTGTTTACCCTTACAGCGATGAAAGTAAAATTGTTTTCAATGTCTAGCAATTGAAATCATTCTACCGGTTGTGGATAACGCAATCACATTTGATATTGTTAGGCATATATTATATTTGATTACAGCTGCGCCGATGGATTTACAACTGTACGTCCAGTTTCCATATTTACTTACATCCATCCCATATGCACTCGACATTTCACCGCCGCTGAAAGAGAATTTTCAATGCAGTGAATTTATTTCCCGGTATTTTTATTTCAATATACATTTCATGGAATCACTATAAATCCGAGTTTTAATATATTTACGATACACATCGTTAAAATGAGCAATGTTGTTTTAATTGGCGCCGTATTGCGAGCACACGAATTAAATCATTAAAATAGCCCAGAAAATCTAAAATAAATTTAAGAGCATATCGTTCCGACAATTCTTTAAAAAAGGCAATCGAACCAAAATTAATTCTTCACGAGTCAATCAAAAAAATAGCTATTATTTTGATAATTAGTTTTTTCAGTATTAAAATAAAATACTTACGTAACATTTATTTTAATGTAATCAATGTACACTCTAGACTCTTCTAGTTTAGAGTACGTTGGTTGTTTACTGTTTAGAGTACGTTGGATTGAAAATTATGATACAAATATGTGGTGAGCATTTGATGACCTCTTGAAGATATTGGAAACCATAAAAATTTAATTTAAATATTTTATTTACTTGTAGGTTATATCTAACTTTTTCAACATTAATCTAAATTTAGTATATCTGTTTTTCCTCAAAATAATTTAATTCGGTCGTTTGTTTTAACAAACAAAATACATTATCAAGTGAAAGTGTGTGGTATATATAATATGTAAACAAATTAAATTTATAAAATTGATTACGTATTATCCCAAATTACAATCGTCTCCGATTATAAGACGACGTGCAATTTCTCGAGAAAAAAACAATATATTTTTTTTTACAATTAATGATTAAAGAATTATGTGTAAAAAATTGCAGTGCTACTCCTTTTTAATCGCCAAATATTTCACCGGTAGCATCATCAACATCAGCACTTTGGTCACTGATCACATCTTCTGGTTCACTTTCTTCACTTGAGTCAACATCGCCAGTATTTTCTTCCAGCCACAAAATATCATCCTCCGTGCCATACATTGTGTTGAGCCCATTAATATTGATTCTTGAGTCAATTTTAAATCATGCATCGATTACCCATTGGCGTAGAAGAGTGATAGTAGGCTTCTTGATTTTTCCGGTTGGGGTAAGTGTATAATCATTTGCAACAATCAATTTGAATAATTGCTTTTTAAATATATTATCACGTGAGAAAGTAGCCCTTAGCACCTTAGTTAAAGAAAAAAGGTTCAGCGTGTGGAGACACACGGTCCTAGGGTCAGTCAATCAAACGCTGGCGAGGCAGAGGGCGTCAATGCGAATAGCAAGATGGTGATCTGTCACTCGGGGACGAGAGAAGGATGAGCCCGCGCGCGGGCGAGAAGAATAAGACGGAGCGAGCATCGAAGGATAGCAGCACTCGTGGAATATTACCATTGCTCTTCTGCCGATCCGGAGGAAGAATCGGTTCTATAATGTTGCCTTATTACCGAAGCAAGACATCTGCCGCATTGGGAGTGATGTGGGAATCGGTATCGGCGATCTCGAGGATCTTGGACTATTTGGATGTCGATCTTGGAGAACCATGAAGAAATTGTGTAGGAACATGAGAACTGAGTGTAAATAAGTGAGGTTAGGTAGGAATAAGTGGTTGTATGTTGCGTGAAATGAGTCTAATTATAACCTTGTATATGAATAAATTGTGTATTTGTGCATTTTCCCCTCTCCTTCAGACAAAGTAGACTTAATATGAAGTGATCTTAATATATATATTGAGACTAGCTGATAACATGGGGCCCGAAGGACGTCAGGCCAGCCCCGGCAAAATGTAAAAATGTTTAAAAAGGTTTATTGACGACCTCACAAAATGCCCGATAATCGAAAAGTCTGAATGTAAGACGACTCTTGTTTTTTAATGATATTTCGGGAAAATATATTAATACGGTAATTTCCCATCATTATTGTGTATATTATGGTAATATTATATTTGTTATGTTCTTTCAAAGAATATTCTACTTTATACATAACGATTAATAAATGATTTTTATCCATTTTTTTCATCTATATAGAGACTTGTATTTTATACGTCCTTGGCATGTAATATTTAATGGCTTTAATATCTATATTTCATAAATTTTGGCAAATACTCTCCTTTTTTTCCTTACGCAGTGATCATACTCGCCATAATTGAGGAGATATTTTAACATTATCAAAATAAGATAGGAAGCAGAGTGTCCGAAATGGGATGATACAATATGAATATGGTAATAATTATTCTTGGACAGTGTGCGTGCGTGCGTAACGGTAGGGTGAGATAAAAGAGTTTTCACGCGCCACTGAAACCGGCATCCGATGTCCAATAGACGGGCTGCCGCAATATGTCATACGATACCAGATGGCGGCTGTAAGGCGTAGCTATAAGTCGTTTCACTACCCATTCACCCCATTCACCCCAGTTCCCCAGTTTCCCATCTTCTATCCGCACAAATCCACCCGAACGCTGAAAATAATATCCATTATCTTAAATGTTTCATTTTTTTCATCACCGATTTAGCTTTAAGCAACTACTAATACTATAACTCCGCAAACAATATTCGCAGTTTGTCACAGATGACGAACCATTTCGACTGATTGCCTAGAGCAACCTTGCGTGTAATGAATATTCTTATTTTTCGTTAACTTGTAAGAAATATTTTTTCGCAAAGCCCACAATCCACAAAATTATTTTCGCCGTTGGCAACTCTTGAGTATTCGGTGTTCAAAACAAATGTGTCATCGTTATCTACAAATATTAAATTAAAATAATATTTTATTTTCATTTCATAAAGAGCTATAAGATATCACATATAAATTTTAAAAAACACTTTAAAATTACCGCTTTTCAAAAGCTAAACTTTTTTTTTGCCCGCACCCGCATAACCCGCGTTCACAAAGACGAAAATGCGTCTCAAAAGATATTACGTTATACTAGTTGGATCTATTTCTATTACTCTACTAGTCTGCACCATACGCTTGTTCCGGATAATTATGTGCATATACCAGTGTTCCTTCAAATTTTAGGATCACTCAGTACGTAAAAAAAACTTTTGTGTAAAGTTAAATGCTATAATTGTGAGCTTAAATATTACCTTACCAGTACAAGGCTATTTATTTGAGTTTTGTGTATATACAAAGTATTACAAATAAATTAGGTAGCTGATATTCTTAGACGTTATTAAATTAAAGTAAAAAATCTAATGAGCTTTATTATCGGTCAATTATTAATTTTTTAAATTTGTGTACGCGCTAAATTTTTTTGTGTGCGCTATGTTGACAAATAGAATGCGCGTGCAACGCACAGCTTTTCGATAGGAGCATTATCCTTTCTAATGCTGTAACTCAAGATCAAGTGAACAATTTTTTTAAATTTATTCACATTAAAGTAGAGTTATTCTCTCAATATTTTTTCTGTTTATCTTTATAATGAGTGCATCTAATTTGTTTTAATTATCAAAATACTGTGTTCTAAAATTTAACTTTTAAATAAAATTTTGATTTAATTTAAAATTAATTTATTACTTATATAGAAATTTAACTAAATCGCGCGTGTTGGATATTCAAACATTCTTTTTAATAAAGCAGCCTTATCATATTTTATTCAGTTGATATGTAAATTGAATAAACTTTGTTTTTAAGATTTTTTATAATCAGTTTCACCTCTTTTATGTGCCCGATTTTGTTATTTTTCTGAATAATAATTTCGTTTGATGATTAATGTAATTTTATTTTGTGCTAAAATGTGTAAAATGCCAGCGGGGGTCCATATTTCTCAACCCTTGGATCATTTACGTAGCAATTTCGGACAAATAAATGGCTGTACTCAAAACTGCCATAAAAAGAAAATGCGTAACATACTTTCATTAGTGCCATAGCGTTGGGTGGGTATTTATCGTAGGGGAAAAACACGAGTTAACGTTACGTTAGTAGCCATTGGGGTAATGTGCGAATTAACCCACGGCCACCTTTTACTAAAAACCTAAACACGTGTGGTCTTCTTCAAGAAAACACTAATTATTTTTAACCATTATTTTTTTTCTCTTTACATTTTTTTTTCTCGCTGTATACTTAATACCGTGCATTATGTGTGTGAGACTACGACAATCGTGTATTTTATAAATATAAACATGTGATTTTTCAGTTTTTTATAACATTCCATTTGTCAAAATTAACATTTTAAACAAGCCTACGAATACAATAATATGTTTATTACGTCGAATTTTCTGCACACATTAAAAATATTAGTATTTAATTGAATTTTAATTTTAATTTTATTTATTTATAATATTTCTACATCCAGAATATATGTTTGAAAACTTTAATAAATTATAAAAATACATCAATTAATATTAGGTATAAGAAAGTATAAAATATGAAAAATTATCAATTATTGAACTAAAATACTACATATTCTGAGAAACGTACGAACCTACGAAACAAAAAGCAGCAAGTCTAATTGCTTCCTTCACATTTGCTGGCATTTCATTGAATAATTTGAAATCTTTATAGAATCTATTTTATGTTCCGCCAGATTTGTTTGTAGAAATCTAAAATCTCACCGTGTTTACTTTCCCGCCAAAAGTTTCATCAAACAATGGAAATTTTGAAAAGTAATAAAACATCATTATGAATATATTTTATTTATATAAAGGTAATTAAAGGCACTCAGTTTTATTATTTATTAACTTCAATCGTTGAAAAAATCTAAAATTTTCATTTCTTAAAACTCAAATTGCAACTATATATTTTCAATAACGGACAATAATTTAAAATGGGTAGTTAGGAGATGAGGGATACTTTTGTTTTGCGAAGGCTCTAAAGAATAATAGAACATAATTTGGTTTATATTGGCACAGAGTGAGGTGGTGTGACTATATTTTCCTCAGGCTCCTAGAGTAAATAGTATGTATTTATATCGGAGGGAGTGCCTATTTTTTGCGCGGGGTCCTAAATAATTATCCACGTTAATCTTTTATGAATTAGAATCATGATCTCTATAAACTCCCGCCCTCTTGATCTAGGAGATCTTTCTCTTCCTCTCTGTCCTTCGATGTGGACCACTACAATAAGTTTCTCCGAGATATCTTCCCTTCTCGCAAGATATCCAAAAAAATTGAAGAATTTGTCTTACGCAAATGCTTGAGAACTTGTTCTTAATTTTCAGCTCCTGAAGAATGGATACATTGCGTACACAAAAACGTATAACGCAACGCGCACACAATTTTTAACAATATTTCTTCTTCACGTGTCATCTTCTATCGAAGATTGGCCACCGTGTTGAAGTATTCTGATATATGCTGTATAATATCACCAGCATGTTGAACATTGGCCACCATGTTGAAGTTTGCTGATATATCATGTATAAGATCACCAGCATATTGAAAATTGAACAACTTTCTGAGGTGACACAGCCAATAAATTTCTTCCTACATCTATGAGTTGTAAAATATCATATTTATCATTGCGGAAAATTTGTTCAAAGTATGCAGCTTTCCTTGATAGTTTTTATTAGTTATCTTGATCTATCTATGCATCTAAATAAATCTTCAATAGTAATATGGTCAACTCAGCCCCTATTAGTGGCCTTATACTGTTACGGTGATGTTTTTCTTATTTTCTCCCCCAGCGCATAAATAATGAATAGCATCGATCCTAAAAATTGCACAAACAAAGATTTAATGCGTACACCGTAACCCAAAATTAAAGGGAACATTGGTCAAAGAGTATAAGATTGTATAGACAGATAAACATACATTTAATTCTATACACATATATAATGAAGCGTATACACTTTGATAACTTAAACACATATATGTAAACTAATTTTCTCCGTGCACAAAACTGGTTTTCGGTTCAACTTCCCATTAGGCTTAGGGCAGGATGCTTTATTTGCTACTAAGTCGGCGGCGAAGCACATATTATTTTTCTAACGTCAAAAACACAAAAACATTTTCTCTGTGTAAAGGAGAGGAAGGCAACTGTTGTGCAAAAAAAGTTTGAATGAAAATAAACAAAGCGCAAAATCTCTCTACTTGTTAGTTGCAGGGGCTTTTGTTTTAATTTTATTGAAATTTTCTTACTCGCTGTATTTAAAGCAAGAGTACTCAGGTAAGAGAATCATTTTCCATTTAATTAGTGCTTACGCTTATGGGATGCTTTTGATACTGTAAAAGAACTCGGTTACACGGAACTCTCCAAAAAATTCGCAAAAGAATCGAATTTGATAGAACCGTATATTAAATCAATTAGCCCAGCTGGCGTTCGCCTCTGTCCTGCTAACTCACTCCACTCGGAGACGTGAACATGGAACTTTTCTAGATCTCTCCTCAAATTGTCGCTCCATCTTAATCAGGATTTGCCACGAGGTCAACTTTCATTTAGGGTTCCTCGATGAATACGGCTCACAGTACTTACGCTTTATGAGTCATGCCCATCTTGTCCTTTACGATTTTACCACACCAGCTAAATCAGCATTTCTAAAAAGATCTCTTAACACGAATTATTGCAAAAACTTCACTGACTTTAAGTGAACAAAAAAATATCAATACGACATATAAAATATTTTATTTTCGTTTCCATAGTTCCATGATCTTAAATACAAAGTCAGTCTGTGTGGATGTAATGTACATATTGATTCATTATCCTCCGCTTTCTTCGCGACGTTTTGTTTTTTTAATTTGACGTTAAATTGACATTAAGATAATATAATTATTTAATAGTGTAAGAAAATTAAAATGCGCATCGAAAACCATACGCTACATTCTTCTTCTTCTTCTTTTAAATAGGCAATCCACCCTTCAAAAGTGATTTGTGCCATTAATCATTGAGAAATTTAACAAGTTCAATCTGAACAAATGAGAGGCCACCTGGCAATGCCCAATTCTCATTCTAGAGATATTTTATACTGTTATTTTGGAGACTTTCCTTTTTGTTAACCAGGAGGCGCGGAAAATAGATCATTGAATTACTTTAAGACGATTATCCATCCATTGTGCAGTCCAGATATAATTCGTACGTTTTTTTACCATATTAGGTTTGTCATACATCCGGATATGGTATTGATGGGGGAAAACTCTGGAAAGAGTAGCCGAAAAATTTATCAGCACATTCATTTCCATTAATTCCCTTATGTGCAAGAATCCAAACAAATGACACCTGTTTATTGTGGCAGTATAAATTAAATATACATCTTCTGATGGAACATATTATCTCACTATTTAGCCAAACTTTTATATTAACAGAGAGGGATTCAAGAGCTGCTTGCGAATCGGAGAATATAATAGCCTTATCGACGTTCCGGTGTACACAGATGTCCAAAGCCTCTTTAATTGCTCAACATTCTGCTGAGAAAATCGATGAATCCGAAGGAAGCTTCACATTTAAATACGCTATATTATACTGTACCACTCCGAGAAAGGGTGGAAAGCTGGTGAGTCATTTTGCGATCTCAACGATTAGTGAAAGGACACGACGAGAGTGGTTTGTTCACTTCAAAGCTATGTGATACCAGCTTAGATAACAAGTCAGGATAGAGTCGGTCTTCGGATTTTGATGACCAGATCCTTTTAGCGGCTGTGGAAGAGGACGAAAGTTGCACGACTAGAACACTGGCTGAGTACTTCAACATCGATCGCCCGCGGAATCGAACGTTTTCCAAGCAAATGGGAAGCAGTAATTGACGTTGGTGGTGATTACGCCCCCGAATAATAATTGTACTTAAAATGTTTTGAGTTTTTTATCGTTTTTAGTTATGTTACAATATATATTTTTTAAATATCGAATAATTATGTATCAACCTAATAGTTTATTACGTATAAATGGCCTATCGAATACTTGCGTTAGTGATTTGTCTTCCACGGGCGCTTTGATAATATTTGAAAGTAGAAAAGTGTTAACAAATATACTTTTTAATGTTTTTTAATGTTATTGTGCAATATTTTTATTGCTGGATCCATACATAAACATATTGAAAATCAATGAAATTCTTTAAGATATTTTTCTTTTTCGCGATGTCTCATCAGCTGAATCGAGTAGCCCGGTAAGGCGGTTTGCTGGACCGAGATGATTTGTTTGTCTTCCTTTCTCGGATGAGAGCGTTTGCTTTGAATTTTTTTCATGTCTACCAACCACTAATAAAGTCTTATTGGGGTACTTCTTCAATAAAAAATAATATTGTGTACAACAATTTCATTTATGATGTTTCTCCTCTCATTTGTTTAGGATTTTTTTTACTAAAGTGTGTGTATAATATTTTAATCCATTAAATAATAATTTACAATCCTCAGAAAAATATATATTTGTTTTTAAAAATAAGTTTCATAACGGTATTAAAGTGCGCATCCAGTTAGTTAAAAAATAAAAAATAAATAGAAAAGTGTCAGTCTTAATAAGTTAATATTTAGCTAATAACTTGGTTATTAACTGTATTCAAAATTTTATTGTATCAATTTATTTTTTATTGATTAAATTCTATTTTTTCTTTTCACATTTTTTCAACTGAAATAATGACTTAATTATTATTATATTTTTTATTATACTTTATTTAATGTACTACTGGCATGTTGTCAGTATTCCCTCTAAGATATTTTACTGCGCATTACATAAAATTAATTCTACGTGCATCATTCTGATAAAAATAACTCACACGCATTTCACAAAAAAATTAAACGAAATGTTGCCAAGAATTTTAAGTAAGAATTCATTTGAATCTGGACCATAATAATTGGTATGAATACCCATCATCGTGTATTTTAGGTTGTTTAAAAATATTTTTTATGGGTTCAGTACCTAATAATATATATTGCTTATTTTTTTTAGTAAGTTTAAAAGTATTCCAACCTAGTTCTTTTTAGGCTTGTGAAAAAAACGATATAAGTAAAAAAAGTATTTTGTCGCGCAGATATATGTATATTATTCCGTGGAATAAGTGAAAACATTAGAGGGGACATTGCGTATTATTATAGAATTACCTTCTTGTATAAGAGGCTAAAATCATGGGGATTAAATTGAAATAAATGTAGACACACATATTGTAACCAAATTTAAATTCGTATTATAGATAAAAATAAAATAACAAAATGGATGTAGGTACCTACTTGTAAATGATATATTTGACGTTTATTGGGCAAGAATCATTCCGGTAAACAATAAAATTAATTTCATGTTGAATGAAAAACTCACAAAAAATGTTGTTGTTGGTTATCTGGTACATAAATATTATTCACAATAACTTTTTTTCAATTTCACATTCCAAGCACAAAACGTGAAAATAAATTTAAACTGAAAATGAATTTATTGAAAATATAAAACCTATTTTATGAAATTTTTACATACTAATTTGCATACATAAAATAGTACAGAAAAAATATTATTTTATATATTTTTCAATAATTAAAAACATAAAAAATGATTCCATAATTCAATAAAATTGTTACTAAATTAGAGACAATTCAATAGTCTTGAGAAATCATGAAGAATTCTAACGTGATAACACCTAGTTAGTTCTAAGTCTTCTCGCTAGAAAAAATAATAGATTTTTTTTTTAAATTTGATGATTCAGTTATAAATATATATATCTAATAAATAATTGGTAACCTGAATCTTTACCGTGGTGGGAAACTGGTGGTTTTGTTTTCTGGTGGTATAAGAAGTAAATTATAGATTATTTCAATATTATATCAATTTATATTAATTAGTTTACGGTATCAGATCTTAATTTGCATATGTATACTTATCATTGTTAGCGCTGCAACTTAAATTAGATCATGGCCGCCTGCTGGAATTGTCAACTTTTCCTTCTGTCTGCGGCATGCTTCTTCCAGTTTATCATGTTCACAAACTCTTCTACGGCAGTATATTTTGAAAGTAAATATTTTACACTTGTCGTTATTTCAGGCTATGCAAGTTTAATAATTTTAAATTTTATAAACTCCAAATAAAATATAACATAATATATAAAATGTTATATAAAATAAAAATAATATTTTTATTTTTATTTTTAAATTGAAATTCAAAAATTAAATAATAGCAATAATAAATAAAAATTGATTGAATCGTACAAACTAGAGACATATATTTAAGGAAATATAATGTTTTATCATGTTTTTGCATCGTATATGTTTTTTGTATAATTATGACGTTCGTTTTTAATTTAATTAAATATTATTTAGCATCCGATTTGTTTTGATCGGTTACTTATTTTTAGTAATCTGCAAAAATGTATTTGCATATTTCAGCCATCTCTCGATTTATCGATTTATTGAAAGGCATTCTACAAAAAATCATTTTGAATTTTTGTTTGTTTCCGTTATGTCGTTGGATCTAATGACGCATGGATCAATGGTCGGCTGGATCTTTAGTCGGTCGGATCTATGTATCGACGTATTATCGTTGGGCCAAAAGTCTGCGAAGCTTTTGTCGTGGAATCGTTTCTGTTGTATACATAAAGTGTGAAAAAACAAGTATTGAAAATATCGCGAGTGGGATGTTTTATTTGGATGGTCTCCCTTTGATACTCTATTATAACTAATTGTATATCGTCGAGTGTAGGTATTGATTGAAAACCACCGAATGTGGAGCTCATTTTCAGCCTCTTGTGCATTCGTGACTGTAGTTGAAATAGTCGGTATCATTGTTGGATATTTGAGGTGTCAATTTTGTGATCATTATCTGGTGTTAATTTATGTGAATATTATTATAGTTGTATACATTAATCTTGAGGTTTTATATGTGTGTACCACGTGACGTCAAAGACGACATGTTTATACTTGGTAGTGTGTACAATGAGATTTTGAGAAGACGCTATCATCACACGTTAGTTAATCTGGTCCTTCAAGTTTTGTTGATTTGAATATCGTGTCTTTTCAGTGTATTATATCCTCAATTTCTCTTTCCTAGTCGTATATTTCATTCTTACATGCCGGAATATCAGTTATTTGAACAACATAACTTTATTTCTTATCTCTGTCTGAAAGTGACATTCACATCATCATCATCATCCTGTGCCTTTACACTGCTAGATATGTGCTACCCCCGAGTATTGCCAACTCTCTCGGTATTCATTCCTTCTCATCCATCTGTTGCTCGTCACCCTTCTGTCTAAATGTCGTCACTCCATCGATCTTGTGGTCGGTCATCACCTCTTCTGTCAGTGTGATGCCTCCGTTTCAGGACTTTTCTTCCCCACCATCCATCATCTCTTCGTCAAATGTGTCCAGCGACAGTAGAAGTATCAAATAAATAAGTAAAAGTATTTACAGCATGCGTACGCAAAAGTTGCTCTGGACGACGAGTCGTGAATTTCCGGGAACAACCCAAATATACTCGTATATTGTATCAACAAATATATATTGTTTATAACCGTAATCACAGTTGAAAAAATTTCAAACACTGAATAATGGATGACATCGTTTGAAAAATGTTGAAATCTGTCGATTTATTGAATACGCGGAATTTAGCCGCAAAACACATTGCACAGAGCTCGGCCGCGCGGGCGCCGCTCGCGGAACAATACCGATGCTTTATTCACGCGGATGCACCGCTTATGAGAATTACTTTTTTGTTTAATTAAGCCAGACGGGAATGAAATTCGGCCTTTGTTTCACAGTTCGCCAAATTTTTTTCGATCCACTGGACCGGCGAACACGCGGAGCCGGCCCTGCGCGACTAACCAGGGCCGCACTGACCGCGCGAGGTATGAACGATTTTGCTGTTATTTTTATCATTTCTTCAACGGTGGCGGCATAACAGACGAACAAACTATTCAAATTTTCATTGACTGAGCAAAAACAAATTGCAAATAAAAGTATTTTGGAAAAGAACACTTTTTATTGTAGAAAAATTAGTTCACATATGCATTTTTAATTTTTTTAATATTTAAATGGAATTCAAAATCTAATTATCTAATCGATATATCTACATATTATTGGTAATCTATTTACATTTATTCAAAACAATTTTTTTTTATAAATTATTAATTCGGCCGTAAACACGGCTTGTGTCATATGGCAGATATACTTACACGTTTATCACTATTTTTCTTATCCGCAGAAATTTATTAATTAAATTATACATGCGTCACTATCTTGAACTATAGATGTCATATTTATATTAGTGAAAATTAAAAAAAATTGTATTTCTTCGGATAGGTACAACGTTAGACATTAGACTGCCTTGCTCAAAGTACTAAATCCGCAAAATAAGAGTGTAAAAGAGATTTAGAATTGATTTGAACCACATCTCAAGGACTTTTAATAGTGCGTTAGAAAATTTTGCAACATTTTTAGATTCTTACTTTAACTTTGTGTTTTAGTTTATCCTTTAATGGTACAAGGATCGATGCCGGGCCAGAAAAATAA
The DNA here is from genome assembly GCA_031772225.1 of Eubasilissa splendida. NCBI lineage: Eukaryota > Metazoa > Arthropoda > Insecta > Trichoptera > Phryganeidae > Eubasilissa > Eubasilissa splendida. The sequence goes on along the minus strand of CM062846.1, from coordinate 32,618,676 downwards.
ATTTGAAGCCGCTGAGTATTATTCCCGGTATCTCTCGCATACTCAGCCAGCTCTGCCAACCTAACCAATCCTCCAATAGACTATGGTATTAATTTTTTATGTAACATGTAAGTATATAACACTTATTTTGTGTTAAAATTGAATTCATTGGTTTATATTTTTGATATATTATGTATACTTTATTATTTATGTATTCAAATTATAATACTGACATTTAATTTTATTAAAAATTAGTTAACCTTGGTAAGTGTCTGTAGTGCATTATCCAACTATGCTACAGCGACGATATATTTAGCGACAAATTTTCGAACCTATATGTTACCTTTTTTTGATACCGTCGAATAGTTGAATAATGCACCTTCCCCGGTTTGGAAAGAGATCCAGGTTCGAAACGCGGTGGCGCAACAATAATATTTTTTGATAAAATTTATTTTATTTGTATATCTTTCTAATTAATATATTTAATTCATATTTAAAATATCACAGACCTATGTTCTAAATAATTACAACTTTACAATAAAAATGTGTTCTCCTAATATTATTTATGAATTTATTAGTTCTATCAAATTAAATTATTTAAACGCATTGGGTATGTGAGACGGTTTAAACTTATTTACTCTAATAGTTTCACTATAATATATTATCTTGAACATGATTGCTTCATGATCATAATGATGTTTGTTGGTATAGGTTGTAGAAATGAATTTTCAAAGCAGGACGTCTGAATATTAATTATATCAAGTAATGATAAGGCAATCCTGCATAGTTAGTCGGAGGCTGTAGTGAATTATGGAAATCAATCATAAGCGTATGTCTATTCTTGAGATCAAGATCTTGACATAAATAGCCTCGTACCAGAAAACATAATTAATAACCTATTTAATAGAAAAAGGATGAATGATTTTGATCTGGTAATATTACTCGAAAATTTGCAAGTGTGTTTTAAAATATTTGATGCTTTCAAATAAAAAAAATCCTATATGCGTGTAATAATTTATTCTATTCATTATGTTTATTTAATTATTTTAACCTAGTGTTAAAATTATTATTATATTATTAAAATAGTAAAAAAAATATCATATATCATTTTTTGTAATATTTATATTACTGTTATTTTTCATGTTACTCTGTAAGACGAAGATACGGAGAAATTGGTCAATCCTAAAACCAACAAAATATTTCTGGTGAAGTCTCTGGTATTCTCGATAGCTCTGTATGAAATAGAAACATGGACGTTGAGAGAGAAGAAAAGGAATTTGTTGGATGCGTTTGAAATGTGGTGCTGGAGATCTCTATCATCCAGGTGTTAAGGATTACAGAAAAACTTTCGAGGACATTCAGGATAAGTTTTCTTACATACCTATTTTGGGCATATTACCAGAAAAAACGATGAGAATCTCGAGAAGCTCGTGACCACAGGGATAGTTGAGAGAAGGCGAGCAAAAAGACTTCTGGGTCAATCCATATGAAATGATCCAGCATGGTTGCTTGAACATTTTTAAAAATTTCATATTTTTTGTGCAATCACCCTACCCTATCTTGTTGGTAGTTCAAAATAATTATTAATATTTCTATTTAATTTTGTAGTATATTTTGCAATATAAAGGGTTCGCGGTAACTGAAATATCTCAATTCCTACTTATCCTATAAACATTGGGTTCCTCAATGTGTGAGTGTAGTGTCGAGGAGGAAACCATTGACCATGTCTTTTTTGTCTGTCCATTGCGGATCATAGGTTATTTTTACAGTGGTCTCGTCAATGGTAATTTTCAGCTCCCGGTTAACTTGTGTCACCTTCTTTCCCTTAACTCGCTACGCTTAATCTATATAATAGCAAATTTTTTGAACGACAATGGTATTTCCTATTCTATAATATTATTGTACTTTTTTCTATAAAATAATGTTTTTAACTTAATGAATGGCACAAATCACTCTTAAAGAGTCTATTGCCTATTTAAAAGAAGAAGAAGAAGAACATAGGGGTCAAAACCAATTTGTTTAGAAATAAACGGGCTATAAGATTGATTTGACATATTTTCATCTACATGTATTCCCAGTGTAAAATTTCAGCCTTAATTCTTAACATTCAATTTAAAAAAGTCCTATCTTCACGGGGATGTTTTTGTAGGAAGGGTTGGCGTTTATCAAAAGTTATATAAAATGTGACATTGCAAAACTATTCACATCAACCATATTGCTTTCATATTATCAAATCATTGATATTTGCTCATTTTCTCTCATTATAAAATGCGGAACAGCATAATATGTTTGACATGTCAATTAGACTGCTCATCTGAATATAATTGACATTGATTTATGGCATTATAGACTTTATTAGAAATTGTAAATTAGGTATTTAATTAATTCTCTTGAAAATTGAAAGCAGTGAAATATATTTTGAATAGTCTCGGGTCTTCGAATGTTGAGTTTATTTTAAAGACTCGGAAAATGAAATTGAAGCAGCAGCGGGCATATCATTTCATATGCTGTATCGATAATTTTATATGCAACATACTTCCAAGCGAGCCACACTTCAATTTACCTTTTCCTGCAGCTGGCACACAAGTACGAGACTGCACTACATTAGTTAAAGTCATTGAGACATCGAGAAAGTCCACGTTTAAAACCACGAATACAAATTTTATTTACTTTTTGGTCGATAAATATGTATGTAAAGTGGAGCATTTATTATTGGAATGGCACTTAAATTCGTATATATTATACAAAGTGTTCAAAAATCATTTTTATAATAAAAATTCTGTAATAAAATTATGAATATGTTTAAAAAATATATGTTTATTTTGCTTTTAAGTACAATCCCTGGGAATTAATTCCATTAATATTGGACCTAGCTAGAGAAAAGAGTAAAAAAAAAAATCAGTACCTAATATTATTTCTTTTCACACACGTACGTACGAAATCTACCTGATTATTGAGGCTTGTTCCGAGAGAATTTTTAAATGTGATTTTGAAATTGTAAAATATTTTTTCCGTTGCTGGATTTATCATCCTACATACGTACCATGAATTTCACTATCGCTCAATTTGATGAGTTTTCGATACAAAAGGAAGAATAAAAGTTCCCAACAAACCGCGAATGATGGAGCAATTTGCACATCACTACGCCATTAAGCACTCCTAAATCACGAAACCTCATACTGAGGCTAGTATTTATATTATGCAACTAATGACGATGGATTAGTCCATCCACTTTTTAAAATGTGTAATGATCACAACAAAACGAGATATTCAACATATTCACGATTAAGATATTTAATAAAATAACAATCACTTTGTATGAAACCACGAAATTTATTATACTTCAACTGGTTTCACTTATCTCAAGCTTCATCAGGACGTATTTGAAACTAATCATAAATACAAAAAGAGTGCACTAATAAAAAGTAGAATATACAATAACATGTAAAAGAGAGAAACAAAATACATACATAGTTAAATAGAACATTAAGGGAGACAGAATATAAAATTATATACGAAAGAGAGAGACAGAATAAATATACAGATGGACGGAACATTAAGACAAGGGAAAATACAATGTTGATGGATATTAAATTGATTTTAAAGGAATGGATACATTTATTTGATTATTAAAAATTGGCGTACCTGCGCATTGCCTTTTTTTTATTTCAAGGGCTTCTAAATTGTTCAACCGGAGGCCAAACCCATTTTTATGGAGGATATTAACCCCCGTGGTATTATTAAAATAATGTTTTTTTTTAAATAATATAGTTGGGAAATTCTGAGAAACCATTACTGTTTAAACATTTAAGATGTTCTTTGACACGGATATTGACATTACAAGTGGTTTTGCCTATATAAAATGAGGGACAGATATTGCAAGTTAATTTATATATACCCGAGTGGCATAATTTGTTATCTTTATCTTTTGAGTTTATTAAAAAATTTCCTATATTGTTGTCTGTGTAGAACGCTGGCCCGACAGTAGAAGGAAGATTATCCACGCAAAGAGAAGACAAATTATTAATATATAGAACTCTACGCCATTGGTAACTTATATCATTATTAGTATACCAGGAAGACTAGTGAACAAGAAGTTATTAGTAGCTAGTATCTGTTTAAGTTTTTTATTAAGAATTATATTAATAAGATTCATATCATAACTATTGTTTATCGATATTTGTTTGATTGTTTCCAATTCTTTCGAGAAATTAATATTTGATAAAGGGATTGTGATTAGCCGATGAACCATTGAATGAAAAACTGAGTGCTTATGTGAAATTGAATGGAATGAATTTATGATTAGTTTCTAATACGTCCTGATGAAGCATGAGATAAGCGAAACCGGTTGACGTACAATAAATTTCGTTGTTTCATATAAAGTGATTATTTAATTTAATATAATATAATATGTCAAACCACAAAGTGATTGCGTTCTACGAAAATGTATTTAAATACTTTAATTATGTTTGTTTCATAATTCATAGAATTAAGAAATGACCAATATATAATTTAATATTACTAAACAGGTAAAGTAGGTACCGGCTTATAGGGTCCACTCTTTTTAGGGACCCCGTGATAATGAGTAATAAAAAAAATAATACTGTTAATACAAATTTAATGTATCAATTAGAAAGATATACAGATAAAACCAATTTATCGAAAAAATATTTTTGTTGTTACCGGGATTCGAACCTGGATCTTTTACTATCCATCGAAATGCATTAACCGATTAAATTACACCAACATTAAGTTGACGACAAATTTTCGAATTTGTATGTTGCACTTTCAAATTAATACATCGGTCGTTCCATTATTTGAAAGCAATCTTCTTTATATTTACGGAATCACAAACACCTTTGAGTAAAATCTGATAGAAGATGCCAGAATTAATTAATAATTAATTTTTATTAAATTTTGGAAACATTAATATAACTAATATATGTAGAACACATTCTTATTATAAAGTTGAATTTTTTCGGAACATAGGTCGATAATATTTTTAATCCTTAAAAAATACACGTGACAAGATGATGGTAAAGAAAATATTGCGGCAGCTTGAACAGAAACCAAGATCTAATACACTGATCAGGTACATCAAATGTTAAAGGACGTCCCTGTTTAACAATCAAAAAGGGTGCATGAGAAGTTATATGAAAATGAACGAGATGAATGATCTGTCTGAATAGAAGAATGATGATGTTAAGTACGTAATTAAATAAATATGTATTTTTTTCAATGGGACACTTTCATTTCGGAGACAAATTTATTTATGCAAAGAAAAAGATTAACAATAATTACAGTTAATTCTAAAATTTGGAAATAATTTTTAGATGTTGAAGTACAAAAATAAACCAAAATAAATCTAATAAACGTTTCAATGTACATATTTAATGAAATTCAGTACAATTATATCAATTTTATCCATTCCGTTTGATTTTCTTGTGCTTAGTTTCATTGGTCTTCAGTTACCCTTAATATATGTTTTAAATTTGTTTTATTTTTTCATATTTGCTTAATTACTAAAAATAGTAATAATAATACGAATACGCTAAAATAATCTATAAAAACCAGCAAGAATGATTTAATGTACTGTTAAAAAAAAAAAAAGTAGAGAAATATTTAAAAAAATTAATATAATTAACGTTACAAAATTATCAACAATTTTCAAATTAATAAAATAAAAGCTTCACGATGGTATTAAAAAAAAATCTCTTCAATTTGAAATAAAAAATACCCCCTTATTTAGTAAAAATTGTTTATTTTAAATTTGTAAGTTCGGCATCATTACCACTTACTTTGAGGCTTATTTGAATAAATATTATGAAATGGCGTGATGTTGGGTTAGTAAATTAAAATTTTCCCCGAATATTTTAATTGTATAAAATTAAATAAAAGTCGGAACTGAAGTGACTTACACACTTAAAGTAAATTTAATCGCCTGAAACTAGTAGCAGGGAGTCAACTCAAATGTATTTAATCGGGCTCAGAACACGTTAAGGTTTTTTTTCTGAACGTTTATACTTTTGAAAAAAGTTAAACTAACATTGTCTTTGTTCTTTGATATTGGCCATCATAATGACAGAAAAGATATTTCAAAATAAAATTAGAATATTTTAATGTAAAATATACAATTTTACTGATTAAATATTTCTAAAGTCTAATGAATAGTTTGATGAGTTTACCTAGTAACTGTAAAAAATACTTGCTTTTTCTGCACTAAATTATCCTCAATTATAATTCTTAAAGGCCCGTGTTCACAGAAAAAGACACGATGAGATGATAATCTCAAAGATTTAATTGAGATATATTTCAAGACCATGCACACGTGTTACAAGAATTATCCATATTAAAACAATTTTGTGGCACGCGGAAAATGAATTTAATTATCGTGGACTTTCTTTTAATGCTTGTATTTTCTTAATTATGGTAAATAACATTCAGTTGATTAGTTTTACATTAGTGTAAAGGTCTTATCTAAGTAATCATTATTTATTGATTATTATTTAATTATTTTTGAAAAGAAAGCTGTAAAATTACACAAATGATCCAAAATTAGAGGGAATATTAGCTACTTAATTATTATATATAAATAGACCACAATTTTCATGATTGATTATTATATGATGATGAAAACAGAATGAACTTGTTCATAAAACCGACCATTCATGGAGTGAGATTTGCTCAAGCCACCCGCCGTGTCTATAGTAAATTACACCGGAGATGGAAAAATTAGCCATCACCGCAAACCGTCCGATTGTTTAAAGGGAATAATATGACGGTCACCGGTGATCTGGAGTCGAACACGACCTCTGCACGGTGGTCGGCGGTCGGCGGTCGGCGCGCGGCGGTCCGCTAATATCGTGACTGCCTTTGCGGGAAGGAATGCAGACCACACCTGCTTAAAATGCGTCTCTTTCATACACTGTTGCATTCACAAAATAAGTAACGATTAAAAAAGTAAGTAGGTAGGTAGTACCTATCTGAAACTAGACGAATCAGTCCTTTGTTAAAATCACAAACGCTTAGTTTAGTTTAAAAAAATTTTAAGAATATTGTGATTGTACAGAAACAAAACCACTACGAAAATGTGAGTGATATATTTGAAAATGATTATCTGGTAATAGTGGCGATTTTCACAACTAGCACTTCAAAAGCATATCAATTTTAATGTCACCCCTTTGATTACAAAATAAGTCACTAATACGTTTATCTCAATTTCGTTAATTGGATAGTGGCGGTTTTGTTTCTACACCCCTCATTTAAAGCCCTTTTTGCGAGCATGATGTATAATTATTATTCTAAAAATATAAAATTTAAAATAAATTATACAATTAAAAAATATTTTTAAAAATTAACTTATTAGTTTTCTTTCATTTCATTCTCATTCACCAAAATTAAAATTATATCGATATTTATGGATACTATGTCCGGTATTTTGAGTTATGTTTTTGCTTATCTTTCTTTGGACGATAATTTTAAAAATGTTTTACTACTCAAAATGAATAAGTTGCAGAGAAAAAAGTACTTCGGTGTATATTTTGCACTATTTTAACAATGAAGTTATTATCAACTTACTCTAGAACACGATTTTGAGTATCTATTTTAGTTTGTATTGAACTTTAATATCACTATTGATGTGACTTAAATGACTGAATAATAATAACAATTATTTTTACCAATTATTAGTGCATCATAAGAATATACTCAAACATTTACACAAGTAACATTCTTCATACTACAGGGTGAATATTATGTTCCAGACCGATGTTGTTTTTGAATAACTAGGAAAAGACAATAAAAATATTTATCGATTATTTGTGTTATTACAATTATAGATGAAACATGACATTAGCCAAGTGGCCGCCTCTGGCAGTGGCACAAATACGTGCTCTTTTAACTATATTTTTTATAATATTCTCGCACACTTCGCGTGTTATTTCAGCAATTTCATTTCGAATAATGTCCTTATTGGCATAGTCCTTTAATTTCAAGTACTCCCGCAGAAAATAGTCGGGAGCCATCAAATCAGGTTATCGAAGAGGCCAGTCAATGTCAACACTTTTTGAAATTATGCAGCCGGGAAAAATTCGGCCACCTAAAAGTTTTCCAACATGTGACGATAACGATCAGTATTAATGGTGACAGCATTGCCATTATTAATTAGATAAAATGTTTTAATTACTTCAATATGTTGTTGAAGCGTTTAATGCTCTATAATAAATTGTAATTAACTATTCTCTATAACTATTAAATTCAAACTGACAAATATTTGTTAAACCAAAATGGCGGCCGAAGAAAATCGACCTGGAACATAATATTCACCCTGTATCTAAAACCACATCTATTGGCTCGACTACTTTACAGGTCTTGCGAGATTTTTACACAAACTTCAGTGTTATCTCTATGAAACGTTTTGTACACGGTATTTACTTAATACTATATTATATCTAGATTTGTGTCGCGGGTGCGGTGTATGAGTATTTTGGGGAAAAGTACCTACTAACCTACCTCGTATAAGTGTTGATAAAAAAGCAACGATACGTAAGTATATAAATATACCTATATAGGCGCCTCGCACTATCGATATTTTTATTACATGAGAAATTTCATGGAATCAGAGGAAATTTAAGAATGAATCAGAGTTTAGGCTACGTGCCTAAATGTAATTTTACGTTTAGGTACTTAGATAAGATGTATGAATGTGGATGAGGCGAGTATTGTGTTTCAGGATAGAAAAGAGTGGCGCTATATTCTCTCTGCCTACCCCCGTAGAGAAACGGCGTGATGGAAAGATAGTTAAGAAATAATAAAAACATCTTCAGCATCCTATACCTAAATACTTTATGTACATTGCATGAATATTAGATTAGTTTTCTTAACTGTATTATTTAAAAAGTTACTGGTACTTAAGTAGATGGGGATACGTAATTTATGTAAATCTAATAGATATAATCATGTCTACCGAAGCCTAGTTACAGAGATTCGAAAACTTTGAAAACATATACCATAATAAGAGTGTACTCGTAGGTATCAGATTCCATCCTACTCTCAAATGATTCTCGGTTTGATAAAAATTCGGAAATTTAATTCACAGTATAAATATTTATGATTTGTGAACATTGTGCATTGTTTTTATATAATTACAAATAGTTATTTAGTTTTACGATATTCATATGCACGCTTAATCATACATATTCTTCACTTTTCTTTGAAATGGGTTGGGGCTTTAACGTAGACACGTCGTCTGTCTATCCATCTCAATCGTCTACTACCATAGTTTTTTTTAACCACTCCTAATTCAACCTCTCCTCGTAAATCGTCTTTACTTAGCATTTTCTTGTATAAATGTTTAATACTTTTACCGATTTTTATAGTATCAATAAATAATTTGATGCAATTATATACCGTATACGTGTTGTATTCGATGTATTGTACCTGAGCACATTTTCAGATAATTTATTTGAAGACATTTAACGTATTATATAAAAATATTGGAAACGCCAAGAAAATGAAATGATAATTGAAGACCATATCGCTCGGAAGACTGACGATCGTTAAACAAATAAAAAATTAGTACCCGAGGTGAATCAAGAGGGCGATAGGCCACCTTAAAACCCATTGGACTCATGAAGTTATCGAACTCTACGGAAATACGTAGAACGAATAACAATATGGAATAGTGGAATGGGCACATGGACTCATGAAATTATTAAATTTTGGAATATACGTGAACGAATAACAATGAACATCGAAAAGTGGTAGGCACTTGATTATATGGACTCATAAAATCATCAAATTCTGCGGAACAACAATGGACAGAAAAAAGTGGAAGACACGTTGGCACATTCAGCAGCGGAAAGAAAATGTTTGATAATAATGATGAATTGTGATTCATGTAGAATTAAACTAAGTTAATTTTTTTGAAATTGAAAATTAAATTAATGGTTTTATAAATATAGTACAATACAGAAAATACTAATCAATCAACCATATTTTAAAAATTTTTTAGACATCCGTTACATAATTGTCGAATGTGTGTACCTTTATCCTAGTGTATCTTGTTCCTTGCAATCTTTAAAAATGCAACACGCCCCACTCTCCCCGCCCTGGGTCATGAATAATTTCATTATGGCGGCATGAGCTGCGAAATGGCGGTGGTCGTAAATAATGATTTGGGTTGGTTGCACGGTACTCGGCGCGGGGTGCGGGGTGTGGTGCCGCATCCCGGCTTTAGTAAGTCAGGTTTTCTTCGGACCCACGGGAAAGGATATAAGAAAATGGACTCAAGGTACAATAATTTCAGTAAACCGTATCGACGTGTATAAAAATACTTCCTGAAAAAAAAGAGTAATTTTTTTATTTATTTATTTAGATATATCACATGCTACGATATAATGTGTATAAATATGTATTTACTTACTTACAAGCACGCCGTTTCCCCGCGGGTATAGACAGAGAGGATAAAGCGCAACACTCCTATGTCCTGGCACACCATTCTCGCCTCATCCATATTCATACATCTTCTCATACAAACTCGACGATTGTTGAGGCTTCTAACCATCCTCCATTATCTGGTTTACCTGGTCGTTCTGGAAAGCCACACCCCGTTAGATTGGAGGAGAGCAGTTGTTATGCCACTCTACACAGGTCGCGTATGGAAAACAATAACTATAGGGCAATTAGTCTACTAAGCTCGGTGGGCAAACTATATGAAAGAATTTTAATAGAAAGAGCAAGAACGGTTCTAAAAAAAAAGTATGGAACATGCAAGGGGCCTTTGTGGGTGGAAGAGAATGCATGGATCAGATCTTTTCTCTACGAGTGATGATGGAAAAGTTTTTAGCGAAAAACCAAAAACTTTTTTGTGCCTTTGTAGATCTGCAAAAGGCGTATGATAGAGTTATAATAAAAAGGTTATGGAATGTACTCTCTGATTACGAGATGAATAGAAAACTTATACACGCAATCGCATCCCTATATGAAGGAAGTTCTGTGTGTGTAAGGTTCAATGGATCATTCATAACCATGGTTTGACATTACAAAGGGTGTCAAGCAGGCTTGTTTAATGTCTCCATGGCTGTTCAACTTGTATATTGTAAAAAAAATTATAATATATGAATGTAGGAGCGAAAATAGTCGATTAGATTGTATGCTGTTTAATGTACGCCAATGATACAGTATTAATGGCGAATAATGAACAAGAATTACAAAGACTAGTGAGTAGAAAGTACGATAAGTAAGTAAACCAAGTCTTCTGCGGGCGACCTCTATTTCTGGTGCCAACAACACTTGCGTCATATATCTTTTTTACCAATCTCTTCTCATTTATCCGTTCCATATGACCAAACTACCTAAGTGATTCTTTCTTAATCTTACTCACTATACTAACATCACCTTTAAATTATTTCCTTATTTCTTCATTCTTTACTCTGTCATAAATAGATGCCACATATTCGCCTAAGTGATCTCATTTCCACTGCATTCAGTTTACTTTCGTTCCTCTTCTGCCAGCTTCAAGCCTCACTTCCATACATCAGTGTCGGTACCAGGACTTCATTGTGCACCGCTAGTCTTGCCTCGGTTAACAAAGTCCCGTTCAGTTTATTTCCTGCAGTCATCCTTCTTTCAATATTATTCCTGTCCTTTCCGTTTCTATCAAACATACTTCCCAAATACACAAACTCATCTACTTATTCCAAACGTTCATTACCTACAAGTATTTTGCACAGTGTCTAGCTTTCCATCTTCTCGAATACCATCACTTTCAACTGGTTAACATTCATAATAAGGTCGCTTTCCTTGCATACATTGTACATTCTACTCTCTAGACTCTGTAGTTCTTGTTCGTTATTCGTCATTAGTACTGCATAATCGGCGTACAATAAACAGCATGTTATCAAATCGCCCATTTTTACTCCTACATTCAATATGTAAATTCACAAATTAATATTGTTTCAAGACGCGTTAACTCTCTAAAATGAATTGATATACCGTGTATATTGTGAAAAATAATTATTGTAAAATACAGTTAAATAATTATACATCTATTATGAGTAAAATGTTGTTAAGAATACAACATTAAAATGTTATATAAAAATAAACTTAGTGTACAAAATGTAAGTAAAAACTTACATCACTAAACCAATGTAAATTACTAATCCATTTTAAAATTTTACACATAAATAACAGAGGTTTATAATTACATGTTAATAGCAAATTAAATATTATAAATAACCAGATCCTCTCTGGAATTAGCCACCTTTTGCGTTTGGTTTCATAGTAGTTATCGATTTGTTACCCGCTCTTCTCCCCCCCCCCCCGTCTTTCTTATCCAATCCTATCATAATTTTAATTTTAATATACATTGTATACCGAAACATGTTGAATTATCAATAAACTGTAGTATAAACAAAATGTTTTCTTATTATTAATATAAAATGTTGCCACAAGGTAACTTTGCAATTATTGAAGAAGTTAAAATATTACATTTATATAGTGCTAACTGGTAATTGCAATCTATAGTTTAGAGTTTGCATGAACTTCTTTTAAACTAATTTTAATATATCAGCCAATATCTTATAATAAGGATTCCAGATGCAGGTCTTGTCTTCCAATTGTGGTCGGGTAAGAGTTTCAACAGTTTGAGTTATGTTTGAAGATTTAAAAAATGTTTGGTATTACAATTATGTTCAGAACAATGTTTATGTATTTCTATCATATATTTTAGATGGTTTCATCAAATGTTATTTTTTTACATTGAATCCAAACTGATTTTCATGTTAATGTTTTCAATCTTTAAAATAAAATAATAAAAGTATTTCGGATATTTATGTTTGTTTACTTTTATCTTAAATTTGCCTCCCCTTGAAAGTGCCGCCCAGAGGTTTTGCCTTACTTACTACTTACTTATTGGCTAGGGACGGCCCTGGTTACCGTACCTTTTGGTACCGTAAAAGTGCCAAAGCGAACAGTATCATTCTTTATACACAATGAGATAAAGTCCGGTGGCGCGTCATTTAAGTCTCGTTGCTAGTATTTCACTAGGTCAAGCAAATGTTTTAAAGAAGGCCTTTCCATACTAATTCATCTTTTCACACTTTTTTATGAAAATGTGACTTTTAATATGTATTCATTTATATCAGAAGTTATATATTAGGTTATATTTTTATTAAAAGTATTACTTAAATCAAACATTTCTTTATAATAAATGAATGTAAAAGTATTATACTAAATATTTTTTTTAAGAATTAAGACAATATAGATAAATATTGAAAGACCGCGACCATCAAATTCATTTTCAGTGCGCTAAAAATATTTCTAGTTATTGAAAATTCGTGCATATAAGGAATGCTTTATTTTTTTATGAGTACAAAGCCAAGATTATGACAATAAATGTATATTTTTGAGATAAACAAAATGTTACAAATTAATCGAGTCGTAAGAAGCAGGTACCAGTTTGAATTTTGATTATGTCACTAAATTTAGCCGACAGCCGTTAACTCATTTTTTTTAAATTTGAGTGCTTTATACTATCACTAGTTTCTAGACGATCAGTTCCTCGCCAACTTCACTTCTTACCACCACCAATAGAGAACCTTCCTTCCTAATCTTTAATGGCTTGTAAGAGCTTCAAGATTGATATAAGTAGTTGGCAATTTGGTAATGGAGAATGAAATGCATTCTTGACGTCACATTCTGTTTTGGTTGATTTTTATAATAATTGTATTTTTTTTCAATTTTAGTATATGCCTATAATGAATAAAGAGTCCATAGTGAGCGAGTATCCATATTGGAGAAAGAATTCTAGCAAATTTAAATATTTAAAATTTCTATTAAAAATATTAACATTTCTCACGTGGTCTCATTTCTTTTAAACTGTATTTTTATCCCGTTTATCCAGCTTTAAAAAGGGTAGGGTAAAACATTAACAAAATGTATTTATACATTAAGCACGTTCAGATCTGGAACCTTATTTTCTGTCGGAATAAACATATTCTTTATCGGCGTCAGAAGATAACATCATTTAATTAAATTTCTTAACACGTTTTCTGAATGCGCAATCAAATAAACTAGAAATATTTTACCCCACATCCAGGGCTGCACCAATATTTATAGATTATTTTAATACTCTATTCATATTTATTTTTATATTTAAACAAGCTTAAAAATGTTAAATATTTTGCTTCCAATGTTGATATTCAAATGTAATTGGTTAATGATTATTTTTAACAAATATGCCAATACGTGATTCAAGACTGTATTAGTTGAGCTTGAGAGGTAGAGCAAGTGTTTTTAATTATTTATCTTATGTCTATAATTTTTACTTTACATAGAAATAATGTATTAATTTTACAAAAAAATGTGTGCATTATATTTTTTTATTAATTCAAATAGATTATGATTGGACGGATATAAATGAAACAATGTTCTCTACTTGAGTTTATTAGCACCACTCGTGTTTCGAGAAAAATAGTAACTTTCATCGACAGGCGAAGTATTAATAATTATTTAATTATTAATAATGTTGAAACTTTACTAAATTAATTCCAGTTCTATCAATAATATAGATTATGATTGTTGATGAAATTTGTTTTTTTTTATGAGGTACTTCTGAAGTGAATTATGATTTGACTGAATTTATAATAACAAAGTACCATAAATCTATCTAGGCAGCGACGCTGCCTAATACTGTCACATAGATAATATTTATCTTATCTTGCTCAATATTATCACAAGAGTATTTTCAAATATGAATTAAATATATTAATAAGAACGATATACATATAAAATTAATTTTATCGATAAATATTGTTGTTGCACCACCGGGATTCGACTCTGGATCTCTTTCCAAACCGGGGAAGGTGCATTATACAACTATGCTACAGCGACAGTATTTTTAGCGACAAATTTTCGAACTTGTATGTTACCTTTTTGATATTAATACATTTAATCGTTCCATTATTTGAAAGAGCCATCTACCTTATTCAACTTAATTCATAATCACCGAAAGTCACATAGAGATAACTGACAGGATTTTATATATACTGGAGAAATCATCAAAAGGTTTGTTAACTTTCATAACAAGTATCATAAAGCCATTCATAAATGCAATAAGTTATAGATTGCTACGTGTGCTTTTAATTTGCAGCACACTCGAGTACCTATACATAGCTCTCCAATCTTGCGTTCCAGTGTTGAAATCTATTAAAAACTATAAACAAAATTATAATAATTTAGAGCAGATTTAAACATAAACATAACATACTATAAATCTTTGAAAAACAACAGTTAAGAAAACTTAACAAGAAACGCAATGTTGCTGATCTTATGAGCAATGATAAAATTGTAAATAATCTATTCAACACGGATTTCTCAAATAATGCTTCTAAAGGACCGCATTGTTTCTCTTTTAACTGCTAACTCTATTTGAAATGGAAGACACCGTATAGGGTAAGGCTAGGCTTCAAGGGTCTTGACTTATCTATCAAAAGCCGGGACCTGTCGTCCACAGATGGAAACATAATTTAAAAATATGATTTTAATCTCTGCATATTTGGAAGTTCCAAAAGTGCGTGTTAACAGGCTAATAGCTTAGCGTGACATACAAATTTTGGCATGTTAATGCGTTTATGACATTTAAAAGGTTAAGAAACCGCGAAAAATTAACTTGATACGTACACCGATATTGCATACTATATTCCCATTTCACGAATGTGCCTGCCTATTATAAAATATATTATCACTAACAAGATAAATGACTTAGACATATTTTTCAATATGCTATTGAGCTTGAAAAATCTTTTACATCTTTTTTTCATTAAAGTAATTTTATTTTATATTTATAATTATTCAGACCTTCATTGCATTTTATTTTTATAACTAATTAATATCAATTTACAATTTATAGCCGGCACAGCTTGTAGACTATAATGAGTCGTCAAATTATGATTCACGATTGGATATATATATATTTCCAAGGGAATACACAATATCTTGTTGGTTCTATAGGTATGCAAAATTGTACTTTCCCCTAAGTTATAACAATTTTTATTTTTTGTCTGATAAACCAAAATTATTTTTTCTGAAAAATAAAAATTGTTTCGTCTAGACCCTGGCGTAAGCATTTTTGGATGTAATTTGGTCACAGACACTGAGACTAATAAATGCCCTAACCTAACAAGAGCTCGGATCGTTAAAGTCTCCTCAAACCCAAGGCACGAAGGGGTAAGCATAAAAACCGTAAAAGCTGCAGGAAGCTCGGGCAGGTGCATCTTATTCAGACAAGCTGTGATTTTTTATTTGAATCTATTTCAGGTGTTTACAACTTTTATACAAGCTGCACCGACATTCAAATATTTTATATTATTTGAAAATATATTTTCCACTTTTAAATACGGTATAAATTGTTGACTAAGTACCTAATAAGTATAAAAATAGTTCATTGAAATATTAACGATTATATTTTATGTTTATAATTTTCGTTATGACACCACTTATACATTTAAAACTAGATTTATTATATATGTTAAAGTGGATATGTATTACCAGTGAGAATATATTTTCACTGACGTTTCAATGAAATCAAATCCGAGTACGTTTCTACCAGTGGAAATATATTTCTACTGGTGTAAAGATCTAGTTTCGAATCCCGGTAGCAACTTAATATTTATTTTATAAATATATTATTTATGTATATCTTTCTAGTTGATTAATTTAACTTGTATTAAAAAATATATTTTTTTGTTATAAAAAATAAAGATGCATACACGGAATACATGACACATCAATATTTTTACTATTTTCAAACTAAGATATACGTTTGTATTATGATAATAGAATTGGCTTGCTGGTCTCAAGGAACGTGGCGCGAACCCCCGACCACTAGATCACTAGGCCAGCGTCTTAATCGCTAGACTAATAAGCTATTCAATAATTTGAAATAACACTTTTGCATGATACAGAGGTACTTGGACATCATAAACATAAACGCATATATTTTTAAATATACTTAATGCTGTTACATGGGTCGTAGCCGGAGAAGGCCTGGTGTATTTTATTATAACAGATCTATAATAAGGTTTTGAGTTTGTATTTCATTTTTGAATAATACATTTGATTTTATAAAGTTAATTTATTTAGGAGAACACATTCTTATTGTAAAGTTGTAATTATTCCGAACATAGTTCTGTGATATTTTAAATACTATTAAATGTATTAATTACAAAGATATACATATAAAATCAATTTTATCGAAAAATATTGACCGGGATAACAAAGTTGATGGCTTCCAAATAATGGATGGAATAATGGAATGTATTAATTTTAAAATTGTAACATATAGGTTCGAAAATTTATCGTCAATCCACTGTGTTGGTATAGCATAATCGGATAATGCACGTTCCCCGGATTGGAAGAGATCCAGGTTCTAAATAAAATTTAAGCAAAAGTAACGTAATATACGCGTTAAAAATAAATTACTTATGTAAATAATTAATTGTTATCATAGTTAAATTCGTTTTTTCTAAAATTGAATTTTTCCCCATATTTAATTTACTTTATAAGTAAAATTAAATCCAAATTTTATTTTATCATTGATTAAAAATTTAATTCCAGTTCAAATTTTTGAGTAACCTCTAATAAATATTAAACTTTGTTACAATTATTCTTATTATTTTATCATGGAAACAATGCGCAAGACCTGTTAGGTTAGGTTAGGATATCTAAAAGTTTCGCCTATTTCTTTGGGAACTAACCGTGCGGACTTTTTCGGGTTAATATTCGCCGTTGCCAAATTTGGGTATTCTTCAGAGAGTTTTTTCATCTCTGATATAACAGCTATAAAATTAACATCACCGAATAAAATCTTTTCCTTTTTAAAGAGTTTGTATGCCTTAATCTTAACGTGGCATTAAAATTTAAGGACTTGAATGGCACGTAAAGACAGCGTTTCTTAATAAGGCTTAGCGTGAAACAGCTTTTGTGTAAGATTTTACATATTTTAATGTTTATTGCGAACTACTTATATAATATATGCCCATTATTATGAAGGTGGTCCATGTCATGTTTCTTTCGTTTCGAGATATTTAAAGGTTTGCATTTGAATTGATTATATAATATTTTTATATTACACAACACAATGTTTCAAAATAAACTTCGTCCACTAAATTTAAAATTCATTTCGATATATAAATAAAAAAATTTAAAGTTGAAATGGCTTACTTTATTATCAAAATAAACACTAGCAGAATACAGTTGAACGTCGTAACAATACGCTGATCATAACGCTTCAAATTTTTCACAATTGTTACAATTTGCATCATACTATATTAATTTTAAACAATGTGTCGCGAAATAATTGATAAACTCATTTATTTCAATTTCTTGACTGTAGACGCCTCTATGTGTTATATGCATATTTTATAAAATAAATATTGCTATTCAAAAATTAGTTATCACAGGTTGCAGGTTGTATGTAGCGGTGAATCTATTTAGGTGGTTTTTTAAAAAATATATATAACAAGTTTAAATAATTTTTCTAATTTGACAGGAATCGAACAGATATAACTTGGTATATTACAAGTAATAATATTTTAAAAAAATCTTTCTGTAAGACAATTTTAACGTATATCTATGCAAAAAACTTATAATTTAATAATATAATATATATAAACTCACATTATAATAATTTGAAGTTTATCGCCTATGTTTATCGTAAACTTCGACAATTTCTGTTCACATCATTTTCAAACAAATGAATTTCTCTGATGGCATATCAAAATATATTGATCAATACTTAACCATTATTATCTTTATTAGGCTTTAAAATTTATGACACTTAAAGTACGATGGTAATATTCCAGGTTCCTCTACATAATATCGGATACAGTCGGTACTGGATTTTTTTATATTCATTTTATTCCATTTAGTTTAAGTAAATTATTATTTACGTAAAAATTAATAGTAAATGAAATAGTTGCCATTTTAACATGATTTATTTTGGAGAACACATTCTTATTGTGAAGTTGTAATCATTCAGAACATAGGTCTGTGATATCCCGGTGGCGCAACAACAATATTTTTCGATAAAATTGATTTTATATGTATATCTTTATAATTAATATATTTAATTCATATTTAATATTATTTATTTCATAGCAATATGAATTTATTGCAGTTGGTGAGAGTTTTAGAATTTACTCATCCATAATAATTTTACGTTTCCCTATACATTTCTAGGACGTCTTAGATATAGTGTCATTATGGCTATATAGTGTATGATTAAATGGCCGGGTCTGTAAAAACGAACTTGTTTTTAATATCTCTTATACATTCAATAACAGTACGTAAATATATGTTCAATTTGAAATGAAATGTACATTGTCTTTAATACGAGTAAGAGAAAATAACATATTTTAACGAAATCGTATATTGACATATGTAATATTTTCTTATGTCTATGGTAGAGGAGAAATATTATTTACCATAGAAATTGTCTATCCACGAATGTCATTTTTGTTCGTTTTGATAGCTAACTTAGAAAGATGGAATACTTTTAATTACATCGACATTTTATTTACGTTTGGTTTATTTTGGGGAAAGCTCTACCATTGAAATATGGATTCTATTAAAACCCTGACGGCAGAGATTATCAGCAAGTAATCGGTGATATTCAAGTTAAAAAATACCGGATGAAGTTGCCATTTTGAAATAAATTGTTTCAGAGATGTTGAACATAGAATAATAAATTTTCTGTTCTTTCTAAAGTTGTGTGCATTTTTTTATCTGTAAAATATAGCGACAGTCTGTTACATTTCCTTTAATTTTGGTTTCAAAACACTTTGGCACTTTTTGCATTTAGGTAGTTACTTTGTAAAATACATATTATGTTATGTATACCTATATTAATTCTATTGAAAAAGTTGAAAGCGAAATAAATATTTAAAATACGTTTTTTCTATTGCACGTTAAAAGACGTACCTACCTAATAATTTAATAGATTTCTTAAATTTGGCTTACCAATACCGCTAAATAACCATTTCTCTAGTAGCTGTTATCAATTGTTGTTTTTTCTAAACATTTTTACAAACAAAAAAACTTCGCTCCCACTAGGGTTTGAATCCCGAAGCTTTCTATAATCAGTAGCCACTCTAACAATTGAGATATGGCAATTAAATTTACATGAACCATATTTGTACGTTCATATTTGTTCATCTACACCTAGAACTATCCTAAATTTATTTGGTTATCGTCATAATATTGTTAAACGTATAAACACAAAAAATATCGTGAACCCAAAGAAATTAAATAATATGAACTGGTAAAAAAAACATTTAAATCATCCAATCAATCGAATATGATATTTTTATATAGACTTTGAATTTCAATGCAAAAATTATTAGCAGTTTTAACAAGTATTATACATGGGTGACATATATTGCACAATTCGGAAAGATTACAAATTAATATTAATACTCATTATTTGATAATCTGTGCTGCCATTCTTTATTACATATACATTAATTTTTATTTTATTTTTTGCCAAACCGCATGGCAGTTTTACGGCAAGTATTGCCTTTTACATATTTAAACTTAATATAAATATAACAAGAGGGGAAAGAGTAGATAAGTAGATGCTAGATGAGAGATATAAAGAGTAAAATATATATAAATCTACATAAAGAAAAAAATCCATTTTTACAGGGTGTCAGACCTAGTCCACAGTATTTTATGGGTGAATATAATAAGGCAATAAAAAATTAGATAAGAATATGTTATTTTACTTTGTATTTTAAGGTGGTCATTGGGGTCTCATCATTTTTTTAAATGTTTAATAGGTCTTTATTGATTTTGTTATTTATTTTAGGTACAACACATTATCTCGTTCACTCACCCCACACATTGTTCGCGAACGGTACTCTCACGGTTCGAAACTTTACACTTTTAACTCTTTTAATGACTACTCTGGTATTTTTAAAGGCTGCTTTAAACAACACTAACATAAACAGATCCAAATCCAATAGCGATGAAGTGTAACCATTAAAACAAATTAGATGATTCACAAAGATAAACAGAAAATATGCATCTGTCATAGAAATATATGGTTACTACCAATTTATAATATATGTATATATATATATTTTTAAATCTTTTTTTTATTAATATTAAAATATAATACACTTTCAATAATCAGTGGATATATATACATATATATTTAAAACATTCGTTTCTTCTCTATGAGAGTAAGACTCGTGTATAGAGAAAGAGTATATTCGAGTTAATTTATGTTTCAGTTAATCTGTGTACATATTTTTTTTACTTCAGTTACAAATTTATGATAGTCCGTAATTTTTCTAATTGTGATGGGGAGATTGTTAAAAAATGTGATACCTTGATAAATATATTGATTTTGAGTTGCGGTATATTTTAGTTTTGGGATATCAATTTGATCTCTATATCTTGTAGATCGGAATTCGCTTCTAAAATTTAATTGATTTTTAATTTGTATTTATATTTATCTCATTTGTCATTTGTTCATTTTCCGGTGAAATATTTACTTTTATTAAATTATCATGTATGAAAATATATATTTTGAAACTAAAAATTGCAACATTGTCGATGAACAATGTAATGTTTTATTTTTACATTTTACAGAGTAAAGTGTTATATTCCTTTTACATGGTATCCTTATACCATAACATATCGTGCAAAGTTTAGTTAGTGAACATGTTTCGCGAAGATAAAGAGATATGTTGCTTTTGAGTCACTTCACCGCAAGAAAACGTATTTTTTTCTAATACACACACACACCTTCACGTTTGTCGCACAACATGCAACAATGCCATACAATTATTTCCAAAATATGCTGCCCATGTTACCGCCAACGTCTTTCTTTGTGCCTCCAGATATTTTATATTTTTTAAAAATATGAAAGAAAATTACTATTTTTTATTTCAAATGTAATGGAGGTTGTTGCACTAACTACGAACATTATTTAAAATGTAAAGTTAATTATGCTGAATAAATTTATCCGATTAATTGTTATTACTACCGAATGAAACCAAAAGTTATTAAAATTAGTTTTAAGAAGAACACATTCTTATTGTGAAGTTGTAATTATTCAGAACATAGGTCTGCGATATTTTAAATACTAATTTAATGTATTAATTATAATTATATACATATAAAATCAATTTTGTCGAAAAATATTGTTTTTGCGCTACCGGGATTCGAATCTGGATCTCTATTTCCAATTCAAGGAAGTACACTACCAATTGTGTTATAGCGCCAGTATTATTCATGACAAATTTTCGAACCTATATGTTACCGGTAGCGCTGTTAGAATGCGAAATTACCCAAGATAATATTTTGTTCAAGGATACAAAAGCACTTAGTCGAAGTAAGGGACGAAGGGTAATAAAAACTCGGTATTGTTAGACGCAGGTGTACCGACTCAGCGTGGGTACAGCAATAAATAAATGCGGCGAACGTGACTAAAGTTACGTAGGCAAATGCACCTTAAAGGATGCATCACCATAGGCGATCAGTCTTCTCATATTCTCCGCCGGGAGAACTAGCTCCATAAAATACGAAATTTTATCTATATCGTCTCTAAAAGTATCAAGCAAGCGCTTTATAGATTGTAATTCCGG
Organism: Eubasilissa splendida; assembly: GCA_031772225.1. Classification (NCBI taxonomy): domain Eukaryota; kingdom Metazoa; phylum Arthropoda; class Insecta; order Trichoptera; family Phryganeidae; genus Eubasilissa; species Eubasilissa splendida. The sequence continues at coordinate 32,596,045 of CM062846.1, read as the reverse complement.
GGAAAATTTTAACTGTACACCTCAAGTTTAAGCTTAGACTGTGATGTACTCTTCGTTTAATCGTTGATGTGAAAGTATCAAAAAAGGTCCCGCTGGATCTATAAAAAGTGAATAAATATAATTGGTGTAGCCAGAATAGACTGTCGCTATAGCATCAGAATATCGCGTCCAGAGTCTCGGTTTGCCTGGATAATTGGGCATCGTCTTGTCATCAACTACAAGCCTGAACTCCGTCACCCTACGCTGGCACCACAAGGAGCTGACCATACTTCACGTCCAGGATCCATGACCATCCTAAGAGGTAATCCCTTACGTGAGGGACCTGCATAATCTACATCAGACAAGCGTCAACATAGACAATTTGGTAGAAAACTTTATGCTGGCATGATGAACACAAATATTTAATGTTAATTTAATTGTAATTATTTTTGAATAGCCTTATCAATAAGTATTAAAATAAAATGCTCATTTTCCATTTTTAACACATGCAAGTATCATAAAATATATATAATAAACTTCCTTATAAGAAAAATATTATTTTATTTCATAACCATTTGACTTGTCAATATTTAAAAAAGAACCAGTTTGGCTAAATGCCTCCCCCCTAAATATGAAGCCGAGGCAGAAAGAAGAAATTACCTAACAGCGCAAAAACAATATTTTTCGAGAAAATTGATTTTATATGTATATATTTGTAATTAATACATTAAATTAGTATTTAAAATTAGTTTTCATCTATATTTATACACTAATATTAAAATGTCTTAAAATCATGGTTAAAAGTCTCGTTATTGACTAATGACATCATCAATGCCTACATTAAAATATTTACTACTTTATGCGTTTGTTTTGTTTTATAACATATTTGAGTAATTTAGAATTTTTTTAACTTTTCAAGACGTATACATAATTTATACAAATACATAAATTTAAATATGAATTAAATATATTAATTAGAAAGATATACATATAAAATCAATTTTATCGAAAAATATTGTGGTTGCGCCACCGGGATTCGAACTTGAATCTCTTTCCTAACCGGGGAAGGTGCATTATCCAACTATGTTACAGCGACAATTTTCGAACCTATATATTACCTTTTTGATATTAATACATTTAATCGTTCCATTATTTGAAAGAGCCATCTACCTTATTTTTACAGAATCTCAAATACTTTTGAGAAAACTGATGGCAGACGCCAGAATTATTGATTCATTTTCATATAAAAATTAATCATAAATTTACTTACTGAATTATTGATATTAATAATCTATATTGTAGAATTTTTATCTACTTACTTTTAACCTGTGTTTTAAATTAAGTGTGCATTTTAGCGCCAAATTCAAATCATAATAGGTAATTCATAGTTTATTGATTGAGATCCGTAATATTACATAAAATGCTTTGAATTTATTACTTTTTTAGATAATAAAAAATATATCAAACCACCTTATTATTAATATATTGCAGATTACAAATGACACCTGAGGTGTTTGAGGGTGTAGGCTGAAACATAGCTTCGAAGCGTGTTTTCTCGAATGGCGCAAAAAATGATAGCGGTTACATAATGTGTTGGTATTAATTAATATCTTGCCTTCAAATTACTAATCTAACTTCTGAAAGAGTAACAGAATACCTCAAACTAGCAGCCGTTTTCCAGGCTTAGATCCAAAAAAAACAGCCCACAATATAGCCGACAAGATTACTCACTTCTTATTTCATTTTATATTCCCACTAAAATAATTATGTTTTCTTGTAACTATGATGTAGCTGGTTTTTGTATATGATGTTAAAGATTAACCTTTTCCCTACAAGGCGAAATCTTCGAAATAAAATAAATTAAAGAAGAATCAGAAATAATGTGTTTTGTTCTAATAATTTACAATGGTGTTCTACAAACTGTGTATATAAAAAAAAATACCTGAGTGTGATAAAACGGCATGAATTAGTCAGCTAAATAGTAATTTATCGGAGATTAAAATTAAATTATGGTTTAATTAGAAGTGACTAAGTGAAAAGATAAATTAATCCCAAACTACGTGTAGATTATTATGTAGACACTGCAGTAGACAAATAATACCGCTATTTGAGCAAGGGTTACACTGCATAACGCTAAAGAAACCTGGGTGCATGGAGCTATCGTCTCCGCTCAAGACAGCCACATATGCAAAACACAGGCTAGACGTACTTGCGGCTTCCGACAGCTTCCGCGAGCAGCGGGCTATTCGGAGCAAGCCATTCTCTCCTCGACACCGACTACACTAACAGCTACCGCGCCGCACTCAGCATCAGTAAGTTAGTTAAGAATGAAATTGAACATTTGTAACTTTACCTTGAATAAATTCAGTCGTTGTAAATCGTGAGTATTCATTTCGTTCTATATTAACCTGATGCTTTATTGCCTGTCATACTCCACACAAACACCTAGATATACACGAAGTCAAGTCATAAATTATCTACATTTTTCGTTCTACAATTTATTTACACAAATTTTACGGAAGCCAAGCTCGCTGTGAAAGATTTGATGGCAGAACTATCACTGTTTAAAGAAGACGCTTCTTCACCGATAGTAATTTTCTAATTCGCTAGAACCATCTCTCGAGCTTGCTGAATCTTATCGTCCGTTGTGGAGGTTGACGGGCACCCTGCTCCCTCTTTGTGTATTACACTCGTCTGGCCACTTTTAAACTTCTCGATCCACAAAAATAAACGCATTGTGATAAAAATCTATGGTGAATTTTAGCCCATTTCACACCCTCCGACCAGAGAAATCGGATAACTGCTCGTTGTTCCTCATTGGTGCAAACTCCTAGAGGAGCGTACATAAGGCAGTATGACAACCTTGATGTTATATTATGGCGAAAGTGTTGATAATTTTTGACTCGCCCTCGTATGCGCAATATACCTACATATAGAACATTGAGATTTGAGGCGGTTACTCTTCGCACGTAAATCTTCTGATTATAAAAATCTCTGCACATCCTTAACACAGGTGACCTACGCGCTCCATCCGAACTTCACACATCATATCGATTACTTCTAAAGATCCTCAACTGTATCCAGAAATTTATTCATCCTTACGTTTTCATATTTTCTTGCTATGTCAAAATGTTTCATTCCTCTAATTAAATTTGATACATTAGGTCGATTTAAAGATTTGATAAAAAATAGATAAATTAATTTTCTATTCTGCGCACTAAACCAACAATTCTAACTATTAGGGCGCCCCGACAATTGCGCGCAAGACAGATGCGCGACGACGATAACGCGCAGAACAAAACTGCAAAATTAAAATTTTGGTAATCGGGTTTTGAACCATAGGATTAATACAAATGAGGCCATTTTTACCAATGTATTGTATTTTATATCCAATAAAAATTAAAACATACTTATAATATGAAAATATCATGAATTATATAAACCAAAAAACCAAATAAATGTACTCATTTACTTTTGTATTCCGCGCACAAGCACGACTACTCAAATGTATCAATTAGAAATATTACAGAATATAAGTTCAAAATTGATTGATATAGCGAACATTGAGAACGCGCTTCCCCGGATAGGAAGAGGTTCAGGTTCGAATCCCGGTAGCAACTAAATATTTTTTCAGTGTATCTTTCTATTTGATTAATTTAATTTGTATTTCAAATATATTAGAACTTCAATGTATAGCATTAGCTACTCGCCTATTTTCTCGTCTATCTACTATTATTTATATTCGCTGTTATATTACCTACAGCGAGAAAGTCGTACCACCGCCCCGTAAAATGATGCTTAAACTATAATAATACAATACTGAACTGACGGTGAATAAAACGTTTTACGATTGGGGGGTGGTAATTTCGATGCACCCCAAGGCGCGAATTTATATTTTAATAAATATGCTAATGCACGTAGCGTAGCCGCTTTCCATTTATGATTGCATGTGTGTGTGTGTGTGGATAATATTTTAATGATTGTGATAACATAGCGTTATCGGTTAGTTTACAATCATTTTGTAAAATTAATGAAATTTATTTAATATGTCGAGTTTAAGTACATACATACAAAGTGTAGTTTATTCTAAGACTTATATTAGGTGTCAACTTTGATTCTCACTATTCCTAACGACAACTTTCATAACCAACCAGTCTTAGAAGGGGTATAATGCTTAATTCTAATATCAAAATATAATTTTCAATGATTGTAATTTTTTATATAGGTTAAATTTTGATATTAGAATTGAGGAGCATTTGAGATGTCTAATTAACAATAATATAATAACTATTCTAAATTTATTTGGAAACAATCCATTCTTTTGACATTATAATGGTTTATAAATTTTACCTAATAAAAAGTATAATTTAAATTAAATTACTTACTTACCATCACACCGTTTCTTCGCGGGGGTAGGCATAAAGAATAGAGCGCTACACTCTTCTGTTCTGACACACAATTCTCACTTCATCAACATTTATACATCTTCTCATACAAGCACGCCGGTTATTGTGAATTAATGAAGTAAATTAAACATTATTACAGTAGTTCTAAATTAGTTACCCATCACTTATATTTATAGTTTTGTTTTTTTTTATGCCTGTGTTTTTAATTTTAGTATACCTACATTGTATCCTGAAGAAGGAATTGTGTGTCTTGAAACATGTTGATAAATCAATAAATAGTGGTTAAACAAAGTGTTTTTTCTTATTATTTATGGTCTGTCTCTCATTTCAATATGATTTTTTTTAGAATTAGATACCTACTATAAACAGATGTACATTTTTTATGTTTTATGTGAAAGAAAACTATCATTGATATATTGAAATATGAACTACGTAACCCGGGAATTTACTTTCATTGGAACATTAACATAAACAGCAGAATGTTAAATTATGTTTCAATTCGAATTAATTATCACAATGTTTTACGTATATAGTATTCTCATTTGTGTTAACACAATGTAAGGAACGTGGTACCAAATCAGCAGGGACGAAAAATAAAACAAGAATATATACATAAAACGATAAAAATAAACATAATATAACATATATTGGGTTCGGCAAAAAGTTTGGTGATTATAAAACCTTTTTTTTTGTCGGTGTTTTCGTGCGATGGGGTAGTTTATCTATTTAACACGGCGTTGTCAATATAATAGCATATAGTAACAATGGAATACTGAACTGTTACACAATATTCGTAGCACAACAGGTAAAAGATTGTTTTGGGAAATACAAACATTCTCACATTTGTCAAATGTCAATACTCCTTCCGTCACATATGACGAAACGTTCAACATAACATGAGCTCTGTAATAATAATTAAAATATCATCGTTAAGATACCGTAACAAAATTGGAGAAATGACATGATAATATATAGTAATCAACACTTCAAAGATTTAGAATGAGCTGAATTTTATTATTTTTTTGCAATATGAACAAGTGATATTGTACGTGTGAAAATTGCTCCCATTTCTATATATATAAATTAATGTCTGTTTGTTTTTTCCTCCTTCGTTTCGTTCCTTTATAGTTCATCCGATTGCGATGAAACTTTGGTGAGTTGTTGTGCACACGCCCGCAAAGGTTTCTGAGTTAGTACAACCATTTTACAATAGGTGACGCGCGAGTCATTTCAACAAATGTGTGTATTTCATATAGTTTATTGCCGAAAACGAAATACCATGCAAAGAGATTAATTAGCATATAACGTGTCAATTATCCAACTGAATTCTTAAATTCACTTGATTTGCCAGGCATGCCGTACGTTTTATCATTGAAAATTGGCATAATTTTGCAACAGTACCAGGCTTTTAGTGAAAAATATAATGAACAATATCATCAAAGCTACAATTTTAAATGGAAAATTTAAAGAAGATGTACTGTTGTCATGCACCCCATGATTCCGACAGATATGCTATTCGAATTTAAACGTCTGCAGTTTCCGGTGCGACTTGCATTTGCAATGACTATCAACAAAGCACAGGGACAATCGCTACTGGTGTGTGGACTAAATTTTGAAAACCCATGCTTCACACATAGACAGCTGTATGTGGCCTGCTCACGCGTTGGAAAACCTTCAGATTTATTTGTACACGCACCAGACGGAAAAACAAAAAATATAGTGTATCCAATAGCACTTCAATAATCAGAATAAAAATACAAACATTTTCTTTCTTTGAGTGGTATTCCAACGCATGCCGGGTACTTGCTAGCACTTTATAAATAAAACCTGTTTTTTGCATCAGTGAGACTACAAAAATATAGACGGTAAACAGCTATACACTTTATACCTAAAATAATATTCTAATTTTATTTTTTGCTTATAACGGTAGTTGAAGTTTTAAAATAGAACTTTATGGCCTGCTATATTGCCTAGCTATTGTATGAAAAATATATAAATATATATCTTGTGATTATAAATTATGTTATGGTATAACAGTATGTTATAAGCAGGTAAATAAGATAAGTTTTATTAACATTTTTTACATCAGAAGAGAACATGAAATGATTAAAAATAATATAATATACTTGTTACAACTGAATTACGATTAGGTTTACAAATAAATTATTTTTTTAGTGGGATGAGATAAGTATCAGCCTTACACCCTTAACCTGTCTACATTACTAGACTTCAGTCTATGTTAAAGTAGCTAGTTATTAAGACTGCAATATTATGAAATTAAATAAATTTATTAATATACAATAAAATATGTAACGAATTTAACTAGAAAGCTTTGCTTTTGACTGTTCTTTACCCAATTATTTTAATATTATAATTTTGTATTTGTGAATAATAAAATAAAAATGAAAATAAACACTTTTTTTTAATATGTTAAAGTATATCATTTTCTACACTTAAAGCAAAACGATCACTTTATAAATACTTTCATATCCTTGTCGACAGCAAGTGACAGGATTTATTATAAGATAGAAGGTTCAAGAAACGTAAAGTTACGTAAGCTGTGATATCTCGGAAGCGTTTTGCGGTAGTTTTTGTATTAAGCCTGAAGCCTAAATCCCTTCTCTAATAGACATACACCTGCCGAGATACCCCGAAGGTAGTTAAATATACCTTAAATTCATCCAATATACACAATTCATAGTATCGTGGACCACCGTCGTTATGTCATAACAATATTATTTAAAAATAGCAGAAGTAAAATGTTTGTAGGAAATATTCTTAAATACTAATTAAATGTATTCATCAGAAATATATACATATAAAATCAATTTAATAGAAAAATATTGTTATTGCGCCACCGATTTTCGAACTTGGATCTCCTTCCAAACCAAGGAAGGTGTATTTGTATGTATATTATTCCAATTAATACATTTAATTAATATTTTAAATATCACAGACCTATGTTCTGAATAATTACAACTTCACAATAAGAATGTGTTTTCCATTTAATTGAATATTCTTAGGTTTTCACGGCTGTTCAGAATTTTCTATGTATAGTTTTCGTGGCTAATCTACCGTATACATCTGACCTTTCTAACCGACGTTTCGGATCCATTTGCATGGTCCATCAACAGGGCTGGGATGTATGACTGCCAGTATTATGGTAATGTACTGACTTGCAGTACTGTGTCAAAAATAGGTATTGTGTTATGTTAATAAAATACTCGTTAATAAAATTACAATTTATTTAAAAAAAAAAAAATCATTCATTCTATGCAATACGGTTTTCAAAAACAAAATATTACTACGATTCTTCTTGCAAAATTTTATAATTAAATAAATAAACAATAAATAAAAAAATATGATAAAAAAACACGACGTCGCATTGTTCATTGATTTCAAAAAAAGTATTTGATTTTTTGGACCACACGTTATTAACAACGGTGGAAGAGAGAGGATTAAGAGGACCTGTAAACAAATGGTTCCATGTGTACTTGAAATCCAGAAAATTTGCAGTTAAGCTACTGACTAACTAAACAGAGTATCTTAAAAGAAATAAAATACGGTGTGCCAACTGGGTATATATCAGTACTTATGTGTTATAATGTAGCCTGGCCAATATTATAAAACATTGTCAAAAGTTTGTTTGCCGACGATACATACATCTTATATTCCGAAAACTGTCCTAAAACCAAAAAACACAACATACAAAGATATTTTACCAACATCCTTAAATGGGCTCATGAGAACGGAATAATTTTAAATGTAAAGAAAACTAAATATTTACATATCCGATTACCACAAACTAAACAAAAAACAATTAAAACTAATCATGTTGCACATGAATGCGAATGCTTATATAAAAATCAAACAAATTGTAAATGTGACAAAATTGAAAAAGTTGAGCAGTGTAAATATGAAGGAATAATTATAATTGATGAAAATGATTTTGCTGGAAACTGCATATTGATAATATATGTAAGAAACTGAGACTCTCAGGCCACACTATACTCACTGTACTTTGCGATGATCGACTCGGTTATCAGTTATGGAGTGAGTAGCTATGGACTAATATATAAGTGTTTGTATGAAGATGAATATTACAAATTATTCACAATATGCAAAATCTTACCGGTTGACAAAAAAGTAACAAATAATATAATTTTAGAAGAGATAATAAACAATGTAAATATGAATACTGACCCTCACCATAGCTATTCTACCAGATGATCCTCGGGATGAACCGTGAGAGTACCAATCTCGAACAATGCGTACGGTGAGAGAACGAGAAAATGTGTTGTCACGAATTTTTAATAAAATCACTAAAAAATTATTAAATATTATGAAAAATAACGAGACATCAGTGAACATACTAAAATATAAAGTCAAACACATTTTTATCTAATTATTTCATCTCTATATTGTATTACATTTAAAAAATAAATTGCTGATATAATTTTAGTTTCCCTTAATTGACTATGTTAGTTACTTTTATTGAAGGGAAATACTAGATACGTATGATATTTACATATTTACAGTTAATTGCGATTTAATGTCATAAATGTACTTTAGTATTAATTTATTATCAAACTAAATTTGAGGGAATATATAAATACGAACATTATTCACGTGGTAGATTTAAGCATATTGTCTTCGCCATATTTACCATCAGTCTGGGATGTTATAGACATATTGTAAATCAGTACGAGAATGTGATTATGCGTCAATTCATGAATCAATTGATGAAATTTAGATCACGCCTCAATAATAAATTGAAATATCTACAGCTGATGATTTTCTAGTGATTTTTTTGGATTAATCTTTGGATTTATCGAATTGATAATTGAATCAGAGTTCTATTAAACTAACGGTGTATCTTATTACCATACTATAAGATTTACTAATTAAACAAGATTCAAGTACGACAGTATTCCGGATGTAAAGGAAAAATAAATTAAAATTATGTTTAACAACAAAGTTAACGCTACAAACATCAAATATAGGAAAAATGAATTCTTAACATTATGAAGTTACAAAGTTTTGGCCACATCAAATCCTGCATCTCATCATTGAAGGCAAAATTACTAGCAAAAGAATCCCTACAAAATGGAGAACCCTAGAAGAATCTAGAATCTAGGAAGAATTCAGAAAGTCCAATCCAACTATTTCGAGTTACTCCATAGAAACCAATGATTGATATCGTTCGTTTAGCGAGCAGGCACTAAAGAAAAAGAAAATAAAAAAACTTTGTAAATGAAAGAATTTCAACGTTGTTAAATGCTTTGAGTATTTTGATTATAGTACCTGCACAGCAATTTAAATACTAATTTTAAATGTTATAATGCAATAACGTATTCATTTTAATTTAATTCAATATATTTTTATTTATTATCTTTGTTTTATTAACCACTAAAATGAGTTTAAATACATCTACCGGTTTCGAAAAATACCATTTTCTTCTTCAGGATGTCATAACTAACTAAAACATATATTGTTTCTTTGACAGAATATATTTAAAAAAAATCTATTTTTTAAAAAAAAAAAAAAATTTTAGTACCTAACTCAAATCATTACTTAATACAAATTTATTCGAATAATTTTTAGGAAAAAATTTTAGAATGGGACTCGTAGTTAAATTTAGTTGGTTGTTTATAATTTTTTGATTAGTTTTACACTCCATGATACATCGTTTAGTCAATATTTGTTATTATAATAAAATATGTTTTACAACCACTAAATCGTGTTCGTGATCCGAGCCGATAGTTATTTGCGATCTTGGAAGAACATTAACGTGTTCTAAGATATTATAAATGAACCCCACAACTGACAAGCCGACATTTTAAAAGAAATCACCTGTCACTAAATTAAACCTACCTGGGGTGTGTTGGCAGATATTTTCAAAAGATAAATAGTGCGTGTTTTAGGACGCTTTGAAACCTTTACATTAGAATTTTTTTAAATTCCTTTACAAAATAACAATATTTTTTTTTACTGTTTCCGAGGTAAGTTTGTAGAACTCCTTAATCACACATGTGAAAATAAAACATTTTTTGTATTATTCTACTAACTTAATTTACTTAAGACGCGCTTCGCCTTGTAAGGGCATTATCAATCTAACAATTTAACTCAACAAGTTGTATCTATAATGGGGGGCAACATTCAAATAAAATTGTATAGCTCTCCCCCGTTATAGTTATAAATACAAGTTATTGAGTTAAAATTGTTAGATTGATAATGCCCTTTCAAGGCGAAACGCGTCTTAAGGAAATTATACGAGTAATATAAAAAAAGAAATATTTTATTTTCACATATATAATGAATTAATGAATGAATTAGTATTTTTAAGACTAGTAAAATCAACATTGTGGTTAAAATCCATTATTTTAGATTATTAACTTTCTTTTATTAACCACTTAATGAATTAAATACATCTACCGGTTTCTAAAAATATCATTATCTTATTCAGGATGGCATTAACTAATTAAAATCATATGTTATATTGTTTCTTTAACATAATATATTTAAAAAAAAACAATAATTATTTAAAAAATAAATTTAGTACCTAACATAAATTGTTGTTAAATAATTTTTAAGAAAAATTTGTATAATGGGACTCAGTTGGTTGTTCATAATATTCTTGTTAGTTTTAAATGCTTTATTTATTTCCAATGATTCCAAATTATTTAATTGAAGACCAACACCATTTACGTGTAAAATAGACAATCCCAAATTTTTATCATAAGTATGATCATTTTCAAACAAATGATTGTTGTTTTTCAGAACTTTTAATCATTTGTTAGATTCATGATGATAATCATTTAAGTGTAAAATAAACCATACCAAAATTTTATCAAAAGTATGATTATTTTCTAACAAATGATTATATGGTTATTCAGGAATTATCATACTTTTGATAAAAATTGGGATTGTCTATTTTACACGTAAATGACTTTGGTCTTAAATTAAATAATTCGGAATCATTGGAAATAAATAAAGCGTGTAAAACTAACCAGAATATTATGAACAAGCAACTAAATTTAAGCATGAGTCCCATTCTAAAAATTTTCCTAAAAATTATTCTAATAATAATTTTATATCATCAAGTAACAATGTATGTTAGGTACTAAATTTATTTTTTAAATAATTATTATTTTTTTTAAATAGGAAACAATATAACTTTTGTTTTTTATTAGTTGATGACATCCTGAAGAAGATAATATATTTCGAAACCGGTAGATATAATTAATTCATTAAGTGGTTAATAAAACAAAGTTAAGAATCTCAAATAAAACAATTAGTTAATTATTATCGTATATCAAAAAATCAAGAAGAATTCTTGATAATTAAATCAAGTAAGCGTCTAAATTTACAAGTAATTGTGTATTCAAAATTAATTATCCTAACAATAGATGTGTATAACATTTTCATAAAATGGTTATTAAATTTTTAAATTATTTTTAAGAAGTCTGGTTGAAGACACAGAGAATTGGCTATCTTGGAGAAGGCCTATATCAAGAAGAATAAATACAGTAGGACACATGCTAATAATGATAATGTATCATATTTTTATTAATATTATTGGATAATGATTAAAATAATATATTATAATTCTAAGTAATCATCATAATTATAAAAACATATACTTTTTTTATGTAGTACAGTGTACAATACAAAAAAAATTGATACAAACACACAAATATAATATAATTATACATCGACATAAAATAAGATAATTCATAATTTTAAGTGAAATAATAAAGTAAGTTTAAGAATATAAGATAAAATAAAAGATAAAAGAAATATAAAAAATATGCCTTGTTAGACATATTTTCATTAAGACATTGCCAAAGTTATATTGATTAAATATTACCATTCCATATACTGATTGTCATATATCGCGGACTCTACGTTTGTGTCATATATAGTAAGGTACCTACGAATAGTGAATTCCAATCAATTCGCTTCAGCGGTTCAGAAAACGTCGCGTCGGTAGGAAAGGTATTTTAAATCAAAAGATTGAATTCACGAAACCATCTTCTGATAGGATCTCACATCATCCCTCTCTTACCAAAACGGCTAACATTACAATTTTGAGTAAGGTATATACTCAAATTTTGTGTACTTTAGTAGCAAAAGAGGATGTAGCAAATAACAGTAGTAGAATTAATGTCGTTAACGCGTTCCTATATTAATTCTCTCTTTTTATATTACATAAATTATCACTGTTATATTTTTTATTATTTTCTTGTGAAAAATATTCAATATCTCTAAATGATTACAATGAATTAAATGTTCTGCCAATTTATTTTATCGAGCTATTTTACGATGTACCCTGTAATGGATTTTCGACCGAAAATGTTAGATGTGGAATAATAACAAAAATTGTGTTTACGAAATATTAAATTTGTCGTCAATCAACTGTATTGGTATAGCATAATCGGATAATTCACGTTCCCCGGATTGGAAGAGATCCAGGTTCGAATCCCGATAGCAACAACAACATTTTTCGATAAAATTGATTTTATATGTATGTCTTTCTAATTAATACATTTAATTTGTATTTAGAATTAATTCTGTGCGATCTTGAATACTTAACATTTTAAATATTAGATCTTCTTCTTTTAAATATGCAATCCAACCTTCTAGAGTGATTTGTGCCATTAATCAAGTTTAAAACAATATTTTATAGAAAAAAGTACAATAACATTATAGAATAGAAAATATTATATTAGATATCAATACCATTGTCGGGAGTGGAAAGTTACTATTGACGAGATTACTATAAAAAAACCTGTGATCCGCAATGGACAGGCAATAAGGATATGGTCAGGGGTTTTCTCCTTGGCATCACACTCACACATTGGGGAATCTATTAAGTTCAATCTGAATAAATGTGAGGCTACCTGGGAATGCCCAATTCTCATTCTAGAGATATTTGATATTGTTCTTTTGGAGACTATCCTTTTGAAGAACCAAGGGGTGCGGCTAATAAATCTTTGAATAATTTTAAGCCGATTACCCTTATGCTTTTTTGGATCTATCGATTATGCAGTCCAAATAGAATTCGTACGTTTGTTTACCATATTACATCTGTCATACATCAGGATATAAAATTGATGAGGTAAAACTCATTAGCCAACTTAGCCAGTTTATTAGCACATTCATTTTCATGACTTCCCTTATGTGCAGGAATCCAAACGAATGACACCTGTTTATTGTTGCTGTCCAAATTAAATAAACATCTTCTGATGGAACAGATTATCGCATTGTCTAGCCAAACAATCATGCTGTTTGGGAGTCGGATAATATTACAGCTTTATCGACGTTCCGGAGTAAGCAGGTTTTCAAGGCCTCTTTAATAAATATTAGATCAAAAACATAACAAAATATTTTATTGACAAATTAAACTATTTTTACTTTTGATTTCTTCACACATTATAATGAAAATCACAATTTAGTTTAAAAAAACATAATTTATAACATTTAGGATGGCTGTATAATATTTATTCGTGTTAGAAATCAAAGTAGCACTACCTGAGCAGCACCTGAGTATTTACAGAAATTAAGGAATAAACAAGGGTGGTTCCATTCCCAAGACGAACCTGCAAAATGGTGAAAACGTTGAGAACTCATTATCGCACTCCTTTTTGAGGTTTAATTCTTTTATTTCCGCCCAAGAAGAGAGGAATCCTGCCCGATCGCTTTCTTAAAAGGCGGGATCCGGCATCCGGCATCCGGTAATCCGCGCCGTTATCGGCCGATGCCCCTCACTACCGAATTACACCCCTAATCCGGCACGACTTACTTTTTAATTCGAGATCTTTTTTCCAACACATTCGTCGAATTGGATAACGGAGATGTTAAAATGAAACAGCGCCATCTATTTATAAGATTCGAACATATTATATTAATCTATATACTGAGCGATAATTAAGTTACTTACAATTAATTAAATATTAGTCTTATTTTTCGCATCGTAGTCTGTTGAAATAGAATACATAAGATTTATAAATAGAGGTAAAAAAGGGGAATAAATCATCAGAGTAATCACCTTAAGTAATATTCTTCACATGATTACTACCTGATACACCTGGAGTAAACAATTTAACTTTATGAACCCTTGAGAACAATCTAAAAATTTAAGGAAGCTTCTAAAAACTCACTTTAGAACAATATATTTTCAAAATTCCATTCTTCCGTCTTTTTTCTTTCCTTGTAGGATTTCTTTACACTCCAATACTCTGTTTCATACAACACGGCAAAGCTGATCTTCATATTAATTAGTTTTAATAGGAATTCTAGATTAGCACAGAACACTTGAAAGTGATTAACACTTGGAGCACGCAGTGTTAATTTCGTGTGTGGTGATTTAAAGAGTTATAAATAAAATAAGGGAAGTAAATATTTTGTACTAGACTCGTAGACGCTAAAGTCGGTGATGATGAAACAAAATAAAAATATTATATTATTATTTTGCATAATTGGTGAGAATTCTGACTATCTAATTTATCAAACTTCTAAAGGGCAGCAGTACCAGTACAATACTGACAGTATTGAGCAAAGTCGGAGAAGGGTGACTTCAGTGTGGTACCTAAATGGTTGTAATATTGCGAAGAGGAAAGCAAAAGGGAAACTACCTCATTACCTGAAACAATAGTTTGGCCAGTCAATATTGTAGAGCTTTTCCGGACTACAGTAAATAAAGTGATGATAGCCAAAGTCCATTAAACGGATAAGGTAAGAAAAAAGAAGAAGACACTACTTTATTGGATAATATAAAATTATTTTTTAGGAGAACACATTCTTATTGTGAAGTTGTAATTATTCAGAACATAGGTCTGTGATGTTTTAAATATGAATTAAATATATTAATTAGAAAGATATACATATAAAATCAATTTAATTTAATTTAAATAAGGTAGATGGCTCTGTCAAATAATGGAAAGATTAAATGTATTAATATCAAAAAGGTAACATATAGGTTCGAAAATTGTCGCTAAAAATATTGTCGCTGTAGCATAGTTGGATAATGCACCTTCCCCGGTTAGGAAAGAGATCCAGGTTCGAATCCCGGTGGCGCAACAACAATATTTTTTGATTAAATTGATTTTATATGTATATCTTTCTAATTAATATATTTAATTCATATTTAAAATTATTTTTCTTTTATAAATAGTATTGTACCGAGACTCAAATCTCTGAATGAATAATAAATATCAACGACTCGGAAAAAATGAAAATATTTTCTGTTAAAATCTTATATACAGGGCGTAAGAGATCTAAACCACAATATTTTGTGGATGGTTACCTGACTAAATTACGAGTCTAATTTTTTAAGGAATATGTGTAAATACTTCACCGTTACGGGAAATATTATTGTTTGAAATTTTTAGAAATTCATGTAAAACTCTAAATATTAGAGAAATTTATCCATTATTAATCTTTGCTTTAGGCTCTAAATCGTCTAATAAAAAATAGTCTGACCGTTCCATTAAATACATTATTTTAAATCAATAAAATATTGGAATTAATCGAATGAATCGTTAAGGTTATGCAAATATTTCTTGAATATTTTCAAATCGTAATTTAGTCAGGTATTCACCCATAAAATATTGTGGACTTGGTCTCTTACACCATGTATATATTCTATATTCACACAAAAAAAAATAGTAGGTACCTACCTATGTGTGTTTAAAGGTACACATTTCTGATGGCAGGTCAAAACCGAAATCACATCGGCCTATTACTTAGAATTCTGTAGGCGCTGCCACTTTTTTACTCCACGGAAAAAAGACGTGAGAATTAAAATATACCGGTCTGGTTTATGGCCGACCTTTGCATCCCCTGCAGGTAGTCAAACAAAACCTTTTAAACGGGCCGTTTCTAGAATTTTTGATCGCAAACTAGGGGTAATATATCGTTGGTCGGTGAATCACCTTTAACTCGATACTATATATATTTTTAGGCGTGAGGCTGAAACCTATAACACTTATATTAGACAGTTATCGCTTCGCTGCTTCATTTAAGGTGAATGTTGACATCGTAACCCACTCACTATCCATGTTTAATATATTTTAAAATACTTATATGTAGAATATATTCTGCCTCCTATGTATATATTATATAATGGAGTCCTTGTACCAACACAGATGTGTGGAAGTGATGCTTGGAGCTGGCAAAAAAGAACAAAATAAGATATAATGCAGTGAAAATGAAATCACGTCAATGTGGCGAATTCATGATGATAGAATGAAAAATTAAGAAATTATAAGATAATAAATGTGATATTTGCGTGGTGAACCGAATTAAGAAAGAGTAATCATAAATGAATGATAAGAAAGATTTATGACGCGAGTGTTGGTGGCATTAGAAATAGAGGACGTCAGCGGAATATTTGTGAAGACCAGGCAAACTTACCAGATACTGGAAGACGACAATGTTAGAAGTTTTAACAATCGACGGTAAGCGTATGGATTATACGAAAGTTGTGCGAGAGAGCAGAAGAGTGTGGCGCTCTATCTGATGGCGGTAAACGGCGTGATGGTAACTTAATAGATCATCCACGCCGGTCTGTCATGACTGTGGATCACGATCTTCATAAAGTCCCCCCTCTTGACTGTGCTTCCTAACTTTTCTCGACATCTTGCAATGACTAGAGATGTGCTCGTGGGCTTTTCCGCTCGGTAGATGCAACGGATGGTAGGTCTTCTTCTTCTTCTCCGCCCTTTGATGTGGCTCAACACAACAAGTTTCTTTAAGCTATCTCCGTTTTTCGCAAAATGCCCAAAAATTGAAGGATTGACAGGGTATACGCAACATATATCTTCAAATTGATAGATGTCAGCATTATAACACAACAAAATACAAAATAATTTAAAAATAAACACCAAAAGAGAAATAAAAAACCAAATAGTATACGTATCATACCAATATATGGTTTTAGATACATATTTAAAAGCTTGGAAATGCATCTCACCGCAGACCAAATATTATCATTAAATTTTCTTCCACATAAGTTATATAGTATGTAAAATTTTTAACTTATTTAACTAATTGTCGACGGAAAATGATTTTCATAGTTTTACTTGAGTGACTAATTAAAAACCATACCAAATAAAATACTCATCTTGAAAAAATATTTTTAATTAATACATTGAATTATTTAAAATTAATACATATTTAAAAAAAAAAACATACACTAGCAGCTTATTTCATCTCTAACACATTAAAAAATTATTTCTTTCAAATAAATATAAAAGGTTCAGAATACCTTTAGCAGTCCGCACTTTCGTAATGATATATATTTAGAAATTAACTGCGGGGGGCTAAAATATATTTAGGTAAAGAAGAACAATTTATTATCGTCGTTATTAGACCAAACCTACCATTATTAAAATTACCTTTAATATTGCAGACCTATATCTGCTTCCATAATGAAGGATGTTTATCAAAAGACAACAATATTATCGAATTCGTAGAATAAATAATTTATTTAAGTATGTAAATGTTTTTTACGAATAATGCATTACTATGTTTTCACCCTCTATTTAAAATGTCCCCTATTTTGTATTGGAAAAATACTTAATGTCGTCATAAATTACAATTTTATGTTTGAATAATATTATATCGGCAAAATTTAGTGCTTCACGTTGTAAATGTATTAAAGGTAGAGAATGCTCCACATATTTGAAAATACATTAAAATGCCGTTTTTCATACATTTTATACAAAAAGCGAATGTGATTGGAAAAGGCAACGGAGGGCAGCCACCAAAATTGTGACACGCGTTATTATTAATATTATTTCAATTGAAAATGATCTGGTATTTCAATTTCAAAAGCAGTACAATTATTATTTTTATAGACATATCTTTTAATATTTAAATGTAATAAGTAGGTAACATAATTATAAAATAGTTTTAAATATGTTATTATAGTCTTGTATCAATTTTATTTTGTATATTTATAAATATTAATTAGAAAGATATACATATAAAAACAATTATCGCTAAAAATATTGTCACTGTTGGATAATGCACCTTCCCCAGTTTGGAAAGAGATCCAGGTTCGAATACCGGTGATGCAACAGCAATATTTTTCAATAAAATTGATTTTATATGCATATCTTTCTAATTAATATATTTAATTAATATTTAAAATATCACAGACCTATGTTCTGAATAATTACAACTTCACAATAAGAGTGTGTTCTCCTAATGTATATTTATTTATAAATAGATTTTAAAAAAATGTTTTATTAATTTTAGCCAATACATATTCCAATATAATATCATCGAAATCCTTTAACAATAATATTATACGTTAAGATTTTCCATAATATTTTGAAATCTTTCGAAATATAATAATTTATATAGTTACCTACTCATAGTAACATTTTTTGGTCACGACCACAGAATTATCATAGAAATACCATATAAGTAAACTTTTAAAGTATCATTTAGATACTTGTACATTCTAATTATTGTAATCTATACAAATGTAGTAAACTCGTGGGTAAACATTAGTTGTAGGGGTTTTCTTTGAATATTTTTTATTATTGGTTTAAAATAGAGTATTTTTTTTTTGTACGTAAGAATTTACAAACAGAACTTTAAATATACATTTTTTAAATGTATGTTTTGTATTTATTTAAGTTTCCATCTCAAATAATTGAACTGTACTGCGGTAACGTGGCGCATTTATTTACAATATTTATTTGTACTGAAGTTGATAATTTTAAATATTTAAAATTATTTGGAATATTTCATCGAAGTGATAACATTTGACCGGTGGTAAAACGTTTCGTCTCATGACAAACCTCAAAACCGGTAGCGCCAGTTGTAATCTTCTTTGTTCTTGGGTTGTTAGATTTGTCTCCTGACAAATCCGTACAGTGCTAGTGCTGGTGAGTCGGCAGTTAAACTCTTTGTCATGTGAAAATAAGCAGTTTATTATTTATACGAGATACAATAATATATTATACATTTTAACAAGTTAATGAATTCACATCGGAGCAGTAAGAGAGAGCCCTGACAGGCGCGGCTCCCTTATCATTCCCTCCCTCACAATATCAAGTCATTCTCCGCTCACACACATAAACACACACACACACACACACACACACACACGCCTATCTTTTCCCACGTCGCGCTACCGCTGACAAAACACACACATATATAAACACTCGGACATTACAATTAATAATAACAAATCGTGATGCCAAATCGTAACCTACCAGAAATGTGAAATAGAAATACTATCATAATTTCTAAAACGTGGGACATACATACGATAAAACACATTTCAGTATAGTGACATTCTTCGCCCACAATGCTTTTCTTGCAAATTTTTTTCATCGTATATATTTAATTAATAATGAGTATTTGTACGATGATTTTACTTTATGTGACAATACAAGCGCTATGACATTTAATGAATAATAATGAAAGATTGAGTCATTGAACACATGAATGATTTAATGTTAATGTCATTAATATAATCGCCATTTTAAAATAAAACAATTACATTTAACAAAAAAAAAAAATTCAGTTCCTACATATATTCAAACATAATAATTTTCCACGCAAAGACTTGTGAAGTAAAAATTGTGGCCAAGAATAATTATGGCCGGGAAGAATTGTTAGCGAAGAATTGTGAGCGAAGAATGATCCTATATTATTTCAGTATATGTTCAATATCATCTGAATAATGTATTCCAGCGATTTAGTCAGTGAATTTATCTCGCGAAAAGAACAATTACTATCCATCCAGTGAAAGCAAATATATTCAGTGGTAAATTGTATTAGAATTGCGACTGCAACCGACTTGTAATTAGTGAGGTTTAAATTTTTATGAACAAAATAACTATTTATTGAAGTTTTTATTTAAATTGTGTTAAGATAAGTTAATCTATTGTTTATATCCATGGATTTAGTCGTAATACGATACGTATGATCAGTAATGAAAAATCTATTTTTTCGTGTAAATCAATGTGCTTGTTTGATCTAGCTACAGACAATCAAATATATAGACATGAACTAACGAAACTTCCTTGTTTCAATATTTTCATGTTAGTATCAAATTCCGCACGATTACGCAAATTACGCAAATAGCTCCACGACTTTTTAAAAATATATTACTCGATTGGAACGAAAATTTAAATGCTGATAATATAATATGCATTCGTGTAAAAAAACGTCTTGTTTACACAAAGATTTAATTTTCGAAGAGTAATACTTAAAAATACTTTTATTGTTACATAAATTAGATAAGGTTCAACATAAATTTTTAAGATTTATTTACTTTAAACTGTGTATACCCGTTGAACAAATGAATAATGGTTTTCTAATGAGCACTTTTAATTTAACTAACTTATCGTGTAGAAGATCTTTAAGTGATTTAATATTTTTATTTAAAATAGTAAGTGGCATACTGGATGCTCTTAATTTCACTAAACTAATTATATACCATGTTTCCGAGTGGAGTACCAGGTCGTCGGCGCTATTCCATTTATATGCATTATATTCGAATTTTTATAGGAATGCACCCACACAAGGAATTCACAAGCTTGGGAATGATTTTGGTCTTGTAGATATATTCCGATGTTCAATGTTTAAATATAAGAGTGATGTTTTTGATGCTGTTCTGAGTCAAAGAACTAATTGATTTTGGTACTCAGCCATTCTGCGTAAAACCTACATTTTTAGTTTTTCTGTGTACACCAAAAATTTTTTTTTTTCTGTTTGCATTTCTTTTATTTTAATTCAATTATATAAATTTCTGTTATACATCATAACAAAAATGTTATAAACTCTCGGATTTATGTTTCCACAACAAACAATGTGTGTAGAATCCCCCTCGTTCCGCAACTAATGTTTCGAACCACTCTCATATATGTACACTTTATTTCATGTCTATTCATTTACTGGTCTGTGGATCCAGCGGAAGGTACTCATCTAGTGATACCTAGTTGGAATACTGATATTATATGTATTCCGTAATTTTAAAAAAGCACGTATCGTGTGATCACAGCTGGTTCCCTTGTCTAGGATCCAATGTAGAGGCCCAGGTGCCGATTGTGAACTTCAGAGAAACCGCCATGGTTAGAGTACAGTAGGTATACATCAACAATGGGATTGTACGTCACCACGTTTACTCACTGCTAAATTATTTAGGTCAAAGGTGTTCATCCTATAGGCAGAGTCACTGCGTGTAACGTGAACGTACATATGTAGCACCTAATTCCAAAACCCCCTAAAACGACTTTATATGTTTTTGAGTCATGGATGAAAACGTATATTTTGAAAGCAAATGCACAAAATGTTTGTTTTTACATCAGCATTATTTTAAGAGACAATTCTGTAATGTAAATGTTTTTTTTTTCTGTATATATCATTCTAGCAGCTGTACTAGATTTGAGATCACATGATCATCAATTGATGATTGGGAATAGCAACTTATACTCTAAATATGAATTAAATATATTAATTAGAAAAATATACATGTAAAATCAATTTTATCGAAAAATATTGTTATTGCGCCACGGGATTCGAACTAGGATCTCTTTTCAAACCGGAAAAGGTGCATATGTGTGAATTTTTTACTTTTTATTAACTTTTTAAATTTTTTTAAATTTT
Organism: Eubasilissa splendida; assembly: GCA_031772225.1. Lineage (NCBI taxonomy): Eukaryota > Metazoa > Arthropoda > Insecta > Trichoptera > Phryganeidae > Eubasilissa > Eubasilissa splendida. The sequence goes on along the minus strand of CM062846.1, from coordinate 32,574,026 downwards.
TTTATTTATTAATATTTTCCTTGATTTTCTTTTTCATAGCATTATATTAATTTCATTACCTTTAATGTACAACATAATATGTATTATCTTTATGGCGAATCGGGTTAAAAAAAAACCTGATCACGCTGGAATAAACACATTATTATTATTATTATTATTATTATCCAACTATGCTACAGCGACAAATTTTCGAACCTATATGTTACCTTTTTGATATTAATTGATAATAATCGTTCCATTATTTGAAAGAGCCATCTACCTTATCACGCTGTAGCATAGTTGGATAATTCACCTTTCCTTGTTTGGAAAAAGAACCAGGTTCGAATCCCGGTGGCGCAACAATAATATTTTTCGATAAAAACGATTTTATTTGTATATCTTTCTAATTAATATATTTAATTTATATTTAAAATATCACAGACCTATGTTCTGAGTAATTACAACTTCACAATACGAATGTGTTCTCCTAACTTATAATCTGTCTGCATTGGGGTATTTTGGAACAATCACTGATTTTTAACATGCAATATCAATGGATCTAAGTGGCATTTGAGAGAAAAAAATGTGTTCCGCATGTAGCTGACAAGAAAATTTACAAAACTGCATATTTAAATAAAATTATCCGAAATTCGTTTTACGGGGGTTTTGGAATTAGGCGCTACATATGTATGTTTAAGTAGCAATGCATGGAAATTCCAGACATGACTTTTATAAATTATGGTAGGACTACGGTAGACTGAATATCTATAAGTGTGCGTGTACAGACATTTAACTATTGTCCCGAAACTTACATAAACGACAGTATAAACTTAATGTTGAGTTGTCAGTTGTATTTGCTCAGAGCAGAATAACCGACTGATGCATAGCGACCGTATAGCCAAATTACCGCGACGCGAGAGCTAAGTTTCATCCATGTACACACACTACAAAGATTAGATTTCCAATGCGCGATGGATGTTATTATTAAGTTAAAAGTGTAATAATTTGAAGTTTTAAAAAGCGTATTTAACTGTATTTTGAAAAAGGGGAAAACAATATTTTTTTTAATGATATACTGAATGATGCGGTTGTTTTCATGTTTTAAAGATGAAAAATATACATTATTATAATAAAAATATTTTAATCTAAAAAAACTAAACCCCTTAATATTTGATTTGAAATAGTCGAGAATACATAATACCTAATTGCCACCCCGTTACTTGTGTCGTATGGCGTGATTGCTATGTAAAAGTAAATATTTTAAAAATACTCGCCTTGCGGTGAATGAGAAGTACCTATATGGAAGCATTTGCTCTTAGAATGGTCCTCGGTAAGTGGTGGGACACCCGTCACTATCACAATTATATATTTATTTATAATATGCCATAGTTATGACGTAATTTGATAAGTACCCAACGTATCCTCTATGTGATACATATTATATATACATTTAAAAAATATATTTTAAATATATACATATATATATTATTTTTTCAATATAGATACGTATACGGATATCACATCAGGTAAATAATATTTTACAATTTTTAAAACTTATCTAAGCTCAGCTACTATGAAAAATAGTTGTTTTTAACATAGATGAGGTAGTTATTCTTGACTACTTGTACACTAAGCGAGTATCCTACTGAAAAGCACGTCTTAAATAAATATAATATATTTAAAAAAATTGTAAGCCTGAATCATTCGATAAGTTTCTCTACAATTGATTCACAGCTATTGCGGTTTGCCTAAAAAAATAATAATTAGGTTATTAAAAATGCTTCAATCTTTAATTTTTTTCTAAATTATCGCTATACCTGGCTAGAGTTGGTATTTAGAAAAGTAATTACAAGGGAAAAATCAGTAGAATTCAGGCGCGGAAAGCACACTCGTGAAAACACAATATCCGTTCCTAGGAAGCGGACGAGAGCTTTCTTCGGTAGGGCTTTATGTGGGCGCGGCGCGCGGGCGTGGGCACAATGTCGGTGTACCGTGAAAACATATTGATTGGTGTGGACTTTACACTAAGAAAGGGTATCTTTGAAAGGAAAACCTTGTCACCTCTTACTCAATGGACGTGATATGGGTACGGTGGGAGTGAGCCTCGCTTTCCGCTGTTTATCTAAGGACTAGAGCCCGAACGCTGGCCGCGAGACGGTCGATATCGTCGAGAAAAATCAAGCCAACAAAAAATTATTAAAATGTATTTTTTAGTACATCACATTTATCGATACAGATTCTTTAAATTTTTTATAAAAATGTATATTTAATTTTGTCCACGAATATAATATTTACAAAGTGTAACAATAATAATAATAATAATTAGACGTGTTTTTTGATGTAGTGGTTGAGACACTTATCTAATTTGAGCCTCATTTCGGGATAGCAATTTAGTCCTATTTTCATAGCCCAAGAGTTTCGTTTAGTTTTAAAATATTGATGTGTATACATCTCTATTTAAAAATATATATATATGTACAATATTCGTAAAACAGTCATCTTAAAAGCACTTTACACATATTATTATCATTAAAACTATACTAATTATTAAATTCAAAATTTGTACAATAAAATTATGGGTAGGCTTTTGTAAAAATATGTTTTTGCAGTCATTATTTGAATAATAACTTTAATGCACTGTTTCTTATTACTGACGAAAAGCAAACGAAACAGTAATTTAGTCATTTTTAATGGAAAATTCTCAGCTGAAGAAAATACTAACGGCATATAAAAGAGTACTGTTAGAAATTTGAAAACCAATAGACAAAATTTAAAAAAAAATCTTTAAATCTTGAACTGTCGCTATTTTGACAAAAGATGGTGTATCAAGCTGGTTTACGAGATAATTATCAGGTCAATTTTTCTAAACAGTTTAATTGAAATTTGATAATATAAACGAAAGTTATCGTGTATACAAAATATTCTTAATCTATATATATATATATATACCTAGAGATATATAGATAAACTTAGTTTCCGGAAGTTGCGTCAAGAGACTCCTTGCAGTAGGTAGTATTTCTATCAAAATCTACCTAATAGAGCGTTCGAGCAACGACATATAACCTAACCATCAAATTGATTTATCTGGTTCACAGCTACTTGGTACGTAGTTTATAGTAGTGGAACAGCCCCGTAGTGTCATGTTCGCTTCTAATAAAATAGTTCGGGAAATGATATAGATATGTTAAATAATATTATATATCATGCAGAAATTGTAACATAATTATACCAGTATGTATTTATTAGATTTTAAAAAGGATGCGTTGCAACGAATGCAATGAACAAACATATTTCTGCGCATATAAATCAACTAATATTATACAATTTTATAAAATAGTATGATTAGTAGTAGAAGGAATTATTGTTTTTTGAAACTTTATAAATAATGACATATGTAATATTGGTGAAAGTTTGTTTGTTAGATAATTATAATAAATGCATTAGATTTTTTTAAATTCATTTCAATACATTCAACTGTTTAAAATATGGTACAACCAGTGGCATGCAGTAGATATTGATTTAGATTATTCTGTTATAAATGATATTATACAATTATATAATACAATATACGTTGTACATAGGATTACAAACTATCGTTTAACCAACATCTTTAGACAAAATACATCCATCGTTTATACGATCTTATCATGTATGTACTTGTAATTTTAGAGTACTATTAATAGTGTTTTTAAAATTTAAGTTTTAACGTAAAATAATACCTTCATTCCCATATAAAAATCAATATTAAAAATGTATGGACGTTTTTAAGAACACTTTTAATGACATTATTATTTTATTGTTTGAAAATCTTTCACGTAATAACTAAACGAAATAATTATTTTTATTAAAGGTTAGCGTAGGAAATAGTTCTGCCAATTTTTTCCGATTTACCGGTAATGCCATTTTTCCATAAATTCACAAGCCCTACTTAAATGGTCATTAGTCTAATTTTTTTTCTGTATTATAGAATCCGGAAACACTGGCCGCGATCGCGTAGAAAGTAAGTTTAATATAATAGAATATATTGTAATTGATCTGTTCAACTTTCGGTAAGTACGTCAACAGCTTTGATAAAAATATATTTTAAAATTCGTCATTTCTCGAGCGAGCTGCTTTGCTATCGTTGTCCGCATAGAAGGGTGTGAATGGTGTAAATGGGTGCAGGCAGACAAACAAAGTTTATCTGAAAGTGGGCAATAAAGATAGTCAGGAACGAGGAAAATTATTTTTATATTCACGTAACAAAGAAGCTGTCAAGCGTGTACCTTTACAAAGTTATATTAATTCTATCGTAGAAAATCTATCGCATTACATTGATAGATAAATTAAGACGTTATATATTTCGGTTAATGCGACTAACACTATTCATTAATTATTAAAAAAATATTTATGCTTCATATGTTTGCAACATTTAATATCACATAACTTGAAGAAACTATTTGTGTAACCAATAACCTTTATCGATTATCTACCGTTATCTACAGGGTGTAACAGATCTAGTCCATAATATTTTATGGGTGGATACCTGCCTTAATTATGAGTCTAATATGTTTAAGGGGCAGGTGCCTAATCTTAGCCATGTCAGAGGTCATTTAAAAAAACGTAATTATGCGATTATTTCGAATAATTGAAATATTTCATAGATTTCAAATTATATGTTGAATACAAAAAATGAAAGGTAATCAAATTACAAGCAGCTAGACTATTTTTTGTGAGATTATTTAGCGCCTGAAGCAAAGATGCGCATTAATAATTTAAGTACGTAGACTTCACTGCTTTACACGATTTTGAAAAATTTCAAGGAAAAATATTTTATACACTGAATTTTGGCAGCATCTAAGGGCAAAAACACGCCCCCAATCTCCACAAAAAAAGGGCCGAGGATGCCCAGCATCTTTTTATAGCCCTTACGAGTCTCACTTTCCATTTTTTCTTTTTCTTCTCATCTTGGTTAGCACTCTTTTCTCAGACTTTAGCGTCTTGACCCACTTCAGAAGGGTTAGTTGTCGCATTTTGAATCGCACTGCCACCGGTTCCATAGACAGTACGACATTTTACATCTAATGTTTTTGGTGGGCACCCACATGTGGACGCATGTATCCTTACGTTACAATATATTCTCAATATCGACAAAATCTTGTTAATAGCACGGGTTGAGTATGACGTCAGAGAGAAAGTTTATTGGCTATCCCGCATCAGTTAGTGATTATATTAAATATATGTATTTATAAAATCACATAATTAATGTTAAATTTGCAATTTTAGAACATAGTTCTCTGATATACAAGAGATTTACATAAACATCTAAATTCGTTGTACAATAAAATTGTGTAATGGTAAAGCATTCTCACGGTAAAAATAAGTTCCGGGTTCGAGTTTCGGTGGTATCTTAATATTTTTTGGATAGATAATTTTTTTATGTACCTACCTAAATGTATCTTTCTAAGTGATTCATGTAATTTATTTTATATTATATTATATATATATATATATATTGGTTATTATGTTGATGGCTATATATATATATATAGCCATCAACATAATAACCAATCAAATATAAATTAAAACAAATATTAATATCTCATCTTCGCAGAAATCGTGTCATCTGCATACCTTTCTTAAAACTACTACTTCCAGTAGGTAATAATACTTTGAAATTAAATTTGAAATATACATGTTTGAAATATAGTAACCGATTTGATGGGGACGTGTTTGTCATTCATAACAATGCAACATTTAGTTTGCCTTAACTACCCCATTACAGGCAATTGGACTAGTATTATTAATGTACATGTATATAAAATATACGCTCATCCATACTGGTTACTTAGCTAAGACGCCGAAAATAATACAATCGAACACTAACTAACTAACGTTTCTCAAACGTGGCCTCTAACTGTGCACCGCATCCATCCCTTAATCAGAAATTGCCAACGCCAGGCCGATATCTCGTGTGTTACCCTCAGCTCCCCACCCTTAAACCCAACCACAAGCGTTCTATTGTCTATTGGTACCGCAATTCAAATAAACAAACTACGTACTAAATTATGTAGTTGCGTAATGTATATAAAGTGCCCATCTGATTCTAATGCCGTTACAAACATCGTTAAACTGTTAAATCACTAAATTGTTCCGGAGAAAACTACATAATATTATATATATATATATATATAACATAAAGTTAATTGTGAAAATTTTATTAATAATAACATATTTAAAAAGATGTATGTTATTAAGAGATACATATATATATAATGTCCGTTAGAAATTTTTTATGAAGGCTTTCTTTCTTTTACCATGTGTTTTATTTTCACATTTTCCGGTACTAGGATCGATATGAGGCGCTTCCAAATCATTTTTTGAAAACAAAAATATTTTTAGGTGCCGTGTATCGATCCCATTACCTCTCACATACTAGCGAACGTTGTACCATCTTTCTATTAATTTTTTTTGTTTTTGGAATTAAATAATTATATAAATTCGAAAATTTGTGTTGTTATAACATAATCGGTTAATGCATTGTTTTTCGGATAGGAAGAGATCCAGAATCTTGGTAGCAACGACAATATTTTTCGATAAAATGGATTTTATATGTATATCTTTCAAATTAATACATTTAATTTGTATTTTTAAAAAAAAAAAATTTTTTCATTTGTACATTCTTAACATTAAATTGTTATACTCATATTGAATTTCATATTAAAAAAATGGTTGAACTTGGTAAAATTTATTAAAGCAAATTATTAAAGAGCTTAAGATATTTGTAAACGTTTTTTTTTATACCTCATTTTTACACGTCAGCAGTGCAGTGGTTAATGATATCCGCCCGTCACGCAGGAAACTGAGGTTCGTTAAATTAAATAAAAATCTCTCTGACGGATATTTTTTTTGAATTTATGAATATTTTATACGAATAAGAAAAACATATTATATGCAGGGGTGGTATAATATATATATATGTGACATGAAACACATTTTTTAAAACTCAAATCTACGTGTTCTTTGAAAAATACTGACTTACTGGTTTCTCGGAACGAAACTCAAACTTTTGACTACCTGATTGATAGGTAAGCAGCTTTCCTTTAAGGACGTTAAAAAATCATTGACGTTTCACCACCTGCGATTAATCTGTCATAAAATAATGACCCATCCAACAAATTTATTCAGTTAACAAAACTCTTTTATATTGTCGATAGATTTTCAATTAATATCTTGTTGATTATCTGATCCATGGAATGAGATAAAAGATGGGTTAGCAGTAACCAGCACAATCAACACAATTTTGATTTAATACGTGTAATAATGCTAATTGGAACATCATCGAAAGTTTTGAAATAGGTCCTCATTGTAGATAGTAATTAATAAAATTTTAAAGTTCTATAATGCCTGTTTGTCACAAATCGAAAATTAAATATGATATTAACATATTACATTGAACGTTATATTGCAAAAATCCAGTAAAAATACACATTTATAGGACCAATAAAAATAATATTTATAAGAAATGATTGTATATTTCATACATAACTCTATTGTATATACTAATTCAAACGTGTAAGTAAAAAATATACATTTATTAAAATCGCCTTTTTATATGAATACGAAGCATTTTAAATTTATCAAAAAATGAAATAATGTGCAAATATTACGATTTGTAACTCTACTAAATATTAACATTTTATTAATTTCAAAAATACACATTTAACTTCGTAGCCTTGGTCATGGATTCATAAGAAAACATGTTCTTTATATGTTATATATGAATTTTGAATGCAGGCTGAAAACAAATGTAATGATCGCGATCTGTCAATTAAAGTTTATATTGTCTTAATTATTATAAATATTTCTATATTAGTACAGCGGTTTTATCTTAGTTATAATTATTAATAAATTATGATATAAATAAATTACCAATATTTTCGTAAAAAAACATGAATTAATACTGAAAGGCCTCCCTTAAAAACTTGAATAATATATTAGCAAACGTGCCAGCTTTTCACATTTTAAATAAACACGCCAAACTTTGTGTGTCACGCCAAGCTATAAGCGTATTCATACGCACTTTTGAACCTTGAAAATATGCAGCGATTAAAGTTATATTTTTAAATCATTTTGCCATTTGTGGACGACAGGTACCAGCTTTTGATAGATAAGTCATGACCCTTAAAGCCTAATCTTACTCTATGTAGTGTCTTCCATTTCAAATAAAGTTGGCAGTTAAAAGGTTAAGAGACAAATGTGTGAATGTAAACGTGGTTAGGGTGGTAGATATGTTAAGACAGAACAGCGCGTTATTCTATCATCTATACTTAAAATAGCGTAATGGGAGTTTTAAAAATTATAAGTTTTATTCTAACTACTCAATGTTATTCAATGGTGCGTAGAAATCAATATACAGGTTATCTAATAAGACTTTTTTAGTATTTTTATGTTTTGCAACTACAGTGGTGCCGAATTATTTTTATTTATGAATTTATTTGTATTCGATCCTAAATTGACAATAATACAGCACACGAAAGAATTCCAGAAATGTTACACTCTGCTTTGTGCGTCTTAACTTGGACATATTGCGATTTCATAACTTAAGAATATTTGTAATGCAATGGATAGGAATGCAATAAAATTACAATATTGTTAGAAATGGTTGAAAAAAAATTTCATTCCGTATATTTTGGCTCTGAAGATTTACTGAAGGCTTACAGATTTCAAGCACAATATTAGTGCTATCATAGAATCGGACCTAAAATAATAGACACGAGCGGTTAAATAGGAAATGTGTTTAAGAGTGGTATACTGGAGCCTTATGATATCTATATCTTTATCTCAATATGACAATTATTGCTGATTCAGAAACAGCTTGAATCGTCATATATAGAGAATATGGTGTATCTCGGATTTTTACAAGAAAATTTTTTTTATAGATTCATTTCAACTTTCCTAAACACATACTTAGTACCTACTTACTCGCCCATTGATGAGGCGAAATCAGTGTTAATTTGATCGCCGTACTTCAAACAACAAAAACTTTGTACTTTTCTACCTACTCTGAGAAATACCTCCAAAGTAGCCGACGGTACCTTCTTCATCAAATTCTGAGTAAAATCATCCAAAAAGTATTTTCCAGCATCCGTCGAAGGGTTCAACATTACTGAGCATGGAGAGAGAGGAGCAACTTCAAAAGGTGAGTTGTTCTGAGTACAGTGTCATCTTGTTTCTTCCTCCAGCATTCCATCATACAGTCCACTGTGACTAACAGAATCCTTCTTCAAAATAAGCAAAAATAATTCAGAAATATTTTTAAAAAATTGTGAAAAACCATGACGTAATAATAATAATACCATACCATAATCAAAGAAAATATCCAAAAAATCTACACCTAACCAAACCAAACCGAACTAACTAATATAACTCAAGTGCATTTTGTAAATAAATCTCAGTATGTATTCATCATGTTTCTGTTTTTGACTTGCCTATGATTTGAGTAAATTCGTCATATACACAGATATAGCATTTCATATGTCAAAATGTATGGTGAAAATTCAAACCAACATATCCGTGAAAACATATTCTCGACAATAGCCGCCTGAACTATTTTGGGATAACGAGTGGATACTTTATATCAATACCTAACTTAAAATACAGTAGAAATCATAAAGTATAGCTAAAGTAACTTCTTGTTCTTTTATCTCTTACGTCTGCTATAATTTAAGGATAAAACTGAATAAACACTGGCGGCATAACTTCCATTGCAAAATACTAAAATTAACTTTCGTTTTCAAGGAGAAGTGCATTTTGCATATCAAAAAAAAAAATGCAAAAGACTTATGGAACAACCTAATATTTTGTTTCTGAAAGTTGCTTAAGCGTAATAACGATTCGTCTGACTATCTTGAGGTTTTCATCTCACCTGTTTGTTTTTAAAGGCAAACAAGAGAGAGAAAACATGAAATTTGGACGGGAGAATGAAGAAGTTCGTGACTCTAAAAGTAGATACTAGAATATCACGTAATATTTAACAACAAAAAAATATGTACGATAGAAAAAATCCATGAAACGAAAAGAATATTGAAAATTGTGACGAATTTGAATGAACAAAATACAAATTTTATTTTGCTTTTAGTAGTTTAATAATATCTTTCATTTGAAATAAAAATAGCTAAATCATTTTTATTACAATATATTTGGATTGTTTTCGATTCGTAAAATATGTGATCAATTACTTTATTTTTAAAATAATTTTAATAAGTTTTTTTATTGTATTCAAGAAAATCGTTTACACGCTACATGAATTATTAATGTGAAGGATCTCTAAGTTTCATGGTTTAAAACTATATTATAAGTGTGTGAAATTCATATGTTAAATGAATAATGGATAGCGTAACAAAATGTCGACAGAATTGTGACTCGGGGGAATAAATTGAACTGTGCCTTGAATGCAGTAATTACTGGTGGAGATATGTCAGTCGAGACGAAGTTAACGGTGCATAGTGGAGAACCGGTACCAAAGATATTTTAATATACTAGAGTGAAACGTTTAGTTTCCAAAAGAAGATTACAATAGAAATTAGGATGTTGTGGTCCATTTACGATAGAGTAAAGAGTTAATAAATCAGGACTGAATGCAAAACTGGTTTCTCTAGTATAGTTATAACAGGATTAAGAAGGGATCACTTGGGTGATTTGGTCATAGAATTAATAAATGCGGAGAGGTTGATAATAAAGATACATGTCATAAGTATCGATGGCACAAAAATTATAGGTCGCCCGCCTTATAAACACGCTATGAAAATATTTATGAATAAAATAGGAGATAGTAGCTCTCTATCCTCTATGTCTACCGAATGCCATAGGAAAATAGTATGATGGTAAGAAACTAAGCTTTTTTCTATTAGCCTATCGCTTTGGCAAATTGTACTTACGGTTAATATCTTTATCGATCTTTTCGGCGTTTTGAAGTGTGAAATAACTTCACCAGAATAATATTTTAGACTAATCCCTTTTCTCACCTTTTCCTTTTCAAATATGAAATAATATTGCTACAGAAAAAAATAGATTTTTCGTTTATTGTAAGCTGACTTTGAAGAAACGTATTTTCTAGAATGTTTAACCATGACGATTTCAAACCCTAAGTATATTATTTTAAAAATTATAGTTCTAGTTTTTCTTCCATAAATAATAATGTTCATAATTACCTAGTTATAAAACTATACACAAATCTGTATGTGGAAACCGTTTAACATAATATTACTCAAAACTCATTTACTTACTATTATTTATGTTTTATAATAAAAATACAATATAAGTATATTTTTTGTAAAAAAAAAAACCACATGTTTTATCTGGAAATGTATGATTGGTGGTAAGTTAATTTTACAGCAGAACAATGATCCGAAACGTTCATACAAAATATGCAAGGTAAATGCAAATTAATATTGAAGCATATATACGGATAAAAAAAATACTGTGGTGTGTTGCCTTCTTCAGTTCCTTGATTGGAATTCTAAAGAACTCACATAGTAAGAATTGAACAACAGAATAAAACAGTAAATTTAATTCGTACTACATTAACACGTAATGTGTATTCTTTCTTTTAAATTTACCTACAAAGTAGACGTTAGACACAAAACTGGTTGTGAATTAATATTCAACGACATAAAATAATACGTAAAAAATGATTTTATATTAAAAAAAGCATTTAAGACATCGATATAACATAAAATAAGAATTAGTTTAAAAAGTAGTCGCTGAATAACATGAATGCTTTAAAACGTATCGATCTATTTCAATTTAACTTTGAGTTGTACTTTCAATGAGCCCAATAAAACTTCGTCCGCCGATAACGCCGACATCAGATCTATGCATCTTTCACGGTGCCAGAAATTTGCACCGTTCATGTTACAACGAAAGTTCTGGGACAGCGATGGTAAACCCGCAACATGCGTGCCATGCAGAGCCGGCCTTGGGCCGGTCGGGCGTAAGCGGGCCCCGCGTTCTAGGGGGCTTCAGGCATGACAAGTAAAAAGGAAGAAAAAATATTTTAAACACGGAGCCCGTGTCCAATACTACAGCAAGAGAGGCTAAGGGATTCAAGTCATATTTTTGTTTTGCAGTGTGAGAATAAAATTATATTATTGCGTATATTTTCTTTATTACTGCTTATACTTTTCTCAGAAGTATACGGCCGTAATGAATACAGTAGCGACTGTTATTTTGATTTGATAATTTTTTTTTTTGAAGAAATAAAAATGCGTGCACAGAATATATGTTACATCAATATAAAAAACTAAGCTAAACGCTTGTACGTAAAAATACTAACTTGCTGGTATCCTGGAACGAGGCGCGAACCTCCAACCACTAGATTTTAACCAGTATCTTAACCACTACATTAACAACCTAACCAATTAACTGAAACATGCTTTAATCATGTTTTGACAATAGCCGGCCCCGGGCAATACTCCAATTGCAAATTGCCGCATAGTTATACACGTATAATTGGGGAACTCTATACAGATATCGTAGTGTTTTAATTTTCTTTATAGAGTAAAATGTCCATTCAAAACCATCTAGACATTAAAAAAACGTTTCGTAGTTTTTGAAAAACCCAAAGGTTTCACGTGTTCTGTTAACATTAATAAATTCAAATAGTATTTTTAATGTTTTTTTATAAATATTATTTTTATTATAAACATTTATAATCAAATTTTCAGAAATAGACAGCATATAAAAATGTACTTTTCATAGCGCCTCTCTCCGATTACGTTTATTCGTAAATTTAAATTAAGTTAATATACCTATGACACTCTTGCCCATGTTAGGCTCGGGCTACGATAATCTCTGAAAACTATCTTTTGTGTGAGAAGTATTAAATTCCACGGTTGATATAGTCAAGGCCCCGTAAAAACGAAGACAAAAGGTTTGCCATCCCTTGTTCTAGGCTGAACTCTCTACGGACCGCGCCGCACCGACTACGTCTACGAGCAAGTTACTCGTAGACCCACGCTGCCGAATAGTCCCCGGCTCCACAAAATTATCCTTTTGTGCTGAAGAAAGTTGTTTTGTAGTTATCGCCGGCAATTACCGACTCAGTTCGCTATTTTATCCGGGAGTTCTCGGTACATTTCTTCATCAAAACTACTTGAAGATGAAACAAAACGATGCCGCGTTGAATAGAGTGAAACGAGAATAAACAGAGATTGACTTGATTTTTGGTTTTATTTCTTATTTTAAGGATAATGAAGTAAATTGGAAAAAGTCGGAAAAGTGCAAAATTATTAAATTACATGAATAATTATTTTTCATTTTAAATGTCTAAAGAAAGAGCGTTAATTATTATAAAAATCTTAGTATTAGTAAAATAATAAATTTAACTGTGACATTCCACTGGGATATGGTCCTGTTCGAAATCTCAATAATCAACGAGCTCGAATGATAAGATGTATGAATGTGATTGAGACGAGAATTGTGTATGTGAAAGAGTGTGGCACTCTATCCTCTCTGTCTACCACTCACAAGGAAACGGCGTGATGGTAAGTTATTTAGTTAGATTAATTATGCACCGAAGTAGTCTTTAGATTTTTTTATTTAGAAGTTGGCGAAGTGGACACAAACGAATATTATAATAAATTGTTATTGTTTAAAGCAATATCTTTTTAGGTTAGACATTTTGGTTATTAATATAAAACAACTTTGTCTTATTGTATAATAGCAACCGGGTTCGAATAACTATTGGTTCCTTCATCAAGGTAGTATCAAAACTAAATCTAAATGTGTAACTCTGTCTCTTATCTCAAGATTCAATTTTAAAAACCTGCAATGTTAGTCCATCGCTAAAAAATATACATTATTGTCAAGTTTCACAAACGACTACAAAGAGTTCAGAGATTTTATCTACCTGGGATCTCACGTCTCAGGAAGGAGAATATGGCCAAGTTGGCGTCATGCTACGTATACCGTGAACTGCGAGACGAACGAATGTCCTCATTCGTCAAAAACTTCGCACTAAAGAAATGTTCTCAACAACATGCAAGAAGCAGGAAGGACTCACCCTATCCCTCGGAGTCGGTACTAGTGGAGGTTTAGGAGGGGGAGAGGGGCATATGTCCCCGGGCGCCAGACTACGGGGGCGCTAAAACGGGCTATTTAATTTGTCAACCTCGTAGTACTAAATATTCTTCTCATATCTTTAATGGGAGGGCGCCATTTGCATACTTCGTCCACGGGCGCCAAATACCAGCTACGCCTCTAGCTGGTACAGAAGTTTGCACTCCCTTATCGGTCCCACTCTTCAATGCTACTTAATCTCGTCTTTAAGGTTTACTATGAATTAGGTTAATGAAGTTCAATTTAATATTTATGACAAGTTTAGCAATTTAGAAATATAGGGTAAGAAAAAATACAAGTTCCATCATAATTGACTCAAAATATTTTTTTTTATTAAAAATATAGGAAACAATGAAGTGTTTTACGAATAAAAAATTGTATTAAATAAAATAATTAATATAATTAAAAAGTAATTATCATTTTCCAAAAGCTATTGATGTGTCATTTTATCCGAATTCACTAGGGTAAAATGACACACACAGACATATATATATATATGTATGTGTGTATCATTTACCTTTAATATTGTTTATTTATATTTTCCTATCTATCTGATTACAAATAAGAAATATTTAAATTTAGTAGGGGCCAAAGAAGACGTGTATGTTGAAATTATATAAAATAAATTAATAAAATTATGTCGATAATTAATTTTTTTTAAAAATTCACAGGTCTTGGGTATACATTTTTGTCCTTTTAGGTAGACCAGCATATTTATTATGTGCCCATAAAAAACATAAACAATATTTAAGTCATCCTTTCCCAGACTTACATCAGCAGAACAAATCATTACAAAAGATTCAAACAGCGTCATCATCGTTGTCACACTCAGCAAAATGTGATATATGTATTTGTTTTACTTTCTTTCAGCATCTAAAATATCAATATTTTTTTTGATCGAGATTTACTATTTACTTCTTCTAGATAGGGACAACTTGGTAACCTTTTAAATGCTATGAGTGCATTAACACGCCAAATTATGTAATATGCACTTTTGGACTTTGCTACCTTGCAAGGATTAAAGTCATATTTTTAAATCATTTTGCCATATGTAAACGACAGATCCCAGCTTTTGATAGATAAGTCAAGACCCTTAAAGCCTACTCATACCCTGTGGGGTATCTTCCATTTCAAATAGAGTTGGTAGTTAAAAGATTAATACGAGGGATCTTTTATCAATGGCATGCTGCATTCTTCCACTGTTCCAAATTTGACGATCCATCTTTATCTTATAATTTTCAACCATTATTTATTACATATAAAATTAAATAAAATAAACTTTCTATGTAATGTAAACAATACACAGAATATCTTAGTAAAACTGAACACTTACTTGGTAACATAGTATGTCATTTTATTCGAGAACTTGGTTTGTCATTTTACCCTCTAGATAGTTTTCATGTTCATCAAACAATTATATGAAATCTATCCTCAAAATTGAGTAAATTTTATTATTGATAAATGAAAAAATATATGCACTAATATAATACTTACTTGAAATTATTAAATTATAATTACAAATGATTATGTTGGGTATATTTTTATCTAATGGAATTAATAGTGTCGCGTAAAAATATATTTTTAAAAATAGTATGTGCTCTCAGAAACAACTTCGTATAACTGTTTGAAATCATCGTTTCTCTGTAGTATTGCAGTGTTTCCAATTGCCAAGCTTTTAGATCCTGAGAAATACTCACTGTGTCATTTTACTTTGGTATGTCATTTTAGGACTGGTTCTTCTATTGAGAAAAAAGTCGATATTGCAACTTCTAGAATAAAATAGATAGGTGTTTAACGATAAAATATTTGTGGATAACCACTAAATAAAATATTATTTTGTATTAACCCTTCCTAAACCATGCAGTAACACAGGTCTACCATCCCAATTAAACCTGTAATATTTCGGTAAATACAGGCAATATAAAATTTATATTTTAGATAATCATAAGGAAAATTTTTGCGCTTAGGAATGACTAATAAAAAACCAATTATGAAAAGGGATTCGTACAAAAATAAGTATTTTTCAATTCAATCCGTTGTAAAATTAATACTTTGGTAAAAAAATACCATTTGTGATATTACAGAAAGAGACCACAGATTATTTTCACAGTGAAAAGAATAACAAACATACGAATATAATTGTCTCTTTCTCACTAATTAAATTAAGAGAGATAAGAAAGAATTTATTGAATGGTCTAAGTTATATTAATAATTTTTATCAATATTTAATGCTCAATATTTCGAATACATTTGTGCCATTAAAACCGTTTAAGCTAATAAAATCATTTTTTATTTCTTTTATTTACGGTAACACGAGTTGACAGCATGGCTGCGTATGGGTATTTTATATCACGGTATGGTAAAGGTTAACAATAAAAAATATATCTCCTCGTGAAACCTATACACAATAGACTACTCTTAATTCGAATAGAAAGTTATATGCCGCTGTAGCATAGTTGGATAAATGCACCTCCCCCGGTTAGGGAAGAGATCCAGGTTCGAATCCCGGTAGCCGCAACAACAATGTTTTTATTTTTCGATAATATTGATTTTGTATGTATATCTTTATAATTAATACATTTAATTCATATTTAAAATATCACAGAACTATGTTCTGAATAATTACAACTTCACAATAAGAATGTGTTCTCCTAAAAAATAATAAAGTTGTATCAATGTGTCCAAAATTTAATAAAAATGAATTAATAATTCTAGCGTCTGCTATACAGATTCACTCAAAGGTATTTGAGATTCTGTAAAAATAAGGTAGATGGCTCTGTCAAATGATGGAACGATTAAATGTATTGATATCAAAAAGGTAACATATAAGGTCGAAAAATTGTCGATAAAAATAGTGCCGCTGTAGCATAGTTGGATAAATGCACCTCCCCCGGTTAGGGAAGAGATCCAGGTTCGAATCCCGGTAGCCGCAACAACAATGTTTTATATAATATTGTAAACCAACTCCAATACTCGAACTTGAAATTCAAATGAACATATTACTTTCTTTAAACATTTTTTTTCAGAATACATACAAAATCGATCCCACCTCTAACTGTGCAACCATCTGAGAGAAAAGGTCCGATACATAATAGTAAAAAGGATGAATCCTGGCATTTCAAATTACATCAATTTGCACGTCATAGCCATAATTTATTTATTGGACATGTGGCAATTAAATAATAAAAATATTTATGTTCTAATAGCAACTGTAAGAAAAATGAATAAAAGTAAATAAACAAAGATTTATTTCAATAAAATGATATTGAAATAAATACATTTATTTTAGTAAGAAATACTTATTAAAATTATTTAATCATATAATTTAGAGATGAGTTGGAAGGGTTAAAAAATTAGAAACCAAAAAAACAAAACCGAAATAATCGACATCAAATTTTTACATGCCATCATCGCTAACTTCTCCACAATGCATATTTTAGGTAAATTTCAATAGAAATACTACAAAATACATATAATCTAGCTCCCGAAATTTTTATTTTTTTTTAAACTATTTTTAAACACAAGCTTCCATTAATTATGAGTTGATTCCACATTGTTTAAAGCCGTACAATTAAGAAAAGTTAGAGAAAGAAATTAAATTGAATTTTCCTGTATATCTTTCTAATTGATACATTTAATTTGTATTAAAAACAACAGATCTATGTTTTGAAAACCTACAAATTTACAATAATAATGTGTTCTCTTTAATATGACAATAATTGTTGTAGAAATATTACGAGATAAATATTTTATTTTGAATTCTAATCAATTGCAGCTTATTTCAAAGTACTGACTGCACGCTGCTAATATTTATGTTTCTAGATATTGAACTGTACATATATGTATATACAAAAAAAATGATTGGTGTCATGTCAAATGCCTCCACATTCTGCGAATGTCCAATATACTTGGCCACGTACGTGGCGCAAATAACGTACGCTGCCGAGGTATGGGCGAACAGAATCAGAATAATCTCTATCGCCACGTCGCTGATCCGGAACCAGCGTCTCCAATATGGCACTTCCAGTTTTGGCTGACATCCTCCCTGCTGACCTTGAAGTAATGGAATTTTTGACATACCGCTTCCTGAGGAAGGGTCTGGAGGACAATCATTTTGGAACGACACTCAGGCCCTCAGATGACCGATTCCACAATAATCCGGAAAATGGCAAGAAAGGTGGGACGTTGCCATGCAGGGCAAATTGAATTATTCCTTTCTTCCCTTCGTGGCGGTTAAAATGAAAGGTAGAGGTGGTCTTCTGGCGTTGGACCACCACGAGATGCAGATGATCTCGGGGCATGGGCATTTCACGAGTAAACTCTTCGACTTAGGACTTGTCCGTGAATCGTGGTGTGTTTGCACTCAGGTGAGGCAGACGCCAGAGCACATCCTCTGGGACTGTGTGATTATGAATGATGCAGGTGAGATCATGATTGCGGGATTAGAAGGAATAGGTCATGGGATCCCTCGGAACGATGACCTATTAAGAAAGGAAAGGAATCTCGGACATTTCCGGATATTTATTACGGTGTGGGTCTCCTGCTGGGAGTTGCTGGGATGGACGATGCCGGGAAGAGCAAGGGCTAGAAAGACCTAAAGAAGCAGGATTCTACTGGCCTTCCCTCATACCTCTCGAGACCTGAACAGGATGTTCTGCGACTGCAATACATATATATGACGTCTACCCTCCCCTTTTGGAGGTGCATGATTTTTATAGCTTCTTTCTGGCTACCTTCTGAATTTTGAGTGATAACGAGTCTCACGTCAAATTGTTCAGGCATGGCTCTAGTACGATGATACCGGAGCCAACCTATGATGGTATTAAGATATTAATTACTGAATGTAATACAAAAATTTAAAAAATATATATTAACGAATTGAAACTAGAGTAAGCAACATTCAAAACAATTCGGATAGGGTGTAAATAAATATATTTATTTTTTTATTTATTCTGTGAACATTGTAGCATATATTTTACCGTTCACGTTGAATGCCGATGTTCTCTGAATGCACTCAGCGGAAGTTGATTCAGAAACTACCGAGATAATACACTTAGAACATCTTCCAACTCCTAATAGTTTCAATAAATAGAAACTGCACAGTTCCAGTCAAATATGCCCACGTTCGGCGTTTTAGCCGAGCAAAAGTTGTGCAAAAATTTTGTTACGTGTTCGCTAAGTTATGTGAACATTTAATTGAGAAAGACTTCCATGAGCGGCCGAAACTTTTGTCAGGAACATTCGAGCGGTAATTTGGCGATGAGGAAACTTTTGGACTATTTTCCTCGCGGAGATAGACTCGAGGAAATCGAATAGACATAATGAATCAGCACTTTATCAGGTAGAGACATTATTGTTTTTCTGTGCCGATGATGAATTAAGGCATCAAGCGCTTTTAGAGTAATCTCATACTGCATTTTTTTGTATTTGATTAAAGATTCCTAATGATCGAAGGAGTTTAAGAAATATTATATGTATACGTAGAAAAAATATAAACAATTTTTTAATATATAAAATTTCAAGTATAGTCTTTCTTATAGGATTCACAGACAATGTACACATGTTGTTTTAAATGTTCCGAATATTGAAAATATTTATTATTTTTATTTTGAATATTTTACTAAAAACCAACTGAATATTTTCATGTTCAAAATCATATTAAATATGTATGTCTACGAATTAGACTTTGATCTCCGAGATCGGTAGAAAATCGAATGTAAGTATAGAACGATAGATGTATTGATTTGAAAAAGTGTAACATATGGGTTCGAAAATTTGTCGTCAAAAGTACTGTAGCTGTAGCATAGTTGGATAATGCACCTTCCCCGGTTTGGAAAGAGATCCAGGTTCGAACCCTGGTAGCGCAACAACAATATTTTTAGATAAAATTGATTTTATATGTATATCTTTCTAATTAAAATATCACAGATCTATGTTCTGAATAATTACAATTTCACAATAAGAATGTGTTCTCCTTAATAAGTACGTACTAGTTGCGTCATTCTATTCTGCGCACAATATACACGCGGTAATGTTTCATAGCTCGCTTCGTACTCAATTCTATACTGTCCCTTACACGCTTTCAAGGCGAATCTCAGAGAGAAATCTCATCACACCATAAAAATACGTTTTCTCATTATCAATAAAAAAATTACGTCAGCTTCCCGTTCATAAACTACAGATAGAGACAATCAAGATGACAAATTACAGCATACGTCACGGAAATGAAGAGTCGTTTCCTCAGTGAGTATTACATATGTTCTGTTAAAAACTATTTGGACTGCGTATTTGAAAAACATTAACATGCTGTCACGTGAAAAATCGTTAACGTAGATACTGCATTAGAATTTCAAAGAGCCGTGTGGATGGTGCATTTGAGAATCTCCGCGCCAATCGAGGTGCAGGGAGCGGTTCCCTAGCGGCGAGTGTGAGAACATACTTCGGAGCGAGCGGCAGCAGGTGGCGGTCTGGTCAGCTGCTCCGCCGGAATGGCTGGCTAAAAAGATCATCTCTGAGATGCGAAGGCGCTTTAGATGCGGTGAATCAGGAGATTATTAAGGCCCTGATTCACCCGCAATTTGGAACTATTCCTGGCTGGCTGCAGGGTTGACCAGTCTAGGTCACACAACTTGGATTTCAATATGGCGTGCCGCTGTATTACTGGGGAGCTAGGGGATGGAAATTCCTGCTCGGATGCAACCGTCATGGGGACGGCCCTCACTACCACAACTCGGGAGGAGAATAGTAAAGTATTAGTGAAAATTAGATAATCTCAAGTGTCTACATCGAACATTGAAAGTGGCAAACTTTTCTTGAAACGGGTCACAGGCAACTCTACGTTCGCATTATTTTGTCGGGTCTTGTGTACAACTTTTATTAAACTTTAAATATAATTTTCTATTTAAAACTTAACGAGTTCGCATTTACTTGTCCATTTCCATCTAAGGCTTTCAAACCGGTTAAAACCGAGACCGGTTTAATAGTAATTTTAAAATAAAACCAAAAACCGGATTTTGCGATTATTTTTAAATTAATTGAAAATTAATTTTGTCCATTATATTGTATTACCTTTTCAAAATTTTTACAATTTATAATCTACTATGCAAACAAAAATAAAAAATTAATGAATGTATGTATATTTTCATATATAATACATTATTTTTTTCGTGCATTTCATGAACTATTTTTGGTTATTTTACCATGAATGCTACGAGTATATTTGAAGTAATGAATGAAAACCGTAATGATGAAATAAGTAATGAATGAAAACCGGTGTTTTATCCGAAAAAAGCCGAAAACCGTTTTTTTTTCAGACAATGTTTTGAAAACCCTAATTCCCACCTGTCTGACAGAACATCCGGTGCCGCACCTAGACTGAGCTAGTCGGTGGCAGTGCTTTCTGGCATTCGATCCGCCATAGCTTGGATGCACTGTGACAATTTTTTTTTAATATTTTGATAAAATATTGTGAATATATTTCACAGCAAAATAAAACAAATTTTTAGATACCACAATTTTCATTGGTCGTATTTGTAAAATTTCCACATCTTTATCATTATTTATGAACATGTCTCAATAGTGTTATAATTATGTGGATTATTTTACGATTTCTCCTTATTAACTCCCTTGTACACTTTCAAAGTAAAATTCACTTACAGTTTCCAGCGCTCGCCCGCCTTGAACAGTTTCTTAGGTAACGTAATTGACTTAACCGTGCACAGCCGTACACAGCGACTGCGAGACATTTAACGCGAATAAGTGTAGTGTGTGATTCAGGAAAGCTTATTGACAAAACTAATTCCAGCAGCAACCCTGTCAAGCGTGAACGCTGTTCTTGGATGTGTGGAACCGTCTTAAATACCCTTATGTATTTAATCAATTATATCCTTAATAATACCATTAAATACCCCCCCCCAACATCCCTTTCTCGAACCACGCTTCAAAGTAGTATCGAAGGCAAAATGTAATAAAATGTTCAGATACATTAAAAATTCATAAACAGATATGCGGTATCTTTTAATACCTACTTCCATATTCAATATTCAAATTTTAAATATTGTGTTATGAATACGTTTGTTCTTTCGCCATATTTAAAAGGTATGTATATTTATATTATAAGGTATCAGGGGTGGGATGGAAGGGGCTCGAAGGGGCTCACGCGAACATTTTGTTAAATTTGACTTGAGCCGGAGAGCTCCTTGGTAAATTAAGAAAATACAATATTCTCAGATCAAATCAGTACCTAACTGCAATTTATGTAGATAGGTTTTAATGTATTATGAAACATAAGACTTTGTTGCCTTTTGAAATTTCTCGTAAAATACATTTATTTCGGGTGCATAATAAAAGAGATAGCCGTTTATTTAGTTATAATAGTCTAACAATGCTTAAAAACGCCACATGTTCTATATATATTGCTTCCAGATGTTCTTAGATGTTCAACGCAACATTTTTGTGAACGATGCTTTGAACGATTATCCTTCATACATCACACGTACACATTTTTTCCCTTTGCCGTAATTGTGCACAGTTTTGAGAAGGACAGTTCCTAATATTAATTATTTATACTTTGTACCATCATGAACTAAGAAGAACTTCAGTTTCAATCCAGTGTTCTGTTTTGAAACATGGAATTGGTGCGAAAAAAATAGTACCTCCCTATTTCTGCGTCAATTTTGGAACTCTTAACTCTTGCAATCTAACGTTGGTTAGTATATTTTTAAGCAATTGATATTGATTATTTTACATTATATTGCGTATATTAAATAACAATCGATCGGTTTAATATTTTTTGCGTATAATTGTATAAGAGAGATAAAAAAATCCTCCCCTTCCCCGGAACACCGCAAATGGTTATCAAATTAAGCGACCCCATTGTTAACGTATTAACAACCCACTGCTGCAAGTTATGTATATGAAAAGGTATGTATTTAAAATGAATATATATTTCATATGAATTAAAGTCCACGATATAATCTAATAGTATCTGTAAATACTAAAACCTCTCGTACGGTCAAGCACCATTTTGGTAATTTCTTTTTACAAAAATGGCCCAATATTAAATATTATTATTATCAATATATTGATTTTAAGAAATTACGTTATTTCTTATTAATATATTGACAAAATTTTATTATCGCACCACATACATGTTTATATAAATCACTCATTTTAACCACCATATTTTTATGATAGATTTTTTCTGTAATTTCTTAGTTTTGTTTGTGTGATTCATTTAAATATAAATTATTTTGAATTATTATGGAGCAATATTCTAAAATACTTTTATTAAATTACTTTAATTATACATTTTAATTTTAAATTATTCGTGTAATAATTAATTTACCCTCAGACGATACCAGATTGAACTAGCTGGTCAAACTTTAAATCTTTCAACCCAGCAGTTTACTTCAACAATGTTGGTACTTTGTATCTCTGTTCATGAATATTTTAGGTCATTTGCGAACTATGTTAATTAAAAATTATGAACGAGGTTTTTTCTTCCGGAAAGGTTATGGACTTCTGCACTTTTGCTCCTAGCTGAACCTTGCAGGCGCTTTGAGTAATAAGCTTTAATATTAAAATTGCATTAATTTCTAAAGCGTACATTTTTCCATATCAGCTCTACAGGAGTGTGCTTTACTTTTAGGGAATACTGAGTAAACCGCTCAACTGAAAAGAATATTCGCAAATTCTCTCATTAAGGTTTATTTAATGTATCGATGTATATTTATATTTATTTCTACTCCTACACTCCTTAACATCCCACTTTGTCCCCCAAAAGCAATTAAAAGCCAACACACCGTTCACCTCACTATCAACCCAACAATCACACACACAAAATACTTCAAACAAACAATACTCCATATACCAATATAACAATTACTTCCCCTAAACCATCTCTCTCAACCCCACTTCTAACTATACCTACCCTACCTATAAACTCTCCCACATCATACCCTACCTCCAAACATACCCCCTTAAATTCCCCCCAATACTAATCCTACCCCCAACTTCAACTCCACCACATCTTACATCTAAAAATATACCCAACTTCTTTCCATTAACCCAACAATTTTCACAAAATCCTCTCATCTTAACCTTATTTTCCTCCCTCAAACCCTTCAACAAACAACAACATCACCCTTACTCCCAACATACCCACTATCATCTATCCCTATAAATAACTCCTACCAATTCTAAACATACATAATAAATACCCCAAAACATTCAAACATCCCCTACCATCCAACAAAATCCTTAACCTAAATATACTCCACTTCCTTAAAACAATTAAAAAACAAAAAATTCCCCGTCAACATATCTATATTCCAACAAACCCACAATAACAACCCAGTCCATATTATAGCACACTTACCCTCAAAACACTCATACAATCATTCTTACACCCACACCCTTCCCCCACCAACATTAACCCAAAAATCCCATATTCTCCCTAAAATCCATTCACTACCCTACTAAAATACCCATACCACTACCCTATCAATTCCATATCAACAACACTACTTTCAACTATCCCCCCCCTCCCTTCTCTTCCTCTCTCTCCATCACCCAACACTAAAACACATACCCACTCACACCCCACACACACCCCCGTTCCCATAATCCTCAACTTCACCAAAAAAATCCCACACCAAAAATAAAAAAAATAAAAAAAAAAAAAAAATTAAAAAAAAAAAATATATATAAAATAAAAAAAAACCCCCCCCCCACCCCCCCCCCACCACCCCCCCCCCACCCAACCCCCCCCCCCCCCCCCCCCCCCCCCCCCCCACCCCCCCCCCCCCCCCCCTTTATATATATATATCCAATACTAATACATATTTTTGTTGTGTATTTTGAATACAAATTAAATTAATCAATTAGAAAAGATATATAACAAAAAAACCTCTTTATCGAAAAAATATTTGGTTGCTTTAATTATATTTACCCATTAATTGTGCTGTAAGTAGATGTATAAAATGTGAAAAATAAATAGATTTAGATATTTACTACGATTTTTTAAATTTAATTAATAAAATTTATTTAGTTAATAAATTGCTCACTTTAATAATTCTACCACACAAACATGTATAATATGGTGGTTGTTATTGGTGCATGATTTGTACATAATGTGCACTATGTAAACTGAATGAAATTATGTATGCATGTACTATGTTGTACCAGTATTAAACAAATTAATTTAATATTGTGTGTTCACACATTTTATACATCGATGGGTAGACTTGATATTTTAGTTTAAATATATGCGTTCCATTTTTGTAAATTTAAAACAGCAAACAAAAGCGAAACCGCTTCTGTTCGGAGACGTTTTCGGATACGGTCTGATATATTTTTACGGCGGTGATATAATACATTTTGTATTGTATTTTTTCGGTTATCGGTTGTATAAAATTTCGGAAGCTGACCAGTCGAGTTTTCAGAAGATTCAATATAGCAGGGAGAACGACCGTCGATAGAAGAATCGGCGAGTAACAGCCCAGTTCGCAAAGATTCGTGTACATAGGTTGAACGAATATATTCAACAATAATAGAAAACACAGGACTAGCTATTGAAGGTAATTACGGAAATATTATGAATGTGTTTTAAATATCTGTTTACATAGTTAGATATTGTGAAACTTTTTTTAGACACATACACACAATATACAAAAAAAATACAAAGTATCAAAAAATATAGTCATCATCGAGACTCGAAAACGTAAATTTCTGTAGCTGGCAGAAAGCTTTACCGATTAAACTGCAGTAGCATAACATCTATACGATTAAGTTAAATATCATCTACATGCGTTATAAAATTATACTTTAATACATTATTGTATTAATTTAAAGATAAAAACGTTAATTAATTATTTTTAATAATAATAATAAATTATTATTATTAATAAAATTAACATTTTAAATGCAGTCAAATTAATTGACAATAAAAGAATCATAACGCACGCGTAGATACATTTATATATTTTGTGCAAATCATCAGCACCTCCCCCTCCCCCTGACTATTCAGGCAATTTTTATTTATTTGCGTTCTAAGACCCGGAGGAAAATATTTGAATGGACCTAAATTTGGATTCAAATTTATCTATTTTAAATTAAAACCTGCGCCAGACACACACACTAGTTGGTACTGGTCTTTTATTTTCACCTCACATTTTTAAATTGTTTTTTTACAATTTTTTACAATAAATATTAATTTTATTTAATAAAATTATCCATTGGCCTGAAAAGATTTTCTTACTGAATTATAGGTAGAAACATTAATAATAATCTTTCTTTGAAACTGCTTCCCAGAAAAGTCGAGTGTTCTTTATGAATTCACAATTAATTTTCGCTAATCTAGCACTGCAACCGTTTGTATTCCACATAACCTAATTTATTCCGAGTCGTCTGGCTCAAACGATGGCTTATTTGATTAGCCTATTTGAATATTCAACCAGCCTGATTTATATTTGCACATCCAGCGGTAATTCATATAAGCACTAGTCTTTGATAAATAATTATGGGTGCCGATTTAGCAGCGCTGAAGTTCTGTTTGCATTTTAAATTAAAGAGTAATCTGACTATGGTTATGGAAGAACGAAGTTCTGTTCGTTAAACAAACAATTATTTTTATCCAATTATTGTCGGTTGCATCCAGGGAATGAACGCGATATCGTATTTCTTTTGCTTAGTAAGAAGGCAAATGTTCGTTCAAAAATAAATAAAAAATTTCAAATATCTTCTGCGAAATACCTGTCTCGGCCATGACACACATAACATGACATAAACACAGACACACTCTGCTTGCAACACGGTATTGCCACTCAGTGCTTAGCATAACACCACCAATCTCTAGATCCGTCTAATTCATGTAATAATATAAAACACTTATTATTAAGGAGAACACGTTCTTATTGTGAAGTTGTAATTATTCAAAACATAGGTCTGTGATATTTTTTGACGACAAATTTTCGAACTAATTCAAATGAATACATCTACCATTCCATTATTTAAAAACCATCTACTTGTTTTTATGGAACTCAAATACCTTTGAGTGAACCAATAGGAGACGCCAGAATTAACAATTCATTTACATTAATTTTTAAACACATTGATACAACTTATATATTATTAAGGAGAACATATTATTATTGTGAAGTTGTAATTATTCAGAACATAGGTCTGTGATATTTTAAATACAAATTAAATATATTAATTAGAAAGATATACATATAAAATCAATTTAATCGAAAAATATTATTGTTGCTACCGGAATTCGAACCTGGATCTCTTTCCAATCCGGGGAAGGTGTATTAACCGATTATGCTGCAGCAGACAATACTTTTGACGACAAATTTTCGAACCTATATGTGACACTTTTCAAATGAATACATCTATCATTCCATTATTTGAAAGTTATCTACTTTATTTTTGCAGAATATCAAATACCTTTGAGTAGTCCGATAAGAAACACCTTCCCCGGATTAGAAAGAGATCCAGGTTTGAATTCCGGTAGCGACAACAATATTTTTCGATTAAATTGATTTTGTATGTATATATTTATAATTAATACATTTAATTTGTATTTATAATAACACAGACCTATGTTCTGAATAATTACAACTTCACAATAATAATATGTTCTCCTTAATAATATATAAGTTGTATCAATGTGTTTAAAAATTAATGTAAATGAATTGTTAATTCTGGCGTCTCCTATCGGTTCACTCAAAGGTATTTGAGTTCCGTAAAAACAAGTAGATGGCTTTTAAATAATGGAATGGTAGATGTATTAATTTGAATTAGTTCGAAAATTTGTCGTCAATCCAGTGTTCGTATAGCATAATCGGATAATGCACGTTCCCCGGATTGGAAGAGATCTAGGTTCGAATCACGGTATGTTTTTAAATAAAATTGATATTATATGTATATTTTTCTAATTGATACATTTAATTTGTATTTAAAATACTTGTGATATTTATAATAGTAAGGTAGGTACTTGGTTGGTCAATAGCGAATTGCGCATTGCATTTGTAGTAAGTAGTGAATAAGCAGTTCATTTGCATGTAGAGTACTCAGAGAAACGTAGGCAGTAAAAAAAATGGAAAATGGATACATCTTAATTTTGGAACGGTATTTCAAGTAAGTACTTGACCATAACATCAACACTAACACTAAAGCGTTATCAGACCTGATGAAGAACCGGCTCGCTATGTGGCGCTAGGCGAGCGCTTCAGTAGCGGCCGTAGTGACGTCGTGGCCAGCACAGGCTTTGTGTCGATAGATGGCACTGTGTGTCCAACTTCACCTCATATTTTTTATGGTAATATATTTTATATTCTATTACACTATACACTAAAATTTCAACTCAAAACATTACATTGCTTGACAGACTAGTGATTTCTATGATATAATATGTATACCTTTCTTGTTGTTTTTTTATAATAAATGTATCAATAAATAAAATTATAAACTTAATACTAATTATGTGAAATGATGACAAAAAATACTAAAATCTGAAGGAGAAAAACAATAATAGTTAATAATAATAAAAAGTTATAAATATACCAAAGAGAAAATAATAAAATCATTGCTTCAGAAATAACCGCTACCACTAAAAAAAAAATGCTTCATAAACAAACATAATAAACCACCAAGTGAAAGGTCACATTGAAAAAATTTGGAAATCTTTTATATTGTACATATCAATTTATAATGTATATTACATGCAACACATTTACAAATTCAGTTTTTTTTTTAATAATTGAATCAGCATTTTTAAACAGGGCCTATATTACTCTGTAGAACAAAACTAAGTTTCACAAATCTATTTTGTAATTTGGGTAATCTGATTTCACTTAGAAAAATATTAAAATGTATATAGTGGGTCGGAATATTCATGGTATCATTATTAATATACCGTATTTTTATTTATTTACAATTAGGTACTAAATACTTCAGATATTGTATTAGTTAATAAAATTTCCCTTTGTCAACATCTCTTCTAAAGTAATTGTTGCTTACAAGCATAGATGCCGGAAGAATTCAGGATACGAAAGGAATAGACACTCACCATAATCTGGATTCTGCAGACATCTCCAAAATGTGGTCTGTATATGTTATTTACTATTACATCAAAGGTTCCGACACAGTATAGATGCAATGTCTCGAATAATTATAATATTGTTATTCTTTCCATATACGTATAACCACACTGGCTCAAGGTCGGCAGCGTGACAGGGAAGGGATGGGAAGGGAGGGAGAGGGAGAGGTGAATGCACAGTGCATTATTTTCGTTCAATAATAAATATGTTCTGCCAATTTCTTTTTGTTTTTCTCAAATCAAAAACCAATTCATGCACCAAATTTAAAAAACAATCATGAAATCAACAGGTTAAAAACGGTAAGATAGTAAAATTCGTGAATTAGTAAAAGAGGAAGTAGACACTTCAACGATTTTCACGCAGTTATAACTTTTTCTAATGTTATTATGTTAAAAAAAAACAGGAAAGGTAACGACTTCATACAAAACGGATAAACCGAAAGGAATTTTCAATTCGGTAAATAGCCATTTATATGACTTGAGTAATCCACTAGCTTAAAGACAGAACTGAGAAATATAAAAAGCACGATGCGGCGAATAAAATAAGAGTGAGTTTTTAGAACTAAGCCATTGAAGTTTCTACTGGTACACAGATGGCGCTAATTGCAAAATAATGTTTTCGCTAATGTTAATCCAATTTTTTAATTTATATTTGTTTCCCAAAATTTTTAGTTATGAACAGCTTTTTTGCTTGTATGCACTGCATGCCCTTACCATTGATGATCCTGTATAGAAATATAAGGTCGGATAAGTACGTCTCACTGATAATTTGAACAATTTCAGACTGTTAAGGAAATAATCATAATTCGCCTAATCTATTCTAAATTATTCAAAGAATTTCTCTTTTATTAATAAATTTATTGTATTTTTGGCATTGCAATAAGTAGGTAAATAATTTTTACCCGAAAACATGAATAACGTTAAAAAAAAAAATTCGGATAAAGTGCTCTTGTTACAAATACACATAGAAGCTCTTTAAGTTTACGTACTTGGAAAATGTGCCAAGCGGCCATGGATACTGGAGTATATATCAAGAACTTTTAGCGGGAGAACCCTTAAGTACATCCTTTAACGGGATGCAGCACCTTCGGTCATTAATATCCCATTTGCACACTACGGGTGGTAATAAAACAGCGGTTGCAAAATGGCGACAGGGTTGATTGACACAAAAAGGGGAAATGAGGGAAATTATACGATACAAACACATTTAATATAAATAAAATCATGTTGAATATAAAAATGATGTGATTATGGATTTAACATGTATTTTATTTCCAGCACGCAGACGGGGTAATTGTGTATTATAATTGTTAAATTACAAAAAATGAGTAAACGGCAGAGAAATGTACGAAACAGAGGAAATATAGTTATTAATATTTGATCACTAACATTCTAAAGTATACGATTGGCAAAGTGCGTGCGCGTGCTGGTTTACGGTTTGCAACACAAGCTGAGAGTGGCAAGAGGCTTATAATAATTTAATTATTTTTTTAGCGTTTTACATGAAGATAATATTGAACCACTCGATGTCGGATAGGCCACTCAAGAAATTAATTTGGGGCCGTGGATACGCATCCTATGAATTAAATGTTGTTGCATTTGGATAATGCATAAAAAACATTTCTGGGATTTTGAAAAAGAAATTCTTATGTACGTATAATTATATTCTTGAAATGTGCGTTATTTTTACATTTTTAAAAAAATGTTGTTTGACTTATCATTATATTTTAAAAGTTATTTAATAAAGTAAAAAATAACGCATGAACATTTATGTCATATTAATTTGGACGGACTATTAGGATCGAACCCTAAAACTTGTGTGATACAGGCGGGTATCTAACCAGTAGCATAGCAACAAATTTCCGGGTTCCCGTACAAACATTGCACCAACGCCTACCCTTCCCTCGTCTAAGAACAATTTCACATCATTATTCTTAGTCATTTGTGATTTTAATTAAAGCTTTCATTATCTCACAGTACTAATGTCTCACTGCAAGTACTCTGTCATCTAATAAAACATCATTTATTTAATGTTAACTTTTTTCAGCACTAAAAAACTTTATGGAAAGCCATTAAAGACTTTAAAGCCATCTTTTGTTTTATAAAGATATGTGAATGTACATTTTTAGTACTTGATTAGAAACAAATATGAAATTTTGACCTTTTTTAATTTTAGTTTTTCTTATTAATTTTGTTCAGTTATTACGGGCCGCATTTAAGCGCATATCTAACCATTCAATTAACTAACATATTTAAGCATTTAGTAAATACGTCCACGGATCGTTATCTAATAATTAAGAATAAACCAACTCAATACACATAGGTACGAAAAAATATGCTTCGCAACAAGCAAATTCAATAAAAAAAACATACTAAAAGAAAAGTGGCTTCCAGGGCTGAATATTGGTTACTCAAGCGTCGGTATTCTAGAAGTTATACACAATAATATTAATGTTAGATAATTTTTATAGTGCCATTTTCGTAAAAAATTTCACCCCAAGGGTGCTTAAAATAAAAATATCATGAATAAACCTCCAGTAGATACATAACCGAAAAGTTTGTTTTCGTTCAAAATATTATTAAAAAACTCAACCCATTCATATCTGCACTAAAATACTATAGAGGTAATTCAATCAATATTTTCTTTAAGCCAACCCTTATTTTTTTTTGGGTGGCATTTGCTCCCTTATTTTACAGCGTGAAACAAACTAGGTACCTACTCAAGAATCGAGTTTTTAAGTATTTTAAAAACAACCCTTTTAAAACCTCGTTGCACTCTTTTAAATTCTTTTGTATTAGTGAAAGTAAAATCCTTCCATTTAATCTCAAGAACTTTGAAAGCATTTCTGTTAACGCTACCATAAAAAAAGTCTACAAAAAGTCATGATAAATTTATCGAGATTCGGTTTCGCTGGTTATTGTTTATAAAATAATATTGTAAAATTCTATTCTTGTGGAAATATTTGTTGTTTTGTATAACACAATTGGTAGTATACTTCCCCGGATTGGAAATAGAGATCCAGGTTCGAATCTCGGTAACGCAAAAACAATATGTTTCGACAAAATTGATTTTGTATGTATATATTTATAATTAATACATTAAATTTGTATTTAAAACATCACAGACCTATGTTCTGAATAATTACAACTTCACAATAAGAATGTGTTCTCCTATATAAATTAACTTTGTTAATCAAAGTATGAACTATTTGATTCTATGCAGTTTTTACCAACGAATTCCTAGCTTAAGGATAAAATTTTGACAAATTAGAATTCAAGAAATTTTTGGTATTTTCTGCTTCTTTCTTCTAGGTTAACATTCCTACATTTTTAAACCAATACCACACTGCTCCCTTATTCCGTGTATGGTTAACTTTCCTAAATTTTTCAAACCATTGCCACACTGTTCCTTTACTCCATGCTCGATTAATTCTATAATTTTTGACATGCATAATATCCATGTTTAAATTCTGTAATTATTGTTTTAATAATCGCATTATAAGAGATTAAAATGATGCAAATTAAATGCCTGACTAGATTAAATAGATTTCTAATTTATATCTAACATAAACAAATTGATAAATATTATCTAGCAAAAAATGTCGAAAATGATGTAATATTAAAATCGGTCATTACTTTCCAAACTCAATTATAAAAGTTAGAAAATAATAAGAATATGTACAATGAAAAATTAATGCAAATATAGTTTTTTCCTTTGATCATTTTCATAGAGTGGGTGTTTGTGACATTATCCCTGTGTTGAAAGCAAAAATGGTTTTCCCACATCGTCAAAGGAAACACTCTAAAAAGTGCTGCAAGGAATGAATGGCCATGTTTACTTCGTATAAAAGATGCACCTTGGCATTAAGGAAAAATATACATAGCCTACAGTATGTATAGCACACCCTACGTGATATAAAAATTGATGGTTTATATTCTTGCAATGAATTCGTTTTCATTATATTTGTTTTTAAGAATAAAGAAATTGTATAAAAAAAATATACCAAAAATCTTATAATCAATGTCAAATAAAATATATATCAAAATTTATTTAAATATGTGTACCTATAAAAAATCTGCAGCTTATCCTCAGACGGTTGTTTAAGCTTTAAATACATATATATATATGCGGTTTCTTATAATTTTTCTTCTTCAATGGCGCTATAGTCCAAAGTAAGATTATTATTTTTTAAATATGTATATGAGTGCCTAATTTTAATGCCCTTTGATGAACACATATTGTGAAAAATATTTTTTTTACTGAGAAAACGAAAATGTTACTAACCACTTATCAGTCAATCGGCAGATGCGTTTCAAATAAAATTAGTTTTTCTATTTAAAAAAAATGTAACTTAAAAACAATAGGTTCACAACAATATCCACCTTAATCGTATTTCAAGAGGTATTGATTATTCACACCAAGTTTCTTTTAAATTTACCTACAGAGAATAAAGCGTTACACACACATTCCTGTGTCCACGTATGAGGTTTTTGTCTCTAGATAATCTCTAAGACATGGGTTACGCTCCCGCGAGCTCTTTTTGAGACGGCTCTCGGTTTTCGTTGACCACCATGTGCTCACCAAGTCCCAGAGATTCGAACAAATCCACTTGTCTCGCGCCTCACTTCACGCTTTTTGTACATCAAATGTCTGTCCATGTTTCGTTTCAATTTTCCATGCAGCAATTAAAATAGAATAAATATTTGTAATTAAATGCCTTTTATTTGTCAAACAAAATAAATAGTTGTAGATGACGTTTGTACGAGTCTCGCTGTCAAATTTGACCAATCTTTAGCGGTGATCTCTGAGTTTATCTGCAAATCAAAGCTTTAATACGCGTACACGGTATTGAGATTTATCTCAACCAAATCTTCAGGATTATTTCATCGTGTTTCACTAAATGGACACGGGCCATCATATTAATAAAATCATAATATATAAATGATGTAAAATTTTCTATTTGATAATATAAAGTGAGGCAGGTAATTAGCGCCACCTTAGCTTGTCTCACTTAGCGAATCTCAGTGCCCACCCAGTAAGTACCTGCAATACCCGTAAGGTCGAACTCGGCGAGCACAGGTGGCGTGTTCACAGCAGATAAAGAAAACCAGGTGTTGAGAAAAACATCGTCTGAGACGCCTTTCTCAAAGCCATTCATTTGTTCACCTTCATTATTTATGTGGTGTCGTTGCCGAGATAAAGTTAGCGGTGTCCGGATTCTGCTATATAATATTTAGGAGATTATTCTCCCCGGCTCCCGACGAGAGAAGACTTTATATGCATTGGGGGGAAATATTTTTCCAACTGCAAATTCTTTCGATGCTTTTTTATACAAAATCTTTCTTTGAATATTTTTAAGATCAGGGGAAAATTTCTAATCCAGTATGATTATTCCTTAGGGTGGTCTTTCAACAAACCGCAAAACTTTCTTAAGTAGCTTTCTGTGTTATGCTTTCAATCATTAAGTTTTCTTTTGTGTTCATTTTATCGGAGGTGAAATAATTTAAATCGCAAAGCGGTATTAAAATAAAAATATGCAAGCCTTCAAATGTTTGCACTTATTTGGTGAACGATGATATTAATCTAATTTCAATAATCTAGTTGTTTGCCATTAAGATGGCATCAAAAATTCGAAAATAAAATTAAATCGGTCAATTAAAAAATGTACAAAAAAATACTATCGGTCACGAATCTGAAAATATTCCTAAACGAAGAAAAGTTAATATATCAGAACAATGTTTTGAATTTACAACCTCACATTAATATGTATTAGATTAGAAGGTTAGATATTCTTATTGACTATATTGAAAAATAATAGGATCAAACAATGGTGTTGTATGAGAAAAATATGTACTTACGGTTTGGTCACAGGTTTCTTCAATAAAGATTACATTCTAAATACTGAAATAGAAACTGAAGATAAATTGAATTTACACGGTGTATCTGGCAAATGAATGGCGCGCTAGTGAGCCTAGGTGCCAGTTTGGCTTTGTCTCCCTATGTCCATCTCACCATGGGCTCAATCAAAAATGTATACAATCAAATAATACATATGTCATAGAGACGAAGCTAGTTTTTATTATTTTTAATGGAAATAAGGTTAATTACAAGGCTTACGACCTGTCTTCGGCTGGCTTAAGTGATCACTTTATATAAATATATATATAGCGACAGTGATACTCGAAGTGTTTCCACATATTAACATATATATAACTTTAAAAATTTGATAGATATGGAGATTGATTAATGGGTGGGAATGATGAACGTTATATTTATATAAAGTGATTACTTAAGCCAGCCGAAGACAGGTCGTAAGCTCTGTAATTACCTATACTTCCATATATTTCCATGAAATATAATTTAAAAAATAGCTTCATCTCTATGAGATATTTATTATTTGTTTAATAACAGAGCCTTTGTAGGTGAAAATTTAGTAATTGTGTGTTCTTGGACATATTCAAATATTGCTAAAAATTTATACATTTTTAGCTCATCTGAGAACAACAGAAAATAGTCAAATGGAGAATATTCTCAACTATTATGGCTTGTGTCCACGTATGAGATATTTCTCGGAGATTCGACTCGATACGAGACGGTAAGGATTTATCATCATCAGTTCATGCGTTTTGTTATCTTGACGATGAATCGTCAGTATGTGGAGGTCTATCGTTTCCATAGACATTCTTACTGCCGACAACCCCTGAATGCACCTTGTACCTGTGCGTAAAACCAGAGCTCTTAACAGCCGCAAAACACGCTCAGTACCGACGTCATGATAATCGTGCCACAATAACATGCGCCCGCAACCATTTAAAGCAATTTTCTCTCTAAATTTTGATAACAGTGTGTGCAAAAAATTTGTTGGTGCAATTTTAAGGACCAATGCTAAGGAAAGAAAATAAGTAAAAAAGGCTAATGAAAAAATACACAATATTTATGAAGATGTATTAAGATGCATAAATTAGTCAAGAGAGCTAATAACAACTATTAAGAAAAGCTGCATATTTCGGATACATTATCCGAAAAAATATGATATTTTACAACTCATTATGCAGGAGAAGATAGGAGGCAGCAGAGGCGTAGGTAGAAAAAGATTTTCTTGGCTGTGTAACCTGAGAAAGTGGTTCAATGTCCAAAATGTTTTACATGATAAATCAACAATGATAGAAGGCGGCACATGAAGTCTTATTAAAAATTGTATGTGCGCTATATTTTTATGTGCGCGCTATGGTGCCAAATTGTGTGCGCGCGCACATCCGCACGCCTTAGAGAGAACATTGATCTGGTGCTCGTGATCGCCACTTTTCAGATAGCATCTATTGATGTACTGACTGTACGGCTATTATATATCTCTAAACTATAACTGTGCTTAACAATAAACTTGTGCCAACCGTAAGTTACTCGTATTTTATATTTTATGTTTTTTTGTGGTGTACCCACCCAACATTAGAAGGTACATACTAAGTGTTTTCAAAAACTCAGGATTGTTAACCAAAGCATCACGCACAAACAACGGTTCAGAGTTCAGTGCTGAGCAATTTATGAATCATCACAGATGACGCAAGTGGTATACTTCACACGCACCTCTAGTAATTCTTAGAGATGAAAGTCTCATTAAGAGATTACCGTAGACACGGGCCATTATAATACAGATGTGAGGGTCATAGGGGAGTATAGGAGGGTGTATAGTCAACACGAACTGATGATTTTAATTATAAATGATTTATTTCTGTTTTCTTCAGGAAGAGTATTTATTTGAAGAGTAAAATAAAGTTCACCTGTTGTTAAAACTACTGCGCTACAGCACACTGCATCACAGTTAAGGAATGCAGTCGTAACGATGTACAGTAAACTATGGTTAAACTGAAGTGCAGCTGCTTACGGGCACTCTTCTCTACAACGCACCTCATTAGGAGAGATGTATGACCAAAGTTCGCGGGATCATATTATTATAAATACTGAAAAGTTGGAACACGCAAACTGCATCGTAAAGTAAATAAATTATTATTTAATCTGAAAGTGAGTATGAAATACAAACCCGTTTTACACTTAATAAAATGCCTCCCGAGCCCGCCGTCTTATTTGTCGATAAATTATTTTCAACATTAATATTTTATTTTTACACTCAAATATATCTCAAAATGTAATATTTAAATAATACGTAATAGACTTTGTGCGAGACTAGGTATTAATATAATCTCGGCCTAATACTGAATGTCGTAAATACGGCGTTGTACAAACTGTGCCCCATTAGCATTACATTTAATATTTACTAACATCTACATTAACCGTCAACAAAAATGTTTAATAATCTGATGGGTTAGAAAACAAAATAGATTGTAGATGAATTTAATTTTATAAAGTTTTATCCTCTTGTGAATGTTATATAAAATGCAGTAAATGACATTTTTTACAGAACTTACATTATTTAAAAATTAAGCCTATCTACATGTGCCATTATAAAAATATTTTTATTTTAACATATTACATTTTTCTGTTTTACTTGGCTTGGCTTTTAATATCAGAGAAAAAATAATTTACTTTATATTGTTTACAACTTTAGAAATACTTTTGATTCGATAAGTTGACGTTCCGTTGTTGTATCTTGACTTATTTTGATCTAATATTGTCTTACTACTGTAATACTTAATTATTAGGCTGACTCCATTAACAACGTCAATTGTAATTATTCATTTAAAGTGTGCGTGCGTGTCCACGGAGACCAGTAACGGTAAGCGTTAACTCCTATTGATTGTTTCGGTCATATTTCCCCTTAAAGTGAAAAAACCAGTTAAGTGGTTTTTTTTACCTGTGTCTTGCTTATATTTAGAATTGATTATTTATAGAAGCACGCGTTCTCATAATAGGTGATAAGAGACGATTTAAAAATATTTTTAAATTTTCCAATCAAACAATATTATTTCAACATACTGTAACTGTATTGTAAATAAAAGTAGATATTGTAATATAAACAGTACTAAAGATAAGATACGTCGGTTTTATATTTATGGTGAAAGTTGGTAAGAATCGTGGGCATGTAGGAAATTTGCCAGAAAATAAAGAAAGTAAATTGCTTTTACCCGAAAACGGAAATCCGGCCAATCGAAGAGGATATCCTGCTAGAAAAATCAATAACAAAAATATGCCCAATACTATTATAAAAATTATATGGTTTATTATTATTATTGTTTATTTTTTTAGCGTTACATAGGAAAATAGGAAAATTAAAAAAAAAAATAGGAAAATTACTTCAACCTATATAATGATGAAAGTAATTACTGCAAGGGCTAGATAAAAATTATCAACATTTTCCGTTCTACAATTTATTTATACAAAACTTTACGGAAGCTAAGTTCGTCGTGGATCATTTGATGGGCAGAACCACAACTGTTGATCAAAGGAGACGCTATCTCATCGATGGTGATTCGCCTGTTCGCTAGAGCCATCTCTCGAGCATGCTGAATCTTGTCGTCCGTGATGGAGGTTGACGGGCATCCTGCTCCCTCTTCGTACGTCCCACTCGTCCGGCCACTTTTAAACTTCTTGATCCACAAAAAAAACTTTACATGATAAAGCACTATCCTCGTGTTAAAAGTCTACGATGAATTTCAACCCCTTTCACACTCTCCGACCAGAGAAATCGGATCACTGCTCGTTGTTCCTCTTTGGTGCAAACTGCTAGCGGAGTGGACATGTTTACACTGTAATAGCCGGAAGGCAAATGACTCGAACGGAATCAAATTTCACACACGTGACCGCAGTCGTACCAACTCTAAGCACGCATGCACAGACGACAGTATGACAACCTTGAAGGTGTGTAGATAATTTTGGATTCGCCTTCGTATAAATAAAAAAAATAATAATTTAAAATATGTATTTCTTACAACTAACAGCGAGTTGTGTTACCTATATACAATATACTATATAATGTGTTGCTAATGACAATGACCATTCGGTACATATGTGTTTACATGATTCGCGTCCTATTACCGTATAGGTATCTAACATACATTGCGAACATAACAGTTAAATCATTTCATTTTAATAGTCACTTTCATCATTTTATATTGCATTATTATTATCAAAATAACATTGAGCAAAGATCTCATTGATACTTACCTGCACGACTGTACATTTATGAACATTAACATTTTGATACTAAGTTTTGACGAAAATCTCATTTTTAATTAATTTAACATAATCACTATCGTGCATGAATATAATTCATATAAGCATACACATTACATAGATATTAATATATCTGATTTTAAACATGAATATTTTTTTGTAATTGGAGGCATTTTTATAACCGACTAAAAAATTTACAATAAAATTAATGTGTTTTGAAATTTTTTACATATAATTTAACCGCTCAGCATACAACGTATAAATTTTGAGCTTATCGAGGCACCTCTTAGATGGCGGGAAAGCAGAGCACATTCAAAAGCTTGTTCACACTCAATTTGTTTTTATACCTCCTACTACGGACCCATTGACATCGCGGCCAAAGCTCGCAAAGGTGAGAATCATTATTTTCTTTTGAAATCTCAGTGCAGTAAAGGAATTTAACAAAGCAGTTTCTTTTAAATCTTAAAATAATTAAAATTTCGAAATTAAATTAGTATTAATCTCCTACATAAGCAAATTACGTAATAAATAATTCTCATGAAAACTGTATAATCATGTAAAAAAACTTAAGTAATAATTTAAATTTGGTATAAATAGCCTTATTCATAAAATTATATTTTTATAAAAACTTACATATATTTTTAAAGTTAAACTGAAATCGATTTACGCA
The DNA here is from genome assembly GCA_031772225.1 of Eubasilissa splendida. NCBI lineage: Eukaryota > Metazoa > Arthropoda > Insecta > Trichoptera > Phryganeidae > Eubasilissa > Eubasilissa splendida. The sequence goes on along the minus strand of CM062846.1, from coordinate 32,534,045 downwards.
TTGTTATTAAATGTTGCATTTTCAGAATATACGAGTAGTTTTGTGGTATTTTAATACAAATTAAATTATTCAACTAGAAAGATATACAAAAAAAAACTATTTATCCTGTTCCTATCTAGGGAAGAGAATAGATATAAATATGATAGGAAGAAGTCCAGGTTCGAATCCGGTAACAACTAGATATTTTTTCAAGAGATAATTTTTTTTCTTTATATCTTTCTATTAATAATTCATTTAATTTTTATTACTATAAATATATTATATTTTCGCAGAAAGCAATCACTTTGTAGTTTGACATATTATATTAAATAAACTAACAATCACTTTATATAAAACCACGAAATTTATTATACGTCAACCGGTTTCCCTTATCTCAAGCTTCATCAGAATATATATAAAACTGGTCAAAAATACAAAAAGTGTACACATATATATACATAAAAATGAAGATATAAAATTACTTATGAAAGAGAGAGACAAAATACATATATAGTTAAATAAAATATCAAGTGAGACAGAATATAAAATTATATGCAAAAGAGAGAGACAGAATACATATACAGATAGACGAAACATTAAGGGATGGGAAAATATAGTGTTGATGGATATTAAATTAATTTTAAAGAAAACATACCTAATATGGAGCTAATAGATAAATTAATTTGATTATTAAGAAATAGCGTACTACTATTTATTGCCTTTTTTATATTGAGGGCTTCTCAATTGTGAAACATTAAACATGTTTTATGGAGGATATTGACCCCTATTGTACTTTTACGTATCTTTATATACCACAGGGTACATATAAATAAATGATTAAATATATTTATTCATCTAATTATGTGGTCAGTATGCCTTTATTTACTAAAAGCCATTTGTTCGATTCCACCATTGTACTGATAAATAATTAATAATATGTATTTACTATGTAACCATTTAAAAAAATCATGCAATCAATTTGTTTGATATTGATATTGTTTGATAATTATATTTAACGACTGATTGTCAATATTACATTCAATATAAAAAAAATAGTGTTTTTAGATACTTCTCTAACCAAAATAAATATTTCGTACTGTAAATAACCGCCACAATATTGGCATCCTTTTAGTGGGATACTATAATGTAATACTATAATAAACGGTAAGATGTATATTACCTCAATAACTACGTCAATATGTCTAATCTTTACCACCGTCGCTTGCTTAATAAGGATTACCAGCAGAAACATTTTTTTAACACACGGACTCCGACTCCAGTTTATCGACTTTTCTTCGGTCTTCAACAAATGAGTTTCAGGTCAGTGATTCTTTAAATATATTTCTCAGTCAAAAGAAAGAAATAAGGAGTATATTGTGGATTTTTATCTTGCCTGGTGGATCTTTTTTTTGTTGATATAACACGTAGAAAGATACACACAAAAAAATATGTCTATCGAAACTCGAACCCAGAAATTTATATATTTTTAATTATCTATATAATACATATGTATAACTGTATTTGGACTGTGCCCGTTACACTAGAAAAATCTGCATCGAGACAGGATTTAGACATTAACCCTTCCCAAACCATGCAGTAACACTGGTCTACCGTCATAATTAAACCTGTAATATTTCGGTAAATGCATGCAACATAAAATTAATATTTTAGATAATCCTATAGAAAATATTAGCGCTTAGGAATGACTAGTAAAAAACTAATTATTAAAAGGGAATCGTACAAAAAACAATTATATTTTCCATTTAATCCATTGTAAAATTAATACGTTGATAAAAATACAATTTGTGATATGAAAAGCAGAGATCACACACTATCTTCACAGTGACAAGAACAACAAACATAGAAATATAGTTGTCTCTTTCTTACTAATTAAATGAAGAAAGGACGACTTAATGAATGCTCTAAATTATATTATTAATCATTTTTTCAAAATTGTATGCTCAATATTTAGAATAAATTTGTGCCATTAAAGCTAATAAAAACATTTTTTCTAATAGTTATTTACGGTAACACAGGTTGACGGCATGGCTGCTTGCGGGTATTTTATATCATGGTATGGTAAAGGTTAAACATTAGTGGTAGACTACTTTACGAATTACGCCAAAGTAATTTTTATATTATCATTTATTTACATTAGTATGTCCCGTTGGAGATAACCACCTATTTAATTGGTAAATCCTAGATGGCTACCTAGAAAGTCTTATATTTATTGAGAGGCATAGATTTTTTTTGAAATTGTTTCTATGTGAGTTATCATAGTTATTTTAAATCATCAACGAACTAAATAAAATAACAATCACTTTGCATGAAACCACGAAATTTATCATTTAATATACTTCTTTTCACATTTTTCCAGTGTACCAACATTTAAAGTTTTCAAAGATTTACCAATACAAGAGGATATGCTGCAGGTAGCTGCTATTTATTCTTTACTGCACTGCACTTACTGCACTAGTATGCAGCGCGCTCCGGTCTTAAACTCTGGTCGGGTGCCACCTCACGACAGATGTATGAAACATTATACTGCAAAAAAAAATCTAAAGTAATAGTTGATCACGATAATGTTATCTCGCATACTTTTATTATATTACTAAAAAATATATAAGCCTAATAAAAGCGATAACTTAGCGCGCACATTTTCTTAAAAAAGATTAAATGTTTTGCTAAAATATACCTTAAAAATTATGTCGAAAAATCTAACACTAAATGAATATTAAAATATGTATTCTTCTTCCTGGTTGGTCTCTTATGACTGAAGAGCGTTATCTCTGTGAAATTACGCCACCTTGACTACCTACAGATCTAAGGGCTGTCACCAGAGATGTGATGGTTGCTTTTTCTACTTGGTTTATCCAATGGATGTGGAATCTTCCTATTCCTCTTTATCCTTTTGCGTGGTCTCATAATTTTATAAAATTAAAGAATTTTCCGATTTGATTATCAGTTTTACGTCTCGCTACCTCACGGTCTAGCGGTCGGCGCCACATGTGTCTCCAAAATCACACTTCAATAGCATCATTTAGAGTCTACGGTTATAGATCTTACATAAATATTTCCTGCACCAGAGACTATTTATTTATTTATTTATTTATTAGATGACATACATATTTTTGTTCTAACAGAGGTGAATATATTATACATAATAAAAATAAGACATAATACTCATAGTTTATTGTGCGGGATGGAGTAAACTTCATCCCTGATATGTACAGCGTTGTCCTGGCTACTTTGCTAGACTGAAGTCTGTGTTAAAGTAGCCAGTTTTTTTTTCGTGCTGTTGTGGTGTTATTTAAATCATCGACAGGAATAAAAAGATAATTAAAAATATGTATAAAAAAGTAAAAATAAAATAAAATTATATGTAGTGGGAGTGTTATAGTACTAGTGAATTATTAGTGTAGGTATTGTATAAATTATATTAGAATGTTGGATAACCATGCTTCTGATTCATCTCTACTTGATTGGATCATATATTGGGTCCATATTTGTGTAATCTTATTGGAAGTGAACGATTTCTAGTTGGTGTTGAGTGTGTTGTACAGTTTCGGAGCTAATAACATGTAGAATCTTTGATAAAATGTCGTTGTTGCTCTCGGAATTGGTGTGTAGATGTTCGTTAGAAGTACAAAAAATAAATAAAAAAACCTTAACTAATTTGCGGTGGCAAGTCCAAAAGCATGAAACTCTTTTCGTTACCGTTATAAGATATAGTGAATCGGAGACATTTTTAAGAAGAGACAAAAACCCATCTTTTAAAAAAATCATTTTCATAATTTCAAATAACTATTTTTAATTTTAAATACAAAAATAATCTAGGACTATATATAAACAGTTTAAGTGTAAAGCGCCCATGAGGTAATTTTTTTTAAAGAAAAGGGATATATTAATACGTATATCAAAACTTAACATAAAAATCTAGCAAGTTTAGGTTAGTTTAAGTATTTTTTATTGACAAAAATATATTTATTTAATGTTCATTTTATATTATTGTAATGCACAAACAATTCGTTTTATGGAACAAAGTATTTATATGAATGCACATATCTCTTAAAATAATTCCCTGTTAAATCGAACCCGTTTCAAAATGGCGCTATAAAAATGATCCAATATTATTATTATTATTAAGGTATCATGCTTTTATTTATTCGGAAGATTTAAATTTTAATATGATAATCCTTAACAACGGAAATATTTTATATAGTGATAATGTTCAGTTAAATGATTATTTTTTAAATACTATAAAATATCTATTAAAATTCAAGCAACATTTCATGTTTTAATAATAATATTGTTTAAAAAACAAATATTTCGCACACCTGTTCCTAAGGTTCTAATCCAAATGGTGCTACCAGTTTTCATGAATAGAGCCTTAATGAACACGTTACTTACAGTCTCTTACATTTCTTCATTTACAAAAATCTCTGATTTAGATATAGTGTTTGAGGTTTGGAGTGAAGAGAGCTAATTTTTGTGTATTTATAAAGTAAGTTGTGTAAAATGGTGTTAAGAAGTTGGTATCTTAGACCAATACTTGTGGATTCTAGTAAAAAACAATAATATTATGTTAATAAATATAGATTGTACTTACTATATTGCAATAAAAATATAATGTAGTTACAGTAGACTCTCGATTATGTACGGATACTAGATTGCGAATTAAAATTAAATTAAATTTTTAATAACATTATTAAAAATGTTAAGATAATATCTTATTCGATAATATATTATGTTTACACCAAAAAATTATAGATTCTGATTGTTTACTTTTGACACAAGCTATCTTTTTGTCGGAAAAATCCCCGAATAATTTTCGCCCTGTCAATTTTTTTCCTACCATTGTAGTTTACATAATTTATTATATTTTAACATGATGAGTTGTATTTATAATAATTAAATTGATATATGAATAACACTTTTCAAATTTATGTTTTTATGTGCAAGCCTATTTTTTAGGTCATTTATTTGAATCAATATTTTATGAATTCATGTCTCTTAATGCCATTCAGAATCTTATAGATATATTATCATCACTTAAACCTTAATATATACATTATTTATATTTTTCGCTAATTTAATTTGCAGTACTTTTTAATGAAAACTCATTTTTGTTGTAATGTTGCAATTTCAGAACATAATTCTGTGGTATTTGTTTAGACAGATTAAAAGAATCAAATATATACAGAAAAAAACTATCAATCAAAAAAAAAATTTGGTTACTACCGGAGTATGAATCCTGAACTTTTCCTATCCGGGGAAATGTGTTACCATTTTGCTGTATCGACCGATAAATTTTTAACTGGTGTTCTGTAGTTATTTTATAGCAGCGAATATTGCAGTTATACATATTTACCCATTACCATCCCTATAGTTTGTACCAATTGGTGAAACTTGAAAGACGATACACAGTTATAGATTTTCTTTACAAGTTGTCAACGATTAAGCAGCTTACAGTTACTTGTAACATGATGTTGCAGTTCCTCGATATACTCGTATAATTGTTGCGGACACGTATGAGGTGGGTTGGAAAGGATGTTTGTGGTTTGTGGCTTTGCATCATATTTGGATGTACCACTATTAAGAAATCACAATATTCTATTTATTTAACGTTTTCAACACTTTATACATGTATACACTTAATTTAGAATATTTGTATGTCTGGTGAGATAAAAATATATTACTGAAGACATTAAGAAAACCAGTAGCTTGTATTGTAGGAAAGCCCCGCAAGATATTGGAAAACTTTGAGGGGTGCTTATGTCCAGCATTGGACGCAGACAAGCTAAAGAAGATAAAAAAGAAGGTAATATTTCCGCGGCGGATATCATAGGCTTATCAGGGTGGGTGGGGTGGGTTAGATGAAGATTTTTCGGTTAAGTGCGGATAAATGCGGTCATGATGGGTGCATTGGATCTGATAATTTATATACATTTTAATGTACAATAACAATTTGTATATGCTTATTAGTTAAGTCATTAAGACACTTACCTAGTGATCCACTAGTTGGGGTTTTTGTGCCTTTGTCCAGAAAACCACCAAATTAGTCCTATTTTCATAGAACAAGCATTATGTTCAAAAATAGTAAAAATATTGATATGACATGTATTCCGTCTACTGCATTAAATATATATACATATACGAATATGCAATATGTAACATACCTACTCCACAATACCTGACTAAATTACGAGTCTAAATTGTTCAAGGAATATGTGCAAATTCTGCACCGTTACGAAAAATATTATTGTTATATAGTTTTTATAGATACAGTATATCTTTTTAATTAATTAATTTAAGATGGAATTATTTCGGGCAAGAATTTTGCATATAATGCAATATAATGTATGACATGTTATTATGTACGCCCAGCTCCGGCGTTACGCATATGCAAAGCAGAGGCCTGCCTGTGGCGGCCAAATCAAGGAGGCGACCGGAAAATATATAAAAATTTACAAAACATAATCCCAAGTTGCAAAACGATAATTGTGTGTAATAAAAAATATTCAGGAATGAACAATCCAAGAGAACAAATGCAATAAATACCATTATTGTTATTTCCTAATAAAGCAGTAATTTGTAGTCAACACGACACTCTTAGCGACTTTTGGTAAAAATCCGCCCATGGGCAAGTTCGCCGATTTAGAGGGTGGCCTATTTATGGAGATGGTTTTATAAAAATTAAAAACGTCATCGTCACGTCAAAAATCAATTTTGCCTGTAGCGGCAAAAAGTCTAGCGCCGGCGCTGTGTACGCCCCGAACTATTCATCAATTATCATCCATGTACGAAACGCAATCGCACAATCACCATGTACTATACCTACGTATTGCTTACGTCACCATTAGGTAAGTTCGTAACTAAGCAATTCAACACAACCATGTATAGTCAATGTATTGACTGTTTCGGTATACTTAATACAGAATGTTTGATGTAGACCCTTATGATTAAGATTGGCATAGCAATCCCAAAACTATTTAATGATCTGCTAATTGAGCACATCCTTACTTATATATAAAGGATAATTTACATATCCTTACTTATATATTAAGGATAATTTTCTGTAAGATTTTTCATTCTCAGTTAAATTATAAAAGAGGTTACTTTCTACGAGAAAATTAATAATCTAATAATAGAACATGATCAAAAACTACACATAACTCTGAAAATAGACGATCGCCTAACATGACTACTAAACCCAAATTTATATTATCGGTGCACTAAGGTAGATTTAAAAAAATCTGTAAACTACATAAGAATTTAAATTAAAGTAACAGTAATATTTAAACCAACATTAATTATAAATTAAGTAGGTTATATTAAAATTTTGTTTGGAAAAAGATATAAAATTAATAAAAAAAATATTTTTACTATAATACTTTGACGTAATAACCCTAACGTCTGATACTGCTTAACTATCAATAAATAATTTCATGTTAAGTGATAATTTACAATTGTTCTAATGTAGAAGATGTATTATAAATTCAATAGTGGCTTATCTTTATTCGTGTTTTTAGTAAATTAAAAATACTGAAACCAGTATTTTAAAAATAATATTTGAATATCTCATTTTTCGTACATAGATATTTATATGTATGTACCTGTTACCAAGATTTCAAAGAGATAAATACATAAATACAGTTATATATATATATATGTAATTTTCATCGTTTCAAACTAATAATTGAGGGTACATAACGATTACTAACAGAGTAGGTACTCTCAGTTCTCCTACCAAAACTATACATAAACTTGTATGTATATTAACATTACGTGAAATCGTAACACAAGTGAAATTATGTAGACAGACTAGCTTTTGAAACCAAATGTTAAAATTCACGCAAATTCAAATTCAAATAATAAACTTAACCAAAATATTTACAATATCAATTGAGTAAGAAATCCTAACAATTATTAATTATTAAATTATTTAAAACATTATTATAATATTTTTATATTGTTAATCTTGTTTTACTATACTAACCACTTAATGAATTAAATGCGTCTACCGGTTTCGAAAATCGTCATTTTCTTCTTCAGGGTGTTATCAAATAATCAAAAACATATGGTATGTTGTTTCTTTAAATGAACATATTTAAAAAAAAAAAAAGTGTTTAAAAAACAATAATTATTAAAAATAAATTTAGTACCTATCTTAAATTGTTACTTGATGTTACAAATATATTAGAATAATTTATAGGAAAAAATTTTAGAATGGGACTTGTCGTTAAATTTAGTTGTTTGTTTATAATATTTTGGTTAGTTTTACATGCTTTGTTTATTTCTAATGATTCTAAATTATTCAATATAAGACCAACATTGTATATATGTAAAATGAACAATTCCGAATTTGTATAAAAAGTATGATCATTTTCTAACAAATGAATTAATTAGATTTAAACATGTTGTTAGTCGACGTTGTGAATCTGACGCGGTTAATAAACCAATGTTAGTAATCAAAATAATGGATTTTAACCAAAATGTTGATTTTGCAAATATTAAAAATAAAACATAATTAATTATTCAGAACACAGACGAAGATGTTGACATTAAATACAAACTTATATGTAGTTCTTTATACATTTTTGTCATTTATTCGTACTGGCCACTGAAATACATAAATTTACATGGCAGTTAGATCGTGATACATTATGATTTATACTATACACACATTGAGTTATACTTTGTTATTACTATAGTTTTGAGAAGCGCATTTTCTCTCATCATCAGATGTAAATGATGCAAAGACGTATGTATAAAGGGTATTGTTTGACCCGATAGGGCTTGGACCTCATTAGTACAAATCTATAATTTAATGCAACTTTGACTTCTAAGCTAGTAATAAAAATAATGTAAATATAAATTTACTCACTGATCGAAAAGATATGGGTACGATTTATTTTCATTCAATCTCATTGGTAATTTGGTTGAAATTTTTATTGCATTTTATGTTTAAAAATTCTGACTTAGATATCGGATTTTGTCATTTTAGTTAAGTATTATATGGCTCACATAAATTTCCTCACAAGCTGTACTTAGAAAAATAAATATATAGGTATTTATATTCTCGGTCATATTTTTTTTATTTTTTATTAATTTCTTCCATATGTCTGTAAATTTAAGGCTGCTATCTAAAACATAATTTTTTAAACATTCATTCATTAAAACGTAAAATAAATTATTTTGACATATCTAGAAATTCTCTGTTAAAGCGACAATATTGGTAGGCCTCTGAGAAATAGTAGGAATGGCTAAAGAGCTGGCAGGCTTGTATGACACACCCTTGAATGACAGATACTCAAAGGGATATCGCTTTAGTTCATGTAAGCCCCGAGTAATGCAATCATACTCCTACAACACAAATACATCCTACAATATAAATTTCAGTTTCCTAGCTAGACATTTTTTTAATTACCTCCTTGTTCATTTAGGGAATTAATTATTTTTTTAAATGCATTAAAATAATGTCAAACCACTTGTCATTATGCAAGAAGAATACTTTTCTTATCTTTACTTGGAAATGTGAGATAAAATATTTTTTAACAAAAAATATAAATCTTCACTGGATAAGCATATAATTAAGGACTGGATGAAAGTGTTCTACCAAACATATAGATTTAGAGATACCAAGTATTTAAATAAAAAAACTATATCTTGACATCTACCGAAAATTCCAAACCCTTTATTTTGCATACATTATTTAATATTTTAAAATGTATTAATATTAAAACTGCGATTAATCGGTTTTTTTTTATTGTAAAAAAATACTATATTATGTTGGAAAATTCTGGATAATTTTAATGCAATTTTATATACATTTATACAAATATACACGATAACTCACCTAGCTCTCTCATCGTACTTCGATTAAACTTTTCTGAAAAATTGACATGGTAGACATCTCGGACAAATTCGTTTACCCGCCTGATCCGCTGTCTTACTTAGAAATGGTAGGTGTTTAAAAACTTATTTTCATTTCCACTAATGAAGTAAATTATTGTCTACTTTAAAACTTACTTCTATTTCTTTAAATCTACACACTTTTTTAAATCGCATTTGTTATTTATTTTAATAATTATTTTTTATTTTGCAATTGTTTGATTTGCTGAATAAGACAAAATAAAAATCGCAAATTCTTCAAAATTTTCCAATCTCATAGGTGGAATTTTGTGGAATTATCGGGAGATAGATAAAGGATGGGACTTACTTGTAAATCTCTATGGAGCTGGTTCTAGTTCCTCCCTGGGTCCACCAATTCACTCGCGACGCAGAATTATGTAACAAAACACTTGTTGACACACTCGCGTTAAAAGAAATTCTTTGTTTTTATTAGCGGGATTTAATTATAATTATTTTCTTAATTAATATAAGCGGTAGTAATGCGGATTTACAGCGACGGTAGAGTACCGTGTTCGGCTCCAATAAGCGCAGCAGTCGTTCTGGCGAATTAGACTGTAGAGATATCTTCTTTCTCACTCGTGCCTAGAGATAGATTGGGAAGGAGAAAAGGAAAGGATATCTTTTTTGATAATTTATCACAGTGTGCGTGTTTATGTGCGTGAGTACATTTAAACGGCGCTAACATTGCCGCCCGGGCTGAAGCGATGCCTTTAGGAAACTCAATAGAAAATATAAATGTAGAATTTAAGCGAACGTAAGATAACGTTAAAGAACGATTAAGTTTAGTTTTTATAATAGGTAGATTATTGACAAAAAAAAAACAAAAAAAATATGTAAAGAACGGAAGAATTGAATTACTGAAGTGGCAGAGGGCAGAGTCGTACAACAGGTCTCACATAGCTACCCGTTTGTGTCTTAACTTTGACGGTACGTATAACTCCGTCTCTACCGGGGTAGAGTTCCTCGATAACTGCGAGAGGCCAACTAAGCGGCGGAGAATTGTCTTCTCGTATAATGACGATACAGCCTTTCTCGACAGGATTCGAAGGAGAGTTCCACTTCTGTCTACTTTGAAGAGATGTCAAGTATTCCTGACTCCATCTCTGCCAATAGGATTGGACAAGCTTGTTTAATAGCTCATAGCGATTGAGTCTATTTTCAGGAACATTCGAGATATCTTCAGCGGGTAAATATTTAAGAGGAGTGATGTTTAAAAAGTGCGATGGAGTTAAAGCGGTGAGTTCTGCAGGATCAGAACTTAGCACACATAAAGGACGGCTATTCATTAGACCTTCAATTTGAATTAAAACGGTATTAAATTCTTCATACGTTAGAATTTGATTTCCAATCACGCGTTTCAAATGATTTTTAACTGCTTTTATATTACTCTCCCATATTCCACCGAAATGTGGGGCATAAGGGGGGTTATGTTTAAATTGAATGCGTAAGTTTGTTAAATTTTGGTCTATGTATTTATTATGAGCGTCACTTTGTAGAAATGTGTAAAGTTCATCAAGCTTTCGTCTTGCACCGACGAAATTCGTACCACCATCACTTAAGATAAGTGACACTGGTCCGCGTCTACTAATAAAGCGCTTGAACGCGTTTAAAAATATTTCAGAACTAAGGTCTGATACTAGTTCCAAGTGTAACGCTTTAGTAGTTAAACAAATAAAGAGGCATAAATAAGCCTTTGTGGTTTTTACTCCACGGCGACGATATGGAGTTACGAAGAAAGGACCTCCGTAATCCACTCCTGTGAAAACAAAGCTTTTTACTTCGCTGACACGAAAGTGAGGTAAATCGCCCATCATAGGAAAAGTATTTGAGGGATTTGTTTTGAAACAAATATTACATTTTTGAATGCGTTTTCGAATCATGTTGCGCGCGGAAAGTATCCAAAAATGTTGTCTAATTAAAGCTAATAATAGGCTTGCGCCAGCGTGTAAGTTTTTAGTATGATAGCAATCGACTATTAAATGAACAATACGATCTTTCGAGGGTAGAACGATTGGATGCTTTTGCGTAGCACTGAGTTGCGATTGATTTAAGCGACCACCAACGCGAATGACATTAGCGGCATCCACATATGCATTTAATTTGCGTAAAGCGTTAGAGTTGGTATTCATAGAATGATGGCGTTGTATGTAACGAAAGATGAAATTTTCTGTAATTTCTAAATCATTGACCGAAATAGAACCACGTGATTTTACAATATTCGAAAAACGTAAAACATATACAGAAACGCGTAAGAATTTATTATAATTTGACATTCTATTTGCCACATCATATATCACGTCGGTTTGCGCGTCATCATTTGACTGAACGTGAAGAGACACGGCCTTTAATTCGGAAAGCTCATCGTTTGAGCTTACAGCAGCGTCGAAAAATTTGATAGGCCACTCTTGTATCGGACGAGTGAGCCATGATGGTCCGAAATAATAAAGGTCATTGTCAATTAGTTGACTTGGCATAATAGGACGCGAAATTATATCCGCGGGATTTTGCGCACCCGGAACGTGAAGCCAATGTTCCGCTGGTAAATTCTCATTTATTGCAGCAATGCGATTTGCAACGAAAGTTTTGAATTTATAAGGAGCTGCGCGGATCCATGAAAGAGTTACCGTAGAGTCTGTAAAAGCAATAATATTGCTTATTTTAACACGTTCGCGGATAGTGTCTCGGACGCACACTATCAAATTCGAGAGTAATAGCGCTGCACAAAGTTCGAGTCTCGCAAGGGACACATATTTCGGCGTAGCCACTCTCGACTTTGAACATAACAACGTGACATGACCTTCGTCATTGTCGTCATTACTAACTCGAATATATAGGACAGCGCCATAACATTTTTCACTGGCGTCAGCGAAACCGACTAGTGTTACATTCGGACGAGATCGTGAAATACCTACATGACGCGGTATTTTTAATTGTCCGAGTAAATGAAGTTCGCTTTTGAATTGCTGCCACTGTTTTTCGATGTAAGTGGGGACGTCGTCATCCCAGTCCAGGTTCTGTTTCCAGCACTCTTGGACCAATAGTTTCAGTAGAGCGGTGACCGGTCCTAATAATGAAAGAGGGTCGAATAATCTCGCGGTCACAGATAGAATTATTCGTTTTGTACATCGATCTGATTGACACAAGTCAGAGTTAATTTCAAACAGAAAAGCGTCATCGATAGGCTTCCATTGGAGGCCTACGATTTTTGTGTTAGCGTCTTCATCGAATTGAATGATGCTCGGTGACTTAAGGCTATCGGGAATTCGATTCATTAGTTCGGCACTATTCGACACCCATTTGACGAGATTAAAGCCACCAGATTCGAACAGCTGTAGAAGATCGCGATGAAGTTGGTAAGCTTCATCAATCGAATCAACAGATGAGACGTAGTCATCCATATAAAAATGACGTTCAGCAGCCCAGGCCGCTGCGGGCCAGCGTGACCGTTCGTCTTCTGCGAGTTGTCTAACTACACGCATTGCCAGATAGGGCGAACTTGAAATACCAAAGCAAACGCGATTGAACTCGTAAGTTGTAATCGAATCATTAGAGTCAAATCTGAATAAAATGCGTTGAAAACGGTGATGTTCAGGTATCAATTTAACCTGAAAATACATTTTTTCAATGTCTGCTGAAAGAGCAATTGGAAATAGTCTAAGATTAATTAAAAGTTCAAAAATGTTAGCTTGAAGATTCGGTCCAACGTATAAAATATCGTTAAGCGACTTGTTAGAACTTGTTTTGCAACTAGCGTTAACAACAACTCTGACTGGTGAAGTTACTTTCTCAGGCCTATAAACTGCGCGATGCGGCATATAATAGCATGGACCTGGAGCAGGGTCTTCAATCGGATTGAGATACCCTTTATCAATATAACTTTTTATAGTGTCATTGTACTGTTTCCGTAATTCTGGAGTAGAATCTAACTTCTTTTCTAACTGGAGTAAGCGTGCCTTGGCTCGTGTTTCTGAACGGCCAAGTTCAGTTGGATCAGATTTGAAAGGAAGCGTTACGGTGTAACGTCCGGTTGCGTCGCGTGCAAAAGTCTCTTCAAAAATGCGTTCAGATGCTGCGTCATCAGGACTTAAATGTTTTCTAATTGGAACGTTCTCTAACTCCCAGAAGCGTTGCGTTAGACTTTCTAAAGAAGGATTTTCACTCATAGCGTGAAGTGAGCGGTCATTGAAAATAGGCTGAGCATTGCATGCAGCTCTTCCCATAATGACATAACCTAATGAAGTTTCTACACCGACTACTGACGAGGTTGGTGACATAACTTTGCCATTTCCTAACAAGAACGGGAATAATTCGTTACTGATTAATAAATCGATATCAGCAGGCATATGGTACTCATCATCAGCTAAAGGTAAGCCGAGCAAGTGTTGTAATTCGTCAGTATTTATAATAGCGTTCGGTATTTTATTCGAAATTGTATCAATAACTCTTGCATTTATCGTATACCTACAGCGTGCGTCAAAGCGGGAATAAATTGTAAATTTAGCGAAGCCCAGCACAGACTTTTCTGTGTTTCCAATACCTCGTATTGTTGTAGGCGCGTCTACAATATTAACTTTGAGGCGATTACAACATGCTTTTGTAATAAAATGACTCGTTGAGCCACTGTCTAAGAACGCTCTAATTTTTAAACGCTCACCAGCGTCGTTATACGCGTAAACAATAGCACTTGGTAATAAAACAATTGAATTATTATAAATGTGCGGACGCGTAGCAGTAAAAGCAACATTGTTTTGCGTTGAAGGCGGGGAGTTCGAATTCACCGGTTTCAAAGCAGGTGATTGGCGCGGCAGCATTGCCGAGGGGTGAGGCGAGGAGTTAACGTTGTCAGATAAGACGCGTGCCTGTGTACTAGAAAGATCGGGTTCGATTCTCGGTGAATCTAAATGCAACTTTGTATGATGCATGCGTTGGCAAACTGCACATCTATTTTGAGACTTACAGGTTTTTATATTATGAAAGCCCAGGCAGTTGGTGCACAGGTTATGATTTCTCACAAAATTGTTCCTATGATAAGGATTCAAAAGAAGAAACGAATCGCATTTGTACAGGGGGTGAACGCTATCATTTTTGCAAAACGCACATTTTGGAAAATTATTATTGTTGTTGACAAAAAAAGATTGCGCTGTGAATTTTGGATTTTTATTTTGAGACTTATAAGAGGTATTATTTTGTGAAGCGTTGGACTGATTATAAGTTTTATTTTTATTGTAGTTTGAAGTATTAGCTTGTTGTTTAATTTGAGAAGACCCAGCATTACGAAGCGTGTAGATTTTATTTTGTTCCTTTACGAATTTAATCAAGGATCCAAAAGTAGGTATCTTCTCATCGCGTTGTGATTGTTCGAAAAGCGCTACGGTTTCTTTATCTAGTTTTGATAAGGCGAGATGAGTGAACATGAAATCAGCCAAGTCATCTATCTTGAGCTGATTCAAAGCGGCGTATGCAGTGTAGAACTGTTCGAGAAACGTATCTAAAGCGTCGAGCGTGGGAGATTGACTGCACTTAAAATTAAGAATTTGTTCTATATATAAAGTAGCGAGGGTACGTTTATCTTGGTACTTTTCTATTAGAGCATTCCAAAGTATATCGTAGTTGCTTGCAATTGGCGGTATGCCGGCGCATACTGAAAGTGCTTTTCCAGAAAGTTTACCAATTAAATACTGCACCTTTTCAGCATCCGACAGATGACGGTTTTTATGGATTAGGCTGTTAAAATTTTCATAGAACAAAACCCATTTATTAGGCGAACCATCAAAACTCATCAACTCCAGAGTAGGTAGTTTACGGTTAAATGTATCAAAATGACCAGTTTGTGGTTTTTGAATCGCGGCAGCTGTGAGCCCTGTTTGGACGGCCTTTATATGACAGTATAGTTCGTCAAAAGCTATAAGAGACTTAAATTCTGGTAGCGCACTCGGGTCACGGTCTAATATTGCAATATTCAAAACCTCTGTCACCTCGTTGAATTCTTTGCGAACATTTTCTAATGATTGTATGCGTATGAGAAATTGGTTTCTTTTCACTTCATCCTCTACTTGTTCACTTAAATCGTACAATGATTGAATAATCGCAAACAAACTTTGTTTTTTGTATGTCAATATTGAAACGCGATTCTTCAATTCCACATCTGCAGATGTATTCGATTTAGGCATTTTGATTATTTTGATAAAGTTTATTTTAAAATTATTATATTTTTTGGCGTTAGAGCCTTTTGCGATAGACTCGTAATGCAGCTAGCTGTCAATCAAACCTTGAGTATTTGAATGCGCCGAGCGGCAGCGTGCGGTGTGTATTATTGGCACAATTTTGAGAATGTACTGTTTATGTAAAAATATTTATTCTTAAATATGAGTATTACAATAGCGGCCTTAGAATGTGGTGAAATATATTGTGTCTGAAAAGGACTTCAGGACTCCGGTATGAAGGACCATGGAATTTTGTGGAATTATCGGGAGATAGATAAAGGATGGGACTTACTTGTAAATCTCTATGGAGCTGGTTCTAGTTGTCTCCCTGGATCCACCAATTCACTCGCGACGCAGAATTATGTAACAAAACACTTGTTGACACACTCGCGTTAAAGGAATTCTTTGTTTTTATTAGCGGGATTTAATTATAATTATTTTCTTAATTAATATAAGCGGTAGTAATGCGGATTTACAGCGACGGTAGAGTACCGTGTTCGGCTCCAATAAGCGCAGCAGTCGTTCTGGCGAATTAGACTGTAGAAATATCTTCTTTCTCACTCGTGCCTAGAGATAGGTTAGGAAGGAGACAAGGAAAGGATATCTTTTTGATAATTTATCACAGTGTGCGTGTTTATGTGCGTGAGTAC